>CM066043.1:86875656-89442034 GCA_033557465.1 Ichthyophis bannanicus
AGGGTCCTTGCTATAACCCATCTCTAAATTTTTGGACGTCATTCTTCGACCCATTGTGTTAAAAATGAGCTAGTATGTTAGGGACTCAGCTCATTTAATCGAAATACTATCCGCCTTAAAAGACTTAGGTCCTGATACAATTATGGTACCTTGGATGTAGAATCTTTGTACACCAATGTACCACAAGTAGAAGCCCTGCGTATTGTTGAAAAGTGTTTTTTGATTAGAGAGTCCCATCAGCGCATCCCGACCCCCGCTTTTTGTTTGGTTTAGCTGAGATTGCACTTTGTAAGAACTATTTTTGTTTTAGAGGGTTGGTTGTACCAGCCAAAATTAAGGGTGTGGCCATGGGGTCCTCCTTTGCGCCAGATGTTGCGAATCTTTATGTACATAATTTCGAAGAACTTTTTTTGAAAGATTTCTTATATAAGGATAACGTCCGGTTGTGGATAAGATATATCGATGATATTTTTATTATATGGGAAGGCACAGTTGAGTTATTAGCAGAATTTAATGCATGGATTAATAGCCTAGATAGCAATTTACGGTTTTCAAGTTACCTATGATGCGGCTAAGATTTCCTACTCTGGATCTAATGATTAAGAGAGATGGGTCAGGATTTACCACTACACTCTACAGAAAACCTACCGATCGTAAATAATCTACTTCATCATTCAAGTTTCCACAATCCCGCTTTCAAAAATAACTTACCGGTTGGACAATTCCTACGGGTTAGGAGGATTTGCACTTCTCGGATGCAGATTTTGAGGATCAATCTTCAGCTTTACGAGAGAGATTTCAAGAGCGCAAATACCCCGTTTGTGCTATCAATAAAGCATATGTCAGAGCGAGGGATTCATCAAGGGCTAACTTACTCAGACTACGTCGTAGGGACAATGCACAGGACAAAATGGTTTGTCCTCTAAACTATTCGTTGATCTCCCATAAGATTATTGATATTTTAAAAAAAGAATGGCACTTGGTACAAGCCGTTCCAGGTTTTGAGAAAATGGAACTAATGGTAGCTCATAAAAGAAGTGCCAATCTTCGAGATCTTCTTGTATCCTCAGCTCTTACTGAGAGAAAAACACCCCCTCAAGTTATAAATGGTGTCAATATCATTGTGGTGGACCACACTGGCTCTGTATGTATACACTCTTTTCCGGTTCGAATGGATTTCTTCACACATACCCATTTCACCCAGGGAGAAAAATATTATATACATGTATAATTCTAACTGTTGTGATACTCACAAACGTTATATATATTTTGGGTATAGGTCCTGTGCTGTCCATGTAAAATGTTATGACGGTTGGTAAAACATAAACGGTAACCAATACGGGTTAGGATAAATTGCAATTCAACACAGAGTTAGTACTTAGAACACGGCGAACGTTGGACTGATGAAAACCATTGGTTCAGCACTGGCTTGAGAATATCATTCCCTACTCCAGGATTTTGCGGATTTTTTGTTTTGCTTTTTTTTTTTTTTGTTTGGATTAAAGATTTTTTAAAAGAAGGGTGATACACCAACTGTGAGGGGTGTGGGATCAATGAACAAAGCACAATATTAAGGCTTGAACAAAAAATATATTTTTTTTAATCGGATACGTTAACTATCGGGGGTCTGAATTGTTAGTGAATACAGAGACCTTTCTGTGTTCTCTATAGGATCAACTTGTTCAGATACTTTTAGCATTCTGTTCTTGTGCTGTGTTTTCTCCCTCTGCACCTTCACACCCTTCCTTTCTCCTCCCTTCCCTTTCCTTCCCTTCTCCCTTGCATCCCCAACCCACCCCCCCCTTCACCCCTTCCCCCCCCTCCTCCCCTTCCCTCCCCCCCTCCTCCTCCTCCCCTTCCCCCCCTTCCCCTAATCCCCCTCCCTTTCCTCTCCCCTTTCCTCTTCCACCCCTTATTCCCCCTTTCCCCCCCCTAACTCCCCCTTCTGTGCCTTCTCTTAGGATACTTGACTGTTCATTATTTAGGCATTCTGGTCTTGTGCTGTTCTTCCTTTCTCTCCCTCCCCCTCCCCCACTTCCCTTCCCTCCCCTTTACTCCTCCCCCCCTCTCCCCCCTCCCACCCCCCCTCCCCCCCTCCCCCTTCCCTCCTTCCCCCCCCCCCCCTTTTTCCCTCCCCCCCCTCCCCTTCTCCTCTTTCCCTTCCCCCCTCCACCCTCTCCCTACCCCAATCACACACCTTTCTCCCTCTTCCTCCTTCCCTCTACCCCTCCACTCCTTCCCCCCCCCCTTTTTCCTCTTTCCCTCCACCCTCCCCCCTCTCCCCTTCCCCCTCGTCCCCCCCTCTCCCTTCCCTGCCCCCCCCCTTCCCCCCTTCCCCCACCTCTTTTTCCTTTCCATTCCTTTTCTCCCTACCTTTTTTTTCCCCCTTCCCCTTCTCCACCCTTCCCCCTCCTCTCCCTCCCCTTCCGCACTTCCCTCCCCCTCCCCCCCCTCCTTTTTGGTTTCCCAGCTTAGTGTATCAGAGTCATTATACATTATTATTTTGGTGCTCGCAGCTTTAGTCAATGGTTTAAACCCCTTTTTTTAGAGTGGAGCACTTTTTGGTTTCTGTTTGAACGGGGTATGGATATCATCGGCAGGATTTTTGTTTTTAAATGATGGTTTAAGATCTCCGCCCCCCCCTTTGGTGGATCATATGACTTGTGTTAAGTTTTTCTCAGGGTTTTGCTTTATAATAGTGTATATTTTTGTGTTGTTTGATTATCCATACTTTTGTTTTTTTTATACTTCCGGTCTGCCCCTCCTATTTAATGCGCATCCACCGGCGTTTTTCATCTCTTTGAGAAATGTGAAACGGCTTCTGTAGGTGGTTTGTTGATCAAGAGTCTTAAGGTTCTTTTTACATTTACACGGTCGCAGGCTTAGTATTTATGTTCTCGATATCACTGTGTGCGCTTATTAACATAATTGGAATGTTACATTGTAATTTCTATTTAAGTAACTTTGAAACGGCTTTTTGTGGGTGTGCTGTTTGCTTGGCCTTCATTAGGTTTCTCACATATATAATGTAGTAGGCTTTGCACTCGATATTACTACGGGTTTTTATTGTTTTATTCCCTCTTTTTTAACTTGGCTTTTTCAGGCGTTTTCCTGTATTTGAAAGTTTTTTAAGGCAATGCATTACGATTTGTGTTCCCCTCAGGTTGGGTGACATTTGATTCTTATAGCCTTCTTTCTATATCCTTTTTTTAACAGTCCCTTGCTTTTTAATGTGTTCTGTTTTTAGAATAAGGTTTTTTCTGAATTTCATTATCTACTTTAGTCTTTTGGTTGGGTTTTTCTTGAATGCATTTTTTAACTGGACATGTGCAGCTGATTCAGTCTTCCTGTAGGAGTTTACAATGCTCCTTTGGCCTTGGCAGATTGGAGTTTTCGCTTTTTGTTTTAGTGTCTATATCAGATTTTCTCTGCACTTTATGTTTGGTCCCATAATAACCCATTATGCATTTCCTTTCTAAGGTTCTATGAGCATTGTTTCAGAATCCTGTAGTGGATCACGTGGTACGAGGTATCCATCGGATTTTGTGAAGGCAAGAGAGATTGCAATGTCGAGTTGTGTTCATTTGGGATTCTTTTTTGAGCACTGTCTGGTGTCCCCATTTCGTAATAGTATGGGTTTTCCCTATATAGACTTCTAGAGAGACAATATGTTCCTCAAATATTGGAGTTAGTTTGGGTTTACAATGGTTGGATACAGCTTTTCTTTTCCCCTCCCTCCCTTCCCCCCCCCCCCGCTTTTTCCCCCCTTCCCTCCCCACCCCTTCCCCTCCTCCTCCTCCCCACCCCTCTCCCCCTTTCCTACCCTTCCCCTTCCCCCTCCCCCCTTCCTCCCCTTTTCCTTTCTTCTTCAACCTTTCCCCCCCCCCTCCCCCCGTTCCCACTTCCCTCCTCCTTCCCTTCCTTTACCGGTTCCCTCCCTTTCCTTCCCTTCCCTCCCTCTCTCCCCTTTGTTTTTCCTTTCCCCTTCCCTGCCACCCTCCTTTCCCTTCTTCCCCCCCCCCTTCTTCACCCTCCCCCTTTTTCCCTTTCCTCGTCCTCCCCCTCCCTTTCTTTCCTTCTCCCCCCCCCCTTTTTTGTCTTCCTCCCTTTTTTTTCTTTTTAGTTTGTATTACTTAAACTTTTTTATCTTTTTTATCTGATTTATTATTCTACCAATGACTTATGTGTATGACTATGTATTTTGAATGGGGGTAAATTTTTTTTCAATTAGAAATATATTTATATTTTTATGGGGGTAGTATCCAACAACTTCTATTCCCCAGTATATAGTAGTATATTCTTATCTCTTATATACTTTATTTATTGTTTATTTATATTTTATATTTTTTTAACTGCTCTTATTCTTCTAAGGTAGAGTGCTTATCCGTATATGATTTTATTTTTTTATTGTCTATTTGGCGTAATTTTTCCGCTATTTTTAATCTTCAGAAGTTTTTCTGTCAGTGGCGACCTCCATTGTCTCTTTTGAGCTTGGTGTTGTCTATGCACATCACACCCACAGGTAATGTTCAATTTTACATATAGTTTTTTAGTATTAACATAATTGTTATTCAATTAGACCTACTCCTCTAGTCTCCTCATCCCTTCTCATCTTTGATTGTACATAGTTGTTTTTTACTTTTTCACATTTTTGGTATATTCATGTACAATTATAAATGTTTGATTTCATTTTTTGTATTCCTCTCAGTATTTTTAGTTATTTATTTATTTGATAATTTTTTATTTTTATTTATATACTTAAGGTATATGTATGTATACATATTCATATGTTAACTGACTTATAGTATAATTTATTTAATATGTGAGGATTCAATTTTTAATGTTTGTATATGGCATTTTTTATATTTTCTGTTGTATATGTTTGTATGATTACAAATTGCCTGATAATTTTTTAATTTTTTAATTTTTTATTGGATTCCATTCAGCATTTTTAATTATTTATTTATTTTATTCTATTTATGTATTTTTACATATGTATGTATACATATTTATATGTCATCAGATCTATAGAACAGTTCATTGTATAGACTTATATATCATTAGATCCATAGTACAGTTTATTGAATAGATTAGGATTTGTTTTTAGTGACTGTATATGGTTTTCTATGATTTTAATTGATTATTATTGATGAGTTTTCTTAGCAAGTCATTTGATGTAGTCCTTTCGCCTCTATTTTATGATATTGTATATTCGTGCTATAATTTTCTATTTTTCATATATTTTTTAACCCTTCTTTTTTGGTATATTTATTGTTTGTTCATACTAATATGGCTTTACAATTTATTTTTTAGTGTGTCCTGATAGCCCCTGAGGAAGTTTGTATACGAAACACGGCCTGTGTTGGGCTTAGGCCACTTATTTGGTTATAATAAATTTATTGGGTGTTGAATCTGCCGCTTCCTGGTTTTGTTTCTGCTCGTTTGAGCGGCTAGCGCTGTTTCTTTGTGGACCCCTGCATTCCCATCAGTTCCAGGTACACTGAGAAAACTATTCCTTTAGGGGAAAGGGTACCCATTCAGGGAAACCACAAGAAGTATTACAAGTGTAACAGTGGAAAGAGTTGGATTTATATTTTCAGCCTCAGAGAAAACAGACATTTAAACCACATCGAGACTGAGAGAAAGAAATACGCTTTATCTGTTTGTAACTACTTTGCAGTAAGGAAGAGGAGTTGTCTGCTTTTAATACAGTTATAATTTTCTGTCTTTGCCAGTTGCTATGGAACGGGGCAATTTGAGGCCACGTACAGCCCTTCTGCCACCAGAGACTCAGCCTGTACCATACATGGCCCTGATTACTGTGGATATTTGCATTAAGTCATTTGAGAGGACGGTCTCTTGCATTTCTCCATGCAACACTGCCTTTGTGCTGTAGGATTGATCATTCTTTCCACTTAGTACTATTAATACTGTTACAATAGTTCTTCTATTAATTCTTCTGCTTCCCCCTCCATCTCTTCTCTTCTCTTCTCATGGCTCCACATTATTTTACTTTTGTCAGTCTCTAACCTTCTTCCCTCATGCCAACTTCCTCATACACCCGCCCCTCCTTATTACCCTCTCTCTTCTCTTCTTATCTCTTCCCCAATCCTGTCTTCCTCCCTTTCCTCAGCTCATGAACTTTGTCTTTTTCTTCCTTTCCTTCATCTCTCTCCCTCCTCTCTTAAAATACCTCATCCTCGTTTCTGTCGTTCCATCTCCACTCTGCCTTGCACTCCTCTTCCTTCTCCTCCTTTCTTCTGGTGACATTAATCCCAACCCTGCCCCCCCCCCCCCCGACTTTTCTCTCACTCCCATTCTTCTCTCAACCTTTCTAATCTCATCCACTGTATATTCCTCTCCTCTCCCCCCACCAAGCCCCAATAACAGTACCCCCCCACCCCCACCCCATCTTCTCCGAGCCTCAGCAACAGTATTTCGTAGCTTTCACTTTTTATAAAGCTAATGAATGTTAGAAGATACAGGATTTCTGTTAAGATCTCTTCAGTTGCATCTTTAAACATTATAAAGATACCATGTGCGCTACCCAATGTCATCTTCTTTTATACTTTGTTTCATATCATGGAAGGCAGACTAGATAGGCCATACGGTATTTTCTGCCATCATGTTTCCATGTTGCAACTGCCAAAGGCTCACATTTTCAGTGCTAAAACCCCCGTGCTTGTCAAATATTTGTGCCCCCTATAATGTGCACCATTACTAGCGGTGTAAAAACCGGTGAGTGTAGGATCTACAAAGACCCCCAACACCAAGTGTCCAACTGTCTCGATTGCATCTGGCTGCAGCAGAACCTTGACCTAGGTGGCATGTGATGAGAGGGATGCAAAAAACGTTCGTGCTGCAGACCAGATGGTCTGAGCATGGGGTGAGGGTGCCAAGTTCCTCCCTTTGGCGATACGGCTGGGCATTTCCACAGTTGCAGCTCTCTTTCTCTGGCACACCAGCTACAGCAGGAAAAATGACAGGAAACCAAGAGCCTGCAATCTTTGACTACAGTGATGTCACCTGACTATGACCAGAGGAAGGGGCTGAAAAACCATGTGTGATAGCTGTTGGGGGTATTGCTAGCATTATTGGGAGGGCTGCTGTGTGGTGAAGGCAGGAAATAGTTGCTACGGCATATTAACAGCAGAGCCATAGCGCACAATGCAATTAATGGTAAGGCGTATTTCCCATCCATTCCTTGCCACAAAATGGT
Organism: Ichthyophis bannanicus; assembly: GCA_033557465.1. NCBI lineage: Eukaryota > Metazoa > Chordata > Amphibia > Gymnophiona > Ichthyophiidae > Ichthyophis > Ichthyophis bannanicus. Next base: position 86,882,876 of record CM066043.1, read on the forward strand.
ATTTCTTGCATTAGTGTGTGCTAATTGGCACATTAAACAGCTAAGAGAGTTAATGCACTGTGCTTTTAGTGTGTGTTAAAAGTCATATTAAATAACTAATGCAGCTTAGCAAATAGGCCTGTCTGTGTTCTAGCCGGGATGTAAGTCCATTAATACCTCCACCTCACATGAATCTCCCAGAACCTCTGATTTGTGCTGTCTGTGTGGACTAGATTGCAAGTAGCACAGAGCATAAAATGTTTCTTAAGAGTGTCTCATAGTGGAGGAGTAGCCTAGTGGTTAGAGCACTGGCTTGCAAACCCAGAGACCAGGGTTCAGTTCCCACTAGCACTCCTTGTGGCCTTGGGCAAGTCACTTAACCCTCCATTGCTCAGAAAAAATCCAAGTTATCAATGTCCCTGTTTAATGTACATTTACCAAGTTTAAGTTACAATGTAAACCACTTTGATTGAAATGATAAAGAAGTATAACAAAAATAATAAATAAATAAAAATAATAAAATGAGGGCAATATTCAGTTAAGCAGTAAATGCAACTAAATGGATGTTATCAGTTTAGTTTAGTTTATTGTCATTTACTAACAGCCATCTGTTTACCACAGCAAGGCAGCATAAAAATAAACAGAAAAAAGTATCAAACATTAAAAAAAATCCCCACAGCATCACAAAGAAGACATTTTCAGCATTCAGACTTGAACACATAAGTCAGATGGAGAGTGGTTGAATAACTGTGGCCTCTACCCTTCTACTGCCCGAAATCCTTTCCCATTTTAAATGCATAATTTTGGTCCAGTGGCGATCCAAGAATTGTGGGCACCCAGAGCGCACCCCCCCCCTCATGGCACACCCCCCCCCCCCAGGCCCATATGTCAGAGCCGTGCTTGGCAGGCATATCTTAAAGTCTTGGATGGCTTGCCACACCGCCTCCACTCTGGCCCAGTGGCTCTTCCCTTCAAGCGCATTTCTATGCATATTTAGCAGGTTGCAGTTTTGTAAGTATGCACATAAGCCTGATGGTGTGTACTTCCACTGTGTGCATGTGCATGGGCAGAGCTTAGTACACGTGTAAATTATAATACATTTTAGCAATCTAGGAACACGCATTTACACCTGCCTAGGGCTGGAATAAGTGATCGCACCTTTAATAAATGCTGGGTTTTGCCCATTTACACCCCTATTTTATGTTCAAGTAATTTTTATTGGCACAAGCAACCACAGAGATAGTCCCAGCATGTGGGTACTCGTACATGATATCAGAAGTATGCATATACCTATATTTTATAAAATTGAGTACATGCATGCTTGACTTTATAAAATAGGCATGAAATGCATGCAGAAAATCAAGCATTAACTACACAGGACTTTATATAATTACATTCATACAGTCAAAGATTAAACGTTTGGTGGTTTGAGAAATGTAAACCGAAGTAGTCAAGCAATTAGCACCCACAACGACAATGACTATTTATCATTTATATAGTGGTACTAGGCATACACAGTGCTGTGCAAAAGAGACAGTCCCTGCCCCACAGAACTTACAATCTGCTAGGAAAGGCAAAGAGAACAACTATGGACAAGGAGATTCTTGGGGAAATGATTAAAATATAATGGTTGGAAACAGGAGGATAAAGGGTCAGGATCCAAAGGTAGCCTCGAAGTGATGAGTTTCTAGACTGGATTTGAATAGGATCAGGTAGTCTATTCCAGACATATGGTGCAGCAAGATGGAAGGAACAAAATCTGGAGTTGGTAGTAGAAGAGAAGAGCATAGATAACAGTAATTTGCTTGATGAGCATAGTTGCCAAAGAAAGGTTATGATGGGGTCTATAAAATGCTACCCGTCCCTCTCCAAGGGATTATCAGCAGTCCCCTCTAAGAGAGTTTGCATTACATTGATCAGGGCTGGGAAGGCGTGGCTCACAATGAGAGATTAGGAATCCAGCAGACTGCAGGAGGGAGACAGGCCGTGGAGCCAGAGGTCCTTCCAAGGCAAGTCATGCAGAGGAGTTCTGGGGTAAGAACTTTAAATGGGGCTGGAAGAAGGGCTGGGAGAACCAGTTTGTGGATGTTTAACAAGCTGGGACAGACGTAAAGCTGTTTTTGCTTTCCCTGAACTGCTCTCTGTTCTGGGTTTTGCTTTGGGGAGGTTTAACAAGCTGAGAAGAAGTAAAGGAGCAGGATCTCAAAAAACACCCACAAATAGGAATAGAAGTGACGGGGATCTCAAACAATTTTCAGAAAACTGTGTTCGTGTGCAACTAGCTAAACTAAAAGTAGACAAAGTGATGGGACCAGATGGGATTCATCTGAGAATACTGAAGGAACTTGGGGACGTTCTAGCAGCTCCACTGACTGACCTTTTCAATGCCTCTTTGGAATCAGGAGTGGTGCCAGAGGACTGGAGAGAGGCACATGTGGCCCCTTTACACAAAAGCAGAAGTAAGGATGTGGTTGAAAATACAGGCTGATTAGTCTAACATCTGGGGTGAATAAATTATTGGAAATGCTGCTCAAAGAGAAAATAATGAGGTTTCTGGAATCCAATAGATTGCAGGATCGGAGACAGCATGGAGTCACCAGAGTTATCAGACAAATCCGATTGATTTCTTTGACGGGGTCACCAGGGAGTTGGAACAAGGGAGAGCCATAGATGTGGTGAACTTAGATTTCAGTTAAACCTTTGACACCATTCCACACAGGTGATTTATCAACAAACTGAGCACCCTAAAGTTACTGATTGGGTTCGAATTGGTTGAGTGGGAGACGACAAAGGGTACAGGTAAATGAAGCTCACTCTGAGGAGAAGGAGATTACCAGTGGTGTGCTGCAGGGGTCTGTCCTTGGTCCGATTCTTCTTAACATCTTTGTTGGTGATATTGTGGAAGGTAAAATTTGCCTCTTTGCATAAGAAATTGAGCCAGACCCAGCTTCATAGTTCTACCCTTACTCAGTATATACATTCAGGTACCTCCCCCAGAGGTTTGCAAGTTTTAAAACAACCCAAATTAAACAGTGAGGATGAAGATGTTTTACATAAATGGAATGGAATCCTCATTAGATCTCATGTTGTTATTAGTAGAAACACGTTTGGCTACAGAAGGTACAGTTACTGCATCAATTTAAAAAATGGAGAGTGAATTGAAGGAAAAGATGGATGAGTCATTCTTTAAACAGCAATTGCAAGAGGTGAAAGATCAGACATATAGATATAAAGAATCGATTAAGACAACTAAGCTTAAAAAATTCCGCCGGGATCAAGCAGATTTTTCTTCATGATCAGTGTTTCCTTGGACGAATAAAACAGAGACAGCTCAACAAAAAGAATATCAAGATTATACCTCAAAGGAGAATGAATCCAGTGGTGATGAATACTCTTGGGAATATAGTCACAATTTTTTAGAGAATCAAGCTTGGCGAGGCAGAGGAAGAAGAAGAGGCCAGTATCAGGGCCATCGGCCAAGACAGACCAAATATGGCACGCCTGGCAAGGTCCCATCACTAGAGCCCAAGCAAAGACTCAGCTATCGTGAACCTGTCTCCCTATGAGTTATCACGAGAACAGGAATTTCTCCTAAATTTGGGCTTATCCTATGTACCCAGGGTTTCTTATAATCCTTTTGATCTGAGAGTTGCTTTATATAGCTTCTTTCAGAAACTTGTGATTAAACTATATTTGGACTCTCACTCTCTCCCCTTGGATTCCTCCATAGTCTACCATCTAAATTGGTTCCTGTTGTCTTTTAGATCCATTATTGGCAGCATTCCAGAGACTGGTTCTTCAAGATATTGAAATCCTTGAGAAAAAATTTCTGCCAATCAAATGGAATGTCTCACGTCAACAACATCAAGAATTATTAAACTTATCCCAGCATTTATTTATTTAATAGTATTTCTATACCGCCTTCGCCTACAATCAAAGTGGTTTCACAGCAAACAATCAAGGGAGTGAACATGTGTTTTCATGCAGTGAAGCGCATTGCGTGTTTGGTGTGTCTGATGTGTTGTGTGTTTGATTAGGTGAAGCTATGTACATTGTGCGCTATAATACATCATGGGCTATTATATATTTTTCTATACATTGTGCGCTATGATACATCGTGTGCTATTATACATTCTTATATACAAGGGTCATGGGGGGGGTAAGTCGGTTGTTTCTTGCTTTTTAGTAGATCATGTGTCATGTCCATAGTGCTCTGTGAATAGCATTGTCTTCACCTGTTTGCGAAAGTCTTTGAGGTCTGTCGTTATTCTCAGTTCGTCTGGGAGGGTGTTCCAGATTGCTGGGGCAGCCAGGGAGAGTGCTCGTTCTGTGGTGTCCTTGCGGGTTTTTATGAAGTCTTTTGGGGTGTTCACGCGGTTGGAGGTGCCTCTTCTCCTTGAGCGTGTGCTGGTGTCTGGTTGTATGAGGGTATGTAGGCTGTTGGCTGAAGAGTGTTGTTTGATCTTAAAGATGTTTATGATTGTTTTGTATTTGATGCGTGAGCTGATTGGGAGCCAGTGTAAATCTTTCAGAATGGGTGTGATGTGTTCTTGTCTTGTTGAGCCAGATATTCTGCGGGCCGCCGTGTTTTGTGCTAGTTGTAGTGGTCTGAGTGTTTGTTTTACTATGCCAAGGTAGATTGGGTCCAAAAATAAGTAAACCAAACGGAATCAACCTAAATATCCCAAAAACCAAAAGATTCCAATGCTCAATACCCCCAAATACACAATTCTTTTTGTCGGAGTACGCCAACACAGTGCCAGGAAACCACTCCAGGCACCACTGTGGCAACTCCTTTTATTAAGACGTTTTATGTGGATAAAAAATAGAAATCCAAAACTTAGCTTTTAAAGAGTGCCATCCAACGCAGCTGAAATATGCCAGTAGTTCAACAATGACGACGCGGCTCACGTTTCGGGTTCTTCATCAAAAATGTTATAAAACCCTGCTTCAGGTCCATCCACAACTAGAAAGAAGGCTAACAATTTCATTAAACGGTATCAGGATTGGAGATATCCTAGGGATATAATTAAAAAGCCTTACCTACAAGGATTATTTGCTCAACACGAATTGTTACTTTTACCATCTTGTCAATCTCATGAGGACTCTACTTCCCTGGTTTGTGTGCTCCCTTTTTCTGTGAAAGCTCCAATTGTTGCATCATTTATTTATAAGCATAATATTACTAAACCTTAACTTAGAAGAACTTTTCATGCTCTCATAGTGTTTAATCTTTTATTCTTCCTTTTTGATTTGTTCTCCCTTTATTCAAAACTTTATTCTATGTAAAGCCATTTCGGCTCCTTTTTTTTCATTGTACACTGCTTTGACTTTTAGACTAAGTTGTATATAAGCCTAGCTAAATAAATAAATAATGAATAAATTGCACAAAGAGTATACAGCTGCATACCTTAACAACATTGTCATCTACAGCAGAAACTGGACCACCCATCTTACCCAAGTACAAGCTGTGTTGACCAGCCTGAGGAAGGCCAGGTTGATGGCCAACCCCAAGAAATGTTTTCTGGGAGGTCGAGACATTCAATACCTGGGATATTTAATCGTGAATGGGAGATGCAACCTCAACTAAGGAAGATGGATGCCATTGCCCAGATCACCACCCCAAAGTCGAAGAAAGAGGTTTATGCCTTCCTTGTATTGATTGGCTGTTACTGCCGATTCATCCCTAATTTTGCAGAGATGGCAGAACCATTAACCAATCTCCTCCAGAAAAGAGCTCTCAGACAGATTCAGTGATCACCAGATCTGGACCTGGCCTTCCAATGTCTCAAAAAGGCCTTGTGCTCTGAACCTGTCCTGATTAGCCCTGCTTTTTCTCTATTATGCAAAATGATGCCTCAGAGGTGGGCCTAGGAGCTGTTCTGACCCAAGAGGTCAGGGGTGAAGAACATCCCATAGCATTCATCAGCAGGAAGCTGCTTTCTTGGGAACAGCATTATGCGGTGATCGAAATGTAATGGGATTTATGGAATGTTACTTATCCCTCTCCAAAGAGATTGTCAACAGTACCCTTCAAGAGTTCAAGGCTGGGAGGTCATGGTTCACAGGGAGAGGTTAAGAACCCAGCAGGCTGCAAGAGGGAGAGAGGCCCGTGGATCCAGAAGTCCTTCCAAGGCAAGCCGTGCTAAGGAGTTCTGAAGTAGGAACTTTAACTGGGGCTGGAGGAATGGCTGGGAGAATCAGCTTGTGGAGGTTTAACAAGCTAGGACAGAAGTAAATCTGTTCCCCCCCCCCCCCCCTTAAACTGATGTCTATTCTGGGTTTTGCTTTGGGGAAGTTAAACAAACTGGGATTGAAGTAAAGCTGTTTATGTTTGCCTTGATTTGCTGTCTTACCTCCGTTATACAGAAAGTCCCTTCCCACCAGATTCCACACTACTACAGGGTGTAGAGAGAGATAAGAGAGGAGAGTTAGTGAAAAGCCACAGAATATATGCACATGACCTTAATAATTCAAACTGGATCCCAACATAAAGAATTCCAGTATTTTGATCAAAGGACAGCATCCAAGAACTCTGAGCTGTATCTTGTGTTCCTGGGGGAAGGGGTGTTGATGAGTTATTTATGTTTACTTTTGCTCTTCAATTTGTTTTTTGTTTTTATTATTATTATTTATTTATTTATGGGTAGGAAGCAATTATTATTTTATTCTTTTTTAACTTTCATGGACTATTTGTTTTATGACGTTTCTATTTATTTATATTTTTCCCTGTACACTAATTTAAACAGTTTACAAAGACTGGGAAGGCAATTTGCAAATTAATAAATGAAATGTGGAAGCGACTGAACCCTAAGTAAACTTTGACATGCTAGAATAAACTGACTTGAGAAATTTTTAAGCCCTCCAAGGACAAGAAAATACCTAATACCTAGAGACCGCACCTTCAAAAGGATATAAACAGGATGGAGTCGGTCAATGGTCTTCATCATAAGGCATATGGGCATAGATCTCAAAATATACATTTTAGAAGAAAGGCGTTAGAAGGAAGATATGACAGAGACACTTAAATACCTCAGAGGAGATATCCTAGTTGAAAGGAAGCTCTGGAACAAGGGGTCATAGGATGAAGGTGAAAGGGGATACACTCAGGAGTAATCTGAGGAAACATATTTCTTTACGGAAAGGGTAGTGGATGCATTGAACAGCCTCCCAGTGGAGGTGGTGGAGATGAGAATTGTATCTGAATTCAAGAAAGCATGGGACAAATACAGGGGATCTCTGAGAGAGAGGAAGGGACTGTAGAGCTTCATAGTTCTTACAGAAGGGTAGACTGGGTAGGATGATTATTATTATTAATAAACATTTTTAAGTGCTACCAGGCGTACTCAGTGCTGTACAATCTAAATAAGAAAACAGGACAAGAGGTAAAAGGGGAGGGAAAGGAAACATAAGGATAAGGACTAGGACCAAAGGCAGCCTTAAAAAGGTGAGCCTTTAACATTCAAAAAGGGGCAGCGATGAAGCCTGACGTACAGACTCAGGAAGTTTGTTCCAAGCATAGGATGTATAGTCTTTATCTGCCGTTGTCTTCTGTTTTTCTATGAACTTCTGAGAAAGGTGTGATTTAAATCCAATTGGCTACGATCACTCAGAAGGTCAATGATGGAGTGCTAATAACAACTCAGTAGTCATCACACATGGTATCGCACCTTTTCTCCCAGCCCTTACCTCTTCCCCCTTTGAATTCATTATTAGGTTCTCTTAACTTGCTAAACAGATGAGCTCTGCAAGATTTGCTTAATTTAAGATGTAATATCTACATTGCTCCCTGTGAAGACTGAAATTATTTCACGGCGTGAAGCAGAGCTTAGCAAACTTGCCATAAAGACACCACTGTCAGTCAGGTTTTCAGGATAGCCACAATGAATATGCACAAGAGAGATTCTGATATACTAAGTTTCCAGCATATTCTAATTTATGTCATTCATATTGACTACGAATACCCTGAAAACCTGACTGACTGGTGCTCCCTCAACTGGATTTAAGAGATCATATTTTTCTAAATAAATTGTAATGTCATTCTGTTTTACCATACCCTAAAACAGTGTATTCACTTTGAGAACTACAAATGGGTCAGGTCTTCAGGCTGCCCTTACTGAATATGCATGATACGGCTTTGCATTCAGTGGAGATAGCATGCTTGCAAATCTATGTCAGGGCATACTCATTAGGAGTCGCCTGTAAACCTGACCTGTTTGTGGCACTCAAGGACTGTCAGTGAATACCACTGACCTAAAACTTTCCTATATTATAAAGCAGCGCTTCTCAGTCCTCTCCTGGAGGTACATCTAGACAGGTTTTCAGGATTACCACAATGCATATGTTTGAGATAGATTTGCCTACACTGGGTAGCCGATAGATGCATTATCTTAATCCTGAAACCCCAAATAGCAAAGTGTGTCTCCAGGAGGGGGTTGAACAGCACTAATATAAAGGAAGGCTCCAGGTCTCCTAGCAAATTAGACAGTAAGCTTTTAAAAAAAAGCTCTTATTCTTCTGAGAAACATGCAGTGCCATCTCATGGCAGGAAGAAGATGTAAAATGCTTTCAGCACCTACAGGTGAAGCTGTTTGTTTCACATTGACTTTAACCTTTCCCCCCTGACAAGTTGCAGACCTCCTGCCACTGATACTGTACATGGCTAGCACATACTGGAAAGCACACTGCTACCGTGACACACTCATCCTCTCCCTGTATCAAAGGACCCGATGAAAACCCAGGTTTGGTTGACACTGCTCAGTCAACATCTTGGCTGTAGTAGCAGTCTGACGAATCAACATTGATGCGCATCCAGGGCATGCTTAACAGGCTTTAACAGAACAATTCACTCAGAGCACCTCAAGGGACAGAGGCTGTATTCAATTTTCTCATCCATGCTTTTAATGTGTTTATTTTGGATGGGAAAAACATCTCTGGTCTCTTTTCCCTCTGAGACAGTTTTGAAGCTCTATGACTAGCATCCTACGCACAGCTCTGGCCATGCACCTCAGACGTCACATGCCTTTACTGCTGCAACGTTTCCCCGTGTCCTTCACACAATTCTGCTCTTGAACCGTTTCCTTGCCTGTGTAAGTTCTTATAGTGTTGACATATTCGACACCTATATATAATTTCTCAGTACTGTGTTCCCTATGGATATACAATGTAAAGCCTTTCAGTGATGTGCTCTCTTAGGCTTCCGCAGCTAGTATCGTGATCATCCACAGCATGACCTGGAAAACTGCAAAGATCATTTCAGTGGTCTATTTGTTTTATGTATTTATTGGTATTTGATTATGGCCAAGGCAGAGAAGCTCACATCCTGGAGATGAATGCATGGCTGTGTGGATGGTGCCATCAGCGCTTTGGTTTCCTGGACCATGGGATGCTGTTCCAAGGGTTGCAGAGCAGAGATGGCGTCCATCTGTCCAAGAAGGGTCGGCGTGTCTTCAGTAGCAGACTGGCTAACCTACTGAAGAGGGCTTTAAACTAGATTCATTGGGGATGGGTGAAGAAAGCCCCCAGGTAAGTGAAACATTAAATACCTTTATGGAAATGGGTAAAAGGGGCAACATATGGAAAGCAGTGTGTATAAATGCCTGTAGCATGGGAAATAAGATCCCTGATGTTGAGACTGTAATGGGAGAGACTGACTTGGATTTAGTGGCAGTAATAGAGACATGGTTCACGGACAACAATAACTGGGATGTAGCTATATCAGGTTATACTTTATTCAGAAAGGACAGGGTAGGATGAAGGAGAGGAGGAATGGCACTATAGGTAAAAAATAATATTAAAGCTATGGAATTACAGGGCTTAAAAGGGAGAGAGGAGGCATTGTGGGTTAAACTAGGGAGGGAAAAAGAAATCTATTTGCATTGGCATGATAAGCATAGTTATTCACTTGTACGGGTGATCTCCGGGAACAGCAGGAATTTAGTCTTCACATATGGGTATCGTCGGTACCGACAGAGCCTGCGTGGGAATGCTCCCCAGTGTCCAATAGGAACGCTTTTGGGAGCATCCCTCAGCACATGCGCGCTGCCTTCCCGCCTTTCCAACTGTCCCTCTTCAGTTAAATTTGTAGCTGAGTGAAAGGATAGAGGAAGAGAGGAAAGAGACAGAGAGATAGAGAGACAACTCCTAGGGGATGTGGGTGGGTTGTGAAGACTAAATTCCTGCTGTTCCCGGAGATCACCTGCTACAGGTGAGTAACTACGCTATCTCCAGGAACAAGCAGGAATGTAGTCTTCACATATGGGGACTCCCTAGCTGAAGATGCCAGGGAGATAGCCCCAGGAAGCTACCACCCAAATAAGGTGGGCCATGCTTCCTCCCATGGATCTCTGGCATCCCACCAGGGTTGGTGGGTAGGAGTTGAATTAGGTCTGGAAGAGATTTTGAAGAACAGCTTTGCCAAAGAAGGCATCCCGACGGGAGGCTTTATCTAGGCAGTAGTGGGCTGTAAAGGTGTGTATCGAAGCCCAGGTGGCTGCTCGACAAATGTCATCAATAGACAGAGTGAAGGTTAGCCATAGAGGCTGCCATGGCTCTCACATTATGAGCTGTGACATGGCCTTGAAGAGGAAGACTCTTACTCTCATAAGCAAAGAATATGCATTGTGCAATCCATTTGGACAGAGTTCTCTTGGAGACTGGAAGTCCCAAATGACTAGAATCAAAAGCAATAAAAAGTTGAGAAGACTTTCTATATTGCTGTGTTCTTTGTAGGTAAAAAGCCAAGGCTCTTTTACAATCCAAAGTATGAAGGTTCCTTTCTGCATTAGAGGCATGAGGCCTCGGAAAGAATACAGGAGGATAAATTAATTGATTTTAAATGAAAAGGCGAAACCACCTTTGGCATAAAGGGGCTTGTTTACAAAGCCGTGGTAGCGGTTTTCGATCATTATCGCAGCCACGGCACCATTGAAATCATTGGGGCCACGGCTCCGATAATGATCGGAAACCGCTACCACGGCTTTGTAAACAAGCTCCAAAGTGTGGATGAGTTCTAAGAACAACCTTATCATGGTGAAACCTAGTATAAGGAGGATCAGCCACTAAAGCTTGCAATTCACTAATGCGACGTGCAGAGGTGATTGCAATTAGGAAGATGACCTTCCAGGACAAAAGCTTTAGGGTTGTAGTGGCTAAAGGTTCAAAAGGCAGTTTCATGAGCTGCCCGAGAACTAGGTTTAAATCCCATGCCACCGGTGGTGGCCTGATGGGAGGCTTTGTTAATAGAAGACCTCTCATAAATCTTGTTATGAGTGGATGAGAGGAAATTGGTTGTCCATTTAGAGGCTTATAGGAAGCTGCAATTGCACTAAGATGGACTCTTACTGAATTGGTCTTTAGACCAGAATTTGATAAATGAAGTAGAACTCAAGTATCGATTCCAAAGGTATCATAAGGGGGTTTAACCCCTTCTGTGAACACACCATATAGTAAAACGTTTCTACTTGAAGGCGTAAGAGCATCTTGTGGAAGATTTTCTAGAAGCCTGAAGGATATCCTTTACCTGTTGGGAAAGGTTAAGATCCTGAAGGTCTAAGCTTTCAGTAACCAGGCCCTGAGATGCAGGGACTGGGGATTCGGGTGCCATAGCATCCAGTTCTCTTGGGAGAGGAGATCTGGAGCATAGCCTAACTCCAGAGGTGCAGCTTGAGAGAGATGTAGAAGCAGGGGATACCACGTTTGGCAGGGCCACCGTGGCGCTATGAGGATCATACGACCTCTGTCTCTCTGAAGCTTGAAGAGTGTTTTGGGGATGAGGGGAATGGGTGGGAAGGCATAGAGGAAGTCCTGACCCCAGTGAAGAAGGAAGGCGTCCCTTGCCTGGCAATTTTGAGCCGGAATCCTGGAACAGAACCGGGGAAGTTTGGCATTCAGTGGACTTGCAAATAGGGCTATGTCTGAGGTTCCCCAGATCTGAAATATCTTGGCCACCTGGTCTAGGTGGAGAGACCATTCGTGAGGCAGCAGTACTCGGCTGAGTTTGTCTGCCCAAAGGTTTTTAATGCCTGGAAGATATACCACGAGAAGGTGAATTTGATGCTCTCTGGCGAGGGCCGATAGTCGTAAAGCATCATTGCATAACGAGAGCCTGTTCTGCCCTGCTTGTTCACGTAGAACATAGCTACTTGATTGTCCGTTTGGACTAGGACTGTCTTGTAGCTGAGCTGGGCATTGAATACTCGAAGAGCTAGATAGATTGCTCTGAGTTCCAGAAGGTTTATATGAAGACAAGCCTCCTGTGGAGTCCAGGTACCCTGGGTAGAGAGATGATGCAGGTGTGCTCCCCATCCCACCTGTGATGCATCTGTTGTTAGGGTGGCCTAGAATAGGGGTTGCTGGAAAGGAGACCCCACTAGAAGATTTTCCAGAGATTGCCACCATTGTAGGGATAAGATCAGTCGTTGTGAGTTTGATATCTTGTCCGACAGATGTCCTGTGGCCTGTGTCCACTGTGTGGATAAGGTCCACTGGGCTGCTCGCAAATGAAGGCGAGCATATGGAACCACATGAACCGTGGATGCCATATGTCCAAATAGTTGTAGTAGTTCTCGAGCAGTTAGGGAGGACTTCACCGCTGCTTGAGAAGCTAGCTGCATTATACGAAGACAGCGAGGTTGTGGGAGAAAAGCCCTTGGCTGTCTGGTATCTAGACGAGCTCCTATGAACTCTAGGGACTGAGATGGAGCAAGTTGGGATTTTGGGAGGTTTATAACCAATCCCAAGTATTGAAGGATTCGCATTGTGCGAGACAGTACAGATCTGGCTTCTGGAACCGTGGGGGCTCGAATGAGCCAGTCGTCCAAGTAAGGGAAGACGAATATCCCCAGGGTTTGCAGAAATGCAGTTACTACTGCCATGCATTTCGTGAATACTCTTGGTGCCGAAGCCCGACCAAAGGGAAGAACCCTGTATTGGAAATGTTTTCCCTTGAAAAGGAATTGTAAGAATTTCCTGTGATCTGGATGGATCAGAATGTGAGTATATTCATCCTTTAGATCTAGAGAACAAAGCCAATCCTGACTTTGAAGGTATGGCAGAAGAGTTCCCAGAGAAATCATTTTGAACTTTTCTCGGAACAGATATTTGTTCAATTCTCTGAGGTCTAGAATGGGTCTGTATCCTCCTGTTTTCTTTGGAATAAGAAAATAGGGGGAGTAGAACCCTGCATCCTGCTGGCACCTCCTCTATTGCTCCTTGAGCAAGAAGTGTTGAGACCTCTTGATCCAGTAGATTGCCTGTAGAGGTTTGGGAATTGAACTGTCTTACAATTGTAGGAGGGGGCATACTGTGAAAATGAAGCTTGTACCCCTCTCCCACAATGGACAGAGTCCAGTTTTCTTTTGTTATTTGGTGCCATCTGTTGGCAAAATGAAACCTGCCTGGAATGTTTAGGGGTTCTGGCCCCTTCAGAGGCAGGAAGGCTAAGTTCTCTATGAAGGAGTCAAAGCCCTTCAGGGGGCTGGGCCTGTGGAGCTGGTTGAGCTCTAAGGCCTTTTGACTTCTTTTGTCTGGATTGTTGTTGTTGACCCTTCTGGGCAACTTGACCCTGAGCTTGCCCTTGCTGGGTATAGGATGGATAAAACTTCCTCTTTTTGCTGAAAAAGGGTTTTTTATAGGGTTTCTTTTTGGCTGGAGTGGCTGTAGATTTTGACAATCTGTCTAAAGTGAGATTGTCAGTATCTATCTCATTAGCCTTCTCCTGCCAATTCTTGCCAAAGAGGTTTTCTCCTGTGCAAGGGATGTTTCCCAATTTATCCTGCACCCAAATCTCCAAGTCTGATGCCTGAAGCCAGGCAATCCGATGTGCACCAATGGCAATAGCAGAGGTTCTGCTGATGCATTCAAAGCAGTCAAAGGCTGCACGGTTTAGAAACTTGGAGACATCTTGAGCATGCTTGACCAGAGTGAGAAAGTCCTGTTGTTTGTCCTCAGGGAGAAGGGGGCTCATAAGCTCCAAAACTCCTGTGACCTCTTTGAGGAACATTCCCATATATAAAATATATGAGCTGATCCTAGCTGAAAGCATGGAAGCCTGAAAAGTTTGACGCCCAAAAGCGTCAAGAGTCCTGCATTCACGACCTGGAGGATTGGATGCATGTCTCTTTGCATTTTTCATCCTACGCATGGCTGACTCCACTACCATTGAATGGTGTGGCAGCTGAGACTTCTGAAAACCAGGACATGGTGGAACTCGATACATTGGTATTGGGTCTCCTAGAATGAGGAGATGTGGTCAAAGGTGTCTCCCACATTCTGAGCATCAAATCATGAAGAATTTCATGAATGGGCAGAGTGGCTGCTTCCTTGGGAGCCTTAGGGTATTGGAGAATTTCCAATTCCTTTGCGCTAGGTTCTTTTTCAGGAGCTACCATGATTGAAAGGCCTCGGGTCACATCATGAATAAAATCCTGAAAAGACATGTCTTCTGGAGGAGACATTCTGCGTTGGGGAGAAGAGGAGTCTTCCGGGAGAAACACTCTGGTACCGGCAGAATTATCAGAGTCATCGGAATTGGAGGATTCGAAGTATCTCTGATCCCGATGTTCATGCAAAGCATGGTCTCGGTATCGATCGAAGTCTTTACTGAATTGGTCTGGTACCAATCTGTCGATGCCAGAAAAAGTCTGCATGGGAAGGATTCCCACCGGGGCCGGTACCGTCAGTGCTGGTACCGGTATCTGTACTGATGCTGGTACCTGCATCGGTACCTGTGTCGGTACCGGTGCCCATTGAACCACTGGTGTCAACGGTACCACATCTGTAAGGAGAGCTGCAAGACTGCGTTCGATAGCGAGGAATCTCTGGTCTATCGACGCTGCCGATGCCTGGGTATCGGTACCGGTAAAAGCGCCCGGAACCCCTGAGCATGGTACCAGTAGTTCTGCCGAGGTCGAAGCCTCGAGAACATCCTGGAACCCCGTTAATGCTTTGGAGGCCAAAGCCTCCTGCTGGGGATGTTTTGCCGGTGTAGTTTCCTCAAGGGCAATTCCAATAGCCTCTTGATGCTTTGAAGGAGAGCTACCCTTTGAGGACCGGCTCTTATGTTTAGTTACCTGAGATCCATGGGAGGAAGATGAGGCTCTTGAAGACGTCGATGCAATGGACCTGGTATCTGAAGAAAAGAGGGTACCGAGCTTTGCAGCTCGAGTCTGTCTTCCTCTTTTAATCATCTCCATACAGGAGGAACACTCAGATGGAGAATGGTCAGGGCCTAAACATTTTAGACACCAGTCATGGGTGTTGGTGAAGGAGATGGTACCGCCACATTTAGTACATTTTTTAAAAACACTAGCTGGTTTTTCCATCTTTTGGGAAAAATGGGGCCTAATGCCCAAAATGGCGCCTAGCACCAAAAGAAAAAGTTTCTGAAGAGAAACAGTTCAAAAATAGATTTTTTTTTTTTAAAAAATAAGAAAGAAAGAACAGGCGGTACCGGTAGGTGTAGTGCGGAGGCAGGCGCGACCACAAGAAAACAAGTTTAAAGAAGAAATTTTCTGTGGTGACAGGGTATGTGTCCTGTCGGCTCCGCAGAAAACAAAGAACTGAAGAGGGACAGTTGGAAAGGCGGGAAGGCAGCAGGCATGTGTTGAGGGATGCTCCCAAAAGCATTCCTATTGGACGCTGGGGAGCTTTCCCGCCACTGTTCCCTCTAAGCTGTGCGTGTGTGCGCGCGCGCGCACACCTCGCCAAGCGAGCGCACATACTTTACAACAGAGCGCACAAAAATTACGGTTCTGATTCTGATAGAAAACAACACAGACGTCTTAAAATTTAAAAGTTGTGATTGTAATTACTAGAAATGTTCCGCTTCATTTAGTAATCATCTATTTTCATTTAATTTGATTAAAATCAATGTGGTGTACATACTGTATTCTGATGCGTAGTCAAATTTTAAAGTATATAACTCCGAGTGTTGTTATGTGGCACACAAAAATTTCACCTTCCTTCAAAAGCTGCACAGCTGATATTTTATGCATACACAGCCTACAAAAAATTAGAGGGAACATTGGTTCCCGCGCAGGCTCCGTCGGTACCGAAGATACCCATATGTGAAGATTACATTCCTGCTTGTTCCTGGAGATTACAGACTTCCATCGCAGGGAGAAGAGACAGACAGAGCGTTAATAGAAGACATAAGCAGCATTGCCAGGAATGGGGACGTGCTATTGATAGGGGATTTCAATATGCCAAATGTTATTTGGCACATTCCTGCTGCAGTATCATCTAGATGTAAGGAGATCCTGGATTCTCTACAGGGAGAACTACCCAGGCAACTGGTAACAGAACCCACACATGAAGGGGCCATACTAGACTTGGTGGGAGATCATTTCACATCCAGTGATCGCCAGATGGTGTGGTTCAGTATTAGGACTAGGGCTGATAAAATCCATTCAAAAGCGAGGGTCTTAAACTTTAGGAAAACTAACTTTGTCAAGATAGGCCAATACCTCAAGGAGTCGTTAGTGGGATGGGAACAGTTGTGGAATATAGAAAAACTGTGGGAAAAACTGAAAGGGGATATTTTAAGGGCAACCAATCTTTTTGTTAAAATGGTAAATAAAGATAGAGAAAGGAGAATACTATGGATTTTGAAAGAAGTAGCTGAAAAGGTGAAAAAAAAGAGGGAGACCTTCATGAAATAAAGAGATCAGAAAGAGAGGAAAACAGGCATCTATATTTGGAAAAACTTAGAGAAGCTAGCAAAGTAATCAGGAAAGCAAAGATTCAAAAAGAGGAGGAAATAGCCAATGCAATAAAATGGGGGGATCAGACATTTTTCAGATGTTAGTGAGAAGAGGAAGGGCAAAAAGTGGTATTGTCATACTCAAGGGTGAAGTGGAGGAATATGTAAAAGCTGATGAGAATAAAGCCGACTTGCTTAATAAATAATTCTGTTCTGTGTTCACACATGAAGAACCAGGACCGGGACATCAGAAACCACCCACGAACAGGAACAGAAGTGAGGGGTAACTTGAACGATTTTCAGAAGACTCTGTTTGTGGGGAACTAGCTAAACTTAAAGTAGACAAAGCAATGGGACCAGATGGATACACCCGAGACTGCTGAGGGAACTTGGGGACGTTCTAGCAGCTCCACTGACTGACCTTTTCGATGCTTCTTTGGAGTCGGGAGTGGTGCCAGAGGACTGGAGAGAGCACATATCCATTTTCACAAAAGCAGAAGTAAGGATGTGGTTGAAAACTACAGGCCAGTTAGTTTAACCTCGGTGATGAGTAAATTATTGGAAGCGCTGCTGAAAGAGAAAATAGTGAGGTTTCTGGAGTCCAATAGATTACCCGATCCGAGGCAGCATGGATTCACCAGAGGCAGATCTTGTCAGACAAATCTGATTGATTTCTTTGATTGGGTGACCAGGGAGTTGGACCGAGGGAGAGTCCTAGATGTGGTGTACTTAGATTTCAGTAAAGCCTTTGACACCGTTCCACACAGGCAACTTATAAACAAACTGAGCACCCTAGGGATGGTACCTAAAGTTACTGCTTTGGTTAGAAATTGGATGAGTGGTTGGCGACAAAGTGTACAGATAAATGGAGCTCACTCTGAGGAGAATGTGTGTTCCAGGCATCTGTCCTTGGTCCAATTCTTTTTAACATCTTTGTTAGTGATATTGCGTTAGGGCTGACAAGTAAGGTTTGCCTCTTTGCGGATGATATCAAAATCTGAAATAGAATAGACACCCAGGAAGGTGTCGATAACATAAGGAGGGATCCAGCTAACCTTGAAGAATGGTCTAGAATTTGGCAGCTGAGATTTAATGTTAAAAAATGCAAGATCATGTATTTGGGCTGCAGCAATCCAATTGAGCGATATAGTACAAGGGGTGAAGTACTTATGTCCACAACTGAAGAGCAGGACTTATGATGATCTTAAAGTAGCTAAACAGATAAAAAAGGCAACAGCAAAAGCTAGAAGGATGCTTGGGTGCATAGTGCGAGGAATGGCTAGCAGAAAAAAAGGAAGTGAGAGTGCCTCTGTATAAGTCTCTAGTGCAACCTCATTTGGAGTATTGTGTGCAATTCTGGAGACCGCATCTTCAAAAGGATATAAGCAGGTTGGAGTCGGTGCAGAGGGTGGCTACTAAAATGATTAGTGGTCTTTGGTATAAAGCATATGAGGACAGACTTAAGGATCTTAATATGTATACTTTAGAGCCAGAGTCTCAAACACGCGACCCGCGAGAGAACTTTGTGCGGCCTGTGATGGAGAGGAAACAAAAATAAAAACCCTGGCTTCTGCTGCTGTCACCGTTGCAGCAGCAGAATCAACTGTCAATTTAAAAAAAAAAACCTGGCTTCTGCTGCTGTGGCAGCAGCAGAATCACCTGTCCCGCGGCCCCTTCCCGTCTGCCCGGCAGAGCCCTCAGTCAGCTCCATCAGTGGCGGGCTTTTCAAGCTGCGAAGAGAGTATTTCCCATCAGCCCCTGCTTAACATAGCCGCGCGAGAGGGAAATACACTCCTCGCGGGCGGCCCTGAAAGCTGCTGCTGATGGAGCTGAGCTGAGGGCTCTACCGGGCAGACGGGAAGGGGTCGCGGACAGCTGATTCTGCCGCTGCCATGGCGGCAGCAGAAGCCAGGTTTTTTTATTTTTTTTAATTGACAGTTGATTCTGCCACTGCCATGGCGGCAGCGGCAGCAACTGAAGCCAGTTTTTTTTTTTTAAATTTACCTGGGCTGATGGGGGGTTAGGACTGGAAATGGGCTGATGGGGGTTAGGACTGGAGGTGGGCTGATGGGGGGAGTTAGGACTGGTAATGGGCTATGGGGGGGCTAAGATTGAAAATGGGGTGATGGGAGGGTTAGGACTGGAAGTGGGCTGTTGGGGGGCTAAGACTGAAAATGGGGTGATGGGAGGGTTAGGACTGGAAGTGGGCTGTTGGGGAGCTTAGGACTGGTAATGGGCTATGGGGGACTAAGATTGAAAATGGGGTGATGGGAGGGTTAGGATTGGAAGTGGGCTGTTGGGGGGCTAAGATTGAAAATGGGCTATAGGGGGGATAGAACTGGTAATGGACTAGGTGGGTTGCTAGGACTGGAAATGGGCTGAGTAGAAGGGGGGCTTGAACTGCAAATAGCTGATGGGGACAGGGTTTTGGAATGGAAATCGGCTGAGTGGAAGGGGGGGGCTTGAACTGCAAATAGCTGATGGGGAGGGGGGCTTGGAATGGAAATGGGCTGTGAGGGGAGGGAGCTAGGACTGGAAATGGGCTTAGTGAAGGGGGAGCTAGGACAGGAAATGGGCTGATGGTGGGGCTAGGACAGGACTGGAAATGGACTGATGCGGGGACTAGAAGGGAACGGATGCTGGGTGGGGCTGGAACTAGAAGGGAGCTGATGTTGGGGGAGGATTAGAATGAGATGTGACTGGGAGAGTGAAATGGAGAGGGGAGAAATATTTTGTGTGGGAGGGAAGAAAAATCTACAATTGGCCAGGTATTGGGAGAGTAAGTGGGGATTGAGGATGGAGGGGTAAAATTTGAGTGGATGAAATAGGAATGAGGAAAGAGCAAAAGGAGAAAGATTAGTATGTTAAAGCAGATGTAGAGAGAGAATGGAAAAAAAACTAGAAGAGAGAAGAAAGGACAAATGGACAGCAGACGATGGAGAGTTAGCAGAAGACACGAAGAAACTGAAGAAAGTGGCTGGAACAATTGCAACTTGAAAAAAATGCACAAAAGGTAGAAAAATATCTCTTTATTTTGAATTTATTAGCTGGAATATGTCAGCTCTGGGAAATGTGCATCATTAACGTCTGCGCTTTGTATGGTAACATTATGCAAATACTTATGCAAATGAGGCCCCTTATGCAAATGAGGCCCCGCGTCTTATGCGGCCCGCGGGTTACTTTACAAGTGCTCATTTGGCCCTCAAAGCAATTTGAGTTTGAGACCCCTGCTTTAGAGGAAAGGCGGGATTGAGGTGATATGACTGAGACATTTCAATTGAAAGCAAGCTCTGCTATGAGGGGACATAGAATGAGGATGAAAGAGGATAGACTCAGAGGTAATATGTGGAAATATTTCTTTACGGAAAGAGTGGTAGATGCGTGGAATAGTCTCCCAGTGGAGGTTGTAGAGGTGAGGACAGTATCTGAATTGAAAAAGCATGGGACACAGAGGATCTCTAAAGGAAAAAAGGAGTCTGTTGCAGTGGTTGATATGAAAGGGCAGACTAGATAGGTCATGTGGTCTTTTTCTGACATCATGTTTCTATGTTTCAATGTATTTTGATTTGTTTATGAATTTTCTGTTATAAATAACACTGATTGGTTCTTTGCTGGATCGGGAAGATGGAATATAAATCTTAGTATAAATTAGATTACCAGGAGGGGCTGGTAAGTCTCTGGCCTTGTAACGAAACAGAAATCTAGTGCACACTTCATTTCTGGAGGTCTGAATGATTTCTCTGCCAAAAAAATGAAACCACAGAAAGATCATTCAGACCTCTGGAACTGAAGTGTGTCCATAGCTTTCTGTTTCGTTACAAGGTCAAAGACTTATCAGTCCCTCCTTGTAACTGCTTGCAATGATGTACTTCTTAATGTATCTCCTTAAGCAACATATATATTTAATTTCATTTATTTGGGCATGGTAACCTGTCTTTACAAAAATCTCAAGGCAGTGTACAAGAGACACAGTCATAAGATAGTGCAATTAAAACAGAATACAATAAGACAGAAATAAAAACAAAGGATAAAATAAAGTAAAAAACATAGGTTTCTCAATTTTTCCTTTGTCTAGATCGGACAAAAATTATTTCTTATGGTTTGTTTTCCTTTGCAATGAGAATTTTTTCTTTGTTTGACTGTATTGCATTTGAAAATCTCAATAAAAGAAAAAATAACAGCATAAAATAAAATGACAGTAGGCACTCTTCCTTTCCCAAAACTCCTTTGTGAACTCTGTTCGTATGATATTGATATTTTCTTATAATCAAATGTTCTAACAAGTGAAGGGGCAAATGCATAGCTGGAATAAAGAGAAGTACCGAGGAGTAAATAATTAACATTGTATCAATAGGCTTTGATAGCAAAGGATTAATGCGATTGAAGAAAACACAATCAATGTGTTATTTATTTAATCAATAAAAGATCTACAAAGGTTACAGCCACTTAGCTTTTCCTGCCTCTTCTCCCGCCTTGTTGGTGCTACAGATACTACTGCCGCTCTATCTCTGCATGCACGGTTGGGCAGTTCTTTTTTAAATCCAACAAATAAGGAGGTGATTTAAGGAGTTAGTATAGCAGGCTTAAAAAAGTCAATAGACTGTTATTAAGACAGACCTGAGGAAACCACTGCTTTCCCTGGGTGAAAGCAGCATGGAAGCCGCAGTGAGCACTAAAAAAGTGACTCAATCCCAGAAATGATGATGGCAGTCCTGACAGTCAACAGTGGTAGCATCAATGTGGGAAACACCACTTGAATGGACTTTGGGATTTCTTTGAGAGCACTGCTTAGCTGCTGCAACTGTGAAACACGAAGAGACTTTGATGGCATTGCAGCGAGGCTGGTCACAAGTGGCAAGATCACTCCATAGCCTTGCATGAGAACCAGCAGTGGTGCTCCTTGTTGTAGAATGGCAGTGATGCTAACTACAAGCTTCAAACCCTGCACTCTGGTGCATGAATGTCTGACTCCAACCGACCAACTTGCTGGACCAGAGGATCCCCCTACTCTCTCTATTTTCTGTGACTGGTGGGCTGGCTGGGACATAAAGGTAAATATAACTCTAGCAGTGTGCCATGAGAGGGAAGGAGGGAGGTCCAGCATCTTTGGTGTCCTGCAGCAAAGCTGAAACAAGTTGAAAAGTCCACACTATACAATGTGACACAATGGCATGTTTCCCTCGCTCACAGGAACAGACATTTAGGGGCATCATCTGTGTGTTTCTTAGGAAGTGTTGGGAGGGTATCCATGCATTACTGTGTGTCAGTTGGTGCATGTGATTGTGACTTGTGTGACATGGAAACCTATACAGAGCCTATGATAATAGAGGAAAAAGAGAAATTTACCTTAAAACCTGTTAGGCAGCCAGCACACACAGCTCAGAAGGAGCAAAGAAACAGTGGAATAGGATTACCACACCCAAGCCATGACGCAGCAAGAAGTTTAGGATCTGATTATTATCACCTGTCAAGGAAAGCACAGGGAACGTGTAGTGGAGAGGGAGATAGAAGCTGCTGGTTAGATCCAGCAGAGGTCAGTGTGAGCAGCAGCAGTGCAGGAAGCAGAGGTCACAGAGAGGGAAGCCTGCTGAATCCAGGAAGCAGTGGGAGTAGCCTTGGAACAGGAAGCAGCCAGGGAAAGGCTTCAGAAGAACGTGGCTGTCAAAGTGCTCAGAGTGCTAGCAACTGGAAGTCTGAGGTGGAGCCTGCTTACAGCCAAGAGGTAGAAGCTATAACTCCAGAGAGAGGGAGAGACCAAGCTGAGGTCAGAAAGCTGTCCAGACTGGGAGAGCAGGGGAGTCCACAGTCCTCATTACCAGAGAGAAGACCTCACCATTTATACAGGTGGGAACCAAGCTTTATCAAAGGGAAAGCTAAAAAGTCTGTTTGTACCAGAGGGTCAGAGCAGTGCACAGAGCATGAATTAACTACAGGAAGATATAAAACAATTCCTAGCCGTTGGAGGTTAGAGGAGGAGAGCCAGAGAGGACATACTGCAGTAACAGGTATTCCAAAACCTACTTGCTTAGAACTGTACCCTTGTAGTCCAACTGAGTCCTCAGAGAGAGGCTTGTACAGAAACAGCTATGAGGATTTAAACCCAAGTGTAACACCGGGTGAATGCGAGCTGATGCAGTGGGAAAGTAATAACAATATTCCTGAATGTGCTCCCATGGACTGTACGTTATGTATGTCGGATGATGTTGAATCCTTGCACTGAAGACCTGTAAGCTACAAAGGAAAAGAGCATATTTTTCTTTGGAAGTACTGTTTTGTTTCCAAGTTTCGTTGTACAAAAAGATATCCTTGAGGGAAGGGGAATAAAGCCCTTATCTTTGTTTTGCCTTAACATTCGACTGAAGACTATTTTGTTCTGCAAGATAGGAGGCAACTATAACCCCGGGGCCCTAGGCGAAGGCCTATACGGGACCTGTGGGGTCACACTTGGAGACTGCTGGAGGCTACTTACACATGTGTTAATGTGTGCGCCATGAGGACTGTTGGGTGCTACATGCACATGTGTGTGTGTGAATGTGTGTGTGTGTGTGTGTGTGTGTTTGTGTGTATGCATGTGTGTGTCATGGGGCCTATTGGGGGCTTATGCGTGTCTGTGTCATGGAGAGTGTCAGGGTCTGCATGTGTGTATGTCTGTATGCCATGAGGAGTGTCAGGGCAGGGTTGTATATGTTAATATCTGTCTGGGACTGTGTGTGCATGTGAAACAGCAAACTCACTGTATGACACAATCATACTTATCTGGTTGGGGATGGGTGTGTATGTGGAGGAAGAGTTCAAAGAGAGATGATAAAGTGTGTCTTGTTATGGTAGTAGAGGCTATATGAGGAATCTTTATAACTAGTGTTGTCTATATACAGTATAGGCTCAATTCCATCCCTGACATTGCTCTCCTCAGTATGTCCGGTCTGAGCTGGACGTGCAGAGGAGATCGCGATTTTGATCCCGCGAGGCATGTCTAGCCCCGCGGGCTCAGAATCACAATCAGGCATGTACGTGCAGGTCAGGACTGCGATTCAGTCCAGCCTGCACATACATGCACAGCCTGGATAACTCCAGTCAGGATTTTTAAATGGAGCCGCGGCGCCATGGCATCCTGTTGCCACACCATGGCTCCATTTAAAAACCGCGATGCTGGCTGCCTGAAAAAAGTGTTTATTCCTGACACCCCAAACCTAGATCTGGCCTCCTAAGGCCAGGGTCGGTCTGCAGGGAATGTTCCCTGGCCCCCCCTGCCCCATCCGTGCCCCAGGCAAGTGAAAAAAACACATCCAGGGAAGTTATTCCACCTCAGAAGTGGAATAACTTCCTTGCACATGTCGCCGGCCCTTGACGAACAAGGCCAACATTAAAATCGGCCCTGTACATCCAGGGCTGGCGACCATCAACTGCCTGC
Organism: Ichthyophis bannanicus; assembly: GCA_033557465.1. Classification (NCBI taxonomy): domain Eukaryota; kingdom Metazoa; phylum Chordata; class Amphibia; order Gymnophiona; family Ichthyophiidae; genus Ichthyophis; species Ichthyophis bannanicus. The sequence continues at coordinate 86,906,968 of CM066043.1, forward strand.
ACTCCACCCCTGGGCCACCTCTTGACCGCCCCCATCTAACTTCCCCACATAACCGGCAGGGAATTTATTTGCAGGCAGGAGAAGGCACAAATAGCAGGGATGGACATTCCGTTGGGATATCCATCCCCCACTATTCGTGGCTCAGAATAACCCTGTATATCTTTTGGTGTGGGTGAGGGGCAGTGCCTTTTCAAGAATATTATCCCCACACATGCCATTGTTCACTTTTCTCCCCTCTCTTCAACCTCCAACCCTTGCAATCTTACACCCCTCTCTGCAAACCTTCTCCTGCTGCCTCTCCCCAACTCTGTTCCTTTCCCAGCCTGTGTTCCTTTCTTCCGCTCTCTTGTCCTCCATTCCCTTCCCCCTATTGTTCTTTGTAAAATTCATTGCCCCTTTAAATTTGTCCCTTTTACCTTCTCTGCATCTCTGGCCTCAACAGCTCTTCAGTGGCCTTCTCTTTTTCAGCCCGTGGAATAGACTGCTCCCATGGGCATTGAAGAAGGCAGCCTTCTTCAGTGCCCATGGGAGCAGTCTATTCCATGGGCAGAAGAAAAGAAGGCAGCGATCACAGAGAGCAGTGCAGTGGTGTTCAGTACCCACGGAAACAGCCTGTCCGGCGGACCAAGAAGCAGAACACCACTATGCTGCTCTCTATAACTGCTGCCTTCTTCAGCCTGTAGGACAGGCTACTCACCCGGGTATTGAAGAGGGCTGCAATTGCAGCCAGCATTGCACTGTTATTGTGCTCTTCAGTCTGCGGGACAGGCTGTTCCCGTGAGCACTGAGCATCATTGTGCTGCAGCCTGCGAGACATATTGGCACCTAAGGCCCTGCTGGTCACGTTTCCTCTAGCATGAAAAATATGTATCAGAGGGGTTCATGACCAGAAGGGCCTTGGAGGTGCACATGTATCTCAAGAAGCCCCACATCATGCTGATAACATTATTGCTGCAGCTGAGCAGATATGGTGGCAGCGGCTGAGCAGATATGGTGGCAGCGGCTGAGCAGATAATGGCAGTGGCTAGAGGAAGTGGGAATACTTCAAACTTTTTTTGGCTGTGCAGGCACAGTGCGGGGCTTCTAAAGGAGTGGGACCATGCACAGGCAACATGCCTTACCATGTTTAGAGCCAGCCTATGCTGAGTGGCGCAACACTCTTGAACACTAACACCCTCCTGCCGTGCTTATCCTGCTTACTGGGTAGTGCCGGCCCTAACAGTAGTAGTAATGATGTCCATGCTCTCACGGTATTGCCACACGCTGGTCTTCAGTAGTGGAAAAAAGTGAGTTTTAAGTTTTATCGAAATCTAATTCGCTCAATTTCTAAGCACAACTTTGGAACTACACCAATGAAGGAATCGCCTCTGTTGTAGATGATCTTAGGCATGTTATAGATAGAAGTTCCAGAAGCCTGTCATCTTGAGATCTCCCCACTGCTGAAGTGCTCGTGAATGTCTGATTGCAGCAGGATGTAGGCATAGGGGCATGACTCTGCAAAATGGGAAAAGACATTGGTCATTTCACTTTCACCATTGCAGACCACCTACATATTCATGGAATGCTATGACTTGCAATTCCTGTAGGTGGCTTCCCTCAGCCATGCGGGGGGGGGGGGGGTGCACAGGGCCACATGTGTGCAGTCCTTGACACCCAGCACCAGGGGCGGATCTTCCATTAGGCCACCTGAGGTAATCGCCTCAGGTGGCACTCCGACCTACTTTAATTTTAGATTTTGCAGCCTCTGGCCTGCCTCTGATTTCCTGCTCAAGAAGGCAGAGGCAGGCCAGAGGCTGCAAAATCTGAAATTAAAACAGAGCTGGAGTGCCGCCAGCATTAGATAAATCAAACCTGCAAGCGATCAGGCTGATTTGTCCAATGCCAGCGGCACTCTGGTTGTGTTTATTTTAGATTTTGACGCCTCTGGCCTGCCATTGCCTTCCCATTGTGTGGTTTTTTTTTTTTTTTGCTGCAAGCATTCTTGAGGAAAAAAACACGGCGGGAAGGCGGAGGCAGGCCAGAGACGGCAAAATCTAAAATAAAAACAACTGGAGTGCCCCCGCCGCCACCGCCACCGAATGAGACGTGCAGGTGGAGGGAGTGAGGACAGGAGGAGGACAAGGAGAGACAAAGGTGAGAGACAGGGGGGACAAAGGGGGAGACAGGGGGACTAGTGCTGGACAAAGGGGGGAGACAAGGGACAAATACTGGACAAAAGGGGAGACGGGAGAAAAAGCTAGACAAAGGGGGAGACAAGGGGACAAGTACTAGACAAAGTGGAGAGACAGTACAGGTTAGGATTATAATGGGCTGATGGGGGACTAGCACTGCTTATGGGTTGATTAGGGACGGCTAGGACTGGGAATGGACTGATCGAGGCGGGCTAGCACTGGTAAGGGGCTGAGGGGGGACTAGCACTGGAAATGAGCTGATTAGGGAAGGCTAAGACTGGTAAAGGGCTGATGGGGGGGTAGGACTGGTAATGCACTGATGGGGGGCTAGCATTAGAAATGAGCTGATAGGGGGGACTAGGACTGGAAATGGGCTGATTAGTGGAGGCTAGGACTGGTAATGGGCTGAAGGGGGGGTAGGACTGGTAATGGGCTGATTAGGGAAGGCTAGCACTTGTAATGGGGTTGAGGGGGGGCTAGCACTGGAAGTGAGCTGATTGGGGGGGCTTCGACTGGGGATGGGCTGATGGTGTGGAGGGGAGGATAGAGCTGCTAGTCCTGAAAGAAAACAGGAGGCTAGGGCTACAAATTGGCTAATGCAAGGGGATGGGAGAATGGGACTGGAAGGGAGTGGATGCTGAGAGGTGCTGCCATGGTATTTGGACTAGAAGGGCCTAGACAGTGGGGAAGGAGAGGGACTGGAAGGGAATGGACACCAGTGGCAGTCATAGGCATGCAAGTTGATATTGGAAGATACTGGGAGGGAAGAGTGGAAAGGGGCTGATACTGGGAAAGGTTACTGGGACTGGAAATAGGCTGATGGAAAGAAGTGAAGAAAACAAAAGAAGAGATAAGGAATGGCAGATGGACCATAGACCACAGAAAGAGAGCTAAGAGAAGACAGGAAAGCAGAAGCCTCAGATCGGGACCATCATGATCAGAGAATAAAATGATCAGACAACAAAGGTAGAAAAAATAATTTTATTTCATTTTAGTGATTGGACTTAGTGCTATCTTTACATTTTACGCAGTATGGGGGAACTGCATCTCTTATTTATCTGATGTTGCACTGCATGCGGAGTCTGGCTTCTTGAGGTTTCAGTTTAAATTTTGTCTACATATTTTTATTTTTACTTTAGATTATGGTCACTTATTCTGTGCTTGATTATGGTCTGTGTTCTGAGTGTGTGACTGAGACCAGGTGTTCTGTTAACATGGAGTTTGTACATAAAGATCTATACTGTACTGTAGTAATTTGACTTGTTCAGCTTTTCAAATAGGTGTATGGATGTTCTAGATTTACAGTGACGCATTTTTTGGATGGGCTCCTTATGTGAGTTTTGGAAGTTGGTGCTGGTATGGTATGGTAGATTTGCTCTATAGATACTCAGTGACTTTGTTGTAGGGTTTTGTATTAGTTCACAATATGCCTGGTACTGGAGAATGTTTGTTGTTGTTAGTGAGATGATCAGAATCAGATTTTTTTTAAAGATATTGAGTTCTCTGGGTGAATGTCTTGGTTCTGCTTTGCACCCACTTTTGAAGAGGGTTCTGTGGATGCAAAATATATGTTGAAAAAGAAAAAACAAGAATTGTGGAACCTGTGTCTTTTGGGGAAACTGCTAGGTACATATGACCTAGATTGGCCACTGTTGGAAACAGAATACTGGGCTTGATGGACCTTGGTCTGACCCAGTATGGCATATCTTATGTTCTTATGTAAGAACCATAACGCAGTTTATAACAACAAAATAAAAATGTTATAATTTAGTTTTATAAACTGTGTTTGTGGTTCTCGCTCTCTTTTAGTTCCTTGGTGTGCAAACATCTAGCATTTCCTCCATATAATCTAATCAGCTTTTTGGTTTGGTTCAGTCCCTGATTGGAGTTTTGAAAAAGCCCTGCCTCTCTAGTGTGGAGGGGGGGCGCCATCTCATCCTTCACCTTAGGCAGCAGATTGCCTTGAGCCGCCCCTGCCCAGCACCACAGGAAAGCCTGCTATTCCGATCAAAGTCCAATATGGTCTGTTGGCGCTGCTGGGCTGTGCTCAGAAAGTTAATGTACTGCACCATCCTGGGGAGGAACGCTGCGAGGAACTATGCGAGACAAAGTCACATGGCCAAATGGCTGATTCCTGCAATGGCACCCAGCACAGTCTGGAAGCTTCCAGTCACTAGGAACGCAAGGGCAGTTGTGATCTTTATGTGCACAGGGATAGGATGGCCTCTCTCTAAGATGGCACTGAGGTCTTGCTCTAGATCCTAGCACAGCAGATGTATGGTGACTTTATCAAATAGGAACCATGTCAGGCATTTTTCATTTGTGAGTCCCACGTACTGGGCCTTCGGCTGATATACCCTCTGGTATGGATGCCCTGTGTGCACCCTCCTTCTTTCCCTCTACAGCTCATCATCAGTGGCTGCATCAAATCATCTGTTCAGATGTTGCATTTCTGCTTATCTCTACCAACACCTATGGGGACCACTACTGGATACATCTCTTACCCAGCACTGGCAACTATGTGCTACCACTGCCAAAACACAGTCCTGTGTGTTGTGTGAGATTCGGACACAGATATGGACAGATGCTCGTTGTTTTACACGCAGATTAGCGCAAGCAGGAGCGTTCTCCGCGATTTTACAAGTATTCAAACCCCTGAAGAAACATCTCTGTGAAACGCAGTACGGTGCCGGATGGTGGCGTCGGGAAGATCAAGCGATATACAGTGAAAATCAAATAATATATGGTGGATGGAGAAAAGTTTCATTTGCTATACCTACAGAAGAGAGGATTACAAGATAAGTGGTGGCTTTCATATGCATTCTTCCATTAACGTGGATTTAAGAATCATAATACAACGATTGATTTTTTTATTGAATGAATGCAGGGATCCCCACTTTTAGAACTGTGGTCATTGATGCAAATTGGTACTAAGGAGATTCTCCTATGCGAAGTACTGAAAATAAGTCTGAGACCCAGTTCTATTCAAGTTAATTATTGTTAAAAAGTATAAAGAAGAAAGAAAGTGGTTGGAAAAGTTTTACATCTGATTTAATACATTGCCTTTATTAGAGTTGAGGATTGGATGATATTAGTTACTGTAAGCAGAATCCTCTGACAAGTAATAGACCTTTATTTTATAAGGGCTTCCTAGAAACTGCCTATGATAGAACCGCCTGTCCGCAAAGATTCATCTTTTAAAATGAAATGAAAGCAGCCGCGGGAACATTTCTCCGTTCCCACGGCTCTGCTTTCAAACTGCTTGGCCCATCAATCTTCGTGGAGCCAGCGGGGGGGGGGGGGCGAGGTTATCGCTTTGGTCGCCCTTCCGCCTCCGCTGGCTGCTTCCTCCTTCCTCCAAAATGTAAACAGCCGCGGGAACAGAGCTGCTTTCGTTTTGGAGGAAGCAGCCAGCAGAAGCGGAAGGGCAGCCAAAGCGACAGCCTCGGCCCCCCCGCTGGCTCCACGAAGATTGACGGGCCAAGCAGTTTAAAAGCAGAGCCGCGGGAATGGAGAAATGTTCCCGCAGCTGCTTTCATTTAATTTTAAAGGATCGGTGAGGTGAGGGGGGGAAGCAGATGAGGGGGGCCTTCAGAGGAGCAGACAAGGGGGGGCCTGGAAGGGAGCAGACCAGGGGGGGGGCTGGAGGGGAGCAGACCAGGGGGGCCTGGAGAAGAGCAGACCAGGGGGGAGGGGAGCTGGAAGGAAGCAGACATGGGGGGGAACTGGAAGGGAGCTGACACCCGGGGATGGCACTGGAAGGTGGATGGACAGGGGAGAAGTGGAGCTGGAAGGGAGCTGACATGGGAGGGGGCACTGGGACTGGAAGTTCGCTGATACCTGGGATGGTATTTTAACTAGAAGGGGCTGGATGATGGGGAAGGAAGGGGACCCGAAGAGAATAGACACCAGTGGCGGTACTGGAAAGGCAAGGGGGTTGGTACTGGGAGGGGAGGCTCTAAAGGGGGCTGATACTAGGGAGAGCTACTGGGACTGAAAAAAGGCTGATGGAAGAAAATGAAGAAAGCAAAACGAGAGACAAGAAATAGCAGACGGACTATAGACCATAGAAAAAGAGCTAAGAGAAGACAGAGGAAAACGGAAACCTCAGATTGGGACCAGCATGATCAAAAATCATCAGACAACAAAGGTAGAAAAAATCATTTTATTTTCAATTTAGTGATTGGACTTTGTGCTATCTATATTTCACACAGTATGGGGAACTGCATCTCTTATCTGGTCTGGCACCGTATGTGGAGTCTGGCTTCTTGGGGTTTCATTTTAATTTTTGTCTACGTATTTTTATTTTTGCTTTAGGTTGTGGTCACTTATTCGGTACTTGGTGAGGGTCTGTGTTCTGAGTGTGTGACCAAGGCCAGGTGTTCTGTTAACATGGAATTTGTATGTAGGGATCTGTACTGTAATAGTTTGACTTGTTCAGCTTTTCAAATAAGTGTCTAGATGTTTTGGAGCCCTTGCCATGTTTACAGTGCTGCTTTTTTCTTGGTAGGCCCCTTATTATATGAGTTTTGGAAGTGTATGCTGGTATGGTATGGTAGATTGCCCTTGCAGATCTTAGTGACTTTAGTAGGGTTTTATATTAGTTCCCAATATGCCTGGTACTGGAGAATTTGTTGGTGAGATGACCAGAATCAGCTTTTTTTTTTTTTTTTTTAATATATTGAGTTCTGTGGGTGAATGTCCTACCTCTGCTCTGCACCCATTGTTGAGGGGGAGGGGTTCTATGAATGCAAAATGTATGTTCAAAAAGAAAAAGCAAGCACCATAATGCAGTTTATAACAAAATACAAATGAATTATAATTTGGAGTTATAAACTGCTGTGGTTCTCGCTCTTTCTTTTAGTTCCTTGGTGTGAACATCTTTTATTGGCTCCACGTTTTCTAATTGACTTTTTTATTTGGTTCAGTTATTTGGAAAGATCCCCACCGGGGGGGGGGGGGTGCACGGGGGGGGGCGCCATCTCATCCCTCGCCTCAGGCAGCAGATTGCTTTGAGCCGCCCCTTCACGCATCCTTCTCAACTTTTCACTCCTGCACACAAAGAAACAGGTCTACAACCACTTTGACCGCCCGGCACTAACAGAGGTGACTTATAGAGACCCAGGGAGAGGGAGCTGGCGATTGGCGGTGGGGAGGGGGTTGAAGGATTGCCTGTGGCCGGGAAGGGGGTGCGGGATTGTGAGGGTGCCTATCGGGACTGGGGCAGAAGGGGCAGACATAAGGGGTGAAGTTTTGTGACACAGGGGGATCATTGAGCATGGCATGTAGCAGACAAGGATGACCGGCAGGCTCCTACTCTCTTGACTTCACACTACTCATAGCAAAATCACATTCGCAGTCAGCATGAACAGCAAAGTTAATGCTTTATAGCAGGTCTAGGCCAGGATGTCTGGCTGCCGTACTTGGCACATCTGGGACGCTAAACAAAATACGCTTTGGACATCTGCATCCTTGCTCCACCCTGGAAGCAACCAGGACTGGCCTCGGACATGCCCATTTTGGAACACCTGCATTTTGACATGCCATCTTCAGGAATGTTCAGATTTGCCCAGCTCTGTAGTTGCATTTTATATGTCCTGCCATTCACATATCCATATCGTTCATTTCGAACATCAAAGCCACATCTGTCTCTTGCAAACGTACCACCATACTGTCTGCATGCTCAGCTTGTCCTCACCAGTCTCTTTTTCCAGTTAGCCAGTAAGCCAACCTACTCACTCCAACCCCCAGCCATCCAGCAAGCACTTCCCCCAATAAGTCAACTGTTGCCAAACCAGTCAACCAGCCTTTCTCAGACACAAAACCAGTCTGTTCCCCCCTCTGCTCCCCCCCCCCCTCCTTCACGCAGTCAACCAGCCTGCCTTCTCTCTGTGGTTAGAGAAATGGGATGAGAGTCAGAGAAGGCAGGGTCCCAATCCCACTTCTACTACTGTTACTCCTTGTGACTTTACATAATTCAGTTTATCTCCCATTGTCTCACCCATTTAGATTGTAAACTCTTTGGGGCAGGGACATATTGCACCTGGGCTATAAAAATAATAAGTACTGTTGTAGTATACTGTTATATTCCTGACCATTTCCCCTAGATGTATCCCATGTCTACAGTTACTGTGTTGTCTGTCTTGACTAGATTGTAAGCTCTGATGAGCAGGGACCATCTTTTACATGTGTCTGTGCAGCGCTGCATACGTCTTGTAGCGCTATACAAATGTTCAGTGATAGTAGTTATAAGCAGCAATTCAGCCTGCAGCCCACTCAGACAGAAAACCAGTCATTTCCCACCAGAGCAATCTTCATATTTCTGCAGGGAAGGAGAATTTGGCGCAAATTCTACATTGAGCAGAATCCCTTCAGGTATCACCTTGGCGTCTAGAAACTGGAAGATTATGAATGGGAAAGAAGTTGCTGTACCTACACTTCTGTAAGCACCTACTTCCTGCCACTTCCAGAAAGGGTATGCGAGGGTAGGCAGAACTTTGGTTTCAATATTTGCATTTTTAATATTCTTATTCAGTAGTCTGCAATAGTATATTCCCCCTGCTCCTAATTCAAACCTTTCACATGTCTCATACTGGGCTTTATTTGCTAGAAAAATCTTGGTTAGCCCAATTTCCATACATTTCCAAATCACAGCAGAATGAAAAGTCTGATTCGGGTCTCTTGTCGCTGTAGCCTGGTTTGCATTTCCTAGCAATGATATAGTTGGGCTGTATTTTTTATTTATAAACCATGATCTGATCTTATTTGCTTTTGCTGGGCTTCATCTCTAGCTTAATTAGCATGTGGTGAGCATGGCAAGGATATCCCTGATTTATTTGGAAAGGGACCCGTTTACATGTTTTAATCCCTCGCTCGCTTTCCTGCATTACAGATAAATCCCTGGTGGCACTTTGCTAATGATTGGGGAGCGCCGGAAGGAAATGGCCTACCCAAGACTGGCAAACAACTGTAAACAACCTGTCAGACTCATGCTGTCTCGCCTCTGAGACAGGAGTCCCAGAAGCAGAGCTCTGAACGCTTTCTCAAAAGCCATTTATTTGCATAATTAACTGATTATTCTCACTTCAAAACAGCTCTCCGTGTTTTAAACTAGAATGAAGGAAACAAGGGCATGAGAGAAGGGGAAGATGTACAAGTGAGAATAAAATGGTCTAGGCTATGGCTGGGGCCAGCGGGGGCTTGTGATGAGACAAGACATGGGATTCGGGAGAGGGGGGTGACGTACACATAACATCTGGTTACATTTGAATGCTAGAATGCGCAGGGCCAGATGACATAGGAAGGCATAAGCAGTCAAAACTGGCACCAAAATCTAAGCAAATGATCGTTAAGCTTAAACTCAGGGGTCTTGTTACCAGACCACAGTAAACATTGCACTTACCATACAGTAACTGACTAAATTACTAAGCAGTAAGTAAAGCCTCTGCATTAGCTGTTGAAGGAACTCAGAGACAATATACTTACTGCACATTCAGTGCACCACAGAAAATGCTGGTGCCCTTAATACCACCTACTGAGGTAACAATGCACAGTAAGTGGCGATGCATTAACTGCAAGGCCTAATCCATGCCTACTCCCTGCCCTTTCCACACTATGCGGTTAACGTGTGAATTAGCATGTACGTGTCAAGCCACCACAGTAATTGTTAGTGCAGACGTGCTAACAGTTACTGTGCTCTAATTCACATACAGTTGTGATCAACATTATTGGCATCCTTGCATTTTAGGTACGCTGTGTACAATATCTAATGAAATAAACGGAAATTGTCCAACTGCATGTCATCATAATATCTTAATACGTATGTTCAAAGGTATACAACAAAAAAAAGATGCCTGTGCAACTTAGACGTGACAGTCTCCAAATATTTCATGTAGCCTTCTATAAGTTTTGTATATCTGTCTGCTGGTGGTTTTTCCCACCCTTCAACTGTGATTTTTTTTCCAGTTCATGAATGTTTCCAGGATTCCTTTTACCAATGGCAGATTTCAGCGCTTTCCAAAGGTTCTCATTTGGATTGACATCAGGACTCATTGCTGGCCAGTTTAACAGTCCATTTGTTCCTTTTTAATCATTCTTTTGTACATTTAGATGTATGTTTTGAGCCATTGTCCTGCTGGAGGACCCATAAACTTCAACCCAGACCTAGCTTTCTGACACTGAGTAGTACATTTCACTCCAAAATACCTTGGTCGTCCTCTGACTTCATGATTCCTTTAATATATTCCAGGCCTCCAATTCCTGAGGCAGCAAAACCGCCTCTCAACATTATGGAACTCCACGATATTTAACTGTAGGAAGAGTGTTTTTTCCCTTATAAGCTTCATATGTAAATTGTCGGATGTTTTTTGTTCAATGTAAACCGCGCTGATGTCTAATAGTGCGGTATATAAGAATTGTTAATAAATAAATAAATAAATAAATAAATTTCTTTACCTGTAAATGTATCACTGGTCTGTATTGCCAAAGAGATTGTTTGGTTTTGCCTGTGCACAGAACATTTTCCCAGAAGGATTGTGATTTCTCAAGGTGGGTTTGGGCAAAGATCAGATGTGCCTTGTTATGTCTGTCTTTGAGCAGTGGGGTCCTCCTTTGCCTTTCGCCCATGAAGTCCTTCTTTGTTAAGTGTGGGGTGTATGGTGCGGGTTAAAATCACCACTCCAGATTGCTCTAGGTCAACCTTAAGCTCTTTGGATGTTGTATGTGGTGTTTTTCCAATAGTTCACTCTAACCTTTGAAGATTTCTTGGATTAATTTTCCTCTTCCCACCATGTCCTGGAAGGTTCTTTGCAGTTCCATGAGCAGAAAACGTCTTAATAGCATTGTGAACAGTAGGCACAGGAATCCCAAGGTCTTTGGAGATGGTCTTATATCCCTTTGAAGTTTGATATTTGGTGATAATGGTTTTTCTGACAGTCTCAGGCAGCTCTTTTGTCTTCATCATTGTGAAAATGGAACAAGGAGTGAATGTGGCCATTTTAAACATTAGAGCCATCATTCATTGGTTGATTCAAGTTATGTGAGTACTGACAATTGATCACAAGTGCGTTTAATTTTATTGCAATGGGAATGTGGGTCTTCTGTTTAAACTGATTTGAATTGTTTATTAGGATGCCAATAATCATGTCCTGACAATGTCCCAGTTTTTATACTATTTCCTACTATTTCTTTTTAATTGGTCTTGTTTTATTTGATTCTTTTATGTATCAAATATGTGTGCATATATAGTCTAAAGCCATTTCACTGGCCACTTTTTTTAGGAGATATTGGACATTAAGGGGTTGAACTGCAAGGGTGCCAATAATGTTGACCACAACTGTATTAACTTCTTAACAGACTTTGGCAAAATGACCTTAAGTTTTAAGTTTCTAAATTTAAGACAATATTAAACTTAAACCTTACATGCACATTTGGCTGAAAATCCACCTAGATTTAGGACTCTCAGTGAAGCACTGAACATTTTTGAAAATTTGCATTGGAGTGTAGAATGGAAATATTAATCTATTATCAGTGGCTGTTAGGTGACCCAAGGTTGTTCTTCTGTAGGTCGGCAGCAGTCATCTTTGTTTTCTCCATGGACAAGCAAAATAAGTGCTCATATATGGGATTCCCTAGCTTCCAGCTGCCTCGCAACAAAAAAGAGAAGTGCCGCAAAAGGCAGACGCCATGAAAATAACAAAATAACAAAACTATATATCATCCTTTTTTTGTCTTTTTCTTTTTTACCGATGCATCACAGAACAGGAAAATACTGGGCTTGGGGAGGATGGACTTGGATTCTAGTCCCCAAATTCTGAAGTACTGACTGGCTGAATCTGCTGTTGCATCGAGTGAAGTGCTGTTGAGTAGAATGAGGTGCTGTAGAGGTGAATGTGTGGACCAAAGTCCAGGTAACAGCTTTACAAATCTCTTCCATGGACACTGAGCACAAATGAGCCACTGACACATCCATGGCTCAGACACTGGGAGTGGTGACATGATCCTCAAGGCTCAAACCTGCCTAGGCACAAGCAAAAGAAATGCAATCTATGAGCCAAAAGGACAGAGTGTGCATCTGGTGATAATAACCATCAACTTATTTGGGTGAAATGAAACAAAAGCTGGGAGGACTGTCTATGCGCTAAGGCTCTCTTGCAATACAATGTGTGCAGTGCACTTTCTCCCTTGTGAGCATGGGATCTTGGAAAAAAGGTTGGTAGGATGATTGACTGATTAAGGTGGAAGTCCGATACTACATTTGGAAAGAATTTAGGATGCATCTGCAAAACCACCCTATTGCTGGAAAACTTTGTGAAGGGTAGATCACCTGTAGTTCTACGTACTGAAGCTACTGCCACTAAAAACAAGACTAAAAACTTCAAGGCACAGGTATTTAGCAGCTCTAAAGGAGCTTTCATCAGTTGAGTTAATACCAAACTGAAGTCCCAAGACACTGCGTGAAGCCTGAGGGGAGGTTTAATCAGAATCAAGCAAACAACTAAAGGCTGTAAAGAAATGGTAAGGACCAACTGCACTGAGATGAACACTTACAGAGTTGGTTTTCAAACCAGATTTAGACAGCTATAGAAGGTATTCAAGCAGTTTATGTGTGGGGCATGAGAAGGGATCTAAGGCCTTCCTCTCACATCACACAGCAAACTTCCTCCACTTGAAAGCATAGGACCTTTGAGTGGAATCTTCTGGAAGCCATGAGCACATTGGAAACACCAACTTGCAGGTTGTAGGAGGACAAAGTCAACTTTCAACATGCAAGTCGTGATGGCTAGGGACTTCATTTTAGGATGCTGCATTGTCCCTCGATCCTGCATAAATGGTTGGTGAATCACCCAGGGAAAACAGATCCTGGTTGTAAAGTTCAAGAAGGAGAGGGAACCATAGCTCCTGTCAATTGTTTCTCTCTCTCTCTGTAGTTGTAAATAAGCTCAGAGACTGACCCAACAGCAGCTTCCTCTTTTATGGGTTTATTACTTACAATTAGAAGACAATTACAAAACTATTACGGCAATTTCTCAGAGAGATGGATGCTTCTCCTCCCCCCGAACAGCATCGGCTGGTCCAAAATAGCCCAAATGATCTGGACAGTACAGGAACAGCCTCAAAATCTGCGTGCCAAAAGATAGACAGTCCCTTTTATACTGAGTTACACAAAGAAAGATTCTTTTGCCAATCATGTTCAAACACATTCCCTTCATCATTTCTTATCTAGAAACATAGAAACATGATGACAGAAAAAGACCACATGGCCTATCTAGTCTGTCCTTCCATATCAACAACTACAACAGTCCACTTTTTCCTTTAGAGATCCTCTGTGTTGGTCCCATGCTTTTTTGAATTCAGTTACTGTCCTCATCTCTACAACCTCCACTGGGAGACTATTCCATGGATCCACTACTCTTTCCATAAAGAAATATTTCCGCATATCACTCCTGAATCTAGACCCAGCTCATCTTTCAAAGACACTATCGTAGGAGATGGGAAATCAGGGACTAGGAGGTTTGATTGAATTCATGGGGCGGGGACCCTGGTAACTGGGCTTAGTCCACCTCCCAATCCAAAGAGAAAATGGGCAATGGAGGAAGAACTATAGCAACAAAAAAGGTACCTAACCAAACTGCAGGGAGCTGTTGGTAAGCCAGGTCCCTACATGAAAAATAATGGCCACTTGAGCTATTCGGCCTTTAGGAAAATAGGGCCATTGGATGGTATGGCCCTCCCAAAACTCTTCTATAGTGTCAGGGTAGTAGATTTCGTAATGGTCTAAAAGTGGTCTATCAGTAAGGCGCCATGTCCATTCACTCTCTTCATCAACACACATTGAGACATCAGTGGTGACCCAATCGAAATCCTCATCAAGGATCGCATAACAAAAGGGCGCCCGTGTGCCATTGGTAAATACCCAGGAACCACTGGGCTTTCAAGTATAGTGGCAAGCTATACTTTCCCCCACAAAATTGTTTCCCTTCCCCCAGAAGCAAAAGGTGGGGATTTCCTGAATAATCACTTTAAAAGGTTTAACCTCGGGGTGTAATAAACCCGCCTCCTTCCAGGTAATGTTGTGAAAACCTGCAAAGGTAGTTTTGATAACATATTGATGTTGTGTGGTATTAAAAGGATAGGCCACAACAGGAGGAATCCTACTACAGACCAGTCCAATAGGGTCATTAAACTCCTGTAAGGTCTGCACAAAAAGGCTGTGGGTAAGGGGAGGCTTAACACCCCTTCTCCCTTGACCCTTAACTTCTGAGCTTTCTTCCTGGGCCCTACCATGGAGCAATTACAGGTAAACAGTTATTCCACCTATTAACAATACAGTAACATCCAGAACTGGCCAATGCTAATTCTTCTTTGGTCTCAGTCCACAAAGTCTATTTCTCAGGATCTCGGCACCCATTTTGCTTGTGCTGGATCTTCAACTGCAGGTCTCCAATTGCTCGTGAGGACCAAGACTCCTTGGGTTCTGTCGTCTTCTTAGTGAGAAACGTGGACACATGTGGGATGATCCTCTAGCTGAACTGCTGAATTTTCCCTGAGCAGTACTTGGTAGGGCCCTTTCCACCAAGATTCCAGCACAGTCTTCTGCTGGTGGACCTTCAGGTAGACCCAATCTCCTGGCTGCCCTGAGCGGGAACCTGAAATGGCTCCTGCACCTATGAATCCACCAGAGAGAGAGAAACCATGAGACGTTTACAATAAATAGTTCACTGCACGTTAAGATCAAGTCTGTTTAAGGGTGTATATGAAATAGGGAAAATGGTCTCCCCACAAAAATTTCATATGGGGTCAGCTGACCTCTTGTCTTACTAGGTCTTGTACCCACTTTTGATTCAGTTCCTAAGTTAATTTGTACAGCTTTGTTTTTGAGAATCCCATTGACACTCTCCACCTGGCCAGAGCATTGAGAGTGATAGGGATTATGCAGAGCTTGTTTAATTCCTAGCTCCTGACCACTGTTCCCTCTAAGCTGTGCGCGTGTGCGCGCGCACACACCTCGCCGAGAGAGCGCACATACTTTACAATAGAGCGCACAAAAATTACGGTTCTGATTCTGATAGAAAACAACACAGACGTCTTAAAATTTAAAAGTTATGATTGTAATTACTAGAAATTTCCCACGTCATTTAGTAATCGTCTATTTTCATTTAATTTGATTAAAATCAATGTGGTGTACATACTGTATTCTGATGTGTAGTCAAATTTTAAAGTATATAACTCTGAGTGTTGTCATGTGGCGCACAAAAATTTAACCTTCCTTCAAAAGCTGCACACAGCTGATATTTTATGCGCACACAACCTACAGAAAATTAGAGGGAACATTGCTCCTGACATACCTATTTATTTATTTATTTAGCTGTATTTATATCCCGCTTTTCACTGGGTCAAAGCGGTCAATTGGGGGATACATTTAACACAAGGGGATATGAGACACATACGTTAATACTTACAGGGAACATGGGCAATGGAGGGTTAAGTGCCTTGCCCAAGACCACAAGGAGTGCCTATAGGACTAGAAATCCCAGACCCTCCGGCCTGAGATTGCTGTCCCCAGGTGGGACTTGAACCCCCGGCCCTCCGGCCTGAAGTACCTTGTCCTAACCACTAGACCACTCCACCTAGGCCATAATTTCCATGTAAAATGTATCCCTTGGTCACTCATGAGACCTGAGGCATTCTCCAAATAGGAATAAAATTTTTGGAACAACTTTTAACCACCGTAGTAGCGTCTGCCTTCCTGCAAGGATAAGCCTCCACCCATCCCAAAAACATGCATAATACCACCAGACAGTACTCAATTCACATCATGTTGGGTAGCCGGATAAAGTCTATTTGCAACATTAAGAAAGGCCGTTCAGGTCGAGGAAGTTGCCGGGGGCTTTACCTTGCATGCTTTCCCCACGTTGTTTACCTGGCAAATATGGCAACTTCCAACATACTCACTTATGACCTTATCAAGGGCACTCTCTTCATTTCCCCAGTATAGAGCCATTGCATACAACATTGCAGATTTCCCTTCATGTGTAACCCTGTGATACAATTAACACAATGAGTGTAATAAAGATTGAGGGATTGAAGGGCATAGGGTCTACTGGCCTGATCAGTCCAATTCCCCCCTTTTTGATACCCTGAGGACTGCCACAATTGAAGCTCCTCGGGATGGCAAACTGATGAAAGTCTTGGATGAATAATGTGGTCAGCACATGAAAGACAAAAAGGTTAGTTACACAGCAAGAATGAATACAATAAAGGGCAGCATCCGCCCTAGCATCGCCCTTGGCAACATCAGTATCTGAGGAGTCATGGCCTGTGCACTTCACAACAGCCAATGCAGAGGGTAACAAGGAAGACTCAAGGAGCTTGAAAATAAGATCAGTATGGGTGATGGGTTTCTTGGAGATGATCAGAAACCCTAGAGTATTTCCATATCACACCAGAGTTCCAGATAACGCCATGGGTGTACTTAGAGTCAGTAAAAACAGTCAAACTTTTACCTTGTCTCAATTGACAAGCCCACTTAAGGACTACAAGTTCAGCTGCTTGGGCACTTGAAACATCAGCCAAATATTCATGTTCAACAATCTCATACAAAGTACATACAGCATAACCTGAGTTTAGCCCGTCCTCATCCCTCAGGCAAGAACCAGTTTACTGTCAGTCAAAGTCTTTTTTTTTATAAGTGAACTATAGATAGAAGATATAAGTTTATATATATAGATTTCTTTCACAACAGTTTAGAGCAGCGAGCTCAGTAGGAAGAAACATAGCTTCTAATAGAGATTTGGAGGCAAGGGGTATAGGCTCTATTAAGGGGCAGTCTATTCCACAACTTGAGCATTAATGACCTTTTGGCTCTGGCATCTACTGGGATCTGTGTAGATTGTCCATTAATTGGGGTGTCAAAGGATCCCTCTGAGGCAAGAGGAAAAAGAAGGTGCAAGGCTTCTGTGGGTAGCCTTGTTAGAGAGACCTCCCCGGGTTCTTCCTGGCCTACATTCCCCCCTGCCCAGTCATGCCTCTTCAGAGTCATGAATTTGTATGTTTTCAGTCACTTCCGGCCTTGGGGATCCTCGGAGAGGTCGTTTGGGGTACTCAGATGTCCAATGGCTCAGCTCACCACAAGGTGAACCACTTCTCTGTTAGTATGTTTATTGTCCTTTCCAGGACCTTAGCCCCACCCCCTCAGCCTCTTCCTCGTCTAGTACTTGTGTTATTGCCCACAGAGTTGCTGGGTTGGAAGGAGGGGTAAATATAAATTGAATATTTGTTCTTGATTTGGAGCAGTTCTTGGTCTGGATTTTTGTCAAGTACTTTAGTGTTTTTGAGCACTCTGCCCTTTTTGACTACCACAGTGTAGTTCTGTAGTAGAATGCTAAACATGTCTGGATAAGGTAATCCATTAGGAGGCAAGATCAATATATGCATAGTGCCCACATTTCTAATTACAAATATCAGAATATCAGCCTAGGAAGGGCTGCACATCTCTCAAAATCTCAAACTAAACTTCAAACATGACATACTATATAGCAGAGCAAAGCAAAACAAGTGGTGCTTTTTTTTAATAAGGACAAACAATCTGTGATAATGTTTGTTAGTCTTGTTGTATCTGAACAGCTTTACAAGTACATTTCTGAAGTTGAAGGAGCAGGCTTTCTGACTGTGAACAGCTGGTTTCCTGTTGTTCTCTTCACACAGCGAATTTAACCAAAGACAAACAGTATTTATTTATTTATTTATTTATTTAACATTTTTATATACCGCACTATTTATTATCAGCGCGGTTTACATAGAACTACAAAACATCAGATAAGATAAGATACATATATCTGTTTTTTGTTTGCTCATAATAAAGTACTACATTTCCCGAAATCCATCTAAATTGACTAGTAGCCTTCAAAAGACCGGAAAAAAAAGTTACTTCCCCATTTATGATTTGCCTTTATATACAGATCAGACAGGAAAGAAGGGGGAGGAATGGAGGAAGCAGATTATTACCTCTTGTTGGACCACATGCACAAGGAAAACGTAATCTTAATGAGTAAGGAACAAGCCACACTTTTAAAACATTTTTTTTCACATCAGTTAAACCTTCATACTGTTTGCAATTTCCATCTTCTCCTAATTCCTGAGCTATGTTCCCATAGTAAAAGCTGTTTGTAGTAAAAGCTGGTAGTGTAGCTGGGTTTAAAAAAGGTTTGGACAAGTTCCTGGAGGAAAGGTCCATAAACCATTATTAAAAGGGACCCAGGATATCACTGCTTGATCCAATACAAACATTGAGGAACCTGTGTCTCGTTCTTGTAATATGAGGCTTTTAAACTTTCCCAAGCTACCTATGGTTTCTCCCAAGGAAATGTTTAAAAGATATTTGCAGGAGGTCTTGAAAATTCCAATTAACTCACTTCCACCTAATGTTAAGGCATATTACTTATCTTTTGCAAGAAAAGAAGATTTAGGCTCTCAACAGATGGAACAACAAACTATGGCTATTTAAAATGTTTCGGCTGTTTTCACCTAATTTGAGCCAGAGATTGCTGTTCAAAGAACCTTGCTTGTTACTTTCGTCTTGGCTTCTAATAAGAAATGGCTTATTAAGATCTACTTTAAAGCCAAGGAAACTGCTTTTATAGATATGTCCATGAGATTGTTTCCTGATGTTTCTGAAGAAACACAAAAGAGGAGGAAGGAGCTTCTATTGAAGGTAGGAGCAGGGCCGGCCCATCCATTGGACGAGAATGTTTTTTGCACAGAGCCCCACGTTTCAGGGGGCCCCGCGAAAACAACATTCTGCATTAAAAGTACATTAAAAAAAAAGCTGGCTGCTGCTGCTGCCACCATGGCAGCAGCAGAATCGAGTGTCCTGCGCCCCCCCCCCCCCCCACCCCTGCCCGGCAGAGTCCTTCCTCCCTGCATCAGTCCCTTCGGCCCCGGCTTTCAGAGCCGCGGAGGGAGAGTTTCCCTTTCGCGGCTCTGTTAAGCCTGCTGGGGCTGATGTTCTTTGTGGGAATGTCTTTACCTAGAGTTTTTTCTTTACTTCAATTGAACTAATGTTTTCCTCTTAATACTATTTTTGTTATCCTTTTTCTGTTCTGTACAAGTGTATGTTGCTTGGTATTGTAGAATTGAATCTATTTTAAAAAATGCATGCTTAGAAAAGTTCTAGCATACACACGATGCATGTTTAAAGAATGAATTTGAGAAAAGAAATGGGTATAATCTCAGAAAAAGTTGGGACCTGAGAGTGAATACTGTATTAATTTACTGTATCTTCTCAGCATCTTTTTGCATATGTTCGTTAGAGGGAGCAATCTTAATTACTGCTTCATATTCCTGCAGACCTACTAATAGTGCAGAATACATTATAGGATTTCCAGCTGCATGGCAAACTCCTGGCTTAGAAAGCTTCATTACAAGCGAATTCTGTTGGCCAGGCTTGAGGTTTAATTCATTAAAACAAGCAAGCTATTCATTATTCAACATGTTGTCTTTTTGCGCTGTGAATGCTAAATGATGAGTAGCATTAATGGGACTGATACTCAGTGGTGGCGGCCAAGCATGTTTAAAGCACTGAATATCCGGTTTTGCCAGACAGCGTGGTTGCTAGCTGGTCAGAGACGATATTCAGCCACCAACTGGATATCGTAAGCCTGTTAAAGTTAGGACAGCTATTGACCCATCCTAATTTTATCCAGTTTAACTAGCGGCTGAATATTGCCGCTCACAGGATAGCAACCAGGGCTGCCCCCAATCAGTCCACAGACCACCCTCGTTTTAACCAGATGTATTTTCTGTGGTGCTGCTGAATATCAGGATCGCTAGAGCCTAGCAGGTCTGCTAACCGGCTAAACCACTTTGAATATGCCCCTCAACATTTTTTAGAATATCTTCTCTAAATCAAAATGAGAGGCAAGATTAATTTTAAATCTGCACTATCAAGCTAGTTAATACAAATTGCCAAGTTTACATGCTCTGTTTAAGGTTTTAGAGTGTGCTGGTGTACACACATTTTATTAAAAAGTTTTAATTGGAGGTCATGTGATGAACCCAGCATGAGTGGATGCCCAAGAGGGAAGTTCATGGAGTAAGCCTTTAAAATTACTATTAGGCCCTGAATTTTTTTCAAAATGAACTGACCAAGAAAGCAAGGATCCGCAGAAACCTGAGAAGCAGTCGGCTGGTTTTAACATCCTTGGAAAGTGTTGATAAGAGGCCTGTCATTCCAATGCCATAGAACATTGCCAGGGAAAACACACTTCCGAGGTTAAAATGGAAGCTGAGTTGAATTGATCTGTGCTGACTCTACATGATGAAACAGTTCAGGAAATTTCCAAGCAGTTGACTGCAGTACTTAAAGATAAGCTTCCCAAGATTCAGCCATCTATTGATGAAAAAAAGGAGAGCTTATACTCGTAACTGCATACTATCAGATTGCAACAAGCAGAGGCATGAATTTTACACCAAGATAACTGCAGTGGTTGAGGCCAAGGCCCAGAGATCAGAGTCTTAACGAAAATGTCCAAGAGGCTGGTGAAGAAAGTTGAAGACCAAGAAAACAGAGATTGCAGGAATAATGTGAGGGAGTCGGTTGGACTATTAGATGGTGGAGGAGTAAAAGTTGCACTTAGAGAGAACAAGGCCATTTTTTGCTTCAGTCTTGACTGAAGAAGATGTAGGAAATTTAACCATGCTAGAAATGATATTTACGGGTGATGTATCAGAGGAACTGAAACAAATCTCAATAAATTAGGAAGATGTAATACAACTAATTGATAAACTAAAGAGCAGCAAATTACCTGGACCAGATGGCATACATCCCAGGGTGCTGAAAGAACTAAAATATGAGATTGTAGAACTACTATTAGTAATTTGTGATCTATCCTTAAAATCATTTGTTGTACCTGAAGATTGGAGAGTGTTCAATGTAACGCCAATTTTTAAAAAGGTTTCCAGGGGCGATCCAGGAAACTACAGATCAGTGAACCTGAACTTCTGGGAAGTTAAGGACATTGTCCAGTCTGTTGGGCTTTCATACATTTCTGAAGACACTTTTATTTCTGGGAGAATGAGGGCTTAGGTTATCAGGGGGTTGGTTGGAGTTTTGTACTGCATTTATGCATTTTTTGTAAACCCTTTTGATTGACCATGGTCAGAAAAGTGGTATAAACTTTTATAAATAAATAAACTAAATAAATATCGGTACCGAGCAAAATGGTAGAAACTATTATAAAAAACAAAATTGAATATAAAGATAATCATGGTTTAATGGCAGAAACCAACATAGATTTATCAAAGGAAAGTCTTGTCACACAAATCTCTTACAGTATTTTTTTTTAAGTGTGAATAAACAGGTAGATAAAAATGAGCCGGTTGATAGAGTGTATCACGATTTTCAGAAAGCCTTTGACAAGTTCCCTTATGAGAGATCCTTGGAGAAATTAAAAAGTCATGGGGTAGGAGGCAGTGTATTATTGTGCATCAGGAACTGGTTAAAAGAGAAAGCAAAGAGTAGGGCTAAATGGCCAATTTTCTCAATGGAGATAGGTGAAATATGGAGTACTCCAGGGATCTGTGCTGGGCCCTCTGCTTTTTAACATATTTATAAATGACCCGGAAATGGGAATAACGAGTGAGGTAATCAGATTTGCAGATGGCATAAAATTATTCAAAGTTGTTAAAACACAAGAGGATTGTAAAAATTGCAAGACAACCTTGATAAATTTGGAGAGTGGGCACCAAAATTGCAGATGAAATTTAATGTGGACAAGTGCAAAGTTATGCACTTAGGGAAGAACAACCCAAACTACTGTTACACAATGCAAGGTTCAACATTAGGAACCACCACCCAGGAAAAGGATACTACATTGAAATCCTCTACCCAGCATGCAGTGGTGGCCAAGAAAGCAAATGGAATGTTAGGAATCATAAAGAAAGGAATGGAGAATAAAACAAAGGATATTATAATGCCTCTCTATAGCTCCATGATGCGACCACACCTTGAATATTGTGTGCAATTCTGGTTACCATATTTTAAAAAGAATATAGCAGAATTAGAAAAGGTACAGAGAAGAGCGACAAAAATGGTAAAGGGGATGGAAGGATATCCATTCGAGGAAAGGCTTAAAAGATTAGGCTCTTGTGACAAGGCAGAGGCTTTAGAGAGTAAGGAAAAGGGTTTTAAATACTCTATGTCCTCTGAACCTGCCAGAAATACAGGGCAGGAAGCGGTTAAAACCTCAGCACACAAAGCTTCACTGCACGAGAGAGTAGAAAGGGAGCCCCACCCTAGCCCCAGGCTAACCAGGAGAGCTATTCTATCAGGGAAAGGGGTGGACTCACGCCCGATTGGACAACTCAGTCCTCATAACCAGGAAGTAGTAGATTCAAGAAAAGGAGAGGAGGGAAAGCAGAAAGACGAGGAGGAAGCAGAAAGAGGAGGAGAACGGGAAAGGAGAAGGAAGGAGGAAGGAGCCCCACAGTGGACACAGTGGGGAGAAACTGACTCAAGGGAATTGGATGCAGCCTTGGAGTCAGAGCCTTTTTCCAGAGGGCTAGGAAAGTCAGGTCCAGGCAGAGACTTGAAGTCCCAAAGAGGCAGAGCTGGAAGCAAAGAGAGCCAGGTGGGAACCAAGTACTTGGAAGATTGCCAGCCACTTTGCCCAGGAACAGCCACGTCTCGGGGGAGGCAGTTGAAAGTGCTTCCTGGAAGGAACAGCCCTCAGCCAAAGGAGAATCAGGTCAGAAACTCCTACAAACCTTTGAAGCAAAGATTAGAGTTCTTACCTAAGAGAGATAGAAGTAACTCCTCAGAGACTTTTCTTAGAACCAGATTGATAAGAGAAAAGCTGGGTAGAAGGGAAACCCCAGCTCATAAAGTACAAGTGTTTCCTTATAATAGAGAACGTGTCAGAAGCTGCAGTTCAGAGTGTAGCCCAGCTGCACGTCAGCAAGCTACTAATTGCCAGCAACGGGACACAGAGCTAGAGTCAGATTTTGAGGACCAGGCTGTATTAAAGGAACTTGTAAAGCAGTGTCAGAAGAGATATGTTCCACCCAACCAGAGAGTGATATCCAGGCGAGACAGGGAAGAGAGAAATCCTTTCTATGAACTGTTTAAGAGGGCCAATAAGCCTGAAACCCTGCAAGTGCCTAGGAGACGTAAGGATAGTAGATGGAAGCAGATACAGACTCTCCTTAAACACTTGAAGTCTGTGGATTCTTTTTATCCTTATGTTCAAGAAACCCCAGATCTTGAGAGTGAGCCGATGCAGACAGACAATCCCTTATCCTCTAGCAGTGACTCTGAGATGGATTGTGGCATCTGTAAGAAAGAGTTCTAAGGTACAGTCTAATTGTATCCTATGTATATAAGGGTGCTGTGGAAGCCTAATCGTTGTTAAGCACACGTGGAATAAAAACCACAACACGGAGAAGTTTCTTTTTGGAAGTTTTATTAGGAAAGCCTTGCTGGTGTTTGGAAGCAATGCTGTTATCCTGGAAAGTTGGAGGAAATATAAGAGGCTGATTTTTGAGTTGCATCTGTACCCTGAGAAGTATCAGGAGGACTGTTTCATTTTGGACTTTATTTGTTACAAACACGTATCTTCTCTTTTGCTCTGTTTTGGGGGGAAGAAACCCTGTGCGACAATAAATATATTGTTCACCCTTAACCTAACTTTGGCTGTCATCACTGGGCTACAACTACATAAGAATACCAGGCAAACAGCACAAACAAAGTAACTTTAACTGTGTCCCACTTTCTAACAGCCTTAATACTGGGGCTGAGTGGTGAGTGGTGTCACACTCTTCAACTTGGAAAAGAGACGGCTGAGGAGAGATGTGATAGAAGTCTATAAAATAATGAATGGAGTAGAACTGGTAAATGTAGCACATTTAAGACAAACTGGAGAAAATATTTTTTCACTCAATTCGTAATTAAACTTTGGAATTCATTACTACTACTACTACTCAGCATTTATATAGCGATACCAGTCGTACGCAGCGCTGTACCGCACAGACATGTAAGAGACAGTCCCTACTAGAGGATATAGGGATAGCTGTTAGTGTAGCTGGATTTAAAGTTCCTGGAAGAAAAGTCCATAAAGAATTATTAAACAGGACTGGGAAAATCCACTGCTTACTCATTGGATAAGCAGCATGGAATCTGTGTGTCTTTTGGGAACCTGAAAGGTACTTGTGACCTGGATTGGCCACTGTTGGAGACAGAATACTGGGCTTGTTGGACCCTTGGTCTGACCCAGTATGGCATATCTTATGTTCTTATGGACCTATTGTGGGCCTATGGGAAGATGTGAAAGACAGTGATCTCCTGGATTTTGTAGTCTAGTGGCTTCCACAAGCACTGGGAATGCCTGATACTGAAATACCAATAAAAGTTGAGCGAGCTTACCAAATTGGGCCCATTAGAAACAAGAATGTGAGACCAAGAGCAGTAATAGCCCAAATGCCTAACTTTGCAAACAAAATGAAGCTTTTTCAACACTATCAAACTAGAAAGGAGCTGACCTACATGCGACTAAGTTTCTTGTTTTTCATCAGTGGTAACGGAAAGTCACCATGCATGGCTCCGCATCGCAGATTTGAACAAAAGAGGACTACACTGCACATTGTAGCACCCAGTGAAAGTGTGGATGCTCTATCAAAACAAAGTGCTTTGTTAACTAACCAGAGGAACTGTGAGGCTTCTTTGCTTCCCTGCCAGCATCGGAGGACCACCCAGATCATTCAAATTCAGCAAGGTGAAGATGCGGAGGTAGTTTATGCCAACTGAGTACTGATACAAGTTTTTACTCGTTAATCACCATGGCTCAGTAATAGATTGGGATGATTATAGACACAATGAGTAGGTCTTAAATGAGATCAAGCCTGGGTTAAATCTCTCTTAGCGCTACTATATCCAGCGAGATTGATGATCTGTAGGTGATAAATTTTGCTTCAAGGGATGAATACTTAATCAGCACTGCTCATTACACTGGGAGGAACCTCTTAGTAATTAGTCGACTGGTGGGGAGGCCTCCCACTAGACAATAAGATTGATAGCAATGAGATATTTGAAGGGGAACCATTCGATTGGGTGCCTAAAGTAAAGATGGACTTGATTTACAGGAGAGAGCTATTGGATTCATAACTGCAGGCCTTTATTAGCCTCTCATTGCAATCACATGGGTATGACTGGAGATGCTCTGGCAGGAACCTGTCCAGTTGATTTTGATTATTGAAGCTTATGCTAAGCCCTTACATTGCGAAACCACCCGGATAGCACTTCAGCAAGCTGCTCAGATTGTAGAGCTTTAGAAATACAACAAAACTTGTGTACAGCTAGCAGCTATTTAATGGAACGGCCCCTGACTCCACGCTGTACACCATTAATGGACATTTTGAAGAGTAAGGGATTCTCTTCTCCGACGTGGAACTTGTTCTATGTATGAAGTTCTCATGAGTTCTAGCTAAAAGAAAATACTCAGCAAGTTATACTTCTAGAGAGATGGATTCTCAAAATATATGCTCAATAACTTAACAAGTGTTTGCAGGAAGGTCAATAGCCTGGAATTCTTCACCTGTGATGTCTGAAACTGGCAATTCAATTGTCATTCATGTTATTTTGTATTCAATATTTCTACAATGGGGAAAGATCTGCATTGAGTGATGTATAATGTGAAAGGATTGAGGTACTTAAGTTATTTTTACATGGAAATTATCTCTCAAGGGGTGGGGTGTGCTTTGACAGGTAGTTTTTCTAAGATAAATGGGGCCTCTAATTATCCTCATTTAATGACTAGTGATAAACGTTGAGTGGTATCAACAACTTTTCTTCTTGGCAGCCAATGTGCTAGAGGATCTCATGACACCTTGGACAGGATGAGGTGCCGGAAGAAATTGAATAAGGAAGGGGGAGGGGGTCTGAGAGACAAGAAGTGGATATTAACATGAAGGGAGGAGAAAAGGGCTGTGAATGAGTTGGATGTGTGGTATGAATGGAACAATGCATTTATAGTGAAGTTGTGGATGAACAATGTGTGACTGTAGAGAGTGACCATAGAATTTCAGGCCTTAAAGCTTCCAGCTTACAAACAAAGAAACATAGAAACATGTCAGCAGAAAAAGAACATATGGCCTACCTAGTCTGCACTTCTATATCAAATACTATAGTCCCATTTTTCCCATTAGGGATCTTCTGTGTTTCTCTCATGCTTTCTTGAATTCAGATAGTGTTCTCGTTTCTACTATCTCCACTGGGAGACCATTCCACGCATCTACCACTCTTTCCGTAAAGAAATATCTCCGCATATTACTCCTGATTCTATCCTCTTTCACCCTCATCCTATGTCCCTTCATTGCATTCAATCAAAAGAAGCTCTCCTCTTGTGCATTTATACTACAGAGGTATTTAAATGTCTCTATCATAGCTCTTCTATCCTGCCTTTCCTCTAACATATCCATATTAAGATCTTTAAGTCTGTCCCCATATGGTTTATAACAAAGACCACTGACCATTTTAGCAGCCACCCTCTCCATCGACTTCATCCTGATTATATCCTTTTGAAAGTGTGGTCTCCAGAAATGCACACAATATTTCAAATGAGTTCGCACCAGAGACTTATCCAGAGACCTATCACCTCCTTTTCTCTACCGGCCATTCCTCTCCCTATGTACCCAAACATCATTATGGCTTTTGCTGTCACCTTTTCTACCTATTTAGCCACTTTAAGATGATCTGAAACAATCATGCCCAGGTCCAGCTCTTCTTTCGTGCACGTAGAGGCCTCAACACGAGTAACTCAGTCAAGGCTCCTGAATGGAGCCATGACACCATGGTATCAGGGCCGGCCCTTCCATTGAGCAGGAATGTTGTTTGCACAGGGCCCCCTCTAACAGCTGCTGAAGTGAACCGTGCCTTTTCCCTTTACTTCGGCAGGTGTGCTGACATTTAGAACGCTGCTGCGCTGAGCGCGGGAAACAGGAAGACCCCTTTGACCTCAGTGCGGCAGCGTTCTAAACATCAGTACAGCTGTCGAAGTGAAGGGAAAAAGGCGCGCTTCACTTCGGCAGCTGTAGAGGTGAGCCGGGGCCTCTCCAGCTCCCTCTTAGCTAGCCATGGGGCTCTTCGGGAGGGGGGTACTAGGACTGAAAATGGGCTGGGGGGGTACTAGGACAGGAAATGGCCCGTGAGGGGTTGCTAGGACTGAAAATGGGCCGTGGGGGAATGCTAGGACTGGAAATAGGTGGTGGCGGGGGTTTACTAGGACTGGTAATGGGCTAGTGGAGGGGGGGTTTGAACTGCAAATAGCTGATGGGGAGGGGTGCTTGGAATGGAAATGGGCTGTGATGTGGGCTTGGATTGAAATGGACTCATGGAGGGGCTTGGATTGAAAATGGGCTGTAGTGGGGGAGATAGGACTGGAAATAGGCTGATGGGGGACTGGGAATGTAAATGGGCTGATGGGGGGCTAGGATAGGATTGGAAATGGGCTGACTGGAGGGGAGCTAGGATTGGAAATGGGCTGATGGTGGGACTAGGAAAGGACTAGAAATGGGCTGATGGAGGGGCTAGGATAGGACTGGAAATAGGCTTTTGGGGGGTCTAGGATTGGAAATGGGCTGCGATGGGGGCTTGGATTGAAATGGACTCATGGAGGGACTAGGACTGGAAATAGGCTCATAGAGGGGCTTGGATTAGAAATGGGCTGAGTATGGTGGAGCTAGGACTGGAAATAGGCTGATGGGAGACTGGGAAAGGACTAGAAATGGGCTGATGGTGTGGCTAGGATAGGATTGGAAATGGGCTGATGGGAGGCTAGGACTGGAAATGGGCTGATGCGGGGACTAGAAGGGAGCGGATGCTGGGTGGGGCTGGAACTAGAAGGAAGCTGATGTTGGGGGAGGATTAGAATGGGAGGGGGCTGGGAGAATGAAATAGAGAGGGGAAACATATTGTGTGGGAGGGAAGACAAATCTACAATTGGCCGGGTATTGGGAGAGTAAGTGAGGATTGAGGATGGATGGATAAAATTTGAATGGATGAAAAAGGAATAAAGAGATGGAGGAAAGAGCAAAAGGAGAACGATTAGTATGTTAAAGCAGATGTAGAGAGAGAATGGAAAAAAACTAGAAGAAAGGACAAATGGACAGCAAATGATGGAGAGTTAGCAGAAGACACGAAGAAACCAGAAGAAAGTGGCTGGAGCAATTGCAACTGAAAAAAAAATGTACAAAAGGTAGAAAAATCTCTCTTTATTTTGAATTTATTAACTGGAATATATCAGCTCTGGGAAATGTGCATCATTATTGGAATGGAGGGGTGGCCTAGTGGTTGGGGCAAGGTACTTCAGGCCAAAAGGTCAGGGGTTCAAATCCCACTAGAGGACAGCAACCTTGGGCCAGAAGGACTGGGGTTTTTAGTCCCACAGTCCCTCCTTGTGGTCTTGGGCAAGCCACTTAATCCTCCATAGCCCATATTCCCTGTAAAATAGTTATCTCCAAGTTATAATGCCCTGTTCAATGTAATTTCAGTTTGTTTAATGTAAACCGCACTGATGCAGAATAGAATATATAAGAGAATATAAATAAATTAACATCTGCACTTTGTTTAGTACAAGAGGAAATTAATTTATAGTTTTATTTCTCCAGTGTTGTTGTACATCCCAAGTTTGGCTTTTAGGGTTCCCAGTTTAATTATTGTCTTCCTATTTCTAAATTGTGATTCATTGTTCTTTGTTTGGTGATGGTCTATGTTCTGCATGTGTAACTGAGCTGAGGTATTCTGTTTATGTAGTTTCTATTTGACATTGCCACTTGTTCTCTTTCCCCAGTAGGTCATGTATTGTTATTCTCTGAAATGTATTTGTTTAATATTTGCAGTGTTGCCTTTTGATAGTTACGGTATGGTGCTTTGTGAGTCCTGGTAGTGCTGTTACGATATAGCGGGTTTGCTATGGGTTTTAAATGGGCAGTGTTTGTAGTAGTTCCTAATGTGCCTGGTGGTTGGCATTGTATTATAGTAATGTAGAAATCTTTTAGACTTTCTTTATCCATACTCATTAAGAGGCATGTTTACTAAAAGCTAGTGTATGTTAATATTATGCAAATATTTATGCAAATGAGCCCCCACACCGAGTCTCCGCACATGGCCCTGCACCCCACTTGGGCCGCCCCTGCATGGCATCCAGTTGCTATGGCACTGCGGCGCCATGGCATCAAGTTGCCATGACACCGTGGCTCTATGGCAACTGGCCACCGACTATTTTCATTCCCCGCAGCCCGACCCCTGATCTGGTCTCCCAAGGCCAGAGTTGGGCTGCGAGGAATCTCCTGCACCCCCGTCCTACGTTCCCTGCTGCCCAGGCCTGCCATCTCCCACTGTCTAGTGGAACTTATTCCATCTCAGAAGTGGAATAAATTCCCCGTTCCATCTGCCGGCCCCAAACGTACAGGGCCAACATCAGAATCGGTCCTGAATGTCAGTAGCCATGGACCGCCCACTGCCTGCCCTAACTCCGCCTCTGTACCGCACCTTTCTCACCCCCATCTAGCCTCCCCGTATAAACACCTTGTTCATATGAGGAGGTTAGCCAGGGAGGCAGAGGGGGTCGAATAGCTGGAATGGACGTCCCAACGGGAGTCCATCCCCGCTATTTGTGGCTTGGAATGACCCTCTTATTCAACCCCTCACAAAACATACTTACACACAGAATATATACTGGAATTGGAAACCTATTTAGTAGCATAACTTATGCTCCTCTTGATGCCCTCATAGTCTCAGATCACTTAGCAGTCAGTGCAGAGATTCGAAGATGGGAGAGACATGGTGATTTTATAGGACACATGAATCCAACGTTATTTCAAAATCTGGACTTTCATCCGTACCTTAAGAAAGCACGGGCATACTTTGTAAAGGATGACCTTATTGGGAGATGTAGACCCCATAACATATTGAAATGCAACCAAGGCTATCTTGAGGTGAAAGGTCATTGCATATGTTAACGGTATGAAGAAAAAGAGAAATAAGGAGGTGAAGTGGGATTTTAGAAAGGATGTGCCCATCAGTGGGAAGAATGTGCAAATAAGGACATGTCACTAATGGAGTCAATTTCAGAATGCAAAACCCATCTAAAATCATCAGGCAAACGTCCAGGAACTTGCCAACTGCACATGTGGTGCATGGGAAATACAGTAATACAGTCATGCAAGGAGTCTCTGCAGAAATGGGATGTGGGTGTGCATGCCTGATCTAAAGTAGGCATGTACGCACTGGCATGCAGAGGCTCTGGACGAGAACACAGGGAGCTGAGCAATGGCGATGCAGCAGACAAATTTCAGCAGCGCCAAGACATGGAGGCTCTGTCAGGTGGACACTGATATTGAGGAAGTGCTGTACCCAAGGGGAGACAGGCCTGCCTACTGGCAGGCACACCAAGTGTGACAGGCTTTTTCATTCACAGCAGGGCTAGGGATTCACTGAATCCCTTGAAAACACTAACCACACACCACTGGTAGGGTTGCCAACTGGCCGGTTTTCAGCTGGCCTGGCCGGTTTTTCCATGGCCGGGCCGGCTGCCGGCGCAGAGGCAAAACCGGCCCTTGAAAAGCCGTTTTTTTTGCTCTGGCCGCAAGATCGGGAGCGGCCAGAGCAAAAAACCCGGCTTTTCTCCCAACCCGGAGGGCTTCAGAGGGAGCCGGGGAAGCCCGCGCGATTGGTGGGAAAGGTTAAAGGCAATGCCCTTTAACCTTTCCCAGCATTCGCGGCTTCACAGGAACAGCCGCCAGCGTGAAGGAAAAGGCTCTTCACGCTGGCGGCTGTTCAGAGGGAGCCGGGGTCTCGCGCGGGCTTCCCCGGCTCCCTCTAAAGCCTCAGACAGCCGCGGTTTTGGGGGGGGGGGACAAGGACTGCCTGGGCTGTGATGGGGGGAGGGGGCCTGGACTGGAAAAGGGATCGGAGGGGGGAATTTGACGGGAAATGGGTTGTGATGGGGGGGGGACCTGGACCGGAAAATGGCTATGGGGGGGGGACTTGGACTGGAAAGAAATGGGCTGTGATGGGAGGGGACCTGGACTGTAAAAGGGCTATGGGAGGGGGACATGGACTGGAAATGGGTTTTGATGGGGAGGGGGACCTGGACTGGAAAAGGGCTATGGGGGGGGGAACTTGGACTGGAAGAGGGCTATGGGGGGGGGAACTTGGACTGGAAATGGGCTAAGGTGGAGGGAGGGGGAACTTGAACTGGAAATAGGCTGTGATTAGGGGGACATGGACTGGAAATGGGTTGTGAAGGGGGGGGACCTGGACTGGAAAGGGCTATTGGGGGGGCATTGGACTGGAAAGAAATGGGCTGTGATAGGGAGGGGGACCTGGACTGTCAAAGGGCTATGTGGGGGGGGGGACAAGGACTGGAAATGGGTTTTGATTGGGAGGGGGACCAGGACTGGAAAAGGGCTATGGGGGGGGGGAACAAGGACTGGAAAAGTGTTGTGATGGGGAGGGGGACCTGAACTGGAAAAGGGCTATGGGGGGGGGGGGGAACTTGGACTGGAAATGGGCTATGGTGGAGGGAGGGGGAACTTGGACTGGAAATAGGCTGTGATTAGGGGGGCTAGGACTACAAATGGACTGTGATGGTGGGGGGGGGGGTTTAGGACTGCAAATGGGCTGTGATGGTGCGGGGGGACTCCGACTGCAAATGGGATGTGATTGGGGGGGGGCTAGGACTGGAAATAGGCTGTGATGGGGGACTTGGACTGGAAATGGGCTGTGATGGGGGGGGCTAGGACTGGAAATGGTCTGTGATGTGAGGGCTAGCACTGGAAATGGGCTGATGAAGAGCTGGAATAGTACTGGAAATGGGCTGATGTGGGGCATGGGAGAATGGGACTAGAAGGGAGTGGATGCTAGAACTAGAACTATAAGGGAACTGATTTTGGGGGAGGACTAGAATAGATGGGGAATGAGTGGAGAGGGGAAAAAATATTTTGTGTGGAAGAAAAGTCTATGATGGGCTGGGTATTGGGAGAGTGAGGGGCTTGAGAATGGAAGGGTGAAATTTAAATGGATGATAAAGGAATAAGGAAAGAATTGGGGGAAAGAGCAAAAGGGAAACAATCAGTATGTTAAAGCAGAAATAGAGAGAGAATGGAAAACATCTAAAAGAGAAGAAAGGACAAATGGATAGCTCGCAGAAGACACGAAGAAACCAGAAGAAAGTGACTGGAGCAATTGCAACTGAAAAATAAAACGCCCAAACAGAAGGTAGAAAAATACTTTTTATTTTGAATTTATTAGCTGGAATATGTTTGGTCTGGGAAGTGTGTATTGATAACATCTTTGCGTTTTTGTTTAGTGCAAGAGGAAATTACTTTATAGTTTTATTTCTCCAGTGTTGTACATTTCATGTTTGGATTTTGGGGTTCCCAGTTTAATTATTATCTGACCAAGAAAGTTAGCCTACATGTATCCTCGGTAATTTTTGTGGGTGGGGCTGGGGGTGGGGCAGGGGTGGGACTAGGGGCGGAGAATTGGTGGAGCATGGCGAGCCACAGGTGTCGGGGTTTTCTCGGTGAAAAAGTTGGTAACCCTAACCACTGGTAAGGTGTATAATCAGATGAAAATAAATATACCAATTGAAAAAGGTGCTAAGTGGTATTTTGGAATTTTGTATGATACAGGAGGAAATGTATTTCTGCTTTATATTTCTCTAGTATTGCATTGTATACAGAGTACGGCTTCTTAGGATTTCCGGTCCTATTCCTGTCTGCATACAGAGTGCGGCTTCTTAGGATTTCCGGTCCTATTCCTGTCTGCATATTTCTATTTCTAATTTGTATCTCAATGAGTTTTAGGCAAATTGCAAGAGGTAGAGCTAAGACAGCCACTGCCTTTTTGCTGGTCATTTATTCTGTATTTCAGGGTTTATCTGTGCCCTGGCTGTGTGACTGAGTTAAGGAAATCTGCAGTTGTTTATTTCCTGTGTAGGTGTGTATAGCACTCTAACAGGCTCTGGTTCTCAGTAACAGGTAAGTTGATGTTCTAGCGACCAGTGTGATAGTTGCAGTGCCGCTTATTCATATCTCTGTGTCTGCTTGCAGGGAACAAGGACACCTTCGGATTTATAAGAACGGACCTGCAAGTGAATACTGCCATCTTTTTCCAGGAAAAAAAAATCACTGGTCCTGATATTCAAAGTGAGTTATGCATTTGCAGGCAGGTGGTGAAAGCATCCCTCACACATGCATCTATTTTCAGCCTTTAGATGGGCAAAACTGAGCTGTTTAACTCATTAAATGGTCAGATTTTATCCATAGAAGAAGAGGCCAAAGAGAAGCAGTACATATTAAGCACAGACCTTTTGGAGGAGTATCTCAAAGCATCTTACATTCAAACACAATAGGTATTTACCTGTCCTAGTGGCGTGAATGCCACCCAAGCAGCCCCTACAATGTGGGGGGACCTGGGCAGGAAGGGGGCTCACACGGCAGCGCAGCAACTTTTATTTGTTTGCTGCGCTGCCTCAGTTCCAGGCTCGGCTGTTAGCTCCTGTGCTGAAGTCTCATGATAACAGCCACACCGCAAGACTTGGGCCTGGGAGGAACACCTCTGGGCCTAGAACGGAGGCAGCACGGCAAACAAATATAAGTTTGTCACGCGGGGCCCCTGCTGCTGCCACCAGAGCAGAGGAAGGGTGTCACACCACCGCTGAAGAGGGAGGGGGAAGAGGTGTCATATCACAGCCAGAGCAGGAGGGGATATCATGTCACCGCCGGAGCGGGGAGGGGGCACCACGCGAGGTCCCTCAGCAAAGCTTTGCTTGAGGACCCCCCACTAGAACTTTCAGCACTGTCCTGTCCCAGAGGACTTACAATCTAAGTTTGTACCTGGGGCAATAGAGAGTTAAGCAACTTGTCCAAGTTCAAAAGGAACCTAGTTTACCTGGTTCTGAGCTCACTGCTCCAAGCATTACGCTGCTCTGCCGCTCGGTTTAGCAAACAAAAGTCAGCAGCTAAATGGACTAGTTATGCATTTAAAATCAGGCCCACTGAATGGCAAGCCTAACCTTAAACGGATAGTCACTGGCATAGTTCCATGCATATCCAGCTGCACTAGTTAAAGAGATAGTGCACTGGATATATTAATAAAGTACCGGTGCCAGCGCTTAACTTTATATGCTGACCAGGCCAGCTGAACATGAGGCCTACTTGATCACTTATAACCTGACTTTCTGCAGCGATAGTAATAGAGCTGGGTAGCTACAACGTAATGTCCTGGCAGGACCAGCGCTTCCCATTAGATTTTATTTTATTTATTTATTTAACCAGTTTTCTATACCACCTTATCCTTCAATCAAAGCGGTTTACAAATGTAATCACTACAAACAGGTACTGGATACATTCCCTTGTCCCAAAAGGGCTCACAATCTATATGTACCTGAGGCAATGGAGGGTTAAGTGGCTTGCCCAAGGCCACAAGGAGTGCCAATAGGACTAGAAACCCCAGTCTCTCCGGCCTGAGATTGCTGTCCCCAGGTGGGAATTGAACCCCTGGCCTGAGGTACTGTGTCCTAACCACTAGGCCACTCCTCCCTCTAGATGAACTAGGCAGTTTCCTGAAGTGCCAACCTTTTAAGGGCGGCCCATTGCTGCCCCACTCCAGGACAATGACACTAAAAAGATTCTTGATGCTTTTTCCAGAAGCCTGGCTGCTGTGTGCTGGGCCATTAGTAATTTATTTACATTCTCTTATA
The DNA here is from genome assembly GCA_033557465.1 of Ichthyophis bannanicus. NCBI lineage: Eukaryota > Metazoa > Chordata > Amphibia > Gymnophiona > Ichthyophiidae > Ichthyophis > Ichthyophis bannanicus. Next base: position 86,941,895 of record CM066043.1, read on the forward strand.
TACTGTGCTATTCTGCATCAGTGTGGTTTACATTGAACAAACTGAAATTACATTGAACAGGGCATTATAACTTGGAGATAACTATTTTACAGGGAACATGGGCTATGGAGGGTTAAGTGGCTTGCCCAAGGCCACAAGGAGCACTTGTGGGACTAGAAACCCCAGTACTTCCGGCCCAAGGTTGCTGTCCTCTAGTGGGATTTGAACCCCTGACCTTCTGGCATGAAGTACCTTGCCACAACCACTAGGCCACTCCTCCACTCCATATTTAGGAAGGCCTTGTAAAATGATATTGCGGTAGTCTATGTGCAGGAATATGATAGCTTGAAAGACTGTTTGAAAGTCATTGGCTTAGAACAGAGGTCGTAGGTGCTGAAGGGTTTTTATCTTCTGGTAAATCATTCTGGTGGTATTGTTGATGTGCTTTTGTAGTGTGAAGTGTTGGTCGACCGTTATCCCTAGGTATTTGATCTCTTTTTTTTAACCTCAAGCTCTGTGCCATTGACTTTTAAGACTGATTGTTTAATTCTAAATTGAATTTACTGTGCCCATAGGGTATAGTCATTCATTTTCATAAGATAAGTTTTTCAGAAACATTCTCTATATTATGCACCACTAGCTTATTATGCTATTTGTCAAAAAGTGATCATGGTTTTTTTTGGTAGCTATGAGATTACTGATGGCCAAAGCTGTGACTTTCTTTTCCGATAAACTCTATGTATGTTGAAATACAAAATGTTATGTTAAAACCAAAAATGAAAATTGCATAGTCATAAAAAAGTTGTAGATTTTAAAAAAGAAATATTTTATTAAATAAAAAGAACTTTGTACTGTTCTCCACCTGTCTTTTGTTTCCTTAATGTTTTGTCGGTACTTTAATTAACCCTAATGAGGTCCGTATCGAAAAGCTTTTATGTAGTTTGCAGCAGTACAAATGACATAAGTGCTTTAAAAAATTCAGGCACTTAAATGGATAATTGTGGCCATTTAAGTTACTAAACAGACAAAGTTGTCCTTTTTAATTTGGAGCAGTCCAGGGACAGGGCTTGAAGTTAGCCCGCAAGTAGCAAGCAACATTCAGCCCCTCACCAGATAACTTATCCTTCAAGTCAGACCGCACAAATAGTGGGTATGGCTTAGTAGATAAGTTTAGCTGTTTAAAGTTATATAGGTATTTTCAGGCACAAAATCCTTTTGTGAGCAATTAGTAAGGTATGGAATAGGTTCATAAGTAGGGTTAAGGGATATCTAGATTCTCCCCGGTACATTTTCACAATGCTTTTCTTTCAGGCAAGTGGGATAGGGAATATGGAAATGGGGAAGCATTAGGTTTGGACTGCTGGGGCAGTTTTGGAAGACATGGTGATGTATTAACTTTTGAGGAACTCCAAACAGAATATCCCCTTGATGAGAAGGAGCACAGTCAATATCTTGGAGTGGAGGAGTAGCCTAATGATTCAAGCACTGGCTTGGAACCAAGAGACCAGGATCCAATTCCCGCTAGCACTCCTTGTGGCCTTGGGCAAGTCACTTAACCCTCCATTGTCTAAGAAAAAGTTCCAAGTTATCAATGTCCCTGTTTAATGCACATTGCCAAGTTTAAGTTACAATGTAAACCGCTTTGACTGAAATGACTGGTATGTCTTGAGAGGTGAGATGTCCCCTTTGGAGCAAATCTTTATGATTCACAGCTCTTAGGGTTGAATATAAGGGGCTTATAAAGCGCTGGGAGCTTTGGAGACCGTTCTCCTTAAGCATCAGGACCACCGGGAGGAAGATCTGGGAGTGGTGCGGGAGAGTGAAACTTGGAAGCAGGCGATAGCCAATCTCTATAAAGGGCTTATGTCTACTTATTTGATTTTACATAATTATAAAATGTATTATCGATGGTATCTGACCCCTGAGCATATTTTTAGGTGCTTGGGAGTGGGCGATGGCCAATGCTGGTGCTTATGTGGGGAGGGAGATCTTCTGACCCATATCTGGTGGCATTGCCCTTTGGCAAAGGATTACTGGGGGAAGATTTTCTCCATGTTGGTGGGGATCATGGGGAGGGACCTTCGTCCTCAGTTGGCTTTTGCTGTTCTTAATATATGTCCACCAGATTTGTTGAGTATGGAGGGGAAACTCTGTACCCGTGCTTTAACTGCAGCAACAATCAGTCTTGCCAGGGCATGGCAACAGGTCTCATTGCCAGCCGTGGAATAGTTTGTGGAAAAATTAGGACAAATACGTATACTGGTTGGCAAAGCTGACTGCTCTGTGCCAGAACAGGGAAGATAAGTTTCTGGAGCTGTGGAAGCCTTTTATAATGTGGAAGTCCAAATCAGGTGATACTAATAATGTTCAGAGTAGAAGGGAGTAGTTGGGGACTGTACGTGATCCATTTAATGTGACTATCTAAGCCTGGTGTAAGCAAAGGGAGTGTTGGGAGGGGTTTTGGTGGGAGGGAGGGGGGGAAGGTATATGTTCTTTGGTTTTGACCCTTTTGTAAGTGTATCAAAAGATGATTGTATTTGTTTGGCTAATATAGTTGGCCATTTGTATTCTGAATGATGATTGTAAAACTTGAAGTGGTCAATAAGATTTAAGTTTAAAAAAAATTAAAATAAAATTATACAGATATTTTCAGTGATCCGGCTTAGATGGATAGGCCTGGTGAAAATACACATAAAGTTAAACACATAAGTTCTCTGTGCTGCTGAATAGCTACTTCAGTATTTACAGGTGGGCTAAACATGAATGTGCCTCTAACCTGTTTCTACGTTCAATGCCATTCTGAAATTGGATGCACATGTTCATCTTTTCCAGAACATCCTTGACATGTCTCCACCACGCCTCCATGCAACATGGATGTGATCGCGCTAGACATATGTAAATTCGGGTCTTTTCAAAATGGCTCTTGGGATGTGGATGCAATTCACACATTTGATTGGAGTTTTCAGACATGTAAATCATGTATAGAGCTTCTAAAATGACTCCCATAGGCATCTCTGTCTTTATTCATGGGAGCAGACATAAATGATAATGCATTCTTGTGAACGTATGGGGGGTCCAAAGGAGGCACAAAAGCCCGCAGGAGAACAAGAGAACTTTGGAAGCAGGGCAAGGAGAAAACACCTCATATATGTCCAAACATATATTATCCTTTATTAAGTATAGGATAATAATAATTTAAAATTTAAAATCTAAGATGAGGACAGCTTGAACATAATTCAACTCATTAAAAACAAATTCAACTTCCATATGTATCAATAAACTAACAAATCTAGATGAATATGAGCATTATTGTGAAACTATGCGGGGATGAGGAGGATTAAGAGAGGCCATATGGCAAAAATGCAATAGGTATTAGTTAATCGAACATGTTTACTAGTCATTTATGGAACCCCAGTTGGAGAATTTGTTTTAAATGAGTTGAATTATGTTCATGTTGTCCTCATCTTAGATTTTCACTTTTAATGTATTATTATCTTATAGTTTTATTATGCTTCTCATCAGAGAAACAGAACTATATGAAGACAACCGAGGTGTGAAGATTGGTGGAAGACTCATCAACAACCTAGCTGGAGATGCAGAAGGCGCCTATTTTAAGCCTGTTTTGGTAAGATACATAAGTGCCTATGGGGGTCATTTTTAAAGCCTTAGTCCTGATTTGGACGTCTGAAAACATGCATGCAGACATCCAAATCACGGAGCTATCCCCGCAGACATTTTACAAATGACTTTTAAAGACGTCTACGGTGTAGGGAGGGCCAAGTAGGCAGGAGGTGTGGCAGCGGCAGTACAATGGACTTAGACATCCCTACTTGATTTCAGAAACAATGGGGACATCTGTGACTCTGCACGAATAGGCATCAGGAAAGTGCTTGTTTTGGCCGTAAAACTCCCAGAGGGTGTAGAGAAGATGGCATCCCCAGTACTCCCAGAGGGTGTAGAGAAGATGGCATCCCCAGTACTCCCAGAGGGTGTAGAGAAGATGGCATCCCCAGTACTCCCAGAAGGTGTAGAGAAGATGGCATCCCCAGTACTCCCAGAGGGTGCAGAGAAGATGGCATCCCCAGTACTCTCAGAGGGTATAGAGAAGATGGCATCCCCAGTACTCCCAGAGGGTGTAGAGAAGATGGCATCCCCAGTACTCTCAGAGGGTGTAGAGAAGATGGCATCCCCAGTACTCCCAGAGGGTGTAGAGAAGATGGCATCCCCAGTACTCTCCACAATCACAGTGATAGCAGCAGTGACGTTTGAAACCTGGCTTCCCTGGCCCTAACGCACTATTCTGACCATTAGGCTAGATGTCTCCAGGCTTGAATACTATTCTGGGGATATCTATGTAGGGAGGAAGGAGTGGCCTAGTGGTTGGGGCAAGTTACCTCAGGCCAGAAGGTCAGGGGTTCAATTCCTACTACAGGACAGCAATCTTGGGCCAGAAGGACTGGGGTTTCTAGTCCCACAGGTGCCCCTTGTGGTCTTGGGCAAGCCACTTAACCCTCCATTGCCCATGTTACCTGTAAAATAGTTATAATGCCCCATTCAATGTAATTTAAGTTTGTTCAATGTAAACCACCTTGATATCATGAAAGGCAGTATATAAGAAATGATAAATAAATGTAGCCACACTGCAGATGTGCATATCAGCACATCCACACTTGTGGCAACATGCCTGCTTTTTTTCAGACATGCTGGCTTGGATGTCCCAGAGTGCACTTAGACGTCATTGGTAAAATATGCCTTCGCATGTCTCCATAAAATACTAGGACAAAAACAGCAGAACTAGCACCTAGGCTGGGGGCACAACATTACATCTACTCAACAGCAAGCATTAATTCTAGCATATAAAGTAAGCATGGACTCCACCTTGCTCTACCCAAACTCTGCCCTATGCATGCCTACTCTACAAAAACATGCTAGCTTGCATTGCACATACCGTTAGGCGTGACCTAATTTTATATGAGCCTGCTTATACACATAAAAGCAGTATCTTAAATGCAAAAATGGTTTATAAAATTACCCTCTATGTGTGCCATAGGCATTGGTTACATGGGTGATGTGGCTACTTGAGCATCAGCGACATTAGATGACTATCTGGTTTGCCTCCCGCATCAGCTCTTCAGTCTCACCTTTCCTCTTAGTTGTCACAGGTTTGGGACACTGAGGAGGTGACATGGGAAGCGGCCCTGATATTGGGGAGCTCAAGTAACTACATCACCCATGGAGCTGCTGACTATAGCGAGTGCTGGAAGAGAGGCGCATACAGCATGAGACAAATCTACCTGAAGGGACAAAAAATACAGAGGAAGAAGAGGAATGGGAAAAGAAGACAAAGGAACAGATTAAAGGAAGAAAAAGAAAAGAACAAGGAGAGAGAAGAAAAATATGCAAGCGGGAAAGGAAAGGTGAAGTAGAACTATATAGGTAGAACAGGAAAAACACACCAAAGTGAAGGAAAGGGCAAAGGTGAAAAGCTAATTTTATATCCCCAGTATCTTCCCTGCTTTCTGCTTCCCCCAGGCTTCTCTGGCAGATAAGATTACTTTCTGCTGACTCCAGCAAACACAGACCTACAAATGATTCATTTTTCCCAGTAAGGAGAGGACTGTGTGTGTGTGTGTGTGTGTGTGTGTGTGTGTGTGTATTTCTGTGTGTGTGTGTGTGTGTATATATACTGTAAATCCAGAAGCTAGAAATGAAAGCAATGGAAGAACACACGGATACTGTGAAAGACTGCTGGTTAGGAAGCATTTGTGCTATTACAAAGCAGCTATTGTTTAGTCTCTTTAGCATGATTGATAGGAGTGAATTGAAATGTATGGCCTCATCATCACTGTAGGGGAAGAAATTGCCAGTGTTGGAGCTTAGTGTAAAATGCTTTTAAATGTTATTACTGCAGTAATGAAAGATACGCTGCATCAAAGCTTGCACCTTTTAGGAGCATTTTGCATAAGCGATAGCGCCTATTGGGGAGGCTCCAGCCAGATGGGTGAAGAAGAGCAAGCCAGGGCCAGAAGTCGCCAGCGGAGTCTCCAGGTCCCTCAGGTGTGAAGAGTAGGGCTACAACAAGAGAGCAGCAGCAGGAGCCCCTGGGTCCCACCAGTTTTGAAGACCAGGGATGGGGCTAGAAATCACCAACATGAAGAGTGGAGCTGTGGCTAGAAATTGCCAGCAGGAGTCCCGGGATCCCACCAGCGGGGATCCACCAGCAGGAATCCCACCAGCGGGAAGAGATGGAATGCAGTCTAACTGCCTGAGAATGGGGAAGGGGCGGAGCATGGAGAAAAGGGGCAGGGTTAGAGAAGCAAACAGAGAAGGCATAAATGAATCGGTTCAACTAGAGAGATGGAAGGAAGAAGAAGGGCAGAGCATTGGGGAGGGAGAGTTAGAGGAGGGACGGACTTGAGGGCGCAAAAGACACGGAAGGGAGAGAATTCAAAGTTTCGTAGGAGGGGAAGTGAAGAGTGCAGGGCTGGGTGAAGCACATGTGAATAAAGGACCTATATGACCTTGATCATTCATGTCCTACAACAGGAGTATTTCTCTATCATTGCCACTGTCTGTTAGCGTCTGTCCCCAGAATTAAGGAAGAAGCTGTAATAAACATTTTTTCTACAGCCAAAATGCTTCCAAAATAAATTCAGTCACACTTTACTAAGTCTGGGTCACTGAGAACATAACTGATGCTTAAAATTGTTTTTTTGGCTTCAGTTTTCAATTTATATACTGGGTCAGTTAATACAACCTCAACTTCAGAACTGCTAAGAATATGCAAGTTATAATGGGAAGGGATCTGAATTTAAACCATAAATTACTAAAATACATGCACATCTTCGACTGGATTTTTGATAAATCTGTTTTTGTTTAGACAGTACTTGCTTTTCAGGCAAAGCAATTAATGAATGATGCAATTTAAAGGTATTATTGCATCATACATATTATGAATTGCATCATGTTATTCCTAAAAGTCATAAATGATGCAATCCTAACTCAGCTTAATTACATCACTCTGAAGAACAAATTGTACAATATTTTTTAATGAACATGACGGGTCAGTAGCATTTCGGCTGTAGACCAGGCTTCTCGGTCTTTGATTTTTCCAATTTAGCCAAAGTGAGAGATGCCTCGTAATTGTTTGAACAATGCAGATCATTTCTGCTATGTTTGTGATGAACATAAGAACATAAGATATGCCATACTGGGTCAGACCAAGGTCCATCAAACCCAGTATCCTGTTTCCAACAGTGGCCAATCTAGGTCATACATACCTAGCAGTTTCCCCAAAAGACACAGATTCTACAATGCTTGTACTGGGTCAAGCATTGATATCCTGGGTCCCTTCTTAATAATGGTTTATGGACCTTTCCTCCAGGAACTTGTCCAAACCTTTTTTAAACCCAGCTACACTAACAGCCTTTACTACATCCTACGGTAACAAATTTCAGAGTTTGATTACACGTTGAGTGAAAAAATATTTTCTTTTATTAGTCTTAAATAGTTTAACCTGTAGCTTCATTGCATGTCCCCTAGTCTTTCTATATTCTGATAATGTAAACAATCAATCTACGTTTACCCGTTCCACTCCGTTCATTAATTTATAGACTTCTATCATATCTACCCTCAGCTGTCTCTTTTCCAGGTTAAAGAGCCCTAACCTTTTTAGCCGTTCTTCATAGGAGTATCCTTCCATCCCCTTCACCATTTTGGTGGCTCTTCTCTGAACCTTTTCTAATAACGCTATATCCTTTTTAAGATACGGCGACCAGAATTGCACACAATATTCAAGGTGCAGTCTCACCATGGAACGATATAGAGGCATTATAATATCTTTTGTTTTATTTTCCATTCCTTTCCTTATGATAATGTGATAGGCGATGGCCTAGTATGTAGCAGAGCTAGGTCTGAAGCCCTTTTTCCTGCTTTAAAATGTTATTGCTGATTTTGGAAAATTATAGAATGCTGTTAGCTGTTAGAAAGACATACTGTTCTATTCTGGTTTGATAACATGTTCTGCTCTCCTGGAGATAAGAGAATTAAACCTTGGTACTGTTTATTGTTTAGGTAAGTCAGATGTCTCTTTCAGTAGAATGCCGCGCCACTGTATCTTTGCTAGATGTGCACTGACCTCGTAATTAGGATGAAAATATAGCAGAGAAACTGAACAGTGTAAGAATATTTTGTCTAGCATTATGAAGATTGTTTAGTGTTTTGAGCCAGGGCTAGAGATACATCTTAGCCTTGCTATGTTTGGCCTCGCTTTGTTTTGCTTTTGTTAAGAATGCTTCTGATATGCCTTCCACTATCTTTGTGGCTAACTGACCTTGCAAGAATAGCGAAATATACTGTATACTTTAGTAAAAGTATTATGTTTAGTGTTATGTCTAGTTGCTGACCCGTGGCTAGTAAGACCCAAGCAGGGGGAGCGAGTCCTGGGCCCGGTCAGAGATGTCTATTGGATGAGAGTAAGTGGGCCACTGTGGCCAATGAGGAGTTTTGCCTGTATTAGACTGGAGAAGAAAAGTATATAAACTGTCATTTTTCTGAGCTCTGTGCTCAGGCCATTTTGAATGCTACTGCAATCTGAGTCTGTGCACATTAAACCGGCTTGAATCTTTGCCTGACTCTGGGTATTATTTATTGCATTCTTATCAGCTACTACAATACCTAGCATTCTATTTGCTCTCTTGGCCGCAACTGCACACTGGGCCGAGGGTTTTAACATGTTATCCACAATGACGCCTAAATCTTTTTCCTGGGTAGTGGTTCCTAATGTGGAACTTTGCATTGTGTAACCACAGTTTGGGTTGTTCTTCCCTAGGTGCATAACTTTGCACTTGTCCACATAAAATTTCATCTGCCATTTTGATGCCCAGTCTTCCAATTTATCAAGATCCGATTGCAATTTTCCACAATCCTCTTGGGTTTTAACAACTTTAAATAGTTTTGTGTCATCTGCAAATTTGATAAAATCACTCGTTATTCCCTTTTTCCAGGTCATTTATGAATATGTCAAAAAGCAGCGGACCCAGCACAGATCCCTGGGGTACACCACTATTCATCTTTCTCCATTGGGAAAATTGGCCATTTAGACCTACCCTCTGCTTTCTATCTTTTAACCAGTTCCTGATCCACAGTAGTACACTGCCTCCCATCCCATGACTCTTTAGTTTTGCCAAAAGTCTCTGATGAGGGACCTTGTCAAAGGCTTTCTGAAAGTTCAGATACACGATATCAACCAACTCACCTTTGTCCACCTGTTTATTCACACCTTCAAAAAAACATATCAGATTAGTAAGACAAGATCTTCCTTGTCTAAAGCTATGTTGGCTGTCTCCCATTAGGCCATGACTATCTACATGCTGAGTAATTTTGTTCTTTATGATGGTTTCTACCATTTTTCCCAGTACTGAAGTCAGACTCACTGGTCTGTAGTTTCCTGGATCACCTCTGGAATCCTTTTTAAAAATTAGCTACTTTGGCGATCCTCCAATCTTCAGGTATTACAGATGATTTTAATGAAAATTCACAGATTACTAATAGCAGGTCTGCAATCTCATATTTCAGTTCTTTCAACACCCTTGGATGTATACCATCTGGCCCAGGTGATTTGCTACTCTTCAGTTTATCTAATAGTTGTAATACATCTTCACGATGCATCAATATTTCCTTCAATTCTTCCCACCTTTAAATACCACTTCAGTCATGGGTAACATCCCTACATCTTCCTTAGTAAAGACCGCAGTAAAGAATTCATTCAGTCTCTCCGCTATCACCTTGTCGCCTCTTAGTGCCCCTTTAACCCCTCTATCATCTAATGGACCAACTGACTCTCTCACAGGTTTTTTGCTACGAATGTACTTGAAAAAGTCTTTATTTTGTGTTTTTGCTTCCGCAGCAAGCTTCTTCTCAAATTCTCCCTTTGCCTGTCTTATCAATGCCTTGCATTTGATTTGCCAGTGCTTGTGCTGTTTCCAAGTTTCGTCGTTTGGCTCTTTTTTCCATTTCCTGAAAGATGCTTTTTTGGCAACAACAGCCTCTCTGACCTCACCTTTAAACCATGCTGGCAGTTTTTTGGACTTCCTTCCACTTTTCTTAAAGCGTGGAATACAGCTGGTCTGGGCTTCCAAGATAGTATTTTTAAACAACACCCAAGCTTGATGTAAGTCTTTAACCTTTGCAACTGCTCCTTTTAGTTTTTTCTTAACTATTTTCCTCATTTTATCATAGTCTCCCTTTCGAAAGTTAAAAGGTAGTACTTTGGATTTCCTTCCTATCCCTCCTCCACCAATTATATATGCGGACGACATCCTCCTATATATGCCTTTTTCAACCGTTCAAATGGACCTCACACCTATTATAGAATGTTTCAATGCCATATCGGACTGGCTACAAGCACAAAATCTACGCATCCAGCATAAGAAAACGGAGGTACTGTTCATCGCCAGAGACCCAGACTTTACCCCACCAACACATATAAAGGTCAAGGAAGCAGAATTACAAACCAAAGAAACAATAAAATACCTGGAAGTCACCTTAGACAAACATCTGGACATGAAATGCCATATAGGCAACATTGTTAAAGCGGTCTATTTTAAAATCCGTTCACTCAGGCATCTGCGTTCCTTACTGGAACCAGATGATTTCCGGACCATATTCCAAGCTCTGATCCTACCGCATTTTGACTTTGCCAACTCCATCCTACAAGGTCTCCCGCAAGCCACAATAAACCCACTACAACTAGCCATGAATGCTGCAGCAAGGATTCTCCATGGAGCCACCAGAAGTGAGCATGTGACTCCGATTCTAAAACAGCTTCATTGGCTACCTATACACGGAAGGATTATCTTCAAAACATTAATCCTCTCATTCAAGGCCATCAAGCGCCTATCCTCCGCAGCACTTACTGATCTCATTCATACAGTGCCCCCCAACAGAGCCAGGAGGTCAACAGCCCTAAATCTATTAACAACCCCGAAGACCTTGACTAAATGCAATAACACGACAGCGAATAGGGCCTTCAGTCTTTACGTCCCCAAATATTGGAATACACTCCCACCAAACATTCGAGCCATTGCTGACCTGACCCAATTCAGGAAGGCTATCAAACATCACCTCTTCCTCCAATACTACCCAGCCAGCGATGATTCTAGATAACACCACCTAAGAACACTGCCTTTTTACAGCCCATTCTCACAATGTCTCTTGTATTCGAAACGGACTCATTACATATTGTTCAACTCAACCATGTTACAGGACTTTTGCGTCATGCATGTAACCTATCTCATGTATATAATTCATGTATATAGTTCATCCCCCCCCTGTTATCCAAGTTCATACCCTTGTTCTATGTAAAACCAAACAGAATGTGTGTTTTGGTCATTTTGTTATACTGTAAACCGCGCTGATGCCGAATAGTGCGGTATATAAGCAACTGTAATAAATAAATAAATAATAAATAATTAAATCAAAAGCGATTATGCTATGATCACTATTGCCAAGTGACCCCAACACCCTTTTCTCTTGCACTAGATCTGGTGTTCCACTAAGGACTAGGTCTAATATAGATTCTCCTCTGGTTGATTCATGAACCAGCTGCTCCAAGAAGCAGTCATTTATTTCATCTAGGAACTTTATCTCCCTAGCATGTCCTGCTGTGACACTGACCCAGTCGATACCGGGGTAATTGAAATCACCCATTATTATTACTGTGCTGTAACTTTTGTTAGCTTCCTTGATTTCTTTGAGCATTTCATCATCCATTTGTTCATTCTAGCCAGGCGGTTGATAGTACACCCCCACTGCCATCGCCTTCCCCTTTTTACATGGAATTTCAATCCATAGAGATTCTACAGCAAATTTTGTTTCCTGCAAAGCTTTAATCCTTTCTGACTCAATGCCCTCTCTAACACAGAGAGCAACACCTCCACCAATTTGATCAGCTCTATCATTACGATATAGTTTGTACCCAGGTATCACAGTGTCCCACTGGTTGTCCTCCCACCATGCCTCTCAGATTCCAATCATATCTAAACTCTCATTTAGTGCTATATATTCTAACTCTCCCATCTTATTTTTTAGACTTCTAGCATTTGCATAAAAGCATTTTAGAGACTGTATTTTATTCATATTAATCTGGCTATTGGTAGGCATGGGCAATTTGGGATCTTTAAGCTCTGTCTGCTCCATACTCAAGGGCATTTGGGCTACTTTACTCTTTTTTGCAACCTCTCTGCTTTTGGTAGTATCCTTCAAGGATACATTCTTCCAAACCATGCGCTCTTGGGCGATTGTTGGCTTTCTCCTATTATCTAGTTTAAAAGCTGCTCTATCTCCTTTTTAAAGGTTAATGCCAGCAGCCTGGTTCTATCCCAGTTAAGGTGAAGCACATCCCTTCGGAAGAGCCCCTCCTTTCCCCAGAATGTTCCCCAGTTGGGGCTCTTTAACCTGGAAAAGAGACGGCTGAGGGGAGATATGATAGAAGTCTATAAATTAATGAACGGAGTGGAACGGGTAAACGTAGATCGATTGTTCACCTTATCAGAATATAGAAAGACTAGGGGACATGCAATGAAGCTACAGGGTAAACTATTGAAGACTAATAAAAGAAAATATTTTTTCACTCAACGTGTAATCAAACTCTGGAATTTGTTACCGGAGGATGTAGTAAAGGCTGTTAGTGTAGTTGGGTTTAAAAAAGGTTTGGACAAGTTCCTGGAGGAAAGGTCCATAAACCATTATTAAGAAGGGACCCAGGATATCAATGCTTGAACCAATACAAGCATTGTGGAACCTGTGTCCCTTGGGGAAACTGCTAGGTACGTATGACCTAGATTGGCCACTGTTGGAAACAGAATACTGGGCTTGATGGACCTTGGTCTGACCCAGTATGGCATATCTTATGTTCTTATGTTCTTAAATCCAAAACCCTCATCTCTGTACCATTGTCTCATCCACGCATTGAGACTCTGGAGCTCTGCCTGCCTTTTGAGTCCTGCGCATGGAATGGGAAGCATTTCGGAGAATGCAACCCTGGACGTTCTGGATTTCAACTTCCTACCTAAAAGCCTAAATTTAGCCTCCAGAACCTCCCTACCACATTTTCCTATGTCATTGGTACTGACATGTACCAAGACAGCAGACTCCTCCCCAGCACTATCTAAGACCTTAACTAGGTGGCGCATGAGGTCCGCTACCTTCGCACCAGGCAGGCATGTTACCAGGCGATCCTCACGTCCACCAGCCAGCCAGCTATCTACATGCCTGATGATCGAATCATCAACTATAACGACTGTGCTAACCCTTCCCTCATGGGCACATGGCCCTGGAGAAACTTCCTCAGTGCAAGAGGGTTTTACATCACCTGGAGGACATATCCTAGTTACAGGATCACTTCCTGCCACACCAGGGTGATGCTCTCCTGTCATGTGACCTCTCTCCTCCATGGCAACAGGGATGCTGCCAGACTGGAGGTGGGTCTTCAGGACTATATCCCTGTAGGTCTCGTCTATGTACCTCTCTGTCTTTCTTATGTCTTCCAAGTCTGCTACTCTAGCCTCTAGAGAACGGACTTGTTCCCTGAGAGCAAAGAGCTCCTTGCACATAGTGCACATGTAAGACCTCTCACCAACTGGGAGAAAATCATACATGTGACACTCAATGCAAAAGACTGGAAAGCCCCCATCTCGCTGCTGGACTGCTGTCTGCATCTTAGTTTTAAGCTTGTGTTTAGATCTTTATGTTCTTTACTTACTAAGGGTTGCTATGGATATTTATACTAATAAAACTATACCTAATACGTTTAATATTCCTTGTTCACCTAAGCTTAATTAATCTCAGGTCTTTAGTGTATGACTGATTTGGATAACGAACTTCACCTGAGAGCACCTCCTTTCCTTTAAGATGTGTAAGTACCTATAAAGCTACGATCATCCCAGGTGTGGGTGGGTGTTGGGGAGGGAGGGAAATAACACTTATTAAAAGAGGGCTGCTACACAGTACCCTGTCCTTGGTTGCTGAGGTAAGCTGTGACCAACTTCCTGGGTGATTAACAGTCCTTGCTTGGATAGAAGGAGTCTTTCAAAATGGCCTTTTGACCTGCCACCTGGTGTTAACACCTTTTGAAAAGGTTTCATAGGTCTCTTGCCCCCTAGGTAGAAGGCCTCTTTGTAAAGGTCTCTAGAAGGCTTTATTTGTTGCTCAAGGAGTACTGACCCTGTTTTGCCTTTTATGCTAAGTTATATTCTGATTTGATTTAAATTACAGCTCTTTGCTGCTGCTAGGCTCTGACTTATTATGAAATTTAAACTACAAGTTCTCTGCTGGATTCTAAATTTAACCAGAAAGCTTTCTTCTGTGTTTTAAATTTAAGCTAAAAGTACTTTGCTGATACTAGGCCCCGAGTGAGTATTAAATTTAAACTACAAGCTCTCTGCTGGGTATGAAATATAACCAGAAAGTTCTCTTCTGTGTTTTAAATTTAAATTTAAACTGCTGCTACTAGGCCCTGACTAATTTAGCAAAAAACACTGGGTTCACAGATTAATTAGCTTTAATACAAAGAAGTCCTTTCAGAAAATTCCCAGAAGTATATACTCACAATTGCAGATCTCTCTCCAGAAGTAGCAGTCCCTTTTTCTAGTCCTTCAAGACTAGAAGTGACTTTTGCATTACAAAAACATGGCATAACCGCTTTGATTAAGAAAACCTACCACTTTTACTTCGCCAGCAAAATTGAAGATCAGGAAAAGAACTGGGCCCCACACATATGCTGCAACACTTGTGCAACAAATCTTCACCAGTAGTTGAATAGAAAAAGGAAATCCACGCCTTTTGCAGTTTTAATGATTTGGAGAGAGCAACAGATCATATCAGCAATTGTTACTTCTGCAAGGTGCCTCCTGTTGAAAAAGGTTTGTTGAGGAAGACAAAATGAACTGCAGTATCCAAACATTCCATCAGCTATACGCCCAGTACCCCATGGAGAAGGACTGCCGGTTCCTGATGCTCAAGAATCGTTCTCACTTGCGTCAGACGAAGAATTAATGCTAGTTTTTCTCCTATCCTCCTCCTCTGAACCACACCTCATAAGAAAAGGTGAACTGAATAATCTTGTCCAGGATTTGGAACAACCTATGAGTAAGGCAGAGCTGTTGGGCTCCAGATTTGAGCAGTGGAATCTCCTGTCAGGCGATGTTAGAGTTTCCATGTTCCATGAATGTCAAAAGGATCTTGTTACAGTCTTCTTCATGGAAGGTGATCTTGTAGCCTTCAACAACATCGATCGTCTGATGGCAGCCCTCAACATCATTCATCATCCAGATGAATGGAGACTTCATTGATTCATCGAAGACAAGTCTTAAAGCTGTTTTGCTGCACAATTTATTTATTTTATTTATTTATTTAACTGCATTTATATCCCACTTTTCACCGGGTCAAAGCGATTTAACTTAAAAGGGGGGGAGGGACAATAATCAATTTGACATAGAGAGGGAGGGGGGCCTTCATCAGGGGGATTACATAGTTGATCTTCACAGACATTAACAGTACTAGACAGTTAACATTTTGTTGAAGTCTCTTTGATGTTTGCTGGGGACGGGGTAGGTCAGAGGGTTCGAGTGAACAGTCCAAGATATTCGTGAAACAGGATGTTTTTCAACTGTTTCCGGAATGCGGAGAGGTCCTTGTTGCCTCGGATCTGGTTCGGGAGGGAGTTCCAGAGGAAGGGTGTGTATAGTTTGAAAGCTCTGCTGCATGTTTGCTGGTTGAATTTAGTTTGTTCATGGGGGATAGTGAGAGTGGTGTTGGTGGTCTGACGGGTTGGTCTGTTGAGAGTAGGGTGAGGTAGTAGGGTCCGCAGCTGTGTGGTTTGGGTTTGATGGAGGGCTTTGTGGATAAGTAAGAGGGATTTGTATTTAATTCTTGCTTTGAGGGGCAGGATGTGTAGTTCTCTCAGGACTGGGGTGATGTGATCATGTTTTTTTGCCTTTTGGATTATTCTTGCAGTGGTGTTTAGGGCAGTTCATAGTGGGTTGGTGTGGGTGGTTGGTAGTCCTTGATAAATTGCATTGCAGTAGTCTAGATGGGGGAGCGTCATGGCCTGCATGACTGTTCTTAAGTCCTGTGGATCGATGCGTGGTCTTAGCCCTTGTACTGTCTTTGCTTTGTGTTATATTGTTCTGGTCGTCTTTTTGATTTGTTGTTTAAATGTAAGTGCTTAATTAATGATGACTCCCAAGTATCTTATGTGCGGTTGGGCTTGTATTTGGGTGGCTCCCAAGATGAGGTGTGGTGGTGGGGTAAAGTTTGGGTCCTTGGTCACGATTAGGGCTTCTGGTTTTTTAATGTTGATGGAGAGGTTGTTCTACTGTAACCAGTTGGAGACATTAATAAAGCAGTCTGACAGATGATTGTTTGTTGGGTTTGTGGTTTTGATGGGTCCGTAAAGCATTATGTCGTCTGCATAGATGTGGTAGTTGATGTTGTGGGTGCGTTTTACTGAGCAGAGTGGCTGTAGGTAGATATTGAAGAGCATCGCTAATAGTGTGGAGCCTTGGGGTACTCCTTGGTGCTGTCGAAATGGGGGGGAGGTTGCTGTGCTTGTGCAGATTAGCTGTTGTCTATTGGTCAGATAGGAGTGGAACCATTGTAGTACGGTGTCCTTGATGCCAATCTCTTGTAGTCTGTAGGAGTGTGTTGTGAGAGATGGTGTCAAATGCTGGGGATATGTCTAGAAAGATCATGGCATACCCAGAGTTTTTTGTTTGTGTACCTTTGATTAAGGTATTCAGTAGTGATATCATGAGGGTCTCAACTCCATGTGATGGGCGGAATCCGTGTTGTTGCGGGTCCAGGAAGTTGTTGGTATCCAGGTGGTCTTGAAGCTGTTATTGAACTATCTTCTTGATGATCTTAGCAGTGAATGGAAGACTTGCTATAGGACTGAAGGAGGCAGGGTCGAGGGGGTCTATGTTGTGTTTCTTGATGGTTGGGCGGATGATGGATGTTTTGAGGGTGTCTGGCATGTGTCCTTGCCTGAGAGATTCGTTGGTTATGTGGGTTAGGGCTGTGCTTATTTCCTCCTTAGTTTTCTTTATCCATTCTACTGGGCAGGGATCTAATGGAGAGGTGGTGGTGTTTAGGCAGGAGATAATGGATTCTATTTTTCCTTGGTGACTGTTTTGAATGAACTCCAGTCAGTGTCCTTAGCAGTAGGGTAGATTGTTGTTGTTGTTGTATTCGCTTTTGGGTTGGTTGGTTGGTTGTTGGAGCTGCTTGTATTGGCATACTAGTTGTTCCGGTGGGATGTTTGGGAGCTGGTTAGAGTGGTTGGATGCCTTTGTTAGCTTCTTGACAATCTCAAAGAGCTCTCATGGTTTGTTTATTGAAGTATTTATGATTTTTGAGTGGTAGGTCCTTTTTGCATTATCTGTTTCTGTGTGGTATGTATCTAGTTCGCTCATGTATTTCACTTTGTCCATTTCTTTTTTGGTCTTTCTCCATTTTCTCTCGGTTCTCCTTAGTTGGGTCTTTAGTCTCCATAGGACAGGGGTGAGCCATTGGGCTCTTGTTGTGGTAGCTCTGGTCTTGTTGTTTGTCATTGTATATGATGCGGATGAGATTGCGGTATTCCAGGTCTTCGATTTAGGTCTTCGAGTTTGGTAGAGTCTGTTTGGAGTTTAGGTAAGATTTGTGTTAGGAAGTCTTCTTTGTTGAATGGTTTAAATCTTCTAGTGAGTTCGTTGTTCTCTTTGATGTTGATGTGCTGGTAGTTGTAGGTAAGATTAATGAGGTGGTGGTCAGACCATGATACGCTTGTGATCTTAGGTGTTTTGCATGAGGTGGTGTTTTGGGAGTTGAGGAATATCAAGTTGAGAGTACTTCCGTTTTTGTGAGTTGATTTGTATATGATCTGAGTCAGGTCCATTGCTTCCATAGCATTAATGAAGGCTTCGGCATCTTTTTCATGCAGCGATGGGAGGTTGAAGTCTCCGAGGATTAGTTGTTCTTTTGTGGTGATGGTACTTTCTGTGGGTGCTCGATAGATTAGGCATTTGGAGAGGTGTTTGTTGGTGAGAGTGAGTATGTCTGCTTCGTTGGTTGTTTCTGCCGCGTGGTTTCTGAGGTGGAGGTTGGATTTTGCTATGATTGCTACTCCTCCTCCTCTGGTGTGGGCTCGGGAGCAGTTGTGTATACTGTATCTGTTAGATGTTAGTTGGTTCATGAGTTCTCTGTCGTAGTCTGTGAGCCAGGTTTTGGTTATGCAAAGAATGTTGATCTTTTCAGATATGATCAGGTCTTGGAGCATTGGGAGTTTGTTTCTGACTGAGAATGCATTTATTAGGGTGATTGAGAGGGAGTGGGTGTTTGTGAGGTTGTAGGTGTGGGTTGGTGTGGGGGGTGTGTGTGTGCTGGCCCGTGTATGGTGGAGGGGTGATGTTTGTAGGTTGGGTGGGTGTGTTGTTTGGAGTGTGGTGGTTAGGGTGTGTGTTGGTAATGATGTGATGGTAGACCAAGTTGATTGGGAATGGTATTAGGAAGTATGTTGGAGCTAGCAAGGGTGGCATGGTTATAAGAGTAACTCAAGATCTTGGAGTAGAGCTGGAGGAGATAGGGTCCGCTGGAGCAGAGTTGGTAGAGGTATAGTCTGCTGCTGGAGAGATGGAGTCAGCTTTAGGGCTTGCCTTGGTTTGTGCTGCTGGAACAGAGCTGGTGTAGGTAGGTTTTGCTGTTGGAAAGGTGATGAAGTCAGCTTTAGGGCTTTCCTTGATTTTGCCATTGATTTTGCCATTGATTCCAGTTGGACACACAGTCCATATAAAGGAAACCTATGACAATATAAAATAGTGGTTGAGATGCATAAACTATGACCAACATCAGTGACAGCTTTGTTTGATTTGAAAGTCGTTGCTCTGTTGCTCGATCTGCAGACTGGATACACAAGGTACTGCTGTTTTCTCCATGTATGGGATAGTTGTGTGAAAGTCCCCCAATACATCAAGAGAGACTGGCCACTCTGACAGTCATTGGAGTATGAAAAGAAAAGTGTGCAGCATCCACTACTTGTTGAATCAAGGAAGATTTTGTTACCACCCTTACATACTAATGAAAAATCTGTCAAGGCCATGCACAAAATGAAACCAGCTTTCAAGTATCTCAGTGGGAAGTTTCCAAGACTAAGTGAAGTTAAGATAAAGGAAGATGTCTTTGTTGATCCTCAGATCGTGAACTTCTTCAAGATGATGCATTTAACCATGCACTATGTGGCAAAGAAAGGATGGCATGGAAAGCCTTCCAGTTAGTGGCAACAAGTTTTCTCGGAAACAACAAAGCAGACAACTACAGGGAGTTGGTGGAAAAACATCTCAATGCATGCAAAAGTCTTAGCTGCAACATGTCACTAAAAATAAATTTTTTGCATTCTCATCTTGATTTTTTCCCGTTGAACTGTGGAGCAGTGAGCAATGAGCCATTTCATCAGGACATTGTCATAATGGAGAAAAGATATCAAGGCAACTGGAACCCGTCAATGCTTGCAGACTGTTGCTGGACAGTGACAAGAGATACTCCATTTACAGAATACACGAGACAAGCCAAGAAACGCCAAGTAGACACTGAATAAGGTCTGAAATGAATATTAATGCATACATAGTCGTTTCTTGCTTTGTGTTTCATACTAACTTTTTAAATAAATTGTATTTAAATAATCCTTTGGCTGTTTTTTAAACTTTTAAACAAAGACAGGTGAAATTATCAAGATCATATATATGGAAACCATAAACACATGAAAAGACCTAGGTTTATAATAATTTGTGATTCAAAATCTACTACCAACACGGTATATATACATGTAAAATGGAAAAGCTTAGATATCTTAGAAACAGTAGCCAATCAGTGGTTTCAATTGTCATTTTTTTAATTCAGCACATCAAAATCCATAAGAATTGGCAGATTTTGTCTCCGAAGCAGACAATTTTTTTTAAAATTTTATTTTTATTGAATTTAAACAAACAAATCAAGAATACATCTTGAAACGAAAATAGAGATGGATACCACGAAAACACTCAAAATTTCAAAAAAGAAACAATATGTGCAACAAAACACATTTGTCCCCAAAAGGAAATTATAATCATGATCCCCCTCCCTCTAGCCCTCAACGAAAGGGGAGACAATAATTAGATAATATACCAATACATTATACAGAGAAGAAATAGGGTCAGCTAAACAGTGGCATATATAATTCACTCAACAGGAACAGGCAGGGTGTCTACCCCCCCCCCCCCCCTTCAGAGACCCTAGAATTAATGAAGCAAATCAATTGGGAAGGTTCATAAAATATATACGAGTTAGAATGATATTTAATCAAACATTTACACGGAAACTTAAGGAAAAATAACCACCCCCCAACTGCTGTATCCCAGAGTGCAACAAAAGAAATTCACGTCGTCTCCGCTGGGTCTCCCTAGATAAATCCGTGAACATCCAAACCGCCAGAACCTTAAACAAAGTATAACGTTTTTTAAAGAATAATTTCATAAGCCATTCCTTATCTGATATTAATGCTAAGGTGATCAATAAAGTAGATGATGTCATCTTTTCCTCGTTAGAAGTCTCCAATATGTCAGTAACATTTAATACATCCATCTGAGGTAAACCACTACCACTAGCATGCCCCACTTCTTTTTTACCAGAAGGCAAATAATAGATTTTATGTTTATGTTTTATGTTTATGTTTATTAAAACTTTTTATACCGCCCAACACTGGTGGCACCTGAGCGGTTTACAAAATGGTTAAAACAACTTAAAAACAACTTAAAAATGGCTGAGAGGAAAACTAATGGGGGATGAGATTCAGGAGGAATACCTAAAATTTCAATTAAATAATTACAAAACATATCTCTTGCTGATATTAATGGCACTCTAGGGAAATTAACTAAACGAATATTCGGCATATGCACTGCATTTTCCAACATTTCCAATTTTGACAAAACAGGTAGAGAAATTTTCTTTAAAGAGTCAACTTCATTTTCAAGGGCCAAAACTTTAGTCTGATTTTGAGAACCACCAGCCTGTAAAGCAGCAACTGTGGTCTTGACTTCCTTCAAGCCCTCAGAATTAATAGAAACCTGTATATCCAAGGAAGCCATTCGTGGAACCAACTCCTCTCATAGTTTCATAATAGCAGCCCAAATCACCTCCACCAAAGGAGCCGAAACCCCAACGCCCGGCATCGAAGAAGACGTGGCATGCAAACTTGACGCCAAACCAGCGCTTACTGCTGCCATTCCAATCAGAGCCTCAGCCCTCTGTTGCTGTCCACCAGTAGCCACGGAGCCCAAGTCACACTCCACTCCCAGGATTCGTCTGCTAGCGGAGTCCGCCAACTCAACGCTCTTGCACTGACTTCCTGGTCCGCCGCTGGATTGTCGAGGCACCTTCGAGGATCGAGTTGAGCCAGGGGATAGGAGATCAACCCCAGAAGCAGAGGATAAGGACACCTCCTCCAAACGCCGCCTAGCCTGGTTACTCTCCCCTGCAGCCCACTGCCATGGCACAGGCGAAAAATATGAATCAAGAGGCCAAACCACCTCCGCAGGTAATGGCGTTGAAGCTAGAGGGGCAGTAGGCTGTTTCGCCCCCCCTAGCTTTCCGCTTTCTTCCCATAAGCAAAACACCGTGCCAATCAGCTCAACACCTCCGACGCCATCTTGGCTCCCCTCCGAAGCAATTTTTAAAAAAATTGTAGACCAGTGAATTAGAGCCTTCCCAGAACATTGAGCGAGTGACCAAGGTCAGGTCTATCCTCCAGAATGAGATGATGTCTGGTAAAGCTTTTCCCCAACATGTTTATTTATTTATTTAACAGATTTTATATACTGCTTTAATCATTTCAATCAAAGTGCTTTACATTGAAACTTAAATGTGGTAATGTATATTAACCAGGGACATTGATAACTTGGATTTTTCTGAGGCAATGGAGGGTTAAGTGACTTGCCCAAGGCCACAAGGAGTGCTAGTGGGAATCAAACCCTGGTCTCTGGGTTCCCAAGCCAGTGTTCTTAACCATTAGGCTACTCCTCCACTCCTCACTTGGAATATTGTGTTCAGTTTTGGAGACCATATCTCACAAAGGATATAAAAAGACTGGAAACGGTTCAGAGGAAGGTGACCAAAATGATTTGGAGCTTGCGCCAGAACACATATGAAAAGAGACTCCAAGACCTAAATATGTATACTCTAGAGGAGAGGAGGGACAGGGGAGATATGATACAGACCTTTAAATACTTAAGGAGTATTATTGAACAGACAAACCTTTTTCAAAGACGGGTAAGCTCTAAAACTAGAGGGCATAACATGATGCTGCAAGGGGGTAAACTGAAAGGCAACGTCAGGAAATACTATTTTCACTGAAAGGGTGGTAGATGCTTGGAATGCCCTCTCGATGGAAGTGGTGGGGGCAAATACAGTGACAGAATTTAAAATGGCATGGGACAGACACAGTGGATCCCTTTATAGAAACAAGATAAAATCAAAATAAGCTTAACTGTCTCTGATATCTTAACATGTTGAGGTGACCTGCATGGAGTGGTGGGTACACCCCTAAACAAAAGCATGGGGAGGGGTGACCTGCACGGAGCGGCGGGTGCATCTACTCTTGCCACCTTGCTGGGCAGATTAGATGGACCATGCTGGTCTTTATCCGCCATCATATATTATATTACTATGTTTTCTGCTAATTCATTGAGTATTTCATTTGTACTGTATGCGATCTTCCGATATAATTTTAAAATGATTCATTTGTTTCAAATCCACAGGCCCTTAAACAGTTCGAGGTCGCCATGCTGTCTTTCTAGTGTTACTGGAAGTAATCATAACAAGCTGTGTATTTAACTGAACAATCATGATTATACCCAACAAACACAGTTCTCTTTTTCAAAATAAAACCCCCTTTGCATCTGAAATAGAAAGCAGGTCAGTGTGCACCAGCTCATCGTCTGCAAATGTTTGATCTGCATGAATAGTTCTGGTAAAACACAATCATAATGAGAGCTGCCAAGTTACCTAGTTTCAGGAGAGATACATTTTGTTCAGTACTGGGTTTGAATTTTTTTTTTTAATTAAATTTACAAATGTTTACAATTAGGCAACAATCAGAAATTATAAGAATAAAGAATACAAATAATACATAATTCAAAGTATTACCATCACACTAGTCCATATCTGAGAAGATTCTAACCCATAATTAAAAATACCAAAAAGAAAAAAGAAAATTATATATCACATCCCAAACCAGACATTATCTCATATAAACCCATTTATACTAACCATCTGGTAAAACATAATCATATCACAACCTATCAAAACTAAACTATTGTACTACAGCTCTTGCCCTCAGGAAATCCTCTAATTTCCTCAACTGAATCTTTGTCTCTCCCAGATCTCTTCCTGGTTATCCCAAAATTTCCTGCACTTAAATCCATCTAAGTCCACAGCTATGTGGGTCTCACTGAATGGTTCCTGCCCTTCTTTAGCTCCCTCGATTGACTCTATTCCTCTCCCTCTTGTGTCATCCTTCCGCTATCTTGGTGTAATTCTTGATCCCACGCTTTCCTTCCACCAGCACCTTACTTCCCTTATTCGCCGTTCCTTTGCTGCCTTGCGACAGATCAGGGCAGTCCGTTCCCTTCTCCCTTTCTCTTCCTTAGTCACTCTTGTCCTAGCCTTAGTCATAAGCCGCTTAGACTATTGTAATGTTTTTCTTGCCAACCTCCCTAAATTTCAGCTTCTACATCTCCAGCGCATCCAAAATGCTGCTGCCCGTCTCGTCACATTCTCACACCGCTTTGATCATATCACTCCTATTCTTTTCCGCCTGCACTGGTTACCCCTCTGTTTTCGTTTCCATTATAAGTTCCTTATTCTGATTCATCATGCCCTTTATACCAATACTCCCCTATATCTTGCAGATCAGATCTCTCTTCATATCCCTTACCGTCAGCTTCGTTCTCTCCATGCCAATCGCCTCTCCCTCCCTTCCCCGTCACAAGCACACCTCGAACAAACCCGTCATGCAGCTTTTTTCTTCCTAGGCCCTGTATTATGGAATGCATTACCACCATCTCTCCGATTGGAACCTTCATATCCTCAATTTAAAACACCACTCAAAACCCATCTGTTTCAACAAGCCTTTCATCTCTCTCCCGATGGTCCTCCCTGATGTTTTCAGTTGATATGTGTTTCTGTTTGTTCGTATATTTGTTCTGTCATGCACTTTGTCTACCTATAGTCTGTTTTGCCTTCCCCTATATGGGCCTATTATCTTGCTGTATTCTTATGTTTTAGTAACCTTATGTTTTTAAAATATTGGCCCTTTTGTTTTGTTTTGTCTATTTTACTTGTCTATGCTTTTATACTTTTACTTTCCTATTTTGCTTTGGCGTTCCTTTTCCTTGTCTTTGCATTGCCAACCTTTTATTGTACACCGCTTTATGTTTCGACGGAAAGCGGTTTATCAAATTTTAAATAAAGATAAAGATAATTGCATCACCTCAAAGAGAATATAACTCTTTTCCCAACATCACCAGGCATTTGCAAGGGAATTTTTAGAAAAAAACCTGCCCCAATAACTCAAACCTTAGGCTTCAAAGCCAGAAAGGCCTTGCACTTGAATTGCGTTTGCCTAGAGACGTCCGGAAGATGTTAATTTTATGCCCACAAAATAATTCATTTTTCTTTTTGGAGAATAAATGTAGAATCATATTCCTATCCATTTCAGAGCTAAAAGAAACTAGAAGAGTTGCTTGAGTATTAATAATATCCATCAATGACTCAATATACTCTGAAACATTAAGGGTATCAACAAGACCAATGGAGTCAACAGTTCCAGAACTGGAGTTCTTACTGCCCTAGCTACATAATAAAACTTATTTAAAGACAAAGTTGCCCAGAAAGTCGTTGCTCTGTTGCTCTGGGGAAATTGAGGCAGTGCAAATTCTTTGCACGGGCAGTGTTCTCCAAATGTTCTTGTTGGTGATGCAACATTAAACTATCTTTAATGGCTGAGGTCATGGCCTAGAGTCAAAACACTCAAAATACTTACCATGTTGGGAAATTTCTCCACAGTTTCCTTAGAAAATGCAGTAAAGTGGGATATTGTAGTGGAAAAAGAGGATTCCATATTAACCAGAGCAGACCATATGTCAACTAAGGTAATTTCAGATGGTTGTGCATCCAAAGCAACAGAAACGGCACACAAAAGACTAAAAACCACCGAAGGCTGGATCACCTGTGGCATAGAAACCACTGCCCCAAGGTCTCCCAAACCTCATAAAGGCCAGCTCCAAGGCTCCAGTTGGCTTCCATAGTCCCAAACTCTTTGGGTGAGGACATAGCAGGATCCAAAGTTCCATTACCAGAGGGTGGGGTTGGGTTTAAGTCCCCTAAAGATGACTGAGTAGAATCAGGGGTTGCTTGAACATCAGCCGGGGAAAGAGCCAGATCATCCGGGCATTTCACCATAACTATCACGTGCCAGTCCAATGGTCCGACCAGCTTGGCTTTCTTAGCTGGATTACTCCCATTGAGGACTCGCTTCTTCCACTTCCCCATACATTGTCAGCTCCTCCTTTTCCTCCTCGTTGCTAAGAAGGGGCTCCAAAGGGGCAGAGCATGCCCATTTGGCCATGTTCTGTGGCATAGGACCATGTTTTAAAGCCCTCAGATGGCATCAGGAGGCATGGCAAGATGGTCCCAGCAGCGAGAGTGGCAGGGCTCCTGCAAAACTGCCTGCTCACCGCACACAGCATCTGTCCAGTTTGGGGAGTTTCTCCAGGCAAGAGATCTTCCTGGGTTTGAATTTATATCCCAAAGCAGTATGCTATTTGTAATTCCTGATTCTATCCATTGAAATTAGAGCTGCAAGTCCATAATGCATCAGGATAGAACTGACTATCCTGAAATCTCCCTCCTGGAACTGGATTGTAACTTAGTAGCTCTGCACAATACAGGGGTGCAATCCTAAATGCAATCTAGCATTGACAAATGAATGCTGGGTGGCCTGTGAGGTACCAATGACAGCACAGTCCCTGCTAGAATGAGCAGAGGAGTTCTGAATGGTAAAATTGGTAACCTTCTTGTGCCTGGAACTCCTTTTGGTTCTATGATCTTCTTCCAAATCAGAGGTGGGCAAACTACAGTCCATGAGAGGTTATAATCCCACAGAGATGAGTAAATAACTGCCCACAGTGGTAGCAGTATGTTACTTCTGGCTGGAAATTACATTGTTGTGTAAGAACATAAAGCTTTGCTGAGTTAGACCAAAATCCATCGAGCCTAGCATCTAGTAATCAGTCCAGATTGCAAGTACTCAGCAGTTCCCAGAAAGTAGGTCAGTCCCCCATAATTCATTTTCCAGAGAAGAAGGGCTCTCCCAAATCTACATGGCTAATAATTTTTTATGGACTTTTCCTCCAGGAATTTGTCCAGTCCTCTTTTGAATACGACTATGCTGGTCGCTATTGTTAGGAAACAGGATACTAGGCTCGATGAGCCTTTAGACCAGTATAGCAACTCTTATGTTTTTATGAAGGGAGTTAGGTGAGATGGGAGAGTTAAAAATTATTTCAATTAATGTGAGGCTTCTCAACACACCATTTAAATGGCAGCTCTTGCTTAAGAAGCTGCTTAGACTGAGGGCTAATATTGTCTGTGTGCAAGAGACACATCTATGGACTAAGGATGAGCATTTAGCCCATTATTGGGAGTTCCCCACTCCCTTTTTGCAAGGTCAGAAAACACACAGAGTGTCTATTCTAGTTGCCAAATATTAAAGGCAGAGGTATTCAAACTTCAGCAACATAGAGAAAGTAGATGTTTGATGTTAGATGCGGAAGTTAATAATGCTAGGTATACTTTAGTGAATATGGCATGGGTGGATAAAAAGTGTGACGGCAGCAGAGATTGGTTTGATTACTTGGCCAGACGGACTATGCTCCGGTGAGTATGGTGTTTGGAAGACAGGAGGGTGGGGGGGGGGGCGCATAAGGTTCTAGATGTATTGGAAATTAAATGATAGTTCATTGGAGGATGCCTGAAGATGACTAAAGAGTACTTGGAGCGTAATGATAGGGGACAGCACTCCCCATAAGTTGCCTAGGATTGCTCGAAGGCTGTCCTTCCGTGGGAATTTATATCAATAACGTCTCATAAGAACAAAGAGGAAAATAAGACTCAAGAGCAATTACTGAGCACTACTGGTAGATTAGAGCATCAGCATAAAAGCGGGAAGGCCTCCACTTCTGTACTTCAGGAACTGGAGGTGAAAAGTGCAGTGAAGGGCTTTAGAGGTGGAAGAAATTAACTTTGCAATGGATAAACTGAAAGGTTAATATTTTGAGAAGGGAAATAAAGCTGGGTAGATAGTGGCTCATGAATTGAAGAATTTGAAAATTTGGAACCATATCCTTAAAGTAAAAGGAAAGGGAGAAAACTCGTTTGGGATAATCTCATAAGGACTCAGTTCTTCAAAGGGGGGTGAAGCTAAAATATAAAACACATGGATAAAGGACTGAGGAGAGAGGTTGGTAAAGGGGCTCTGGAGAAATATATGAGAGACAGTGTATAACGGGTTGGTGATCAGTCATTTGAAAATAGTTACAAGTAAGTTTTCTGGTGGTATTATATACCTATTTGACTGAGTAGGGAATTTGGAAGGGGATCACTCTTGGTGAAATTAAAAAATCATGGGATAGGAGGCAGTGTACTACTGGGGATCAGGAACCGGTTAAAAGATAGAAAGCAGAGGGTAGGGCTAAATGGCCAATTTTCCCAATGGAGAAAGGTGATCTGTGCTGGATCCGCTGCTTTTTAACATATTCGTAAATGACCTGGACATGGGAATAATAACGAGTGAGGTAATCAAATCTGCAGATGACTGCAAGAGGACATTGATAAATTGGAAGACTAGACATTCAAATGGCAGATGAAATTTAATGTGGACAAGTGCAAAGTTATGCACCTAAGAAAGAGCAACCCAAACTATGGTTACACGATACAAGCTTTCACATTAGGAACCACCACCCAGGAAAAGGATTTAGGCGTCATCGTGGATAACACGTTGAAACCCCCTGCCCAGTTGCAGCGGCGGCCAAGAAAATGGAATGCTAGGAATTATAAAGAAAGGAATGGAGAAAAAAACAAAGGATATTTTAATGCCTCTGGAGCGTTCCATAGTGCGACTGCACCTTGAATATTCTGTGCAATTCTGGTCACCGTATCTTAAAAAGGATATAGTGGAATTAGAAAAAGTACAGAGAAGAGCCATCAAAATTGTAAAGGAGATGGAAGGATACCCCTGAGGAAAGGCTAAAAAGATTAGGACTCTTCAACCTGAAAAACAGACGGCTGAGGAGAGATATGATAGAGGTCTATAAATTAATCCAAGGAGTGGGAAAGGTAAACGTAGATCGATTGTTTACACCATCAAAAAGTAGAAAGACTAGGAGACATGCAATGAAGCTACAGAGTAACCCATTTAAGACTAATAAGAGAAAATAATTTTTCACTTAATGCATAATCAAACTCTGGAATTCGTTACCAGAGGATGTAGTAAAACCTGTTAGTGTAGCTGGGTTTAAAAAAGGTTTGGACAAGTTCCAGGAGGAAAGGTCCATAAACCATTATTAAAGGGGACCCAGGAAATCCACTGCTTACCCTGGGATAAGCACTGTGGAACCTATGTCTTTTGGGGAAACTGCTAGATACTTGTGACCTGGATTGGCCACTGTTGGAAACAGGATACTGGGCTTGATGGACCTTGGTCTGACGCAGCATGGCACATCTTATGTTTTTATGTTCTTATGTACATGAATGCACATATCTTGCATGCGTTCACCCATATTTTATAAAGTAAGCGTGCATTCTATCCATGCTCTGTCCAGGTTCCACCTATGAATATGCCTATGGTGAAAGTATGCACCATCGGCGTAATGTGCATACTTATAGAATAGTAACTGGCTAAAGCACATGCGTAAATGCCCGGTGATGCACTTAACACATTGAAAATTCATGATTTACATTTCCTGTGTTCCTTATAAAATTACTCCCATAAGGGCCTAAAATCAGCACATGTTCTTGGGACCCTGTTCTAGAACACTCCAAACCCTCCCTCACCGCTCTATGTATAGCAGCATATTCATATTTAAAAAAGTGCTCAGCATGGCACCAAACATCTACAGCTCTTTTAAAATATTGGCCCATGTATTCTCTGTAATAAATATCTACAGCTGTTCCACCTCAGCAATGAATACGAACCATTGGGAGCATCAATCCAGTATGTGGAATGCTGTTGCAAGCAAGGGTCCATTTCAATATCTAGAAGACCCCTTAAACAGGGCCTACACTCTCTCTGCCCCTACAACCAGAGAAGAGAGTGGCTACACTGACAGATTAATATCCAGACTTAGCTTGCTTGATCACTCCTTCAAAGACATATTTTTTCTCAGACTACTTTAGAATGGAATATTCATTAAACACGGCACCTTTATTATTCATAAAGCCCAAAAATCATTCAGTGAAACTAAGGTCAGTAACAGTTTTACAAACATATATCATCAGAAATGCATCTTTTATCTAGATTCATTTACAGCTTAAATGGGTAATTGAAATGGCACTAAGCCTTATCACCTTTAAATTATTTTTCTTCTCTGTGCTAAAGACAGCCAAAAAGGGTTTTGAATATGACAAAACACAAATAAAGGGTTTATTTTGAAATATATCAGCCTCAGATATCACATGGGTTGATGTTTTTCTAGCTTTATTTTTTGCGATGGTACACAATTTCTACGTGGAGGCCAATTCCATATTGTCCGGTTAGCAAACGCGTAAACGTTCAACTTGCACACAGGCGCAATTCCCACCCGATTCCAAAAACATGGGTTTAGACGTGTCCGCATTTCTTGCATCGGGATCATAGAGGTGTCCTGTGCAGCAAGTCCAACATGCTGCAGTAGGCCTGAGCACTTATCCAGCACAAGGCCCGCACACAGATACAGGCACAGTCCATAGAATAAAGCAGAGAAACACACTTCCATCAATAGTGGGAGATACAGGTAAATGGTGGTCAGGTTTTGGACGTGCCTGTGCTCACCGTACTCTGTTAAGTTAGCCATCTCCAATCATGCCCGTCTCCAAGCTAGCCATGCCTCTGATTTAAAGACGTGCATCTCTTAAGCTGCTGTGCTCACTGACAGTAGTTTGCTGATGCATGCAAGAAATAGAAACTGTTGATAAATGCATGCTGGTGCAAACTAGACCATATCCTAGTCCCCTCCAAGCCTAGAACAGTGCTAGGTAATCCCATTACACCCTAAGATAGTATAAGAGAAGGTAAATATGAACATGTATGACCGAACATACCTTGCATCAAATGGCGCTTGGCATCATAAAAAGGCTTCAGTGAGGCCTGCATTGGTCAGGTCAACATACACCCTTAACAACACTCAGGATGGACCCTCATCATGTGCACAAAACCAACAATTCCCTAAGGGATGCATACGATTGCTGAGCCACAAATGTATGCCCTAGGTATGGCATGCTGCATGACCCAATCTGAGGACTGTTGGCACTGCATCAGTCATGTCTCCCAGTGCCTGGCCCTCCTCCCTGATATGCAGATCAGCACACCAGATCCTCCCGTGCAACCCTCAAACCACACGCACACACACACTCTCACTTGCTATCATAAAAGACATAAGTCTGAGAAACAGATGTTCAGCACCTATAGATAAAAGTTGGTATACCATAAAAACATGGAGTGCCAGGACTGCATATCTGATCCCCCTCTCTCACTCAAATAAACTCCTGTGGCAGATTCACTCACACTTCTAACATAAACAGTCCCATTTTACAGAACACAGGACATGTCAGGATCCCCCCGATTAGCTCATTTAACACAAACAGCAACCGTCAGCATAGCCACCATATTCATTATTGTTGGTTTTCAAATGTCTTTAGGGGTAGTTATTAATGCCTCTTAGCTTGCAGAATTCTCTCACTCCCAATTTCTGTTTATTATTCATGCATCTAGCTGTGTTTTACAAACTGCAGTCACACCAGTTTGAAGCATACTTGTCACAACCTCTATACAAGTACAGTGGAAATATTTCTAAGTACTTATTCCACGTTTCCACAGGTATAATGAGCATATCTGCGGGCAGGGCTGGCCCGTCCATTGAGTGAGAATGTTGTTCGCACAGGGCCCCGCGTGAACCACATTCTCGCTTAATGGACAGCTGCAGAGGGAGCCCTGCACGAGGCCCTGATCCCTCTAAACAGCCACAAGCGTGAAGAGCCTTTTCCTTCACGATGGCAGCTGTTTCAATGAAGCCGCGCATGCCGGGAGAGGTTAAAGGGCATTGCCTTTAACCTTTCCCGGCATTCGTGGCTTCATTGAAACAGCCGCCAGCGTGAAGATAAAGGCTCTTCACGCTGGCGGCTGTTTAGAGGGAGCAGGGCCTCGCGCAAGTTTCCCCGGCTCCCTCTGCAGCCCCTTAGATAGCGCGGGGCTCTTCGGAGGGGAGGGCGGCTAGGACTAGATGGGCTGTGATGGGGGGGGAACCAACTGGAAATTGGCTGTGATGGCAGGGGAAACAGACTGGAAATGGGCTGTGATGGCTGGGGAAACAGACTGGAAATGGGCTGTGATGAGGGGAGGAAACAGACTGCAATTGGGTTGTGATGGTGGGGGGGAACAGACTGCAAATAGGCTGTGATGGTGGGGGGGAACTTGGACTGGAAATGGGCTGATGGGGGACTGGAATGGAACTGGAAAAGAGCATATGGGGGGCTAGGACTGGAAATGGGCTGATGAGGAGCTGGAATAGGACTAGAAATGGGCTGATGGGGCAGCATGGACTGCAAATGGGTGATGGGCTGGAATAGGAGTGGAAATGGGCTGATGGGGGCTGGAATAGGACTGGAAGTGGGCTAATGGGAGTTAGAATAGGGCTGGAAATGGGCTGATGGGGGAGCTTGGAGTGGAAATTGGCTGATGGGGGCCTGGAATGGAACTGGAAAAAAGCATATGGGGGGCTAGGACTGGAAATGGGCTGATGTGGAAGCTTGGGAGACTGGGACTAGAAGGGGCAGATGCTGGGTGGGTCTAGAACTATAAGGGAGCTGATTTTGGGGGAAGACTAGAAAGGGATAGGGAATGAGAATAGAGAATCTATAGAATCTGTAGAATCTATATGGATTGAAATTCCATGTAAAAGGGGGAAGGCAATGGCAGTGGGGGTGCACTATCGAGCGCCTGGCCAGAATGACCAAATGGATGATGAAATGCTCAAAGAAATCAAAGAAGCTAACAAACGTTACAGCACAGTAATAATAATGGGTGATTTCAACTACCCCGGTATCGACTGGGTCAGTGTCATGTCAGGACATGCTAGGGAGATAAAGTTCCTAGATGAAATAAATGACTGCTTCTTGGAGCAGCTGGTTCATGAACTGACCAGAGGGGAAGCCATATTAGACCTAGTCCTTAGTGGAACACCAGATCTAGTGCAAGAGATAAGGTTGTTGGGGCCACTTGGCAATAGTGATCATAGCATGATCGCCTTTGATTTAATTAGTGGAGGAGGGATAGTAAGGAAATCCACAGCACTACCTTTTAACTTTCGAAAGGGAGACTATGATAAAATGAGGAAAACAGTTAAGAAAAAACTAAAAGGAGCAGTTGCAAAGGTTAAAGACGTACATCAGGCTTGGCTGTTGTTGAAAAATACTATCTTGGAAGCCCAGACCAGCTGTATTCCACGCTTTAAGAAAAGTGGAAGGAAGTCCAAAAAACTGCCAGCATGGTTTAAAGGTGAGGTCAGAGAGGCTGTTGTTGCCAAAAAAGCATCTTTCAGGAAATGGAAAAAAGAGCCAAACGACGAAACCTGGAAACAGCACAAGCACTGGCAAGTCAAATGCAAGGCATTAATAAGGCAGGCAAAGGGAGAATTTGAGAAGAAGCTTGCTGCGGAAGCAAAAAACGTGAAGTAAAGACCTTTTCAAGTACATTCGTAGCAAAAAACCTGTGAGAGAGTCAGTTGGTAAATTAGATGATAAAGGGGTTAAAGGAGCATTAAGAGGCGACAAGGCAATAGCAGAGAGACTGAATGAATTCTTTGCTTCAGTCTTTACTGAGGAAGATGTAGGGATGTTACCCATGACTGAAGTGGTATTTAAAGGTGCAGAAGAATTAAGGAAATATCGATACATCGGGAAGATGTATTACAACTATTAAATAAACTGAAGAGTAGCAAATCACCTGGGCCGGATGGTATACATCCAAGGGTGTTGAAAGAACTGAAATATGAGATAGCAGACCTGCTATTAGTAATCTGTGAACTATCATTAAAATCATCTCTAATACCTGAAGATTGGAGGATCGCCAATGTAACACCAATTTTTAAAAAGGGTTCCAGGGGTGATCCGGGAAACTACAGACCGGTGAGCCTGACATCAGTACCGGGAAAAATGGTAGAAACCATCATAAAGAATAAAATTACTCAGCATGTAGATAGTGTCACACAGTGGCATAAAAAGTATTATTATTAGATAGGAGAGTCCATTTTAAGAACCAAGGAAACTTGGTCTAGTGGTTTTAAACTCCAATCCTTTAAAGCAAACAATTAAAGCAGAGTGGTAGGGATAAAAAAAGGCTTTTATTCCCTTTACGCATGGGGTCATAAATTGGTCACAACTGAAAATAATGTCCTTAACTTCAGGCACAAAAGAAAATACAAGGTTTAAGGAAAACTGTTAACTTCACAGTAATAGCAGGGCACAAACATAGCTTCCAGTTTAAAGCACATTTGTACAATTCTTCTGCTCAGCACATAATAGACATTCTGCAGATACCACAAGCCATTCATACCTCCTCCAAAGACTCTGTGCTATGGGAAATGCAGAGAGAGCAATCCATCTCCTCTGGGTCTGGCAACTGTTCCACCAGTTCCACTTGCATCGGCTCAGGAATTGGTATGTCTAATTCTGTGTTAACAGTCTCTGGAATATTGTATTCTGGAGCTTTGTATATTTCCCTTAATGCTTTCCAGTGCCTCGGGCCTAGCCTGGAGCGCTGGCCACGTGTCCCCTTAGTATTAACTGGACTTTCTCTTCTTAGAGATTCCACACTTCCTTCACAAGAACTTTCACAGGGCAAAGGTTTCTTTGTAGGAATATAATTCTCATACTTCTTATTGCAGCAGCACGATGAGGAAAGGTTTTCTCCTTGGCCTTGCTTCCTCCCTTCAGAAGCTTTGTACCAAGCTTTTCTCTGAGAGTTTGGTTCCTCTCTCACCCGTGGGAACAGCTCTGCTGGTAAATGCATGCTCTTGCAATAGCCCAAATCCTGGCTTCCTTGATCAGCCTGGATTTTCCTTCCCAGCTGATTCCTTCTTGCTTCTTGCTTGCAATCCGTATAAGTCTTCCTCCTCTGCCAGCAAATCGCTTTCTCTTTCTCTTTCTCCTTCTGCCCCAGTCCTCACTCTTTCTGTGTCTCTTTCCGTGTCCGTGTCTCTTGAGGCAGTGCTTCCTTATAAAGGACTCCTCTCTTTGAGGCTTGTGAAATGTTTGTCATGTGCTTCTGACCAGCTAGGCGTGGCCCTTCAGTCTCCCTGACTGCACTCCTGCTCCCTCTAGCTGGTCCCTGTAAATATTGCACTCTGTGCACATCTTTTCCTTGCTGACAAACAGGTTCATTTCTTTGATCAGGGCTCTCATCAGCCTCCGCTGCATCACAATAGTCATGACCTAATGGGAGACAGCCAACATGGCTTTAGACAAGGAAGATCTTGTCTTACTAATCTGTTATGTTTTTTTGAAGGAGTGAATAATCAGGTAGACAAAGGTGAGTCGGTTGATATTGTGTATCTGGACTTTCAGAAAGCCTTTGACAAGGTCCCTCATGAGAGACTTTTGGCAAAACTAAAGAGTCATGGGATAGGAGGCAGTGTACTACTGTGGATCAGGAACTGGTTAAAAGATAGAAAGCAGAGGGTAGGGCTAAATGGCCAATTTTCCCAATGGAGAAAGGTGAATAGTGGGGTACCCCAGGGATCTGTGCTGGGTCCGCTGCTTATTGACATATTCATAAATGACCTGGAAAGCGGAATAACGAGTGAGGTTATCAAATTTGCAGATGACACAAAACTATTTAAAGTTGTTAAAGCCCAAGAGGATTGTGGAAAATTGCAAGAGGATCTTGATAAATTGGAAGACTGGGCATAAAAATGGCAGATGAAATTTAATGTGGACAAGTGCAAGGTTATGCACCTAGGGAAGAACAACCCAAACTATGGTTACAAGATGCCAGGTTCCACATTAGGAACCACCACCCAGGAAAAAGATTTAGGCGTCATTGTGGATACCATGTTAAAACCCTCGGCCCAGTGTGCAGCAGCGGCCAAGAGAGCAAATAGAATGCTAGGTATGATAAGGAAAGGAATGGAAAATAAAACAAAAGATATTATAATGCCTCTATATCGTTCCATGGTGAGACCGCACCTTGAATATTGTGTGCAATTCTGGTCGCCGTATCTTAAAAAGGATATAGCAATTTTAGAAAAGGTTCAGAGAAGAGCCACCAAAATGGTAAAGGGGATGGAAGGATACTCCTATGAAGAAAGGCTAAAAAGGTTAGGGCTCTTTAACCTGGAAAAGAGACGGCTGAGGGGAGATATGATAGAAGTCTATAAATTAATGAACGGAGTGGAACGGGTAAACGTAGATCGATTGTTTACCTTATCAAAATATAGAAAGACTAGGGGACATGCAATGAAGCTACAGGTTAAACTATTTAAGACTAATAAAAGAAAATATTTTTTCACTCAACGTGTAATCAAACTCTGGAATTTGCTACCGGAGGATGTAGTAAAGGCTGTTAGTGTAGCTGTGTTTAAAAAAGGTTTGGACAAGTTCCTGGAGGAAAGGTCCATAAACCATTATTAAGAAGGGACCCAGGATATCAATGCTTGACCCAATACAAGCATTGTGGAACCTGTGTCCCTTGGGGAAACTCCTAGGTACATATGACCTAGATTGGCCACTGTTGGAAACAGAATACTGGGCTTGATGGACCTTGGTCTGACCCAGTATGGCATATCTTATGTTCTTATGTTCTTATATTGGGCCGGAAGGACTGGGGTTTCTAGTCCCACAGATGCTCCTTGTGGTCTTGGGCAAGCCACTTAACCCTCCATTGCCCATGTTCCCTGTAAGTATTAGTGTATGTGTCTCATATCCCTGCGTGTTAAATGTATCCCCCAATTGTGTTGTGACCGCTTTGATTGAAGGATAAGGCGGTATACAAAACTGTCTAAATAAATAAAATAAATAAATAAATATTTTGTGTGGGAGGGAAGTAAAGTCTACGATGGGCCGGGTATTGGAAGAGTAAGTGGAGATTGCGAATGGAAGGGTGAAATTTGAGTGCATGATAAAGGAATAAGGAAAGAAATGGAGGAAAGAGAAAAAGGGAAAGATCAGTATGTTAAAGCAGATATAGAGAAAAAATTTGGAAAAAAATCTAAAAGAGAAGAAAGGACAAATGGATAGCTCGCAGAAGACATGAAGAAATCAGAAGAAAGTGACTGGAGCAATTGCAACTGAAAAAGAAAATGCGCAAGCAACAAAAGGTAGAAAAATACTTTTTTATTTTGAATTTATTAACTGGAATATATCAGTTCTGGGAAATGTGCATCGTTAACGTCTGTTGTGTTTTATTTAGTACAAAAGGAAATTAATTTATAGTTTTATTTCTCCAGTGTTGTTGAACATCCCAAGTTTGGCTTTTGGGGTTCCCAGTTTAATTATTGTCTTCCTATTTCTAAATTGTGATCCCTTGTTCTTTGATGACGGTCTGTATTCTGCATTTTAACCAAGCTGAGGTATTCTGTTCATGTAGTTTCTATTTGACCATGTCACTTGTTCTCTTTCCCCAGTAGGAGATGCATTGGTATTCTCTGAGATGTATTGGTTTAATATTTGCAGTGTTGCCTTTTGATAGGTAGGGTTTGGTGCTTTGTGAGTTCTGGCAGTGCTGTTATGATATGGTGGATTTACTATGAGTTCTAAATGGTCAGTGTTTATAGTACTTCCTAATGGGCCTGGCGGTTGGCACTGGAATATAGTAACGTAGAAATCTGTTAGTCTTTCTTTATCTAGACACTCATTAAGAAGCATGTGTACTAAAAATGCATGTTAACATTATGCAACTATTTATGCAAATGATGCTCCCTATGCAAATGAGGCCCGCAATTAATCTCCGCACATGGCCCCGCACCCCCCTTGGGCTGCCCCTGTCTGCGGGGAATACAGAAAACGTAAATGGGCCTTTCCTGAATACCCTTTATATGTCTCCATGGGAGAAGGGTTTTGGAATACAGCCATAGATGTTGTCAGGAGAAATCCATCTCCCGTGCACATCCAAACAGCCTATTCACATTATGGAATTACCTCCATACCATCTCCGCAAAGAAAAGGAAATGGGAAGGAAGGAGACAATTCAAAAGCCACGTAATGTTCATTATATGACTAAACCCATTCCATACTATATAAAATAAATCATCCCCAACCTCCTTTCTGCTCTACCTTCACTAAATAATCCTTTCTCTTCACTTACATTGTAATATGGTTCTGATTATGGCCCTCTGTACATAGTTATTCTGTTATATGTAACTGATTCTGTTCCATGTAAACCGCCTTTGATCTATTGGAAAAAGCGGTATAATAATAATACAAAATAAATAAAAATACAAAATAAATTATTTTAAACAGCTGAGGACCTATATTTCCAAGATAACATCTGCAGAAAATGGGAGCTGTCCTGATATAAGGCCTTAAGTACCTATGAAGAGAAGAGAGTGTCTTAAGTTGGGTCTGATGATCTGGGGTCATGTGCTGCTTCGTACTAAGCTGTTATTTTGCTGATGTGGTGCTAACCTTTCCTTTTTAGAAGGCAAACTGTTTCTTAGTGGATCAAAAGTACCATTTTGGGGGCCTTAGTTATTAAGGTGTGTTAATGATTAGAACCTGCTAACATGGTTACTGCAAGTCTCATTTTATGCAATTCCAGTAACTCAACTTAGTAACCTTTGGCCTTTTATCTTGTCCTGTCACAGCAGCTCACTTCTCTGTGATGCATTTCAGTAGAAAAACATCTGTCCGTCCTTTCTTCATATGTCTTCCAATATTAAGAATGTTTCAATGTTGGCATGTACGTGGATACTCATTGAGGGTCTTTTGGTGTGGCACATGCTAAAGGCGCATGATCGAGCCACAATGACAGCTAGCATGGGCCCATGATATCACCGTGATAAGATTGCAAGTAGGCGTGATAGGGTT
The DNA here is from genome assembly GCA_033557465.1 of Ichthyophis bannanicus. Lineage (NCBI taxonomy): Eukaryota > Metazoa > Chordata > Amphibia > Gymnophiona > Ichthyophiidae > Ichthyophis > Ichthyophis bannanicus. The sequence continues at coordinate 86,980,274 of CM066043.1, forward strand.
GCAAGTAGGCAGGCCATTGCAGCACTTAATACACATTATCCTTTAGTAAACATACCCCTAAATCTCTAAGGATGGCTCACATATAGCTTCTGAACTTGTGGAAGATATGCAGATGCTTGAAGTATTGTTGCCAACCTAGCTATTAGTCTTCACCAAAATGTGGCCCAGGGTTGGACCAGTGGGCTCCATGGCAGCACCGTACACTGCCATATGGAGGGACCTAGGTTTCATTCCTGGGCCAGGATTCTGCCTGCGGGGTTACCAGCTGTTGAGGTTTTAAATGTGACTGTTTTGATACAGTCATCTCAAGAAGAAAATGCTGTTCCTTCTACTTTAGTGATGATATTAGCATTGTTGTCTCATAAAGAATGTCTTATGAAGATTTTTTTTAGGAAGCGTCAAATTTTGTTTAAAGGTTTGACTGTTCACATGTTTCCTGACCTTTCCAGACATACTCATAAGAGGAGATGGGAATTTCTTCTCCTCCGTCCCGAGGTCCAGCAGTTGGTAGAGCTCTTTTTCCTTAAATATCCCTGTACTTGTAAGTGTCTAATCGAGTATCAGTCTATGTCGTATATTTTTTTATGAGCCCTCCCAACTGCTGGCCTTCATAAACGCTCGGCATTTGAAGAGGGGGTGCCCTCCCTCCTGGTTCTACTTGAGCTTGTTAATATTCTGATTGCTTGCATGCCTATATTTCTTTTTGGTATGTTGTATTGAGTTATTTCCTTCCTTCTTTCTGCCGCTGGCCTTTTCTGCTTATGGGCTAGTGTGAGCTGGGTATAATTGTTGTATTCCTAAGTTTTGGTTTTCTTGTATATTTTAATTTCCTTACCCTTGTTTGATTTCTGTATTGATTGGTGTATTGTATTGACTGGTGTATTGTATAAAATTTATAAATATAAAATTTAAAAAAAATTAAAAAAGAATATGAGATCACAAGGACAATCTAGAGTGAGGGCCTGGAGCCCGGGGTGTTAAACTGCAATCCTTGAGCACCACAATCCAGTCAGGTTTACAGAACATCTGTAATGAATATTCATTTATGCAAGCATCTCTCATGCATATTTATTAAGGATATCCTGAAAACCTGATTGGTTTGCAGCCCTTCAGGACTGCAGTTTGACACTCAGTTGCAAGCTCCAATGTCCCTTGATCTCGTTAAATAATCCCCTGTTTACTACTACAGCTAGATCCCTAAGAAAAAAAATAGTAAGACAAAATAATATAATTGTTAGGCATAAAGGATGCTTTGTGTTTTATAAATTTCTTTCAATGGAAGTTTTACAGAGAGAGGCCTAGAAGACCAAGCCATTATCCTGAAAGACCAAAAGCATGAAACATTGAAAATGGAGATGAGGCAGTAAGGAATATTTATTATCCCGAAGGCATTAAATATTTAAGCCTTGATTATTAAGAGGTGTATTTCACCACAGAGGTTGTGATCTTGACTTGAGCACCCTGTTTAATTAAATAGGACAGTAGTGATGTAATCCACCTGTTATTTATTGTGCAATCATTATGTGTCTATTGAGTTAATATTAGCTGCACTTCAGTGCAGCAATTACATTCATAAAGGTGTTTAAATATGCGTGTCAGAGGATATTCTTTGGATTGTAGAAGGGAGTAGAACAATAGCAGATGTATCATATAAATTGTTTTCATTACATTATGCACCAATTATGCCCTCTTAAAATTTTCTAACTTATCTGTTAGAAAACTTTGGTAAATTGCAGCACAACGTGTATTTTCTCATATGAGCAAATAAACCAGAAGTGTGTACTGGCTGCTTGTGAAAAAAAAAAACATTTAGACTTTTATTGACCCAAAGGCTAAATGTTGACCAAGCTGAAGCCAGGTTTAACACCTCCATCCAGGTACAACAATTGATATAAAAGCTAGCGTGCATTATTACAAACTATGTGTTGCACTCGCAGGCTCGTTTTACAAAAGAAAAGCAAAGTGTGACAGAAAGGAAGGGATTTAGCTCATGCCTTTTTCAGTAGTAATTCAAGATGAGTTACATTTGGGTACAGTAAGTGTTTTCCTGCCCCCAGAGGGCTTACAATTAAGTTTGTATGTGAGGCAATGGAAGGTTAAGTGACTTGCCCAAGATGACATGGTGTGGCAATGGGATTTGATCCTGGTTTACCCAGTTTTTCAGCTCATTAGTCTAAGCATTAGGCTACTTTAGTGTCTTCAAATAATGGAATCCTGCAGAGACTTACGGCATCAAAGGCTCCTAAAGCTCGTGAAACTCATTTTTACCTTGGATTTTGATTTTACATAGAAAGGTGGAAAATAGCAGCAGATAAAGATCATATGGCCTATTCAGTCCACCCATCCATATCAACTGCTAAGCTCTACAATCCATTCCTCTCCCCCACAGAAACATGGAAAATGACGGTAGATTTGATTATTCATCTTTCCTAGTATGAGCTCAAATTGGGTTACATGTCAAATAGGTATTTCTCTTCTCCAAAGGATTTACAATCTAACGGGCTGATGTGGAAAGACTAATGCGCCCTTTGCGCACAGATAACACAACGTATACGCACAAGTTCCGACACACAAAAGCAAGCGCGCACAGTAACACCAAGCGTATTTAAATTATATGCAAATGACCTGCATGTATTAAACTGGCATGCTAATATTTTCTGCGCCCGATGCAGAGAAATGCATAGAGGATTATGTAGCCAGTCAAAGCACCAATATCTCTGTGCATAGTCTGACGTGACTAAAACATCTTGCGCGCACCCCTGACAGTATTTTGATGGCATCGGGGGGCTTTCCCTGATGCTTGGATCATCTGAGGGGAAGTGTCACTGTTTCTGTTGGGGGGTCGATGTCAGTGGCACCAGCCCCCCAACAGTATTTTAATGGCATCAGAGCCTTGTCCCGATGCCTGGATCATCGGAGGTGAAGTGTCAAACTTCCCCTCAGATGACGCTGTTTCTCTGGGAGAGTATGCCAAATTTGTGCCGACCTCTGTGTGCATACGTTTGGCTTGCTTTCCCAGTTTAATGCTGACATTTGGGCTGGTGGCTAATTTGCAGATGCACCACTTTCTGCATGCCGGCACTGAAGTTGTGTGCTATCGGCATGCTACATAGAGGCATACATAGCTGATATTGCGCAACTTCAGTATCGGCTTTCTGCATCGGCCTCTAAGTTTGCACCCCAGGCCGTAGCTGGTGAAATAACTTCTATGAAGTCATAAGGAGTGACATCACATGAAGTGACGCTCAACCCATTGTTTAAATACTAAACTACTCCTCCACTTTGTGATCTAAAAAGAATTATGGTATCAGGTATTGAGATAGTCTCTATAGCTAGTGTAGTAGTGCAATTAGCATAATGCACGCCTATAGCTTAAAATGTTTCAGAAATTTAGTATTTTGAAGCAATTTGAAATGATAATTAGGAAATCAATGGTAGAAGACCTGGCCCAAAGAAAAATGAGATTTGCTGGTCATGTACTCAAAGGCTGTGGTGGCAAATATGTGACTCTAGTACTGGAGAGCATGAGAGCAGTCTAGTGCAATGGCAATAAAACTGGTCAAGCTCTGGAAACTCTCAGGGTCTGGTTTAAGACTTTGGCAAGACCAGACAGCAGATCCCAGCAAATGAGAAGGAGGGTAGAGATCCCAAAGACTGAAGAGGATGACCATGGTTGATATTGTGTATCTGGACTTTCAGAAAGCCTTTGACAAGGTCCCTCATGAGAGACTTTTGGCAAAACTAAAGAGTCATGGGATAGGAGGCAGTGTACTATTGTGGATCAGGAACTGGTTAAAAGATAGAAAGCAGAGGGTAGGGCTAAATGGCCAATTTTCCCAATGGAGAAAGGTGAATAGTGGTGTACCCCAGGGATCTGTGCTGGGTCCGCTGCTTTTTGACATATTCATAAATGACCTGGAAAGTGGAATAACGAGTGAGGTTATCAAATTTGCAGATGACACAAAACTATTTAAAGTTGTTAAAACCCAAGAGGATTGTGGAAAATTGCAAGAGGATCTTGATAAATTGGAAGACTGGGCATCAAAATGGCAGATGAAATTTAATGTGGACAAGTGCAAGGTTATGCACCTAGGGAAGAACAACCCAAACTATGGTTACACGATGCAAGGTTCCACATTAGGAACCACCACCCAGGAAAAAGATTTAGGCGTCATTGTGGATACCATGTTAAAACCCTCGGCCCAGTGTGCAGCGGCGGCCAAGAGAGCAAATAGAATGCTAGGTATGATAAGGAAAGGAATGGAAAATAAAACAAAAGATATTATAATGCCTCGGTATCGTTCCATGGTGAGACCGCACCTTGAATATTGTGTGCAATTCTGGTCGCCGTATCTTAAAAAGGATATAGAGTTATTAGAAAAGGTTCAGAGAAGAGCCACCAAAATGGTAAAGGGGATGGAAGGATACTCCTATGAAGAAAGGCTAAAAAGGTTAGGGCTCTTTAACCTGGAAAAGAGACGGCTGAGGGGAGATATGATAGAAGTCTATAAATTAATGAGCGGAGTGGAACGGGTAAACGTAGATCGATTGTTTACCTTATCAGAATATAGAAAGACTAGGGGACATGCAATGAAGCTACAGGGTAAACTATTTAAGACTAATAAAAGAAAATATTTTTTCACTCAACGTGAAATCAAACTCTGGAATTTGTTACCGGAGGATGTAGTAAAGGCTGTTAGTGTAGCTGGGTTTAAAAAAGGTTTGGACAAGTTCCTGGAGGAAAGGTCCATAAGCCATTATTAAGAAGGGACCCAGGATATCAATGCTTGAACCAATACAAGCATTGTGGAACCTGTGTCCCTTGGGGAAACTGCTAGGTACATATGACCTAGATTGGCCCCTGTTGGAAACAGAATACTGGGCTTGATGGACCTTGGTCTGACCCAGTATGGCATATCTTATGTTCTTATGTTCTTATAGTGGTGCCTTTTGGAACAGCACATTATCATTAGTATTTAGCTCATTCCTTTCCAGGAGAAGATCAAGGTGAGTTATATTTACCTGTCCCCAGAGGGCTCACAATCTAAGTCTGTACCCAAGGCAATGGAGGGTTAAGTGGCTCGCCCAAGGCCATATGGCATGTCAGTGGGATTTGAGCCTTGGTCTTTCTGGCTTTAGGCTGCAGCCCTAACTAGTAGGCCAACCCCTCTTTTCACCTCCCAACATGCACGTGGCCCTGAGGTAGGCACGAATAGGCTCTTCTTTGGCGCCTTCAAATTTTGGTGCCCTAGGCATATACCTAGGTTCTCTATGCCTAAATCTGGGACTGATGAAAGAAACGAAGAGAGAGGTTGAGCACAAAGAGAACTGGCACACCATAGCTGCCAACCTTCACAGCAAAGATGTCAGCTAATCATGATGATGATGACTTCTGGTAAAGAAGAATAATTGATACATCACATAGCATTTCTCAACTAATCTGGGCTCTCAAAGGATTGATGCATGCAGCAACTGTGAGAAAGAGCAGAACCCTCCAGTGCTCATTAATATGAAGAATGCTTCCATGAATCATTCTGAAGATAAAACTAATCAGGGCTTTTATTTTAGTTACTTAGGATGCTGTTTGCATATGATCTCAGGCTGTGCTTACAGACACTGTCCAATGCCTCTCTCTGCATAACACACTTCCTCAAAGGAACCAAAGGCAATACATAGAAGCAATGTAGCAACCTGGGACTCTCATAAGCGGCATTTTAAATGAGTTAAGCAAAGGTACCATCTCCCATTGTTGCCTGTGGGTATGTTTGGATCTTGTTACTGAGTGCTGAATGGATCTGTTGTTTCTTGATATATTTTCCTTAAGCCTCCAGCATCAGTGTGCACTGATGGCTGCTCTCAGTCTCTGAGACAACTTCTTTACTTATTGTATTTCTTCAGTTATCTTTGTTACACTGAGTGGGCAAAACCATTCAAAGGCTTTATCTCAGTTGTGTGTGGCTGAAGGATGTTGTCAATGGGAGTGCCGTTTCAGGGGTGCGAGAGACCAGCTCCTGCAGCGCCCTCAGAAGAAGGACGTCACAACTTCATGTGCAAAATAACTACTAGTTTTCTTCAAAATCAAAATGGTTTCAGACATTAATCAGTTCTGGCTCCTTGTCAGAGGAATATAAAATAATACAAACTTCTTTTTCCTGTCTCCTGCTTTCTCCAAATAACAAGCTTTTTCTAAGAAGCATCAGGGCATGCATCCAGAGCGACCAAATTTCCAGTCCTGCATTTCAGGCAACCCTATTATGGTGCATTATAGCGCCTGCAGCCCTGCCTTCAGTGGGTAGAATCAACGACTACAAATCCCATACAGGCTCATTCCATCCCAGACGTACGCCAATTCTGTAGGTCTAGCCCCAAGGGATCAGAATCGCGATCAGGCCTGTACATGCAGGCTGGGACTGCGATTCAGCCCAGCCTGCACATACAGGCACTGCCCGACTAACTAAGTCAGGGCTTTTAAATGGAGCTGCGGCGCCATGGCGTCCGGTTGCCATAGTACCACGGCTCCACTTAAAAGCTGCGATGCCGGCTGCCAGTAAAAACTGTTTATTCCCCACAGCCCGACCCACGATTTGGCCTCCCAGGGCCAGGGTCGGACTACGGGGAATGCTCTCTGACCCCTGCTGCCCTTTCCTGGCCCCGGGCCCGCCAATCCCTGATCTAGGAAAGTTATTCCACCTCGAAGATAGAATAACTTTGCCATTCAAGTTGCCGGCCACCCACTGCCCCGAATGTGGCAAGTGTAGGCTCTTCTTTGGCCTGGATATTTGGCGCCCTAGGCCACCCCAATCCTCCCCTTTCCTGCCCCATCTAGCTTCCCCGTACAACCGGGGAGACAGAATAACCCCCATACTGCTTATGGGTTGTAAGTTCAAAACCAGGACTGGCCAAAAAAATCTTCCTCCTGGAACTGGACAACTTGACACCTCTGGATTCAACATGTTCTAAAACACTGTGCATAGCCTCCTTTCCTGTTCTCCCTAGGTAAAGTTACCAGATGTCCTTGATTTTCGTCCATTATCTCCAATTTTAAAGCTGTGTCCCCCAGCTCCCACCTGTTTGGCAGCCTCCTGTCCCCGATTCCATTAATGGGAACAGAGGGAGTAGAGAAAAAATGCTATTTTCAGTTTATTGACTGGACTATGTCGTTTTTTAGAATTTACATCCATTAACTTTATATTTTGCATGTTACAGAAGAAATGCATCACTGTTTCTACTTCTTTGTCAATTCATCTGATATTGTTGCTGTCATGGGATGGATTGGGGGGGGTATGATAATGACTCCTCTTCCCTCCTCTGTATCTTGTTGCTCAAATCTGGAACTATCTCTCCTCCTTCCTCCCCCCCCCCCCCTCCCCAGCTAAAAAGTGTCCCAGATTTGCCTGTTGATTTGCCAGTTGATCTTATGTTTTAGATGACCTGATTTTGCCTGAATTAGCTGAATTACATATGCTCCTTGACAAGAGGGCTGGCCTGCACTTTAACTTGCTGGATTCACTGTCCCAGTTTTGACTGGAGTGGCAGAAATATGTTTATATCACTATTGTCATGTCTCAAAAGTAGAGATAGCAGAAGGCACCAACTCAGAGAAGAGGCTAAGTAAGCAATATTTTTCTTAAACCTTTATCCTGCTTCAGCTTAGAACTGTACTTTTCTTTTCCTAAGAAAGAAGAAAGACTGGTACTACAGTCCTGCCATCCTCCTCTGATCTTGAAAACTAAGCAGGTTTGGGTGTGGCTAGTACTTGGATGGAAGACCACCTTGGAATACCAGGTGCTGTAGGTTTACAGCATAGAAGAAAGGCCTGGCAATCTACTTCCAGTCGCATTTTGCCAAGATAACCCAGGGGATATGGACCATGGGAGGATGATCCAAGAGCTACAGAGCAGAGATGGTGTCCAGCTGTCCAAGAAGGGTCAAAGTGTCTTCAGCAGCAGACTGGCTAACCTACTGATGAGGGCTTTAAACTAGATTAGTTGTGGATGGGTGAAAAATAACCCAGGTAGTGAAACATTAAATATCTCTGTTCAAATGGGTAACAGGGGCGACATCTGGAAAGCGGTGTGTATAAATGTCTGTAGCGTGGGAAATAATATCCCAGAAGTTGAAGCTTTAATGGAAGAGGCTGACTTGGATTTAGTGACTGTTATTGAGACATGGTTCACAAACAGCCATGACTGAGATACAACTATACTGGGCTATACTTTATTCAGGAAGGACAGGGTAAAAAGAAGGGGAGGTGGAGTGGCACTATATGTAAAAAATAATATTAAAGCTATAGAATTTCAGGGCTTAAAAGGGAGAGAGGAGGCACTGTGGGTTAAACTAGAAAAAGGGAAAGGGAAATGCATTTGCATTGGAGTTATATACAGATCCCCCTCATAGGGAGTAGAAGTGGATGAAGACATACACAATATTACCATGAAAGGAGAAGTGCTACTGATAGGTGATTTACATAAGAACATAAGACATGCCATACTGGGTCAGACCGAGGTCCATCAAGCCCAGTATCCTGTTTCCAACAGTGGCCACTCTAGGTCATACGTACCTAGCAATATCCCCAAAAGACACAGGTTCCACAATGCTTGTACTGAGTCAAGCATTGATATCCTGGGTCCCTTTTTAATAGTGGTTTATGGACCTTTCCTCCAGGAACTTGTCCAAACCTTTTTTAAACCCAGCTATACTAACAGACCTTACTACATCCTCCGGTAACAGATTCCAGAGTTTGATTACACGTTGAGTGAAAAAATATTTTCTCTTATTTGTCTTAAATAGTTTACCCTGTAGCTTCATTACATGTCCCCTAGTCTTTCTATACTCTGATAGCGTAAACAATTGATCCACGTTTATCCGTTCCACTCCATTCATTAATTTATAGACCTCTATCATATCTCCCCTCAACCGTCTCTTCTCCAGGCTAAAGAGCCCTAACCTTCTTAGCCTCTCTTCATAGGAGTAGCCTTCCATCCCCTTCACCAATTTGGTGGCTCTTCTCTGTACTTTTTCTAATAACGCTATGTCCTTTTTAAGATACGGTGACCAGAATTGCACACAATATTCAAGGTGCGGTCGTACCATGGAGCGATACAGAGGCATTATAATATCCTTTGTTTTATTCTCCATCCCTTTCCTTATGATACCTAGCATTCTATTTGCTTTCTTGGCCGCTGCTGCACACTGGGCGGAGGGTTTTAACATGTTATCCACGATGACTCCTAAATCTTTTTCCTGGGTGGTGGTTTCTAATGTGGAGCCTTGCATCGTGTAACTATAGTGTGGGTTGTTCTTTCCTAGGTGCATAACTTTGCACTTGTCCACATTAAATTTCATCTGCCATTTGGATGCCCAGTCTTCCAATTCATCCAGATCCTCCTGCAGTTTTCCACAATCCTCTTGGGTTTTAACAACTTTAAACAGTTTTGTGTCATCTGCAAATTTGATAACCTCACTAGTTATTCCCTTTTCCAGGTCATTTATGAATATGTCAAAAAGCAGCGGACCCAGTACAGATCCCTGGGGTACTCCACTATTCACCTTTTTCCATTGGGAATATTGGCCATTTAGCCCTACCCTCTGCTTTCTATCTTTTAACCAGTTCCCGATCCACAATAGTACACTGCCTCCTATCCCATGACTTTTTAGCTTCACCAAAAGTCTCTGATGGGGGACTTTGTCAAAAGCTTTCTGAAAGTCCAGATACACTATATCCACCGACTCACCTTTGTCTACCTGTTTATGCACACCTTCAAAAAAACATATCAGATTAGTAAGACAAGATCTTCCTTGTCTAAAGCCATGTTGGCTGTCTCCCATTAGGCCATGGCTATCTACATGCTGTGTAATTTTGTTCTTTATGAAGGTTTCTACCATTTTCCCTGGTACTGACGTCAGGCTCACCGGTCTGTAATTTCCCGGGTCACCCCTGGAACCCTTTTTAAAAATTGGTGTTACGTTGGCGACCCTCCAATCTTCAGGTATTACAGTTGATTTTAATGAAAGTTCACAGATTACCAATAGCAGGTCTGCAATCTCATATTTCAGTTCTTTCAACACTCTGGGATGTATACCATCCGGTCCAGGTGATTTGCTACTATTCAGTTTATCAAATAGTTGTAATATATCTTCCCGGTGTAGCGATATTTCTCTCAATTCCTCTGCAGTATCATCTTTAAATACCACTTCAGTCTTGGGTAACATCCCTACATCTTCCTCAGTAAAGACCGAAGCAAAGAATTCATTCATTCTCTCTGCTATAGCCTTGTTTCCTCTTACTGCCCCTTTTACCCCTCTATCATCTAATGGTCCAATTGACTCTCTCACAGGCCTTTTGCTACGAATGTACTTGAAAAAGTCTTTATTTCGTGTTTTTGCTTCTGTAGCAAGTTTCTTCTCAAATTCACGCTTTGCCTGCCTTATCAATGCTTTGCATTTAACTTGCCAGTGCTTGTGCTGTTTCCAGTTTTCACCATTTGGCTCTTTTTTCCATTTCCTGAAGGTTGCTTTTTTGGCAGCAACAGCCTCTCTGACCTCACCTTTAAACCATGCTGGCAGTTTTTTGGACTTTCTTCCACTTTTCTTAATGCATGGAATACAGCTGGTCTGGGCTTCGAGGATAGTATTTTTAAATAACACCCAAGCTTGCTGTAAGACTTTAACCTTTGGAACCGCTCCTTTTAGTTTTTTCCTAACTATATTCCTCATTCTATCATAGTCTCCCTTTCGAAAGTTAAAAGGTAGTACTGTGAATGCCTTTACTATCTGTCCTCCGCTAATTAAATCAAACATGATCATACTATGATCACTATTGCCAAGTGGTCCCAACACCCTTATTTCTTGCACCAGATCTGGCGTTCCACTAAGGACTAGGTCCAGTATGGCTTCCCCTCTGGTCGGTTGATGAACCAGCTGCTCCAAGAAGCAGTCATTTATTCCATCTAGAAACTTTATCTCTTTAGCTTGTCCTGCTGTGACACTGACCCAGTCGATACTGGGGTAATTGAAATCACCCATTATTACTACTCTGTTGTGACTTTTGTTAGCTTCCTTGATTTCTTTGAGCATTTCATCATCCATTTGTTCATTCTGGCCAGGTGGTCGATAGTATACTGGCCAGGTGGTCGATTTCAATATACCAGATGTGGATTGGCACATCCCTGCTGCGGTGTCATCGAGAAGTAAGGAGTAAGGCAACTGAAAGTAAGAGGAGGAAGGGCAAAAGAGGTATTGTCAGACTCAAGGGTGCAGGGGAGGAATGTGAAAAACTAATAAGGATAAAGCAGACTTGCTTAACAAATATTTCAGTTCTATGTTCACAGATGAAGGACCGGATGCAGGACCTCAGAAAACGCCCACAAACAGAAATAGAAGTGACATGGATCAGGAACAATTTTCACAAGACTGTGTTAGAGAGGAACTAGCTAAACTAAAAGTAGACAAAGCCATGGGTCCGGATAGGATACATCCAAGAATACTGAGGGAACTTGGGGACATTCTAGCAGCTCCACTGTCTGACTTTTTCAATGCCTCTTTGGAGTTGTGAGAGGTGCCAGAGGACTGGAGAAAGGCACATGTGGTCCCTTTGCACAAAAGCAGACGTAAGGATGACATTGAGAACCTCAGGCCAGTTAGTCTAACCTCTGTGGTTAGTAAATTATTGGAAAGGCTACTAAAAGAGAGAATAGTGAGATTTCTGCAGTCCAATGGATTTCAGGATTCAAGGCAGCAGGGATTCACCAGAGGCAGGTCTTGTCAGACAAATCTGATTGATTTCTTTGACTGAGTGACCAGGCAGTTGGACCAAGGGACAGCCCTAGATGTGGTGTATTTAGATTTCAGTAAAGCCTTTGACAACATTCTGCACAGGCGACTTATAAACAAATTGAGCACCCTAGGGATGGAACCTAAAGTTACTGATTGGGTTGTAAATTGGTTGAATGAAAGGGGACAAAGAGTACAGGTAATTGGAGCTCACACTGAGGAGAAGGAAGTCACACCATGGTGTGCCACAGGAATCTGTCCTTGGTCTGATTCGTTTTATCATCTTTGTTAGTGATATTGCAGAAGGGCTGTCAGGTAAGGTTTGCTTGTTTGCAGATGAAACCAAATTCTGCAATAGAGTAGCCACCCAAGAAGGAGTAGATAGCATAACATGAAGAGAGATCTAGCTAAGATTGAAGAATGGTCTAGAATATGGCAGCTGAAATTCAATGCTAAAAATTCAGGGTCATGCATATGGGCTGCAAAAATCCAAAGAAGCGGTACAGTGTAGGGGGTGAGGTACATCTGTCCACAAATGAAGTGAAAGGGAATAAACTCAGGAGTAATATGCAGAAATATTTCTTTATGGAAAGAGTGGTAGATATGTGGAATAGTCTCCCAGTGGAGGTGGTGGAAACGAGGACAGTATCTGAATTCAAACAAGCATGGGCCAAACACAGAGAATCTCTAAAGATAAAAGAGGACTATTGTAGTTGATATGGAAGGGCAGACTAGAAAGGCCATGTGGTCATTTTCTGCCATCATGTTTCTATGTTTCTAACTATGTACAGAGTTGCTAAGAACTGGCAATGACTCAAGGGCACTTAACAACAAGAAAGACTGGATTGCTTGTGCCTGCTCATGAGATGGAAATTAATAAAGTTGTAATAGCGATTGTTCAAGATAACAGGAGTTGTACTAGACACACCTTTCTGCACTGTTATTGAATTTAGACTCTACCCTTATGTTCCGTGCATCTTCTCTACAATGGTTAAAAAGAAGGGGAAATTACGGGCTTCTCTCCTCCTCCTTCCAACATGGTCCATGTCAAAAGAACAATGAACTGGTTTGTTGGCCAGGTGGAGTCATCTCCCATGGACTCCTAGACAGAGGTGACTCTTCCTCCATCAAACCTGGTAACTACTCTGCATCCCTTGCAGTGACAACCTTTACCTGGAAGCATGAAGATTACTGGCATTGCTTCCTTGTTGAGTATGCTGGAGGAATTGCTACCTCATATGATGATAGATGGGAAAGTTGCGCCCATACCAGGGAAGTGCAAGAATACCGCTAGATCCCAGAGAAGGCATTTGAGAGTTTTCTGGTTTCTGGAGAAACCTTGTGCCATCGTAAGAATGCCAATAAGTGATGGCTTGCCCCACAATGTAGGAATTGAGTCCGGACTGGATTAGGGCCTGGGAATGCTTTTCACAGATGGATGTTTAAGTGCTTTGCTCTGATATTTATTTAGAAGCCTGAAATAATGCATTGATGAAATCTAGAGTTCTAACCTTAGACTCTATTTGCTCTACATAGTCACTCTGGAAAGATCCCTTTTCTAAACAAATGACCACTGTAATATTAGACCACATAAACCCACAACCAGAATAAAGGGGGAATAGCTGCGTGCAAGCAACAGAAATCCTCACCCTACAATCATCCAAAAGTTTAATATTGAAACCAGTCTTTAATGCTGGCCAGTCATTAGAACTGCAGAATTGTCTATACTGATTCTTCACAGAAGTTTAGGTTATATTAAGACAAGTGTCTTTCATAAGATTTGTTTTGATGGAAACTCACTAAATGCTTTGAAGTCAGTATACACAAATGGATAATAAGGACGTTTTTTAGAGCTGTGATTGGGAAAATCCACGGCTTGTTCAATTCTTTTCACAGTTAATAGGTAATTAAAGCTGCAACTTTTCTCTGAAGCCTTTTCCCTCCTTTATATATATATCTAAAAGAGCAAAAATAGAGAATAAAATAAGAGCTTCATTAATCACTTGCAATATTGGGTAAGAGACTGGTTTCAGCATTAAACTTTTAAATGATTGCAGGGTGATTATAAAAGACCACAGAGTGAGAACTGAATGCTTGGAACAAAAAGGACTGCAGCTCGGCAAATGTTAGTTGAAATGCGATTACAGATAATGTGGCTTTAAGATTTAGTGTTCCATTGTGTGTCTCGAGAACATCAACGGAAGATTCAGTTTGAGATTCCTTAACTTTCACTTGATTTCCCCTTGGAATACATTTCAAGTAAAAATCTTGAAGATACCTCCTGAAGCCATTCCAGCAGCTTCCAGGATATATTACCTCCTCTTGAGAAAATCAGGAGGGGAACAGCGAGAAAAGTCACCAACTTGCAAGCCGTCTACATAAAGCTTGAATACTCGTCAGCGCCTCGAAACTCCACAGGAAGTGGAAGGAGGGTGTTTTCAAAGTGATTGATGTGGATAGCAGACCTACTATCACGTTAATTGCACTGAGGGGGATATTCAGCGTCACACAGCTGGTTTCTACCACTGAATATCCTCCTCTAATGCCACGAGACACCCCAATGTTAACAGCTTAGCATCAGGGTGTTCCGGGCGACATGGATGATAACCAAGCAATGGCGGTATTCATCCACTGCCTGGTTATCTTAAAGCATCTAAAGATAGGCAGAATAAGGGCTGTCCTAAATTTAGACGATTCAGCTAACTGGGCAGCAGCTGAATATCCAGGTCTTGAAGTGGCAACGGCCATCTGCTTTAACAGTGCCAACTGCCGCCGTTGAGTAACGACCACAAAATATATTTACTAGCACAACTAACTCCCTGTTGTCAAAAAAGCTTCATCAATTATCATTTAAGCGGACCATGAAATAGCGTGCAGCACTCTGGATTATTCCAAACCACGGTAAATCCATCATGCCTGGTCCACTTTTAACTTCATAATATTAGTGCAATCTTGAATTCAAGAATCCATTAATATTTGAAACTCATTCCTTTAGACTCAGATCAAGTCCATAAAAGATCTATATTTATTGAAATCAAACAGTCAAAACTGTTTTCAGTGTAGTTTCAGCTTACACATATAGTCCCGATATGAAAATTCCCTGTTCCCTTCTATCTGCATCAAGGTACTGCTCTTCGCCACATCACTGGGTCCAATACAGAAACGGTTACTCTTATTTTCACTGCTGTTGTCACCTCCATATCAATTCTCTAGAGTATTCCTAAAAAAAAAAAAACGACGACATTAGTGTCCGTTTAAAAATACCCCAAATGTTTCATTACATCACTCATAGTCAAATTAAAGATTGCCATTCATCTTCCAGGTTTAAACCACGGGGTGCTATCATATTCTATTGAAAAATCCAAAGTTGTTAAAATGTGTGTAAACCTAGCCAACCTTATAAAATTACCCTCTTATTGGTCTATTTCCTAACCCACATTATGGCAATAGCATGCATTAAAGAACAAGTAATACACATTCAAACCCCTTAACATGCGCTATTTCACCATAATATGCAAAATCTTCCCTAATGCATGTTAAAATGTAATGAGATGTATCACATGCAGACGTATGCAAGTCAGCTTATTATTATGGAAAAATAACAGAGCTTGTGTTACACTTCGCTGTGCTATTCATGGAAATAACTCCAGATACTTTATTAACTTTCCTCCCCGGTAGCAACTAATAAAGGGACAGTGTTTATTAATAACTCCCACAAGCCTGATCCTTTTTCCAATGCCTCTCAACCACCCCCTTGCATTCCCCCACCCCAGCACCAGGGGTCTCCTGGTGGGGGAGGAAGGAGTGATTCGATTGAGATCCTGTGAGGCAGCTCCCAGCCTCAAATAGCAGCCTCAGACCTCTAGTGGTAGTCTCATGGTACTACTACTAGTTGGTCATGCTGCCAAATATTGGGCATGCTTACTAAGCTAGGCTTACACTTGTTGTTGTTAAGTGCTGTCAAGCCGGTGTCGGTATAGTTGTTAAGTGTTGTCCTAAACTGTGTTCGGTTTTCAGTCAGGTGGCTTATTGTTGATAGAGTGGCATCCACAGCTGCTGTTATTGTATCCATCCATATCATTGCCAACCTTCCTCTTTTGTGCTGACCTTCTACCTTGCCAAGCATGATGTCTTTCTCTAACGATCTCTGTCTTCGCATGATGGGCCCAATTTTCAGTCAGGCTGGGCTAAATGCCGTAGCCGCATAGCTCTCTGCCCGTGACCCCTTAACCCCAGCTTTTCACTTCCACAGCGATGGAAGTGAACATCCGGGGTTCACCACACAGCCGGAAAGCTGCCGAGCCTAACCAGGCAGCAGCAATTTTGGATGTTGCCCGGTTAGCACTCTGCACCTTAAAGATAGGTGAGGGTTTTCCTTGCTTATCTTTAAGGCATAGAGCACTAACTGGGCAGCATCCAAAATCGCTGCTCCCTGTTAGCACCATTCCCCACCTCTGCTCCATCCCAGAACGCCGCCAACACGCCATGATGCTAACCGGATAGCATCGGGGTGCGTAGGGGACTTAATCAGGGATTTTCAAAGGCACTAGTCATTACATAGTATATGACTGCAGATAAAGACCAGTATGGTCCATCTAGTCTGCCCAGCATAAGAAGCATCAGTGGGGTTTGAACCCTTGCTTACCCAATTCTCAGTCCACTGCTCTAACTACTAGGGGGCTACCCTATGGGCTGTTAACCATGTAAATGTCTTCAAAAATCGAGCCCGGTGTGTCCAAAGTATGAAAGTCGAATCTTGTCATCTGAGCTTCTAAAGAAAGCTTAGATTTGATCTCTAGTACTGACCAGCAAGGGCTATTTGTAACTAGGTCCCATGTTATTCAATGGGACAGTTACAAATAGCCCGCGTTAACCATTAGCCCAGCTTAGTAAATATGCCCTCAAAGGTGCTCAGGAAGTGAATCCCATGCTAAATTTTCACACAGGGAAGTAGATTACAAAGTGCTATTTTATATCGGTTTACTAAATAGGCCTCTTAGAAGGCTTTTTATTATTCTATTAGAAAACAGCAGTTTTCAGTGTCTCACATTTGTTTGTGCTATATGAAAACCTTTTTTGATTTAAATACCAATGAATATTTTATTCATACACAGGCTCCTGGGAAATGGCTAAAAATAGAGAAAACTGGAAATAAGAAAAGATAGGTCACACTCCAAAATGTATTCTTTCGTTCTTATACTTCTAAAATTTTCCCTAGGGCATATATAGCCCGTAAAATCTCTTACGGTACATGCCAGAAACAAAAGGAAGTCATTAACAGTATCTCACCTTCCCTGTGCCCCGTGCTGGCAGAGACGCCTGCTGCTTCTTCTCTCCCTCACCGCCTCTGGTCTCCTTTCCCGTGCCTGAGTTTATCGTAGTCTGCATTGCGCCATTAAGCTCTATCCCTATCTTTCCAAGATTCTGATTCTCACGCTGTATCTCGCCATGCGGCATGTTTGCTAAAGTGTGCAAAGTTAGTGTGTGATGGGCTGCAATTCTAGTGCAGAGCACGCGCTAACCAGCATGTGGGTGCACTTAATGCCACCCACTGAGATGGCGCTAAGCGTACCTGCGCTAAGAGCAATAGCCATGATTAGTGTGCACCAAAGATGCTAATTGCACTGTGCACCAATGCCCACGTTCCCTCGCTAACCTGCCCAATCACGCTCTAACTGATTAGTACAGGATTTTCCCCCCGGAGCCCCATGCTAGCTTTTGACACAGCACACTTAGTGCACAGCAACCCCGCTCCCTCCCATGTGCATTACTTATTCCCCACCTCACACACACTTTAATGTAGATTTGGCAATTCCAAATGATATTTTGGTCTTGGTTGCTAAGGTAAGGACAATAACGATGTTACAGGGACAAGGGGTTTTCTTTAATGTATTGATGTTTCATTTTATTCCCTTGTTTTATCTTCTTTTCTGGGGAGATTTGCAGTGCTCACTATTACCAGCACATTATAAAAGCCCACTGCTAGATCATTTAGCCACTACCAGACCTTATTAAAAAGCTCTCCTTACAGACACAACCTCCCCCGCCCTCTGTCTCAGTTGGACTGCAGGAGGGTTCTGGCCTCAGTATGAGTCACTGGGGATCACTTGTTCCCTCTTTGGACCCCATAGAGATAGGGGGGGGGGGTAGTGGAAAGTTCAGGGCTTGGGGGGCTTTTTTAAAGTTTTGAAGTAGAGTAAGCACGTGGAGAGTAATTTTATAACAGGAGACCTAGTTTAAGCAGCCAAATGCACCTATTTTAAGCATATTTTATAAAATAGTAGCATGTTGGGTCCCTCTGTGTCAAATCCTTCCAGATAGTCTGGTTTACCAACACAGTGTATCTGTGTGAGTTATATAACAGCTTGACCTACTCCAGAGCTCTACCATTTAGGGCCCATTTCTTTTAAATATGAATGGTAAAACCATGATTTTCAGTTCATCTCAGCATCAACTAACTGAGCACGCACACTCAGAAAATTTCCATGAATCGCCAATTGTGAACTTCATTTTTGTCATGCACATACATGCTGCCAGATGTACTGGAGCCAATCTGGGAGGAGTAGGGGGTCAAGGAGCACTTGCCAGCAAACAGCACGAGATGCTTGAGCCAACCATATTTCAAATGTTGAAAGGCAGCAGAGAAATATATCCCTGTCTGACTTCTGTAAATCCCATAGAAGCATAGAAACATGATGGCAGAAAAAGACCATTTTGCCTATCCAGTCTGCTCTTCTATACCAACTACTATAGTCTCTTTTTTGTCTTTAGAGATCAGCTTTCTTGAATTCAGATACTGTCCTGGTCTCTACTACCTCAGAACAAACTAAGAAGCGCTACACACTCACAAAGTCGAAACACACAAGTCCAAGGCAAGGTGATTTACCACATAAGGATTTTATTGGATATGAATGAAAGTTGTTACCCAGCAAGTCTATGTTTCAGCAAAGCCTTCATCAGGGGTAATAATTTAAAGACATAGAAACATGATGGCAGAAAAAGACCACATGGCCTATCTAATCTGCCCTTCCATATCAGCCACTACAACAGTCCCCTTTATTCTTTTAGAGATCCTCTGTGTTTGTCCCATGCTTTTTTGAATTCAGATACTTTCCTCATCTCTACCACCTCCACTGGGAGACTATTGTACGCATCTACCACTCTTACTGTAAGGAAGTATTTCAGCATATTACTCCTGAGTCTATCCCCTTTCACTTTCATCTTATGTTCCCTCGTAGCAGAGCTGCTTTCAATCGAAAGAGGCTCTCCTCCTGTGCATTTATGCCATGGAGATATTTAAACATCTTAATCATATCACCTCTATCCCGCCTTTCATCTAAAGTATTCATATTAAGATCCATACGTTTGTGCTCACATGCTTTATAATGAAGACCACTAATCATTTTAGTAGCCACCCTCTGCAATGATTCCAGCCTGTTTATATCCTTTTGAAGGTGTGGTCTCCAGAACTGCACACAAAACTCCAAATGAGGTCACACCAAAGACGTATACAGAGGCAGTATCACCTCCTTTCTTCTACTGGCCATTCCTCTCCCTATGCACCCAAGCATCCTTCTAGCTTTCGCCGTCACCTTTTCTACCTGTTTAGCTACTTTAAGATCATCAGATACAATCACGCCTGGGTCCCGCTCTTCTTTTGTGGACAGAAGTACTTCACCTCTATACTGTCATGCTCTCTTGAATCGCTGCAGCCCAAATGCATGATTCTGCATTTTTTAACATTAAATCTCAGCTGCCAAAGTCTAGACCATTTTTCAAGCTTAGCTAAATCCTTCCTCATGTTATCAACACCATCCTGGGTGCCTACTATTTGCAAATTTTGATATCATCCGCAAACAAGCAAACTTTACCTGACAGCCCTTTTGCAATGTCACTAACAAAGATGTTACAAAGAATCAGATCGAGGACAGATCCCAGGGGCACCCCACTGATAACCTACTTCTCCTCAGAGTGAGCTCCATTTACATGTACCTCCCACTCAACCAATTTCTTACCCAAGCACTAACTTTAAGGTCAATCTCTAGGGTGCTCAGTTTGTTTATAAGTTGCTTGTGTGGAACGATGTGAAAGGCTTTACTTAAATCTAAATACAGCACATCTAGGGCTCTCCCTCGGTCCAACTCCATGGTCAGCCAGTCAAAGAAATCAATCAGATTTATCTGACAAGACCTGCCTATGGTGAATCCATGCTGCCTCAGATCCAATAATCTGCTGGACTCCAGAAACCTCACTGTTTTCTCTTTCAGCAGTGCTTCCAATAATTTACTCACCACTGAGGTTAAACTAATCGGCCTGTAGTTTTCAACTACATCCTTACTTCCGCTTTTGTATAAAGGGACCACATGTGCCTCTCTCCAGTCCTCTGGCACCACTCCCAACTCCAATGAGGCATCGAAAAGGTCAGTCAGTGGAGCCGCTAGAGTGTCCCCAAATTCCCTCAGTATTCTCAGGTGCATCCCATCCAGTCCCATCACTTTATCTACTTTTGGTTTAGTTAGTTCCTCATAAACACAGTCTTCTGAAAATTATTCAAGATGCCCCTCACTTCTGTACCTGTTTGTGGGTGTTTTCTGAGGTCCTGCTTCTGGTCCTTCATCTGTGAACACAGAACAGAGATATTTGTTAAGCAATTCTGCTTTATCCTCATCAGCTTCTACATATGCCTCCCCTTAACCCTTGAGTATTACTATACCGCTTTTGCCCTTCCTCCTCTCACTAACATATCAGAAAAATGTCTTATCCCCCCATTGTATTGCATTGGCTATTTCCTCTTCTTTTTGAATCTTTGGTTTCCTGACTACTTTGCCAGCCTCTCTAAGATTTTCCAAATATAGATGCTTGTCTTCTTCTCTCTGTGATCTCTTGTATTTCATGAAGGCCTTCCTCTTTTTCTTCACCTTTTGAGCTACATCTTTTGAGACCCATAGCAGCCTCCTTTTCCTTTTACCTTTCTTACAAAAAGATTGTTTGCCCTTAAAATATCTCCTTTGAGGTTTGCCCACTGTTTTTATACTTCCCCCAGCTGTTCCCAACCTGCTAATGACTCCTTGAGGTATTGGCCCATTTTGGCAAAGTTAGTTTTCCTAAAATCTAAGACCCTCGCTTTTGAATGGATTTTAACAGCCCTAGTCCTAATACTGAACCACACCATCTTGTGATCACTGGACGCGAGATGATCTCCCACTACAACATCAGAAGCACTTTCACCATTGGTAAGCACCAAGTCCAGTATGGCCCCTTCATGTGTGGGTTCTATTACCAGTTTCCTGAATAGTTCTTCCTGTAAAGAATCCAGGATCTACTTCTACATGACACTGCAGCAGGGATGCGCCAATCAACATCTGGCATATTGAAATCCCCTATCAGTAGCACGTCACCTTTCCTGGCAATGCTGCATATATCTTCTATTATTTCTCCCTGTGAGGGAGGTCTGTATATCATACCAATGAAAATGGATTTCTCTTTACCTCTTTCTAGTTTAACCCACAGTGCCTCCTCTCTTCCTTTTAAGCCCTGTATTTTCCATAGCTTTAATATTATTAGCTACAAATAAAATACACATATGTAAACATAAATAAAAATGCAAATGCAACATAAAAGATAGATAAATCAATATAAACAATTCAATAAACAAGAAAAATAATAATGAGCTGGTCTCTACTACCTCCACTGGGAGACTGTTCCACGCATCTATAATTCTTTCAGAAAAAGAAATATTTCTGCATATTACTCCTGAGTCTGTCTATCTTTCGTCTTCCTCCTATGCCCCCTCATTGCAGAGCTTTCTTTCAATTGAAAGAGGCTTTCCTCCTGTACATTTATGCCACAGAAGTATTTAAATTTCTCTATTATATCTCTTTTGGTCTGCCTTTCTAACAAAGTATACTTATCAAGATCTTTAAGTCTGTCCCCATATGCCTTATGACAAAATCCACTGACCATTTTGGTAGCCAGACTCCATCCTGTTTATATCCTTTTAAAGGTGTGGTCCCCAGAACTGCATACAATACTCCAAATGAGGTCACACCAAAAATTTATACAGAGATGCTATCACCTCCTTCTTCCTGCTGGCCATTCCTCTCCCTATGCCCCCAGACATCCTTCTGACTGCCATCGCCTTTTCTACCTGATTAGTCCTTAAGATCATCAGAAACAATCACCCCCAGGTCCTGCTCTTCTTTCATGGACAGAAGTACTTCACCCCTATACTGTAGCGCTCCCTTGGATCCTTGCAGCCCCAATGCATGAACCTTATTTTTTAGCATTAAATCTCAGCTGTCAAATTCTCAGCCATTCTTAAAGCTTTGCTAGATGCCTCTTGATGTTATCTACACCTTCCTGGGTGTCTATTCTATTGCAGATTTTGCTATCATCCGCAAACAGGAAAACCTTACACAACAGCCCTTCCACAATATCATAACAAAGATGTTAAAAAGAATCAGATCAACAACAGATCGCTGCAGCACAGCACTGGTTACATGTTTCCTCAGAATAATCTCCATTTACCTTTACCCTTTGTCGCCTCCCACTCAACCAACTTCTAACCCAGTCAGTCACTTTACTCACTACAGAGGTCAGATTAACCAGTCTGTAGCTCTCAACCTCATCTTTACTTCAGCTTTGGGGTAAAGGGACAACATGCGACTTTTCTCCAATCCTCTGGGAGCACTCTCGACTCTAAAGAAGCATTTTAAAAGGACTGTCTGTGGAGCCGCTAGAACTTCTCCAAGCTCCTTCAATACTCTCGGATGTATTCCATCAACCCCTTTGCTTTGTCTACTTTTACTTTAGCTAGTTCTTCACGAACACAGTCTTCTGAAAATCTTTCAAAATCCCCTTCTTTACTGTTCCTATTTGTGGATGTTTTCTGAGGTCTTGCTCCTGACCCTTCATCTGTGAACACAGTAAAAAAAATATTTGTTGAGCAATTTTGATTTACCCTCATCAGCTTCTACATATTCCTCCCCTTTACCTTTGAGTTTGGCAATACCACTTTTGCACTTCCTTTTTTCATTAACATATTTGAAAAATGTGTTGTCTCCCAATTTTACTGCATTAGCTGTTTTTTCTTGTATTTGTTTCTTTGCTTTCCTGACTACTTTCCTAGTTTTTCCAAATATTGATGCTTGTCTTCCTCTTTCAGTGCTCTCTTATATTTTATGAAGGTCTCCCTCTTTTTCTTCACCTTTTCAGCTGCTTCATAGCGGTCTCCTTTTCCTTTTACATTTATTTACTTTACTAACAAAAATATTTGTTGCCCTTAAAATATCCCAGTTTATTTATTTAAAAGGATTTATATACCGCTTTATCCTGAAAACAAAGCGGTTTACACTTCAATCAAATCAGAGTTCACTGTGTGTAGGGGGCATGCATTGTTAATCGAGGGTTTGTGTGTGTGTGAAGGTGATGATTTCTTGGTGAGCTATTTACAGAGTGCGCTGTGTACAAGGGGCTATATACATTGTCTCAGAAAAATCCAAGTTATCAATGTCCAGGGGGGGGGGGGTAAAGAGGGGGTCAGGTGGATTTGGAGGTAGATCTTGGGCCGTTGGTCAATTCATGTGATACCATTATAGTGTTCAATGAAGAGCATGGTTTTGAGCTGCTTCCTGAAGTCCTTGAGGTCTGGAGTTGAATGTAGATCGTCCGGGTGTGAGTTCCAGAGGGTGGGCACAGTCAGGGATAGAGCAGTTCTTGAGGTGTCTTGCCGTACTTTTGTGAATGTTTTGGAGGTCTTGATGCTGTCTGAAGTGCCTCTTCTCCTTGGTCTGGTGCTTGTGTCAGATCTGATGAGGAGCTGCAGGCTGTTTGCTGAGATGTTCTGTTTGATTTTAAAGATGTTTAGTGGAGGTGGTTGAGAATGGGGGTGATGTGATCGTGTCTTGATGATCCAGTTATTATGCGAGCGACAGTGTTTTGTGCCATCTGCAAGGGCCGGAGTGTTTGTTTTGGGAGTCCAAGGTAGATGGGGTTGCAGAAGTCTAGTATGGGTATGACAGACAGTGCGGAAGTGATCTTGTGAGAGAATTGGTTTGAGGCGTCGGATGGTTCTCATTTTAAGGTATGCATTTTTGGTGGTTCTGCTGATGTGAGCATGTAGATTCAGGTCTTTGTCGAGGGTCACGCCAAGGTATTTTACTTCCGTCTTTATTGGTATTGTAATGTCGTTCAGTTTGATGGAGGTAGGTGGGGTGAAGGTGGCATTTTGAGTGATGATTAGTGCTTCTGTCTTGTTGTAGTTTATGGTCAGGTGGTTTTCTGTAAACCAGCTTGTCATTTGTTGTAGACAGTTTGCTATGTTAGTGAAGTCCGGGCTGTCAAGATTGATTGGGGTGTATATCATAATATCATCTGCATAGACCGTGTATTGTATTTTGTGGTTCTTGATGATGTCACAGATCGGTTGAATGTAGAGGTTAAATAATAGAGCAGAGAGGGCGGATCCCTGTGGTATGCCCTGTTTGATTTTTAGTGGTCAGGAGGTGACAGGTCTGCATTTGACTTGGAGCTGTCTGTCCGAGAGGTATGAGGTGAACCACTCCAAGGTGGTGCCATGTAGTCCGATGTCCTGTAGTCTTGACTGAAGTGTGCTGTGGTCTACAGTGTCAAACGCTGATGTGATGTCTATGAAGATCATGATGATGCCTCTCTTGATGTTGTCGATGACCTGGATCAGATTATCAAAAAGGTATATTAGGAGTGTTTTGACACCATGGTTCGGTCGGAAACCATGTTGATTCGGGTCGAGAGGGGCATGGCTGTCAATGTGATCTTGTAATTGATGTTGAACCACTTTTTCGATGATCTTCGCTAGTAGCGGGAGGCTTGAGATGGGCCTGCAGGCGGCTGGGTTGGTCTTGTTTAGTGGGGATTTTTTCAGGATTGGTCGTATTGTTGCCAGCTTTAGCGTGTTTGGCATGATACCTTGGGTAAGGGAGTTTTGTACTATGTTTTCTATGATGTGGATGAAATCCTCCTTCACCGCTTTAATCCAGATCACAGGGCATGGGCCAGTTGGGGCGGTGCTGGTGTTGAGCGAGGTGATGATGTTTGAGATCTGCTTGGTTGAAGGGATGCTGAACTTATCTCAGATTTGGTTGGGTGGTGTGAGCTTGGCAGTGGTGCTCATGGTCTGTTGAGGTGAGGCCTATCTTGTGATCAATAAAGGCTTCTACTTACCTGGGAGCTTTCTTCATCCATCCCTAAAGGATCTAGTTTAAAGCCCTTTCATAGCTCATGAGATCTAAAGCTAAGGAGGATTTTAAAGGAGGTAAAAACAAAGACAGCTGACTTTAAGCCATTCATTAAGGATGGGCGTGTGGCTGGGGTTTGCTTGCCTTTCTACCTCTAGTCCCTGGGAATCTAGAATTGAATAACTGAAGGAAACATATAAGCAGAGTGAAGCTGATGGGTCATCTTACAAACTCTGGAATCGGCCAGAGGAATGAAGTTCCTCAATAAGAGAGGAAAGGTAGTGAGAATCCCAGGGCTGGTAGAAGGAGATGAGGCGCCCTAGGCGAACCTCATCCCCTCCATCCCCTGCTCCTGCCCCCTCCCTAGCCCTCATTGCCACCTCTGTTGCCCCTTTCTGGGACCTGCAGTGGCAGCAATGGTCTCAAACAGCCCTGCAACGCAAAACAGGAACTTGGCATCAGGCCTGAACAGGGGCAGGAGTCAAACAGCCTCGCAGCGCTGGAGGTTTAAGGTAAGCTGTTTGAGACCATGGAGCAGCAATGGTGGCAATGGGCCACCCCTGAACTACTGGATCTCTAGGTTGCACTTAGTTTACCTAATGGCCGGGCCAACCCTGAATGAGCCACAGAATGACGCAATTATAGATCAGCAGGAGAATTTGAACTGGATGTGGAAAAAGATAGGGAGCCAGCGAATATTGGCCCCAAGATTTGTAACTCAGCTTCTTAACATGCTCATTCTTTAAATTTTACATAAAATTATCCCTATTCCCGCCTTTCCCCCCCCCCCCCCCCCAAGAAGATGAATTTCCAGAAGCCATTTACCCAAGTAACTCAGCTATTTCAAAATTGCCCTGCAGGTAACAGTATGTGCTGATGCTTCCTTGAGTTTGTGTGGCTGTCGGGTCCTATTTTGTTTTGACTCTTGGCTGCACCCCAGAAACTTCCGTCCCAGTCTCATCACTGTATTTCAGGGGGAGAAGAGCCATTCCTTGCACATTCCAGGTGAGTTCTGTACATATTTCATCATTGCCTGTTTTCTCTTAGTGGACCTGGGGAGAATTGTTCTGTTCATGCATATAAATTACTGGGCCCAATTATTAGTGAAAATCTATGCCCACAAATGTTATAGTGAGCTCACTGATAACTGGAAAGTAGTCCAGGCCTTACTACTAGTAACTATAAGCTTATAAACTAGTCAGTTAATTGTCCAAAGGGCACAGAATCACTGAAAACTGCTATGCACTGTCTACAGATATTGATGCTTGACTATAGTTAACTGTTTATGTGCAGTTGTCTTACTACCACTCTGGTTTCTAAAATAATAAAAATTGATGGGTCAATATTTAGCCAGGGTAGTCGACGTTTTTTTAAACACTGGCTAAATGAAATCTGTATATCCAGCGCCATTGTCTGGATAGGGACCGGCACTGAATATCCAGATTTTGCATTCAATATGAACACTATCCATACAGCTGTGATATACAGGAAGAAGGCAAGCACTAGAAAAAGCAGTAGAAGACGGAAAGCATGCTAAAAGTGAAACCAAAACAGGGAAGGAGAAATAAAAAGAGAGGAGGTAGAAAGAAAACACAGATGGAAAAGATATATGAGAAAGACGATGACAACAAAAAGCAAGTGGGAAGAGAGAATAACAACTTTAGTGAGGGTTTCTCACTAACAATGCCCAACAGCTCCCTCTGCTGGAAAACTAAGTTCCTTAGCACAATAGATATATATATATTTTTTTTTAAATCGCTAAATGACAGCAAAATCCCTGTGTCAGCATTACATTTTAGAGACAGAAAAGAAAAAATCCCTAAAGGTATTAGTTCAAGTAGCTGCTAAAAATATCCAGTAGAAACTGGAAGGCAGGCTTTTGTCATGGGCTTTCCCCTGTGTCTTATGAAAAAGAAAACAAAATCCGACATAGAGATCAGTAGCATCTGTCTTGCCTGAAATTGCACAGTGTTAGGCTTCTAGTGTAAATATATGTGGAGCTGCTGAATTTTCCTGACAATTAGCATCGTCCTAGAGGCCCTCCAGATCTGTACATATAAATAGTAACAAGCAGGGGACCTGGGATCTGACAGAGCTTGAGTAATGAGCACAGATTTACCCTTAGTACTGAGGCATGTACAACAGAAAGGGTTAAGTCTGAATTTAGTGGAACAGGAATAATTTGTTCTATTGTCTTCCTCATATCTGAGGCCTATATGGTCTCCGAAACTCATAAGCAAGATCTGCACAAAAAGGGTAATTGTCAACGCCATTTCTGCAGGCATATCTGCATAAATACACTTTTAAATAATTGATCATCCATTAAACAGCTACAAGTACATGTGTATAGCCCATACATGCATGATGTTACCTGCAGCAAGGGCTTCACTTGCTCAAGTGCTTTTGAAAATTCAAGCCTGTGCGCATACATTTAACCCAGAAAAGTTATTGTGCACCCAGAACGAAAGAAGTACATAGTCTTTCTAGAATAATTTTCAAAACAGAAAATTATGCATATATGTTTGCTTTGAAAAACCAGCAGAGGGAAAAGTATCACTCCCATAATCTTCGTGTTGGTTCAACAAAAGGCATCGAGCCTGCAAAATTGGGACATTTACAATTTTTTCTGTATTTTAAAAAGGTTTTGTTGAATGCAGAGCTTCTGGTAAAATACATATAGAGTCACAGGGAAAAAAACATGTTTGGTGGCATGCACAATGGGATCAGCCAGTATTACACAAAAACATGTTGAAAAAATGAGCAGGCATCACTTGGCGCTTACATGTTGAAGCGACAATTTTGCTACTTACATGTGCCAGTGGTGGATTTAGCAAGGCACATGTCTAAGAGGAGCCAATTAATGAGCCGGGCTGCAAAACTTAAATATTTTGCATTTGAAGATGGTTTTGAACTCCAGAGAGATAAGCACCAGGGTCGCTTTTACCTATGGGCACAAAGGGCAGCTGCCCTATGCCACTGCATAATTGGGGCCCAGCTGCCCTGCTGCCCATAGGTAAAAGCGGCCCTGTTCCTGCCTTCTGCTCCCTCAGACCCTTGTAAGCACTCTAGTGAACAGACCAATGACTTCCTGCTTCTAGTCTGTTCAATAAAGCGCCGCTCACTTCTCTTACAAGTGGCCTGAGAGAGCACTGTGCTGCTCTGGGGAGGGGGGCCCACAAACAGGAGGCGGGCCATGAACAGGGAGGGGTTATTCTCAAAAATGTTTGGCCAGGGCCCCAGAAAGGGTTGAAGCGGCCGTGGAAAGAACAGTTCACTCTCAAGCTCTCCTTCGAAGCCCAGATTAAAACAAAACATGAGCTGACAGCTATAAATGTGCTTTATGCAACTAACAAATCTGGTGCCCCCCTCCACCCAGCCACGTTCAGTAATTCACTCTTTTTGAGTTTCCTGAAGACCCAGTGATGATATTGGTGCCTCCTTCTATGCTTGCGCCCATTGCGGCCGCACCACTCACACTACCCTTGGTACGGCCTTCGCTATGCATGATTTGGAGCAGATGACAATGCTAGCACTCAAATGTTTCCAGCTGTCCTGCTATATCAGCTTTGCCAAGACCTCTATAATAACCACAGCTTTGGATGCTATGAGCACTCTAGCAACGATCAGCCGCTTGACTGAGGACCAAATACAGTTCAGGGCAACAATCCACAGGATCACCATGAGTCGATACTGTCTCGATGGCACTTAAAAACAAAAGACCTCTAGTGGCTCTAGGTAGCGCCGTACCTAGGCCTGTGCAAGCGGTGCAGCTGCACAGGGTGCAAACAAATAGGGGTGCATTTGGGGCTCTCCCCCCCCCCCCCCCCGCGCTGCCCACCCAGCCGTTGCTTTTCTTTTTCTTTTGGTAGTGGTGGCAGCAATTTAAAAAAAACAAGAAACAAGGGTCTTTGCAACTCCGTGCTTGCATGACTGGTCTGGCCCCTCCCTCTTCTGACACAAGCATACGTCAGAGGAGGGAGGGATCAGACCAGCCTTGCAAGCGCGAAGTTGGAAAGACAAGTGTTTTGTTTTGTTTTTAAAATTGGAGGTCCGCCGCAACTGCCAAGAGAACCGGAAAAACAGCGGGAGGGCAAGGGCAGGGTGGGCAGGCATCGCAGGGGGGGGGGATGCGCTAGGTTTGCAAGTTGCACAGAGTGCATTTATGGCTTGGTATGGCCCTGGCTTTAGGAAAATGGCCTTCTGACCCCTCTTGTCTCTGCCTGGTTTCAGGGAACTTGCAGGTGATATATAGACGGAGTCCAAAGTCAAATCCTGGTCTTGGGCTTCACAGCCAAAACATTGCAGGGGTATTCTTAGTGGTGCTGGAAGGAAAAAGCCAAGACTTTGCACCTGAGGAGAGAGGAACTATAGGGAACCTGACTCAAGAAGTGCCAAGTATTAAGCTCTTCCAAGATTCAGAGGGCTCTGTAAATGCTTCCTGAGATGACAGGAGAAATTACAGATATTTGCTTTCACTAGAGAAAGAGCCTAAGGACTGGGGTTAGTGGTAAAGACTAAGAGACTGTAAATGGGCACTTGTATTTTATTTGGTGTTCTACCAGCACCCTTGAGCTGTGGGCTTCATCTATTCTGGGACTGTGTAATTTATTTAAGGGAGTTCCACTAAATCTTTATTTTGGTTTAGAACAAACTTTTGGACCTGGACTAAATTCTATTGGCTACAAGATAACAAGAGCGAGTGGAGATTGAGGCTACTAGGCCCAGTGCTGGCACTACCATTAGGTGAACTAGGTGATCACCTAGTGCGCCAGTTGTCTGGGGGAGCCACTGCCACCGCTGGGACCTGCTGAAGCTGCAATGGCCGCAAATAGCCCCGCAGTGCTTACCTTGAAACGTTGGCGCCAGGGGCTGTTTGCTTCCACCCCTTCCGACGCCCAATGCTGACTTAATGTTTGCAAACAGGAAGTCATCAATGGGTGGGCTGAGCGGGCAGAAGCAAACAGTCCCACGGTGCCGAAGTTTCAAGGTAAGTGCCGCAGAGCTACCGTTGCACGTCCCAGAGAGAAAGCAGCAGTGGTGTGTCAATGGGCGCTGGAGATGAGTGCAATGGATGAGCTTCATCTAGGGCACCTCATCTCCTTGTGCCAGCCCTGGATAGGCCTCCCAGCTTAAGCTGCTCCTGCCCCCTGTAAAATCTCAAGAGTCGGATCTCAAAGGGACGTGCTGGCTCCTGGAAGTTGTGCCCCTGGTCAGCTGAACAGTGCGAAGAGTCACTGTACAGACTCACTGACTGGCAGAGGTTACATAGGGGTTATACTTGTATTGCTGCTGTACAGTGTATTCATTCAAGAACCGCCCACACCATACCCAGAACTTGCTTCCTTTAAATCTTTGCATGCTGCCTTCATACATGTCTAAGTAGTCTCGCTTCCAAAATCACTACTTTAAGGGTATGCCTATTGACATTTGTAAATGGCCCCTGCTGCACAGTAACCTTTCTAGAATCACCTGCTTTGTGTCTATGGGAACAATGATTATTGCATCTGACCTTTACATTATCTCTTTGATAAGTTACTCCACAGCTGCTACGTGATGCTGTTTCTGGAGAGCGATTTTGGCACTTGGATCTCATGACAACGTGGCATTTGCAGTCCTGCTTTGTGCATGGATGACTGCGATGTGAAACCAGAGCTAGGAATCAGGTGATGTTATAATGAAAACGTAAAAACAATTGTTATTCTGGCTCACTCTTAACATGAGATGGGTGCAGGGGAGAAGATCATTCTGCAAGGCCTTCCACTAGGAGAACAAACTCACTTTTAACTCCTGTTGATATTACGAACAAAATACAATACACTTGACTGATATTCCCACAGATGTCTACTTGTACTTGACAAATATTTGTAACATGCTATGCAGTCCTTCTGTCCTTTCATCTAGAGATCAGAGTGTTCACAAATTTCTCTTTATGAATGCAATGTAGATATTTGAACAAAAAAGTCATTCCCTTTCACCAACATATTCTCCAAAGACTTCCTACCCAGTTCGTTACAGTAAAGCATTACCCTTTATTCACCTGTGGAATATTCCCCAATGAAGCATTAACAGTGCATTCCATGGGATGCCCCTTCCCACAATAAGCTTATTCTCGGTTCCTGAACTGCACGGATCACGGAGTTTGTTAAGCTCGGTCCAAAAGCAAACATGACAGCATCTGAACTCTTCAGATATGCTGACGCAGAGATAAACTATACACATTCCCTTCAATTTTCCTAGGACTGATTTATCTGGCTTTAGTGCAAAAAAGACTCTATTGCTCTTGGCATGCCACTATCCAAAGAAAATCTTTTGCCAGATCCTCTTAGCAATTTAAAAAGAACTGAGAACTTTTTACCTCTTCTCCCTCTGCACAGAAAACATACTTTCCATTTGTCTTGGAGAGATACAAGCGCCTCACTCACAATATCTATGTAATCCTTTTTTTTCTGGCAAAAACAACTTACTGCATATCCAGTGGGGGATGTACACAACTGTACCAAGCTTGAAGAAAGGTCAAAAATGTGGAAGTTAAGATTTAATGCTAAAAAATGCAAGGTCATGTGTTTGGACTACAAAAATCCAAGAAGCAGTATAGTATAGGGGTGAAGTACCTCAATGCACGAAAGAAGAGTAGGACTTGAGAGTGATCACATTGGATGATCCTAAGATGACCAAAGAGGTCGAAAAGGCATCAGCGAAAGCCAGAAGGATGTATGGCTGCATAGAAAGAATGGCCATTAGGGAAAAGGAAGTGATAGTATAAGTCTCTAGTAAAACCTCATTTGGAGTACTGTGTATAATTGTGGAGACCGCACCTTCAAAACGATATAAACAGGATGGAGTCAGTCCAGAGTGTGGCTACTAAGATGGTCAGTGGTTTTCGTCATAAGGCATACGGGGATAAACTCAATATGTGTAGTTTGGAGGAAAAGCAAGACAAAGGAGATACGATAGAGATATTTAAATACCTCCATGGTATAAATGCACAGGAGGTGGCCCTTTTCCGATTAAAAGGAAGTTCTGGAATGAGGGATCATAGGATGAATATGAAAGGGGATAGGAGTAATCTAAGGAAATATTTCTTTACGGAAAGGGTAGTGGATGTGTGAAATAGCCTCCCAATGGAGGTGGTGGAGAAAAGAAATGAATCCGAATTTAAGAACGGATGGGACAAGTACAAAAGATCTCTAAGGGAGAGGAAGTGATTGTAGAACATAACAGTACTTATGGATGGGCAGACTGGATAGGCCCTATGGCCTTTATCTGCAGTCGTTCTCTATGTTTCTATTCAGCAACTATTATGTTCTTATTAGCAGACACTGCAAAACATTTGCAGTGATCTCAGTATTTAGCCCACCTCCCAATCTGACCCAAGCCTAGTTTCTCTCCTTATCCCACCCCCATACACTCCTTCTCTTCCCCTTCACCAAAGCACTCTCTTTTCCCTTCTTTCTCCTCCCTCCCCCAAGCCCTTTACCTCTCTCTACCCTCCCCACCACCCCCCCTCTGGCACTCTTTCCTTCTTTCAATTCCCCTCAATGCACTCTCTCACTCTGTTCCCCTCCTTTCATTCCCTCCCCCAAAGTACTCTCTTTGCCTTCCCTACTCCCAGGGGCGGCCCAAGGGAGGTGCGGGGCCATGTGCGAAAACTCGGTGCGAGGCCTCATTTGCATAAGGGGCCTCATTTGCATAAATATTTGCATAATGTTGCCACACACTAACTTTTAGTAAACATGCCTCTTGAGTGTATGGATATGAGTGTATGGATAAAGAAAAAATAAAAGATTTCTACATTACTATAATCCAGTGCCAACTGCCAGGCACATTAGGAACTACTACAAACACTACCCATTTAGAACCCATAGCAAACCCGCCGTATCCTAACAGCACTAACAGGACTCACAAAGCACCAGACCCTACCTATCAAAAGGCAACACTGCAAATATTAAACAAATACATCTCAGAGAATAACAATACATGACCTACTGGGGAAAGAGAACAAGTGGCAATGTCAAATAGGAATTACATAAACAGAAACTCAGCTCAGTTACACATGCAGAACATAGACCATCACCAAACAAGGAATCACAATTTAGAAACAGGAAGACAATAATTAAACTGGGAACCCCAAAAGCCAAACTTGGAATGTACAACAACACTGTAGAAATAAAACTATAAATTAATTTCCTCTTGTACTAAACAAAGCACAGACGTTAATGATGCACATTTCCCAGAACTGACATATTCCAGTTAATAAATTCAAAATAAAGAGAGATTTTTCTACCTTTTGTGCATTTTTTTTTCAGTTGCAATTGTTAGCCACTTTCTTCTGGTTTCTTCGTGTCTTCTGCTACCTCTCCATCGTCTGCTGTCCATTTGTCCTTTCTTCTCTCTTCTAGTTTTTTTCCATTCTCTCTCTACATCTGCTTTAACATACTAATCTTTCTCCTTTTGCTCTTTCCTCATTCCTATTTCATCCACTCAGATTTTACCCCTCCATCCTCAATCCCCACTTACTCTCCCAATACCCGGCCAATTGTAGCTTTGTCTTCCCTCCCACACAAAATATTTTCCCCTCTCCATTTCACTCTCCCAGCTCCATCCCATTCTAATCCTCCCACAACATCGGCTCCCTTCTAGTTCCAGCCCCATCCAGCATCCACTCCCTTCTAGTCCCCGCATCAGCCCATTTCCAGTCTTATCCTAGCCCCACCATCAGCCCATTTCCAGTCCTAGCTCCCCCATCCATTTCCAGTCCTATGCAAGTCCCTCCATCAGCTCATTTCCAATCCCAGCCCACCCCATCAGCCCATTTCTAGTCCTTTCCTAGCCCCACCATCAGCCCATGTCAAATCCCAGCTCCCCTCCACTCAGCCCATTTCCAATACAAGCCCCCCATGAGCCTACTTCCAGTTCTAGCCCCTCCATGAGTCCATTTCAATCTAAGCCCCCCCAACAGCCCATTTCCAGCCCTATCCTAGCCCCTCCATCAGCCCATTTCCTGTCCTAGCTCCCCCCCCCCACTCAGCCCATTTCCAGTCCTTGCTCCCTCCCCTCACAGCCTATTTCCATTCCAAGCCCCGCTCCCCATCAGCTATTTGCAGTTCAAGCCCCCCCAAGGAGGGAGGAGTGGCCTAGTGGTTGGGGCAAGGTACTACAGGCCGGAAGGTTGGTGGTTCAAATCCCACTAGAGGACAGCAACCTTGGGCCGGAAGGACTGGGGTTTCTAGTCCCACAGGTGCTCCTTGTGGTCTTCGGCAAGCCACTTAACCCTCCATTGCCCATGTTCCCTATAAGTATTAGTGTATGTGTCTCATATCCCCTTGTGTTTAATGTATCCACCCCAACTCTCTTTTTGTGGCTCTAAAAAGCCTGCGCTGATGGAGCTGATGCTGCAGGGAGGGCTCTGCTTGGCGGGGGGGGGGGGCGGGGGACACTTGATTCTGCTGCTGCCATGGCGGCGGCAGCAGCAGCCAGTTTTGTTTTGTTTTTAATTTATCTTGGCTGATGCAGAATGTTGTTTGTGCGGGGCCCCCTGAAACGCGGGGCCCTGTGCAAACAACATTCTTGCTCAATGGACGTGCCAGCCCTGCCTACTCCCCTGCTTCCCCACTGACTCTTTGTTCTGTCTCCTCTTCTGTCTTCTCCTCTCACTGGCTCCCCAGCCCCCATGGCATACCTGCTATCACGGCTCCTCATATGAACCAGGTTCTTCAGGTGCTAGCAGCACCATTCTTTGGCTACACGCTGCATGGTGTGACCCCCTCCATTGGGCCACATGCATTACCTGAATGCATAAACCTAGGCGTGCAGACATTTTATAGTAACCTATCTACTGGGCACATAAGACTTTTATTTAGATTTTTTACTCTGTGCTTGGTCTTGAAGATAAATCCCTGGTACTGATTAGGATTTTTAAGCAAGTCAATGTGCTAGGAAAATGATCTGTCAGTCAATATTCAGACCTAACTTCAAGTGCTTTTTAAAACCCCAGCTGCAGCTTTAAACACAAACATGAATATTGACCTCCTCCATCAACATATGCAACAACAACATTTGCCACCAGTTACTATTACTTTTATATAGCATTTCTCCTGGTATGGCCCCAAAACAGTTTGCAATAAAATTATATAAATTACATAACAGTATAATCAAATCACAAAAATATACCATCCATAGACATGGCATTCAAAAACCATATACAGTCATACATTTTACATTTTACGCATAACAGTAACACATCATCTATAAACTTCGAAATCATTGGAGAACCCATTCCTAAAAGTCAGGCCACACATATGAAGAAACATTTCTTGGTTTCAATCACCATAACATCCAAAGCAATCTGCAATAATCCTTTTTGAGATGAACGCAGGGACCTAGCTAGCCAATTCTTCCTAATCAGGTGCCAGATCATGAAGGATTTTAGAAACCCAAGAACAAGATCTTAAATTCCATTCTGCATTCAACTGGTAGCCAATGAAGCATTTTAAGTGCAAGCTGCATATGCGCATGTAACTTAGTACCAGTTACTATCTCACAATCGTATTTTGTATCAACTCAGGTCTAAGCAATGAATTTTAGACACGTTCACATAAAAAGAATTACAATAGTCTAAACGGGCCATCACCAATGCTTGCATAAACCAAATATTCCACAAATAACACCAATACTTCCCAATCACTATAGTGACCTTAGATGCATACTTAGAGACAAATCCAAAATGACACCCAGCAATTTAATCTCCTCTGCAGGTTCTAGTTTGACATCCGACAAAAAAATCTGAGGGCAGTATGTTCAAACTCTAGGCCACTTCAATCATTAAAGCTCTGTTTTCAAGTGATATAACCTCAAATTTATTCCTTTGCAACCAGTTCTCTACTCCCCCCACTGCAGCATTATATTTTATTACAGTCTCCTGCCTATCTTCAGAGAATGCACAAAAAAATCTGTATAACATCTGCAGACAGATGACAGAGCAGCACCCTGAATCGCTTTAGCCAAAGGATGTGAATATACATTAACCAAAACTGGTGACAAACTAGACCTTTGCGGCACTCCACCCAAGGCCAATCTAGCTGTAGAATAAGCAGCCAACACAGCTGCTGAGTTCTGCTCATTAAAACTGAGTGAACCCAGTCAAGGGGAGTATGTACAATACCACAATATGATCTTCCAATCTAGCCAACAAATCTCATGGACAACAGTATCAAAAGCTCCTGTAAATTGCAATGTAACAATCACTCCTGACGTACAGAGGGTGTCGTGATTCTGATCCTGCAGGGCACATCTAGCTCCGCGGGATCACAATCATAATCAGACCTGTATGTTCAGGCTGGGACTGCAATTCAGCCCAGCCTGCATGTACAGGCCTTTCCTGACTAACTCAGTCAGGGCTTTTAAATGGAGCCGCAGCGCCATGGCATCCGGTTTCCATGGCACTGTGGCTCCATTTAAAAAATGCAAACCCTGGCTGCCGGCTCCTGAAGCTAATTCCCCGCACCCCGACCCCCGATCTGGCCTCCCAGGGCCAGGGTCGAGCTGCAGGGAATGCCCTCTGCCTCCTGCTGCCTCTTCCCAGCCCCGGGCCTGCCAATCCTGTGAAAGGTATGACCAGAAGTAGATGGCCTGGCCTTTTCTTCTGAGGCAATGGAGGGTAAAGTAACTTGCCCAAGGTCACAACTTGCCAGTGGGAATCAAACCCAGATTTCTTGGGGGTTAGGCTGTTGCTCTAGCCACTAGGCTACTTCTCCACTCAGATAGGGGACCTACAGGTTTAGCAGCTGCCACTAGACATAGGAATATCTTTTGAACATCTGGCCCAATATTTCTTCTCTCTCTCACACATCAAAAAATAAATCAAAGCAACATTCTGTGGAGGAACATTTGTGGGGAGCAGACCACTGCATCAATGATCTTATGATCAAAATACTACAAGAGAAATTTTAAAGAATCTAGGAACATAAGGCTTTTCAAGTTAAAATTATCAAACACTTCAGCAGGAAAATAAAAGGACTTAACAAAGACTTGCGATTTTTAACTCGCTACCAGAAACAATCGTATAGCCTCTCTGTCACCCACTGGTTACTCTAACGCAACCAATTCCAGCCCCCCTCTCCCCCCCACCACTGTTTCCTCATGCTATCCTTTTAATATAGGTTGATAAAGTAATGCACCTTTTATCTTTAACCAGATATTCAGAGACTTACCCAGTTAACAACTAGAGTTACTCATCTGCACGACTGTGTGCTAACGCCGCAACAGGACCTAGTTAGTACTAACATGTGTTAACGGCATTAGTTTGTTAATATACTAGTACGCAGTAGCAACTCTAGCTGTAAGCAGCAGTATTGAAAATTGCTAGCTAAAGTTAAATTAATAAAATAATCTGGTTAATTTTTGGAGAGAGATATTTCTAACCAGATTTAGCCAATTATCTTTAAACCAAAAGCATTGAATATTGTCACCGTCCGGTTAGATGACAACTGCGTCCCCAGCATGCCTCTGGTTAAATTTTGGCTGGATATCTGTTCAGACACATTTTAACGCATTGATAGTCCCAAAATTTTAAAACTTATGATTTAACTGGACAAATTGAATAGTGACTTTGTCATCCCCAAAGCTAGTGATTTAAAGTCGTTCAATAAAACAACATCTCCTTAGATTATGTTTTCATTTGTTAACTTTTTTATTCCTGTCTGTGTGCAACTCGGGGTCTTCTTGTGAGGCCAGGTGTGGGACACACTAGAGAGGAGGGAGGGAAGGCACTGCCCTTAAATATGTGGACAGCCAGATGTAACCCTCCCTTCCCAACTTATTCAGATTAAAGGACCACAGCAGATGATGTAAATCAATGAAGTCACAAAGTCAGGGTAGCTACCTATAAACACTAGCTCAACATCCCCACGAAGCTGCCCAGGAGTCCTCCGCCCGCACTTCTACCAGTAGAGGGAGCACTGCTTGCTCCTCATGACTAAAAATGCAATATCGCAGCACCTTCCCCTAGCAGCAGCGTGGGAACATTGGGCAAGTGCCTAGGGACACCTGCACTGACTGTGTGATTAAAACCACGATATTGCAGTGCCTCTCTTTACTGGCAGTAGCATGGGTTTCTCAGTCTGTGGTCAAAATATTAGGATTCGTCAGAGATCTGCCCTCTAAAAGTTGGAACAGAAAGGGAGAGTGTCCTATGATTCTCCTGAAACATAGGAGGAGATTTGGAACGTTTTTTCACCTGTGAACTGCGAAGTTGCAGGGGGCTTCCAATCCTCTCTTCACATCAGCCCCTTCTTTAATTCCTGCAATTCTGCGTGCGAACAACACTGTGAGAGAGAAACTGGAAAGGAGAGAAAGAGACCGACAAACAATATAAGAGAGATTGTCTTCATGTCTCTTTCCTTTTTTTCTTGTTTCACTCCCCTTTTTTTGTTTCCTTTCTTTCAATGTTCTCTGTGCTGCCAGTACGGCTGTCTAATTTCCTACCGGCCTTTCTTAATCTTGGTCTCTCTTTTCCCCTCACTCCCTTCCCTTACATTCTTTATTCCCCCTTCTATTTCTTCCTCTGCTGCTCTCTCACTCACTCTCCCTTCCTTCGGCCTCTCTTTTCATCCCTCCTCTCCCTGTCTATGGTAGATTTCCTGAACTGGTCAAAGGCTGCAGCCTTAATTTACTGCACCTGCCTCAAGCTCCCCCAGGATGACTGGGGAGTCTGAATAAAGATCTCAACCAGGAGATGCTAATAATGTGGATTATCTGGGTAATCTCTCTCTGTTACTTCTGCTATTTCTCCACTTATAAATAATGAAGCAGCCATTTATTTATGAATTTTCCTGCCCTGAAGGAGGACCCTGAGCATCTATCAAGAATACAAATTCCAGTATACACAACCAATAAAATTTAAATTACAAATGTATAAATATATATATGCATCATCCAGACTCCAGACATGCAGTTAATACATCTCCTGCCTTCATGTTTACCCCACGTTAAATCTCCTCTTATAGACAATGGAAACTGCTGATAATGAATTACTGGAGAGAGACAAGAAAAATGTGACCCATGCATATTATATGAAAGAAAAGACATCACGGGCAGGTAGATTTAGTGCACTGGAAGGAACTGGTCCCTCTTGTAGAAAGCCAAGGTTAATATTCCACAGCTGCCGTTACTAATCTCATTACAGACAGGCAGATCTACTTCAGGACAGACCCTACCTGCTTTTCTCCATACAACACTTTCAATAGATGCTGGTGCGTTGGGTCGAATAGAGGAGGGTACATAGAACATGGATGCCTGAGATAATGAAGGGTGTTCAATGCATCCTACATGGAAGCATAGTAACATTTGTATTTGAAGCATTTATATACCGCCCATCTGCAAAACAACACAATCTAGACAGTTTACAGTCAGGTACTGTATTATATTCCCTCACCCCCAAAGGGCTCACAATCTACATATGTACCTGAGGCAACAGAGGATTAAGTGACTTGCTCAAGACTACAAGAAGTACCTAGGAGGGACTAGAGACCCCAATCCTTCCAACCTGAGGTTACTGCCCCTGAGCAGGAACTAAACCCTCAGCCCTCCCACATGAGGTAACTTGTCCCAACCACTAGACCACTCATAGTAAATGGTGGTAGACACAGACCAGCATGACCCGTCTAGTTTGCCCAGCAAAGTGTTTAGGGTTGCAAATGCCGTTCTGTGCCTTTTACTTTGGGATGTAAGCACCACTCCGTGCAAGTTACCCCACTGTATGCGTAACTGCGGCTCTGTGACAGCTACTCCTGCTCTGCTTTTTTGAAATGTGAAAGTCATTTAAGTTTTGTTCTGAGCAGGAATGCTCCTCTTCCTACTTAGGGATCCTCTTTGCTTATGCCATGCCTTTTTGAATTCCGTCATCGTTTTTGTCCCCATCACTTCCAGTAGGAGGACATTCCAGGCAACCCCCACCCTTTCAGCTTCATGTTGATGGCCTCTAGTTGTATAGCTTCCTCATCTTTGGAAAAGGTTTGTTTGCTCATTAAAACCTTTCAAGTATTTAAACATCTGTATCATATCTCCCCTGTCCCTCCTTCCTTATAAGCTATATTTAGGCTTTGCCTTTTCTCAGACAGCGTCTGGTGCAAACCCCATACCATTTTGGTCATTCACATCAGAAATCTTTTTATATCCTTAGCAAGATATGGCCTCCCCAACTGAACCCAAGACTCTAAGTGAAGCCTCTCCAATGACCTGTACAGGGGCATTATCACCTCCTCCTTGCAACTGGCTATGCCCCTCTCTATGTAACCTAGCATCCTTTTGGCTTTGGCCACGGCCTTGTCAGATTGTTTTGCAACTTGAGATCCTCAGACTATCACCCCAAGGTCTCTCTCCTGGTCCATACAAATCAACCCCTCACCCCATATCACATAATGCTCTTTTGAATTTCTACTACTACTACTACTGAGCATTTGTATAGCATTACCAGTCATACGCAGCGCCTCACAGACATTTAAGAGACAACCCCTGCTCATCAGAGCTTACAATCTAGTCAAAACCAAACAATCTAGTCAAAACAAAACACAAAAGGTGTAAGCAGGGGAAAACAAGGGAAGGAAAGGAGATTAGAAGAGTCAAGATCCAAAAGCGGCAGCGAAGAGGTGAGCTTTCAACCTGGATTTGAAGAGGGTTAGAGAAGGTGCCTTGCGTACAGACGCAGGTAGTTTGTTCCAGGTGTAGGGTGCAGCAAGGTGAAAGGAGCGAAGTCTGGAGAGAAGGGCATAGATAGAAGCAGTTTGCTGGAAGAGCGGAGTTCCCGAGTGGGGTTGTAAGGAGAGATAAGAGAAGAAAGGTACTTAGGAGCTGCAGAGTGAATGCATTTATAGGTCAGCAGAAGAAGCTTGAACTGGATGCGGAAACGGATAGGGAGCCAGTGAACTGACCTGAGGAGTAATATGAGCATGACGAGGCTGGCAGAAGATTAGCCGTGCAGCAGAGTGTTGAATAGATGGAAACAGAGGGAGATGATTCAAAGGGAGACCAGCAAGGAGTAAGTTACAGTAGTCAAGACGGGAGGTGATTAAGGAGTGGATTAGCGTTTCAGTAGTGTGTTCAGAGAGGAAGGGGCAGATGTTAATGTTATAGAAAAAGAAACGGCAGGTCTTAGCTACAAGATGGATATGTGTGGAGAAAGAGAGAGAGGAGTAAAAGATAACCCCCAGATTGCGGGCCAAGGAAACAGGAAGGAGTACAGAGCTATCCACAGAGACTGAGAAAGGAGGAAGAGGAGGGGAGGTATTAGGGGGAAAGATAAGAAGTTCAGTCTTGGCCATGTTCAATTTCAAGTGGCGGTGAGACATCCAGGCAGCAATGTCAGAAAGGCAAGCAGAGATCCCGGGTCTGGATTGCCAGAGAGAGTTCAGGCATAGAGAGGTAGATCTGGGAGTCATCAGCATACAGATGGTACTGAAAGCCATGGAAAGAGATAAGCGCACCAAGGGACTGGGTATAGAGAGAGAAAAGGAGTGGACCCAAGACAGATCCTTGGGGTACACCAACTGGGAGTGGGGTAGCAGAGGAGGAGGAGCCACCAGAACACACACTGAAGGAGCGATGGGAGAGATAGGAGGAGAACCAGGATAGTACAGAGCCCTTAAAGCCAAGCGAGGACAGGATATCGAGAAGGTTGTGGTCAATGGTGTCGAAAGCAGCAGAGAGGTCAAGAAGGATGAGGACAGAGTACAGGCCCTTGGATTTTGCCAGGAACAAGTCTCTGGAGACTTTGGCAAGAGCCGTTTCAGTGGAGTGTAGAGGACGAAAGCCGGACTGTAAAGGATCCAGGGGGGCATGAGAGAAGAGGAAGTTGAGGCAGCGGCAGTGAACCGCACGTTCAAGTAGTTTAGAAATGAAGGGAAGGAGAGAGATGGGTCGATAATTAGAAGGACAGGTGGGATCAAGTGAGGATTTCTTGAGGAGAGGTGTGACCACAGCATGCTTGAAGTCTGCAGGGACAGTTGCAGTGGAGAGCGAAAGGTTGAGAATATGAGAGATGGAAGGGACAATGGTGGAGGAGATTGGGCTTAGGAGACGGGTGGGAATAGGATCAGAGGAGCAGGTACTGAGTTTGGAGGAAGAAAGAAGGTGTGCAGTTTCCTCTTCAGAGATCTCAGGAAAGGAAGAGAGGGTAGCAAGGGAAGGGGGGAGAGTTGGGAGTGGAGAAGGGGAGGAGCGGAAATAGCTGGGTTAGTGGGGAATTGGAGGGTGATCTTGTGGATTTTGTCATGGAGATTTCTGTACCCCAAGTGCATCACTTTGTACTTCTTCATATTAGATTTCAACTGCCAAGCATTAGACCATTCTTCCAATTTTCATAGCTCATTTCTCATGTAGTCAGCTCCCTCAGAGAGGTCCACTCTGTTGCAAATATTTGTATAATCTGCAAAAAGGCAAATTTTTCCTTCTAAGCCTTTGACAAAGTCACTTACAGAGGTGTTGAACAGGTGGTATATCAAATTTTAATAAACATAAACTGATTCCAGTACAGATCCCTGAGGCATTCCACTACTTACCATTCTTTCTTAGTGAACTCCATTTACCATCACCCTCTGTCATCTGTCAGTCAACTGGTTTCTAATCCAGTTCACTACCCTGGGTCCTAGTTGTGGGCTGCTCAGTTTATCCATGAGCCTTCTATGAGGAACAGTATTAAAATCCGAATAGTCCACACCCAGTGAATGCATTTAACATAACAAAAGAACATAAGAAGTGCCATACTGCATCAGAACAAGAGTCCATCAAGCCCAGTATCCTGTTTCCAAGCCAGTCTAGGTCACAAGTACCTGTCAGGTTCCCAAAAAGGTACACAGATTCTATGCTCCTTATCCCAGGGATAAGCAGTGGATTTCCCTGGTCCTCTTTAATAATGGTTTATGGACTTTTCCTCCAGGAACTTGTCCAAAATTCTTTTAAACCCAACTATGCTTACAGCTTTTACTACATCCTCCGGTAATGAATTCCAGAGTTTGATTATGCACTGAGTGAAAAAATATTTTCTCTGATTAGTCTTAAATGTGCCAGATTGCAGCTTCATTGCATGTCCCTAAATCTTTCTACTTTTTGAAGGAGTAAACAACCGATCTACATTTACCCGTTCCACTCCATTCATTATTTTATAGACCTCTATCATATCTCCCCTCAGCTATTGCTTACCAGCCTGTAGTTTTCTATCTCTTTTGACCTCATTAGTCCTTCTCCAGTCCCGAGCAACCTCTCCATTCTCTAAGGATCTATTAAAGACATCCTTAAGAGGACACACTAGAGCAGAGGTTCCCAACTCCAGTCCTGGAGGGCCAAACACCATTCAGGTTTTCAGGCTGTCCCTAATGAATATGCATGAGATACATCTGAATACAATGGGGGCAGTGCATGCAAATGTATTTATTTATTTATTTAACCAGTTTTGTATACTACCTTATCCTTCAATCAAAGTGCTTGACAAGACAACAAAGGCTTACATATTGAGGGTATGGGAAAACAAAAACAATACATTACAATATAAATACAAAACAAAACAGTATGTTATAATACTATATCAAAGTGAAATTAAATATACATAATGGTTAATTTATTTCACCAAATGATTCTATAAATAAGTAAGTCTTTAAAGATTTGCGAAAGTCCTTAAGGTCTTCCTGAGTTCTTAAGTCTTCAGGAATAGAATTCCATAACTCTGGTGCCATAAAGGAAAATGCTCTTTTAGAAGTCATTTGTTTTGATTTGTTGAAGTTCAAAGGAGTATTGAGTTTATTGATATTTTGAGATCGTCTTGGTCTTATGCTCTTGTCTTTTGAAATAATAGATTGCAGAATATCCGCTGAGGATTGGTGAAAATTTTTGAAAATAGTCATTAGGTTTTTATATTTTGCCCTTGCAATAACCGGAAGGAAATGTAACTGTTTGAGGACAGGAGTTATGTGTTCAAATTTTGTAGAGCCAGTTATAATACGCGCAGTGGTGTTCTGAACTAATTGGACAGGATGGATAGAGTGTTTAGGAAGACCTTGATACAAGGTGTTTCCAAAATCAAGTAGAGGTGTTATGACTGCCTGACATACCGTGCAAAAGTGATTTGTATTTAGTATTGGTTTTAGTCTTCTTATAATCTTTAAACAATGGTATGCTTTTGACGCAATTTTGTTTACATGAGATTTTAAATTTAAATATTTATCTAATGTTACACCTAAATATCTTACTTCATCTTTAATTTTTATTTCTCTATTTAATAAATTAATTTCAATTGGTAGTTTTAAGGACTGGCATTTAGATATGAACATTGCTTCTGTTTTGTCAGAATTCATTTTTAAGTTGTTATTAAGCCAATCATTCATATCAGACAAACAGTTATTAATTTTTATTGTATCAAAGGTATTTTGGTCAATTATAGTATAAACCATAATGTCATCGGCGTATAAATGATAATTAATTTCAAGAAGATTAATAATTTGACATATGGGTTGAATATAAATATTAAAGAGAATAGATGATAAAGCTGAACCTTGAGATATGCCTTGTCAAATCGAAAATTGAGAGAATTTTTTGTCACCATATTTTACTAACTGCGTACGATTAGTTAGATAAGAGGCAAACCATTTTAATGTATTGTTTCGTAAGCCAATATCTTGTAGACATTGTAACATCATTCTGTGAGACACAGTATCAAAAGCTGCTGAGACATCAATGAAGATTAACAGAAATAACATTTTTTTCAAGGCCTGTTATAAGATTATCAAAGAGAGAAATAAGTAGAGTTTCCACATTGTGATTAGGTTTAAATCCATGCTGATGTATATCCAAAAGGGTATACGAGTCAATGTGATCTGCAGCTGATTTTGCACTACTTTTTTCTATAATTTTTGAGATAAATGATAAACTCGAAATAGGACGGAATGACTTAGGGGCATGTTTACTAAAACCCTGCTAAAGTGCGGGCCGCGGTAGTGTGCGGATGCCATATAAGGAGTGGGC
The DNA here is from genome assembly GCA_033557465.1 of Ichthyophis bannanicus. Classification (NCBI taxonomy): domain Eukaryota; kingdom Metazoa; phylum Chordata; class Amphibia; order Gymnophiona; family Ichthyophiidae; genus Ichthyophis; species Ichthyophis bannanicus. Next base: position 87,025,267 of record CM066043.1, read on the forward strand.
GTTTCTTCCTGAAAAAGAAAAGCCGTGATTTACATATGCGCTAAGGTGCGCGGCGCCCATGTGCGCCCCGCACATTAGCGCATGAGGAAGCTGCGCGGGAGGCATAAGTGGCACGCTGATGTGCAAGCAGACGAGCAGAGCCACAGCACAATGGTGAAGACACTTACCAAAGGTGCAGGGATCAGGGGTTCAATCCCCACAGTGCCCAATGAAAACAGCTGGCTGAGGCATTACTTTATGAGCCACTGTAATAGTGGGCGGCATAAGGCAGCGTGCTATTGCTTTAGCATGCATTTTAATATTGGGCAGCATAAGGCGGCGCGCTGATGTGCAAGCACAGGAACAGAACCATAGCACAATGGTTAAGACACTGACCAATGGTGCAGGGATCAGGGGTTCAATTCCCCACAGTGCCTAATGAACAAGGCTGGCTGAGGCAGTACCTATTATGGGGAAGATTGCTTTAGGAGGCATTTTATTTTTATGTTAAATATCACTACTAGCAAACGCACTCTCAAAGCGTGTTAACATAAGGCGCCCCATAAGGCACATTTTAAAGTGCACTGTCCGCCAAGGCACCCTAGAATGTTGCTTATAGGGCGCTTTATAGGGTGCCGTATGAGGTACCGCAAGGTCAGAGTACTGTTTTTGATGGCAGCACTGTGCAGTTTAAGGGATGAAAAACATAAGTAGGTGCGCTGACATGCAAGGAGGAGCAGCAGTGGAGCACAATGGTTAAGGCACTGACTGCTGATACAGGGGTCATGAGTTTGCTCCCCAGGGTGCCTAATACATAAGACTGGCTGAGGCATCAGCTTTGCACTGTACATTTTGTTTCCTGCAACACTTTATTTTTATTTTATTAATTGCTGCCAGCAAACACGCCCTCACGTGCCGTAATTGAAGGTGCCGTAGAAGGCACCCTATAAGGCACTCCATAGGGCACATTATAAAGTGCACTGTCTGCCACGGCACCCTAAAATGTCCCCTATAGGGCACCCTATAAGTTGCATCACAGGATAATGTATAGTGCACCTTATATGGACGGGAACCATAAGGTGCCCTATAGGGCGCCCTATAAAGCACCCTCAGAGGCACCTTATAGGTACAGTACGCTGAGGGTGGTTGTGCTGGCAGCAAAAATGTACATTAAAAAGAGATAATGCTTAGGCCAGCCCTATCAAATAACCCCACTGTGGGTTTGAACCCATGACCTCTTGCTTCACAGGCAGTGAAGTAACCATTGGGCTACAGCTCTATAGCTGCTAGCAAGCCTCTGGCTGGCTGCAGAGAGCCTGCACGTCACCACACAGACAGTCTGCTGTGGTCACTAGGATAGGGTTAGCCCACCCGTACCCATGATGCACTGCACATGCAAATCAGCTGTCCACAGATAAACAAAAGATAGGGTATGCACCCCCACAGCACCTCGGCCTGGTAGGGGGAAGTGACCATGTGCACCCCCACAGCACCTCGGCCTGGTAGGGGGTACTGACCGTGTGTTTTACTGGCACAGAGTAGCTACACACCGTCACATTGTGCGGGTACTGTGCTCACCCTGAGGGTGCGGTGAGGCGCCCAGCACCAGGTCCACAGCACCTTCCATGGCTGAAAGAGGCCATGCCGTAGGTCCAAAGCAGTGTTAATGTGTGAGATAGGTAGTTTCTGCAGAAACACCTTGGATATCTCTGTCTGTCTCAGTCAGGTGTATCCCCTATGGACCCCTAGGAGGATCATGTACCACCACCCTCCTCCTCCAGGGCTGAGGGTGGCAAACAGGGTCTCCCATCAAAAGATCCACATTCTACCTCCCTGCAATGGTGGCAGTAGAGGGGACCATCAACCCCAGTCCTGTTGGGGAAAAGACACCCTTCAGGGCAGTCAATGCAGCTCTGTACATAACCATAACACAATAGCAGACAGACATTAGGCCTGTATATGCTAAGCTGCACCCCACCACTATCTGATATTCACCTTCAGCCGCTGCACCCTGCAAGGTGCTCCATCAAGACACATACCAGCTGCAAACAGTCTGCTAGTTAGTCCATAGTGCATGTTCCTGGTGGAAATGCATGCACCCAGAACTGGGATGGCAGCACACACAACAAGCAGATAAGTCAGTGACTGGCCCCCAAAAGAAAACCCATAAATATCACATGACAAAAATACTATATAGCACTATGGGGGTGCCTAGCCATGCTGTCGTCACTGCACAGTCAGGGTGAGAGTGATTCCCCAGCAGGACATACTGAGGTCACCCTGTCTGTGTAGGTGGTGGCCGGGCACTAAAATGTCCCAGTCAGTGCCCTATGCCCTGTGCAGATGCACCCTGGCCAGGCCACCCTGTCCAGGCTATACCCATGGTACCTTGCTCCTCATTATGCACATTGGCAGGCCAATACTGGCAACAGTGCTGGCAGTGTGGGCTGTGGAAGGTGTTTGCAGCCACCACACACTGTATAGACAGACACACACTCCGACACCTATGCCAGCATTGTGCTACTATAGAGGAGTTCAGCAGCCATGCCCACCACACCAGTCCTGGGCACAGTACAGGCATGGATATGGTACGCAATACTGTTGGGGGTCACTCCCCAGGGTGGTAAACACTGTCAGAGACCAGACCTGAAGCACACACCGCAGACATCAGAATGATTGTTATGATGGAGCTCAATCAGCAAACTGTGCTTAACGTAGGAATTTCTATCTGCCAGTACTCATAGCAAACGTTTGAGAACTGTGTACTGTAAACCCAGGTGTAGGGCTGCATTGTTAAGGTATGCAAGTGCTAGTATTGGGAGATGCACGCAGGGCCCAATGTCCTGCCTCTCCAGGAGGCATTGGCCAATGGCGCCTGTGGGTGTGGGTGTGGGTGTGTCTGCCCCTGTTGGCTGCTGCTTTACGGCAGAGGTTCCCAACTCCAGTCCTGGTGTGCCAAACACTGTTCGGGTTTTCATGCTGTCCCTCATGAATATGCATGAGCTACATCTGCATACCATGGGGGTGGTGCATAGATATGCAGCACAGGCATCTTTATTAGAGGCAGTATGGAACCTGAATGGTGTGTGGCCCTCCAGGAATGCATTTGGGAGACTCTGCTCTAGGTAATGCACCTGTTTATGGTGTCTGTGCTCGGTGGGGTAAAATATAGGCGTAGTAACCATGCGTATGTTCTCAGCAATAAAGGTTTGTCCTTACTATCACGGTTTAGTTGTGGGAAAAATATGTGGACTGGATTGGCAGTAGCCACAGCTGGGCTGTGAACCTGTGACCTTCTGTTTTTGCACACACTGTCTGTGTGCACTGCACCACCATGTTACCACAGATATGCTGCATTCCCTGGGGAGTCCATGACTGTACATCTGACAGAGCCTGTCTGTTGCAGTGGACGGTGCCAGCCTGCACAGAGCTAGGCACTGACTGCTGTGGCTAGCAGCCACTGCCCCTCCACCACCTGTACCGTTCCGCCAACATGCTGACATGTCCTTATCTTGGAAACAGCATATGACCTGATTGAGTTGTGGCACTCCAGGACTGCATTTGGGGGACTCGGCTGTAGGTAATGCCCATTGTTATGATGTGTGTGTGGTGTAGGGTAAAATATAGGTGTTTGAACCATGCTTATGTTCTCTGCAATAAAGGAGTGTCTTTACTATCTCTGTTTAGTGGTGGGTAAAATATGGGGACTGGGTTGGCAGGAGCCCCAGCTGGGATTTGAACCTGTGACCCTCTGGTCCTATAGGCACTGGCTGTGTCCGCTGCACCACACTGTGGCCACAGAGACATTGCAGTCCCTGGAGATAGGAAACCTGGCCGAACGGGTCAGAACCTCTGCTCTGCACAATTTTACTGTGGGCTCATTCACCGTGTATGGAGACAAAAGGGCAAATAAACCTCAAAAATGACCTCTGATAAAGGAAAATAAAACATAACCAAGCTGGGCAACAGTGATATCAATGGGCAACATTAAAAAACACTCCCAGGAAAGCTCCAAAAAAAAATGAAATGATTTTTGGAGGGGTCTACGGAGCGTAGACCCTTGCAAAAATCTTTTTTTTTTGGAGCTTTCCTGGGAGTGTTTTTTAATGTTGCCCATTGATATCACTATTGGCCAGCTGGATTATCATTTTTAAGAATTTTGTTGTGGTCATTTTCAGTTTTTATTTGCTATTTTGTTCTGTGCACATATATCACACTGCTCACGTTTTGTAGGTTTCCCCGGTTTTGCTGTACATTGCTGACGTAAATGGTTTCTCTTCCCTTTAAATCGGCTCTAACGCGAGGTTTTCACTCGTGGTATTTTTTTTGTTGAATTTCAGCCCCGCTCCTGTGCAGGGAGCCTCTCCCCTCCCACTCTCCACCCATTGACCCCGTCCCCCCGTCCCTCGGGAGCCTTCCTCCGCCCTCGGAATGCCTTTCCACGCCTCTATCGCACTTCAGCGCGCCGCGCACTTGTGCATGCGGCGCGCACGTGTGTGGGGCACTAAAAATGCACTATTAGCGTGTGCTAAGGTACCTTAGCGCACGCTCAAGTGCGCCCCGCACAATTGCGCGGTTTAGTAAACATACCCTTTAGGGTCAATGATGTCCAGTCATTTCCCTTTATAGACTGGTCAAATTATAGCACTCTTTAGTATAGGTGGTAAGTAACCTTGTTTTAAAGAAGTATTTACAAAATTTAAAATGTGAAAGCTAATATGATGTTTAGTACTTTTAATCCATTCTACTGGACATGGGTCAGCTGGTGAAGTTGTTGTATTAAGTGTGCTAATTATATTTTCAATCTGTTTTAAAGTTGGTAAAGAAAAATCCTTCCAGACTTTTGTGGATTCAGTGCAAGGTTTAAACCAAAGTTGGTGGAATTGTGATGTAGATAAGTTGTTTGACAAAATAGCATTCTTGCTTATCAGGTAATTTGCAAATTTTTGGGGGTCTATTTGAGGATCACCATATAAAGTGGTCACTTTTGTAAGTTGTTGAACAATGTTGAATAGTTCCCTTGGTTTGTTAGTTGCTTTCATTATTAGATGTGTATGGTATTGTTGTTTACGGTCATCTCATGCATATTTATTAGGGACAGCTTGAAAACCTGAATGGTGTTTGGCCCTCCAGGACTGGAGTTGGGAACCTCTGCACTAGAATATCTCTGAGCTCCCTCAGTATCCTGGAATGTATTTCATCTGACCCCATGGCTTTGTCCACTTTTAGTTCTTCAAGTTGTTCATAGACAAGTTCTTCTTTGAATGGTGTGGTATCTATTCAATTTCCATATATATCTTTGTGAGCCATCTGTGATCCATCTCCTGGATTTTCTTCCATGAACACAGAACAGAATTATTTGTTCAGTATTTCTGCTTTTTTTCTTCTCACGCTCCATACAGTGGAACTCAGCATCTTTTAGTCTTACCATTCCACTTCTGGGTTTGTCTCCTCTCTCCAACATATCTGAAAAAGTCTTATCACCTCACTTTACATTTTTAGCAATTTTTTCTTCTGCCTGTACTTTTGCTATTCTGATTTGCCTCTTGAGTTTTACCTGGCCTTCCTTTCTGTGTTCCTCTTCTTGTGATGTGATATATTTAGTGAAGGCAACATTTTTTGCCTTTATTTGTTTAGCCACTTTCTTGGAGAAACATATTGGTTTCCTTTTCCTCTTGCTTTTAATGGCTTTCCTTATATAAAGATCAGTTGCCATTTTTATACTTCCTTTCCGTGTGGTTCACTGCCTTTCCACATCGCTTATCTCCTTCCATACTCCCAGCTCCTCCTTCAGGTATTAGTAAAGTTGGCACGTTTAAAATCCCTTGAGTTTTGTGTGCTTGGACTCCACTTCAGCCCTTATATCAAATCATACCATGTGATGATCACTGTGGCCCAAGTGGGCATCCGCCCAGTCTCCATTTGTGAGCACCAGGTCCAGTGTCATCTCGCATGGGTTCCTTCACAATTTGTCTGAGCATCCACAGTCTCTGTGTCTTTCTAATTCTGCAGATGAGAGATCCCAATTCACATCTGACAGGTTGAAATCTTCTAGCAAAAACACCTCCCCTTTCATTCCCATCTTTTGGATATCCATGGCCAGTTCTCTGTCCAGTTTCTCTGTTTGTTTGTTTATTTATTTTACTTAGTTAGTTAGTTATGCTTATATACTGCTTTTCACCAGGTCAAAGCGGTTTACATTAAACAATAAGAGATACATTGTACAGCTCATAATGTATTTACAGGGGTTATACATTCAACATGGTCTCAACTTATTTATAGTCCCATATGGGTAAGCATCAGGATTTCCTAACTTATTTACAATTCTTCTTCATGTCTCGGCCACAAATCTATCTTGTGTACAACATAATCATGCCTTCACTGAGTGTTGCTTGGGTCTGTGCCAAAGTATTCTCTGAATAAGTGGGTCTTTATTAGGGCCAGCCCATCCATTGAGCAAGAATGTTGCTGGCACAGGGCCCCGCGCTTCAGGAGGCCCCCGCGCCAACAACATTCTGCACACTGCTCACCTTCTTTAACGGCACCTGGCAGGCTCAGCACAGCTCGTTACAGCCACCGAAGTGAAGAGCGTTGTTCCCTTCACTTCGGCAGCTTTATTCTAATGAAGATCGCAGGAACACCGGAGGTCAAAGGACACTTCCTGTGTCCCGGCTCTCAGCACGCCTGCGATCTTCATTACATTACAGCTGCGGAAGTGAAGGGAACAACGCTCTTCACTTCGGCGGCTGTAACGAGCTGTGCTGAGCCTGCCGGGTGCTGCTGAAGCCTGCCACGGGGCTCTTTGGGGAGGGGGGCTTGGGCTTGAAATGGGCTGTGGAGGGGTCTAAAATTGGAATTGGGCTGGGGGGCTATAATTGGAAATGGGCTGAATGGGGGGGGGAGGCTAGGATTGGAATTGGGCTGGGGGGCTATAATTGGAAATGGACTGAATGGAGGAGGCTAGGATTGGAAATGGGCTGAGGGGGACTAGGAATGGAAATGGGCTGAGTGGGGGGGGGCTAGGACTGCAAATGAGCTGATGGGGAGGACTAGGACACCAAATGGGCTTTTGAGGGATAGGATTGGAAATGCACTGATGTAGTTCTGGAATAGGATTGGAAATATCTGATGGGAGGGCTACTTTTAGAAATGGCTGATAGGGGCAGCTTGGACTGGAAATGAGTTGATGGGGGGGGGCTCGGACTGGAAATGAGCTGATGGGGAGGCTCGGACTGGAAATGGACTGAGTGTGGGGGAGCTTGGACTGGAAATGGGCTGAAGCTCCTCCACACTCGACCCAATTTCCAGTCCAAGCCCCCCCCCCCCCTCCATCAGCTCACTAGAATAGGATTAGAATTGGTTTATGGGGGGGCTAGTATTGGAAATGGCTGATGGGGGCCTAGGATTGCAAATGAGCTGATGGGGGGAGCTTGGACTGGAAATGGGCTGATGGGGTAGAATAGGACTGGAAATGAGCTGATTGGGGGGCTAGGACTGGAAATGGGCTGATGTGGGGGGGGGGAGAATGCAATTAGAAGGGAGCGGATGCTGAGTGGGGCTGGAACTAGAAGGGAGCTGATTTTGGGGGAGGACTAGAAGGGGATGAGGCTGGGGGAATGAGGATGGAGGGGGAAAAGATATTTTGTGTGGGAGGGAAGAAAAATCTACAAATTGCTGGGTATTGGCAGAGTAAGTGGGGATTGAGAATGGAAGGGTGAAATTTGAGTGGATGATAAAGGAATAAAAAAGAAATTGGGGCAATATCACTATGTTAAAGCAGATGTAGAAGATAGAATGGAAAAAATCTAGAAGAGAGAAGAAAGGACAAATGGACAGCAGACACTGGAGAATTAGCAGAAGACAGAAGAGACCAGAAGAAAGTGACTGGAGCAATTGCAATTGAAAATAAAATGCCCAAACAACAAAAGGTAGAAAAATACGTTTTCATTTTGAATTTATTAACTGGAATATGTCAGCTCTGGGAAATGTGAATCACTAACGTCTTTGCATTTTTGTTTAGTACAAAAGGAAATTAATTTATACTGTTGTTGTACATTCCAAGTTTGGCTTTAGGGGTTCCAAATTTAATTGTCTTCCAATTTCTAAATTGTGATCCCTTGTTCTTTGTTTGCTCATGGTCTATGTTCTGCATGTGTAACTGAGCTGAGGTGTTCTATTCTTGCAGTTTCTTTTTGACAGTGCCACTTGTTCTCTTTCCTTAGTAGGAGATGTATTGATTTAATATTTGCAGTGTTGCCTTTTTAATAGGTAGGATTTGGTGCTTTGTGAGTCCTGGTAGAGCTGTTATGATACGGAAAAGGAGAGAAAGAAGATGGCCTTCCGCAGATAATCGAACCAAACCAAAAAAGCAGCAGAGGCAATGACCACAGCCTACCAAAATGATAAGTAGAATTCTTTATTAAGGACCCAACTGTGCAAGTTTCGGCCGAGGCCTTCGTCAGGGATCTAAAAAACATAAACATAAACATCATTACATATTAAAAATTAAAAATATAGATATCGTTACATATAAAAATTATTAAGATTAAAATAAAAGGGACTATATGATGTATCTGAACATTACCAAAACACCACATAGAAGGTGTGAGGAACACGTCTATGGGATGAAGCTACCACTCTTCCCAATCTAGAATATGATGGAAATACAAAATATAACAAAAAAAGCATTAGTCCACATAAAATTAAAATGGAACATGCATATACAACAACATCATAATAAAAGGGCATATACAGATGTCAAAAAACTTCATAAAATGCAAACTGTATATATTAGAAAATATATGTATATATATGTTAAACACTAGTAATGTGTAAAGGTATGCACACATATATAAAAGAACTAGCAGACAAAAACCTTAATACAAAACAATTTAAAAGGATTTAAAAAATGAGGAAAACAAATGACATATGGTGCGACACATAATAAAATCATGGAAGTATAAGCGCTAAAATTGCAAGACAGTGTGAATAGAGAGGGCGACCTGCGCATGTAACAAAGAATTATATACTGGTAAAAACTTTAAAAGGATGAAAACCAAAGTGGTACCATCAATAAGGACTGTAAACTGTCAAATATGTGATAAATACAGGAGAGCATTGAATATGCTAAACGAAAAGGTAAGAATGTTAAAATGCATTTGACAAGAGGGAAAACTACTGTCGACACATTTCCAGTAGTACCATTACCAATTAGAAATGGAACCCATCAAAGGTGTGATAGATACATTGAGGCAAAGAAAACATACCTAAAGATCTCTCATTATGTCTGAAAAAAAGGGGAAATATCTTGGGAGACAACATATATTTTCATGTCAAAACGAATAAAATACTAAATAACAGAAATCTGATGAGAAGACACGCTAAACTAACAACCAATAGAGCCAGAAAAAACAATGAATAAATAAATGGATAGATAATAGTTAACAAAACAAAAACAAAAGCTACAACTTGAACCGCATAGATTGGAGATCCACGAGGATCAGTCACATCAATATTTAAATAAGAAGTTATATCGTGCATAACGGAGTGACCATGGGTATTGTCAAAAATGACTAATTATAGATAAAACGTGAAGCTTAAGAGATAATTAAAACACACACAAATATGATGAAATAGTATGTACTTCACGGACCATAAACCTAAACGGGCTGTAAAAGGCGGAGAAAACCGCCACAGCGTTACATAAAAGATGAATCAGAACATATAAACTACAGAAAATATAGGGGTGTGCGTAAGCAAATACCATAGTACAAAATGAAATTGGGGCGCAGATAAACCATCCAGGGCAAAGATCAAACGGACACAAACACCATTGTTCAAAAAACACAAATAAGCGAGAAATAGACGTGCTAATAATAAACAGCATCCAGATGTACAGCATGCGCCAATTGGAAGGTGAAAACCCATTAGTTGTGCCTATATGGAAAAGGTTATGTTACAAGAAACCAATCGTGCATGGTATAAAAAACAAAAAAGAAAACAAACAAAACTTGCATGGTATAAAAAACAGAACGCACTGTACCTGCATAGACTGCGAGGGCGGGAAACGCCGCGCAGAAGCACAGAGAGCCCATTTAAAGAGGAGAAGGAGGCTCCTCCCACTAGCATTATATGCTTCAAAAAACATTATCCATTAGTTAAAAAACTAATAAACTAAAAAAGTAGAAAATGTGCAACTTAAAAGAATAGAAGTAAAAAAAGGCCGTTGCTGAATTTGGAGAAATGTTATACCGAAACTTATAAAAGATGTAAAGGAGAGTACTTAACTAAAAACAATCAGAAGGCAGACCAGAAAAGACCGCGGCGAGAACCACAGAAGGGTAAATTATATGCAATTACATAGGATTTAACAATAATGAATTAAGCGAATGAGTGGATCAAAAGAGTATAAAAATGTCTAACATAAAAACTTGATGCACCGACAATAAAAAAGTATTTCTGCATATCAGAAAAGAAGAGGAAGAAATAAACAGAACCCACATTGTTACATCGGGCAAGTGGTGTGAATCACACAAAACAAACCATAAAGAACATCCAAGGTAACAGGAACCATGACTAGAACATCTACAAAGAAATGAATTAAATAAAAAACTGTTATTTAAAAATGATGTGTATAATTAAACCATAAGGAAAACACCATACCTGCACACATAGTGAGAGGCGGGAAAACGCCACGCAGGGGCATGGGAGCACTATTTAAAGGAAAAGAGAAAGGGAGGAAAGGGCTCCTCCTACTGGTGGTTTACTCAATATGCACTAAAAAGATAAACCAGTAAACAATATAAGTAGCTGCTAATAGGCATTGTATCTCTAAAAGCTAGCAAATCGCAAAGAATTGCAAAAGAGCGATATGGCAGTAAAAATGAGGGAACTAAAATAAAAGTGATAAAAAGTGAAAAAACTGATGCAGCAGAGAAAAAAAAAAACATCAACGAGAAAAGTCTTATGTTGAAATCACCCACAGGTACATCACAGCAAAGCACTAAAAGATACATTAAAAATGCAATAAAAACTTTGCAGGTCATAATAAATTATGCAAAAAACAAAAAAACAAAACAAAAAAATGTGTATAAACACAAGATGTATGATAAAAATGTAATTAAAAACATCAAACCTCATCAGCCAAATATCAGATGTGGTAACAGAACTCATGAGACATGTACCTTGAGCTGTTATGATACGGCTGGTTTGCTAGGGGTTCTAAATGGTCAGTGTTATAATACTTCTTAATGTGCCTGGCGGTTGGCACTGGAGTATAGTAATGTAGAAATCTGGTATTCTTTCTTTATCCAGACACTCATTAAGAGATATGTTAACATTATGCTAATGTTTATGCAAATGAGACTTCTTATGCAAATGAGGCCCCCGCAATGAGCCTCCGCACATGGCCCCGCACCCCCCTTGGGCCGCCCCTGGTCTTTATTTGTTTCCAAAAGGAGGAGAGGTCCCTTGTTCCAGATTTTGGTTAGGAAAGAGTTCCATAGGGGTGGGGCATAGAGGTCAAATGCACAGGCACATGTTTGATGACTGTTTTGTCTTTGCATGTGGTATGGCAGATTATTAGTGGTCTGCCTTGTGGATCTCCCAGAGTTTGGTTGTGGTAGGAAGGTGCGTAGATGTGATGCCTGTTGTTGGTGTAGTGCTGTATGAATCAGTAGTAAGGATTTGTACTTGATCCAAGTTTCCAATGGGAGGATATGGAGGTGCTTCAGTATTGGAGTGATGTGGTCATACTTCTTTGCCCTTTGAATGAACCTGGCGGTTGTGTTAAGGGCTGTCCGTAGCGGGTGGAGAGCGGGGGTCCTTGACATTCGCATTACAGTAGTCGAAGTGGGGGAGTGTCATTGCTTGTAGTACTGATCTGAAGTCCTGAGGGTCTAGGAGTGGTCTGAGGTGCTGTATTATTTTGGTTTTGAAGAATATTATTATTGCAGTTTTTTCTATCTGTTGCTTGAGTGAGAGAGTTTGGTCTAGGATGACTCCTAGATATTTTATGTTTGCTTGAACTTTTATTTAGGTTGTTCCCAGGATGAGGTAGAGCTGTTTGAGCTGCAGGTTTTGATGTGTGGTTGTACAAAAAGTCTGAAAACCTTAGAGCAGAGAAAGGGAGTAGGGTAACTACATGAGAGAGGAAAGATTTTGCATTCTTGTTATACAGAGATATGAAGAGACAAGGATGTAGACCTTGTCATCCTTGGGGTATAAGCAGAGTCGGTGCAAGGATTAGAGGTGCCCTAGGTGGGCCCTCCATCCAGCCGCCCCCCCCCCCCCCACTGACCCTCCTCACCACCATTGCCGCCCCTTCCAGGACCTGCCGCAGTGGCAATGGCTAGCAAACCGGAAGTCTATATCGGAGAAGGCAAAAGCAACAGATAATAGAATGCAGGAACCATGGCGCAGTACCGATGAGTTTAGGTAAGCTCTGCATCATGGTTTCCAAGCCATTGCTGTCACTGCAAACCCAGGAGAACAGAAGTGACAATGGGCGCTCCAAAGGATTGTAACTCTAGGCAGGTGCCTAGTTTGCCTTGTGATAGCATCGGCCCTGGGTATAAGAGCCCTGGAACACAAAGCCTGATTGTTTTTGGAGAGAATACCATGGAACTTTTCATACTAAAATGCATTAATCGTAGCTCTTCAGAGGATTCTTGTGAAATAGTGGAACTTTACACAAGCAGACATGCTTTTGTAACTTCTGGCTACAGCAATTTAACACAAGATATCCCAGGATATTTTGTGGTATGTACCAATGAATTGTCAGTTTCCTTTTAGCACTACAGAATGACCTGGCAGATGCTGGGAGAGAGCGGGACACAGTTCACCTTGAAAGGAGAATATTTATGCAGCCAAGTTAAAGTCAACCTCACACCTGTTTTGGCTGGAAGGCCTTCTTCAGGGGAATAAAAGCTCTATAAATAGATAATAATAATTCAATATATAAAAAGCATCACAATAAATAAATAATAAAAACATTAAAACATATAAAGTGAAAAACAGAAGGTATAACCTACTATAACAATCTGAAACTGCACATAAATATGAGTAAAATCATGCTGAACTTAAATAAACAACCATATGTGTGCTGTATAGTGATAAAATCAAGTGTAAAGAATTGCAACCTCTAACGGTAAAACGTAAATTCCACATGCAGGGCTGTGTGAAACCAAAGGAGCCAATTGTAAAGACTGAATGTTGAGCAACAGAAGAAAACTTTTGGAAATTAATCCATGTGCAAAATTATGGTAACCAAGAGACTGAAGATATTAAGAACAATGTACAGGAGAACAAAAAAACAGTACTCACCAGTAGATGAATATCACAAAAAACAAATAAGATAAAACACCTGAAGATAAAATGACAGTAGCATACTTTTCTAAATGAACATCATACATTCAACGGTTACCCAAAGAGCCCTCTTGAGGACATGGTGCGAAAGACTCCTGCAATAAATTAAAAAAATAAAAAGATAAGCTTATTCAACATACCATTACAGTAATGTTTGGATATTACATACTATAGGGTAAAAACAGCAGTGACATACATATCGAACTGAATGGTCTGCATTCAATAGTTTCCCAGAAAGCCATCCTGAGGACATGGAGCCAAAAAGTAATTCAGTTCATTAAGACGGCAAACTATGGAAGTGATTTTTTGTAGATCTCAAACATGTGTAGTTGAAAGCCCATTATGTCGCTGGACAAAATACAACTAAAAAACAAGAACACAGCTTACCAACAGTGCTCAGTATATCAGAAGTTAGAAATCTGAACGTTTGTTTTGGCGCCAGATTTAGAGCGAGGTTTCAATGATGTCATGGTGCATACATGAGAGTGGTCATCAAAAGATGTAAAAATGCTGTTCATCATATTTGTTCCTGCTGATGCTGCAGGAGAGGTATTCTCTCTGTTTACAAATAGAAACACTGATAGCCCGATGCATGTAAATACCCAAGAATCTGAGCATGTTAATAATTAATGCAAAATAACACAATATATGCATATATGTGATGAGATCACTAAAATATCCCTTTACATTCTGTTGCTCAGTTATCACTGGTCTGTTGTCAGAACGCAGTAATGGCTTAAGAGACTAACTCAAATCTATGCTTAGTGTGTGGGGTGGGTGAGTGTATTCAAATAACCTGCTGTAAGAGGAGGGGCTATTGATGCAAAATGTGAGAATAAAACTCGTTGTGTGGGAAGGATTTTTGTGTCTCTCTCCACCGTTTCGTTGGAACGCATGAGCTCCAGGGAATGGGTCTTTGGGTCAAGAGGCCTGATACTAAGGAGAGAGAGAGGTCCACAGTTAATGGGGATCTGACTTCCAACAGAAACCTGAAGGAGGGCTCAAAGAATCAAGAAGTTGTAGGGCTTCAGAGAGCACACAGAATGGGTGAAGTGAATCACATGAGACTGACCATTAGCCAAGCGAGAAGATACAGGAGCCTAAAAAGACATGGGGTTTGTCTATCTTGAGTGTGAGGAGGATTTGAAGTCTACAGAGAGGCGTGAGAAGAATCCAGGAAGCCAATAATCTGTAAACTCTTTATGCCTCTATCTGTTGGGAATCTTTTTGCTGGACGCTTTCATCTGTACCTGTTTTGACTGTATTCCTAAGTAAAGACTCCTTGCTGTTTTGAACAACTGTTCAGACTATATGGTGAATTTGTTTTTCCAAGAGTAATAGGGCTGCTACAGAAGCAGAAGGTTTACAAAGAAGGATTCACAGAGACAGGGCCTCGAAAACCATCTTTCTCCTGCCCAAGATGGCTCCAGAGGTAAGAGGAATGGTATGCCAGACCCTACCCATGTGAAAACCCTAGATGCTAGCTAGACAGTGCCTACAGGTGCCAATGAACATGTGATACAACTATGCATTTATATATAATATCATACATACACAGACATGTTTCCACATACCGATACCTATAACCCCCTTTTTGCAGAGCTGCTGCAGATTGAAAAAAACAACTTCATGTCTGGGACACAGGGGCTGGCATGAAGAACAGACATGTTATAAGGCCTTAAAGGATCACTCATCAGTCTCTTAAGTACAAATAATCCACACACTGTGTTTGTTCCAAAATGAAAAAATAAACTTTACTGAAGTCCAAAATCAGTAACACAAGAAAAAATGGGGCAAAAAGCACAGTGTAGCTTTCATAGTCAAATCTTCATACACAGTTCAAGAGCAGAAAAATATCAAAGCCACATAAAATTAGTTTTGAAGCTTCTAGAGAAAGCTATGGGAAGCTCAGTATTCCCTGGGACTTTCTTTTAATTGACCTCCTTCTTCCTACAGCCCCTTTTGGAAACTCCTGAATCCTCTTCTGCAAACAACTATCAGCAAATACCTAGTTTGATTTAGCTTATTAGATATTTTCTAGGCCACCTTTCACAGCAAAGCAGCAAGGCGGTTTACAATAAAATATGAGAATAAAAAAACAGAGAACAAAGAAA
The DNA here is from genome assembly GCA_033557465.1 of Ichthyophis bannanicus. Classification (NCBI taxonomy): domain Eukaryota; kingdom Metazoa; phylum Chordata; class Amphibia; order Gymnophiona; family Ichthyophiidae; genus Ichthyophis; species Ichthyophis bannanicus. Next base: position 87,040,725 of record CM066043.1, read on the forward strand.
CATGCAAAAATGAACAGATAGTAGAGCAACAGAAACAACAGAAAAATAGCTAGACAAAAAACCCAGTATCACCAATGAAACCTTTGTCTGCAAAGAGATCACCGTGTCCGAGACCACACAGAGATGAGTCCATTCTGGAACTCACATAGCAAAAAGGAAGAGGTCCTCCTTTGCCCTTCCTGGAGCCTTGAGGAACACCATCCCCCCTGCCCACCCCAAACTACACCTATGCACTATCCCTTGGTGGTTGACACTAATAGCAGCACCTACTACTTCCCTTAGGGGTAGATCACCAGCCAATACACTACCCATTACTTTAGTGTGGGCCTAAGTCAGCTTGGAAGGAAAAGAAAAACACTTTTCCCTCCAAAACACTTCTGGAAACCACCTAGCTCTTCCCCTGGTTCCTCTCCCAGGGAATCCTGATAGAAAAAACCTCGACTTTTAAATTTCATGGTAAGGCCAGAACAAGTAGTACCCTGAATGATCAACAGAAACCCCTGTAACTGGAACAGACGTAGGGGTCTGTTTAGTAATCGTTAACATGTGCAAACAGGCATTAATGTCTACTATCTGTTGCCATACCCATCTTATTCCTATGGGCATGGCAGCAGACAGCACAAATGCTTATATTTGCTAAACAGTGACCCCTGGGTGAAACATGCGCACGCAGACATGGAAACGTGCAGTAATGCGCACACACACACATTCTGATCGGCCCACTTTCCACATAGTAAAACGTATACAGGAAGCTACGCGGACTCAAACATACACAAAGGCCATGTAGCCTAACGATTATAGCAGCGGGCTGAGAACGTGGGAAGCCAGGTTTGAATCCCACTGTTACATCTTCTGATCTTGGGCAACTCACTTAGCCCTGCATTGTAAGCCCTCTAGGGACAGGCAAATACCCACTGTACCTGAATGTGAGCTACTCCTGAAAAAGATACGAGCTAAATCCCATATCCATCTGCCTTTACAAGTACCCACGTAACACATCGTGTGCATGGCCTTCCATTTCTGCTTACTGCCAACACTGGTATTTTCATGAGACAAGCACACATTCCTTTGCCACTCGATCGGGCTTTAGTGGTGAAGAAGGGTACATGAGAGCGCCAGGGGGCTGTGCTCCTGTGGATTGCTTTCCTCTCATGTGCTGTATTTCTGAACAAAACAATAGGAGTGCAAACATTATGAGAACCAGAACTTCCTTTTATGAGCTCACAAGCTGAGCAAAATAATTAAAAGACAATTACAAGAAAGGAGAGATGACAACAGAAACAAAAGGCAGGAGCAGCAGGCAGAGACGGGCTCTGCTGGGATTCCAGTCCTAGCCTGCTTTCATGACCTCAGTAAGGAGCAATTTAAATTCTAATTGTCCTGTGAGCACAAGAAAAATCAATTAGTAATTAGGAATACTAATTGTGTATGTGTATCGGGTGGAGCGAGAGAGGGGAATGGGAAGGAGGATTTCTGGACCTCAGCACAGGGTTAAGAGCCCAAAGGATCCTATCTGATGGCGGCGAGCATTAATGAATCCTCTCGTCTTAATTGTATTTCTGTTGTGCAGGCGTCGTCGGAGCCTATTAGTGTTTTAGTTGACTGAATGACGTAGTATTTTCCCCTTTAATCCATTTCACAGAGCTACAAAGAAATCGCCTCCGAAGGCAGCCAGCGCGCCCCCATGGTATTATGCTGTTTCTAGAAACATTAAAGTACTCTGAAATAGAGCAGGGGAAGATTAGCATTCATAGGCCAGACAGTGAAAGGAAAGTCTTGAAATGATATACAAGGAGAGAAAGTAGTGGCGAAGCGGAGAGGCACTCGTAGAACATAAATGGGCCGAGGTAATAAGCTGCGCTATCCTTTAGCGTAGCAGCTTATTCCTGATTTGCCCATAACTGCTAAGTTGGTTTTTCAGACCCATGATACAGATTTTCTCCTTTGTTTTTTTCAATTGCATTGGTTGCCATTCTGAGCTAGTATTCTTTTCAAAGCCTTTGGATTGGTTTGTAAATTTTTACATACGTTAGCCCCAGAATGCATGCTAAATGTAGTAGTTTTCCCTGAAAATAAGAAATTTAGGTGCTTGGCAAGACGTCCACCGTTATCTTATTCATCTATGAAAGATTTCCATTTTAAGAGGACTCTTGATAGACTGTTTTCATATCAAGCAGGCATAGAATAGAATCCATTATCTTAGAACTTAAGGGCTTATATATCTTTTTGTTGTGTGCTAACAACCTCTCTTTTTCAGATGTTTGTGAAGAACTAGAATTAAGGGCTGGTGATGGATATGAGGCGCCCTAGGCGAACCTCATTCCAAGTGTCCCCCCTGCTCCGATTGCCATCGCTATTGCCCCTCTTTGGGATGCACAGCAGCAGCAGAGAAACGCCAGAGTTAACGTCAGCTCTGATGCTGCAGTGCCGTCCCTGCTTCTGACCTCCTCCGATTTCACTTCCTGTTTGCATGGGGGCAGACGCGCCCCGTACCAAAGAAAGAGAACTTGGAGGGAGCGGAAGCAGGTATGGCACCACAGTAGTGTAGCAAAAGGTAACTCTGGTGCTTTGGTGCCATTTTAAAAGTATTGATACTGTTGCACGTCCAGGAGAGGGGCAGCAGCGCTAGCAATAGGCACACCCGGAGGGCCAGTGCGCTAGGCGACTGCCTAGTTCACCTAATCTTCAGCGCCCAGCACCAGCGGAAAGCCCCAATCGGCGGTAGGCCACAGGGGAGCAGGAAGAGGGATTTCCCCTTTGATAACGTCACTCGTTATTCCCATTTCCAGGTCATTTATGAATATGTTAAAAAGCAGAGGACCCAGCACAGATCCTTGGGGTACTCCACTATTCACCTTTCTCCATTGGGAAAATTGGCCATTTAGCCCTATCCTCTGCTTTCTATCTTTTAACCAGTTCCTGATCCCCACAGTAGTACACTGCCTCCTATCCCATGACTCTTTACTTTTGCCAAAAGTCTCTGATGAGGGACCTTGTCAAAGGCTTTCTGAAAGTCCAGATACACTATATCAACTGACTCACCTTTGTCTACCTGTTTATTCACACCTTCAAAAAAACATAACAGAATGGTAAGACAAGATATTCCTTGTCTAAAGCCATGTTGGCTGTCTCCCATTAAGCCATGACTATCTACATGATGAGTAATTTTGTTCTTTATAATGGTTTCTACCATTCTTCCCGGAACTGACGTCAGGCTCACTGGTCTGTAGTTTCCCAGATCACCCCCGGAACCCTTTTTAAAAATTGGTGTTACATTGGCCATCCTCCAATCTTCAGGTATTACAAATTATTTTAATGATAGTTCACAGATTATAATAGTAGGTCTGCAATCTCATATTTCAGTTCTTTCAACACCCATAATCTTCTTAGACATCTCATTGGCATTTTACACTATAAATCACAATATCCTCTTGCAACATCTCTGCACCTACAGAATCCAAGGAACAGTACTAAAATGGTTCACTTCCTGTCTCACAGATCAACAACAGCAAATAAAGATTGAACAAAACACCTCCACACCTTACAAGCAGACCCAAGGAGTTGCCCAAGGATCCACCCTCTCTGTTCTTTTATCCAACGTCTACCTTTGACCACTCTGCACAATCATAAGATCTCACAACTTATACATCACATCTAAGCCGATGATATCATGATCTATGAGCCAATCAACATGCACAAACCCACACTATCCGCCCACTCAGAATGCTTCATAGACATAACCAACTGGCTGAAAGACAACAACCTTCAAATCAACTACAACAAAATGGATGCCCTCTACATAACAAAAGATACCTCCTTTGCCCCACCTCCACTATAACATTGAAGAACACAACAATCAAAACCCAGAATGAAGGCCAGTATTTAGGGACCACCTTTGATCAACACCTCATTTTAAAAGCCCACATCAGCAAAATCACCGACAATCTACTTCAAAATAAAGACACTACAATGCCTCCAACCACTCCTTTAACTGACAAGACTTTGGATTGTCCTGCAAGCATCTATAATACCCCACCTGGATTTCTGCCTACAAGATCTGCCGCAGTCCACACTCCTCCCATTGCAAACAGCTTTCCACTCAACAGCAAGGAGTAGGATCATATCACCACTATACTCAGACAGCTCCACTGGCTCCCATTACAGAGTCGAATAAAATTCAAAACCCTCATCCTAACCCCCCGCCCAACAGACCAATGCACACTTCTTCAGACTACCAAGCAACTCAGATCTAGACGGAGCTCCACTATGAACACCCTGGTCATCCCCCACCTCAGAACCAAATCTAACCAGTGTGCATGTAAATGAGCATTCCAAGTGTATGTACCCTCTATATGGAACACTCTCCCAGACTAGCTCAGGAATATCGCAGACTTCAAAACCTTCAGAAAACATCTGAAAACACACGTCCTCATCGAGCACTTCACCCCCATAACATAAGCCAGTTGACTGCACCTGCACATAGTTTAAGTCTGTATAGTGTACATAGTTTAGGACTGTATATAGTTATAAACTCTTATGTATCAACTGCATGTCGTATATAGCTGAAGATACTGTTACAATGTATTTTCTTTCTTATTTTATGTAAACCGCCTTGACCCGGTGAAAGGTGGTATATAAATACAGCTAAATAAATAAATAAATGGTAGCACTATTTATTTATTAGATTCTTCTATACTGCCCCTTCCAAAGATCAGGGGCGGTTTACTAAGAACAGAACATTTTACAAAGAACAGTGGTATAACTTTTTACATAGTAAACTTTATAATTACAGTTAACATAACAATTTATAATTAACATTTTGCTTAAAATAAGAAGCTAACAAACTACGTACATAATCTCTGATTATGTTTATGTTATGATGATTTTCTTTGAGTTTGAGGGTGCGGAATGTGCGTGTCTCTCAGGGGGTGTGTTGTGATGTAGCTTGTGAGGGGAGGGGTCTATGTTTGTGCTTCCATAGTGTGCAAGGAAGAGGTAAGTTTTGAGTTCTCTCCTAAATGTTTGGAGGTCTTTGATCGATCATAGCCGTAGTGGGAGGGAGTTCCAGAGACTGTGGGCGAGAGATGCGAAGGCTCTGGAGCTCATGGTCTGTTTTGTCTTGCGGATAGAGTGTGGGTTACAAGTGAGTGGTAGCATTTTGCCTGCAGCATCTGGTATCTAGTTGAGTATGAATGTAGGTTGATAAGAAGAACAGGGAGATGTTATTGATATGTTTGAAGGTTACTGTTAGTAACTTATATTTTATTTGGCTTAGAACTGGGAGCCAGTGGAGCACATATAGGATGGAGGTTATATGCAGGGCCAGCCCGTCCATTGTGCGAGAATGTTGTTCGCACAGGGCCCAACGCTTCAGTGGGCCCCGCGCAAACTTCATTCTTGCATAAATGGATGGCTTCAGAGGGAGGCAGGGAAGCCCGCGCAAGGCTCCGGCTCCGGCTCCGGCTCCGGCTCCCTCTGCACAGCCACCAGCGTGAAGAATATTTTCCCTCACGCTGGCGACTGTTTCTGTGAAGCGCACGAGTGCCGGGAAATGCCCTTTAATCTTCCCGGCATTCAGCATGCTTCACAGAAACAGCCGACAGCATGAGGGAAAACACTCTTCACTCTGGCGGCTGTGGAGAGGGAGCTGGGGCCTTGCACAGGTTTCCCTGGCTCCCTCTGAAGCTCCTGAGATGGCCACAGGGCTCTTTGGTGTGGGGGGGTCTAGCATAGCACTGGAATTGGGCAGATGGGGGGCAAGGATTGGAAATGGGCAGATGGGGGGGCAAGGATTGGAAATGGGCTGATAGGGGGGAAGCTTGGACTGGAAATGGCTAATGGGGGCTAGGCTATAACTGGAAATGGGCTGATGGGGGTGGGGAGCTTGGACTGGAAGTGACTGATGTGGGGCTACGATTGGAAATGGGCTGATGGGGAGCTTGAATAGGATTGGAAATGGGCTGATGGGTGGAGCTTGGACTGGAAATGGGCTGATGGGGGTTTAGGACTGGAAACGAGCTGATGGGGAGGGTTAAGACTGGAAATGGACTGATGGGGAAGCTTGGACTGGAAATGGGCTGATGGGGGCCGGAATTGGACTGGAAATGGCCTGATGGGGAGCATGGGAGAATAGGACTAGAAGGGAGTGGATGATGGGTGGGTCTAGAACTAGAAGGGAGCTGATTTTGGGGGATGACTAGAAAGGGATGGGGAATGAGGATGGAGAGGGGAAAAGATATTTTGTGTGGGAGGGAAGAAAAACCTACGATTGGCCGGGTATTGGGAGAGTAAGTGGGGATTGAGGATGGAAGGGTGAAATCTGAGTAGATGATAAAGGACTAAAGAAAGAAATTGGGGAAAGAGCAAAAGGGGAAAGATCATTATGTTAAAGCAGATATAGAGAGAATGGAAAAAATCTAGAAGAGAGAAGAAAGGACAGCTCGCAGAAGACACAAAGAAACCAGAAGAAAGTGACTGGAGCAATTGCAACTGAAAAATAAAATGCCCAAACAAAAGGTAGAAAAATACTTTTGGAATTTATTAACTGGAATATGACAGGTCTGGGAAATGTGTATCACTAACATCTTTGTATTTTTGTTTAATACAAGAGGAAATTAATTTATAGTTTTATTTCTCCACTGTTGTTGTACATTTCATGTTTGGCTTTTGGGGTTCCCAATTGAATTATTATCTTCCAATTTTTAAATTGTGATCCCTTGTTCTTTGTGTGGTGACGGTCTATGTTCTGCATGTGTATAACCAAGCTGAGGTATTCTCTTCATGTAGTTTCTATTTGGCAGTCCCACTTGTTCTCTTTCCCCCAGTGAGATGTAATGGTATTCTCTGAGATGTATTGGTTTAATATTTGCAGTGTTGCCTTTTTGATAGGTAGGATTTGGTGCTTTGTGAGTCCTGATAGTGCTTTAATGATACAGTGGGTTTGCTATGGGTTCTAAATGGGCAGTGTTTATAGTACTTCCTAATGCGCCTGGCAGTTGGCACTGGAATTTAGTAATTTAGAAATCTAGCAGTCTTTCTTTATCCAGACACTCATTAAGAAGCATGTTTACTAAAAGCCCATGTTAACATTATGCAAATATGTATGCAAATGAGGCCCCTCAATGAATCTCCACACATGGCCCCACAACCCCCTTGGGCCGCCCCTGGTTATATGATCAGTTAGGTGGGCCTTACAAACAATTCTAGCGCTGATATTTTGTGCTCTCTGTAGTAAGTTTTTGTTTTTGATTAGTAAACCCTGTAACAGACTATTGCAGCATTCAAAATGTGGGGTGATAAGGGCCTGGACTACTGATTTGAAATCGTTGATGTCTAGCAGGGGTCTAAGATGTTGAACAGTTTTCAGTTTGAAGAAGATAGTCCTTACTGTTTGTTTTACATGTGGTAGCATTCTGAGGGATTGATCAAGTATTATGCTGAGCTATTTCACCTCTTGCTTAACAGAGAGTACAATATTATTAATCTTGATGATTTGAAAGGGGGTAGGATTTTGATTTCTTGATATGTATAGGACTTCCGTTTTCTTGTAGTTATTATTAAGGTTGTTGGACTTTAACCATGATTCCATTTCAATAATGCAGTCTGATAGATTGTGATAGGTAGGGTTGGATGTTGCTTCTAGGTCGTTACCTTCTTTAGGATTCAAGCTAAATCCATATCCCAAAGAGTTGATGAGAGTACTCATTGGATTAAGTGCCACACAAAACAGAAATGGCGACAGCGAATCTCCCTGTTTCTAGAACAGGAGGGAGTGTCCTTGCCAGTCATGTAAGTATCCTCCCGAGTGAAGTAATGCTGGGATGGTCCTTGGTAGATAATGAAGTGAAAATGGAGATAATTTCAAGGGGCATAAAGACCAAGCCCAAATTCAAATCTTGGTCTTTAGCTACACAGCTACTACACCACAGCGTGATACCCCTTACTTTTCAGCCAAGTGCGTGGGGATTTGAAGGACTGCTGAGGAAAGGTGTCTGAGGCCACTGAAGCCAAAGCATTGTGGAGGTCTTCTCAGTGGTTTCTAAAGGGGAAAAGCCAGGACAGTGCACCTGAGGAGAGAGAAGCTGCAGGGAGCTAAAGCATCCTAACGATCTAGACTTGAGAAGTATCAATTGCCCAGGGGAAACAGTGCTTGAAGCTCTTTTAAGCTTCCAAGGACTCTGAAGTTGTTTACTGAGAGAGGAAATTCTATGCATTGCTTTCGCCAAGAAGGGTGCCCAAGGTCTTGGACCTTGGCAAGGATAAGGAGAGTGTAAATGAACATAAGATATGCCATACTGGGTCAGACCAAGGTCCATCAAGCCCAGTATCCTGTTTCCAATATGTTAATTACATTTTTTTTTGTTTGGTGTGCTTTCAAGAATGAAAGGTTTGTGAGTTTCAACTATTTTATGACCATGTACTTTATCTTAAGTGGCCTTCAGTAAACCTTTATTTAGTTTAGAAGAAACGTTTGTGCCTAGACTAAATTCTGTGGTCATGAGAAGACAAGACTGAGCTTATGCTGATCCCGCCCCAAGAATCCTACAAACCCCTGGTAGTCAGACCTCAGGGGAAGTGTGGGCTCCTGGAAGTTGTACCCCTGGCCAGCTGAACAGTGCAAAGGAGCAAGTAATCTCTCATGTTTGCATTCCAAATCCATGGAGTTTCTACTTTTAATATTATATGGTTTTGACTCATCTCTGTGGAACTGCTCTGAGATGGTTTCCTGGTTTTTGCAATCTCTCAACATCAAACTGAGTGGTCCATTTGCTAAAAGCAATTAAGGTTATGCACATACCATGTGCTAACAAAGAAAGTTAAGGCACGTTAAGTGCAAATCCTTTGTAGTAAGTTTGTGGGGCATCCCTGGCACTTAAAGGAAGGCAGCTGACATGGGACAATGGTCACTACCACATGCTAATGGCACAGTCACTATTTACTACTACTACTTACCATTTGTATAGTGCTACAAGGCGTACACAGCGCTGTACAGAGACATGTAAGAAACAGTCCCTGTTCATAAGAGCTTACAATCTAGTCAAGACAGACAATATAACTGGGTAAGAGGATATATCTAGGGAAATGGCAAGGAAACACATAGGAGGAGAACAGAAGAACAGGGGGATCAGAATCCAAAAGCGGTCTCGAAGACGTGAGGTGTTAGCCTGAATTTGAACAGGGCCACAGATGGAGCCTGACACACCGACTCAGGTAGTTTGATTTTTCTGTTCCTTATGCCTAGGCCAAAGTCTGGAGTTGGCAGTGGAATAGAAGGGCACCGATAGAAAGGATCTGCCAGAAAAGCGGAGTTCCCAAGGAGGAGTGTAGGGAGAGATAAGAGAAGAAAAGTAGTGAGGAGCAGCCGAATGAAGGCTCTTAGAGGTCAGTAGTAGAAGTTTGAACTGGATGTGGAAATGGATAGGGAGCCAATGAAGTGACTTGAGAAGAGGAGTGACATGAGCATAGTGACAATGATGAAAGATTAGCCGTGCAGCTGAATTTTAAATAGATTGAACTGGGGAGAAATGATTCAGAGGAAGACCAGCGAAGAGGAGGTTGCAATAGTCTAGAAGGAAGGTGATCAGAGAATGGATAAGGGTCTTACTAGTGTGTTCAGAAAATAAGGGGGGAACTTTGCCAATGTTATAGAGAAAGAAGCAACAGGTTTTAGCTATCTGTTGGATGTGTGTGGAGAAGGAGAGGGAGGAAACAACGTAGATTGGTTGTTTACGGCATCAAAAAGTAAAAAGACTAGAGGACACGCAATGAAGTTACAATGCAACCCATTTAAGGCTAATAAGAGAAAATATTTTTTACTCAATGCATAATCAAACTCTGGAATTCTTTACCGGAGGATGTAGTAAAAGCTGTTAGTGCAGCTGGGTTTAAAAAAGGTTTTGACAAGTTCCTGGAGGAAAGGTCCATAAACCATTATTAAAGAGGACCTTGGAAATTCACTGCTTGCCCCAGGACAAGCGTTGTTGGAATCTGTGTGCCTCTTTGGGAACCTGCCAGGTACTTGTGTCCTGGACTGGCTACTGTTGGAAACAGGATACTGGGTTTGATGGACCTTGGTCTGACCCAGTAAGCCATTTCTTATGTTCTTTTGAGGAGTCAAAGATGACCCCAAGGTTGCGAGCCGAGGAAACAGGGAGCAGTAGAGTGTTATCCACAGAAATAGAGAAAGGGGGAAATGGGCTTAGGGGGGAAGATAAGAAGCTCAGGTTTGACCGTGTTGAATTTCAGATGGCGGTGAGACATCCAAGCACTAATGTCAGATAAGCAGACAGAGATCTGGGCCTGGATTCCTGGAGAGATTTCAGGTTAAGAGAGGTAGATGTGAGAGCCATCAGCGAATAGATCGTACTGAAAACCATGGGAGATGAGTGCACCAAGGAAATGAGTATAGAGTGAGAAGAGGATAGATCCCAAGATAGAGCCCAGGGATACACTGACTGAGAGGGGGATAGCAGTAGAGGAGATATGAAGAAAACCTGGACAGGACAGAATCCCTAAGTCCAAGCGAGAACATGGTATCAAGGAGAGGGTAGTGATCAGCAGAAAGGTCAAGAAGGATGAGGATCAAGTAAAAGTCCTTGGATTTGGCGAGAAACAATTCATTGGAGACTTTGGCAAGAGCTGTCTCAGTAGAATGTAGAGGGCAAAAACCACATTGCAGCGAATCCAGAAAGATCTGAGAAAGAAAGGCAAGATAGCAGCACGTTCAAGTAGTTTAGAAATAAAGGGGAGGAAAGAGATGGGTCAATAATTAGAAGGACAGATAAGGAATGGCTTCTTGAGGAGAGGTGTAGCCACAGCATGCTCGAAGGCTGCAGTTGTGGTAGAAAGCGATAGGTTGAGGATATGATAGATTGAAGGGACAACAGTGAAGGAGATAGTTTAGTAGATGGGTGGGAATGGGATCAGAGGGACAGGTAGTAAGTTTTAGAGGAGGGGAGAAGATGTGTGGTTTCTTCCTAGTGATCTTAGAAAAGCAGGAAAGGATGACAGAGGTTGGGGGAAGGCTTAGACAAATGAAGGGGGGATGGGTTGATCCCAGGGGGGGACTCAAGAGTAATCTTGTAGACTTTGTCATAAAGTAGTCAGCCAAAGTATGGGCAGAAGGGGAGGAGGGGATGGAGGCAGAGGTGCTCTGAGGAGAGAGCTGAGAGTTGTAAAGAGATGTCAAGGGTCAGAGACAAGTGAGCTAGTCAGATGGACATAGTACTCTTGCTTAGTAAGTGCTATGGCAGACTGGAAAGAGGCTTGCATGAATTTGAAATGTAGAGAGTCCACAAGGGTGCATGATTTGATCCAAAAACACTCAGCTGAACCAGCACAATAACGTAGGAGGCGGGTTTTTAGAGGACAGCCAGTGCTGAGGTACAGTACGTCTTACAGGATGTGAAGTGGGAGGAACAAGAGAATCCAGAGTAGAGGAGAGTACAGTGTTACAGGAAGATATGGCCTCATCAACAGAATTAGATGACATAGTGGAGGAAAGAGATGGTGAGACAGCAGTGGAGAGAGCTGATGGGTCGAGAGAGTAAAGATTCCTAAAGATGCTGGAAGAGACTGGAAGAGAGTAAGGTGAGAGGTGATGAAGAGCGAAACTTAGCAGTTGATGGTCAGATAAGGAAAGATCTGAGGTGCAGAAATTTGAGGGCAAGCAGTTAGAGAAGACAAGGTTAAAGCAGTAGCCTAGCTGGTGAGTAGGAGCAGTAGAGCATAGCTGGAGACTGAATGAGGTAGTAAGGGAGAGGAACTTTAAGGCATGAGGGTCAGAGGGGTTATCAACGTGAATGTTAAAATCCCCAAGAATAAGTGAGGGGAAGATGCATCCAGAAAGAGGGAAAGCCACGAGTCAGTCATTGAGAAAGGTAGAGGTGGACTTATCAAGGGGTCGATAAATAACAGCAATATGGAGAGGCAGTGGAGTAATGAGGCAGATGGCGTGGACTTCAAAGGAAGAAAAGTGAGGAAGGAGGGGTTGAATTTGGCAGGAATGAGAAAGTAGAAACTTAACACCACCATCATACCCTACGGAGCAAAGCTTATGGGAGAACTGGTAACCCCCATGACAGAGTGCAGTAGCTGAAGTAGAGTCTTGGGAGAGAAGCCAGGTCTCAGTTAGGACAATAAGATGCAGAGTATTAGAGATAAAAAGGTCATGCAGTGGATTACACCTCAGGAAGTGTCAATAACTGTTCTGCATTATTTGCCACATTAGCAGTTAATGTGCATAAATACTAGCATTAACTGCAAGCTGCAGTCTCCACCCCACCAATTCCCCCTAATAAGAATTTCTACATTACGTGTTTAATACAACAGTTAACACACCGCATTAACAACACAGAGGTTATAAAACATTTAATACACATTAATGCCTAAGTTAAAAACCTAACGCAATTAGTAAATAGGAGCCTGAATGACATCTATGAAAAAGTAAAAAAGGCACTCCATGCTTACAGAAATTTGAGCAGCAGACTGCAAATAAATATTAAAAAGACGGAGGGGAATGAAGAGACCCAGGTGGATAAATCCTTGATCTTCTCTGTCTAACTAGACAAATTGTGTTCTCTCTGCCAAAAAAACAAAGCAGACTATCTCAAAGGACCTCCAGAGACTGTCATTTCTGCTAGCCTCCTCACCAGCACATCCCGATTGATGGTATCATACTGAGCATTGCAATTCAAAAGGAGCAGCACCTCCTCTGGTCCACTTCCAAGGAGCTGTTGGAGATCATCTGTCATGGGGACTTAATGCTTCTGTACAGAAACAGGTCTGAATACTGTCTGCCTGTTATCTAGCAATACTCTCCCTGTACAGAAGTTAGTAAGCTGCATCAAAATGGCCTTTTCGAGGGATTTTGCTAGAAAAAACAGATTTTGTACAGGCCAACAATTCTGAGGCTCTATGTTTGGGAGCCCAGGTTCCGTCAGTGAGGGTTTAATAAGTGCTTGTTTTAATTGCAGAGCAAGATAGCATTTGTTCAATGACAAATTTACTATTAGGTGGAGTGCACTTGGACATTCTCCATTTCCACTCTTTACCAAGAGTGATGGGCAGACGTCCAACCCAGACATTGTGGGATTTAATGTCTGGAGCAAGGAAGACATCTCTTCCATATGCACGTCAGTGAAAGGATTCCAAATCTTATCCACAAATGGGGAGAATATTTCTCTCCTGTTATTTAGGTGATCAACTACATTGTGTCCTAGCTCACTCTGAATATTTTGTATTTTTTTAACAAAAATCTTGGCAAAGGTCTCAGCATCTGTGTTTCCTCTCAGCTTTAAACTAGAATCATCAGTAAGATCTTTCAAACTGAAGAAGACCTTAAAAATGCTCTTAGACATATTTGATTTAGAAGTGAGAGCAAGTAATATACTCATTTAGCCTTAGCAATCAACCTCTTATGAAGAGTAATCTGATATTTAACTGCTATGGCGTATATCAGTATTTAGCTAGGAGCTGCATCTGAATATCCAGGCTGGCACTTAAGGGCTGGCACTTAAGTGCCAGCACTTATCCAGTTAGCGTGATATTCAGTCGGCATTTATCCGGACTGCAAGTTAGGCTTGCTTTCCATGTGACCTAAGTTGTCCAGATAAGAGCCAACTGAGGCACTTATCCAGCTAGCTCCCAGACATGTTCTTGTCCACCCACGGACTGGTCCTGCAATAACTAGATAGTGCCAGGCAATCTGAAAAGATATTCAGCAACACTATATCGCAGTCAGTACCTTTATCTGGATGCTCTCCCATTCAGTTCTCAACATCAGGCCCATTGTTTTTTTATCTTCAGCTTTCCCTGAATTCTTTCAGCCTTTCCATTGCCCTCCTTTGGATTTTAATTAATATGAACTGATCTGGAAATCATGGAGCTCTATCCTTTTTCTTGACCCTAAGGAGATCTCAGGAGTCAACCTCCAGCGCTTCTTTCAAAGAAACTCTCCAAAGCATCATCTTGTCTTATCATCGAACTGCTCAGTCACCACTCAAAATACAGCAATGGTTCCTAGAAAGAATCTGGATCTATTCACTCCTTCACCATTCAAAGAGTTTTTGATTTTCAGCTGAACTTTATCCCGCTTGTCCAGCTCTAAACAAAATATTAGCAAAATGCTATTGGACACAACAATACGCTGGCCAAGAATTGTTTTGGCATTCCCCTTTCATTTCAGGCTTGCATTCTTGACGACTGACTCAAAAGGATGACCTGGCAACTCTCCCCAACTTGGTACTTAGGGCAATCACTTTTCCTGTCCACTCTGGCAACAGCCATGGAACTATACATTGGAATGGAGTCAATGGCCTTTAGGACATGAAACTGTGCTACCTAAGATCTTGCTTTCCATTTTCTGGGTTTGGTTTTGTCTGGGGATCATCTTTTTTCATTTATCTATGTTTCAGCCTTGCTATGGCATAATGGTCCTCAAACAGGAATGTTAATAAAGAGCAATGCTGAGATGATGTTTTTCGGGGAGACTTCCCTTCCTATCTTTATCTGCTGAGGGAAAACAAAATTGCCTGGGCAAACTGGGAAACTAGCTTAGAAGCATGAAATATTGGGGTGGAGGGAAGGGAGGGAGAAGCATTTGTTGCATTGTATTGGCATAATAAAATATTTAGCTATGGCCCGAGTCTGTACATCAGGCTTCATCTCTGGTCCTTTTTAAATCCAGTCTGAAAACTCACCTCTTCTAGACCGCTTTGGGAGCCTGATCCATTTAGTCTCCTTTGTGTTTCCTTCCTATTTCCCTAGAGGTATACTTGTCTGCAGCTGTTGTGTTATCTGTCTTGACTAGATTGCAAGTTCTGATAAGAAGAGACTGTCTTTTATGTGTCTTTTATACCGCTGCGTACGTCTTCTAGCACTATACAAAAGATCAATAGTAGTACTAGTACTTGTCCAATCCTAATCCAGAAGTGTGATACTTGGAGTCAATTTCCTGAGTGTTAGCTCACACTAAGCTATTGGAAGTCTGTATGAGAGTAGAAGCTTGGACGGGGTAGAGGATCTGACTTTTGGTGAGAAGTGAATAGAGGACTATCCCAGAGATCTGTGTGGGGCCTGCTGATTTTTAACATATTTATAAATAACTTGGATATGAGAATAACGAGTGAGGTGATCAAATCTGCAGATGACACAACATTTTCAAAGTTGTTAAAATACAAGAGGATTGTGAAAAATTGCAAGAAGACCTTGAAAAATTTGGAAACTGGGTGTCCAAATGGCAAATGAAATTTAACATGGACAAGTGCAAAGTTATTCACTTAGGGAAGAACAACCCAAACTACAGTTACACAATGTGAGGTTCCACATTAGGCACCACCACCCAGGAAAAGGATCTGGGCATCATCGTAGATAGTACATTGAAGCCCTCTGCCCAGTGTGTAGCTCCAGCCAAGAAAGCAAATAGAATGCTAGGAACCATAAGGAAAGGAATAGAAAATAAAACCAAGGATATTATAATGCCTCTGTGTTGTTCCATGGTGTGACCCCACCTTGAATGTTGTGTACTATTCTTAAAAAGGATATAGTATTATTAGAAAAGGTACAGAGACGAGACACCAAAATGGTAAAGGGGATGGAAGGATATCCCTATGAGGAAAGGCTTAAAAGGCTAGGGGTTCTTCAACTTAGAAAACAGACGGCTGAGGGGAGCTATGATAGAGGTCTATAAAATAATGAATGGAGTGGAATGGGTAAACATAGATTGGCTATTTACTCCTTCAAAAAATAGAAAGACTAGGGGACATGCAATGAAGCCACAATGTGACACATTTAAGACTAATCCGATTATTTTTTCACTCAGCGTGTAATCAAACTCTGCAATTCATTACTGGAGGATGTACCAAAAGCTGTTAGTGTAGCTGGGTTCAAAACAGGTTTGGATGAGTTCCTGGAGGAAAAGTCCATA
Organism: Ichthyophis bannanicus; assembly: GCA_033557465.1. Lineage (NCBI taxonomy): Eukaryota > Metazoa > Chordata > Amphibia > Gymnophiona > Ichthyophiidae > Ichthyophis > Ichthyophis bannanicus. The sequence goes on from CM066043.1 coordinate 87,056,650, forward strand.
AACCATTATTAAGGAAGACTGAGGAAATCCACTGTTTACTCCTGGGACAAGCAGCATGGAATATGTATACTTTTGGGAACCCGACAGGTACCTGAGACCTGGAATGACCACTTTTGGAAACAGGATACTGGGCTTGATAGACCCTTGGTCTGACACAGTATGGCATATCTTAATTTCTTATGTAAGCAGCTGCAACATCTCTGCTGTAGAGTCCTCCTAATTCCTTAGGAAGTTAGAGAATTTCTTTAGTGGACCCCAAATGTAATCCTTTCAATAAACTTGACAAAAGATAAAAACAGTGAAAGAAAACCTTATTTATCCCATGCCTTGATTTTTCACATGGCTTTAAAAATGTTGTGATGGAGCATTGTCATTTGACTGATCGCTGCTTTGACCAATAGGATTGTTCTATTACTCATTTCATAGCTATAAGAGTGCTGTTAGCCTAAAAATGATGTAAACTATGTTTAAAAAAAGATAGTATTGCATGAGCATGTGGTTTAGTTTGATCAATCAAGATGCTCCATTTCTGCATAATCATTTCTTAATGACACTTTCAAAATAAATCTATATTCATATTCTTTATTTGGACTTGATTACATGCTTTTACAGCAATTAGCATAAAGGGAAGAATTACAAAGTAATATTATTGCATTTATTTCCGTTTTAATTGATAAAAAAAACAGATTAACATCACCACTTTAGCAGCAAAATTCCTACCCCTTGTGACTGCTGTCACTAAAACACCAGTAAAAACACAATATCAGCAGCAGACGTGAGCACTAAGCTTCCAGCAGAGAGAGTCCTATCCTTTCACCCTAGGAAAGGTTGTTCAAAGAGCCATGTGTTAATACTTTCTGGAAATAGCAGGGCTCCGGGTACAATTCTAAGGAAAGAAGAAATAACTGCTCTGCGTTGTGAAACTGTCAGTGGAGAGGCAAATTTTCTTAATGCGTAGATGCATCAATAAATAAATAGTATGAACCCACTTTTCCCTGTGCAAGTAATGCCAAAAATATGAACATAAATTTCCTGGAATAATTTTCAAATTGAAAGTATGTGCTTCAGTACCACTATCTGGATAGTGGCCGGCCCTGAATATACATATAGTTTGAGCAATGCCAGAGAAGGTGGCTACTAAAATGGTCAGTGGGCTTGGACATAAGGCATATGTGGAAGAGGGGAGATAGAGACGATTAAATACCTTTGTGGCATAAATGCACAGGAGGAGAGTCTCCTTCAATTGAAAGAAAGCTCTGCAATGAGGGGGCATAGGATGAAAGTGAAAGGGGATAGACTCTGGAGCAATCTCAGGAAATATTTCTCTGGTTCTTATCAGCAGTCATGTTTCTGTCTGGATAGTGGTGATGTTCAGTCCACTATCCAGATAGTTTTAAATAGCCCTGAATATTTATTTAACATTTTTTATACCGCTTTATCATTTCAGTCAAAGTGGTTTACATTGTAACTTAAACTTGGTAATATACATTAAACAGGGACATTGATAACTTGGATTCTTCTGAGGTGATGGAGGGTTAAGTAACTTGCCCAAGGCCACAAGGAGTGCTGGTGGGAATCAAACCCTGGTCTCTTGGTTCCCAAGCCAGTGCTCTAACCACTAGGATATTCCTCCATGCCAACATCTCTGATAACTGGATAACTCCAGGGAGTGTCCATACTCCATCCTGGCATTATGAGGGTAATTTTATAAGAGGGTGCCTACGTTAATAAATTAAGGAAGGTGGCTATTTTAAACTCATTTTATAAAAACAAATAGTTGCTACTTAACTTTATACAATGCTAGCACAAATCATGCCTGGAGTGCAGGTTGTGGGCATTACGCCTTCTTGAGAGCAGCTGGAAATGTCAGCATGTACTTATGCACCTATACGCATATTTTATAAAACAAGCACGCACTTCGGAATACCACTTATGCACTGCCCAAATTCTTCCCCTCTGCATGCTTAATGGAAAGGTATGCACTGCCTTGCCCCGCAAATAGTTTTACGCCCAATGTAATTCTATAAGAGTCCCTTTACACTCCTAAAACAGCATTTCAGATGTGAAAATGGTTTATAAAATTATTTTCCAAATGGGTAGTGCGGAGGTCGTCAGTCTGATTCTCTGCAGCGCCACTGAAAAGTTCCAGATCATTACTGCTGCCTGGCCTCTCTGGATAATAGGTGCTGCTGTCCAAACAAGTGCATCCGGATATCAGGCTCTATGGGGTCTATTCTGTCCCGCGAATAGCAGGGATGGATATCCCATTGGGAAGTCCATCCCCACTATTTGCCCTCCTTCCGTCCCAGCAAAAGCCTCCCCATACGAACAAGGAGTTTGTACGGGGAGGCTTAGATAGGGGTGGGAATGGGCATTACGGAGGCAGAGTGAGGGCGGGAAGTGGGCAGTCCGTGACCCCAGATGTACAGGGCCAAATCTGAAGTTGTCCCTGTATGTCAGGGGTCGGCAGACTGGACAGGGGACGGCAGGCCCGGGCAGCTCCAGTAAGGTAAGGGTGTGCAAGGGGATCCCCGCAGTCCAATCCTGGCCATGGAAGGCCAGATCGAGGGTCGATCTGCAGAGAAAGGAAATTGTGGTCAGGGGCCAGGGATCGCGGCTCCTGAATGGAGCTGTGGTGCTATGGCAATGGGATGGCATGGTACTCCGGCTCCATTCAGGAGCCTGACTGAGTTAGCTGGGCAGCGGTCTGTATGTGCACGCCAATCAGAATTGGGTCCCGTCCTGCAGGTACAGACCCTAGACCCGATTCTGATCCCACAGGACACATCTAGCCACAGCAGGATCAGAATCAGGTCTACCTCTGTGCGTCAGAATTCTGATCGGGCGCACAGGGGCCTGGACGCACACATTAGAATGTGCCTCCACATGAATAAATGCAAATTTGCTCCTAACCCTGTCTCCATTCAGTATGGGTTATGCATGTGAAGTGGCATTTTAGAAAGAATCTGGAATTTCCAGAAAAGAACTTCCAAAATCAGGATGAGTGACCATACTCCAGTGGCAGCAGAACCTCTTTTTTGGGGGGGCACCAAGTTTCACCCTAACACCACCCACCTCTACCCCTAATCCAAAGAACCTGCATGAGGCCACAATTACCAGCCTTCCCCATCCTGTTCTGCCTGTGGGGATCCGATCTCCCACAGGCAGACAAGAGGGGTCTTTGCCATGATTGTGGCACAGAAACGTTCAGTAAACCCTAGCTGCCTTCTACTTATCGACCCATCTCCCTCCTCACCTTCATTTCTAAACTACTTGAATGTGTGGTTCACCATCATTTCCTTGACTTTCTTTTCTCTCAAGCCCTTCTGGATCCACTTCAATCTGGCTTTTGTCCTTTACATTCTCTTGAAACGTCTCTTGCCAAAGTCTCCAGTGATCTGTTCTGGCTAAATCTAAGGGCTTTTACTCAGTCCTCATCCTTCTTGACCATTCTGCTGCTTTTAACACTGTTGACCACCACCTTCTCCTCGACATCTTGTCCTTGCTTGGTTTTAAGGACTCTGTGCTGTCCTGGTTCTCTTCTTATTTATTTAACTGTTTTTTTTATACTGCTTTATCATTTCAGTCAAAGCAGTTTACACTGTAACAAACTTGGTAAGGTACATTAAACAGAGACATTGATAACTTGAATTTTTCTGAGGCAATGGAAGGTTAGGTGACTTGCCCAAGGCCACAAGCACTGCTAGTGAGAATAAGACCCTGGTCTCTTGATTCCCAAGCCAGTGTTCTAACCATTAGGCTACTCCTCCACTCCACAGTCTCTACCATCGCTCTTTCAGTGTTTGCTCTGGTGGATCCTTCTCTACTGCTATCCCACACTCAGTTGGTGTACTCCAAGGGTCTGTCTTGAGCCTTCTCCTTTCCTCTCTCTATACCCATACTCATCTCCTCCCATGGTTTTCAGTACCATTTTTACTCTGGTGACTCTCAGTTCTATCTCTCTACATCTGATATCTCTCCAGCTATCCAAGCCTGGATTTCCGCCTGCCTATCTGACATCGCTGCCTGGATGTCTCACCGCCATTTGAAACTGAACATGGCCAAAACTGAGCTTCTTATTTTTCCCCCTAAATCAGGGGCGGCCCAAGGGGGGTGCGGGGCCATGTGCGGAGACTCGGTGCGGGGCCTCATTTGCATAAGTGGCCTTATTTGCATAAATATTTGCATAATGCTAACATACACTAACTTTTAGTAAACATGCCTCTTAATGAGTTTATGGATAAAGACAGACTAAAAGATTTCTACATTACTATAATCCAGTGCCAACCGCCAGGCACATTAGGAACTACTACAAACACTGCCCATTTAGAACCAATGGCAAACCCACCGTATCCTAACAGCACTACCAGGACTCACAAAGCACCATACCCTACCTATCAAGAGGCAACACTGCAAATATTAAACCAATACATTTCAGAGAACAACAATACATGACCTACTGGGGAAAGAGAACAAGTGGCAATGTCAAATAGGAATTACATAAACAGAATACCTCAGCTCAGTTACACATGCAGAACATAGACCATCACCAAACAAGGAATCACAATTTAGAAACAGGAAGGCAATAATTAAACTGGGAACCCCAAAAGCCAAACTTGGAATGTACAACAACACTGTAGAAATAAAACTATAAATTAATTTCCTCTTGTACCAAACAAAGCGCAGACGTTAATGATGCACATTTCCCAGAGCTTTCATATTCCAGTTAATAAATTCAAAATAAAGAGATATCTTTCTACCTTTTGTGCATTTTTTTTCAGTTGCAATTGCTCCAGCCACTTTCTTCTGGTTTCTTCATGTTTTCTGCTAACTCTCCATCATCTGCTGTCCATTTGTCCTTTCTTCTCTCTTCTAGTTTTTTTTTCCATTCTTTCTCTCTACATCTGCTTTAACATACTAATCTTTCTCCTTTTGCTCTTTCCTCATTCCTATTTCATCCACTCAAATTTTACCCCTCCATCCTCAATCCCCACTTACTCTCCCAATACCCGGCCAATTGTAGATTTTTTTATCCCTCCCACACAAAATATTTTTCCCCTCTCCATTTTACTCTCCTAGCCCCATCCCATTCTAATCCTCCCCCAACATCAGCTCCCTTCTAGTTCCAGCCTCACCCAGCATCCATTCCCTTCTAGTCCCTGCATCAGCCCATTTCCAGTCCTAGCCCCCCATCAGCCCATTTCCAGTCCTAGCAACCCCCCAACCCAATACCAGTCCTAGCCCCATCAACCCATTTCCAGTCAGCCCCCCATAGCCCATTGCCAGTCCTAACCCCCCCATCAGCCCACAGCCCATTACCATTCCTAACCCCATCAGCCCACCTCTAGTCCTAAACCCTCCCCATCAGCCCATTTCCTGTCCTAGCCCCCCCCCATAGCCCATTATCAGTCCTAACCCCCCATAGCCCATTACCAGACAGCCCCCATCAGCCAACAGCCCATTACCAGTCTTAACCCCCCCATAGCCCATTACCAGTTCTAACCCCCCCAACAGCCCACAGCCCATTACCAGTCCTAACCCCATCAGCCCACCTCAAGTACTAACCCCTCCCCATCAGCCCTTTTCCTGTCCTAGCCCCCCATAGCCCATTATCAGTCCTAACCCTCCCATAGCCCATTACCAGTCCTAACCCCCCATCAGCCCACAGCCCGTTACCAGTCCTAACCCCATCAGCCCACCTCCAGGGTTAACCCCCCCCCCCCCATCAGCCCATTTCGTCCTAATCCTCCATCTCCCATTTTTTTGTTTAAGCCCTCCATAGCCCATTAGCAGTCCTAACCCCCCATCAAACCACTTCCAGTCCTAATCCCATCAGCCCATATAAAGACTTAGCTCCCCCATAGCCCATCACCACTCCTAACCCCACCAGCCCCCCATAGCCCCCCATAGCCCATCAGCACTCCTAACCCCCCCAGTCCCCCATAGCCCATCAGCACTCCTAACCCCCCCAGCCCCCCATAGCCCATCAGCACTCCTAACCCCCCCCAGCCCCCCAAAGCCCATCAGCATTCCTAACCCCTCCCAGCCCCCCATAGCCCCCCATAGCCCATCAGCACTCCTAACCCCCCCCCCATTCCCCCCAGCCCATCTGCACTCCTAACCCCCCCCCAGCCCCCCATAGCCCATCAGCACTCCTAACCCCCCCCCCAGCCCATCAGCACTCCTAACCCCCCCAGCCCCCCATAGCCCATCAGCACTCCTAACCCCCCCAGCCCATCAGCACTCCTAACCCCCCCAGCCCCCCATAGCCCATCAGCACTCCTAACCCCCCCAGCCCATCAGCACTCCTAACCCCCCCAGCCAGCCCATCAGCACTCCTAACCCCCCAGCCCATCAGCACTCCTAACCCCCCCAGCCCCCCAGCCCAGCCCAGCCAAATTTTTTTTTTTAAAAGCTGTCTTCTCCCGCTGCCGGGGCCGCCGCGGCAGAATCAAGTGTGCCGCGGGGCCCCCCCCCTGCCCAGCAGAGCCTGCCCTCCCCTGTATCCGCTCTCTTGTACAGCTGCCTGCAGTCTCACGCGCCGGCTTTCAGAGCGCGAAGGGACTAGTTTCCCTTTCGCGGCTCTGTTAAGCCCATGGGGGCTGATGGGAACTTCCCATCAGCCCCCGCGGGCTTAACAGAGCAGCGAGGGAGAAACTCTCCCCTCGCGCTCTGAAAGTCGGCGCGTGAGACTGCAGGCAGCTGTACGAGAGAGCTGAGGTCACACAACTAAGTTTCATCCTCACTGCATGTATAACGCACACACTTTACCTGATTGCTTGCTGTGATACCACCTTGATTATTAAGATAAGGCGGTTTAGAAATAAAAAAAAAAAAAAAAAAAAGCAGAATTGCTTAACAAATATTTTTGTTCTGTGTTCACAGATGAAGAACCAGGAGCAGGACCTCAAAAAACACCCACAAATAGGAAAAGAACCAAAGGACATCTTGAACAATTTTCAAAAGACTGTGTTTGTGAGAAACTATCTCAACTTAAAGTAGACAAAGCGATGGGACCGGATGGGATACACCCGAGAATACTGAGGGAACTTGGGGACGTTCTAGCAGCTCCACTGACTGACCTTTTCAATGCCTCGTTGGAATCGGGAGTGGTGCCAAAGGACTGGAGAGAGACTCACGTGGTGCCTTTACACAAAAGCAGAAGTAAGGATGTGGTTGAAAACTACAGGCCGGTTAGTTTAACTTCGGTGGTGAGTAAATTATTGGAAACGCTGCTGAAAGAGAAAATAGTGAGGTTTCTGGAGTCCAGCGGATTACAGGATCCAAAACAGCATGGATTCACCAGAGGCAGATCTTGTCAGACAAATCTGATTGATTTCTTTGACTGGGTGACCAGGGAGTTGGACCGAGGGAGAGCCCTAGATGTGGTGTATTTAGATTTCAGTAAAGCCTTTGACACTGTTCCTCACAGGCGACTTATAAACAAACTGAGCACCCTAGGGATGGACCCTAAAGTTACTGCTTGGGTTAGAAATTGGTTGGGTGGGAGGCGACAAAGAGTACAAGTAAATGGAGCTCACTCTGAGGAGAAGGATGTTATCAGTGGTGTGCCCCAGGGATCTGTCCTTGGTCCGATTCTTTTTAACATGTTTGTTAGTGATATAGCGGAAGGGCTTTCAGGTAAGGTTTGCCTCTTTGCGGATGATACGAAAATCTGCAATAGAGTAGACACCCAGGAAGGGTAACATGAGGAGGGACCTAGCTAAGCTTGAAGAATGCTCTAGAATTTGGCAGCTGGGATTTAATGTTAAAAAATGTAAGGTCATGCATTTGGTCTGCAGCAATCCAAGGGAGCAATATAGTATAGGGGGGTGAAGTACTTTTGTCCACTAAAGAAGAGCGGGACCTAGGCGTGGTTGTGTCTGATGATCTTAAAGTAGCTAAACAGGTAGAAAAGGCGACAGCAAAAGCTAGAAGGATGCTTGGGTGCATATGGAGAGGAATGGCTAGCAGAAAAAAGGAGGTGATAATGCCTCTGTATAAGTCTTTGGTGCGACCTCATTTGGAGTATAGTGTGCAATTCTGGAGACCGCACATTCAAAAGGATGTGAACAGGATGGAGTCGGTGCAGAGGGTGGCTACTAAAATGATTAGTGGTCTTCATTATAAAGCATATGAGGGCAGACTGAAGGATCTTAATATGTACACCTTAGAGGAAAGGCGGGATAGAGGTGATATGATTGAGATGTTTAAATACCTCTGTGGCATAAATGTTCAGGGAGAGAGCCTCTTTCAATTGAAAGCAAGTTCTGCTATGAGGGGACATGGGATGAGGGTGAAGGGAGATATATTCAGGAGTGATATACGGAAATATTTCTTTACGGAAAGAGTAGTGGATCCGTGGAATAGTCTCCCAGTGGAGGTGGTAGTGATGAGGACAGTAACTGAATTCAAAAAAGCATGGGAGAAACACAGAGGATCTCTAAAGGTAAAAAGGGGACTGTTGTAGTTGTTATGGAAGGACAGACTAGATAGGCCATGTGGTCTTTTTCTGTCGTCATATTTCTATGTTTCTATGTAAAATACCCCCCATATTGTGCATATAATTTTATTAACACCTATTTCCACTAAGCACTGTTTTACATGCAGAAATGTCTTTTAAAATTGTCCTCCACATGAAAGATGTTAGGGAAACTGACAATAGGGCATGATGAGAAAATCTCAGCATTTACAGAACCATCTCATACCCAGCACTGATATTTAGGAATATGTAACACCTTATTGGGTATGTGAGTTGAATTTCCTAGCCTGATTACTGCATATTTATTTAGATGTGGTCAAGTAGACGGTACAGTGGCGTAACCAAGATTGAATCTTTAGTAGGACCTGAGATTAATATGGGTGGGCACAAGGCAGTATGAATGTTGATACAGCCTCTAGTTCTCCTCTCATTTGACTATTCTTCTGCTAACTAGGTGGGCTTGATGCCAAGGTAGAGGGGCCATGGCCAACACATGCCCGCCCTTGGTTATAACCCTCAGAAGGTGTAATAAACCAGCAAGGGTAGAAAGGTCACAGGAGAAGGCAGACCAGACCCTTCTGCAGTAGAATAGCATTTTTGATGGCTCAGGCTTAGATTTTATTATATAGAGAACCCACTGAACATTTGTATGGACCAAAGGGTCTAGAACGAGGAAAGTAATTCATACTAAGAACAGCATCTGTTTTTTTAATAGACGCAATATCCACATCCACAGATCATTCTCAGTGAAGCCAGTACGTGCCAATCATATTTTAAACAGGAATAAGATGATATTTTTCACACTATCCTTTGAGAGGAGTATTTCCAGAGGAAGCCAAACTCTCATAAACCACTAGGAGATCTCACAGCCCAAGAGCTGAAGTCCCTACCACTCTGAGCGCGTCTGTTTAAATAGGCCACAGTTCTGGCAGGCATGTCCTACTCATGAGTCTACAGGAACTTTTCCAAGGCAAATCACACACATGGTTTCCTTTAGAAAGTCAGGCCAGCTGTGGGGAACCGGGGACTATTCTCAGTGCATATAGTTACCGCTGCTACATACAGAAAGTCCACAAGGGTAGAGATGTAACAAAGGGTGAGTCTGGGTGGGCCATGCCCTCCCCCCCCCCCTTGGAGTCAGGATCACCCATTCAGTGGCAGCAGTACAGGCCAACGAGGGAAGAACCAAAGACAGTGTCAACATCTCCATTGCCTTGTGCCCGCCAATATTAAACTCAGGCCCTTGGCCTGGCCCTACCAAAATATCAGTCCTCGCTATGGCCATTTTGAAAGCTCCTAATAGACTTTCCCTTCCCTAACCGTGCCCCTTCTCCATCATTTTTTCAGTGCGGGTAAAAGTGCCAGCATAGGGGAGCCGACTGTAGCGGAAGCTTTTCCTGCAGGACAAACATTGACAATTTCCCTCTAAAACTCTCCAAGGTAGAAAAAGCAGAAGCCCAGCAAAACAGGTGCTGATTCTACGGCTTCCTCCTGTAGAATTGCTCTAGTAGCGATGTCTAGCACTTCCTAAGTGTCTCAGCTCTTGCTTACATGCCAGGGGTCTCTGGGTTCAACTGCAGAAGCGTAAAGGCAACCACATCTTTACAAGGTTACAGTATGTTTACGAGCACTATAACCAGAGGGCATCAGTGCTATAAACTGAACAATGAATGTTATAGCATAGGGCAGTGCCCATTTATAAAACAGACTCAGACCTAACTGCACACAGTGGCAGAATAATGCCATCTAGGGGTATGGTCTCTAAATCAAATCTAATCTAATCTGAAGTTTATATAACCACCTTTTGGATTCATCAAAGGATCATTCAATACAGTTTACAACAAAAACATAATACGTAATCCAATATACCCTAAAATACATATTATTAAAGGGTAAAATACATAAAGGGGGGTCATCTTAAAAACCTTATTCACAATTTGGATGCCCCCAAAGCTATTTTACAAATGGCTTTTAAAAACGTGGGGATGGCCAAGTAGGCAGGGGGCATGGCCCACCCAGACCCACCGTTTGATTTCAGAAACATTAGGCTAGTCCTTAGACGTCCAGGGTCTAGAATACTGTTCTGGGGACGTCTATGTAGGCACCCCACAGATGTCCATTTTGAGCACATCCACTGTTGTGAAATTGTGCCTGAACTTTGATGTGTCTGCTTTATTTCCAGACATTTTGGCATGGACGTCTCAGGTTGCACTTGGATGTCATTTGTAAAATGTGCCTTAAGATTTACATAATGAAAATGCATCTGTATATAAAAATGAATTTAAAATATACAACAATAAATAATCACATTCACAACCCACTAAATTCCTGTCAATTTTCCCTCTCACCAAGGGGCTGTGACTATAACAATGGTTAGAGGAACATAACTTCAAAATCAATTACAAGAAAACTGAGGTCCTTTTTGTAACAAGAAACCAGTATTTTACCCTATCTCCAGATCTAAAAGCTGGGAATGTGTCCCTCACAACAAAGAATGAAGTAAGGTACCTTGGTGTTATCCTTGATAGAACACTAAATTTAACAACCTACCTAAAAACAACAGCTGGCATAATCTATAACAAACTCGGACTCCTCAAACACCTGAGGCCCTTACTACCACACCAAGACCTTAGATCTGTACTCCAAGCTATGGTATTCCCCCACATGGACTTCTGCAATACCATCCTACAAGAGCTCCCAAGACAGGTTATAAATAGGCTATCTTAAGATAGCTCAACATGTTGCAAACCCATCAGAACACATTGCTCCCATCCTATACAAACTACACTGGCTGCCCATACATAGCAGGATCAAATATAAAATACTAATGACTACGTTCAAACTAACCAAATTCATAAAGAGCCCCCCCAAATGACAGGCTAAGAAGGGAATGTAACCAAAACACACTTCTTGTACCCTCATTCTACCGAAATTTATCAGGGCAACAACTAATCAGGTCTTTAGCTTTACTGCACCAATATTATGAAATGCTCTCCCAAACAAACTTAGATCCACTACTGACCTAATAACTTTCAAGAAAGAACTCAAGACGCATCTTTTCTTAGAGCACTTTGGCACAATTGAACCAATGGAAAAAATCTTCCCCGCATAATATCGTATGCTGATGGTAGTAAGCTAGCTCTGTTATGATCAGCCCTTATTCTCCAACCAGACTTTCCTGTTGGATGTAAAATTAACCATTCTTGAAAATAGGTCTACATGTACATATGTTCCTTCTTGTAAAATAGACTTTATGTACATATTTTGCTACCTGTAAATAAGTTGCACTGTTATATTATATTGCACTGACCTGTTGAATACCTCCCGATTTATACTTATCCTTCTCTGCTGTTACTTGTTAAAACTTGTTATGATGTAACTGTTCTTGTTAGTTATCTGTAAACAGCTTTGATTTCCCTGAAAGGTGATATATAAAACTATCCAATAAATAAATATAATAAAACTATAATGCAATATTAATACAGCATAAAATCCAAAAAGCATAAAGTATATTGCAACACACCGATGTACTATATCCTCTTATTACTTAATCCAAGTCCTCTCTCTCATGGAGAGCCCAGGGAAAGAACAACGAAATTTCCTCTCTCAGCCCAGACTGTCTACTGATTGTCACTCCAACTTCTCTTACTAGCCTCACATAAGCAGGGCCTAATATCCTCCCTGCTTTTCCAATGACATCTGAAGGAGCTCCCAAAGGCATGATCCCTTTGGTTCACTCCTCTGAGAGCGACTCGCCTCTCGTGGCAGGTCTCGTTTTCTGAACAAACTGCCATGATGTCACAGGAGAGGTGGGGCCATGCCTGGTCTGGGCTGCAACGTGGCATCTTGTTCACATGTGGGAGCAAAGCGCCCCTGGACAGCTTCCGCAGCTTGTAGCAGCGGGAAGATAAAACCAGTTCAAGATTGTGCAAAGATCTCTACCACTTATGCTAGTATTATATAAAGACAAGTAGACACCTAGTTTTTTTTTTTATAAAATTACATTTAAGTAGATGCCTACTTTCAAGCTTAAAGTAGGTGCCTCCTTCTAAAATTACTTTGCTTAAAGTGGTGATGAATGTCACTGGGTTCTGATGACGCACTGATTTGTACAAGGGTCAAATACAGACCTATTCCTTTTGTGTGATGACAAGGATTACTCACGCTTAAAAGGAATTTCCCAACATGCAGTGTTTATCCCTCTGCTCTATGGAGCTTTTACAGGCCACATGTAGGCTCACCAATCAACGCTCCAGTAACAAATCACAGGGCATGACAGCAGTTCTCAACATCAACTGGAACGACAAGACTTTAGCCTGAGAAGTTAGTCTTCTGCCAAGCTGTCTGCCTATGTTCCGCTGCCTAGAAAAACTGGAATCCTTAGGGTGGGATCCCTGCAGGGGACGACAAGCCTAAATGGACAAAGCAACTGGAAGCACCTCTGCCTCTTCTACTCTATCACTAATTGAACTTAAAAGCTCAGGTAGATTCAAATTTTTTGTCCTTGCCCGCTTTCTGATTGTCCAGATCTCCCTCTTCATCCCTATTGATTCATACAGTCCTGTGATCTAGGATATGATGCAGTCCAATGGCAAAATGAAAACTGAAATAGCCATGTTGACAAGGACTGCAGATGTCTGAGAAGCAACACTCTCGCGACAGGCATGAAGGCATAGAGCGATTCCCAAAGAGCAAGGGAGAAGAACACTGCAGACCTTTATTATCAAGGCTGCCTTTAAGTAGGTGTAAAAGGTGTGACTGCACCAGGCTCCATGGCTGGAGGGACCCTGCCATGGTCACAACACACGTCTAAAGATGGCCCTGTTTTATGGGGCTTGATAGCTGGAAGAGAGAGCTGGGTTTGGTGCCTGGGTTACATTACCTCCCTATACATGCTTGCTCGACATAGGGGAAGTCTGTGTGTGTCTGATGATCTTAAAGTAGCTAAACAGGTAGAAAAGGCGACGGCAAAAGCTAGAAGGATGCTTGGGTGCATACGGAGAGGAATGGCTAGCAGAAAAAAGGAGGTGATAATGCCTCTGTATAAGTCTTTGGTGCGACCTCATTTGGAGTATGGTGTGAAATTCTGGAGACCGCACCTTCAAAAGGATGTGAACAGGATGGAGTCGGTGCAGAGGGTTGCTACTAAAATGATTAATGGGCTTCATTATAAAGCATATGAAGACAGACTTAAGGATCTTATTATGTACACCTTAGAAGAAAGGCGGGATAGAGGTGATATGATTGAGATGTTTAAATACCTCCGTGGCATAAATGTTCAGGGAGAGAGCCTCTTTCAATTGAAAGCAAGTTCTGCTACGAGGGGACATGGGATGAGGGTGAAGGGAGATAGATTCAGGAGTGATATGCGGAAATATTTCTTTACTGAAAGAGTAGTGGATCCATGGAATAGTCTCCCAGTGGAGGTGGTAGAGATGAGGACAGTAACTGAATTCAAAAAAGCATGGGACCAACACAGAGGATCTCTAAAGGTAAAAAGTGGACTGTTGTAGTTGTTGTTATGGAAGGACAGACTAGATAGGCCATGTGGTCTTTTTCTGTCATCATGTTTCTATGTTTCTAAGCTGCTGGGACCATGCCAGGAATACAAGGTGGCAGCAGGTAGACAGTGAGACATGGCTCCATGAAAAGCCCTCCAGGTCCTACTTCAGTCTAAAGACAGCCTTGTGTGCGGCCCATACTTATTTAGTTAGATTATTGATTATGTTTTTGAAGTAGAATCCACCCAAAATGGAGTACTGCATGTTAAACAGGAACAATAGGAAGAAGGCCATTAGGTTGTAAATTACACAACCATTTCTCACACAACTCTGTAGCACAAAAGTTAAAGAGGTGACCCTTGCTATAAAATCATGCGGGCCTGCTTACCGAACCTTTTGAGACCCAACTCTGTAATGCAGGGATAGAATAATGATCCTTATGGCATATGACAGAAGTCCCCTGCATACAGCTACACACCAGGCTCAGCGCTGAAGCATAAGGACAGAAAAATAAAACTCAATGTGCCCCGATTCCTCTTTTCGCAAGAGCGCTCACTGAAAGGTTAACCGACTTGTTTTGTGCATGCAAGAAGTAAAATGACTTGATAATCCAGCAAATAAAAGAAGATGAGAAGAACTAAAGGAACAGCAGTGGCAAAAGGAAGCTGGGCTGCTGGTGTGTGGGAGACTGGAGGCCATAAGGAATGAGCCTTCTGAAGCAGAACGGAATTATTTCTGATGGAAATTCACAAAGTCGCCCTGTAGATGATTGAGGGCGGATTGTAAGCATAGAAATTGTTAATTCTATTTCATAAAGAAAATGCTGGTAGGGGAGAAGGAAGTGAGGTGGAGAGGAAATGAGGAATGTCATGCCATATTATTCTCAACCATGACTGCATTCTTAGCAGATTATTCTATGGGACAGACACCCCAAGCTAGGTCTTCGTCCTATACCTTTCACTTAATTGCTTGAAAGGAGCAGGATATAGGTAGCCTTCCCTAGATTTCCCACTGAAAAATGGGTCCCATGTACAAGATCATATTTTTGGTGGTAGGGAGCGTGGGATGCTCCAACCCTTTCAGTTTGCACTTTGATGGGACAAGTTTGCAAGGATATGTAGTAGAATGGGGTGTACACCTCCATCATCGGAGAAAGGAAAAAAGGAGAAAAAAAAAGAGGAATTCCAGTTCCAGGTTTTCTAAGCTGCTAGGCACAGGGAAAAGGAAGAGCTAGGAATCTAGGAGGATGGGGCCAAAAAAGAGGCCAGACATGGTATAAAAAGCTGAGAGGAGAACCAGGGCTCAGTCTTGAAGAGGGACTGAAGTCAGAAGGACCTACCGGACTGCTGAACTGCCTGAAGCCCTGTTACAAGGTAAAAAGTTCTGTTTTCCTGAGAGATACTTTTGACTGAAAGCCACGTTTGCTGGAGTGGGAATAGGAGCCTGGGTTGTTTCGAAGAACTTTGTAGAAAGAGTTGTGAATCCTGACTGCGGGTAGTGGTGGTGGCGGCTGGGTTCAGAAGCGAAGCAGCAGGGAACTTATAGGCCACAGGGAGTAGCGTCAGGAGGACTGCTGAGCAGCCAAGCCGAGCCTGTCAGACTGATGCAGAAACATGCATTGTCATTAGCGCAGGCATCTGCACTGGGTTTACGCCAAACTTTCTGCGCTAGTGTGGGTGCAGAATGCGAGAAAGAATCTAACACATGCATAAACACTGTGCAGATGCCTACAATAATGGCAGCGTGCCACAGAGTTAAATCCCATGGAGATACAGGACAACGAAGCAATTAGCTAAGCAGCATAGATGCAGTGACGTGCACAGAAAACCAGAAGACTGAACTTAACATGAGGTTTAACATGAGATCAACGGAGGCGTCAAAGGGTTAACGCAAGGCCTGTAGTCAGTGCTGGAGACAAATTTATGCCTGCTTCTTCAGCATACAGGGCCCTGCAATGTTTTCAAGCTTTGCTGAAGAGACTAACAAAAAGAATTGGCAGGGGAAGTGTGCTGGAGTGCGCTCTGGTGCAGCGATAGCAATCCAGAACTTCTGCTCAGAGTACGACTGCTGGGCGCCAGAGAGCAATCTGCTTTTTTGTGCGCAAGATATAGGTGCTGCTAACACAGACCCCTGTGCGCATCTGCCTGTCTTGCTCTCCTGGTTTAATGCAGATTTTTTTGTGCAGAGCTAATTTGCATGCTGGCTGCTTACAGGATTCCCGCGCAAAACGTCTGTGCCAAACTTGCATGACGAAACCCTGCACTAACGCTTTAGCACCGGCTTTCTGCATGGAGCTGTGCATTTTAAAGTCTGTTCCACAGAACTGGAAAGAGGAGGTTTGTTTCCTCTTCTTCCTTAACCCACTAGACGCGTCTGGAGTCTTGCTTCAGGGAAAGGGCTACAGACAAGTGTGACTGTTGGGAGTTGCTTCGGGAAGAGGCAGGCACGCTGATGGAGGCAGAGACTGCTTTGTTTTGTCCCCATGACTAGTTTGTCAGAGACCCAAAGACCCAGGACAGAACGCAAGGAAGGAGAGACAGGACAATCCCTGAGCAGCCATAATCACAGGCCTCAACTGTGGAGTGGAGGAATAGCCTAATGGCTAGAGACCAAGAGACCAGGGTTCAATTCCCACTAGCACTCCTTGTGGCCTTGGGCAAGTCACTTAACCTCCATTGCTCAGAAAAATTATCAATGTCCCTGTTTAATGTATGTTTACTAAGTTTAAGTTACAATGTAAACCACTTTGATTGAAAAGATAAAGCACTATAAAAAAACTGTTAAATAAATAAACCGTAACAATTGGTGGAGGTAGTGGGATTGTGCAAACCATGCCAGGATGGGAGTTCTCAAGAACAAGGAAGACATGGCTCTTGTGGGCCTTTCAAAGTTTAAGGAAAGTCCTCTGCAAAGAGTCAGATCTCCACAATGTAGATTTCCAAAAAGAGTTTATTTTATAAACTAATGCATCAGGGATTGCGGCAGTATTAAGGGAGAGGAAGAACACCAAGCTATCTATTTTAACCAATACAGAAAAGAAGTACTCGACAACTGAAAAGAAAGGCCTAACAATGGGGTGGGGGGCTATTGAGATCCTTAGGTCTTATCTTCAAGGGAGACCATTTGTACTGATAAAGATCAAGCCCCACTAAAGTAGCTCTGCACCCATTGTTAGGCAAAGGGGATTTTGTTGGACACAGAATATAAAAAATATTTTAGAAGGGGCGTTTAGGGAGAATCTGGGACATCCAGAGCAGAACGTCCAAATCGCCGGGAAGTAGCAGCGGTGAGGTAGGCATGTACGCAGTAGTACATTTTATCCACTGGAAACTATGTAAATACTTTAACTAATGCTTCTGATTGCAGGTTTTAATCAATAAAACATAGATAAAATACACCCGATGCAAAAAAACTTAAAATAAGTGTTTATTGGATAAACACCGGAAACGCCACTTCCCATAGTGCTCTCTCATTCCTCCCCTGGATTATCTTGCATCCTCCGCTCAGGTTTTGTGCCTTTTATGTACTGATGACTTCTAAGTGACACAGGAACAGGTTCCCAGCAATAGAACTTGTATGGCAAAAACACTGATAAGAGCAATTTTTGTACCCTCAAAGGAGCTCTAATTAGCTGGGAAATAAACATCTACTGGAGAACCCTTTTCTGAGTAAAATCTTTTACCTTACTGTAGGTAGCCTTCGTAACAGAGTGAGCTTTTGATGAGGTGACATATCAAATAGATTAAGCTGCCTAGAAAGGAGGTAATTTCATAACAGAACACCTGGATGAATACGGCAGGAAAAGGCCTAATTTTAGCCTATTTCATAAAGCACCTAGGTGCCCGAGTCTTTATAAAATATTGGCACAAATCTTATCAAGGTTACAGCTACATTTAAGGCACGGACATTATTCCTGTTAGGGCGTATTCTATGCACATAAGAACATAAGATATGCCATACTGGGTCAGACCAAGGTCCATCAAGCCCAGTATTCTGTTTCCAACAGTGGCCAATCTAGGTCATACGTACTGTGGTAAGGAGGGTGCAGCCCAGCTAGAGAAAACTGAAAAAAAGAAGAATTTTTCTTCTTTACGGGGGATGGGTGCACAAAATCACATACTCCATACTAAAAGCCCTGAAAGGAACCTAGGGGGCAGAGCTAAAGGTAAACCAATCCCAGACCACAGGACAACCTTGCATAGGAGTAGGAGGTCCAAGTGGGCGGAGCCAGGAAGGGAGTTGCCTTGCTCAGCAGTTAACAGAGAGAAAACAAACACAAGAGAGAGAGTCAGTTTGAATAAGGAAGGGGCTTTGAGAAGAAGGTCCAGGAGGAATTCAACAGCAAGCACAAGCGGCAGTTGCAGTTCCAGGCCTAGCCCAGGTTCTAGCCCAGTTCCCAGAAGGCACAGACCAGAAAGATCTGTGACCAAACTGAAGGGAAGCTTTTCAGCCAAGGAGAGCAGCAGAGGGAGGAACCACTATAGAGGCAGCCAAGAAAGGTACGCAGGGACCAAGCATTGCCAAGAGGATAGTTCTTGCTCTGACTCAGAGGAGACTGTCGTACCCCAGAAGGCTCAGCACAGAAAGAAATATCTCACTAGGGAAGTTAAACAGGAGAGACCCCCAAGAGACCAGCCTGGAGAAGGCAAGGCCAGGCACTGGGAGAGGCTGTTTAATCTGGTGAAGACTCTTAAGGAAAAGAGCCCGGAGCACTTTCAAGGAGCACCCAGCTGTAGCTCAATAGAGAGCATGGAGGTAGGCCCTGAGGAAAGTGTTGTTAATTCTGATGTCTCTGAAATGGAATGCGAGCTGTGCACTAAGGTATTAGTGTGAGCTAGAACAGTGGAACATAAAAAGGGGGGCTGTTGTAGCCTAAAGACAGTTCCAGAAGCTGGAAGAGAGGGGAAAGCCTGAATGTAAAGGATTAAGAAACTCTCCTAAGAAGCTGAAATTGCAGGAGCTCAGTGGGGTTCAAACAGCTGAAACTGTTTGTGTGTGGCAACAGCAGGGTTGAAGCTGATACCTCACTCACTATGTGAAGAGTTTTAAAATGCCTTTTTCTTCTGATGCTAAGGTTAAGCTGTTGCAGTAAGGAACAAGAACAGGAATGAGTTTGTTCAAGGTTACACTGTTTTGGACATTTTGATTTCTGGGAGAAATTATCCTGTATTTCCTTTTTGTCTGGAGAAACCAAAAGTTATGCTTGAAGAATTTTATGTTCACCACTTACCAACATGGAAACCGAATAAAATTTCCTGTGCGCTTTATTAACCACTTGGCTCTTTCGTACACAACTACAAAAATCCTAGAAGGGATATCAGATGGCCAACCGTCCCTACTAGGCAACCGCCTGGTAGGGCGCGAGCGTCACAGTACCTAGCAGTTTCCCCAAAAGACACAGGTTCCACAATGCTTGTACTGGGTCAAGCATTGATATCCTGGGTCCCTACCTAATAATGGTTTATGGACCTTTCCTCCAGGAACGTGTCCAAACCTTTTTTAAACCCAGCTACACTAACAGCCTTTACTACATCCTCCGGTAACAAATTCCAGAGTTTGATTACACGTTGAGTGAAAAACGTTTCTTTTATTAGTCTTAAATAGTTTAACCTGTAGTTTCATTGCATGTCCCCTAGTCTTTCTATATTCTGATAACGTAAACAATCAATCTACGTTTACCCGTTCCACTCCGTTCATTAATTTATAGACTTCTATCATATCTCCCCTCAGCCGTCTCTTTTCCAGGTTAAAGAGCCCTAACCGTTTTAGCCTTTCTTCATAGGAGTATCCTTCCATCCCCTTTACCATTTTGGTGGCTCTTCTCTGAACCTTTTCTAAAATCGCTATATCCTTTTTAAGATACGGCGACCAGAATTGCACACAATATTCAAGGTGCGGTCTCACCATGGAACGATATAGAGGCATTATAATATCTTTTGTTTTATTTTCCATTCCTTTCCTTATGAGACCTAGCATTCTATTTGCTCTCTTGGCCGCCACTGCACACTGGGCTGAGGTTTTTAACATGGTATCCACAATGACGCCTAAATCTTTTTCCAGGTGGTGGTTCCTAATGTGTAATCATAGTTTGGGTTGTTCTTCCCTAGGTGCATAATTTTGCACTTGTCCACATTAAATTTCATCTGCCATTTGGATGCCCAGTCTTCCAATTTATCAAGATCTTCTTGTAATTTTCCACAATCCTCTTGGGCTTTAACAACTTGAAATAGTTTTGTGTCATCTGCAAATTTGATAACCTCACTCGTTATTCCACTTTCCAGGTCATTTATGAATATGTCAAAAAGCAGCGGACCCAGCACAGATCCCTGGGGTACACCACTATTCACCTTTCTCCATTGGGAAAATTGGCCATTTAGCCCTACCCTCTGCTTTCTACCTTTTAACCAGTTCCTGATCCACAATAGTACACTGCCTCCTCTCCTATAACTCTTTAGTTTTGCCAAAAGTCTCTGAATAGGGACCTTGTCAAAGGCTTTCTGAAAGTCCAGATACACTATATCAACTGACTCACCTTTGTCCACCTGTTTATTCACTCCTTCAAAAAAACATAACAGATTAGTAAGACAAGATCTTCCTTGTCTAAAGCCATATTGGCTGTCTCCCATTAGGCTATGACTATCTAAATGCTGAGTAATTTTATTCTTTATGATGATTTCTACCATTTTTCCCGGTACTGACATCAGGTTCACCGGTCTGTAGTTTCCCGGATCACCCCTGGAACCCTTTTTAAAAATTGGTGTTACATTGGCGATCCTCCAGTCTTCAGGTACTAGTGATGATTTTAATGACAATTCAAAGATTACTAATAGCAGGTCTGCAATCTCATATTTCAGTTCTTTCAACACCCTTGGATGTATACCATCCGGCCCAGGTGATTTGCTACTCTTCAGTTTATCTAATAGTTGTAATACATCTTCCCGATGTATTGATATTTCCTTCAATTCTTCCGCACCTTTAAATACCACTTCAGTCATGGGTAACATCCCTACATCTTCCTCAGTAAAGACTGAAGCAAAGAATTCATTCAGTCTCTCCGCTATCGCCTTGTCGCCTCTTAGTGCCCCTTTAATTAATTAATTTATTTATTTATCTATATTTTTCTATACCGCCCCTTCCAGCGATCAAGGGCGGTTTACAAGGAACATTTTAACAATTGTACACAGATGTATACATTTACATTGAACAATCAGATTCAACTATTTACAATGAATGGTTAAGTTTAACTATTTACATTGAACAAAACTTCAACTTCAAGATGTATTAGTAATACAAACAACCATTAAATTATTTACATTGGATATTTACAGTGGTTGTGTGTTGTGTCTATTTTGGAATTTATTTCCTTTTATGACGTAAATCGGGGGTGTGTATGGGGTTTCAGACAGGGGGGGGTGAGTTATTTAGTTTTGAGTAAGGGGGTTCGTGTGTATAATACCATGGTTATGGAGGTGTTTTGGGGGAATATGGGATTTCAAAGTGTTCAGTAAAGAGGTAAGTTTTTAGCTCGTTCCTGAACTGATAGAGGTCATTTATGACGCAAAGGTCTATTGGGAGGTCATTCCAGAGCGTAGGGGCAGTGAATGTGAATGCTCTGGAGCTAGTGGTTTTCTTTGTCTTCCTGAAGGCTTTTGGTGTGATAAGGGAGTGGGCTTCGTTTTGTCTGTGTGATCTGGTTTTGTTTGGTGATTGCAGTAGTGTGGATAGGTGTGAGGGGGCTATGTCTTTTATGAGTTTAAAGGTTGTTAGGATAGTTTTGTATCTGATTCGGCTATTGATTGGGAGCCAGTGTAGTTCTAGCAGTATTGGGGTTACGTGGTCTGTTAGACGTGCTTTAGCTATTACTTTTGCACAGATGTTCTGAGCTCTTTGAAGAAGGTATGTGCTTTTTTGAGGGAGGCCTATTAATAGACTATTGCAGTAGTCAAAGTGGGGGGTGATTAGTGTATTTACTACAGATCTAAAATCTTGAGTTTCTAGGAGTGGCCTTAGGTGCTGTATAGTTTTTAGTTTGTAGTAGATGGTTTTTACGGTTTGTTTTATGTGTGGTAGCATGGTGAGTGTGTGATCTATTATCACACCTAAATATTTTACTTCTTTTCTAACAGGTATGGATGTTCTGTTAATTGTGATTGTTTCTGGGAAGGTGTTCTCTGTGGTTGATGACCTTGTTACGAACATTGCTTCCGTTTTTTTGAGGTTGATGCTGAGGTAGTTAGATTCTAACCAGGAGGAGGTCTCAGTCATACATTCTGATAGTGTGTCATATGAGGGGTTTTTAGCGGTTATAGGGATAGCGAGCATGATGTCGTAGGCGTATATAAAGTGGTTAATCCTGTGTTTTTAAAATATGTTTGTTATTGGTTGTAGATACAGGTTAAATAGGAGGGCGGAGAGGGCTGATCCTTGGGGTATTCCTTGGCCTTCGGGGAATGGTTCTGATGCTTCTTGGTCAATTTGTACGCGTATTAGTCTGTTTGATATGTAGGACTTGAACCAATCAAGGACAGTCCCGCCTATTCCTAAGCTTTGTAGTCTGTTGATCAGTGTGGAGTGGTTGATGTTGTCAAAGGCGGCAGAAATATCTATGAATAGAAGTAGGAAGCCTTGGTTGTTGTCATCTGTACCTCTGATGAGGAAATCCATTAGGGTGATTAATAGAGTTTCTACTCCATGGAATGGGCGGAACCCGAATTGGTGTGAGTCAAGTGGTTTATGTTCATCAATGTGCTCTTGTAACTGTATTTGAATTGTTTTTTTCTATTATTTTAGCTATAAATGGGATGCTGGCTATGGGTCTGTATGAGTTCGGGTCTTTTGGGTCAAGCTTGTTGTTCTTTATTACACAGGTACACTACCAAAAAACTGCCTCCAGTTTTGCAACTGATTCCTATAGATTTTGGGGTGCTGAATCCAGGAAAAATAGCCAAAATGTTCCATCACGTCACGTTTTCTTGTAAAATTAGATTTCTTACCCATATAAGGAATGTTCACATAATTTCTTTTTAGCCGACTGCAGTTTATTTTCTTGGCCCAAAATAGAGGTTGTAATGGTTAACTAACTAGAAACACTCCCTCATGATATTTTAGAGAGTGTTTTGTATTCATTTTATACATTAACAGGACAATTGGGAGGCGGGGGGCTAAATCCAGTACTCGCGCTGGCGCATGTTCTTTCCTGTTCGCCTCGCCTCGTTCGCTCGCTCAAACACAGTGGTTGCGACATGAACGTTCCTGTCAAATTTCAGTTTCTTGCAAGTTCATTATTACCTTTTGTTTGCTCAGTCGTAATCCAGCTTTATTTCGAAGTGGTTCACTACAGTTGTAGTTTGCAGTGCTGTGTATTTGTGATGGCTCACAGAGCCAGAGGTTGCGTCAACTCTCCGGACAGTTTTTGTTTTATTTGTGGGGAATATACCGTGAAAAAGCGGCAGAGGAACATTTCTGCATTTATTAAAAAAGTATACTTCGCCTATTTCGGTTTGAAGTTAGGCGATCAAGACAAACCGTGGGCTCCTCACAAAGTGTGCAAGACATGTGAGGAAGATCTACGCTTATGGATGAAAGGTAAAAAACAAGCATTTCGTTTCGGAATACCTATGATGTAGCGTGAACAAAGAGACCACAGCAGTGACTGCTATTTTTGCTCTTGCATTGTGAAGGGATACAACTTAAAAAATAAGAACGTAATAAGTTACCCCAACCTTCCCTCAGCAATTAGGCCTATGCCTCATAGCAACGAAGTACCTGTGCCTGAACCACCAAAATCTTTGGATCATATTTGTGTGGACGGTTCTGATCATGATGAGACTCATCATATGGCTTTTCCCGATGAGTCCAGTACTTCCGAGTTTGAAACTGAACCAGATCCGAAACCTGAACTTTTCTCTCAAGCTGAATTGAATGATTTAGTCTGGGATTTAGGACTCCCAAAAGATGCTGCCCAACTGCTAGGTTCTCTGCTTAAACAGAAAAATCTATTGTCACCAGGAACAACTTTTTATTGGTACCGCAACCGCGAGACACAATTTTTGAAGTATTTCAGCAAAGAGGAAGATTTGGTATTTTGCAACGATATATACGGAGTGATGGAAAAGTTTAAACTCAAGTATGATCCTGCTGAATGGCGGCTGTTCATTGATTCATCAAAAGACAGCATAAAAGGTGTTCTTCTTCATAATGGCAACACATTCGCTTTAGTTCCTATTGCTCACTCTGTTATTCTCCAAGAAAAATACGAGAATTTGGCCCTGATTCTTCAGAAGATTCGTTATGATGAGCATAAGTGGATGATTTGTGGAGACTTTAAAATTCTATCCATGCTATTAGGGCAGCAATCCGGTTTCACCAAATATCCCTGCTTCCTTTGCTTGTGGGATAGCCGGGCCCGCGACCTACACTGGGGGAAAAAAGACTGGCCAATTCGGGAGTATTTGAGACCCGGTGAGAAAAATGTTCTTCATGAGAGCTTGGTACCTCGTGATAAAATTCTATTACCACCTCTCCACATTAAGTTGGGTCTCATTAAGCAATTCATCAAGTCCCTTCCAAAAGATGGTGAGTGCTTTCGGTACCTTTGCTCAAAGTTTCCCCGACTTTCTGAAGCAAAGCTAAAGGAAGGAGTGTTTGTTGGCCCTGATATAAGGAAACTCATTTCAGATGGAGCATTCGCTGAAACGATGTCTGAGAAGGAAAAAGAAGCCTGGGATTCCTTCAAGGATGTTCTCAAATTCTTGGGGAACAGGCGGGATGAGAACTATAAGGATATTGTTGCCAGGATGCTCAATGCCTTCAAAGAACAAGGCTGTAACATGAGCCTGAAAGTCCATTTCTTGCACTCCCATGTGAACTACTTTCCCGAAAACTTGGGGGCGTACAGTGAAGAACAAGGTGAAAGGTTTCACCAGGACATCAAGGACGCAGAGAGAAGGTACCAAGGAAGATGGAACACCACTATGATGGCTGATTTCTGCTGGTTGCTACTGCGGGAAACCCCAGATGAAAAATACGCCAAGCAGCGCACCAAGAGAAGCATTCGGGGAAGAAGAAACGGGCCCACCAAGAGATTGATTGACCCAAGAATGACTTTAAAATCTAAACTGTGTTGACAAATATCGTGTTTTTACTAAACTTTGAAATAAAAATTTGCTAGTTATTACCACAGTGTCGGATCTCATTTATTAGAATTTTATTTTCACACCATCGGGTGTTTGTCTTCATGTATTGCAATGGTGCGGTTTGCGTTTTCTATTCTTACATACATACCTGTACAACATTTTTTGCACATTTCTTTGCTTTGCTTTGTGTCTAACCTCGCTCTTATATGCTCAATGTTTGTGCACATGTATGTGGCTGTTTTAAGTGCAGACAATTTTGCTACCATCACAGTGTGTTTTGTTGACATTACTCTATTCTTATGTGCTGCCTTGTTACAATTTTCTTTATTCTTATTTGAATAACTACTAAACAATTAGTATAAAGAATTCATCCAAGAAACTTTTATCTCGATCGCACTCAATCTGAAACGTTCACCTCAAACTGCTAACCCAATGTAGCAAAAAATCTGTACGTGATGGAGCAAATTGGTTACCAGATTTGGATTCAGCGCACCAAAAAACGTAAAAATCAATCGAAACATTAGAGGCAGTTTAAAACATTTTTTTTTAGTGTACCTGTGTTATTGGTCTAAGTGTTGTGAGTTTTAAGGCATCAGGCATTATGCCTTGTGAGAGGGATTGGTTCACTATGTGTTGTAGATTTTCCGCCAGTTCCTCCTTTGCACATTTAATCCATGATACAGGGCATGGGTCTAGTGGGGAGGTTGTTGTGTTGATCATTGTTACGATTTTAAGGAGTTGTTTTTGGTCTATTATGTGGAAGTTTGTCCATTCGTTTATGAGTTTGGTGCTTGTAAATATTGGTGTCAGAGTAGTGGTTTTGTTTTTTAGTTTCGCTGCAAAGTGTGTTGCTAGTGTTTGTACATTTATTGCTGGTTGTTTAGGCTCGGTGTTGTTAGTTTTAGTTAGTGTTTTTACTATCGCAAATAGTTCTCTCGGGCGGTTGATGGCTGAGTTTAGTACTTTAGAGTGGTAGTCTCTTTTTGATTTGTTGATTGCATTTTTGTATCCAGTAAGTATTAACATGTATTGGGATTTGTTTTCATCCGATTTTGTTTTCCTCCATCTCTTTTCTTGTTTCCTTAGTTGCTTTTTTTAGTTTTGCTAGCTCTTTCGTGAACCACTTTTCGGTCTTTTTTGTTTGTCTATGTAAGACTTGTGTGGGGACAGCTGCATTTTGAATGGTTGAATTCCAATATGTTATGGTTGAATTGATGTCTGATGAGTTTGTGTTGAGTTTGGGTAATACTTCGTTGAGGAATGTATTCTTGTTAAAGTGTGCGAACCGTGATGTGTGTGGAGGTGTGCTTGTGGTGTTTTTTGGAGCTTGTATTGGTAGGTAAGTTGTAATAAGGTGGTGGTCGGACCATGGTACTTCAGTTATGGTTGGAGTGGTGTGTGGCTGGTGACTGTAGAGCATAGAGGGAAGGAAGATTAGGTCAAGTTTGTTACCTTTATTGTGTGTGGGGGCTTGTATTATCTGTGTATATCCCATTTGTGTCATAGCTTCTATGAAGTT
Source organism: Ichthyophis bannanicus (assembly GCA_033557465.1). Lineage (NCBI taxonomy): Eukaryota > Metazoa > Chordata > Amphibia > Gymnophiona > Ichthyophiidae > Ichthyophis > Ichthyophis bannanicus. The sequence continues at coordinate 87,083,287 of CM066043.1, forward strand.
TATTCGATTGTGAGTTGGTCAGCGATGGAAGGTTCAGGTCACCAAGGAGTATGAGTGGTTTGCTTTGAGATGCTGTGCAAGCAAGTTCTAGGATAGGGGTGAGGTTATTTTGATCGGATGATGGGGGTCGGTAGATGAGGGCGAGGGCAAGGGTTCTATTTTCTATATTGACAATGTCTATTCCGTCTATATTGTCTAACTTTGTTAGGGTGAATTTTAGGTCTTTTTTGGTGAGTATTAAAGCGCCTCCTCCTCTTTTTTTATTCCGATGACAGTTGAATATGTCATATTGATGTGTGGCTAACTGGTTTAGTAGTATGGTGTCTGTGGGTGAGAGCCATGTTTCAGTGATGCAGATAATATCTGGGGTTGTGTCCTTTATTATGTCATTGATTATTGGTATTTTATTTCGTATAGAACGGATGTTTATTAAGATGATTTGTAGGTTAGAGTTTGTGTTATTAGCTTGTTCGTTTATTGTACTATAGGGTTGGGTTTTATTTGTATGAGTCTGTGAAGGGGTTTGTCTGAGTCGTTGCACGAATGATGATAGTGGGGGTTTGAGTATGTATTGCTGTGTGTTGGGTTCTGATGCTGGTTATGGGTGGTTGGGATGTTATTGTAAGGATTCCAGTAGTGATTGTGGATGATGGGGATGTTATTGTAAGGGCTTTGGTTGGTATTGTATGTATATATGTGTTAGGTTAGGAGAGTTATCAGCAGGAGAGTGAGAGGGAGGTTTGCAAATTTAGTGGGATACATTGTGTGTAGGGGGTTGTGTGAGAGGGAGTTCTGCAGGGATTAGAGGCCTCTGGTGATAGTGTATGTGTCTACAGGCAACAGTATATATAATTTTGGCAGCAGTAAAATTAGTTACTATCAACAGTGTATTCATGTACTGACAACAGTATAATTTGTTACTGTCAATATTATAGTACTATTGGCAACAGTAAAATTAGTTACTTTCAACAGTATATTTACCTATTGGCAACAATATTATAGTACTATTGGCAACAGTAAAATAAGTTACTTTCAACAGTATATTTACCTATTGGCAACAGTGAAATTTGTTACTTTCAATAGTATGTTCATCTACTGACAACAGTACAATATATATGGCTACTATATAACAGTATACTATATGGCTACTAGTGATAGTACATGAGTGTTGAGTGGGGATAATACAGGTTACAGACTACAGTAAATGTAAGTGGAGATAATACAGGTTACTGACGACAATAAATGTAAGTGGAGATAATACAGTTTACTGACGACAGTAAATGTAAGAACAATATATATAAATGTGGTAACAGTGTATACTGGCAAAAGCATATACAGGTGTAGGTATTAGTCCATGAGGTATAGTTGGTAGTATACTAATATTTATCCACAGAATGTAGAGGTCAAGAGCGAGTCGTGGTATACTTGCTGTGTATGGTCCGGTAGCAGGTCGATCAGGTCTGCCCCGATTGGGCTGGTGAGGTGGCTGGAGGTGGAGCACAAGAACGCTGCAGCTCAATCCCTCCTGGGAGAGCTGTGCCGAGCGTTTTCTGTAACGGTGAGTTGGTTACCTGGTCAACAGATCTGCATTAACTATAGGCCTCCACCAGGGCCTTCGCCTAAGGGCCACGCCAAAGGGCCCTCTGGCGAGGCCCTCAGGCACGGGCCCGCCAGGCGCGGGCGCGCCCGATGGCGTGAACTTTTAATGTCCGTGCAGGCAGCCCCGATTGGGTGAAGTTGCAGGAGCTGTTCCCTTGCTGCCGGAGGCTCTATCCCCCGACTGGGGAGAGCTGCTGATGATGGCAGGGGTTCACTGGACCACGCGCCCGATGGCGCGAACTTTTAATGTCCGTGCAGGCAGCCCCGATTGGGTGAAGTTGCAGGAGCTGTTCCCTTGCTGCCGGAGGCTCTATCCCCCGACTGGGGAGAGCTGCTGATGATGGCAGGGGTTTCACTGGACCACGCGCCCGATGGCGCGAACTTTTAATGTCCGTGCAGGCAGCCCCGATTGGGTGAAGTTGCAGGAGCTGTTCCCTTGCTGCCGGAGGCTCTATCCCCCGACTGGGGAGAGCTGCTGATGATGGCAGGGGTTCACTGGACCACGCGCCCGATGGCGCGAACTTTTAATGTCCGTGCAGGCAGCCCCGATTGGGTGAAGTTGCAGGAGCTGTTCCCTTGCTGCCAGAGGCTCTATCCCCCAGCTTCTATTATCTAATGGACCAACTGACTCTCTCACAGGTTTTTTGCTATGAATGTACTTGAAAAAGTCTTTATTTCGCGTTTTTGCTTCCGCAGCATGCTTCTTCTCAAATTCTCCCTTTGCCTGCCTTATCAATGCCTTGCATTTGACTTGCCAGTGCTTGTGCTGTTTCCAGGTTTCGTCGTTTGGCTTTTTTTTCCATTTCCTGAAAGATGCTTTTTTGGCAACAACAGCCTCTCTGACCTCACCTTTAAACCAAGCTGGCAGTTTATTGGACTTCCTTCCACTTTTCTTAAAGCGTGGAATACAGCTGGTCTGGGCTTCCAAGATAGTATTTTTCAACAACACCCAAGGTTGATGTAAGTCTTTAACCTTTGCAACTGCTCCTTTTAGTTTTTTCTTAACTATTTTCCTCATTTTATCTCCCTTTCGAAAGTTTAAAGGTAGTACTGTGGATTTCCTTACTATCCCTCCTCCACTAATTAAATCAAAGGCGATCATGCTATGATCACTATTGCCAAGTGGCCCTAACAACCTTATCTCTTGCACTAGATCTGGTGTTCCACTAAGGACTAGGTCTAATATGGCTTCCCCTCTGGTTGGTTCATGAACCAGCTGCTCCAAGAAGCAGTCATTTATTTCATCTAGGAACTTTATCTCCCTAGCATGTCCTGCCGTGACACTGACCCAGTCGATACCGGGGTAATTGAAATCACCCATTATTATTACTGCACTGTAACTTTTGTTAGCTTCCTTGATTTCTTTGAGCATTTCATCATCCATTTGTTAATTTTGGCCAGGCGGTTGATAGTACACCCCCACTGCCATCACCTTCCCCTTTTTACATGGAATTTCAATCCATAGAGATTCTACAGCAAATTTTGTTTCTGCAAAACTTTAATCCTTTCTGACTCAATGCCCTCTCTAACATAGAGCGTAACCCCTCCACCAGTTTGGTCAGCTCTATCATTACGATATAGTTTGTACCCAGGTATCACCGTGTCCCACTGGTTGTCCTCCTTCCACCATGTCTCTGATATTCCAATCATATCTAACCTTTCATTTAGTGCTATATATTCTAAGAACATAAGAACATAAGAAATGCCATACTGGGTCAGACCGAGGTCCATCAAGCCCAGTATCCTGTTTCCAACAGTGGCCAATCTAGGTCATACGTACCTAGCAGTTTCCCCAAGACACAGGTTCTGCAGTGCTTGTACTAGGCCAAGCATTGATATCCTGGGTCCCTTTTTAATAGTGGTTTATGGACCTTTCCTCCAGGAACTTGTCCAAACCTTTTTTAAACCCAGCTATACTAACAGCCCTTACTACATCCTCCGGTAACAGATTCCAGAGTTTGATTACACGTTGAGAGAAGAAATATTTTCTCCTATTTGTCTTAAATAGTTTACCCTGTAGCTTCATTACATGCCCCCTAGTCCTTCTATATTCTGATAGCGTAAACAATTTATCCACGTTTATCCGTTCCACTCCATTCATTAATTTATACACCTCTATCATATCTCCCCTCAGCCGCCTCTTTTCTAGGTTAAAGAGCCCTAACCTTTTTAGCCTCTCTTCATAGGAGTAGCCTTCCATCCCCTTCACCAATTTGGTGGCTCTTCTCTGTACTTTTTCTAATAACTCTATGTCCTTTTTAAGATACGGTGACCAGAATTGCACACAATATTCAAGGTGCGGTCGTACCATGGAGCGATACAGAGGCATTATAATATCCTTTGTTTTATTCTCCATCCCTTTCCTTATGATACCTAGCATTCTATTTGCTTTCTTGGCCGCCGCTGCACACTGGCGGAGGGTTTTAACATGTTATCCACGATGACTCCTAAATCTTTTTCCTGGGTGGTGGTTTCTAATGTGGAGCCTTGCATCTTGTAACTATAGTGTGGGTTGTTCTTTCCTAGGTGCATAACTTTGCACTTGTCCACATTAAATTTCATCTGCCATTTGGATGCCCAGTCTTCCAATTTATCCAGATCCTCCTGCAGTTTTCCACAATCCTCTTGGGTTTTAACAACTTTAAACAGTTTTGTGTCATCTGCAAATTTGATTACCTCACTAGTTATTCCCTTTTCCAGGTCATTTATGAATATGTCAAAAAGTAGCGGACCCAGTACAGATCCCTGGGGTACTCCACTATTCACCTTTTTTCCATTGGGAATATTGGCCATTTAGCCCTACCCTCTGCTTTCTATCTTTTAACCAGTTCCCGATCCACAATAGTACACTGCCTCCTATCCCATGACTTTTTAGCTTCGCCAAAAGTCTCTGATGGGGGACCTTGTCAAAAGCTTTCTGAAAGTCCAGATACACTATATCAACCGACTCACCTTTGTCTACCTGTTTATGCACACCTTCAAAAAAACAGATCAGATTAGTAAGACAAGATCTTCCTTGTCTAAAGCCATGTTGGCTGTCTCCCATTAGGCCATGACTATCTACATGCTGTGTAATTTTGTTCTTTATGATGGCTTCTACCATTTTCCCTGGTACTGACGTCAGGCTCACCGGTCTGTAATTTCCCGGGTCACCCCTGGAACCCTTTTTAAAAATTGGTGTTACGTTGGCGACCCTCCAATCTTCAGGTATTACAGATGATTTTAATGAAAGTTCACAGATTACCAATAACAGGTCTGCAATCTCATATTTCAGTTCTTTCAACACTCTGGGATGTATACCATCCGGTCCAGGTGATTTGCTACTATTCAGTTTATCAAATAGTTGTAATATATCTTTCCGGTGTAGCGATATTTCTCTCAATTCCTCTGCAGTATCACCTTTAAATACCACTTCAGTCTTGGGTAACACCCCTACATCTTCCTCAGTAAAGACCGAAGCAAAGAATTCATTCAGTCTCTCTGCTATAGCCTTGTCTCCTCTTACTGCCCCTTTTACCCCTCTATCATCTAATGGTCCAATTGACTCTCTCACAGGCCTTTTGCTACGAATGTACTTGAAAAAGTCTTTATTTCGTGTTTTTGCTTCCGTAGCAAGTTTCTTCTCAAATTCCCGCTTTGCCTGCCTTATCAATGCTTTGCATTTAACTTGCCAGTGCTTGTGCTGTTTCCAGTTTTCATCATTTGGCTCTTTTTTCCATTTTCTGAAGGTTGCTCTTTTGGCAGCAACAGCCTCTCTGACCTCACCTTTAAACCATGCTGGCAGTTTTTTTGGACTTTCTTCCACTTTTCTTAATGCGTGGAATACAGCTGGTCTGGGCTTCGAGGATAGTATTTTTAAATAACACCCAAGCTTGCTGTAAGTCTTTAACCTTTGGAACCGCTCCTTTTAGTTTTTTTCCGAACTATATTCCTCATTCTATCATAGTCACCCTTTTGAAAGTTAAAAGGTAGTACTGTGGATTCCTTTACTATCTGTCCTCCACTGATTAAATCAAACATGATCATACTATGATCACTATTGCCAAGTGGTCCCAACACCCTTATTTCTTGCACCAGATCTGGCGTTCCACTAAGGACTAGGTCCAGTATGGCTTCCCCTCTGGTCGGTTCATGAACCAGCTGCTCCAAGAAGCAGTCATTTATTTCATCTAGAAACTTTATCTCTTTAGCTTGTCCTGCTGTGACACTGTCCCAGTCGATACCGGGGTAATTGAAATCACCCATTATTACTACTCTGTTGTGGCTTTTGTTAGCTTCCTTGATTTCTTTGAGCATTTCATCATCCATTTGTTCATTCTGGCCAGGTGGTCGATAGTATACTCCCACTGCCATCACCTTCCCCTTCATAAATGGAATTTCAATCCATAGAGATTCTACAGCATATTTTGTTCCCTGCAAAACTTTAATCCTTTCTGACTCAATGCCCTCTCTAACATAGAGCGCAACCCCTCCACCAATTTGTTCAGCTCTATCATTACGATATAGTTTGTATCCAGGTATCACAGTGTCCCACTGGTTATCCTCCTTCCACCATGTCTCTGAGAGTGCAATCATATCTAACCTCTCATTTAATGCTATATATTCTAATTCTCCCATCTTATTGTTTAGACTTCTAGCATTGGCATACAAGCATTTTAGAGACTGTATTTTATTAATATTAATCTGGCTATTGGTAGGCATGGGTAATTGGGAATCTTTATGCTCTGTCTGCTCCTTACTCAAGGGCATTTGGGCTACTATACTCCCTTTTGGAACCTCACTGCTTTTGGTAGTATCCTTCAAGGATACCTTTGTCCGAACCGTGCGCTCCTGGGTGACTGTCGGCTTTCCCCTATTTTCTAGTTTAAAAGCTTCTCTATCTCTTTTTTAAAGGTTAATGCCAGCAGTCTGGTCCCATCCTGATTAAGGTGAAGCCCATCCCTTCGGAAGAGCCCCCCCTTTCCCCAGAATGTTCCCCAGTTCCTAACAAATCCAAAACCCTCATCCTTGCACCATTGTCTCATCCACGCATTGAGACTCCGGAGCTCTGCCTGTCTTTTGGGTCCTGCACGTGGAACAGGAAGCATTTCGGAGAACGCTATCCTGGAAGTTCTGGATTTCAACTTCCTACCTAAAAGCTTAAATTTAGCCTCCAGAACTTCCCTACCACATTTTCCTATGTCATTGGTACCAACATGTACCAAGACAGCAGACTCCCCCCAAGCACTATCTATGATCCTATCTAGGCGGTGCGTGAGATCTGCTACCTTCGCACCAGGCAGGCATGTTACCAGGCGATCCTCACGTCCACCAGCCACCCAGCTATCTACATTCCTAATGATTGAATCACCAACTATAACAGCTGTCCTGACCCTCCCCTCATGGGGACATGGCCCTGGAGAAACGTCCTCGGTGCGAGAGGGTTTTACATCACCTGGAGGACAGGTCCTAGTTACAGGATCACTTCCTGCCACACCAGGGTGATGCTCTCCTGTCACGTGACCTCTCTCCTCCATGGCAACAGGGATGCTGCCAGACTGGAGGTGGGACTTCAGGACTATATCCCTGTAGGTCTCGTCCATGTACTTCTCTGTCTTTCTTATGTCTTCCAGGTCTGCTACTCTAGCCTCTAGAGAACGGACTCGTTCCCTGAGAGCAAAGAGCTCCCTGCACTTAGTGCATATGTAGGACCTCTCACCAACTGGGAGATAATCATACATGTGACACTCGATGCAAAAGACTGGAGAACCCCCATCTCGTTGCTGGACCTCTGACTGCATCTTAGTTTAAAGCTTGTGTTTAGGTCTTTTAAATCGGTATATAATAAGGATTGGTGTAGATGCTTATACTAATAAAAGTGTATCTAATACCCCTAATACACCCTGTGTACCTGAAGCTAATTAATCACAGGTCCTCTGTGTATGACTGATTTGGATTAAGAGCTGCACCTGAGAGCAGCCCCTTTCCTCTAAGATGTCCAAGTACCTATAAAACTACAATTTCCCCAGGGGTGGGTGGGTGCTGGGGAGGGAGGGGGGGAGATAAGTCCTATTAAAGAGGGCAGTTACAAGGTACCCTGTCCTGAACCCTCAGCAGGGGGATGGGGGTACCACACAAAGCCCAGTTAGTTGAGAGAGGCAAGGTAAGTACAGCTGAGAAGGCTGAACTTGCACACCACTAAGACAAACACTAAATAATTAAACAAACAACAGTTAGACAAACAGTAAATAATTAAATAAACAGCTAGAACTCACAGTAAGATGTCCCAGGAGGCAAAAATCCACTCACTAGCAGAGCTCTGTAAAAGTTCAGCCTTTCTCTGATCAGAGAAAAGCAAACTAAAACAGCCTATGCACACGTGGAGAAAACAGGAACAAGGTTACAGGATACCTCAGGGGGAGGGGGTCAGGGGGAGGGGGTCAGGGGGAGGAGTCACTCAGGCAGGCAAGGACAGGAAAAAGCTTAACAAACAGCAGGCTCTGGGGAGAGAGATTAATTCAAAATGGCTACCACACACACACAGGGGGAGGAGTCACTCAGGCAGGCAAGGACAGGAAAAGCTTAACAAACAGCAGGCTCTGGGGAGAGAGATTAATTCAAAATGGCTACCACACAAGGCCCAGTTAATTGAGAGAGGCAAGGTAAGTACAGCTGAGAAGGCTGAAACTTGCACACCACTAAGATAAACACTAAATAATTAAACAAACAACAGTTAGACAAACAGTAAATAATTAAATAAACAGCTAGAACTCACAGTAAGATGTCCCAGGAGGCAAAAATCCACTCACTAGCAGAGCTCTGTAAAAGTTCAGCCTTTCTCTGATCAGAGAAAAGCAAACTAAAACAGCCTATGCACACGTGGAGAAAACAGGAACAAGGTTACAGGATACCTCAGGGGGAGGGGGTCAGGGGGAGGAGTCACTCAGGCAGGCAAGGACAGGAAAAAGCTTAACAAACAGCAGGCTCTGGGGAGAGAGATTAATTCAAAATGGCTACCACACACAGGGGGAGGAGTCACTCAGGCAGGCAAGGACAGGAAAAGCTTAACAAACAGCAGGCTCTGGGGAGAGAGATTAATTCAAAATGGCTACCACACAAGGCCCAGTTAATTGAGAGAGGCAAGGTAAGTACAGCTGAGAAGGCTGAAACTTGCACACCACTAAGACAAACACTAAATAATTAAACAAACAACAGTTAGACAAACAGTAAATAATTAAATAAACAGCTAGAACTCACAGTAAGATGTCCCAGGAGGCAAAAATCCACTCACTAGCAGAGCTCTGTAAAAGTTCAGCCTTTCTCTGATCAGAGAAAAGCAAACTAAAACAGCCTATGCACACGTGGAGAAAACAGGAACAAGGTTACAGGATACCTCAGGGGGAGGGGGTCAGGGGGAGGAGTCACTCAGGCAGGCAAGGACAGGAAAAAGCTTAACAAACAGCAGGCTCTGGGGAGAGAGATTAATTCAAAATGGCTACCACACACAGGGGGAGGAGTCACTCAGGCAGGCAAGGACAGGAAAAGCTTAACAAACAGCAGGCTCTGGGGAGAGAGATTAATTCAAAATGGCTACCACACAAGGCCCAGTTAATTGAGAGAGGCAAGGTAAGTACAGCTGAGAAGGCTGAAACTTGCACACCACTAAGACAAACACTAAATAATTAAACAAACAACAGTTAGACAAACAGTAAATAATTAACTAACTCTCCCATCTTATTTTTTAGACTTCTAGCATTTGCATACAAGCATTTTAGAGACTGTATTTTATTCATATTAATTTGGCTATTGGTAGGCATAGGTAATTTGAGATCTTTAAGCTCTGTCTGCTCCATACTTGAGGGCATTTGGGCTACTTTACTCTTTTTTGGAACCTCTCTGCTTTTGGTAGTATCCTTCAAGGATACATTCTTCCGAACCATCCGCTCTTGGGCGACTGTCGGCTTTCCCCTATTATCTAGTTTAAAAGCTGCTCTATCTCTTTTTTAAAGGTTAATGCCAGCAGCCTGGTTCCATCCCGGTTAAGATGAAGGCCATAAATCATGACTCCCCCACTTTCCGGCCAAACCCCTGCCCTACTGTACAAGTACGCACCAACCTGCACAGTACTGTATATACTTTAAGGTGCAACCTAATTTCATTAGGGGCCTGTTATGTGCATAAACAGCATTGTACCCTAAGAAGAGCACATCCCACAGCAACCAGTCCTAATTCTTGCTTGGGAGCAAAGTATTTGTACCAGAATCCTCCAACAGATGAAAGGCAATACCCTCCTCAAAATAACTCATTGGGTACAAAGTAGTTGGAGATTTCTGCTGGAAGAGAGGAAGGACTTATCCGCTTAGGTATCTACTGCTATTGGAACCTCGGCCCTCTAAACAGAACAGCAGAAGACATGTATATAGATTTTGTCTTTTGCAAATATTTTTCCTTGACAGGCTTGTTCAGTTTTAATCTCCAAATATCAGACCGCTTTAGAGACCCACCCTGAAGGGAGAGGTGAGACAGACACTTCAGGGACTGTGGCTCATTCCAAAACTTGCGATTGTAGCTGCTGGTTTCAGGGTTCTTGGAATAAGGCCAGAAACTGCCGGGAGGCCTGGAATTTAAGGGATCGTTCAAACTTCTCGGCCCACTCACAAATATATTCCAGATTTTGGATCCAAACCAGAGAAATTTACTAAGAGGGTCATTTTAGATGCTCCATGCGTGATGTGGACGTCTGAAAACAGACATTCAGATATGCAAATCACAAAGACATCCCCGGAGGCATTTTAGAAAGCTGGGTATACAGAGGTCCCCGACATGATCACATCCGTGTCACATGGGGGTGTGATGGAGGCGTGGTCTGGGCAGTCTTACTGAGATGCACGTCACTGCACATCTGGACCTGGCTGCTGACGTACGCACGCTTATCCCTGCTCCTGGCCCCAAACAAGCTGCAGAAATGTGCTCATTTCATGGCAGCAACACTTGCAGGGGAAATAGCCAAATGTACTCAGCATGTTAAGCAGAGTCAACAAAACCTGCATTTTAATTAACAGTCCTTTCATTTTCACTGCCCTCCCACCACACGTCTGCAGATCTAAAATGGCAGGCTGTATCATAGCATAGATGCCCCTGTTCTGAAATACTTCAGCCAGCACGTCTGTCTCCCCATTTCTGCGGCCGTGCATTTCAGGGACGTACACATTTCTAAACTGGCCTGCAAATGTGCATGTACCAGGCCTTACCATTTGCATGGGCCCGTCTCCAGAACGAGTTGCATCTTTTGGAGTGGAGAAAGAGCGATTTCAGATGCCATTTACATATCTCCCTTCACTGCTGCAACTCCCTGGTATTGTGCACATTGTGATCTGGATTTCTCAAATTCTTCTTAGATCTCCCTTCTGAAATAACAGTTCACAAGTCCAAAAAAATCACATAAGAAAAACAGTAAAACTGCTTAATGCTCAGTCAGTCCGCACTAAGTCTGAATATATTCACAACATGCTTGAATCACACAATCTCTCACAACTTTGCCTTACTGAAACCTGGCTATTACCAGGGGATGATGGTTATTTGATTCAGGACCTTCCATTGAATTTTTCATGTTTTTCATTCCCTCATCTGAATCATTGAGGAGGACAGGTAGCTCTTTTGTTTTCTAGGTCTCTGATGGTAACACGTTGTGGAGATTCACTCCTAGCTTACCCTGAAGCATTACTTTTTAAAGTTGACAGCTCTGCATTCTCTTAGTTTTTTCTGCTGGTTTGCTGTTCGCCCAGCTTAGATGCAGCCTCCTGGAGTTTATTTTACTCATCGGTTTCAGATGTAATAATTCATGATCCTAATTTGATAATACTAGAGAATTTTAATGTTCATGTGGATGATCCATTCCAAGCAAAGGACTCTTTCTAGATTATTTTTTGGATTTAAATTTCACTGGCCCAATTCATATAGCAAGTCATAAATTAGATCTTATCTTCTCATCAAATACTATTAGTTCACAACCCTCTAAGGTTTTTCAACACAACTCTCCTAGACAGATCATTTCCTTTTAAGCTTTCAGATGACATCTCCTTCTTCTATGGTAGGATCGAATTTAGTTTGTCAGACACATTCCTTGAAACAGATTTCTCCCAACTCCCTCCCAGCCTGTAAGTTCCCAAAGTACTTTGAGGATATGACTCTGGGCGCACAGATAGAAAATTGGAACTAACTGCTCGCAAGTTATTTGGATAATGTTGCCCTGCTCTGAACCATACATGGCCAAATAAAGAAACACCATCCTTGATTCCATGCAGGTCTGTGCTTGTTAAAACAACAAGCGCGTAAAGCTGAGAGAACTTGGAAGAAATCAGGTACACCGGGCACACTCATTTCACTCAAAGAAACTTATAGCAACTACAGGCAACAGAAAAGGGCAGCTAAGAAAAAGTATTATAAAACCTTTGTGAAGCAGAGTCCAAACAAAGCAAGAGCATTATTTACTCTTGTATCCTTCTTGACCAACTCTAGTTGTTCAGGAGTTCTCTTTAACAGTCCATCAGCAGACACATAAGTTCAGTATTTACTATCTAAGGTTTCAGCTATCTACACTAGTTTCCCTGCAGTACCTGATTTTGAAAAACCACCAGATCCTGGCCTTATGAATCCATCAGATTGCAAATTTCCTACGTTGTCTAGATCCTGGTCTTCATTTAATTTTTTTTTCCTTGGGAGTATTGAATCTGGCGTCAGAGCATTTTGGTTTCCTGGACCATGGGATGCTGTTGCAAGGGTTGCAGAGCAGAGATGGCGTCCGTCTGTCCAAGAAAGGCTGACGAGTCTTCAGTAGTAGACTGGCTAATCTACTGAACAGGGCTTTAAACTAGATTCGTTGGGGATGGGTGAAGAAAGCCCCCAGGTAAGTGAAAGCCTCCAGGTAAGTGATACATTAAATACCTTTATGGAAATGGGTAAAAGTGGTAACATATGGAAAGCAGTGTGTATAAATGCCCGTAGCATGGGAAATAAGATCCCTGATGTTGAAACTTTGGTGGGAGTGGCTGACTTGGATTTAGTGGCAGTTTCAGAAACATGGTTCACAGAAAACCATGACTGGGATGTAACTAAACCTGGCTATACTTTATTCTGAAAGGACAGGGAAGGAAAAGGGGAGGAGGAGTGGCATTATATGTAAAAAATAGTATTAAAGCTTTTGAATTACAGAACTTAAAAGGGAGAGAAGAGGCATTTTGGGTTAAACTAGAAAGAGGGAAAGAGAAATCTATTTGCATTGGCGTAATATACAGACCACTCTCACAAGAGGAAGAGGTGGACGGAGAGTTAATTGAAGACATATGCAGCATTGCTAGGAAAGGGGAAGTGCTACTGATAGGAGATTTCAATATGCCAGATGTTGATTGGCACATTCCTGCTGCAGTATCATCTAGAAGTAAAGAGATCCTGGATTCTCTACAGGGAGAACTATTCAGGCAATTGGTAATAGACCCCACACGTGAAGGGGCCATACTGGACTTTATTTTTACCAATGGTGAAAGTGTTTCTGATGTTAAAGTGGGAGATCATTTTGCATCCATTGATCACCAGATGGTGTGGTTCAGTATTAGGACTAGGGCTGTTAGAATCCATTCAAAGGTGAGGGTCTTAGACTTTAGGAAGACTAACTTTGCCAAGATGGGCCAATACCTCAGGGAGTCGTTAGCGGGATGGGAACAGCTGGGGGATGTAGAAAAACAATGGGCAAAACTGAAAGGGGATATTTTAAGGGCAACCAACCTTTTTGTTAAAATGGTAAATAAAGGTAAAAGGAAAAGGAGACCGCTCTGACTTTCGAAAGAAGTAGCTGAAAAGGTGAAGAAAAAGAGGGAGGCCTTCATGAAATACAAGAGATCACAGAGAGAGGAAGACAGGCATCTATATTTGGAAAAATTTAGAGAAGCTAGCAAAGTAGTCAGGAAAGCAAAGATTCAAAAATAAGAGGAAATAGCCAATGCAATAAAATGGGGGGATAAGACATTTTTCAGATATGTTAGTGAGACGAGGAAGGGAAAAAGTGGTATTGTCAGACTCAAGGGTGAAGGGGAGGAATATGTAGAAGCTGATGAGGATAAAGCGGAATTGCGAGGGACATCTTGAACAATTTTCAGAAGACTGTGTTCGTGAGAAACTAGCTCAACTTAAAGTAGACAAAGTAATGGGACCGGATGGGATACACCCTAGAATACTGAGGGAACTTGAGAACGTTCTAGCAGCTCCACTAACTGACCTTTTCAATGCCTCGTTGCAGTCGGGAGTGGTGCCAAAGGACTGGAGAGAGGCTTATGTGGTGCCTTTACACAAAAGCGGAAGTAAGGATGTAGTTGAAAACTACAGGCCGGTTAGTTTAACTTCGGTGGTGAGTAAATTATTGGAAATGCTGCTGAAAAAGAAAATAGTGAGGTTTCTGGAGTCCAGCAGATTACAGGATCCGAGGCAGCATGGATTCACCAGAGGCAGGTCTTGTCAGACAAATCTGATTGATTTCTTTGACTGGGTGACCAGGGAGTTGGACTGAGCGAGAGCCCTAGATGTGGTGTATTTAGATTTCAGTAAAGCCTTTGACACCGTTCCTCATAGGCGACTTATAAACAAACTGAGCACCCTAGGGATGGACCCTAAAGTTACTGCTTGGGTTAGAAATTGGTTGGGTGGGAGGCGACAAAGAGTACAAGTAAATGGAGCTCACTCTGAGGAGAAGGATGTTATCAGTGGTGTGCCCCAGGGATCTGTCCTTGGTCCGATCCTTTTTAACACCTTTGTTAGTGATATAGCGGAAGGGCTTTCAGGTAAGGTTTGCCTCTTTGCAGATGATACCAAAATCTGCAATAGAGTAGACACCCAGGAAGGGGTAGATAACATGAGGAGGGATCTAGCTAAGCTTGAAGAATGGTCTAAAATTTGGCAGCTGGGATTTAATGTTAAAAAATGTAAGGTCATGCATTTGGGCTGCAGCAATCCAAGGGAGCAATATAGTATAAAGGGTGAAATAATTTTGTCCACTAAAGAAGAGCGGGACCTAGGCGTGGTTATGTCTAATGATCTCAAAATAGCTAAACAGGTAGAAAAGGCTACGGCAAAAACTAGAAGGATGCTTGGGTACATACGGAGAGGAATGGCTAGCAGAAAAAAGGAGGTGATAGTGCCTCTGCATAAGTCTTTGGTGCGACCTCATTTGGAGTATAGTGTGCAATTCTGGAGACCGCACCTTCAAAAGGATGTGAACAGGATGGAGTCGGTGCAGAGGGTGGCTACTAAAATGGTTAGTGGTCTTCATTATAAAGCATATAAGGACAGACTTAAGGATCTTAATATGTACACCTTAGAGGAAAGGCAGGATAGAGGTGATATGATTGAGATGTTTAAATACCTCCGTGGCATAAATGTTCAGGAAGAGAGCCTCTTTCAATTGAAAGCAAGTTCTGCTACGAGGGGACATGGGATGAGGGTGAAGGGAGATAGATTCAGGAGTGATATGCGGAAATATTTCTTTACGGAAAGAGTGCTGAATCCGTGGAATAGTCTCCCAGTGGAGGTGGTAGAGATGAGGACAGTATCTGAATACAAAAAAGCATGGGACAAACACAGAGGATCTCTAAAGGAAAAAAGGGGACTGTTGTAGTTGTTGATATGGAAGGTCAGACTAGATAGGCCATGTGGTCTTTTTCTGACATCATATTTCTATGTTTCTATTTTTACCTTCAATCAGGCCAGCCACTTGCATCCTGGATTCTATCCCCTCCCAATGGCCAGGGCTGGCCCAAGAGTTTCTGCCACCCTAGGCAGAAACCCCGGCCTTGATGCTCCCCCACAGCTTCAGTTGCCACCCCTCTCCCAGCTGCCACCACCGCCACTCCCCCAGCTGCTGCCAATTCTATCTCAAGAGGGGGAGGCGGGCAGCAGCAGCATTTCAAAAAGCGGCGGCAAAAAACAGCAACTTTGGAAATATGGCTGCTGCCGCTCCCTGCCTCCCCCCAAATGGAATCAGCGGCAGCTGGGGGGTGCAACGTGGCCAGTCATGTGTACCGCTGCCACCACTGACCACCCAGAAGGCCGCCTAATGGATGGGCTGGCTCTGACCATGGCTCAGAATTCCTTCTTTAGGCATCTCGGACCTATGCTGCTCTATCGTCAAACATAGTGTGCCTTCAGGAGTTGTTCCTACATCTTTAAAACAAGCAGTGGTTAGGCCTTTGTTAAAAAAAGAGAACCTGAATGTAGCCTGTCCTAACAACTATCGCCCAATCTCGAATTTGCCATTTCTGTCCAAAATCCTAGAAAGATTTGTTTCAGTTCAACTATCTATTTATTTATTTAACATTTCTTATATACCGCCTTTCATAATATCAAGGCGGTTTACATTGAACAAACTGAAATTACATTGAACAGGGCATTATAACTTGGAGATAACTATTTTACAGGGAACATGGGCAATGGAGGGTTAAGTGGCTTGCCCAAGACCACATTATATTGAAAAAATTATATATTATACCCCCGACAATCAGGATTCCATAAGGGATACATGAAGGACATTCTCCTTTCATGAAGGACATTCTCCTTTGCTCCCACAGCTGTGCTGCTTTAAGAGCCGTGGGCAGGCATTTCCTGTGAGAAGGAGAATGCTCCCCCGGCTGTGCTCAGTCGCTTTAAAGGGTGACTCGGTGAAGGAGGCTTCAGGTGATCTTAAAGGTTGTGCGCCCCAAGCCAGTCCCTCACTGGTTGACCCATAAAAGTGGCAACAATGGAAAAGGGAGGCTCAGACCTTGTGTGGGACAGGCTGCCGCCATTTTAAAAGCATGATGTCCACTATGCATTTTAACAGCACAGCCGCAGGAGCAAATGAGAATGCTCCCCGGCTGTAAAAGTAGGAGATGAGTGGTGACTGGTGTTGGGGAAAGGCAGGCTGGGACTGTGGAGGATGGGGTGGAAGTACTGGAAGGGAGCCTACACTGAGGATGGGACTGGGACTGGAACCGGGGCTAGACAGTGGGGGAGGGGGACTGTGATTGTAAGGGAGCTGACACAGGAAGGTATTGGGATTGGAAGGGGGCTAGATAGGGGAGTAGTCAGACTGTAAGGGAGCTGACACTGAGGATGGGGCTGGAAAGGGGCTAGATAGTGTGGTGGGAGTCAGACTGGAAGGGGGCTAGATAGTGAGGAGGGGGCTGGGACTGAAAGGGAGCTGACACTGGTGTGGTATTGGAACTGGAACGGGGTTAGACAGTGGGGGAGAGGGACTAGGCTGTAAGGGAGCTGACACTGCAGATGGTACTGGGGCTGGAAGGTGGCTAGGCAGTGGTGGGGGAAGTGAGACATTAAGGAAGCTGACACTGGGGATGGTACTGGGACTGAATGGGGGCTAGACAGTGGGGAAGTTAGACAAGCGACTGGCACTGGCACTGGATGGGATGGAAGGTCTAGGCCTTCTCACAACATATCTAACCTTGTTCTGATTCCTCTTCTCTCCCCGTCTGCCCTCCCCTTCTCTTGTGCCTTATGGAACATTGATTCTATGTCTAATAAACTTGCCTTTGTTCATGACCTTTTTATTTCCCGCTCATTTCACCTCTTTGCCCTAACTGAGACCTGTCTTTCTGATGACACTGCATCCATTGCTGCTCTATGTCATGGCGGCTATAAGTTTTCCCACACTCCTCGTTCTACTGCTCATGGTGGGGGTACTGGCTTTCTGTTGTCCCCCTCCTGTCACTTCCATACCCTCATGCCACCTCACTCTCATTCCCCTCTCTCCTTTGAATTCCACTCCATCCGCCTCTTCTCTCCTCTTCCTCTCTGAGTCACTGTTATCTATCGTCCTCCTGACATTTTCGTCTCTACTTTTCTTTCTGATTTTGATTCTTGGCTTTCTACCTTTCTTCACCCTTCCTTCGCCACTCTTATTCTTGGTAACTTCAATATTCATGTTGACAGCCCTTCTGATCCCCCTGCTTTAAAGCTTCTCTCCCTTTCTTCCTCACATAACCTTCAACTCTGTTCCACTGCCCCCACTCACCGACATGGTCACTGCCTTGACTTAATTTTCTTCTCTTACTGCTTTCCTTCCAATTTCTGTAACTCTGTCCTTCCCTTATCTGACCACCACCTTTTAAGCCTTACTATTCATCATCCCCCACCCCAGCCTCGTCCTGTCTGCACTAACCTATTTAGAAACCTTCTTGCCATTGATCCTTTAGCTCTCTCCTCCTCGCTCTCCTTATCTCTTTCATCCACTCTGCTTTCCAATTCTATTGATGAGGCTGTGACCTCTTATAACACTGCACTCTCCTCCACCCTTGATACTTTTGCCCCCTCATCCTCCGTCCTGTTAGGCGTTCTTCTCCTCAGCCCTGGCTCTTCCCTATTGCCCGCTTTCTGCGCTCTTGTGCCCGCTCTGCTGAGTGTGCCTGGCTCAAATCCCGCTCTTATCCTGACTTTCTCCACTTTAAATTCATGCTCTCCTCCTTCCAATCAGCCATTGCGCTTTTCAAACAAATTTACTTCCTCAATCTGACTCTCTTTCCTCTAATCCTCGTCGTCTCTTTAGCACACTAAATTCTCTCCTCAGTGTGCCTCCACCCCTGATTCTTCTTTCCCTTTCTGCCCAAACCTTGGCTAACTACTTCCATGACAAAATCCACACAATCACCCTCCAGTCCCCCTCTTCCCCCCCCCCCCATTTTCCATTTCTCCCCTCCCCAAACTTCTGCCACCCTTTCTTCCTTCCCTATGGTCTCTGACGAGGAAACATCGCTCCTTCTCTCTTCCTCCAAACCTACTACCTGCTCTTCTGACCCCTTCCCCACCCACCTCCTTAGCTCCATCTTTTCATCTCTCGTCCCTTCTATTTCTCATATTCTTAATCTCTCTCTCTCCACTGCAACCTTCCCTTCTGTTTTCAAGCATGCTGTGGTTGCACCCCTCCTCAAAAAACCTTCACTTGATCCCACTTGTCCTTCTAACTATCGTCCCATCT
This sequence comes from Ichthyophis bannanicus, assembly GCA_033557465.1. Taxonomy (NCBI): domain Eukaryota; kingdom Metazoa; phylum Chordata; class Amphibia; order Gymnophiona; family Ichthyophiidae; genus Ichthyophis; species Ichthyophis bannanicus. The sequence goes on from CM066043.1 coordinate 87,101,879, forward strand.
CTCTCCTTCCTTTTGTCTCTAAACTACTTGAGCGTACCCTCTCATACCCTCTTGGATCCTTTACAATCTGGCTTCCATCCCCTACACTCCACTGAAACTGCTCTTACTAAGGTTTCAAATGATTTGTTCTTGGCAAAGTCCAAAGGCTTTTACTCTGTCCTCATTCTTCTTGATCTCTCTGCTGCCTTCAACACTGTTGACCATAACCTTCTTCTTATCACCCTATCCTCACTTGGATTCAAAGACTCTGTACTATCTTGGTTCTTTTCCTATCTATCCCATCGCTCTTTCAGTGTGTGTGTTTCGATGGCTGCTCCTCCTCTTCAACTCCACTACCTGTAGGAGTTTCTCAGGGTTCCGTCTTAGGTCCACTCCTCTTCTCTCTCTATACCCAATCCCTTGACACCCTAATCTCTTCCCATGGCTTTCACTATCATCTCTATGCCAATGACTCTCAAATCTATCTTTATGCACCTGTTATCTCTCCTGATTTCCAGTCTAAGATCTCACTCTGCCTCTCTGACATTGCTGCCTGGATGTCCCACCGCCGCTTAAAACTGAACATGGCCAAAACTGAGCTTCTTATCTTTCCCCCGAATGCTTCCCCTCCTCTTTCCCCTTTCTCTCTCTCTGTTGATAACTCAGTACTCCTCCCTGTTTCTTCAGCACGTAACCTTGGTGTTATCTTCGATTCCTCTCTCTCTTTCTCTTCACATATCCAGCTCATTGCTAAAACTTGTTGTTTCTTTCTATATAATATTTCCAAAATTCACCCCTTCCTCTCTGTTGACACCACTAAATTGATTGTCCACTCCTTAATTACCTCCCGTCTTGATTATTGTAACGTTCTCCTTGCCGGCCTCCCTGCAAGCCACCTCTTTCCTCTTCTGTCAATTCAACACTCCACTGCTCGACTCATTTTCCGCCAGTCTCGTTTTTCCCACATCACTCCTCTCCTCATGTCGCTTCATTGGCTTCCCATCCATCTCCATATCCAATTTAAACTTCTCCTCCTGACCTATAAATGTATTCACTCTTCTGCCCCCAGTACCTTTCATCTCTCATCTCTCCTTACACCCCCTCTCGGTTGCTTCACTCTTCTAACAGTCTTCGTTTATCTGTGCCCTTTACTCGTACTGCCAATTCCAGACTTCGCTCCTTCCAACTGGCAGCACCCTTTGCTTGGAATAGTCTTCCTATCTCGGTGCGCCAGGCGTCCTCCCTGGCCATTTTCAAGTCCAGACTAAAATCCCACCTCTTCACTATTGCTTTCTGTTCCTGTTGTATTATGTAACTTATTTTGTTTTCTGTCTTATTAGACTGTGAGCTCTGATGAGCAGGGACTATCTCTCTTCTCTGTTTGTACAGCACTTCGTATGTTGCGGCGCTTTATAAATCTTTAATAATAATAATAAGGGGACTAGACGGGGGGGGGGGGACTTGGACCAGAAGGGGGCTGTCTCTGAGTATGATACTGGGACTGGAACAGGGGCGGTTCTTCCATTAGGCCACCTGAGGTGATGGCCTCAGGCGGCACTCTGATGGGGGTGGCACTCTGACGCCAGCACTCCAGCTCTGTTTTAATTTTAGATTTTGCAGCCTCTGGCCTGCCTCTGATTTCCTGTGCGCAAAACAGAACTGGAGTGCCGCCGGCATCGGAAAAATCAGCCTGATTGCCTGCAGGAAACCTGCAAGCAATCAGGCTGATTCGTGCAGCAGCGGTGGCGGCACTCTGGTTGTTTTTATTTTAGATTTTGCTGCCTCTGCCTTCCCACCGCTTTTTCTTTTCGCACTGCAAGCATTCTTGAGGGGAAAAAAAAGCAGCGGGAAATCAGAGGCAGGCCAGTGGCGGCAAAATCTAAAATAACAGCCAGAGTGCCGCTGCCACTGCCAGATGAGAAGTGCAGATGGAGGGAGTGGGGACAGGAGGAGGACAAGGAGAGACAAAGGGGAGAGACAGGGGGCAAATGCTGGACAAAGGGGAGAGACAGTGTGGGTTAGGATTATAATGGGCTGATGGGGGGCTAGCACTGGAAATGGGCAAATTGGGGGGGGGGCTAGGACCGAAAATGGGCTGATTAGTGGAGGCTAGGACTGGTAATGGGCTGATGGGGGGGAGTAGGACTGGTAATGAGGTTGAGGGGGGACTAGTATTGGAAATGGGGTGATCAGGGCCGGCCCGTCCATCGAGCAAGAATGTTCTTTGCACAGGGCTCCGTGTTTCAGGGAGCCCCGCGCAAACAACATTCTGCCCATCAGCCACTTTAAAAGAAAAAAGAAACTTGCTGCTGCTGCTGCCGCCGTGGCAGCGGCAGAATGAAGTGTCTCCTGCAGTCAAGTGTCTCCCGCGGGGGGCACCCCCGGCTGCCTGGCAGAGCTCGCCTCAATCACTCTCCTCGGCGTGGCTTTCAGAGCCGTGAAGGGAAAGTGTCCCTCTCGCGGCTCTGTTAAGCCTGCCGGGGCTGATGGGAAATTTCCCATCAGCCCCGGCGAGCTTAACAGAGCCGCAAGAGAAACTCTCCCTTCGCGCCTCTGAAAGCCGCACCGAGGAGACTGATTGAGGCGGGCTCTGCCGGGCTATGGGGGGGGGGCTAGGACTGGAAATAGGGTGATGGGGGGGTTAGGACTGGTAATGGGCTATGGGGGGGCTAGGACTGGAAATAGGGTGATGGGGGGTAAGGATTGGTAATGGGCTAGGGGGGGGCTAAGACTGGTAATGGGAGGGTAGGACTGGTAATGGGCTATGGGGGGGCTAAGACTGAAAATGGGGTGCTGGGGGGCTTAGGACTGGTAATGGGCTATGGGGGGCTAGGACTGGTAATGGGCTGGGGGGTTGCTAGTACTTGAAATGGGCTGAGTGGCAGCGGGGACTTGAACTGCAAATAGCTGATGGGGCCGGGGGCTTGGAATGGAAATGGGCTGAGTGGAAGGGGGCTTGAACTGCAAATAGCTGATGGGGCCGGGGCTTGGAAGGGAAATGGGCTGAGTGGCAGGGGGGCTTGAACTGCAAATAGCTGATGGGGCCGGGGGTTTGGAATGGAAATGGGCTGAGTGGACGGGGGGCTTGAACTGCAAATAGCTGATGGGGAGGGGGGCTTGGAATGGAAATGGGCTGAGTGGAAGGGGGGCTTGAACTGAAAATAGCTGATGGGGAGGGGGGCTTGGAATGGAAATGGGCTGAGTGGAAGGGGGGCTTGAACTGCAAATAGCTGATGGGGAGGGGGGCTTGGAATGGAAATGGGCTGTGAGGGGAGGGAGCTAGGACTGGAAATGGGCTGAGTGGTGGGGCAGAGCTGGGACAGGAAATGGGCTGATGGAGGGGCTAGGATAGGACTGGAAATGGGCTGTTGGGGGGTGCTAAGATTGGAAATGGGCTGTGGTGGGGGTTTGGATTAAAATGGACTCATGGAGGGGCTAGAACTGGAATTAGGCTCGTGGGGGGTTTGGATTGGAATGGGCTGAGTGGAGGGGAGCTAGGATTTGATATGGGCTGATGGTGGGGCTATGAAAGGACTAGAAATGGGCTGATGGGGGCTGAGATTGGAAATGAGCTGATGGAGGGACTTGCATAGGACTGGAAATGGATGGGGGAGCTAGGACTGGAAATGGGCTGATGGTGTGGCTAGGATAGGATTGGAAATGGACTGATGGGGGGGGCTAGGACTGGAAATGGGCTGATGCGGGGCCTAGAATGGAGCGGATGCTGGATGGGGCTGGAACTAGAAGGGAGCTGATGTTGGGGGAGGATTAGAGTGGGATGGAGCTGGGAGAGTGAAATGGAGAGGGGAAAAATATTTTGTATGGGAGGGAAGAAAAATCTACAATTGGCCGGGTATTGGGAGAGTAAGTGGGGATTGAGGATGGAGGAGTAAAATTTGAGTGGATGAAATAGGAATGAGGAAAGCAAAAGGAGAAAGATTAGTAGGTTAAAGCAGATTAGAGAGAGAATGGAAAAAAACTAGAAGAGAGAAGAAAGAACAAATGGACAGCAGATGATGGAGAGTTAGCAGAAGACACGAAGAAACCAGAAGAAAGTGGCTGGAGCAATTGCAACTGAAAAAGAAATGCACAAAAGGTAAAAAAATATCTCTTTATTTTGAATTTATTAACTGGAATATGTCAGCTCTGGGAAATGTGCATCATTAACGTCTGCACTTTGTTTAGTACAAGAGGAAATTAATTTATAGTTTTATTTCTACAGTGTTGTTGTACATTCCAAGTTTGGCTTTTGGGGTTCCCAGTTTAATTATTGCCTTCCTGTTTCTAAACTGAGATTCCTTGTTTGGTGATGGTCTATGTTCTGCATGTGTAACTGAGCTGAGGTATTCTGTTTATGTAATTCCTATTTGACATTGCCACTTGTTCTCTTTCCCCAGTAGGTCATGTATTGTTGTTCTCTGAAATGTATTGGTTTAATATTTGCAGTGTTGCCTTTTGATAGGTAGGGTCTGGTGCTTTGTGAGTCCTGGTAGTGCTGTTATGATACGGCGGGTTTGCTATGGGTTTAAATGGGCAGTGTTTGTAGTAGTTTCTAATGTGCCTGGCGGTTGGCACTGGATTATAGTAATGTAGAAATCTTTTAGTCTTTCTTTATCCATGCACTCATTAAGAGGCATGTTTACTAAAGGTTAGTGTATGATAACATTATGCAAATATTTATGCAAATGAGGCTCCTTATGCAAAAGAGGCCCCGCACCGAGTCTCCGCACATGGCCCCGCACCCCCCTTGGGCCACCCCTGGGGATGATGCGGGGGGTTAGCACTGGAAGTGAGCTGCTTAGGGGGGGGGCTTTGACTGGAAAAGGTCTGATGGGGGGCTAGGACTGGAATGGGCTGATGGTGAGGTGGGGAGGGGAGGATAGAGCTGCTGGCCCTGGAAGAAAACTGGGGATAGGGTTACAAATGGGCTGATGCAGGGGGATGGGAGAATGGGACTGGAAGGGAGTGGATGTTGAGAGGGGCTACCATGGTATTTGGACTAGAGGGGGCTGGACAGTGGGGAAGGAGGGCGACTGGAAGGGATTGGACACCAGTGGCAGTCATGGGAATGCAAGCTGACATTGGAAGGTACTGGAAGGGAGGACTGGAAAGGGGCTGATACTGGGAAGGGTTACTGTTACTGAAAATAGGAAGTGAAAAAAACAAAAGAAGATAAGATACGGCAGATGGACTAAAGAGAGCCAAGAGAAGACAGGAAAGCAGAAGCCTCAGATCAGGACCAGCATGATCAGAGAATAAAATGGTCAGAAAACAAAGGTAGGAAAAATAATTTTATTTCATTTTAGTGATTGGACTTTGTGTTATCTTTCTATTTTACACTCAGATGGGGGAACTACATCTCTTAATTATCTGATATTGCACTGCATGGGGAGTCTGGCTTCTTGGAGTTTCAGTTTAATTTTTGTCTACATATTTTTATTTTAGGTTGTAGTCACTGTGGCGGGCGCGCCTCCACTAGGCGGTCGCCTAGTGAAGACGGGCTCCCATCTTGTATCTTTTAGCTTTAAACGTGTAGTTGTGTTTAAAAGCAGTCCAAGTGGTTTTAAAGCAACACAGGAATTTTTACTGATTTTTAACTTGGTGCAGTTTAGTAACAGTCCTTTGTAGAAGATTCCAAACTCAGCAACAGAAAACAAGGATATTTTCTCCCAAATAAAGTTCTTTACAAACAGTGTGTTTCAGTGGTATTATTTACAAGTAAATGTCTTTACTTCTTTCATTAGGAAATTTCTCATCTCGGAAACAACAGCTTTATTTGCAGTTAAAGCACACAACGGAACTCAGTAATTCTGTCGACTCCCTTTAGCTGCTTCAGTTTAAAACACTTCTCAGCTGATCAGTACAGAACTCAATTGCATCATCTACTTCTCTTCAACAGACAGAGCTTTGCAAGTTTTAGACTAAGAGATTTCCTTTCTCTCTTTTCAAAGCTTTCAGCTATCATGAACCTGAGAACTGCTTCCTGAGATTCTTCCTAGTATTTTACTTCTTTCAATCAGCAGTAACACATAGAGCACATTCCATTTCAGAGCAAGTGGAATCAGGGTCCTCTTCCTTATAATCCACCTCCATTTCTTCCTCTGCACTGCCTGATTGTGGAACTTGAATACGTTCAGGTACTTTAAGGTTTATATGCTTTAACAGCTTAAACAGTTTCTCCCATTGAACTGCCTTTCTTTCTCTTGGTATAACATTAACAGGCTTTGTTTGCTTGGCTTTATCTACAAAACCCTTCTTCCTGTTCTGCGTGCTAGCAGGTATAACTATCTCCTCAGTATCTGAGTCAGAGTTATAAGCATTAACTCTTTCCAACTTTCCTCTCCTACCTTGGAGCTTAACTGTGGGAGTTTCACAGCTGTGACATCTGTTGGAGGTAGCGTCCTCTGAGTCAGAGCTGCTCAGGGAATCACTGCAGGATTTTCTTCCAGCTTTTCTGGGCTTTCTCAGCCTGAAGATTTGTCTTTCTTCAGAAGAAGCTGAGCCTTCCTGTTCTAGCTTTCTTACAGCCAGCCTTTTGCCCTTCTCTCTCCTAGAAGGAAAGTACTCAGCCTGTCTTCTGGCCTTTCCCCAGCTGCTGCTTCTCAAACTGTTCCCGTGGCTTCCAACACCTCCAAGGCTTCTAACAGTTCTACCGAGTCTATCACTTTCTGTTTGCTTAACCTTAAATGCTGGGCAGTGTGCCTCCCCCTCTGGCTCCACCCACAGGTGTCCCTTATCCTTACTTAGGGTTGCCATGGAGTCTGGGTGTGGCTTCAGCCTAGCTCTGCAAGCGTGGTTTCTTTCACTGCTTTTACTTTTGCACATGTGTTTAGGTGAGCCCATCCCCCTTAAAGAAGGAAAAGTTCCTTTTTCCTCTATTTCCCAGGGCTGTGCTACACTCTCCTTACCACATATCCCCCCCCCCCCCTTAAGCTATTACGAGCTGGCGCCTCAACCCGCGCACAGCTCATAATATGAGATATGGGTTTCGGATCACTGTTCACTCTTTGGGCTAACTGAGCATTCACCGTACGCTCCTGCCATGCTCTCAATACGTTAATATGGTATATCTGTTGCTTCCCCCGTCCAATCTCCAAAGCATATGACACTGGACCTACCTGTTTCAAAACCTTGTAAGGCCCCTTCCAGCTATTTTCAAACTTGGAATTAGCTGCGGCCACCATCACCATTACTTTATCCCCGACTTTTAGGAGGTGAGGTCTCGCCCGTCGGTCATAATAAGTCTTTTGCCTGGCCTGACTCAGTTTTAAATTCCCTTCCGCTACTATGGCCATTCGCTGTAAGCGACCCTTCAAATCCATCAGGAACCTGGGTATCTCTTGTTCCTCCTCTGTGGGTGCTATCCACTGTTCCCTCAAGATGTCTAGTATGCCACGCGTAGCACGTTCATACATGAGCTCGTATGGCGACGTGACTGTAGAGGTTTGTTTCCTTTCTCTACATGCATATAGCACGAAGGGAAGCATTGTATCCCATTCACCCATCCTACCCTCCAGACTTCTCCTCAACAGGTTCTTTAAAGTCTGGTTAAACCTTTCTACCAGGCCGTTGGTTTGTGGATGATAGGCTGCCGTTCGGACATGCTGGATACCGAACGCGTCCCACACCTGGGCCAGGTATCGGGACATGAAGTTAGTTCCCCTATCCATTAGGACCTCGCGAGGGAACCCTACTTCACAGAATAATTTTATTAATTCTATGGCTATAACTCGTGCGGATGTATTTCTTAGCGGGACGGCCCAGGGAAACCGAGTAGCATGGTCCATTATGACCAATATGTACTGGTGGCCCCGGGGCGTTTTTATCAAAGGCCCTACTATATCAACCCCCAGCCTATGTATCGGTTTGGTTATGATTGGCAGTGGGATCAGAGGCACTTCCGGCGGGTGGTTCGCCGAGACCCTTTGGCAGGCCGGACAAGATGCACAGAATCTTGTGGTCACTCTGTAAACCTCAGGCCAATAAAACCTAGCTAAGATCTGATCTAATGTGCCTTGTATACCTTTGTGCCCCCCCATCGGGTGATCATGTGCCAATCTCAGGACTACGTTCCTTAAAGAGGAAGGTATTACCAATTGTTTCCTTAGATCACCTGTCCGGGGATCTGAACTCTCCCGGTAAAGCAGGTTACCATCCAAGAGAAACCTAGGCAGAGCCTCAGATCCTTTCTGAGCAAACTCAAATGCTCGCACCAAAGCGGGATCTGCTATTTGCTCGTCTGGAAATGAGGGAAATTTTTTCATTAACTCCTCAGGAACCCAGGGCAACTCCTGTCCAGTCATTAACTCATCCCTATTCCTGGCCCTGGTCCGCCTCTCTCGCCACTTTTCCGCCTTTTCCTTCTTGGGGACATCCTTGGCCAGGGTTATTAAATCCTTATGAAAGGAGGTCCCCGGTACCGGGTCTTCCAGAGAATCCGCTTCTTCCCCTGAAGGCTTAGGGCTTGCACGGGTAGTTATCATGCCTGCTTTTTCCTGTAGCTCTTCTGTTAAGCCTTTTCTGAACTGGGACCAATCGCGGCCCAGTATAATGTCATGCGGGAGTCTAGGTACTACGGCTACCTCTATTTCTTTCCCGCTACCTAATCCCTTTATTTTGACATACTGTACAGGATAGGTGGAGGCGGCCCCATGGACACACCGGATCCTAACATGCCCTCTAGAGGATTCCTGTAAGGACTGCTGCTGGGCCTCAATCTTTCTCCAAAGCCCCTGAGAAATCATGGACTGGTCAGCCCCCGAGTCTAATAAAGCTTCTGTGGGGATCCCTTCCACTTCAACTGTTAAGAGGAACCCTTCACCTGTATCTTTGGGACGGGTGGTTACAAAAGCTTTTTTAGTCTTGCAATTTCTCTTAAGATGACCGATTTCCCCACAAGAGAAACATTTCCTCTGCATGTTACACATCCTATCCATGGGTACATTCTTTTCTTTCCTAAGGCTTGCAAATGTTGCCTTCTTTTCTAGCGCCTCCATACCTGCCTTCTTAAAAACCCCTTCTTTCTCGAGGCTTAACTTATTAGCCTCCAGAAAGCGTTCAGCCAAAGCAATGGTTTCCTGGGTGTTTTTGCAGTTTTGTAGCACTAGAAAAGTTTGCAACTCCTTAGGTAGAGCCTCTGTAAACTGCTCTAGAATTACAGCATCCAAAATAGATTCTACATCCTTAGTTTCGGGTGTAAGCCATTTAGAGACCAAACTCTTTATCCTATGATAGAGAGCTTGGGGTTGTTTCCCCCACCTTTATCACACATGATCGCAGAAGCCTGCGATAGACCGTGGGATTTAATCCCATCCGATCTTTAATAGCACTTTTTACTTTTTCATAATCTGTGACCAATGTCACGGGCATTGCCCTGTAGGCTGCTAGAGCCTCCCAGCTACGGGTAGAAGCAAATCTTAATGCCCACTGTTCTCTAGGCCATCTAGCCAGTAGAGCTATTCTTTCAAATGCTTCGATGAAATCATCGACATCGTCCTCTTTGGTAAGGCGCCCACAGGAAAAAGTTCCAGCACTAGGGCCTTCCCCTCCTGGAAAAATACCCTGTGAACCTGGTACTGTCTTTGCAGCTTCGGTCGCTTTCTCCTGAGTTTCAATCCATTTCGCCATCATCTGTAGTAGTGGTTGTTGTTGGGATCGGAGCATGGCTGTCGCCTGTTCTTGGCTCACTGCCGCCATCTCCCTCTGTTTGACGAATTGATCTGCCACCCAAGCCAGAATATCAGCACTCTCCATCGCGGGACTGATGCTGTGAAGACAAACAAACACACAAGAAAACACAAAGTGCAGCACTTTTTATGCTCCCCTTTCTCCCTTGGTGAGCACTAAGGTAGCCTCCCCCTTACACCAGAATCTGAGCCTTAACCCTCTAACATACGGGTTACCTGGCTCTGGTGCAGGCCTTCGCTTTGCCACCACTTTGATACGGACTCCGGCTCCGATGCCACCCCGGATCTTCCTTCCGTTCCACCAACTCTTGTTGACACCGTCCTTTCTTGGGTCTTTTCCTTGCTCCAAAAGTATGGAACTTCAAGGTGTACCAAGCTTGACCATAGGAAAAAGAAAAATCCAAAGAACTACGCCACCTGTGGCGGGCGCGCCTCCACTAGGCAGTCGCCTAGTGAAGACGGGCTCCCATCTTGTATCTTTTAGCTTTAAACGTGTAGTTGTGTTTAAAAGCAGTCCAAGTGGTTTTAAAGCAACACAGGAATTTTTATTGATTTTTAACTTGGTGCAGTTTAGTAACAGTCCTTTGTAGAAGATTCCAAACTCAGCAACAGAAAACAAGGATATTTTCTCCCAAATAAAGTTCTTTACAAACAGTGTGTTTCAGTGGTATTATTTACAAGTAAATGTCTTTACTTCTTTCATTAGGAAATTTCTCATCTCAGAAACAACAGCTTTATTTGCAGTTAAAGCACACAACGGAACTCAGTAATTCTGTCGACTCCCTTTAGCTGCTTCAGTTTAAAACACTTCTCAGCTGGTGAGTACAGAACTCAATTGCATCATCTACTTCTCTTCAACAGACAGAGCTTTCCAAGTTTTAGACTAAGAGATTTCCTTTCTCTCTTTTCAAAGCTTTCAGCTATCATGAACCTGAGAACTGCTCCCTGAGATTCTTCCTAGTATTTTACTTCTTTCAATCAGCAGTAACACATAGAGCACATTCCATTTCAGAGCAAGTGGAATCAGGGTCCTCTTCCTTATAATCCACCTCCATTTCTTCCTCTGCACTGCCTGATTGTGGAACTTGAATACGTTCAGGTACTTTAAGGTTTATATGCTTTAACAGCTTAAACAGTTTCTCCCATTGAACTGCCTTTCTTTCTCTTGGTAAAACATTAACAGGCTTTGTTTGCTTGGCTTTATCTACAAAACCCTTCTTCCTGTTCTGCGTGCTAGCAGGTATAACTATCTCCTCAGTATCTGAGTCAGAGTTATAAGCATTAACTCTTTCCAACTTTCCTCTCCTACCTTGGAGCTTAACTGTGGGAGTTTCACAGCTGTGACATCTGTTGGAGGTAGCGTCCTCTGAGTCAGAGCTGCTCAGGGAATCACTGCAGGATTTTCTTTCAGCTTTTCTGGGCTTTCTCAGCCTGAAGATTTGACTTTCTTCAGAAGAAGCTGAGTCTTCCTGTTCTAGCTTTCTTACAGCCAGCCTTTTGCCCTTCTCTCTCCTAGAAGGAAAGTACTCAGCCTGTCCTCTGGCCTTTCCCCAGCTGCTGCTTCTCAAGCTGTTCCCCTGGCTTCCAACACCTCCAAGGCTTCTAACAGTTCTACCAAGTCTATCACTTTCTGTTTGCTTAACCTTAAATGCTGGGCAGTGTGCCTCCCCCTCTGGCTCCACCCACAGGTGTCCCTTATCCTTACTTAGGGTTGCCATGGAGTCTGGGTGTGGCTTCAGCCTAGTTCTGCAAGCGTGGTTTCTTTCACTGCTTTTACTTTTGCACATGTGTTTAGGTGAGTTCATCCCCCTTACAGAAGGAAAAGTTCCTTTTTCCTCTATTTCCCAGGGCTGTGCTACACTCTCCTTACCACATCACTTATTCTGTACTTGGTGAGGGTCTGTGATCTGAGTGTGTGACTGAGGCCAGTTATTCTGTTAAAAAGGAGTTTGTACATTGGGATCTACTGTATACTGTACTGAAGTATTTTGGCTTCTTCAGCTTTTCAAATAGGTGTATGGATGTTCTAGGGCCTGCTGCAATATTTATGGTGTTGCCCTTTTCTGGGTACACTCCATGATTTGTGTTTTGGAAGCTAGTGCTGTTATGGAATAGTAGATTTGCTCTATGGATCCTGTACTCTGGGTTCTTGGTGAAGTCAACTGTAGGGTGTTGGTTGGGGGAGGTACTGAAATATGTAGTGTGTTTGAGATTTGCAGTTTTGCATTCTTTATGCTGCCAGACTGACATTTAAAAGATTTTGTCAGTTCAGATTCAAGGAAATTTCAAATTTTCAGGGAATGTCTCAGTTTAATTTAGTTTAGTAGCCTGATAGCTTCACCGCTGCTGAGTTCCGAACTTTTCCAGCTCTAACACAGTCCAATCCAGCATTTGAATTCATAGCTACCAGGATTAGTTTCTCATTTTATATCTTCCCTCCTCATCAATAATCTGGTCTTAGCAAAATAAATCTGATGTGCTGATACTTATAATGGTTTGATTGGGGGGGAGGCTATGTAAGTAACTTTTCAATAATCAAATTTCATGTTTTATCATTATGTTTGCTATATTGTAACACTGTTTTACTAAATTGTATGTGTATGTTTAGAAACTGCCTAGGATTTTAGATGGGTGGCATATACATTTTAAAATAAAGCATACTAAATTTATGCAAATGATGCTGCAGTGAGTCTCTACATCACCCCATGCATGGCTCTGGGGAAAAGTAGACAGGAGGGTGCACTGGGAGACAGAGAAAAGCAGAAACCTCAGCTTGGGACCTACATGATCAGAGAATAAAATGGTCAGACCACAAAGTTAGAAGAGAATTTTATTTTCAATTTAATGACCAGCCTTGGTGCTATCTTTATATTTTATACAGTACATGGAAATGCCTCTCTTTCTATTTCTCTGGTATTGCATTGTATGCAGAATCTGACTTCTTGGGGTTGCAGTTTAATTTTTATCTACATCTGTTTATTTTTAGGTTATGGTCACTTATTCTGTACTTGGTGAGGATCTGTGTTTTGAGTGTGTGACCAAGACCAGGTGTTCTGTTAACATGGAGTTTGTATGTCGGGATTTGCACTGTAGTAATCTGAATTGTTCAGTTGTCCAAATATGTGTTTGGATGTTCCAGGACCCACTGTAGTATTTACAGTGATGCTTTTTTCGGATGGCCTCCTTATGTGAGTTTTGGAAGTTGGTGCTGGTATGGTATGGTAGATTTGCTCTATAGATACTCGGTGACTTTGTTGTAGGGTTTTGTATTAGTTCACAATATGCCTCGTACTGTATAATGTTTGTTTGTTTATTTGTTTTTTTGAAGATATTGAGTTCTGTGGGTGAATGTCCTGGTTCTGCTCTGCACCCACTGTTGAGGAAGGGGGTTCTGTGGATGCAAAATATATGTTCAAAAAGAAAAAGCAAGAACTATCATAACGCAGTTCATAACAACAAAATAAAAATGAGTTATAATTTAATTTTATAAACTGCTGTGGTTCTCATTCTTTATTTTAGTCCCTTGGTGTGCAAACTCTTGCATTTCTTTCATATAATCTAATCGGCTTTTTGGTTTGGTTCAGTACCTAACTAGAGTTTTGAGAAAGCCTTCCCCCCCTATGGAGGGGGGGGCGCCATCTCATCCCTCGCCTCAGGCAGCAGATTGCCTTGAGCCGCCCCTGGACTAGAAGCAGTTAGACGGGGGGAGGAGGGCTGGAACTGGAAGGGAGTTGATACTGGGGCTGGGATTGGGATTGGAAGAGTGCAGTGGGATAATCATAGAGATTTGAGATGGGAAAATCAGGGGCTTGGGAGGATGGAATCCCGAGGGACAGCACTGCAGGGCTCGAGCAGTAAGCAGTGTGGTGGAAAGCAAGGGAAGAATGAAGATAAGGGACTTGGGAGGGGGGTAGGAGCAGGGAAGGCCCAAGAGTTTCTGATGCTCTAGGCAGAAACCCTGGCCATGCTGCCCCCGCCAAGCCACGTCACCACCACCCCTCAGCTGCCACCACCGATTCCATCTTAGGGGGGGGGGGCAGCAGCAGCAGTATTTCAAAAGGCAGCCGCTTTTTGCCATCGTTTGCTTCCCCACGATGGCAAAAAGCTGCCGCTTTCTTAAATACTGCTACTGCCGCCTCCCCCCACCCTGCGACGGAATCGATGGCAGCTGGGGAGGGTGGTGCGGCCAGTCATGTGTGCTGCTGCTGCCACCCACCCAGGCCGGCTGCCCTAGGCTTCTGCCTAGCTCACTTAGTGGACAGGCCGGCCCTGATCCCATCAGACGTGGAAAGCATTAACTTTCTCAACACCCTCTACTTCATTGTCCCGGGGTCCTGGGTTTTCAAAGGCTTCTTCCCCATGAATTCTTTCAAAAATCTGTCTCCTTTCTTCAAAGACAAAATACCAGTCTTGTACCTTTAGCTTCTCTCCTGGACGCTTTCCCATCTGGACTCAGCTCCCAGGAATTTCCTCTGACTCCTTGCTTTATCTTAAAAGGGTCAGAAGAGCTCCTGTTCTCCTCTTTCTCCTCAGGCCCCCTCTAGCCTTTGGCACTCTTCATTCAGTGACACAGGAGTGCCAAGGCTTATCCAGGCAGAAGAGACAGCCTGGTCTTTGACATCCATTTTTATCTCTCTCCCCCATCCTAGTGAGATGAATGCACCTCCTCTCTCATTACATCACTGGCTGTTAAAGTTCCACTGGTGCTCCTTGTGGCCTTGGGCAAGCCACTTAACCCTCCATTGCCTCAGGTACAACCTTATATATTTGAGGACAGGGAAATGCATATAGTACCTGAATGTAACTTCCTTAACCAGCTAGCTGCTACCCTCCATAGGCGGTATATCAAGTAAAATAGACTATATCTCTAACTCTAACTTGGAAAGTTCCTCAAGTCAATCAATATTAATTCCTTTATCTGGTAGAGTTACCAGAGGTTTCTCCAAAATGAAGAGACCATTCTTGAACCACACAACTTACCATTCAGTTTGACAGCATCAGGAATTAACCTGTTCAAATGGTGTGGGGTTTTTTATTCATGAGGAGCTTGGCGATATTTCTTCATCCACTCTTCTATGGAGAAGAATCCCTGCACCTCTTTTGGGCAACCGTGGTGAGCCAGGGTAATGACAAAACCCAAAATGGGAACATGAGCACATACAGCAGGCATTCCAGAGTACAGAGTCCATACCATACGCCAAAATAGCCGTTGCATGGACCCGGGTCTTTGTTGGAAATCAGGACGCACAAAACAACCCAAACTCCCATTCTTAATCTTGCTCTGACAGTTTGTTTATTAACGCATCCCAGGGGATCTGTCTTCCTGTTTGATTATTCTCAGGCTTCATTAATGCTTTTACACTGCCACCGTTCCACCAACGTAACTGTCTGGCTTGGAAAAAACACTTCTTTAGGCTTAAGGATATAAGAATTGCCCTCCTGAGTCAGACCAAAGGTCTAGCAAGCCCAGCATCCTGTTTCCAACAGTGGGCAATGCAGGAAACCAGAAAACAGCTAGATTAAATTGCAAGACTAAATCCTCTATATTCCATCAGTGCTCTGCTTGCACGTAATAAATACAAATTGGTCTACCTATGAACCCATAAGCGACATGAGCGATCTCCCTGGGGAGGAAAGAGCAGAGTTCAGCCTCCATTCAGCCGCCACTATACCGATAACTAGTGTGTTTAAAGAAAGGTGCTGTGATGAGATGTGAAGCCATCTCTGTATCCATTCAGTCCTGGATTCCTCTACCAGGTTGTGCTCCTGCCTGGCCCAGAGGGACATCCATCTCCTTGAGTGAGAGAAGACCTCTGTCTCTGTCTCCATTAAATCTTTGATTTACCTTGTAGGGATTCTTTGTTTTCCAGATCAGATCAGTAGAAAGCTAATTTACACAGCAGGAGGGAACAAGTAACTTTTCAAACCCTAATTATACTGGCTCAGACTCTGTAAAACCCAAATAAGTTGAAAGATCAATATTTCTATTCATTTAGAAGCATAACGAGGTTAGGAAGGTGAGCCAAGTAAATAATTAACTAATTTGCAATCTTTTTTTTTAACAGAAAGTAATTGCAATCCCTGGTGTAATTTGTTATTCAGCAAACATCAGTCTTGGCTCAGGCAATTATTTAAAGCATTTGATTAATCAATCTGAAAAAAAAAAATCCCCTGTGCCTATGTCACATCCTCCCTTCCTCCCATGATTGCCAGTTACAGGACCACCTCCCCCGTCCCTCACGTCCTTCCAGCAATGTGTAACGATGCTCCAGCTGGCCAGAGATCTTACAAGGTGAGCCCCAAGATTTCAGGACAAAGCTACAGTGAGATATATCAAGTTAGTTCAATAGGAAGGTTTCACTACAACTTGCTGTTTGGTCCTTATTTCCACATTTTCAAGTGGGACTAGGGAAACCACAGTTCTCTGCTCCAAGGAAAGCTAAATTTACTGGCACTGCATTCATTAAGATTTGATCTCATATTTTATGAACCAGTGATTCGGATTGATCCCGTCACTGCCAGAACCGAGCGGGTGGTAGAATGGCATGTGTTTGCGTTGCCGGTGCATTAGGCTTTGCCAAGTACATCAACACCTTTAACCAACTCTGTGATTGGCCCTGCATGGTGGCAGCCTTGGAAAGTAATTTTGAGGATTTATCAAACAAAACTGACAATGTGACCCAAAGAATCAGAGCATATCAGGGACAGCTGTGAAAAGCGGTATATCAAGCTCAATAAACATAAACATCAGTGGATATCTGATCTGGAAGACCACAATAAGAAATAGATCACGAGCTACGTACCTGACAGCAAGAAACTTGACAATCCCGAGAATAGAAGCTAACTAAAAAATGTCATCTTGGTGAGCATTCCAGAAATTGTGAAGAAAGATAAACTATGCATTTTTCTGGACACATGACTGCCACTGAACCTGAAGATCTCATGGGGCCTCCTGCATGTACTTAGAGCGAGCCCAGCATCTGGAACCATGGCACAAGGGTGAGAGGTGGCTGCGCATGGCAATAGTGCGCTTCCAGGGAGTATGAAGGGGCAAAAATATTAATATTTCAGGATTAGTTTACCCTGTTCACACAAGCATAAGGCTTTCTCATTCTCATCAGGGTGCAGCATTCTTTCTGCAAAGAAATTCTATTTTATGCTCCTATATCCTGCTTGTCTGCGGCTCATTCACAATGTTCAAAAATGCTTTTTCACCTCTCTGCATGAGGTGCAGACCTTCTATGACAAACACTTGGCCAACCTGCACTGACTGGATTATGGTTAGAATGGAGATGGATTTTGGCCCTAGATATGCGACATCATGCTGGAGGGGCAATAGAGCTGTGACTACCAATACAATGTGTTGGTTCAGAGAGCTCCCATTTGTTTTTTATGGATCAGAAGATGTTTTTAAAGATATCCTGCCTTCAAATAAGGGACAGATATTAAGGGACCTCAGCTTTGGCTAGTTCGATTGGTGATAGAGAAACACCAGTGATGCGAGGCACGACTGTTCTCCATGGACAAGCAGGATGAGTCAGCCACACATGGGTGACGTCATCCGATGGCGCCATGGACGGAATTACTCGCCAATAGCTCAGAAGAGTCTAAGACTCTTCTGAGCATGTGCCAGTCACCCTCACCACCAGGCCTGCACCTTCCTCTTCAGTCTATTCTATCCACCCGGCCATGCAGACGGATTCTTCTACTCTCCCTTTCTATCTACTTATTTCTGTATAATATAAACAAACTTTCCTTATGTCTTTCTTAATCAAATCTTCTCCTGCTGCAATAGGTGTTTTCTTCAACTCCGGATGTCTGCGGCTGAACTCCCTCTGACTACCGGCCACGTACGTTGCCTGGGACTGAAGGACTCAGATGGCCATCTCTAGTCCAGGGAGCTCTTCCAGAGGAACATCCACTCCCACAGAACGGTGAGGCCTGGAAGACTATGCAGCTGAATCAATCGGTTAGGCGCTCATCGGCAGCAGGGAGCAACAGACACTGCCCAGTAAAGCAGGCGAACACATCTAATGAGGGCACGGCCAGAGGAGATCCATCCAGCTTGCTAGACTCACGCTGCATCAAGGAGCAAGCTGTGGCATGGGATGTGCCGCTTAGGCCTCCATCCCCGGCCCAGCTCATTGGGAGGACCCCGGGGGCTGATCCGGCTGAACTGAGGACCCTCGAAACACCAGAACCATCCCTCCTCAGTCCTGCCTGGTGCAGCATCAGATTAAAAGAATCTCCACGCAGAGGACCATCCGGTGCCAAGCTTATCTTCGGATGCAGTGCATGGCAGAATAGTGCCTCGTCACTCCGCCCAGTGCTCCGGTGCCTCGTCGCTCTGCCCAGTGCCTCGTTGGTGCCCCGTCACCCCGCCCAGTGCTCCGGCGCGTTGTCTTCCCCCTGATGCTTCGATTACTCTGCTCACCCTGCAAAGAGGAGAAGCTTGTGGCTGTACCCATCGACGCTGAATGTCTTACCGTGCTCAACAGCAGGACCACACATGGACTCCATCGGCGCTTCCCGGGCCCCACATGGACTACCATCAGTGCTTCCCCCATACAGACCGGCTTCAAGCCTCATCTATACTAAGGAAAGGGAAATTAGTACCTGCACTAGATCAGGTGAGGATGTGCAGGTGGAACTGCAATGGCCAAGCTGAATCACCACAACGGTGGAAGGCCACAGCTTCGGTGCAGCCTCCTGCACCATCCCAAAGCAGCTTCAGTGCAGCTCCTTGCACCATCCCCTTCAGGCACCCAGATATCACAGTGATCTCCACAGCGGAACTTCCAATCACAACCGCAGCAAGGTCTCGCAGTGACCTCCGCGCAGAAGAACCTCCGGCGCCGAGGACCCCGCTGCTGCCTCTGCCCCTTCTGGTGCTGAGGACCCGCCATCCCTCCTCCGTTCCTTCGAACTGCCAGAACCATGGTCATCCCTCCTTCTGGCACTGAGGACCTTGATCCGCCAAAGGGAATGGGCGCCAGGGACATCTTCAAGGCTGATCCTGCCACCATAGCGTCTGACTCCGACTGACAGAGAGCCACTCTGATGGACTGGAGCTGCCCACCCCACAGGAAGCAATGTCTGGCCTGCGCGCTGAGTAGTGCTTACACAGTCAGGCCACAGGATCCTCCGGCCCCTCCGCCCCGATACAAGGCTGCACCAGGAGGTGAGCCTACCGGTGTCAACAATTTAGGCCACCGGAGGGACTGCATCCGAGCGACAGCAATATGCTGCTAGGAGCTGAGCATTGTCTCCACTGTGGCTTCCAGTGATGGGTTAACTTGGCCCCACCTCCGGCCTGCTGAAACTGGTGGGCCATCTCAGAGGCACATTGTGCCATCATGTTTACCTGCAGGCATTACCCTAGCCAGATGGGTCCTTCTGGGATCATATTCATAACTGCTAACAATGCTGCAAGGCATTATGGGAGCGCACCTAGGCCTCCTCCACTACAGATGTCAGAAGTCCCTTGCCTGGATGCGAGTAGCTCTTGCGGACCACTCTGACACCAACGGGGCATCTGGGAGAAGTGAGCTACCATAGTACAGAGACCCATGTGCTTGGTTGCTGTGTGCAAAGGCGGCTACCACTGCTGCACATACTGCCGGCCTTTCCGCAGCTTCCCATATGAAGCCCTGCAGAGCAGATGGCATCCAGCATCACCTTGTACTTTGAAGGTACTGTGCAAGGGATGCTGAGAAGTGCAGATCTCTCTCTTTGCAATTGCCACAAAGTGGAAGTGTAGCCCAGCGGCTAGAGCACCAACCTAGTATCCTAGAACCCAGGGTTCAAGTCCACTGGCACACCTTCTGGCTGTGGACAAGTTTCTTGACATTCTCTATGGAGAACATGCCTGCTAATCTACGTCGGATCACCTCTAGGAGATGTACTACACGGGCAAAATGCCAGCCGAACCCTGCTCTTCATAATTGACGGTGCTAGCTCCAAGCTCAGCCCCCCCATGCACCCTCTGACAGCTGCATATATCATAGTGTGCCGGACCATTCCCTGGATCCCCTAGGGACCAGTCACTTACAACAGAAGGAGCCCGTTGTGGGGCCATTCCCTGGATCCCCTAGGGACCAGTCACTCACAACAGAGGGAACCCGTTGCGGGGCCGGTCCAACCACTATCCTAAGTGGCTGCCCTGGGCTGCAACCTCGGTAGGGTAGCAAGGCAGGCTACGCAAAACCTAAATTATAGATTTGACAGCCAAAAGGGGATGACCTTAGGTCCGCCTATCTTCCAGCACTTGATCCAAGCCTAGGCCCGAACCCTTGTTCTGCTTGAACCTTAATGTAGACGCACCCCTTTTCTCCTGCGGGACACCTGCCCCCCAAGACAGAATGGTGGTCAGTCTTCAAATAGCCCATCAATGACCATCCTACAAGCTCGTCCCAATATGATCCAACTGGCATGGATGCTCGGGAGAACTCTAACCAAGCCTGTGGCATCCAACAGGATAAGGAAAACCTCATCATCAACACCTGTTCTGTGGCATCAAACCTAAGGTTGCTGGGTGCATGAGTGCAGGGTGGCAAGTTAACAGCATTAACTAGCTTCAACTTTTCCCTGCCACTATGCAACGATCACTCAGTGAGTTCCCCACAAGAGGATGGTATGCCTACATGACTCAAGTCTCCACATCTGTGTCTATATGCCATAAATAAGGCATCAGGGATACGGTGCCCCACAGTAACTACAGCACTCCCTTACAGGAGTCACGGGGGTGGCAGCAAGCTTGATGGCTTTGTGGTTGGATCACTGTTCCTATGACCCTGTTGTTGACATGGGGGCAACCACTGGCCCTATCCTGCCTGGCCAGTTCATGGACAGCCAATTAAGGAAAAGCGTAGCTCTACAGTAATGAATAAGATATGCCTTACTTCATCAGACCATGGACCCATCAAGAACACAAATACCGCACCCAATGAAGATCACAAGTGCCTGTCAGGTTACAGCTAACCACAAACAGGTTACAAAATGGTTGGAGCTATCAAAGCCAGACCCATATTGCACTACTGCTCTGCTAGCCCCAATCACCACAGGGACTCGAACGGGCAACTATCTCGACCCTGGCAGTGAAAATCCTGGCAACTTAGGGCCTGTTCTGCAGCCCAGATGCCCCTATGGATTGAATTGCACCTCAGCGTCAGGCACATGGAAAAGGTTCCACTTATCTAAAGCTGAGTTTTCAGCTATGCAGCATGACTCTGCCTTTCTGGCAGCTCTGTACCTACAGCAGTCCTCCTGGATATGGTCCAGGATCCCCTCAGGGCTAGCCACAGAGCTGACTCAGTGGGTTGCCACTCTGGGACAATCCTAAGGCCTCTATTGTTTGCTAGAAGGCTTGGCCCTTTGCCACAACCCCATCCAAGGCCCTGGACAAACCCATAGCAGGGAAAAGTCACTTGTGCCAACTAAAGGACACTTTGAACCTTTACTATCCGGCCTTGGTAGCACTCTTACTCTCAGAAACCAGTAACTCAAGTTTCTCCTGTTTTCTCCCACTGCACCTCAAGGACTCCTTGTCTCCGATTGTAGATAATCTTGAAGGGGACATCACATTTGCTACAAATGGCTAATGTCTGTTTCTAAGGAGACTAGTGTACTTCAGGCCACCACTCTCCGAATGTTGATATGGTGCCTATGCTAATAGTACAATGCTTAAGAGCTCAGCACAAATTACCTCTTTACACCAAAGCTGGGGACCCTCCTGCCCCCTCCCCCTTTTAAGGACATACATCGTGTCAGCAGAAAACAGGGTTATCAATGAGCTCCTGTCCAACCCCTCTAATTAGACATACAAGTCTAATTAAGCAAACAGTCTTTCATGTCACCTTGGAATGACGGTGCAACCCTACCCAAGCAGGGCAGGGGTCACCCATTGAGACACACCTGAACCCCACGCCACAGAGGTTATCAGTGGATCACTGAGCAGGACAACAAGGACCACATCATTATTCAGCCTTATTCCCCATCCACTCACACTAACCAGTTAGCTGAAGGAGCAATTATCCCTCATGCCTGTCTACCCAGAGGAGAAGCCTGTCCTCATGGGAAGCGGGGGAGTTCGAAGAATTGGAATAAAGTAATTCCATATCTACTATCTTATTAATGAGACATCACTCTTTCAGGGAAATTCAGCTTTATTGGTCCCGAGAGACATCACCCGTACCATGCAGAGCTCTGCAAATTCATATAACTATAACACCTAGCCCAGGTCAAGACACATTCACTGGGCTTCAGGAAAACCACAAAATCTTCATTTCCCATATTTCTGCAAGTGCTTGCTGGAGCCATGTGTTGAACCTAGAAGTATACCACCTGGTACCACCGGCCTACTGGAAGCTGGCCCAACGCAGGCCTCTGGAAGTATCACTTCCCTATCGGCTCGGCTGTCCACTACTACTACTATCCTTTCTACTACAGCTCCAGATACAAGGCCATCCTTTGCATAGGCTATGCAAGCACACAGCATCACTCTTGGGCAGACAGCCACAACAGGAGCAGTCTTCAACCATAAGTATGCCTCTCTCTTTCTCTTGTTTCCTGCCCAACATCTGAAAGACAGCAACAACAACAGAAGGTGCCTCTGACGTAGTGGAATTGGATCCCTCAGTTCACACGCCTCCTTATAATCTGGATGCACTAGCTGGCAGTGCCACGGTGACCACAACTAGATGGCATGCCATAGGGTTTGACGGTGACGAACTCAGTTCGTTGTCCCTGGGCCACAAGAGAATATAGTCTAGATGCGCTAGTGGGCAGATCCACTGGTGGCACGCCATTGGGGATGACGGTGACAAACACACATGTCGATGTCACTGTGCCACAAGAGGATCATCTTCTGTCATCGAATAGCCTGAGAGCTTCATCCTACCACAGCAAACCTCATGGGCTATGAAGGTGAATCACCAGCTTCTATGGAAACCATATCTTCACAGCCCACAGCTTGGGAGTCACCCATGTGTGGCTGACTCATCCTGCTTATCCATGGAGAAAGCGAGGTTACTTACCTGTAACAGGGGTTCTCCGTGGACAGCAGGATAAGTCAGCCACACAAACCCACCCGCCTCCCCTCTAGGATGAACCTGCCTTCATAGATGAACCTTCCCTAAGTTGTAACATGTCTATAGCTGGGGAACGGACTGAGGAGGAAAGGGTGGGCCCGGTGGTGAGGGTGGCTGGCACATGCTCAGAAGAGTCTTAGACTCTTCTGAGCTATTGGAGAGTAATTCGTCCATGGCACCGTTGGATGACATCACCCATGTGTGGCTGACTTATCATGCTGTCCACAGAGAACCCCTGTTACAGTTTTTGGCTAAGGATCTCCAGTCCATAGGACTGCCTATGATCTAGAGTAATGGTTTTCAACCCAGTCTTTGAGGCACACTCAGCCAGTAGGATTTTCAGGATTCCCACAATGAGTATGCATGAGATAGATTTCCATTCACTGTCTCCATTGTATGCAAACCTCTCTCATTCATATTCATAGTGGATATTCTGAAACTTGAATGGATGGGTGCAGGTCCATACCAAGCTAGAAATGTGCCCTGCACAACTAATGAATCTAGTGCCTTCCTCTGCCCCAGCTGCTTGCACTAACTCACTCTTTTTGAGCTTCCTGGAAACTCAGTGATGATATCAATGCTCTTCCCATACTTGCCCCTTTGTGTGGCCGCACTGCCTACACAGCCCTTGGAACGGCCCTGACTGGGTGTGCCCCAAGAACTGTGTTCGGACACTGATCTAGAGAACATGGAGTTTGTTTTTCTACTGTTTTGTTTTGAACTGTCAATAATGTGAGCAGATGTGAGAGAAAGGACTGCAAGAGAGTGGGATAGAGAACATGAATGGAAGAAAGGTGTATATATCCAAAATAGTGTGGGTGCTTAATCTTGAGATGCTTGGATAATGAGTACCAGTCTGGGGCAGTGGGAATGGGTGTGTGGATGAGACGAGTGATGTGGAGGGAGGAGGTGAGAGTGAAAAGAGAAGTACAGACATATGTGTTTTTGGAAGGAGAAGCATATGGAATAGTGGTATGAATTTGTTAAGATGGATGAGTGTTAGGAAGGGAGGAGGGGGCAGGAAGAAAGGTGTTAATGAATGTGTGGCTACAGGAAGGGAAATTTGAGGATTGCCAGACAAGATGGGTTAATCATGTGAAAGTTTCTCTATTTTGATTTTGGGGGGTTTTTAAGAGGGGTGAGTAAAATCTTATGCCACTGGTCAGTGTATACACCAATGATACGTGTTTACACCTTTCTTTCAGGATGATATGTAATGATCTGGTACTTAACTGCAACTGTACATCCAACCAAATTCCTAAGCATCAAGCTTCACTGTTGTATCGCCATCTCCACTTTTTTGCTCAACTACTACTTGATCTGATAACCATAAAACCTCCACCTTTTCCAAATTCACTTTCAACTGCAATGCATGAAATCAACCACTTAACTGCTGCAATATATCATGTAATATTTCTCTTACTTTCTCCTCAGCTCTAGAAGGTGGAACCAGAACTTATATGTCATCCGCATGACATGCACCTCATTTGCATCATACCACTTAGAGGCAACAGATAAAGATTAAATAAATATGATGGCAGAACTGATCCTTGAGGCATACCCCATTCAAAAACCCAACCTCTCAATCATCTACTATGTATTTTATCTACTGGTTTTCACTGCTATAAAAATGAAACAAACCATTCCAGAACCTCATAAGATATGCCATACTTGGTCAGACCAAGGTCCATCAAGCCCACTATCCTGTTTCCAAGAGTGGCCAATCTAGGTCATACGTACCTAGCAGTTTCCCCAAAAGACACAGGTTCCACAATGCCGTCTCTTTTCCAGGTTAAGGAGCCCTAACCTTTTTAGCCTTTCTTCATAGGAGTATCCTTACATCCCCTTCACCATTTTGGAGGCTCTTCTCTGAACCTTTTCTAAAATTGCTATATCCTTTTTAAGATACGGCGACCAGAATTGCACACAATATTCAAGGTGCGGTCTCACCATGGAACGATATAGAGGCATTATAATATCTTTTGTTTTATTTTCCATTCCTTTCCTTATGATACCTAGCATTCTATTTGCTCTCTTGGCCGCCGCTGCACACTGGGCCAAGGGTTTTAACATGTTATCCACAATGACGCCTAAATCTTTTTCCTGGGTGGTGGTTCCTAATGTGGAACCTAGCATTGTTTAACCATAGTTTGGGTTGTTCTTCCCTAGGTGCATAACTTTGCACTTGTCCACACATCTGCCATTTTGATGCCCAGTCTTCCAATTTATCAAGATCCTCTTGCAATTTTCCACAATTCTCTTGGGTTTGAACAACTTTAAATAGTTTTGTGTCATCTGCAAATTTGATAACCTCACTAGTTATTCCACTTTCCACGTCATTTATGAATATGTCAAAAAGCAGCGGACCCAGCACATATCCCTGGGGTACACCACTATTCACCTTTCTCCATTGGGAAAATTGGCCTAGATAAGATGCTCAAGAGCAGAGATGTCTCTCTCCATACAAAGATTCGACTTGTTCAAGCCATGGTATTTTCAATAACATCATATGGATGTGAAAGCTGGACAGTGAAAAAGATAGACAGGAAGAAAATTGATGCCTTTGAATTATGGTGATGGCGGCGAATACCCACCTGTCCCCTCACGCCTGATATTGGTCCCCTTAACGTCTGTCTTTCCGCGGTTTCTTCCTGGTTTTCTGAGAACTTTTTGCATGTTAATCTATCTAAGACTTCTGCTATTTGGTTTACTGCTGGTGCTCCTATTCCTACCCTCACTCCGTCTCTCTCTGCTGGGCCTATCCCTCTTGTCACATCTATGCGTTATCTCGGTGTCACCCTGGATTCGGCTTTAACTTTCAAGGATCATGTCTCTTCCGTTGTTCAGCGTTCTTTCCACACACTTCGGCAACTTCGTGCTATTCGGCCTTTTCTTTCCTTCCCTGCTATGACCACGCTTCTTCTTTCCCTCGTAGTTTCTTGTCTAGACTATTGCAATGCTTCCTTGGCCAGTCTCCCTCTTTCTCAGCTTCACCGTCTTCAATTAGTTCATCACACCGCTGCTCGTCTTCTCACTAATTCTTCCCGCTCGGCTCACATCACTCCTCTTCTTATTCAATTACACTGGTTGCCTATCCCTTTTCGTATTCAATATAAGATCTTGATCTTTGTTCACAAGGCTTTGCACACCGGTGTCCCTCTCTATCTTTCGGATTTGGTTCATTTTCACTGTCCTTCTAGAGTTCTTCGGTCAATCCACGCTAATCGTCTTTTTCTCCCACCCCCTTCTAGGGCCCATCTTGAATCCACACGTTCTTCTGCCTTCTTTTTTCTTGGCCCCCGCCTTTGGAATTCTCTTCCCTCAGCTCTACGTCTAGATTCCTCTTTCCGCTCCTTTAAAGTCTCACTTAAAACTCACCTCTTTTGCACAGCTTTTGACCTTCCTTTCCCCCTCTCCTCTGCTGCTGGCAGCTGACTGCTCCTCCCCGTCCTGTTTATATTTTTCTTCTAACTCTTCTTTTCCCCTTTTCCTTGCTATCCTTTCCTGTAAATGAACTGGCGTTCCTTTCTATTTCTGACAGTAGTCTCCTATATTTTTTTATTGTACACCGCTGTATGCCTCTAGGTTCAGGCGGTATAATAAGTTTTAATAAAGATAAAGAACAAACCAGTCGGTACTAGAGGAGATCAAACCTAAGCTTTCTTTAGAAGCTCAGATGACAAGACTTCGACTTTCATATTTGGACACATCATGTGAAGCGAGAGACCATTAGAGAAAGACATCATGCTTGGCAAGATAGAAGGTCAACACAAAAGAGATTGCAGACCTGCTATTAGTAATCTGTGAACTTAAATTAAAATCATCTGTAATACCTGAAGATTGGAGGATTGCCAATGTAACACCAATTTTTAAAAAGGGTTCCAGGGGTGATCCTGGAAACTACAGACCGGTGAGCCTGACGTCAGTACTGGGAAAAATGGTAGAAACCATCATAAAGAACAAAATTACTCAGCATGTAGTGCGATGCTTCCGCTTGGGCCCAAGAGCTTACAAGCAGGAAACAGCCTTATGTTGTCCACTTTTGAATAAAGCTTCCCTTGTTGTCACCAGAGGTATTCTGGGACTTGTAGTTAGTTTATTCTTTAAGGACAAATTGTAGTTGTGAGTCGGTGGTTCAAGGCAGCAAGAAAATTTATTTTGTGGGGATTTCCAGGGCATTTAAGCTCAATACACAAACAAGGCAAAAAGGATGCTTCTCCAACATAAAGGATAACAGAGAATGAGGTAACAAAACCTCTTTTCACTGTTCAGCTGTTCTTATTCCCACAAGCTTACACCGAGGACTGCCTCGTGTGGTCATTCAACAGAAATACAGATAAACTTGTAACAGCTGTGATTTTCTTTTCTCAAAGCAAACTTCTTCTAAGCACTGCTTCTTAGCTTCAGAACGCAATTAAGCTTAGCAAAACACAGTATTAGCTTTCCTTAATTCTAAGCAGGTATTGCACTTATTCTCTATATTGTTTCACAGTCTCTCAGCTCAGTTCAATAATGCAGACTCTTCTTTTAAACACAATGAGCAATCCATTGGTACAGATTCACACTCAGAGCTTGGCAAACAGGAATCTATTTGCATTCCTTCTATGGCAACAGGATATATGGTATCTCTATCAAAGTTAAAAACTCTCCCAGACTTTCTCTCCTTTAGAAATTCCTGGAACTGATTCCACAGCAATTCAGCTTGTAAAGGCACAGTTGTATTAGGGGAGTGAACTTTTCCTTCAGCAAACAACTCTCTCAGTGCTTCTAGCTTTGGAGACTCAGCTGTTCTGCTTTTATCAGGGCTATGACTTTTCCCATACATAAAACCTTCCACCCACCTCTTAGCAGTAGACAGTGAGGGCTCTGCTTCCTGGACCTTAGCAATAGCAAACTGTTTCTCTGTTGATTTCTCAGCTCTGAAACTGCTGGTTTTACCTTGGGGATGGTTCCTCAGACAAGCGCTGATTTCTTTCTTCCTGGGATCCTCCAGGCTCTGAATCTCAACCTCCTTATGTCCTTCTCCAGTCCCTCTTGGGTAGCTGCTTTCCTGGGAGTTTTCTTCTTTCTTTCTCCTCCAGCTATGCTCAGCCTTGCTCTCTCTGTTGTCCTTTGCCTTCCTACTTCTCTCCTCTTTCTGCTCTGCTCGTGGTTTTAAGAATCGTTGGCTGCTAGGCACTCCCTATTCTCTGCACCTGTGTGACCAATCATCGGGCAAGCTTGTCTCCACCCCTGAGCTAGGGCGTGGACTGACCTTAGCAGTGAGCTGGGTTTTTTCCTGATCAGGCTTGCAAGTCTTATGCACAAGTGAACTGTCATTCATTTAAAAGGGGAAAGTAGGATTTTCTTCCACTTCCATGTCTTCCTGGGAGCTTTCATCACTACAGTAGATAGTCATGGCCTAATGGGAGACAGCTAACATGGCTTTAGACAAGGAAGATCCTGTCTTACTAATCTGTTATGTTTTTTTAAGGAGTGAATAAACAGGTGGACAAAGGTGAGTCGATTGATATAGTGTATCTGAATTTTCAGAAAGCTTTTGACAAGGTCCCTCATCAGAGACTTTTGGAAAAACTAAAGAGTCATGAGATAGGAGGCAGTGTACTATTGTGTATCAGGAACTGATTAAAAGATAGAAAGCAGAGGATAGGGCTAAATGGCCAAT
Source organism: Ichthyophis bannanicus (assembly GCA_033557465.1). Lineage (NCBI taxonomy): Eukaryota > Metazoa > Chordata > Amphibia > Gymnophiona > Ichthyophiidae > Ichthyophis > Ichthyophis bannanicus. The sequence continues at coordinate 87,130,297 of CM066043.1, forward strand.
TTTCCCAATGGAGAAAGGTAAATAGTGGTGTACCCCAGGGATCTATGCTGGGTCCGCTGCTTTTTGACATATTCATAAATGACCTGGAAAAGGGAATGAGGTTATCAAATTTGCAGATGACACAAAACTATTTAAAGTTGTTAAAACCCAAGAGGATTGTGGAAAATTGCAAGAGGATCTTGATAAATTGGAAGACTGGGCATCAAAATGGCAGATGAAATTTAATGTGGACAAGTGCAAAGTTATGCACCTAGGGAAGAACAACACAAACTATGGTTACACGATGCAAGGTTCCACATTAGGAACCACCACCTAGGAAAAAGATTTAGGCATCATTGTGGATAACATGTTAAAATCCTCGGCCCAGTGTGCAGCGGCGGCCAAGAGAGCAAATAGAATGCTAGGTATCATAAGGAAAGGAATGGAAAATAAAACAAAAGATATTATAATGCCTCTATATCGTTCCATGGTGAGACCGCACCTTGAATATTGTGTGCAATTCTGGTCGCCATAAAAAGGATATAGCGCTATTAGAAAAGGTTCAGAGAAGAGCCGCCAAAATGTTAAAGGGGATGGAAGGATACTCCTATGAAGAAAGGCTAAAAAGGTTAGGGCTCTTTAACCTGGAAAAGAGAAGGCTGAGGGGAGATATGATAGAAGTCTATAGATTAATGAACGGAGTGGAACGGGTAAACGTAGATCGATTGTTTATGTTATCAGAATATTGAAAGACTAGGGGACATGCAATGAAGCTACAGGGTAAACTATTTAAGACTAATAAAAGAAAATATTTTTTCACTCAACATGTAATCAAACTCTGGAATTTGTTACCGGAGGATGTAGTAAATGGTGTTAGTGTAGCTGGGTTTAAAAAAGGTTTGGACAAGTTCCTGGAGGAAAGGTCCATAAACCATTATTAAGAAGGGACCCAGGATATCAATGCTTGACCCAGTTCAAGCATGGTGGAAACTGTGTCTTTTGGGGAAACTGCTAGGTACGTATGACCTAGATTGGGCACTGTTGGAAACAGGATACTGGGCTTGATGGACCTTGGTCTGACCCAGTATGGCATATCTTATGCTCTTATAGGGTGTTTGACACATGAATTTTGCTGTTCCAATGATCTGGAAGGAACCAAGAGATCACTTGACAGATTGCTTCTTTTGCCTTACAAACATTGCAGGCATTACTTCAAAATCAAAACACACTGCAAATTACCCAAATTTACCATCTGCCATGAGGCATGAGCCTCACTGTCAAGAATTGTCTGTGCCAAAACCTCCAGAAAATCTTAGTGAATGAGGATGAAGAAGAAGAACCAATGAATGCTGATAATGTTGACGATGATGGCGACACTGTAGTGCAGGATCCAAGGTTTGAGGCATCCGGTTCCTCTTCTGAACCACATTTACTGGATCAAGGCGATTTGAATGATCTCGTCAGAGATTTGAATCTTTCAAAGCGACAAGCAGAACTGTTAGTGTCACGACTGAAAGGTTGGAATCTTCTTCAGAAAGAAACCAAAGTGTGCACTTTTAGAAATAGGCATACCGAGTTTGTGGATTACTTTGCCTTTGAAGATGGCATTGCTTTTTGTTGTGAAGTTAAATCCCTGATGGAAACACTTTGTCCGGATTATAGAACAGAGGATTGGCGACTATTTATTGATTCTTCTAAATATAGCCTAAAAGCTGTGCTTATCCACAATGGAAATATTTCACCATCAGTTCCAGTAGCTCATGCCGTCAATATGAAAGAAACTTACAGCAGTATGCATCTCCTGCTAACAAATATCAAGTATGAAGAACACAAGTGGAATATTTGTGGTGATTTAAAAGTAATTGCCCTCTTGCTTGGACAACAGCTTGGTTGGACAAGGTATTGTTGCTTTCTGTGTGAGTGGGACAGCAGGGACAGGAAAAATCATTACATCTGGAAACAGTGGCCAAAGAGAACATTACTAGTCCCAGGCCAGAAAAATGTTGCACATGACCCACTTGTGGAGCCGAATAAAGTATATCTACCTCCACTCCATATAAAGTTGGGTCTTATGAAGAACTTTGTAAAAGCCATGGATAGAAGTGGACTTGGATTTGCATATCTAAGAAAGACATTTCTACGAATCAGTGAGGCGAAGATCAAAGTAGGGATCTTTGTAGGACCTGATATTAGAAAACTGATGAAAGATGAAAACTTTGATGGTCAGTTGAATGAAACTGAAAGAGCTGCATGGGAGTCCTTTAAGACTGTTTGCTGCGACTTCTTGGGAAATAACAAGGCAGACGACTACTCAGAATCAGTGGTTACTCTACTGAAATCTTACCAGAAATGTAACATGTCTTTGAAAATGCACTTCTTGCATTCACACCTGGATTTTTTTCCTGCAAATCTAGGACCAGTCAGCGATGAACACAGGGAAAGGTTTCATCAGGATATTTCGGTAATGGAAAATAGGTACCAGAGCAAGTGGAGCTCCAGTATGCTTGCAGACTATTGTTGGACCCTTAAGAGGGATGTTTTTAAGGGATGTTCTTAAATACAGCAGAAAGTCATATACAACTACCTTTTAGAAGACATTATGTTACAATATACATCTAATGTAAACACGAGCAACATAATCTAAATTTAAACTACATGTCACTCAAAAACATTACATGATGGAGAATTTCTAAGTACATATCCGAGTTCGTAACCAAAAACAGTACTAGAATCAGCCATTTTCATTTCTGTGAGAGAAACGTTTTTGGATTTTGTTTACCAGTGTAATGGTTTACGGAACTTTCCTCCAGGAACGTTTCAAACCTTCTTTTGAACCCAGCTGCACTAACAGTTTTTATCATATCCTCCAGTAAAGAATTCCAGAGTTTTAGCAACAAAAAAAGGATCTACATAAGAACATAAGAAATGCCATACTGGATCAGACCAAGATCCATCAAGCCCAGTATCCTGTTCCTAACAGTGGTCAAATCCAGGTCACAAGTATCTAGTAGTTTCCCAAAAAGACACATAGGTTCCATAATGCTTGTATTGGGGCAAGCAGTAGATTACCTGGGTCCTCTTTACTAATGCTTTATGGACCTTTCCTCCAGGAACTTGTCCAAACCTTTTTTAAACCCAGCTACACTAAAATCCTTCGGTAATGAATTCCAGAGTTTGAATGCGCGTTGAATGAAAAAATATTTTCTCTTATTAATCTTAAACAGATTACACTGTAGCTTCATTGCATGTCCTCTAAAGACATAACAAATCAATCTATGTTTACCCATTCCACTCCATTCATTAATTTATAAACCTCTATCATATCTCCCCTCAGCCATCTCTTTTCCAGATTGAAAAGTCCTAACCTTTTTAGCCTCTCCTCATAGGAGTATCCTTCCATCCCATTTACCATTTTAGTGGTTCTTCTCTGTACCTTTTCTAATTCCACTATATCCTTTTTAAGATACAGTGACCAGAATTGCACACAATATTCAAGGTGCGGTCGCACCATGCAATGATACCGAGGTATTATAATATCCTTTCTTTTATTCTTCATCTCCTTATGATTCCTAACATTTTATTTGCATTCTTGGCTGCCACTGCACACTTGGCAGAGGGTTTCAACATGTTATCCACGATGACCCCTAAATCTTTTTCCTGGGTGGTGGTTCCTAATGTGGAACCTTGCATCGTGTAGCCATAGTTTGGGTTGTTCTTTCCTAGGTGCATAACTTTGCACTTGTCCACATTAAATTTCATCTGCCATTTGAACATCCAGTCTTCCAATTTATCAAGGTCCTCGCAATTTTTCACAATCCTCTTGGGTTTTAACAACTTTGAATAATTTTGTGTCATCTACAAATTTGACTACTTCACACGTTATTCGAAATTACCCGGAAATGGGAATATGTTAAAAAGCAGCAAACCCAGCACAGATCCCTGGGGTACTCCACTATTCACTTTTCTCCATTGAGAAAATTGCCCATTTAGCCCTACCCTCTGCTTTCTATCTTTTAACTACTCCTATAGATGTAAATCCTGCCTACCTAATTGCCAGCTCTTTTTCACCATTCAAATCCCAGCACAAATCTTCCCCTTCACCTAAGTCTCTACTTATCCCATTTTTCACCTCACTAGATGATACATCAATTTTATTTCTGAAAAAGCAGACAAAATCATCACAGGAAAGATCTTGGAAAACCTTTTTTGGATTGTTAAACCCTGCACCACTTTTGGCACTAAGGCTTTTGGTCTCAAAATAGACATCTGACTCTGACCTTCAAAATATCTTTTCTTTGCCTTCCACACCTTCTGTTGATATAATGTATTTTCCTCTTTCTCCATCACCTTTCTACCCATTTACATGCCTGCTTTCATGTTAAATCTGTGGTGTACCAGAGGGATGATTTTGTTTTATTCTTAGCAACACACATCATCATCAGGGGCATCAACAAATCATACATCTCAGTCATCCCATTATTATAACAAATAACCATCTCATCCACTGTCAGACCTTCTACTGTCCAGAATGGTAGGTTCTCAGGTACCTTCTGTCTTGTAATATCTCTACCGGAACTTCCTGAATCTCAAACTGAGACAAATGCAGTCTGGAGAAACTCCTGCTTTACAAATTCAAATATAGAGTGCCCCCCCCCCATGCATGTCCCCCTTTACAAATTGCTGGAAACTCATGTCTTCCATCGATTCCTGCTACCCACTTATACTCATATGGTTACGATGTATTTTCAAAATGGACATTAAACATTTTAAATGATCTTTCTCAATGATTTATGACATTAAGGATTCGATAGGTTAGGTGTTAGTCATAGATGAGGTTCGGGGATCAAGGAGGGGGAAGGGGGGATCAAATGGGGGGGGAGGGGGCAGTGGAGGGGGGTGGGGGTTGGGGATTGGGGATGTGGGGGGTTTATTGTAAAAGAAAAAATTGCAAATATGGAGTGTTCGAGAGGTTCCAGTGTAATACAAGTTGGCAGTATTGTTGTATTGTCATTTGGAACTGTGTTTGTTATGTGAGTTGCAATAAAAAATGTTTGAACATAGATAGAAGGAAATAAAACATATGTATAAAAAAGGGGTGACTTGGAAATATGTGTGCTATATGTATAGAAATGGTTGTATGTTAGATCAAAATATTCAATAAAAATTTAAATGGAAAAAAAAGGACATTAAAATCTCCTAACACAATGAGTGTTGAAAAATCCACTAGCCACACCCTAATAAATTGCTACAACTCCAACACTAGAGAAATCAAGAATCAGCATAACCCAACTATCCACATCCCCCTTCTTCACTAACACTCTGACACAAAAATTTCCCTAACTGGCACCTTTAAGAGCTCTAAATTATCCTTATACATAATGCCTACCCCCTCTTTTCTTAATTATACATTCCACACTCAACCATTAATATTGGAGCATAACTGTTTCTCCAGTACCCTACTTCCTTCCTAGAACCAAGTCTCTGTAAAACACACGAACTCCAAACCACTATCCACAGTTTCATCTGCCAATATTGCCACCTTGTTTTTAACTGAACAAGTATTTAGCAACACCACTTGTTTCTCATAAACCTTATTTTCTCACAAAAAAACTTTGCCGCGTCACAGGTCTCAATATTCTCTTTTCCCCCTTTTACATATTTTATTTCTTCCATAATGACCGTTGTCACACCACTCTGCTCTACCAATAGTATCTTAATCAACTCCCTGTGTTGTATCCTTTCTCCTTTTCCCACTATTCTCACCATCTCCTTTCTCTCTTCCCCACCCCAACTCTTCACCTCCTGTAACCCCATAATTACCCACAGTAATAAGAGGGGGAGAGAGGTAGTCAGAACACACCAAACTCCACCACCAAAACTCAACCCCTTTAAACCCCCTCAAGATTATACATGTGCCTGAAATATTACCCACTAACCATGTCATTAATAACCAAAAATTCATACCAATAGCAGAACTTTTTATATTAGTAGAGAAGCGCATTCCGATGACTTCAACAGAGACAGAGTTCACATCTCCCCAAAACTGCAGCAAGCTTCAATAAATGCAGAGTGTAGAATAATTCATGTGGAGCAGGATTCAGCAAGAAGCCCTGAGCAGGACAGGCCCATTGGGACCAGATTCTGCACCTCAGGAGCAAGACAATCCCACGGGTGCAGGATCTGGCCTGGAGATGGCCTGGTGTGCCCCTGCAGTCAGCCGGCGATGTACTCACCATCTCCCAGCCAACCCACCACATTGCTGTCCCCCTTTACCCTGCCGCCCAACCCCTGATGGGACCAGCCAGGGCCCAGATCAGGCGATGGACTCACCATGCCTGCCGGTCATGCTGCCAGGGGGCTGGCTAGCCGATCAAGGGGGGCAGCCAGCACTTATTCCACCTTCAAGGTGGAATAGTCTGGCCAGTCCCCCGTGCCACCAGGACATACAGGGCCATGACTGGAATCGGCCCTATACGTCTGGGTGCTGGTCCCACCTACTCTCTTTCCCATGCCACCCCCATCCCCGCAGCACGCACAGCGGCTCTGTGCATGCGGGGGAACGGGAGGCAGAATATGGCAAAGGCAGATAGCAGGGCTGCATGTCCTGGTGGGACGTGTAGCCCCACTATCTGCCTTACAGCATCAGAGCCATAGTAGCAGCAAAGCAGTTTCAATGCAGCCGGTCACATAGGTAAACCTTATTAATCATCCCATTCAGCAGCGCTTTGATGTTAGTAGAAAGACACATTCTGACTTTAGTCTGTCATGCAGATTATCGATGTTTTGCTCACGCTATCTAAAATTGAGCACTGAGTGCTTCAGCAAAAGAAGGAAGGGCTTACATGTGCAAACAGCAGCTTCTGAAGAGATCGGCAGCTTTATGTGGAAACCCTGTGGATCGGCTACTGTGGAGAGAGTGAGAGAAGGCTCGAAGATTTAATGAGATATGCATGGGAAAGGAAAGGAAGCCCAGCTCCAGCCGCAGACCATCCTCACACCTTCACTCCATAGCTGCCAAGTTACCCCATTCCAGAAGTGAGATGTTAGGCTAGTCCTGGATTTCTGACTACCTCATGGGAACTAACTGAACCTGGGCTAGCACCTACTAAAGGTTCTGACAAAAGAATATATATTTTGGGACTTGTATCTCTGGGAATTGTTGGACATGCTTCTTTAGGATGCAAGTTCTAAACCAGAACTGGTCAAATGTCTCCCTCCTGGAATTAGATAACTTGGGTTACTCCCTTTCTTCCAGTCCAGTCCAGTCCGCTTTCTCCCCCTTCTTCTCTTCATTCAGATGTCCTCCATCTCACCTCAGCCCTCCGTTGATCCTTTCTTTCAACCCTATCCCTTTCTACCTGATATCTCACCCCCATCTCCTCCCAATCCTCTCTTCATCTCCTCTTAACCTTCCTTCCCCTGCCAATCACTTCACTCCAATCCAGACGCAGCAGCAGGAGGAGAATGATGGTACTTAGACCTTAGTAGCCTTCAATATCCCTCGAAACCTGAATTGCACTTTGAATCTCTTGCTTGCCCAGTTGGAGGCAGGGAGATTGGATCAGCAGAGACTGGATCAGGAGCTGTGCACTCAGTCAGCTACTGACCTAGCTTCTGGCTCCCATTGTTCTGCAGGGGACTGACCAAATCTACAGCAAAGGATGGACGTTGAAGCCCTTGCCACATCCATTGAATCACAGGAGATGGTGGTCCGTGCTTTACCTAAAAACCAGAAGATGTCATTTGCACTGCATAATCAAAAAAATATCTGCTGTAGCCAGTTATCAAAAGGCATTTTGACCAGAATGACAACTGAATGTTTCCTCTATATTTATATGTGAACCTCACAACAGTGTTATATACCTAGTGATAAGCTTACGGAACAACCACTTTCTAGCATTCTCTTGCATCTATAGTATTGGGAAGAAGATGAAGTAGCCCGGGGGAGGGGGGGAGGACTGTATCTGCAGTATAGGGAAGAAGGTGGGGTGGCCCAGGACAACCTGCATCTGCAGTACTAAGAAACAGGTGGTGCAATCTGGGACAGACAGTGTATCTGTAATGTCAGGAAGAAGAGAGGTGGCTTGTGGCAGCCAACATCAACTCACAAGGATGTATTCAAAATCCACAACATACCAATGTATACAAATTTTTTTTATTAATTAATATAAATATTTAAGACAGACACATACAATTTAAAATATATACAAAATAATATACAATTACACTCTCACAATTCCCAATACAAACATTTAATAAGAATATAAGAACATGAGATATGCCATACTGGGTCAGACCAAGGTCCATCAAGCCCAGTATCCTGTTTCCAACAGTGACCAATCTAGGTCATATGTACCTAGCAGTTTCCCCAAAAGACACAGGTTCCACAATGCTTGTACTGGGTCAAGCATTGATATCCTGGGTCCCTTTTTAATAATGGTTTATGGACCTTTCCTCCAGGAACTTGTCCAAACCCTTTTTAAACCCAGCTACACTAACAGCCTTTACTACATCCTCCGGTAACAAATTCCAGAGTTTGATTACACGTTGAGTGAAAAAATATTTTCTCTTATTTGTCTTAAATAGTTTACCCTGTAGCTTCATTGCATGTCCCCAAGTCTTTCTATATTCTGATAACGTAAACAATCGATCTACGTTTATCCATTACACTCCATTCATTAATTTATAGACTTCTATCATATCTCCCCTCAGCCGTCTCTTTTCCAGGTTAAAGAGCCCTAACCTTTTTAGCCTTTCTTCATAGGGGTATCCTTCCATCCCCTTTACCATTTTGGTGGCTCTTCTCTGAACCTTTTCTAATAATGCTATATCCTTTTTAAGATACGGCGACCAGATTGCACACAATATTCAAGGTGCGGTCACACCATGGAATGACACAGAGGCATGATAATATCGTTTGTTTTATTTTCCATTCCTTTCCTTATGATACCTAGCATTCTATTTGCTTTCTTGGCTGCCGCTGCACACTGGGCCAAGGGTTTTAACATGTTATCCTCAATAATGCCTAAATCTTTTTCCTGGGTGGTGTTTCCTAATGTGAAACCTTGCATCGTGTAACCATAGTTTGGGTTGTTCTTCCCTAGGTGCATAACTTTGCACTTGTCCACATTAAATTTCATCTGCCATTTTGATGCCCAGTCTTCCAATTTATCAAGATCCTCTTGCAAGTTTCTACAATCCTCTTGGGTTTTAACAACTTTAAATAGTTTTGTGTCATCTGCAAATTTGATAACCTCACTCGTTATTCCCTTTTCCAGGTCATTTATGAATATGTCAAAAAGCAGCGGACCCAGCACAGATCCCTGGGTTACACCACTATTCACCTTTCTCCATTGGGAAAATTGGCCATTTAGCCCTACCCTCTGCTTTCTATCTTTTAACCAGTTCCTGATCCACAATAGTACACTGCCTCCTATCCCATGGCTCTTTAGTTTTGCCAAAAGTCTCTGATGAGGGGCCTCATATAATATTCATATAACAGGATCGCTGCTGTTCTGTAATGTTTGATATTCGTCAATAATATTCAGTATTCATCCAAATCATAATCTCATCAATAAAATTCAATATTCAAATTCAAGCCTGCATACCTAATTGTAAATAGTTGTTACCTGTTAACCTGTTATCCATGTTTAATTACCCTGTTTATTGTAAGTGCATTGAAGTGCCCTCTTTGCACAAATACGTTCCCTGTAAACCACGCTGATGTTAAATAGGGCGGTATAGAAAAACAATTAAATAAATAAATAAAATATTCATTCAAATCATAATCCCATTCAAATCATTGAATATTAAAGGTATGTATTGGGAATTGTGAGAGTGTAATTGTATATTATTTTGTATGTATTTTAAATTGTTGAAAGGAGTACATTAGTGTGACACAGAGGCAGGTCATGAGAATGGGGAGGTTGCTATGCTCTTCCTCTCATCCCCCCTCCCCCGCTATACATTGAAAGTCCCCATTCCCTCTCCCTTTTCCTCTATAATCTTCCACACTGTGAATGCGACTGCTTCTCACTCCATTAGCACGCTGGTTTAAGCTTCATCTCAGAATAGGCTGCAGCTATTGGCCATGTGTGCACCTCACCTGCAGAGCAATCACTGGCCCTTTCTCACTGCCAGTAATCTCATGTCACTTTAGTATTTTCCATCTACTTGTGGGACTGTAGGAGATGGACCCCTGTTGCAGATAAACCTTAAGGATGTAAAAGGCTAGCATGGGTTTTGTCCATCTTTCCTCCAGCGGCGTGGTTCTTTCCAGAGAGCAATCTTGGAAATCTGCCTGTGTTACTGATGTGTCATTGTGCCCTCAACCAAACAGACGTGTGACCTGCTCATTCCAAGTACTGCATACTGACCTTTTCCCAGATCCTTTTCCAATATAAGTATATAGTCATCCCCCTCCTCCTTTCACTGTTCAGCACTCTCGGGACCCCAAAGGGGACTTCAAACCTTTCAACAATAAACAGTTAGAACTATGTTTGAATGTCATCCCAATAGCTGGAGGAAGGAGTGAGATGTTAAAGCTGCAAGGGAAGACCTAATAGCTTTAAATGTAAGGATCCTTTCAGGACTCTCACCATTGCAGCATGCATTATGTTCAGGACCATACCATTCCAACCCAGTCAGTAGGTGCAAGTCATCTTGCTGTGACGTCTCCTTGTGGGGTGGTTGCTTTGATTCTCCCTGCCTCTATATATGCCCCAGTGTCCTGACCTGTGTGGTGTGGAGCAGGGATGGTGCAATAGGTGAAATAGGCAGTCACCTAGGATGCCGTCGTTTTAAGGGCAGCCCATTGCCATCCATGGTGCCCCTCTACGGGATCTGCAGCATGGCAATAACATTAAAACAGCAGCACAGCACTTACCCAAAGCCTCCAATGTTGCGTTGCTGTTGGTCTTGCTTTGACTAGTCACTTCCACCCCATGCAAACAGGAAGTTTGTGTCAGAGAGGATGGTAGCAGGGATGGGGGCGAGAACAAGGGGGTGGCAGGAATGAGAGTTTGTCTAGGGCACTTCATATCTTTGCACCGGCCCTGCTGTGGAGGTACTGTGTGTGATGGTTTTATGTGCAGTGACCTTCATAATTTATTTTGCTTTTGTCTAGTATGGAATCTCCCTTGATTCTTAAACATGTCTATATGTAAAATGTATATTGAAGGCAGAGTTTTACCCAGCCCTCTGCCTTAATGTTGAACAAAGGACTGAGAGCAGGTTTGGGTTGCAGGCTAGGTACTGGGTTGGGAGCTGTGCACTGTAGAAGGTACTGTATGTGAGCTTCTTCTGTGCTGGAAAGATTGAGTGAGGAGGAAAAAGATTGTGGTGTTCTGCTACTTATGCCGGGATCCTAAAACAGGAATCCCCAGCCTATCACAAAGACCAGAAGTCAAATTGTGATCACAGGCACAAATACCAGAAGTATTTACCAAAGACTGTGTAATTTCTCTGTTGAAGGCCTGTAATGGGATACTCTCTTGCTGTACACTTTATAACTAGTCACCCAAATCAATGACAGTTTCTTTGGACGTGTGTGTCATTATCTTGAAGGGATTTCGCTTCAGATAAGAGTGTTTACTAGCTGAGAGCAGGAGTGGGAGAAGGCCTGGGAAGTAATTTGCTGTTTGAGGGCCCTTGGGATATCAATTGCCCCATGACTACAGCATATGATTTGCATACATCTGTCACCAGGAGAAAGTGGGCAGGGAGTTTAATGTGGGAAGTAAAAAATTAACTTTAGCAGCTGGGACACTAGCTACACTTTCAATTCCAATAGGATCTTAAGGAATGAAGATTCCCTTATCACAGTACTTCCCAAGCGTTTATCCACTATGACCCCATTTTAACACTAAAAAAATTCATCAACCCCAGATAATGAAGCACAATGTCCTTCAGAGCTCTGCTGGGCCTTTCTCTTCTGTATTCTAGGCATAGAAAATCCTAGAAAGTTTTCCCTGTGCAGTCTCGGCATGCATTGATTGCTCAAGACTGGAACAAATAGTGTGATATCTTTTTACTGAACTAACTTAATATGTTTTTGGACTGACTTTCAAAGGTTAGAATCTTCTTTCTCAGGTCAGGACGTAGGAACAAAAGATGTCAAAATACCATAATACAGTATATATGAATCACAAAAGCATTTCAACGATATTCTCAGGAGAAGGGGGGAGGGCGAACATTGGAAGAGATGGATGGGTAATCAGACAAGATCTGGGCTTTCTATCACCTTATAAACCATACATTTTTATGGTTCTGTCACCTTCTGATTGTGCCATTCCTCTCTCCCACTGCCCCCCCCCCCTTTTCCCCTGAGAATCTGGAATACTTTGGTGACTTGGTGACTCGTTTACATATTATGGTATTGTCATCTTTTACTCATACTGTCCTGGCCTGAGGGAAAAGGTTCTAACTTTCAAAAGCTAGTCCAATACAAAGGTATCTCCTTCTTCTCCTTTCATTTTTATTTGTCAACAACTGGAACAAAGTCATTCAGAACATGAGCTACCCCTCCCTCTCCGTGCTCCATCCCTCTGTGGTACCTCTAAGCAGCTCCTGCCTGCGAGTCACCTGGAGTCCTTACACTTGAAAGCCCAGATGAGCCCATCTGTAGCACACAACTGACTAGTGTTACTGGCCTGCAGCAGGGAAAGAGAGAAGATCTAGACAATAGTGGGAAAAGCAAAACTGATTCTTAAAAACAGCAGAGCCTCTCAAAAGTTGTTAAGATGCCATCTCACTCCTAAAAAGAGATTTTCTACACTCCCTTACTTTGAAATTTGTTTTCATTTTTAATGTTAATGGCCTTTTCTTTTCCTGGTTGGTCATGCCAAGATCTCAGGTTCTCTGACTCCTTTCCCCCTCTCTATGGTGTGTATTCCCCCTCAGGTTGCAAGCTGGCTCCAGATACACCAAACAGGCTTGATCCAGTCCTGGGTTCACCTCATTGCATGTAGGGACTTATAGTTTTCCATTTCTTATTTATTTACATTCTCTTATATACTGTACTATTCTGCATCAGTGTGTTTTACATTGAACAAACTGAAATTACATTGAACAGGGCATTATAACTTGGAGATAACTATTTTACAGGGAACATGGGCAATGGAGGGTTAACTGGCTTGCCCAAGACCACAAGGAGCACCTGTGGGACTAGAAACCCCAGTCCTTCCAGCCCAAGGTTGCTGTCCTCTAGTGGGATTTGAACCCCTGACCTTCTGGCCTGAAATACCTTGCCCCAACCACTAGGCCACTCCTCATGGAGTGCAATGGAGAAATCAGAACTAAATGTCCCTGCATGCTATGGGGTAAACCCAGGACTTGACTGAGCCTGTCAGGCACATTTGGAGCCAGTTGGTAACCCTACCCTCTACCTCCCCACTCCACTTTCCTCAAACCAGCTGTTCGTCCAATAGAAATTCACATTGTATATAAACTACGTAAACTCGTAAATCCTAATATTCAAGGAGATTTATGTGCTGGCAACCAGTTAGACCTATATTTTTCAAACTTATACAGAAAGGTGTAGGCTGTTTAAATCAGTAGACAGCCCAATAGTAGCTATATAGAAAGGGGTTGCGTTAGGAGCAGAACAAGGGCAGCGCTAAAACCTATCTAAATAGCAGCGATATTTTGACGCTATGGGTGTCATTTTAGAAGCCCTATTTGTAATTGGAGTGGAGGAGTAGCGTAGTGGTTAGAGCAACTACCTAGTACCCAGAAGATTAAGGGTTTGATTCCCACTGGCACTCCTTGTGACTTTGGGCAAGTCACTTTAGCCTCCATTGCCTTGGAAGAAAAGGCTGGCAATCTACTTCCAGTGATACATTGCCAAGAAAACCCAGAGGTAGCTGGGTCTTTATTTATTTAACCGATTTTATATACCGTCTTTCTACAAATCAAGACGGTTTACATAAAACATTTAAAATAGAGTGTTTCCACTGTTTACATAGAACAAGTAACAAATATATATAAAACAACAATGAACTATTTATAAGAATAAAAACTACTATTTACAAAGATATTTACCGAGATATCAGTTATCAGTATGAGGTCCAGAAGGGGTAGGCGCTGGAGGGAAGCAGATGAAGGTTAGTACTAAGGTAGAAGGGAAAAATGTTCCTGAAAAAGGAGGGTTTTTAAGTTCTTTCGGAACTCAAGGTGAGTTCTAGAGTTCCGCAGCTCATGGGGAAGGGAGTTATAGGGTAGGAGCATAAAGGGAAAAGGCCCTGTTACAAGTAAATTGTTTACTATATCTTATGGTTGTTGGGATAGAGATGAGGTTTTTGGTAATAGTACGGCGGGTTTGTGCTTTATCGACTATAGCAAAGCTTTTGACTGTGTAAACCATGAGAAATTCTGAGCCACACTAAGAAGCATGGGTATACCAGAACACCTGATCGTTCTCTTGCACAATTTGTACATTGATCAAGAAGCAACAGTTCGAACAGAACAAGGAGAAACAGAATGGTTTAAAATAAGCAAAGGTGTAAGACAAGGCTGCATACTTTCCCCCTACCTGTTTAATTTATATGCAGAACAAATCATCAGAGATGCAGGATTGTATGAAGACAACATAAGAACATAAGAACATAAGATATGCCATACTGGGTCAGACCAAGGTCCATCAAGCCCAGTATTCTGTTTCCAACAGTGGCCAATCTAGGTCATACGTACCTAGCAGTTTCCCCAAGGGACACAGGTTCCACAATGCTTGTATTGGTTCAAGCATTGATATCCTGGGTCCCTTCTTAATAATGGTTTATGGACCTTTCCTCCAGGAACTTGTCCAAACCTTTTTTAAACCCAGCTACACTAACAGCCTTTACTACATCCTCCGGTAACAAATTCCAGAGTTTGATTACACGTTGAGTGAAAAAATATTTTCTTTTATTAGTCTTAAATAGTTTACCCTGTAGCTTCATTGCATGTCCCCTAGTCTTTCTATATTCTGATAAGGTAAACAATCGATCTACGTTTACCCGTTCCACTCCGTTCATTAATTTATAGACTTCTATCATATCTCCCCTCAGCCGTCTCTTTTCCAGGTTAAAGAGCCCCAACCTTTTTAGCCTTTCTTCATAGGAGTAGCCTTCCATCCCCTTTACCATTTTGGTGGCTCTTCTCTGAACCTTTTCTAAAATTGCTATATCCTTTTTAAGATATGGCGACCAGAATTGCACACAATATTAAGAACATAAGAACATAAGACATGCCATACTGGGTCAGACCGAGGTCCATCAAGCCCAGTATCCTGTTTCCAACAGTGGCCAATCTAGGTCATACGTACCTAGCAGTTTCCCCAAAAGACACAAGTTCCACAATGCTTGTACTGGGTCAAGCATTGATATCCTGGGTCCCTTTTTAATAGTGGTTTATGGACCTTTCCTCCAGGAACTTGTCCAAACCTTTTTTAAACCCAGCTATACTAACAGCCCTTACCACATCCTCCGGTAACAGATTCCAGAGTTTGATTACACGTTGAGTGAAAAAATATTTTCTCTTATTTGTCTTAAATAGTTTACCCTGTAGCTTCATTACATGTCCCCTAGTCTTTCTATATTCTGATAGCGTAAACAATTGATCCACGTTTATCTGTTCCACTCCATTCATTAATTTATAGACCTCTATCATATCTCCCCTCAGCCGTCTCTTTTCCAGGCTAAAGAGCCCTAACCTTTTTAGCCTCTCTTCATAGGAGTAGCCTTCCATCCCCTTCACCAATTTGGTGGCTCTTCTCTGTACTTTTTCTAATAACGCTATGTCCTTTTTAAGATACGGTGACCAGAATTGCACACAATATTCAAGGTGCGGTCGTACCATGGAGCGATACAGAGGCATTATAATATCCTTTGTTTTATTCTCCATCCCTTTCCTTATGATACCTAGCATTCTGTTTGCTTTCTTGGCCGCCGCTGCACACTGGGCGGAGGGTTTTAACATGTTATCCACGATGACTCCTAAATCTTTTTCCTGGGTGGTGGCTTCTAATGTGGAGCCTTGCATCGAGTAACTATAGTGTGGGTTGTTCTTTCCTAGGTGCATGACTTTGCACTTGTCCACATTAAATTTCATTTGCCATTTGGATGCCCAGTCTTCCAATTTATCCAGGTCCTCCTGCAGTTTTCCACTTTCCTCTTGGGTTTTAACAGCTTTAAACAGTTTTGTGTCATCTGCAAATTTGATAACCTCACTCGTTATTCCCTTTTCCAGGTCATTTATGAATATGTCAAAAAGCAGCGGACCCAGTACAGATCCCTGGGGTACTCCACTATTCACCTTTTTCCATTGGGAATATTGGCCATTTAGCCCTACTCTGCTTTCTATCTTTTAACCAGTTCCCGATCCACAATAGTACACTGCCTCCTATCCCATGACTTTTTAGCTTTGCCAAAAGTCTCTGATGGGGGACCTTGTCAAAAGCTTTCTGAAAATCCAGATACACTATATCAACCGGCTCACCTTTGTCTACCTGTTTATGCACACCTTCAAAAAAACATATCAAGGTGCGGTCTCACCATGGAACGATATAGAGGCATTATAATATCTTTTGTTTTATTTTCCATTCCTTTCCTTATCATACCTAGCATTCTATTTGCTCTCTTGGCCGCCGCTGCACACTGGGCCGAGGGTTTTAACATGGTATCCACAAGGACGCCTAAATCTTTTTCTTGGGTGGTGGTTCCTAATGTGGAACCTTGCATCGTGTAACCATAGTTTGGGTTGTTCTTCCCTAGGTGCATAACCTTGCACTTCTCCACATTAAATTTCATCTGCCATTTTGATGCCCAGTCTTCCAATTTATCAAGATCCTCTTGCAATTTTCCACAATCCTCCTGGGTTTTAACAACTTTAAATAGTTTTGTGTCATCAGCAAATTTGATAACCTCACTCGTTATTCCACTTTCCAGGTCATTTATGAATATGTCAAAAAGCAGCGGACCCAGCACAGATCCCTGGGGTACACCACTATTCACCTTTCTCCATTGGGAAAATTGGCCATTTAGCCCTACCCTCTGCTTTCTATCTTTTAACCAGTTCCTGATCCACAGTAGTACACTGCCTCCTATCCCATGACTCTTTAGTTTTGCCAAAAGTCTCTCATGAGGGACCTTGTCAAAGGCTTTCTGAAAGTCCAGATACACAATATCAACCGACTCACCTTTGTCCACCTGTTTATTCACTCCTTCAAAAAAACATAACAGATTAGTAAGACAAGATCTTCCTTGTCTAAAGCCATGTTGGCTGTCTCCCATTAGGTCATGACTATCTATATGCTGAGTAATTTTATTCTTTATGATGGTTTCTACCATTTTTCCCGGTACTGATGTCAGGCTCACCGGTCTGTAGTTTCCCGGATCACCCCTCGAACCCTTTTTAAAAATTGGTGTTACATTGGCGATCCTCCAATCCTCAGGTATTAGAGATGATTTTAATGATAGTTCACAGATTACTGATAGCAGGTCTGCAGTCTCAAATTTCAGTTCTTTCAACACCCTTGGATGTATACCATCCGGCCCAGGTGATTTGCTACTCTTCAGTTTATCTAATAGTTGTAGGACATCTTCCCGATGTATCGATATTTCCTTCAATTCTTCCACACCTTTAAATACCACTTCAGTCGTGGGTAACATCCCTACATCTTCCTCAGTAAAGACCGAAGCAAAGAATTCATTCAGTCTCTC
The DNA here is from genome assembly GCA_033557465.1 of Ichthyophis bannanicus. Taxonomy (NCBI): domain Eukaryota; kingdom Metazoa; phylum Chordata; class Amphibia; order Gymnophiona; family Ichthyophiidae; genus Ichthyophis; species Ichthyophis bannanicus. The sequence continues at coordinate 87,147,972 of CM066043.1, forward strand.
CGCTATCGCCTTGTCGCCTCTTAGTGCTCCTTTAACCCCTTTATCATCTAATGGACCAACTGACTCTCTCACGGGTTTTTTGCTACGAATGTACTTGAAAAGGTCTTTATTTCGCGTTTTTGCTTCCGCAGCAAGCTTCTTCTCAAATTCTCTCTTTGCCTGCCTTATCAATGCCTTGCATTTGACTTGCCAGTGCTTGTGCTGTTTCCAGGTTTCATCATTTGGCTCTTTTTTCCATTTCTTGAAAGATGCTTTTTTGGCAACAACAGCCTCTCTGACCTCAGCTTTAAACCATGCTGGCAATTTTTTGGACTTCCTTCCACTTTTCTTAAAGCGTGGAATACAGCTGGTCTGGGCTTCCAAGATAGTATTTTTCAACAACACCCAAGCTTGATGTACGTCTTTAACCTTTGCAACTGCTCCTTTTAGTTTTTTCTTAACTGTTTTCCTCATTCTATCATAGTCTCCCTTTCGAAAGTTAAGGGGTAGTACTGTGGATTTCCTTACTATCCCTCCTCCACTAATTAAATCAAAGGCGATCATGCTATGATCACTATTGCCAAGTGGCCCCAACACCCTTATCTCTTGCACTACATCTGGTGTTCCACTAAGGACTAGGTCTAATATTGCTTCCCCTCTGGTCGGTTCATGAACCAGCTGCTCCAAGAAGCAGTCATTTATTTCATCTAGGAACTTTATCTCCCTAGCATGTCCTGTTGTGACACTGACCCAGTCGATGCCGGGGTAATTGAAATCACCCATTATTATTACTGCACTGTAACTTTTGCTAGCTTCCTTGATTTCTTTGAGCATTTCATCATCCATTTGTTCATTCTGGCCAGGCGGACGATAGTACACCCCCACTGCCATCGCCTTCCCCTTTTTACATGGAATTTCAATCCATAGAGATTCTACAGCAAATTTTGTTTCTTGCAAAACTTTAATCCTTTCTGACTCAATGCCCTCTCTAACATAGAGCGCAACCCCTCCACCAATTTGATCAGCTCTATCATTTCGATATAGTTTGTACCCAGGTATCACAGTGTCCCACTGGTTGTCCTCCTTCCACCATGTCTCTGATATTCCAATCATATCTAACCTCTCGTTTAGTGCTATATATTCTAACTCTCCCATCTTGTTTTGTAGACTTCTAGCATTTGCATACAAGCATTTTAGAGACTGTATTTTATTCATATTAATTTGGCTATTGGTAGACATGGGTAATTTGGGATCTTTAAGTTCTGTCTGCTCCATACTCGAGGGCATTTGGGCTACTTTACTCTTTTTTGGAACCTCTCTGCTTTTTGTAGTATCCTTCAAGGATACATTCTTCCGAACCATGCGCTCTTGGGCGACTGTCGGCTTTCCCCTATTATCTAGTTTAAAAGCTGCTCTATCTCCTTTTTAAAGGTTAATGCCAGCAGCCTGGTTCCATCCCGGTTAAGGTGAAGCCCATCCCTTCGGAAGAGCCCCTCCTTTCCCCAGAATGTTCCCCAGTTCCTAACAAATCCGAACCCCTCATCTCTGCACCATTGTCTCATCCACGCATTGAGACTCCGGAGCTCTGCCTGCCTATTGGGTCCTGCGCGTGGAACGGGAAGCATTTCGGAGAACGCTACCCTGGAAGTTCTGGATTTCAACTTCCTACCTAAAAGCCTAAATTTAGCTTCCAGAACCTCCCTACCACATTTTCCTATGTCATTGGTACCAACATGTACCAAGATAGCAGACTCCTCCCCAGCACTATCTAAGACCTTATCTAGGTGGCGTGTGAGGTCCGCTACCTTCGCACCAGGCAGGCATGTTACCAGGCGATCCTCACGTCCACCAGCCACCCAGCTATCTACATGCCTAATGATCGAATCACCAACTATAACTGCTGTCCTAACCCTTCCCGCATGGGCACTTGGCCCTGGAGAAACCTCCTCGGTGCGAGAGGGGTTTACATCACCTGGAGGACAGGTCCTAGTTACAGGATCACTTCCTGCCACACCAGGGTGATGCTCTCCTCTCACGTGACCTCTCTCCTCCATGGCAACAGGGATGCTGCCAGACTGGAGGTGGGACTTCAGGACTATATCCCTGTAGGTCTCGTCTATGTACCTCTCTGTCTGTCTTATGTTTTCCAAGTCTGCTACTCTAGCCTCTAGAGAACGGACTCGTTCCCTGAGAGCAGAGAGCTCCTTGCACCTAGTGCACACGTAAGACCTCTCACCAGCTGGGAGAAAATCATACATGTGACACTCAATGCAAAAGACTGGAAAGCCCACATCCCGCTGCTGGACTGCTGTCTGCATCTTAGTTTTAAGTTTGTGTTTAGATCTTTAAGTTCTATATGTACTAAAGGGTGCAATGGATATTTATACCACTAAAACTGTACCTAAGAAGTTTAATATACCTTGTTCACCTGAAGCTTAATTAATCTCAGGTCCTTGGTGTATGACTGATTTGGGTAATGAGCTTCACCTGAGAGCACCTCCTGTCTTTTAAGTTGTGCAAGTACCTATAAAGCTGTGATTTTCCCAGGGGAGGGTGGGTGTGGGGAGGGAGGGAGGGATATAACACTTATTAAAAAAGGGCTGCTACACAGTACCTTGTCCTGTGCTGCTGAGGAAAACTATATTCTGATTTGATTTAAATTATAGCTCTTTGCTGCTACTAGGCTCTAACCTATTATGAAATTTAAACTACAAGCTCTCTGCTGGATTCTAAATTTAACCAGAAAGCTCTCTTCTGTGTTTTAATTTGAAACTAAAAGTACTTTGCTGATGCTAGGCCCTGAGTGACTATGAAATTTAAACTACAGCTGTCTACTGGGTATGAAAGGTAACCAGAAAGTTCTCTTCTGTGTTTTTAAATTGAATCTTAAACTGTTGCTACTAGGCCCTGACTGATTTAACAAAAAAAATAGTGGGTTCACAGATTAATTAGCTTTAAATAAAAACAATTCCTTTCAGAAAAATTCCCAGAAGTATATACTCACAATTTCAGATTTCTCTCCAGAAGTAACAGCCCCCCTTTCCAGTCCGTCAAGACAGGGTCACAGAGCTCTGGTTGAGCTATTTATGCTTGTGCTGATGATGTAAGCAGTGACCTACTTCCTGGGTAATTAACAGTCCTTGCTTGGATAGAAGGAGTCTTTCAAAATGGCCTTTTGAACTGCCAGCTGGTGTTAACACCTATTGAAAAAGCTTCACAGGTTGCTTGCCCACTAGGTAGAAGGCCTCTTTGTAAAGGTGTGAAGGTGTGAAGATTGGTGGAAGACTCATCAACAACCTTCGCTATGCTGATGATACCACATTACTGGCGGAAAGTGAAGATGATCTGAAACATTTGCTTCTCACAATCAAAGAACATAGTCTCAAAATGGGCCTGCACCTTAATGTAAAGAAGACAAAGATCATGACAACTGGCATAATCAACAGGTTCATCGTCGAAGGAGAAGAAATTGAAATCGTGAATAACTTTAACCTACTTGGATCAACTATCAATAAAGAAGCAACAAGCAGTCAAGAAATCAGACGTCGCATTGCTCTTGGCAGAATGGCTATGAAAGACCTAGATAAGATTCTCAAGAGCAGAGATGTCTCTCTCCATACAAAGATTCGACTTGTTCAAGCCATGGTATTTTCAACAACATCATATGGATGTGAAAGCTGGACAGTGAAAAAGATAGACAGGAAGAAAATTGATGCCTTTGAATTATGGTGCTGGCGGCGAACACTGTGTATACCATGGACTGCCCGAAGAACAAACCAGTCTGTACTAGAGGAGATCAAACCTAAGCTTTCTTTAGAAGCTCAGATGACAAGACTTCGACTTTCATACTTTGGACACATCATGCGGAGAGAGAGATCATTAGAGAAAGACATCATGCTTGGCAAGATAGAAGGTCAACGCAAAAGAGGAAGGCCAGCAATAAGATGGATCGATACAACAACAGCAGCTACGTGTACCAGTCTGTCAACAATAAGCCGCCTGACTGAAGACCGAACACAATTTAGGATAGCTATCCAGAGGGTCGCCATGAGTCGACTCCGACTCTGCGGCACTTAACAACAACAACAACACGGCGGGTTCTAGAGCTAGCAGAGAGGGGAGTGAGAGGGGAAAGGCAAGGAGCTGATTCGTTGGAGATGATTTTATGTATAAGGGTAAGGACTTTGAACTTAATCCTACAGTAGATGGGGAGCCAGTGGAGGTCATATAGGGCTGGTGTAATGTGTGATCGCCTGGGAGTGCTGGTTATGAGTCGAGCAATCGTGTTCTGGGCAAGTTGGAGCAGTTGTATAGCATTCTTGGGAAGGCCATGATAGATTAGGTTGCAGTAATCAAGAGAGGGGGTTGTGAGGGCTTGACAGACAGATCGAAAGGAAGTGGGGCTTAAGAGGGGTTTGAGATTCCGGAGGGTATGTAGCTTGGCATATATTGTATTAGTAGTTCTTTTTATTTGATTAATGAGGGAGAGGTTCTGATCGAGGATAATGCCAAGATACTTCACCTGGTTTTTTATAGTAAGGGTGAAATCTCCAATAGTGATGGTTGGAGGGGGGGGTGTATGAGGTAGCAGAGAACACCTGTAGCACTTCAGTCTTAGCTTGATTTATTAGAAGGTTATGTAGGGAGGAGTGGTTTAGTGGTTAGGACAAGGTACTTCAGGCCGGAGGGCCGGGGGTTCAAGTCCCACCTGGGGACGGCAATCTCAGGCCGGAGGGACTGGGATTTCAAGTCCTACAGGCACTCCTTGTGGTCTTGGGCAAGCCACTTAACCCTCCATTGCCCATGTTCCCTGTAAGTATTAGTGTATGTGTCTCATATCCCCTCGTGTTAAATGTATCCCCCAATTGACTGCTTTGACCCAGTGAAAAGCGGGATATAAATACAGCTAAATAAATAAATAAATGTTGAGATAGCCATGATTTCAGTGTAAGTAAGCAATCGCTTAGTTTAGAAAAGTCGGGGTTGGAGAGATTAAATGGGGTGAAGCACATCATGTCGTCAGCATATAATTGGTACTGAATGCCAAAGCTCTGAAAGATGTTGCAAACAGGTTGAAGGAAAATATTGAAAAGGAGAGCGGGGAGGCTCGATCCTTGGGGGACACCTTGTTTTAGTGTAAATGGGAGAGAAGTATCATTGCCAATACGAACCTGTTGGGTTCTGTCATCTAAGTAGGATTGGAACCAGTTTAGGGTTGTGCCTCTGAGCCCTATTTCATGGAGCCTGCATAAGAGTTGATGGTGAGGAAGGGAGTCAAAGGCGGCTGATAGGTCAAGGAATATGAGTAGGCATCCTTGGGTAGGATTCTGGGTATGCAAGTACAGGGAGTCTAGTAGGGAGGTAAGGAGTGTTTCAACACCATGGTTCTTTTTAAAACCATGTTGGAATGGGTCGAGGGGAGAGTGCTCATCAATATAGTCTTGAAGTTGGGTTTGAACTAGTTTTTCTGCTATTTTGGCAAGAAAAGGGATGCTAGAAATAGGTCTGTAGGAGGTAGGGGAAGTGGGGTCAAGTTTTGTTCCTTTTAGTATTGGCCGAATAGAGGCGCGCTTAAGAGGGGGTGGAACAAAACCAGTCTGGAGAGAGGTTTGTATAATAGATAGGATGTAGGGGCTAAGGGAACCTCTAGTAGCCTTGATCCAAGGGACAGGACAGGGGTCAAGGGCAGAAGTGGAGGTATTCAGGTCTTTTATTACATTGGAGACATTTTCAAGTATGATGGGATCGAATTCATCCCAAGAGGGTCCTGGAGGTTGGGTATTGTAGTCAGGAGTTATCGATTGAGGAGGGTGGGAGGAATTTAGAGGTAAGGTGATTGTCAATATTTTGTGCAGATATTTTTGGGGGTTGGTCTTGCGGTGAGGGTTCATTTATTCAGGATTTTGCTATGGCGAAAAGTTCCCTAGGTTTATTGAGAGACCGTTGGATTATGTTTTCATTATATTCTCTTTTATGGTTGAGGGTTTCATAGCAGTAGATTTGGAGTTTATTTATGTATGCAGAATGTGCATTGGGATTATGTGAGCGTCTCCAGATACGTTCCAAATGCCTAAGTTCTCTTTTGAGATTTCTTAGTTTTGTAGAGAACCAAGGTGCTCTATTGCGGTGCTTTTGAGGGAATTCTTTAGGTGGGAGGAGAGAGGCTGCAGATAGGATTTCATTCCATTTGGAGATGTGAGACTCTTGATTAAGTCCTATATCTTTTAGTAGGTCGAGGGATGGGATTGTTTGCTCTAGGAAGATGGGCGCATTGAATTGTCTAAATTTACGAGTGTGTTGAGGGTGGGTGGGAGGTTGAGCTTTGTGAGTTGAGTAGGGGAAGGAAAAGAGGATGAGAGCATGATCAGACCAAGGAATAGATTGAATGGTGTGAAGGATTTGTTCAGCGAATGGAGCTTGTTGTGGAATAAGTATTAAATCAAGAATGTTTCCTTTGGAATGTGTGGGATGATTTAGGATTTGAGTGAAGTGGAGGGAATTCATAGCTTGGAGGAAGGTAGACGATTGATTAGGGGTTATGGAGTGTAAATTTAAATCACCTAGGATTATGAGGGGGCGTAAGGCAGGTTAGGGGGAGCAGGCTGTGTCAAGAATCGTAGAGAGGTCAGAAGAGACTGCCTGGGGTGCACGGTATAAGAGGTGTAAAGATAGAGTAGAGTTAGAGACTGTTATAGATGTAGAGATGCCTGATGTAGAGATGCCTGATGTAGAGATAGACTCAACTATGGAAAGTTGCAGGCTAGATCTGGCAATAATAGCTACACCTCCACCTCTGCCTTGTGTTCTGTTATATGTATAAATTGAGTATGCATTAGGACATAGTTGGTTTATTAGAACCATGTCAGTGTCTTGAAACCAAGTTTCGGTGAGGCAAAATATATTGAGGTCATAGTCAGTTATGAGGTCAGTGAGTAGGGGGATTTTATTTCTGGCAGAGCGGACATTGAGTAGGGCACATTTGAGGGGGGGATTGGGGATGTTAGAGGGAGAGTTGGGCTTAAGGTTGGGAAGTATGTTAATGGGTATGAGTTTGCTAGTACGGTAATGGGGGTTATGAGGTGAGTGAGATAGAGGTGGTGGGATGTATAGGTGTCTGGGAGAGTGGATTATAGGAATGGGGATATGAGTCAACACTATGAGTCAACACTGACTTGATGGCACTAAAAAAAAAAAAAAAAAAAAGTGATTAGGACATCTGAAAACAGGACCTTAGATGTGTGATCTTTCATAATCCAGTTGATTATCTTACTCCTATAGCTCCCACAACTGCTAGAATAATATATTTAGCCATTATTTTTAGGCTCCAGTTTAAATATGGCTGCCAGCGCATATCTCTGGTTCTTCCAGTGAGTGGCCACACCCCTCCTTTTACACTATGTAATGTGAAACTTCATTGGCTAATTAACCAGGATGAGGAGTAAAGTCCAAAGACGATAAATGCCACACAGAAGCAGAAATATAAACGCATAAGGATGTGCATTTGATTTGCCGTTTCATTTCATAAAATTGTATGCATTTAAAGAACACACATTACATAGACTTTACACAGATATTATCTCTGAATTAATGCAAATAAGGTTGACTTATGTGTGTGTTAGAAATTTTTTACATGTTGCTACTCTCTCATGCCATGGTTTTAACACGTTGACCTGGTAAACTTGCCTGCGACCTTTCCTATTCTCTACCAAGTAAGACACAGGTCCTACAGCTTGTACTACCTGACACGGGCCTTTCCAATGGCTCTCAAATTTTGGTTCTGTCCCAGCCACCATTACAATAACTTTCTCTCCTACATTTAGTTGACGTTGCTTTGTGTTCCTATCATAGTAGGCTTTTTGTTTGGCCTAACTACGCTTTAGGTTATCCACAGCAACTTGTGAAGTCCGGCGTAGCCACTTCTTTAAGTTTCTCAGGAACTCGGGCACTTCTACTTCCCTGGGATCGGGTTCTACCCACTGTTCTCTCAAAATATCGAGAATGCCTCGGGGAGACCTCCCGTATAGTAGCTCATAGGGTGCTGTTCCTAATGAGGCCTGTTTTCTCTCTCGGCATGCATAAAGAACAAAGGGTAGCATTGTATCCCAATTGTTCATTTCCCCCTCCAAACTCCTACGTAACATCCTTTTAAGAGTCTGGTTTTGTCTCTTGACTAAACCGTTCGTTTGAGGGTGGTATGCTGCTGTCTTAATGTGGTGAATACCAAAGGCATCCCACACTTGTCCTAAGTATTTTGACATGAAGTTGCTCCCCCTGTCGGTGAGAACTTCCTTAGGGAAACCCACTTCACAAAACAACTTAATAAGTTCGTTTGCAATCACTCTGGCAGATATGGAGCGTAGTGGCATGGCCCACGGGAACCTTGTAGCGTGGTCTACCACCATTAAGATATAGCGGAAACCTCGGGGGGTTTTAATCAGAGGTCCGACAATGTCAACACCTATCCTCTGGATGGGATCCTTAATCACTGGTGATGGTATCATGGGGACATCCCTGGGATGGGCTGCTGAAACCCTTTGACACACGGGGCAAGCCTCACAGAACTTGGCCGTCTCTTTGAAGACACCAGGCCAGTAGAACCTGGATAAGATTTGATCGAGGGTTCCCTGAATGCCTTTATGCCCCCCAACAGGATGGTCATGCGCCAATCGTAGCACTATATTTTTAAAGGTCGTTGGCACAACCAACTGCTTTCTACTATCTCCTGTGAAAGGATCTTTACTCTCCCTGTAGAGTATTCCTGCAGTCATGATAAATCTAAGTAAGGTATCTCTAGTAGTCTGAGCCCATTTGAATGCCTGAGTGAGAGCGGGGTCCGCTTGCTGCTCATTTGGGAATGTAGGAAACTTATTCATTAGCTCCTCTGGTACCCATGGTAGCTCTTGCCCTGCCCGTACTTCAGACTTGTTCTTAGAGAAAGACTGTTTCTCCTTACGTTTCTCGGATTTAGGCTTCCTGACTTTAGTGTCTGGAGTATCTATCAACGCATCATCAGAGGGGAGAACTTCTCCGAGATCCTCTGAGGTATCTTCTTTCTTTTCTAAGGCTGAGGACTGGGCTCTTGTGGATACCATTGCACCTTTCACCTGCAATTCTCTTTCCATCTCCCTGAAGAACTGCGGCCAATCCCTGCCTAGAATTACTGCCTGGGGAAGTCCTGGGACAACTGCTAATGGGACAGTCTTTGGTGCACCTAACCCTGCTATGCGTAACTTGTATACTGGGTAGGTAGAAGTTCCTTATTTTGACTGAACTCACAGGCTGAATTACTTCCTTGCCCTGCATGGCCTCTATTCTCTGCCAAAACTCTTCAGAGAGCATGCTTAACTCCGCCCCTGAATCCAACAGAGCTTGAGTGGTAATTCCCTGTACTTCAATAGCAAAAAGAAATCCGGGTCTATCACCCATAGGACTACCCGCTATCAATGCAGTTTTTACAACACATTGTTTTTGCAAATGTCCCTCTTGCCCACATCTGTAACCCTTTAGCCTATTCTTAGAGCTTTTCCGTAAAGGCATGTACATCTTTATAGGGTCATCCTGCACCCTCCCGTCCCTTTCTAATCTGCGGCTGCGTGACTCCTGGGAAGTAGTGCCAGCTCTCTGGGCAGTTAGCTCTGCCTCTATATATCTCTCAGAGAGTGCAACAGCTTCTTGGGGAGTTTTGCAATTCTGCAAGATTAGGAAGGTGCGGATTCCTTGTGGTAGAGCGTTCATGTACTGCTCTAAAATCAAAGCATCCAGTATTGACTCCACAGACCTCCCTTCTGGAGTTAACCATTTATCAAGCAGGCTTTGAATCCTATGACATAATGACTTAGGCATCTCACTCGGCCTCAGTCTCACACTCCTCAAACGTGTGTGGTAGACTAAAGGAGTGAGCCCTAATCTCTCCCTGATCACCTTTTTTACTTCATCATAATTGCCAGCCATGGCAGCAGGCATGGCGCGGTAAGCGGCCATCGCTTCCCCAGTAAGGGATGCTGCCAGTCTCAGCGCCCAGTGCTCTTTAGGCCATGAGCTAAGGCGAGCTACTCTTTCAAAGCTCTCAAGATAGTCATCAACGTCATCTTGATTGGTAAGCTGTCCAAAATTAAACAAAGTTCCCGCCTGTAAACCCATAGGTTGTACAGGGCCTATTAAAATGGAACCTGTAGTAGATGATTGTCCAGCGGCTTGCTTCCTCTCTTTCATCCATTCCTCCATGAGAGTGAGTAGAGGTTGCTGCTGTTCACACATACTTGCGTTGGCTTTCTCCTGGGCCTCTAACGCAAGATCTCGCTGGCGCTCCAGCTGCGTCGCCATCCAATGAAACATTTCTTTGGCGTCCATCGCCATCTTGGGATACCTGAAACAAATAAAAAAAAAAGAGACCCAAGTGCGGAAAACACAGTACACTTTGGCTATCTGCTCTTTTTTTCTTTTTCTCTCCCTAGTCACCACTAGGCCTCACCCTTGCCCTGGTATCCTGGTTACCTGGGGTGGATACCCTTTACCTGGCTCAGGTGGTATACAAGCACGTCAGGAACAGAAGATCCTGTAGTCCTGCAGTCTCCTTCCTTGTTTGGGCTGGTCAGCTCTTCGGCTGGGCACCTCCTGGAAGTCAGCTTCTGCAGTTCCTTGCTGTAGTTATTTCTTGCGCCTGCGCAGTATCCTCAATACTACGCCACTTTGCCACCCACCCACTCCCTGGACCTTGAGGGTTAAGGGAGGGGCTGGCCTTGAATGCCCTTGAGGGTTAATGTTGTAGTTGTGTTGGTGCTCAAGTGATAAGGCAAGGCAAAGAATATTTCTTTCTGTGAGGTTTATTTCCCGCTTTCGCAGTTCAAATGCAGCAGACGTAAATGAAATAATATGGCACAAAACAAGGTTGAGAAACTTAACTTAAACAAGGCTTTTTTCACTGCTTGACTGAATGTCCATCACTGATCACATTCACCTGTCATGTGATCTCCTTTTCATTAAGGTAACAGAAAGGTCTGATAACAGCACTGCTCCTGAATTGCACAGAATATGCTTCCACTTATTCTCTTCACATAAGCTCTTTTATCCCAGCAAACAGTGAGGTAACTTTGCTATTTTCTTACATACAACACTGGCAAGCAAATAACTTAAATGTCCTTTGGAATCATACAAGTAGAGCAATCCATCAGGACTTCCTGTTCTGTAGATGGCAAAGAAATTAAAGGCATTTCTTCTTCCCAGCTGATCAATGGCTTTGCTACGTTCTGAGTAGAAACTGCTCTGCTCTTAAGGAACTCTCTGAATTCAGTGAGAAGTAATTCAGCCTGTGTATTTTCTGAGCTAGGCTGAGAAAATCCTCCTTCAGGTAAATGCTTGTTTATATTTCTTATCTCTAGGCAATTATCAGTGCTTTTACTTGGACAACATTTCAGCGTGTAAGCATTTCCCTTCCCCCACCTATCTCCACATGGAAGTGCAGGGTAAAACGCTTCAGCTGTGTTTAGAGAGTCTCTCAGAGTGTTAAAAGGAAAACAGTCAGGCTTTTCTTGGCTTAACCAGTTATTATCAAACTTTCTGCCTTTATCCTGTCTTTTACAAATAAAATTCACTCTTTCTGGCTTTCCACTGTTAAGCTTGCTAGCCGTGCCACACCCACCAGATGCCTTGTGCTTGGGCTTCTTCCAGGGTAATTCCTTATCCCTTTGCCTCCTATTCCAAGGTTCTTCTGGGTCCTTTAAACTCCTGAGCTGCAGCCTTGGGTCTCTCAGTGCCTTTGAATTCTTCTGCTTACAGAAATCTTTCTCTGCCCCTGAGTCTCCCAGGTCCCGTCTGCTCCTTCTTGGATCACAGCTGCTTAGTGGTTCTCTCTCCCACGGTTCCTGTTCCTGGTCATCTGACCTGTCCTCATCCAGGTGCTCGTGTCCTGACTCCTCCTCTCCTTGCTCCACTCCTTGCCGAAGTACATGCTGATGCTCTCTTTGCCCTTCTCGCTGTTGTTCTTCTAACTGTTTCTGTTTCTGGGTTCTTAACAAGCTGCTTGAGTACTGCACTGCCCGCCTCCTGCTTGGGCGTGCCCAATCAGAGACTTGGCTCCTCACCTGCCTTGAGGTGAGGTGTGGTTCACAGCTGCTTAGTGGTTCTCTCTCTCTCAGTTCCTGTTCCTGGTCATCTGACCTGTCCTCGTCCAGGTGCTTGTGTCCTTTTTCCCAATCCTGGTGGTCCTCTCTCTTGTCTGTTTCTGGGTTTTTAACAAGCTGGCTGAGTGCTGCACTGCCCGCCTCCTGCTTGGGCGTGCCCAATCAGGGACTTGGCTTCTCACCTGCCTTGAAGTGAGGAGTGGTTCCTGATTAGCTCTGCATTTTCTCCTTTCATCAGAGAAAATCCTGCATTCCCTTGCAGTACTGGCTCTCTCCACCAGATCACTATCAGTTTCCATTGCCTCATAAGAGTCTGCTACATCACAATGTGTTAATCAAATTTTACACTTTTAATTTCTAAAACAAAGCAAATACAAAACTTGACGAGGAAGACAAAATGCTCCCAGCTTAAAAAATGAAAGAAAAGTAAGGTGACAAAACAAAATACAGAAAACCTTCTGGTGGTGGGTGAAACCACTGTAAGATCTGTTGTCAAAGTATGTTTCTAGAAGGTTCATTGCTTTGAGCAGTATAAGAACAGAATTATTCCATTCAAATCCAGATTAACTTTGAATATCATAATATGGACCTGTTTGGCTTGTTTTAAACAATTTAAAGTAGTAACTTTTTCTGCTCATTGCAAAATTCAAATTTGGAAATTAAGGGTCTGAGATTCAAAGGCTTTTACATGATTTACAGACCTGTAAACCATGTAAATCCCATTTAGAGGGATATTCAGCGGCACTAACATGGTTAGTGCCACTGAATAGCCCCGATTAACGCCACTACATGCCCCGATGTTAACTGTATAGCAATGGGGCGTGTCATGGGCATTCCATGGCGGATTGGAGGTAGCTCAATATCGCCACTGCCTGGTTAGCTTCTGCGGGCTTGTGGGCTGTGAAGTGACCCCAAATATTGAATGCTGGTGCCGCATATGACCCTGGCACTGAATATCCGGGGTTAAAGTTCGACAGCAATGGTAGCAAAAGAATATCAGGACCTAAGAATCTAATACAGGAAGGGAAAATAGGATTTTGGTGGAATCTCCATCACCAGAATATCTAAAACAAATCCCACGTTTACACTGAAATTTTTGGATCTAATGATGGGCAGCTGGTAATGGTACTCTTGTCCTTCTTATCCATCATGAATCATTGTGCTTCCAGCCACCAGCTCTCCATAGTTCTCTGTCCCCTCTATGGTGAACAGTCATGCTTCCTGATGACATCTGAGTGTTATTCAAAGGCCACCAGTAAGTGGCTTGACCCACGATGATACTGAACCTGATTTACTTAGATCCTATATGTTTTACATTTTTCTTTGGACAATTTAGTTGAGGTAAGGGGAGGGTATGCTAAAACTAAGACAACTGTATCTTTATGGTAGGGGGATGAAACATTATGACCAGAATTATTGATCCAAATCGCCCACATTTCACTCTTCAGAGAAGTGTGGGACATCATTCTAGCCTCTAGGAAAGAATCTACCAAGAAATTATACCATCTGAAGGTCAACGCAAAAGAGGAAGGCTAGCAATGAGATGGACTGATACAATAACAGCAGCAATGGATGCCACACTATCAACAATTAGCTGCCTGACAACTATCCAGAGGGTCGCCATGAGTTGACACAGACTCAACGGCACTTAACAACAAGTAGAAGAGATTCGCTTGTTGGAATTTAGAAAATGATCTTGATCCTTTCAGCTGTCCATTTACAGACATACTGAGCTATCTCCTGCATCTTTCTAAATCAGGCCTCAAAACTACCTTAGCCTATCATGACAGGCAGAAGACAAACCAGTATCACAAAATTTGCTAATGAAAGGGCTCACAAGCATGAGACCCACACTGAAAGAACCAATGACATCATGGGACTTAAATGTTTGGACTTTTATCTTAACCAGTCCATAATCCAGCCATCCTACTTTCTTAAACCACATGCTAGTCATGCAGATTCAATTCTACACTCCCTCAATCGCTGCCATCATGCCATGCCGAAGAGTTTCCAACCTCCTAGCATCTAAACACTCCCAGTACTGCTGGACCTCTGACTGCACCAGCTTCTGTTTCTCTGCAGCCAAAAGGCCATCCCCAGACAAATTTCTGGCACATTGCCTTAGAGCCACAGCAAACCTACATTCCACCCCCATTATGGACATCAGCAAAGTCGCCACGGGGTCTTCGGTTCACATTTTCCCCAAATACTATTACCTAGACTCCAAGTGTCACCAGCTCTCCTTAAACCCCCGAGTAGAGGTTAAGGGAGTGGGTTTTTCCCTATTGAAAAAGCTATTTCACAGATCCTGGAGCAATGCCCCTTGGGAAATGTAGTCTTTTCACTTAATCAATAAGGAGTAGTTGTGGAAAAAGTGGTTAAGCAACCAAAGGATTTTATTTCCCCTCCCGGGGTGGATTTTACCATGAACAGAAAACACAATCCAGGTATTTACTGGTATTTGGGACAAACAAAAGTTCCTTAACAGAAAAAGGCTTTCTTCAGCATTAACCAAGGTGAAAACAAACATTCAAACAAAACCACGCTGTTTCCCCACAGCTCTCTGTTTCCACGTGCTATCTGTGCTGTACTCTCTTTTCAAGCAGGCTTTCAACGCAATGAAATTATTCCATTGGCCAGAGATAATGTACAGTCCATTATATCTATATCTTCTCCAGTATCAATACACTCTGGTTCACAGTCCATCAATTCCTCCTGGTCATAAGGAAATGTTTGAACCGGCACTGCTGGTGGCACGCCCTTTCTTACTGCTCCAGGCTTTACATATGCTTGGGTCAAATACTGGCTTTCACACAGACTATCAGGCTCAGTATTCTTTTCCCAGCACCACCCTTCTGGATACAAACGGTCACTGTAATTAAGTATATTCAAGCCTTTTGGCTTACCTTTCAGCCTTACTGGTGGAGGTTTTCTCTGGTGTTTCCCAACCTAAGCCCTGCTCATAGCATTTCACTTGCCTCCTAGGCTTTCTGTCTCTCCCGTGCTCCCCAGGATATTGCAGACAATCTCCTTTGCCCTTGTTATATCCTGTCCCCGGGGTTTCTTTCTTTCTCCTCAAGAAGGAATCTGTCTCTCCTTTCCATAGAGACTCTGGCTTACTCTGGGCATAGCTGTCTTCAGCGTAGCTCTCAATGGCTTCTCTCTCCAGCTCATATGCCTCACTTCCTGCTTCTTCAGCCAACTCTTCATTACCTCTTTCTCTGCCTACCTTACTCCACCTACTCCACTTACTTAACCCACCTGAACCTTCTTTAATAGGGTGAATTCTGGGGCCGTGCTCAACTCCACCCCCTAGCAGGTGTCCTGCATTACCTTGTGATTCACCCCTTGAATGATAGCACCGGCGTTTCTCTTGCCTCTGTGGCTGGTTCCCACGGTAACCAGGAGCCATGTGCTTCTGTTTACAGCTCAGCTCTACTTTTGTTCCTGGCTTTTTAGCTTCATTAAACGGGCTAGAAGGACCCACTATGTCACACAAGTTGCAAAAGGATAGTGCCTTAGGGCAGTTGGTACTCTACAATCTTTACCATATGAGTTTCTCCACCACCCACATTGTCTCCCAAGTCTACACTGGTGTAAAGATTCAGTATAAAGGGAAGAGTAAGCACTTTGTTTTTGCATAGTTTTTCTACATCGGGAGAAATTTCATATTTGGTCATTGGAATGAGATTTGCATGCGCACTGCATTATTTTTAATATAGTGGTTTTGCTCAAACTTTTCCTGTGCTAGACGTTTTTCTGCATCTGGGCTAGTGCCGAAAAATCTCAAACAAACCACTGTGCTAAAGCATAGCGCAGATTAGACCAGTTTCCTGGTCTGATCATGTTTGTCTTCGGTTTTCCTTATCTTGTCCTCTCTCTCTCTCTCTCTCTGTCCTTGCATCATCCACCCCCCTTTGCCTGATCCAGTCCTCCTTATTCAGCGTATCTACACCTCCACTCTCCAGCAGTTTCCCTCCTCTGACCAACTCTTCCCAAAACTTTGCTTCTCTTCCTCCTGACCTCCAGGTCCAAACCCGGAATTCCACTATGTCTGCAGCCCTTGATACTCTTGCTGCCCTTTGTCCCACCTCTCTTCCTCACTCCTCTGCTCCATGCCATCTCTGGTATCACTCTGGCCTCTATCTTCATCGCACTGAGTGCCTTTGGCATAAACATTCCTCTATTGAATCTCTGACCCACTTCCGTCAATGCTGTTCCCACTACCGTTCCCTCATCCACTCTGCCAAGCTATCATACTATTCCAATATTGTCTCCTCCTGCTCTAACTCTTCCCATCAGCTGTACTCCATTCTCCGCTCCTTGTTGTCCCTTCATTCCTCCTCTTCTCTAATCCCTCCTCCTGCTTTTCTAGACCCTTCCCTTCTAGCTGACAAAGTCCTTATCCTTTGCCACTCCTTTCTTGCCTGTCCCCCCTCCATGTCTCCCCCTGCCTCCCCCACCCTCCTCTCTGTCCCTGTTCTGTCCCACTCCTAATCCTCTTTCTGCCCTATTTCCTCTGTTGAACTCCTTAAAGCCCTCTCGTCCTCCCACAAGACTACTTGTCCCTCTGATCCTATTCCTTCTTCCTCGCTTTCTGACCTTTCCTTGGTTCTTCTTCTGCTTATCCTCAGCATCTTTAACTCTAGTCTCTCCTCCGGCTCCTTTCCCCTCCCTTAGAAGCATGTTATCATTTGGCCCATCCTTAAGAAATCTTCTCTGGACCTTACTATCCTTGCTCACTGGTGCCCCATTTCTACTATCCCCTTTCTATCCAAAGTCCTTGAGAAACTGATCTTCACCTAACTCTCCTTTCACCTTGATATCATACTCACACTTCACCCCCACCAATCCGGGTTTCATCACCGAAACTATCATCCTCTCCCTTCTCAGTGAGCTCCACACTTCTCAACGATCAGGGTAACATTTCCTTGGCTGTATCCTTAGATTTTTCTTCTGCTTTCAACCTGCATGATTTCAGGATCACCGGTTCTGGTCTTCATTGGATCCACTCTTCTCTTGTCCCAGACTTTTTCTGTCCTCACTAGTTCCTCCTCCTCTCCTATCACCCCTTGCCCTGTGGCATTCCCCAGGACTCAATTCTCACACCCTTTCTCTTCAACGTCTTTCTGACCCCTCTCACTCTCCTCGTCCAACAACACGGTCTTTCTGCCTACTATTACATGGACGACATTCATCTTCTGTACCACACTAGCCCCTCTGCCCCCAAGTTGACACCACTGAATGCCTGTCTCTCTTCTGTCTTGCCTGGGTGACATCAAACTTTCTTCATATCAAGCCCTCTAAAATCTCTGCCATTTGGTTTACGTTTTCTACTCCTGTCCCCTCCTTGGCCCCCTCCCTTGCCTCAACAATTATTCCACTGGTCTCATCTCTCTGCTATCTTGGTGTCACAGTTGATTCCTCCTTATCCTTCTGCAAGCACCTTTCCTCCATCATTCAACACTCATTTCACTCCCTGCGTCAGATCTGCTCAATCCGTCCTTTTCTTTCCCTCTACTCTCTGTCCACACTTCTCCTCTCTCTGGTAATAACTCACATTGACTATTGCAATGTTGTCCTTGCAGGCCTCCCCCAATTTCAACTTTGCAGGCTACAACTCCTCCAAACACCCCCACCCACATACTGACCCACACTTCTCGCTCAGACCATGTCAGTCCTCTGCCCATTCATTTACATTAGCTCCCCATAAAATTCCATGTGCACTATAAGATACTTACCTTGGTTCACCGTACCATTCACACCAACACCCCCCGGTATCCCTCCGATCTGATTAATCTCCACTTTTTTCATCACTCGCTCTGGCAGGTCCACTCCAATCGCCTATTCCTCCTGCCCCCCCCCCCTCACACACATGCCAGCCTAGAATCCACCCATGCCTTTGCCTTCTTTTTCTTTGGCCCCCTTCTTTGGAACTCCCTCCCATCCGACCTCCATCTGGAACTCTCCTTTCCACATTTCAAGACATTAATCAAAAAAACCATCTCTTCTCTGTCGTTTTTGACCTTCCACTCTCCCCTGCTTAACCCCCTGTTTGTCCTACCCCTGCCCCTACCTCATCCCCCTTTTGCCCTACCAGCCAGTCTTTCTGCCTTTCTTTTTTTTTTGTTTTTTTGCTTTCCTTTCCTGTCCTGCCATGGCGTTCTTTCCTTTCCTTTTCCGGTACATGCAATTTTTATTGTAAACCGCTCAGATACCCCAGTCCAGGACGATCTATCAAAAAATTCAATAAAGATAAAGATCAGCCCCTTTGCCTTTTCTTACTTATAGGTTTGAGACTCACGGCTAACACTCCTGTAAGGTTGAATGAGTTGGACAAAAGACAGGAGCACACATCCTTAGCCTAGTCAGCAGCACCGTACCAAAACCCTGCCACATAGGGTGCAAATAAATAGCGATGCATTTGGGCTTTGCTGGCCTCATCTAACACCCCCCCCCCCCCCCCCCCCGCTGCCTGTTCTTGCCCCACTGCCGCTTTTCATGTTCCCTTGGTGGCAGCAGTGATGGCAGCGGAGCATCCTCCAAGTAAAAAAAAACAACACATGGGTCTTTGCAACTCCGCGCTTGCATGCTAGTCTGATCGCTCCAGCCCCTGACTGAGGCTTGAGTCAGAGGAGGGAGGGACCAGACAAGTCATTCAAGTGTGGAGCTGCAAAGACCCGTGTAGTTTCTTCAGTTGGAGGTTTGCTCCGCTGCTGCCGCCACTGCAGCCACCGCCAAGGCAACACAAAAAACGGCAGCGCAGGGGGCGGAGCCGGCTGGACATGGAGGAGTGGGGTAACATGGCAAGATACTGGGCATCGGGCAAATGACAAACGTGTGATGGGGGGCATGCCAGATTTGCAAGTTACACAGGGCGCATTTATCGCTTGGTACAGCCCTGCTAGTCAGTCCCTGCTTCCCAGACAAAAGGCTCTGAAAATGAAACCCTCTTGTCCACACTCCCTCCTCTCCTTAACTGGAGTTAAGCGCACAGGACAGTGTTACCACTGCTTGACCTGTCTCTGTCTATCTTGCAATTGAGTCAAAGTAGACCAGTTATTTCTCTGTCCCTCAGACAATAGTTTCTGTTCCTGCTGGAGTGGAGGATTAGCCTAGTGGTTAGAGCAACAACCTAGTACCCAAGAGATCTGTGTTCAATTCCCTCTGGTGCGCCTTGTGACCATGGGCAAGTCACTTAACCCCCCTCCCCCCACTACATCAAGTACAAACTTAGATTGTAAGCCCTCTGGGGACAGGGAAGTACCTGAATGTAACTCACCTTGAACTACCATTGCAAAGGCATGAGCTAAATACTAATAAATAAATCCTCTCACTGCAGAATAATTAGCACATCCTAGGCAATAAGCCAGATCGCTTTCACTTGTTCCATCTTGGAGTCCCAGTTAAAGATGCGTATCTTCAGCAATATATTCTGTGACTTACCATACTAGTCCCAGAATTGCATGCAACCTTTTATTCTTACTTAGATTGCAAGCTCTTATGATAGGGACTCAACCCCCTTACCTGCTGTATTTGGATGACACTCTCATCTCCATTAACCTTGCACAGCACTGCATGCATTAATGAACAATGTTATACAAAGAGAGAAGAACAATAGTTGCCCCGTCCCCCTGTGGAAGTTGCTATGTGGCTCATGCACTGAATTGGGTAGCCAAACCATTCATCCCAGAGGTGGTTACAGGCGTGTTTCCAATAGGCTCTTAATATAAATGACTTTGCATTTTGAAAGCCCCCTGGAATGAAACACATTGCAATACCTCAAAGCAAATTATTGTTGATATTGAAGTTGCGCAGACTGTAATATTGCAGACGTTCAGGTCAGAGTGACCATATGGACAAGCAGCACTCTTTACTGAATGACAGACACAGAGACTCGGCTAAACCTCTTACAGAAAGAAAGAATAAAAACTTATCTTCTCTCCCGCTTCTCCCTGTCACTTTCCCCTTCGAAAATAGCGTTAATGTGTAAAGTATTGAAATTTAAATCACAGCTCGGCCTAACCTCAACCGACAGCCTCGGCGATGCAATAATCTTGGGCTGCCTGATTCTTCTCTGTGCATATGATATGCCAACTAAAGAAAAGGGATAAATTTTCAATTTTCTTGTAAAATATACCAGATGGAAGATTTTATTGGAGTCATAAATATGTCAGAGGTAATGTGTGTGTGTGGATGGAAGCGACTGGCCCCTACCGAGGCAGACCCGCTCCCTGTTTGGAAATTCTATCAGGCTCTTTAATAAGAGGCTCCAGTTTTGACTGCAGTAAAATACTCACTGTGTTAAACCAATTGAATTCCAATTTGCCAAGACAGCTTTTTCTTTGAGCTTCCAAGTTAGAGAGGTTTTTTTATTAGCTTACTTGGAATGAATCTAAACTAATAAGAGGGCAGATAGTTTTGTTGCAGAATGGAAGAGAGATGGCTGGATGTGGAAGGGAAGAAGATGTGGGTGGAATGAATCTAAACTAATAAAAAGGCAGATAGTTTGGTTGAAGGATGGCTAAGAGGTGGCTGGACATGGAAGGGAAGGTGTGGGGAATCGGAACTGAAGGCAGGAAGGGAAGGGAAATAGGGCATTTGCGCTCCATGCAGCAGGGCTGGATTTAAAATGTTGGCACCTCTAGGCAGGAATGGAGATCAGTGGGGAGGGAAGGTTCTCCCCCTGTGATCACAGAGCAAGGTCCTAAAGAAAGTGGAATCAGGCTCCTGTTTAATCCAAATATTTGGTGCCTATGCCTAAATTCTGAATCCACAGTCAGAACAGCTTGACTGGCATTGTTTAAGTGTAGATTTCCAACTAGCTCCATTTTATCAGGAGAAACCGATCGGATTCTTGCTCTACTCTGTTACATGTTTTAATTTCCTGAAGGATAAAAGCAGGCGTGGATCAGCCTACTCTGAAAAAAGCATGTCCAAGGCCGAAAGGTGGCATATTACATCACTGAATAAACTAAACCAGTTGGCAACCCTATGTGAATATGGAGTGCTTTTTCTGCCACCCACACATCTGAAGATTTGGTATCTAGATTATGTAGCCTTGAAAACAAATGCATTAATGCCCTGGAAGAAATATCTGAGCACAGTAAAGTTTCCATTTCTGCTATCCAGAGGAGCGCTCAGGGCCTGCTAAAAGGAAACCAGGCTGGGCTTGTGAAGCGAAGGAACTGCAACCAGACATACATGAAGACACCAACCCTAACTGTCTCACTAAGTTTCTGAGTCTTATAGAAAACTGTATTCTATCAAAGATCCATGCCAAACCTGCAGGCCAGCCTAGGAAGTCCTCACAGGGCCTCCCTGTGGTTCTTGGTAGTGCCGTTAATGAATCTCTAATGAGAGGGTATTTATGGCCAGCATCTTTGAGCAAGACACACAAGAAGCTGACCCCACTCCCACCTCTCCCCAAGCTTCAATATATAGTAACCCGTCTTAGAAACATTCTAGGTGCTAGCTGGAAACTGGGATTTAAATGGATACAGCTGCACAAGAAGCACCAGCAGAGCTCCTGGGAAGCAGATCCATTTAAAAACTTTGTCTAGAGGTGATGCTATACAAGTCCTGACCATTGATGCTAATTTAATATAGAAACATAGATACACGACGGCAGACAAAAGACCACAAAGCTTATCTAGTCTGTCCTTCCATATCTACTACAATAGTCCCCTTTTTTCCTTTAGAGAACCTCTGTGTTTGTCCCATGCTTTCTTGAACTCATCTCTACCATCTCACTGGGAGACTATTCAATGCATCTACCACTCTTATGGTAAAGAAATATTTCTGCATATTACTCCTGAGTCTATCCCCTTTCACCCTCATCCCATGTCCCCTCATAGCAGAGCTTGCCTTCAATTATACCTCTTGTGCAATTATGCCACGGAGGTATTTAAATGTCTCTATCATATTGTCCCTATCCCGCCTTTCCTCTAAAGTATAAGTATTAAGATCTTTAAGTCTGTCCTCATATGCTTAATAATGAAGACCACTAACCATTTTAGTAGCCACGCTCTGCACCGACGCCAACCTGATTATATCCTTTTGGAAGGTACGGTCTCCAGAATTGCACACTATACTCCAAATGAGGTCACACCAAAGACTTATACAGAGGCACTATCACCTCCTTTCTTCTGCTGGCCATTCCTCTCCCTATGCACCCAAGCATCCTTCTGGCTTTCGCTGTTGCCTTTTCTACCTGTTTAACCAATTTATGTGTCTCTCACCATAAGATTTCTAATCCTAGTACAAAATATTTATTATTTCTCTATCACCAGAAATGCATGCAGCATAAATTAGGGAATTGGATTTAGCTCAGACTTTTTCTCAGAAGTACAAGGCTCATTACATCCAGGTACAGTAGGTATTTCCCTGTCCCTGGGGGGTTTACAATCTATGTTTGTGCCTGAGGCAATGGAGAATTAACTGATTTGCCCAAAATCACAAGAAACATCAGTGGGATTTGAACCCCTGGCTTCCCTGCTACTCTAACCAATAGGCTAGATTCCTTTTCCCACCCAAAAATGCTCTTCTCTTTCTTTCCCTGAAATGGTAGAACACATTGGGGTGACACATTGGATGATGATTTCAGGAAGACTTTGAGCTGGAGAGGATGTACTGTTCCAAGTCTCTCTGACACTCATCTCCAACTGTCTAAGATGTCGAGAGACTCACACACAAGAGCTGGCCTAAGACAGCACTATAAATTAGAGCACTAATGAAATTAAATGCATCCTGGTGATGATCACACCACCATCTGTAGCTTTTTATGAGTTCATAAATTGTGCCCTTAACAAACAGATGCTAACTCATTAAGTACACAGTCAGTGGGGCCCATCCATCACGTGAGACCAGCCTGAATCCTTTCCCTTTTCTGCCCTCAGAAGGGGGAGAAAATGCTTGCTGTCCTTACATTGAGCTCAGTGAGGACGACTGAAATGCTGCTGTGTGTGAAGATCATTAGTTACCATTCTGTTTTTCCCTCCTAGGAATCAGAGCTTCTCCCCCTGACTGGCTGTTTACCAAGAAGAGGAGACCCACAGGACTTATATGGCAAAATCCTTGCCTGTGTCTCTTTCTTTCTTTCCATCCCATCTCTTTGCAAACCAACAGTGACAGAACAAGATTCACTCTAAAACAGAACTGTTATGGTTCTTTGGCAAAGGTGCCTCTGGAGACATTTGAGGCCTCTGGTTGTCCTCGGTATGATTATTTTTATGCTGTAAAGAACTGCGCCATTGTAAGTCTTCTATGTTTTGAAATGCTTTAAAGAATTCTCTGTTGATGTTGTGAGCTGGTATAGGTGCATATCCTTTGCTTTCCTCCCCTGCGGGTCTGTGAGTACCTCCTACCCAGCCCAAGGCCCCTGTAATCCAAGATGGATTTAAACATGGCAGCAAGTAGGAATGTGCCCAATTCATACATTTTTTAAATAAAAAATATTTAACTTGCATTACAACTTTTAAAGACAAGCTTAAATAATAGTCAGACTGGGCGGCTAGCATGGCAGCTTTACGGGAGTGACAAGGAGAAGATGCAATCATTGCAAAACATTAGATCCTGACAGCCACACAAAAACTTAAAGAACCATCAGTGAATGGATGGATATTTCTTAAACAGTCCATTTACCCACATAAATGACTTTTGGAAATTGCCCTCATTGGGGGTAAGTTTTAAAACCTTTTCTGGGCTTGCGGTGAGGCTTATAGAAAGAAATGAAGCCCATTCGTTTGATCTTTAGAATTATCAGTTTTGATTTTGTGAATGTTGATTTTTGTTAAAAGATTCATTAAGGTTTTTTGGAGTCTTTTGTACAGGGATTTTTCATGATTTTCATTAGTCTTTTATTATATTCAAAAAAAATTTCAAAATTAATTTTTCCATTTTTTCAAAAACAGCAATAAATTTGAATATCAAAAATACCTTCTTTTAAAAGAATTTATTAAATTTGGAATTGCTATATAGCAGTACGTGGCATGTTTATTAAACAATGCTAACAGCAAAGAGTTTACTGTGCACCAAACCCACCACGGTAACTGTCACTGTGAGCTAAAAATCCCATGTTAACTGCTTAGCGAGGGTTGGAGCAGTGACTGGACGGATTAGGGGTAGAGTGTGGGCGGTGGCTGCACAGGCGTCATTATCACATGCTCACCAACAATGCTGCAGTTAGTGGGTGCACGGTGGCGGTAACTGCACCCACTGCAATCACGGCAAAGAGCTCCTTGCAGAGGTGGAGCTAATGGGGACATGCTGTGCATGCCCCAATTCATTTGTGTGGGTTCGGTGCCACCCATTTGCTAAGTTTTTGGGCTGAACATAGCACTAGATGTTAAGAACATTTGTTTGTTTTTGGGACATCTATATAAAGAGGGGTTGAGCATTAATGAAATCCAGACACATTATATCTCCATTTATTTTTAAAGAAACATTACTGCACGGTGCAACTATAATTGATAATATACTTTGGGCAAATATGATAAAGTGATTTAGAAGACATTTTAAAGAGAATAGCTTGATGATGTCATTATATACAGCACATGGTGGGAGGACACAATCACTGGCAAATTTCTAAAGCACAGCACCATTTAGGCTGACTGCCAATGGAAAAATTTGGTTTCGGACTGCAAGGGCACTGTAAGAAGCTAATGTGCAGTTACTCACCTGTAACAAGTGTTCTCTGGGGACAGCAGGAATCAGTCCTCCCATATGGGTGATGTTGGTGCCGATGGAGCCCATGTGGTAATCTATCCCCAGCTTTCAAAGAAAGCCTTTGGGAGATGTACCACGCATGCGTGGCTCCTTCCCACCTAAGGGTGCCATCTTGCCTCAGTATGATAATATAGCACAAGACGGCAAAAAGAAAAGCAAATCCACGGGGAGGAGGAAGGGTTGTGAGGACTGATTCCTGCTGTCCCCGGAGAACAACTGTTACAGGTGAGCAACTACGCTTTCTCCAGGAACAAGCAGGAAATCAGTCCTCGCATATAGGACTCCCTAGCTACAGGCTACCGAAAAAACCTGTAAAACGCCCCGGTGCAAGGAAAAGGTGAACCGTGAGAAGCAACAACTGAGTCGAGGACACCAGACTCATGAGTGGCCCCAAGTGTCAAGGAAGGAACCAGTTCTTTGTAAGCCCAAGCACACCGAAGCATCGGAGGACAGGAGTTGCCTTATACCCCAAACAGATGACGGAGTACTGCCTGGCTGAAGGCACTGTCCCATTGGGATTCCCTCTCAAGGCAGTAATGAGCTGCAAAGGTATGGACAGAGGGACCAGGTGGCAGCCCAACAGATCTACGCCAAGGGGACGAAGCGCAGGTTTGCCACCAAGGCCGCCATGGCCTGGATGCTGTGCGCCATTAACAGGATGCTCCAGTGAGAGACTAGCCAGCTCATAAGTAAAAGCAATGCAGTCCACGACCCAGGTGGACAGGGTACGCTTAGAGACTGCTGTCCCTAGCCAATTTGGGTCATAGGAGACAAAGAGCTGAAAGGAGTGATGGTGGGCCTAAATACACTTCAGGTAGAAGGACAGGGCCCGCTTACAGTCCAGGGTATGGAAAACAGCCTCAGCCCTGCTGGCATGGGGCTGTGGAAAGAATGTAGGAAGCACCACCTCCTGGTTGAGGTGGAATGAGGACACCACCTTTGAGAGGAAATAGGGGTGCGTGCAGAGCATGACCCTGTTATTGTAAAACCTCGTATAAGATGGGTGGGCCTGGAGCTCGCTGATCCTGCAAGCTGAGGTGAGCGCCACATGGAAGACCACCTTCCAGGATAGATATTTAAGGTGGCATGAGCCAAGAGGCTCTAATGGTGGTACAGTGAGTTTTGAGAGAACTACATTGAAGTGCCATTCCGCTGCTGGGGGTGTGAATGAGTGGTTTAGAGAGTAGCACACCCTGTAAGAATCGAATCACAAGGGGCTGAGCAAAAAGGGACTTGCCCTCGACTAGATGATGGTGTGCCGAAAATGCACAGAAGTCTGATGGAGTTGGACTTCAGCCCTGCCTGGGACAGATGAAGCAAGTACTGGAGGACCAGCTGGACCAAACAGGAGAAGGAGTTAACCCGCCTCTCCGCACACCAAACCGAGAATCTTCGCCACCTGAAGGCATAGGTGGAAGGCTTGCGAGAAGCCAAGAGAACTGCTTCCACCTTGCTGGAGAGACCTAGGTAGGCCAGGGCTACCCTTTCAGCAGCCAGGTTGTCAGGGACAGGGCCCCCAAGTTGGGGTGCAGAAGGGAGCCGTCATCTTACAAGAGCAGGTCCGGGTCTCTCCCCAGAGGGACTTGGGGTACCTGGGACAGGTGGAGGAGCAGTGGGAGGTCTTGCTGTTGAGGTCTCGCAGGTCTAGAATAGGCTGGAACCCCCTAGTCTTTTTGGGAACCAGGAAGTAGCAGGAGTAGAACCTTTGCCTCTGAGATTATGGGGGACTGGTTCCACTGCCTTCTCTGCCATGAAGCTTGCAAGTTCCTGCTGAAGCAGATCCCAGTGAAGGGGATGCATCGGAAGCCCTCCTGGAAAGAATGGCAGGGGCATCTTTTCAAGGTGGAGGAAGTATTCCTCCTTCACCACCTGCAATGCCCACACATCTGTGGTGATGGCAGGATAGTGGTCGGCAAAAATCCCCATATAGTCCCCGGTGTGCTGCGGGTGCAGGCCCTCCTGGAGGGAGAGAGACTATGCCCCAGGAGTCAAAAGCTCCTCCCCCAGGTTGCGCCTGAGGTGCAGGCTGTGGCTTGGGGACCTTAGGCTTATGAGGGCCATGCCCTAGTTCCTTGGCCTGCTGACCCTGTTGGGGAGGTGGGTCGAGTGCTAAAGGTAGTTTTCATAAGCCTTCCTTTTTTTCGGGTAGAAGGGCTTTTTACCTGAGGCCTTCTGTCGGGAAGAGTCAGCAGTCTTCTTCGAGAACCTGGCCCTGGTCATGAACTTGGACCCCAGCTTGGCGGCTTTTTCTGTCATGGGCTTGCTGAAGAGGTTCTCTCCTTGGCAAGGGATATTGACCAACTTGTTCTGTACCCATTGCTCTAGGTCAGATGACTGTAGCCAGGCCTGGTGGCGGGCACTAATGCTCACTGCTGCTACTCTAGCCACCGAATCGAAGCCATCATAGGCCGCTCAAGTCATAAACTTGGAGCACTCCCTGACCATGGAGATCAGGGTCTGGAACCAAGAGGTTCCTCAGAGGGACCAGCCGCAAACCCAGCGAGTTAGAATAGTTACTCACCTGTAACAGGTGTTCTCCAGGAGCAGCAGGAATCAGTCCTCACATATGGGTGACGTTGGCGTCGACGGAGCCCCCATGCGGAGCATTTCCCCAGCTTTCAAAGAAAGTCTTTGGGAATGCAGGCACGCATGCGCGGTCCCCTTCCCGCCCAAAGGTGCCATCTTGCTCAGTCTAATGACATAGCTAAAAGACAGCACAAAAAGAAAATGAACTATATAGAACTGCAACTCCAAGGGGAGGAGGGAGGGTTGTGAGGACTGGTTCCTGCTGCTCCTGGCGAACACCTGTTACAGGTGAGTAACTACTCTTTCTCCAGGACCAAGCAGGAAGTCAGTCCTCACATATGGGTGACTCTCTAGCTCTGGGCTACCAGGAACCCAGGCTGAAAAATAGAGCTCCCTCTAGAGCCTCAGCAACAGTGAGAGAATCTTCTCTGAGACCACACCTGAATGGTAGCCCAACACCAGGGCCGGAGAGTAGGAGTTGCCTAAACCTCAAAGAGATTACGGAGTACCGCTTGCCTGAAAGCACTGTCCCTACGGGACTCCCTCTCGAGGCAGTAGTGGTCCGCAAAAGTCTGGCTTGAAGACCAAGTAGCAGCTCGGCAGATGTCTGCCAACGGAACAGAACGGAAGTGAGCTACTGATGCGGCCTTCGCCCTGACCCGGTGGGCCGTGACTCGACCCTCCAGGGAGAGGCCAGTTGCCCTGTATGCCCAGGCGATATAGTCTGCCACCCAGATGGACAACGTACGCTTAGTGACAGGCAACCCCAATTTATTAGGATCAAAGGAAATGAAGAGCTGAGAAGCCCTTCCATGCCCCTGCGTACGTTCTACATAAAAGGACAGCGCCCTTCTACAATCCAGGGTATGCAAGACAGTTTCTGCCCTACTGGCGTGCGGCCTGGGAAAGAACGTTGGAAGTACCACCTCCTGGTTGAGGTGGAAGGAGGACACTACCTTGGGAAGGAACTTGCGATGAGCCCTCAAGACTACCCTGTTCTTATAGAACCTGGTATACGGCCTATCCGAAACCAGGGCCTGACGTTCACTCACAGCCTGGCAGAGGTGAGTGCCACAAGGAACAATACCTTCCAGGAGAGGAAACGTAAATGGCAGGTTGCCATCGGCTCAAAAGGTGGACGAGTCAGTTGCTGCAAGACCACATTGAGATCCCACTCAGTGGCCGGTGGACGAATAGGAGGCTTAAGCAGAAGCAGGCCTCTGAGAAAACGAGACACCAGGGGGTGGCTGAGAGGGCACTGAGGTGAACCTGGACAGAGTTGGACTGAAGTCCCAGGTTGGAGAGGTGGAGCAAATATTGCAACACCACCTGGATCGAGCAGGAGAAGAGGTCCTCTTGCTGTTGAGAATACCAAGAAGAGCACCTACGCCACTTCAGAGCATAGGCCTTCCTAGTGGAATGCTTTCTGGAGGCCAACACCACCTCTTCAACCTCCCTTGATAGTAGCAAGGGAGCAAGGACTAGCCTTTCAGCAGCCAGGCCATCAAATTGAGGGATTTGAGGTTGGGATGCAAGAGGAACCCCTGATCCTGAGTCAGAAGGTTGGGTTGCAACCCCAGAGGAAGTGGAGTATCCACTGCCAACTGCAGAAGAAGAGGGAACCACAGCTGCCTGGGCCACCTGGGGGCTATCAGGATCACCGTGGCTCGGTCCTGCTGGATTTTGAACAGAGTCCGGGCCACCCAGAGGTGTGGGAGGAAAGGCATACAGCAGGCTCTCTGACCAGGGAATCAGGAATGCATCTGGTGCTGTTCGCAAGGGATGCGGTTGTCTGGAACAGAACCTGGGTAGCTGCCTGTTCAGCGGACTGGCAAAGAGATCCATGGTCGGAAGTCCCCACCTCAGAAAGATCTGTTGGACTACCAGAGAATCCAACTGCCACTCATGAGGCTGCAGGAGTCTGCTTAGCCTGTCCGCCAGGTAGTTTTCCTGGCCTGGGAGGTAGACCGCCCTGAGGGTCATGCCCTGATTGACAGCCCAGGAGCAGAGAGCTTGTGCTTCCAGGCACATAAGTCTGGATCCTGTGCCTCCCTGCTTGTTGACGTAGAACATAGCCACCTGGTTGTCCGTCTGAATTAGGACAGACTGGTGAGACACGATCTGAGAGAAAGTCCGTAAGGCCAGTCGAATGGCCCGCAATTCCAACAGGTTGATCTGCTGGGCGGCCTCCCACGGAGACCACAGGCCCTGTGTGCAGGCCCCTTGGCAGTGTGCCCCCAGCCCTGCAGGGAAGCATCGGTCGTCAGTACCTGAGTGTGTGGGGAGGTCTGGAAAGGAAGACCCCTGACCAGATTTGGGAGATGCCTCCACCAGCGTAAGGAATCCACCAAGAGTTTGGACACCCTTATTCTGTCTGACAATTTCCCTGTGGCCTGCAGCCACTGTGCCTTGAGATGCCACTGAGCCGGCCTCATGTGCAGCCGGGCATGTGGTGTGACATGCACTGTGAAAGCAATGTGACCTAAGAGCCGGAGGAAGTGTCTGGCCGAGACCAGGACTAGAAAGGGGGGCTGTTACTTCTGGAGAGAAATCTGCAATTGTGAGTATATACTTCTGGGAATTTTTCTGAAAGGAATTTTTTTTCTTTTAAAGCTAATTAATCTGTGAACCCACTATTTTTTGTTAAATCAGTCAGGGCCTAGTAGCAGCAGTTTAAGATTCAATTTAAAACACAGAAGAGAACCTTCTGGTTACCTTTCATACCCAGTAGAGAGCTGTAGTTTAAATTTCATAGTCACTCAGGGCCTAGCATCAGCAAAGTACTTTTAGATTCAATTTAAAACACAGAAGAGAGCTTTCTGGTTAAATTTAGAATCCAGCAGAGAGCTTGTAGTTTAAATTTCATAATAGGTTAGAGCCTAGCAGCAGCAAAGAGCTATAATTTAAATCAAATCAGAATATAGCTTACCTCAGCAGCACAGGACAGGGTACTGTGTAGCAGCCCTCTTTAATAAGTCCTCCCTCCCCTGGGATAATCACAGCTTTATAGGTACTTGCACATCTTAAAAGACAGGAGGTGCTCTCAGGTGAAGCTCGTTACCCAAATCAGTCATACACTAAGGACCTGAGATTAATTAAAGCTTCAGGTGAACAAGGTATATTAAACTTATTAGGTACAGTTTTATTGGTATAAATATCCATAGCACCCTTTAGTACGTAAAGAACTTAAAGATCTAAACACAAACTTAAAACTAAGATGCAGACAGCAGTCCAGCAGCGGGATGTGGGATTTCCAGTCTTTTGCATTGAGTGTCACATGTATGATTTTCTCCCAGTTGGTGAGGGGTCTTACGTGTGCACTAGGTGCAAGGAGCTCTTTGCTCTCAGGGAACGAGTCCGTTCTCTAGAGGCTAGAGTAGCAGACTTGGAAAACATAAGACAGACAGAGAGGTACATAGACGAGACCTACAGGGATATAGTCCTGAAATCCCACCTCCAGTCTGGCAGCATCCCTGTTGCCATGGAGGAGAGAGGTCACGTGACAGGAGAGCATCACCCTGGTGTGGCAGGAAGTGATCCTGTAACTAGGACCTGTCCTCCAGGTGATGTAAACCCCTCTCGCACCGAGGAAGTTTCTCCAGGGCCATGTGCCCTTGAGGGAAGGGTTAGGACAGCAGTTATAGTTGGTGATTCGATCATTAGGCATGTAGATAGCTGGGTGGCTGGTGGACGTGAGGATCGCCTGGTAACATGCCTGCCTGGTGCGAAGGTAGCGGACCTCACGCGCCACCTAGATAAGGTCTTAGATAGTGCTGGGGAGGAGTCTGCTGTCTTGGTACATGTCGGTACCAATGACATACGAAAATGTGGTAGGGAGGTTCTGGAAGCTAAATTTAGGCTTTTAGGTAGGAAGTTGAAATCCAGAACATCCAGGGTAGCGTTCTCCGAAATGCTTCCCGTTCCACGCGCAGGACCCAAAAGGCAGGCAGAGCTCCGGAGTCTCAATGCGTGGATGAGACAATGGTGCAGAGATGAGGGGTTTGGATTTGTTAGGAACTGGGGAACATTCTGGGGAAAGGAGGGGCTCTTCCGAAGGGATGGGCTTCACCTTAACCGGGATGGAACCAGGCTGCTGGCATTAACCTTTAAAAAGGAGATAGAGCAGCTTTTAAACTAGATGATAGGGGAAAGCCGACAGTCACCCAAGAGCGCATGGTTCGGAAGAATGTATCCTTGAAGGATACTACAAAAAGCAGAGAGGTTCCAAAAAAGAGTAAAGTAGCCCAAATGCCCTCAAGTATGGAGCAGACAGAGCTTAAAGATCCCAAATTACCCATGTCTACCAATAGCCAAATTAATATGAATAAAATACAGTCTCTAAAATGCTTGTATGCAAATGCTAGAAGTCTACAAAACAAGATGGGAGAGTTAGAATATATAGCACTAAACGAGAGGTTAGATATGATTGGAATATCAGAGACATGGTGGAAGGAGGACAACCAGTGGGACACTGTGATACCTGGGTACAAACTGTATCGTAATGATAGAGCTGATCAAATTGGTGGAGGGGTTGCGCTCTATGTTAGAGAGGGCATTGAGTCAGAAAGGATTAAAGTTTTGCAGGAAACAAAATTTGCTGTAGAATCTCTATGGATTGAAATTCCATGTAAAAAGGGGAAGGCGATGGCAGTGGGGGTGTACTATCGTCCGCCTGGCCAGAATGAACAAATGGATGATGAAATGCTCAAAGAAATCAAGGAAGCTAGCAAAGGTTACAGTGCAGTAATAATAATGGGTGATTTCAATTACCCCGGTATCGACTGGGTCAGTGTCACAGCAGGACATGCTAGGGAGATAAAGTTCCTAGATGAAATAAATGACTGCTTCTTGGAGCAGCTGGTTCATGAACCGACCAGAGGGGAAGCAATATTAGACCTAGTCCTTAGTGGAACACCAGATGTAGTGCAAGAGATAAGGGTGTTGGGGGCCACTTGGCAATAGTGATCATAGCATGATCGCCTTTGATTTAATTAGTGGAGGAGGGATAGTAAGGAAATCCACAGTACTACCTTTTAACTTTTGAAAGGGAGACTATGATAAAATGAGGAAAACAGTTAAGAAAAAACTAAAAGGAGCAGTTGCAAAGGTTAAAGACTTACATCAAGCTTGGGTGTTGTTTAAAAATACTATCTTGGAAGCCCAAGCCAGCTTTATTCCATGCTTTAAGAAAAGTGGAAGGAAGTCAAAAAAACTGCCAGCATGGTTTAAAGGTGAGGTCAGAGAGGCTGTTGTTGCCAAAAAAGCATCTTTCAGGAAATGGAAAAAAGAGCCAAACGACGAAACCTGGAAACAGCACAAGCACTGGCAAGTCAAATGCAAGGCATTAATAAAGCAGGCAAAGGGAGAATTTGAGAAGAAGCTTGCTGCGGAAGCAAAAAACGCGAAATAAAGATTTTTTCAAGTACATTCGCAGCAAAAAACCAGTGAGCGAGTCAGTTGGTCCATTAGATGATAGAGGCGTTAAAGGGGCACTAAGAGGTGACAAGGCGATAGCAGAGAGACTGAATGAATTCTTTGCTTCGGTCTTTACTGAGGAAGATATAGGGATGTTACCCATGACTGAAGTGGTATTTAAAGGTGCAGAAGAGTTGAAGGAAATATCGATACATCGGGAAGATGTATTACAACTATTAGATAAACTGAAGAGTAGCAAATCACCTGGGCCGGATGGTATACATCCAAGGGTGTTGAAAGAACTGAAATATGAGATTGCAGACCTGCTATTAGTAATCTCTGAACTATCATTAAAATCATCTCTAATTCCTGAAGATTGGAGGATAGCCAATGTAACACCAATTTTTAAAAAGGGTTCCAGGGGTGATCCGGGAAACTACAGACCGGTGAGCTTGACGTCAGTACCAGGAAAAATGGTAGAAACCATCATAAAGAATAAAATTATTCAGCATTTAGATAGTCATGGCCTAATGGGAGACAGCCAACATGGCTTTCGACAAGGAAGATCTTGCCTTACTAATCTGTTATGTTTTTTTGAAGGTGTGAATAAACAGGTGGACAAAGGTGAGTCGGTTGATATAGTGTATCTGGACTTTCAGAAAGCCTTTGACAAGGTCCCTCATCAGAGACTTTTGGCAAAACTAAAGAGTCATGGGATAGGAGGCAGTGTACTACTGTGGATCAGGAACTGGTTAAAAGATAGAAAGCAGAGGGTAGGGCTAAATGGCCAATTTTCCCAATGGAGAAAGGTGAATAGTGGTGTACCCCAGGGATCTGTGCTGGGTCCTCTGCTTTTTGACATATTCATAAATGACCTGGAAAGCGGAATAACAAGTGAGGTTATCAAATTTGCAGATGACACAAAACTATTTAAAGTTGTTAAAACCCAAGAGGATTGTGGAAAATTGCAAGAGGATCTTGATAAATTGGAAGACTGGGCATTAAAATGGCAGATGAAATTTAATGTGGACAAGTGCAAAGTTATGCACCTAGGGAAGAACAACCCAAACTATGGTTACACGATGCAAGGTTCCACTTTAGGAACCACCACACAGGAAAAAGATTTAGGCGTCATTGTGGATAACATGTTAAAACCCTCGGCCCAGTGTGCAGCGGCAGCCAAGAGAGCAAATAGAATGCTAGGTATGATAAGGAAAGGAATGGAAAATAAAACAAAAGATATTATAATGCCTCTATATCGTTCCATGGTGAAACCGCACCTTGAATATTGTGTGCAATTCTGGTCGCCGTATCTTAAAAAGGATATAGCGTTATTAGAAAAGGTTCAGAGAAGAGCCACCAAAATGGTAAAGGGGATGGAAGGATACTCCTATGAAGAAAGGCCAAAAAGGTTAGGGCTCTTTAACCTGGAGAAGAGACGGCTGAGGGGAGATATGATAGAAGTCTATAAATTAATGAATGGAGTGGAACGGGTAAACGTAGATCGATTGTTTACGTTATCAGAATATAGACAGACTAGGGGACATGCAATGAAGCTACAGGGTAAACTATTTAAGGGGTCTGTTTACTAAACATTCCTAACGTGCGGGGCCGTGCTAGTGTGCCTGTGCCATATAAGGAGTGGGCGGTTCAGGCAGAAAATAGAAAAAAAACGGTAGTAAGCAACCGGATGTGTGTGCGTCGCGCTAATGTGCGGGGGTCGACATTAGCGCGTGGAAAGGCAAAGTGGCACGCTGCTGAGTATACAAAACAACAGAGCCGTGGTACAACGGTGAAGACACTGACCAATGGTGCAGGGGCCATGGGTTCAATCCCCCAGTGTGCGCAACGACAAAGGTCAGCTGAGGCAGTAATTGTAATGATTAACATTGTTTTAGGAGGCAAATTAATTTGGAACGGCATAAGGCGGCGCACAGTTATTTTTGGGCGGCAGAAGGCGGCGCACTGGTCCCCTTGGGCGGCAGAAGGCGGCGCGCTGATAGGCACAAGGCGGCGCGCTGATGCACAAGCACAGGAACAGAGCCACAGCACAATGGTTACAACACTGACCAATGGTGCAGGGATCAGGAGTTCAACACCTCACAATGCCCAGTGAAAAATGCCTGCTGAGGCAGTATGTATTATGCTGTAGGAGGCTGTATAAATTTATTTTGTTATCACTACTAGCAAACGCACTCTCCCAGCATGTTAACATACGGCGGCCCATAAGGCACATGTTACAGTGCACTGTTCGCCAAGGCACCCTTGAATGACCCCTATGGGGCAGCATGTATGTTGCGACACAGGATAATGTATAGTGCACCCTATAGGGATGGCAACCATAAGGTGGCCTACAGGGCGCCCTATGAAGCACCCTCAGAGGCACCTAATGGGTATAGTAAGCTGAGGGTGGTCTTGCCGGCATAGACATATGTACAGTAAATAAAAATAAAGCTGTGGACAGCCCTACCAAAGGGCCCCACTGTGGGTTTGAACCCATGACCTCTGGCTGCACAGGTAGTGATGTAACCATTGCGCTACAGCTCCATAGCTGTAAGCAGGCCCCTGGCTGGCTGCAGATAGCCTACACGTCACCTCACAGACAGTCTGCTGGTGTCAACAGGATAGGGTTAGGCCACCCGTACCCATGATGCACTGCACATGCAAATTAGCTGTCCGCAGATGGACACAAGATGGGGAATGCACCCCCACAGCACCTCGGCCCTGTTGGGGGAAGTGACCGGGTGCACCCACACAGCACCTTGGCCTAGTAGGGGGCACTGACCGGGTGTTTTACTGGCACAGAGTAGCCACACACCGTTACATCGTGCGGGTACTGTGCTCACCCTGAGTGTGCAATGAGGTGGCCAGGACCAGGTCAACAACACCTGCCATGGCTGCTGGAGGTCAAGCGGGTGTTCCAAAGCAGTGTTAATGTGTAAGATAGCTAGTTTCTGCACAAACACCATGGATATCCCTGTCTGCCGCCATCAGGCACCCCCCCCAGTGGCAAACATGGTCCCCATCAAGGGATCCACACTCTACCTCCCTGCAAAGGTGGCAGTAGAGGGCAACATCAACCCCAGTCCTGCTGAGGAACACCACCACCACCCCCCCCCAGGCAGGCAGCTCCATACACAGCCATAACACAATAGCAGACAGACATAAGCCCAGGGTATGGTAAGCTGCACTCCACCACCAGATATTCCCCTGCAGCAAGCCAACAGCCACTGCACCCTGCAAGCCATTATAGCAAGACATTTACCAGCTACAAACAGTCTGCTGGTTAGTCCATAGTGCATGTTCCCAATGGAGATGCATGCACCCAGAACTGGGCTGTCTGCATACACAGCAAGCAGATAGATCAGTGACTGGGCCCCAAAGAGAAACCCATATCTATCACATGAGAGAACTACTATACAGCACTATGGGGGGGCCTAGCCATGCTGTGGTCACTGCACAGTCAGGGTGAGCGTGATCCCCCAGAAGGACATGCTTTGGCCACCCTGTCTGTGTAGGTGGTGGCCGGACACTACAATATCCCAGCCAATGTCCCTGCCAGGGCCCTATGCCCAGTGCAGATGCATCCTGGCCACGCCACCCTGCCCTGGCTATACCCATGGTACCTTGCACCTCATTATGCACATTGACTGGCCAATACTGGCAACAGTGCTGGCAGTGCGGGCTGTTGAAGGGGCTTGCAGCCAACACCCACTGTATAGACAGACACACACTTCCACACCTCTGCCATCATGGTGCTACGATTGAGGGGGTAAGTAGCCTTGCCCACCAAACCGGTCCTGAGCACGGCAAGGCATGGATATGGTACGCATTACAGCTGGTGGTCACTCCCCAGGGTGGTAAGCACCGTCAGAGGCCAGGCCTGGAGCATGCCCCGCAAACACCTAACAGATTGTTTGGATGGGGTCAACTAGCAGTATGTACGTAACGTATGGATAACTGCCTGCCTGTGCTCCTAGCAAACGTCTCCGAGCTGTGTACCGTATACCTCAGGTGTAGGGTGACATTGGTAAGTTATGCAAGTGCTCGTTTTGGGTGCTGCATGCACGGTCCAATGTTCTGCCTTTCCAGGAGACATTGGCCAATGGGGCCTGTGGGTGTGGGTGTGTCTGCCCTTGATGGCTGCTGCTTTACGGCACAGATTCCCAACTCCAGTCCAGGTTTGCATCACACTGTTCGGGTTTTCCTGCTATCCCTCATGAATATGCATGGGCTACATCTACATGCCATGGGGGTGGTGCATAGATATACAGCACAGGCATATGTATGAGTGTCAGCATGGAACTTGACTGGTGTGTGGCCCACCAGGACTGCATTTGGGTGATTCTGCTCTAGGTACTGCCCCTGTTCATGGTGTCTGTGCTCAGTGGGGTAAAAGATAGATGTCTTACCATTGCATATGTCCCCGCCATGAAAGGTGTGTCCTTACTATCACTGTTTAGTTGTGGGAAAAATATGTGGGCAGGATTGGCAGTAGCCCCAGCTGGGCTTTGAACCTGTGACCTTCTGTTCTTGTATGCACTGTCTGCGTGCACTGCACCACTGTGTAGCCACAGATTGGTTGGATTCCCTGGACTGTCCATGACTGTGGATCCGGCAGGACCTGTCTGTTGCAGTGGACTGTGCCAGCCTGCACATGGCTAGGCCTCTGTCTTCTGTGGTTAGCAGCCACTGCCCCCTGCACCACATGTACTTGTCCGCCAACATGCTGGCATGAACTTCTCTCAGTAAAAGCAGTTGACCTGATTGCAATGTGGCAGTATGGGACTGCATTTGGGGGACTTGGCTGTAGGTAATGCCCATTGTTGTGGTGTGTGTGCGGTGTTGGGTAAAATATGGGTGTTTTCCCCATGCATACAGGGGTGTCTGCGCTATCTTTATGTAGTGGTGGGTAAAATATAGGGACTGGGCTGGCAGGTGCCCCAGCTGGGTTTTGAACCTCTGCCCTCTGGTCCTAGAGGTAATGACTCTGTCCGCTGTACCACACTTTGGCCACAGAGACAGTGCAGCCCCTGGAGGCAGTAAGCCTGGCAGGATGGAGTCACAAACCCTGCTCTACGCAATTCTACTGTGGGCATATGCACCCTGTCTGGTGACAAACGTGCACATAAACCCCGGAAATGACCACGGAAAATGTGGGACAAAATATCACCACGCTGGGCAACAGTGATATTAATGGGCAACCATAGCAAACACTCCCAGGAAAGCTCCAATACGTGGCAATGTTTTTTGGAAGAGTCTCCTCTCAGTAGACCCTTCCAAAAGTCATTTCTTTTTTCTGGAGCTTTGCTGGGTGTGATTTCTGTATTTGCCCATCACTATAACTGTTCCCCAGCTGAATTACTATTTTTAATAGTTCTGTTGTGGTCATTTTCTATTTTTATTTTCACTTTTGTGCTGTGCACATATATCACACTGCTCACGTTTTGCTGGTTTCCCCGGTTTTCCTGTACATTGCTGACGGAAATGGTTTCTCTTCCCTTTAAATGCTTTCTTCTACCGCGAGTGTTTCACTCGCGGTAGTTTTTACATGCAAATTCGGGCCCGATACTGTGCGAGGAGCCTCTCCCCTCCCACTCTCCACCCATTGACCCCGTCCCTCCGCCCCTCGGGAGCCTTCCTCCGCCCTCAGAATGCCTTTCCACGCCTCTATCGGACATTTGCGGGCCGGGTACTTTTGCGGGGCACGTTAGTGCGGCGCGCAATTGTGCGGGGCCCAAGCGCACTTGTGCGGGGCGTTTAAGAGCGTTTCTGAGCGTTTGAGTGCCGCGTTTCCGTGCGCTATTGTGCGGCACGCAATTGTACGGCTTTTAGTAAACATGCCCCTAAGACTAATAAAAGAAAATATTTTTCACTCAACGTGTAATCAAACTCTGGAATTTGTTACCGGAGGACGTAGTAAAGGCTGTTAGTGTAGCTGGGTTTAAAAAAGGTTTGGACAAGTTCCTGGAGGAAAAGTCCATAAACCATTATTAAGAAGGGACCCAGGATATCAATGCTTGACCCAGTACAAGCATTTTGGAACCTGTGTCTTTTGGGGAAACTGCTAGGTACGTATGACCTAGATTGGCCACTGTTGGAAACAGGATACTGGGCTTGATGGACCTTGGTCTGACCCAGTATGGCATATCTTATGTTCTTATGTTCTTATGATTTCGCCTGAAACTGGCCGGCCAACTTTATCAGCCTGTGAGCTCTGTCCACAGGCAAATAGGCCTTTGCATGGATGGTATCCAATCTTGCCCCTATGAACTCCACGTCCTGTGAGGGGACTAAAGTGGACTTGGGGAAGTTTATGACGAACCCCAGGTGCTGAAGCAGGGATATGGTTCTGAAGGTGGCCTGCCTGGCCTCTTGTGGAGACTGGCCCCTGATAAGCCAGTCGTCCAGGTAAGGGAACACAAAGATCCCCTGGTTCCTGAGGTAGGCCGCAACCACCGCCAGGCATTTTGTAAAAACCCTGGGGGCGGAGGTGAGGCCGAAAGGGAGCACTCTGTACTGGAAGTGCCTTCCTCCCACCACAAATCTGAGGAATTGTCTGTGACTTGGATGGATGAGGATGTGAGTATAAGCATCCTTCAGATCTAAGGAGCATAGCCAATCTCCCTGCTGGAGATAGGGCAGTAAGATTCCAAGGGTAAGCATCTTGAACTTTTCCCTCTCCAGAAATTTGTTCAGATTTCTCAGGTTGAGGATGGGTCTGAGGCCTCCTGTTCTTTTTGGTACCAGGAAGTACCTTGAGTAGAAGCCCTGCCCTTCCAGGTGGTGAGGCACCTATTCCACCGCCTGGTCCCTTAGTAGACCTTCCAACTCCTGTAGGAGTAAGTTTCTGTGCAGAGGGGGTCTTGGAGGCTCCCCTGGAAAGTAGGAGGCGGGTATCTGGGTGAAGTGGAGCAGATAGCCCCTTTCGATGATGCTTAGCACCCAAGAATCCTCTGTGATGGCTGGCCACCTGTCTGCATACAGGGTCAGCCAACCTCCTGTACCCTGGAGAGGAGGAGAGGCTATGCTGGCCTAGTCAAAAAACCCCTCCCTGCTGAGCAGGAGCAGGAGCCGGAGTAGGAGGCTTGGGGGCCTTCTGCCTACGGGGCCCATGACCCGGCCCCTTGGCCTGCTGACCCTGTTGGGGAGCTGCAGAGGCCTGGTAGTGAGGGTAGGTTTTGTAGATAGCGGTCTTCCTCGGGTAAAAGGTCTTTTTCCCCGAGCCCTTCTTCTTCTGAGAAGGGGCAGAGGTTTTCGTGGACAGCCTCGTCCGGGTAAGAGTCTCGGTCTCGAGTTCTGCAGCCTTTTCTGCCATGGGCTTGCCAAAGAGGTTTTCACCTTGGCAAGGGACATCGACCAACTTGTCCTGTACCCATGGCTCGAGGTCTGAGGATTGTAGCCAGGCCTGGCAGCGTGCACCGATGCCGGCCCCTGCTACCCGGGCCAAAGCCTCAAATCCATCGTAGGCTGCTCGAGATATAAACTTCAAGCACTCCTGAATACCAGAAGACAAGGCCTTGAACCTCTGCAAAGGTTCCTCGGACAGACCAGCAGAGAACCCGGCAATTTCCTTTGCCAGGTCTTGAAGGTACATGCCCATGTACAGCTGGTAGGTCTGGACACGGCAAG
This sequence comes from Ichthyophis bannanicus, assembly GCA_033557465.1. Taxonomy (NCBI): domain Eukaryota; kingdom Metazoa; phylum Chordata; class Amphibia; order Gymnophiona; family Ichthyophiidae; genus Ichthyophis; species Ichthyophis bannanicus. The sequence continues at coordinate 87,188,369 of CM066043.1, forward strand.
CAAGCATAGAGCCCTGGAAACACTTTCTACCGAGGGCATCCAGGTTACGGGCCTCCCTGCCGGGGGGCACTGAGGAGTGCATCTTCTGACTCTTCAGGCGATGCATGGCCGATTCCACAACCATGGAGTGGTGTGGTAGCTGTGCCTTTTGAAACTCTTGCGGACTCGATAGATGGAATCGACCCACTTGCTTAGAACCGGCATTGAGGCCAGCGCCTCCCACATACGGAAGAGCAACCGCTCCAGCATCGGAGGAACCAGGACAGTAAAGGCCTCCTTGGGAGGAGAGTCATACTGCAGGGCCTCGAGCTCCTCGGCTCGAGGCTCCTCCTCGGGGTCCACAGGGAATGCCAATGCTTTGGCCATGTCCCTTACAAAATCCGAGAACCTGGTATCCTCCGGGGGGGGGGGGCCTTGTCCGAGGCTCGGATCCCGGTGAGTCCGAAGGGACACACCGAGTCCGGAAGGTGTCAGGGGACTCCTCCTCCTCCGTTTCCCACGCGATTCCTCCGAGGAGGAATCGAGCGGCTCCGAGTGGGCGGGCACCGACGCCATCCGCCCCGATGCCCAGGGAACCGGCGTCGATGACCTCGGTACCAAACGGGAGGCCAAGGGTGACCTCGGCCGAGGATCAACTCGAGATCGCATGGTCTCGAGGATCGGCTCGGCCTCCGGGGTCAACTTGGACATCGATGTCCCGGTGGTCGGGGCAGATGCGCTGGTGAGACCGGCGATCAGTACCCGCTGCTGCTCCATGAAGGCAGACAGCCTGCTCTCCAAGGCTGTCAACCTGAGTCCGAGCTCAGGAGACCTAGCAGCCTCCGACTCGGGCCCCGACGGCATCGGGCCCAACGTCGGCTCCCCCGGAGAAGAGTCCATGAGGATTACAGTACTCACATGACTCGGGGCCTCCAACTCTACACGAGGATGCTTCGCAGGCCTCTCCGACTCCGAAGACCCGGGACGGCGATCGGGGCTATGCGACCTGGCCTTCGAGGAGCCAAGAGTGTCCACCGATGCCACCCTCGCGGGTTTCTTCTTCCTTCGGTGCTCCCTCGAGGGGGAGTCCCTTTCAGAGGAGCCCCGACGATGCTCGGGGTCAGACTCCCGAGACGTCGAGGCCTCTGACGAAGTCCAGAGCCGTCCAGAGGCAGACTCTGAGAAGATCCTCTCACGCTGGTGCTGACGGCTCCGTAATGCCTTGGAAGACATTTTGCCACAGGGGCTACAGACCGTAGAATCATGGTCTGGCCCCAGGCATCGGAGGCAGCAGTCGTGTGTGTCGGTGAGAGACATCAGTTTCTTGCATCGATCATAGTTCTTAAAGCCACTGGCAGCCATCAGGGGAAAAAGGGCCCCTGCAAGATCAAAAAATTGGGCTGCCAGGGAAAAGAAAAAAGGCGCGAACGCAGTCTCTAAGGACAAAAACCGAAAAAGGAGATCCGGGCTCGGCACCGGTGTACCAAGTCCAGGCGGGAAAGGAACCGACGTCGAACTGAAGAAAAAACCTTGACCCAACGCAGAAAAATCAACTTTTTTCACTGGTGACAAGGACAGGCGTCCGTAGGGCTCCACGGAAAAAAGAAGACTGAGCAAGATGGCACCTTTGGGCGGGAAGGGGACCGCGCATGCGTGCCTGCATTCCCAAAGGCTTTCTTTGAAAGCTGGGGAAATGCTCCACATGGGGGCTCCGTCAACGCCGACGTCACCCATATGTGAAGACTGACTTCCTGCTTGGTCCTGGAGAACCTTCACATTATCTCACAGGTGCATGCCCATGTACAGCTGATAGGCCTGGATCCAGCTGATTAGCATTAAGCCCTGGAAGCATTTCCTGCCCAGGGCATCTATGGTGTGGGCCTCTTTACCCGGGGGCAACGGGGAGTGCATTTTCTGGCTCTTAAGCCTCCACATGACCGACTCTACCACCATGGAGTTATGGGGGCAGTTTAGCTTTCAGAAAGCCATGGCTCCAGCAGACCTAATACATCGAGTAGCGCTGCCTGCTCATGATGGGAACTGAGGCCGGGGTCTCCCACATTCAGAAGAGCAGCTGCTCCAGAATAGGAGAAACAGGCACTGTGAGGGCATCTTTGGGGAGAACCTCATACTGTAGGATCTCAAGGCCCTCCGCCTGAGGCTCTTCCTTGGACTCGGTGGTGAAGGCAAGTGCCTTCACCATGTCCCTCATGAAGTCCAGCAAGGCCAGATCCTCGGGTTGGGACTGGCACCAGGTCTCCGGAGGGGAAGGGCCCAAAGGTGTCCAGGGACTCGTCGTCCTTGGTCTCCCAGTCTGAACCGGAGTCCGAGGAGATGTCGAAGGTTTCCCAGCCTCGGGCTGGTGCTCCATGCCCAATGCCCCTGTGCCCTGAGTTGGGTGCGCTATGCGGGGAAGTCCTTGGCCCCGATTGGGACCAGGCTTGAGGAGCATCTCGAGCCCGGTGGCATTCGAGGACTGGCTCCATCTCTGGTGAGGCCCTCACTGTGGAGGGGCCAGTGATCAGGATTGATGACCTGAAGGAACCGGGCATCAGAGCCCACTGTTGGGCCATGAAGGCAGACAGACTGCCTTCCAAGGCCACCATCCTGACCTCAATGCCCAATGGTTCCGCAGCCACCGGCACAGGTACCAATGACTTCAGCCCCAATGCTGGCACCATCGAGGGAGTATCTTTGATGAAGATGATCTCGAGGGACCAAGACCAGTCCCCAGATGCTCCCGGCATTGCCCTCGGCCTCGCTTTCAGCCTCCAAGGTCAGGTGCCATGGGATTTCCCTGTGGTCCTGGATTCGTCACCCGAGGAGGCCACCAACGATGTCAGGCTCTTCAAGGGAGCCCCAGCTTGGCACTCCGTGTCCTTGAGATTCCGAGGCAGTGCGGTCACCACATGAGGAGGGAGGCTCCATTGTGGTCCTCAAAGGCGCTGACTCTGCAGATGACTCCGAGCCCAAGTCGGTCTTGTGAAAAATTGACTCGTGCTGCTTCTTGCAGCCTCGGTGGGCCTTGGGAATCATCTGCTGGCAGAGACCATACACCAAGGCATCGTGATCTGGCCCGAGGCACCAAAGGCAATAGTAATACGAGTTTGTGCACGACACATTGTGAGTGCAGTGGTCGCATAGCTTGAAGTCACTGACTGAGGCCATAGCAAGAAAGACGATCCCCATGAGGTCAAACTCTCTAGGCCAGGCCAGAAAGGGCATGAAAACCCGTGCACTAGAGAAAGAGACCCCTGAAGGGAAAAAAAGAAAATGAACCCGAAAAACGCAACACCAAAGGTAAGTGGAATCGGGAGTCGAGAGGGAACCGGTACGCAACCGGAGAAAAGTAAGACAAAAATAGAGGAAAAAAAAAACTTTTTCCGAGGGAGAGAGACAGAGTCTGATGGGCTCCATGGGAAAAAGGAGAGTGAGGCAAGATGGCACCCTGAGGCAGGAAAGGGACCACGCATACGAGGTACATCTCCCAAAGGCTTTCTTTGAAAGATGGGGAGAGATTACCATGCGGGATCTGTCGGCGCCAATGTCACCCTTATGTGAGGACTGATTCCTGCTTTTTCCCAGAGAAACATTTTTTTTTTATTTATAAACATTTGCTGCATCATCAGTATTGTATTTTGTTCCGGGTGTTTTTTTGATAAGAAAAGCCTGTTTTTGTCTGGGAGAGCATCACAATAATTAAATTACTTTCCTTGTGTACCAAAGTTTGTTACACATGAGCATCATATTCTGTACTGGAAGAACAATGGTCTTGACATTTTTGAGGGGGGGGGGATATTTTTGAAAAAAGAATAGTTCAGTTTTGTTTAAAAGACATGAAAGAAAGAAAACATTTTTCATCATATTTTCACATCTTAACAATTTTTTAATCATTTATGTTTTGTATTGCTTTTAGATTGCAACTTATGCACCCCGAGGAAGTGAGGATTGCGAACCAATGGCTACTGTAGGGTGCTGGTGATTATGAGTTTAAGGGGATTGTGAAAATATTTTCTGCAAGACCGCCTGGACCGAATATTAAGGTATGTGATTCATGATAGTCCTGGAAAAATGATAGTATATGAATTTATAGGAGTGGTTTCACATTTTTTGCCTTATGGAGATTGTTATAACCAATGAGAATTAGTCTTTAGTCTTACATAAATTTAAAAGACTAAAAAAAAATTAAAGGGTAGACTCTGAGGTTCTTTTCCTCCATTTTCACTTTTTTAAAAATAAAAATATTTTATTTATATATATATATATATATATACATACAATATTCTCAACAGAATGTTTGGCTTCTGGCATCCACACCCAGGTGCAAGTTATTTATTTATTTAATATCTTTTCTATACCGCGCTCTTTAAAATCAGTGTGATTTACAGGCAAACAATAATCTGTACAGTGCAGTGGAAACCTGCACTGTACTTACAATGAACAAGTGGTGTAGCTTGGGACTAACATGGATAACTTTATACAGGCTGGGCACTCAGGTCACAAATACAGTATTGACCAGAGTCGCTTAGCAACTATTTACAAGAATAGATAGCTATATACATGTTGCTATTTACAGGTTATATAGTTGTGCTAGTGGCGTTGCATCAGTGTGACATAGCGTGTGCAGGGGTGCTGTCCTGGTGGTTGGGTATGTCTGATTGTGGTTTATCACTAGCCTGGGAGTAATGTAGGAGGAAGAGGTAGTGTTTCAGTGCCTTCCTAAACTGGGCAAGGTCTGTAATGGACTGGATGGTGGTTGGGAGGGCGTTCCAGCTTGTGGGTACATAGAACACAAAGGCTCGGCTCCTTGTTGCCTGCGAGCATTTTGTGATTGCACTTGGGATTACCAGTGTGTTGGCAGCGAATGACCTTCTGGATCTGTTGGGGGGCGTGGGGTGGACGAGGTCCGTGAATGAGGCGGAGGAGCAATTGTTGATGGCCTTGAAGGTTAGTAATAGTATTTTGAAGGAGAGTCAGCAGTGGATAGGCAGCCAGTGGAGATGCTTCAAGATTGGGGTTATGTGATCCTTCCTTGAGGCTCCGTGTAGTATTCTGGTGGCGGCGTTCATTGCAAGCTGAAGTGGGTTCAGCGTGTTCTTCAGGAGTCCATGTAGAATTGGGTTGGCGTAGTCGAAGTGGGGGATTATGAGTGCTTGATATATTGTCCTGAAGTCGTCCGGCTCCAGCAGGGGTCGTAGATGCAGGATTGTCCGTATCTTGTGTTAGACTGCCTTGACCATGTTATTTATATGGGCTTTTATGTCTAGATGTTGGTCTAATGTGACCCCTAGATAGTTAAAATGCTTATTTACAACAAACAAAAGGTGCATGGCCTACCTTGCAGGATCAACAAGATTCCAACAAAGTCCTTTACATGGATTCACTCTCAGCATATTTCGGGGGTCCTGCCTTCCTCCAGTCTGGACCTCTGGTTTTAAACTCTACTTGTGCCCCACTTGTCTCCCCAGGTTCCACAACACTGCTTCCCTTAAGGTATGCCATGCTCTTATCCTTCAAACGAGGACTGGGGATATCTTCTATAAACCCCTTTACAGGTTCTTATAAATTTTCATGAAGGTATACACATGTAGTAGTGCACTGAACTGTACGCCTATTTTAACATGACCTGCATGGAGATGTTCCCGGGAAAGTAGTTTGAGAGAATTTGGGGTGGAGTTGCAATATACATGCAGAGGCAGCAGAATACCCATTCAGTTGGAGAGGCCTAGTCCAACTCCCCACTCAATTTCTCATTGTACATTTACACATGATAGTAGTGGAGATCGGAATTGAGACATCGGGGTTGCGACATGCACAGTTCCAGCAGTATTTTAGAAAAGGCTCTGCCCAATGTAGAGCCTTTTGTAAAATATGAATAAGAAGGTGCATGTATATGTATATAAATGTATACACACATTTACCAAATGAAGAAGATAACGCAAGATGAGACAACACCGATAACTACTAAGATTCACACAAGGTTGTTTGTGTAATATGTTTATTGTTCATTGTAAATAGTTAATTGACACAGTATCATGTAACGTTGCCTGTAAATAGTTATAACTGCTGTTCCATGTAAAATTGTTGAATTGTTCCCTGTAAACCGCCCTTGATCTCTGGAAGGGGCGGTATAGAAGAAAAGCATAAATAAATAAATAAATATGTGTCAATAAGCATAGAGAAATGAGGCATTTTACAAATTTACATTTGGGAAAAATAAAACAGAAGAAACCTATATGTGTAAATGCTGCCAATGAACTCTAGAAGTCGTTATCTTAATTTAATTAGAATTTGGGGAGGGAAATAAACAATGGGGGATTAAGGAGGATAACTCTCTTAATCCTTCCTGTAAAGAGCTGGCTAAACCAAGCACTTTTTAAATTTTTTTATTTATGAAATTTCAAAGAACAAAACAAGAAAATCTTGCATAGAAAAGGCAAAAGTCATGAAAAGTTACAATAACATTCATAACCATATCTGTTAACAGGCTACAATAAATTTAAAGACCTAGCCCACAAGCCCTCAACCGAAAAGGAGGGAAGAAGGGGTCACAAATCATAAGAAATATCTGAATGATACAATAAAGGCATGATGGACTCTAAAAAGAGCTATCTTCTACAATATTGCAAGAGCCGACTCTACAGCAGAATCACCATCAGGAGCTTCTACAGGGCGAGTCTGAGTAACCTGCAGTCTAGAGGAAATAAAGGAGGACAACTGAAGTGGGTCAAAGAAAAGATAGCTGGTACCAGCTAGCTTCACCAAACATTTACAAGGAAAATGTAGAAAAAAAATCCACCCAACAGCAATACTCCAGGTCTAAGGAACAAAAATTGCTTCCTCCGTTTTTTTGTGGCCTAGAAACATCGGGAAAAATCCTGATCTGGTAATCCATAAACATTTTATTCAGAGTACAAAAAATCAATTTCAAAATCCAATCCCTGTCGGCCTCTAGTGCCAGGATGACTAGCAAAGCAGTGGTCATCCCGGAGTCAGATGCAGACTTTTCCAAGTAAGCAGTCAAATCCAAGGCTGGGGACCGCTCCTAAGTTGTCAGCCCTGACCTTAGCAGTAAGTAAATAGAAAGCCTTGGAAATTGGTGGCAAAGATTCAACTGGAACTTTTAATACAGAAACCATAATTTTCTTAAACAGTTCTAAAGTCGATACCGATGGGGCATTAGGAAAATTAAGAACTCTCAAGTTTTGACTTCTAGATGAGTTCTCAAGTAACTCCAGCTTCCTATGAGTGACTTCAGAGTCTTTAATAAATGTAAGAGTAGTCTCTTGAACCTGGTCCAAGTGACCTTCCAAAGAGGCCACCTTTGAGTTCACTGTAGCAAGGGAAGTATCTTGGATTACCAATTTCGGACCATACTGATTCAACTGTCGAAATAGTCTGGAGTTGCAAGGAAATTAAACTTTCCATTTTAGAAAGTGCTTCCCATAAGCTCTCCAAAGTAAAAGATACAGGTCTCACCAACTTGGCACTGGAACCCATCGTAGGAGCTTGCACCGTAGTATCAATGGACTGCAGATCTGAAGGAATAGCCACAGTCTGCAACAGCTGCTGGGAGCTTAAACTCCTCTCCTCTGTAGCCCCCTCCACACCGGAGCACACAGCTGTTAATCCCTTCACCTGGTTTTCAGTTCTGGGGCAAAGTTGCTGCTTTCCAAATGCAGGAGGAGAACCCACAACTTCCCCGACGACTGTCTACAGGATCTTAGTCGCTGGCTGCTCTCGGGGAATGCAAATTTCCGGGCTAAGGGAGACATCAAGCACAAAGGCGGGCAGAGGGCCTCCTTCCGCCCCCTCCACCCCAAGCAGGCTGCCTGGAGTTTCATCGCCCCTCTGGATAGGCCACATGAAGGCATCCATGGGCCCGGCTCCTGACGACTTCACCACTGCCAGAGCCTCCACCATCTGTTTGGCCTTCCGCTTTCGGCCAGAATGCGGCATAAGGAAATCTTATTCAAGAAACTTTCTTCAGGTAAGGCCAGCAGTTTTGGAGCTGTCTCAGAGGGAAGTTAGAGAGTGTCCATTACAGCTGCTATCTTCCCTACCAAGCACTTTTTAAAAACCTATACGTGCCAGGGAGCAGCTATAAATTCCAACATGGACAATTTTGGCACCAGAACACCATACTAACCAGCCTGTGGGTGCACTTAATGCCACCCATTGAGGTGGCATTAAGTGCATCTGAGCCAACAGCAATACTCACAGTTAGTGCATGCCCTAAACACCCACAATGACCATGATGTGCAGTTTATGCCCATGTTCCACCCCTAAGCCGCACAGTCCTGGTTCTCCTCCTACCTCTCCCATCGCTCATTCAGTGTATGCTCTGGCGGCTTCTCCTCCTCCCCTACCCTGCTCCATGTAGGTGTACCCCAGGGATCTGTCTTGGGCCCCCTCCTTTTCTCTCTCTATACCCAAGGCCTTGGCGCGCTTGTCTCTTCCCATGGCTTTCAGTACCATCTCTATGCCGATGACTCCCAAATCTACCTCTCCACACCTAATATTTCTCCGGCAACCCAGTCCAAGATCTCTGCTTGTCTTTCGGACATCGCTGCCTGGATGTCTCGTCGCCAATTGAAACTGAACATGGCCAAGACTGAACTCCTTGTCTTTCCACCCAACTCCTCCCCCCCACTTCCCCCTCTCTCAGTCCATGTGGATGGATCTACTATCCTTCCTGTTCCCTCGGCCCGCAATCTGGGGGTCATCTTTGATGCCTCTCTCTCCTTCTCCACCCATATCCAGCTTGTAGCTAAGATCTGCCGCTTTTTCCTCTACAACATCAGCAAGATCCGCCCCTTCCTCTCTGAACATACTACCAAAATGCTTATCCACTTCTCTCGCCTTGATTACTGCAACCTACTCCTCACTGGTCTCCCCCTGAGCCACCTCCTTCCTCTCCAATCTATACAAAATCACGCTGCTCGACTAATCTTCTGCCAGCCTCGCCATGCCCATATTACTCCTCTCCTCAAGTCACTTCACTGGCTCCCTGTCCAATTCCACATCCAATTCAAGCTTCTCTTGCTGACCTATAAATGCATTCACTCTATAGCCCCTCAATACCTCATATCTCTTATCTCTCCCTATGTCCCCTCATGAAACTTGCGCTCCGCTAACAAATCACTTCTTTCAATGCCTTTCACCCGCACCGCGAACTCCCGATTGCGCTTTCACCTTGCTGCGCCACACGCCTGGAATATCCTTCCTGCGTCTGTGCGCCAGGCGCCCTCCCTGGCCCTCTTCAAATCCAGGTTTAAGACCCACCTCTTCACCGCTGCATTCAGATCCTGACCTCCATCCTCATCCTACTCTAACCCCCATTAACGTTTATGACCAAACTATAGACCAAGCTGTACCACACCGTACCTTCCGCAGAACTGACTAATGCTCTGTACTGTTCTAACTAGATTTAAAGCTCCGATGAGCATGACTCCGACGGGCAGGGACTGTCTCTTGTATGTTAGCCACCTCTTGTAGGCTAGCTGTGCAGCGCTGCATGCGTGGCACTTTATTCTCAAACATCTTCACTGGCTCCCGATACAAGGCAGAATCATATTCAAAACCCTAATTCTCACATACAAGGCCATACATGGTTTATCTGCAAACTCTCTAACTGATCTCACACAAGTTGTACCTCCAACTAGAACCAGAAGAAAAATAGCGACAAACACCCTAATAATGCCGAAGGCCATAACAACCTGTAGCCAAGCAACAGCGAACAGAGCCTTCATGTTTTGCGCACCAAAACTTTGGAACTCCCTACCACCCGAAATTCGTGCCATAACCGGCATAGTCCAATTCAGAAAGGCCCTCAAACATAACTTATTCATCAAATACTACCCCACATAAAGTGCATAATATTCACCACAAACTTAACAGAATCCCCTCCTTTTCCAAACATTATTGATAATATTACATAAATACTTCTCTCATGTGATCGAATTAGCAGATCAATATTCTATGTATATAGTTCAATGTATATAGTTTTACCCCCATATTATCCATGTTTATCTTATCCAAATTTATTTTCCTGTTTTATGTAATACCGAACAGCCTGTTGTTCTGGTCTTTGGTTCTCTGTAAACCACGCTGATTGTAAATAGCGCGGTATATAAAAAATTGAAATAAATAAATAAATAAATAAATAAGTGCTAAATAGTAGTAGTAGTAGTAGTAGTAGTAGTCCTTACCCAATTGTGAGCTACCCAGTTAGCATGAGATTTTTGACACGGGCCCTACACCAACCTTTAGTATGGCACTCTTACTGCATACTAAACTGACACTAACTGCGCACTAAACATGTCTCATAGACTATAATTATTCATTCACTTGGGACATTCTCAAATCAACCAATAAAACTCCCCCAACAACAAGTGCAGAGCAGAAGTAGGATGCTTCACTATTAAAAAAATTCTATTCAACTTCTGGTGTCACATCAATAACAGCAATGCACATGACTCTTCCTGCTAGACAGTGTGGGCCCCATTCTGATCGGAGCCCATCCAGATGTCCAAAATCAGGACGGGCCGCATTTGCACCCGATTCTACAACCCGAGGGTGCTAGACGTTCCCGCAGGAGCAGAATCGGGGCAAAGGGCCTGGACGGACAGGACATGCCTCAATTCTGGGCCGCCGGATGTCCTGAGAGATCCCTGGCTAGCCCAGCCAAAATGCCTGCATGGAGCCTCGGTGCCATGGCACCAGGACACCATGCAGGAGCCCCGATCCACCGCACAGCCCCAAATGTGCCGTACTCTGCCGCCCAACCACTGGAGGGGCCTGCTAAGGCTGGGATCAGGTGGCCAGGAACCCCCTGCTGCCTCTCACCTTCAGGATGAGGTCTGCCGGTGCTGTGCACCGCAGTCGGGGGGGGGGGGCCTTATTTCACTTCCGAGGTGGAATAAGTCCCCCAACTATCTCCTCCATCCTAGACATACAGGATCATGACCGGAATCAGCCCTGTATATCCGGGGTCAGGGTTCCGCCTCCACGCCACCCACGCTCCTCCTCCAGCCCTTGCCCGCCCGCCCACCCTTGTCCAGAGCTCCTCGCACAACTCCCTGTGTGAACAGACACTCTGGAAACTTACTATGCCAGTGGCAACTCCAAGAATTGGAACTACACCAACTTACCTATGAAAAGTCAGCCCAAAAATATCCTGGACAGCAATATACCTCTAGTTGGGAAAAGAAAACAAGCTGAACTGCTGCAGATTCCTAACCCAGAACCTACATGTTAACAGAATCCCTCACCTCGGCTGCAAATCTGAAACAAATATACAAACAAAAACATGAAAAGGGCAACCCAAGAAACGAGACTGAGCAGCAGAACAATGAAGACAGAAAAATAAATGCATTTCCTCCTGCACTGAACAAAATACAAAGAAAGGTACATTTTCAAAGCTGACATCCTGCATTCTTTAAAGACTGGAATATGTTTGTCTCTTTGTTGTGTGATTATGGTATTTTTCCAGTTGGGTTGGACCTGGTCTCTCCTAAGTTCTTTTCCAAATTCTCATTTCTATTTTCTGTTTCTTCACTCTCTGTCCCCGCTACATCTGTGTCTCTCCTTCTGTTTCATCTTTTTTTCTCCATTTCTCTCATCTGTCTTTATATCTGACAATAGCTAGATTTTAATTCTCCTTCTCCCACCTCCAGTCCTCAGTCTCCATCTTTTCACCTTTTATCCATTTCCCTATATTTACCTCCCTAGTCCTGCCATTCCCATCTATCTCTCATTTCTTTTGTGGCCTCCTATTCCCTTGTTTCATTTATTTTCTAGTCCCCTTTTTCCAGCTCTTACTCATCCCCAGGGCCATAACAAGCCATAAATGTGCACTGTGCAATTTGCAAACCTGGTGCCCCCCCCCCATGACATCAGACTTTTGTCATTTGCCCCATCCTCCCATGCCCAGCATAGCCCTTCTGCTCCTATCACCCATGTCCAGCATCTCCCCATCTTATCCCACCTCCTCATGTCCAGCACACACACACACTTCCTGCCCAGCCTGCCCTTGTCCCCCCCCCCCCTCTGTTTTTCCTCTTCCCTTGGTGGTGGTGGCAGCAGTGGACCTCCTCCAATTTAAATAAACGTGATTCCTTCTGACTCTGCGCTTGCATGCTGGTCTGATCCCTCCCACCTCGAATGTATGCTCACATCAGAGGAGGGAGGGAGGGACCAGACCAGCCATGCAAGTGCGGCGTCGGAAAGACCTGCAATCACCAAGGTAACAGGAAAAGCGGCAGCGGGGCAAGAGCAGGCAGCTGGAGGGGGGGGGCGGGAGAAACACAGCTGGTGGCTGGCTGAAAACTGGCCAGTTGGCAACCCTCAATGTGCCCCTACGTTTTTTGTGCCCTGTTCACATAGGCCTAGGTATAGTGCTGCTCATCCTCTCTCCAGCCTCACCTATGTGTGTCTCTCAGTCCCTTACCTAATCCCATCTCCTTCCCCGTCATTCATCCTCTCTCCACCTCCAGTCCCTTATTATGTCTTAGCCCTTTCCTGCAACTCATTTACCCTCCCCTCCATTTCCTTTGACTTCCACTGCGTCAATAATGCTCTGCCATGTCTCCCCCATCCCCAGCATTCATTCCTCCTGCCTCTTCGTGCAATGCTTCCTTCTCCCCTTCCCTAGCATCTATCGGCCTACCTTCTTCTAATATTCCTTTCATCCTCTTTACCTCTATCTGCCCCTCCTTACCCTGCATATGCTGCCCTTGCCTCTCCCCCATCAGCATCAGCCCTCCTCCAGCATCAGCCCTGTTTCTCAACCCCCATGCCAAGCATCCTCCCAGCCCCCTTCTCTCACCTGCCCCCATGCGTCAGCCCCCAGCAACTTTTCCCAGTCCTACTCCCCCAGCATTAGACTTTTTCCTAATATCACCTCCCTTCTCTTACCCCCATCGCTGGCATCTGCCTTCATTTCACTTCTGGAGGCCCAGATCTTTCTCCAAACACCAGCCCCTTTCTCCTATCCCCAGCTCCTCTATCAGCCCCCAGCCCCCTTTCCCGACATCAGCGCCCTTTCTTCATTACCACTCCCAGCATCAACTCTCATCTCCCATCCTCATACCTGCACCAGCGTCCAGCCCCCAGTAGCAGAGTCTTCTTCCAGCCTCATCATCTGTGAGCATCATCTCCCTTGTCTTATCCTCAGCCCCAGACCCAGCACCAGAACCTTCTCACAGCCCTCAGTCTCCTTCTCCACCTTAGTCCAGCGCTTCTTCCCCTGCAGAATGGCAGGAGTGTGCTCCTTCACTCTCAGTGGCATAAATCCTGTCCAAACCGTCCCCACAGTGCAAGGCTCCCAGTTTAGAAGGGAGCCCAGTGGTCCACCCTATGGTGACAGAGTCAGAGCATGACAAACCTAACATTGCCATACTACCTCCCTGTCCTCAAAAAAGAACATAGGGGCATCGCCCCAATAATGGCTGCATGAGACTTTGGTCTGGCATCAGGAGATGAGGTCCTTATGTGTTTCTTTGCCTGTTGGGGCCAGGGTAGAGAGCGCCGTCATTGAATGAAGCAGCAGAGCAACCCTACCGGAGGCTGGGCAGGGGTATTTGGGAGGGAGGAGGCATTTCCTCTCACCACTATTGCCATCATGGGGGCCCTCGGCAAAATTTTGCTTCGGAGTCCCCACCTGAACTTACGCTACTCTGCCTGCCTCTCAGTTGTCTCAGCTGCCAGCACCAGTAGATGTCTGAATGGCGAGAGCGAGCTAGCTCACTGTTCAAACATCTTGTGGAGCCAGCAGAAGCAGGGCTGGCACTACATTAGGTGATCTAGGCCATTGCCTGAGCACCAGGTTTTAGAGGGCAGCATGCTTCTGCTCCCTTGCTGTTGGCCACTGTCATGACATATTTCCCAGACGCAGCAGTAACAACTGTAAGCAAACTGGAGTGCTGCGTGGAGGGAAGCCCCAGCCCTTGTGCACTATGCTCTGAAACTGCAGCAGGTCTCACCCCGACACAAACAGGAAGTCTGCATCAGAGAGGGCGGGACCAGGTGCACGCAGGCGTTGAGGCTTCCCTTTGCGTGGCACTGTAACTTGTTTACTGCTGGATATCAGCTCTGAAACATGTTTATTCCAATGCTCCTACAGTGACTTTCTCTGAAGTATCTATTCCTCTCCATACATACTGTGCTCTGTGAATTTCCATTTGCATGCATAGTCTGAGGTTGTAATTTTTTTTCTATTCATCCCTCTCCTGATGTAAACCCTCTATACTTTGCGCTTTTTCAGAGGATTGACGCATGGTCTCTTTTATTTGTATTTTAATTACTTGTTTATATCATTGTCTTTAGCTGAATGTACATCAACATTTTTCTGTAGACCGTCATGATGTCAGTTTTCTGCACCTATGACGATTTTAAAAAATATCCTAAATAAATAATAAATAAATGAAGTTGCCATTTGCCCCGGAGATGGTCCTACTGCTGCTGTCCCCCTCTTCCTTTAACTAGGGGCACTGGTGGCAGTACCAGCTTCTTCAGTCGGCCATTGACTCTACTGAAGTTGTGCTGTTGTCTTCCTCCCTAGACACATGCACAGCCCACCTCCCTAACAAGACTACTGCCTGTCATTATCACCGCCCCATCTTGTCATCAGACTCAGAAGGTTGAGTATCCCCCCTCCTCCAGTCCTCAGGCTCAGGGGAACTCCCCTGGGTGTCCAGTAATGGACTGTGGAAAAGCTGGCAACCCTAACTCCAACACATATAGCAAGAAGACTGCATGGGACAGCCTCAAAATATCAGAAACAGCAAAAGACATTTTGAAAATTGGTTTAGTAATAGGACTATGAAAATGTGAGCAGGAAAATGGGTATTGCTGCTTGGAGCCTCTATATAGTTTGCCCTGAACCCTATAAAACACAAAATAACCAAATGAAATGTTGACAAATGTACAGGCACAAAAGTGGAAGTTCTGAGTAAGGTGCCACTGCTCACAGGCTTTGGATAATGGATATGTGCTAATTCCAGCATGTTTCTGCAGAATTCATGGTTACAATTTTAAATTGTGGATGCAATGCCAAAGATAGCCAGTGGAGGGCCCCAAATTCCCCTTCATTTGTTCTGCATTCCATGAGTCCTCTTTGCTCTGGATTTCCCACACATCTGTTCTACGCACATTCTTCCCCTCTCACATCCACATTTTTCGCATTAATGTGGAATATTTACATCAAACTGCAGCCAAGAATTCATCCCATGTATTTTTAACATTGCCCTCTTGTCCTTTCCTATCCTCTTCCACATGTTCATGTTCTGACTCCAGTTCCTTCACCTTTGCTTCTAGTAGCTATTTTAAATGGCCTAATTTTGAGTCCATTCTTGTTCCTACCATCCCGCTAGCCTCTAAAATAGCCAACTCAGTATCCCAAAAAAAAGGACAAAAATTTGAATTACATTTGCATGTATAATTTGCATATACTAATACGTTTTCTTAGATGTGACCTTACAAGTTATTAATTAAACCCAGTCCTCCATATAAGCCACTGGGACAGACTAAACTGAAGCATAGAATTATGCCCAAAATAAACATTTCTGTTTAGTACAGTAGTTGAAAAAGAGGGTATGGGATTTTTTAAAATACATGGATTGATTTGCTGAGAAATGGTAAATGAGCACACGAGCGTCCATCCTGGTCAGGGGTCTCTGGTCAGAACATTGGATTTCTTACAAACAACGAGATTTGAATGCATAGCTTCCAGAGCAGCCATCCAGTTCCGAGACCCTCACAAGCAACCTTTCCTCTGCACCTCACTCCTGCCATGAAAACACCCCTGCTGATGCAGTAGAGACCTTCACCCATAGCTCTTCTAGTGCACCTCCCTCCTACCATGCATCACCTTCTATTTTAGTGGAGGGCTTCCAGTCCCCCCCCCCCCCCCCCAGCTCTGCCACTTCACCTCATTTCTACTGTACAGTTCCCCTTGGCAGGGTTGTGCTCACAAAGCACAGTGAACACACAAGACTAGACTTACTGAAGTGCACTAACACATGTTATTTACTGTACGTCTGGGATCTATTTACTGTACTAATAACAGATTTTAATGGGGGCAGAGCAGTTTAGTAAATCTAGCCCATACACAGGGAACAAAGGGCGGTTGGTATTCCAGGTTTCCCATGTGATACCCTTCCATGAGTTTCCCTAAGTCATTCCTCCCTAACCAAATGTAGGAAAAAGTTGATGTTTAGGAAAGGGGAATGGCTAATTAGCTGCTAAAACTCTGCAGGAAAACTTTGACGGCCTCAGAATTTAAGGTAGCTAGCCTAGGGGCAGCGGCGCTTCCCACACAAGTCAGCCCCTTAAAAGCACAGGGGATTATTGGCCAGCTGGCTTGTGGCCCTTGAACCCCTGTACTATTAAGAGACTGACAGGATAGAGTTTGGTGCTTTGCCATGCAGGGACAAGAAAAAGTAAGTTGGTGCTTCAGTATCGTCACCGTTCCATAGGCTATGAAGTCTTTTGCCTTACCAAGCAGAAGAACTAAAGAAAGGGGCCAAGGTGAATTCAGATCATAACTGTTGTTCACTCTTATGTTCCCTTTAAGTAAATGCAACACCAGAAAGTTGTAGAGGGGATTTAATGGAACAGAGACAGAACTCATACTGTACCTATAAAAGGGACAATGAAAAAGAATCTTTAGGAGAGAGAAGGGTTGGAGGGTGAGGGCAGGAATCCTCCCTTGGAGCTTGAACAGTCAAAGGGGCCCCTGAGACTGGAAGACAGGGGAGGGAGTGCTGAAGCAGAGTGCCGATGTCTCTTTAAACTAGCACCATTTGTGGCTCCTTTTAGGCCTGGATACTTGTTGTCTTCAATATTTGGGGGCCTAAGCAGTTGCCTATGTTACCTATGTCTAAACCTGAGCCTGGAAAGGAGAAGTAGAAATAGTGCAGGCTGATGTTCAAAAGACATTATATGTTCACCAGCTATCCTTGACCCTATAAATTTCCTGTCTGTGGATTTGTGACCCTTATACAGATAGTTTTTGGCCAAATATCTGCCTGAATGGTCCAATATGATTCATACAGGAAAGGGAGGGTAGAGCAAGGGTAGGACCACAAAAATGTCTGGATAGCCCCCATATTCAGCCGCTAACTAGATCGGTTATGGGGGATATTTTGGAAGTCTTATTGACAGCCATGTCAGATTATTCCTCACTCCAAATTGTATTTAGATAAAACCAGAGGCCTCTGCAGTTAAGTTCCAGCAGCTACAGCTACATGTTTATGTTTGCAAAACGGCTCATCTGCACATGTGAGTGTGACATTTACATGTGCAAGTTTCAAATGCCGGCTCTTTGCACGGAAAAATTGGCAAGTTTCCTCTATCGATGTTTCCCATATAAACATTTATGGAATGGCTTGCGTGAATATTTTAGTAACAGCTTCATACTTTGCAGAACCATTTCAAAAATACAATCTCCAGTAGACTGTGAAAACCTTTGCTTACTCCCTGCTACCGCAACCCAAGTCCTCAGACTTCCAAATGCAAGTTCTAGCAACCTGAGACATTTAAAGAGCCTAAACAGAGCAGTCACACTGAGCCCTACTTTTTCCACAAAAGAGGTCCCATCTTCCAGATTTTCCACTGTTCACTGAGCAGCAAACAGATCCAAACAGAATCCCACACTAAGAAATACAGACCATGAGGAACATAGCAACTTGAAAACACAATGTACAATTAATGTTAGAGACAGACAGGGTTACAGTTCAGTATTTAATTCCCTGTATCCTCCTCTCTTTAGCCTTCATCTCACAGTTCTAATGCACATCATTTTGCCTTATTGCTTGTGCCAAGAACTTTGGCAAAGCGCTTGGGAAGATGAGAGGAACTTGAAGGTCAGGAAGCTCTCTGACCTTCGCAATCTGCTGAAGGAGGAGGGCGGAGCCAGCCAGGCAGTCTCAGACCTCCTTGGCTTGCAACATGTCCTTTCTTCCTCCTGATAAGAGGACATCTCTATCATTTACCACAGGGAGGAATGCAAGGCTGTTCGCTCTCCCCAGGACGCTCTGGGTCCTAGCAAGTAACAGCACGTCCTGCATTCAAATACCTCAGAATATGATGCAGTTTATAGATAGAGTAATGGCCCTCAAGTGCCAGCAACAGCGCATTAAGTATCCTCTGGGTCTTTTACAAAGTAAAATAATAGTAATGAAAAAACAGCACAGAAGAGAAGGGGGTATGATTGTGCTTCGTAAGATACAAGGAAGAGAGGTTTGAACTCACCTCCTGGAAAACGTGGTGCTCAATGGGCACCCTGAAAGAGAGAAATGGATTTTCAGTCTGCCTGCTCATTGAAGGCTGCTTTGATTTTACTGTGAGCTCTGTCTTTCATTACAAAGAAAGGTGATTAGCCAGCTACTTGTCAGGATGTGTATATGTCACCCCAGTACTATGGACTTTTATGTAGCTTTTGAACAAACAGATTTTATTTTCCAATTGCAACTAAATTGGATTAAGGACATGATTTAGCCAAAAGCAGCTCAGACAGAGATTATCACTGCCAGATCGTTAGGGCTTTTGCATTGATTCTATTTTATGGCGTTATACCAGACGGTCTTGTTCTAATATATTATATTGTCACACAGGCAGAAAAGTACTAATGTGCAGTCAAATTAATATCGTTATTACAATATCTTTATTGGAGGAGTCGCCTAATAGAGCAGTGGGCTAGAAACAAGGTTCAAAGCCCATCGCCGATCCTTATGATCTTGGGCAAATCACTTAACTCCCCATTGTCACAGGTACAAAATTAGATTGTAAAACCTCCAGGGACATAACATACCTGCTATACTTTGAGCTATTCTCAAAAACGGTGTGAGATAAATCCAAATTCCCTATCCTTTCATCTTTAACTGTAGGATTTCTAATTATTTTTTCACCAAATACGTTAAATAATCTTGTAGCAGAGAGCACTGAGCTATATATAAAACATAAGTCAGAGCTCTTTGCTATCGTGCTACTGCAAACTCTAGGCTGCTCAGAATGTGGACCTTGCTCACCCTCCAACCACTCCCCCCCCCCCCCAGCACTTATCCTATTATACTGATATCCATGCATACCAAAATATGCTCGCTAATCCCTACCTCCAACCAGCACCATACCGTCTGCTCCTTCCCAAAATGGTCATAATAAGAAAAGGCATTTCCTCATCGCCACAGATCCAGTCCTGTCTCCGGTTTACATCCCCGTATCCCCTGTTCGCATGTGCTTAGAGTGGGAGCCAGGGTTTGAATCCCACTGACACTCCTTGTGGTCTTAGGCAAGTCACTTAACCCTCCGTTGCCTCAGGTGCAATCATAGATTCTAAGCCCTCTGGGAACAGGGAAATACCTATGGCATCTGAATGTAACTCACCTTGAACTTCCGCTGGAAAGATGTGAACTAAGTATAAATAAATAAATAAATAAAAGTATTCCAAAATTCCAATCATGCCAGCACAGACTTGATGCAGGCAGTGACCTTGGTTACCTCTCATCTGCTCAACCTCCCTCTGTTTGCACTGATGCATATGCACAACTGTCCTTCCCGATGCTCACTGAAATCCCCACTAAGCTCTCTCTTCCCAAAATAGTCAGATTATAGCAGATGCTCCCCTGCTGGCACAAACCAGACCAGTCTCCCACCTCACACACACTTTAAGCATAGACCAGTCTCAGCAGGGTCTCTTCCATATTCTTGGTCACTCACCTTCTGCACATACTGTAAGAACATAAGATTTGCCATACTGGAACAGACCAAAGGTCCATCAAGCCCAGTGCTTTGTTTCCAACAGTGACCAATCCAGGCCACGAGTACTTGGCAGGATCCCAAAAGATAGACAGATTCTATGCTTCTTATCTCAAGGATAAGCAGTGGATTTAATAATGGTTTATGGCCTTTTCCTCCAGGAACTTGTCCAAACAGTTTTTAAACCCAGTTATACTAGCAAGCTTTTACTACATCCTCCAGCAATGAATTCCAGAGCTTAATTATGTGTTGAGTGAAAAAAATATTTTCTCCAATTAAATGTACTACTTTGTAGCTTCATTGCATATTCTCTGGAGTGGAGGAGTAGCCTAATGGTTAGAGCACTGGCTTGGTAACCAAGAGACCAGGGTTTTATTGCCCCTAGAACTCCTTGTGGCCTTGGGCAAGTCACTTAACTCTCTATTGCCTCAGAAGAAAGGCCTGGCAATCTACTTCCAGCCCCACTACCAAAACAAAACAGGAACTGCTGAGTTAGCATGACTCAAAGGTGCACATTTCATTTTTATTATTAAATTAAATTATAAATTAGATGGTTTTTGTATACCGCCTTATCCTTCAATCAAAGCGGTCACAACACAATTGGGGGATACATTTAACATGCGGGGATATGAGACACATACACTAATACTTACAGGGAACATGGGCAATGGAGGGTTAAGTGGCTTGCCCAAGACCACAAGGAGCATCTGTGGGACTAGAAACCCCAGTCCTTCCGGCCCAAGGTTGCTGTCCTCTGGTGGGATTTGAACCCCTGACCTTCCGGCCTGAAGTACCTTGCTCCAACCACTAGGCTACTCCTCCCTTGGGATTTGTCCATATCCCTTAGTCTTTACACTTTTTGAAGGAGTAAACAACCAATCTACGTTTACCCATTCCGCTCCATTTGTTATTTTATAGACCTCTATCATATCTCCCCCCCCCCCCCTCAGTTGTCTTTTTTCCAAACTGTGGAGCCCCCCTTCACCCCCTTCTCTGTACCTTTTCCAATTCCGTTATTAAGATGCAGTGACCGGAACTGCACACAGTTCTCAAGGTATGGGGGCACAGAGGAGTGTTACAGAAGCATTATACCGTAATATCCTTGGTTTTATTCTCCTTTCATTTCCTTATGATTCCTAGCATTCTATTTGCTCTCTTGGCCGCCGCTGCACACTGAGCAAAGGATTTCATTGTATTATCAGTTGTGCATCAGCCAATAACATTGACTGACACCCAACTGTTCCTTTCCATACTGAGCCACAATGTCTCTCTTTTTCACCCCTCAGTCGCAGGGATCTGGCTGGGCCAGAGCCTCTCTCTCCCTCTGTGCAAGTCCCACTCACACTCAGTGCTTTGCCTGTACAGGTTCAGCAGGGGCACTGACCTAGTCCCACTCCCCTAATATTTCAGCACATCCAGATAAGGAGTCACATTATTGCATATTATTAAAATCATTGCAATTAGAAAGTGTGCCCAATTATTTATGAGATAGATAGAGATAGAGAAGCTTTTAAACTAGAAAATAGGGGAAAGCCGACAGTCACCCAGGAGTGCATGGTTCGGACGAAGGTATCCTTGAAGGATACTACCAAAAGCAGTGAGGTTCCAAAACGGAGTATAGTAGCCCAAACGCCCTTGAGTAAGGAGCAGACAGAGCATAAAGATTCCAAATTACCCCTGCCTACCAATAGCCAGATTAATATGAATAAAATACAGTCTCTAAAATGCTTGTATGCCAATGCTAGAAGTCTAAACAATAAGATGGGAGAGTTAGAATATATAGCACTAAATGAGAGGTTAGATATGATTGCACTCTCAGAGACATGGTGGAAGGAGGATAATCAGTGGGACACTGTGATACCTGGATACAAACTATATCGTAATGATAGAGCTGATCAAATTGGTGGAGGGGTTGTGCTCTATGTTAGAGAGGGCATTGAGTCAGAAAGGATTAAAGTTTTGCAGGGAACAAAATTTGCTGTAGAATCTCTATGGATTGAAATTCCATTTATGAAGGGGAAGGTGATGGCAGTGGGAGTATACTATCGACCACCTGGCCAGAATGAACAAATGGATGATGAAATGCTCAAAGAAATCAAGGAAGCTAACAAAAGTCACAACAGAGTAGTAATAATGGGTGATTTCAATTACCCCGGTATCGACTGGGTCAGTGTCACAGCAGGACAAGCTAAAGAGATAAAGTTTCTAGATGGAATAAATGACTGCTTCTTGGAGCAGCTGGTTCATGAACCGACCAGAGGGGAAGCCATACTGGACCTAGTCCTTAGTGGAACGCCAGATCTGGTGCAAGAAATAAGGGTGTTGGGACCACTTGGCAATAGTGATCATAGTATGATCATGTTTGATTTAATTAGTGGAGGACAGATAGTAAAGGCATCCACAGTACTACCTTTTAACTTTCAAAAGGGAGACTATGATAGAATGAGAAATATAGTTAGGAAAAAACTAAAAGGAGCGGTTCCAAAGGTTAAAGACTTACAGCAAGCTTGGGTGTTATTTAAAAATACTATCCTCGAAGCCCAGACCAGCTGTATTCCACGCATTAAGAAAAGTGGAAGAAAGTCCAAAAAACTGCCAGCATGGTTTAAAGGTGAGGTCAGAGAGGCTGTTGCTGTCAAAAAAGCAACCTTCAGGAAATGGAAAAAAGAGCCAAATGATGAAAACTGGAAACAGCACAAGCACTGGCAAGTTAAATGCAAAGCATTGATAAGGCAGGCAAAGCGGGAATTTGAGAAGAAACTTGCTACGGAAGCAAAAACACGAAATAAAGACTTTTTCAAGTACATTCGTAGCAAAAGGCCTGTGAGAGAGTCATTTGGACCATTAGATGATAGAGGGGTAAAAGGGGCAGTAAGAGGAAACAAGGCTATAGCAGAGAGACTGAATGAATTCTTTGCTTCGGTCTTTACTGAGGAAGATGTAGGGATGTTACCCAAGACTGAAGTGGTATTTAAAGGTGATACTGCAGAGGAATTGAGAGAAATATCGCTACACCGGGAAGATATATTACAACTATTTGATAAACTGAATAGTAGCAAATCACCTGGACCGGATGGTATATATCCCAGAGTGTTGAAAGAACTGAAATATGAGATTGCAGACCTGCTATTGGTAATCTGTGAACTTTCATTAAAATCATCTGTAATACCTGAAGATTGGAGGGTCGCCAACATAACACCAATTTTTAAAAAGGGTTCCAGGGGTGACCCAGGAAATTACAGACCGGTGAGCCTGATGTCAGTACCAGGGAAAATGGTAGAAACCATCATAAAGAACAAAATTACACAGCATGTAGATAGTCATGGCCTAATGGGAGACAGCCAACATGGCTTTAGACAAGGAAGATCTTGTCTTACTAATCTGATATGTTTTTTTGAAGGTGTGCATAAACAGGTAGACAAAGGTGAGTCGGTTGATATAGTGTATCTGGACTTTCAGAAAGCTTTTGACAAAGTCCCCCATCAGAGACTTTTGGCGAAGCTAAAAAGTCATGGGATAGGAGGCAGTGTACTATTGTGGATCGGGAACTGGTTAAAAGATAGAAAGCAGAGGGTAGGGCTAAATGGTCAATATTCCCAATGGAAAAAGGTGAATATTGGTGTACCCCAGTGATCTGTACTGGGTCCGCTGCTTTTTGACATATTCATAAATGACCTGGAAAAGGGAATAACTAGTGAGATTATCAAATTTGCAGATGACACAAAACTGTTTAAAGTTGTTAAAACCCAAGAGGATTGTGGAAAACTGCAGGAGGATCTGGATAAATTGGAAGACTGGGCATCCAAATGGCAGATGAAATTTAATGTGGACAAGTGCAAAGTTATGCACCTAGGAAAGAACAACCCACACTATAGTTACACGATGCAAGGCTCCACATTAGAAACCACCACCCAGGAAAAAGATTTAGGAGTCATTGTGGATAACATGTTAAAACCCTCCGCCCAGTGTGCAGCGGCAGCCAAGAAAGCAAATAGAATGCTAGGTATCATAAGGGAAGGGATGGAGAACAAAACAAAGGATGTTATAATGCCTCTGTATCGCTCCATGGTACGACCGCACCTTGAATATTGTGTGCAATTCTGGTCACCGTATCTTAAAAAGGACATAGCGTTATTAGAAAAAGTACAGAGAAGAGCCACCAAATTGGTGAAGGGGATGGAAGGCTACTCCTATGAAGAGAGGCTAAGAAGGTTAGGGCTCTTTAGCCTGGAGAAGAGACGGCTGAGGGGAGATATGATAGAGGTCTATAAATTAATGAATGGAGTGGAACGTATAAACGTGGATCAATTGTTTACGCTATCAGAGTATAGAAAGACTAGGGGACATGTAATGAAGCTACAGGGTAAACTATTTAAGACAAATAAGAGAAAATATTTTTTCACTCAACGTGTAATCAAACTCTGGAATCTGTTACCGGAGGATGTAGTAAGGGCTGTTAGTATAGCTGGGTTTAAAAAAGGTTTGGACAAGTTCCTGGAGGAAAGGTCCATAAACCACTATTAAAAAGGGACCCAGGATATCAATGCTTGACCCAGTACAAGCATTGTGGAATCTGTGTCTTTTGGGGATATTGCTAGGTACGTATAACCTAGATTGGCCACTGTTGGAAACAGGATACTGGGCTTGATGGACCTCGGTCTGACCCAGTATGGCATGTCTTATGTTCTTATGTTCTTATTATGGTTGTGCTCTGCAGGGGGAGGGGAGGGATGTGAGACATCAAGGGTTAAACAAACCTAAAAATATCCTGGAGACCATTCTCCAGCTGCATGTGCTGAGTTCATGCATGGAGTCCTGATAGGGTTGCCAACTGGCTCCAGATGCGCCCGACAGGTTTGATCCAGTTCTGGGTTTACCTCATTGCATGCAGGGATATGTAGTTCTGATTTCTCCATTGCACTCCATAAGAAAAGGAAAACTACAAGTAACTGCATGCAATGGGGTAAACCCAGGACTGGAACAAGCCTGTCGGGCGCATCAGGAGCCAGTTGGCAACCCTAAGTCCTGATGAAGATGGCTACAGCAGTGCCCTGGTCTAATCAGATCCATAATGAAGAACTTTCAAAAACACTTTATTCTAACACCTGAAGGTCTGAAGGGGAAAAGGGAATTTTAATGATTCTGTTTTTTTCAACTTTCCCTCACTGCGAATTGGAATTGTCGAAAAAGGGTCAGCAGCATAGCACTTGTGGGAAGTGATGTCATCCTTCTCTTGTGACATCACACAGCCCATTCTCGTGGAAATGACTAGCATTCACAAACAGATAAGAGCATGTACATTTGGCCAATGGACAGATGATGGTGTATAAGAGGGCAAAGTTAAGGAGGAAATGGAAGAGAACAGAAACATGAAAATGCTGATGGAAAGTTAGGAGCAGTGATGTGCCAGAATTTCCTGAAGCTACCTTCTTAAATTATTTTGTACACAGACATCTCACAAAGAGCAGAACTAGTGAAAACCCTTTGGCAATAGATTTATGGCACATCACTGGCCAAGAGAGAGAGAAAAAGAGAGACAGATGCAGGGCAGTTTATTGGTGTTATTGCTGAAGAAGCAGTTTTGCCAGCACGCTATTCAGAGACTTTCCTGCCATCACTCCCTTTCTACATCGGTCGCACATCCTGTCGCACTCACCTTTGACACTGCAAACCCCGTGACACATTCCACAGCTGCATCCTCACTGCCTTTGTAGCTTCAGCAAAAAAAAAAAAGAGAGAATGAAACCACAAAGGAGTTTAAGGAGAATTATCACATATTATTTGAATATATACAGTATATTTTGTTCTAAATGATGACTGCTATCCATTACTGCAGCAGCTTGTGACTTAGGGGCATGTTTACTAAGGTTAACACACGTTAACTTTACTTAACACACGTTAACCTTTAATAAACATGCCTGTTAGTTGTCCCAACAGTTTTTATTTATTTATTTTAAGTTAGTTCTACTCCACCAGCCACTATCAGTGGAGGAGAAGCCTTTGACCAGAAAGATCAGGGTTCAAATCCCACTGATACTCCTGGTATATTTGGGCAAATCATTTAACTCTGCACGGCCTCAGGTACAAATTTAGATTATAAGCTTGACAGGGAAATGCTGATGGTACCTGACTGTAACTCACCTTGCAAAGGCATGAGCTAAATACTAATAATAGCAGGCTGATACAAAAAAGAATATTAAGACAAATAACCAAATTTTGAAAATACAAAAAGTACATCTGGCATTACGAGTCTTCATTTTCCCCTGATATTCACAAGGACTCCTCCTTGAACTCTGCAGACCTAGTCCCTAAATTTGGTCATTAGGTGTCACTATTGTGTGATTCCTCTGGGGCTATAAATACAGCTCTTAAAACAGCTCAGGAGTAGAAAATCTGAAATGAGCATCAAACCCAGTGGCGGTGCACAGTATTGCCACTGAGCCATTTGTCAGCCAGACTATCTTTTAAAAAGAGATAAGTTCCTTTAAAAATATTTTTTCGTTGAAGTAGAAGTAGAAGTGGAAGCTTGACTTATACAGAACATGCTGAGCAGCTCCTGCCAGACACATCAGAATTCCTGGTCCCACGATTCCAGTACCATTGGAACGCTTTACAAGTTCCACAATAAAACTATTAAAAAGGAGAGGGCTAGACTGTAGTACCATATGGAACCTGGGTTCGGATCTTCTGTTTACTGATGCCAGGAGGCGGTGTGCTCAGACCAACGGAAGGACAGCTACTACCAGAGTGTCAAGCAAAAGGGTCCCTAAGGATGCACTTTGGAAAAGACAAGGTCGTACCTAGGACTGTGTGAGCGGTGCAGCCGCACAGGGTGCTGGTAAGAAAGGGGCGCCGATATCATCACTGGGCTTCCAGGAAGCTTAAAAATGTGAGTTTCTACATGCAGTTGGGTGTAAGGGGAGGGGCACCAGATTTGTTAGTCACACAGGTTGCATTTCTAGCTTCACACGGTCCTGGGAAGTGCTACTCCTTAGGCTTCAGGATTCACGAGCAGGCTGTTCAACAAATAGGGAAAGAACATCTTACAAAAAACGAAACATCTATATACAGTATGAAAGAGCTCTGGATTTTTAAGTAAAGACATTGGGCCTGATATTCAGCCCACGGCAGTCAGTGGTTTTAAAGTGCCTGGCCACCCAGGGCAAAACTGAAACCAAATCTTCAGTGCCGGAATCTGCAGTTTCAGTGATGACCAACGGGGCTATCTGAACAGCATAAAGGTAGGGCAGCTACTCGAATGGCCTAATTTTATGCAGGCATTTACCTGGTTAGCAGACTGAAAATCGCTGCTAACTGGATAGGTGCTGGGAGCACTCTCACCCCGCCCAGACAGTGCTACAGCAGTTAGAGGGGATATTCAGCACCACCGTTCACTTATTATAGCAGAATAGCCCTTAGGAGGTCCTGCTAACCAGATAACTCTTTGAATATCGGTCTACTGTTTCCCTAATAAACTCTTAGGATCATATTTACTAAAAATTATCACATGCTATCTGCCCATAAAAATAATGTTGACTCTGCAGCAGATAGTGGGTGCTAATCTTCAGTAAAAAAGGCCCTTTCCCAAGCCGCGATAGGCTTTAGTGGTTAGTGCAAATAGTGTTGTGCTGTGCAAAAACTGTACACAGCTCATCCTTCCAGCAGATAGCGCTGCAAAAGTGCAGAGATTGCGGCGCAGCAGCACAGTGGTTGCAGCTAACACCACCCATTGAGGTGTTGCTATTTGCACCTGGGATGTCTGCAAAGCATGCGGTTACCACACTCTGCTGTTGCTTGCGGTAACCATCCATTGTGGACACACCCGTTCTACACCCACATCTGCACATGTGCACTGCTACCATGCACTATACAGATAGGGCCCAATTCCATCTCGCATGTCCAGGCCCTCTGTGTGTCCAGCTGGAAATGGATGCACAGAAGGAGTCGCGATTCTGATCCCGTGGGGCAAGTCTAGCCCCACGGAATCAGAATCGTGAACAGGCCTGTATATGCTGGCCCAGACCCCGATTCCATCTGGTCTGCACGTACAGGTCTTACTCAGTCAGGGCTCCTCAATGGAGCCGGGGCACCATGGCGTCCAGTTACCATGGCACTACAGCTCCATTGAAAAGTTGCGATCCCCGGCCGCTGGCTCAAGAAGCGAATTCTCCGCAGCCTGACTCCCAATCTGGCCTCCTAAGGCCAGGGTTGGGCTGCAGGGAATGTTCTCAGCCCCCCCTGCCCCATCCGCACCCCTGGCCTGCCGTCTCCCGGCGACTAGGGAACTTATTCCACCTCCAAGATGGAATAAGTTCCCATACAAGTCGCTGGCCCTGGATGTACAGGGCCGACATTAGAATTGGCCCTGTATGTCCAGGGCCGACGAATACACACTGCCCGCCCTAACGCTGCCCCCGAACCGCCCCTGTCTACCTTCCCCGTACAATGCGTGGAGAAGATGGCCGGGGCCGGGAGAGGGCATGAATAGCGGGGATGGATGTCCCAACAGAATGACCCCGAGAGTGCAGGGAATTTTCTGTGCTATCTGCATTTGTCCGGCATTAGCTGTCACCATGGTGCACTTTTCCTACATTATTGTCACATTAACAGCTAATGCGCTTTAGTAAACATGCTTCTTAGAGTACCTGACTGCAGCATTCTTATTGTTTACTTTTTAAAATAGTAGATGTGAGGGCTCCTATTGTGAGACAAGGAATGGATATGGGGCATTTTAGTAATATTATAAAAGGGGGGAGGGGTTTTGAATTTAGCTCACACCTTTTTCAGAGGTAGCTCAAGGCCAGTTACATTCAGGAATAGTAGGCATCTTCCAGTCTCCAGAGGGCTGATAATCTAAGTTTGTACCTGAGGCAATAGAGGGTTAAATGACTTGTCCAGATGATAAGGAGCAGCAGTGGGATTTGAACCCTGGCTTCCTGTGTTTTTGTGTTTTCTGGTCACCGTATCTTGAAAAGGATATGGCAGAATTAGAAAAGGTACAGAGAAGAGCCACCAACATGGTAAAGGGGGTGGAAGAATACTCCTATGAGGAGAAATTAAAAGGTTAAGGCTCTTCAACTTGGAAAGGAGATGGCTGAGGGGAGACACAATAGGGGTCTATAGATTAATGTAAATGTAGATCATTGTTTACGCCATCAAAAAGTAGAAAGACTAGGGGATACACAATAAAGCTACAATGTAACCCATTTAAGAGAATAAGAGAAAAGAGTTTTTCACTCAACGCGTAATCAAACTCTGGAATTCATTACCAAAGGATGTAAGAACATAAGCTATGCCAAACTGGGTCAGACCAGATGATAAGGAGCAGCAGTGGGATTTGAACCCTGGCTTCCTGTGTTTTTGTGTTTTCTGGTCACCGTATCTTGAAAAGGATATGGCAGAATTAGAAAAGGTACAGAGAAGAGCCACCAACATGGTAAAGGGGGTGGAAGAATACTCCTATGAGGAGAAATTAAAAGGTTAAGGCTCTTCAACTTGGAAAGGAGATGGCTGAGGGGAGACACAATAGGGGTCTATAGATTAATGTAAATGTAGATCATTGTTTACGCCATCAAAAAGTAGAAAGACTAGGGGATACACAATAAAGCTACAATGTAACCCATTTAAGAGAATAAGAGAAAAGAGTTTTTCACTCAACGCGTAATCAAACTCTGGAATTCATTACCAAAGGATGTAAGAACATAAGCTATGCCAAACTGGGTCAGACCAATGTCCATCAAGCCCAGTATCCTGTTTCCAACAGTGGCCAATCTAAGCCACAAGTAGCTAGCGGTTTCCCCAGAAGACACAGGTTCCTTGATGCTTGTATTGGGACAAGCAGAGGATTTCCCGGGTCCCCTTTAAAAATGTAATAAAAGCTGTTAGTGTAGTGGGATTTAGAAACATAGAAACATAATGGCAGAAATGACCACATGGCCTATCTAGTCTGCCCTTCTATATCAACAACTACAACAGTCCTCTTTTTTCCTTTAGAGATCCTCTGTGTTTACACCATGCATTTTTGAATTCAGATACTGTCCTCATCTCTACCACCTCCACTGGGAGACTATTCCACAGATCCACTACTCTTTCCGTAAAGAAATATTTCCGCATATCACTCCTGAATCTATCCCCCTTCACCCTCATCCCATGTCCCCTCGTAGCAGAACGTGCTTTCAATTGAAAGGAGCTCTCCTCCTGTGCATTTATGCCACGGAGGTATTTAAATGTCTCAATCATATCACCTCTATCCTCTTTCCTCTAAAGTATATATATTAAAATCCTTAAGTCTGTCCTCATATGCTTCATAACATAGAGCACTAACCATTTTAGTAGCCACACTCTGCACAGACTCCAACCTGTTAAGATCCTTTTGAAGGTGCGGTCTCCAGAATTGCACACTATACTCCAAATGAGGTCGTACCAAAGACTTATACAGATGCACTATCACCTGCTTTCTTCTGCTGGCCATTCCTCTCCCTAGGCACCCAAGCATCCTTCTAGCTTTCGCTATTGCCTTTTCTACCTGTCTAGCTTCTTTAAGATCATCAGACACAATCACGCCTAGGTCCCGCTCTTCTTTTGTGGGCAGAAGTACTTCACCCCCTATACTATATCACTCCCTTGGATTGCTGCATCCCAAATGCTTGACCTTGCATATTTTAACATTAAATGTCAGCTGCTAAATTCTAGACCATTCTTCAAGCTTAGCTAGATCCCTCCTCATGTTATCTACACCTTCCGGAGTGTCTACTCTATTGCAGATTTTCATATCATCCGCAAAGATGCAAACCTTACCTGACAGCCCTTCTACAATATCACTAAACGAAGCTGTTAAAAAGAATCGGACCAAGGACAGATCCCTGGAGCACATCACTGATAACCTCCTTCTCCTCAGAGTGAGCACCATTTACCTGTACCCTTTGTTGCCTCCCACTCAACCAATTTCTAACCCAAGCAGTAACTTTAGGGTCCATCCCTAGGGTGCTCAGTTTGTTTATGCCGCCAGTCCGGAAGTGTCAAAGACTTTACTGAAATCTAAATACACCACATCTAGGGATCTCCCTTGGTCCAACTCCCTGATCACCCAGTCAAAAAAATCAATCAGATTTGTCTGACAAGACCTGCCTCTGGTGAATACTTGCTACCTCGTATCTGGTAATCCGTTGGACTCCAGATACCTCACTATTTTCTCTTTCAGCTGCGCTTCCAATAATTTACTCAACATGGTTAAACTAGCCGGCCTGTAGTTTTCAACCTTAAAAAAGGATTTGGACAAGTTCCTGGAGGAAAAGTCCATAAACTATTATTAAAGAGGATCTGGGAAATCCACTGCTTACCATGAGATGAGCATTGCAGAACCTGTGTGCCATTTTGGGAATCTGCCAAGTACTTGTGACCTGCATTGGCCACTGTTGGATTTGATGGGCTTTGATCTGACCCAGTATGGCATTTCTTATGTTCTTGTGAGATGTGGCGTGAAAGGTAAAGGGAGGAGCTGGTTCAGAGGCATGAAAACTCCCATGGTCAAGGATTTCTCTCGCAGACCTGCAGTGCGTGGGGCTCATCATTAGCTATTAGGAAAGGCCCCTAGTTTTTAGCAATCCTACAGCAGAATTTGCGTAGACCTGCAGAATCTCCCCTTTCCGATGGTTTTCTATTAAATAACACACATTTATAATTTAGTAAAAATATGATAAAAATGACAATAACAGATTTAAAATCAAAATGTAAAACACTTTTTGATCAGGCAGACAAACTATAATTATCCTAACAAAGTACAAAAATCCAAGCTACAAGTGAGAATATGCGTCCAGCTTTTTTTTTTTTAATTTATAAAGAAAGCAGGTACACCTGTGGTTCTCAACCCATTCCTCTGGGACCCCTAGGTCAGTCAGGTTTTCAGGATATCCACAATGAATATGCATGAGATAGATCTGCAGAAGCAAAAACAGGAAGCGGCAGATTCAACACCCAATAAATTTATTATAACCAAATAAGTGGCCTAAGCCCAACACAGGCCGTGTTTCGTATACAACTTCCTCAGGGGCTATCAGGACACACTAAAAAATAAATTATAAAACCATATTAGTATGAACAAACAATAAATAAACCAAAAAAGAAGGGTTAAAAAATATAAAAAAAATAAAAAATTATAGCACGAATATACAATATTCATAAAATAAAGGCGAAATGGACTACATCAAATGACTTGATGAGAAAACTCATCAATAATAATCAATTAAAATCATAAAAAACCATATATAGTCACTGAAAATAAACCCTAATCTATTCAATAAACTGTACTATGGATCTAATGACATATAAGTCTATACAATAAACTGTTCTATAGATCTGATGACATATAAATATGTATACATACATAAATAGAATAAATAAATAAATTAAAAATGCTAAATGGAATCCAATTAAAAATTAAAAAATTACCAGGCAATTTGTAATCATACAAACATATACAACAGAAAATGTAAAAAATGCCATATACAAACATTTAAAATTGAATCCTCACATATTAAATGAATTATGCTATAAGTCAGTTAACATATAAATATGTATACATACATATACCTTAAGTATATAAATAAAAAATTATCAAATAAATAAATAACTAAAAAAACTGAGAGGAATACAAAAGATAAAATCAAACATTTATATTTGTACATGAATATACCAAAAATGTAAAAAAGTAAAAAACAACTATGTACAATCAAAGATGAGAAGGGATGAGGAGACTAAAGGAGTAGGTCTAATTGAATAACAATAATGTTAATACTAAAAAACTATATGTAAAATTGAACATTACCTGTGGGTGTGATGTGCATAAACTGCACCAGGCTCAAAAAAGACAATGGAGGTCGCAACTAACAGAAAAACTTCTGAAGATTAAAAATAAGAGCGGAAAACTTACGCCAAAATAGACAATAAAAGAATAAAGTCATATACGAATATTGCACTCTACTTTAGAAGAATAATAACAGTAAATGAAAATATTAAATATAAATGAACAATAAATAAAATATGTAAGAGATAAGAATATACTACTATATACTGGGGAATAGAAGGTGTTGGATACTACCCCCATAAAAATATAAATATATTTCTAATTATAAAAAAATATATAAATATATATACCCCCATTCAAAATACATAGTCATACACATAAGTCAATGGTAGAATGATAGATCAAATAAAAAATGTATAGGTAATACAAGCCAAAAAGTAGAGTGCAATATTCGTATATGACTTTATTCTTTTATTGTCTATTTTGGCGTAAGTTTTCCGCTCTTATTTTTAATCTTCAGAAGTTTTTCTGTTAGTTGCGACCTCCATTGTCTTTTTTGAGCCTGGTGCAGTTTATGCACATCAGAGTGAGCACCATTTACCTGTACCCTTTGTTGCCTCCCACTCAACCAGTTTATGCACATCACACCCACAGGTAATGTTCAATTTTACATATAGTTTTTTAGTATTAACATTATTGTTATTCAATTAGACCTACTCCTTTAGTCTCCTCATCCCTTCTCATCTTTGATTGTACATAGTTGTTTTTTACTTTTTTACATTTTTGGTATATTCATGTACAAATATAAATGTTTGATTTTATCTTTTGTATTCCTCTCAGTTTTTTTAGTTATTTATTTATTTGATAATTTTTTATTTATATACTTAAGGTATATGTATGTATACATATTTATATGTTAACTGACTTATAGCATAATTCATTTAATATGTGAGGATTCAATTTTAAATGTTTGTATATGGCATTTTTTACATTTTCTGTTGTATATGTTTGTATGATTACAAATTGCCTGGTAATTTTTTAATTTTTAATTGGATTCCATTTAGCATTTTTAATTTATTTATTTATTCTATTTATGTATGTATACATATTTATATGTCATCAGATCTATAGAACAGTTTATTGTATAGACTTATATGTCATTAGATCCATAGTACAGTTTATTGAATAGATTAGGGTTTATTTTCAGTGACTATATGGTTTTTTATGATTTTAATTGATTATTATTGATGAGTTTTCTCAGCAAGTCATTTGATGTAGTCCATTTCGCCTTTATTTTATGAATACTGTATATTCGTGCTATAATTTTTTATTTTTTTATATTTTTTAACCCTTCTTTTTTGGTTTATTTATTGTTTGTTCATACTAATATGGTTTTATAATTTATTTTTTAGTGTGTCCTGATAGCCCCTGATGAAGTTGTATACGAAACACGGCCTGTGTTGGGCTTAGGCCACTTATTTGGTTATAATAAATTTATTGGGTGTTGAATCTGCCGCTTCCTGTTTTTGCTTCTGCTCGTTTGAGTGGCTAGCGCTGTTTCTTTGTGGACCCTGAGATAGATCTGCATGCACTGCTTCCATTGTTTGCAGATCTATCTCATGCATATTCATTGTGGATATCCTGAAAACCTGAATGGCCTGGGGGGTCCCAGAGGACTGTGTTGGGAATCACTGGTCTAATCTATACAGTTAGTATTTTTTTCTGGCTCTCAGCTTGTTGCACTAAGTTCAAATCTTGCTTCCTCCACTGATCTTAGACAATTAAATTCATTCCCTGTTGTCTCAGGTATGTGTGTAAGCCATCTTCGGTGGCAAATAACACTAGTATCTGATCTGTAACTTGCTTGGATATGGTTTCAATATTGGTTCTCAGTAGTGTTCCTTTTAAGCTGAGCAGGTGCACATCAGCTGTTTCTGTATAGTCAGGTCGTAATTGCCTTTGAGTTCCACTTCCTGGTTGCCGGCAGTTAATCTGGTATTACGATAGCTACTTGCCAATCCTCAGGTATCATAGACTACCACATTCTAATGGTAGACTACCAGCCACAGATCTGCAATTTTGTTTTTAAGTTCTTTACAAAACTTTGGGATGTTTATCATCCATTCCTGGTAATTTACCTCTTATTTTGTCAATTTGCTCTATTATATCTTCCAGATTCATAGTGATATTCTTTATTTTCTTGGAGTCATCACCATCAAAGAGGGTTTCCAATATAGGAACCTTTCTGGCATCCTCTTCAGTGAGGACCAAAGCAAATAATTAATTTAGGGGCCCTTTTACTAAAGTGCACATTTTAACTCATGGCAACAGCTACCACAGGTTTAAAAAAGGCCAGTATAGTAAAAACCTGCATTAACCTCTTAACCCATGATGGGGTAGTAACTGGGTAGACTTTGGGCAGAGTGGGCATGGACTGCACATGGCAATTAGGGGCATGTTTACTAAACCCCATGTTGGTAATGTGCATATGACTATATTACCAGTGCACAGCTTTCCGCTAGATGCAGGAGAGTGGGTACATTTGTCTTCCTGCATTTACCATGGCACATGGTGATAAAATGGCCATGGGAGGTGGCATTAGTTGAACCCGTGGTATATGCAACTTATAGACATTTCTGTCTGCTTGCATAGACCCTAACCTCTGTGGACAGAGGAAAACTGTCATGGGCTCGGGGACTACCTGCAGCTCCTAAAAGGTTAGATGGGGGGAGGGGGAGTGAGGTCGCGAAGGGATCGGTCCTGGGACTGATACTGTTCAATGTATTTGTGAGTGACATTGCGGAAGGAATGAATGGAAAAGTCTGTCTTTTTGCAGAAGACACAAAAATTTGCAACAGAGTGGACACTTCTGAGGGAGTGGACAACATGAGGAAAGATCTACAAACACTGGAAGAATGGTCTAATGCTTGGCAGTTAAGATTTAATTTGAAGTGCAGAGTCATGCACTTGGGATGCAGAAATCCAAAGGAAATGTATGCAACAGGCAGACAGAGGTTGGTGTGCACAGTCTAGGAGAGGGACGTTGGAATGCTAGTGTCAGAGGATGTCAAGGTGGCGAAACAATGCGATAAGGGTGGTAGCCAAAGCCAGAAGGATGCTGGGCTGCATACAGAGAGGAATAAGCAGCAGAAAGGAGGAGGTATTACTGCCCCTGTACAAGTAGTTGGCAAGGCCTCACTTGGAGTATTGTGTTCAGTTTTGGAGATCATATCTCACAAAGAACATAAAAAGACTTGAAACAGTTCAGAGGAAGGCAACCAAAATAATTCAGAGCCTGTGACAGACAGACGACAGAAGGTGATGGTAAACAGAACTCACTCGGATGAAAGGAAGGTGATTATTGGCATGCCCCAGGGATCGGTCCTGGGACCGGTACTGTTCGATGTATTTGTGGGTGATATTGCTGAAGAACTGAATGGAAAAGTTTGCCTTTTTGCAGATGACATAAAAATTTGCAACAGAGTGGACACTTCTGAGGGAGTGGACAACATGAGGAAAGATCTACAAAAGCTGGAAGAATGGTCTAATGCTTGGCAGTTAAGATTTAATGTGAAGAAGTGCAGTGTCATGCACTTGTGATGCAGAAATCCAAGGGAATTGTATGCGATAGGGGGCAAGAGGTTGGTGTGCATGGACAAGGAGAAGGACCTCGGAGTGACTGTTTCTGAGGATCTAAAGGTGGTGAAAGAGTGCGACAAGGCGGAGGCCAAAGCCAGATGGATGCGGGGTTGCATACAGAGTAATAACCAGCAGAAAGGAGGAGGTACTAATGCCACTGTACAAGTCAATGTGAGGCCTCACTTGGAGTATTGTGTTCAGTTTTGGAGACCATATCTCGCAAAGGATATAAAAAGACTTGAAATGATTCTGCGCCAGAAAACGTATGAAAAGAGATTTGAAGATCTAAATATGTATATGCTAGGAGGGACAAGGGAAATATGATACAGACCTTTAAATACTTAAACTGGAATTATGTAAATTTTTGATTGCCTTTTTCAGCACCAGTTCTATTGTCAAAACGTTTAATGTACCTGTTGTTTTAATTGCAAACCGCTTTGATTCCCTGATATAGTAGTATATAAAACTCACAAATAAATAAAGGGTATTAATGAACAAACAAACCTTTTTCTAAGACGGGGAAACTGCAAGGGGGTAAACTGAAAGGCAACAATAGGAAATACTTTTTCATTGATAGGATGGTGGATGCTTGGAATGCCCTCCCGATGGAAGTGCTAAAGAATAAAATCAAAATAAATTTAACCATTTCTTATATGTCAACAAATAGGGGTGACCTACACAAAGCGGTGGGTACACCCCTAAACAAAAGCATGAGGAGGGGTGACCTGTACAGATTGGCAGGTGCACCTACTCTTGTCATCTTGCTGGACAGACTAGATGGACCATGCTGGTCTTTATCTGTCATCATATACTATGTTACTATGCCAGGAGACGTATGAGAAGAGACTTGAAGACCTAAATATGTATACCCCAGAGGACATGAGGGACAGGGGAGATATGATACCCAAGTACAAAACTCTCCTGATAACATTTAAAATTCTCCATCACCTATCCGCATCCTTCCTGGAAGATCTCCTACATCGGACTCCTGACAACAGAGAGAGAAAAACAAATATGATAAACACTCTTACCATTCTATCTATAGCCAGAAAAAGCTCCCAATTCGCCAGGAACAGAGCCTTTACCCCTCTTCGCCCCTCTACTATGGAACTCCCTACCTGCTCCTATTCGTCTCATATAAGGATAAGTAAGGATTTGAGGGTTTCTTTGTTTGGTTTTTTTTTTATTACATTGCTAGTTCTCTGACTGGGAGCTCTTAAAAAGGTTTTGTGTATACTTTTTAAAAGCAAGGTTACTTACATTTTTGCTGTTTTAGGGGAACTTTACTGGAGTACAGTAGGTTGCTGAACTCTGTAACCTCCGCAGGTTCAGAAACTGCTAACACCTAATCAGGAGTTAGTGGGCCTGTTTCCTGTGTGCAGTTGAAGCCTGCATAAAAGGCTCCTGTGCCCTGCCCTATTGAGGCTTCCCTAACCAGGGCTCCACACATCAAACAGTAAGTAAGGATTTGAGGGTTTCTTTGTTTGGTTTTTTTTTATTACATTGCTAGCTCTCTGTCTGGGAGCTCTTAAAAGGGTTTTGTGTATACTTTTTAAAAGCAAGGTTACTTACATTTTTGCTGTTTTAGGGGAACTTTACTGGAGCACAGTAGGTTGCTGAAATCTGTAACCTCCGCAGGTTCAGAAACTGCTAACACCTAATCAGGAGTTAGTGGGCCTGTTTCCTGTGTGCAGTTGAAGCCTGCATAAAAGGCTCCTGTGCCCTGCCCTTTTGAGGCTTCCCTAACCAGGGCTCCACACATCAAACAGTAAGTAAGGATTTGAGGGTTTCTTTGTTTGGTTTTTTTTTTATTACATTGCTAGCTCTCTGTCTGGGAGCTCTTAAAAGGGTTTTGTGTATACTTTTTAAAAGCAAGGTTACTTACATTTTTGCTGTTTTAGGGGAACTTTACTGGAGCACAGTAGGCTGCTGAACTCTGTAACCTCCGCAGGTTCAGAAACTGCTAACACCTAATCAGGAGTTAGTGGGCCTGTTTCCTGTGTGCAGTTGAAGCCTGCATAAAAGGCTCCTGTGCCCTGCCCTTTTGAGGCTTTCCTAACCAGGGCTCCACACATCAAACAGTAAGTAAGGATTTGAGGGTTTCTTTGTTTGTTTGTTTTTTATTACATTGCTAGCTCTCTGACTGGGAGCTCTTAAAAGGGTTTTGTGTATACTTTTTAAAAGCAAGGTTACTTACATTTTTGCTGTTTTAGGGGAACTTTACTGGAGCACAGTAGGTTGCTGAACTCTGTAACCTCCGCAGGTTCAGAAACTGCTAACACCTAATCAGGAGTTAGTGGGCCTGTTTCCTGTGTGCAGTTGAAGCCTGCATAAAAGGCTCCTGTGCCCTGCCCTTTTGAGGCTTCCCTAACCAGGGCTCCACACATCAAACAGTAAGTAAGGATTTGAGGGTTTCTTTGTTTGATTTTTTTTATTACATTGCTAGCTCTCTGTCTGGGAGCTCTTAAAAGGGTTTTGTGTATACTTTTTAAAAGCAAGGTTACTTACATTTTTGCTGTTTTAGGGGAACTTTACTGGAGCACAGTAGGTTGCTGAACTCTGTAACCTCCGCAGGTTCAGAAACTGCTAACACCTAATCAGGAGTTAGTGGGCCTGTTTCCTGTGTGCAGTTGAAGCCTGCATAAAAGGCTCCTGTGCCCTGCCCTTTTGAGGCTTTCCTAACCAGGGCTCCACACATCAAACAGTAAGCAAGGATTTGAGGGTTTCTTTGTTTGGTTTTTTTTATTACATTGCTAGCTCTCTGACTGGGAGCTCTTAAAAGGGTTTTGTGTATACTTTTTAAAAGCAAGGTTACTTACATTTTTGCTGTTTTAGGGGAACTTTACTGGAGCACAGTAGGTTGCTGAACTCTGTAACCTCCGCAGGTTCAGAAACTGCTAACACCTAATCAGGAGTTAGTGGGCCTGTTTCCTGTGTGCAGTTGAAGCCTGCATAAAAGGCTCCTGTGCCCTGCCCTTTTGAGGCTTTCCTAACCAGGGCTCCACACATCAAACAGTAAGCAAGGATTTGAGGGTTTCTTTGTTTGTTTGTTTTTTATTACATTGCTAGCTCTCTGACTGGGAGCTCTTAAAAGGGTTTTGTGTATACTTTTTAAAAGCAAGGTTACTTACATTTTTGCTGTTTTAGGGGAACTTTACTGGAGCACAGTAGGTTGCTGAACTCTGTAACCTCCGCAGGTTCAGAAACTGCTAACACCTAATCAGGAGTTAGTGGGCCTGTTTCCTGTGTGCAGTTGAAGCCTGCATAAAAGGCTCCTGTGCCCTGCCCTTTTGAGGCTTCCCTAACCAGGGCTCCACACATCAAACAGTAAGTAAGGATTTGAGGGTTTCTTTGTTTGGTTTTTTTTTATTACATTGCTAGCTCTCTGTCTGGGAGCTCTTAAAAGGGTTTTGTGTATACTTTTTAAAAGCAAGGTTACTTACATTTTTGCTGTTTTAGGGGAACTTTACTGGAGCACAGTAGGCTGCTGAACTCTGTAACCTCCGCAGGTTCAGAAACTGCTAACA
This sequence comes from Ichthyophis bannanicus, assembly GCA_033557465.1. NCBI lineage: Eukaryota > Metazoa > Chordata > Amphibia > Gymnophiona > Ichthyophiidae > Ichthyophis > Ichthyophis bannanicus. Next base: position 87,228,074 of record CM066043.1, read on the forward strand.
CCTAATCAGGAGTTAGTGGGCCTGTTTCCTGTGTGCAGTTGAAGCCTGCATAAAAGGCTCCTGTGCCCTGCCCTTTTGAGGCTTTCCTAACCAGGGCTCCACACATCAAACAGTAAGTAAGGATTTGAGGGTTTCTTTGTTTGTTTGTTTTTTATTACATTGCTAGCTCTCTGACTGGGAGCTCTTAAAAGGGTTTTGTGTATACTTTTTAAAAGCAAGGTTACTTACATTTTTGCTGTTTTAGGGAAACTTTACTGGAGCACAGTAGGTTGCTGAACTCTGTAACCTCCGCAGGTTCAGAAACTGCTAACACCTAATCAGGAGTTAGTGGGCCTGTTTCCTGTGTGCAGTTGAAGCCTGCATAAAAGGCTCCTGTGCCCTGCCCTTTTGAGGCTTCCCTAACCAGGGCTCCACACATCAAACAGTAAGTAAGGATTTGAGGGTTTCTTTGTTTGTTTGTTTTTTATTACATTGCTAGCTCTCTGTCTGGGAGCTCTTAAAAGGGTTTTGTGTATACTTTTTAAAAGCAAGGTTACTTACATTTTTGCTGTTTTAGGGGAACTTTACTGGAGCACAGTAGGTTGCTGAACTCTGTAACCTCCGCAGGTTCAGAAACTGCTAACACCTAATCAGGAGTTAGTGGGCCTGTTTCCTGTGTGCAGTTGAAGCCTGCATAAAAGGCTCCTGTGCCCTGCCCTTTTGAGGCTTTCCTAACCAGGGCTCCACACATCAAACAGTAAGCAAGGATTTGAGGGTTTCTTTGTTTGGTTTTTTTTATTACATTGCTAGCTCTCTGACTGGGAGCTCTTAAAAGGGTTTTGTGTATACTTTTTAAAAGCAAGGTTACTTACATTTTTGCTGTTTTAGGGGAACTTTACTGGAGCACAGTAGGTTGCTGAACTCTGTAACCTCCGCAGGTTCAGAAACTGCTAACACCTAATCAGGAGTTAGTGGGCCTGTTTCCTGTGTGCAGTTGAAGCCTGCATAAAAGGCTCCTGTGCCCTGCCCTTTTGAGGCTTTCCTAACCAGGGCTCCACACATCAAACAGTAAGCAAGGATTTGAGGGTTTCTTTGTTTGTTTGTTTTTTATTACATTGCTAGCTCTCTGACTGGGAGCTCTTAAAAGGGTTTTGTGTATACTTTTTAAAAGCAAGGTTACTTACATTTTTGCTGTTTTAGGGGAACTTTACTGGAGCACAGTAGGTTGCTGAACTCTGTAACCTCCGCAGGTTCAGAAACTGCTAACACCTAATCAGGAGTTAGTGGGCCTGTTTCCTGTGTGCAGTTGAAGCCTGCATAAAAGGCTCCTGTGCCCTGCCCTTTTGAGGCTTCCCTAACCAGGGCTCCACACATCAAACAGTAAGTAAGGATTTGAGGGTTTCTTTGTTTGGTTTTTTTTATTACATTGCTAGCTCTCTGACTGAGAGCTCTTAAAAGGGTTTTGTGTATACTTTTTAAAAGCAAGGTTACTTACATTTTTGCTGTTTTAGGGGAACTTTACTGGAGCACAGTAGGTTGCTGAACTCTGTAACCTCCGCAGGTTCAGAAACTGCTAACACCTAATCAGGAGTTAGTGGGCCTGTTTCCTGTGTGCAGTTGAAGCCTGCATAAAAGGCTCCTGTGCCCTGCCCTTTTGAGGCTTCCCTAACCAGGGCTCCACACATCAAACAGTAAGTAAGGATTTGAGGGTTTCTTTGTTTGGTTTTTTTTTTATTACATTGCTAGCTCTCTGTCTGGGAGCTCTTAAAAGGGTTTTGTGTATAATTTTTAAAAGCAAGGTTACTTACATTTTTGCTGTTTTAGGGGAACTTTACTGGAGCACAGTAGGTTGCTGAACTCTGTAACCTCCGCAGGTTCAGAAACTGCTAACACCTAATCAGGAGTTAGTGGGCCTGTTTCCTGTGTGCAGTTGAAGCCTGCATAAAAGGCTCCTGTGCCCTGCCCTTTTGAGGCTTTCCTAACCAGGGCTCCACACATCAAACAGTAAGCAAGGATTTGAGGGTTTCTTTGTTTGGTTTTTTTTTATTACATTGCTAGCTCTCTGACTGGGAGCTCTTAAAAGGGTTTTGTGTATACTATTTAAAAGCAAGGTTACTTACATTTTTGCTGTTTTAGGGGAACTTTACTGGAGCACAGTAGGTTGCTGAACTCTGTAACCTCCGCAGGTTCAGAAACTGCTAACACCTAATCAGGAGTTAGTGGGCCTGTTTCCTGTGTGCAGTTGAAGCCTGCATAAAAGGCTCCTGTGCCCTGCCCTTTTGAGGCTTTCCTAACCAGGGCTCCACACATCAAACAGTAAGCAAGGATTTGAGGGTTTCTTTGTTTGGTTTTTTTTTATTACATTGCTAGCTCTCTGACTGGGAGCTCTTAAAAGGGTTTTGTGTATACTTTTTAAAAGCAAGGTTACTTACATTTTTGCTGTTTTAGGGGAACTTTACTGGAGCACAGTAGGTTGCTGAACTCTGTAACCTCCGCAGGTTCAGAAACTGCTAACACCTAATCAGGAGTTAGTGGGCCTGTTTCCTGTGTGCAGTTGAAGCCTGCATAAAAGGCTCCTGTGCCCTGCCCTTTTGAGGCTTTCCTAACCAGGGCTCCACACATCAAACAGTAAGCAAGGATTTGAGGGTTTCTTTGTTTGGGTTTTTTTTATTACATTGCTAGCTCTCTGACTGGGAGCTCTTAAAAGGGTTTTGTGTATACTTTTTAAAAGCAAGGTTACTTACATTTTTGCTGTTTTAGGGGAACTTTACTGGAGCACAGTAGGTTGCTGAACTCTGTAACCTCCGCAGGTTCAGAAACTGCTAACACCTAATCAGGAGTTAGTGGGCCTGTTTCCTGTGTGCAGTTGAAGCCTGCATAAAAGGCTCCTGTGCCCTGCCCTTTTGAGGCTTCCCTAACCAGGGCTCCACACATCAAACAGTAAGTAAGGATTTGAGGGTTTCTTTGTTTGGTTTTTTTTTATTACATTGCTAGCTCTCTGACTGGGAGCTCTTAAAAGGGTTTTGTGTATACTCTTTAAAAGCAAGGTTACTTACATTTTTGCTGTTTTAGGGGAACTTTACTGGAGCACAGTAGGTTGCTGAACTCTGTAACCTCCGCAGGTTCAGAAACTGCTAACATCTAATCAGGAGTTAGTTCCCTCCCTACCCACCCCGACTCCCACCCACCCCTAGTGAGCAGTCTTGCTTTATAGGGCACCTCCCCCTTTAGCAAATCACAGTGAATTGGACCAGCACATATTGAATATCATTAAAGAGATTTAACTGCTTTTTCTCTGAAAGGACAGCTGCGAAACCAGCTGGTACTTGGTAGATCTCTCTCTTTTGCTTTAACAGATACCTAAGCTCCACAAACAGAACAATGGCTGGGAAAAATCGTATTGCTAAAGCTGTTGCCCCCGTTACAGCTTCTGCCTCGGTCCAGACAGAGGTCCTAATGCCAGTTGAAGAACCGGTTCCATGTGCAGGGTGCCTGCATGCTGAAGCTCTGCGGAAACAAGTGTAGGAACTCAGAGAGGAGGTGGCGAGGCTGAGGAGCATTCAAGACAGTGAGAAGTACATTGATGAGATGCTTCTTGCAGCAACCAGGCTCGCCAGCACAGGAGAAGATGGGTGCCAACAGAATGTCGATGGTTGGACAAAAGTCACCAGAGCCTGCAAAATCACCAATCCAACTTCTCCAGCCCTTGAATTGAAGAACCATTATGCAGCCCTGGAAGTGGAGGAGGTGAAAGCATCCCTGGAAAGGGAAGAACCAGAGTTCAAGTACCCCATAGTTGCGGAATCAGTGACCAGAAGGAAACGAAGGGTAGTGGTTGTTGGAGACTCTCTTCTGAGGGATACTGAGGCGTCCATCTGCCGACCAGACTTGATGTCCAGAGAGGTATGCTGTCTGCCTGGTGCCAAGATCCAAGATGTTACGGAGAGTTTGCCGAGACTCATCAAGCCCACTGACTATTACCCAATGTTGCTAATCCATGTTGGAACAAATGATACTGCCAGGTATACCTCGGAATGTATCAAAAGTGACTTCATGGCTCTGGGACAGAGGGTGAAGCAGGTAGGTGCACAGGTGGTGTTCTCTTCAATCCTCCCTGTTGAGGGTAAAGGCCAAGGCAGAGAGGCTCGCATCCTGGAGATGAATGCATGGCTGCGTGGATGGTGTCTTCGAGAGCGTTTTGGTTTCCTAGACCATGGGATGCTGTTCCAAGGGTTGCAGAGCAGAGATGGCATCCATCTGTCCAAGAAAGGTCAACGCATCTTTGGTAGTAGACTGGCTAATCTACTGAAGAGGGCTTTAAACTAGATTCGTTGGGGATGGGTGAAGAAAGCCCCCAGGTAAGTGAAAGCCCCCAGGTAGGTGATACATTAAATACCTTTATGGAAATGGGTAACAGGGGTAACATATGGAAAGCAGTGTGTATTAATGCTCGTAGCATGGGAAATAAGATCCCTGAAGTTGAAGCTTTGGTGGGAGTGGCTGACTTGGATTTAGTGGCAGTTACAGAAACATGGTTCACAGAAAACCATGACTGGGATGTAACTATACCTGGCTATACTTTATTCAGAAAGGACAGGGTAGGAAGAAGGGGAGGAGGAGTGGCACTATATGTAAAAAACTACTATTAAAGCTTTGGAATTACAGAGCTTAAAAGGGAGAGAGGAGGCATTGTGGGTTAAACTAGAAAGAGGGAAAGAGAAATCTATTTGCATTGGTGTGATATACAGACCTCCCTCACAAGAGGAAGAGGTGGACAGAGAGTTAATTGAAGACATACGCAGCATTGCTAGGAAAGGGGAAGTGCTACTGCTAGGAGATTTCAATATGCTAGATGTTGATTGGCACATTCCTGCTGCAGTATCATCTAGAAGTAAGGAGATCCTGGATTCTCTACAGGGAGAACTATTCAGGAAATTGGTAACAGACCCCACACGTGAAGGGGCCATACTGGACTTGGTGCTTACCAATTGTGAAAGTGTTTCTGATGTTGTAGTGGGAGATCATTTTGCATCCAGTGATCACCAGATGGTGTGGTTCAGTATTAGGACTAGGGCTGTTAGAATCCATTCCAAGGTGAAGATCTTAGACTTTAGGAAGACTAACTTTGCGAAGATGGGCCAATACCTCAGGGAGTCGTTAGTGGGATGGGAACAGCTGGGGGATGTAGAAAAACAGTGGGCAAAACTGAAAGGGAGTATTTTAAAGGCAACCAACCTTTTTGTTAAAATGGTAAATAAAGGCAAAAGGAACAGGAGACCGCTATGGTTTTCGAAGGAAGTAGCTGAAAAAGTCAAGAAAAAGAGGGAGGCCTTCATGAAATACAAGAGATCACAGAGAGAGGAAGACAGGCATCTGTATTTGGAAAAACTTAGAGAAGCTAGCAAAGTAGTCAAGAAGGCAAAGATTCAAAAGGAGGAGGAAAGAGCCAATGCAATAAAATGGAGGGATAAGACATTTTTCAGATATATTAGTGAGAAGAGGAAGGGCAAAAGTGGTATTGTCAGACTCAAGGGTGCAGGGGGGGAATATGTAGAAGCTGATAAGGATAAAGCGGAATTGCTTAACAAATATTTTTGTTCTGTGTTCACAGATGAAGAACCAGGAGCAGGACCTCAGAAAACACCCACAAATAAGAACAGAAGCGAGGGACATCTTAAACAATTTTCAGAAGACTGTGTTCGTGAGAAACTAGCTCAACTTAAAGTAGACAAAGCGATGGGACCGGATGGGATACACCCTAGAATACTGAGGGAACTTGGGGACGTTCTAGCTACTCCACTGACTGACCTTTTCAATGCCTCGTTGGAGTCGGGAGTGGTGCCAAAGGACTGGAGAGAGGCTCATGTGGTGCCTTTACACAAAAGCGGAAGTAAGGATGTGGTTGAAAACTACAGGCCGGTTAGTTTAACTTCGGTGGTGAGTAAATTATTGGAAACGTTGCTGAAAGAGAAAATAGTGAGGTTTCTGGAGTCCGGCAGATTACAGGATCCGAGGCAGCATGGATTCACCAGAGGCAGGTCTTGTCAGACAAATCTGATCGATTTCTTTGACTGGGTGACCAGGGAGTTGGACCTAGGGAGAGCTCTAGATGTGGTGTATTTAGATTTCAGTAAAGCCTTTGACACTGTTCCTCACAGGCGACTTATAAACAAACTGAGCACCCTAGGGATGGACCCTAAAGTTACTGCTTGGGTTAGAAATTGGTTGGGTGGGAGGCGACAAAGAGTACAAGTAAATGGAGCTCACTCTGAGGAGAAGGATGTTACCAGTGGTGTGCCCCAGGGATCTGTCCTTGGTCCGATTCTTTTTAACATCTTTGTTAGTGATATAGCGGAAGGGCTGTCGGGTAAGGTTTGCCTCTTTGCGGATGATACCAAAATCTGCAATAGAGTAGATACCCAGGAAGGTGTAGATAACACGAGGAGGGATCTAGCTAAGCTTGAAGAATGGTCTAGAATTTGGCAGCTGGGATTTAATGTTAAAAAATGTAAGGTCATGCATTTGGGCTGCAGCAATCCAAGGGAGCAATACAGTATAGGAGGTGAAGTACTTTTGTCCACTAAAGAAGAGCGGGACCTAGGCGTGGTTGTGTCTGATGATCTTAAAGTAGCTAAACAGGTAGAAAAGGCGACGGCAAAAGCTAGAAGGATGCTTGGGTGCATACGGAGAGGAATGGCTAGCAGAAAAAAGGAGGTGATAATGCCTCTGTATAAGTCTTTGGTGCGACCTCATTTGGAGTATGGTGTGCAATTCTGGAGACCGCACCTTCAAAAGGATGTGAACAGGATGGAGTCGGTGCAGAGGGTTGCTACTAAAATGATTAATGGGCTTCATTATAAAGCATATGAGGACCGACTTAAGGATCTTAATATGTACACCTTAGAGGAAAGGCGGGATAGAGGTGATATGATTGAGATGTTTAAATACCTCCGTGGCATAAATGTTCAGGGAGAGAGCCTCTTTCAATTGAAAGCAAGTTCTGCTACGAGGGGACATGGGATGAGGGTGAAGGGAGATAGATTCAGGAGTGCTATGCGGAAATATTTCTTTACGGAAAGAGTAGTGGATCCGTGGAATAGTCTCCCAGTGGAGGTAGTAGAGATGAGGACAGTAACTGAATTCAAAAAAGCATGGGACCAACACAGAGGATCTCTAAAGGTAAAAAGTGGACTGTTGTAGTTGTTGTTATGGAAGGACAGACTAGATGGGCCTTGTGGTCTTTTTCTGTCATCATGTTTCTATGTTTCTATATGAGATTTGGCAACCTTTCGTAAAGCAATCAAAACACACCTATTACACCTTGCTTTCGGCCATGTAACTTAAAGCCATATCCATCAATATCATACTCAAGATCCTGTCAGATTGTAAATAGTTCCCATTTCTTATATGCTACTGTATATGATCTATTGATCTATCAATGTAAATAAGTTAATTGTTGTATATCTTGTTCACATGTTCCTTGTAATATGTTAAATGTAAACTGTTCTATGTAAGATGTTATTTTGTAAACCGTGCTGATCATGAATAGTGTGGTATAAAACCAAATAAATAAATAAATTTTAAGTGTTTAAAAGTCTGTATCAATGAACAAACAAACCTTTTTCAAAGAAGGGAAATCTATAAGACTAGAAGGCACACAATGAAGCTGCAAGGAGGTAAACTTAAAAACAATATCAGAAAATACTTTGTCACTGAAAGGGTGGTGGATGCTTGGAATGCCCTCCCGATGAAGGAGGTGGGGCAAATACAGTGACAGAATGCAAAATGGCATGGGACAGACACAGTGGATCCCTTTATAGCAAGAGGATGAAATCAAAGCAAATTTAAGTATCTTTTAATAGAGAGGGGCTGACCTGCATGGAGCAGCAGGTACAACCCTAAACACAGGCATAGAGTGGGGGTGATCTCCACGGATCTGCAGTTACAACTACTCTTGCCCCCTTACTGGGCAGACTGATGGACCATACTGGTCTTTATCTGCTGTCATATACTACAGTATGTTACTATGTAAGGCAGGAAAACTTGAAAGGGGCAATGAGCTTCTTTTTTTTAGAAGGATGGGGCAATGGAAGGCAGAGGATGAGAGTGTTAGGAGGAAGGGAGAAGGGGAGCGAGTCTGGAAGGGGAACAGAGAGTGGGGGAACATCAGCAGAGAGTTTGGAAGGGTGAGGGGAAGAGTGCAGGTGTTGGAGGTTAAAGGGATAAATGCATGGGGACAAAAGGGCACAATTTATATATGCACTTCACCTCCGCACCACAGACACACACACAGGCGCCCCAACTCCACAGTACATACACTCACACAGGCACCTCTCCTCTGCACCACACATTCACACAGGCACCCCACCCACCCACGTACCCCAGCTCTGCACCACACACACACACACACAGGCGCCCTGACTCCACAGTACATACACTCACACAGGCACCTCTCCTCTGCACCACACATTCACACAGGCACCCCACCCACCCACGTACCCCAGCTCTGCACCACAGACACACACACACACACAGGTGCCCCGACTCCACAGTACATACACTCACACAGGCACCTCTCCTCTGCACCACACATTCACCCCACCCACCCACGTACCCCAACTCTGCACCACAGACACACACACAGGCGCCCCGACTCCACAGTACATACACTCACACAGGCACCTCTCCTCTGCACCACACATTCACACAGGCACCCAACCCACCCACGTACCCCAACTCTGCACCACAGACACACACACACACACAGGTGCCCCGACTCCACAGTACATACACTCACACAGGCACCTCTCCTCTGCACCACACATTCACACAGGCACCCCACCCACCCACGTACCCCAACTCTGCACCACAGACACACACACAGGCGCCCCGACTCCACAGTACATACACTCACACAGGCACCTCTCCTCTGCACCACACATTCACACAGGCACCCCCCCCCCCCTCACACGTACCCCAACTCTGCACCACAGACACACACACAGGCGCCCCGACTCCACAGTACATACACTCACACAGGCACCTCTCCTCTGCACCACACATTCACACAGGCACCCCATCCACCCACGTACCCCAGCTCTGCACCACACACACACAGGCGCCCCGACTCCACAGTACATACACTCACACAGGCACCTCTCCTCTGCACCACACATTCACACAGGCACCCCACCCACCCACGTACCCCAGCTCTGCACCACACACACACAGGCGCCCCGACTCCACAGTACATACACTCACACAGGCACCTCTCTTCTGCACCACACATTCACACAGGCACCCCACCCACCCACGTACCCCAGCTCTGCACCACACACACACAGGCGCCCCGACTCCACAGTACATACACTCACACAGGCACCTCTCCTCTGCACCACACATTCACACAGGCACCCCACCCACCCACCCACCCACCCACCCACGTACTCCACCTCCGCACCACAGACACACACACAGGCGCCCCGACTCCACAGTACATACACTCACACAGGCACCTCTCCTCTGCACCACACATTCACACAGGCACCCCACCCACCCACGTACCCCAACTCTGCACCACAGACACACACACAGGCGCCCCGACTCCACAGTACATACACTCACACAGGCACCTCTCCTCTGCACCACACATTCACACAGGCACCCCACCCACCCACGTACCCCAGCTCTGCACCACACACACACACATTCACTCATACTCACATTCACCCCCCACACACACATAAGCATCCTACCTCTGCACCACACCCACACCCACACACCGAGGCTCCCTAGCTTTGTAGCATACGTAAATGAAAGAAGGGGAGACACTGTTTTGTTACACTATATGTGTGCAATATTCAACTTGTATTGTCTTTATGTTCTGCATTTCTGTTAAAACATTTTGTATACTATATTGCTTAAAGAATTTCAGTATAATTTAGTGGTTCATAACAAAACCTAGCCTGGATTATGAGTTTGTGGACATGGAAGTAAGTGGCAGAGTGAGTGATTCCAGGGTCCAGCAAAAGCTGATTACGTCCCAGAATCCTGTAACCCGAGAGTGGTAGACATTAATGGAATAGTGCTGCCTCCCATGAACCATGTGCCCCGTGCCCCTGTTTCCCCACAGGAAATCCATACTTGGTGAGGAACCTCAGACCAGGTGGTTACATTTACATGGCATTTTTTAAATTATGTGTTTATCTTAACATAGGCAGGGCCAGAGATCAGCAGGAGGAATCGATCTGGTGGGGGTCAAAAACAGCTTTTGTCTGAAATGGGAGGAGGAGCTGGCAGAGTTCCCTGGATCCTGTCAGCCTAAAGAGGAAGGGCTGTGGGTCAAAGCAGGGTTCCCCCTGCTCCATCAACCAAAGAAGAGGCATTAGCCAGAGCGGCAGAGTTTCCGGGGTGGTGAAGAATGTAAAGAATTATCTAAATAAATGTTGTGAACTGTGTAGCTACACCCTTCCAGTCTTGTGGGCTTTTTTTTATACAGGCCTTGCTGCAGCTGATCATATGCCAAGTTAGAAAACCCCTTCCAAGCTGAGGTATAATCCACAGGAAATTCATGCTGAGTGGCAGGAAGTAGCTGCAAGCTATTCTTCTGAACGGAAACCAAATTCCCTAAAAGAAGGGTTTATTAATCATGCTCTTGATGGCACAACTGAAAATTAAACAGAGGAGATTTGGAAGAAAAGGACACACAACAATTTTACTTTAAAAAAAATCCTTTTTCCGAGAGTTCATTATTGCATCCCCCCACTGTAAGTAGCATCAATCAAAAACCCTCTCAGTACATCCTTTTGTCGGTGCAGTGGCAACAAGGGTGCCTTGCATTAACAAGTTGGTTAAAAAATGTAACAGATATGAAAAGTAAATCAATCACTACAGCTATTATCTGCCATCTATTTAACTTGCAATGTAATGTGTGCCTTTGAGTCAATGCCCTGGCAGTCCATGGGGTTTCTTGGCAGTAGAGTGCCAGGGCTTTTCTCAAAGGCAATGGAGAGTTAAGGGACTTGCCCAAGGTCACATGGAGTGCTAGTGGGAATTGAACCCTGGTCTCTTGGTTAACAAGCCTGTGCACTAACCATTAGGCTACTCTCTTCCACTCCTTATTGTGGATTTAATGTTTTGAAAACCAGTCAACAGATATTTTTAAAGGGCTACTATGACCACACCACTTCACTCCTTATCAATGAATACTGCCTACCCCTCATATATAGAGTCAAATTTAAGATTATTTTACTGGTTTTCAAGACTCTTCAATCCTGTCTACCCTACTATCTTTCCGATTTACTTGTGCCCTGTAGCCCCACAAGTGTGCTCAGATCCAGGATGACAATCTCCTTGTCCTCCCTTCACCAAGCTGAGCATGACTAGAAGTGACTTATCATTCAGCTTTCTACTTTCTGGCCTCTCAGCCTTGGAATACATAGCCTGTATATTCACCATGAAACCTTATTTAAAAAATTAAAATCACTACTCAAAACCTACTTTTTTTCTCAAGCTTTTCCTTTCAGCTTTTGCATCAAGTCTCTAGAGCTGGGGGCTGGACTCCAGTGTGACATTTACTTCTTTATTCTCTCTCCTTCTCATACGATTAGGTTCAGACAGATGTATTAGCTGCTTTCATTTCTTTTCTACCTTTCTCTCCTTTTATCATTACTTCATATTTTCTAACTATTTGGGTGTTTTTTTATTGTGAACCAACCTAATGCTCTGCATAGGGCAATATAGCAAGATTGTAAAATAAATATAAACTTCACTGGTGTTCAATTACCGCCCCATCTCCACTTTCTTAGGAAAGTAGTGGAAAAGGTGGTTTCAAGCCAGCTTACTTTCATTCTTGAAACCAGAGGGGCTTTACATATCAAACAAACAGGCTTTCGTTGACATAATTCCATAGAAAGAACGCTTTCTGGTCTTTTAGACTAAGCTCAACTGCAGCTTGATGGTGGGGTCTATGTTTTTCTCTTTTCCATTGACCCAACTGCAGCTTTTGACCACTCTCGTCTTCTTCATCGTCTTTCTGCTTTTTAGTCACAGGTGCGGCCCTTGATTGGCTCCAGTCTTATCCTTCTAGATGATCCTTTTCTGTTCACTGGTCTCATGTCTCTTAACCCCCTTTTTCTTTTGATTGTGGTGTCCCATAGGACTCCATCTTGGGCCCAGTACTTTTCAATGCCTACCTAATGCCTACCTAATGGCATGATTACTTCGCTCTCTTCATTGCTTAACATTTTTTATCTATGCCGATGACCTATAGCTCCTGGTTCCTTTTAATCTACTTCTCCTTCATGCTACTTAGCAGATTACTGCTAAATTGATTTTATCGCTAGCTGGTAATCACCTAATGGTTTCAAGATGAACATAAAAAAATCCAAGGCATTTCTCTTCTCCAGGCAAGCCACCATCCTTGCACCTACTAGAGCATCGCTAGCTCTATGTTATCTTTGAAGGACTCAGTCAAGGCCCTTGGTATTATATTGGATAATGAACTCACTTTAACCATAAATATTTCCAGTGTTCTGCTAAAAACCTTTCTTCACCCTAAAGTGCATTCAGGCAATAAAATCATTGTTAGATAAATCCTCCTTGTGTGTTATTGTACTGCCTTTGATAATTACCAAGTTAGAATACTGTAACTCTCTTTTTTAAGGACTTACTCAGAAGCCCTCACTTGGTTTGCAGCTTGTCGAGCTGTGAGGGCTTGTGTACATCAGTGATGCTGAGGACTAAACTATCGGTAGTTTAACTACTGGCAGGATCTCCCAAGATGGACAGGTCTCAGCTGAGGTGCCAGACCAAGACAAACCACCCATCTGGGCAGCAGCAGAATGAGACTGTTGATGGCGGAGGATCACATTTCTGTGACAACAGCAACAACACTAAACTTAAACTGCGCAGAGGAAAGGCCTGGCAATCTACTTCTGTATCTTGCCATGAAAACCCATCTGGACAGCAGCAGAATGGGACGGTGTTAGTGGTGAAGGATCACATTTCTGTGACAACGGCAACACCACTAAACTTAAACTGCGCGGAGGAAAGGCCCGGCAATCTACTTCTGTATCTTGCCATGAAAACCCAATGGATAGTCACAACAAAACAAATTGCACTATAGTGCTGGAAGATGAGACCCCCAGGTCAGAAGGCACTCAACTAGCTACTGGGAAGAGCTGAAGACTTCTCAGAGTAAAGCCAGCATTTATGATGTGTTTTGATCAAAGCCTTCGGGACGTCTGACTGCTTATGTAGCTGCGCATAAAATGAGAGTCAGAAGCTGTAAAAATGTCTTACATATTGGAACATGGAACATATAAAGCATGAACCAAGGGACGTTGGAGGTGGTCAAGAATGAAATGAAATATGTACAACTTGATCTGTTGAGTGTCAGCAAACTGAAATGGACTAGCATCGGGCACTTTGCATCAGATGATCACATGTTCTACTATGCTGGAAATGAAAGACAAAGAAGAAATGGTGTTACATTTATAATTAAGAAGAAACTTGCAAGAACTGTAATGAAATACAATGCAGTTAGTAAACACTTAATTTCTCTTCGTCTACGAGGAATGCCTATCAACACAACTATAACTCAAGTATATGCCCCAACAACAGCTGCAGAAGAGGATGAAATTGAAAAGTTCTATGAACAAGTTCAAGCTTAAATTGACAGAACATGCAAACAGGATATCCTGATAGTCATGGGTGACTGGAACTCAAATGTTGGCAACAAAGAAGAACGTAAACTGGTTGGAAAATATTGTCTTGGCAACAGAAATTAAGCTGGAGAAAGACTGATAGAATTCTGCAAGACCAACAATCTGTTCATCTCAAACACCTTCTTCCAGCAACACAAGCGGCAACTGTATACATGGACTTCACCCAATGGATTGTACAAAAATCAAATTGACTACACCTGTGGAAGTCAACGATGGAAAGCTCTATAACATCAACAAAGACAAAACCTGGAGCTCACTGTGATACAGATCATCAACTACTAGTATGCAAACTCAAGCTAAAATTGAAAAAGAGCAAACCACTCATGAATGCAGCAAAATATGACCTTGAGAATATACCACTGGAATTTAAAGATTGCCTGCAAAATCGATTTGCTGCTTTAATACAAATCACAGAACTTCAGAAGAGTTATGGAATGACATCAATAAGGTTGTGTTGGAAGAAAGTGAGAAGTCTCTACAAAAGGTAAAAAAGCAAAAACAGACAAAATGGATGACGGAAGAAACTCTTAAAATTGCCCAGAAACGCAGAGAAGCTAAAGCCAGAGGAGAAAGAAAGACAATCGCAGAACTCAGCAATGTGCAGCAAGACAGGACAAGGAAAAGTACTACAATGACACATGGAAGGAAATAGAAGCAGAAACAATTAGAGGAAGAACAAGATCGGCTTTTCTAAAGCTAAGAGAGTTAAAGAAAAAATTCCAGCCTCGATTTGGAATGTTACAAGATGCTCAAGGTTCTATGTTGAATGATGCTGAGAAGACCAAGTAGAGGTGGAAAGAATATACAGAGTTTTTATATGATAAAGATCAAGTGGACCAACAGCCGTTTCAACCTGTACCTTATGATCCGGAACCATTGATGATGAAAGAAGAAGTTGAAGCAGCATTGAAAGCTTTATTAAAGAACAAAGCACCAGGCATTGATGGCATTCTCATAGAGGTATTACAGCAATCTGATGCAATTGTTACCGTACTTACAAGGCTCTGCCAAGAAATTTGGAAGACATCATCATGGCCAACTGACTGGAGAAGATCTGTGTTTATACCAATACTAAAGAAAGGTGATCCAACTGATTGTGGAAATTATCGCACAATCGCTCTGATCCCACATGCCAGCAAGATTCTACTGAAGATTATTCAACAGAGACTACAACCATACCTGGAACAAGAACTACCTGAAGTGCAAGCAGGGTTCAGGAAAGGGCGAGGAATGAGAGGCATCATCGCGGATGTGAGATGAATCCTTGAATAGACTAAAGAATACCAAAAAGATATCTATTTGTGTTTTATCGACTATAGCAAGGCTTTTGATTGTGTAAACCATGAGAAACTCTGGGCCACATTAAGAAGCATGAGTATACCAGAACATCTGATTGTTCTCTTTCACAATCTGTACATTGATCAAGAAGCAACAGTTTGAACGGAACAAGGAGAAACAGAATGGTTTAAAATAAGCAAAGGTGTACGACAAGGCTGTATACTTTCCCCCTACCTGTTTAATTTATATGCAGAACAAATCATCAGAGAAGCAGGATTGTATCAAGACAACAGAGGTGTGAAGATTGGTGGAAGACTCATCAACAACCTTCACTATGCTGATGATACCACATTACTGGCTGAAAGTGAAGATGATCTGAAACATTTGCTTCTCATGATCAAAGAACATATTCTCAAAATGGACCTGCACCTTAATGTAAAGAAGACAAAGGTCATGACGACTGGCAAAATCAACAAGTTCATCATTGAAGGAGAAGAAATTGAATCGTGGACAACTTTAACCTACTTGGATCAACTATCAATAAAGAAGCAACAAGCAATCAAGAAATCTGATGATGCATTGCTTTTGGCAGAATGTCTATGAAAGACCTAGATAAGATTCTCAAGAGCAGAGATGTCTTTCTCCATACAAAGATTCGACTTATTCAAGCCATGGTATTTTCAATATTATCACAAACCTAAAATAGTGAATAATTCAACAAGCCCATATCAAAAATTCACCATGAAAGCTCCCCCCAACTTTAATTGCAATTTTTTGTCGAAGTTAGTCGAGGGAGGGTAAGAATTGTATGTCTAACCCACTCTTGACGACAAGCTGCTTTTTTATTTTTATAAGGTACTCCACCTCAAAAACATTTTTTAAATTGAAAACTTATCTGCCCGATATCCAAACCACAGTCAGTAAAATCATTGTCCTTTAAAGATGCAATGTTCTGCACGACGTGCACGTTTCGGAATATAAATTCCTGTATCAAGTGCCTTCTCATCTGTTATCTGCAAACAATGCAACCATAAACTCAAAAAACGCCATCGACGCAGCTGGAGGTTTTTTCTTCTTTGTAAATGGCATGACTTGATTTTCTCTTTTTAAAGGAGAACCATCCAATAGGGTGGGGAAAACCAACTGAATAGGGAATCCCACACCTAATTGGTGCAACAGAAAGACCAATGAAATGTCTTTGACATTACATGAGACTCAGCCAATCAATTTCGTGATTCAAACCTTTAGGGGACATGGTGTCCAGTTGGAAAATCCATCTTTGTTTCTTCCATTGCAATTTGTATTCACGATCCCCTCCTCGAGGGTCAGGAGGGACATGATCTATGACAGTCCATTGTAAATCTTCGAAAGAATGTTGATAGATCAAACAATGATTAACAATCGGTGCCGTTTGCAATTTTTGACGTAACCGTGAAGAATGTTCAGCCAAACGTATTTTAACAGGGCGTATCGTACGGCCCACATATAATAGATTACAAGAACACCAAAGAGCATAAACAACATAAGAAGATGTACAAGTGGTATGCCATCGGCGCTTAAATACCCGGTTCGTTCCCGGATGTTGCCATTCAGACCCCGAGACGGTAGAGGAGCAGTAAATACATTTTGAACAAGGCTCATGTGTCCCCTCTCCCTCTAAAAATATTGGTCGATCAATAGGGGCAGTTGTTTTCACCAAACAATCAGATAAATTTGAACCCCTTGAGAAAGCTATCTGTAAAGGTTTATCAAAACAAGCGTGCAGTTGTAACATCGGCCAGTGAGTGTGAAGAACTCGTAGTACTGTGGAGCTCCGTTCCATATAGGGTAAAATCCCTCCCACCACTTCAGGAGTACGTTGACAGCTAGAAGAAAATTGTGAATCAAAAAGCCATTCACGCTGTATATTTTTAGCTCGACGATATGCCCTATGTATTACCACATCAGGATAACCTCGAGCCGAAAGCCTATGCCGTAGCTCTGATGCATGATATTTAAAGTCGTCTAATGAGCTACATAATCTTCTCAATCGCAAAAATTGACCAAATGATGTTTTCAATAACATCATATGGATGTGAAAGCTGGACAGTGAAAAAGATAGACAGGAAGAAAACTGATGCCTTTGAATTATGGTGCTAACAGCGAATACTGCGTCAACAAGCCAGTCAGTACTAGAGGAGATCAAACCTAAGCTTTCTTTAGAAGCTCAGATAACAAGACTTTGACTTTCATACTTTGGACACATCATGCGAAGAGAGAGATCATTAGAGAAAGACATCATGCTTGTCAAGGTCAACATAAAAGAGGAAGGCCAGCAATGAGATGGATCAATACCAGTCTGTCAACAATGAGCTGCCTAACTGAAGACCGAACACAATTTAGGACAACTATCCAGAGGGTCGCCATGAGTCGACATCGACTCGACGGCACTTAACAACAACAACACTCAGAAGCAACTGCTAACCCAAGGCACCTCTTTCGGTTCCTTCATGAGGCAAACAAATTGGACCACATGACTCTTCTCCTTTAAGAAGAGCATTGGCTCCCTGTGAGGTATCGGAATCACTTTATCTTTATCTTTTACTTTAAGATCCTTATGATTGCCCATCAGGCTTACTATTCAGGTCTTCCCATTTTTCTTGCCACCTCCCTGATCCGCTCCCACCCACCCCCAGTGCATTCTCCACTCCTGTCAGTATAACTTGCTGGTCATTCCACCTTACTTCTCTATTCAGTTGGAATGTACACATAAATCCTGTTTTAGTGTGTCCACTCCAATGTTGTGGAATGCATTGCCTTTGGATATACTACTACTACTGAACATTTGTATAGCACTGTAAGACATACGCAGTGCTGCACAGCATATGTAAAAGACAGTCCCTCTCATCAGCGCTTACAATCTAGTCAAGACAGTCAACACAGTAGCTGTCGACATAGAATACATCTAGGGGAAATGGTAAGGAAACACAAGGGAGATCAGGCGAATCAAGATCCGAAAGCAGCAGCAAAGAGGTGAATTTTCAGCCTGGATTTGAAAAGGGCCAGAGATCAATGTTCCCTCTAATTTTCTGTAGGCTGTGTGCGCATAAAATGTCAGCTGTGCAGCTTTTGAAGGAAGGTTAAATTTTTGTGTGCCACATAACGACATTCGGAGTTATATACTTTAAAATTTGACTACACGTCAGAATACAGTATGTACACCACATTGATTGCACTAGAAAATATTGTAGGACTTGTGAAAACCATAAATACACAACAACTTTTCAAATTTAAGAACGTCTGTGTTGTTTTCTATCAGAATCAGAACTGTAATTTTTGTGCGCTCTGTTGTAAAGTATGTGCGCTCACTCGGCGAGGTGTGTGCGCGCGCACACGCGCACAGCTTAGAGGGAACAGTGCCAGAGATGAAGCCTGATGTATAGATTCAGGTAGTTTGTTCCAGGCATAAGTAGCAGCAAGGTGAAAGGAGCAAAATCTAGAGTTAGCAATAGAAGGGAAGGGCACAGATAGAAGTGATTTGCCAGAAGAGCGGAGTTCCCGAGGAAAGGTGTAGGGAGTGATAAGAGAGGAAAGCTAGTGAGGAGCTGTAGAGTAAATGCAGTTATAGGATATATGGCTCAAATCCTCACACAGGAAATTTAAGGCTATTCTGAAATTTCTTTTACTTTACACAAGCTTTTCACATAAAAATACCATTTGTCAAACACAACAGGTTCTTACAGCATGTATTACAGTGGCCATAGAAAGTTTGGAAAACACACGTGAGCATTTCTTGATATCTAGTTTTCTTATTTGATAGAGGCACTAACTAATCAATGGTATAATGACTTACAGAAAGCTACTGACCTCGCAATATGCTCCGATGTCCCTGAAATTTTAAATGAACTGAAATGGCCTGCTTTCCTACAAGAAAAAAAGATGAGTACAGAGGGCACATGAAAATTGTGAGAATCTGGTGCTTTAATACATATAGCAAAAGTTTACATAAAATTAGATGAACAATTCAAAATGTATAGTGGGTGGAAAGGAGTGACACTTCTAGGTGCTGATTGTAGAGCCAGTACAAGGGTACTAGGTGGCTGTAGCAATCCTTTGGTCTTGCTTCCCCACACATAGTTAACGTTTGAAAATTAGCATTGTGCATTAGTATGAATACAAATGCTACATTTGAACAAGCTGGGGAAGTATGCAGAGGCATGGCTTTGTGAATGCCTTCCAACATACATTTGGACAAAAGCATGCTAGAAACTAGTGCTCTTTCCCAGCAAAAACATAGGGCATGGAGTGAGGCGCAGAGGGAAATGTATCACTTCCTCCAAATTCTCCATGCTCTGCTGAATATGAAAGTGGTCAATCTCTCTTCTTCTCTCACTGAACTTACTTTTACTCTAAAGAATGGCGTAACTTGGAAAACAATTCCAAAGTCAAACCTCTGGATGTTTTCCTACTATTTTTTTTTTCATTTAATTTTCTAATTTGATTCTTCTTGTTTCCCATACTTGTCCTGAAGGATCTCCAGCAAGCTGGGTTTTCAGAAAAGCCACAATAATTATGCCCTGTCTCCATTACATGTAAATCTTTCATGCATATTTGTAGCAGACTTCATGGATAACTGTTCACTAGAGGTTTCCAAGGGCTACAGTTTGTGAGCTCCTTATCTTCTTGGTCCTAGAGGGGTGAGGGAAAGGAAGAGACATGAGATTCTTTACGTGGCAGTCAGCACTTAAAACATAGGACTGCACGCCAAGCTAGAAATGTGCCCTGTGCGACTAACGAATCTGGTGCCCCCTCCACCTCAGCCACCTGCAGTGACTCACTCTTTTTGAACTTCCTGGAAGCCCAGGGGTAATAGCAGCACCCCTTCCGTATTTGCACTGGCGCAGCCACACCACTCTCAAAGCCCTTGCTACGGCCCTGCTTAAACAGTCCTCAGTCACTCTCCAAGCACCCAAAAGTAATCCAGTCCAGGTTTTGGCTGCATACAGTATATGAAGTTTTTACTGAGTGATTAAAAGCAGGCAAGATAAACTGTTAGTTTCACAGACAAAAATGAAAAGACAAAACTATTTAGAAAGACTTGCAAACTTGTTTTCTTTTCTCTCTGGCTGGAGATTCCTTCCTCCAGCCTCCATGCCAGTAATTTTCCTTCTTCAGATGCTAGGATTTATTCCAGGCTTACAGTCAGGAACGTGCTCTTCTGACCTCCAAGACATTCCAGTACCCTGTTTTCTTGTCTATCACATACAGGACTTCTCTAACCTACAAGACACTCCACACAACTTGCAACTCTCTCTCATAGGGTTCCTTTAACCCTATAGGAACATCAAAACAAGCACAATTCCAAACACCTCTTCTCTTTCCTCTGTGCAACTAGATCAGGGTTAGGGGTATTGCCTTTCAATCACCAACCCTAACAAATAAGGCAGCTGAGCTTGAGACCCACTATTTTTGCAGTGCTGCAGCAAAGAGCATGCAATTTTCCCAGCTGCAACAATACAAAAATAAATTTATGGCAGGATTTGCTAACCTGCATCATTGAGACATTGCAGGTTAGTAAATCCCATGGTAAAATTGTGCATGATTAAATAGCGCAACATACTATTTACTGCAGCTTATAGGGGGCCTTAGATTGTCTATTTCAGTTACACTGAAACACAGAGCTATTGGGGATTTGAAAGGACCAGATATGCAAACTAATGATTGAGATGTGGTTACCTTAAGCATCATATTCAAATATTTTTTGGACTATTAACAGAGATATGGCACATTTCTTAATTTTTGCATTTTTGGACTGTCTCAATCAGAATCACAACTGTAGCCTTTATGAATCCCTGCGAGCTGCACCTTGGCTGATGGCGGAACTATAATCAGAAAACAAATCACAACAAAGCAAACAAGGGAACTAGCAGCCTTGGGAGGTAATTGCTGAAAATTGTCACTCCATGGGTAAAAGTGCCCATCTAAATCCAAATCCAGTTTTATGTATAAGCTGCCAGTCGTCAGAAGCCTTAGACAGCATACAATTATGTAACATCATAATATAATAAATTAAAACATCAATGAAATTAAATTAAAGTCCACAGACCTTGCTTAAAACAACAAAAATCAAGCTATGTGTTGCACAAATAGATACTCCATTTACAGTAAAGCCTGGAACTCTCACCGGTTTACTTAATTAAAACCTGGGTCAAATAAGCAGGCCACTAATTTTTTCCAAAAAATCTGGCAATCACCACTAAAAATGGATATTTCTTGGCAAGCTATTTCAGAATCTAGGAGCCATGCTAATAAAAGGTCTCTGACCAGTGCATACCAGCCAGGTTTTGCATACAGTGAGCACTACTAACAGATTCTCTTTTGCCCATTGTAAAGTTTATACAGGTTTATAGTCTACAAGATGAGATTTAGGATATTTCGGAACCAGTCCATTTAGAGCCTTCAATGTCAAAGACAGATTTTAAACTTGGAACAAAAATTCATCTGCAACCAACGTAGTGTAGAAAGAGATGGATTTTTTTTCTGTGACTGAATCCAACTATCTAGCTGTCATATTCTGAATTAGCTGGAGGTACTTGATGGACTTTAATGTGAATCCACCGGCAGTAATTTCAAACCAGGAGAAGACAAAGCATGGTAAAAAGTAGCAAAACCTTGGTGAAAGAATGTGTGAAGATAACTGAGTTTGTGTAACCGAAAGAAGAATCCTTTCATTATAGATGCTGAGGTTCTGAGTCCAAAAGAACTGCTAGAATGTCTCCCTTCAAAGAAGAGAAATAACATCCTAGATAACATTTGATAGCATTTCAACCATTGTTGTTGTTGTTGTTGTTAAGTGCCGTCGAGTCGGAGTCGACTCATGGCAACCCTCTGGATAGCTATCCTAAATTGTGTTCGGCCTTCAGTCAGGCAGCTCATTGTTGACAGACTGGTACCCGTAGCTGCATCTCATTGCTGGCCTTCCTCTTTTGCGTTGACCTTCTATCTTGCCAAGCATAATGTCTTTCTCTAATGATCTCTCTCTTCGCATGATGTGTCCAAAGTATGAAAGTCGAAGTCTTGTCATCTGAGCTTCTAAAGAAAGCTTAGATTTGATCTCCTCTAGTACCGACTGGTTTGTTCTTCGGGCAGTCCATGGTATACACAGTATTCGCCGCCAGCACCATAATTCAAAGGCATCAATTTTCTTCCTGTCTATCTTTTTCACTGTCCAACTTTCACATCCATATGATGTTATTGAAAATACCATGGCTTGAACAAGTCGAATCTTTGTATGGAGAGAGACATCTCTGCTCTTGAGAATCTTATCTAGGTCTTTCATAGCCATTCTGCCAAGAGCAATGCGTCGTCTGATTTCTTGACTGCTTGTTGCTTCTTTATTGATAGTTGATCCAAGTAGGTTAAAGTTGTTCACAATTTCAATTTCTTCTCCTTCAACGATGAACCTGTTGATTATGCCAGTTGTCATGATCTTTGTCTTCTTTACATTAAGGTGCAGGCCCATTTTGAGACTATGTTCTTTGATTGTGAGAAGCAAATTTTTCAGATCATCTTCACTTTCAGCCAGTAATGTGGTATCATCAGCATAGCGAAGGTTGTTGATGAGTCTTCCACCAATCTTCACACCTCTGTTGTCTTCATACAATCCTGCTTCTCTGATGATTTGTTCTGCATATAAATTAAACAGGTAGGGGGAAAGTATGCAGCCTTGTCTTACACCTTTGCTTATTTTAAACCATTCTGTTTCTCCTTGTTCCGTTCGAACTGTTGCTTCTTGATCAATGTACAGATTGCGCAAGAGAACGATCAGTGTTCTGGTATACCCATGCTTCTTAATGTGGCCCAGAGTTTCTCATGGTTTACACAGTCAAAAGCCTTGCTATAGTCAATAAAGCACAAATAGATATCCTTTTGGTATTCTTTAGTCTTTTCAAGGATCCATCTCACATCCGCAATGATGTCTCTCGTTCCTCGCCCTTTCCTGAACCCTGCTTGCACTTCAGATAGTTCTTGTTCCAGGTATGGTTGTAGTCTCTTTTGAATAATCTTCAGTAGAATCTTGCTGGCATGTGGGATCAGAGCGATTGTGCGATAATTTCCACAGTCAGTTGGATCACCTTTCTTTAGTATTGGTATAAACACAGATCTTTTCCAGTCAGTTGGCCATGATGTTGTCTTCCATATTTCTTGGCAGAGCCTTGTGAGTACAGTAACAGCTGCATCAGATTGCTGCAATACTTCTATGGGAATGCTATCAATGCCTGGTGCTTTGTTCTTTGATAAGGCTTTCAATGCTGCTTCAACTTCTTCTTTCATCACCAATGGTTCCCGATCATAAGATACAGGTTGAAACAGCTGTTGGTCCACTTGATCTTTATCATATAAAAACTCTGTATATTACTTCCACCTTTTCTTGATCTTCTCAGCATCATTCAACATAGAACCTTGAGCATCTTGTAACATTCCAATTCGAGGCTGGAACTTTTTCTTTAACTCTCGTAGCTTTAGGAAAGCCGATCTTGTTCTTCCTCTAATAGTTTCTGCTTCTATTTCCTTGCAAGTGTCATTGTAGTACTTTTCCTTGTCCTGTCTTGCTGCACGTTGGATTTCTCTGTTGAGTTCTGCGATTCTCTTTCTTTCTCCTCTGGCTTTAGCTTCTCTGCGTTTCTGGGCAATTTTCAGAGTTTCTTCCGTCATCCATTTTGGCCGTTTTTGCTTTTTCACCTTTTGTACAGACTTCTCGCTTTCTTCCAACACAACCTTCTTGATGTCATTCCATAACTCTTCCGGAGCTCTGTCATTTGTATCTAAAGCAGCAAATCTATTTTGCAGGCAGTCTTTAAATTCCAGTGGTATATTCTCAAGGTCATATTTTGCTGCATTCATGAGTGGTTTGCTCTTTTTCAACTTCAGCTTGAGTTTGCATACTAGTAGTTGATGATCTGTACCACAGTCAGCTCCAGGTTTTGTCTTTGTTGATGTTACAGAGCTTTTCCATCGTTGACTTCCACATATGTAGTCAATTTGATTTTTATATAATCCATTCGGTGAAGTCCATGTGTACAGTCGCCGCTTGTGTTGCTGGAAGTCCATGTGTACAGTCGCCGCTTGTGTTGCTTGTGTTGTTGTGTTGTTTTGTTGTAACTATCCATTGGGTTTTCATGGCAAGATACAGAAGTAGATTTCTGGGCCTTTTTTCCGCGCAGTTTACGTTTGGTGTTGTTGCCGTTGTCACAAAAATGTGATCCTCCGCCGTCAACACTGTCCCATTCTGCTGCTGCCCAGATGGGTGGTTTGTCTTGGTCTGGCACCTCAGCTGAGACCTGTCCATCTTGAGAGACCCTGCCAGTAGTTAAACTACCGGTAGTTTAGCTCTCAGCATCACTGATGCACGCAAGCCCTCACAGCACGACAAGCTGCAAACCAAGTGAGAGCAACCAGCTTTTACAGTCTTACAATAAGATGCATCCTATTTAATCTCATCCACCTCAAAGTACTAAAAGGATATTGGTGTAGTTCTTCAAGAGCATATAACTTAGCTGAGAGATACAACTGCACACCATAAAATCATATGATAAGCCATGCTGAGTCAGAGACAGGTCGAGTCCAACATCCTGTCTCGGACCATGGTCAGTCTGTGTCATAGGCAATTCGCAGGACTGAAACGTTTTGTACTTGATGCTTCTGCAAAGCTTGGTATATCAAGTTTTGTAATAAATATAAACAGATCCCAAACAGCAGATCAATTTCTTATACAGTTGTGGTCAACATTACTGGCAACCTTACAGTTCAAATCCTTAATGTCCAATATCTCCTAAAAAAATGTGACCAGTGAAATGGCTTTGGATTATATATGCACACTTATTTGACACACCAAAGAATCAAATAAAACTAGACCAATTAAAAAAGGAAATAGTAGGAAATAATATAAAAACAGGAACATTGTCAGGACATGATTATTCTGGAATTAAGTTTGAAAGTGTTTTTTACCAATACGATCTTGTTATCATATTCATTAAATGAAATTGAAATTGAAAAAATGGCTGACAGGGTCTCAGACTCCAGGCTACCAAACGTTTGTTTAAAAGCAGTTGGAATTAGCCCATTCTTCCATCAATGACCCTATTTGTCTAGCCACTTGAATTGCAATTAATTTTTCAGTAAATTTCTCTTTTTCGATTTCAAAATTAAGCAGTAAACAGTGCTTAGCTTTCACTAGTGTCTTCCCCGACGCTACCAATGGCGCTCCAATTGTGTTTCTCCAAATTGGTTTCTTCAGGGGGTGACTGGAAAGCACTAGCTCGATGCGATCTCCGTTGTACGTCCTAAAGTCGCAAATACTGCTGTTCAAGCCTGCAAGAATGGGCTAATTCCAACTGCTTTTAAACAAATGTTTGGTAGCCTGGAGTCTGAGACCCTGTCGGCCATTTTTTCAATTTCAATTTCATTTAATGAATATGATAACAAGATCGTATTGGTAAAAAACACTTTCAAACTTAATTCCAGAGTGACACATTTATTTTGACAAATTCTACTCTGAGAGAAATTGACCAAATTCGAATTTGTGTAGGACATGATTATTGGCATCCTTAAAACAATTAAAATCAGCTTGAATAGAAGAACCACATTCCCATTGCAGTAAAATTAGATGCACCTGTGATCAATTGTCAGTACTCATGTGACTTGAATCAACCAATGAATGATGGCTCTAATAATTAAAATGGCCACATTCACTTCTTGTTCCATTTTCACAATGATGAAGACAACAGAGCTGCCTGAGATAGTCAGAAAAGCCATTATCACTAAATGTCAAACTTCAAAGGGGTACAAGGCCATCTCCAAAGACCTTGAGATTCTTGTGTCTACAGTTCACAATGTTATTAAGAAGTTTTCTGCTCATGGAACAGTCAACAACATCTCAGTATCTGGTGGGAAGAGGACAATTGATCCAAGAAGTCTTTGCAGGTTATTGCGAACTGTTGCAAAAAACACCACTTACAACATCCAAAGAGCTTAAAACAGACCTGGAGCAATCTGGAAAGGTGGTTTCAACCCGTACCTTATGCTGCGCAGTAAACAAAGAAGGACTTAATGGGCAAAGGCCAAGAAGGACCCACTGCTCAGACAGACGAAAAAAGGCATGCCTGATCTTTGCCTAAATCTACCTTGAGAAACCATAATCCTTCTGGTAAAAAGTTCCATGGACAGATGAAACCAAACTTGAGCTCTTTGGCAATGCAGACCAGTGATACATTTACAGGTGAAGAAATGAAGCCTATAAGGAAAAAAAACACCCTTTCTTCAGTTAAATATGGTGGAGGTTCCATAATGTTGTGGGGCTGTTTTGCTGCCTCAGGAACTAGAGGCCTGGAATGTATTAAAGGAATCATGAAGTCAGAGGACTACCAAGGTATTGTGGAGTGAAATGTGCTACCTAGTGTCAGAAAGCTTGGTCTGGGTCGAAGGTCATGGGTTCTCTAGCAGGACAATGACCCAAAACACATCCAAAAGTACAAAAGAATAGTTAAAAAGTTAAAAATGTTTTAAACTGGCCAGCAATGAGTCCTGATCTCAATCCAATTGAGAACCTTTGGAAAGAGCTGAAATCTGCCATTGGTAAAAGAAATCCTGGAAACATTCACCAGCTGGAACAAATTGCAGCAGACAGATGTATGAAACTTATAGATGGCTACAAGAAACATTTGGGGGTTGTCATCACTGCCAAGGGTTGTGTAACCAAATATTAGTGAAGGCTGCCATTAATCCTGTCCAGGTCATATTTTGCACAGATATCTTTTTATTGTTGTATACCTTTGAACATACTATTTAAATATTATGATGACATAGAGTTGGAATATTTCCAATTCTTTCTCAAGATATTGTATACAACATACCTAAAATGCAAGGGTGCCAATAATGTTGACCACAACTGTAGCTCATTTTCAGAGATAAGCAATGGTTTTCCCAGGTTTTACCTGCATAATCTTTTTTTATGGACTATCTCTCCAGGAACATTTCCAAACCTCTTTTCAGCTTCATTCTGTTAGTCACCTTGTCCACATCCACCTGTAACAGATTCCAAAGCTTCATTACGCGCTGCATGAAAGAATACTTTCTACGATTTATTTTCAATCTGACTGCTGTTATTTTAATGGAGTGTCCTTGTTGTTTGAAAAATTAAGAAATGGTTCCCTATATAATCATTGTACCCACTCATGATTTTATAAATGTCTATCATATCCTTTTCAGATTTCTATCCTAAGCTGCACAGCCCTAACCTGTTTAACCTTTAAGAGAGATGTTCCATCATTGTTCTCCTTTTCTAGTTCTGCTATGTCCTTTTAGAGATGGGGGGACCAGAAGTGCACACAGCACACTTAAGGCGTAGTCGCATCATGGACCTATACAGAAGCATAATGATATTCTCTGCTTTGTTCTCCATGGCTTCAGAGCTGGTGCAAGGATATGAGGTGCCCTCAGTATTTCTCCTCTCTCTCCCCCCCCCCCCTCATGCCTATATTCCCACCCTCTCTAATTCCCCATGCCCATATCTCCCCTCTCTCTTTCTGCCTCTCCCCATGCCCAGCAAAATTCCCTCTAAGGTGGATGGAAGTTCTCCATGCATATTCCTACCACTGGAAGTGGTGCAAGAATATCATGGTTTCAGCTGAGAAGGGCAGGCCCACTGGGAATCCTGAAGAACTTCCCTGCCCCTGGCAAATGGAACTACCACATTGGTGCACCACTCCCTCTGGTAAAAATATAAGTGGAGGACTGTTGTATACCTTGGAGAAAGCAGAATCTCCCTTCAGCTTCCTTTCTCCCCCTCACACCTAGGTCCAGCATCTCCTCCCTGCTTCCCTCCCCATCCTCCCTCCAGCAAGTCACCCTGTCTTCCAATCCCATGCCCACCCCCAAGTCCAGGATTTCACCCTTATCCCCCCCACACACACACACACATTCAGATTGAACATTTTCCTCTTGCTTCCTTTCCCACCCCCTCCTCCATCCAGTATTTCACTCTGTTCAACACTCTGCTGTGCAGCTAAGCTTCCACCAGCCTCGTCATGCGCATATTACACCTTTTCTCAAGTCACTTCATTGGCTCCCTATCCATTTCCACATCCAGTTCAAACTTCTCCTGCTGACCTATAAGTGCATTCACTCTGCAGCTCCTCACTCTTTCTTATCTCTCCCTACACCCCTCCTCGGGAACTCCACTCTTCTGGCAAATTGCTTCTATCTGTGCCCTTCTATTCTATTGCTAACTCCAGACCACTCCCCTTTCACCTTGCTGCACCTTACGCCTGGAACAAACTACCCGAGTCTGTACTCAGGCGCCTTCTCTAACCCTTTTCAAATCCAGGCTGAAAACTCACCTCTTTGCTGCCACTTTCGGATCTTGACTCACCTGATCTCCTTGTGTTTCTCTTGTGTTGTCTGTCTTGACTAGATTATAAGCTCTGATGAGAAGGGACTGTCGCTTACATGTCTGTGCAGCGCTGCGTACATCTTGTAGCACTATACAAATGCTCACTAGTAGTAGTCGTCGTCTTACATCCTACCTCAGGTTCAGCATTTCACCTTACTTCCCTTCTAATTCCCTCCCCTGGAAGCAGCATCTCTCCTCACTTATCCCCCTTCCACCCCCACCCCCCACTCTTACCCCCTCAGGCAGCATCTCCCTCTGCCCTGGTCCCCTGTGAAGCATCTCTTTGCTTTCATTTTCCCTGGCTGCCACACCACATGCGGCTTGGCTCTTTCAGCAAGAAGATCAGTGCTGTGCTTGCAGCCCGGCTGGTCGAGAGAAGTAAGAAGCTTAGCCTCCTCCCGCCTGAAAGAAAACTGAGGCAGATATCACAGGGATGTTTGGGGCACCTGATGCTGCCCCCCCAAAATTCTGCTGCCTGAGATAGCCGCCCCTGGGCATGTTATCAAAGGTGGACATTTTGCATCAGCAGGCTATAAGTCATGCTAATTTGCCACCTTAAAGCAGATCAGAAAAAAGGTACCAGCAGGGGATGGATTTTTATGACCCCTGAGCTGTAGTTTGACAATCCCTCCGTTGCACTATACCATACTGCTGGTGAGATTTCGATAAAGCCACTCATAGGTTAAGGTATTCTGCACTCATACCACAGCTGGAGGTGTGGCTTAATCAAAGGCTGATTAAATGCCCATGTCTTTGTAGCAGCCCCTTCTCCTCCTGTCTCTTGAGAATATCCAGTTCTCAGCTTTCAGATGGTGCCAATAAATAAGGGCACATCCCACGTGTTTTCTGGAGTAAAGACTGTTAAACGTCTATCCCAGCAGTTCATTTTTCAAGAAACACCTAACTAGCAAAGCATAGGCAGCTGCGTTTAAATATCATAATGTGAAAAGTATGATAACCAGATGTAATGGTGCCTATACCCACATAGGAAATTGTGCAGTATGACCTGCCCTTGGCTGATCTCTAAAGCTAAGCAAGATCAGGCCTGGCTAGTACTTGGATGAGTGACAACCTGGAATATCAGCTGCTGTAAGCTCACTGGATGGATAAAAGGCTAGGCAATCTACTTCAGGTTACACCCTTACCAAGAAAACCCAGCTGCTGGGTCGCAAGGAGTCAACAGCATGCCTCAGGAACCAACTTAGATTGTAAGCCTACAGTACCTGATTGTAACTCGCCTTGATCTACTACTGGAAAGGTGTGAGCTAAATACCAAAACCCTCAATAATTACATCAAATCAAACAGCCAAAAATCCAAAATCACTACCACAAATAATGGGACTCATAATATTGATTAATAAACAAATTTACTAAACATACTAATTTTTAACTCCTTAAATTAATGTTATTACACATACTTATTCAACATAATCATTGTTATACATATTTTGTTAAGCACTTCTTTCACATTAACCATATTATCATGTTATAGCTAGAACTCAAACCGTGGAATTACTGGCTCAGAGAAAACTCCTGCCATACCACCTGGTTACACTCATCATCATTCCATGGGTGAAAAAACAGCACAAACATTAACATCAAATGAAATGAATTCCACATTGGTAAGTTTTTCTGCCTTTGCACAATACTACAACCCCGGCCGCAGGTTTCGCCATCTAAACAACGGCTTTAACAAAGGTTCATGCGATCTCCGCCACATATGGGATTTCCAGCCAGATCGGCTCACTCCTCCGTCGGAATCCCATATGCGGTGGGGATCGCACTATCCGCAGTTAGGGCCATTTTACACCACGGTGGCTCAGGAAAGAAAAAAAAACCAACAGTTGCAATCAGTGAGTGACAGCAGCATCCCCAGTCACTCCGCTTCCAGTCCTCCACCCCGAATGCTGGTCGACTGCCTGACACGTTTACTGATGTGAGAGGGAAATAAAGGCATCTGCTAAGGGCAAATGAACACACTGGAGGAGCAGCACGCTGCAGGTGTGCACGACTTGTATCAAGAGGTGCCGCAGGCTGCTGAGACTCATATCAGTGCCTGCTGCGTACACCGTGCACAACTTGAAAACAGGGTCCCACTGGGCTGCCAGTAGAGGTGACTGGTATGGGCCCTGGGTACAGTAGACTTGCTACAGTGTGCAGCATTCACAGCCAGCAGCAACAGGTCATGCACACAGTCCTGCACTGCAGCCTGACCTGCGCACAGTCAGTCCACACAGCCAGAGTCTGAAGGACTGGTGGACGGACATCAGATATGATTTTATTCTGCCAAATCGGCAATGGGTGGTTGGGTATTATAAAAGAAAGTCACTGGTGATGTTCTACAGAGTGAGGTCTGGGGTGGGCAGGGCAAGTAGGAATGTTGTGCCACACAGTGCTAACTGAGTCAGAGGAGTGCTCTATAGATCCCTTTCCCCTTGTTCAAAGGGGAAATGGGGAGATAAGCGTTAAAAGCAATCCCTGTTTTATATTTCATTTAAGGTTTCACTGAAACATTAAATGAAATATAACTTAATTCAGGACTGTTTAGTGTCTTTTTGTGCATCTCTAACCCAGTCAGGAGGGTAGTGGCCAAGGCCCAAGTGGGTGCCTGGACCTACAATGGTGGGAGTGGTAGGTCTTGGATGGCTATCAGTGGAATGCAGGGGTCCAAGATAAAGTCTGGATCATGCTTCAACAGTCAACTCTGCTGGGAGGGTGAACAGGGCTTAGGGAAGAGTGTCCGGTCCTTACGGTGAAGAATATGGTTACACAATGCAAAGTTCCACATTAGGAACCACCACCCAGGAAAACGAATTAGGTGTCATTGTGGATAACATGTTAAAACCCTCTGCCCAGTGTGCAGCAGCAGCCAAGAGAGCAAATAGAATGCTAGGTATCATAAGGAAAGGAATGGAAAATAAAACAAAAGATATTATAATGCCTCTATATCATTCCATGGTGAGACCGCACCTTGAATATTGTGTGCAATTCTGGTCACAGTATCTTAAAAAGGATATAGCGTAATTAGAAAAGGTTCAGAGAAGAGCCACCAAAATGGTAAAGGGGATGGAAGGATACCCCTATGAAGAAAGGCTAAAAAGGTTAGGGCTCTTTAACCTGGAAAAGAGACGGCTGAGGGGAGATATGATAGAAGTCTATAAATTAATGAACAGAGTGGAACGGGTAAATGTAGATTGATTGTTTACGTTATCAGAATATAGAAAGACTAGGGGACATGCAATGAAGCTACAGGGTAAACTATTTAAGACTAATAAAAGAAAATATTTTTTCACTCAAAGTGTAATCAAACTCTGGAATTTGTTACCGGAGGATTAGTAAAGGCTGTTAGTGTAGCTGGGTTTAAAAATGGTTTGGACAAGTTCCTGGAGGAAAGGTCCATAAACCATTATTAAGAAGGGACCCAGGATATCAATGCTTGACCCAATACAAGCATTGTGGAACCCGTGTCTTTTGGGGAACCTGCTAGGTACGTATGACCTAGATTGGCCACTTTTGGAAACAGGATACTGGGCTTGATGGACCTTGATCTGACCCAGTATGGCATATCTTATGTTCTTATCTTAATAGTAATCCTTGTGTGTTGATCACTGGTGAAAAGTGATCAAGCAAAACCAAAGTGATTCCCCAACAGGAATTCCTGCACAAAAAGGAGCAGATTAGGGGATAGAGGTTAATCTGTGTTTCATCAAATGTCAGTTGAAGAATACCCGAGGAATCAAGAGGAAAACGGAACTAAAGCACTGGCTAACCCTGAAGCCAGTGAAGGGAAAGGTGAACCACCTCAAGAAGCTGTCAGTGTTTTGATAGAAGCTTATGTTTGGAGTTACCCTATATCTCTGGCCTTTTTATCTGAAGAATTCAGAGAATACATTATGCTTTATTTAAAACAAAATTCTGCTCTGCATATTGGATATTTTGAGAGACTGACAGAACAAGGTTATGGTTTATTCAATATTTTTTATACCGCCTTTTCAAAGTGGAAAAAGCGGTTTACAAAGTTCAAAAAAGGGAAGAAAAGAAAAAAAGAAATCCATATTATACACAGTACAGAGGAAAACAGAGGAGGAGTATATAAGTAGCAGACAAGCAGAAAAGCACACAATTTGCTAAAACTGAGAAAAGGACATCAATTCAAGTATTCCAGGTTGGGTATTTTAGAGCGAAATGTGTTATCTAGTGTCAGAAAGCTAGGTCTGGGGTGAAGATTATAGGTCCTCCAGCAGGACAATGACTCAAAACATACATCCAAAAACACAAAAGAATGGTTAAAAAGGAAAAAATAGACTGTTTTAAACTGGTCCGCAATGAATTCTGATATCAATACAGTCGAGAGCCTTTGGAAAAAGCTGAAACCTGCCATTGGTAATAGGAATCCTGGAAATGTTCATGAACTGGAACAAATTGCAGTTGAAGAGTGGAAGAAACTACCAGCAGACAGATGAAAGAAACTTAAAGATGGCTACATGAAATGTAGATCCAGAAGGGACTGAGAGGACAGAAAGTCAAGACAGCAGGGGTGAACCGCACATTCAAGTAGTTTAGAAATATAGGGGAGGAAAGAGATGAGTCGATTAGAAGGAGAGGTAGGAGCAAGGGATGGTTTCTTGAGAGCTGTAATCACAGCATGCTTGAAGACTGCAGGAATTGTTGCGGTAGAAAGTGATAGGTTGAGGATATGACAGATGGAAGGGACAACATGGAGGAGATGGAGTTTAGTAGATGGGTGGGGATGGGATCAGAGAGGCAGATAGTAAGTTTAGAAGAGGAGAGAAGATGTGTGGTTTCTTCCTCGGTGATCTTAGAAAAGGAAGAAAGGGTGACAGAGGTTGGGAGAAGAATTAGGGAATGAAGGTGGATAGGGGAACTCAAGAGTAATCTAATGGATATTGCCATGGAAGTAGTCAGCCAAAGTCTGGGCAGAAAGGGAAGGAGGGGTCAGAGGTGAAGGCACTTTGAGGAGAGAGTTGAGAGTTATAAAGAGACGGT
This sequence comes from Ichthyophis bannanicus, assembly GCA_033557465.1. Taxonomy (NCBI): domain Eukaryota; kingdom Metazoa; phylum Chordata; class Amphibia; order Gymnophiona; family Ichthyophiidae; genus Ichthyophis; species Ichthyophis bannanicus. The sequence goes on from CM066043.1 coordinate 87,261,494, forward strand.
GAGGGTCAGAGGCAAGAGAGTTAGTCAGATGGACATTCTACTCTTGTTTGGCGAGTGCTGTGGCAAACTAGAAAAGGTTAGCATGAATCTGAAATGTAGAAAGTCTGCAAGGGTGTGGTATTTGAGCTAAAGGTGCTCAGCTGAATGGGCACAGGAACATAAGTAGTAGAGGACAGCCAGGGCTAAGGTACAGTACATCTCACAGGACACGAAATGGGAGAGGTAAGAGCATCCAGAGCAGAGTAGTGTTAAAGGAAGATATACGCAGTACTGCCATGAAAGGAAAAGTGCTACTGATTGGTGATTCAATATGCCAGATGTTGATTGGCACATCCCTGCTGCAGTGTCTGCAGTGTCATCTAGAAATAAGAAAATCCTAGATTCTCTACAGGGAGAACTATTCTGGCAACTGGTAACAGAACCCACATATGAAGGAGCCATCCTGGACTTGGTGCTTACCAATGGAGAAAGTGTTTCTGATGTCATAGTGGGAGATCATCTCACATCTAGTGATCACCAGATGGTGTGGCTCAGAATTAGGACTAGGGCTGATAAAATCCATTCAAAAGTGAGGGTCTTAGAAAACTAACTTTGCCAAGATGGGACAATACCTCCAGGAGTTGTTAGCGGGATGGGAACAGCTGGGGGATGTAGAAAGGCAATGGGCAAAACTGAATATGCATATTTTAAGGGCAGCAAACATTTTGTTAGACAGGTAAATAAATGTAAAAGGAAAAGGAGGCTGCTATAGTTCTCAAAAGAAATAGCTGAAAGGTGAAGAAAAAGAGTGGCCTTCATAAAATACAAGAGATCATCTATATTTGGGAAAAACTTAGAGAAGCTAGCAAAGTAGTCAGAAAAGCAAAGATACAAAAAGAAGAAGAAATAGCCAGTTCAATAAAATGTGTTTGTGTGTGTGGGGGGGGGGGGGGGAAGACATTTTTCAGATATGTTAATGAGAGAAGGAAGTGCAAAAGTGGTATTATTAAACTTAAGGGTGAAGGAGAGGAATATGTACAGTCAAAGTTGATGAGGATAAAGCGGAATTGTTAAACAAATATTTCTGTTCTGTGTTCACAGATGAAGGGTCAGGAGCAACACCTCAGAAAACCCATAAATAGGAAAAGAAATTATTGGGATCTTGAATGATTTTCAGAAGACTGTGTTTGTGAGGAACTAGCCAAACTAAAAGTAGACAAAGCGATGGTACCAGATGGGATACATCTGAGAATACTGAAGGAACTTGGGGACATTCTAGTACTTCCACCGACTGACCTTTTTTAATGCTTCTTTAAAGTTGGGAGTGGTCCCAGAGGACTAGAGAAAGGCACATGTGATTCCTTTACACAAAAGCGGAAGTAAGGATGAGATTGAAAACTACTGGCCAGTTAGTCTAACCTCTATGGTGAGTAAATTATTGGAAACACTGCTAAAAGGGAGGTTAGTGAGGTTTCTGGAGTCCAATGGATTGCAGGATCCCAGATAGCATGGGTTTACCAGAGGCAGGTCTTATCAGACAAATATGATTGATTTCTTTGACTGGGTCACCAAGGAGTTAGACCAAGGGAGAGTCCTAGATGTGGTGTACTTAGGTTTCAGAAAAGCCTTTGACACCGTTCCACACAGGCGATTTATAGACAAACTGAGCACCCTAGGGATGTACCCTAAAGTGATTGACTGGATTAGAAATTGGTTGAATAGGAAGCGACAAAGGGTACAGGTAAATGGAGCTCACTCTGAGGAGAATGATGTTACCAGTGGTATGCCTCAGGGATCTGTCCTTGGTCCAATTCTTTTTAACAACATTGTTAGTGATATTGTGGAAGGGCTGTCGGGTAAGGTTTCCCTCTTTGAGGATGATACCAAAATCTGCAATAGGGTAGACACCATGGAAGGAGTAGATAACATGAGGAGGGATCTAGCTAAGCTTATTTATTTATTTATTTACAAGCTTTTATATACCGCACTATTCATCATCAGCGCGGTTTACAAATTAACAACATTGTACTTAAAACATATAACATATGTCAAGTTTACAGATAACAGGGAATAAAACAGGGACAACTGGGGTAACAAATATTAACTATGTACAGTAAATTAGAATGTGTTTTGGACTCTATAAGCTAAGGATAACGAGATTATAATTTAGGACGAGCAATACAGTTTAGGGAATCATTGATTAACCATAGTCATTAACCACAGTCAACTCTGCTGGGAGGGTGAACAGGGCTTAGGGAAGAGTGTCCGGTCCTTACGGTGAAGAATATGGTTACACGATGCAAAGTTCCACATTAGGAACCACCACCCAGGAAAACGAATTAGGTGTCATTGTGGATAACATGTTAAAACCCTCTGCCCAGTGTGCAGCAGCAGCCAAGAGAGCAAATAGAATGCTAGGTATCATAAGGAAAGGAATGGAAAATAAAACAAAAGATATTATAATGCCTCTATATCATTCCATGGTGAGACCGCACCTTGAATATTGTGTGCAATTCTGGTCACAGTATCTTAAAAAGGATATAGCGTAATTAGAAAAGGTTAGAGTTGGAAGGGGAGGGGATGGGGAGATATTGCCTTGGAAGAAGTGTTGCTGGAAGAGGTGTGTTTTTAGGGCTTTTGTGAATTGGGACAGGTCTTTTTGAAGAAGAATGGTCAAGAATTTGGCAGCTGAGATTTAATATAAAAAAATGCAGGGTCATGCATCTGGGCTGCAAAAATCCAAGGGACAGGTACAGTATAAGTGGCGAAGTACTTCTTCCATAAAGGAAGAGCAGGACCTGGGCATGGTTATTTCTGATGATCTTAAGGTAGAATAAGCGACTGTGAAAGCCAGTAGGATGCTTGGGTGCATAGGGAGAGGAACGACCAGCAAAAAAAAGGAGGTGACAGTGTCTCTGTATAAGTCTCTGGTGCAACCTCATTTGGAGTATTGTTTGCAAGTCTGGAGACCAAACCTTCAATAGGACATAAATAGGATGGAGTCAGTGCAGAGAGTGGCTACTAAAATGGTTAGTGGTCTTTGTTATAAAGCATATGAGATCTTAATATGTATATGGTAGAGGAAAGGTGGGATAGATATGATAGAGATATCAAAAAGTAGAAAGACTAGGGGACATACAATGAAGCTACAATGTAACCCATTTAAGACTAATAAGAGAAAATATTTTTCACTCAACGCGTAATCAAACTCTGGAATTCATTACCGGAGGATGTAGTAAAAGTTGTTAGTGTAGCTTGGTTAAAAAAGGTTTGGACAAGTTCCTGGAGGAAAGGTTTATAAACCATTATTAAAGAGGACCCAGGTAATCCACTGTTTGTCCCAATACAAGCATTATGGAACCTGTACGTTTTTTTGGGAAACTGCTAAGTACAAGTAATCTGGATGGTCACTGTTGGAAACAGGATACTGGGCTTGATGGACCTTGGTCTGACCCAGTACAGCATATCTTATGTTATGTTTTTTAAATACCTCCTTGGCATAAACGCCTCTTTCAATTGAATGCAAGCTCTGCTACGAGGGGACATAGGATGAGGGTGAAAGGCGATAGACTCAGGTGTAATATGAGGAAATATTTCTTTACAGAGTGATAGATGAATGGAATAATCTCTCAGTGGAGATGGTAGAGACGAGGACAGTATCTGAATTCAAAAAAGCATGGGACAAACACAGAAGATCTCTAAAGGAAAAGAAGGGACTTTAGTATTTGATATGGAAGGAAAGACTAGATAGGTCATGTGGTCTTTTTCTGCCGTCATGTTTCTATGTTTCGATATGGCCTCATCAAAAGACTTAGATGACATAGAGGAGGAAAGAGGTGGTGAGATAGCAGTAGAGAAAGCTGATGGGTCAATAGAGTGAAGATTTCTAAAGATGTTGGAGGAGATTTGGCGAGAATGTGGTGTGGGGTGATAAAGAGTGAAACTTAGCAGGTGATGGTCATATAAGGGAAGAAATGAGGTGCAGAAATTTGAGGGCAAGCAGTTAGTGAAGATGACAAGGACAAGGCAAGGAATAGCAGTAAGAAAGACGTGACCCTCTCTTTTTTCTCACTTGGAAAAAGTTATATGTGTAAAACTGGTGCTGGGTTGGGCAGGATGGAGGATCATAGGATGCTTGGCAAAGTAGAGAAAGAGAATATGCTGCTGAGCAGGGGAAGGGAATGTGGAGAGCCATTGCAGCCAAGGGAGAAAGGATTGTGCCAGAGTCACCAAAGTCAGGGGTGCTGGAATCAGTAGATTAAGGAGAAGCTCGAAGATTTACCTAAGATGCCCTATACCCTGGCACCAGCTCTGCTGACTCAAAAGAGGCAGAATATCACACCATAGTCAAAAAGAAAGACCCTCACCAAATGCAGAATAATTTCTTCCCTTCCTATCAATTGCATGACACTTGCAGCACAGGTTGCATGTCCCAGTCCTCTGGCTGCATGTGCCTCCACTTTCTGCTGAAGCCTGCAGAAAGCACATCTTTTCTTTTCTCCCTGCTAGTGAAGACTACCTCTTTTCCCCCCTGCTATTTCAGACCTTCTGTCTTCTTTATTCTATCTTCCTCCTGTTCTCGATGACCTCCATGATTTCCCCTCAAACTCTCTTCCTCTTTCAGCTCCTCTATTCCCTTCTAATCAATTTGCACTCTACTAAGGGCCTTTATCCCACATGCTAAAAACTCACCTCTTCGAGGCTGTTTTTGGATCATTATCTGCTTAGTCTCCTGCTCTCCAATTACTGTATGTGTTTCCTTACCATTCCCCTTGACACATCCTAGTCCCCAGTTGTTGAGTTGTCTGTCTTGACTAGACTAAGCTCTGATGAGCAGGGATTATCTCTTACATGTCTCTGTACAGTGTTACATACTCCTTGTAGCGCAATACGAATGATTAGTAATAGTATCTAATCTTCCCCCCCCCCCCCACCTCCCTCCATCCCTGGGAAACCATATGGCTGCTGCCCTCTAATCCAAACGTTTTGACCCATTCCCTCTCCCCTCACTGACTTTATGGAGAAGATGAGAGCAACAGCTGCATATAAAGCCAATAGGAGAAGGGGACCATATATGCAGATACATTATTTTGTTTTGTTATTTTTATTATTTCATTTATTAAAATTTATAATCCAACTTCTAACTGGTTTACAATTATTATATTCATAATCATTACACAAACATAAACAAACAGGTAAAACATACTAAGATACACTTTAATTCATATTAATTCACTTAAAAAACAGAAAAGTCTTCAGCTTTTTTCTAAAATCTATAAAATTTCTCTACAAAGCTATAGCTTCTGCCAATGAAATAACACATATGCAAGTTCATTTCCTATAGGAAACATAATCAGAAGGTAGTGCAATAAATTTTGCTGATTTGAGCAGAGCACTCATGTGGGTTCATATATATACAGGGTGGCCCAAAAAAAGTGAGAACATCTCGTAGCATATAAGTTATTTAAAAATTCAAAAAGACAGATGTAAATGATTGACAAATCAAAAAAACAGATGGTGACCGGAAATTGTCGAAATAAAGACATTATGTAGCTAATAAAGGTAAATAAGTAAACCATTTAAGCTTTTAATTTACGAGATGTTCTCACTTTTTTTGGGCCACCCTGAATACATACTGAAGACTTTAAATCAGCTAGCCATAAACCGTAAAAATATTTATGAATCAGGCAACATCCTTTAAACTGGATGTGATTTGTATTAATGACTGTATTAGTTTAATTGTGAGTTGGTTTGGTTTTCAGAAGAAAATCGTGCTATAAAAACATTTAAAATAAATAAATAAAGGCTTCTGAGTGATAGGACATCACTATATGGTTGCCAAGAGTGAAGGGGAATGGATCAAACATTTTGAGCCAAAAACTGTGATTTGGACCCATCATCAACTGCATAGCAGTGTGCACCCTCTCATCCAGCATGCTCTAACTCAGCAGGCTCATCTAACTCATCTTCTTCTTCTCAGTCTTCTGTTGATTGTGTGACCTCTCTCCTGCTCCATGGTATCTACAGCCACCTCCAGCTACAGTGCTCTGCTATCTCTGAAGTGTCCCTATGCCTTATGGCCCCAGCCTCCAAAGTTATGTGTTGGTACTGTTACAATGTAGAAAGCAGAAGGCGGTCTGTAAGCTGGTTCACTTCTGGGGATTTACTTCATTTAGACCGTGTTGCTCTACACACAGCAGAAGAGGTTATGGCAAATTAGAGCACAACGCTACGTGTGCCTGCACTGTTTAGTGACAAAGACAGTACGGTGCCGTTGCAGAGCATGCTGTGCTCTGATATTCCACGGTCTCTGCAGCCAGTGTCCCCAGCCAGAAGAAGCGGCGGCACTCACAGTTAGCCGAACCCAATAACAAATTTTAACTTGACTATTATCTTCTGAAATAAAGCACCCAGGGCAATGTCCCAGTTGCCCCATCTTAGTTTCAGCGCTGCATTTTATCTGGGGGTTATTGTTCCACAGTCCAATCTATCCATACGTCCTTATGTACAGAATTGAGCATCCATCATTTTCAGTCCCATCTTACAAATTTTCTAAAAGATTCCTTTTGCTTCCCAAGTACTGTGGCTCGTAACTCTCCACTTCCTTACTTCCAGCACCCGTTGGCAGGGCTGAATTTAAACTCTTGGCTCCCAGAGGCACAGAATTTAGAAGCACTTGTTTTAGTCAGGGAGAGGGGAGGAAAAGAGAACAGTCCATGCAGGTTGTCCTCCTTCCATACGACTGTTTAGGGGTTGTATCTGCCTCTATTTTTTGAAGTGTAAAGGTTATTTAAGTTTGCTTTGACTCAAGAAAATAGAAGGGGATAACCTGCACAAAACAGCAGTGTGGTAGTGTGCCATGCTGGAGAAGGGGTTTTCTGTACAATACAGGCCAGACAGCATTTAAGGGAAAAAGCATAGTTACTCACCTGTAACAGGTGTTCTCCAGGGACAGCAGGAATCAGTCCTCATTAATGGGGTGACATCAGCACCGACGGAGCCTGTGTGGAGCAATTCCTCAGCTTTCAAAGAAAGCCTTTGGGATTGCTGCCACGCATGCATAGTCCTCTTTCCACCCAAAGGTGCCATCCTGCTCAGTCAGGTCCCAGAGCTAGAGCCCTACTAAGCAGATGGCAAGGGAAGGATACAAAAATTGCAACTCTTTAGGGGAGGTGGGAGGGTAGTGAGGACTGATTCCTGTTGTCTCTGGAGAACACAGGTGAGTAGCTACGCTTTCTCCAGGAACAAGCAGGAAGTCAGTCCTCACTTATGGGACTCCCCAGCTACAGGCTACCAAACCTGTAAGCCAAAACCACCTCTGCGAGGCTGTGATCAGAAGCCGATGTCTGAAGGAAGGCGAGTCCTCGGACTTCGGGGAAAACTCTCGGTAGCCACAGAAGAAGGGGCAGAGAGCAGAAGTTGCTTATACCCCAAACAGACTACGGAGTACAGCCTGGCCGAAAGCGCTGTCCTGGCGGGACTCCCTCTCCAGGCAGTAGTGCGAAGCGAAGGTAATCGCTGAAGATCAGGTTGCAGCCCAGCAGATGTCAGTCAGAGGCACTGAGCTCAGCGAAGCCACAGATGCCACCTTGGCGAGGACGCCATGCGCGGTGTCCCAATGATCCAGTGGGGTACCCGCCTTTGCCTGGGCGAAGGCGATGGAGTCCGCCACCCTGATGTAGAGGGTGCGCTTGGTGACTGCCAGCCCCAGGCAGTTGGGATTGTAAGCAATGAAGAGCCGGTCGGACTTGGGATGACCTTGCAGTCGAGCGTATGCAGGACCTCTGATACCCGGTCGGCATGAAGTCTCAGGAAGAAAGTCGGCAAGATCACATCCTGATTGAGATGGAAATCCAAGACAACCTTCGGTAGGAACTTGGGGTGGGTGCGAAGGACCACCCTGTTCCTGTAAAACTTGGTATAGGGGGCCTCGGCCATGAGGGCTTGAAGTTCGCTGATTCACCGTGCCAAGGTCAGTGCCACCAGGAAAACCACCTTCCAGGTCGCCATTGGCTCGAAAGGCGGCTGCATCAGCTGCATGAGCATGATGTTCAGGTCCCATTCCGCTCTGGTGGAGGCCGGATGGGGAGTTTGGAAAGCCAGAGGCCCCGCATTAAGCGGCAGACCAGAGGCTGACCCAAGAAGGGTTTACCCACGATGGGGAAATGTTTGGCCGAGATGGCGCTCACGTGAACCCTGACCAAGTTGGACTTCAGCCCCACCTGCGAGAGGTGCAGAAGGTACTGGAGAACCCAATGGGGGAGCAGGAGAATGGGTCAATCTGGAGCTTGGAGCACCAGATCAAAAAACGCCGACACTTCAGGGCGTAGGCCCGCCTTGTCGAGTCCTTCCTCGACGCGAGGACGTCGTCCTTGATCTCCACTGGGAGGTGCAGCAAGGCTAAAGAGACCCGTTCAGCTGCCAGGCTGTCAGGGAGAGCGAGACCAATCTTGGGTGAAGCACCCGTCCCTCCTCCTGTGTTAGCAGACCTGGGGCACTGCCCAGGGGGACTGGAGGCTCTGACGAGAGCCAGAATAGAAGTGAGAACCAGGGTTGTCGAGGCCATGAAGGAGCCACGAGAATCACCAAGGCTCGGTCGCACTGGATCTTGTGGAGGGTCCTCATACGGAGAGGAGTGGGAGGGAATGCATACATATGATGGGGGATGACAAGTCACTCATAGACTCTTCTATAATTCCCAAGTTAAGTATCTCTTCCAGTTTTTTGGCGATGGCCTGTCACCAGGCCTCTGGAATCCAATACGGTCATTGACAGATAATCACCTCAGGGTCAGTAACAATATCATAACAAATGAGGTGGGTTTGTCCCAGGCGGGTGAAAAACAGCTTTAGGTTCTGGTGGATCAAACGTTCAAGTTCTCATCTCTGGAAAGCAGAGAGCTGGTTTCCAAATGGAACTTGAGCTGGATCTGTTGGGGCTGGAATTTCTGGCCCGAAATCCTCTCTCTGTACCAACACAGCTGTCACAGGAGTCCTCTTTTTCATTAGGTTAATATGGTAAATTTTGGCATTCTTCCGTTTGTCTGGCTGGGCAATCTTGTAGTTAACAGGTCCTACTTTCTCTTTCACCTCATAAGGCCCCTGCCATTTACCGAGGCCATCCATCTGTGAGTGATATACTGATGTTCAAATCTTGACCTTCACCAAGGCACATGCTTCATCACCTTGGATACAAAGGGTGTTCCTTGAACTGTGAGGATCTCATTGGGTATTCCCACCTATGAGAATATCTCCCAGAGGGCATTCACGATCGTAAAAGTCTTCATATTCCTTAGAGCAATGGCTTCCAGGTATCAGGTAAGGTAGTCTAGTATGATTAAAATATACTTGTTACCTCAGGTGGTTCACTCCAAGGGTCCTACCAGGTCCATGGCTACTCTTTTAAATGAGGCTTTAATGATAGGCATTGGCACTAGAGGGACTGGTCGGACTCTGGCAGGGTTATGAAATTGGCAGGTGGGACATGACTGGCAATATAACTGCACCTGTTTATGGACCCCAGGCCAGAAAAATTCAACTAAAACATACTCTAGTGTTTTCTCCACCCCCGGGTATCCCCCTAATAAATGGCTAGTGGCCAATGATAACACCTGCCGATGACAGGGCCGGGGAACTATCAGTTGTTCTACCACTTTCCCCTATAGGGCAATCTTGGTCATTCTGTATAGAAAACATCCCTTTAGCATAAAATAGGGAAAGGTTCTTGCAGGCGACTCTCTGTTACTTACTGGAACCACACCCACCTCCAAAACCCACTCTTGGGCATATTTATGGGGCATGCCTCCTCTTCTTGCTGGGCCCTCCTGAAGTTCCCTGTGTCTTCCCCAGCCCCCACTCTGGGAAGGGGTTTCTTCCCTAGGCTGTCCCTCTCCAGAATCCTCCCTCATAGCCACACCCAGACTCTGTTGGTAATGTAGTTTTTCCCAGAGACACCAACTCTGGGACTTAGCAGACTTGGGATTCTTGACATATAGATCTGGGTCTCCCAGCGGGAAAATCTCTGGGAAATCTTCCTGATTCAATTTAGTGGAGCCATCAGTTAGCCAGGCCCATATCGCTCTGAAGTTTGGATAGCCTTGGCCAATCACTACTGGATACAGCAGCCAGGGCAGCACCCTGACTCCTGTGTCCAAGCTCGAACGTGGCTTGCTCTCCTGCAGTCTTAAGTGAAACCTGTGCTATTGGATACTGTCTCGGGTCTCCATGCACACAGGCCAGTGTTACTGTCTTTGCATAGACAATTTGAAATTGGGTTACAGTCTTCCTGGAGGCAGGTCCTCAAGCTCCACTGGAATCATAAATGAGCTGATGCAGAAAGCTAGTGCAGCCTTTAAGCACACATAACGCCACATTTAAGCACACTTTACAACTTTTTGAATGCAGAAAACAGACATAAACCCCATGGAAAAACTAACGCACAATTAATGCCACACATATTTAAATACATTTAAATGTATCTGAATATATTTTAATCAGCTGCATGGTATGCAAATCATGGTACGCCCGATATAGAGACAGGCATAGATGATTTCACAACCAACCATAGCGCCAAAAGTTTTACTTTAGGATCTGAGGTGACTTAAACCTCTAACGCATGCCCCCGACAGTATTTTGATGGCCCGGGGTGCTTTCCCCGATGCCTAGATCATCTTCTCCTCAGATGATCATGCATTGGGCAAAGCCCCCAATGCCATCAAAACACTGCCAGGGGCCGTGCCCCACAAAAAAAAATTCCTGGTGGCCCGGTGCCCGCGTCCCCACACCCAACAATATTTTAATGGCATTGGTAAAAGCCCCCAATGCCATCAAAACACTGTCGGGGGCCAGTGCCCTGACAATAAAAGAATCCCTGGTGGTCCAGCGGCACCAATCCTCCCCATAGTATTTGGATGGCCCCCAATGCCATCAAAATACTGTTGGGGACCAGTGCCCCGACAATTAAAGAATCCTTGGTGGTCTAGTGGGCCCTGTTCCCCCATTAAATACAAAGAGACAACTTGGTGGTCTAACAGCCACCTTACTCTCCTTGGTGGTCTAGCAGCCCCTAAATTCAGCCCCTCCCACCCGGTACCTTAAAATATGTGTGAGCGCCACCTACATGCTCCTGCTCTGCGTCTGCCATCTTCAAAAATGGCAGTGTCTGGCCTCACGCAGTGCATCCTGCCATAGCAGTCTGACTCACCTGGTGAATTCCAGGATGCACCGCACAGGGCCAGATGCTGCCATTTTTCAAGATGGCGGATGCAGAGCAGGAGTGCGTAGGTGGCGCTCCTGCTTATTTTAAGGTATTGGGTGGGAGGGGCTAAATTTAGGGGCCATTGGATCACCAGGTTTTTTTTTTTTATTTAATGGGGGTGGGGGATACAGGGGCCACTAGACCATCAGGTTACTTTAGGGTCTGAGGTGACTTAAACCTCTAATGCATGCCCGCGACAGTATTTTGATGGCCCGGGGTGCTTTCCCCAATGCATATATCGTCTTCTCCTCAGATGATCAGGCATCAGGCAAAGCCCCCAATGCCATCAAAACACTGTCAGGAGCCGTGCCCCACAAAAAAGAATCCCTGGTGGCCCTGTGGGCCCATTCCCCTCCCCCAAGAATATTTTAATGGCATCAGGAAAAGCCCCCGATGCCATCAAAACACTTTCAGGAGCTGGTGCCCCAACAATAAAAGAATCCCTGGTGGTCCAGTGGCACCAATCCCACCCATAATATTTTGATGGCATCGAGGATGATCGCGGCATCAGGAAAGGTCCCCAGTGCCATCAAAATACTATTGGGGACCAGTGCCCCTACAATAAAAGAATCCCTGGTGGTCTAGTGGCCCCTGTACTCCCCCCATTAAATACAAAGAGATAACCTGGTGGTCTAGCAGCCACTGTACCTCCCCCCCTTAATACCAAGTAAGTAACCTGGTGGTCTAAATTCAGCCCCTCCCACCTGGACCTTAAAATATGCGGGAGCACCACTTATGCACTCCCGCTCTGCATCTGCCATCTTGAAAAATGGTGGCTTCTGGCAGTGCATCCAGCCATGGCAGTCTGACCCACCTGGTGTATCCCAGGATGCACCACGCAGGCCAGATGCTACCATTTTTCAAGATGACGGATGCAGAGCGGGAGCGTTTTGGCAGCACTCCTGCTTATTTTAAGGTACTGGGTGGGAGGGGCTGAATTTAGGGGCCGCTAGACCACCAGGTTATTCTTTTTGTATTTAATGGGGATGGGGGTTCATGGGTCGCAAGACCACCAGGTTATTTTTTTTTTTTTGTATTTAATGGGGGTGGGGGGTACAGGAGCCACTAGACCATCAGGTTACTTTTTTTGTATTATTATTTAATGGGGGGCTACAGGAGCCACTAGATCACCAGGGATTCTTTTAGTGGTTGGGCACCGGCCCCCGACAGTATTTTGATGGCATCAGGGGCTTTTCACGATGCTGTAATCATCCCCGAAGTCATCAAAATATTGTCAGGGCTAATATGCAAATTAGCCATGCGGTGCCCAGACAGCAAGCCAAACTAGCACAGGCTTCTTGTGTGCATGTGTTTGGCTTGTTCTCCCAGTTTAACGCTGCAGTGGCTCATTTGCATGTGCACAGTTAATGCGGGGGCCATTTGCATACCCTATCCTTCCTGCATCACATGATAATATGTGTGCATTGTCAGGAACATTAAAAAAAATCACTTCAGCATGGGTCTAGCGCTGGCTTTCTGCATCAGCCTGAAAGTTCTGTGCCCTGGGGTGGGAGTATCCACAAAAGTGCAGGTACCGGGATAAGTGTCATTTACAAAAACATAACAGGACAAACATGCGACATAATATACAATAGGTAATGCATGTGAGTATAATGCTGAGAGGGGGAGAGTAAAACGTTATGTGGCGGAGAGGGGGAGGTCAAAGGCGATGGAAAAGAGATAGGTTTTTAGACGGGTTTTAAATGTGCCATAGTTTTGTTCTAATCTAAAAGTGAGGGGTAATGAATTTCAGTGCGCAGGACCAGCAAAGAAAAAAGCAGAATTACGAGTGGATTGAAAGTGTACACGTACAGGGGAAGGAAGATGAAGACGATTAATGTGCAGGGGCCGGAGAGAGCGATCGGGACTGTGAGATTGAAGAGAGCTTTCTGGTTAGATTTCATACCCAGCAGAGAGCTTGTAGTTTAAATTTAATACTCACTCAGGGCCTAGTATCAGCAAAGTTCTTTTAGTTTAAATTTAAAACACAGAAGAGAGCTTTCTGGTTAAATTTAGAACCCAGCAGAAAGCTGTAGTTTAAATTTCATAATAAGTCAGAGCCTAGCAGCAGCAAAGAGCTTTAATTTAAATAAAATCAGAATATAACTTAGCATAAAAAGCAAAACAGGGTCAGTATTCTTTGAGCAACAAATAAAGTCTTCTAGAGACCTTTACAAAGAGGCCTTCTACCTAAGGGGCAAGAGACCTGTGAAACATTTTCAATAGGTGTTAACGCCAGGTGGCTGGTCAAAAGGCTATTTTGAAAGACTCCTTCTATCCAAAGGACTGTTAATCACCCAGGAAGTTGGTCACAGCTAACCTCAGAAGCACAGCCCTCTTTTAGTAAGTGTTATTTCCCTTCCTCCCTCCCCAACACCCACCCACCCCTGGGATAATCGTAGCTTTATAGGTACTTACACATCTTAAAGGCAAGGAAGTGCTCTCAGGTGCAGCTCATTATCCAAATCAGTCATACACTAAGGACCTGAGATTAATTAAGCTTCAGGTGAACAAGGTATATTAAACGTATTAGGTACAATTTTATTAGTATAAGTATCCATGGCAACCCTTAGTTAATAAAGAACTTAAAGATCTAAACACAAGCTTAAAACAAAGATGCAGACAGCAGTCCAGCAGCAAGATGGGGGCTTTCCAGTCTTTTGCATTGAGTGTCACGTGTATGATTTTCTCCCAGTTGGTGAGAGGTCTTACGTGTGCACTAGGTGCAAGGAGCTCTTTGCTCTCAGGGAACAAGTCCGATCTCTAGAGGCTAGAGTAGCAGACTTGGAAGGCATAAGAAACACAGAGAGGTACATAGATGAGACCTACAGGGATATAGTCCTGAAGTCCCACCTCCAGTCTGGCAGCATCCCTGTTGCCATGGAGGAGAGAGGTCACGTGACAGGAGAGCATCACCCTGACGTGGCAGGAAGTGATCCTTTAACTAGGATTTGTCCTCCAGGTGATGTAAAAGCCTCTCGCACCGAGGAAGTTTCTCCAAGGTCATGTGCCCATGAGGGAAGAGTTAGGACAGCCGTTATAGTTGGTGATTCAATCATTAGGCATGTAGATAGCTGGGAGGATCGCCTGGTAACATGCCTGCCTGGTGTGAAGGCAGCGGACCTCACGCGCCACCTAGATAAAGTCTTAGATATTGCTGGGGAGGAGTCTGCTGTCTTGGTACATGTCGGTACCAATGACAAAGGAAAATGTGGTATGGAGGATCTGGAGGCTAAATTTAGGCTTTTAGGTAGGAAGTTGAAATCCAGAACTTCCAGGGTAGTGTTCTCTGAAATGCTTCCCGTTCCACGCGCAGGACCCAAAAGGCAGGCAGAGCTCCGGAGTCTCAATGTGTGGATGAGACGATGGTGCAAGGATGAGGGTTTTGGATTTGTTAGGAACTGGGGAACATTCTGGGGAAAGGAGGGGCTCTTCCGAAGGGATGGGCTTCTCCTTAACCGGGATGGAACCAGGCTGCTGGCATTAACCCTTAAAAAGGAGATTTATTTATTTAGCTGTATTTATATCCCGCTTTTCACCGGGTCAAAGCGGTCAGTTGGGGGATACATTTAACACGAGGGGATATGAGACACATACACTAATACTTACAGGGAACATGGGCAATGGAGGGTTAAGTGGCTTGCCCAAGACCACAAGGAGTGCCTATAGGACTAGAAATTCCAGTCCCCCCGGCCTGAGATTGCTGTCCCCAGGTGGGACTTGACCCTCCGGCCTGAAGTACCTTGTCCTAACCACTAGACCACTCCTAGAGCAGCTTTTAAACTAGATAATAGGGGAAAGCCGACAGTCGCACAAGAGTGCATGGTTCGGAAGAATGTATCCTTGAAGGATACTACCAAAAGCAGAGAGGTTCCAAAAAAGAGTAAAGTAGCCCAAATGCCCTTGAGTATGGAGCAGACAGAACTTAAAGATCCCAAATTACCCATGCCTACCAATAGCCAAATTAATATGAATAAAATACAATCTCTAAAATGCTTGTATGCAAATGCTAGAAGTCTAAAACATAAGATGGGAGAGTTAGAATATATAGCACTAAATGAGAGGTTAGATTTGATTAGAATCTCAGAAACATGGTAGGAGGACAACCAGTGGGACACTGTGATACCTGGGTACAAACTATATCTTAATGATAGAGCTGATTAAATTGGCGGAGGGGCTGCACTCTATGTTAGGGAGAGCATCGAGTCAGAAAGGACTAAAGTTTTGCAGGAAACAAAATTTGCTGTAGAATCTCTATAGATTGAAATTCCATGTAAAAAGGGGAAGGCGATGGCAGTGGCGGTGTTCTAGCGATCGCCTGGCCAGAATGAACAAATGGATGATGAAATGCTCAAAGAAATCAAGGAAGCTAACAAAAGTTATAGCACAGTAATAAATTTCAATTACCCCGGTATCAAATGGGTCAGTGTCACGGCAGGACATGCTAGGGAGATAAAGTTCCTAGATGAAATAAATGACTGCTTCTTGGAGCAGCTGGTTCATGAACTGACCAGAGGGGAAGCCATATTGGACCTAGTCCTTAGTGGAACACCAGATCTGGTGCAAGAGATAAGGTTGTTTTCATTCATTTATTTATTTATTTATTTATTTACAAGGCTTGATATACCGCCCAGGCAGGGCATCAGGGCGGTGTACAATAAAAACAAGCTGCTAGAAAGTAAAGAAAGAAAGGAACGCCATTCAAGTGACAGGAAAGCACAAGAGAGAAAGACAGAAGAGAGAAGAGGATAGAATAGCGAGACCTGTGAGTTGGGGTGGAGGGGCAAGAGCAGAGGGGGGGGGGGATGGAGTAAGGAATGGAGTGAGAACCAGCGAGACCATCAGGGGGGTACCGGGAGGTCAAAAGCCTGAGAGAAAAGGTGGGTTTTAAGAAGAGCTTTGAAATGCGGGAACGAAGGCTCTGTGTGTGGGGGAGGGAATTCCACAACGCAAGGCCCAGGAAGAAGAAAGCGGAATGACAGGTGAGTTCAAGACAAGCTTGGGACGGGGATGGAAGAAAAAGGCGATTGCTGTGGGAGGAACGAAGAAGACGAGGGACGGGCTGGTGATAAATGAGATCGGATAGATATTGAGGAGTACTTGTGTGGAGAACTTTATGAGTAGTAATAAGGTATTTATAGATAAACCGAAATTTAATGGGGAGCCAATGAAGGGAGAGAAGGCAAGGAGTGATATGATCAAAAGGGGAAGAGAAGGTAATTAACCGGGCAGCAGTGTTTTGGATGAGCTGGAGACGGAGTTGATAAGAAGGAAGACCGGCGAAGATAGAATTACAGTAGTCCAGACGAGAGATTACAAGGGAGAGAACCAGAGTAGTGAGAGACGTGGTGGAAAGATAAGGCCGGAGAGAGCGGATATGACGGAGGTGAAAGAAGCAGCTACGGACAAGGGAGGAAATATGAGGGTAAAAAGACAGGGAGGAATCGAGGGTGACCCCGAGATAGCAGAGAGAGGGAACCACAGGGATAGGAAGGGAGGACATAACAGGGGACAGAGTGGGAGGAAGGGTGGTGAAGGAGAACCAAATAGCCGAGGATTTAGAAGGGTTGACACAAAGAAAGTTATCAGAGAACCAGGAAGCAATAAGATCAAGACAGGAATTGAGAGCAGAGAGATCCGGAGAGGCAGAATTGGTATGATGAATAAGAATATCATCGGCATAAAAATAGGAGGAGATGCCGGACTGTTGGATAAGGAGGGCACGTGGAGCCAGAAAAATATTAAAAAGCAGAGGGGCGAGAATAGAACCTTGTGGAACACCACAGTGCAGAGGGAAAGGGGCTGAGGCAGAGGAACCAGAGTGTACAGTGAAGGTACGAAGGAAGAGAAATGACTGGAACCAGTGGAGGACAGTGCCTTGGATACCAAAATCAGATAGACGAGTGAGGAGAGGCAGCGGAAAGGTCTAGGGAAACAGCTATAGATAAATCACCCCGGTCGTGAGAGCGGTGAAGTTCATTGAGAAGGGCAAGAAGTATGGTTTCGGTGCTGTGCCCAGACCTAAAACCAGATTGACGGGGATGAAGAGAAAGGGTGGAGTCAAGATGTACTGAAAGCTGAGAGAAAACCACCTTTTCAAGAACTTTTGAGAGAAAGGGAAGGTTAGAAACGGGCCGCCAGTTTGCAGGAAGGCTAGGATCGAGGGTAGGCTTCTTCAGGAGAGGGCGGACCATAGCGTGCTTCCAGCAGGTAGGGAAAGTGCCAGAGGAGAGACTAGAGTTGATTATAGCAAGGATATAAGGCAAGAGGTGAAGGGAGGGGTCAAGAAGCCAGGTGGAGGGAAGGGGGTCGAGTGAACAGGTTGTTTTATGAGATGAAGAGAGAACTTTAAGGAGCTCTGCGGAAGTGATGGGGTGAAAGGAGCGCCTAGTATGAGGGAAGGCACTGAAAGGAGGAGGAGAAGGAATAAGGGAGGAGGCAGAGGGAGAGAGAAAGAGAGGAGGGGGACAATAGGGAAAGGAGGAATGAAGAGACTGGATCTTATCGACAAAGAACGACGTGAGACTAGTCGGACTAGGGGCAATGGAAGGGGGCGCTAATGAAGGGGGATGAGCGGAGGAAAAGGATAAAGAATGGAGTACCTGATACAGATGACGGGAAAAGTTAGAGGAGGAAGTAATGAGGTCAGAAAAATAAGTCCTTTTGGCTTCGGTGATCATGGCACGATAACGGCGGTGCTCAGAACGAAAGGAGAGTAAAGAAGTGTCGGAGGGGTGTTTGCGCCAAAAGCACTCAGCACGGCGAAGATAAGTACGTTGAAGATGGAGACCCGGATGAAACCAAGGATGATGAGATGTAAGACGACAGGGAACGGGACAGAGAGGAGCCAGAGTATCAAGGGTACTGGTAAGAATGGAGGACCAGGAATCAACCTGCTGGGGCCACTTGGCAATAGTGATCATAGCATGATCGCATTTGATCTAATTAATGGAGGAGGGATGGTAAGGAAATCCACAGTACTACCTTTTAACTTTTGAAAGGAAGACTATGATAAAATGAGGAAAATAGTTAAGAAAAAACTAAAAGGAGCAGTTGCAAAGGTTAAAGACTTACATCAAGCTTGGGTGTTGTTTAAAAATACCATCTTGGAAGCCCAGACCAGCTGTATTCCACGCTTTAAGAAAAGTGGAAGGAAGTCCAAAAAACTGCCAGCATGGTTTAAAGGTGAGGTCAGAGAGGCTGTTGTTGCCAAAAAAGCATCTTTCAGGAAATGGAAAAAGAGTCAAACGACGAAACCTGGAAACAGCACAAGCACTGGCAAGTTAAATGCAAGGAATTGATAAGGCAGGCAAAGGGAGAATTTGAGAAGAAGCCTGCTGCGGAAGCAAAGACGCGTAATAAAGACTTTTTCAAGTACATTCGTAGCAAAAAACCTGTGAGAGAGTCAGTTGGTCCATTAGATGTTAGAGGGGTTAAAGGGGCACTAAGAGGCGACAAGGCGATAGTGGAGAGACTGAATTTATTTATTTTATTTATTTACATCTCTTATATACCGCACTATTTGCGATCAGCGCGGTTTACATAGAACAAACAATATCCGACAATAAACAAGAGTCAGGTCATTACAATGAACAGGAGCAGTAAACTTGGATAACAGGGGAAACTATCTACATGTGTGGAACATTGAACAAGGTAACTGTATATATGAGAGATGGAATTATTGTGTGTTGCTCATACATGGTGGCTGGGGTTCGGGGGAGGCTGTGAGGTATTTAATGAAGAAGTGTTTTAAGGCCTTCCTAAACTGGCTCAAGTTGGGGATAGCTCTGATGTGTGGTGGTAGGGAGTTCCAGAGGCTTGGGGCACTCAGACTGAAGGCTCTGTTTGAAGTTGATATGGCGCATCTTGTCATAACTTTTGGTATTGCTAGCATGTTGGCTGCAGAGGTTCTTCTTATCCTGTTGGGTGTGGGTGGTTGTATGAGGTCACATATTGAGGAGGCGGATAACCCGTTGATGGCTTTGAATGTCATCACTAGGGTCTTGAAGCTAATCCTGGCTTGGATGGGGAGCCAGTGAAGCTGCATCAGGAGAGGTGTGATGTGCTCTCTCCTTGGTGCTCCAAAGAGGATTCGCGCAGCGCAGTTCATGGCGAGTTGTAAGGGATGTAAGGTTGTCTGGGGGAGTCCTTGTAGGATGGCGTTTGCATAGTCAAAATGAGGGATGATGAGGGCTTGGAAGATGGTACGGAAGTCGCTCAGCTCGAGTAGAGGGCGTATGTGCCTGAGGGATCTGATCTTGAAGTAGATTGCTCTTACTATTTTTGCTATGTGTTGCTTCATGTTGAGGTTCTGATCCAATGTGACTCCGAGATACCGTATGGATGATTTTACTTGTAGTTTGGCGTTGTCTACTTCCAGTTGGTTAGGTGGAGTGAATTCTGGATTTCTAGAGATGAACAGGACCTCAGTTTTCTTATGTTGGATACGCAGATTTTGGGAGAGGAGCCATTCTGATATTGCATTGAAGCAGTTGGTTAGTGGGGTGAGGTCCGGGCAATCTAGTGATATTGGCAGGTACAGTAGGACATCGTCTGCGTAAATCATGCAACTCACATTGTAGGATCTGATGATGTTACAGATGGGTTGGATATAAATGTTAAACATTTATATCCATTTAATGAATTCTTTGCTTCTTTACTGAGGAAGATGTAGGGATGTTACCCATGACTGAAGTGGTATTTAAAAGTGCAGAAGAACTGAAGGAAATATTGATACATTGGGAAGATGTATTACAACTACTAGACAAACTGAAGAGCAGCAAATCACCTGGGCCAGATGATATACATCCAAGGGTTTTGAAAGAACTGAAATATGAGATTGCAGACCTGCTATTAGTAATCTGTGAACTCTATCATTAAAATCATCTGTAATAGCTGAAGATTGGAGGATAGCAAACGTAACACCGATTTTTAAAAAGTGTTCCGGGGTGATCCAGGAAACGACAGACCGGTGAACCTGACGTCAGTACCGGGAAAAATGGTAGAAACCATCATAAAGAACAAAATTGCTAAACATGTAGAAAGTAATGCCTTAATGGGAAACAGCCAACATGGCTTTAGACAAGGAAGATCTTGTCTTACTAATCTGTTATATTTTTTTGAAGGTGTGAATAAACAGGTAGACAAAGGTGAGTCGGTTGATATAGTGTATTTGGACTTTCAGAAAGCCTTTGACAAGGTCCCTCATCAGAGACCTTTGGCAAAACTAAAGAGTCATGGGATAGGAGGCATTGTACTATTGTGGATCAGGAACTGGTTAAAAGATAGAAAGCAGAGGGTAGGGCTAAATGGCCAATTTTCCCAATGGAGAAAGGTGAATAGTGCTGTACCCCAGGGATCTGTGCTGGGTCCGCTGCTTTTTGACATATTCATAAATGATCTGGAAAAGGGAATAACAAGTGAGGTTATCAAATTTGCAGATGGCGCAAAACTATTTAAAGTTGGTAAAACCCAAGAGGATTATGGAAACTTGCAAGAGGATCTTGATAAAATGGAAGACTGGGCATCAAAATGGCAGATGAAATTAATATGGACAAGTGGAAAGTTATGCAGCTAGGGAAGAACAACCCAAATTATGGTTACACGATGCAAGGTTCCACATTAGGAACCACCACCCAGGAAAAAGATTTAGGCGTCATTGTGGATAACATGTTAAAACCCTCGGCCCAGTGTGCAGCGGTGGCCAAGAGAGCAAATAGAATGCTAGGTATCATAAGGAAAGGAATGGAAAATAAAACAAAGGATATTATAATGCCTCTATATCGTTCCATGGTGAGACCGCACCTTGAATATTGTGTGCAATTCTGGTTGCCGTATCTCAAAAAGGATATAGCGTTATTAGAAAAGGTTCAGAGAAGAGCCCCAAAATGGTAAAGGGGATGGAAGGATACCCCTATGAAGAAAGGCTAAAAAAGGTTAGGGCTCTTTAACCTGGAGAAGAGACGGCTGAGGGGAGATATGATAGAAGTCTATAAATTAATGAACGGAGTGGAACGGGTAAACGTGGATCGATTGTTTACGTTATCAGATATAGAAAGACTAGGGGACATGCAATGAAGCTACAGGGTAAACTATTTAAGACTAATAAAAGAAAATATTTTTTCACTCAACGTGTAATCAAACTCTGGAATTCGTTACCGGAGGATGTAGTAAAGGCTGTTAGTGTAGCTGGGTTTAAAAAAGGCTTGGACAAGTTCCTGGAGGAAAGGTCCACAAACCATTATTAAGAAGGGACCCAGGATATCAATGCTTGACCCAATACAAGCATTGTGGAACCTGTGTCTTTTGGGGAAACTGCTAGGTACGTATGACCTAGATTGGCCACTGTTGGAAACAGGATACTGGGCTTGATGGACCTTGGTCTGACCCAGTATGGCAAATCTTATGTTCTTATGTAAGGTCGGATAGGTACTGGGGGATATGTGTATAGATAATCTGATGAACCAAAGTAAGAAGTTTATATTGAGTACGATAGACCACAGGGAGCCAGTGGAGGTTTAGAAGGAGGGGAGTAACATGATCACAACGTGCTGAGTGAGAGACGATGCGTGCCGCTGTGTTCTGTACGCGCTGTAACAGTTGCAAATGGGATTGGGGAACACCGATAAACACAGAATTGCAAAAGTCTAGACGTGAAATCACCAGAGACATCATGAGAGTGGTAAGGGTCTGAGATGTTAAAGGACGAACAGCACGAATTTGTCAAAGGAAAAAGAAGGAAGTCTTAACAATATGTGAGATATGGTCGTGAAAAGAAAGTGTAGAGTCCAAACGGACACCCAAATAACGGAAGGATGACACCAGTAGAATGAGAGAACCAGAGAAGGAAGGTCCCATTAAGGGAGTGGGATTTCCATGTGTAAACCAAATAGCAAGTTTTTTAGAGACATTCAAGTGAAGACAGGTTCTCTTTTCTTTTAAATTAACTTTATTGCAGCTGCTGCTCTGTAAGAAGCAGGAGCAGCGGCTGCAAGGGGTGAAACTGCACTGGGGGCGGGGGGTTAAGCTGCACTGGGGGGGTACGGGGGGAAGGTGAAGCTGTACTGGGGGGGGGGGGCGAATTCTCCACACAGGTTTAAATTTATTTTTAACTTAACTTTATTGCAGCCGCTGCCCTGTAAGAAGCAGGAGCAGCAGCTACAAGGGGAAAGAGGTGGCAGAAGGGACTGACAGGTGGAAGGTGAGGGCTGGAACAGAGCTGAAAGGTGGGGAGGAGTTGGCTGAAAGGGAGCTGAGGGAGCTGAAAGGGAGCTGACACCTGGGAATGGTACTGGTGACTGGGTAATAGGGAGGAGGCTGGAAGGGAGGGGGGCAATGGGACTGGAAGGGAGCAGAAAAGTGGAGATGGCACTGGAAGGGGGATGGACAGAGGGTAGGGTGACTGAAAGGGAGCTGACACGGGGAAGGCACTGGGAGTGGAAGTGAGCTGATACCTGGGATGGTGTTTGGACTACAAGGGGCTGGACAGTGATGAAGGAGGGGGACTAGAAGGGAATGGACGCCACTGGCAGTCCTGGGAACACAAGGGGATTGACACTGGAATGTAATGGGAGGGGAGGACTGGAAAGGGGGCTGATGGAAGGTTACTGGGACTGGAAAGAGGCTGATGGAAGGAAGTGAAGAAAATAAAAGAAGAGACAAGAAATGGCAGATGGACTATAGACCATAGAAAATGAGCTAAGACAGGAAAACGGAAGCCTCAGATCGGAACCAGCATGATCAGAGAATAAAATGGTCAGACAACAAAGGTAGAAAAAATAATTTTGTTTTCAATTTAATGATTGGACTTTGTACTATCTTTATATTTTACACAGTATGGGGAACTGTATCTCTTATTTATCTGATATTGCACTGCATGCAGAGTCTGTCTTCTTGGGATTTCAGTTTAATTTTTGTCTATATATTTCTCTTTTTTTGTGCTCATTTATTGATGAAGACCTGTCTGTATTGTGTGTGTGTGTGTGTGTGTATGTGTGTACAACCAATGCTGCGTATTCTGTTAGTATAGAATTTCTGTTTAAGTATGTGTAGAAATCTTGCTCGTTCAGTTTGCACATTGCCCTCTCTGCAATTTTTTTGGGGACAAGGGGTGGAGCAAGGGTGGGGTAGGGGCGGGCCAGGGGCATGGCAGGGGCAGGAAAGGGCGGGGTTGGGGTGGGCATGGGCGGAGCGTGACTAGCCACAGGTGGCGGGTTTTTCTCTTTCAAAAAGTTGGCAACCCTACATATACCCTATCACAAGCAGGTAAACAGAAACATAAAAGGAGCCAGTCTACAACTCTAGCCACCTTAAAACTGAAACAAGACTCATGTAATGCGATAAGGGAAGGATTGTGTCTGTGTCAAGAAGAAAGGAGTCTTCTTTGTGTTGCCTGTGTTACAAGGGACAAATAAATAATTAGCACTTCAGCATGAGGCACTGGCTTGAAAAGGCTTTCTAAATCTTGGCTGCTGGAGGCAAGTGCCTCTGTTGCCTATGCATAATCTGAGCCTAACCTTTGGTCCACCGCTCTGCTCTTCTTTGGCTGCTTAATCCCTAGCGATGATACCATAAGACTATTGCTAGAGGCTAAGGGTGCTATTTTGAACCTGATGCTGAACAGAACAGGCAACTGGGCATTGTTCCTATTTCCTCTAGACTCTCAGTAAGAGCTGGGGTGGGGAAGTGTCACGGGGTATGTGGGTAAAAAGTGATGATGTTGTGGAGTGTCAGGGACTTCAATGCTATGCCTGGGGTGGTATTGGAGAGGTGTCAGGAACTGTGATGCTAGCAGGGTGGGGTGGGGTTCAAGGGGAACTGGGCTTGTGCATCAGGAAACTGAGGAGGGGATGCATGGATGTTGGGAGCAGTGATTTTTAAAAGCTGCTCCCAAGCACATTTGAAAGAGAGCAGAATGTTGATTTTCCCCCATATGCAGCTTTTTAAAATCACTGCTCCCTCTGGAGGTGCCAGCAAATATCCTTGTATTTGCCAGTGCCCATCTAGACATTTTACAAAATGCAGGGGGAACTGTGCATGTCTTGACCTGGATATTTCAATTTCCCTTCCCACATTCTGCCTGAAATAGGTATTTTAGTGTTGAACATTTGTATAAAGAGCAAAGTTGCTCAGCTGTAATCGTTTTTCTCTGAAGACTGCAGGATTAATCAGGCACATAGAAAAGACGTCACTGCATGCCACTGGGACTCAACAATCCTCCCAGAGCTCAGAACTAGTGTAAACTTCTGAGCATGTGCAGCAGTCTAATCAGTCCCCTTGGTCAGCTCCATAGCTCAAGGAGCAATGTGACTCTTGGGGAGGTGGGAAGGATTGTACACCTGATTAATCCCCTCTATGGAGAACACCCATTATAACATGTAAGCAGGCACACACGTGGATGATTCCCAAGCTCCTTACGTGTGAAGGACAAGTAGGCACCTATTGTGAGGCTATTTGATAAAGACATATAGGGGCCTATTTATTTTTAAAAAATCTTATGGGCAAAACTGCAGACATTATGCCTATGCTGAAGCTGCGGATATTTATGCCTGCAGAGAAGCACGACTATACATGGGTCAGATAGAAGTATACGTCTTCTTGTCATCGTGTGTAACCCTGGGGTAATTCTGCAAAAGGCCTTTATGCACAAAAAATCCTTTACAAAATTAGTCCCTTGAAGCCAGTGCACAAAGCAGTAGAGGCAACACCTGCAGAAGAGGAATTGGAGCACACAGTCAGCTTATCCCTTCTTTGCTTTTCTTTCTGCGGCAGATGCTTTCGAGCTTGTGGAGACATTATTCTGCAGTACTTGCATTTAGCCCAATTTTGCGTCCAAATCAATGAGACACCTGGAATGGGTATCAAAGTTCTGCATTTTTTTTTTCATTTTCTGGACATTGTAAGAAAAAAAGAAAAAACTTGGTCTGCAGCATGCTCCCTAGGCAGGATGGAAAATTTAAAAAAAAACAACAAGAAAACTATGATTTTTTGAAAATCCAAAAGATGATGATGATAAACAATAGAGGACTAAAGAAAATTCTTCAAAATAAAGAAAAGCTTTGTTTTTGCATTAATGCAGCAGAGCTGGAAAAAAACCCTGAGGAGACTGCTGTACATAGGAAGGGCTGTGCCTGCTGGTTTTGAGTTCTGAGAGAGCTCTTCTATCCTGGTGCTGTGCAATGCAGTTCCCACCTGTGTGCCTGATGAAGCCATTCTCTATTGTTGAGCAGGAAGCAACTATATAGGTGAAAATAGATATTTTGTCTTAATTACTTCTTATGCTATTTGAGAACGTGTTTTGTGGTGCTTGCCCAGGGACCAAATTATCTTGTTCAAGCCCTGCCAGAATGGAAAGATGAAATCCTAGAGGAGTTGGGAAGCCAGCTAAGTGCTTTACCATCTTCATCATACTATATCTTATGCTTTTAATATACCTAATAAAGACACATGATATAGAAACTACAATATAAAGAGTTTTGTAGTAAAGGAACACTTAAAAGCAGAGTTTCTTATAAATATGTATGGTGTGTGTTTGAAGACTCAAGATGCTACTGAACAACATGTATGACCACTCCCTAAACAGCTGCTCTTTCTTCTTCCTCTGCAGTCAAACCATACAAAAGTTCTCAGTATTTAACTGTGCAACGCAGAGCAGTGCAAGAGTGTTACAGCAAAGCAAGCATTCCTTTGGTGGCTGTAAATTGATCCAAAGTAGATTATCTCAATATGTGCACCTCATGAGTGTACAATGGTCTGGAATATTTGCTTTCTTGATTCCCTATGCTGAATACTTCTAAGGAGGCATACCAATGGACCGACATAGTATGTTTTACTATGCAGGACTTGTGGCATCATCAGGCAAACTAAGCAGCTGCCTAAAGCGCCAAACTTTAAAGGGCGTCCCATTCCCGCCACTGCTACACCTCTCTGGAACCTACAGTGGTGGTAATGTCAATATAATTAGCAAAGCAGCACTAGCCAGAGCCTCGGAACCACTGCATGCCGTTGGTGTTGCGCTCTGACTAGCCGGTTCTGCCTTCATGCAAACAAGAAGCTTGGGGGGGGGGGGGCCGGACCAGCTCGCCTTTCAGAGCACAGAACCAGCATGCAGTAGCTCAGAGGCTCTGGTAAGTGCTGCTTTGTTGTTTTACTGGAATTGCTGATGCTCCAGGTCCCAGAAAGGGGCAGCAGTGAGAGTGGGAGCAGGGGACAGCAAGAATGAGAATTCACCTGGGCACCTCATATCCTTGGTAATGCACAGCATGCATCATGGGTGCCACTGCATAAAATGGGACCTGCCATACATACCACATTCCTACGAGGTAGCAATAGGCGTCTGCTGAGAGGGTGCATGCTCCTTAATATCACGTGAAATAAATCATCGACTGGGTAGCCAAAGAATAAGAACAGAGATAAATGCTGGATAAAGTTTACTTTGGTCACAATCCTCAGTTTCCTGCATCATCCTGTGGCAAAGTTTTTCAAATTCTGGGGCAATTAAGTGGCATATTAAACTACAAATTAAGTTTTCTGACATTTCTTGTGCATCTGGTTAATTGGTTCTTGTGGGGAGGGAAGTGATCTCAGTGATCAACTGCTGGAAAAAGAGAAAAGGGAATAGAAAATATGGGAAAGGGTGGGGATTTTGCAGGGAAATAGACAAAGGATCCTCAGGGAGAAAAAGAGGGAAAATCAAGGAACAGAGGAAAAAATGATCAAGGAAAAACTGAGAAGGGGGAATACAGGATCAGGAGAGGGAAGGAGGGAGGATACACTCTTACACATCTTGGTGTTGACCCCCTTCTTCACTCACAGTCACACCCTCCCTCACAGAGGCCTCTCCAGTCCCCCTATTACACCCTACATCACCTCAAATCTTCTTATGCTCTCTGCCCCCTTGACCATCCTCCAAATCCCCACCTACCATCCTTATTCCCTCTGTAGGTCTCCTTGCATTATCTCAAATTCTCTTACAGGCCATTGCAGAAAGCTGGCACTGAAGTTATTGATCTTTTACACTGATTTACAGTGCACCAATATTGCGCAACTTTAACTCTGTCATACAAAAAGGGGCTTATATGCAAATTAGCCACACGTTAGCTATTTGCACAAATGGCAGTGTTAAACTAGGAAAGCAAGCCAAACACATGCACACAGAGGTCAGCGCACGTTTGGCTGGTCTCCTAGAGAAAACAAGGGCACATGTGGCTAATCTGCATATGAGCCCGACAGTATTTTATGGTGCCAAGGAGATAATCCAGGCATCAAGGAAAGTCCACGATGCTATCAAAATACTGTCAGGGGGCCGGTGTCTCCAACAGAAAGCAAATCCCTGATGGCTCAGTGGTCGCGAACCCCCCACCCAACTAAAAATAATCCCTGGTGGCCCAGTGGCTGCGATCCCCCCACCCAACTAAAAATAATCCATGGTGGCCCAGTCGCTGTGATCCCCCACCAGCCCAACTGAAAATAACCCTGGTGGCCCAGCATCCCAACATCCCGCACCTCTCCCAGACCATAACAAACGAGCACCATGTGGAGCAAGGTACCACAATTTGTCAAGTTGGCAGCGTTCCCGCTCGTCTGTAAAGGTACTGGGAGGGGGGGTGGAGTTCATGGTTGCTGGGCCACCAGGGTTATTTTCGGTTGGGCAGGTGAGGATAGCGGCACTGGGTCACCAGGGATTATTTTTAGTTGGGTGGGTGGGAGTTCGGGGCCACTGGGCCACCAGGTTTAGTTTTAGCTGGGTGTAGGGTTTGGGGCCATCAGGTTTATTTTTAGTTGGGAGTGGATCCCTTTCTGCATGCCCGCTTGTTTGCAAAGGTACCAGGAGGAGAGGTGGGGGATTTGGGGCCTCTATGCCACTAGGGTTATTTTTGGTTGGGCAGGTGGGAAATTGTGGCCGCTGGGTCATAGTAACAACATAGAAACATAGAAATATGACGACAGAAAAAGACCACATGGCCTATCTAGTCTGTCCTTCCATATCAACAACTACAAGAGTCCCCTTTTTACCTTTAGAGATCCTCTGTGTTTGTCCCATGCTTTTTTGAATTCAGTTACTGTCCTCATCTCTACCACCTCCACTGGGAGACTATTCCACGGATCCACCACTCTTTCAGTAAAGAAATATTTCCGCATATCACTCCTGAATCTATCTCCCTTCACCCTCATCCCATGTCCCCTCGTAGCAGAACTTGCTTTCAATTGAAAGAGGCTCTCTCCCTGAACATTTATGCCACTGAGGTATTTAAACATCTCAATCATATCACCTCTATCCCACCTTTCCTCTAAGGTGTACATATTAAGATCCTTAAGTCTGTCCTCATATGCTTTATAATGAAGACCACTAATCATTTTAGTAGCCACCCTCTGCACCAACTCCATCCTGTTCACATCCTTTTGAAGGTGCACACCATACTCCAAATGAGGTCGCACCAAAGACTTATACAGAGGCATTATCACCTCCTTTTTTCTGCTAGCCATTCTTCTCTGTATGCACCCAAGCATCCTTCTAGCTTTTGCCATCTCCTTTTCTACCTGTTTAGCTACTTTAAGATCATCAGACACAACCACGCCTAGGTCCCGCTCTCCTTTAGTAGACAAAAGTACTTCACCCCTTATACTATATTGCTCCCTTGGATTGCTGCAGCCCAAATGCATGACCTTAAATTTTTTAACATTAAATCCCAGCTGCCAAATTTTTAGACCATTCTTCAAGCTTAGCTAGATCCCTCCTCATGTTATCTTGGGTGTCTACTCTATTGCAGATTTTGGTATCATCTGCAGAGGCAAACCTTACCCAACAGCCCTTCTGCTATATTACTAACAAAGATGTTAAAAAGAATCAACCAAGAACAGATCCCTGGCGCACACTACTGGTAACATCCTTCTCCTCAGAGTGAGCTCCATTTACCTGTACTCTTTGTCGCACCCCCCACCCAACCAATTTCTAACCCAAGCAGTAACTTTAGGGTCCATCCCTAGGGTGCTCAGTTTGTTTATAAGTCGCCTGTGAGGAACAGTGTCAAAGGCTTTACTGAAATCTAAATACACCACATCTAGGGCTCTCTCTCGGTCCAACTCCCTGGTCACCCAGTCAAAGAAATCAATCAGATTTGTCTGACAAGACCTGCCTCTGGTGAATCCATGCTGCCTCGGATCCTGTAATCTGCTGGACTCCAGAAACCTCACTATTTTCTCTTTCAGCAGCGTTTCCAATAATTTACTCACCACCGAAGTTAAACTAACCGGCCTGTAGTTTTCAACCACATCCTTACTTCCGCTTTTGTGTAAAGGCACCACATGAGCCTCTCTCCAGTCCTTAGGCACCACATGAGCCTCTCTCCAGTCCTTTAGCACCACTCCTGACTCCAACGAGGCATTGAAAAGGTCAGTCAGTGGAGCTGCTAGAACGTCCCCAAGTTCTCTCAGTATTCTCGGGTGTATCCCATCCGGTCCCATCGCTTTGTCTACTTTAAATTAAGCTAGTTTCTCATGAACACAGTCTTCTGAAATTTGTTCAAGATGTCCCTAGCTTCTGTTCCTGTTTGTGGTTTTTTTCTGAGGTCCTGCTCCTGGTTCTTCATCTGTGAACACAGAACAGAAATATTTGTTAAGGAATTCCGCTTTATCCTTATCAGCTTCTACATATTCCTCCCCTGCACCCTTGAGTCTGACAATACCACTTTTGCCCTTCCTCTTCTCACTAACATATCTGAAAAATGTATTATCCCCCCCCCCCCCCCCATTTTATTGCATTGGCTATTTCCTCCTCCTTTTGAATCTTTGCCTTCCTGACTACTTTGCTAGCTTCTCTACGTTTTTTCAAATATAGATGCCTGTCTTCCTCTCTCTGTGATTTGTTGTATTTCATGAAGGCCTCTCTCTTTTTCTTCACTTTTTCAGCTACTTCTTTCGAAAGCGATATCGGTCTCCTTTTCCTTTTACATTTATTTACCATTTTAACAAAAAGGTTGGTTGCCCTTAAAATATCCCCTTTCAGTTTTGCCCACTGTTTTTCTACATCCCCCAGCTGTTCCCATCCCACTAACGACTCCCTGAGGTATTGGCCCATCTTGCAAAGTTAGTCTTCCTAAAGTCTAAGATCCTCACCTTTGAATGGATTCTAACAGCTCTAGTCCTAATACTGAACCACACCAGGGATTATTTTTATTTGGGTGAGGGGATCAAAGCCACTGGACTACCAGGGTTATTTTAGTTGGGGGTGACGAGGGGAATTCGAAGCCGCTGGGCCATTAGGTTTATTTTTAGTTGGGAGGGGGTCGGGGATTGGAGCCACTAGGCCACCAGGGATTCACTTTCTTTCGGGGGCACCTGACAGTATCTTGATGGAATCAGAGGCTTTCCTTGATGCCTGGATCATGTTTGACATTTCCCCTCAGATGATCCAGGCAATGGGGAAAGCACCCGATGCCATCAAAATACTGTCGGGGGCACACGCTACATGTTTAAAGCCACCTCAAGACCAGGCATAGAAATATTGGCGCTAAGGCTGGTTGCAAAATCCTCTATGTGTTTTTCTGCATCGGGCGCAGGAAATAGTTGCATCCCAGTTTATTATGCTAATTTGCATCTAATTTAAATTTAAATAGTCTTGGCTTTAAACGTGCACTATTTTTTTCTTTGCTGTTTACGCATGCATCCGTCTCTTTTCTGCATTTGGCAGTAGCAGTAAGTGGTGCTACCTGTGCTTAAAGGCCTCGCTAGTTTTCTGCATCGGTCTGTTAATCTCTCATCGGCCCTTTTAAATCTCTCCTCTTTACTCCCGCTCCCTACATTACCTTAGCCCAGGGGTTCTCAAGCACACACAATAAATATGCATTAGATAGATTTACATACAGTAGAGGTAATGCATGCAAACCTATCTCATGTACTGTATATTCCAGGTGACTATTCTGAATACTCAACTGCCTGCAAGTGTCCCAATGAATGGGTTGAAAATCACCATTTTCATCACCTTCTCCTCTCACTATCATTTTTCTAGTACTCTGTATACTAATATTGCCTCAGCAATGAAATAAATTACTAAAATTTCAGTTTATCAGATGAATCATATACACATGATTTTCCTAGAACTGCTATTTTGAAGTCAGACATTCCACTAACAGATTCTAATTTTCCATTCACGCAGGGCCCTTCTAGTGGGAGGGCGGTAAGAAAAATCAGAACAGATGCACTGAGCACTGATCTTCAGACGGCTCCTGGAGTCACTCGAGAGCATCAGCAGGCCATAGGAGCCCACACAGCAGAGATATCAGCACAGGACCAGGAGGTACATATCTCCCTCCTTCCTTGCTCTTCAATATGTCTGGAGAAGGGGCAGAGTTAGAGAGAGTGCCTCCAACAGAACTGCTCTGGGCTTGAACTTCACTAAAGTCAGCCCCAGGTTTTATCTGACATTTTTATACTCTGTGGGAGATTGTGGATATTTCACATTTGGTGCCTATGACTGCACTTAGGGAGATGGCAGCACCTGATCAGATCAGCAACAGAAAATATGCATAATTTATTAGAAATTTAACAACTGGGAATTATACAATATTAGCCTAGTACTTGAGAAAAACATGCATTTGTTTCAAATGGATGACTAGTGGAAGGAGTGAGAAGAAATGGAACTAGGTTACTGCCATCCAAATGCAGTTGTGCAAACTGAGCAAAGGGAGGCCGAGAAGTCAGGAAAAGGGGTTTCAACTTACATTCAAGGAGGAGATATACCCACTTATAGCTCAATGATTCCACTACTACCATAACATCATATGTTTTATAAAACAAAAGTAAGTAAAATACATAAAATTGCCACCAAGCATAAACACTAAAAACAGCAGACAGTAGCACTTAACAGACATTTTTACCTTCTCATTGGTAGGTTTAGCAGAGTCCAGGCATGAAGTTCCCAGGGTAGAGAATATAAAATCATACACCTAGTGGGACCTGGATATTAAATGTGTCACCTAGTACAGGCAAAGATAGATTTGTAATTCTCCATGACAGGATCTGCCATGCTTGGCATCTTTTAAATAATTACAGCTCACGCAGTGGCTTATTAAAGAAATCAGGACTAAAGATCCTTGAAGACAAACAGATAATTAAAACAGAGAGACTAAATCTAGCCCAGTGGTTCCAGGGCCTCAGTTAATCCAAGAGAATGGTTCCAAAAAGCACAAACTGAAATGACACAGACATGAAGAGAAAGTACAGAGGTAAACATCCTTTTCTCTATGCATGTCCCTGCAGAACTGCAACAACATTTTTATATTGAAAATTAACCTGCAACATCAAAACCTCGTTTTCCAAAGGAAAAACATTGTCACATACAAATATTTTCTTACAGTATAAATGTGAACATGAAAAGCCCAAAGCATGACGCTATTGACACACACCAATTTGTTCCATTTGGAGAATGGACAAGCTAGTCTTCGGTATGTATCTGGTCGGGAGTTTTGTAACTTAGAATGCTATGTATAAACACGTGAAACAAGTTCCATACTGTGATTTAGTTTTTATTTAACGTAAGAAGGCAAGGGGAATGATTCTGAGGATGCTGTGGGGCTTCAGGTGTGATGTAAGTAGCTGTGTAAAATTGTTTGTCCCATCAGCATGTTATCTATCCTCTGCCATTCTGTTAAAAAAATGTCCTCAGGACTCTCATTTGTCTCCTGTTTTCTTCTGCTGAAGCTGCTCCTCAGTCCTTTTGCCAGCTCCCTCCCATCTGAAAACAAACAGTGCCCTTTTGCCCTAACTTCCAAGGGCCGTGGGACCTATGGACAAAGTCAAAAAGAAAATTCAAGTAAATTTCATCTGCTTGCCAGATGGAAATAAAAGTTATTTACTTAAATTCTCCTCCACCCTAGAACATTTTTCTAGAGGCAACACACACTTAAAGGACAGGCAAAAATATAAAACTAATTTGTTGAGATTTTTCAGGCAGTTTCTCAGGGGTAGCAAGGGACCTGACCCTTTCCGACAACTGCAATCCATATGTTACTGTTGAACCATTATGCACACAGTGAGACCATATCAGAACTTCAATCAGTGTGTGGTATCCCTTTTCACAGAGCAAGGGCTCAACAATGTCTCTGGAGCCAAAGATACATCAGAAGAAAGCAAGTTCTTTATTGACCTCTAAATTAACTCTCATTACATGGTTAAAAGATTCTATCCAAACTGAGTTACTGCAATGTGCTCTACACCAGATTGCCTCAGAAAATGCTAAGATGCTTGCAGCTGGTTCAACATATCGCTGCATAGTAGGAGGGTTAATGAGGAACAACTAAATCTTGCCTATCCTGAGGTCCCTATATTGACTGCCTATTTGTATGGAATGCAGTTCAAAGTAATCATGTTTACTTATAAAGCATTAAATGAGTTGGCCCAGAGTTCTGTAACTTCCTTTAGTGAAGTATAAAAGCAAAAGCCTATGTTAAGATCAGATGGGAAAAGATTGCTAGCAATCCTGGTTCTATCACAGATCTGGCTAGGACAGACAAGAACTAGGATTTTCTCTGTTATGGCATCACACCTCTGAAACACTGCCAGATGAAATCAGATCCACTGTTGAGGTTCTGGAACCTAGTAAAGTTTTGGTTCTTTGTGCAGGTGTAACCAGATGAAATTTTAAATTATCATAACATATATTTATATTTTATCTTTTATGTTTTTAAGCTGCATCCCCCTGAGGAAGGCAAATGCCAAAAAGCATAGGGGTTTTATAAGTAATAAAGGCACCTGTGACCTCCATATGCCACTCGCTTTTTGTGTTTTCTGTTGCTCGCCTTTGTAGTTCCTGTAAATCACTTCGAGCCATATAGGCTATTCATAAACATGTACAAGTAAATGAATACATAATCTTCTGCTATTTTAGCTGATTTTTAGCTGCTATTTTAGCTGCTAATTTAGTTGGTAATAGTGCTAATTGAAGCTATGCAACTTAATGAGAAGTATCTTGGGACTATTCTAAAAGACACAGGATTCCCTTCTACTTCTTAGCCATCTCTTGCATGTTTCAGGCATCTGGCATATCATTCCATCTGGCTTGCTTTGCCTTGAAATATTTTCCTGTGTTTTATGTTCTTGCCTGGATTCCCCCTTCTCTTTGCTTTCTTCTCTTAGGTGCTCCTCTTTTCTGTGCTTCTTGTTCTTTTGCCTACACATCAGGGCTGGCCCGTCCACAAGGTGAGCTAGGCGGCTGGCCTGGGTGGGCAGAGGCAGCAGCATACATGACTGGCTGCGTTGTCCACCCCAGCTGCCACCGATTGCATTTAGTGGGGAGGCAGGCAGCGGCAGTACTTCCTAAAGCGGCTGCTTTTTGCCACCACTTTCTTGTCCACAGCTACCACAGGCAAAAAAGTGGCAGCAAAAAGCCACCGCTTTTTGAAATACTGCTGCTGCCCACCTTCCCCTCCCTAGAATTGGTGGCAGTTGGGGGGAAGTGGCGGTGGCAGCAGCTGAGGGGGGGGGGGGCAGTGGCAGTTGTTGGGGGGGGGCAGCTAGGCCAGGGTTTCTGCCTAGGATGGCAGAAACCCTTGGGCCGACCCTGCTACACATGAACTTCTCTTTCATGGCAGCTCTTTCCTGTGCCCCTCCCTCCTGCAGCTCCAATTCTTTCTTTGCCCCTCCCTCCTCAAGCTCCAGCTCTTTCTTGTGCCCCTCCTTCCTTTAGCACTGTACCTTCTGCCTTCTCTAGAACTTCTCTCTGTCTTTCTTGCTTTTTACCTCTCTAGGGGTAACTTTGATCACTGGAGATACTCCTATTCTTACAGAAGGTGAAATTTTACTTACCGTTAATTTCCTTTCCAGAAATTCTGCTAGATCAGTCCAGACTAGTGGGTTGTGTCCCCCTGCCAGCAGATGGTGAGACAGAGAAAATGACAAGCTTTGAGATACCGCCCACTGGTATAGTGTCCTGCCCCTAGGTGTACGCTTCAGTATACCTATGGGAAGCACCAGGACTGCAGAAGAGCTCAAGACCACGACTCCTAGAAACCATTGCCTCTGTAGTTAAACATGAACCATAATGAGAAGTGAACTGAAACAAACAAGGCTCATGCCGGAGAAAAGCCAGCCATGCTGGAAGTATGCATTGCAGTAGGTTGATGATGCCGCGACAATCAGACCAGGGAGGGTGCTGGACTGGTCTAGCAGGATTTCCAGAAAGAAAATTAACGGTAAGTAAAATTTCATCTTCCAGCACATCCTGCTAGACTAGTCCAGATTAACGGGAAATACCAAAGCTACACCTCTGTAGGGTGGTAAGAAACAGTAGCAGCCAGAACAGTGGCTCTGAAAGAAGCTGCTTACCTAACTTGGAGGTCCAAGCAGTAATGACGGGCGAACATCGAAAAGGATGACGAGGTTGCTGCCCTGAAAATGTCGAGTGGGTGAACCCACGATCACTCAGCCCAAGACGTGGACTGAGCCTGCGTGTAATGTGCCCAAAGACCCGCTGGCACGGGCTTGTTCTGGAGAATATAGGCCGAATCAATGGCCTGCTTGATCCAACGTCCTACTGTCGGTTTGGAGGTGTCTGCCCCCTTATGGGAACT
The DNA here is from genome assembly GCA_033557465.1 of Ichthyophis bannanicus. Classification (NCBI taxonomy): domain Eukaryota; kingdom Metazoa; phylum Chordata; class Amphibia; order Gymnophiona; family Ichthyophiidae; genus Ichthyophis; species Ichthyophis bannanicus. The sequence continues at coordinate 87,297,292 of CM066043.1, forward strand.
GGCGTATAGGACAAACAGGTGATCAGAAAGGTGAAAGGAATTTGTAACCTTGAGATAGCGACATAAGACCCTACTAACGTCGAGTACATGTAACACTGGCTGTTGATCCGACAGCCTATTTCGCCAGAAGGTGGGAAGAGACACAGACTGATTTAGGTGGAACTCAGAAAGCATCTTGAGAAGAAACCCCGGCACTGTACGAATGGTGACCTCTTCTGATCCAAAGACAGAAATGGGTCCTGGCAGGACAGGGCCTGGAGTTCGAGATAACCTCTGCCAGGCATATCACCATGAAGAATTCTCAGGGTGAGAATTTTGAGCAACGAACTACAAAGCGGCTTGAAGGATGCGCGCATTAGAGCATGGAACACCAGGGAAAGGTCCCAATCTGAGACCATGGAGCGGATAGGCGGCCGTAGCAAGCGAATGCCCTTGATAAAGTGGGATAGTCCGCATGAGAGGCCAAGGACAGTCAGAGCTGCGACCTGAACCTTTAACGAATTCAGGGCCAGCCTCTTATCAAAACCTTCCTGAAGAAAGGAAGGAAAGAATGGACAGTGTCTGTGCCTTCTACAGGGAGACAGAGTGGTGGTGATACCAAGAGGAAAAGAGACGCCAAACCCGGGCATAAACCCGAGAGGTCGAAGGCCACCATGCCCTGAGCAATGTAGCGACCACCTGTGGTGAATATGTTTTGTACTCTAGACATCGCCGCTCAATAGCCAGGCCATAAGCAAGTAAGGAGCAGAGTTGTCCAAGACAATGAGCCCTTGATGAAGGAGGCCCCGTTCCGCCCTGAGTGGTAGAGGTGGTTCACGAACCAAGCACACTACTGTAGGTTGGCATATCAGGGCTGCCATAGCCAATCTGGAGCTATGAGGACTACTCAGCCGGAATACATCTTTATGCGGCAGAGCACCCGGCCAATCAGTGGCCATTGGGGAAAGACATACAACAGGTCCTCCAAGGACCAAGGCTACGACAGAGCATCCAGTCCTTGTGAGCGGGGTTCCCTTTGGTGACTAAAGAAGGTGGGTGCCTTGGTGCTGGACATGGTGGCCATGAGGCCCAGTGCTAGTTGTCCCCAACAGCGCACTATGGTTGCGATGGCCCATGGGGCTAGTACCCACTGCTGGGGTCCAGCATGTGTCGGCTGAAGAAATCCGCCTGAATGTTGTCCACTCCGGCTATATGCTGTGCCGAGAGTGCCTGCAGGTTGTGCCTTGCTCATGGGAAGAGAAGACTCATCTCCCTGGCCACTCCTGGACACTTGGTTCCCCCTTGTTGATTGAGATAGGTGACCGTGTTGACTTGTCAGAGAAGATCCGCACCACACAATGGTGGAAGACTGTGTGAAAGGCCAGGAGGGCTAGCTGAATGGCTTGGGCCTTGAACCTGTTGATCGGCCAGGTGGACTCAGGGGTTGTCCAGGAGCCTGCGAGGTTCGACCTAGGCAATGCACTCCCTAACCCACCAGACTGGCATTAGTAATGAGCACAATCCACTGCGGGGCTGTCACCCTTCAACAAGTTCTGGAGGTTTCTGCAAACAACTGGAGTCAGGGGGATCCTGCTCCGATAATCCTGTGTGACCAGGGACCAGCGGGAGAGTAGGGCCTGTTACAGAGTCTGCATGTGGGCTTGGGCCCAGAGCTCCACCTCGAGCCTGGTCGCCATGGAGCCGAGAACCTGCAGATAGACCCAGGCTGTCGGCAATGGGGTGCGCTGGAATGTGAGGTTGCATGCAGATCTTTCGGCAACTGTCGTGGGTGAGATAGACGTGGCCCGAGGCCATATCAAAACGTGCCCCTAAGAACTCGAGAGACTGCGTTCGCTGCAGATAACTCTTGGCCAGGTTGACTACCCTGCTGAGTTGCCTTAGGACCGCGACGACCCAGTCCACTGCTGACTGTGCTTCTTGTTTGGATTTGGCTCTGATGAGCCAATCATCAAAATAGGGATGGACACGGATGCCTTAGCACCAGAGAGCCGCGACAACCACTACCATGACCATGGAGAATGTCCGGGGAGCGGTGGTGAGCCCAAAGGGTAGGGCTCAAAACTGATAATGTTTGCCGAGCACCATGAAACACAGATACTGCTAGTGTTGTTTGCGGATTGGAATATGAAAGTATTCCTCTGCAAGGTCCAGAGAGGTGAGAAACTCTCCTGGAAAAACCGCTTGGATGACTGATTTGAGAGTTTCAATGCGGAAGCACGGTACATGCAGGCAACGATTGACTCCCTTGAGATCCAAGGTGGGACGGAAGGAACCGTCCTTCTTGGGAACCACAAAGTAGATGGAAAAGTGCCCTAGATCCCTGCCTGCCGGTGGGACTGGACAAATGGCCCGGAGCTGTAGCAACTGGCACAACGTAAGGCGCACCGCCGTCTTCTTGGCAGAGGTGCCAAAAGGGGGAATCAGGAAAGTGTGCAGGACGGGTGACACTAGATCTAGAACGTAGCCGCAGGAGACTACTTCAAGCATCCATTTGTCTGAAGTGATGGTGGCCCATTCTCGGGGAAAATGGCGCAGGCATCCTCTGACATGCAGCACCCCAGAATGGACCTCAAGCCCATCAATGGGAGGGACGAGATGGTCCTAAAACTTGATGGCGGAGGAGAAATTGTCCCTGTTGCCGTGGACGCCATGAAAGGATTGTGGCTTATAATCTGCCTGTGGATGTTCTTGGTTTACCACCAAGCTGAACCAACGGGCCTTCTTGAATCGTCCCTTGAAAGTCATGGACCAAAGAAGAACCTGTCACAGGACGCCAAGAGTTAGATTTAGGCTGATCTTCTGGCAAGTGCTGAGGTTTGACCTCACCCAAATTTTTGACAAGCTTCTTGAGATCCCCACCGAAGAGCAGCTTTCCCTTGAAGGGAAGCTTGGCGAGCCGAGATTTGGATGCTAGGTCCACATTCTAATGCCGAAACCACAGTCAACGTCTTGCCGCCATTTCGGTTGCTACCGAGCCTGTGGCGAGGCGAAGGAGGTCATAAAAGGCATCTGCGATAAAGGCGATGACCAATTCCAGAAGTGAAAAGGCTAGGTCATCCAGGAGGAGCTGAAGCCATCGGAGAAGGGCTCATGCCACGCGTCCCCCACACACCGCTGCCTGCAAGGCAAGGGACAAAGCTGAGAAAGAAGTCTTGAGAAGACCCTCCTCTTTGAGGTCAATTTGGTCCCTAAGGGCAGTACCCCTTTTAACTGGAATGGTAGTGTGTTTGGCGAGCACTATCACAACACAATCACATCCACCTTGGGAAACTGCATCAATTTCTCAACGACCAGACATAAAACTGACCCAAGTGGTGTGCTGAGTGCAAGGCCATCTCTGTGGAATCCCATTCCCGGATGACCATTTGCTGGAGCTCTGTGGGGAAGGGAAAAGCCCTCAATGGCTTTCTGATTCCCATGATGATGGGGGTCCACTTGAGGCCTAGCGGCGTCTGAGGGATTCTACATCTCAGAAAGGTGAAGCGCTTCTGAAATCTGAGTGATGAGCGCCAGCAGTTCGTCCTTCCAGAAAAGATGAATATCTTGCCCTCCGGAGGTGAAAGCTCACTCTCTTCAGACCCCAAGAGAAGGAAAGTGTCCTCTGAAGGGCACTCACCATCCTCTCCATCAAGGTGCATGTCCCCTGAGGAAGTGGAGGTACCTCGAAGCTGAGGCATACAGAGAGAGGCTAGGGCTTCCGAGGGATTTCCTGGCCTGGGTTTTCTGTGGCAGTTTGGCCGACCTGGCCCCAGGTGCACTGTCATGGCCACTGGCATGGATCCAGCACGCCACACATCCCAGGCCTGACAGAAGAGGGCCATTTTTATTTATTTAACCAAGTCAAAGTGATATACATTTAGGTACTGTATATATATACTGTATATATATTTTTTTCCCCTTGTCCCCGAAGGGTTCACAATCTATGTTTTTGTACCCGAGGCAACGGAGGGTTGTGGCTTTCCCGAGGCCACAAGGAGCACCTGTGGAACTAGAAACCCCAGTCCTTCTGGCCCAAGGTTGTTGTCCTGTAGCAGGATTCGAACCCCTGACCCTCCGGCCTGAGGTAACTTGCCCCAACCACTAGGCCACTCCTCCCTCCATGAACTGCTGATCCACACTGGGGGGCTCCGGTGGAGGAGAGGTGAGGTGCCAGGAGGACTATTCAGGAAGGAGGAGGGGGGGGGGGGGAGCATCACCTGAAAGAGGTACCCCTGATGACAGGACAGGCGGCGACTCTGGAGGCATAGTCGGCGTAAGAGAGATCTGAGGATGGAGCACCGGGATCAGCCGCACAGGAGGCACACAGACTATTGTGCAATGTTTTGTGCTTTTCCCGCATGCTACGCACCGCAGCAGAGAAGCAGGCATGGCTACAGAGCTTTAAGTAGGAAGAAGAACCCCCCCACATAGAATAGGGTGGTGCAGGAATGCTGAACATGCGGTACCGCACAACAAAATGGCTGCCGGAATAGCAGTAGTGCCGTAAGGCCTCGTCCCCACCAGAAAATGGCTGGAAAACGCGGGAGGCAGAGAGAAAATGTCTGCTGCTCGAGAGAGCAAAGAGAGAGAGAGAGGCACAGTGCGCTGCCAAGAACTCCCCCGAAGAGAATGCGAAGGAATTAACCCGGGCAGGAAACGGCAGCCCCGATGAAGAGGTGAAGCAAGGGCGGGGGGAGAGAGAGCAGTGGCCGGCCGACACAGGGAGAAAATACTTCACTGCCCTGAAGCCAAAAATGGAGTGAGGAACATAGTCTTAAACTGGGCCTGCACCTCGTTAAGTTCTCCAATTTGTAAACCCTGTTCTATGTAAACGAAGGGTAGTTACTCACCTGTAACAGGTGTTCTCCGGGGACAGCAGGAATCAGTCCTCACATGTAGGTGATGTCGACACCGACGGAGCCCATGCGGAGCAAATCCCCAGCTTTCAAAGAAAGCCTTTGGGAACTGCTACCACGCATGCGTGGTCCCCTTCCCACCCAAGGGTGCCATCTTGCTCAGTCAAATGACATAGCTAAAAAGACAGCAAATAAAGAAAAAATAATTGGACTGCAACTCCAAGGGGAGGAGGGAGGGTTGTGAGGACTGATTCCTGCTGTCCCCGGAGAACACCTATTACAGGTGAGTAACTACGCTTTCTCTGGCAATAAGCAGGAAGTCAGTCCTTACATATGGGATTCCCCAGCTACAGGCTACTCTGAACCTATAGCCAAAAAGGCTCCCTCATCGAGAGCTGCAAGCAGCCGCAATGAAAACCCTAACCAGGGAAGTAGCTTCTCAGGGCCTTAGAGGACATCTTCTTACATAGAGCGCAGACCGTTGGGTCGTGGTCTGGTCCGAGGCACCGGAGGCAGTAGTCGTGCATATCAGTGAGGGACATAATTTTCCTGCACCAATCACATTTCTTGAAACCGCTGGTAGCCATTGGGGGAAAAAGGACCTTGGCTAGGTCGAAGACCCTTCGGGCTGCCAGAGAAGGAAAAAAGGGCGCGAAGACGCCTCAGAAGAAAAAATCTAAGAAAACGCAAAAGGACTGGCCCAATACCAGGATATCGAGGCCGGAGGCAGGAAGGGTACCGGTGTCGACCGGTCGAGCCAAAAAGGCACACAGAAAAAAATCTACTTTTTCCGGAACACGAGGGACTACATCTGATGGGCTCTGTGGAGAAAATGGAGACTGAGCAAGATGGCACCCCTTGGGTAGCAATTCCTACAGGCTTCTTTTGAAAGCTGGGGATTTGCTCCACGCGGGCTCCGTCGGTGTCGACATCACCCATATGTGAGGACTGACTTCCTGCTTGTTCCCGGAGAATCTTTTGTTCACTGTTTTATGTTATATGTAAATTGCTCTGTCTGTGAAATAGAGCAGTATATGAAATCAGTTAAATAAATAAATTTAAAAGAACATTAAAATTACAACGATCTTGACAGCTGGCAAACTCAATAATTTCACCCTTGATGGAGAAGAAATAGAAATAGTAGACAACTTCAACCTGCTTGGATCCATAATCGATAATGAAATGATGACACATTGCTCTTGGCAGAATGGCTCTGAAGGACCTAGACAAGATTCTCAAGTGCAAAAATGTATCTCAGCAGACAAGATTTGATTTGCCCAAGCCAATGTATTTTCAAAAATGTCATATGGATATGAAGTTGGACAATGAAGAAGAAAGCCAGGAAGAAAACTGATGCCTTCGAATTATGGTGCTGTCCAAGAACAAATCAGTCGGTACTAAAGATCAAACCTAAGCTTTCTTTAGAAGCTCAAATGACAAGACTTTGACTTTCATACTTTGAACACATCATGCAAAGAGAGAAATCATTAGAGAAAGACACCATGCTGTGCCAGGTTGAAGGTCAACATAAAGGAGGAAAGCCAGGAATGTGATGGATCGATACAATAACAGCAGCTATGGATGTCACTCTATAAACAATTAGCCACATGACTGAAGACTAAACCCGGTCCAGGACAACTATCCACAGGGTGGCATGAGTCAACATCAATTCAATGGCACTTAACAATATATTATGCCCCCATCATATAATCTCTGACAGTTTCTCAATTGTCTGTGAATCAAATCTTAGCATTTTAATTGTACAATCTTACCATCTATACTCCCAACATATCTGTACAAGTTGAAAAGTGTGCGCTTGCAGTGTGACACAATGGCATGTTTCTCCCATTTACAGAATCAGGTGTATGGAGGGTTGATATGCATGTCTCATAGAAGTGTCAAGGGGTTCGTGTGTGTCAGGGGATGTGTGCGTGTATGTGTCAGAGGCGAGTACACGTGTGTGTGTCAGAAGGTGAGCATGTGTGCATATCATGGGCAGTGTTGAGGGCCACATGCATGCACGTGTACATGTGTCATGGGGACTTAAGTGTGTGCATGTGTATCATGTGAAGTGTCGGGATGGGGGTGTGTGTTGGAGGTGCATACATGCATGTTGGGAGTTGTGTGCGTGTGCATGTATGTGTGTTTTATAGGGACTGTTAGAGGTTGCATGCATGTGTGTTTCATGGGGACTGTGGGGAGCTGCCAGAGTGCATCTCATGTGGAGTGTTGAGTCCTGCATGCATGTCATGGAAGGTATTGAGGCTGCTTTCATGTGTATGTGTGTGTAACAGGAGGTGTTGGGGCTGCTTTCATGTGTGTGTGTGTGATGGGTAGTGTCAAGAGCTGCGTGCATGCATATGTGTGTGTGTGTGATGGAGAACATTAGGGGCTGTGTGCGTTTCTCTCTCTCAACCCCCCGGCCTTTCCCCAGTCTGTCTCTCTCTCTCATAATCCCCCATGTCTCTCATGAACCTCCCCCCAGGCTTCACCCAGTGTCTCTCTCTCATGACCTCCCCCACCCCAGGCATTACCTAGTGTCTCTATTATGACTCTCCCAGGCTTCACCCACTCATGAGCTCCCAAAGGCTCCATCCAGCCTATCTGTCTCTTTCTCTCATATAACTCCTTCCCCAGGCTTCACTCAGTCTCTCTCATGGCCTCCTCCCCAGGCTTCACCCAGTTTGTCTCTCTCGCCCTCTCATAATTCCCCCCCAGGCTTCACCCAGTGTCTATCTGTCTCCCTCTCATAACCCCCTTCCCCTTTGAGGCTTCACCTAGTCTCTCTCTCTCATAACCCTCCAAGGCTTCACGCAGTCTCTTTCTCTCTTTTATAACTTCTATTCCAAGCTTCACCAAGTGTCTTTCTCTCTTTCTCATAACTCCCTGCCAACCTTTTCCCAGTCTTTCATGAACTACTACAATGCTTCACCCAATGTTTCTCTATCATGATCTCCTCCCATGTTTTACCCAGTGTCTCTCTCTCTCATGACCTCCCGACAGGCTTCACCTAGTCTTATGAGCCCCTCTCAGGCTTCACCCAACTTCTCTGTCTCTTTCATATCCTCCCAGGCTCATCCAGTCTCTCTCTTTCTCTCATGACCCCCTCCACCCAAGGTTTCACCCAGTCTGCTTCGTTCTCTCTCTTATGACCCTCCCCAGGCTTCATCCAGTGTCTGTCTGTCTGTCTCTCATACCCCCCCCCCCCCCCGGACTTTACCTAGTCTTTTTCTCTCTCTCTCTCTCTCTCATAACATTCCTATGCTTCATTCCAGTCTCTCTCATATCCCCCTCCTTCATCCAGTTGCTCTCTCACTCACCATCTCACCATTTCTTCTGCTCCTGAAATGCAATGTTTCACACTTCCCCCATTGCAATTAGCTGTGTGCATAGTTGTGCTGCGCTGTGAAGGAAGTTCAGGTTGATTGAGGTTTCAAGTCTCGTGAGACCTGAAACCACGAGATCAGCCTGAACTTCCTCCATCACGTGGAACAACCATACACTCAGCCAGTCGCAACTGGGGAAGTGTCAAATGCCACGTTTCAGGAGTTGCAGCCAAATCGTTGGTTTGCAAACAAACATGCATAGAGATAGACAACATTTGCCCAGCTGCCTGGAACCCTTGACAACAGGCACTGCATCTAAGTGAAACATACCTAATAATCAAGTTGTCTCATCTGGTTTCTTGTGCTTTGTTTTATGAGTCAAATGAAGGAAAGAAGGGAATAAAATAATCTTTTGCTAAGGTCTGTTCCTGAAAATATTCACATGTGCATTACATTTCTTATGAGCAAAATATAATAAAATGTCTGGGAAAGAGCAAGGCAGTCTGGATTCCAGCAGATATAAAAGTCTGAATGGGTGAGTGGCCTTATAGTTGGAACTACTGCCTAGATTTTTAAAATCAACCTTTCTCATGGCTTAGAGCCCACTGGTGCCTAGTATAAGAGGTTTAGGGAAGCTAAGCCTTCCCAGAACCTGGAGGTATGGTTTAGGCTATAACTATTGGAAAGGAGGGGGTCAACACAAGCCCTAGAAGCAACAAAATCCTCCTTCTCTTACCTGCTTTTTTTTTCTTTTCATTCTTGCTGCTCTGACTGTCCTACACTGGCTTTATTCGCCAGCACTGTGGGGCTGTCAATCACAGAGCAAGTATTTCCTATATGATACACAAGTACTTGCTCTGTGATTTCAATTCCAGAATGATGCCGGTGTAGGATAGGCAAAGCCATGAGAATGAAAAAAAATCAAGCTCCCAGCCATTCTGGAAGATATTTTTGTTCAAATTAACTTTATTCAAGCATAAAAACCCAAAATATTCCAACAACTTCAGAACTGTTATAACAATAGCCAAAATCCATGAACAGATATAGACCGGTTTAGTTATTAATATTAATACCTCCCCCCCCCCAACAATACCCAGCCTCTAACCCCTTCTCAGTATAGGGAGAATCAAATCAAAAATGAGAAAATATTCAAAGAGCTGGGAGAAGATTGGGTTCTGTGACCTTCTCTGTGAGAACTCAATAATAGAAAACCAAGGAACTCGCATATGCTAACAAATGATAAGGAGATACATCACTAACCGCTCCCCTCCACCAAAGATCTCATATCCCCTATCCCCTGAACCCCCCAATCCCACTGGAATTCTGCAAGGAATTCAATGGTGCTCAGCGCCTGAACAGGTGGAAGAAAGGAGGTGATGTTGGAAATGAGGGAGCAAAGCCTCAATCTAATGCTTGGGTTAGGGGGCTGACACAGGGCTGGGAGGATTGATGCTGGGCCTGGGAGAAGCCAGTTCGGGGCTGACCTAAGGCTTGAGATGGCAGAAGGGAGCTGATAATGGCAGATGACAAGGGTGGAAGGAGGTGGGACTAGGAAATGGGAGCTCAGAGCTTAAAATTGGGGGGGGGGGGGGGGGAATAGGAGAAAGGGCAAATGATAAGGAATGGAGGTGGGAGAAGAGGTCTAATGTTGGGTTTGGGAGAAGAGGGCTGAGGCTGGGGCTGGGAAGAGGGGGCTAATGCAGTGTCTAGGAATGGTGTATAGGAGAAGGCAGAGTGTGAATAGAGAAGGGGCTCAGATTGCAGTGGGAGAGGGAGAACAGAGAGTGGGAAGGTGTGGGGGGGGGGCAGTGGAAGCAAAGAGGGAGGGGAAGGGGGTGAGTAGGGGTGAGAGTGAAAGAAGGGAGGAAGAGGATGAAAATAGGGAACAGCGCATGGAGGGGGAAAGGATGAAAATGGAGAAGAGTAGAGGGAAGGATGAAAGAAGGGTGAAAAAATGGTGTGAAGGATCTGGAGGGGCTAGAAAAGAGTTGAGAGGCAGTGTAAAGGGATAGACAAAATGAACATATCTGTGAATCAGAGGAGAGAAGAGAATAGAAAAAACTGGGTAGCAGGTAAGAGAACAAAGAAAAGGTTTGGATGTCAGGAGGACTTGAGTGACAGGTAAGGAGCTGAGTTTGGTGAGGAAATGAGATTTGGAGGATGAAGAATGGGCTGGGAGGGGGGCGAGATGAAAAGCTTGCAGGTAGGTGAGATGAAAAAGAGGGATTCTAGTTTGTGGTTGCTTATTCTGCATTTGAGGTTCTATCTGTATTTTGCAGGTGTGATGGAATTGAGTACTATATGATTGCGTTTGGTTTCTGTGTAGGTCTGTAGCAGCCCTGACTTGTTCTGTTTTTCCAGCAGGAAATATACTGGTATTCTAGGGTGCTGCTTCTTATAGGTAGGGTTGTTGCAATTTGAGTCCTGGAAATTAGTGCTGTTTTTATACGATAAGTTTTCTATATAGGTTTGGAATGTGGGGGGGTTTTCTTCTTTTTTTTTTAAGGGTTTGGTTACTTCCCAAGTATTTGCTAGGGGAGAGTTTGACTTGATATTACTGAGGTGACTCCAGAATTTCTATGTTATGTACAATGTACTTTACCTATGAAAATATAATTGTGTATTTCTGGTTTTGTATATGCTTTTTAGATCAATAAGGTGACATTTTACTTACCAGATAATGTCCTTTCCTTGAGTCCTGCTAGATCAGTCCACACAAGTGAGTTGTGTTCCCTCACCAGCAAATTGGCAGAGACAAAGAACCAATGAAATGCCCAGGTTTCAATGACATCACTCCCATGCCTCTATCCGCCTCAGCCACCAGAGGTCTCTTCAGTATCTGTCTTAAAGCATATGGGAGAACATGGCAAGCCTCACACAACCTCAATGCAGGCAACAATGAGTAACGAAACAGTAGAGAACTATATACAGGAAAGCCTAAACAGAAGGCTGTCATTAGAAGATGGACCTGCAGAGCCAATTATATATATTATAGCAGACCGAAGGGTACCGCCGCAGAAGAACAGAGGCAACAGAGTTCCAGGGACCCTAGACTGGTCTAGCCGGACTCAAGGAAAGCACATCTGGTAAGTAAAATGTCACCTTCTGTATCATCCTGCTAGACCAGTCCAGACAAGTGGACCAAAGCTATGCCTCACTGGGCGGGACGATGACACAGCAACTCGCAAAACCTTAGAGTCAAAGGCCATGTACCCCTGAGCATGGACATCCAAGCAGTAATGCTTGACAGAAGTGGAAAATGATGTCCATGTTGCCACTCGACAAATGTCTGCAGGGGCTACTGAGCTCTGCTTCACCCATGGAGGATGCTTGCGTTTGGGTAGAAAGGGCATGCAAACCCTTCAGAACTGACAGATTATGCAAAAGATACACCGAGGCAATGACTTCCTTAATACATCGCCCCAAAGTAGACTTAGCTGTCATGTCACGCTTGCATGGACCAGGAAAAAGCACAAAAAGATGGTCTGACTTATGAAAGGAATTCATAATCTCCGAGTACCAGAGAAGCACCCTCCAAACATCCACAAGGCGAAGATCCTTATTCTTTCCCTGACACTGCTCCTTAGAGAAGGAGAGCAGACAGACTACGTGGTTCACATGAAAGGGAGAATTCACCTTAGGCAAGAAGGAAGACACAGGCCGAATGGAAGCGGCCTCTTTTAAAAAATACAGAGAAGCTCGGCAAGATAGAGCTTGCAGCTCAGAAATCTGCCTTGTGGAACAAATTGCAACCAAGAAAACAGTCTTGAGTGTCAAATCTTTCAAAGCAGCGCGCTTCAAGCACCAGACCCAGATCCCAAAAAGGGACCACAGACCGAAGGGGTGGATGCAGATACCAAACCCTCTAAAGAAAGCGCGAAACATCCGGGTGTAAGATTAACGACTTACAAGCCTCCAGACCTCTGAAACAGGCTAAAGCTGCCACCTGAACCTTCAGGAAGCTAAGAGAGAGACCCTTTTCCAGACCTTCCTGCAGAAAGGCCATCAGGGACAGTACCTTGGCTGCCTCAGGGACCAGCTGCCATGCGTTGCACCATCAGTCAAAAAGGCACCAAACTCACATGCATGCCAGGATCGTTGACCTTCTCCAGGCTCCAAGCAGAGTGGAAACCACCACCGGAGAGTAGCCCTTACACGCTGTCTCTTTAAAAGAGCCAAACCCGTAAGCGAGAAGGAAGCTGGGTCTTCCAGGATGATCAGTCCCCGATACAATAGACCCCGAGATGGAGGCAAATGAAGATGTGGTGCTCGCAGGAGCCGCATCAGGTCTCCGAACCACGCTTTCCTTAACCAATCTGGCGCTACTAGAAGAATCCTTCCCGGGTGACATTCTATACACCAAAACATATGTCCCACAAGGGGCCACAGAGGAAACAAATATAGCAGATGTAGTTGTGGCCAAGGCTGAGCCAGGGCATTAATGCCCTTGGACTCTATCTTTGTGCGACGACTGAAGAAGCAGTCCACTTTGGCACTGGGAATGGATCACCATCATATCCATCTTGTGGTGATCCCATTGGTGCAAAATCAACTTAAAAGCCTCCTGACTCAATTCCTACTCTCCTGGATCCAGAGTGTGCTGGCTGAGAGAGTCCACTTCTATACTGTCCACTCTGGCAATGTGCTGAGCTGACAAGGCTAGGAAGTTATTCTCCACCCAGGCAAACAGGAGAGTCATCTCCAGGCCACCCTGACACCCCTCGTGCCACCTTGCTGACTGACATAAGCCACACAACACTCGAACAGCCCAGCCCACAAGCAGGGGCTGGAAATGCAGAAGAGCTAACTTGATGGGCCTCGCCTCTAAGCGGTTGAAGGATTACACCTTCTCCCTGCGGTTACAATGGCCCTGGGACAGTCAGACTTGGCAAGGGGCTCCCCAGCCCAAGAGACTGGCATACATTGTCAGAAGGATCCATACGTAATCATCCAGCGGCATGCTCTTCCTGAAATGACTGGGTTGCTGCCACCACCACAGGCTGGCCTTCACCATCAGCGGGAGCCTGAACTCAAACTCTTGAGAACTCGGGGACCACCAAGTCAGCATGGATTGTGGAATGGATGCATATGAGCACGCACTCATGGCACCATCTCGATTGTTACTGCCATCAGAACGAAGAGCTGAATATAATCAAAAACTCTGGGATCCTGCTGTGAAATGAACAATGCCAGGCAATCCAACAACCTTGCAACTTTTTCCTCTCACAAAAATACTCTGCCCACTCGAGTACTGAAACCTGCTCCAAGGAACTCCAGGGACTAAGAAGGCATCAACTGGCTCTTTCCCAGATTGATCACCCAACCAAGGCCTTCCAAAAAAGGATATCACTAGGGGCAGTACCCAAGATGCCTCTGAAAGAGAACGAGCTTGGATGATCCAGTCATCCAGATATGGGGGCACACAAATCCCTTGGCACCTATAAGTCACAGCCACCACTACCATGACCTTGGGGAACATCCTTGGAGCAGTGGAGAGGCTAAATGGGAGGGCAGCGAACTGAAAGTAAGAGCCAAGCACAGCAAAATGCAGATACCTTTGCTGATCCCCCCTGGACGCCTCAGCCAAATCCAGAGGTGCCAGGCACTCCCCTTGGCACACTGCTTGAATCATGGATCGCAAAGTTTCCATCCAGAAGCGCAGGACACCCTTGAGGCCCAGAATATGCTGGAATGATCTGTTTTTTTTCGGCATCACAAAATATATGGAATACCTGCCCTTGCCCTGATCGTCCAGGGGAATGGGCACCATGGCCTGCAAGAGTAGCAACTTGTCCAATGTGATCCGCACAGCAGCTCTTTTCTTTGCAGGCCCACAAATGGAGATGACAAAGGCATCCGGGATTTGCTCTTTGCATTCCAGGACACAGCCTTATTGAATGGTGTTTAGCACCCAGTGATCCATGGTGACCTGGGCCCTTTCAGGAAAGAAAAGGTGAAGCCTGCCTCCAACTGTAGGTACCAAGGAATGGGCCCCAAAACCTTCATGGTGCAGTTCAGAAGGAATCTCCCCCCCCTCTGGGGGCCAAATCCCTGGGTCCAGGAGCTCCTCAAAAGGACTGAGAACAAGTCCGAAATCCAGATGCAGAGGGGCAGAAAGGCTTTCCAGGCCTGTAGAGATGGGAGCCCCGAGATTCCCGGGGATCTGAGCAACATGCCCGTGAGATGCGAGCAGAGGCTGACGAAAAGGGAAATCCTGCCTGCTTCACAGGCCCCCTGGACCTATCCTCTGCAAGGTGGTAAGATTTTATCTCTCCCGGATCCTTCTCCAGCTGCTCCAATTCGGCCCCTAACAGAAGCTTCCCTTTAAAAGCTAGTCGGGACATCCAAGCTTTGGAAGAGATTTCCCCTGCCCAGTGTTGGAACCAAATCTAATGCTGTGTCACTGTCGACAGGGCACTGTCCCTGACCACTAGGCAGATGAGGTCATACACAGCATTAGAAAGGAAGGTCATAGCAGACTCCAAAAGAGGGGTAGAGACCAATCCACTGGAGCAGGGCTCGAGACATACTGTCAACTGAAAAATAGCAACCGCCATGGAGAACTAGTTCTCCAACAAGGAATCCACCTTGCGGTCCAGAGCATCCTTTAAGGCTGATCTGCCTTCCACAGGAATAGCGGTCTGCCTGGTAACTCCTGTGACCTGGCATCCACCTTGGGAATATCAAACCACACAACATGCTTCTTCTCCGGGACAGTGTACATCTTCTTATACACCCTTAACCTCTTAGGCGGGAGAGTCCCATTCTGACTGGATCATGTCCTTGATCACCTCCGGGAACAGGAAGACAGTAGTGGATTTCTGCACTCCTTGCAGGAGTGGATGCACATTTGGCTCCAGCTCTGTGTCTTAAGCATCCGCCAAACTCAATGAAACTGGGCAATCAAAGCCACCAGTTCCTCCTTCTGGAACAGGCGGATAACACTGGCCTCTTCACAATGCTCCAAAGGTGAGAGTACTTCGTCCACAACAGGGCCCAGAACCGAGCCATCTGAATCCAAGTAATAGTACAAATCTCATACAGAATTCAGGTGATCCCCATCTCCAGGGGGCACACATTGTTGGGGACGTTCAGCCTGCCTCCTCACGAGACCAAGCCTGTTGAAAAAAGGAAAATAATTCTGGGGAAGACAATCTGGACTCCAGAAGTTTTCCTTGTGGAAATGACCCCTCCCCCACCATATCAGGGGACATAGCTGCTACCAAGTTCCTAGAGGACATGGTCGCCAGAAATCCCAACTGACTGGACACCCTTACCCACAGCGCATTCTGCCACCTCCTGCCCTAAGGCAGGCAAGGAAGGACTAACTGCATCCTCTTACTGGAAGAGGGGGAGCAAGACCTCCAGAGATAACTCAGAAGCTCCTATGCAAGAAGAGCAGAGTCCAGAAACCAGAGATAAAGCGCCTTGCTTGCCTCAGGCCAAATATTTCCTAGAAAAAGAGATAGAGAGCTAAGCATAGTTATTCACTGTAACAGGTGTCCTTTGGGGACAGCAGGAATCAGTCTTCACATGGATGATGTCGGCGCCAAGGGAGTCTGCATGGTAACCTCTCCCCAGCTTTCAAAGAAAGCCTTTGCAAGATGTACCTCGCATGTGTGGTACCCATCCCACCCAAGGGTGCCATCTTGCCTCAGTTTGATATCATAGCACAAGACGGCAAAAAGAAAAGCAACTCCATGGGGAGGAGGAGGATTGTGAGGACTGATTCCTGCTGTCCCTGGAGAACACTTGTTACAGGTGAGTAACTACACTTTCTCCGGGAACAAGCAGGAAGTCAGTCCTTGCATATTGGGACTCCCTAACTACAAGTCACAGAGAAACTTCTAAAAAGCTCATGGGTGACCAGAAAAAGGGGGAACCATGAGCAGCAACAATGAGTCGAGAAATAATAGACTCCGGAGTGGCCCAAGTGCCCAGCGTGGAGCCAATGCTCCGGTAGCCTGAACACACCAAAGGGCCGGAGGGCAGGAGTTGCCTATATCTCAAACAAATGATGGAGTACTGCCTGGCCGAAGGCGCTGTTTATTTATTTATTTATTTAACAGTATTTCTAAACCGCCTTATCTTATTAATCAAGGTGGTATCACAGCAAACAATCGGGTAAAGTGAGCGTGTTATTCATGCAGTGAGGGTGAGACTTCGACTTGAGTGTATGTTGTGTTGTGTGCGAGATTAGTTTGAGCTATGTACAAAGTGCGCTATATACATTGGGGCTATACAACATTTTCTATACATACAGTGTTAGGAGGTATCATGTGCTGTTACACGTTCTCTGGGGTTATGTGATGTGTCCATAGTGTTGTATGAACAGCATGGTCTTCAGCTGTTTCCTAAAGTCTTTGAGGTCTGTTGTTGCCCTCAAGTCGTTCGGGAGTTTGTTCCATATTGTTGGGGCGGCCATGGAGAGTGCTCTGTCTGTTGTGTCCTTGCGTGTGTGTTTGAATTCACTTGGGGTGCTGACTCGGTTTTGTGTTTGTTTTCTTCTTGGACGTGTGCTGGTGTCTGGTTGTATGAGGGTGTGCAGGCTGTTGGCTGATGTGTGCTGATTTATCTTAAATAGGTTTATGATAGTTTTGTATCTGATGCGTGAACTGATTGGGAGCCAGTGTAAGTCCTTCAGGATGGGTGTGATGTGCTCCTGTCTTGCTGTTCCAGATATTATTCGTGCTGCAGTGTTTTGTGCCAGTTGGAGTGGCTTGAGGGCTTGTTTTGTTAGTCCAAGGTATATTGGATTGCAGAAGTCCAGCAGTGGGGTTATCAGTGCTTGACAGACGGTACGGAAGTGTTCAGGGGCGAGGAGTGGTTTCAGTCTTCTGATGATTCGCATCTTGTAGTATGCTTTTTGGATTGTTTTGTCTATGTGTGGCTTGAGATTGAGTTTATTGTCCAGAGTAACTCAGAGGTATCTCACTTCTGATCTTATTGGTATAGTAGTGCTTTGTATCTTTATATTTGGTGGGTGTATGAAGCTTTGGTTCCGAGTTATGATTAGAGCTTCGGTCTTGCCGTAGTTGATTGCGAGGTTGTTGTTTTGACACCAACTTGTCATTTGGGTAAGGCAGTATGTTATCTTAGAGAAGTCTGGGTTGTCGACTGATATCGGGGTGTATATCATGATATCGTCTGCATATATTGTGTATTGAATGTTGTTCTCTTTCATGATGTCGCATATTGGTTGGATGTAGATGTTGAATAGTAGAGCTGAGAGTGCGGATCCTTGGGGTACTCCTTGGTGGACATTTATGGGTCGGGAGGTGTTGTGGCCCACCTTGACCTGTAACTGTCTTTCGGTTAAGTATGAATGGAACCATTTCAAGGTGACCCCATGTATCCCAGTGTTTTTTAGTCTTTCCAGGAGTGTGTTGTGGTCCACTGTGTCGAAGGCTGAGGAGATGTCGATGAAGATCATTATGATTCCATTCTTGGTGTTGTCAATTATTCTTAGGATGCTGTCGAAGAGGTAAATCAGTAGTGTTTCGACTCCATGGTTGGGACGAAAGCCGTGTTGGTTGTCATCAAGTGTTTCCTGTTTGTCGATGTGCTCCTGTAGTTGTAGTTGAACTGTTTTTTTGATGATTTTTGCCAGGAAGGGTATGCTGGAAATTGGTCGGTATGCTGCTGGGTTTTTTTTGTCGAGGGTTGTTTTCTTTGTGATTGGTCTTACTGAGGCGAGTTTTAGTTGCTTTGGCATGAGTCCTTGGGTGAGTGAGTTGTGCACCATGTTGTGTATGGTGTGGATGAAGCTGTTCTGATGGGACTCTGTCTCCAAGCAGTAGTGAGCTGCAAAAGTGTGAACCAGGTAGCAGCCCGGCAGATTTTCAAAAAGGGAATGGAGCGCATGTTCGCTACAGAAGCTGCCATTGCTCGGATGATGTGCACTGCGACATGGCCCTTCAGTGAGAGACCAGCCTGCTCATACATAAAGGAGATGCAGTTAGCAACCCAGTTGGACAGGGTTTGCTTAGAGATTGCAGTTCCCAACCGACTCGGATCATAGAAAACAAAGAGCTGAGAAGCTCGGAGGTGCTCCTGGGTGTGCCTGAGATAGAAGGCAAGTGCCTGCTCACAGTCCAGTGTCTAGAGAAATACCTGAAGAATGGAGGATCGGCAATGTAACACCAATTTTTAAAAAGGGTTCCAGGGGTGATCCAGGAAACTACAGACCGGTGAGCCTGACGTCAGTACCGGGAAAAATGGTAGAAACCATCATAAAGAATAAAATTATTCAGCATGTAGATAGTCAGGACCTAATGGAGAGACAGCCAACATGGCTTTAGACAAGGAAGATCTTGTCTTACTAATCTGTTATGTTTTTTGAAGGAGTGAATAATCAGGTGGACAAAGGTGAGTCGGTTGATATTGTGTATCTGGACTTTCAGAAAGCCTTTGACAAGGTCCCTCATGAGAGACTTTTGGCAAAACTAAAGAGTCATGGGATAGGAGGCAGTGTACTATTGTGGATCAGGAACTGGTTAAAAGATAGAAAGCAGAGGGTAGGGCTAAATGGCCAATTTTCCCAATGGAGAAAGGTGAATAGTGGTATACCCCAGGGATCTGTGCTGGGTCTGCTGCTTTTTGACATATTCATAAATGACCTGGAAAGTGGAATAACGAGTGAGGTTATCAAATTTGCAGATGACACAAAACTATTTAAAGTTGTTAAAACCCAAGAGGATTGTGGAAAATTGCAAGAGGATCTTGATAAATTGGAAGACTGGGCATCAAAATGGCAGATGAAATTTAATGTGGACAAGTGCAAGGTTATGCACCTAGGGAAGAACAACCCAAACTATGGTTACACGATGCAAGGTTCCACATTAGGCACTACCACCCAGGAAAACGATTTAGGCGTCATTGTGGATACCATGTTAAAACCCTCGGCCCAGTGTGCAGCAGCGGCCAAGAGAGCAAATAGAATGCTAGATATGATAAGGAAAGGAATGGAAAATAAAACAAAAGATATTATAATGCCTCTATATCGTTCCATGGTGAGACCGCACCTTGAATATTGTGTGCAATTCTGGTCGCCGTATCTTAAAAAGGATATAGCGATTTTAGAAAAGGTTCAGAGAAGAGCCACCAAAATGGTAAAGGGGATGGAAGAATACTCCTATGAAGAAAGGCTAAAAAGGTTAGGGCTCTTTAACCTGGAAAAGAGACGGCTGAGGGGAGATATGATAGAAGTCTATAAATTAATGAACGGAGTGGAACAGGTAAACGTAGATCGATTGTTTACCTTATCAGAATATGGAAAGACTAGGGGACATGCAATGAAGCTACAGGGTAAACTATTTAAGACTAATAAAAGAAAACATTTTTTCACTCAACGTGTAATCAAACTCTGGAATTTGTTACCGGAGGATGTAGTAAAGGCTGTTAGTGTAGCTGGGTTTAAAAAAGGTCTGGACAAGTTCCTGGAGGAAAGGTCCATAAACCGTTATTAAGAAGGGACCCAGGATATCAATGCTTGAATGAATACAAGCATTGTGGAACCTGTGTCCCTTGGGGAAACTGCTAGGTACATATGACCTAGATTGGCCACTGTTGGAAACAGAATACTGGGCTTGATGGACCTTGGTCTGACCCAGTATGGCATATCTTATGTTCTTATGTTCTTTGCCCTGCTGGCGTGAGACTGTGGGAAGAAAGTGGGGAGCACCACCTGCTGGTTGAGGTTGAACGGAGATTCCACCTTGAGTAGGAACTTGGGGTGCGTGCGGAGCATAACTCTGTTCTTGAAAAGCCTAGTGTATAGTGGTTCTGCCACCAATGCCTGAAGTTCACTGACTTTACGGACAAAGGTGAGTGCCACAACGAACACCACCTTCCAGGAGAAATACTTGAGGTGGCAGGAGCCAAGAGGGTGGTGCGGTGAACTTGGAGAGCATGATGTTAAGGTCCATCTCCGCCGCCGGTAGGCAGATGGGCAGTTTCGACAGGAGGAGCCCCCTCAGGAAGCGAGACACCAGGGGTTGAGCAGAGAGGGATTTAGTGGTGCACTGCGAGAGCGTTGAGGTGCACTCTTACGGCCTTAGACTTCAGCCCTACCCGGTGAAGTAGATATTGCAACACTAGCTAGACGGAGCAGAAGGGTTTGATCCGACAATCCACGCACCAGATCGAGAACCTCTGCTACTTGAAGACATATGCCCGATGGGTGGAGGTTTTGCGGGAAGAGAGGAGGACCTCCTCCACTTAAATAGAGAGATTGAAAGGGGCCAGGGCTACCCTTTCAGCAGCCAGGCCATGAGTGTTAGAGACCCCAGGTTGGGGTGCAGGAGAGAGCCCGCCTCCTGTGTCAGTAAGCCTGGGTTGCACCCCAGGGGAACCGGGGGTGATGTGGCCAGGCGGAGAAGTAGGGGAAACCATGGCTGCCTGGCCCATCATAGAGCCACCAGGATAACTGTGGCCCTGTCACACTAGACCTTGAACAGGGTCTTGGAAATGAATGGTGTGAGTGGGAAGGCGTAAAGGAGGATCTTTGCCCAAGAGATCAGAAATGCGCCCGCCACCACCGCCACTGGGGAGGGGTGCGGCTGCTGGGAAAAAAAGCAGGGCAGTTGCGCATTGGCGGGACTGGCAAAGAGGTCCACCCCCAGGAGCCCCCAGCACTGGAAGAGCTAGCTGGTCACCCTGTGATCCAGCCTCCACTCATGCGGCTCAAGGACCAGGCTAAGCCAGTCCACCAGGGTGTTGTCCTAGCCCAGGAGGTAAACTACTCGCAGGAGAATCACCTTGCTGCTGGTATACGAGCAGAGACTCACTGTTTCCTGGTAGAGCAGGGCCAAACCCATGCTCCCCTTCTTGTTTAAGTAGAACATCGGCACCTGGTTGTAAGTCTGAACCAGCATCGCCTGGTGCTTCAGGTAGTGGCAAAAAGCCTGGAGGGCTAAGGCTACTGCCCAGAGTTCCAAGATGTTGATTTGCTGGAGACTCTCCGTCGGTGACCAACTACCCTGAGTGCAGAGGTTGTCGCAATGTGCTTCCCATCCCAGCTTGGAGGTATCTGTTAAGAGGATCCTTTAGGGTGCAGGAGGCTGGAAGGGCATCCCAACCAGCAGACATTGGAGGTTTTGCCACCAATCTCGAGAGAGAGAGCCAGGGGATGGGTGATGAGCACCCTGTCCCGCAAGCATCCCATGGCTGGGACCACTGCAAGTAGAGGGCCCCCTGGGTTGCCTGCCTCCACAGGACAGCGTCTGGAGTGACATGCAGAATGGATGCTATATGCCCCAGCAGGCGGAGCATGAGGCTGGCTGATGCCGAGCGATGGTGCTGCGTGCTTGCGGCAAGCATTTGGAGGCGCAGGGTCCTGTCCTGAGGGAGAAAGACTCTGGTTCGGACAGTGTCCAGCTGAGGCCCTATGAACTCCAGATCCTGGGTTGGCTGGAGATGGGAGTCTGGGTAGTTTATGACAAAGTCGAGGCACTCCAGCAGGAGGATGGTGCGCGCTGTTGCCTGACGGGCCTCGACGGAAATGCTGCCCTTTACAAGCCAGTCATCCAGACAGGGGAAGATGAAATCCCCTGGAGTCTGACGTGGGCTACGACCACCGCCAGGCATTTGGTGAATACCCTTGGGGCGGAGGCCAGGCCAAAGGGTAGCACTCTGTACTGAAAATGTTCTCCCCTGACCATGAAGCGGAGGTACTGACTGTGTAGGGGGTTGATGAGGATGTGTGTGTATGCATCCTTTAGGTCCAAGAAGCATAGCCAGTCTCCCTGCTGGAGATATGGCAGCAATGTTCCCAGAAAGAGCGTTTTGAACTTTTCCCTCACCGGGAATCTTTTGATGTCCCGCAGATCAAGGGTGAGGCGGAACCCTCTGGTCTCTTTCGGTCCCAGGAAATAGCAGGAGGGCCCAAACCATCCCTGTGCCACTGAGGTGGGTTGGGATGGATTTCACTGCCTAGTCCTCCAGAAGGCCTACGAGTTCTTGCTGGAGCAGGTCCCGGTGGAGCTCTCCAGGGAAGAATGGTGGGGGTGTTTGGTGGAGGTGGTAACCCTCTCTCACCACCCAAAGGGCCCATGTGTTGGTGGCAATAGAGGACCACCTGTGGGCAAAGAGCACCAGATGCCACCCTGTGTGCTGCAGGGTTGTGCCTCCTGGGGGGAAGAGAGGCTATGCCCAAGGAGCCAAAAGCCCCCTCCAGGTTGCACCAGAGGTGTGCAGGCTGGGGTTTGGGGCTTATGTGGAGTATGCCCTTGTCCCTTGGCCTGCTGGCCCTGTTGGGGAGCTGGGAAGGCCTGGTATTGAGGGTAGTTTCTGTAACCTTCCTCTTCTTCGGGTATGAGAGCTTTCTACCCAAAGCCTTCCTCCAGGAAGGATCAGCAGTTTTCTTGGAGAGCATGGTCCTAGTCTGGAACTCGGAATCCAGCTTGGCGGCCTTGTCTGTCAAGGGTTTGTCGAAGAGATTCTCTCCACGGCAAGGGACACTGACCAATTTGTCCTAGACCCATTGCTCCATATCAGAGGACTGTAGACAAGCCTGGCACTGGGCACAAATGCCTACCACAGCTACTCTAGCTGCTGACTTGAAGCCATCATAGGTACTTGAGTGATAAACATGGAGCATTCCCTGACTGCCGAGGACAGGGTCCGGAACTACTGGAGGGGTTCCTCTGAAAGACCAGCAGAGAACCCGGTGAGCTCCTTCGCCAGGTCTCAAAAATATATGCCCATGTACAACTGGCAAGCCTGTATCCAGCCAACAAGCATCGAGCCCTGGAAGCACTTTCTGCCCATGGCATCCATGATGCAGGCTTCCCTGCCTGGGGACACCGAGAAGTGTGTCTTCTGGCTCATAAGCCATCACATGGCCGACTCCACCACCATGGAGTTATGAGGCAGTAGGTCTTTTTGGAAGTACATCGAGTCCAGCCACCTGCTAACTATGGGCACTGATGCGGGGGTCTCCCACATAAGGAGGAGCAGCCGTTTCAGGATGGGGGGGAATGGGCACTGTGAGCACCTCTTTCTGGGGGGGCCTCGTACTGGAGGATCTCGAGGTCCTTTGTATGAGGGTTCTCCTCCAACTCACTGGCAAAGGCCAGAGCCCTGGCCATGTACCGCACAAAATCGAGGAAGACCATGTCCTGGTGTGGGGACCAGCACCTCGACTCCCAAGGGGACGAGCCCGAGGGTACATCATGGTGACAATGGGTATCCGGGGACTACTGGGCTTGATGGACCTTGGTCTGACCCAGTATGGCATATCTTATGTTATCCTCGGTTTCCCAATCTGAATCTGGCTCGGAGAAGTCGGGGGTCGTCTGGGATGGGGTGCTGGCCCAACTACAAGGTTGCGGCAGCCCGGCGATTGGAGTCGAGAGCACTGAGAGGTGAGGACTGCAGCCCCGAGGATCAGGACCACGGCTGAGGCTTCTGTTGAGGCTGGTGGCACTCAAGGATCAACTCAACCTCTGGGGAGTCCCTCGCAGTGGAGGGCCCAGTGGTTCGGAGTGACGACCCGGAGGAACAAAGCATCAGAGCCCGCTGCTGGGCCATGAAGGCAGACAAACTGTACTCCAAGGCCATCATCCTGTCCTCAAGACCAGATGGCTCCGTAGCCTGTGGTGTGGGCACCGAGTACTTTGGGCCTGGCACTGGCTCTGTCAAGGGGTCCTCAACCAGGATGACCTCGGGAGTCCCAAGGCATCTTGGATGGATGCTCCTTGCCGTCGCCCTCGGCCTCCCGTTGAGGGCTGCAGGACCAGGGTCTGTGGGATTTCCCCACTTTCTCCAACTTGTCACCTGATGGGGTCCTCGAGGTCTTCTGGCTCTCCTTGGTGCAATCCTTGACACAGGAGCTCTGGCCGGAGGTTCTGTGGTCCCAGGGCTCAGAGGCGCACAGTCTCCCCGAGTGCTCGAGGTCCTGGAAGGAGTCCGAGGCGGGATCTCGCGAAGGGACTCCGGGGCTGAGTTGGTCTTCTGAAAAATCAACTTACACTGTTGCTGATGTTTCCTGAGGGCCTTAGTGGTCATCTGCTTGCACAGAACGCAGGCCAAGTTATCATGGTCTGACCCAAGGCATCAGAGGCAGCAGTGACTAAGTTACTGGCTGAGGCCTTGCGTTGTCAAATTCACCAGGCCCAGCCAGGAAAAAGGCGCAAACCCACGACAATTGAAGAGGGCTCGGGGGCAGGAAAAGGCACCGGTAAGCTACCGGAGAAGCAAAAATGAGACAAAAAACAACCAACTTTTTCTGGGGGATCAGACACACATCCGATGGGCTCTGCGGAAAAAAGAAGACTGAGGACAGATCGCACCCTTGGGTGTAAAGGGGACTACGCATGTATAGTATGTCTCCCAAAGGCTTTCTTTGAAAGCTGGGGAGATGTTACTGCGTGGGCTCTGTCAGTGCCAATGTCACCCATATGTGAGGACTGACTTCCTGCTTGTTCTTGGAAAAAAGCAAGTATCACAACAGTGCACGTTAAGGCTGTGGCAGCCCGAAAAGCGTAGTTACTCACCTGTAACTGGTGTTCTCCGGGGACAGCAGGAATCAGTCCTCGCATATGGGTGACTTTGGCACCGACAGAGCCCATGCAGAAGCATCTTCCCAGCTTTCAAGGAAAGCGTTTGGGAGATGCACCACGCATACGTGGTCAACTTCCTGCTCAAGGGTGCCATCTTGCCTCAGTCTAATGACATAGCTAAGACAGAAAAAATATAAGATTATAAAGAAGCAACTCCAAGGGGAGGGGGGAGGGTTCTGAGGACTGATTCCTGTTGTCCCCGGAGAACACCTGTTACAGATGAGTAACTACGCTTTCTTCGGGAACAAGCAGGAGGTCAGTCCTCACATATGAGACTCCCGAGTTACAGGCTACCGAGAACCTGTAACCAAAAGTAAAATGCCACAGCAACCTGCAAAGGGACAGCATTGACCAGCAGCAGTTGAGCCCCAGAGAGAATCTCACAAGACACAAGCATCCAGTGAACACAAGTACTCCGGTAGCCTGAACACAGAAGGGTCGAAGGGCAGGAGTTGCCTACAGTCTGAAAAGATTACAGAGTATGGCCTGGCTGAGGGCACTGTCCTGTTGGGACTCCATTTTTAGGAGATGCGAAGGTATGGACCGAAGACCAGGTGGCGGCCCGGCAAATTTCCAGCATGGGGACTGAATGCATATTGGCCACGGAAATAGCCATGGCTCTGAGGCAGTGTGCCATGACTCTCTGGTCCAGTGGGATCCCTGCTTGCTCATAGGCAAGGATAATGCAGCCTGTCACCCAGGTGGACAGAGTTCGCTCAAGTTACTGGGAGCCTCGGATGGCTGGGGTCATAGGATACAAAAAGCTGTTGAGCTTTGCAATGGCCCTGGGTCTATTGCAGGTAGGAGAGGTCTCTTTTGCAATTCAGAGTATGCAGAACGGTCTCCGACCTGCCGGCATGAAGCCTGGGAAAGAAGGTAAGGAGCACCACCTCCTGATAGAGGTGGAATGAGGACACCACCTTCGGCAGAAACTTATGTTGTGTGCAGAGCACCACCCTGTTCTTGTAAAACCTTGTGTAAGAAGGCTCTGCCATCAGAGCCTGGAGCTCGCTAACTCTGCAAGCTGATGTGAGTACTACTAGGAAGGTTATCTTCTAGGAGAGGTACCGCAGGTGGCAGGTAGCTAAAAGCTCAAATGGAGGCTTAGTGAGTTGCGAGAGCACGGCATTAAGGTCCCATTCCGCCACTGGAGGGTGGACAGAGGGTTTGGACAAAATGAAGCCTCGGATGAACTGAAACTCAAGAGGCTGAGCTGCGAGGGGCTTTCCCTTGACGGAGTGGTGATGCGCCGCGATGGTGCTTAGGTGTACTCTGACCGAGTTGAACTTCAGTCCCTCCTGCGATAGGCGGAGCACATATTACAGCACCACGTGTACTGAGCAGAACGGGTTCTTCTATTTCTCTTGCACCACAGTGAGAAACACCGCCACTTGAAGGCATACACCCTTCTTGTGGAGGCCTTCCAAAAGGCCAGGAGGATGTCTTCCACATTCCGTGGAAGGTTGAAGGGGCTAGTGCAACCCTTTCAGCAGCAAAGCCATGAGTGAGTGGGACCCCAGGTTCAGGTGTAGGAGAGTGTCCTGCTCCTGCGAGAGTAGTCCTGGGGCTCAGCCCAGGGGAATCGGCAGTACCGTCAATAAGGAGAGGAGCAGTGGGAACCAGGGTTGTATGGGCCACCAAGGTGCTATCAGCGACTCTCTGTCGCCTTGAGCCTTGAATAGGGTCTTACAAATCTATTATAGTCAACTCGTATCAGAGTGATTAATCATCAATAAAAATATAAAACTCTGAAATACATGTGGTCAATTATAAACGTGTATATCAAACTCACTTATACATGATCTATTATGAAATGACTGACTGGGTCTCAGACTCTAGGTTCCCCGGAGTGCTGTGAGGCAACTCGTGCGGAGCCTATCTTTGCATCAACGACCCTTGACTTATAGTTCTTAGATTCAATCTTCATCAGAAATATTTAGATTTTTGACTTATACTGAAGTTTCAACTTTGATATAGAATCGCATAAACAAAAAGGAATAGTGCTTAACTTTGTCGTTATCGTTCCCCAACGCTACCAATGGTGCTCCGTTTGCGTTTCACCTAGTTGGTTTCTTCAGGGGCTAGACTTGAAAGCACTGTAATGCAATTCAACAGAGTTCCAGTAAATCTCTTTCGCTGAGTTCTATTATACAGCATTATCAACAATGGTGTTAATATGAAAGGCAACATACCTTCCAGCGAAGTGATATTAGTGCGTCTCAGAAATTTTTCTTAGAAGCCGTTCTGCATCGGCTTTTTCAACGCCACGCATGCGGAGCTAACCTCTTACGAAAGATTTAAACAGCCATGGCGGTGATGTGTTCATGTGGGCGGTCCTCATAGGAATTTAAGTGCACAGTTCCCATTCCACCTTCAAGTTCAAGCCATTAGGGCAAACTGAATTCAGCCCATGTATCCATCTTTGTTCCCGCCACACAAGGGTCTGATCTAGTGATTTTCCCCGCCAGGCTGTATTGATTTGGTCTATGCAGAAACAGCGTAGATCATCAAATGTGTGTGCATGTTGTAAACAATGGTCAACAATTGGGGCTTCCCGTTTCTGACATTTGAGTCTACTTTTATGCTCGTTCATACGAATTCTAAACATTCTAGTGGTCTTTCCCACATATAGGAGACTGCATGGACATTGAATGCAATAGACAACGTACGACGAACTACACGAAGTTCGGTGGTTCAACGTATACCGTCGGTCATGGTATTCGAATTCTGTCATTTTAAGTGTAATGTGGCAGATGTGACAATCTCCGCAACTGCGATGACCCAAAGCGTCTCCAGATTCAGACGTCTTTAAAGGGGGCAGCAATGCCGGACTCAATAGTTCCTTTAAGTTCTTATGATGCTGCCACACGCAGCGAACTTTTTTATTTTCCAAACCCGGAATACTCCGTAGCACATTTTCATGTCGCTGAATAATACGATTCAAATCAATACTAAAGGGAGAGAATTTTGTGATGAGATTGACAAAAACCTCATCGTCGGAGGATGTCGAGGTTTTCTGTCTCGGTTGTAACAGAAGATCTCGATTACTATACAGAGCCCGTTTATATACAGGGTCTTGGCTATCAGCGGTGTTGGGGGGAAGGCATACAGGAGGCCTTCCAACCACGAGATGAGGACTGCATCCGCTGCTACCCGAGATGGGTGCAGTTGGCGGGAGCAGAAACGGGGTAACTGCGCATTGTCTGGGCTGGCGAACAGGTCCATCACTGGGACGGCCCCAGAGCCAGAACAGCCTTGAGGCCACTGCTGGGTCCAGGTGCCACTCGTGCAGCTGGAGTACTCTGCTCAACTTGTCCACCAAGATATTGTCCTGGCCCGGTAGGTAGACCGCTCTCAGGAATATCACGCTGCGTGTGGCATAAGAGCAGAGGGCTACCGCCTCCTGGCAGAGGGGGTACGACCCCATTCCACCCTGTTTGTTAAAGTAGAACATTGCGGTTCTTATTGTTGGTCTGGATCAGCACCGCGTGGTGCTGTAAATGATGGCGGAAAGCCTTGAGGGCCAAGAATATAGTCCTGATTTCCATTAGGTTGATCTGCATTTCGGATTCCCTCAGGGATCAGCAGCCTTGTATCTGGAGGCTGCTGCAATGCGCTCCCCATCCCATTACAGAGGCATCTGTGGTGAGGACTTTCTGTGGGGTGGGTATCCCGGCCTGAAGGTGACCTGAATTCTGCCACCATCCAAGGGAGTCTGCCAGCTGGCGGGTCACATGCACCCTGTCCCTGAGCCTGCCTGTAGCTTGGGTCCACAGAGAGGGGGCATCACTGGGCTGTTCTCATGTGTAGGTGGGCATCTGGGATCATGTGGACCATGGATGCCATATGTCCCAGCAGGCAGAGGAGAAGCCGGGTGGGTAGTGATCTGCGCCATTGCATCTCTGCAGCTAGTTCCCTGAGGCATGCTGAACTCTCCTGAAGGAGGAAGGCTTTTGCCTGACAGGTGTCCAGCTGTGCCCCTGTGAACTCTAGGCACTGAGCAGGAGTGAAGTGGGACTTGGGATAATTCATGACAAACCCCAGGTGCTACAGGGTGTTTATGGTGCGTACAGTGGCGCATTGTGCCTCTGAAGCTGTGGCCCCCTTTATGAGCCAGTCATCCAGGTAGGGGAAGAAGAAAGCCCCTGAAAGCCTGAGGTGGGCTGCAACCACCGTGAGGCAATTTGTAAAGACCCTTGGAGACGAGACTAGCCTGAAGGGCAGTATCCTGTATTGGTAGTGTTGTTCCCCCACCACGAACCGGAGGTATTTTCTGTGGCTGGAGTGAATTAGGTTGTGAGTGTAAGTATCCTTTAGGTCTAAGGAGCAAAGCCAGTCTCCCTGCTGGAGGAATGGCAGAAGTGTTCCAAGGAAGAGTATCTTGAACTTCTCCCTGATCAGAAATCAGTTGCACTGAGGTCTTTTTCGAGAGCCTGGTTCTCATCACATACTCGGTCTCTATCTCTGCTGCTTTGGCCATCATGGGTTTCCTGAACAGGTTTTCACCCGTGCAGGCGATATCGATCAGTTTGTCCTGTACCCATTGTTTCAGGTCGGACAACTGCAGCCATGCTTGGCGTTGTACCCGATGCCTGCGGCAGCCACTCTAGCCGATGACTTGAAGCCATCATAGGCTGCTCGGGACAGGAACTTTGAACATTCCTTTACTGTCGAGGTTAGGGTCTTGAACCTCTATAGGGCTTCTCTATTGAGGCCTGCTGAGAATCCCCGAGTTCCCTCGACAGTTCCTTCAGGTACACGCCGATGTAGAGCTGGTATGAGTGGATTTGACATGTTAGCATCAATCCCTGAAAAGCCTTTCAGCCGAGGGCATTGAGGGTATGGTCCTCCTTGCTGGGTGATACCGACGAGTGTGTCTTTTGGTCTTAACCCAGCGCATGGCCGACTCCACAACCACTGAGTTGTGGGGGAGCTGGGCCTTTGGGACCCAGGGCTCCAGCGTATCTGGTGGATGGCATCAAGACGCCTGCTGACAATTGGTACTGACACCAGTGTTTCCCACATCCGGAGGAGGAGGCGGTCAAGGATTGGGGACACTGGGACCGTAAGAGTTTCCTTCGGGGGTGCCTCGTATTGGAGTATCTTCAATTCCTCGGTTCGTGGGTCCTCCTCGGCCTTGATCGCAAGAGCCTTAGCTATTTTCCTCACAAAATTGAGGAATGCAATGTCCTTGGGTAGGAAGTGGCATCAGGTCATTGGGGGAAATGGGTCCGAGAGCATATCATGGTGTTGCTTCATGTCCAGGGATTCTTCATCCTCAATCTCCCTTTTGGCCTCAAAATTGGAGTACAAGTCTGACGCCACATGATCACCTCAGTCAAGCATCACTCTTTGTGGTACAGGACCTCCGGAGGATTGTCGGACAGAGCCGCGAGCGCTTGCCAGGGAGGACTGGTGTCCTGAAGAGCGTGACTGGGACCAGGACCTTGACTGTGGCCTCTACTGAGACCGATGGTGCTCGAGGACCAGCTCAACGTCCATGGAAGCCGTCGATGTCGAGGGTCCCGTCATCAGGCGGATGAACCGAATGAGCTAGACAAGCACCCGCTGCATGGCCACTAGGGCAGATATACTGCTCTCTAGGGCTGCCATTCTGATCTCAATGCCAGTTGGCTCCGCAGCCTTCAAGACGGGCACCGAGGACTTTAGGCCCAGCATCGATACTGTCGAGGGGGAGTCCCAAGGCCAGTCAGCAGGAGCCAACGACTCCCTGCGGGGCAACTTGGAAGGCCACTCCTGCCCCGACTCCTCGGACTCACACCTGGGACTGCGGGACCTGGGTGGGATTTCACCGTCTTCCCTGACCCATCCGCTGAGGCGATCTTCGAGGATTTCTTCTTCTTATGCTCTACCTCTGGGGATGTCCGATCAGAGGAACCGTGACCATGGGACTCTGAGGAGGCTCTGGCTTCACGGGGCACCAAGGTATCGGAAGGGGTCCTGAAGTGTGGTGTTACCAGAGACCGGGGGAAATCGGACTTATGAATAAAGGTTTTCCAGCTAATGAGGGCAACTCTTTAAGGCCTTTGGGGTCATTGTTCCTCAGAGTCTGCAGTCAGAATCATTGTGCTCTGGGGCCAAGGCATCGGAGGCAGCAGTCATGTGGATCAGTAGGTGACATAACTTTGCCACACCAGTCACACTTTTTGAAGCCATCAGAAAAAGGGGGTCCCTGCCTCCTGGCAGGGGTCCAAGGCCTTCGGCTGAAAAAGGATGCAAACTGGTTGAGGCAGACCTCGATGGAAAAGTAGAAAATGGATAGACAAACCCGGGGAAAGATCTTTACTACCTGGGAGCTGCCGCGGGTGGTTTTGTTCCGCGGAGCGGCGTAGCAGGTGGGAGCCGGGTCCCTGCTTGGTCAACTGCAGGCGTTCGTTGGTCGCCCTTGGTGCTGAGGACCCCCCCCCCGAGCCCTTTAAAAGTCAGCTGGACTTGTGACACGCTGGGAAAGATCTTTACTACCTGGGAGCTGCAGCAGGTGGTTTTGTTCCGCGGAGCGGCGTAGCAGGTGGGAGCCGGGTCCCTGCTTGGTCAACTGCAGGCGTTCGTTGGTCGCCCTTGGTGCTGAGGACCCCTCCGAGCCCCATAAGATCAGCTTGCATCACACGCGGCTGCATGTGCGCGGCCTGCGGGGGCGTGTCCGAAGGGGCGTGTCGCAAGGGGCATGACACGCTCCTTATGTGCTCCTTCGGTGCTTCTGAGGTTTCTCTGAACACCGTCGTTTGAAGCTGCCTGGATCGATGGGGAAGCGCAAAGCGAAAGTGGAGAACAAGACCGTCGCTAAGGAGAGTCAGCGAGGTAAGCTGAGCGGCCCCATGGACCGGCATCTTCTACCCCTGCCGCCTGCTAATCTGTCATCGGAAGGGGCTTCGCTTAGCCCTGTACTCCGGACGCCCCCTCTCTGCCCTCAACCTCCTCAGTCCTCTACACCTTTGGACTCTTCCCCTCCAGTTGTTGTCCCTACTCTACTCCCGGTGGACCCAGCCGATTCTGGGGAACTTCATCTCCCCTTACCCGGGAAGTGACTCTGTCTGACATTTGGTTAGCGCTTCAGCAGATTGATTCCCGATTGTCTAAAACAGTCTCTTCATTATGCACGTTCACTCATTCTGTAGTAGATAAAGTTCAGGTTATTGATTCGCAGCTGGTTGATTTCTCTCAGTCTCTTGCCCGTGTTGATAACGTGCTCCAGGCAGGTAGAGACGTTAATGTCTCTCTTATTAAGGATGTTACCTTATTATCTTGTAGACTGGAAGCACTTGAGAATCAACAAAGGGCAAGAAACTTGTGCTTTTTAAATTTTCCTCATACCCATCTGCTTTCCTTTGAAATTTTGTTAAAGAAATATTTTTCTGAAATTTTGCATATTAATGGGACAGTGGATGTGGTGCAGTTGTATTGTATTCCTGTATCTGCTCCTGTTCTACCGTCAAGGGAGGGGGTTCCCCCCCCCCCTCCGGTTGATGTTTCAGTAGAACAGGACCTTACCGCTTTTTTGGAAGATTCGCTGGATCTCATCACCAAACGTTGTACATTGGTGGTGACCTTTGGTACCGAATCTCTCAAATTACGTGTTCTTCGTGCTTATTTTAAATACAAGGATGTTTTATTTTGTGGATTCAAAATGCAGGTGTTTCCAGATGTGGGCCGGACCACTCAGGCCCGGCGTAGGCAGTTTTTGGAGTTAAGATCACGGGTTGTAGCGGTAGGTGCTTCGTTTTTCCTCAAGTTTCCCTGTCGTTGCCTAATTACACTTGAGGGCCAGAGTTATGTATATACTGACGTAGCTCAGTTGCGTCAGCTGTTGTCTGAGAAGGAGATTAGAGGGGAGGAAATAGGGGAGGTTTGATTTGTTAATGCTCTCTTATGTGGAGTGATTTTTTTACTCCTTATTGCTTCGTTGTTTTTGTAGATTGATGAAGTTTCTTTCTCCAGGATGTGTATCTTTATGATGAGTGGTAAATTGTTTTCTTGATGATTTATGTACACTTGTGATATATATTTCTTATTATTGTTTGTATATTCAAGAAAAGCTTAAATAAAAGATTTAAAAAAAAAAAAAGAGAAAATGGATAGACAAACCCAAGGAGCGATGTTAAGGCAAGCTGGCTTGGTGGCGGGAAAGAACCGGTACGCAAACAGGACAAAATTTAACTATAAAAAAAATCTGACTTTTTCCAGGGAAAAAAGGACAACGTCCATAGGGCTCCGCAGAAAAAAGAAGACTGAGGCATGATGGCATCCTTGGGCGGAATGTGGACCACGCATGCATGGTGCATCCCCCAAAGGCTTTCCTTGAAAGCTGGGGAGATGCTTCTACGCTGGCTCCATCAGCACTGATGTCACCCATAATGTGAGGACGGACTTCCTGCTTGTTCCCGGAGAAGGTGCATATTAGCAGTGCTTACATAGCAACACGGGTTATAGGTGCTTGGGTAGGAGCATGCGTTGGAGCTGCTTGGGTGGAACTAACACATACAGAAAATGGCAGGAAACCTCACATCATGCCATTGTTCGCCAGAAGTCCACCCCAAATTGTGCCCCAGATGGGCAGATTCAAGAGCCCCCAACAAGGATAATGATGAGGTCAAGCCTTGGTACTCACCTTCTGAATGCCCCAGGAAGAAATCCATGCTGGGCTCAGGTCTATTTTCTTGAAACTGTTCCTCTGCTTTGCAGGCAGATTCCTCTGAGAGCCTTCTGCAATCTTCAGGAGAGAGCAGGGGGGTGTTGAGGTTATGTGAGGCTGCTAAACTCTTTTAGATCCTTCTAATTTTCTGGCTGCTCAATAGGCCTTTAACAGGATAAAAGCATGGAATTGAACCCTCCTCCTATGGCTACCTAAAAAAGTCTGCAGTCTAATGGAGCCTCACACATTGCGCTTAAGTGAGAGAGTCACCCTCAAGGTGGTCATTCACGAGTGTTTAAATCATTCTTTTCTGCTCAGTTATTCAGATTTTCTTCAGAGAGTAGAAAATCCATCCACCATCTGCTGAAGACAAAGAAATGCTGAAGAGATCTCTGGTGGCTGAGGCAGGTAGAGGCATGGGAGTGATGTCATTGAAAAATGGGCATTTCATTGGTTCTTTGTCTCCACCAATCTGCTGGTAAAGGAACACAACCCAGTTGTCTGGAATGGTCTAGCAGGATTATATGGAAAAATAGTTTAAAATATCAGTTGGGTAATGGATCTAAATCCCATATTGGTACAGA
This sequence comes from Ichthyophis bannanicus, assembly GCA_033557465.1. Classification (NCBI taxonomy): domain Eukaryota; kingdom Metazoa; phylum Chordata; class Amphibia; order Gymnophiona; family Ichthyophiidae; genus Ichthyophis; species Ichthyophis bannanicus. The sequence continues at coordinate 87,331,249 of CM066043.1, forward strand.
TTTTTTTTATTTTAAATAATTTTTATTATAAATTTACTTGTATAGAAGATACAAACAAACAAACAAACAAAAAGGAACAGCAGCTACAGGAAAGAGGAAGGAACTCATCTAAAAAACAAAACATATTAACCTATAAGAATGCTAAAGTCCACATCAGGGAGAACACCTAACTCCTGCAATTGCCCAGATAATAAACCAAAACTCCTTTTAACTATCCCATCTCACTACGTTACACTTATCATGAAGAAAAGACACTAAATGTGATACATCTGTAAACATACATATCTTGAACCAGAATACAGTATTACACATTTACAAGGGAACTTCAAAAAGAAGGTCCCGCCAATTGCCAGAACTTTAGATTTTAATTGCAAAAAGCCTTTCTACGAATTGAGTAGGTCAAGCCACATCAGGAAAAACATAAAGAGGATATCCGCAAAAGGGGATATCCTTCTTAGGAAAATAAAACTTTAATATGGCTGACATATCTGCTTCTGACCTCAAAGTAACTATAAGAGTGACCCTTTTATGGACCTTATGTAGAGATGACTCTAAAAACCAAATCAGCTCCAGATCAAGAAGAGCTGAAGAGAAGACTGAGGGACATAATGCAAAGAAACTATAAATTAATGAATGGAATGGAACAGGTAAACGTAGATCGATTGTTTACGTCATCAGAATATAGAAAGACTAGGGGACATGCAATCAAGCTACAGAGTAAACTATTCAAGACAAATAAGAGAAAGTATTTTTCACTAAACGTGTAATCAAACTCTGGAATTTGTTACCGGAGGATGTAGTAAAAGCTGTTAGTGTAGCTGGATTTAAAAAAGGTTTGGATGTAAAAATGAAGACATATTATAGATTATTGTTGAGACCTGATGTTATGTTGATACGGTTGTATCTGTTCTGAAGATTTTTGTGGTTCTTGTATCTCTGTAATCTTTGGAGTCTTTCAATAAAAAAAAAAAAAAAAAAAGGTTTGGACAAGTTCCTTGAGCAAAAGTCCATAAATCATTATTAAAAAGGGACCCAGGATATTACTGCTTGACCCAATAAAAGCATTGTGGAACCTGTGTCTTTTGGGGAAACTGCTAGGTACATATGACCTAGATTGGCCACTGTTGGAAACAGGATACTGGGTTTGATGGACCTTGGTCTGACCCAGTATGGCATATCTTATGTTCCTATGTTCTTATGGCTCTTCAAAGGCAGAAAACTTCAGAATATCCCTCATATATTTCTTCAAAAGCTCTAGAGGGGAAAGCAGGCGAACAACAGGAAAATTCAAAAACCTCCAGTTTTTAGCTCTAGCCTTATTTTCCAACAACTCAATCTTATGCAATATTAACTATCTTTAGCAAAGGTATTACATACTGACTGAACACCCACCATCATGCTCGTTTTAATGGCTCTACAATCCAAACTGGAGAGCAGTGACTCAAAATGATGTAACACTTGTGTAGCCCCCTGTGAGAAAGTACACAATTGAGTCAATGTCCCCTTCAACGCCTCTTCCACCCAGGAAACAATTAACCAAATATCTTTTAAAGAAATTCCCGCCCCCACTGCCGCTGAAGCAGTCATGGAAACCAGGGTCAGGAGAAATAAACATAATCCTTCAGATTCCTGTTGGAGAGGGGTAGAAGTAGGAGGTACGGTGGGCAAATCAGTCACCAAACTACCAGACTTATCCACATTCTGAAAAGTCTTGGGAGTGGGATGGGGGGGAGGGGTACGCAACCCCAAACTAATAGAGGCTTCCGAGGGTAAAAAACCTTCTTCAGATAGCAAAGCAGATGACATCACTGTAGCGGTACTCATGGCATGCTTGTCGCCTTCAAGGAGAGCTGTGAGCAGCAGCAATTGAGCCCGTAGCTACAGACTACAGTAGGACCCCTGTGTCCAATGGAAACCAGCACTCCGGTAGCCTGAACAGAGAAGGGTCGGAAGATAGGAGTTGCCTGAAAAGATTGCAGAGCACAGCCTGGCCCAAAGGCACTGTCCCGACGGGACTCCCTTTCCAGGCAGTAATGGGCTGCAAAGGTATGGACTGAAGATGAGGTGGCGGCCCGGCAGAAGTCCACCATCAGGACAGAGCGCAGGTTTGCCACTGAGGCCACCATGGCCCTGACACAGTGCACCATGACCCAACCTTCTAGCGGGAGCACCGCGTGCTCATAAGCGAGGGCGATGCAGTCCGCCACCCAGGTAGACAGTGTACGTTTAGTCACCACCTCCTCCAGTCTACTGGGGTTGTACGAGACGAAAAGCTGAGTGGCTTTGCAGTGGCCCCAAGTGCTTTGGATGTAGAAGGACAAGGCCCTTTTACAGTCCAGGGTGTGAAGGGCCGTCTCCGCCCTACCGGTGTGAGGTCTTGGGAAGAAGGTGGGGAGTACCACCTCCTGACTGAGGTGGAAGGATGATACCACCTTTGGAAGGAATTTAGTGTGTGTATGTGGAGCACCACCCTCTTCTTGTAGAACCTGGTATACGGTGCTTCCGCCACTAAGGCCTGAAGCCCGCTAACCCTGTGAGCGAAGCTGAGTGTGACCAGGAACACCACCTTCCACAAGAGATATCACAGGTGGCAGGCCAGAGACTCAAAAGGCAGACGTGAGCTGCCCCAATACCACATTGAGGTCCCACTTGGTGCCAGAGGGCAAACCGAGGGCTTCGATAAGAGCAGACCCCTTAGGAAGTGGGTCACCAGCGGCTGGACCGAGAGGGGTTTGCCATCCACTGAGTGGTGCTGCACCACCAGGGCTCTGAGGTGCACCCTGATGGAGTTCAATTTAAGTCCAGATTGAGAGAGGTGGAGAAGGTACTGTAGCACCAGCCCCACTGGATAGGGGGAACGGGTTGGTCCCGTGCTCTGCACACCAAGTTGAGAACCTGCGCCAGTTGAGAGCATACGTTTTCGTAGTGGAAGCCTTACGAGAGGCCAGCAGGATCTCCTCTATCTCACTCGAGAGGTTGAAAGGAGCTAGGGTCAGCCTTTCAGCAGCCATGCTGTCAGCAACAGGGACCCCAAGTTGGGATGCAGAAGAGAGCCCCCATCCTGGGACAGGAGCCCTGGAGAGTTCTCCAATGGGATGGGAGTCTCACCGATAGCCAGAGGAGAAGCGGGAACCATGGCTGCCTGGGCCATCGAGGGGCTATCAGGATGAGCGATGCCTTGTCGCGGAGGGTCCTGAACAATGTCTTGGCAATTAGTGGTGTGGATGTGAAGGCATACCTGAGGCCTTCCATCCACGAGATGAGGAATGTGTCCACCGCCACCCTAGAGGGGTGAGTCTGCTGGGAGCAGAAGCGGGGCAACTGATAGTTGTCTGGGCTGGCGAACAGGTTTATCTCGGGTTTCCCGCTGAAAAAGCCGGTCGGCCACACTGGGGTCCAGTTGCCACTCGTGCGGCTGGAGGACCCAACTCAGGCTGTAGGACGAGAGTTGTTCTGGCCTGGGAAGTATACAGCCCACAGGAGTATACCCTGCTAGACTGCGTAGGAGCAGAGGGCCACTGCCTCTCGGCATAGGGCACAAGAGCCCGTGCCCCCCTGTTTGTTCACACAGAACATTGCACCTGGTTGTCCGTCTGGATCAACATTGGCTGGTGAGATAGTGGCAAAAAGCTCGGAGGGCAAAGTATATTGCCCATAGATCCAGGAGAATGATCTGCTAGTTGCTCTCTTCTTGCGACCAGCTTCCCTGGGTGCAGAGTTCCTCGCAGTGGGCTCCCCAGCCAAGCAGGGAGACATCTGTGGTGAGGACCCTTGACGGGCTTGGGGCTTCAAAGGGCATTCCCGCCTCGAGGTACTGGGAAGTCTGCCACCAGGTCAAGGAGTCCACCAACTAGTGGATCACTAAGACTTTGTCCCGGAGACGTCCCATGGCTTGTGTCCACTCGTCCCGAAGGCACCACTGCGCGACCCTTATGTGGAGGTGGGTGTCTGGGGTGACGTGGACTGTGATAAGCGAGGTGCAGGAGTCGTCGAGGGGGTACCGAGGGATGGTGCTTAATGTCCAGGGACAGGGCCCTGAGACGGTCAGCTCGGCCTCCGGGCAGCAGGGCCTTTGCCTGGAGGGTTTCCAATCTTGCCCCTATGAACTCCAGACACTGTGTTGGGAGGAGATGGGACTTGGGATAGTTTATCACAAACCCAAAGTGTTGCAGGACCTCTGAAGCTTTTATGAGCCAGTTGTCCAGGTAGGGGAAGACGAAGATCCCCTGGCGGAAGAGGAAGGCGGCTACGTCTGCCAGGCATTTTGTGAAGACCCTTGGGGGCGGAGACCAAGCCAAAAGGCAGCACCCTGTATTGGTAGTGGCCCCCCCACCATGAACTGAAGGTACTGCCTGTGGTTGGGGTGAATAAGGATGTGAGTATATGCATCCTTCAGATTCAAGGAGCATAGCCAGTCTCCCTGCTGGAGGTAAGGCAGCAATGTTCCAAGGGAGAGCATCTTGAACTTCTCCCTTACCAGGAACTTGTTCAGGTTGCGCAGGTCGAGAATGGGCCTTAGGTCTCCTGTCCTTTTTGGCACGAGGACGTACCAGGAGTAGAACCCCTTGCCCCTGAGATGGTGGGGCACTAGTTCTACCGCGTTGTCCTTGGGAAGACCTGCGAGCTCCTTCATTAGAAGGTCCTGTTGAAGGGGAGACCTGAGGGGCTCTCCCATAAGAACATAAGATATGCCATACTGGGTAAGACAAAGGTCCATCAAGCCCAGCATCCTGTTTCCAACAGTGGCCAATCTAGGTCACAAGTACCTAGCAGTATCCCCAAAAGACACAGGTTCCTCAATGCTTGTACTGCGGCAAGCAGTGGATATTCTGGATCCACTTTAATAATGGTTTATGGATCTTTCCTCCAGGAACTTCTCCAAACCTTTTTTAAACCTGGCTACATTAACAGCTTTTACTACATCCTCCGGTAGAAAATTCCAGAGTTTGATTACACGTTGAGTGAAAAAATATTTTCTCTTATTAGTCGTAAATAGGTTACCCTGTAGCTTCATTGCATGCCCCCTAGTCTTTCTATATTTTGATGGCGTAAACAATCTATCTACGTTTACCCGTTCCACTTCATTCATTAATTTATAGACCTCTATCATATTTCCCCTCAGCCATCTCTTTTCCAGGTTGAAGAGCCCTAACCTTTTTAGCCTCTCTTCATAGGGGTATCCTTCCATCCCCTTTACCATTTTGGTAGCTCTTCTCTGTACCTTTTCTAATAACGCTATATCCTTTTTAAGATATGGCGACCAGAATTACATATAATATTCAAGGTGTGGGCGCTCCATGGAATGATACAGAGGCATTATAATATCCTTTATTTTATTCTCCATTCCTTTCCTTTTGATACCTAGCATTCTATTTTCTCTCTTGGCCGCCGCTGCACCCTGGCTGGAGAGTTTTAACATGTTATACACGATGACACCTAAATCTTTTTCCAGGCCAGTGGCTCCTAATGTGGAACCTTGCATCATGTAATCATAGTTTGGGTTTTTCTTTCCTAGGTGCATAACTTTGCACTTGTCCACATTAAATTTCATCTGCCATTTGGATGCCCAGTCTTCCAATTTATCAAAATCCTCTTGCAATTTTCTACAATCTTCACGAGTTTAAACAACTTTGAATAGTTTTAAGTCATCTGCAAATTTGATAACCTCACTCGTTATTCCCATTTCCAGATCATTTATCCTCAAGGATCAGCACTATCCTCCCTCCTATGCAATTTATACATAAAACCGGTTTGCGAAATCATTCAGAAGCACAAGATCAGTTATCACATTTATGCAGACGATCTAATGCTTTATACTCACCCAACTGGAAGAATGCCTCAACATGCTCCAGACCTGGTTGCAACTAAACAACATGTCAATAAACCACAAAAAACCAGAGGTGATGTTCATCTCCAAGAAAAAGGACTTCATCCCGCCCGCCACTGTCACCCTTAACAACGTCGTTTACCACATCAAGCCCGAAATAAAATTTCTAGGGGTACTACTCGATAGCAACCTGAGGATGGATAAACACCTCCGGACAACAAACCGAGCCATATTCCATAAATTAAAAGTTCTTCAACCACTCCGCAATATCACTGATCAATCCGACTTCAGAACGGTGGCACAAGCTCTCATCATTCCCCACCTGGACTACTGCAATGCCATATTACAAGGCCTTCCAAAGAGCACCCTAAATATCTTGCATATGGCCCAAAACGTTGCTGCCAGAATCATTATGAAAAAAGGCGTCACGGGACACATCACTCCAGTACTAATTGAGCTGCATTGGCTTCCCCATTACTGTCCGCATCATATACAAAATACTAGTAACCACCTTCAAGCTCATTCACAACATAGCACCATCTTACCTCACCAATCTGATCACCATCCAACCACCCAACAGATGCAGAAGAACTATGAATCGAAACGCTCTCTGCGTCCCGAACAGCATAAGAACTGTCAAAGCGGAAACAAGCAAAAGATCCTTCTCATACGCAGCACCACTTCTCTGGAACCAGCTGCCTCACGAGCTACGATTAATAAGTGACTTGAAAGACTTTAGAAAAAATTTCAAAACTCACCTCTTTCAGTCTCCTTATAACCTGACCTAACCAGTAACCTCCTCTGCTATCTCTGCTCCAAAATGGTTCCAAAACTACGACAAGAGCAACTACAATTTTTGATCTGCCATATTGTATATATGTATATACGTAACCACACCCACACTCACCCAACCAAATGTATATGTATATATGTAAGCACACCCGCACCCACTAAATCAAATGTAAATTCCGGTGACCTGTTTGCTGTGTTGTGTGCGAATCTTTAATCAATCAAAATGTATATCATGCAAATTACTGTACTTTACAGTTAATCCTGATCGGTAAAGTAAACCGCTGCTGATCGTAGGAAGCAGCGGTATACAAATGGGTACTAAATAAATAAATAAATAAAAATATGTTAAAAAGCAGCAGACCCAGCACAGATCCCTGGAGTACTCCACTATTCACTTTTCTCCATTGGGAAAATTGGCCATTTAGTCCTACCTTCTGCTTTCTATCTTCTTTTTTTTTTTTTTGTAACTTAATTTTTATTTGGCACTTCCACAATAAACAAGACAAAATAAAATCTTTACAGCACTTTGTCTCCACAGGCATAATATATAGTATACCTTACACCAAACTTGTATCAATAATCTTCCCCTTATACCCCCCTCCTCCTCTACTTCCCCATTGTACATTGGAACACCTAAACTATTAAACATGGAAACATATTATCACCCTTCTCTCCCCCCTTCTGCTGTACCTCCATCCGTGCACCCTCCTGCCCCAATCATCCACTCCCCCATACACAACCATTTCCACACCCCCTCCCACTGTCTCTCCACCTTCTCCACTTTACCTTTCTTTATCCCTTTTAACCGATGCATTTGATACAATTCCGACAATCGCCAAGCATAATTTTCTAAGGGCGGCAAGAAACTATTCTTCCAATGTAACGCAATTTCACATCTTGCCGCTATTATACATTTCCACACAATGCTCCACTTTCCTTTCCCCTCATCACTTTTCTTAAGTAAGAGACACAACTCTGGCGTCAGTATTAAACTTGAACCTGTAATTTTCCTTATATTGTCCCCAATTTTCTCCCAATACTGATGTACTACTGGACATGTCCACCACATATGCAATCATGTTCCTTTCTCTCCACACAGCCTCCAACATTCATCAGACCTACAGGCCCCCGCTTTATAGAAACGCTCCGGTGTCAGGTACCATCTAGACAGCACTTTCCATCCATTCTCTCGAAGGGATGTAGCTATGGATGATTTTGATATTTCCAGAGCTATCCGCTCCAACTCCTCTATCTCCCAGGACACCCCCAACTCCTTCTCCCATGCCTGCATATAGCTTAATTTCTCTTCTCCTCTCCACATTAAGCCTTTATAGATTCGAAAGATAACCCCCTTCCTCCCCAGCGAATCTAGACAGCTGCCCTCAAACCATCCCGGTTCTTTCACAATGTCCTGCCATTGCTTTCTCTGCCTGACATATGATCCAATCTGGAGGTAGTGAAATCTATCATTGTCCCGCAAATGATATAAATCACAGATACTCTCAAACTCTCTTATCCCTTCCCCAGAAATTATCTGAGACACTTGACTCAACCCCTGCTGTGCCCACCCTTGCAACACAGCTACATTTGGGCCTACCCCCTCTTCACAGCACACCAACGACATTGTACGTGCACATCTCTTATCCCCTATCATCCCCTTCCTGTGCTGATGCCATATATTCAGCGTATGGCCTACCACTGGAGTCTCCCCCTTACTTCCCTTCCCTCCCCATACCATTCTCTCCAACTCTCTTGGTCTTAGTTCCGTTTCTTCCATCATTACCCAGTGTTTGTGCTGTTCCCTCAGCCATGAATATACTGCCTTCAACTGCATCGCTTGATAGTACTTTCTAAAATTAGGGACCCCCATACCTCCCTTCAATCTTGACACCTGCAAGGTCCGAGCAGCCACCCTAGGTCGCTTATTTCCCCATATAAACCCCTCAACTTGCTTTTGCAATCTTGTTAGCGCCTTTGCTGGTATCTCTATTGGCAACACCTGAAAGTAAAAAAGGAACTGGGGGAGCAATATCATTTTCACCACTGCCATTCACCGCAGCCAAGATATGTACCCAATACTCCATGCCCCCAATTGTACTTCTACTCGCCCGAAAAGCTTCTTATAATTCAAATCATAAAGTTCCTCCAAGTCCCGTCCCAAATAAACTCCCAAATATCGAATTGATCTTTTAGCCCACTGAAATTCGAATTTTTGTTGCAGGCTCCGCTGCAATTCTTCCCCTCCTGTCAAATTTAAGATTTCGGATTTACTCAAATTAATCCTAAAGCCTGCCAAGTCCCCATACTCCTGCATCTCTCTCATAATTGCAGGCAACGTCTCGCTTGGCCTAGTAATCATGAGTAAGATGTCGTCTGAAAACATTGCCATTCTATATTCCCTCTGCCCCACCTCCACCCCCTTAATATCTAGTCCCCTCCTTATCTTCCCAGCTAACGGTTCCAAGGATAAAGCGAATAACAGCGGCGAGAGGGGACACCCCTGACTGGTTCCCCTCCCCAGTGGGAAAAACCTCGAGTATCCCCCATTAACTCTCACGCTTGCTTTAGGTCCCGAATATAACGCTTTTATCCAGTCTACAAAGCCTTTTCCAAAGCCCATGTACTCCATCACTGAAAACAAAAATTTCCACAACACCTGGTCGAACGCTTTTTCTGCATCCAGCGAGAGAAGTAGCACCTGATCTGACGCACATTTCGCTGTCTAAATTACATTCAAAATTTTCCTTATCAGACACCTGCCTACCTGGTATAAAACCCGCATGGTCCTCATGAACTAACTTTCCCAATATTCTATTGAGTCTTCCCACTAATACTTTGGCCAGCAACTTTGTATCTAGATTTATCAGCGAGATAGGCCTGTATGAAGCACACTCTTGCGGGTCTTTCCCCTCTTTGTGTATTAGTGTGACTCCTGCCCACCCCATCGTCTCCGCTGACCTTTCCTCCTCCTTGGGCAGATTGAACAATCTCGTCAGAGGCTTTAACAGCACTCCTTTAAATTTTTTATAGAAGCTAGCTGTCAGCCCATCCAGCCCTGGGGCCTACCCTGGCTTCAAGCCCTTGATCGCCTGCTCCACTTCCCCGAACTGTATTTGTCTATCCAAAGCACACCTCTCCCCTTCATCCAATTGGAGGCCTGCTGCCTCTAAATATTCCCTCATCTCCCCCTCCGGTCTATCTGGTTTTGCCTCATAAAGCCTACGATAATATTCCACAAACTCTTCTCTAATCTTCTGCTCATCTCTCTCTACCCCTCCCCTACACCTAATCTGCGTTATCAGTGACATATTCTGCTTCTGCTTCAATCTCCGCGCCATGTACTTTCCCGCTCTATTTCCCCCTTCAAAAAATTCCTGCCTCAATAATTGCAACCGATATTGAATCCTTTCAGCCTCCAATGCATTGAATTTAGCCCTGGTCTCCAGAACCTCCCCCCTATATTTCCCACTTATATCTTGGGCATCCACCTCTTCCAACCTACCCAACTGCTGTCGCAATTGAAGTTCCTTTCCCTCCCTTTCCCTCTTTATTCTCGCCCCCCCCCCATTTTATCAAGGTGCCTCGCACAATCGCCTTAAACACATCCCAGAACACCCCCGCCTTCACCTCTCCATTATCATTTCTTGCAAAATACTCTGGTATCAACTCCTCGAGCTCCTGAACCACCCTAGTATCTCCCAACAAGGCCTCATTCAGTTTCCAATATTGTGCCCCCTTATTCTCTCCCCTACAGCTCAGACACACAATCACCAGTGCATGGTCCGACCACGTGATCGGCTCTATTTCTCCCCCCCACTAATCCTACCCGCTATCTCTTTCCCTACCCAGATGGTGTTGAGCCTTGAGTAGGTGCCATGCACTGCTGAATAGAATGAATACTGGCGCCTACCAGGGTTAAGCAACCACCACGCATCAATCAAATCATTATCCTTCACGAACTTCTGATATTGCCTCCTATCCGCTCCCCTCCCCCCCCCCCTTCCCTGTAGAATCCCTCCCCACCTCCCAGGGCATGTTAAAGTCCCCTCCACAAATCTCGCTCCCTCCCCCAATAGACTCACTTTCATATCCACTGCCTCCCAAAATTCTTTTTGCGTCCCGGTGGGAGCATACACATTAATCACAGAGAACCAATCATCCCCTATCCGCATTTGTACCATTAAGTATCTTCCTCCCTTGTCTCGAATTATTGTGTGCAGCTCTACTTTAAGTGTCCCCCTTACCAACAGAGCCACCCCACCTTTCTTCCACTCCCTCATATTAGATGCAAACAACAATTCAGTATAGCCCTTAGGTTTCACTATGGACTCATGTCTCCGTAACAAGTGTGTCTCTTGCAGTAAAACAAGTGCGGCTTTCTGCCTTGTTAATTCCTTATACAATTTCTGCCTCTTAAAGGGTGAATTTAAACCTTTCACGTTTAAGGTAACAATTTTCAGTTCGCCTGTGCTGTTCCCCCCCCACCCCACCTCTTCCCCCCCTTCCCTCCTCTCCCCTCTTCCTCCCCCTTCTCCTACCCCTCCCCCCTTTCCCCTCCCCTCCCTTCCCCCCGTCCACCCTACCATCATCCCCCCTCCCTTCTCCCCTCAAGGGAGATTTGACTTCCATGACCGTGACTAACTATCGGACTGCTACCTGTCTCTTATCCCTCCATCCCGCTTCACCCCAACTTCTCTGCTCACCCCGCACAGGTCCCTTCCCTCCCCGACCCATCACCCCCCCCCCCCACCCCTTCCCCTCCTACACCCCATCTTGTCCCACCCAGCCTACCCTATCATACCCCTGCCAGCCACAGGACTGCCTTAGCAACCTAGGAGCTCTCTCCTAACCTGTTTCCCTACCCTTCCTCCCCCCTTGCCAATTCTACATTCCCCTCTACCCCTCCCCCTTATATAACTGCTACAGCATTAAGCATACATTACACAGTCCTCCACTTCATCCAGCTCCATTCTCCGCCACTTGCGCTTCTTGGCTCCCCTTGTCCATTCTCTCCAGCCTTCTGCCCTCCGCTGGTACTCTATGCCATCTTAAACTGTCCCTCTTGGAGACGGCTGATGTTGGCATTGTTGTTGTAGGCTGGCTTCTTCTGCCTTCGGGTAGGTTTGTGAGTCCCAGCTCCTTAAGTGCTTTCCAAGCTTCATCACACGACTGCATCCTTCTTGACCTCCCTTTGACTGTTATCAGGAGTCCAAAAGGAAACAACCACTTATATCTCATGTCCTCCCTCCTCAGATAGGTCGTTACCTCCTTAAGGTTTCTTCTGCGCTGCAGCGTTCCCAGAGAAAGGTCCTGAAACAATTCCAATTTGTGCTCTTCCCATATAAACTGTCACACTTTTCTTGCCGCTCTCAGCAGTCTTTCTTTTAGTTCTGAAGGAGCTTTAACACACCACAATATCTCGTGGTTTGTTCTCTCTTACTGGCCCCAGACCCCTATGGGCACTCTCAATCTGTACAATTCCATCTGCCTCTCCCTCCGCAGGGTCAGCATTTACCAAAAGAGATCGAAATATTTTGGCAGACATTTCATCACAGTTCTTATATTTAGCTTCCTCTGGTAGACCGCGTATTCTTATATTGCATCTTCTGGAGCGATCCTCCAAATCTTCTACTTTCCTCTGCTGCTCTTCTTGTACGCGCTTCACTTCCTCCCATCCTTTTTGAACTCCTCAAGGACTTCCTCCTGTCGCTCCAACTGATTCTCCGTTTCCGCTACATGAGTCCTCATTTCCACAATGTCCTGTCACAAAGATTGTATGGTCTCTTTTAATTCATTTTTGACGCCACTTATCTCCATCTTAATTTCCTCTTTCATCTCTATTAGCCACCTCTTAAGCGTTGTAGCCCCTTCTGGGCTGCAAACCCTTTCCATCTCCTCCTCTTGCTCCGTGAGGTGATCTGGTACTGTTCCGCCTTCCTTCTCCCCCTCCTTCCCTCCTCTTGGTGAGGCGTATGAGGATCTAAACTCCGCCAGCTTCTTCTTTGCAGACTGATCACCTTTTGTTTTATCCATGGCAGCTGTATGACCCCTGAGATGGAGTGCCTGATCCTCTAAGAATTTTCAGGGGTTCTCCCCCAATTGTGTACTTCTCCGCTGTACTCCTTGTATCTCCGCTGGGTAGGAGGTTTTTCTCCCCCCCCCCCCACCTTTTCCTTATTTATTTACATTCTCTTATATACCGCACTATTCTGCATCAGTGCGGTTTACATTGAACAAACTGAAATTACATTGAACAGGGCATTATAACTTGGAGATAACTATTTTACAGGGAACATGGGCTATAGAGGGTTAAGTGGCTTGCCCAAGACCACGAGGAGCACCTGTGGGACTAGAAATCCCAGTCCTTCCGGCCCAAGGTTGCTGTCCTCTAGTGGGATTTGAACCCCCGACCTTCCGGCCTGAAGTACCTTGCCCCAATCACTAGGCCACTCCTCCACTCCTTCTTAGGTTGCCTGTCAGATGCTAGGCAAAGCACTAAGACAGTTGTGGCAATTTTATCTGTTGAACTGCTGCCTTCTGAGCCCTATCAACCATCTCCACTCTTCTGCTTGGCCTCTCTTCTTTGTCACTTTGTGTCTTGGCCCACCGATCACAAACCCCTGTACTCCATCTGTATTTGTACCTCCGTGTCTGTATTCCCCTCCGGTCCCAGACACCAGCACTATTCTCTTGCCGCCATCACTCTCAAGGAGCCAGCATGTGCACTCTGGTCTCTCCCCCGCACGCTCCTTCTCACCACTGTGTTCTACTCCGCCGTGTTGAGCTGCCATGTGGCTCCCCTTCTCTGCCGTTTCTCTGCTCCTTCGGATCGCGGCAAGTGTTCCCTCGCAGTCTCTGCTTCCCCCACGGCCGCCGCTCTCTCTCTCTTCCCGGCACCCGCCACCGCTTTCCAGCACTCACCAGCCCTCTTGCTGTGCTCTGGTCGCCGCCTCTCCGCGACTCCTCGCATCCGCCCGCCACGCAGTCCTCAGGCCCAGCAGCACTCAACTACTCGCCGTATCTGCCTGCACGCCGGAAATGGATCTACTCCTCTTTTCCCCCCTCCAGGGGTGTTCTGCCACTGCCCCACCTTCCGATCTCCTCACTCCTTGCGCATTTAGGGGCATTTCCCCCCCCCCCCACCACGATTACAGGCTTATGGTGGAGGAGCTGACTGCTACACTGCTATGCAACCCGAAGACTTCAGCAGAAGTCTGTTTTCTATCTTTTAACCCATTCCTGATCCACAATAGTACACTGCCTCTATCCCATGACTTTTTAATTTTGCCAGAAGTCTCTCATGAGGGACCGTGTCAAGGGCTTTCTGAAAGTCCAGACACACTATATCAACATAACAGATTAGTAAGACAAGACCTTCTTTGGCTAAAGCCATGTTGGCTTTCTCCCATTAAGCCATGACTATCTACATGTTCAGTAATTTTGTTCTTTATGATGGTTTCCATCATTTTTCCCGGCACTGACGTCAGGCTCACCGGTCTGTAGTTTCCTGGATCACCGCTGGAACTCTTAAAAATTGGCGCTACATTGGCCATCCTCCAGTATTCAGGTATTACAGATGATTTTAATGATAGTTCAAATATTACTAATAGTAGGTCTGCAATCTCATATTTCAGTTCTTTCAATACCCTTGGATGTACACCATTTGGCCCAGGTGATTTGCTACTCTTCAGTTTACCAAATTGTTCTAATACATCTTCCCGGAGTATCAATATTTCTTTCAATTCTTTTGCAGCATCTCCTTTAAATACTATTTCAGTCATGGGTAACATTCCTACATCTTCCTCAGTAAAGACCGAAGCAAAGAATAAACTCTGTCTCTCCGCTATGGCCTTGTCCCCTCTTAGTGCCTCTTTTACCCCTCTATTATCTAATGGTCCAACTGACTCACAGGTTTTTTTTGCTACGAATGTACTTGAAAAAGTCTTTATTATGCGTTTTTGCTTCCAGGGCAAATTTCTTCTCAAATTCTCTCTTTGCCTGCCTTATCAATGCCTTGCATCTAAATTGCCAGCGCTTGTGTTTTTTCCAGTTCTCGTCATTTGGCTCCGTTTTCCATTTCCTGAAAGATGCTTTTTTGGCAATAACAGCTTCTCTGACCTCACCTTTAAACAATGCTGGCAGTTTTTTTGATTTCCTTCTACTTTTCTTAAAGCGTGGAATATAGCTAGTCTGAGCTTCCAAGATAGTATTTTTAAACAACACCCAAGCTTGATGTCAATATTTAACCTTTGCAACTGCTCCTTTTAGTTTTTTCTTAACTATTTTCCTCATTTTATCATAATCTCCCTTTTGAAAGTTAAAAGGTAGTACTGTCGATTTCCTTACCGTTCTTCCTTCATTTATTAAATTAAACGCGATCATGCTATGATCACTATTGCCAAGTGGCCCCAACACCCTTATCTCTTGCACCAGATCTGGTATTCCACTAAGGACTAGGTCCAAAATGGCTTCCCCTCTGGTCAGTTTATGAACCAGCTGCTCCAAAATGCAGTCATTTATTTCATCTAGAAACGTTATCTCCCTAGCATGTCCGGTCGTGACACTGACCCATTCGATAACCAGATAATTGAAATCACCCATTATTATTACTGTGTTGTAACTTTTGTTAGCTTCCCTGATTCTTTAAGCATTTCATCATCCATTTATTCATTCTGGCCAGGCGGTCGATAGTACACCTCCAGTGCCATCGCCATCGCCTTCGTCTTCCCCTTCTTACATGGAATTTCAATCCATAGAGGTCCTACAGTGAATTTTGTTTCCTGCAAAACTTAATCCTTTGTGACTCAATGCCCTCTCTAACATAAAGCCAACCTCCGCCACCAATTTGATCTTCTCTAACATTACGATATAGTTTGTACCCAGGTATCACAGTGTCCCACTGGTTATCCTCCTTCCACCATGTCTCTGAGACACAATCATATCTAACCTCTCATTTAGTGCTATATATTCTAACTCTCCCATCTTATTTTTCAGATTTTTAGCATTTGTATTCAAGAATTTTAGAGGCTGTATTTTATTCATATTAGTCTGGCTATCGGTAGGCCGGGTAATTCGGATTCTTTAAGCTCTGTCTGCTCTATACTCAAAGGCATTTGGGCTGCTTTTGTCTTTATTGGAACCTCTCTACTGATATGCTCCTACTTAAAGGCATTTGGGCTGCTTTTGTCTTTATTGGAACCTCTCTACTGATATGCTCCTACTTCAATCTTTTGCTAGCATCCTTCAAGGATACATTGTTCTGAACCATGCGCTCTTGGGCAACTGTTGGCTTTCCCCTATTATCTAGTTTAAAAGCTGCTCTATCTCCTTTTTAAAGGTTAATGCCAGCAGCCTGGTTCCGTTCCGGTTAAGGTGGAGCCCATCCCTTCGGATGAGCTCCTTCTTTCTCCAGAATGTTCCCCAATTCCTAACAAATCCAAACCCCTCATTGAGACTCCTGAGCTCTGCCTGCCTTTTGAGTCCTGCACGTGGAACGGGACGCATTTCAGAGAATGCTACCCTGGAAGTTCTGGATTTCAACTTCCTACCTAAAAGCCTAAATCTAGCCTCCAGAACCTCCCTACCACACTTTCCTATGTCATTGGTACCAACATGCACCAAGACAGAAGACTCCTCCCCAGCACTATCTAAGACCTTGTCTAGGTGGTGCCTGAGGTCCGCTACCTTCGCACCAGACAGGCATGTTACCAGGCGATCCTCACGTCCACTAGCCACCCAGCTATCTACATGCCTAATGATCGAATCACCAACTATAACGGCAGTCCGAACCCTTCCCTTGAGGGCACTTGGCCCTGGAGAAACCTCCTCAGTGCAAGAGGATTTTATATCACTGGTCCCGGAAAGTAAGGGGGAAGTGTCTGAGTCAAATGGAGGACGTAGCCCTCCCTGACCACCCAAAGTGCCCAGGAATCGGTAGTGATAATTAGCCACTTTTGGGAATAATGGATCAGACGTTCCCCTGTAGGCTGCTGATCTCCTTGGGGTGAAGAGGCCATGCCCAGGAGTCAAAAGCTCTCGCATGGCTGGGCCAGGACCAATGCCTGGGGTTTGGGAACCTTCTGCTTATGAGGGCCTTGTCCATGTCCCTTGGCCTGCTGACCCTGCTGGGAAGCCGGGGAGATCTGAAAAAGTAGGTAGTTTCTGTAAGCAGCCGCTTTCCTTGGGTAGAAGGGCTTTTTACCTGAGCCCTTTCGTTGGGGAGGGACAGCGGTCTTTGTAGAAAGCCTGGTCTTCATCATGAACTCGGCCTTCAGCTCGGGAGCCTTGTCGGTCAAGGGCTTGCCAAAGAGGTTCTCTCCTTGGCATGGAACATCAACCAATTTGTCCTGAACCCATTGCTCAAGATCAGACGACTGCAACCAAGTCTGGCTTTGGGTGCCGATGCTCTCCACTGCTACTCGAGCCGCCGACTCAAAGCCATAATAGGCTGCCCGAGACATAAACTTGGATCACTCACGGATGACCTTGACCAGGTTCTTGAACTGCTGCAGGGGTTCCTCAGACAGACCAGCCGAGAACCCGCAATTTTCTTTGCCAGGTCTCTCAGGTTCATGCCCATGTACAGCTGCTGTTAGGCCTCGATGCGGCAGATGAGCATCAAGCCCTGGTAACACTTTCTGCCAAGGACATCCAAGATGCATACCTCCCTGCCGAAAGGCACCGAGGAGTGTGTCTTCTGACTCTTCAGTCGACACATGACCAACATGGAGTTATGCGGCAGCTGTGATTTCTGGAGATCCGGCTCCAGCGGACTCGATACATTGAGTCAAGCTGCTCGCTCACCATCGGCACCAATGCCTGTGTCTCCCACATATAGAGCATTAGCAGTTCTAGGATGGGAGGAATGGGTACCATAAGCCATTCCCTCGGAGAGGCCTCGTACTGGAGGATTTCTAGCTCCTCCACCCGAGGATCCTCCTCCAATTCCATCAGGAATGTTAGGGCCTTAGACATGTCCAATGAAGTCAAGGAATGCTGCCAGGGCTCTGAAGTGGGAGAGTCAGAGGGGATGTCGCGATGGCGACAGATGTCAGGTGACTCCTCGTCCTCTGTCTCCCACTCGGAGTAGTCCATCGAGGACTTGATGGAAGGATGGTCCACGGGCCCTGGGGCTGAACCCAGCCTGCGGCCCTCAGAGGCCCCACAGCTGGCACCAAGCACACTGGCTAGGGATGATCACAGCGCCGTTGAGCGGGAACCTGATCGAGACCTTGGTCGAGGATTGACTCGAGGCCAAAGGGTCTTGAGGATCAGCTTGGCCTCAGAGGATGTCTTCAACGTCGAGGGCCCGGTGGTCAGAGCAGAAGAACTGGTCATACCAGACAACAGCGCCTGCTGCTGGTCCATTAAAGCAAACTGTGCTCCAGGGCCATCATTCTAGATTCCAGGCCAGAAGGCTCCGCAGCCATCAGCGCGGGCACTGAAGGAATTGGGTTTGACGCCAGTTCCCCCAAAGGGGAATCTTCGACAAGGATGGTGTCTAGCGACTGAGGCTGGTCAGAGGTCATCCTTTCGGGGGACCTTTGCAGGCCGCTCCCTCTTCGATCCCTCAGATGAGTGTCTTGGACTGCGGGACCTGGATCGGGACATACCTGGCCTGTCAGATCCGTCCAAGGATGCCGCCTTCGAGGTCTTCTTCTTGGGTTCCCTCGAGGGAGAACCCCTCTCTGAAGAACCACGGCACCGCTCGGGTTCTGTGGAACCAACCCGAGATGAGGTGGCTTCAGATGAGGCCCTGGCCTTCGGAGGTGCCGGGGACTTGGAGAAAAACTTATTGTGCTGCTGTTGGCGGCTCTTGAGGGCCTTGTTAGACATCTTTTTGCAGAGACCACATGCTGTGGGGTCGTGGTCCGGCCCAAGACAGCAAAAGCAGCAGTCGTGTGTGTTGGTCAAAGACATAATTTTGGCACACCAATCACACTTTTTAAAACCACTGGTAGCCATGGGGGAAAAAAGTACCCCAGAGAGGTCGAAGACCCACCAAGCTGCCAGTTGGAAAACAGGCGCAAAGACGCCAAAGAGGAACAAACTACAAAAAGGACCCAAACTCGATGCCGAAACAGCGAGGTCGGATGGCGGGAAGAATACCGGTGCAGTACTGGAGGTGAGTATGAAAGTCAGGCTGAAAAAATCAAATTTTTTCCGGGGACAAGCCAGACAGACGTCTGAAGGGCTCCGCAGAAAAAAGGAGACTGAGTAAGATGGCACTCTTGGGCGGGAAGGGGACCACGCATGCATGCTGGCATCTCCCAAAAGCTTTCTGAAAGCTGGGGGGATGCTTCTGCGAGGGCTCTGTCGGCACCGATGTCATCCATATGTGAGAACTGACTTCCTGCTTGTTCCCAGAGAAACCTCTGATATCATGCCACTGCTCTGCATAGGGTTTCATCATAAAAAAAAAGTATGCTGATTCTCATCTTCATATTAGTATTTAAATGGTTATCTATTTATGCTAAACTGGAAGTCTGCGGTGGAGGGGGACAGAATTGCCCTAAGATAGCAAGGAGGAACCACGCGCAGCATCAGAGCCTGTGGTATGCGCTGCATTGCGGTTTCTTTGTCATTACTGCCGCTGCTGGCCCCAGGAAGGGGCCGCAGCAGTGGCAATGGGTGTCCCCAAAAGGCCAGCTCTCTAGGCAATGACCTAGTTCACCTAACGTTAGCACCCGTCCTGGTGTTAAACAATATTTACATCTTTAGCTGCTATCCTATCTTTCCATCCTGGAGAAAGCTTACCTGTTTAATCTAGTGATCGAGGTGGCTGACGACCTCCCGAACTGTGGCAATGAGGTTCTCATTTTCATGGGGACTAGCTAGAACAATACTGTGCAGCCGGCTCATGTATGAGTCAATGGTGTCTGTAGTGGGGGTCTCACCACTACCTGCAAGAAGTGGGAAGATAAAAAATATATTAGGGAATGAGAAAAATCTCGGGTATATTCAGGAGCCATTCACAGCCAGAGGAAGAAAGTATGTTAATGACATACAGAATTAACCATCAACGAGTTATACTGTGCAAATGCATAAAAACAATCACTAAAACTGGTGCTGTTTTCAGGCAAAAGGTCATGAACTATGGGCATGGAGAGAGTTGTGTTCTTATCCTATGTGAGCTCTATAACACATTTTGGTGATAATTTTCAAAGCCATTTACGTGGAATTAGAGTTTACTGAGATAAAATGACCTGGCTAAAAACTGTCCTGGGAGTAGAGGAGTAGCCTAGTGGTTAGAGCAACAGCCTCATACCCAAGAGCCAGGGTTTTGATTCCCACTGGCACTCCTTGTGACCCTGGGCCTGGCAATCTACTTCAAGGGGTTGCTGGGCTGCCAGAGGTCATCACTGACTTGATGGAGCATACAATAAAAACCTATCCAGTTAATAGTATCGATGGCCTTTCAGAGCATGTTGGCATGTTTTTTTTCAGGAGGTGGAAGGGGGAGTTGGAACAACATCACACATGGTATTTTAAAAATGTTTGCTTGGGGATTATCTGCTGGTTATTATCTCCCTTTTTTCATGTTTCTTACTAACTTACTTACTGTACCTTATGCCTTCTTGTGGTGTTTTCTTATGTTGATGGTCCCTTTACTTGTACTGTGCTTGTTTTGTGTTTGTTATCCCCCTTAAATTTTTAAACTGCTTAGATTTACAAGGATTTGCAGTATATCAAATAAATAAATGTAAATATAAATATGTTCTTTTAACACCTTCCCCTCCCTGGCTGCTTGGATAAATAGCAAGTGCAAAAGACTGGTCACTTTCAGCATGCAAACTTTGCACTTGCTAATTGTTTTTTGTAATTTTTTATTCCTTAATTAGGCAACGACAAAACATATATACAAAACAACTATAAGCAAAAATAAAAGTAAAACCGTTAAACCAACACATCCCACACAGCATCAGATCACATCAAACCCCAGCCCCAATAGTGATAAGCAGGCATGCATCCAGCATGCATGCTGTTAGTGATATTACAGAAGGGCTGTCGGGTAAGATTTGCTTGTTTGCAGATGATACCAAAATCTGCAATAGAGTAGACACCAAGGAAGGAGTAGATAACATAAGGAGGGATCTAGCTAAGCTTGAAGAATGGTCTAGAATTTGGCAGCTGAAATTTAATATTAAAAAATTCAGGGTCATGCATTTGTAGGGGGTGAGGCACTTCCGTCCACAAAAAAAAAAGCGGGACCTGGGCGTATTTGTGGCTGACAATCTTAAAGTAGCTAAACAAGCAGAAAAGGTGACTGCGAAAGCCAGAAGGATGCTTTGGTGTATAGGGAGAGGAAAGACCAGCAGAAAAAAAAGGAGGTGCTAATGCCTCTGTATAAGTCTCTGGTGCAAACTCTTTTGGAGTATTGTGTGCAATTCTGGAGACCGCACTTTCAAAAGGATATAAGCAGGTTGGAGACAGTGCAGAGGGTGGCTACTAAAATGGTTAGTGGTCTTCGTTATGTAGCACACGAAGACAGACTTTAAGATCTATATATTTTAGAGGAAAGGCAGGATGGGGCGATATGATTTAATACCTCCGTGGCATATATGCACAGGAAGGTCTCTTTCAATTGAAGGCAAGCTCTATTACGAGGGGACATAGGATGAATTAAAAGGGATAGACTCAGGAGTAATATGTGGAAATATTTTTTTATGGAAAGAGTGGTAGATGCGTGGAATAGTCTCCCAGTGGACACGAGGAGAGTATCTGAACCCAAAAAATATTGATAAGCCGGGAAGATGCATTACAACTATTTTATATGCTAAAGGGTAGCAAATCACCTGGACCGGATGGTGTACATCAGAGGATGTTGTGAGAACTGAAATATTAGATTACAGACCTACTATTAGTAATCTGTGAACTATTATTCAAATCAACTGTATTACCTGAAGATTGGCGAATGGCCATTGTAACGCCAATTTTTAAAAAGGGTTCCAGGGATGATAGGGAAACTACAGACCAGCGAGTCTGACATCAGTATCAGGCAAAATGGTAGAAACCATTATAAAGAACAAATTTACTGAACATGTAGAAAGCCATGGTTTAATGGGAGAAAGCCATCAAGGCTTTAGCCAAGGTAGGTCTTGTCTTACTAACGTGTTTTTGAAGGCGTGAATAAACAGGTAGACAATGGTGAGCAGGTCGATTATAGTATATCTGGATTTTCAAAAAGCCTTTGACAAAGTCCCTAATGAGAGGCTCTTTGTGAAACTAAAAAGTCATGGGATAGGAGGCAGTGTACTATTGTGGATCAGGAACTGGTTAAAAGATAGAAAGGAGAGGGTAGGGCTAAATGGCCAATTTTCCCAATGGAGAAAGGTGAATAGTGGAGTACCCCAGGGATCTGTGCTGGGTCCGCTGCTTTAGAGTAGTGTGGCAAAGTCAGCTATCCTGAGAGTGGGGGAGGTGAGAAGCATAACGAATTCACCCTAGTTAAGGGTCCACTTCTAGG
This sequence comes from Ichthyophis bannanicus, assembly GCA_033557465.1. Lineage (NCBI taxonomy): Eukaryota > Metazoa > Chordata > Amphibia > Gymnophiona > Ichthyophiidae > Ichthyophis > Ichthyophis bannanicus. The sequence goes on from CM066043.1 coordinate 87,353,334, forward strand.
AGTGCAGGGAGAGAAAGCCACAGCTAGGTTTCAAAGACAGAAAACCCCCAGCTGGAAAAGGTTTCAGCCAATGACTGATAAAGTAAGAAAGAGGGATTGCAAGCACGAGGACCAAAGCCCTTACTTTAACAAGTGCACTGATTATTCTAATACCAGAAGGCAGGGGGATTACCAACACCTGGGAAAGAAAGAGGTGGGGTAGAGCCCTGGAGGTATAAGCCTGGGTTAGATTATGCAGGGAGAGAGAGAGAGAGACGGAGAGAGAGAGAGAGACAGAGAGAGAGAGAGAGAGACGAGAAGGAGAGCAGCCAGGAGAGCAGCTGAGACAGAAGCAGAGAGAAGGAGTTGATTCTTGGAGAAGAGCTGAGCTACCCAGAGCTGAGAGAGCTGAATTCCCTGCAACAGGTTGGCAACAGAGGTTGGGACCAGGAAGTGGAGAAGCTTTCAGACCACCAGAGAGGTTGTCAGCTGAGCAGTCTGACCAGGTTGGTGAGTCAGAACCCATGCAGTTGGGAGAACCAGTGTCAGAGTTGGGGGAAGAAGACTGCTTTATGGATTGCTCTCTATGCCAAGCTCTAGACAGGAGGTCTTGAGGAAAAGCTAGCCCTGAAAGAAGTAATTCTCCTTGGAAGTTAACCATATGGCACAAGCAGTGTGGAGGTAAATTCCTGTCTGTTTTAAAAGGGAAATTTACTGCAACGTAAGCCTGATCAGGAAGCTCTGATTCATGCTTGTTTATCACCTGTGTTTGAACTGTGCAACGGCAAGAAAAGCCAAGTTAGCTGCTATAAGAGTTTTTGCTTGCTCCTCTCCTATATGAAAAGCCTGCTAAGAGTTTTGATAACAGCTTGGAATGTTTGTTTTGTTCTAAGTTTGGTTTCATGTAGAAATGCAGCCTAGAGAGGTTTTTGAGGCTGGCAGAAACCAAACTGCTGTAGAAGAATTAAGCCTGAATTTTTCTTTATGCTCTGATTAACAAGGACTAAAAAGGGAAGTGGCAGCCTAGTTTCTAAAGGCAATTGCTTCTGCAAGTAAGAGGACTTTAAAAAGCCATTTCTAAGTTCTTTTGGTTTGTTTGCCATTATTTGCTGTACCTTAAGCAAATCCTACAGTTATAATCCTGTAAATGATACCTTGAACCTGCTGTGTTTTGTGTTATAGAAATAAACTTTCTGTTACAAGCCTTACCCTCGGTTACCTCAACTACAAACCTTCTACTTAAAGCACCAACATATTTTAGCAGTACTACACTTCCCAGAAGCCAACACGAAGAAATAGGCTGCTAGGAGCTGATAGAAGAAGGAATCCTCAACCACCACGCCCCTCAACCACTAGAGGCAAGTGGCTTCGGGTGTTGTGCTTGTGACAGTAGTTACTCACCTGTAACAGGTTTTCTCCAGGAGCAGCAGGAATCAGTCCTCACATATGGGTGACGTCGGCGCCGATGGAGCCCCCGTGCGGAGCATTTCCCCAGCTTTCAAAGAAACCCTTTGGGAATGCAGCGTGCCTGCGCGGTCCCCTTCCCGCCCAATGGTGCCATCTTGCTCAGTCTGATGACATAGCTAAAAGACAGCATAAACCAAAATAAAGTATATGACTGCAACTCCAGGGGAGGAGGGAGGGTTGTGAGGACTGATTCTTGCTGCTCCTGGAGAACACCTGTTAAAGGTGAGTAACTACTCTTTCTCCAGGACCAAGCAGGAAGTCAGTCCTCGCATATGGGACTCCCCAGCTCTAGGCTACCGGGAACCCAAAGCTGAAAAAATGACTCCCTCTGAAGAGCCTCAGCATCCGTGATATGAATATCCTCTGAGAACACCCCTGTACGGTAGCCCAACACTAGGGCCAGAGGGTAGGAGTTGCCTAAACCTCAAAGAGATTACGGAGTACTGCCTGTCCGAAAGCACTGTCCCTTCGGGACTCTCTCTCGAGGCAGTAGTGGGCTGCAAAAATCTGGCTTGAAGACCAAGTAGCGGCCTGGCAGATGTCTGCCAACGGAACAGAGTGGAGATGAGCTACTAACGCAGCTGCCGCCCTGACACGGTGGGCCATGACCCGACCCTGCAAGGGGAGGTTGGCTGCCTTGTACGCCCAGGCGATACAATCTGCTACCCAAGTGGACAACGTACGCTTGGAGACAGGTAACCCCAGTTTATTAGGGTCATAGGAGACGAAGAGCTGAGTAGCCCTTCGATGCCCCCGCGTACGTTCTATGTAAAAAGACAATGTCCTCTTACAGTCCAGGGTATGCAAGACTGTTTCAGCCCGGCTGGTATGCGGCCTGGGAAAAAAGCTCGGAAGAACCACCTCCTGGCTGAGGTGGAAAGAGGAAACGAGTTTTGGAAGGAACTTCGGATGGGTCCGTAGGACCACCCTGTTCTTATTGTGTACGGTCTGTCAGAAACCAGAGCTTGTAGTTCACTCACACATCTGGCCGAGGTAAGAGCTACCAGGAAAGCACAGTTACTTACCTGTAACAGGTGATCTCTGGGAACAGCAGGAATAAGTCTTCACATATGGGTTTCGTCGGTACTGACGGAGCCTGCGCGGGAACGCTCCCCAGCGTCCAATCAGAAAGCCTTTGGGAGCATCCCACAGTGCCTGCGTGCTGCCTTCCTGCCTTTCCCAACTGTCTCTCCTCAGTTGAGTTTTAGAGCTGAGACAAAGAGAGAGAGAGAGAGGGAAAGGAAAGAGAGATAGAGAGAGACAACTCCTAGGGGAGGTGGGTGGGTTGTGAAGACTTATTCCTGCTGTTCCCAGAGATCACCTGTTACAGGTAAGTAACTGTGCTATCTCCAGGAACAAGCAGGAATGAGTCTTCACATATGGGGACTCCCTAGCTTTAGGTGCCAGGGAGAGATCCCAGAAGTTGTGTGTCCCTGGGACAGGGCTGCACTTCCCCACATGGATCTCTGGCATCCCATGAGGGATGGTGGGTAGAAGTTGATTAAGTATGGAACAGGTGTTTAAGAACAGCCTGACCAAACAAGGCATCCCGGCGGGAGTCCTTGCCCAAGCAGTAATGGGCTGTGAAGGTATGAACCGAGGCCCAAGTGGCTGCTCGACAGATGTCGCCAATAGACACAGAGTTGAGATGAGCCATTGAGGCTGCCATGGCTCTCACATTATGAGCTGTGACATGGCCCTCCAGAGAAAGGTTCTTGCTCTGATAGGCGAAAGAAATACACTGGGCAATCCAGTTAGATAGTGTTCTCTTGGAGACTGGTAGTCCCAGATGAGAAGGATCAAAAGCAACAAAGAGTTGAGAGGACTTTCTATGTTGCTGTGTCCTCTGTAAGTAAAAAGCCAGAGCACTTTTACACTCCAGGGTATGAAGATTCCTCTCTGCACTTGATGCATGAGGTCCTGGAAAAAAGACAGGTAGGTAGACCTCTTGGTTGAGGTGAAAAGGCGAGACCACCTTAGGCATAAAGTGTGGATTAGTCCTAAGGACCACCTTGTCATGATGGAACCTTGTATAAGGTGGATTAGCTATGAGTGCTTGCAGTTCACTAATACGATGTGCTGATGTGATTGCAATAAGAAAGATAACCTTCCAAGAAAGGTATTTCAAGGAGGTGGTAGCCAAAGGTTCAAAAGGCGGCTTCATAAGCTGACCAAGAACCAAGTTTAAGTCCCATGCCACCAGGGGTGGTCTAATGGGAGGCTTTGTTAAAAGGAGGCCTCTCATGAATCTGGCTACAAGAGGATGAGAGGAAATAGGTTGTCCATTTAGAGGCTTAAGGGAAGCTGCAATAGCACTCAAATGGACCCTTACTGAATTTGTCTTAAGGCCTGCATTAGACAGATGGAGGAGATACTCCAGCAAAGATTCCAGAGGTATGGCAAGGGGGTTAAGACCCTTCCCAGAACACCAGATAGTAAACCTCTTCCACTTGAAAGCATAAGAACGTCTAGTGGAAGGCTTTCTGGAAGCATAAAGAACATCTTTCACTTGTTGAGAAAGATGAAGATCCTGGAGATCTAGACCTTCAGCAACCAAGCCCTGAGATGCAGAGACTGGGGATTGGGATGCCACAACTTCCGTCCTCTTGAGAGAGGAGGTCTGGAGCAGACCCTAACTCCAGGGAGGGAGCTTGAGAGAGATGTAGAAGCAGAGGGTACCACACTTGCCGTGGCCAATATGGAGCTATGAGAATCATGTGGCCTCTGTCTCTCTGAAGCTTGAACAGGGTTTTGGGAATTAGGGGAATGGGTGGAAAGGCATAGAGGAAGTCTTGACCCCAGTGAAGGAAGAAAGCATCCCTTGCCTGAGCTCCCTGAGCCAGAGTTTTGGAACAGAACCGGGGAAGTTTGGCATTCCACGGACTTGCAAAGAGGTCTATGTCCAGGGTTCCCCAAATTTGAAAACTCTTGGACACCTGGTCCATATGTAGGGACCACTCGTGTGGAAGCAGAACTCGACTGAGCCTGTCTGCCCAAGAGTTTTGAACGCCTGGAAGATAAACTGCCAGAAGATGAATGTGATGCTCTCTGGAGAGGGCCCACAGTCGCAAAGCTTCATTGCAAAGCGACAGAGAGCCAGTTCCTCCCTGCTTGTTCACATAGAACATGGCCACCTGATTGTCCGTGTGGATAAGGACTGTCTTGTGGCTGAGCAGGGTGTGGAAAACCCGCAGAGCAAGGAAGATTGCTCTGAGTTCCAAGAGATTGATATGTAGACAAGTCTCCTGTGGGGACCAGATGCCCTGGGTGGAGAGGTCTTGCAGATGAGCTCCCCACCCCATTGGAGAAGCATCTGTTGTAAGAGTTGCTTGGGGTAGAGATTGCTGAAAGGGGGACCCCAGCAAAAGGTTTTCAGGGGACTTCCACCACTGGAGGGACAAAATGAGGCGACTTGTGTTTGCTATTTTGTCTGACAGGCAGCCTAATGCCTAGGTTCATTGGGTGGATAAAGTCCACTGAGCTGCCCTCATGTGAAGGCGAGCATATGGTACCACATGCACGGTGGATGCCATGTGGCCTAGCAACTGTAACATCTCTCGAGCAGTTAGGAGGGACTTCAACTCTGCTTGAGAAGCTAACTGCACCAAGCGAAGGCAACGGGCCTGGGGAAGATAGGCCCTTGCCCTTGTGGTATCCAGCAACGGCCCTATAAGCTCCAGGGACTGAGTAGGGATCAAATTGGATTTTGGGATGTTTATTACCAGCCCTAAATACTGAAGGATACACGTTGTGCAGCTTAGGGAACTCTTGGCCTCTGATTGCGTGGGAGCTCAAATGAGCCAGTCATCCAGGTAAGGGAAGACAAATATTCCCAGGGTGCGCAGAAAAGCAGCTACCACTGCCATGCATTTCATTAACACCCTTGGTGCAGAGGCCAGACCAAAAGGGAGCACTCTGTATTGATAGTGCTTCTCTTGAAAAAGGAACCGAAGGACCTTCTGTGAGTTGGATGGATGAGAACATGAGTGTACGCATCCTTGAGATCTAGAGAACAAAGCCAATCCTGACTCTGAAGGTATGGCAGCAGAGTTCCTAGAGAAACCATCTTGAATTTTTTCTTGATTAGGAATCTGTTCAACTCTCTGAGATCTAAGATGGGTCTGAAGCCCCCTGTTTTCTTTGGAATAAGAAAATAGGGGGAGTAGAAACCTGTGCCCTGTTGTTGAAAAGGCACTTCCTCTATTGCCCCCTGGGCGAGAAGAGTGGCAACCTCCTGCCCCAACAGGTTGAGGAGGGAGGTTGGAGAATTGAACTGGTGCACTCTTGTGAGAGGGGGAAGCTTGAAAAATGAAGTTTGTACCCCTCTCTTATGATAGAGAGTGTCCAATGCTCTGCTGTAATTTGCCCCCACCTGGGAGCAAAGTGACATAACCTTCCTGGAATGGTGGAGGGCTCTGGTCCTTCTAGAGCCAGGAAGGCTAAGTTCTCTAGTGGAAAGTCAAAGGCCCTGAGGGGGCTGAGGTTGCTGGGCTGGAGCAGGCCTAGCAGCCTTTGCTTTGCTCTGTTTGGATGATTGCTGACGTTTGGTAGGGAACTGAGCTGCAGAAGATGCCCGCTGACCATAAGCAGGATAGAATCTTCCCTTTTTAGAAAAAGGTGTTTTCTTGAATAACCTTTTCTTAGCAGGAGCAGCTGTGGATTTGGATAGTCTATCCAAAGCAGAATTTTCAGCATCCATCTGATTGGCTTTTGCTTGCCAATCCTTACCAAACAAGTTCTCACCTGTACAAGGGATATTTCCCAATTCATCTTGAACCCAGATCTCCAAATCAGATGCTTGAAGCCAAGCAATCCTACGTGCACCTATGGCAATAGCTGAGGCTCTGCTTACGCATTCAAAGGAGTCAAAAGCTGCACGGTTGGAGAATTAGGAGATATCTTGGGCATGTTTGAGCCCAGTGAGAAAGTCCTGCCTTTTATCTTCAGACATAAAAGGAATTAAAGTCTGCAAATGGTCAGTGACTTATTTTAAGAAAATTCCCATGTAGAGACTATAAGAATTAATTCTCGCAGCAAGCATGGAAGCTTGGAAGACTCTTCTTCCAAAAGCATCCAGGGTTCTACATTCACGTCCTGGAGGATTAGAGGCATGTCTTTTGGCACTTCTAATCTTTCTCATTGCAGACTCAACCACAATAGAGTGGTGAGGAAGTTGAGTTTTATGGAAACCAGGACAAGGAGGGACATGATACATGGTATCCAACCTGCGAGAATGAGGAGAGGTGGTGACTTAAGGCCCAGATCTGACAGGTGAAGAAGATACTGCAGTAGCACTGGCAGAAGGCAGGAGAAAGGATCTTCATTGCGCTGAGCCCACCATAATGTAAACCTACACCACTTGAGGGCATAGGACTTTCTGGTGGACTGCCTCCTAGAGGCCAAAACCACCTCTTCAACCTCCTTAGACAGAAGCAAGGGAGCTAGCACTATCCTTTCAGCAGCCAGGCTATCAGATTGAGGGACCTGAGATTGGGGTGCAGAAGGGAACCCTGATCTTGAGACAGGAGACTGTGTTGCAACCCCAGAGGGAAAGGAGTTTCCACCACCAACTGTAGCAGAAGTGGAAACCAAGGTTGCCTCGGCCATCTGGGGGCTACCAGAATCACCGAGGCCTTGTCCCGGAGAATCTTGAACAGAGTTCAGGCCACCAGGGGCGTGGGAGGAAATGCATACAGGAGGCCCGTAGACCAAGAGATCAGAAAGGCATCTGCTGCCAATTGCAGGGGATGCGGTTGTCTGGAGCAGAACCTGGGCAGCTGACGATTCTGTGGACTTGCAAAGAGATCGATGGATGGAAGTACCCAGCGGAGGAAGATCTGCTGGACCACTAATGGATTCAACTGCCATTCATGAAGCTGGAGAATCCTGCTTAGTTTGTCTGCTAGGAAATTCTCCTGACGAGGTAGATAAACTGCTTTGAGAAGCATGCCTTGTTGGACTGCAAAGGAGCAAAGGGCCTGTGCCTCCTGACATAGCAGCCTGGACCCTGTGCCCACTTGTTTGTTCACATAGAATATCGCTACCTGATTGTCTGTCTGAACTAAGACAGACTGGTGAGAGAGGGCATGAAAAAATGTTTGTAGAGCCAAGCGGATTGCTCGCAGCTCCAGAAGATTGATCTGCTGTGTGGCCTCCCGAGGAGACCAGAGGCCTTGAGTGCACGTGCCCTGGAAATGTGCACCCCAGCCCTTTAAGGAAGCATCGGTCGTCAGCACCCTTGTGTGTGCCGGGGCCTGAAAAGGTACTCCCCTGAAAAGGTTTGGGAGATATAGCCACCACTGCTAGGAGTTCAAAAGTGGTTTGGACACCTTTACTCTGTCTCGGAGGTCGCCTGTGGCCTGCGCCCACTGGGCTCTGAGGCACCACTGAGCAGTCCGCATGTGCAGACGGGCATTCGGAATCACATGTACCATGGATGCCATGTGGCCCAGGAGCCGCAGGAAGTGCTTGGAGGAGACCTGAGAAGTGCTTTGGAACTGGTTGGCCAAGTCCATCAGTCTGTGGGCCCTGTCCTCGGGCAAGTAAGCTCTTGCCTGCAGGGTGTCTAATCTTGCCCCTATAAATTCTAGGTTCTGTGAGGAGAGCAAAGTGGACTTTGCATAGTTTATGACAAAGCCCAGATGCTGAAGAAGAGAGACAGTGCGAAAAGTGGCTTGTCTGGCCTCCCGGAGAGACTGGCCCTGGATGATCCAGTCATCCAGGTATGGGAAGACAAACATTCCCTCATTCCTGAGATAGGCCGCCACCACCACCAGGCATTTGGTGAAAACCCTGGGGGCGGAAGCTAGGCCAAAGGAAAGTACTCTGTACTGAAAATGGTTTCCTCCAACAACAAATCTGAGATATTGTCTGTGGTCTTGAAGGATGAGGATGTGAGTATAAGCATCCTTTAGGTCTAAGGAGCATAGCCAATCTCCCTGCTGGAGGTAGGGCAGCAGTATCCCAAGGGTAAGCATCTTGAACTTTTCCCTCTCCAGAAACCTGTTTAGGTTTCGCAAGTCTAGGATAGGCCGGAGGCCTCCTGTCCTTTTCGGTACCAGGAGGTACCTGGAGTAGAAGCGTTGCCCTTTCAGGAGGTGAGGCACCGGTTCCACCGCCTGTTCCTTCAAAAGACTTGCCAACTCCTGAAGGAGGAGGTTTCTGTGCAGAGGGAGTCTTGGAGGCTCCCCTGGAAAGTAGGAGGGGGTAGCTGGTGAAAGTGGAGCATGTAGCCCTTCTGGACTATGCTTAGAACCCAGGTATCCCCTGTGATGGCTGGCCACCTGTAGGCGTACAGGGTCAGCCGACCTCCTGTGCTGAGTGGAGCCAGCTGTGGAGGAAAGGCTATGCTGTGGGAGTCAAAACCCCACTTCCTGCTGTGCAGGTGCCGGAGCTGGCGGCTTGGGGATCTTCTGCCTACGGGGCCCATGCCCCTGCCCCTTGGCCTGCTGGGGAGCTGGAGAGACCTGATATTGAGGGTAGGATTTGTAGGCAGTACCCTTCCTCGGGAAAAAAGGGCTTCTTTCCCAAGTCCTTCTTTTTCTGAGAAGCGGCAGAAGTCTTCCTGGACTGCCTTGTCCTGGTGAGAGTCTCAGTCTCGATTTCTGCAGCCTTTTCAGTCTTGGGCTTACCGAAAAGGTTTTCACCTCGGCAGGGGACATCGACCAACTTGTCCTGCACCCATGGCTCCAGGTCTAATGACTTTAGCCAGGCCTGACGGCGTGCACCGATGCCGGCCGCTGCTACCCGGGCTGAAGCCTCGAAGCCATCATAGTCTGCTCGAGAGATAAACTTCGAGCACTCTTGAATACCTGTTGACAAAGCCTTGAACCTCTGCAAAAGTTCCTCGGAGAGGCCAGCTGAGAACCCGGCAAGCTCCTTTGCCAGATCTCATAGGTACATGCCCATGCACAGCTGGTAGGTCTGAACACGGCAAGATAGCATAGAGCCCTGGAAGCACTTTCTACCAAGGGCATCCAGGTTCCGGGCCTCCTGGCCTGGGGGCACCGAGGAGTGAACATAAGAACATAAGATATGCCATACTGGGTCAGACCAGGGTCCATCAAGCCCAGTATTCTGTTTCCAACAGTGGCCAATCTAGGTCATATGTACCTAGCAGTATCCCCAAGAGACACAAGTTCCACAATGCTTGTACTGGGTCAAGCATTGATATCTTCGGTCACTTCTTAATAATGGTTTATGGACCTTTCCTCCAGGAACTTGTCCAAACCTTTTTTAAACCCAGCTACACTAACAGCCTTTACTACATCCTCCGGTAACAAATTCCAGAGTTTGATTACACGTTGAGTGAAAAAATATTTTCTTTTATTAGTCTTAAATAGTTTACCCTGTAGCTTCATTGCATGTCCCCTAGTCTTTCTATATTCTGATAAGGTAAACAATCGATCTACGTTTACCCGTTCCACTCCGTTCATTAATTTATAGACGTCTATCATATCTCCCCTCAGCCGTCTCTTTTCCAGGCTAAAGAGCCCTAACCTTTTTAGCCTTTCTTCATAGGAGTATCCTTCCATCCCCTTTACCATTTTGGTGGCTCTTCTCTGAACCTTTTCTAAAATCGCTATATCCTTTTTAAGATACGGCGACCAGAATTGCACACAATATTCAAGGTGCAGTCTCACCATGGAACGATATAGAGGCATTATAATATCTTTTGTTTTATTTTCCATTCCTTTCCTTATCATACCTAGCATTCTATTTGCTCTCTTGGCCGCCACTGCACACTGGGCCGAGGGTTTTAACATGGTATCCACAATGACGCCTAAATCTTTTTCCTGGGTGGTGGTTCCTAATGTGGAACCTTGCATCGTGTAACCATAGTTTGGGTTGTTCTTCCCTAGGTGCATAACTTTGCACTTGTCCACATTAAATTTCATCTGCCATTTTGATGCCCAGTCTTCCAATTTATCAAGATCCTCTTGCAATTTTTCACAATCCTCTTGGGTTTTAACAACTTTAAATAGTTTTGTGTCATCTGCAAATTTGATAACCTCACTCGTTATCCCACTTTCCAGGTCATTTATGAATATGTCAAAAAGCAGCGGACCCAGCACAGATCCCTGGGGTACACCACTATTCACCTTTCTCCATTGGGAAAATTGGCCATTTAGCCCTACCCTCTGCTTTCTATCTTTTAACCAGTTCCTGATCCACAATAATACACTGCCTCCTATCCCATGACTCCTTAGTTTTGCCAAAAGTCTCTGATGAGGGACCTTGTCAAAGGCTTTCTGAAAGTCCAGATACACAATATCAACCGACTCACCTTTGTCCACCTGTTTATTCACTCCTTCAAAAAACATAACAGATTAGTAAGACAAGATCTTCCTTGTCTAAAGTCATGTTGGCTGTCTCCCATTAGGTTGTGACTATCTACATGCTGAGTAATTTTATTCTTTATGATGGTTTCTACCATTTTTCCTGGTACTGACGTCAAGCTCACCGGTCTGTAGTTTCCCGGATCACCCCTGGAACCCTTTTTAAAAATTGGTGTTACATTGGAGATCTTCCAATCTTCAGAGTGCATCTTCTGACTCTTCAGACGGTGCATAGCCGATTCCACAACCATGGAGTGGTGCGGTAGCTGCGCCTTTTGGAACCCAGGGCTCTTACGGACTCGATAAATAGAATCGATCTGTTTGCTAAGAACCGGCGTCGAGGCCAGTGCCTCCCACATACAGAAGAGCAGCTGTTCCAGCTTCGGAGGAAGCGGTACAGTAAAGGCTTCCTTCGGAGGAAAATCATACTGGAGGGCATCGAGCTCCTCGGCTCGAGGCTCCTCGGCGTCTGCAGGAAAGGCCAAGGCTTTGGCCATGTCCCTCATGAAGTCTGAGAACCGGGTATCCTCCACGGGGGACCGTCTCCGAGGCTCGGACACTGGGTCCGGAAGGTGTCCGGGGACTCCTTGTCCTCCGACTCCTCCTCCGAGGAATCGAGCGGCTGCGGCCGTGTGGGCCTTGGTGCCACCTGCTCCGACACCGAGGGTATCGGCGTCGATGATCTCGGCCTCGCACGGGAGGTTGAGGGGGACCTTGACCGAGGATCGACTCGAGACTTCATTGACTCGAGGATCGGCTCGGTCTCCGGGGTCGACATAGACATCGAGGTCCCGATGGTCAGGGCAGATGCACCGGTCAGACCGGCGATCAGCACCCGCTGCTGTTCCATGAAGGCAGCCAAGCTGCTCTCCAAGGCCGTCAACCTGAGTCCAAGCTCAGGAGACTCAGCAGCCCCTGACTCGGGCCCCGATGGTGTCGGGCCCGATGTCGGCTCCCCCGGAGGAGAGTCCATGAGGACAACTGCACTTACGTGACTCGGGGACTCCGGCTCCACACGAGGTAGCTTGGAAGGCCTCTCTGACTCCGAGAGCCCGGGGCGGCGGTCAGAGCTACGCGACCTGGCCCTCGAGGAACCAGGGGCCTCCACCGACGATGCCCTCGCGAGCTTTTTCTTCTGTGCTCCCGGGTGGGAGACTCCCTTTCAGAGGAACCCCGACGGCGCTCGGGGTCGGACTCCCGAGATGTCGAGGCCTCTGACCAAGTCCGGGCCCAGCCGGACGCGGAATCAGAGAAAATTCGCTCACGTTGATGCTGACGGCTCCGAAGCGCCTTCGACGACATTTTGCCGCATGGGCTATAGGTCAGCAGGTCATGGTCGGGCCCGAGGCATCGGAGGCAGCAGTCATGTGTGTCGGTGAGAGACATAAGTTTCTTGCACCGATCACACTTTTTGAACCCACTGGCAACCATGGGCGGAAAAAGGGACCCTGCAAGGTAAAAAGACCGGGCTGCCAGTGAAAACACAAAAAGAGCGCGAACGTTAGCCACAAAGAACAAAAAACAAAATCAAAACTCCGGACTCGATACCGGTGTACCGAGCCCAGATGGGAAGGGGAACCGCCGTCGAACCGGATAAAACGACGCGAAAATTGCAGAAAAAATTAAACTTTTCCTTGGTGAGACGAACTTACGTTCATCGGGCTCCACGGAAAAAGAAAGACTGAGCAAGATGGCGGGAAGGGGACCGTGCAGGCGCGCTGCATTCCCAAAGGCTTTCTTTGAAAGCTCCGTCGGTGCCGATGTCACCCATATTTGAGGAATGACTTCCTGCTTGGTCCTGGAGAATTAACATATTCATAAAGGATCTTTATAATGGGAATAACGAATGAGGTAATCAAATTTGCAGATGACACAAAATTATTCAAAGTTGTTAAAACCCAAGAGGATTGTGAAAAATTGCAAGAGGACCTTGATAAATTGGAAGACTGGACGTTCAAATGTCAGATGACGTTTAATGTGGACAAGTGCAAAGTTATGCACGTAGGAAAGAACAACACAAACTATGGTTACATGATGCAAGGTTCCACATTAGGAACCACTATCCAGGAAAAAGATTTAGGCGTCATTGTGGATAACTCATTGAAACCCTCCACCCAGTGTGCAGTGGCGTCGAAGAAGGCAAATAGAATGCTAGGTATCATAAGGAAAGGAATGGAGAATAAGACAAAGGGTATTATAATGTGTCTGTATCATTCCATGGTGTGACTGCACCTTGAATATTGTGTGCAATTCTGTCGCCATACCTTAAAAGAGATATAGCGGAATTAGAAAATGTACAGAGAAGAGCCACCAAATGGTAACAAGGATGGAAGAAAACCCCTTTGAGGAGAGGCTTAAAAGGTTGGGGCTCTTCAACCTGAAAAAGAGACTGCTGAGAGGAGACATGATAGAGGTCTTTAAATTAATGAATGGAGTGGAACGGGTAAGAACATAAGAACATAAGAACATAAGAAATGCCATACTGGGTCAGACCGAGGTCCATCAAGCCCAGTATCCTGTTTCCAACAGTGGCCAATCTAGGTCATACGTACCTAGCAGTTTCCCCAAAAGACACAGGTTCTGCAGTGCTTGTACTAGGCCAAGCATTGATATCCTGGGTCCCTTTTTAATAGTGGTTTATGGACCTTTCCTCCAGGAACTTGTCCAAACCTTTTTTAAACCCAGCTATACTAACAGCCCTTACTACATCCTCCGGTAACAGATTCCAGAGTTTGATTACACGTTGAGAGAAGAAATATTTTCTCCTATTTGTCTTAAATAGTTTACCCTGTAGCTTCATTACATGCCCCCTAGTCCTTCTATATTCTGATAGCGTAAACAATTTATCCACGTTTATCCGTTCCACTCCATTCATTAATTTATACACCTCTATCATATCTCCCCTCAGCCGCCTCTTTTCTAGGTTAAAGAGCCCTAACCTTTTTAGCCTCTCTTCATAGGAGTAGCCTTCCATCCCCTTCACCAATTTGGTGGCTCTTCTCTGTACTTTTTCTAATAACTCTATGTCCTTTTTAAGATACGGTGACCAGAATTGCACACAATATTCAAGGTGCGGTCGTACCATGGAGCGATACAGAGGCATTATAATATCCTTTGTTTTATTCTCCATCCCTTTCCTTAGGATACCTAGCATTCTATTTGCTTTCTTGGCCGCCGCTGCACACTGGGCGGAGGGTTTTAACATGTTATCCACGATGACTCCTAAATCTTTTTCCTGGGTGGTGGTTTCTAATGTGGAGCCTTGCATCTTGTAACTATAGTGTGGGTTGTTCTTTCCTAGGTGCATAACTTTGCACTTGTCCACATTAAATTTCATCTGCCATTTGGATGCCCAGTCTTCCAATTTATCCAGATCCTCCTGCAGTTTTCCACAATCCTCTTGGGTTTTAACAACTTTAAACAGTTTTGTGTCATCTGCAAATTTGATTACCTCACTAGTTATTCCCTTTTCCAGGTCATTTATGAATATGTCAAAAAGTAGCGGACCCAGTACAGATCCCTGGGGTACTCCACTATTCACCTTTTTCCATTGGGAATATTGGCCATTTAGCCCTACCCTCTGCTTTCTATCTTTTAACCAGTTCCCGATCCACAATAGTACACTGCCTCCTATCCCATGACTTTTTAGCTTCGCCAAAAGTCTCTGATGGGGAACCTTGTCAAAAGCTTTCTGAAAGTCCAGATACACTATATCAACCGACTCACCTTTGTCTACCTGTTTATGCACACCTTCAAAAAAACAGATCAGATTAGTAAGACAAGATCTGCCTTGTCTAAAGCCATGTTGGCTGTCTCCCATTAGGCCATGACTATCTACATGCTGTGTAATTTTGTTCTTTATGATGGCTTCTACCATTTTCCCTGGTACTGACGTCAGGCTCACCGGTCTGTAATTTCCCGGGTCACCCCTGGAACCCTTTTTAAAAATTGGTGTTACGTTGGCGACCCTCCAATCTTCAGGTATTACAGATGATTTTAATGAAAGTTCACAGATTACCAATAACAGGTCTGCAATCTCATATTTCAGTTCTTTCAACACTCTGGGATGTATACCATCCGGTCCAGGTGATTTGCTACTATTCAGTTTATCAAATAGTTGTAATATATCTTCCCGGTGTAGCGATATTTCTCTCAATTCCTCTGCAGTATCACCTTTAAATACCACTTCAGTCTTGGGTAACACCCCTACATCTTCCTCAGTAAAGACCGAAGCAAAGAATTCATTCAGTCTCTCTGCTATAGCCTTGTCTCCTCTTACTGCCCCTTTTACCCCTCTATCATCTAATGGTCCAATTGACTCTCTCACAGGCCTTTTGCTACGAATGTACTTGAAAAAGTCTTTATTTCGTGTTTTTGCTTCCGTAGCAAGTTTCTTCTCAAATTCCCGCTTTGCCTGCCTTATCAATGCTTTGCATTTAACTTGCCAGTGCTTGTGCTGTTTCCAGTTTTCATCATTTGGCTCTTTTTTCCATTTTCTGAAGGTTGCTCTTTTGGCAGCAACAGCCTCTCTGACCTCACCTTTAAACCATGCTGGCAGTTTTTTGGACTTTCTTCCACTTTTCTTAATGCGTGGAATACAGCTGGTCTGGGCTTCGAGGATAGTATTTTTAAATAACACCCAAGCTTGCTGTAAGTCTTTAACCTTTGGAACCGCTCCTTTTAGTTTTTTCCGAACTATATTCCTCATTCTATCATAGTCACCCTTTTGAAAGTTAAAAGGTAGTACTGTGGATTCCTTTACTATCTGTCCTCCACTGATTAAATCAAACATGATCATACTATGATCACTATTGCCAAGTGGTCCCAACACCCTTATTTCTTGCACCAGATCTGGCGTTCCACTAAGGACTAGGTCCAGTATGGCTTCCCCTCTGGTCGGTTCATGAACCAGCTGCTCCAAGAAGCAGTCATTTATTTCATCTAGAAACTTTATCTCTTTAGCTTGTCCTGCTGTGACACTGTCCCAGTCGATACCGGGGTAATTGAAATCACCCATTATTACTACTCTGTTGTGGCTTTTGTTAGCTTCCTTGATTTCTTTGAGCATTTCATCATCCATTTGTTCATTCTGGCCAGGTGGTCGATAGTATACTCCCACTGCCATCACCTTCCCCTTCATAAATGGAATTTCAATCCATAGAGATTCTACAGCATATTTTGTTCCCTGCAAAACTTTAATCCTTTCTGACTCAATGCCCTCTCTAACATAGAGCGCAACCCCTCCACCAATTTGTTCAGCTCTATCATTACGATATAGTTTGTATCCAGGTATCACAGTGTCCCACTGGTTATCCTCCTTCCACCACGTCTCTGAGAGTGCAATCATATCTAACCTCTCATTTAATGCTATATATTCTAATTCTCCCATCTTATTGTTTAGACTTCTAGCATTGGCATACAAGCATTTTAGAGACTGCATTTTATTAATATTAATCTGGCTATTGGTAGGCATGGGTAATTGGGAATCTTTATGCTCTGTCTGCTCCTTACTCAAGGGCATTTGGGCTACTATACTCCCTTTTGGAACCTCACTGCTTTTGGTAGTATCCTTCAAGGATACCTTTGTCCGAACCGTGCGCTCCTGGGTGACTGTCGGCTTTCCCCTATTTTCTAGTTTAAAAGCTTCTCTATCTCTTTTTTAAAGGTTAATGCCAGCAGTCTGGTCCCATCCTGATTAAGGTGAAGCCCATCCCTTCGGAAGAGCCCCCCCTTTCCCCAGAATGTTCCCCAGTTCCTAACAAATCCAAAACCCTCATCCTTGCACCATTGTCTCATCCACGCATTGAGACTCCGGAGCTCTGCCTGTCTTTTGGGTCCTGCACGTGGAACAGGAAGCATTTCGGAGAACGCTATCCTGGAAGTTCTGGATTTCAACTTCCTACCTAAAAGCTTAAATTTAGCCTCCAGAACTTCCCTACCACATTTTCCTATGTCATTGGTACCAACATGTACCAAGACAGCAGACTCCCCCCCAGCACTATCTATGATCCTATCTAGGCGGTGCGTGAGATCTGCTACCTTCGCACCAGGCAGGCATGTTACCAGGCGATCCTCACGTCCACCAGCCACCCAGCTATCTACATTCCTAATGATTGAATCACCAACTATAACAGCTGTCCTGACCCTCCCCTCATGGGGACATGGCCCTGGAGAAACGTCCTCGGTGCGAGAGGGTTTTACATCACCTGGAGGACAGGTCCTAGTTACAGGATCACTTCCTGCCACACCAGGGTGATGCTCTCCTGTCACGTGACCTCTCTCCTCCATGGCAACAGGGATGCTGCCAGACTGGAGGTGGGACTTCAGGACTATATCCCTGTAGGTCTCGTCCATGTACTTCTCTGTCTTTCTTATGTCTTCCAGGTCTGCTACTCTAGCCTCTAGAGAACGGACTCGTTCCCTGAGAGCAAAGAGCTCCCTGCACTTAGTGCATATGTAGGACCTCTCACCAACTGGGAGATAATCATACATGTGACACTCGATGCAAAAGACTGGAGAACCCCCATCTCGTTGCTGGACCTCTGACTGCATCTTAGTTTAAAGCTTGTGTTTAGGTCTTTTAAATCGGTATATAATAAGGATTGGTGTAGATGCTTATACTAATAAAAGTGTATCTAATACCCCTAATACACCCTGTGTACCTGAAGCTAATTAATCACAGGTCCTCTGTGTATGACTGATTTGGATTAAGAGCTGCACCTGAGAGCAGCCCCTTTCCTCTAAGATGTCCAAGTACCTATAAAACTACAATTTCCCCAGGGGTGGGTGGGTGCTGGGGAGGGAGGGGGGGAGATAAGTCCTATTAAAGAGGGCAGTTACAAGGTACCCTGTCCTGAACCCTCAGCAGGGGGATGGGGGTACCACACAAGGCCCAGTTAATTGAGAGAGGCAAGGTAAGTACAGCTGAGAAGGCTGAAACTTGCACACCACTAAGACAAACACTAAATAATTAAACAAACAACAGTTAGACAAACAGTAAATAATTAAATAAACAGCTAGAACTCACAGTAAGATGTCCCAGGAGGCAAAAATCCACTCACTAGCAGAGCTCTGTAAAAGTTCAGCCTTTCTCTGATCAGAGAAAAGCAAACTAAAACAGCCTATGCACACGTGGAGAAAACAGGAACAAGGTTACAGGATACCTCGGGGGGAGGGGGTCAGGGGGAGGAGTCACTCAGGCAGGCAAGGACAGGAAAAAGCTTAACAGCAGGCTCTGGGGAGAGAGATTAATTCAAAATGGCTACCACACACACAGGGGGAGGAGTCACTCAGGCAGGCAAGGACAGGAAAAGCTTAACAACAGCAGGCTCTGGGGAGAGAGATTAATTCAAAATGGCTACCACACAAGGCCCAGTTAATTGAGAGAGGCAAGGTAAGTACAGCTGAGAAGGCTGAAACTTGCACACCACTAAGACAAACACTAAATAATTAAACAAACAACAGTTAGACAAACAGTAAATAATTAAATAAACAGCTAGAACTCACAGTAAGATGTCCCAGGAGGCTAAAATCCACTCACTAGCAGAGCTCTGTAAAAGTTCAGCCTTTCTCTGATCAGAGAAAAGCAAACTAAAACAGCCTATGCACACGTGGAGAAAACAGGAACAAGGTTACAGGATACCTCGGGGGGAGGGGGTCAGGGGGAGGAGTCACTCAGGCAGGCAAGGACAGGAAAAAGCTTAACAACAGCAGGCTCTGGGGAGAGAGATTAATTCAAAATGGCTACCACACACACAGGGGGAGGAGTCACTCAGGCAGGCAAGGACAGGAAAAGCTTAACAACAGCAGGCTCTGGGGAGAGAGATTAATTCAAAATGGCTACCACACAAGGCCCAGTTAATTGAGAGAGGCAAGGTAAGTACAGCTGAGAAGGCTGAAACTTGCACACCACTAAGACAAACACTAAATAATTAAACAAACAACAGTTAGACAAACAGTAAATAATTAAATAAACAGCTAGAACTCACAGTAAGATGTCCCAGGAGGCAAAAATCCACTCACTAGCAGAGCTCTGTAAAAGTTCAGCCTTTCTCTGATCATAAACGTAGATCAATTCGTTTATGCCATCAAAAAGTAGAAAGACTAGGCGACATGCAATGAATCTACAGTGTAACCCATTTAAGACTAATAAGAGAAAATATTTTTTCACTCAATGCGTAATCAAACTCTGGAATTTGTTACCGGAGGATGTAGTAAAAGCTGTTAGTGTAGCTGGGTTTAAAACAGGCTTGGAGAAAAGCCTGGAGAAAAGGTCCTTAAACCATTATTAACGAGGACCCAGGAAATCTACTACTTGCCCCAATACAAGCATTGTGGAACAACCTGTGGGTCTTTTTGGGAAACTGCCAGGTTCTTGTGACCTGGATTGGCCACTGTTGGAAACAGGATACTGGGATGATGGACCTTGGCCTGACCCAGTATGGTATTTCTTATGTTCATTTTCTTTTACCTATCTGTTATATAAGAATGTAAGAAGTTTCACACTAAAACAAGTATTTCACAGTAACCTGTCTCCAAAATTACTCTTTCATGACAGTCTTGAGATCTTGATAATTTCCCAAACCTTTTTTCCTGGGTTGTCTGATTTAGCCGAGAAACTGTTATGCCTCTCTGGCAGGTTTATTCCTGTAGGTTGCCAGCTGTTTCTCTCACCTGGAACAGTGATTTACTCAGTCAGCCTTACTTCAAGATCTGGGTAACAACTATTTTAACTAGGATTTCATCTAGCTGAGGTCACAGCCTCAGAACCTCGGGTGTTTAAACCCTTCAGTTCTGATATTCAGATACTGCAGAGTACAGCACTGTTATGATGTTACATGCCAGCTAGCTTAGCATTTATAAGAAATAGAGTAGTTACTCATCTGTAACGGGTGTTCTCCAGGAGCAGCAGGAATCAGTCCTCACATATGGGTAACATCGACGTCGATGGAGCCCTTGCGGAGCATTTCCCCAGCTTTCCAAGAAAGCCTTTGGGAAGGTAGGCACGCATGCGTGGTTCCCTTCCCGCCTAAAGGTGCCATCTTGCTCAGTCAAATGACATAGCTAAAAATAGCACACAAAAATGTAAAAATAAACTAGGTACAACTGCAACTCCCAGGGGAGGAGGGAGGGTTGTGAGGACTGATTCCTGCTGCTCCTGGAGAACACCTGTTACAGATGAGTAACTACTCTTTCTCCAGGACCAAGCAGGAAGTCAGTCCTCACATATGGGTGACTCCCTAGCTCTGGGCTACCAAGGAACCCAGGCTGAGCAAGAGAACTCTCTCTAGTCCCAGCATCAAAGAAAGGCTTTTCACTGACAGAACCTCCACCGGTAGCCCAACGGAGGGCTGGAGGGCAGGAGTTGCCTAAACCTCAAAGAGATTCCGGAGTACTGCCTTGGCAAAAGCACTATCCCTACGGGACTCCCTTTCCAGACAGTAATGTGCCGCAAAAGTCTGGCTTGAGAACCAAGTTGCAGCCCTGCAGATGTCCACCAACGGTACAGAGCGGAAGTGAGCCACTGAGGTAGCCATTGCCCTGACACAATGGGCCGTGACCCGACCCTGCAAAGGAAGGTCAGCCGCCCTGTAAGTCCAGGTGATACAGTCAGCTACCCAGGTGGACAAGGTACGCTTGGACACAGCTAACCCCAAATTATTAGGGCCAAAAGATATGAAGAGCTGAGTAGCCCTTCTATGCCCCTGTGTACGGTCAAGGTAGAATGATAAGGCCCTCCTACAGTCCAGGGTATGCAGAACTCCTTGAGCCTGGCTTGCATGAGGCCTAGGGAAGAATGTTGGAAGAACCACCTCTTGGTTAAGGTGGAAGGAGGAGACAACTTTTGGGAGGAACTTTGGATGAGTCCTAAGGACTACCCTGTTCCTATAGAAGCGGGTGTAAGGCCTGTCACAGACCAGGGCCTGAAGCTCACTCACTCGCCTGGCCGAGGTTAGGGCTATCAAGAAGAGTGTCTTCCAGGACAGGAAGTGTAGAGGGCAAGTAGCCATCGGCTCAAAAGGTGGGCGAGTAAGTTGCTGCAAGACCACATTCAACTCCCACTCAGGAGCAGGAGGATGGATTGGAGGCTTGAGCAAAAGCAAGCCCCTGAGAAACCGGGACACCAAGGGGTGAACTGACAGAGAATGTCCCTCCACCAGTGAGTGGTGAGCTGCTAGAGCTGAGAGGTGGACCCGAACAGAATTGGACTTAAGTCCCTGATTTGATAAGTGCAGTAAGTACTGAAGCACTACTGGTACCGTACAGGAGAAAGGATCCTCTGTACGCAGCTGACACCACACAGAAAACCTTTTCCATTTGAGAGCATAGGTTTTCCTAGTGGACTGTTTCCTAGAGGCTAGGACAACCTCCTCACTTCCTGAGGTAGGCCCCAGGGAGCCAAAATTACCCTTGCATCCTCCAGGCCATCAAATTGAGAGCTTTGAGATTGGGGTGCAGAAGGGAACTCTGATCCTGAGAGAGAAGGTCGGGTTGCAACCCCAGAGGCAGTGGAGGATCCACTGCCAGCTGAAGAAGAAGTGGGAACCAAGGCTGTCTCGGCCACCTGGGAGCCACCAGCAGGACCGAGGCCTTGTCCTGAAGAATCTTGAAAAGGGTCCGGGCCACCAAGGGCGTGGGAGGAAATGCATACAGGAGGCCCTGAGACCATGGCATCAGAAAAGCATCAGAGGATGCGGTTGCCTGGTTGCATGCGCGGCGTCTGAATTGACTTGTAAGATGTCTACTGGTGCTGGGCGAAGCAAGTAGCCGGCGTAGTTTAAAAAAGTCTAAACAGGTTGGACAAAGTGTAGACGTGGGCAGCATTGGTAGTAAGTAAGAACTTGATGGGTGAGATCTCCTGATGAAACTGTGGCTGTGAAACGCCTCAGTGGTGCCCAGGTAGAGCGTTGAGATCCTCACGGAGCTGAGCTTCAATTGAAAATCAGTCCTCATCCCCATGAAAGCTAAGTAGTGGATTAGCGTCTTCTACGCATATGATTTTGAGCTCTAAAGGTTTAGCTGCACAGTATGGAGTAAAGGGTTGAAGTGGTTACTCTATTATGCTATTGCTGGAAGTGTTTACCAGTTTATTAGCTTTCGTGATGAGGGTGATTGTTTAATTAAACTAATAAAACAACATATTAACGGCGAAAAGTCTAAGAAAAGGTCATTGATGTTCCTAGACACCATATCAGTAGACGTTTGTCTCTTGGTGGCTAAAGTTCTGAGACCTGTTTTTTCGCTAGTTAAATGTTGTACGTTTTGAATGTACTTTAGAAACCTAACGTTCCCGTAGTTTGATAACATTGAACGTATCCATTTTTTGAGTGATTTATACACGTTCAGAGACAGACCATATTTTGTAGTGTTTGCACATAATGGGAGGAGCAGAACTTTGGCAGCTGTTTGTTCAGTGGACTGGCAAACAGATCTATGGATGGAAGTCCCCATTTCAGGAAAATCTTCTGAACCACCAAGGGATGGAGCTGCCACTCGTGGGGCTGCAGAATCCTGCTCAACCTGTCGGCCAGGTAGTTTTCCTGGCCAGGGAGATATACAGCCTTGAGGAGCATATTGTGCCTGAGAGCAAACAAGCTAAGGTCCTGTGCTTCCTGGACTCAGTTCCGCCCTGCTTGTTCACATAAAACATGGCTACCTGGCTGTCTGTTTGAACTAGGACAGACTGACGAGCCAGGGTTGGAGAGAAAGTTTTGAGGGCTAACCGAATAGCCCTGAGTTCCAATAGATTGATTTGCTGTGCGGCTTCCCAGGGAGACCACAGGTCCTGGGTGCACTTGCCTAGACAATGAGCTCCCCAGCCTTGCAGGGAGGCGTCCGTGGTCAACACCACTGTGAACCCAGGAATCTGAAAAGGTACCCCTTGCAGCAGATTGGGTGGGTGCAGCCACCAGCTGAGGGAGGTCAGAAATTGTCTGGACACCCTTATCCTGTCTCTGAGGCTGCCTGTGGCCTGTGACCACTGAGTCCGAAGGCACCACTGTGCAGGCCTCATATGGAGCCTGGCATTGGGGGTCACATGTACTGTCGAAGCCATGTGGCCAAGAAGTCTCAGGCAGAGTCTGGCGGAGACCAGTGACCTGCTGAGAAACTGGTTTGCCAAGTTTATCAGTCTTTGGGCTCTGTCTTCTGGCAAGAATGCCTTTGCCAGCAGAGAGTCCAACCTTGCCCCTATGAACTCCAAGTTCTGGGAGGGGAGCAAAGTGGACTTTGCGAAGTTTATTACAAACCCCAGGCTTTGAAGAAGAGCAATAGTTGTGAGAGTGGCTTGTCTGGCCTCCTGGCATGTCTGACCCCTGATGAGCCAGTCGTCCAGATAGGGGAAGACAAAGATTCCCTGATTTCTCAGGTAGGCCGCCACCACTGCCAGGCATTTGGTAAAGACCCTGGGAGAGGAGGTGAGGCCAAAAGGCAGTACTCTGTACTGATAATGGTTTCCTCCCACAATGAACCTGAGGTACTTTCTGTGGTCTGGATGAATGAGAATGTGAGTGTACGCATCCTTTAGATCTAAGGAGCATAGCCAATCTCCCTGCTGGAGGTAGGGCAGAAGTGTTCCAAGAGTAAGCATCTTGAACTTTTCCTTCTCTAGGAATTTGTTGAGATTTCTGAGGTCTAGAATAGGCCAAAGGCCACCGGTTCTTTTGGGTACCAGGAAATACCTGGAGTAGAACCCTTGACCTTGTAAGTGGGGAGGCACAGGCTCTACTGCCCTGTCCACCAACAGACCTTGGAGCTCCTGAAGGAGAAGAGCTGTGTGCAGGGGCGGCCTTGGAGGTTCCCCTGGAAAGTATGGAGGAGGCAGCTGTTGGAAGTGTAGCAGATAGCCCTTGTGGACTATGCTTAACACCCAACTGTCTCCAGTGATGAGTGGCCACTTGTGGGCAAACAGGGTGAGGTGACCTCCTGTGTAGGGTTGGGAGAGCAGGGATGGAAAAGCTATGCCTAAGGAGTCAAAAACCCCACCCTGCTGAGTGGGAGCAGGGGCCGGAGGCTTGGGAGTCCTCTGCCTACGGGGCCCATTACCCTGCCCCTTGGCTTGCTGACCCTGAGGGGCAGCTTGGGCGGCCTGGTACTGTAGGTACTGTTTGTAGGCAGTGCCCTTCCTCGGGTAAAAGGGCTTTTTAACCGATCCCTTCTTTTTGTGAGAAGGGGCAGAAGTCTTCCTAGACAGCCTTGTCCTTATCATACCTAGCATTCTATTTGCTCTCTTGGCCGCCGCTGCACACTGGGCCGAGGGTTTTAACATGGTATCCACAATGACGCCTAAATCTTTTTCCTGGGTGGTGGTTCCTAATGTGGAACCTTGCATCGTGTAACCATAGTTTGGGTTGTTCTTCCCTAGGTGCATAACCTTGCACTTGTCCATATTAAATTTCATCTGCCATTTTGATGCCCAGTCTTCCAATTTATCAAGATCCTCTTGCAATTTTCCACAATCCTCTTGGGTTTTAACAACTTTAAATAGTTTTGTGTCATCTGCAAATTTGATAACCTCACTCGTTATTCCACTTTCCAGGTCATTTATGAATATGTCAAAAAGCAGCGGATCCAGCACAGATCCCTGGGGTACACCACTATTCACCTTTCTCCATTGGGAAAATTGGCCATTTAGCCCTACCCTCTGCTTTCTGTCTTTTAACCAGTTCCTGATCCACAATAGTACACTGCCTCCTATCCCATGACTCTTTAGTTTTGCCAAAAGTCTCTCATGAAGGACCTTGTCAAAGGCTTTCTGAAAGTCCAGATACACAATATCAACCGACTCACCTTTGTCCACCTGATTATTCACTCCTTCAAAAAAACATAACAGATTAGTAAGACAAGATCTTCCTTGTCTAAAGCCATGTTGGCTGTCTCCCATTAGGTCATGACTACATGCTGAGTAATTTTATTCTTTATGATGGTTTCTACCATTTTTTCCCGGTACTGATGTCAGGCTCACCGGTCTGTAGTTTCCCGGATCACCCCTGGAACCTTTTTTAAAAATTGGTGTTACATTGGCGATCCTCCAATCTTCAGGTATTAGAGATGATTTTAATGATAGTTCACAGATTACTAATAGCAGGTCTGCAATCTCGTATTTCAGTTCTTTCAACACCCTTGGATGTATACCATCCGGCCCAGGTGATTTGCTACTCTTCAGTTTATCTAATAGTTGTAATAAATCTTCCCGATGTATCGATATTTCCTTCAATTCTTCCGCACCTTTAAATACCACTTCAGTCATGGGTAACATCCCTACATCTTCCTCAGTAAAGACTGAAGCAAAGAATTCATTCAGTCTCTCCGCTATCGCCTTGTCGCCTCTTAGTGCTCCTTTAACCCCTTTATCATCTAATGGACCAACTGACTCTCTCACAGGTTTTTTGCTACGAATGTACTTGAAAAGGTCTTTACTTTGCGCTTTTGCTTCCGCAGCAAGCTTCTTCTCAAATTCTCCCTTTGCCTGCCTTATCAATGCCTTGCATTTGACTTGCCAGTGCTTCTGCTGTTTCCAGGTTTCGTCGTTTGGCTCTTTTTTCCATTTCCTGAAAGATGCTTTTTTGGCAACAACAGCCTCTCTGACCTCACCTTTAAACCATGCTGGCAGTTTTTTGGACTTCCTTCCACTTTTCTTAAAGCTTGGAATACAGCTGGTCTGGGCTTCCAAGATAGTATTTTTCAACAACAGCCAAGCCTGATGTACGTCTTTAACGTCTTTAATAGGACTAGGGCTGTTAGAATCCATTCCAAGGTGAGGATCTTAAACTTTAGGAAGACTAACTTTGCGAAGATGGGCCAATACCTCAGGGAGTCGTTAGTGGGATGGGAACAGCTGGGGGATGTAGAAAAACAGTGGGCAAAACAGAAAGGGGGTATTTTAAGGGCAATCAACCTTTTTGTTAAAATGGTAAATAAAGGCAAAAGGAACAGGAGACTGCAATGGTTTTCGAAGGAAGTAGCTGAAAAAGTGAAGAAAAAGAGGGAGGCCTTCATGAAATACAAGAGATCACAGAGAGAGGAAGACAGGCATCTGTATTTGGAAAAACTTAGAGAAGCTAGCAAAGTAGTCAAGAAGGCAAAGATTCAAAAGGAGGAGGAAATAGCCAATGCAATAAAATGGTGGGATAAGACATTTTTCAGATATATTAGTGAGAAGAGGAAGGGCAAAAGTGGTATTGTCAGACTCAAGGGTGCAGGGGGGGAATATGTAGAAGCTGATAAGGATAAAGCGGAATTCCTTAACAAATATTTTTGTTCTGTGTTCACAGATGAAGAACCAGGAGCAGGACCTCAGAAAACATCCACAAATAAGAACAGAAGCGAGGGACATCTTGAACAATTTTCAGAAGGCTGTGTTCGTGAGAAACTAGCTCAACTTAAAGTAGACAAAGCGATGGGACCGGATGGGATACACCCTAGAATACTGAGGGAACTTGGGGACGTTCTAGCAACTCCACTGACTGACCTTTTCAATGCCTCGTTGGAGTTGGGAGTGGTGCCAAAGGACTGGAGAGAGGCTCATGTGGTGCCTTTACACAAAAGCGGAAGTAAGGATGTGGTTGAAAACTACAGGCCGGTTAGTTTAACTTCGGTGGTGAGTAAATTATTGGAAACGCTGCTGAAAGAGAAAATAGTGAGGTTTCTGGAGTCCAGCGGATTACAGGATCCAAGGCAGCATGGATTTACCAGAGGCAGGTCTTGTCAGACAAATATGATTGATTTCTTTGACTGGGTGACCAGGGAGTTGGACCGAGGGAGAGCTCTAAATGTGGTGTATTTAGATTTCAGTAAAGCCTTTGACACTGCTCCTCACAGGCAACTTATAAACAAACTGAGTACCCTAGGGATGGACCCTAAAGTTACTGCTTGGGTTAGAAATTGGTTGGGTGGGAGGCGACAAAGAGTACAAGTAAATGGAGCTCACTCTGAGGAGAAGGATGTTACCAGTGGTGTGCCCCAGGGATCTGTCCTTGGTCCGATTCTTTTTAACATCTTTGTTAGTGATATAGCGGAAGGGCTGTCGGGTAAGGTTTGCCTCTTTGCAGATGATACCAAAATCTGCAATAGAGTAGACACCCAGGAAGGTGTAGATAACATGAGGAGGAATCTAGCTAAGCTTGAAGAATGGTCTAGAATTTGGCAGCTGGGATTTAATGTTAAAAAATGTAAGGTCATGCATTTGGGCTGCAGCAATCCAAGGGAGCAATACACTATAGGAGGTGAAGTACTTTTGTCCACTAAAGAAGAGCGGGACCTAGGCGTGGTTGTGTCTGATGATCTTAAAGTAGCTAAACAGGTAGAAAAGGTGACGGCAAAAGCTAGAAGGATGCTTGGGTGCATACGGAGAGGAATGGCTAGCAGAAAAAAGGAGGTGATAATGCCTCTGTATAAGTCTTTGGTGCGACCTGATTTGGAGTATGGTGTGCAATTCTGGAGACCGCACCTTCAAAAGGATGTGAACAGGATGGAGTCAGTGCAGAGGGTGGCTACTAAAATGATTAATGGGCTTCATTATAAAGCATATGAGGACAGACTTAAGGATCTTAATATGTACACCTTAGAGGAAAGGCGGGATAGAGGTGATATGATTGAGATGTTTAAATACCTCCGTGGCATAAATGTTCAGGGAGAGAGCCTCTTTCAATTGAAAGCAAGTTCTGCTACGAGGGGACATGGGATGAGGGTGAAGGGATATAGATTCAGGAGTGATATGCGGAAATATTTCTTTACAGAAAGAGTAGTGGATCCATGGAATAGTCTCCCAGTGGAGGTGGTAGAAATGAGGACAGTAACTGAATTCAAAAAAGCATGGGACCAACACAGAGGATCTCTAAAGGTAAAAAGTGGACTGTTGTAGTTGTTGTTATGGAAGGACAGACTAGATAGGCCATGTGGTCTTTTTCTGTCATCATGTTTCTATGTTTCTTAACCTTTGCAACTGGCTCCTTTTAGTTTTTTCTTAACTGTTTTCCTCATTTTATCATAGTCTCCCTTTCGAAGGTTAAATGGTAGTACTGTGGATTTCCTTACTATCCCTCCTCCACTAATTAAATCAAAGGCGATCATGCTATGATCACTATTGCCAAGTGGCCCCAACAACCTTATCTCTTGCACTAGATCTGGTGTTCCACTAAGGATTAGGTCTAATATGGCTTCCCTCTCTGGTCGGTTCATGAACCAGCTGCTCCAAGAAGCAGTCATTTATTTTATCTAGGAACTTTATCTCCCTAGCATGTCCTGCCGTGACACTGATCCAGTTGATACCGGGGTAGTTGAAATCACCCATTATTATTACTGTGCTGTAACATTTGTTAGCTTCCTTGATTTCTTTGAGCATTTCATCATCCATTTGGTCATTCTGGCCAGGCGCTCGATAGTACACCCCCACTGCCATTGCCTTCCCCCTTTTACATGGAATTTCAATCCATATAGATTCTACAGCAGATTTTGTTTCCTGCAAAACTTTAATCCTTTCTGACTCAATGCCCTCTCTAACATAGAGAGCAACCCCTCCACCAATTTGATCAGCTCTATCATTACGATATAGTTTGTACCCAGGTAACACAGTGTCCCACTGGTTGTCCTCCTTCCACCATGTCTCTGATATTCCAATCATATCTAACCTTTCATTTAGTGCTATATATTCTAACTCTCCCATCTATTTTTTAGACTTCTAGCATTTGCATACAAACATTTTAGAGAATGTATTTTATTCATATTAATTAGGCTATTGTTAGACATGGGTAATTTAGGATCTTTAAGCTCTGTCTGCTCCATACTTGAGGGCATTTGGGCTACTTTACTCTTTTGTGGAACCTTTCTGCTTTTGGTAGTATCCTTCAAAGATACATTCTTCCGAACCATCCGCTCTTGGGCGACTGTCGGCTTTCCCCTAATATCTAGTTTAAAAGCTGCTCTATCTCCTTTTTAAAAGTTAATGCCAGCAGCCTGGTTCCATCCCGGTTAAGGTGAAGCCCATCCCTTCGGAAGAGCCCCTCCTTTCCCCAGAATGTTCCCCAGTTCCTAACAAATCCAAAACTCTCATCTCTGCACCATTGTCTCATCCACGCATTGAGACTCCGGAGCTCTGCCTGCCTTTTGGGTCCTGCGCGTGGAACAGGAAGCATTTCAGAGAATGCTACCCTGGAAGTTCTGGATTTCAACTTCCTACCTAAAAGCCTAAATTTAGTCTCCAGAACCTCCCTACCACATTTTCCTATGTCATTGGTACCGACATGTACCAAGACAGCAGACTCCTCCCCAGCACTATCTAAGACCTTATCTAGGTGGTGTGTGAGGTCCGCTACCTTCGCACCAGGCAGGCATGTTACCAGGCGATCCTCACGTCCACCAGCCACCCAGCTATCTACATGCCTAATGATCGAATCACCAACTATAACGGCTGTCCTAACCCTTCCCTCATGGGCACATGGCCCTGGAGAAACCTCCTTGGTGCGAGAGGGTTTTACATCACCTGGAGGACAGGTCCTAGTTACAGGATCACTTCCTGCCACACCATGGTGATGCTCTCCTGTCAAGTGACCTCTCTCCTCCATGGCAACAGGGATGCTGCCAGACTGGAGGTGGGACTTCAGGACTATATCCCTGTAGGTCTCGTCTATGTACCTCTGTCTGTCTTATGCTTTCCAAGTCTGCTACTTTAGCCTCTAGAGAACGGACTCGTTCCCTGAGAGCAAAGAGCTCCTTGCACCTAGTGCACACGTAAGACCTCTCACCAACTGGGAGAAAATCATACATGTGACACTCAATGCAAAAGACTGGAAAGCCCCCATCCCGCTGCTGGACTGCTGTCTGCATCTTAGTTTTAAGTTTGTGTTTAGATCTAAGTTCTTTACTTACTAAGGGTTGCTATGGATATTTATACTAATAAAACTGTACCTAATACGTGTAATATACCTTGTTCACCTGAAGCATAACTAATCTCAGGTCCTTAGTGTATGACTGATTTGGGTAATGAGCTTCACCTGAGAGCACCTCCTGTCTTTTAAGATGTGTAAGTACCTATAAAGCTACGATTATCCCAGGGGAGGGAGGGAAATAACACTTATTAAAAAAAGGCTGCTACAGAGTACCCTGTCTTGTGCTGCTGAGGTAATTGATATTCATACAGTTGTGGTCAACATTATTGGCACCCTTGCAGGCTGACTGGAGCAGTCTGGAGTGATGGTTTCAACCTGCACCATATGCAGTGCACTAAACAAAGAAGGACTTCATGGATGAAGGCCAAGGAGGACCCCACTGCTCAAAGACAGACAAAAAAAGGCACACCTGATCTTTGCCCAAACCCACCTTGAGAAATCACAATCCTTCTGGGAAAATGTTCTGTGGACAGATGAAACCAAACTTGAGCTCTTTGGCAATGCAGACCAGGAATAGATTTGTAGGCGAAGAAATAAAGCTTATAACACACTTCCTACAGTTTAATATGGTAGAGGCTACATAATGTTGTGGGGCAGTTTTGCTGCCTCAGGAACTGGAGGCCTGGAATATATTAAAGGAATCATGAAGTCAGAGGACTACCATGGTATTGTAGAGCAAATTGTGCTACTTAGTGTCAGAAAGCTAGGTCTGGGTCAAAGATCATGGGTCCTCCTGCAGGACAATGACCCAAAACATGCATCCAAAAGTACAAAGGAATGGTTAAAAAGGAACAAATGGACTGTTTTAAACTGGACAATGAGTGCTGATCTCAATCCAATTGAGAACCTTTGGAAAGGGCCGAAATCTGCCATTGGTAAAGGAATTCTGGAAATATTCATAAGCTGGAAAAAATCGCAGTCAAAAAGTGGGAGACAGATGCACGAAACATATAGATGCCTACAAGAAACGTGTGGAGGTGGTCATCACTGCCAAGTGTTGTGCTACAAAATATTAGTGTAGGCTGCCATTAATCTTGTCCAGGTCATATTTAGTTTTTTTTCTCAGAAATTACTATGTCTAAGTTGCAAGACATCTATGTTTGTTGTATACCTTTAAACATACTACTAAAATATTATGACGACATACAATTGGAATATTTCCAATTATTTCTTAAGATATTGTACACAAAATATCTAAAATGTAAGGGTGCCAATAACACTGACTGTATATCTTTTTGCTCTTTCTGTGCTGGCATCCTGTGCAGTACATGGCCCTCCCTGAGAAATACCTTGGTAAAGCGTAGTTACTCACCTGTAATAGGTGTTCTCCAGAGACAGCAGGAATCAGTCCTCACACATGGGTGACGTCGGCGCCGACGGAGCCCTCGTGCAGAGAAATTACCCAGCTTTCAAAGAAAGCCTTTGGGATTGCATTGCGCATGCGCGGTCCCCTTCCCGCCCAAGGGTGCCATCTTGCTCAGTCAGATGACATAGCTTAAAAGACGGCAAAAATGAGAAAAAATTAATCAAAGGACTGCAACTCCAGGGGAGGAGGGAGGGTCGTGAGGACTGATTCCTGCTGTACCTGGAGAACACCTGTTACAGGTGAGTAACTACGCTTTCTCCAGGAACAAGCAGGAAGTCAGTCCTCACATATGGGACTCCCTAGCTATCGGCTACCAAGAACCCATAGCTGAAAATGGGTCCCTCTAGAAGAGCCGCAGCAGCAGTGATAGGATTTTTCTCTGCGAACACAACCCCCACGGTAGCCCGACACCAAAGGGTCGAAGGGTAGGAGTTGCCTAAACCTCGACTAGGTTACGGAGTACCGCCTGACCAAAAACACTGTCCCGCCGGGATCTCTCTCCAGGCAGTAGTGAGCTGCAAAAGTCTGGCTTGAAGATCAAGCTGCGGCCCGGCAGATGTCTGCCAACGGAACAGAGCGGTGATTAGCCACTGATGCAGCCTTAGCCCTGATCGAGTGGGCTATGATTCGGCCCTGCAGCTGAAGGTCAGCTGCCCTGTACGCCCAGGTGATGCAGTCTGCCGCCCAGATGGATAACGTGCACTTGGAGACAGGGAGACCCAGCTTACTAGGGTCATAAGAGACGAAGAGCTGAGAAGCTCTCCGATGTCCCCGCGTACGCTCCAGGTAGAAGGAGAGCACCCTCTTACAGTTCAGGGTATGCAGAACCACATCTGCCCTGCTGGTATGTGGCCTGGAGAAGAAGGTTGGAAGAACCACCTCTTGGTTGATGTGAAACGAGGAAACCACTTTTGGAAGGAACTTGGGGTGAGTACGTAGTACCACCCTGTTTTTATAAAACCGTGTATACGGTCTATCCGGTACTAAAGCTTGCAGCTCGCTCACACGGCGGGCAGACGTGAGTGCCACCAGAAAGATGCTTTCCAGGAAAGGAAGCGAAGAGGACAGGTGGACATTTGCTCAAAAGGTGGGCAAGTGAGCTGCTGCAGGACCACATTTAAGTCCCACTCAGTAGCCAGTGGGCGAATTGGAGGCTTCAATAGTAGGAGGCCTCTGAGGAAGCGGGATTCCAAGGGGCGAGCTGAAAGAGGTTTCCCGTCCACTGGAGAGTGCTTAGCCAATAGCGCACTCAGGTGGACCCGGACAGAGTTAGGCTTGAGGCCTAACTCCGAGAGGTGGAGCAAGTACTGCAATACCTGAGGTACTTGACAAGTGAACGGGTCCTCCTTATTCTGAGCACATCACCCTGCGAATCTACACCACTTGCACGCGTAGGATTTTCTAGTGGATTGCCTCCTAGAGGCCAGCAACACCTCCTCAACCTCTTTGGGAAGGAGGAGAGGGGCAAGAACTACCCTCTCAGCAGCCAGGCCGTTAAGTGGAGGGATCCGAGATTGGGGGGACCCCTGTTCCTGGGTCAAGAGGTCGGGCTGCACCCCCAGTGGGAATTGAGTTTCGACTGCCAGTTGAAGGAGAAGAGGAAACCAAGGCTGTCTGGGCCACCTGGGGTCTACCAGGATGACCGAGGCCTTGTCCTGAAGAATCTTGAACAGAGAGCGTGCCACCAGGGGCGTGGGTGGGAACGCATAGAGAAGGCCATGTGCCCATGAGATCAGGAAAGCATCCGCCGCCATGCTCTGCGGATGTGGCTACCTCAAGCAGAACCGGGGCAACTGATGGTTTTGCGGACTGGCAAAGAGATCCATGGATGGGAGACCCCAACGGTTGAAGATCCGCTGGGCTACATCCCTGTTCAGTTGCCATTCGTGAGGCTGAAGAATCCTGCTCATCTTGTCGGCCAGGAGGTTTTCCTGACCTGGCAGATAAACTGCCTTTAGGGACATGTGATGTGCCACTGCAAAAGAGCAGAGGTCCAGAGTTTCCTGGCATAGGATGCGAGATCCTGTGCCCCCTTGTTTGTTGATGTAGAACATCACCACCTGATTGTCTGTCTGTATCAGCACCGACTGATGTGCAAGAAGATGACAGAAGGCTTGAAGAGCTAGGCGGATGGCTTGAAGCTCTAGCAGATTGATCTGAAGTGCGGCCTTTCGCGAGGACCACAGACTCTGAGTGCAGGAACATTGGCAATGGACACCCCAGCCCAGCAAGGAGGCATCTGTCGTCAGCACTCTGGTGTGAGAGGGAGGATGGAATGGTACTCCCTGAAGCAAGTTGGGGGGGGGGAGGGGTGAAGCCACCATTGCAAGGCTGACACCAGTAGCTTGGAAATCGCTACTCTGTCTCTGAGGCAGCCAGTGGCTTGCATCCACTGGTCTCTGAGGCTCCATTGAGCTGTGCGCATGTGGAAACGAGCATATGGAGTCACATGCACCGTGGAGGCCATGTGGCCCAGGAGGCATAGGAAGACCCTTGAGGAGACCTGAGGTCTGTGCTGGACCTGCTGTACCAAGTCCAGCAACCGCCTTGCCCTGTCCAGCGGTAGGTAAGCCCTTGCCTGAAGTGTGTCCAGTCTTGCCCCTATGAACTCCAAGTTCTGAGTGGGGAGGAAAGTGGACTTTTCGTGATTTATAACAAACCCTAGGTGCTGGAGCAGGTGGACTGTGCGAGCAGTGGCCTGCTGTGCCTCCTGTGCCGATTGGCCCCTGATGAGCCATTCGTCCAGGTATGGAAAGACGAAGACTCCCTGGCTTCTGAGGAAGGCCGCCACCACTGCTAGGCATTTGGTAAATACTCTGGGAGCGGAAGCTAGGCCAAAGGGAAGCACCTTGTACTGGAAGTGGTTTCCTCCAACCACAAACCTGAGGTATTGCCTGTGGTCTGGGTGTATGAGGATGTGAGTATAAGCATCCTTTAAATATAAGGAGCATAGCCAGTCTCCCTGGTGGAGGTAAGGCAGTAGGATCCCAAGGGAGAGCATCTTGAACTTTTCCCTCACCAGGAACTTGTTCAGATTTCGCAAGTCCAGGATGGGGCGAAGGCCTCCCTTTCTTTTTGGTATGAGGAAATACCTGGAGTAGAAGCCTTGCCCCTGCAGGTGGTGGGGCACCGGTTCCACCACCTGATCCTTTAGCAGACCTGCCAACTCTTGCAGGAGAAGGTTCCTGTGAAGAGGGAGCCTGAGAAGCTCTCCTGGGAAAAAGGAGGTGGGCACCTGGTGGAAGTGAAGTAAGTAGCCCTGCTGGACTACTTGCAAAACCCAGGCGTCGGTAGTAATGGCTGGCCACCTGTGACTGTACAGGGCCAGCCTTCCTCCTGTACAGGGCCAAACCACTGGTGGGAGAGGAGCTATGCACTGGGAGTCAAAAACCCCCTCCCGGCTGGGTAGGAGTCGGAGCTGGAGGCTTGGGGGTCTTCGGCTTACGTGGGCCATGTCCCTGTCCCCTGGCCTGCTGCCCCTGTTGGGGAGCTGGGGCGGCCTGGTAAGTGGGGTAGTTTCTGTAAGCTGTACCCTTCCTCGGGAAAAAGGGCTTTTTCCCTGAGGCCTTCTTGTGAGAAGGTGCAGATGTCTTCTTCGACAACCTTGTCTGGGTCAAGTACTCGGACTCGATTTCTGCAGTTTTCTCAGTCATGGGTTTGCCGAAGAGGTTGTCTCCTCGGCACAGGACATCGACCAACTTGTCCTGAACCCATGGCTCTAGGTCCGAATACATGAGCCAGGCCTGACAGTGTGCACCGATGCCGGCCGTGGCTACTTGGGCCGAAGCCTCGAAGCCGTCGTAAGCTGCTCGAGACATGAACTTCGAGCACACTCTGATCCCCGTGGACAAGGCTTTGAAGTGCTGCAAGGGTGCCTCGGATAGGCCAGCCGAGAACCCGGCAATCTCCTTTGCAAGGTCCCGCAAGTACATGCCCATGTGCAGCTGGTAAGTTTGGAAACGGCATGACAGCATCGAGCCCTGGTAGCACTTTCTGCCGAGGGCATCCAGGTTCCGGGCCTCCTGGCTGGGAGGCACCGAGGAGTACGTTTTTTGGCTTTTCAGCAGTTGCATGGCCGATTCCACAACAATGGAGTTGTGCGGCAGCTGCGCTTTCTGGAACCCAAGGACTCTTGTGGACTCGACAGATGGAATTGACCCGCTTGCTGAGCACCGGCATCGAGGCCGGGGACTCCCACATGCGGAGCATCAGCCGTTCCAACATCGGAGGCACTGGTACAGTAAGGGCCTCCTTCGGGGGAGAGTCATACTGGAGGGCATCGAGCTCCTCAGCTCGAGGCTCCTCCTCGGCATCCGCAGGGAATGCCAAAGCCTTGGCCATGTCCCTGACGAAGTCCAAGAACCAAGTGTCCTCCGGAGGGGACCTATTCCGAGGCTCCGAACCCGGAGAGTCTGATGGGATACACTGGGTCCGGAAGGTGTCTGGGGAGTCTTCCTCCTCTGTCTCCCACGCTGAGTCCTCCGAGGAGGAATCGATGGGCTCCGGCCTCGAGGGCTTCAAGCCCGACCGCCCTGATGCTGAGGGCACCAGCGTCGACAATCTCGATCCCGAACGGGAGGTCGAGGGGGACCTTGGCCGAGGATCGATTCGAGACCTGATCGACTCGAGGATCAGCTCAGCCTCCGGCGTAGACTTCGATGTCGACGTCCCGGTGGTCGGGGCGGATGGACGGGCGAGACCGGTCATCAGCGCCCGCTGCTGCTCCATGAAGGCAGCCATGCTGCTCTCCAGGGCCGCTAACCTGAGACTGGGTTCAGAAGGCTCCGCAGCTCCCGGCTCGGGTCCCGACGATGCCGGCTCTCCCGGAAGAGAGTCCACGAGGACAACAGGAGTTACCTTGTCCGGCGTCTCCGGCTACTTGCAAGGTTGTTTAGCCGGCCGCTCCGACTCTGAGGACCCGGGGCGGCGGTCCGGGCTCCATGGCCTGGAACCCGAGGGCCCAAGCAGATCAGAGGCGTCCAGCGACGCCGCCCTCACGAGCTTCTTCTTCCTCCAGTGTTCCCTGGAGGGAGACCCACGCTCAGAAGACCCACGACAGTGCTCAGGCTCCGATTCCCGAGATGTCGAGACTTCTGACGAGGTCCGGACTTGGGCGGTTGTGGACTCAGGACATTTCCTGTCACGCTGATGCTGCCTGCTCTTCAAAGACTTCGAAGACATCTTACCACACGGCCCACAGACCACCGGGTCATGGTCAGAGCTGAGGCATCAGAGGCAGCAGTCGTGTGTGTCGGTGAGAGACATCAACTTCTTAACATCGATCACACTTTTTAAACCCGCTGGCAGCCATCGGGGGAAAAAGGGCCCCTGCGAGGTCAAACGACCGGGCTGCCAGTGAAAAATAAAAAGAGTGCGAACGCTAGTCACGAAGGACAAAAACGAAAAACTGACTGGACTTGGTACCGGTGTACTAAGCCAAAGGTAGGAAGTGGAACCGGTGTCGAACCGGGAAGTTGAAAAAATAAAGCAACTTTTCTACTTTTTCCATGGTGAAAATCGGACCACGTCCGTTGGGCTCCGCAGAAAAAAGAAGACTGAGCAAGGGAAGGTGACCGCGCATCCGCGATGCAATCCCAAAGGCTTTCTTTGAAAGCTGGGGAATTGCTCCACATGAGGGTTCTGTCGGTGCCGACGTCACCCATATGTGAGGACTGACTTCCTGCTTGTTCCTGGAGAATATGGCACCATGGATCAGAGATCAAAGTGAAGTTGATAAGAGAAGGATAATGCAGTTAGAAAGAACACCTTGCTTCCTGCTGGGGAGAGCTAGGTGTGAAGGGAAGAGGCTGCTGTCCACAGCAACAGCAAAGAAGCATATTGTTCTGTCAACAGCAGAACAACTGGTCAACTGGTTTCTAATATACAACTCCCTCAAAATGCAGAGCCCAGTGGCTGTACTGATTCTTCTCCCCCCAACCATGCCCCACCTATCAAGGGACAGATCTGGTGGTCCTTTCTGAGCTTTCTTAAGTGTTTTCTGACTAAAGGTACTAGAGGATAAACACAGAGAAGACCTGCCTCCCAAAGAATGGAGAAAGTGTCAGCAGTTAGCCTGCCTTCTAACACAGTAACACAGTATATGATTGCACATAAAGACCAGTATGGTCCATTTGGTCTGCCCAGTAAGGTAGCTAAAGTAGGTGTAACCCGCCGCTCGGTGCAGTTCACCCCCCTCAATGCCTTTGTTTAGGATTGCACCCGCCGCTCCATACCGGTCCCCCCCTTTATACCAGTTCACCCCGCCTTTATGCCTTTGTTTAGGGTTGTACCCGCAGCTCCATGCAGGTCACTCTCCTCTATTCAATGAAGTATAAAAGATAGTTGAATTTATTTTGGTTTTATTCTCTTGCCATAAAGCAATCCACTGTGTCTGTCCCATGCCATTTTGAATTCTGTCACTGTATTTGCCCCCACTACCTCCATCAAGAGGGCATTCCAAGCATCCACCATCCTTTCAGTGAAAAAGTATTTCCTGATGTCGCTTGTAAGTTTACCCCCGTTCAGCTTCATCGTATGCCCTCTAGTTTTTAGTTCATTAATGTCATCTATACCTTTTATGATTTTGTCGAGAAAGGGATGTGAATAAGGTTTCCACACTGTGATTGTATTTGAAGCCATGCTGGTGAGGGTCTAAGGGTGCAAATTGGTCTCCATGGTCTTGCAATTGTAGCTGTACAGTTTTCTCAACTACCTGGGATATGAACAATAAGCTGGATACTGGGATCATTTGTGTCAAGTGAGGATTTTTTTAGCATCGGTCTGATGTATGCTTGCTTGAGTCTGGCTAGCAGGTGGCCCTGTGTAAGTGATAATTGTGTGATTTTAAGTAGGGTTGGACCTAGGTCATTTTTTGAGAGCTTGATCCATGATACAGGGCATAGGTCCAGTGGTGATGTAGTCAAATTCAAGTTGGCGATGATCTGGTTTAGTTGCTCCAAAGTTGGGAGGTGGAAAGCATCCCAGGATCTCTTAGCATGATGGTGTGGTAGGTTTTCATATGACTGTAGTGAGGTTCCAAGGTGGGGGGTTTTTGTGTCTTGTTTCCAGGAAGTTTGCTATCTGCTGGAGGTTTATGTTGTGATTTTGTACTTGTGCAGTTGCTTCTGTGAATATGCCTGCTATCTCAAAGAGTTCTCTGGGTTTGTTGAGGGATATCATTATGAGATTGGTGTGATATTCTTGTTTGCTCTTGTTGATTAGAATGTTGTATTCTTGTAGTTTGGTTGTGTATATTTATTGGGGTTTTTTGTCTTTAGTATATCCCCATTTTCACTCGATCTTCGTTAGCATTCTTTTTAATTCTTTGATATCACTGGAGTACCATGGTGCTGAGTGTTTTTGCAGTTGGACGCCTTGTTGCGTGGTGCTGCTGCGGCATTAGGGATGATGTCATTCCAATTACTTATTATATCTTCTAGGTCCATCAGGTCTGGGTTCAGTTGTGGTATGACCTCTTTTAGGAGGAGGTCTTTGCCAAAGCGTTTGAACCTTCTGTGTTTGTTTTGTGAGTCTCTTGATCAGTTAGATTTTTAGAGAGGTTTATATTGAATGTAATCATGTGATGATCCGACCAGGGTACTGGTGCTGTTGTGGGTTGAGTCAGTATGTTACAGACCATCATGTGGCCGGGGACAAAGATAAGGATCAGGGTTTTCCCTTGCTTGTGTGTTGGGGTTTTTTGACAAGTTGTGTGAATTGTAATGCTTCCATGGTTTTGAGGAAGGAGTTGGCGTCTTAAGTTCTTATGTCTTTGTGGGATGCTGATGGGAGATTGAAATCCCCTAGGATGGTTTTGAATATGTGCATGTTGCTTCCAAGATGATAGTTCTTCTGCAGTAGTGTTTGGAGCTCTGTAAGTGAGTTATAATGTGAGGTGCTTGTTAGCAGCTATGATGGTGTTTTGCCACCTGAGATCCTCAGACACTGTCACTCCAAGGTCCTTCTCCTGGTCCATGCACAGCAATCTCTCACCCCCTATCACATACAATTCCTTTGAATTTCTGCATCCCAAGTACATGACTGCTCTTCTTTGCATTAAATCTTAATTGCCAAACATTAAACCATTCTTCCAGTTTTTATAGATCTTTCCTCATGTTGTCCACTGTGTTGTAAATTTTCGTGTCATCTGCAAAAAGGCAAACTTTTCCCTTCAATCTTTCGGCGATATAACTCACAAATACATTGAGCCGTACTGGTCCTAAGACCGATCCTTGGGGCACACCACTATTCACCTTCCTTTCTTCCGAGTGAGTTCAGTTTACCACCACCTTCTGTTGACTGTCAGTCAACCAATTTCTGATCCAGTTCACCATTCTGGGACCCATCCCCAGGCTGCTCAGTTTATTGATAAGTCTCTTTATGAGCAACAGTATCAAAGGCTTTGCTGAACTCTAGGAAGATAACATCCATCGCATGCCCTTGATCTAACTCTCTGGTCATCCAATCAAATAACTCAAATTTGTTTGGCATGATCATCCATTGAAAAAAAACATGTTGCCTCACATCATGCAACCCATTGGTTTCTAAAAAGTCCACTATTCTCTCTTTCAGGAGAACCTCAATTACTTTTCCCACCACCGAGATAAGGCTTACTGGCCCATATTTGTCATCTCTTCCCTATTATCACTTTTGTGAAGAGGTACCACACCAGACCTTCTCTAGCCCTGCAGAACCTCTCCCGTCTCCAAGGATCTATTAAAAACATCCTTTAAAGGCCCTGCCAGAACCACTCTAAGCTCTTTTAGTATCCTAGGATGTATCCTATCTGGTCCCATTGCCTTGTCCATTTTAAGTTTTTCAAGCTGTTCAAAAACATCATCTTCTGTAAATGGTGTGGTATCTACTCCATTTCCATTTGTATATTTGTCAATCATACATGGTCCCTCTCCAGGATTTTCTTTAGTGAATACAGAAGTAGTTTAGCATTTTCGCTTTTTCAATGTCACTTCCCAGGAATCTGTCCTTGACACTTTTTAGTCTTGCAATTCTACCTCTGATCTTCCTCTTCTCCCGAATATACCTGAAAAAGGTTTTGTTTCTATGCTTCACATCTTTAGCCATCTTTTCTTCCACCTTTGTTTCTGCTATCCTTATTTCTCTGTCTCTTTTAGCCTTATCCTGTATTCTTTTCTGTGTTTGTTTGTGATCTTCTGAATTTTGTAAAAGCTTGTTTTTTGCCTTTATTTGTGCAGCCACCTCTTTGGAGAATCACATAGGTTTCCTTTTCCTCTTGTTTTTATTTACTTTCCTTACATATATATCTGTTGCCCCTTTTATTGCCTCTTTTAGTTTAGCCCATTCTGATTCTATTTCTCTTATCTCCTCCCACCCTGCCAACTCCTCCTTCAGGTACTTTCCCATTTTACTTAAGTCAGCATTTTTGAAGTCTAGGTCTTTGAATTTGCTGTGACTGGACTCTGCCTTGACATTTACTTCAAACCACACCTTGTGATGATTGCTGCTCTCACATAAGCACCCACCCGGACATTTGACACATTATCTCCATTGGTGAGTACTAGATTCAGCATCAAACTTTCCCTGGTTAGTTCCATCACCATTTTTTTGAGCAATGCTTCTTGGAAGGCATCCACAATCTTTTTACTTCTTTCCAGATTTGTAGAAGGAATACTCCAATCTGGTAGATTACAGTCACCTAATATGATCACTTCTCCCTTCATGGCTATCTTTGCAGTATCAATGATCACTCCATCCATTTCTTCTGTTTGAGTTGGAGGCCTGTAGACTACACCAGTATGGATGATAGTGCCATCTTCTCTTTCCAACACAAACCACAGTGCTCCTTTTCCCCAGGGTCCCTGCATTTCAGTGGCTTTAATATTGCTTTTGACATATAGGGCTATTGAGGAGAAAACTAGTACCTTCTTGTTCAGGGCTATCACAAATAGATTCACCTTGGGAGGATTCCCACTGGTAAAAGAATGTATTTACTGTTCTCCAGTCTTGGAACCAACTCACCTGTCTGATAAAGACTGTCTACCTGAATTAGGATAATTCTGTTGACCATGTAATTTCTGACACCTTTTAAAGATTTCAGTTCTGTGCTTAATGACACAAGATTTATATGCTGAGTTTTTCCTAAAGGAATCAGGCACTCCGTATCTGAAAACCTTGTAAGTGGACTCCCTATCCCAAAATGGATGCATCTGTAGTGAGAACAATTTATTGCAGAACAATTTGAAATGGTAATCCCTTGGTCAAACTGGAATAAGACAGGGAATTTAAGTTCTTCTGAAACACAGATATGATCCTGAAGAATCTGTGGTGCTTGATACCACTGGGCTCCCCTCATTTGGATGCATGCAATAGGAGTCATATGCACTACGGAGGTAGTTAGACCCAGCATTTTATTTTTACTAGATGTTCTGCCTATTGCTATATGCAATGAGGCAGATTAAATTACAAAAGATAAAATCAATAAAAATCTAAAAATGTACACACATTAGTACAACTAAAACATGGATCAAGTTAATGTCTGCAGATGTTGCATTCTCTCTCCCACTGCAGCCACAATGTTATTGGCTTTTTTTGTGGGAAGACAGGATATTCTATGCTACGCATATGTATATAGTTTACCCTGTTTTCCAAGTTACTTGTTCCTGTTCAATGTAATGACCTGACTTTTGTTCATTGTCGGATACCATTTGTTTTATGTAAACCGCGCTGATCGCAAATAGTGCGGTATATAAGAAATGCAAATAAATAAATAAATATTGGGCCTGACTTATATCCAGAGTTCCAATTAAAGTTACTGGCACTCTTCCAAACACTCTGAATAATCTTGTCTCCTCTGCAAATTTGCTATCAAATTCACTGCACCTTTTTCCATATTGTTAATGAGTAAATTAAATACTGGTTCCAATACAGGTCCCTGAGGCACTCTACTACTTACCTTTCTCTATTGAGAAAACTGACCAGTTAGCCCTACTCTGTTTCCTATCCTTCAACCATTTACGCATTCATAAACAAGGCATTGCGTATTATCCTCATGAGGAACTTTATCAAATGACTTCAGAAAATCCAGATACAGTATATAAACTGGCTCACCCTTATCCACATACTTATTTATACCTTCAAAATATTATAGTAGATTAAGTAGATTAAGTAGATTAAGATTCAGTTTGATTACACCTGTAAATAGATTGTAGATAGTTTCCCTTGTTATCCAAGTTCCTTCCCTTGTTATCTGTAAACTCATGCAAGTTGACTGTACTGAGATTTTTGTTCTATGTGAACCGCGCTGATGCTGAATAGTGCGGTATATAAGAGAATATAAATAAATAATAAATAAATAAATAAGTAAAGCCTGACTTTCCTTTGCTAAATCTATGCTGGTTCTTCCCAATTAAGCTATGTTAATCCATACACCCAATAATGCTTTTTTTAACAATAACTTTTAGTTTTCTACCATTTTACCTGACATTGTCATAAGACATGCTCAGTTGTTCCAGGACCGCTCTCGATCCTCTGGGCACCATTTGGTTCTTTCCATGCTGTTTATGTTTAGCACCAGAGTATGAAAATTCCTTCAGAACAGTGGTCTTTCTCTGGGTAACCATACCAGCTGCTTCTTCACTTACCCAGGTCATTGTTCCTCATCTTTTGGGGTACGAACACCTTCAAAAATTAAAAATATCGCTATTTGCAGGGAGGTCCCTGCCAGAGCCCAAGACTCAGACTGCCATTTAGCAGATGATGTCACTTCCTCCATCAATGCCAGTTATTTAATGCAAGGTCTGAAGAGGTGTAAAAGGTAGCTTGTTCTTTATCAGCACAAGTGAGGAGTTTATGCCTGGTTCTTCTGCAAGCATATGAAGGAATGATATTCTGCACACAGCAATTTAGCGTAGGACATCTTTTTACAAAGGGAGCAGATCTCCGGGTTGTGGTCAGTTGCTAGGCACCTAAGACAACAGTCATGGGTGTCCGTAAGTGACATATTTTTGGAGCATCTGTTACACATTTTGAAACAGGAGGACATGGGGCAAAAAGAGATCGAAGACCTTCGGCTCAGCCAGCGGTTGAAAATGGTGTGAAAAAGTGCTGGTCAAGAATAAAAGGAAAAAAATGAAAAATTGAAAAAAGCCAACAAAGTCCCGGGGCCCACTGCCAAGTCAAGGGCACTGGGGACACCGGGAAGAGGACCGGAAAACCAGAATTAGAGAGAGAGTTTAGGAAACTTTTTTCCAAGGTACAGGACGTGCATCCAAGGGCTCTGCAGAAAAAGAGAGACTTATCAAGATGGCACCCTTGGGCAGGAAGAGGACCACACATGCGTGGTGGCATTCCCAA
Source organism: Ichthyophis bannanicus (assembly GCA_033557465.1). NCBI lineage: Eukaryota > Metazoa > Chordata > Amphibia > Gymnophiona > Ichthyophiidae > Ichthyophis > Ichthyophis bannanicus. The sequence goes on from CM066043.1 coordinate 87,396,698, forward strand.
AGGCTTTCTTTGAAAGCTGGGGAAATGCTCCGCACGGGCTCAGTCGGTGCCCACTTCACCCATATGTGAGGACTGACTTCCTGCTTGCTCCCGGAGAATGTAATATTATTATGTGCAGAAGTGCAGTCCATCATATGTGTAGATGTTATGCACAAGTACCTCCCAAGTGCTGAGCTGTGCATGGTGTTTCAGAGTTGCATGCAAATAACATACACAAATACGATGGAATGCTACTCTGTGCATAAATAATAATATTGCAAAACTGTTATAAGCAAAATAACATCCCAACAAACAGTGCCGATACAGCAGCTGCTAATGCAAATTCATGCGCACATGCTCTCCCATGCTAGCTTGTTTTTTTGCTCATAGCCCACTTGCATGTTTTTTGCTTACAGCACTGAGGAGCTAACTTGCAGTGTTAGACTTGCATTAGAAATCTGTGCACTGAGCTTTAGTGCATGGATCTAACTGCATTCGCCTCTGTGCTTAAAATTTCTCATTTAACTACAATGGTTTAACCTATTTCCAAGCCTGTTTGTCACCTTAGCATGTTTCTTACACCTAGATAGATCTTTGAAGCTGTTTTCCAGGGAAGAAAATAATATTTTCTCATTATAAAATAAGAGGATTTGTATGGCGACATCAATTAGAGTTTTGAAAATGCAAATAAACTTAAGCACACGACAGATGTACGCTCTTTCCATGATTTGTCACTATACTACAAAACATGTCTTTTATTCAGATAAGCTTTCCTTTTCCCTTTATCATGGCTGTTACCACAGTTCTAAAAGAGATCTCCCATGCAGAAACTCGCAAGTCCTGCTGCAGGATAACTGCACGACATTAAAGAGACCGGAAAAACACAAACTGTTCTGCTTATAAATTCTGTCTTTGCAACAGGGGCTATGGACCAGAGAATAAGCTGCTAGAGAAGTGCCAGCGTGTTACGTGTATGACTAAATGGGAGAGATCTACTGGTCTCTTTCCCCATCTCTCATACAGCTCTTCTCTAATAGCAGAAATCAATAATGAAAATCGATTGACCTGGAAATAAATACATGTGAAAGAAAATAAAGTGAAGTAGAATGGTGTAATCTATCAAACAGAGTACCTGGAATAAAGTCTAGCAGGCTATGAGTCTCGCCTGAGCTGTGCTACTATTTTGCTTATAGCTCAGAGCTGTGTTACTGACTACTGCAATTAATGGCTTTAGAGGGTAATTTTTAAACAGCCTTCTACTTTGGTAACTGGGTATCTAAAAACTGCCCACTCTTCCCACAAGGAAAAGTATGAATGAGGATTAACAGCATGTATACTTTTACTGGTGGAAAAAAATAGGTGGGTTCATTTTCAACACTCTGAGACATGTTTACCATCCTCCTAACTAAACCCTTCTCTTCCTCCCTACCCACTACAGAAAAGGCATGGTGTGCTTGCAGCCACACCTTAGAATTCCCCAAATCTCTCCTGAAGCCCGTCTTTCAGTGCAGTTAGTTGGCACAGTAAATAGCAATTCCCCAACTTCAGCTGGGTCCTCCACACACCCAGCAAACCCTCAGCCTTCCGTCCACATGCAATTTTGTTGCACAAAGCTGCAATCACATCACACTGCAAGCACCACAAGGTTTGGAAACTTCAGGAGGTTGATATGTTAGCAAAAACAACTTAAAATCTCAAGGTAAACCATTACCAATAACCTACTCTAAAAATGTAATCCACGTCTACACGTAGGCCTGCCCTTTAGGGCAGGACCACCATATATGAAAATAATTACCCTCCCTCCCCAACAATTCCTCCAGTATTTGGACAGTACAGCAAGAAACATCCGATGCAGCTGTACTGGAGTCAAGTGCCAGCTGGAAAGCGCAATTACTCACCTGTAAAGCACAGTTACTTACCTGTAACAGGTGATCTCTGGGAACAGCAGGAATTAGTCATCACATATGGGTACGTCGGTACCGACGGAGCCTGCGCGGGAAAGCTCCCCAGCTTTTCAGATGAAAAGCTTTTGGGGCCTCCCACTGCACATGCGCGCTGCCTTCCCGCCTTCCTGACCAGCTCTCCTCAGTTCGAGTTTAAAGCTGAGACAATAGAGAGAGAGGACAGGAAGATAGAGGAATAGAGAGACAACTCCTAGGGGAGGTGGGTGGGTTGTGATGACTAATTCCTGCTGTTCCCAGAGATCACCTGTTACAGGTAAGTAACTGTGCTATCTCCAGGAACAAGCAGGAATAAGTCATCACATATGGGGACTCCCTAGCTGAGATGCCTGGGAGATCCCCCTCCAAGGGTAACCATCTTCGTATGGATCTCAGGCATCCATTCTGGGAAGGTAGGCAGGAGTTGTTTAAGTATGGAACAGGTGTTTGAGGACAGCCTGACCAAACAAGGCATCCCGGCGGGAGTCCTTGTCCAAGCAGTAATGGGCTGTGAAGGTATGAACCGAGGCCCAAGTGGCTGCTCGACAGATCTGATCTATGGATACAGAGTGAAGATGAGCCATAGAAGTGGCCATGGCTCTCACATTGTGAGCTGTGACATGGCCTTCCAGAGAAATGTTCTTACTCTGGTAAGCAAAGGAAATACACTGAGCAATCCAGTTGGAAAGTGTGCGTTTGGTGACTGGAAGTCCCAAATGAGAAGGATCAAAAGCCACGAAAAGCTGAGAAGACTTTCGATGTGGCTGAGTTCTATTGAGGTAAAAGGCGAGAGCCCTTTTACAGTCAAGAGTATGAAGGTTCCTCTCTGCACTGGATGCATGAGGAGCCGGAAAAAAGACAGGTAGATATACCTCTTGATTAAGATGAAAAGGCGAGACCACTTTAGGCATAAAGTGGGGATTCGTCCTAAGGACCACCTTATCATGATGAAATCTGGTATAAGGTGGATTTGCCACCAAAGCCTGCAGTTCACTGATGCGGCGAGCTGAAGTGACTGCAATAAGGAAAAGGACCTTCCAGGAAAGAAATTTCAGGGAGGTAGTTACCAACGGTTCAAAAGGTGGCTTCATAAGTTGACCCAGAACTAAATTCAAGTCCCATGCTACCGGAGGAGGCCGGATGGGAGGTTTAGTGAGGGTTAGGCCTCTCATGAATCTTGCAATAAGAGGATGAGAGGAAACAGATTGTCCATTTATAGGTTTTAAGGATGCTGAAATAGCACTTAAATGGACTCGTACTGAATTCATCTTGAGGCCTGCATTGGAAAGATGCAGGAGATAGTCTAGTAGAGAATTCAAAGGAAGTGCCAGAGGGTCAAGACCCTGTTGAGCACACCAAATGGAAAAACGTTTCCATTTGAAAGCATAGGAACGCCTGGTAGAGGGTTTCCTAGAGGCATAAAGGATATCTTTCACTGGTTGAGAAAGATTAAACTCTTGAAGGCTTAAGCCTTCAGTAACCAAGCTCGGAGATGTAGTGACTTGGAGTTTGGATGCCACAAAGTCCCCTGCTCCTGAGACAGAAGGTCTGGTGCAGCTCTCAGGTCCAGGGAGGAGCCCTGGGAGAGCTGTAGAAGGAGAGGGAACCACACTTGGCGTGGCCAGCGTGGAGCAATGAGGATCATGGATCCATGATCCCTCTGAAGTTTGAACAGAGTCTTGGGAATCAAAGGAATGGGTGGAAAAGCGTACAGGAATTCCTGACCCCAATGCAGGAGAAAGGCATCGTTGGCCTGAGCTCCCTGACACGGAGTCCTGGAACAGAACCGGGGAAGTTTGGCATTCCACGGACTTGCAAAGAGGTCTATGTCCGGGGTCCCCCATTCCTGAAAGATTCTGCGTATCTGGTCCATATGTAGGGACCATTCGTGTGGGAGCAGAACTCGACTGAGTCTGTCTGCCCGAGAGTTTTGAACTCCTGGAAGATATACTGCCAGAAGATGAATTTGGTGCTCTCTGGCGAAGGCCCATAATCTGAGAGCTTCGTTGCAAAGCGACAGAGAGCCCGTCCCTCCTTGTTTGTTGACATAAAACATTGCCACCTGATTGTCTGTCTGAACTAGGACAGTCAGGTTGGCAAGGAGGGTATGGAAGACTGTGAGGGCAAGGAAGATTGCTCGCAGTTCCAGAAGGTTGATATGAAGGGTGGTCTCTTGGGGAGACCAGATTCCCTGAGTGGAGAGATGTTGAAGATGAGCTCCCCACCCTGTTTGGGAGGCATCTGTTGTGAGGGTTGCTTGGGGCAACGAAGGTTGGAAGGGGGTCCCCAACAACAGATTTTTGGAGGATGTCCACCACTGGAGAGACCAAAACAGACGTTTTGAGGTGAGTACCTGGTCTGACAGCAGTCCCGATGCTTGAGACCACTGGGTGGCCAATGTCCATTGAGCTGCTCTCATATGGAGACGAGCATAGGGCACCACATGAACCGTGGAGGCCATGTGGCCCAGAAGTTGCAGCATTTCTCTGGCTGACAAGTGACTTCTGGACTGAGCCTGGGAGGCCAAGCTTATTAGCCTTTGGCCTCGGACCAGAGGGAGGTAGGCCCTTGCAGTGGTGGAGTCCAATTGGGCCCCTATGAATTCCAGGGACTGAGTAGGGATGAGTTGGGACTTGGGAATGTTTACCACAAGTCCCAGATATTGAAGAATACGCCTTGTGCGGTCCAGAGAAATCTGGGCTTCTGATTGAGATGGAGCTCGGATGAGCCAGTCGTCCAGATATGGGAAGACAAAGATTCCCATGCCTCTGAGAAATGCGGCTACGACTGCCATGCATTTTGTGAAGACTCTTGGAGCAGAGGCCAGACCGAAGGGTAGTACTCTGTACTGGAAATGTTTTCCCTGGAACAGAAATCTTAGATATTTTCTGTGGGATGAATGGATGAGTATATGAGTGTACGCATCCTTGAGATCTAGAGAACAAAGCCAATCCTGACTCTGAAGGTATGGAAGGAGAAGGCCCAGAGAGAGCATTTTGAATTTCTCCTTGAATAGAAACCTGTTCAATTCTCTCAGATCTAGGATAGGTCTGAAGCCCCCTGTCTTCTTTGTTATGAGAAAGTAAGGGGAGTAGAAACCTAACCCCTGTTGTGGAGGAGGAACCTCCTCTATTGCCCCTTGGGCAAGAAGAGAAGAGACTTCCTGACCCAACAGGGTCAGAAGAGATGGGGGAGAACTGAATTGCCTCACCATGGTATGGGGAGGAAGGCTGGAGAAATGAAGTTTGTAGCCCTCTCGGATAATAGAGAGGGTCCATTGCTCTGATGTGATTTGTTCCCATCTGGGAGCAAAATGAGCTAGCCTTCCAGGAATGGTGAGGGGCTCTGGTTGTTCTAGAGCCAGAAACGGCAAGTTCTCTAGAGGGAAGTCAAAACCCCTGAGGGGGTTGAGCCTGCTGGGGTGTAGCAGACACTGCAGGCTTTGACTTTATCTGCTTAGATTGTTGACGCTTAGTCGCAAGGCGAGGCTGAGCAGATTGCTGGCCAGTATTTGTGGGAAATCTGGTCTTTTTATAGTAAGGCCTTTTAAAAGGCTTCTTTTTGGTAGGGGTAGAAGTAGACTTGGAAAGTCTATCTAGAGTGGCATTTTCTGCATCCATTTGAGCAGCTTTAATCTGCCAGTCTTCCCCAAATAAGTTCTCACCGGTACAGGGCAGATTCCTGAGGCCATCTACAACCCAGGGTTCTAGGTTAGAAGCCTGGAGCCAAGCGAGACGTCGGGCTGCAATAGCAATTCCCGAAGCTCTGCCTGCAACTTCAAAGGAATCAAAGGCTGCCCTGTTGGAGAACTTGGAGACCTCTGAAAGTTGTGTCACCATAGAAAAGAAGTCCGCCCTTTGATCATCAGGGATAAAGGGGGCAAAATTCTGTATTTTTAGGGCAAGTTGCCCAAGATACATGCCCATATAAAGGCTATAAGAGTTGATCCTGGCTATAAGCATACTAGCCTGGAACATCTTTCTTCCAAAAGAGTCTAGGTTCTTACATTCTCGCCCTGGAGGGGTAGAAGAATGCCTTTTAGGACTCTTTATTTTCTTCATGGCAGACTTCACCACAATGGAGTGGTGAGGTAGCTGAGTTTTCTGGAACCCAGGCGAAGGAGGGACCCGATACATGGTGTCCAACCTGCGGGAATGGGGAGACAGTGTTAAAGGAGTCTCCCACAAATCCATCAAGTGTTCTTGAAGGATTTCATGGACAGGCAGAGTGACTGCCTCTTTAGGAGCTTTTGAGTATCCTAAAATGTCCAATTTTTTTGATCTGGGTTCTCTTTCAGAAGATGTAGCAATAGAAAGTGCTTTAGCTACATCAACAATGAAATCCTGAAAGGATAAATCCTCTGGAGGAGACATCCTCCTCTTGGGAGAAGAGGGCTCCTCAGGAAGAGTAAGCTCAGCAGAGTCATCAGAGGAATTGAATTCATCAGAAGTATCTGAGTCTTCCCTCTGTACTGCCAATGTACGATACGCATACCGATCGGTATCGACATCGGGCGTATCGGGCATGGGATCGGTACCGGGCGAAAGCCGGAATCCGGCATGCGGAACCGATCGACGTTTAGAAGTCGATGGTCTCGGTTCCGGTGTAGATACCGGAACCGGGGTCGGTACCGATGAAATCGGTACCGAGGGCATCGCAGCCTTGATGAATGCCAGAACGGCTTGCTGCATGGTCTGGACAGTACTGCCCATAGACGCCACTACTGCCTGGATGTCGGTACCGGTATGGGCCGGTACCCCAGAGCAGTCCAACAGGTGATCTGTCGAGGCCGTACCATCGATGTCAACCTGTGACCCCATGATTGCTTTGGAGGCCGGAACCTCCCGCCGGGGTTTTTTGGCCTGGGCAGAATCCTCAAACTCAGAATTGAGAGCCTCTCGATCTTTAGAAAGAGATTTGCTTTTAGAGGATTTGCCACAGAAGTTTTGGTTACCTGAGATCCATCCGGAGAGGAAGACCTGGATGACTGTGATGCTTCTGAAGGAAACAGCACATGGAGCTTGTTAGCCCGGTTCTGCAAACCGCGTTTAGACATCTGGGTGCAGGATGGGCAGACCGGTATGGAGTGTTTAGGTCCCAAACATTTGAGACACCATTCATGGGTGTCTGTGACAGAAATGACAGCACTGCATTTGGTACATTTTTTAAAACCAGGGACTGGCTTCTCCATGAGGAGAATTTGTGTAGGCCTTAAGGCCTAACAACGGGTACCAAGCTGTGCTGAAGAAAATAAAAAAGTCTTTTTTTTTTTTTTTTTATATAGAAAGAAAGAAAGACCGGCGATACCGGTTTCGGTATGGGGAAGGCAGGTACGCGGTCTAAAGAAACAAACAAAAGTAACAAATTCTTCAGCGGTGACAGGAACACGACCTGCTGGCTCCGCGGAAAAAGAAGAACTGAGGAGAGCTGGTCAGGAAGGCGGGAAGGCAGCGCGCATGTGCAGTGGGAGGCCCCAAAAGCTTTTCATCTGAAAAGCTGGGGAGCTTTCCCGCGCAGGCTCCGTCGGTACCGACGTACCCATATGTGATGACTTATTCCTGCTTGTTCCTGGAGATCAGGTGTTCTCCGGAGACAGTAGGAATCAGTCCTCATATATGGGTGACGTCAGCGCCGACGGAGCCCATGCAGTAAATTCTCCCCAGCTTTCAAAGAAAGCCTTTAGGAGATGTACTACACATGCGTGGTCCCCTTCCTACCCATGTGTGGTCTCCTTCCCACCCAAGGGTGCCATCGTGCCTCAGTATGATGACATAGCTCACAAGGCAAAAATGACAGGAAGCAATTCCATGGGGAGGAGGGAGAGTTGTGAGGACTGAGTCTTGCTGTCCCTAGAGAACACCTGTTATAGGTGAGTAACTACGCTTTCTCCGGAAACAAGCAGGACGTTAGGCCTCATATATGGGACTCTCTAGCTACAGGCTACCGAAAAACCTGTAAAAAGCCACGGGTTACCAGAAAGAAAAAAGGTGAGCCGTGAGCAGCAGCAATAAGTCCTGGAATAATAGACCCACAAGCAGCCCAGGTGTCCAGTGAGGAAACAGCACGCCGGTAGCCTGAACACATCGAGGGCTGGAGGGCAGGAGTTGCTTACACCCAGAACAAATGACGAAGTACTGCTTGGACAAATCACTGTCCCTAAGGGACTCCCTCTCCAGGCAGTAATGAGCTGTGAATGTATGGACTGAGGACCAGGTGGCAGCTCAGCAGATCTCTGACAGAGGAACGGAACACAACGCAGGTTTGCCACAGAAGTCGCCACAGCTCTGACCCGGTACTCCAGCGAGAGCCCAGCCTGCTCGTAGACGAGGGCAATGCAGTCTGCCACCCAAGTTGACAGAGTACGCTAGGTCACCGCTGCCCCCCCTCCCCCCAGCTGGCGGAGGTCATAGGAAACGAAAAGCTGTGAGGATTGGTTGTTGTGGCCCTGGGTACATTGAAGGTAGAAGGCCAGGTCTCTCTTACAGTCCAGAGTGTGAAGTACGGCCTCCGTCCTGCTGGCATGAGGCCATGGAAAGAAGGTGGGAACAGAGATAACACCTTGAGAAGAAACTTCGGGTGCATGTGGAGCACGACCGTGTTCCTGCAGAACCTCATATAAGGTGGGTCCACTACCAATGCCTAGATCTCCTTACCATGCAAGCTGACGTTAGTGCCACAGGAACACAATCTTCCAGGAGAGGTACCTCAGGTGGCATGTAGCCAGTGGCTCAAACGGTGGGGCCATCAGTTGTGACAGTCCCACGCTGAGGTCCCACTCTGCCACTGGAGGGTGGATGGGAGGTTTAGACCCCGCAGGAAGAGAGTCCAGAGGGGCTGAATGGAGAGGGGGGTCATACTCTCAATGAGCTGGTGGTGCGGAGCGAGCATGCTAAGGTGCACCCTAACAGAGTTGTACTAGTCCCGCCTGGGACAGGTGAAGTAAGTGTTGCAGCACAAGCTGCACAGAGCAGGAGAATGGGTTGACCTGCCACTCCGCACACCACACCGAGAATCTCCACCATTTGAAGGTGTAAGTTCATCTTGTGGAGGTCTTATGGGAGGCCAGGAGGACCTCCTCCACCTCTGCTGAGAGACTGAAAGTGGCCAAGGCTATCCTTTCAGCAGCCAGGCCACTAGCGTCAAAGACCCCAAGTTGGGGTGTAGGAGAGAGTCCTCCTCCTGTGACAGCAGACCCAGGGTACACTCCAGGGGAACCAGAAGTGCCGTGGATAGGCAAAGGAGCAGGGCGAACCATAGCTGTCTGGTTCACCAAGGGGCTATCAGTATCAGGGAGGCCCTGTCACACTGGACCTTGAACATGGTTTTGGCTATCAGCGGTGTGGGCGGGAAGGCGTAGAGAAGGCCTTCCATCCATAGGATGAGGAAGGCATCCGCCGCCACCTTGGAGGGGTCTTGCTGCCTGGAGCAGAAGCGGGGCAGCTTTGACTGGACTGGCAAAGAGGTCCAACAGTGGAATCCCTCAGAGCCGGAAGAGCCAACAGGCCACCCTGGGGTCCAGCCGTCACTCATGCAGCTGGAGGACCCTGCTTAGTCTGTCCACCAGGGCATTGTCCTGGCCTGGAAGATAAATGGCCCGCAAGAGCATTTTGTGGTGGCTCGTGTATGAGCAGATGTCCACTTACTCCTGGCAGAGGGTGTATGACACTGTGCCTCCCTGCTTGCTGATGTAGAACATCGCCACCTGATTGTCTTTCTGGACCAACACCAACTGGTATTGCAGGAGGTGATAGAAGGCCCGGAGGGCCAGGGATATGTCATGGAGCTCCAGGAGGTTCATCTACTGTAGGCTCTCCTTCTGCAACCAACTGCCCTGAGTGCAGAGGTTCTCGCAATGGGCTCCACAGCCCAGCAGGGAGGTATCTGTGGTGAGGGCCATCTGGGGAGCGGAGGCCTGTAGAGATGCTAGGGGACTTGCCGCCAGCCGAGGGAGTCGGCCAGTTGATAGGTCACCGCCACCCTGTCACGCAGCCAGCCTAAGGCCTGGATCCATTGGGAGCGGAAGCCCCATTGGACGATCCTCCTGTGGAGATGGGCATCTGGGGTGACATGAACTGTGGATGCCATGTGACCTAGCAGGCGGAGCAGTAGGTGGGCAGACACCGAGCGACAGTGCTGCATGACTGCGGTCAGCGCCCTGAGGCGGTCAGCTCTGCCCAGAGGGAGGAAGGCCCTGGCCGGAACGGTGTCCAGCTGTGCCCCTATAAACTCCAATGGTCCAACACAAAAGCAAGAAACCACATAAATTGCAAGAACCCAGTCCAAACGTGGTAAAAGGAGGACAACTACTTTACTGAATTGTACACAGGGGTACAATAGCCAAGCCGACCCGACATAGGCTGTGTTTCGGTTATGCTTTCATCAAGGGTGTTCTTGGCATACTAAAATCATAAAGGATAAATGAAAACTAAAATTAAAAAAATAAACCATTATTACAATGAAAAAAAAATAATAATGAAAGATAATAAATAATAAATAGTAAAACATGCTTATAAAACAGAACAAATAATAATAACTTAATATATATATAAATGACTCTAACACCACCAGAATAAATACATTAAAATGAAATCCAAATATAAAAGGAACAGCCATACATAAACAGAGGGTGTGTCATATATTCAAGGCTCTATAGCCAATAGCAAAATAATAGTCAAACATACACATAAAACAAGACAAATGTAATAATAGTTCAATATATGTGTAAATGACTCTAACATCAAAAATAACACTAGAATCAATACATTAAAATGAAATCCAATTATAAAAAGAACCACCATACATAAACAAAGGGTGTGACATGTAACCAAAGCTCTACCGTCAATAACAAGCAGGAAAAATAATCCCATATGTTGTCTTGTAAGCTAAAGGGAAAGAAGAGATGAGATCAGTACTACTGCTTATTCATAGAAAACAGGAGTGATCAGCATGAAATGAGGGTGCAAATGCCACCAAAAAATAAAGCACAAAAAGTAAATTACAAAAGAGTTTTGCTCATAGTTGTTTAAGAACCCAGAATATAATGACTTAATGAAATCATGTTTTTAGAACTAAATGCCACTTCAGTTCAAAATTGCAAAATGTGAAATTCCCACCACAGCACAAACCAAAAATAGTCAAATAACCAAAGTTTTGAAAAAGAACTGCTCAAAATGGTTTAAAAACCGAATGGCTAAATAAAATCATGATACTTAGCCTGCTGACCCTGTTGGGGAGCTGGGAAGGATGGGTACTGAGGGTAGTTTCAGTAAGCCTTCCTTTTCTTCGGGTAAAGGGGCTTTTTACCCAAAGCCTTCCGTTGGGAAGGGTCAGCGGTCTTCTTGGAGAGCCTGATCCTTATCAGGATCTTGGATTCCAACTCTGCTGCCTTGTCCATCCTGGGTTTGTTGAAGAGATTCTCTCCCTGGCAAGGGAAATCAAACAGATTGTCCTGAATGCACTGCTCCAGGTCGAAGGAATGTAGTCAAGCTTGGCGCCACGCACCAATGCCCGCCGCAGCTACTCTAGCCGCTGATTCGAAGCCGTCATAGGCTGCCTGAGTCATAAATTTGGAGCACTCTCTGACAGTCGAGGCCAAGATCTGGAACCGCTGGAGGGGTTCCTAGGAGAGACCAGCTGAGAACATGGTGAGCTCCTTCGCCAAGTCCCTCAGGTACATGCTCATGTACAGCTGGTAGGTCTGGATCCGGCCAATGAGCATTGAGCCCTGGAAGTATTTTCTGCCCAGGGCATCCATGGTGTGGGCCTCCCTATCCGGGGGAACCAAAGAGTGCATCTTCTGGCTCTTAAGCTGATGCATGGCCGACTCCACCACCATGGAACTTTGTGTCAGTTGGGCTTTCTGGGAGCCAGGGCTCCAGTGGACCCAGTACATAAAGTCCAGCCGTCTGCCCATTATGGACACCAATGCAGGGGTTTCCCACATCCAAAGGAGCAGCCATTTCAGGATCTGGGGAACAGGCACCGTGAGTGTCTCTTTTGGAAGAGCCTCGTACTGGAGGATCTCGAGGTCTTCCATCCGAGGATCCTCCTTTCACTCGGTGTCAAAAGCAAGGGCCTTAGCCATCTCCTGCACAAAGTCGAGGAAAGCCATGTCCTCGAGTGGGAACCAGCACCGAGACTCCGGGGGAGACAGGTCTGAGGGCACATCCCAGTGGCGGTGGGTGACCGGGGACTCCTCATCCTCAGTCTCCCAGTCCGACTCGTGGTCAGTGTAGTTGCTCACCTGTAACAGGTGTTCTCCGGAGACAGCAGGAATCAGTCCTCACATATGGGTGACGTCGGTGCTGATGGAGCCCTCATGCGGAGCAAATCCCCAGCTTTCAAAGAAAGCCTTTGGGAGTTGCCACCACACATGCGCGGTCCCCTTCCCGCCCAAGAGGGCCATCTTGCTCAGTCAAATGACATAGCTAAAAAGATGGCAAAAAGAACAAAATATAATAGGACTGCAACTCCAAGGGGAGGAGGGAGGGTCGTGAGGACTGATTCCTGCTATCCCCGGAGAACACCTGTTACAGGTGAGTAACTATGCTTTCTCCGGGAACAAGCAGGAAGTCAGTCCTCACATATGGGACTCCCCAGCTATAGGCTACTGAGAACCCATAGCTAAAACAGGCTCCCTCTACGAGAGCTGCAAGCAGCTGCAATAGAAATCCAAACTAAAGGAATAGCACTCCGGTAGCCTGAACACAGAAGGGTCGGAGGGCAGGAGTTGCCTAGACCTCGAAAAGGTTACGGAGTACAGCCTGGCCGAAGGCACTGTCCCGTCGGGATTCCCTGTCCAGGCAATAATGGGTTGCGAAGGTTTGACCCGAAGACCATGTGACGGCCCGGCGGATGTCTGCCAGAGGAACAGAGCACAAATGAGCCACTGATGCCACCATGGCCCTGACCCTATGGGCCATAACATGACCCTCCATTGGAAGCTCAGCTGCCTTGTATGCCCAGGCAATACAGTCTGCTACCCAGGTGGACAGCATACGCTTTGATACCGCCACCCCCAGCTTACTGGGGTCATAGGATACGAAAAGCTGAGAAGCCTTCCGAAGTGCTTGCATACGCTGGATACAGTCCAGGGTATGCAGGACCGTATCTGCCCGACTGGCATGCGGCCTGGGAAACAAGGTAGGCAGAACCACCTCCTGGTTGAGGTGGAACGAGGAGACCACTTTCGGAAGGAACATGGGGTGTGTGCGAAGCACCACCCAGTTCCTATAGAATCTGGTGTAAGGCCTTTCTGACACTAGGGCCTGGAGCTCACTCACCCTCCGGGTGGACGTGAGTGCTGCCAAGAAAACCACTTTCCAAGAGAGACAGCGTAGATGGCAGGTCGCCATCGGTTCAAAGGGCGGCCTAGTAAGCTGCCCTAATACCACATTCAGATCCCATTTGGTCACCGGGGGGGCGGACCAGGATTTCAAGAGAAGCAAGCCTCTCAGAAATCGAGAGACAAAAGGGGTGGGCGGAGAGAGGCTTCTCATCCAGTGGAAAGTGGTTCGCTGCAAGGGCACTGAGGTGCACTTTGACAGAGTTGAACTTGAGGCCCAAATCAGAGAGGTGGAGAAGGTATTGCAAAACCACCCCCACCAGACAAGAGAAAGGATCCACCTCCTGCTCCTCGCACCACAACGCAAATCTGCTCCACTTCAAGGCGTAGGTCCGTCTAGTCGATGGCCTCCGCGAAGCCAGCAAGACCTCCTCAATATTCCTTGGAAGGAGGAGCGGAGCGAGAATTACCCTTTCAGCAGCCACGCCATCAAGGTGAGGGAGCTGAGGTTGGGGTGCAGGAGAGAGCCCCCCTCCTGAGATAGGAGGTGCGGGGAGGGCCCCAAGGGAATGGGAGCCTCCACCGCTAGCTGCAGTAGAAGCGGGAACCAGGGTTGCCTGGGCCAACATGGGGCGATAAGGATGACCGAGGCTCTGTCCTGGAGAATCTTGAACAGAGTCGTAGCCACCAGAGGCGTCGGGGGAAATGCATACAGAAGGCCCGCCGACCATGATTCCAGAAATACATCTACAGCCACCCTGTCTGGGTGCGGCAACCGGGAGCAGAAACGGGGCAACTGGTGATTGTCCGGATTCGCAAATAGGTCCATCACCGGTAGCCCCCAGGTCTGGAAAAGCCAACTGACTACCCCGCAGTCCAGCTGCCATTCGTGGAGCTGGAGAATCCTGCTGAGCCTGTCGGCTAGCCAGTTGTCCTGGCCCGTCAGGTAGACTGCTCGGAGACGAATGCCATGACGGGCTGCGAACGAGCACAGGTCCAGGGTTTCCTGACATAGGGGACGGGACCCCGTACCACCCTGCTTGTTCACATAGAACATGGCCACCTGGTTGTCTGTCTGCACTAAGACAGGTTCGTGGGTCAGGAGCTGCCTGAAAAGCTTTAGGGCTAGGTGGATGGCACAGAGTTCCAAGAAATTGATTTGTTGGGTCCTCTCGCTCGGGGGCCAAACTCCCTGAGTACGGAAACCCTGGCAATGGGTCCCCAGCCCAGCAGGGATGCATCTGTGGGCAGGATCCTCTTGTGTAGAGGAGCCTGGAAAGGCATTCCCACCTCCAAGTGATGCGGTTGGAGCCACCAGGCCAGGGACCGTACCAGAAGCCTGGACACTTTGACCCTGTCTGGGAGGCGCCCTGTAGCCTGAGACCACTGGTCTCTGAGACACTATTGAGCGGTCCGCATATGGAGGCGGGCATCCAGAGTCACATGGACTGTGGAAGCCATGTGCCCGAGGAGGCGCAGTAATTGTCTTGCTGACACTACAGACCTGCGACTCACTTGTCCTGCCAGAGCCATAAGCCTGCTTGCCCTGTCTGAAGGCAGAAAGGCCTTTGCCTGAAGGGTGTTGATTCTGACTCCAATGAACTCCAGCTGTTGAGTCGGAGTGAGGCTGGACTTGGAGTAGTTGATTATGAACCCTAGGTGTTGCAGCACCTGGATGGTGCGAGTTGTGGTCTGGTGGACCTCGATGGCTGAAATGCCTCTGATGAGCCAGTCGTCGAGATAGGAGAAGACAAAGACCCCTTGGAGCCTGCGAAAGGTGGCAATCACTGCCAGGCACTTTGTGAACACCCTGGGGGCCGAGGAAAGGCCAAAGGGAACTACCCTGTACTTGTAGTGATTGCCCCCCACCACAAAGCACAGATATTGCCTGTAGCTTGAGTGTATTAGTATGTGTGTATACGCATCTTTTAGGTCTAAGGAGCATAGCCAGTCTCCCTGGTGGAGGTAAGGCAGCAATATCCCAAGGGAGAGTATCTTGAACGTCTCCCTCACCAGGAATTTGTTGAGGTTGCATAGGTCGAGGATGGGTCTGAGGCCTCCTCCTCTTTGGCACCAGAAAGTACCTGGAGTAGAAGCCCCTGCCCTGCAGGTGGTGGGGCACCGGTTCTACTGCCTGATCCTTGAGAAGACCTGCTAACTCCTTCAGAAGAAGGTCCCGGTGAAGGGGAGACCTGAGGGGGTCTCCTGGCAAATAATGAGGCAGCACCTGGGCTAGGTGAAGAAGAGAGCCCTCTCGGACCACCTATAAGGCCCAGGCATCAGTGGTAATGGCTGTCCACCTGTGGGCATACAAAACAAGCCAGCCTCCTGTGGTCTGCCTGTCTCCTGTTGGAAGAGGGGCCATGCTGCAGGAGTCAAAAGCCACTCTCAGCCGGTGCCTGGGGTTTGGGGGCTTTCTGCTTACGTGGGCCATGCCCCTGTCCCTTGGCCTGCTGCCCTTGTTGGGGAGCCAGGAGGCCTGATAATGGGCGTAACTTCAGTAAGCAGTACCCTTCCTTGGGTAAAAGGGCTTTTTATCCGAGCCCTTCTTGCAAGAAGGGGCAGAGGTCTTCTTGAAGAGCCGTGTCCTCGTCATGTACTCGGTCTCCATCTCTGCGGCCTTGTCGGTCAAGGATTTGCCAAAGAGATTCTCCCCTTGGCATGGGACATTGACCAACTTGTCCTGAACCCATTGTTCGAGGTCCGATGACTGCAGCCAAGCCTGGCGGCGTGCACCGATGACAGCCTTGGCTACCCAGGCCGCCGACTCGAACCCATCATTGGCCGCCTGAGACATAAACTTTGAGCACTCACGGATGCCTTTGGACAGGCCCCTGAAGTGCTGCAAAGGCTCCTCGGAGAGATCAGCCGAGAACCCGGTGAGTTCCTTCGCCAGGTCTCTCAGGTACATGCCCATATACAGCTGATATGCCTGGATTCGACAATTCAGCATTGCTCCCTGGAAGCACTTCCTGCCGAGGTCATCCAAGCTGTGGGCCTCCCTGCCGGGAGGCATCGAGGAGTGTGCCATCGAGGAGTGTGTCTTCTGGCTCTTCAGTCTGCGCATGGCCGATTCCACAACCATGGAGTTGTGCGGCAGTTGTGATTTCTTAAACCCAGGGCTCCGGCGGACTCGATACATCGAGTCGAGTCGTTTGCTGATCACCGGCGTCGACACCAGTGTCTACCACATACGGAGCATTAGTTGTTCCAGGATCGGAGGCACGGGTACAGTAAGGGCCTCCCAAGGGGGGAGGGCCTCATACTGCAGGATCTCGAGCTCGTCTGCTCGAGGATCTTCCTCAGACTCCGTGGGGAACGCCAAAGCCTTGGACATGTCCCACACGAAGTCCAAGAACCTCATGTCCTCCAGAGGGGACCTTCTCCAAGGCTTGAATACCGGGGGATCGAAAGGGACATCCCTATGTCAGCGGGTATCTGGGGACTCCTAGTCTTTGGTTTCCCATGCCGATGTCTCTGAGGAGGAAAGGAGGGGCTTGTCAGGCATTGAGGGCCCCGGTGCCGGCAGGCTCGGTGGCGATGACTTCGGTCCCAAAGAGGAGGCCAAGTGAGACCTTGGCCGAGGATCAACTCGAGCCCGAAAGGCCTCAAGGATCGGCTCGGCCTCTGGGGTCAACTTTCACATCGAGGGCCCGATGGTCGGGACGGAGGAATTGGACAGGCCAGCCATCAGTGCCCACTGCTGCTCCATGAAGGCAGTGAATCTGCGCTCCAAAGCCACCATTCTGGACTTGAGTCCGGAAGGCTCTGCAGCCGCCGGCTAAAGCCGGTTCTCTTGGAGGGGAAGTCCTCGATGAGGACAGTAGGTAATTGCCTCAGCTGATCCATTCTCCCAATGAGGAACCTTTCCCGGGCACTCCTTCTCCAAAGATCCAGGCCGGCGCTCGAGGCTCCGCGATAGGCCCCGGGAGGAGACGGGGCACTCTGAGCCATCCAGAGATGCCGCTTTCGAGGATTTCTTCTTCCTCTTGTGTTCCCTCAAGGGGGACCCCCTTTCCGAAGAACCTTGATGCTGCTCGGGCTCGGAATGTCCCCACCGAGAAGTGGAGGCCTCAGACGATGTCTGGGCTCTCGGACGCATGGGGGACTCCGAAAAAATCTTATCATGCTGCTGCTGGCGGCTCTTCAGGGCCTTGGAGGACATTTTCCTATACGGGTCACAAACTGTCGGGTCATGGTCGTGCGTATCAGTGAGGGACATCAGTTTCACGCACCGATCGCATTTCTTAAATCCTCCGGTAGGCATCGGGGGAAAAAGGGCCCCTGCAAGGTCAAAGACCCGGGCTGCCAGTGAAAAGAAAAAAAGACGCGCACGCCGCAAGTCAAAACTGACAAAAAACGAAAAGAGAGATGGACTCGATACTGGAGTACCAAGCCGAAGTTGGGAAGAGGTACCGGTGTCCAGTCGAAGGAAACAGGAAAAAAATCAAACTTTTTTCGGGGACACTATGGGCTACATCTGAAGGGCTCCGCGGAAAAAAGGAAACTGAGCAAGACGGCACCCTTGGGTGGGAAGGGGACCGCACATGCGTGGTGGCAACTCCCAAAGGCTTTCTCTGAAAGCTGGGGATTTGCTCCACATGAGGGCTCCGTCGGCACCGATGTCACCCATATCTGAGAACTGACTTCCTGCTTGTTCCCGGAGAAAGTAGAGCTATTGAGGGTGACCTGGGCTCCTGGGTCAAGTCTCGCACCCGGCGGCCCTGTGGTCTGAACCACGGGTGCTTAGTGGGGAAGACCTCGGCCCCGAGGACCGGGACTGAGATTGACACAGAGGGATCTCTCGAGGCCGATGGCACGCGAGGATTGGTTCAATCTCCGGGAAGTCCTTCGAGGTCGAGGACCCAGTGGTTGGGAATGATGACCTGGAGGAACCAGGCATCAGAGCCTGCTGCTGGGCCATGAAGGCAGACAAACTGCGCTCCAAGGCCGCCATTCTGGTCTTGAGGCCAGATGGCTCCACAACCTTCAGCACAGGCACCAAGGGTGTCCAGTCAGGTGACGGCTCCGTCAAGGGAGAGTCTTTGACCAGGATGGCCTCGGAGGTCCGAGGCCGATCCCCTGACACAGACTGCTCCCATCAGGGCACCTTTTGTTGGCCTCTCCTGACCAACGCCCTTGGCTTTGCACTGGTGACTGCGAGTCTGGGGCCCATGGGACTTCCCCACTTTCTCAGACTCGTCAGCCAACATGGCCTTCGAAGGCTTGCAGCTCTTTTTGTGGTCCTCCTCCAGGGTGCTCTGGCTCGAGGATCCATGGCACAGGGCTCTGAGGTGGCATGTCTTCCCGAGGTTCGGGGTCCCTTTAGGATTGACCCAAGAGGGCCCAACAATCATAAGCTGACAACAAGAACAATGGCCACATTGGTCATGACCTGGGGTTTCAACCATACATTCTTTAGGTACAAAATGGGTAACAATCTCTCCAATATTGAGTTCCGTTTATATGCTATCATGGGGAAATCAGAAAACAGTGGATAGAGGTGAAGGACCTCCCAATGAGATCTCATAATATTAACAATCTGCCGTGAAGCTGTAGAAAAAGGAAGAACACAGACTAGATAGTCAGGTTGTTCTTGGCAACTAAGGTATTCCAACAATAACTCATGATGGGCAAATTTAGCCTGTATATATGCTCAAGAGTTGGAAATGCGCAGCCAAACTGTGAGACTCCTCATGAAAAGCAGTATCAGAGGAGCAAATCCTGAGTGCTCAGAGGTACTGACTCATCCGTAAACTGGCACTTACGGAATAGGGGTGACAACTATGAAATTGCAGATAATTATTTCTTTTCACTGCTTTAAGGTATACACAAGTGTCAAAACCTGTCTCACAGATCTTAACATCTAAAAAATCAATTGTAACAGGATGGTATGACATTGTAAACTGCAGACTACTATATAACAAGTTGATCCAGTGCCTAAATTCCAATAAGGAATCTTCCGATGCAGACCAGAATAGCAGAACATCATCTAAATAGTGCTTCCAAATTACATGTTGAAAATAAGGAGAGTCATAAATAAACTGCTCTTCAAAATGGGCAGCATACAATGAGGCAACAGAGGGGGTAAGAGTGACCCCCATCACCATCCCATGCAGTTGCTCGTAAAACACCCCATCAAACCAGAAATAACTATGAAAAAATACCAACTCAGCCATTTGATGAAAAAATTCTAAAGGAATAGTCTGATCGAAACTCAGCTGAGATAATAGTATCACACGCTACTTACAAAGTTGCAAATTGTAGTATATGAGTGTAAAGTGCAGTTAAGTCCATAGATACCAAAAAAGTCATAGAATTACTATCAGATATTTCAGCTAATATATGTAAGACATGAGCAGTATCTTGTACATAGGACAGAATCTTCTTCAGGGTGGGATGCAAAAAATAGTCCAAAAATTAATGGCTCCAGAACAGATTTCTTAGTAGAAACAATAGTACATCCTGGTGGAATATGAACATCCTTTTGGATATTCGGCAGGAATGCTGTTATTAGTTGGCTGCTTTTTAAGATCTTAGCATTGATTGAATTGTATGTTGCTGATGTGGGGTTGGCTGTATTATGATTGTTAGAATGAAATGGATTTGTTTGAGGGCGATTGGTATGTTTGAAGTGATTTGATGTATTTGATTGGTTGGTATATTGTAGGGGGTAGTCTTGCTATCTTTATAATATTAGGCTGTATTAGCTGGTTTTATGTGTGTCTGGATGGATCCTAGCAAGACAGGCTCCTGAATTTTGCTTTTTCCCTGACGTGGATATGTATATAAAAATGTGATATTGCATTGGATATATTTGTATTACTACTACTACTACTGAGCATTTATATAGCGCTACAAGTCGTACGAAGCGCTGCACAGACATGTAGGAGACAGTCCCTGATCATCAGAGCTTACAATCTAGTCAAGACAAATACAGAAGGTGTAGGCAGGGATAAAGCAAGGGGAAAAAAAGGAGATCAGGTGAGTCAAGATCCAAAAGCAGCAGCAAAGAGGTGAGTTTTCAGCCTGGATTTGAAGAGGGTTAGAGAAGGTGCCTGGCGTACAGACACAGGTAGTTTGTTCTAGGCGTAAGGCGCAGCAAGGTGAAAGAAGTGAAGTCTGGAGTTAGCAGTAGAAGAGAAGGGCACAGATAGAAGCAGTTTGCTAGAAGAGCGGAGTTCCCGAGGGGGGATGTAAGGAGAGATAAGAGAAGAAAGGTAGTGAGGAGCCGCAGAGTGAATGCATTTATAGGTCAGCAGGAGAAGTTTGAACTGGATGCGGAAACGGATATGGAGCCAATGAAGTGACTTGAGAAGAGGAGTAATATGGGCATGACGAGGCTGGCGGAAGATTAGCTGTGCAGCAGCGTGTTGAACAGATTGAAGGGTAGAGAGATGATTCAAAGGGAGACCAGCAAGGAGTAGGTTACAGTAGTCAAGACGGGAGGTGATTAAGGAGTGGATAAGCGTTTTAGTAGTGTGTTCAGAAAGGAATGGGCGGATTTTGCTGATGTTATAGAGAAAGAAACGGCAGGTCTTAGCTATCAGATGGATATGTGAGGAGAAAAAGAGAGAAGAGTCAAAGACAACCCCCAGATTGCGGGCTGAGGAAACAGGAAGGAATACAGAGTTATCCACAGAGACTGAGAAAGGAGGAAGAGGAGGGGAGGTTTTAGGGGGAAAGATAAGAAGTTCAGTCTTGGCCATGTTCAGTTTCAAGCGGCGGTGAGACATCCAGGCAGCAATGTCGGAAAGGCAGGCAGAGATCCGGGTCTGGATTGCTGGAGAGATTTCAGGCGTAGAGAGGTAGATCTGGGAGTCATCAGCATACAGATGGTACTGAAAGTCATGGGAAAAGTTAAGCGCACCAAGGGACTGGGTAGAGAGAGAGAAAAGGAGCATATCCAAGACAGATCCTTGGGGTACACCAACTGGGAGCGGGGTAGCAGAGGAGGAGGAGCCACCAGAACACACACTGAAAGAGTGATGGGAGAGATAGGAGAACCAGGATAGTACAGAGCCCCTAAAACCAAGCAAGGACAGGGTATCGAGGAGAAGGTTGTGGTCAACTGTGTCAAAAGCAGCAGAGAGGCCAAGGATGAGGACAGAGTAAACGCCCTTGGATTTTGCCAGGAACAAGTCACTGGAGACTTTGGCAAGAGCCGTTTCAGTAGAGTGTAAAGGACGAAAGCCAGACTGTAAGGGATCCAGGAGGGCATGAGAGGAGAGGAAGTCGAGACAGCGGCGGTGAAACGCATGCTCAAGTAGTTTAGAAATGAAGGGAAGGAGAGAGATGGGTCGATAATTAGGACAGGTGGGATCAAGTGAGGGTTTCTTGAGGAGAGGTGTGACCACAGCATGCTTGAAGTCTGCAGGGTCGTTGCAGTGGAGAACGATAGGTTGAGAATATGAAAGATGGAAGGGACAACAGTGGAGGAGATGGGGCTTAGGAGATGGGTGGGGATAGAATCAGAGGAGCAGGTGGTGAGTTTGGAGGAAGAAAGAAGGTATGCGGTTTCCTCTTCAAAGATCACAGGAAAGGAAGAGAGGGTAGCAGAGGTGGGGGGGGGGAAGAGTTGGGAGTGAAGAGGAGGGGGAGGGGGAAGTAGCTGACTTTGTGGGGAATTGGAGGGTGATTTTGTGGATTTTGTCATGGAAATAGTCAGTCAGGGTTTGGGCAGAAGGGGAGGGAGGTATCAGGGGCAGAAGACAGCTAAGAGTAGTAAAGAGATGGCGAGGATCAGAGGCAAGAGAGTTAGTCAGATGGACATAGTAGTCTTGTTTGGCAAGAGTTATGGCTGACTGGAAGGAGACAAGCATGAATTTGAAGTGTAGGAAGTCTGCAGTGGAGCGGGATTTGAGCCAAGCACGCTCAGCAGAATGGGCACAGGAACGTATATAGCGGGTAGTAGATGAAAGCCAGGGCTGGGGTGCAGAATGTCTCACAGGACGTGGCATGGGAAGAGCGAGAGCATCCAGAGCCGAGGAGAGTGTAGCATTATAGGAAGTCACTGCCTTGTCAAAAGACGTAGATGACATAGTGGAAGAAAGAGATGAAGAAATAGTGGAAGAGAGAGCCAAGGGATCAATAGCATGAAGATTTCTAAATAGGATGGAGGAGACAGGACAAGGATGAGGCAGCGGGTGATGAAGATTAAAGCTTAAAAGGTGATGGTCAGATAAGGGAAGAACTGAGCTACAGAAGTTCGAGGGTAGGCAACTAGAGAAAAATATCAGGTCAAGACAGTGGCCATGCTGGTGAGTGGGGGCAGTGGAACAAAGTTGGAGGTCAAATGAGGAGTAAGGGAGAGGAGCTTTAAAGCATACGGATCAGAGGGGTTATCGACATGAATGTTAAAATCCCCAAGAATAAGAGTCGGGAGAGAGAAATCCTGAAAGAAGGAAAGCCACGAGTCAAAGTCAGTGAGAAAGGTAGAAGGAGACTTCTCAGGAGGTCGATAAATAACAGCTACCCGGAGAGGAAGTGGAGTGAAAAGGCGGATGGAGTGGACTTCAAAAGAGAGAAAGGGGTGAGACTGAGGCAGCAGGAGGGGTTGGAATTGGCAAGAGGGAGAAAGTAGAAGCCCAACACCACCACCACGGCCAGTAGGATGAGGCGTGTGGGAGAACTGATAGCCCCCATGACAGAGAGCAGCAGTAGATGCAGTATCATCTGGGTGGATCCAGGTCTCAGTTAGAGCAAGAAGATGTAGAGCATTAGAGATAAAGAGATCATGAGTAAAAGCAAGTTTATTAGAGACAGAGTGTGCATTCCACAAGGCACATGAGAAAGGGAGAGTGGAAGGGGAAAAGAGGGGGATATGGATAAGATTAGAGATGTTGCGTGAAGATCTCTTCTCAGAGTGAGACAGAAGTCTAGGGGGGCCAAGATTGGGGTTGATATCTCCAGATGAGAGAAGGAGAAGGAGTAGCAGAGTACGGGGTAGAGAGGAGACAGTACGGCGGAAGCGAGGGTGAGGTTGCCTTAGAGAGAGAGGAGATGGTTGAATGACAGGGAGAAAGTGATGAAGCTCAAGAGCTGATGATAGGGTAGGAGACAGAATGGAGGGGGAAGTGAGGACATGAAAGGGGAGATAAGGAGTGAAGGTGCTGGTAAGAGGAGAAACAATTAGGGAGTATGAAGAAGAGGAAGACACTAATGAGGAGCCATTGAATGTCTTGAGCTGTAATCTGCCTGGTTGTTTGAAGGGAATTATTTGGGTCATAGTGGAATTTATTTATGCTGTTATATAGCTTAATCCTGTGGACTGATGATGAATCTTATATATCTGGTCCAATAGCTTGCATATTCTGGGCTTGGGTCCAATAAAATTTAAAATTTGATTTAAAATATTTTTTGATTCGAGAAGGTTTTCGTATTGGTTATTGGATGCATTACTCTTCCATACCTTAAGTTATCATATTTTTGGATTTTTCAATTAGCCAAATAAACTCAGACATCCTATACTGTACTTGCCTCAAATACATAAACGGAAACCCATACTGGCAGTGTTGGAAATATATTAAGAAAGCTGACCAAAGAAATCATTTTTACACTGGTGGTGCGTACCAAACAGGACAAGTTCACCTTTTCCCAATTATGGAGGTCCCTATTTGCGGCACAGTTCTCTCATGGTTATTTATTTATTTTTATTTAACATCTTTTTTATACAGTCTTTCTACAAGTCAAGATGATTTACAGGGAACTCAATGCATTCAAACAAAATTGATAAAAGAGGTGTGAGTTACATTTAACATTAAGATAGTTAAGTTTAAGGTATATAGATTATAAAATGTATATAGTAACAAAAGCAAGAAATGCATTGATGAAGGTTAACTCAACTTATGTACAATAATATGGACCAGAGGATCTTGGTGCTTGACATGTGATGGGTTAGTCCTAGTGGGGGTCTGCCCCGTAGAATTCAAGGAATAGCGGCGTGCTCCATCGGGCGCATCAGCGCTGCACATGCCGCCAACAGAGCACAAGGGCAATCAGCCCTTTAAAGCGGCATGCTCCATTGGGTGCATCAGCGCTGCACACGCCGCCAACGGAGCACAAGGGCAGTCAGCCCTTTAAAGCGGCGTGCTCCATCGGGTGCATCAACGCTGCACACGCCGCCAACAGAGCACAAGGGCAGTTGGCCCTTTAAAGCGGTGTGCTCCATCAAGCACATCAGCGCTGCACACGCCGCCAATGGAGCACAAGGGCAGTTAGCCCTTTAAAGCGGTGTGCTCCATTGGGCGCATCAGCGCTGCACACGCTGCCAACGGAGCACAAGTGCAGTTGGCCCTTTAAAGCGGCGTGCTCCATTGGGCGCATCAGCGCTGCACACGCCGCCAATGGAGCACAAGGGCAGTTAGCCCTTTAAAGCGGTGTGCTCCATTGGGCGCATCAGCGCTGCACACGCTGCCAACGGAGCACAAGTGCAGTTGGCCCTTTAAAGCGGCGTGCTCCATTGGGCGCATCAGCGCTGCACACGCTGCCAACGGAGCACAAGTGCAGTTGGCCCTTTAAAGCGGCGTGCTCTATCGGGCGCATCAGCGCTGCACACGCTGCCAATGGAGCACAAGGGCAGTCGGCCCTTTAAAGCGGCATGCTCCATCGGGCACATCAGCGCTGCACACGCCGCCAACGGAGCACAAGGGCAGTCGGCCCTTTAATGCGGCGTGCTCCATCGGGCGTGCCCGCGCCTGGTGGGCCCATGCCTGAGGGCCTCGCCAGAGGGCCCTTTGGCATGGCCCTTAGGCGCGAGCCCGAGGGGCACTCTGGCGTGAGCCATTAACCATGCTCCTCCAAATCTCCGTAGCTGCTGGGGGCCGAGCAGGCACGATCGCTCCTCCACACTTCGCCTCCTGACTTCAACCATCTCACGAACACCACCCCATTACCTTCAAGTAACTCTGCTTTGGACTTGCTTCCCACTGCTGGCATTGATCTTCCTTTCCATTACCCGCTTAGAACTTGCTACCCACTGCCTGCATAGAACTGCTACTCATTGTTTGCATAGAACTGCTACCCATTGTTTGCACAGAACTGCTACCCATTGTTTGCATAGAACTGCTACCCACTATCTGCATAGAACTGCTACCCGTTGTTGCATAGAAATTGTTGCCCATTGCCATGGCCCCACATCACATTGTCTTTCTCTTCCTCATCCTCCCCAACTGCCTCTCCTCCTACCAACACACTCCTTCCTCTCTCCCCTACACTCCCCCACCTTCCTCACTTTTCCCTCCATTCTGTCCTCTTACCTAGCATCTGCTCTTGAGCTTCAGCACACCATCCCCCACATTCAACCAACCCCTCTCTTTCTAAGGCAACCCCACCCTTGCTTCCGCCATACCGTCTCCACTTTACCATGCTCTCTACTACTCCTTCTCCTTTTCTCATCATTTAACATCAACTCCAATCCTGGCCCCCCTCAATTTCTCTCTCACACTAAAAAGAGTTCCTCACAAACCTTATCTAATCTCATCCACATCCCGCTCCTCCCCCAATCACTTTATCTTTATTAAACACTTTATATACCGCCCTTGTCGAAACGTGAGGGCGGTTTACAATAAAAACAAAATATAAATGCTAGCGTCGAAAAAGAAAGGAACTCCAATAAAATAAAGGAAAGACTGACCAAAGAGGCCACTAAAGACAGACAAACAATAAACAATAACTAGACAGAACTGAAAGGTCACTAGGGACAGACAAAATGATAACTAGACAGGACTGCTGGGAGGGAGGTCATAAGCCTGTTGGAACAAATGTGTTTTCAATAGGTTTTTGAAATTATGATAGGAGGGTTCTAACCGGAGAGAAGGTGGCAGAGAATACCAAAGTGAGGGTCCAAGAAAAAAGAATGCGGCGTGATGTGTCTGTTCTAAATGGGCTTGTGCAGGGGAAGGAAGAGACAGTCGATTGGCATGCAGGGTGCGGAGCTGATGATAGGGAGTGTGGAGGGAAACAAGGTTTGCTAGATACTGAGGATTTGATGTATGGATGACTCTATGAGTTAGAATGAGGAGCTTATATTTGAACCTAAAACGAAGTGGGAGCCAGTGAAGGCGACACAGAAGAGGAGTTACATGATCGGATTTTCGAGCGAAAGTGACAAATCGAGCAGCTGCATTCTGTAAAAGAATACAGAGATATCAATCCCAACCTTATCTCCAAAAAGAAAACCTCACATAACCTATCTGATACAATCAATATCACCCCTCATTCAACCCTCACTTCCCTTCCCTCAAGTCCCTCTTGGAGGGCACACACACCCAGACATATCCACCCGCACTCTGCTCCCTCTAAATCTCTGCACTTCTCTAGAAATAAAGCCTCACGTTACTCTGATAAGAAATCCTCACGTAACTTATCTAACCTTATCCATATCCCTCTCCTTTCCCCCTCCGCTCTCCCGTTTTCATGTGCCCTATGGAAAGCATGTTCAGTCACTAAGAAACTTCCTTTTACTCATATCTCTTTATCTCTAATGCCCTACACCTTCTTGCCCTAACTGAGACCTGGCTCCCCCCAGATGACACCGTATCCATTGCTTCTCTCTGCTATGGGGGTTACCAGTTCTCCCATACACCTCGATCTACTGGTCGCGGTGGTGGTGTTGGTCTCCTACTTTCTCCCTCCTGCCAATTCCAACCCCTCCTGCTACCTCAGTCACCCTACCCTCTCCTTTGAAGTCCACTCCATTCGCCTCCTCATACCACTTCCTCTCCGTGTTGCTGTTATTTATCACCCACCCGACAAATCCCAATCAACCTTCCTCACCGACTTCAACTCCTGGCTCTCCGCCTTTCTGGATCCCTCTTCCCCCAATCTTATTCTTGGCGATTTTAACATTCATGTCAACAACCCCTCCGACCCCCATGCCTCAAAGTTCCTCGCCCTCATCTCCTCGAACGACCTCCAACTTTGCTTCACCGCACCCACCCACCTACACGGCCACTGCCTTGACCTAATACTCTTCTCTAATTCCTCTCCCTCAAACTTCCGCAACTCAATCCTTCCCTCATCTGACCATCACCTTTTAACCTTTACTCTTCAGCTTCCGCCGTCTCAACCTCGTCCTGTCTCCTCCGACCTTTTTAGAAACCTCCATACTATTGATCCCCTGACTCTCTCCTCCACCATTTCTCCTTCTCTTTCCTCCATTACATCCTCCAAGTCCGTCGATGAGGCACTATCTTCCTACAATGCTATACTATCCTCAGCCCTTGACACTCTTGCCCACCCACCCCACATCCAGTCATACGATCTACTCCCCAGCCCTGGCTTTCGCCCACAACCCTCTATCTACGCACCTGTGCACGTTCTGCCGAGAGTGCTTGGTCCAAATCCTGCTCCCCGGAGGACCTTCTACACTTCAAATTCATGCTTGGCTCCTTCCAGTCAGCCATAGCGCTTGCCAAACAAGACTACTACATCCACCTGACCAACTCCCTTGCCTCTGATCCTCGCTGTCTCTTTAATACCCTCAATTCTCTCCTCAAGGTCCCCCCGCCCCTGGTCCTGCCCTCCTTTCCTGCCCAAACCCTAGCCGACTACTTCCATGACAAAATCCATAAGATTACCCTCCAATTCCCCACCCCCTCACCTACCTCCCCCCCTCATCAATTCTCCCCCTCATCCGTACTTCCTTTGCTACACTCTCCTCCTTCCCTCCGATCTCTGAAGAAGAAACCGTACTCCTTACCTCCTCCAAACCCACCACCTGTTCATCTGACCCTATCCCCACACATCTCCTACACCCCATCTCCCCCACCATTGTAACCCCATCTCTCATATCCTCAACCTTTCACTCTCCACTGCAACTGTCCCCGTTGACTTCAAACATGCTGTTGTCACACCCCTCCTCAAGAAACCCTCACTCGATCCCACATGCCCTTCTAACTATCGACCCATCTCCCTCCTTCCCTTCATATCCAAACTACTAGAACGAGCCGTCCACTGCCACTGCCTCGACTTCCTCACCTCCCAGGACCTCCTGGACCCACTACAATCCGGCTTCCGTCCCTTACACTCCACTGAAAGTGCTCTCACAAGAGTCTCCAATGACCTGTTCCTGGCTAAATCTAAGGGCCTCTACTCTGTCCTCATCCTTCTTGATCTCTCCGCTGCCTTTGACACCGTTGACCACAATCTTCTCCTCACCACCCTCTCCTCCCTTGGCTTCAAGGACCTGGTACTATCCTGGTTCTCCTCCTACCTCTCCCATCGCTCATTCAGTGTATGCTCTGGTGGCTCCTCCTCCTCCCCTACCCCGCTCCATGTAGCTGTACCCCAGGGATCCGTCTTGGGCCCCCTCCTTTTCTCTCTCTACACCCAAGCCCTTGGCGCGCTTATCTCCTCCCACGGCTTTCAGTACCATCTTTATGCCGATGACTCCCAAATCTACCTCTCTACACCTAATATTTCTCCAGCAATCCAGTCCAAGATCTCTGCCTGCCTCTCCAACATTGCTGCCTGGATGTCTCATCGCCGATTGAAATTGAACATGGCCAAGACTGAACGCCTTGTCTTTCCTCCCAACTTCTCCCCTCCTCTTCCCCATTTCTCAGTCTATGTGGACGGAGCTACTATCCTTCCTGTTCCCTTGGCCCACAACCTAGGGGCTATCTTTGATACCTCTCTCTCCTTCTCCGCACATATCCAGCTTGTAGCCAAGATCTGCCGCTTCTTTCTCTACAACATTAGCAAAATCTGCCCCTTCCTCTCTGAACATACCACCAAAACGCTTATCCACTCTTTAATCTCCTCTCGCCTCGATTATAGCAACCTACTCCTTGCTGGTCTCCCCGTCAGCCACCTTCTTCCCCTTCAATCTATACAAAATCACGCTGCTTGACTAATCTTCCGCCAGTCTCGCCATGCCCACATTACTTCTCTTCTCAAGTCACTTCACTGGCTCCCTATCCAATTCCGCATCCAATTCAAACTTCTACTACTGACTTATAAATGCATTCACTCTACGGCCCCTCAATACCTCTCATCTCTTATCTCTCCCTCCATCCCCTCTCGGAACCTGCGCTCTGCTAGCAAATTACTTCTATCTATGCCTTTCACCCACACTGCTAACTCCCGACTTCACTCCGTTCACCTTGCTGCACCTCACACCTGGAACAGCCTACCTGTGTCTATACGCCAGGCACCCTCCCTGGCCCTCTTCAAATCTAGGTTGAAGACCCACCTCTTCACCGTCGCTTTCAGATCCTGACTTCTATCCTTATCTTATCTTAACCCACGTCACTCTCATGACCAAATTGTATAGACCATACCGTACCTTGCACTAAACCGACCAATGCTCTGTAATGTTCTGACTAGATTGTAAGCGCCGATCAGCATGACTCTGATGGGCAAGGACTGTCTCTTGTATACTGGCCACCTCTTGTAGGTTAGCTGTACAGCGCTGCGCACGTGGCGCTCTATCTTTATCTTTATTGGTTCATTTAATACACCGCTCTTTACCAGTGGCACCAGAGCGGTGTACAATAACAAAATATATGAGCTGCTGAAAAAGGAAAAGGAACACCATATGGAATTAAGAAAAAGGATAGAGTGGAGAGGACGAATAAAGTAACAGACAGAACAAAACAAATAGTAGTAAATAGTGGCAAATAGTAGTAAATAGTTGTAGTAGCTTTCAGAAATCTTCCATAGATTTAATGGTCCTTATATGAGGTGGTAGAGCATTCCATAAGTTTGGGGCATAGAGAGAGAATGCCCTATATTGTTTGTTCTTTTGCTTCTGGAGAGTTTTTTTGGTGGTATATCCAGAAGGTTGAGTGTATTACGTCTTCTTGGCCTATTATTCATAGGTTTCCTTAGTAGTCTGAAGACACTTGGCTGACTAGTTGTTTATCACTTTGTATGTATTAAGGATTACTTTGTACTTGATTCTTGATATGATGGGTAGCCAGTATAGCTGCTTGAGGATTGGGGTGATGTGAGTCTGACGAGAGGTCCTTGTTCCTGTGTGACAGTTCCTTTCAGATCAGCATCCACAACGACATATCATCTCCACATGATCTCCTATGTGTTGTTCTGCAAGGGTTGACCTTCTCGCTCCTACTCTAATATTTTCTTAAGCCCCCTTGTTATGCTGATACAGAGTCTGGGAATCTCTAACTACATTTATGCAGACGATATTCTGCTCCTGTTCTCCGCGGATGAGCTCTCTCCAGACCTCTCCCCTGTCAATGCTTGCTTAGATAGCATTGCAACATGGTTGCAAACTAATTTGCTTAAGCTCAACCCATCTAAATCAATAGCTATGTGGTTCATGGGGTCCCAGAATGGCCTAACCCTTTCCCCTATCTTGGAGGGTGTCTCGGTGACATTATAGTCTACCCTCCGTTATTTACGCATACTACTGGATTCAGAACTCTCTTTCAGCTAGCACATGTCATCAAGTCATCTTTCATAGTAACATAATATATGACGGCAGATAAAGACCAGTATGGTCCATCTAGTCTGTCAAGCAAGGTAGTAAGAGTAGGTGCATCTGCCGCTCCGTGCAGGTCACCCCTCCCCATGCCTTTTGTACCCACCGCTCCGTGTAGGTCACCTCTATTTGTTGAGATATAAGAGAAAGTTATGTTAATTTTTATTTTATCCTGTTGCTATAAAGGGATCCTCTGTGTCTGTCCTATGACATTTTGAATTCTGTCACTGTATTTGCCCCCACCACTTCCACCGGGAGGGCATTTCAAGCATCCATCACCCTTTCAGTGAAAAAGTATTTCCTGACGTTGCCTTTCAGTTTATCCCCTTGCAACATCATGTTATGCCCTCTAGTTTTACAGCTTCCCCGTCTTTGGAAGAGGTTTGTTTGTCTTTCTTCGCACTACGCCATTTTTGAGCCATTCAACTGTACCTGGATGTCAGCACAAATTACCGTTCTGTGCCACTCAGTGATCCCCAGGCTGGATTACTGCAATATCTTCTACATGGGGCTCCCCTAGTACCAGCTTAGTTGCTTACCAATGATACAAAACATGGCCATACACATTCTTACCCATGCACGGAAGTTCGATCATGCCGCCCCTTTGCTTAAAAACCAAAATTAGAGTGAAAACTTGAAATCCCTGAGCAAAAAAACGTATGTTGGAAGATTAGCCTTGAGAGAAACCCCTCTCATGGCGTTCCTTCCTTTTTAATCAATTTTATTGGTTCTTGATTACAGAACATATTTTGTGAGACAAAGCACACCAATAGTGCCTCTACACACCACCACACCAAAAAGAATCATCAATTATGAAAAACATTAGCATTAATAGCCTTAGAAAACAAAATTCCTTTCAGCAGGAATAAAACTGGATAAGCAACTGCTTGTACTTATCTGAACCGCCTATGCTCTGACCCTATTCAAGACTAAGAGCTCAGAAAAGGAAAATGCTGTTCGTGGCTTCGCAGCAATGAAGAAAACGAACACAGCACTGCGTTTAGGGCAGACACATCTCTTTTGCCCTGTTTCAATGCTCAAGCCGCTGCGACACCAAAATGGCCCCCAAAAAACTTTTCAGACGCCAAAAGAAACTCAGGCAGATGTTGTGCCACATAGTGCTAGGAACCAATAGAAGAACAACTAAAACAACCAATCACAATAAACCACCATTGGCTCCCTATCAGTTCTCGTATTCTGTTCAAAGTTCTGAAACTTACTCGAGTTTCAGAAAGCCATACACGATGCAGCTCCCGAATACCTCTTCTCCTTAGTCACACTATACGCCCCAGCTAGGGCACTTTGTTCCATGTATGGTTACCAACTACATATTCCCTCCCCCGCCATAGTCAAATATGAGCTCATTCAGAGAACTGTCTTCTTTGTTGCAGCCCCTGCTTTGTGGAATAGACTGCCCACCCCTCTTTCTATAGAACAAAATTTCAAAAGCTTTAAGGCAGCACTAAAAACATACTTATTTGAGGCTGTGTTTGGACTTTCGATGACTAACTACTGAGGTGCTCTTTCTCGTCTTGGGCTTGGCAGGGCCAATCTTCCAACCTTCCCCCCCTACCTTCCTCCCTTAACTCTTTCCCCTACCTTTTCCTGTATCCTAGGACTATTTCTCCCTCCTCATGGCTATCATGCAGGGAATGAAGCCGGAAGCGACCCTGCAAGCTCTCCAGAATACATAGTAACATAATATATGATGGCAGATAAAGACCATTATGGTCCATCTAGTCTGCCCAGTAAGGTGGTTAGAGTAAGTGTACACGTCGCTCCGTGCAGGACATCCCTCTCTATTTGTTGAAGTATAAGAAATAGTTGTTTATTTTGATATTATCCTCTTGCTATAAAGGGATCCTCTGTGTCTGTCCCATGCCATTTTGAATTCCGTCACTGTATTTGCCCCCAGCGCTTTAATTGGGAAGGCATTCCAAGCATCCATGACATTTTCAGTGAAAAAGTATTTCCTGATATTATTTTTAAGTTTACCTCCTTGCAGCTTCATTTTATGCACTCTAGTTTTATAGCTTCCCCTTCTTTGAAAAAGGTTTGTTACTAGTGATACCTTCACAGGGATAAACTCCAAAACGTATAAAGCAGCCATGGCATCCTGAATAAGGAAGGAAAGCTCTTCCTTGTGAAACAGGCAGATCACTGATGGATCCTCACCTTCCACCAGGGGAAGGTCCCCTTCCTTCTCTGACTCACCCACTGAATAAAGAGAATTCTCTTCTTCATCCCAGCCACTCCTCATAAGCGAAAAGGCAGGGCAGGGGCGTTTTACCCCCTTGATGCCAACAGGAGAGACAGAGGGCTCAAATGTCTCCATAAGGGAGGCTGGGGCCTCCACTCCCACAAGTGGGGTTGCCATGTAGCTAACAGAGACTGAAATCAGTTTGTGAACTCTTTCAGCAGCTGCTGCTCAAAGCTGGCTGAGAAGTGACCCTGGGGCCCTAGAGGGCCCAGACAGACTGCCGGCTAGAGCTTGCATCCTTCTGATCACATTCCCCTCTGCAGAGACATGGCTGCTAGTCCTGCCACCAGGAAAATCGTGGGAGAAGCAGCAGAGGTATAGGGGGTCTCAACTTTACTTAAAAACCCCTCTAAAAAAAACAGACCCCCAAAGCATCCACATCGCACTTGGAGCAAGAGGAGCCTGCACTGGAGGTCACCCAACAGGAACTACCTGAAGTACAGCACCATACACCCAACACTGTGGCAGAGCTCCATGAGGTTAAAAGAAAAAAAATGATGAAAACAGCCTGACAGAAAAGAAAAACCATGGTGGAAAAGGAAACATCGAAAGTGAATGCCAGCACCTGTCAGGTCAGCTGGCTGGCAAAACAAGAAGGGATGCCCCAGCCACCCCTGCAGGCCCGGCTGTCTCAGAGAAGCTTTCTTCTTTTTTAATTTAATTTTTTTTTTTTTTTTAACATTGAAGCCGCTCTATTGCAAGCAGCAAAAGAGAGCAAACTGAAAAAACAGCATTAAGGAAAGAGACAAAATACACAAATGCATGCAGATAAAAGGACAGCAAGAGGGAAGGGAGGCCTAGGCCCATCCCCCTCAGGTTTCCTATGGTTTCATCTTGTTCACTCTCTGACCCACCAGTGCTGGAACCCATGGGCAGCTGTTGGCTCAAGGAGACAAGGATGTACCCGAGCTTCGAGCAAATGTTGTGCCTACAGGTCTCGATCACTCAGGCCAAAGGAGACAGATCTATCTGCACTGCTGCACCAGTTCACATACCTTGCCACCTGTTGGAGGCAGACAATCCTGACTTCTCTCAGTGCTGCTGCACCAGTGGATATACTAGTGATGTCAGCACTGAAAATTACCCTAGTCTGCCTCCACCTGCTGGATGGGGAGCATAACCCATTCATCTGAACTAGTCTAGCAAGTGATAAGGAAAGGAGGCTTTTCTGCAAGGTAGGAACATATCAGACCAATGAAAAAAGTATAGAAGGTCACAACTGGTCCCATGAATACAGACATTTTGCAAGAGAAAAAACGAATATAATGTTTTGGAGGAGAAGAATTTCAGGAGATAATATCAGGAAAATTCACTAAAATGGCACCAAGCTATTATAGTAGTTATGTTTTACCTCTTGGATTATTTAATGTAACTATTAAATGAACTTTCACGTAATACTTTCTCAGTAAATAACTTCTGATGAATCTGAATTGCAAGCTGTGTGTGTGTGTGGACTGCTACTCTGCCACAGTGCAAAACAAGATGAATGAGCCAATTTTCAAATTCAATTACTTTGAGGTTTGGTGAGCACTGGGTTCAAGACCTTTGCTGTGAATGAGATGTATACCTTATTCTCCCACACAACTGGATAATGGATGAATGACTGTTCCACAGACTACACAGCAACACTCAGGCTGCACCTGCATCCTGAACCCTAGGATGAAAAGAAGATCCCCAACTCCAAATTCATTCCCACCCGGCTCTTTAGGTTGAACCCTAATGGCTGCCATAAGCAAGAGAACTATACCCTTCCCTTGAAAACCTTGTCTTCATTTTGCTTAATTTGGCCTCATTTATGGAATTAGTTCTCTTTCTTGTCTAAACCTATTTTATATATAGTGATCTTTGCTACAGTAAATTTTCTGATATGGTAAAGATGATCATTCATGTTGGATCCTGAAATAGAGCACCAAGAGACTAAAGAGGAGAAACCTCAGGACGTGGATGTGGGACACAGAAAAATGCTAGAGTACTTTTATGTCTTACCTGGTAACGGCACACCTGCAAAGCTGTTGCTGAGTGCCTGACGGAGGGTGTCCAAGTGTTGCTGCAGCACTACATTTCGGCTACGTTCCTGGATCACGTCCACTTCCAATTTCTCCACAGCAGTGCGCATGCTCTCCACGTGTTTCTGCAGCGCTGCATTTCTTTCCTCATATTCCATGTTAGATTTCCTTAGCTGCCGCAGTTCAGCTTCCCGAGCTGCAAACAAGAGAGGTCAAAGCTAAGAATTTCATAAACACAAAATTAACATGACATACCAGCCACTCTCACTGACTGTTCTGTCCATGAAATGGGACTGGCCAAATGATCATGGCCACTAGGTCAGACCCCAACAGACTGAGGAAACTGCATCCTCTCATGCCCAGTATCCCATGGACTACAGGCAGGCTTGTGAACTTTGCTACAATCAACTAGGTTGATTTTCAGTGGCACTTATCCAGTTAGTGGAATAAGTTCCCCGTCTAAGCCGTCAGCTCTGGACATACAGGGCTGACATTGGAATCAGCCCTGTACGTCCAAGGCCAACAACTGCCCACCGCCCGCCCTAACGCTGCCCCCACTCCGCCTCAACGGGATGTCCATCCCTGCTATTCGTGGCTCAGAATGATCCCCTATCTGTATAGCAGCAATATTCAGCACCACTATATGAATAACTATCCGGATAACTTAGGACAGCTTTTTTGCTGTCCTGAGGCTATCTGGACAGACTATCCATAGAGTGGTTTGAATTTCACCGCTATATGGATAGCAGCGACACTGCCCACAGTATCTGAATATTCAGGGTTGGCCATTATCTCGATACGATGCTGAATATGCAGAATAATTTTAGCCATGATGGACGTCGTTACATAAAAAAAAAGCTGACATGTTCATGAAGGTGTAAGTGAAGGTAATATCAGATATCAAGTAGAATCTGTAACGCCACAAAAGGCAGACTAGATGGGCCTTGTGTCTTCATATTCTAAGCTACTATACCCCCAAGCTAGCAACATACAGTACAGCGGATGCTGTCTAAAAAGGCTAGCAGTATAGGAGCTGGCACTCCTCTGGAGCAGCTGGCAATTCTGATGGGCATAATGCCTAAAATAAAATGCACTATCATAATAGGCAATGTTGTTGTGCCAAGAATCAGCCATCGGTAGGGATCCCTGCTGACAACCAGTTGGGCCCCTCCTCCCTGGAATCCTCGGGAACGGCAAGAATGGCACAGCCAACGCAATTTTCAGTTTCAGCTTTTGGGGGGAAGTGGCAGTGATGTGCTGCATGAAAGGGCCTCATACATCAGATACTGAAGTTGCCACCACCTGCTCCAGAGTATGCACATCCTCCCACTTATGATTTTGGAAGGTTATTTTTACGAATGCTGAAATTGTCTGTAAGCACAACAAGCAGCTATGAGTTCATAGTCATTTTCCCTGCAGGCTGAAACTGCCACGCTGCCTTTAGGAAACGCACTATACAAGGAAGCATAAAGTTCTGTTACCTTTGCTGTGGTTCAGGAACTCCTCAGTGAAGATGGGGATATCAAACACAGATCTCTCTTTCACATCTGCTTCTTTCTGTGAACAGCAAAGGCTGGATAGTTATACCATGATAGAACATATGTCTAGCAGGCTGTGAATTGCAATGAATGGAGATACAAATGAGCGTTTACTCACAAACAGTGGAACCCTCTTACCATGACATATTTCAATAATTCCAAAGAAAATAACAAACCCTGTAGTAGAAAATCATTGAGACAACAGTTTCACCACAAAGATGCAAATAATCCATTTGGAGAAACTGCCCCGATGAAAACAACCTATAGAAGGCATAAAATACACAGATAGTTAAATGGTCCTTCTATAGCACATTGTTAGCATCATTTAGAGTACATAAATCTATGAAAATTATCCAGGGGCATCAGTGAACAAGTTTGTAGGATACTGACTTGAACTGTGCTTTGAGCTTATAATCACATTATCAGTAGAAAACAACAGGATATCAGAAGTATGGATGGTTAAGGAATGCCTTAAATAGGAAGTAAAGGCTTCAGGAAAGGAAACAAATCTGTGAATGTTTCCTGACATCTAGCTTCCTGATTTGGTATAGAAATTTGAAGGTTATAAAAATGTTTGTTATGTTAATTGCTGTTTAAAGAAATCTTAAATAGCCTAAAAATGTAGTCTATTGGTGAGCACAAGTAGTGTCATGGTAAGGCACCTTTGATCTATGATTGCAATCTTTCAACTATGAATGTATGAGAATGTCCTCCATCTACAGTAAATCCTATTATCCTGTTATTCAAGAGGAGATGGTGATATTTACACAGTTGGTAAATTCCTCTTTGGGGGTTATTTTAAACCCCCATGTTAAAACCCACAGCCCAATGTGCAGCGGCAGCCAAGAGAGCAAATAGAATGCTAGGTATCATAAGGAAAGGAATGGAAAATAAAACAAAACATATTATAATGCCTCTATATCGTTCCATGGTGAGACCGCACCTTGAATATTGTGTGCAATTCTGGTCGCCGTATCTTAAAAAGGATATAGCGTTATTAGAAAAGGTTCAGAGAAGAGCCACCAAAATGGTAAAGGGGATGGAAGGATACTCCTATGAAGAAAGGCTAAAAAGGTTAGGGCTCTTTAACCTGCAAAAAAGACGGCTGAGGGGAGATATAGAAGTCTATAAATTAATGAACGGAGTGGAACGGGTAAACACAGATCGATTGTTTACGTTATCAGAATATAAAAAGACTAGAAGACATGCAATGAAGCTACAGGGTAAACTATTTAAGACTAATAAAAGAAAAGATCTTTTCACTCAACGTGTAATCAAACTCTGGAATTTGTTACCGGAGGATGTAGTAAAGGCTGTTAGTGTAGCTGGGTTTAAAAAAGGTTTGGACAAGTTCCTGGAGGAAAGGTCCATAAACCATTATTAAGAAGGAACCCAGGATATCAATGCTTTACCCAGTACAAGCATTGCGAAACCTGTGTCTTTTGGGGAAACTGCTAGGTACATATGACCTAGATTGGCCACTGTTGGAAACAGGATACTGGGCTTGATGGACCTTGGTCTGACCCAGTATGGCATAGCTTATGTTCTTATGTTTTATAAGGCATGCCTAATTTTCTGTGCATTTATACATGTAAATCATAGTATTTTAGTGAAATACATGCATAACGTAGTCAGTTGTTATTCTTAAAGTATGCATTGCATGCACAAGAATGGAGTTTGGGCGGAGCACAAATTTACATGCGTAAATTCTAAAATACTATAATATACACACTATACTATAATATACATATGCAAAATCTAGGCATGGGTGACACCAGCCACAGAATTGGAATAAGTGGTTGTATCTAGTTTAATACGTTTCTCTAACTACTTACAGCCCTATTTTATAAAGTAGGTGCGTACCTTACCTTATATCACAGGCATGATATATGCAGGGCTGGCCCAAGGCTTTCTGCCACCCTAGACAGAAACCCCGGCCTTGCCATTCCCCCCCCAGCTGCCGCCAATTCTGTCTTGGGAGGAGGAGGCGGCAAGCAGCGGCAGCATTTCCAATAGCAGCAGCAAGAAAGCAGAGGCAAAACAAAGCCGCTTTTGAAAATGCTGCTGCTGCCAGTCTCCCCACAGAATCTGCGGCAGCTGGGGGGAGGGGGGTGGTGCAGCTGGTCATATGTGCCACTGCCGCCGCCCACCCGAGCCAGCCGCCTATCCTAGCTCGCCCAGTGGATGGGCTAGTCCTGGATGTACACACAGTAAAACACATGCAAATCTTACCAACTCTTATGAAATTACTCTTATAGAAGTTAATTTTATAAGGAGCCATGTAAAGTTATATTTATTTATTTATTTATTTACAGTCTCTTCTATACCGCACTATTCAGCACCAGCGCGGTTTACAATGAACAATAAAATTACACATTTCCAATGGTACTTTGTGTTTACAGTTGAACAGGTGATATGTGTCATCAATGAGCATAAGTCATGTATTTTCTTTCTTTTTTTAATTTATATTGTACAGCAACAGCCCAAACTGTTACATCAACAAATTCACACAATATACAGTAACAGTTTCAATAACCTGTGACATTTTATATAACTACTAATATGGTTTTGCACTAACTTTAATAAACTTTAAAATGAACATATCCTCCCTTGTTATGATGCTTTATTTTTATAGTGGTTTACTCCCGTCAACCCTTCCTCCCTCCCTGGTGTGCGCAACTCCCTTAATAGTTTGTGTTGTTGGGCAAGTTTCTCTACAATCTATTTCTTCTACCCACTTGCACAATGGAGATACCATCCATTTTAGGTCTACTACTGGAGCTGTACTTCTGGAGTGTTACTATCCACACTCTCATATCCAGTCTACTGGTTCGCTGTTCCCCGTTTTATTGTGTCAGTGTCCGTTTTCTCCTCTTTATGTTTCCACCTTCGATATGCTCCCCAGACTTGGGCATGCTTATCCAATTTTTGGTATTTATAAGCTGTTAGAGCATTCAATCGCTCAATATAGTCAAATTTTGTATGATCTCTTCCCCCTGTGATACTCGGGCATCCTTCCACACTTCTGCCAATTTCACTTGTATTGCTAACCACAATTGTCTTCCCCACTGCACCATATTAGCTTCCATATTGTTTGGGGGTAGATTCAGAAGCATATACTGCAGTGTAAGTGTTCCAACCCCACTCCATTTACATCCTTAAAACTGTGTCCACACCTTTTGTACTTTCTCACATGTCCACCACATATGGAAATAGTTCCCTTCCATCTCACATCTTTTCAAACACTTCTTGTCTCCCCACCCCCATCCAACTCAGTCAGTATGGCGTGAGGTAGATGCAATATATTTATTTATTTATTTAATAGTATTTCTATACCGCCTTATCTTACAATCAAGGCGGTATCACAGCAAAACAATCAAGAGAGGTGATAGTGTATTCATGCAGTGAGGGTTATATCGTAGTTTGAGTGTGTGATGTGTTGTGAGTTTGATTAGGTTGAGCTATGTACATTATACGCTATGATACATGTGCTATAATACAATCTTCTATACATTTAGTGTTAGGAAACAACATGTGCCGTTATACATTCTCTTATCAGTGGGTCTGAGGGGGGAAGGTTGGTCGTTCCTGGTAGTTAGATCATGTAACGTGTCCATAGTGTTTTGTGAACAGCGTTGTCTTTAGCTGTTTGCAAAAGTCTTTGAGGTCCGTCGTTGATCTCAGATTGTCTGGGAGGGTGTTCCAGATTGTTGGGGCAGCCAGAGAGAGTGCTCTTTCTGTGGTGTCCTTGCGTGCTTTTCTGAAGTCTCTAGAGGTGTTGACTCGGTTGGAGGTTCCTTTTCTTCTTGGGTGTGTGCTGGTGTCTGGTTGTATGAGGGTGTGCAGGCTGTTGGCTGAAGTGTGTTGTTTGATCTTGAATATGTTTATGATTGTTTTGTATTTGATGCGTGAAATGATTGGGAGCCAGTGTAGGTCTTTCAGAACGGATGTGATGTGCTCATGTCTTGTTGATCCAGATATTATGCGGGCTGCCGTGTTTTGTGCTAGTTGAAGTGGTTTGAGTGTTTGTTTTGCTAGTCCAAGGTAGATTGGGTTGCAGAAGTCCAATAAGGGGGTAATTAGTGCTTGGCATACGGCACGGAAGTGCTCAGTGGCGAGGAGGGGTTTAAGTCTTCTGATGATTCTCATCCTGTAGTATGCATTTTTGATTGTTTTGCTTACGTGTGCTTTGAGATTCAGTTCATTGTCCAGGGTCACTCCGAGGTATTTTACTTCTGATTTTATTGGTATGGTTGTGTTTTCTATCTTGATGTCCGGTGGGTGGATGAAGTCTGGGTTACGAGCACTGTTCCCTCTAAGCTGTGCACATGTGCGCGCGCACACACCTCGCCGAGCGAGCGCACATACTTTACAATAGAACGCACAAAAATTACGGTTCTGATTCTGATAGAAAACAACACCGATGTCTTAAAATTTAAAAGTTCTTGTGTATTTACGGTTTTCACAAGTTCTACAATATTTTCTAGTGCAATCAATGTGGTGTATATACTGTATTCTGACGTGTAGTCAAATTTTAAAGTATATAACTCAGAGTGTCGTTATGTGGCGCACAAAAATTTAACCTTCCTTCAAAAGCTGCACAGCTGATATTTTATGCGCACACAGCCTACAGAAAATTAGAGGGAACATTGGTTACGAGTGATGATTAGTGCCTCCGTCTTGCTGTAGTTGATTTCGAGGTTGTTGCTTTTACACCATATTGTCATTTGTGTAAGGCAGTTTGTTATTTTAGAGTAGTCAGGGTTGTCAACTGAGATGGGTGTGTATATCATGATATCATCTGCATAGATTGTATATTGAATGCTGTTCTTCAGGATGTCGCATATTGGCTGGATGTAGATGTTGAACAGTAGTGCTGAGATTGCGGATCCTTGTGGTACTCCTTGGAGGACTTTTATGGGTTGAGAGGTGTTGTGGCCTATCTTGACCTGTATCTGCCTGTTGGTTAGGTATGAGTAGGACCATTTTAAGATGGAGCCATGTAGCCCAATGTTTTCTAGTCTTTCCAGGAGAGTTTTGTGGTCTACTGTGTCAAATGCTGAAGAGATGTCAATGAAGATCATTATGATTCCATTCTTAGAGTTGTCTATGGTTCGGAGGATGCTGTCGAAGAGGTAAATCAGTAATGTTTCGACTCCATGGTTGGGGCGAAAACCGTGTTGGTTGTCATCCAGTGGTGCATGGTTGTCAATGTGTTCTTGAAGTTGGTGTTGTACTGTTTTTTCGATGATTTTTGCCAGAAAGGGTATGCTGGATATTGGTCTGTATGCTGCCGGGTTGTTCTTGTCGAGAGTTGTTTTCTTTGGGATCGGTCTTACTGTAGCGAGCTTTAGTTGATTTGGCATGAGTCCTTGAGTGAGGGAGTTGTGCACCATGTTGTGTATGCTGTGGAAGAAGCTTGATTTTGTGGCTTTGATCCATGAGACTGGGCAAGGGTCTGAGGGAGCGGTGCTTGTATTGATTGAGGAGATGATGTGGGAGAGCTGCTCTGTTGATGGTGTGCAGAATGAGTCCCAGGTCTTGGGGTGCGAGATAGGCTTCTTTTGCGCATGCTGGGTCTTGTTTGCTCTGCAGAGTGAAATTTTTCCTTGATGTAGTCAGCAAATTTTTGCGGGTCTATTTGTACTTCACTTTCTGTCCTTTGCTCTTTTGTGAGGCTTTTCACAATTTCGAATAGCTCCCTGGGCTTGTTGATGGAGGTGTTTATTATGTTTGTATGGTATTCTCTCTTTGAATGGTTGATGTGTTCATTGTATTGTTTTTGCTTTGTTAGGTATAGTTGCTGGTTGTCGGGTGCCTTGGTCTTTCTCCATTTCCGTTCTATCTTTCTGAGTTCCCTTTTTTCTTGTCGTATGGTTTTTGAGTACCACGGCTTGTGTTGTAGCTTGTTGTGACGGTGATTCTTGGGTCTCGTATCTGTTGCTTTGGCGGCGTTAGATAGATTGCTGTTCCAGTTGTTTATTTGAGCCTCCAGGTCGTCTGTTTCTGTGGTCAGTTGTTGTATTGTGTCTTGTAGGAATGTGTCCCTGTCGAAGTTCTTGAATCGCCTTTGTGCGGGTGCGTTGTCTGAGCGTTCGTTTAGATTGTCCTTTTGTAGTAGCATCATTATCTCGATTATGCAGTGGTCTGACCACGGTACTGGGGTGATGTTAGGTGTTGAAATTAGACCTCTTGATGTTAGGTCATTGGTTGCGAAGATGAGGTCAGGGGATGAACCGTGTCTGTGCGTAGGGGCATCGACTATTTGGATGAACTGAAGGGAAGTCATTGCTTGAAGGAAAGCTTCTGCATCTTTGGTGTTGGTTGACTTAAGGTTGAAGTCTCCTAGCAGTAGTGTGGGCTTGTTAGTTGAGGTGATGGCGCAGACTGCTTCGAGCGTTGCGGCTAGATCGTCGGGTGAAGCTCTGGGTGCTCTGTAGATTAGGCAGAGTGCCATGTGTTTGTTCTCGATGCTGATTGTGTTACATTGTTGGGTGTCCGTGAAACTCCGAGCTCTGAATCTTAGGTTCTTTTTTGCAATTATCAGGACTCCTCCTCCACGCTTGTGGGTGCGTGGGCAGTTGTATGCTGTGTATGTGTCTGGCACCAATTGATTGAGTAGTACATTGTCGGTGGGATTGAGCCATGTCTCTGTGATGCAGAGTACATCGGGCTGACTGTCTTCTATGTGGTCTGCTATAGTATGTATCTTGTTGCATATGGATCTGGCGTTTATGAGTTCAATGGTCGTATGCTTTGAAGACTTTGTTGTTTCGTGTGTTTCCTTTGAGCTGGTGCGGTAGTTTGCTTTGTGGTTGGTTAGTTTTTTTGTCCCTGGTGTTCTTCTTGTGTCGTTATGCTTGTACTGTGATTCTATGTATGTCCAAGTGGTTGGTGGGTGCCATGTTGAGTTAGCGTGTGAGTAGTGGTGGTGTGTGGTTGGTGATGAGGAGG
Source organism: Ichthyophis bannanicus (assembly GCA_033557465.1). Lineage (NCBI taxonomy): Eukaryota > Metazoa > Chordata > Amphibia > Gymnophiona > Ichthyophiidae > Ichthyophis > Ichthyophis bannanicus. The sequence continues at coordinate 87,440,108 of CM066043.1, forward strand.
CAGATTGGGAGAAACAATGTTGCGTGCATGTTTGGTTTTGTGATGTCCCGTTAGAGTTTTACTTGCATTTCTGTTGTCCTTTACCTCTGTCTGCTCTCAGATGGTCTCTTCTGTGGTACTGTCAGTGGGGCGGTGTCTCTTGTTTGGCTTCCTTCTGTCCGCCTTCGTGCCGCGCCTAAGGGCCATGCCAAAGGGCCCTCTAGCGAGGCCCTCAGGCGCGGGCCCGCCAGGCGCGGGCGTGCCCTGCAGGGACGCCGCTTTTATGGCTGCCTGGCTGCCGCTGATCTTGCTCCCACTGCCCCGATTGGGCAGGAGATCCAGGTGACTCAGCAGGGGGTGGAGAGTCCAGGCAGTGGCTCCCTCGGAGCAGGGATGCCGCTTTTGTGGCTTCCTGGCTGCCGCTGATCTTTCTCCCACTGCCCCGATTGGGCAGGAGCTCCGGGTGACTCGGCGGGGGGGTGGAGAGTCCAGGCAGCATAGTTATAGTTACTCACCTGTAACAGGTGTTCTCCAGGAGCAGCAGGAATCAGTCCTCACATATGCCTTTGGCCTTTGGGAATGCAGTGCGCATGCGCGGTTCCCTTCCAGCCCAAGGGTGCCATCTTGCTCAGTCAGATGACAAAGCTAAAAGACAGCAAAAATCAAAATGAATGATAGGACTGAAACTCCAGGGGAGGAGGGAGGGTCGTGAGGACTGATTCCTGCTGCTCCTGGAGAACACCTGTTACAGGTGAGTAAGTACACTTTCTCCAGGACCAAGCAGGAAGTCAGTCCTCACATATGGGACTCCCCAGCTCTAGGCTACCATGAACCCAGAGCTGAAAAAATGTCTCCCTCTCAAGAGCCTCAGCATCCGTGCTAAGAATTTTCTCTGAGAACGCATCCCGTATGGTAGCCCAACAGAAAGGGTCGGAGGGTAGGAGTTGCCTAAACCTTAAAGAGATTACGGAGTACCGTCTGGCCGAAAACACTGTCCCGCCGGGACTCTCTCTCCAGGCAGTAATGGGCTGCAAACGTTTGGCTTGAAGATCAACTTGTGGCCCGGCAGATGTCTCCCAATGAAACAGAGCGGAGATGAGCTACTGACGTGGCTTTCGCCCTGACACGGTGGGCCGTGACCCGACCCTGCAATGGGAGGTCGGCTGCCCTGTATGCCCAGGCGATGCAATCTGCTACCCAAGTGGACAACGTACGCTTGGAGACAGGTAACCCCAACCAATGTTCCCTCTAATTTTCTGTAGGCTGTGTGCGCATAAAATATCAGCTGTGTGCAGCTTTTGAAGGAAGGTTAAATTTTTGTGCGCCACATAACGACACTCGGAGTTATATACTTTAAAATTTGACTGCACGTCAGAATACAGTATGTACACCACATTGATTTTAATCAAATTAAATGAAAATAGACGATTACTAAATGAAGCGGGAAATTTCTAGTAATTACAATCATAACTTTTAAATTTTAAGACATCTGTGGTGTTTTCTATCAGAATCAGAGCCGTAATTTTTGTGCGCTCTGTTGTAAAGTATGTGTGCTCGCTCGGCGAGGTGTGTGCGCGCGCACACGCGCACAGCTTAGAGGGAACAGTGACCCCAACCTATTAGGGTCAAATGAGACGAAGAGCTGAGTAGCCCTTCGATGCTCCCGCGTATGTTCTATGTAAAAGGACAACGCCCTTTTACAGTCCAGGGTATGCAAGACTGTTTCAGCCCGGCTGGCATGCAGCCTGGGAAAAAAGGTCAGAAGAACCACCTCCTGATTGAGGTGGAAAGAGGAGACCACTTTTGGGAGGAACTTGGGATGGGTCCGTAGGACCATCCTGTTCCTATAGAACCGCGTGTACGGTCTATCAGAAACCAGAGCTTGTAGTTCACTCACACATTTGGCCGAGGTAAGAGCCACCAGGAAGTGCGCTTTCCAAGAGAGGAAGCGCAAATGGCAAGTAGCCATTGGCTCAAACGATGGGCGAGTAAGTTGCTGCAAGACCACGTTCAAATCCCACTCAGTCGCCGGTGGACAAACCGGAGGCTTGAGAAGAAGCAGACCCCTGAGAAATCTGGACACGAAGGGGTGAACCGACAGAGACTGCCCTTCCACAGGTGAGTGGTGCACTGACAAAGCACTGAGGTGAACCCGAACAGAGTTAGCTTAAGGCCTAGGTCTGAAAGGTAAAGTAGCTACTGCAGTACTACTGGCACAAGGCACGAGAAAGGATCTTCATTGCGCTGAGCACACCATACCATAAACCTACGCCACTTGAGGGCATAGGACTTTCTGGTGGACTGCCTCCTAGAGCCCAAGACCACCTCCTCAACCTCCTTAGGTAGAAGTAAGGGAGTTAGCACTATCCTTTCAGCAGCCAGGCCATCAGATTGAGGAACCTGAGGATGGGGTGCAGAAGGGAACCCTGATCTTGAGACAGGAGATCGTGTTGCTCCGGAGGGAACGGAGCTTCCATTGCCAACTGTAGAAGAAGTGGAAACCACATCTGCCTCGGCCATCTGGGGGCTACCAGAATCACCGAGGCCTTGTCCCGGAGGATCTTGAACAGAGTTCGGGCCACCAGAGGCATGGGAGGAAATGCATACAGGAGGCCCGTAGACCAAGAGATTAGAAAAGCATCTGCTGCCATCCTCAGGGGATGCGGCTGTCTGGAGCAAAACCTGGGCAGCTGATGGTTTAGTGGACTTGCAAAGAGATCGATGGATGAAAGTCCCCAGCAGAAGAAGATCTGCTGGACCAACAATGGATTCAACTGCCATTCGTGAGGCTGGAGAATCCTGCTTAGCTTGTCTGCTAAGATGTTCTCCTGACCAGGTAGATAAACTGCTTTGAGAAACATGCCTTGTCGGACTGCAAAGGAGCAAAGGTCCAGTGCCTCCTGACATAGGAGCCTGGACCCTGTGCCCCCTTGTTTGTTCATGTAGAACATTGCCACCTGATTGTCCATCTGAACTAGGACAGACTGTTGAGAGAGAGCGCATGGCAGAAGGTTTGCAGAGCTAAGCGGATTGCTCGCAGCTCTAAAAGGTTGATCTGCTGTGTGGCCTCCCGAGGGGACCACAGGCCTTGAGTGCACATGCCCTGGCAATGTGCACCCCAGCCCATTAAGGAAGCATCTGTCGTCAGCATCCTTGTGTGTGGTGGAGCCTGAAAAGGTACACCCCTGAGAAGGTTTGGCAGATGTAGCCACCACTGTAAGGAGTTCAGAAGTCATCTGGACACCTTTACTCTGCCTCGGAGGTTGCCGGTGGCTTGTGTCCACTGATCTCTGAGGCACCATTGAGCAGCCCACATGTGCAGACAGGCATTTGGGGTCACATGTACCGTGGATGCCATGTGGCCCAGGAGCCGCAGGTAGTGCCTGGCAGAAACACGAGAATTGCTTTGGAACTGGTTGGCCAAGTCCATAAGTCTGTGGGCCCTGTCCTCGGGCAAGTAAGCTCTTGCCTGAAGGGTGTCCAACCTGGCCCCTATAAACTCTAGGTTCTGAGAGGGGAGCAAAGTGGACTTTGCGTAGTTTATGACAAAGCCCAGATGCTGAAGAAGAGAGACAGTGCGAAGAGTGGCCTGTCGGGCCTCCTGGAGAGACTGGCCCCTGATTAGCCAGTTGTCCAGGTATGGGAAGACAAAAATCCCCTGATTCCTGAGAAAAGCCGCCACCACCGCCAGGCATTTGGTGAAAACTCAGGGGGCAGAGGTTAGACCAAAGGGACGTACCCTGTACTGAAAACAATTTCCTCCCACTACAAATCTGAGGTATTGTCTGTGGTCTGGATGAATGAGGATGTGAGTATAAGCATCCTTTAGGTCTAAGGAGCATAGCCAGTCTCCCTGCTGGAGGTAGGGCAGCAGTATCCCAAGGGTAAGCATCTTGAACTTTTCCCTCTGTAGAAACTTGTTCAGATTTCGTAAGTCTAGGATAGGCCTGAGGTTTTCTGTTCGTTTCGGTACTAGGAAGTACCTGGAGTAGAAGCCTTGTCCTTTCAGGTGGTGAGGCACCGGTTCCACCGCCTGTTCCTTTAGAAGACTTGCCAACTCCTGAAGGAGGAGGTTCCTGTGTAGAGGGAGTCTTGGAGGCTCCCCTGGATAGTAGGAAGGGGGTAGCTGGTGGAAATGGAGCATATAGCCCTTCTGGACTATGCTCAGTACCCAGGTATCCCCTGAGATGGCTGGCCACCGGTATGCGTACAGGGTCAGCCGATCTCCTGTGCTGAGTGGAGCCACCGGCGGAGGAGAGGCTATGCTGTGGGGGTCAAAAACCCTGTCCCTGCTGAGCAGGAGACGGAGCTGGGGGCTTGGGGTTTTCTGCCTACGGGGCCCATGCCCCTGCCCTTTGGCCTGCTGGCCCTGTTGGGGAGCTGGAGAGGCCTGATGTTGAGGGTATGTTTTGTAGGCAGCACCCTTCCTTGGGAAAAAGGGCTTCTTTCCCGAGCCCTTCTTTTTGTGAGAAGGGTCAGAAGTCTTTCTGGACAGTCTTGTCCTGGTAAGAGTCTATGTCTCGATTTCTGCAGGCTTTTCAGTTATGGGCTTGCCGAATAGGTTGTCACCTCGGCACGGAACATCGACCAACTTATCCTGTACCCATGACTCCAGGTCCAACGACTGTAGCCAGGCCTGACGGTGTGCACCAATGCCGGCCGCTGCTACCAGGGCCGAAGCCTCGAAGCCATCATAGGCTGTTCGAGATATAAACTTCGAGCACTCTCAGATCCCTGAAGACAAGGCTTTGAATCTCTGCAAGGGTTCCTCGGAGAGAGCAGCTGAGAACTCGGCAATCTCCTTTGCCAGGTCCCGTAAGTACATGCCCATGTACAGCTGGTAAGTCTGGACACGGCAAGACAGCATAGAGCCCTGGAAGCACTTTCTACTGAGGGTATCCATGTTCTGGGCCTCCCGGATGGGAAGCACCAAGGAGTGCATATTTTGACTTTTCAGCCTGTGCATGGCTGATTCCATAACCATGGAGTTGTGCGGTAGCTGCGTCTTTTGGAACCCAGGGTCTTACAAACTCGATAAATGGAATCGACCCGCTTACTAAGAACCGGCGCCGAGGCCGGTGCCTCCCACATACGGAAGAGCAGCCGTTCCAGCATCGGAGGAGCCGGTACAGTAAAGGCTTCCTTCGGAGGAAAATCATACTGGAGGGCATCGAGCTCCTCGGCTCGAAGCTCCTCCTCGGCGTCCACAGGGAATGCCAAAGCCTTGGCCATGTCCCTGACGAAATCCGAGAACCGGGTATCCTCCGGGGTGGGGGACCGTCTCCGATGCTCAGACTCCGGGGAGTCCGATGGGATGCACCGGGTCCAGAAGGTGTCAGGAGACTCCTCGTCCTCCATCTCCCACGCCGACCCCTCCGAGGAGCCATCGAGCGGCTCCGGCTGTGTGGGCCTCGATGCCACCCATCCCCGAGGGCACCGGCGTTGACAACCTCGGCCCTGCACGGGGGTCGTGGGAGACCTTGGCCAAGGACTGACTTGAGACTTGATGGACTCATGGATGAGCTCGGCCTCCGCGGTCGACTTCGAGGTCCCGGTGGTCGGGGCAGATGCACCGGTCAGACCGGCGATCAGTACCCGCTGCTGCTCCATGAAGGCAGCCAGGCTGCTGTCCAGGGCCATCAGCCTGAGTCCAAGCTCAGGAGACTCAGCAGCCTCCGACTCAGGCCCCGACAGCGTCGGGCCCGACGTCAGTTCTCCCGGAGAGTCAACGAGGACAACAGAACTTACATGACTCTGGGACTCCGAATCCAAGAGCCCGGGACGGCGGTCAGGGCTACGCGAACTGGCCCTTGAGGACCCAGGTGCCTCCACTGATGCTGCCCTAATGAGCTTCTTCTTCCTTTTGTGCTCTTGGGCGGGAGACCCCCTCTCAGAGGACCCACGATGGCGCTCGGGGTTGGACTCCCAAGATGTCAAAGCCTCTCATGAAGTCCGGGCCCGGCTGGACGCGGACTCAGAAAAAATTGTTTCACGTTGATGCTGACGGCTCCGAAGCGCCTTCGACATCTTGCCAAATGGGCCACAGACCAGCGGGTCATGGTCGGGCCCGAGGCATCGGAGGTAGCAGTCATGTGTATCGGTGAGAGACATAAGTTTCTTACACTCACCATATTTTTTGAACCCGCTGGCAGCCATTGGGGGAAAAAGGGCCCCTACAAGGTCAAAAGACAGGGCTGCCAGTGAAATAACAGAAAAAGCGCAAACGCTCGTCACAAAGGACAAAAAACGAAAAAGAAGTTCTGGACTCAATACCGGTGTACCGAGCCGAGGCAGGATGGGGAACCGGCATCGAACCGGACAAAGAGACGTGAAAAATCGCAGGAAAAAAAAATCAACTTTTACCGGGTGACACGAACTACGTCCGTTGGGCTCCGCGGAAAAAGAAAGACTGAGCAAGATGGCACCCTTGGGCGGGAAGGGGACCGCGCATGCGCGCTGCATTCCCAAAGGCTTTCTTTGAAAGCTGGGGAAATGCTCCGCACGAGGGCTCTGTCGGCGCCGACGTCACCCATATGTGAGGACTGACTTCCTGCTTGGTCCTGGAGAAAGTATTTTATACGCATTTTCCTGCAGGCTCACAGAGATCAAAACCTTTTTTGTTTGTTTGTATATTTGTTCCCATTGTAAGTCATGTATTTTCAATGGCATATATGTATGGATGGGCCAATATGTGTATACTTTAGCTGGTCGCTATTTTCTAAGTATGCGCATCAGTCCAATAGCGTTTACTTATGGTGTGGACGTCACATGGGCAGAGCTTGGGCAGTATGTAGGTAGAGTGCAAATCTATGCACTTAAGTTATGAAATACTATAGAAATCTAGATGCGGGCATTTATACCACCTCTAGGGTTGGTGTAAGTGTTCATCCCTAGATATAATGAGCATTTTCAGCCACTTATGCCTCTATTTTTTTAAAGAAAAGTACGCGCCTGCTTTTCTTTATAAAACAGGCTTAAGAAAGGCGCATTCTAGGTGCCTAAAACTAGGCAACTGAAAATAAATTTACCCTTAAAGTGCCAATCTCACCACACCAGTACACTGAAAGCTGTATATTATTGTTAAAGTTTGGGACTCTGCAACGTTGGAATTTCACTGATTTATTGCCCACCAAAGGCTGGGAAGGAGATATAGGGTTCTTTGATAAAAGTGAGTTTAGCTACTGAGTTTTAAGGGTTTTTTGTTAGGTGATTTTAATGTACACGCAAATGATGTAGAAGTCAATGTAATGTCTGTTTTGAAGTTGTTGGTGGAAGTATCAGTTTGTGGCCTCTCCTACTCATTAACGGTCATATATTCTGGACCTGATTTTCGGGTCTGAAAGATTAGAAGTTCAGGGTGAAAGATTAATGAGGTAGCTGGGTTTGACCAAGTTTTGGTTTTGTTTATCCACAAGGTGGTTGTTGTTGTTAAGTGCCGTCGAGTCGGAGTCGACTCATGGCGACCCTCTGGATAGCTATCCTAAATTGTGTTCGGTCTTCAGTCAGGCGGCTCATTGTTGACAGACTGGTACCCGTAGCTGCTGTTATTGTAGCAATCCATCTCATTGCTGGCCTTCCTCTTTTGCGTTGACCTTCTATCTTGCCAAGCATGATGTCTTTCTCTAATGATCTCTCTCTTCGCATGATGTGTCCGAAGTATGAAAGTCGAAGTCTTGTCATCTGAGCTTCTAAAGAAAGCTTAGGTTTGATCTCTTCTAGTACCGACTGGTTTGTTCTTCGGGCAGTCCATGGTATACACAGTATTCGCCGCCAGCACCATAATTCAAAGGCATTAATTTTCTTCCTGTCTGTCTTTTTCACTGTCCAGCTTTCACATCCATATGATGTTATTGAAAATACCATGGCTTGAACAAGTCGAATCTTTGTATGGAGAGAGACATCTCTGCTCTTGAGAATCTTATCTAGGTCTTTCATAGCCATTCTGCCAAGAGCAATGCGTCGTCTGATTTCTTGACTGCTTGTTGCTTCTTTATTGATAGTTGATCCAAGTAGGTTAAAGTTGTTCACGATTTCAATTTCTTCTCCTTCAACGATGAACCTGTTGATTATGCCAGTTGTCATGATCTTTGTCTTCTTTACATTAAGGTGCAGGCCCATTTTGAGACTATGTTCTTTGATTGTGAGAAGCAAATGTTTCAGATCATCTTCACTTTCAGCCAGTAATGTGGTATCATCAGCATAGCGAAGGTTGTTGATGAGTCTTCCACCAATCTTCACACCTCTGTTGTCTTCATACAGTCCTGCTTCTCTGATGATTTGTTCTGCATATAAATTAAACAGGTAGGGGGAAAGTATGCAGCCTTGTCTTACACCTTTGCTTATTTTAAACCATTCTGTTTCTCCTTGTTCCGTTCGAACTGTTGCTTCTTGATCAATGTACAGATTACGCAAGAGAACGATCAGGTGTTCTGGTATACCCATGCTTCTTAATGTGGCCCAGAGTTTCTCATGGTTTACACAGTCAAAAGCCTTGCTATAGTCGATAAAGCACAAATAGATATCCTTTTGGTATTCTTTAGTCTTTTCAAGGATCCATCTCACATCCGCAATGATGTCTCTCGTTCCTCGCCCTTTCCTGAACCCTGCTTGCACTTCAGGTAGTTCTTGTTCTAGGTATGGCTGTAGTCTCTTTTGAATAATCTTCAGTAGAATCTTGCTGGCATGTGGGATCAGAGCGATTGTGCGATAATTTCCACAGTCAGTTGGATCACCTTTCTTTAGTATTGGTATAAACACAGATCTTTTCCAGTCAGTTGGCCATGATGTTGTCTTCCATATTTCTTGGCAGAGCCTTGTAAGTACGGTAACAGCTGCATCAGATTGCTGCAATACCTCTATGGGAATGCTATCAATGCCTGGTGCTTTGTTCTTTGATAAGGCTTTCAATGCTGCTTCAACTTCTTCTTTCATCACCAATGGTTCCTGATCATAAGGTATAGGTTGAAACGGCTGTTGGTCCACTTGATCTTTATCATATAAAAACTCTGTATATTCCTTCCACCTTTTCTTGATCTTCTCAGCATCATTCAACATAGAACCTTGAGCATCTTGTAACATTCCAATTCGAGGCTGGAACTTTTTCTTTAACTCTCGCAGCTTTAGGAAAGCCGATCTTGTTCTTCCTCTAATAGTTTCTGCTTCTATTTCTTTGCAAGTGTCATTGTAGTACTTTTCCTTGTCGTCTTGCTGCACGTTGGAAATCTCTGTTGAGTTCTGCGATTGTCTTTCTTTCTCCTTTGGCTTTAGCTTCTCTGCGTTTCTGGGCAATTTTCAGAGTTTCTTCCGTCATCCATTTTGGCCGTTTTTGCTTTTTCACCTTTTGTAGAGACTTCTCGCTTTCTTCCAGCGCAACCTTCTTGATGTCATTCCATAACTCTTCCAGAGCTCTGTCATTTGTATCTAAGGCAGCAAATCGATTTTGCAGGCAGTCTTTAAATTCCAGTGGTATATTCTCAAGGTCATATTTTGGTGCATTCATGAGTGGTTTGCTCTTTTTCAACTTTAGCTTGAGTTTGCATACTAGTAGTTGATGATCTGTACCACAGTCAGCTCCAGGTTTTGTCTTTGTTGATGTTACAGAGCTTTTCCATCGTTGACTTCCACAGATGTAGTCAATTTGATTTTTATACAATCCATTGGGTGAAGTCCATGTGTACAGTCGTCGCTTGTGTTGCTGAAAGAAGGTGTTTGAGATGAATAGATCATTGGTCTTGCAGAATTCTATCAATCTTTCTCCAGCTTCATTTCTGTTGCCAAGTCCATATTTTCCAACTACTTTGCCTTCTTCTTTGTTGCCAACTTTTGCGTTCCAGTCACCCATGACTATCAGGATATCCTGTTTGCATGTTCTGTCAATTTCAGCTTGTACTTGTTCATAGAACTCTTCAATTTCATTCTCTTCTGCAGCTGTTGTTGGGGCATATACTTGAATTATAGTTGTGTTGATAGGCAATCCTCGTAGACGAATAGAGATTAAGCGTTCGCTGACTGCATTGTATTTCATTACAGTTCTTGCAAGTTTCTTCTTTATTATAAATGCAACACCATTTCTTCTTTGTCTTTCATTTCCAGCATAGTAGACCATGTGATCATCTGATGCAAAGTGCCCGATGCCAGTCCATTTCAGTTCGCTGACACCCAACAGATCAAGTTGTACACGTTCCATTTCATTCTTGACCACTTCCAACTTCCCTTGGTTCATGCTTCGTACGTTCCATGTTCCAATGTGTAAGACATCTTTACAGCTTCTGACTCTCATTTCATGCGCAGCTACATCAGCAGTCAGACTTCCCGAAGGCTTTGATCCAACCACATCATAAATGCTGGCTTTACTCTGAAAAGTCTTCAGCTCTTCCCCAGTAGCTAGTTGAGTGCCTTCCGACCTGGGAGTCTCATCTTCCAGCACCATAGCACAATTTGTTTTGTTGTAACTATCCATTGGGTTTTCATGGCAAGATACAGAAGTAGATTGCCGGGCCTTCCTTCCACGCAGTTTAAGTTTGGTGTTGTTGCCATTGTCACAGAAATGTGATCCTCCGCCGTCAACACTATCCCATTCTGCTGCTGCCCAGATGGGTGGTTTGTCTTCGTCTGGCACCTCAGCTGAGACCTGTCCATCTTGGGAGACCCTGCCAGTAGTTAAACTACCGATAGTTTAGCTCTCAGCATCACTGATGCACACAAGCCCTCACAGCACGACAAGCTGCAAACCAAGTGAAAGCCACAAGGTGGTACATTAAATAAAAGCAGATGGACATACAACACTTTAGTGAAGTGGATATGGATACTTGATTCAGTTGATGGCTCTGTGCATACCTGATATAGAGAATTTTCTAAGTCCCAGGAATGTGGTATAAAAAGCTTTTTAAAATAAATACAAATGAATGATTAAAAAAAAGATTAACAGGTCAATATTTAATTGTGGTAGTGAACGTTTTTTTTCAAACGTTGTGGCTAAAGATATTCCAGATATTCAATGCTGGTATTCAAACAGTGGCTGGCACAGAATATCCATGATAGTGCAGCCAATGCCACTGCTACCCCTATAGCAACAATATTCAGTGCTGCTATATGGATAGCCTATCTGGATAGTCTTGGACAGCAAAAAAAGCCAAGTATGAATTGACAGCCACATCACTGGCACACCACAATTATCAAAGTAAATCTAAACGTTTTGCAAATGGCTATATGAATCCAAAATAAATATAACTACACACTCTGGGAAAGCAGACAGGGTAATTTGATAATGTTTCTCCACATGGCTTCTCTCAATGCTGCAACATATACAAGTAATGGCATCACTGAAAGTTGATCTGGTCTGTCTCCACCTGCTGGTTGGGAAGCATAACCCACTTATCTGGACTGGTCTAACAGGATGATAAGGACATTGCCATTTCTCAGAAATTAAAGGATGAAACAAAAATTGCTAGTCAATAGGTGTAAACGTTTATGCATCTAGATCAAAGTATTTTATAATCTGAATGCATATATGTGAACTCCATCCGTGCTTCACCCAGATCACACCCCTGGCTATGCCTACTGGCAAAGTACATGCCTTCATCCTAACGTAGTACTTTTATGCTGGTCAGTATTTCATAAGAGGTCATTTGTGCACATATGTAGCTACGTATGCACCGGAATGGCTTTAAAAAATTATCTCCTAAATGGGAAGACAAAGAACCATTTACCTCATGGTCACAGACAGCCTGTCGTGCTCCATCTAAAAGGTAAAGAGAAAAGAAAAAAATACATGGTCATATTTCAAATATGAACACAATTACATTTAAACACGACACAGCAAACTACAGGTACAAACATACACTATAGAAAAGTTACCAGCAGTGTATGTGAAATAGCGGAACGTATGACATGAGTTGCTGAACCATGCCTGGAACTAACAAAACAATTATTGTCAGAGTGAACTCTTAGAGGCAGATCTGGATTTGATTCTCAAGCTCAGCTCTTGCTAAGGGCCCGGACTGCTGTGGAGGTAGCATTCACAGCCTCCGCAGGAGGGAATCTCAACCAAAGTAAAATGGTAGCACATAGTGGCCATCCTTAAAGGTGTATGAATATCAGATTTGAGAACACATGGTTGATGACAATCCCTACAGTAGTTGTACTAAATGGGAGATAGGAGTTTAAAAAATGGGGAAAATCCTTGAATTGTTTGGAATGACGTTTCGTAGCTTAGTAGAGGTTGGTTCTAACTGAAACAGAAGCCCAAGTGAGTTGAAAGAAATTGTTGACTCAAAATGAAAAAAAAATAGAAAGATGTGCCATGAGACTATTAGCCCAGATAGTTCTTCCCAAATTTAACGGTTAGGTTTTGATATGAAACCAAGTAAACTACTGGTTTAAACCGTGATAGGTTTAGAAATGACCTGGTCAGGGGATTAATTAATTGACCTGTCAAAGAGGAGCGAAGAACACCTTAGGAAAGAAAGCCTGGTCTTGAAAAGTAGCACTGAATGCAATGACAAGTAAATTACGTTCATGTACTGGAATACCATACCTAGTATAATTACGGTATACATACACACATGGAATACTGTCCCATTGGAGGTAGTAGAAACAAAAGCTGTATCCGATTGCAAGAAAGCATGGGTCAAACACAGAAGATCTCTAAAGTTAAGAAAGGACTGTAGAGATTAGTGATTCATATAGAAGGACAGACTGGATAAGCCGTATGGTCTTTATCTACAGTCATGTTTCTATGTTTAAGTTTATTTCTATTTTCTCTTTACTGGTGTCTCTCATTTTCTTAACCAGAGTTTATTCTGCCTTTTCTGTGTGTTCTTAGATACATAAATACCAGCACTGTAAACCACTATGATGTCAGCTGCTATTTTGAATGGTGGTATATCAAAAGCACCAATATACTGTATAAATAAAATTTAAAGGTTCCTGTGACGACCTATGTTCCATAAAGGGTATGGATGTCCCTGGACCAGTATTTTAACAGTATTCATCTTATTTATTGATTCCTTCTTGTATATATACATGCATACATATCTTTAATTAATGGAAACAACCACATTATCTTGATCTCATTAATAAATGTGTTCTGTTTATGCCATTTAGGTGTGATGTCTCTCAAAAACTGATAAGTTTTAAAGATGCCATTTTAGGCTACTGACGTGTCTTTGTTATGCCAGTTTAATTTATAAGCAGCCAACTGTGAAAGCAATGTTATCTGACAGACAAGAGAGAGAACAGTGTTACTTACCTGTAGTAGGTGTTCTAGATGGACAGCAGGATATGTCCTCATATATGGGTGAAATCACAGACAGAACCCAGCATGGGAACCTCTCCTAGCTCTTTCTAGAAACTTTTGGAATGGTTCCACCTGCGCACAGATTCCTGCCTGCCTCTGCCATGCCTCATCTCCTCAGTCTACTGACTAGCTAATGCCAACATACAATTCCAAGGAAACACAGAAGAGCTGAAAAGACTTATCCTGCTGTCCAAGGAGAACATCTGTTACAGGTAAGTAACTGTTTTCTCCATGGAAAAGCAGGATAAATGCAAATTCAAAGAGGACAAAATTATCTCCTTAACATCCAAGTTATGAGGGCAAGAGACTTGACGTTGTGATTCCCAAGTGTCCCCTGATTCTGTGTTATCAGGGTTAGAGAGTTACACAGACAAATTGGGTTCCTGGTGGAAATCTTGAGAAAGGAGGAAATCATGGTTGGCAGGGCCAATAAAGTGCTATAAGAATCACTGTGCCCCACCACCTCTGAGTTTTAGGAGAGTTTTCAGTATCAGAAGAATAGGAGGCTACACGTATAGAAGACCCTTCCCCCAAGTTGAAGAGGAAGGCATCCAAGGCTAGTTTGCCATTTCTCCCCACCCTAGAACCGAACTTAGGCACTTGCCTGTTTCGAGGAGTAATGAATAACTCTATCGAACGGATGTCCCACTCTCCAAGATGGTCTGAGCAATTCCTTGGTTTAGGGTGCATTCATGAGGCTGAAAGACATGGCTCAGTCTATCCAGCAGGGTACTGTCTTCACCAGATATGTGGCTCTGAGAGTCAAAAATGGCATAATTCTACATCCTGATTGTTTCCCAACTCAGGAGGTATGAACCCATTCCTCCCTGCTTGTTGATGTAGTATATGGCTAGTTGGTTGTCTCTTTGAATCATGACAATATTGTTGTGGGCAACTGATCTTTGAAAGCCTTTAGAGCACTCAAGATTGCTCTCGTTAACTGGAAACTGATTTGATAGAGACTTTTCTGGACAGACCACAGCCCTTAAGTGTGAAACCCATCTACATGGGCTCTCCAGCCTAATTTGTATGCATCTGTTGTGAGCAACGTTTGGTAGGGAGTTATTTAAAATGGTAAACGTTTGGCCAGATTGGAATGATTCATCCACCAGGACAGGGAATCCAGGAGGGGAGAAGTAACAGAAATCACTTCTATAAGTCTGGGAGTGGCCTGCATCTACTACATACTCAGAGTCCACTGAGACTGTCTCATATTGAGATGTGCCAAGGGAATAACATAAACTGTTGAGGACACGATGCCCAACATTCTCAACATGCTTCTCGCTGACATTTGCCGACTCTGTTGTACTACCTCCACGATTGACACAAGCAGTTAAGTCCTTCTTGAGGAAGAAAGACTTTCACCTGAGTTGTGTCCAGAAGCGCGCCAATAAATTCCAATCAGTGTGATGGGTTCAAATTTGACTTGGAGCAATCAATGAAGAACCCTAGTAGCTCCAGCACCCAGATGGTGATGTGTACAGATTCTTGAACTCCTTCTTGCATGGTGCCTTTGACCAGTCAATTATCCAAGTAGGGAAATATATGCATGTTGTCACCCTCTCGGTGGCCAGCCCAGCGCCTAGGGCGCTGAGGGTTGGTCTGCCTTTGTATTCCTGACTCAGAGAGTATGACCCTGCATTGGTTCTGCAAGGCCCTCTGGGAATGGTAGTCCCTTTTACCCTTGAGAACAGAAGAGTTGTAGTCGAGTGTTTCAGGCAATGACAAGAATTTATTTTCCCCTTCCCAACGGATTTCTGTGCAGTAAATAACTTAGGACAAACTGCCATACAATTGGCTTGAGGGATATGTACAAGAACTCAGGTAAATTAGCCTTATCAGCTTCAGGCTTACAACGTGCGGTGCTCGGTACAAACAAACAATAACAGCTTCCTTCAGCAAAAGAAAATGTTCCCCATTCTTTCTGTTGCTGTACCAGCTTTCTCAAACTAGTGTTCAGCACAGAGACTCCACATGGTCAGCAAAACATAACGTGCAGTCCATCTGGTTATCCACTATTTCACTGCTATCAGAATCAATCTGCATTTCTTCAGCGTCAGCAATAGCAGGGTGTGTCAGTGAGCTGCTATCCCGAACTTTAAAACAGACGTCTTCACTATCCTCACATGGCTTCTCTCAGTAGCACTCTAAAGGATAGGACTGTGAATTACCGTATATACTGAAGTTTCTTTTTAGAGAGTCTGCTACATTCTGGCAACTGCAGGGAAATACTTTATAACTAGGTTCAAATCTATGTAAGTTGTGAAGCCTACCTTTCGGCTTTGGAGGGAAAGGAATTCTCAGCTCTGCAAAGTCAGACTGATTCCCAAACACAGCTTGTGTTTGTTTGTCTCTCAGCCTCGTAGCTTCAGCCTTAGAGGTACAAGTATTGTCATGCCAGCAGGTTTCTCTCTCTGGAGCATGTGAGTTTTTCCAAGCCTGCCTTCCAGGAAATATCTTATCCTTCTTGCCTTTACCAGACATCACCTGTCCTGTGCTGCTTCTTTCTGGCATTAGGACTATGGCTCCATGGGTTCTCACCTCTTGACGTCTTCCTTCTTTCTGCTCCCCTCCTCTAGTCCAGGCTAATGACCACTTTTTATCATCCTGTTTCTCCGGGCTAAACTGTGCCCCTCCCTTAAACAGGTGTATCTCATTATCTCCTGAACTAGGGACTACGTCACAGCGTGGGAGTGCCTTTCCAGCTCGTGACTCTCTTTGTTTACATTTTCTCTGAAAACACTGAGCCATGTGCTCAGACTGCCTGTCAGTTTCTGCAACGGAATCCTCTTCTCTCACCAACTCCATAGGCTCAGAAGGGTCTTCTTCATGACAATGTTCAGTCTGTATAGACATGCTGCAACTACCATGAGGAATTTTGTGAACAAGCGAGGAGCAGATGTGAGACCAAAATGTAGTATGCCATACTGGAAGCAGTGTTTCCCTATGATGAAGTGCGGATATGTCTTTTGACTGTGAGAGAACAGAGTCAATCCCCTTTTTGAAGAAAGGGAATTGGGATGCCAAGGAAAATCATTTTAAACTTTTTGTGAACCAGATACTTGTTCAGATTTCTCAGGTTATTTATTTGGTTTTTGATATACCACCCTTTGTAGGACATACAGAGTGGTTTAAGTTGGAATGGCATCCTCCATTTTTGTGGGTACCAGGAAATACCTTGAGTAAAATCCTAGCCCTTCCTGCCCTGGTGGAACAGGCTCAACTGCATTTGTGGTCTGAAGGGTGGAGAGTTCTTGAAGAAATATGTCCTGGTGCTCAGAGTTTAGTAAATAAACTCTCAGAGGGAGATTTGGAGGGATCTCAAATATATGTAAACCTGTAACTGTTTCCGACTATTTTGAGAACCCAAGAAACAGAGATTATAGGAGTCAATGATCTGAAAAGAACATGAGCTTCTCCTCTAACAATAACTTTGTTTGGGAGCAGGGATATTGGCTTTGTCCTCTGGGAAACAGTCAAAACCCCATCCCCATTTTCAGCTGGGATTTCAATGTCTTCATTACAGAGAGCGGGTATGAGAACTCTGCCTGTTGTGGGAGGAGTGGGAGGGAGGAGGATACCTACACTATGAGAGTTGTAGGATCTTCACTGTTCCCTGCAGTGGAACCTCTGAGATGACATGGAGGCTGGGTCAGAAGTGGGCCTGGAGAGGGTTTTGTGGGAGTCATTATGCTGCTTAATCATGGTCACAGCTTCCTACACCATATCTCTGAAAAGATTCTCTCCATGGCAAAGCACGTTAGTGAGCTGCTTCTGGACACTGGGTTACAAGCATGAGGTCCAGAGCCATGAGAGTCTTTGAGTGCCAGCACTCATGGAGGCAGCTCTTGATGCCATATCGAAAATACATCTGCAGTAATATGGTCAAGTAACTGAGCAATATATGCCAATATAATCTACTCTTGTTTATATGCTCATAAATTCACCACTCTGAAACAACAGAATTGATTAATTAATCATGAAAAAAACTTATCTACATCAGGTACTGAGGTCTCAGTAAAAAACACGCAGCTATTCAACAACTGTAGTTTCCGCTGCTATTCACATCAATGACCTCTTATGAAGTACCTGTGTGGATTACTTTTCCTTATTTGACTATATGTCTTCAAGTCTTTATCACGATATCACTTCTAACTCTTATGACTTTTATTTGATGATTTTTTATTATTTCTTTGAACAGTTTTCCTTTTTATCAGTCCGGATATTTACTGCACTCTCAGCTATCAACTGTCACTTCACGATACTCATACAAAAAATTCTTCTTATTGTCCATGAAAATGATAGCAAGAGTACTTAGCTTCAATCTCATTCATTCTAAACTC
Organism: Ichthyophis bannanicus; assembly: GCA_033557465.1. Classification (NCBI taxonomy): domain Eukaryota; kingdom Metazoa; phylum Chordata; class Amphibia; order Gymnophiona; family Ichthyophiidae; genus Ichthyophis; species Ichthyophis bannanicus. The sequence goes on from CM066043.1 coordinate 87,457,727, forward strand.
TGGAAATATTCATTAGTCATAGTGCAGTAAATATCCGGACTGATAAAAAGGAAAACTGTTCAAAGAAATAATAAAAAATCATCAAATAAAAGTCATAAGAGTTAGAAGTGATATCGTGATAAAGACTTGAAGACATATAGTCAAATAAGGAAAAGTAATCCACACAGGTACTTCATAAGAGGTCATTGATGTGAATAGCAGCGGAAAATACAGTTGTTGAATAGCTGCGTGTTTTTTACTGAGACCTCAGTACCTGATGTAGATACGTTTTTTTCATGATTAATTAATCAATTCTGTTGTTTCAGAGTGGTGAATTTATGAGCATATAAACAAGAGTAGATTATATCGAAAATACATGCCATTCAGACAGTGTATTTTCCACACTCCTTCCATTGACTCATTAGGGGTCGATATTGCACAGCTTTATTTGGAGGGAGAAAGTCCGTAAACCTGACAACATTGTGCATAATGTTCTACAAATGCACTTCCATGAAGAGCTGGTAAGACATTATGTAAGACAAAGTACAGCATTCTGAAAAATTTCTCCAAAAGAATCTAAGATCCTAACCGCCCTCCCTGGGGGTGCCGAAATGCAATTTAGATCTTTTGGCTCTTTTGAGAGCAGATATGATGACCATCGAATAGCGCAGTAGCTGTAGGCTTCTCAAATCCTTGAGCCTTCTGGACTCTAGACATGCAGTCAACCTTCTTACTCACTGAAAGCACAGGGGGTTTCCCACATTTTCATCTGTAGCCTCCAAAGGATGTTATGCATGGGCACTACCACAGCTTCCTTAGGGGGATCAGAATACTGAAGGATAACCAAGTCCTTGGCCCTGGACTCCTCCTCTGTTTCTAACTGAAATGCGCTAGCATCGATGCCATTGAAGCTGCAGCTTCATGCAGGACAAAGAACATCATCATCCTTTCCTCAAGACTTCTCATGAAATGTTCCTCAAGGGCAGCAATCAATAAAGGTGTGGGGCCTTCAGGAGAATTGGCCAATGTTCGCAAAATCTGACATGAGGTATCAGCAGGCTGGTCTTGATCTTGTGGAGTTTGGTGCAGCTCCTCTGACAAAAAGGAAGATGAGCAGACCTTGTATCAGGGCTGCTTTGAGGGTCAGGACTCATCTGATACCCTGATACTCTTAAGCACATGCTCAGATGAACTCTGATGCCAATGCACTCCAGCCTCTGGCTGATGCTCGGCATACTTGGTTCCTGATGTTTTAGAGGACAAGGACAAATCCTTCCTCTTCCTTGGGGTAGAACTGGTGGTTACCAGTCTCAGGGCACCCTACTGGGTTTGAGTGCTGAGTAACCTTGAGGGCCCCTTGATATCGATGCTCCACCAGGTCTGGTGCAGCTTCTAAGGCCATGGAGACTTATGCCATCAATGCTGATGACAAAGGATCATACTTATCTGTGCCAAAAATTTGTTTGTGCTGCTCTTTGTGACCCTGATCTCTCTCCCTGTCATCTGTGAACAAAGGCAACAATTATGACTGTCTGTTATAGATTTAGTCCTGCTGCACTGTGCACTTTTTAAACCTACTGGCCAGTTTGTGGGACATTTCATCCAGAAAAATAGCCACAATGAAATCAAATTACTCGATCTTGAAAAATAAACCTGGTCGAAGTGCCTGGGAACTAAATGCAGCCTATAATGGCAGTGCAGTAAAAAATAAGGAAATTTAAAAACAGACAAAAAAGCTAATTAAGAGACTAATGGGACAGCGAACATGCAGCAAAAGCAGCAGCAGAGGGAGAAATATAAAATTCACAAAATGAGTGCGTTGAAACAAAACAATGGTGAAGAATATAGACCGATTGGGAACACATCTTTGGGACTCTGCAGACAAAGACTAAGGAGATGAGGAGTGGCAGAAGCAGATAGGAATTTGTGTGCATATGAGATAGAACCACTCCAAAAATTTCTAGAAGGAGCTGGGAGTGGTTCCTGCATGGGGCTCCGCTGGTGACATCACTCACATGTGAGCATATATTCTGCTTGTTCACGAAGAATGTTTTTTGCATAACTGCTTACTGTTCCAAACATATGTAATATTTTCTCAAAGCTTAATTAACAGGAACACAAACGTTCTTACATTATGGCTGAAAAAACTCCTAACATTAAGCTTAATTTCAGATTCTGCAGTTCATTATAGTCAAGGCCACTTTATTCTCTTATTGGGACCTTGGCAAACTCTGTGGATGGCCCCTATTATGTTTTCAGGACTGCCCCTTTCCCAAAATTATGCATCCAAGGAACACTGAATTACCAATCAATCTTTACATTTTTTTGTTTGCCATGTCATATCAAACATCTCGAGAAACAGAAGTAACAAATCTAGACGAGAAACAGTTGAGGCAAATATACCATGAAGCATTAAGGGGTTTTTTTACTAAAAGGTTTTAACATGTTAATGAAGCTGATATGCGTTAAGTGCCCACAGCCCTTTCATTTCTATGGGTGAAATGGTGCTTCACGCCGTGTTAACTTTCATTAACACACTTTAACCTTTAGTAGAAGGGCCCTTAAGTGTTTTATTTACTTCTATATGGTAATAAAGGCCGGAATCTACAGAGGATGGTAGTAAACCTCAGTATAGACTTGTTAGTATAGACTGAACCCTATTCAGTCCTTTAATGGCTATTATACGGTAATAGTCCCTCTACCACGTTAGAACCTCATACTTCTAGGTTCTACTATAATGTTTTATAAAGCCTTGTAATTTTTGGTTCGGTCTAATAAGCAATATTTTACCCATCCATGTAAATAGTTAAAGTTTTTTTCTTTCCCTGTAATATAGTTACTATGTGCCATTAATGTTCTATGTAATGCAATATTGCAATGTTTTTGTTATATTGTTTTAAAAGTTCTCTGTAAACCGCCCCTGATCTCTGGAAGGGGTGGTATATAAAAGCGCACAAATAAATAAATAAATATAAACCCCACAAATCCAGTTTTGTAAAATATTCCCAGCAGGCCAGAAACTTCATCAACAGTGAATACAAAGCAACAGAAACCAAAACACTAGCAGAATCCCTAATCATGGTCACATATGCAAAACAAAGATAGACTCTCACTAAACACAATAAAGGGACCACAAATAAGAAACATGCGGTGGAAACCCCAAGAGGTCAGACTCTGCATGCAATGCTATACAGAAGAAATTTCTATTTCTATTTTTTCTTGCACTGTGCAGTATATAAAGAGAGAGGCAGACATTCAAATTCACAAAGCTTACACCAAAATTCCCAAAGCTAAATCAAAACTAAAATAATTGTTTCTACCTTTGTTGTCTGGACATTTTGGACCCTGACATAACACTCCTTTCCCACAACCCACAGTCTTGTTTTCTCCAGGTCCTTTTCGGCTACCAAATAACATACAGTATAATATATGTCCAGAATCAAAAACCTCTTTGATGCCAACCCCTCAAAAGGCGGTATAGTAAATGCTTAAGAAACACACATAATGGACAGCCCAAGAACTAAGCAAACACTTTGTCCTGTGTTGTGCTCATTAACCTCTGTAATAGTGGTGGCATTAAGGGTAACAAACTGAGTAACTGGAGTCTCAGACCTTAGGAGGAGATTTGTGCAACAAAATGGTTATTACCACTACTACTACTACATATCATCTGTATAGCTCTAAAAGGCATACATAGCGCTGTACATATAGATGTAAGACACAGTCCCAGCTCATCAGAGCTTACAATCTAATCAAGACGAAGAACATCATAAAACTGGGGACTAGAGTATGGTAAAATACACATGGTGAACAAGAGAGAGGGGCATCAGGATTCAATAGCAGCCTCAAAGAGATGTTTTTTTAGCCTGGATGTGAATAGGGCTAGAGAAGGAGCTCTACATGCTGTCTCAGGTAGTTTGTTCCAGGCATATGGAGCAGCAAGGTAGAATGAACTGGAGTTGGCAGTGGCAGAGAAGGGCACAAATAAAATGGATCTGCCAGAGGAGCAGAGTTCCCGAGGAGGGGTGTAGAGTGAGGTAAGAGAGTAAAGCTAGTGAGAAACAACAGAATGAATGCATCAATAAGTCAGCAGAAGAAGTTTGTACTGGATGTGGAAACAGATAGGGACCCATATTGGTATTATAACACTTGAGCATTTGTCTAATTCTCCCAAAAGATATTAAAATTAATGGAGCAACTTGCAGTATCATGGATAGGGCAAAGTGAAATTAAAAATTTAAAAAGAAAATCACTTTGCTCCTATATGGGAAAGAGGAAAGAGGGAAAAAGAACACTATTTGCACAGGCGTGATATACAGACCTCCTTCACAAGAGGAAGAGGTGGACAGAGAGTTAATTGAAGACATACGCAGCACTGCCAGGAAAGGAGAAGTGCTACTGATAGGGGATTTCACTATGCCAGATGTTGATTGGCACATTCCTGCTGCAGTATCATCTAGAAGTAAAGAGATCATGGATTCTCTACAGGGAGAACTATTCAGGCAACTGGTAACAGAACCCACACATGAAGGGGCCATGCTGGACTTGGTGCTTACCAATAGCGAAAGTGTTTCTGATGTTATAATGGGAGATCATTTTGCATCCAGGGATCACCAGATGGTGTGGTTCAGTATTAGGACTAGGACTGTTAAAATCCATTCAAAAGCAAGGGTCTTAGACTTTAGGAAAACTAACTTTGCCAAGATGGGTCAATGCCTCAGGGAGTCGTTAGTGGGATGGGAACAGCTGGGGGATGTAGAAAAACAGTGGGCAAAACTGAAAGGGGATATTTTAAGGGCAACTAACCTTTTTGTTAAAATGATAAATAGAGGTAAAAGGAAAATGAGACTGCTATGGTTTTCAAAAGAAGTAGATGAAAAGGTGAAGAAAAAGAGAGGTCTTCATGAAAAACATAGTTACTCACCTGTAACAGGTGTTCTCCAGGGACAGCAGGAATCAGTCCTCACTTATGGGTGATGGCACCGACGGAGCACGCGCGGAGCAATTCCCCAGCTTTCAAAGAAAGCCTTTGGGATTGCTGCCACGCATGCGTGGTCCTCTTCCCACCCAAAGGTGCCATCTTGCTCAGTCAGGTCCCAGAGACAGAGCCCTACTAAGCAGAATGGCAAGGGAAGGACACAATAATTGCAACTCCTCAGGGGAGATGGGAGGGTAGTAAGGACTTATTCCTGCTGTCCCTGGAGAACATCTGTTACAGGTGAGTAACTACATTTTCTTCAGGAACAAGCAGGAAGTCAGTCCTCACTTATGGGACTCCCTAGCTCCAGGCTACCAAACCTGTAAGCCAAAAATGCCTCTGCGAGGCCATGAGCAGAAGCCGATGTCTGAAGGGAGCCAGAGTCTTCGGGTCCTCGGAGCAAGCTCTTGGTAGCTGCAGAAGAAGGATCGGAGGGCAGGATTTGCTTATACCCCAAACAGACTACGGAGTACAGCCTGGCTGAAGGCGCTGACCCAGCGGGACTCCCTCTCCAGGCAGTAGTGCAAGGCGAAGGTATTCGCTGAAGACCAGGTCGCCGCCTGGCATATGTCCGTCAGAGACACTGAGCGCAGCAAAGCCACCGATGCCTCCTTGGCGTGGATGCTGTGTGCAGTGACCTGATGATCCAGTGGGGTGCCTTCCTTTGCCTGGGCGAAAGTGATGCACTCTGCCACCAAATGGAAAGGGTGCGCTTGGTGACTGCCAGCCCCAGGCGGTTGGGATAGTAGGCGATGAAGAACCGCGTGGATCTGCGATGTCCTTGGGTGCACTGCAGGTAGAAAACAATTGACTGTACACAGGATCTACGATGCCCAGTCGGCGTGAGGTCTCGGAAAGAATGTTGGCAAGACCACCTCCTGATTGAGGTGAAAATCGGATACAACCTTCGGTAGGAACTTGGGATGGGTGTGGAGGATCACCCTGTTCCTATAAAACCTGGTGTAGGAAGCCTCGGCCATGAGGGCTTGAAGTTCACTGACTCGCCGCGCCAAGGTCAGTGCACCAGGAACATCACCTTCCAGGCGAGGTGCCGGAGAGAACACGTTGCCATTGACTCGAAAGGCGGCCGTGTCAGCTGCATGAGCATGATGTTCAGGTCCCATTCTGCCAGTGGAGGCCAGATGGGGGGTTTGGCAAGCAGGAGGCCCTGCATAAAGTGGGAGACCAGAGGCTGGCCAGAGAGGGGTTTCCCTTTGACGGGCAAGATTGGCCAAGATGGCGCTCAGATGAACCCTGACTGAATTGGACTTCAGTCTCACCTGCGAAAGGTGGAGAAGGTATTGGAGAACCCAATGGGTGAAGCAGGAGAACGGGTCGATCTACAGCTCGGAGCACCAGATCGAAAACCATCGCCACTTCAGGGCGCAGGCCCATCTCGTCGAGTCCTTCCTCGAAGCGAGGATGACGCCCTCGATCTCCACCGGGCGGTGCAGAGAGGCTAAAGAGACCCGTTCAGCCGCCCGGCTGTCAGGGATAGTGAGACCAAGTTTGGATGAAGCACCCGCCCCTCCTCCTGCATCAGCAGACCGGGGGCACTGTCCAGGGGGACCGGAGGCTCCGATGCAAGTCAGAGTAGAAGCGGAACTGGTGGAGAGCCATCTGTGGACACAGGCGCCAATTGTGTGGGTGGAGAAGCCTGCTGAGCCTGTCCACAAGGACATTGTCTTGTTGATGTAGAACATTGCAACTCTGTTGTCAGGCTGCATGAACACCAACCTGCCCCTCAGGTGGCGCTCAAAGACCTTCAAGGCTAACTGGACCGCTCGAAGCTCGAGCAGGTTGATCTGCTGACAAGATTCCTCGGGCGACCAACTTCCCTGGGTACAGAGATGGCTGCAGTGGGTTCCCCAGCCCAACAGTGAGGCGTCTGTCATCAAGATGAGTTTGTGTGGACGAGTCTGGAAAGACATGCCCCGAAGGAGGATCGGGGGGGGTCCCGCCACCAGGCTAGGGACTCGACTAGGCTGCGAGACACCCGGACGGGGTCCCGGAAGCAGCCCGAGGCCTGGGTCTATTGCACCCGGAGGCACCATTGGGCCGCTCGCATGTGCATGCAAGCTTGGGGAACGACGTGCATCGTCGAGGCCATGTGTCCCAGGAGGTGCAGCATGGCCCACGCCGAGACTCTGGGTTGGCCCTGAACCTCGGCAGCCAGAGCGTGGAGTCGATCCACTTGTACTCAAGGGAGAAAAGCGGTCGCACGCTCCGTGTCGAGAAGAGCACCAATGAACTCCAGGGTCCGCAACCGTATGAGGTGGGATTTGGAGTAGTTGATCAGAAAGCCGAGGCACTCGAGGAGAGCTTTGCATGACGCCAAGAGATGAACCTCCTCTGCCGAGGTGCCTGAGTCTAGCCAATCGTCTAGGTAAGGGCAGACGGATATGTCCTGCAGCCGCGGCTGCCGCCAGGCACTTGAAGATTCGCGGTGCTGATGCAAGCCCGAAGGGGAGCACTCTGTACTGGAAGTGCTCTCCCTGCACCCTGAAAAGCAGGTACTTCCTGTGCTTGGGGTGGACAGGAATGTGAGCGTAAATGTCTCTGAGATCTAAGGAGCATAGCCAATCGCCCTGCCAGAGGTAAGGCAGCAGGACACCAAGGGATAGCATTTTGAACTTCTCCCGCACCAGAAACTTGTTCAGGTTCCTGAGGTTGAGGTTGGGCGGAGGCCCCCCATTCTCTTCGGAACGAGAAAGTACCGGGAATAAAATCCCAGACCATGGAGGTGTGGTGGGAACCTTTCGACCGCCTGCTGGCTGAGAAGATTGTTCAACTCTTGCTGCAAGCAAGCCTGGTGCGAGGGAAGCTGGGTAGGTTCTGCTGGAGAGAAGGGAGTTGGGGGATCTGTCCAGGCGAAGACAATACCAATCCCGAATCACCTGTAGGACCCAGGTGTCCAAAGTGATAGCCGCCCATTAGGTGGCAAAAGAGACAGGCATCCTCCCATGGGCAGAGGCAACCCTGGAGGGCGAGAGGCTATGCTTTCAGCGTCAAAACCCCGGTGCTGGCTGGGGTGGTGCCGGTGGCTGGGCCTGGGGCTTCCGATAACCCTGAGCACCCCTTTGCCCTGAGCGCTGGTCGCCGGCACGGGGGCAGGCAGGTATAGCGGGTATCCCCGGTAGGGGAGGCCTTTTCTCTGGAAGAAGGGCTATTTGGTGTGCTGCTTCTTCTTCCATGGAAGTGAGGATGTTTTGCGAGAGAGACGGGTGCGAGTCACGAATTCTGTCTCGATCTTGGCTGCCTTGTCCTCCATGGTTTTGCCAAACAGCTTTTCACTGAGTGTCTCAGGGGAGTGGGGGGCTCCGGAACCATTATTGCTCTGTGCGATGACACTGGCAATATGCATAGGGAAGCGCCAGGATAGCACAGTTCTTTCGGGCCTTTCATCAGGCACTGTACAGGGGGGATCAGGTTCTCCTATCTGAATGGAGATGTATTTGCAGGACATTTCTCTCCCGAGACTTACTGCACAAAAAATGGCCTTACTTGGGGTGCCGATTACCGCAAGTGAGGTAGAGCGGTGAATTTGGCTGGCTATAATTTCATTTCATTTATTAAAATTTGATATACCGCCCCTCATGAGAACATCAGGACGGTTTGCAATATTAAAAAACAACATTTTAAAGGCAGAAAAGAACTCAGAGTATAATAGGAAAGAAGACACAAGAAGAAATGAACATACAAGGATGGGTTGCGAGAGGGAAAAAAAGAGGGACAAGACGCAACCACAAGAAAAAACAAAAATAAAGGAGGAATTTTCTGCGGTGACAGGAGTACGTCCTGCCGGCTCCGCAGAAAAACGAAAACTGAGGAGAGGCAGTTGGGAAAGGCGGGAAGGCAGCACGCAGGCGTGGTGGGATGCTCCCAAAAGCGTTCTAATTGGACGCTGGGAGCGTTCCCGCGCAGACTCCGTCGGTACCGACGTACCCATATGTGAAGACTCATTCCTGCTTGTTCCTGGAGATTGGCATATCCCCTATATGTGAACCTGCATACAATGAAACTACACCCAAGCTACATCCCCAGAACACCTATGTGCAGCGCTTGCACAAGTACAGATAATCTTTTCGGTGCATATGCTTATACATTGTGAGAGATAGTGATTGATAGCTACCTCATATGACCCTATTAGGAGGCTGCCTAGGGTGTTAAGATTTAAGTTGCCTTTCATAAAAAGAGTCTTGTAGTCAAGTGGTAAGGCAAAAATAATATTAGGGCTTTATTCCCTGCCCTGATGGGATATTCCTGGGATACAACAAACAATATGAAACAAAAGAACTGTTGCACAGAAAAATATCTTCTTTCCTTTAGGCACCATCAGCTGGCTGCTTTGCACACGTTCAACATAAAGATACAATATCATCAGATAAACATATTGTACAATCCATGGGCACAGGGTCAGAATTATAGCTGCTGTTCTCCCACTGCATTAACTCAGAGTCACTTACGATTGCATATGGGTCACACTCTTCACAACTGCTGTCTTCCTTAAAACTCTCCTGTGAGTCATGGGCTAACATTTCTAGAAAGGGCTCTTTAAATCCAGGACTCTGGCTGCCTGGTATATTAAAAGCTTCCTTCTGGCTTTCCCTTCTTCTCCACGCTGGTGTAATTACTGTATAACTTTCAGTATCAAAGTTACTTCTGATGCCACGTCCTTGCCTTTCAAACCAAACAGAACTTCTTGCCTTTTCTTTAGCAAAGCTAGGTTCCCACCTCCTAGCTGTGGTTCTGTCTCTTATATCTGGGCTTCTGGCAGCTCTCTCCTGGGCTCTCCAACTACCAGGAATCCTAGCAGGGTCCTGGGCACGGTGCTGGCTGTTTCCTGCTCTGCTGCCACACCTACTGCTTCCTTCCCTCAGTGGATTTCCTCCAGCATGACGTGTGCTCACTGGATGCTGGCTTAGTCCTCCCAGGTCGCTGCCCCTACTGGCCTTCCCTGGTTCTACCCTGCAGCTTTTATCCTTGTTCTCTTTGCATGCTGCCTGGGTTTCTGAGAACAGGGGCTCCTGATTAGCCTTCCTGCTTCTAGCTACGTCAGGACTAGTGCAAGGACATTTTACTCTAATGCCTTTTTGCTTTTCTTGTGCTGAGTTTGTTTGCTGCTCAGCTAATTCTACATGAGCTGGGTTTGTTTGCTGCTCAGCTAATTCTACATGAGCTGGGTTTGTTTGCTGCTCAGCTAATTCTACATGAGCTGAGTTTGTCTGCTGCCCAGCTGATTCTGAGGTATGTTCCTTACTTTCCCCTAACTCCATGGGCTCTGTACCGTCTGCTGTGCCACAACATGCATATATGACTGAATATATATAAAATGACCCCATCTCAAATATAAAAATATGAAAAAAAAATTTTTCCTCTCTCTCTCCACATACATATGTATATATTAAACAAGAATTTTCGCACAAAATGAATAGAGATTGCATGTGCATTTGTGCATATATAAATATGGATCCTTCCCTCCGCACTCTCCCTTGCCCAAATCCCCTCCATAACCAGGGCTTAATTTGTAGACCAAAAAGAAGTGGAACTGTGGAGCCAAGGAAGGAGGTGGGCAAGCCATGGGCAAGAGTAACAGGAGAAGAGGGGCTGGATTACTGTGCTCCAGGCTCGCTTCCTCATCTCCTCCTGCTCTGGTGCCTTGGCTGTTCCCCCAGAAATTAATTCCTGCCCATAACACCCTATTGGATCCCCTAGGACTCCTGACTTGTACTAAAAACTTGGTATGGACAGGACACTCAACATAAATTACTGGGGGGTGAAAGGCAGTGGCATGGACACACGCACCGTGATATCAAAGACCTTCTCTTCAGAAAGAAGGCTAACTACAGAACACAGGCTTGCACTGTGACTGTGGTGCATGGGGTGAACTACAAAATCTGTACCGACTGTATCAGCTGCAAATAGTAGCGTAAGTTACAATAAGGGGACCCCAAGCAAAATTTTGCTGAGGGCCCCCCATTGTCGCAGCAGTGGTGCCCCACCCCCCTGGGGCTGCTTGGGCGGAATTTACGCCAGTGCTTGCACAGAATATGCTCTACAGCAGTGCTTCCCAAATAATTATCCAATATGACCCCATTTTAATACTTAAACATTCAAGTGATCCCTCCCCCAAGATAATAATTAAACCTAAATAGAAGACCTCCACTCCCTTCGCCGTCCTCATCCACTTTTTCCTCCCTCTTATGTAAAGCATGAAGGCAGCTGCAGCAGCAGTGGCAGTAGTAGCACGGGACCCTCTGTGTTAGTGTGCATTCTCAGACCTCTGTACTCTGCACAGGTTTCCAGTCTAATAGAAAGCCCACATGGGAAGAGGGGACAGAGCCTGCAAATGTTCACTAACTCAGTTTCCCACTACTGGACATGGGCTACAGTGCATGTTCAGAGGGAACAGGTGCAGCCCTGTTTCTGTGACCCCCATTTGTGAACCACTGCTCTACAGAGTGAGAACAAGGGATCTGAGGAGGAATAAACTTTTATTTCAGAATCATACGCAGGTAGGTACAAGAGCAAATCAGTAACGTGTACTTTACTTTGTCTGTGCTGTTTGCCTTTCTGTCGGCTCTGTGCTTTCCTGCTGAAGAGCTTGTAAGCCTCAGTTTTTTGGTACTGCTCGAGCTCCTTCATATAGCGTTCTTTGTCTTGCTCTGCTTCATTGAGGTAGCGCTGCAACAGGAAGAATCAGACAAAAAAAAGGATTTTCAGGCCTTTTTTGCTGAAAAGGAGGACTACATTTAAGAAGCAGATGTCCACAAATGATCTCTCATCTAGCATATAAAGCGTAGTTACTCACCTGTAACAGGTGTTCTCCAGGAACAGCAGGAATCAGTCCTCACATATGGGTGACGTCGGTGCCGACGGAGCCCTCGTGCGGAGCATTTCCCCAGCTTTCAAAGAAAGCCTTTGGGAATGCAGCGCGCATGCGCGGTCCTCTTCCCACCCAAGGGTGCAATCTTGCTCAGTCTTTCTTTTTCTGCGGAGCCCAATGGGCGTAGTTCGTGTCACCTGGGAAAAAGTTGATTTTTTTCTGCGATTTTTCGCATCTCTTTATCCGGTTCGACGCCGGTTCCCCATCCCACCTCGGCTCGGTACACTGGCATCGAGCCCGGAACTTCTTTTTCAGTTTTTGTCCTTTGTGACTAGCGTTCGTACTTTTTCTGTTATTTTCACTGGCAGCCCTGTCTTTTGACCTTGCAGGGGCCCTTTTTCCCCTGATGGCTGCCAGCGGGTTCAAAAAATGTGATCGGTGTAAGAAACCTATGTCTCTCACCGACACACACGACTGCTGCCTCTGATGCCTCGGGCACGCCGTCAGCCCTGGCTACAGTCGTTGGACCTGGAGTCATGGGTACAGGACAAGTGGGTCGATGTCCTGTGCCGAGGTGACAACCTGTTCGGCAAGCCCATGACTGAGAAAGCTGCAGAAATCGAGACCGAGACTCTCACCAGGACAAGACTGTCCAGAAAGACTTCCGCCCCTTCTCACAAAAAGAAGGGCTCGGGAAAGAAGCCCTTTTTCCCGAGAAGGGTGCTGCCTACAAAATCTATCCTCAGTATCAGGCCTCTCCAGCTCCCCAACAGGGCCAGCAGGCCAAGGGGCAGGGGCATAGGCCACATAGGCAGAAAACCCCCAAGCCGCCAGCTCCAGCTCCTGCACAGCAGGGAGGGAGTTTTTGACTCCCACAGTATAGCCTCTCCTCCGCCGGTGGCTCCACTCAGCACAGGTGGTCAGCTGACCCTGTACGCCTACAGGTGGCCAGCCATCACAGGGGATACCTGGGTACTGAGCATTGTCCTGAAGGGCTATATGCTCCATTTCCACCAGCTACCCCCTCCTACTATCCAGTGGAGCCTCCAAGACTCCCTCTACACAGGGACCTCCTCCTTCAGGAGTTGGCCAGTCTTTTAAAGGAACAGGTGGTGGAACTGGTGCCACACCACCTGGAAGGGCAAGGCTTCTACTTCAGGTACTTCTTAGTACCAAAGAGAACACGAGGCCTCAGACCTATCCTAGACTTGCGAAATCTGAACAAGTTTCTGGAGAGGGAAAAGTTCAAGATGCTTACCCTTGGGATACTATTGCCCTACCTCCAGCAGGCTATGCTCCTTAGACCTAAAGGATGCTATGCTCCTTAGAACTAAAGGATGCTTATACTCACATCCTCATCCATCCAGACCACAGACAATAGCTCAGATTTGTGGTGGGAGGAAACCACTTTCAGTACAGAGTGCTTCCTGACTTCTGCCCCCAGGGTTTTCACCAAATGCCTGGTGGTGGTGGCGGCTTTTCTCAGAAATCAGGGGATTTTTGTCTTCCCATACCAGGATGACTGGCTAATCAGGGGCCAGCCACTACAGGAGGCTTGACAGGCCACTCTTCGCACTGTCTCTCTGCTTCAGCATCTGGGCTTTGTCATAAACTACGCAAAGTCCACTTTGCTCCCCTCTCAGAACCTAGAGTTTATAGGGACCAGGTTGGACACCCTTCAGGCAAGAGCTTACTTGCCCGAGGACAGGGCCCACAGACATATGGACTTGGCCAACCAGTTCCAAAGCAATTCTCATGTTTCCGCCAGGCACTACCTGCGGCTTCTGGGCCACATGGCATCCACGGTACATGTGACCCCGAATGCCTGTCTGCACATGCGGGCTGCTCAATGGTGCCTCAGAGATCAGTGGACACAAGCTACCGGCAACCTCCGAGACAGAGTAAAGGTGTCCAGATGACTTCTGAACTCCTTATATTGGTGGCTACATCTGCCAAATCTTCTCAGGGGTGAACCTTTTCAGGCTCCAGCACACACAAGGGTGCTGACGACGGATGCGTCCTTAAAGGGCTGGGGTGCACATTGCCAGGGCACATGCACTCAAGGCCTGTGGTCCCCTCGGGAGGCCACACAGCAGATCAACCTTTTAGAGCTGCGAGCAATCCGCTTAGCTCTGCAGACCTTCTGCCATGCTCTCTCTCAACAGTCTGTCCTAGTTCAGACGGACAATCAGGTGGCAATGTTTTACGTGAACAAACATGGGGGCACAGGGTCCAGGCTCCTATGTCAGGAGGCAATGGCCCTTTGCTTCTTTGTGGTCAGACAAGGCATGTTTCTCTAAGCAGTTTATCTACCTGGTCAGGAAAACTTCCTAGCAGACAAGCTAAGCAGGATTCTCCAGCCTCACGAATGGCAGTTGAATCCATGGGTGGTCCAGCAGATCTTCCTCCGCTGGGGACTTCCATCCATCGATCTCTTTGCAAGTCCACTAAATTGTCAGCTGCCCAGGTTTTGCTCCAGATAGGTGCATCCCCTGAGGATGGCAGCAGATGCTTTTCTGATCTCTTGGTCTACGGGCCTCCTGTATGCGTTTCCTCACACGCCCCTTGTGGCCCGAACTCTGTTCAAGATCCTCCGGACAAGGCCTCGGTGATTCTGGTAGCCTCCAGATGGCTGAGGCAGCCGTGGTTTCCACTTCTTCTGCAGTTGGCAGTGGAAGCTCCGTTCCCTCTGGGGCTGCAAGACGATCTCCTGTCTCAAGAGCAGGGTTCCCTTCTGCACCCCAATCTCAGGTCCCTCAATCTGATGGCCTGGCTGCTGAAAGGTTAGTGCTAGCTCCCTTTCTTCTACCTAAGGAGGTTGAGGAGGTGGTCTTGGCCTCTAGGAGGCAGTTCACCAGAAAGTCCTATGCCCTCAAGTGGCGTAGGTTTATGGTATGGTGTGCTCAGCGCAATAAAGATCCTTTCTCTTGCCTTGTGCCAGTAGTACTGCAGTATCTACTTCACCTTTTAGACCTAGGCCTTAAGTCTAACTCTGTTCGGGTCCACCTCAGTGCTTTGTCAGTGCACCACTCACCAGTGGAAGGACAGTCTCTGTCGGTTCACCCCTTGGTGTCCAGATTTCTCAGAGGTCTGCTTCTACTCAAGCCTCTGGTTTGTCCACCAGCGACTGAGTGGGATTTGAATGTGGTCTTGAGCAACTTACTCGCCCACCATTTGAGCCAATGGCTACTTGCCATTTGCGCTTCCTCTCTTGGAAAGCGCTCTTCCTGGTGGCTCTTACCTCGGCCAGACGTGTGAGTGAACTACAAGCTCTGGTTTCTGATAGACCATACACACGGTTCTATAAGAACAGGGTGGTCCTACGGACCCATCCCAAGTTCCTCCCAAAAGTGGTCTCCTCTTTCCATCTCAATCAGGAGGTGGTTCTTCCGACCTTTTTTCCCAGGCCGCATGCCAGCCGGGCTGAAACAGTCTTGCATACCCTGGACTGTAGAAGGGCGTTGTCCTTTTATATAGAACGTACGCGGGAGCATCGAAGGGCTACTCAGCTCTTCGTCTCGTTTGACCCTAATAGGATGGGGTTACCTGTCTCTAAGTGTACGTTGTCCACTTAGGTAGCAGACTGCATCAACTGGGCGTACAGGGCAGCCAATCTCCCCTTGCAGGGTCGGGTCACGGCCCACCATGTCAGGGCAAAAGCCACGTCAGTAGCTCATCTCCGCTCTGTTCTGTTGGCAGACATCTGCCAGGCTGCAACTTGGTCTTCAAGCCAGACTTTTGCAGCACATTACTACCTGGAGAGAGTCCCGGCGGGACACTATTTTCGGCCAGACGGTACTCCGTAATCTCTTTGAGGTTTAGGCAACTCCTACCCTCCGACCCTTTGTGTTGGGCTATCGTACGGGCTGTGTTCTCAGAGAAAATTCTTATCACGGATGCTGAGGCTCCTGAGAGGGAGCCATTTTTTCAGTTCTGGGTTCACGGTAGCCTAGTGCTGGGGAGTCCCATATGTGAGGACTGACTTCCTGCTTGGTCCTGGAGAAAGCGTAGTTACTCACCTGTAACAGGTGTTCTCCAGGAGCAGCAGGAATCAGTCCTCACGACCCTCCCTCCTCCCCTGGAGTTGCAGTCCTATCCTTCATTTTGTTTTTTGCTGTCTTTTAGCTATGTCATCAGACTGAGCAAGATGGCACCCTTGGGTGGGAAGGGGACCGCGCATGCGCGCTGCATTCCCAAAGGCTTTTTTTGAAATCTGGGAAAATGCTCCACACGAGGGCTCCATCGGCGCCTACGTCACCCATATGTGAGGACTGACTTCCTGCTTGGTTGTGGAGAAATGTAGCACTGTCAAAAGTAACTTCATGGTCACACTACCACAGCAAATCCTAATTATTATAAAAACTTGTTAACTGCCAGGATACTTTCTGTAAAGCATAACCAGTGTAATAGTAGTTTAGTTTCCGTTTTAGTTTATTCAAAAATTCGATTACCTTTTTTTTTTTTTTAAACTCAGAGGGATAGTTCAAAATGGTTTATAATAAAAATAAAGTAAGAAACGACAAAGAAAAGTACAATGTCATTTAAGCAGAAAAGGATTATTCCAATATAGATACTCAGGGTACCAATAACCATATATATTGTTATTCACTCTAATCTAAAGGGCAACATGAAAATATATATTTTTAAAGCTGATTTAAATTTGTTAGAATTAGTTTCCCCTCTTAGATGAGATGGCAGAATACCACAAAATAGGACCATGGCAGGAAAATGCGGTTTCTGTGGTAGTATCAAGGAAACAAATGTAGGTAGCTGGAAGCATGAGTTGATTAATTCTATTTGACTGGAGTTGCCTTGAGCCAGAAATGGGAAGGATGACCGAGGAAAGATACTGAGGAACACTGGTATATAAAATGTATGAATAACAGAATAATAGTACCAACTTAAAACTATGCAATACTGTAAAGGAAACCAATGTGATTTCTTCAAAACAAGGGAAATATGGCCATATTTCACAGTATCCGTCAGTAGTCTGGCAGCTGTATTTTGCAATAATTGCAAGTGATTTAAGGTAGACTGCAGAAGAGAAAACTAAAGAGAATTACAGTAGTCAATATGATTCAGGATAAGAGCAAAGGCTAAGATCCTAAGATGATGTAAATCCAAATAAGGTTTAACCGAACAAATTTTCCTCAGAATCGTTAAGTGATCCAGTAAAGGAATCAATTGATTACTGATTACAGGAGCTACCAATGCAGGAAAAGAATGGCAAATAACTCACATAGCTTTGTACTTGGAGGGATTTAATTTCATACAATGAGATTTAAGCCAATCATCATCTGAAGAAAGACAAAGATAATACTAAAAGATTGGGAGAGCAAGAATCAGTATAAAAGACCAACTGAATATTGTCAGCAAAATGATAACAATGAAGACACAATCTTTGTATAAGCGTGGCTAAAGGAGTCAGAAACATATTGAACAATGTAGGAGCCAAAATGGTACCCCGACCCATGGGACCCCACAGAGATACCGATGTGAAGAAGATGAAGCAAACTACCAGGAGACTGAAAAAGCATAGTTACTCACCTATAACAGGCGTTTTCCGGGGACAGCAGGAATCAGTCCTCACATATGGGTGACGTTGGCGCCGATAGAACCTGTGCAGTATCCTCTCCCCAGCTTTCAAAGAGAGGCTTTGGGAGATGTACCACGCATGTGTGGCCCCCTTCCCTCCTAAGGGTGCCATCTTGCCTCAGTATGATAACATAGCACAAGATGGCAAAAAGAAAAGCAACTCCATGCAGAGAAGGGAGGGTTGTGAAGACTGATTCCTGCTGTCTCTGGAGAACACCTGTTTTAGGTGAGTAACTATGCTTTCTCTGGGTACAAGCAGAAGTCAGTCCTTACATATGGGACTCCCCAGCTACAGGCTACCGAAAAAACCTGTAAAGGTCACGGGTGACCAGAAAAAAGTGAACCGTGAGAGCAGCAACTGAGTCAAGGAACATCAGACCCACGAGCGGCCCCAGTGTCAAGTGAGGAACCAGTCGTCTGGTAGCCTGAACACACCGAAGGGCAGGAAGTGCCTTACATACCAAACAAATGATGGAGTACTGCCTGGCTGAAGGCGCTGTCCTGGCGGGACTCCCTCTCCAGGCAGCATTGATTTATGAAAGAATGAATAGAGGACCAGGTGATGACCTAGCAGGTCTCTGTCAAAGGGACGGAGTGCAGGTTTACCACAGAGGCTGCCCGGACGCTGTGCACCATTACCGGATGCTTCAGTGAAAGGTCAGCCTGCTTGTAAGCAAAGGCAATGCAGTCTATGACCCAAGTTCACAGGATACGCTTAGAGACCGCTGTCCCCTGCCAATTTGGGTCGTAGGAGACTAAGAGCTGTGAGGAGCGGTGGTAGGCCCAGGTGCGCTCCAGGTAGAAGGACAGGGCCCACTTGCAGTCCAGAGTGTGGAGCGCAACCTCTGCCCTGCTGGCATGGGCCGTGGGAAGAATGTTGGAAGTACCACCTCCTGGTTGAGGTGGAATGGAGACACTACCTTTGGGAGAAACCTGGAGTGCATGCGAAGCACAACCCTGTTATTGTAGAACCTTGTATAAAGTGGATGAACAACCAGGGTCAGGAGCTTGATGACCCTGTGAGCTAAGGTGAGTGCCATGAGGAAGACTACCTTCCAGGATAGGATACTTGAAGTGGCATGAGCCGAGAGGCTCGGTGGCGCCGTGAGTTTCAAAAGGACTACACTGAGGTGCCATTCCACTGCCAGAGGGTGGACGGGTGGCTTATAAAGGAGTAGGTCCCTCAGGAATCGAGTTATGAGGAGCTGAGAGGAGAGGGGCTTTTCTCGACCAAGTGATGGTGTGCTGAAAGTGCGCAGAGGTGAACTCTGACTGATTTGGATTTTAGTCCTGCCTAGGACAGGCAGATCAGGTATTGGAGTAGTAACTGGACCAAACAGGAGACGGGGTTAATCTGCCTCTCTGCGCACCTTCACCACTTGAAGGTGTAGGCCTGGTGGGTAGAAGGCTAGAGATCAAAGTGGGCCAAGGCTACCCAGCCAAGTTGTCAGAGACAGGGACCTCAGGCTGGGGTGCAGGATGGAGCAGTCTTCCTGTGAGAGCAGGCCCAGGTCGCACACTAGAGGAACTGGGGGTGCCTAGGACAGGTGTAGGAATAGCAGGAACCATGGCTGCCAGGCCCAACGAGGAGCCACTAGTATCAATGTGGTTCTGTCGAGCTGGACCTTTAAAAGGGTCTTGGGCAATCAGTGGCGTGGGCACAGAAGGCATAGAAGAGGCCCTCTGGTCCATGAGATGAGAAACGCATTCGCTGCCACCCGTGAAGGATGGCTGCAGAAGCTCCCAGAGATGGAACAGTCGACTGGCCACACTGGGGTTCAGCCGCCACTTGTGTGACTGAGCCGGTCCGCCAGGACATTGTCTTGGCCCGGGAGATAGACTGAACGCAGCACCATCCCGCTGCTGCTGGCGAAGTAGAAGATGCTCACTGCTGCCTGGCACAGGAGGGACAAACCTGTCCCTCCCTTCTTGTTGATGTAGAACATCGCCACCTGGTTGTCGGTCTGGATTAGGACCGCTTGGTGCTGAAGGTGGGGTTGGAATGCCCGAAGGGCAAGCACTAATGCTCGGAGCTCCAGGAGGTTGATCTTCTGGAGGCTCTCCACCTGCGACCAGCTGCCCTGAATGTGGAGGTTGTTGCAGTGGGCTCCCCAACCCAGTTTGGAAGCATTCATGGTAAGGATCTCTGGGGTGTGGGAGCTTGGAAGGACATCCCGGCCTGCAGGTGCTGGCGCTTTTGCTACCAGCCAAGGGAGTTAAGAGAGCGGGTCATGACCACTCCATCCCATATGTGTCCTGTAGCTTGCGATCACTGGGATCCACTGGGCTGGCCGCATGTGCAGGTAGGCATCCAGGTGACGTGTACCTTTGATGCCATGTGGCCCAGAAGGTGCAGCAAGAGGTGGGCAGAGGCCAAGGGTCAACCCTGGATGTGCCCTGCTAGCACCTAGAGGTGCTGGGCTCTGTCTGGAAGAAGGAAGGCCTTTGCCTGGGCAGTGTCGGATGGAGATGGTGGCATTGTGTCAGATGGAGATGGGACTTTGGGTAGTTTATGACAAACTCTAAGTGTTCCAGGATGAGAATGGTGCAAGCTGTCACCTGATGGGCCTCTGCGGCGGTGCTGCTCTTTATGAGTCAGTTGTCCAGGTATGGGAAGATGAACGCCCCCTGGAGAAGCAGAAAGGCGGCAACCACTGCTAGGCACTTGGTGAAGACCCTCGGGGTGGAGGCCAGAATGAAGGGCAGAACCCCTGCACTGATAATGACAGCCTCCCACCATGAAGCAAAGGTACTGCCTGTGAAGGGGGTGGATAAGGATGTGTGTACAGGCATCCTTTAGACCAAGAAGCATAGCCACTCTCCCTGCCGGAGATATGGCAGCAATGTTCCAAGAGAGAGCATCTTGAATTTCTCCCTCACCAGGAACCGGTTAAGGTCTCAAAATCTAGGATGGGCCGTAACCCCCCACTCCTTTTGTGCACCAGGAAGAAGCGGGAGTAGAACCTTTTGCTCCTGTGTTGGATGGGGACAGGTTCCACTGCCCTATCTGCTATAAGGTTTGTGAGTTCCTGCTGAAGTAGGTTCACGTGAAGGGGATGCAACAGGAGCTCTCCTGTTCGAGGTGGAATAGGTACCCCTCCTTCACCATCTGCAAGGCCCATGCGTCGGTGGTGATGGCGGGCCAGCAGTTTGTGAAGAATACCAGACGCCCCCCAGTATGCTGCAGGGCAGGCCCTTCTGGGGAAAGAGAGACTATGCCCCAGGAGTCAACCACCCGCCCCCCCCCCCAAGTTGCACCTGGGGCATAGTCTGGAGCTTGGGGTCTTAGGTTTATGAGGGCCGTGCCCTTTGTCCCTTGGCCTGCTGGCTGTTAGGAAGCTGGGAAGGCCAAGTGCGGAGGGTAGTTTCCGTAAGCCTTCCTCTTTTTCAGGTATAGGGACTTTTTACTTAAAGTCTTCCTCCAGGAAGGATCAGCGGTATTCTTAGAGAGCCTGCTCCTGGCCATGAACTCAGACTCCAGCTCAGTGGCCTTGTCTGTCATGGGTTTGCCAAAGAGGTTCTCTCCCCAGCATGGAACATCAATCAACTTGTCCTGTACCCATTGCTCCAAGTTGGAGGACTGTAGCCAGGCATGGCGGCAGGCACTAATACTCACTGCTGCTGCTTTAGCCGCCTCAAAGCCGTCATAGGCCGCCTGAGTCATAAATTTGGAGCACTCTTTGACTGGGGAGACCAGAATCCGGAACTGCTGGAGAGGATCCTCGGCGAGACCAGCCAAGAACCCAACAAGTTCCCTCGCCGTGTCCCATAGGTACATGCCCATGTACAACTGGTAAATCTTGATCCGACTGATGAGCATCGAGCACTGGAAACACTTCCTACCCAGGACGTCCATAGTGCGGGCCTCCCTATCCAGGGGCACTGAGGAGTATGTTTTCTTGCTCTTGAGCCTCCGCATGGCTGATTCAACCACCATGGAGTTGTGGGACAGTTGAGCTTTTTGGAAGTCAGAGCTCCGGAGGACCCAGTACATCAAGTCCAGCAGCCTGCTCACAATAGAAACGGAGGTCGGGGTCTCCTACATGCGGAACAGCAGTCACTCTAGGATAGGAGGAACAGGCACCGTAAGGGTCTCTTTGGGGGAAGCCTTGTACTGGAGGTTCTCGAGGTCCTCCGCCCGAGGCTCCTCCTCGGACTCCATGGTGAAGGCAAGAGCCTTCGCCATATCCTTCACTAAGTCCAGGTCCTCTGGTTTGGACTGGCGCTGGGCCTCTGGAGGGGAAGAGTCCGAGGGCACATCTCTGTGAAGCCGGGTATCTGGGGACTCATCGTGCTCTGTCTCCCAGTTGGACCTGGAATCTGAGGAGACCTCGAGGGTCCCCTGGGTCTCAGGCCGGAGCCCCAGCCCCACCCCCAGTGGGCCCAATGCCCCTGTGCTCCAAGTCGGGTGTGCTGTGGGGTGACGTCCTCGGCAATGTTCCCTCTAATTTTCTGTAGGCTTTGTGCGCATAAAATATCAGCTGTGTGCAGCTTTTGAAGGAAGGTTAAATTTTTGTGCACCACATAACAACACTCGGAGTTATGTACTTTAAAATTTGACTACACGTCAGAATACAGTATGTACACCACATTGATTTTAATCAAATTAAATGAAAATAGACGATTACTAAATGAAGCAGGAAATTTCTAGTAATTACAATCATAACTTTTAAATTTTAAGATGTCTGTGTTGCTTTCTATCAGAATCAGAGCCATAATTTTTGTGCGCTTTGTTGTAAAGTATGTGCGCTCGCTTGGTGAGGTGTGTGCGCGCGCACACGCGCACAGCTTAGAGGGAACAGTGGTCCTCGGTCTCAAACGGGATCGGGCCCGAGGAGCCTCTCGAGGCAGATGGAACTTCAGGACCGGCTCCACTTCTGGGGAGGTCAGTGGTCAGGAATGATGACCTGGAGAAACCGGACATCGAAACCCGCTGGTGGGCCATGAAGGCAGACAAGCTGCTTTTTAGGGCCGCCATCCTGGCCTCAATGCCTGATGGCTCCACAGCCACTGGCAGGGGAACTGAGGACCTCAGGCACAATGCTGGCTCCGTTGAGGGGGTGTCATTTCATTTATTAAAACTTAGTGGGGACAACAGAGTGGTTTACAATAAAATTTAATAAAATCAGAGACAGGGAAGGAATGCCAATAATGAATAGGAAAGAAAGGCAGGACATAACAATAGAGGTCTTCGAGAGACAACAAGGGGAGAAGAGACACAAAAGAGGACACAGATGAGCTGGGATTATGGAGGGTTGGCTCGGAGGTCAAAGGCTGTAAGGAATAAGTAGGTCCTGAGCTGTTTTTTGAATTTTGAGAATGAAGGTTCCAACTGGAGGGACGGAGGGAGACTATTTATTAATTATTTAGCTTATATATCGTATTTCTAATGATCAAGGTGGTGTTCCTGACAAGGATGGTCTTGGAGGACTGAGAACAATCCCCAAATGCCGATGGCATTTTTCCTGCCGGGGCAGCTTCGAGGGTCACTCTTGGCCATTACCCTCAGCATTTCGTTGAGGGCTTTCGAAGTCAGGTGCCATGGGATTTTCCCACAGTCCCAGACTCGTCACCAGAGGAGACCACCAATGATGTCAGATAATTTGAGGGGCGTCCCTCCTTGATGGAGTCCCTACTTGATGCTCCATGACCTCGAGGCTCTGAGGCAGTGCAGTTGCGGCGTGAGGCTGAAGTCTCTACGGCGGCCCTTGAGGGCGCTGGTCCTGTGGATGACTCTGGGGCTGAGTTGGTCTTGTGGATAATCAACTTATGCTACTTCTTGCGGCCTCAGAGGGCCTTGGGGGTCATCTGCTGGCAGACACCATACGCCAAGATATCATGATCTGGCCTGAGGAACTGAAGGCAACAATCATGTGGGTCCATGCGTGACATGTTGTGAGCGCAACGGTTGCAAGGCTTGAAGCCACTGACCGAGGCCATGGAAGGGAAGATGGTCCCCGCAAGGTCAAACTCCCTGGCTTAGCCAGAAAGGGCACGAAAACCCGCGTACCAGAGAAAAAACCCCTGAAGGGGAAGAAAAAGGGAACCCGAAGAAAAATGTGACGCCGGAGGCAAGGATATTCGGGAGATGGGAGGGAACCAGCACACGACCGGAGAAAATAAGAAAGAAAAAAAACAACTTTTTCTGGGGGGAATGGACACACGTCCGATGGGCTCCATGGAAAAAGGAGACTGAAACAAGATGGCAGCCTTAGGTGGAAAGGGGACCACGCATGCGTGGTACATCTCCCAAAGGCTTTCTTTGAAACCTGGGGAAAGGTTACTGCGCGGGCTCCATCGGTGCTGTCACCCATATGTGAGGACTGATTTTCTCCTTATTCCCAGAGAAAGTAAGTTTCTGCAGGTTGTCAGACGGCTGCCTGGGTGAGAATTTTCACAGTCTTGGCAAGTGCATATATCTATATGATTTGCAAGGTATTGTGGGCAATGTAGTTCATTCACACCAGACACAGCTGCTGACAATAATTTAGTTGTGCTCTTGGGTAAAGCCAATAAGATATTTATTTATGGGGTTATTTCTCCCAACACAGATATGCTTGGTAGCACATAAATCAGGTTACTTGCTTTCAGTATCAACTTGGAAAAACAAAGTCAAAATCAGGAAAACAACAAATGAAAAGCCACAAAGCAAGAAACAAACTGTTCTTTTCAGGTTAACTTCTGATTACTTCCCACATAGATTCAGAAGTGATTCTCTCCTAGTTCACAAGCAATTAGGTAAGGCTTAATTGCTAGCAGTCACCAGCTGAAACCCCTTAGCTGGCTTGCCTTCCACTGTGTGGGTCAAATCCTGCTTCAGGAGCTTTTCTGAGTAGATTAAAGAACAAATTTGTATTTCTTTGTGATGGTTGCTGTACTTTATAACAGAAAGTTACCAACGGAGTTTAGACAGAGAACAGTCCATATAAATAGGATCTTCATCTGCTATTATTCCTCCTTGTTCAACAAGCATGGGTTCAATATCATGGATTGGCACAGATGAATCTCTCAATGGAGCACTTTCAGGAGAATACTTGTTTCCCTGCTGTCTTTCAAGGGTATAGCTAGGGCATAGATCAGTGTTCATACCTGAGCTTCCATTGTTGTTAGAGTTTCTCTCTATATAGCCTGGCCAGTATGTAGTCCAGTTCTTATGTCCAGCCTTCCAATCCAGATCCCTGGACACTGGATCTCTCTTCACATACCTTCTGGCATGGGTCTTAGAGTCCCTTCCACGTGCAGCCGTCTCCCTCACAGGTAGCGTCTGGAGATTCCTAGCTCTGTAGCACCATTCCTCTGGCTTTCCCCAGTCCAATGGTGTATGCTGGCCCTTGGAATACCTCCCAGTATACGTACTGCTTTGGACTCTTCTAGACCTCTCAAAGGCTTTTCTCCTCTTTCTTCCAGAGGGTCTCTTTCCCTCTCTGTCCGTCCGGTTTGGCTTCTGCTTCTGATAATCCTTCAGATGAAACTGAGGATCAAACTCAAGCGGATTCTCAGGATACTGAGGACAATTCTCTGGATATCCAAGGTGATCATGAAGATGGTCATCTGTAGAATAAACTCTACTCTTATTCTGCTTGGATGAGTGCTCCTCCCTAATACAGCGCAGCTGTGCTGAATCAGGCCCTGCCCTTTGAGATGAGTGCTTAGGGATTACCTCATAGCCCTCCTGATTGAACACACGTTTCCCCACTTCAGCTCCTCTAATGGCTGTTGGAAACCTGGTGCATTCTGGGACTGGTAGTCTTTTATGGGAAAATTCTGTTTTCTTATTTCTACCAGAACTGACAGGTTGCTTGTTCAGAGTCACTTCACCTTTTCTATAGCTCCTTCCTGAGCTATGATAAGCTTCCTTATCACATACCCCCCTGCTTAAGTTATTACGGACTGGTGTAACTGGTGAAACTTCTTCTCTACAGTCTGTAATCCGGGAAAGGGCATCCGCATTCTTGTGTAACTTCCCAGCACGATGTTCAACTTCAACCAGGCAACAATGAGCTGCGAAGGTATGGATGCAAGACCAGGTGGCGGCCTGGCAGATGTCCACCATCAGGATGGAGCGTAGGTGTGCCACAGAGACTGCCATGGCCCTGGCACAGTGTGCCATGACCTGCCCATCCAACGAGAGTCCCACCTGCTTACAGGCGAGGTTGATACAGTCCGCCACCCAGGTAGATAGCGTACGCTTAGTCTGTGCTACCCACATTCTACTGGGTTCATACAAGACAAAAAGCTGAGATGCTTTACGGTGGCCCTGGGTACGTTGAATGTAGGACAGGGCCCTCTTACGGTCCAAGGCGTGGAGGACAGTCTCTGCCCTACTGGCATGAGGCCTTGGAAAGAAGATAGGGAGCACCACCTCCTGGTTGAGATGAAAAGGCAATACCACCTTCGGAAGGAATTTGGGGTGTGTGCGGAGCACAACCCTGTTCCTGCAGAACCTGGAATAAGGCGCCTCTGCCACCAAGGCTTGAAGCTCGCTGACCCTGCGAGTGGAGGTGAGCGCAACTATGAACACTACCTTCCACAAAGGTATCGCAGGTGGCAGGTAGCCAGGGGCTCAAAAGGCAGGCAAGTAAGCTGCGGAAGTAAGACATTGAGGTCCCACTCATTTACCGAAAGGCGTACCAGGAGTTTCGATAAAAGGAGTCCCCTCATGAAGCAGGTTACCAACGGCTGGGCCAAGAGGGGTTTGCCATCCACCAGATGGTGATGTGCCGCTAGGGCACTGAGGTGCACTCTGACGGAGTTTGATTTGAGTCTGGAGTGTGAGAGATGGAGAAGGTACTGCAGGACCAGCTGCACTGGACAGGAGAATGGGCTAATCCCGAGCTCTGCGTACCAGACTGAAAATCTGCGCCACTTGGAGGCGTATGCTCTTCTGGTGGAGGACTTACGGGAAGCCAGCAGGATCTCCTCCACTTCCTCTGAGAGGTTGAAAGGGGCTAGGGTCACTCTTTCAGTAGCCATGCTGTCAGTGACAGGGACCCCAGGATTGGGGTGCAAGAGAAAGCTTCCCTCCTGAGACAGGAGCCCTGGGGAGCTCCACAGAGGGATGGGAGTCTCCATCGACAGCCGGAGGAGTAACGGGAACCACGGCTGCCTGGGCCATTGAGGGGCTATCAAGCTCAGCGAGGCCTTGTTGCGGAGGGTCCTGAATAACATTTTCTCAATTAGTGATGAGGGTGGGAAGGTGTACATGAGACCTTCCAAACACGAGATGAGGAACGTATCTGCTGCCACCCAGGAAGGGTGGGCTTGCCGAGAGCAGAAGTGGAGCAACTGGTAGTTGTCCGGGCTGGCAAACAGGTCTATCCATGGTTCCCCCCAGAGTTGGAAAAGCTGGTTGGCCACTCTGGGGTCCAGCTGTCTCTCGTGCAGCTGGAGGATCCTGCTTAATCTGTCAGCCAGTGAATTGTCCTGGCCTGGCAGGTATACTGCCCGTAAGAGTATGCCCTGCTGGACTGCATAGGAGAAGAGCCATCGCCTCATGGCAGAGGGCACGGAACCCCATGCCCCTCTGCTTGTTCACATAGAACATCGCCACCTGGTTGTCTGTTTGGACCAACACTGATTGGCGACGTAGGTGGAGGCAAAATGCCCGGAGGGCTAGGAGTATTGCCTGTAATTCCAGAAGGTTGATCTGCTGGTTGCTCTCGCTCTGCAACCAGCTGCCCTGGGTGCGGAGTTCCTCACAGTGGGCTCCCCACCCCAGCAGGGAGGTATCCAGCATTAGGACCCTTACGGGACACGGAGTCTGGAAGGGCATCCCTGCCTCGAGGTACTGGGGATTTTGCCACCAGGTCAGGGATTCCACCAACTGGCAGGTCAGTACAATTCTGTCGCGGAGACAGCCTGTGGCCTGAATCCACTGATCCCAAAGGCATCACTGTGAGGCCCTCATGTGGAGGGGGGCATCTGCGGTGACATGGACCGTGGAGGCCATGTGTCCGAGTAGGTGCAGCAGGAGCCGAGCGGACACCGAGGGATGGCGTTGTATGTCCAGGGACAGAGCCCTAAAGGAAGGCCTTTGCCTGGAGGGTGTCTAGTCTTGCCCTTATGAACTCCAGATACTGTGCTGGGAGGAGGTGGGACTTGGAGTAATTTATTACAAACCCCAGATTTTGCAGGACCTGGATGGTACGTGCAGTTGCCTGCTGCACTTCTGAGGCCGTGCCTCCCTTTATGAGCCAATCGTCCACGTAGGGGAAGACAAACATCCCCTGGAGGTGGAGGAAGGCGGCCACGACTGCCAGGCACTTTCTGAAAACCCTTGGGGTGGAAGCCAAACCGAAGGGCAGCACCCTGTACTGGTAATGGCTGCCCCCCACCATGAACATCAGGCTGTGGCTGGGGTGAATGAGGATGTGTGTGTAGGCATCCTTCAGATCCAAGGAGTATAGCCAATCTCCCTGCTGGAGGTAGGGCAGCAATGCTCCAAGGGAGAGCATCTTGAAATTTTCCCTCACCAGGAATCTGTTCAGATTGCACAGGTCGAGGATGGGCCTTAGGCCTCCTGTTCTTTTGATATGAGGAAATACCTGAACCCCTTGCCCCTGAGATAGTGGGGAATTGGTTCTACCGCTCTGTTCTTGAGAAGACCTGCCATTTCCTTCAGTAGAAGGTCCCAGTGAAGTGGAGACCTGGGAGCCTCTCCTGGAAAGAAAGAGGGAAGTGTCTGGGCCAGGTGGAGGAGGTAGCCCTCCTTGACCACTTGGAGTGCCCAAGAATTGGTAGTGATGGCCGGCCACCTTTGGGCATAGTGAATGAGACGTCCCCCTGTGAGCTGCTGACCTCCTTGGGGTGGAGAGGCTATGCCCAAGGAGTCAAAAGCTCCCCCCTGGCTGGGCCGGGGCCATGCCTGGGGCTTGGGAGCCTTCTGTTTACGAGGGCCATGCCCATGTCCCTTGGCCTGCTGACCCTGCTGTAGAGCCGGGGAGGCTTGAAAAGGTGGGTAGTTTCTGTAAGCAGCCCCTTTCTTCGGGTAGAAGGACTTTTTACTTGAGCTCTTCCATCTGGGAGGGGCAGCAGTCTTTTTAGAGAACCTGGTCCTCATCGTGAACTCGGTCTCCAGCTCAGCAACCTTGTTGGTCATCGGTTTGCCAAAGAGGCTCTCTCCTTGGCATGGGACGTTGACCAATTTGTCCTGAACTCATTGCTCGAGGTCGGACGATTGTAGCCAAGCCAACTCAAAGCCGTCATAGGCTGCCCGAGACAAACTTGGAGCCCTCATGGATGGCTTTGGCCAGGTTCTTGAACCGTTGCAGGAGTTCCTTGGAAAGACCAGCTGAGAACCTGGTGAGCTCCTTTTCCAGGTCTGTCAGGTGCATGCCCATGCACAGCTGGTATGCCTGGATCTAGCCGATGAGCATTGAGCCCTGGTAGCACTTTCTGCCGAGGGGATCCAGGGTGCGTACCTCCCTGCTGGGGGGCACCGAGCAGTGTCTCTTCTGAATCTTCAGATGACCCATAGCCAACTCCTCCACCATGGATTTGTACGGCAGTTGTGACTTCTGAAAGCCTGGACGCCGGCAGACTCCATACATCGAGTCGAGCCACTTTCTCACCACTGGCACTGATGCCAGTGTCTCCCACATATGCAGCATTAGCCACTCCAGGATGGGAGGGATGGGCATCGTAAGCGATTCCCTCGGAGGGGCCTCATACTGAAGGATTTCTAGCTCCTCCATCCAAGGATCCTCCTCCGATTCCATCAGGAATGCTAGGACCTTGGACATATCCCTGATGAAGTCGAGGAATACCATGTCCTTGGGTGGGGACCGACGCTGGGGCTCCGAGGGAGGGGAGTCCGAGGGGACATTGTGGTGATGATGGGTGTCCGGCGACTCCTTGTCCTCCGTTTCCCAGTCAGAATAGTTAGTCGAGATCTCGAGGGAAGGATGGCTTGCGGGTTCCGGGACTGATCCCCAACCACAGCCCTCGGAGGCCCTGTGGCTGGTGCCGAGCACACTGACTGGGGAAGATCTTGGCCCCATGGAACGGGAGCCAAATCGACTCCTTGGTCAAACATCGACTTGAGGCCTAAGGACCTCGAGGATCGGCTCAGCCTCCAGGGGCGTCCTGGAAGTTGAGGGCCCAGTGGTCTGGGCGGAGGAACCACTGGTACCAGACAATAGTGCTTGCTGCTGGTCCATGAAGGCAGACAAGCTGCGCTCCAAGGCCACCATTCTGGACTCCAGGCCAGAAGGCTCCACAGCCATCGGCACGGGTACCGAGGGAATCGGGCCTAATACCGTTCCTCCGAAGGGGAGTCCTCAACAAGGATGGTGTTGGGTGACCAAGGAAGGCCCAAGATAGAGTCCTTTCGGGGGACCTTCACAGATCGCTCCTTCTCCGATTCCTCAGACGAGCATCTAGGACTGCAGGACCTGGCTTGGGACTTACCCAGCCCGTCTGAGCCATCCAGGGATTCCGCCTTCGAGGCCTTCTTCTTCTTGGGTTCCCTTGAGGGAGACCCCTTTTCCGAGGAACCACGGCGTCGGTCGGGATCCGTAAGGCTACCCTGAGATTCCGCAGTTTCAGAGGGGGCCTTGGCCTTCAGAGGTACCGGGGACTCTGGGAAAAACTTATCGTGCTGCTGCTGGCGGCTCTTGAGGACCTTGATGGACATATTCTTACAGAGGCCACATGCTGTGGGGTTGTGGTCTGGTCCCAGGCAGTGAAGGAAGCAGTTGTGTGTGTTGGTCAGGGACATTATTTTGGCACACCAATCACATTTTTTAAAACCACTGGTAGCCATGGGAGAAAAAAGTATCCCAGCGAGGTCGAAGACCCGCAGTGCCACCAGTTGGAAAAAAAAAAGCGTGAAGACGCCAAGGAGGAGACTCGATGCCGGAGCAGCAGGCTTGGGTGGTGGGAAGAGGACCAGTGCACTACCGGAGGAGTGTATGAAACTCAGGTCGAGAAAATCAACTTTTTCCAGGGGAAGTGCAGACAGACATCTGAAGGGCTCTGCGGAAAAAAGGAGACTGAGCAAGATGGCACCCTTGGTCGGGAAGGGGACCAATCATGCGTGGTAGCATCTCCCAAAGGTTTTCTTTGAAAGCTGGGGGAAAGCTTCCACGAGGGCTCTGTTGGCACCGTCACCCATATGTGAGGACTGACTTCCCGGTTGTTCCCGGAGAATTACTGAATTCATAAAAATGTTATTGTATGTTCCATTTAGCAAACATTAACTTTACTGGGATTATACTACAATAGAGCACAGTTTATCTGGTGATCTTTTATCTGGAACCTCACTATCTGGAAAACAGATCTCTAGCTGGGCTCATTTCTTGCTCCATGGTTCAAACAGCTGATCCGACATGTGAGCTAGACACAAAGAAGAAGCACCAATATAACTTTAGAGTCTTTATGGAATGCTTTAACCATTGAAGGGAACTTTTGCTAAGTGGTGGAAGGATTTTTCTAAATTGCCCAATACCATTAATGCTCAAGATGTGTTAACAAGGTTTTCTAGTACAGCAGCATACTAAGGAGTTGTCCTTTGATTTGGCATGAGTTATGCAAGAGAGGTGAAAAATATTTTTAACCATGAGACAGGAGTTGCTGTCTCATGGAATTATATTTCAGTTTAGATTTCCTTCCAAATTCTGTATCAAGTATAGTTATTATTACATATATTATGACCCTGAACAGTTAAATATATTTTTAATTCACTAAGTACTGTTATAGCTACCCAAGGTGTAGTCCTGAGGAGTATGCAGAATAGCATCACTGATAGACAATTGAATAAGCATTCTTACCATCGCCACTCAGCACTAGTTTTTCTTTTTTATATTTTTTTAGCTCCATTTTGTCCTTTAGATTCTCTCATTTCTTTCCTTTTTGTGTAACTATCTGATTTTTTTTACTTGGGATCTTTTTTTCCTGCCACGAGATACTGTGTAGCCTTTTGTTGTTCCATCTATTCTTACAGCAGCCTATGGGGGTAATTTTAAAAGGTTAGTCATGATTTTGGATGTCCAGAGGCTGTCGTGAAGTGCAAGGTTCAGAACCGATGGAAACAGAGGTTTCTGTGGAAAATGAAACCAAAGCTGTCAGTGCTGAGTCAAGCAGGGAGGGTTGGCATGGAAACCATAAACAAACCTCGTCACAGAGGGCTAGGGAACGCCCATCCCCTGAGCTAGCTCCTACCTCATCAGGGAACTGTGAACACCTGGGGGGAGGTGTGGCTCAATACAACGGGGGAAGGAAGCTAGATAAAAACCCTCTAGTAAAATATATGAGAGAGACAGACACAGACACGGGCAAGGATACGAGCAGAGACAAGGGGAGAGTCTCAGATGGAAGCTCAGTCTCCGACACGGAGAGAGATACAGCAAGCGTGGGAAAAGGTAAAAGAAATCCTAATCCTAGTTGGAGATACTCTTCAAAGGACAAGAGCTGTGTAGGACATTCAGGTCCAGGACACAGGGAGCAGTGCTTAAACATAGGAGGCACAGAGGATTTCTATTGCTCAGGAAGCAAGGACATTTATGCTGAAAAGCAGAAAAGACAGCCACGCTGGGTTCACAAAAGGCAGACTCCAGGTAAAGTCAAATTCCCTGATTATAAATATATATCAGAAGGGGGAGAGGAGTTTTGTTTTCCGTGTGGTAGCCAAGGGAGAATCCTGAGAGGAAGTAGTGTTAAAAGCAAAGGAAGAATTCCATGTTATAAAGCTGAAGAGGGAAACGTATTACCCTTTAACTACAGAGAGCTGTTTGCACCTGAGAGCAAGCATTTAGACTCACCAAGCAGGTTGGGGGAAGGAAACCCTGTGAGTGAAAGAGAACAGTTTGCCTGGCAAAGAGAAGAACCTGTTCTAAAAGGTTTCCAGGAAGAAACTGACTGTATGCACTGGGACCCATATCAACCTCCTGAGTCAGAATATATGATGGACTGTTCTTATATGGTGGCGGATAATGTGCAGTCTCTGTGCTGAATATATTGGCTTTTACTAAGGAGAAAGAAACAGCCAAAAGAAACATTTTGGAAGGAACTGTTTATTGTTTTGGTTTTGTATAACAGCTGAAAGTAAGCAATATTTTTGTTATCACTGGAAGTATAATTTCGTTGTAAATAGTCCTTATTCCTGGTCTTCAACATCTAACCCCGGGAGGGGAAATAAATCCTAATTTCCTTAAACCACTCGTGCACAACGTGTACTCATTTTCATGGTTGGTGGACTACATTACCCAGGAGGCCTTTCTACACCTCCATTTTAAGTTTTACCACCAAAGAAACACAACTACCCACTTGCCCTACCTATGCTAATTACCTCTGGGAGGGTGAGTGGTGACATATCTGGCGTAGTTGGCAGGATGCTTGACCTTGAAGGAAGGACAACAGAAGATTACAGCACCAGGACTCCGGCACAAGCAAGTAGGCTACCAGAAGGCTGCAGGAAAGACAAAGACAAGACACAGCTTCTTTTCCTGAACGCAGACCTCTACACGAAGCCTCAGGTAATAGCACCTGGGCATAAGTGAGGGAGGATACCAGGAAAAGAGGGGCGCTGTGGGGTTGAGAAAAAAAAAAAAAAAAAAAAAAAAAAAAACCTGAAAAAGGGAGCCGCACTTGGGTTTTTTTTTCTGTCTTTCATTGCAGGTGCTGACGAGAGATGGAGGCCCAGGACGTAATAGCGTGGATGCGGAAGCAGTGGGACCTGCAAATGGAACTTTCTAAGCGCATCCAGGAGGAGAATGCCGCGCTCCAGAGAGAGCAGCAGAAGCCGCTGCTGGACGCTGTAGCAGCACTTCTACAGGAACGCCAAGGACCACGGACGGACAATCCTTTGGTTATGCCAGGACCCCCAATGCACGCAAGTCATATATTTTCTTTAGGACAATTGAGTCCAACAGACAATATTGATGACTTTATAGATGCATTTGAGCGTATTGGACAGGCGTTAAAATGGCCTGATAGTCAGTGGGCTACGCGCTTTGCAGTTTCGTTAACAGGTGAAGCCCTGTCAGCCTACAAAGCGATGCCAGCCGCTCTTGCGGATGATTATGCTGAAATAAAAAGGGCGGTAAAGGACAGGTTGGGGCTGACAACCTCACATTATAGGAGGCTTTTCAGGGAGGCTCGCCTGAAGCCTCAGGAAACGCCAAAGGCGTTACAACAGCGTCTTAAGAGTCTGGCGTGGAAATGGCTAAGTCCAGAAAATAAGACAATGGAAAGTGTATTAGATACAGTTATATTAGAACAGTTTGTACAGGCTGTACCTAAGGAAATGAGGATGTACCTCACCTTGCAAAATTGCAAGACCACTGAGGAAGCAGCTAGTTTGGCGGACCGGTTTTTGGAGGCCCAAATAGCTGACCCCTCAGAGCGCAGCGTATTGCAAGCTGCAGGTTTATATAATGTTAAAAAGGGAAAGGTTCCCTATGATGAAAAATATACTATGGCTAATGGGAATGTTAGAAGTAAGAATGATGAGAGTGTTTATGTGCCCAGAGAGAATGTGTCTACACCCAAGGGTAAATGTTATTTGTGTGGGAAAATGGGGCATTTTAAAAGGGAATGCACTAAGAGGACTGTTCTGATATCTGGGGTGGATGACCCAGTTCAGAGTAAATTTTTATTACACGCACAGGTGGAAGGGGTGGACACCTTGGCCCTGCTTGACTCGGGGGCCGACCAGAGTATGATTTCTCGCACACTCTGGGAGGCCATCGAGCGGCGTTGTTCGACACCCCCGAGGCAAGCAGGAAGCCAAGTCAGAGTGAAATGCATACACGGTACGTTTGCATTTTACCCTCGCCAGAATCTCTTGGTAAATGCACTAAAGTTTAAGCAAGTTATGTCATTAGCCATACTTCCTGCATTACCCCAAGACCTTATTTTAGGTAGGGATTGGGTACCCTTTTATGAGGGATTAGTGGAAGGTTTGAACACCCGAACCGGCCTGGTCTCCACTAGATCACAAGCCGGGACCTCAGGGATGGGAGATACATCAACTGGGGACAGGGGAGAACCTGGGGAAGGATTAGTGCCCCAAGAGGAGGTATTAGGGGAAGAAGAGACAAATATTCTTCCTACCCATGAG
Source organism: Ichthyophis bannanicus (assembly GCA_033557465.1). Lineage (NCBI taxonomy): Eukaryota > Metazoa > Chordata > Amphibia > Gymnophiona > Ichthyophiidae > Ichthyophis > Ichthyophis bannanicus. The sequence goes on from CM066043.1 coordinate 87,492,164, forward strand.
GACCTAGTGTATGAACCTACTGCACCAGGGAGAAAGGCCAAGGCAAAGAGGCGCCATGAGAGGCAGTCTAGGTCCCGCGGCCGAGCGGAGTTGGAGGCGGGCGCAAGCCTACCCTGGGTACCCGCCGAGTTAGTGAATAAATTTCCCTCCTTTCCTGCTGAGCAGCGGGCCGACCCAGCGCTCAAGAGAGCCTTCGAATGGGCCCAGGAGATTAGGCCCACATTACCTAGGTTCTTTATGGACAATGGCGTTCTGTATAGGGAAAGCGTAGACCCTTACTCTGAGGCAGTAAGGAAACAGCTGGTAGTGCCTACGGCGTTCAAAGCCACGGTCTTGCGTCTCGCGCACGACCACCCTATAGGGAGCCATAAAGGCATCCAAGGCACCCTAGACCAAATATTAGGTCGCTTTTACTGGCCTGGGGTGTTCAAGGAGACTAAGCAGTATTGCGAGTCGTGTGCTCCATGTCAAAGGGTATCAGCGTTAAGGCCAAAAGCTGTACCCTTGGTGCTTACTCCCACCATAGCCGTACCTATGAGCCGGATAGGCATAGATATGGTAGGCCCTATGACACGCACACCCAGGGGTTTTCAGTACCTTCTCGTTATAGTCGACCATGCCACCCGGTTTCCCTGGGCTATTCCCCTAAGGAACACCTCTGCGAGGATTATAGCCCAGGAGCTGGTCAAACTATTCTGCATGGTAGGGTTCCCCAGAGAGGTACTTACAGACCAGGGTAGCAACTTTTTATCCAAGCATCTGTCTACCGTATGGGAGGCTTTTGGGATAAAACACATACGGACTTCGGCTTACCACCCACAGACAAATGGTCTTGTAGAACGTACTAATCAGACCATTAAACAGATGCTGAGGAGAGGGCTGGAAAAAGGGGAGATAGCAGAATGGGATACCTTGCTCCCATTCGTTCTCTATGCATGCCGAGAACGCGTGCAATCTTCATTAAAGGCCTCACCCTATGAGCTTATGTTTGGGAGATCCCCTAGGGGGATATTAGATATATTACAGGAGCAATGGGTGGAACCAGACATTTCTGAAATTGAAATACCTCGGTTTTTAAAAGGTCTAAGGCAGCGTTTAGAGAGAACGGCAAAGGCTGCAATGGAAAATCTGCAAGCGAGTAAGCAGAAGCATAAGCAATACTACGACAGGGGAAAACAACCCCGAACGTTAAATGTAGGGGATAAGGTAATTATCCAGGTGGCAAATCCAGGCCCAAAATTTGAAGCCCATTGGAGGGGACCATGTACGGTCGTAGAGAAAGTAGGGCCCGTTTCCTACAGGATAGAGAACGCAAAGGGTCGTAGGCAGGTATATCACCTGAACCTTTTAAAGCCCTGGAAAGACAGAGTTGCCACTGCCAGTATGGTGTACATGGAACAGCACAGCAGATCCCACACTGGTATTACGTACTGTCCGGAAGATGCGGCAGTACGTAATATTTTAAGGCGGGGATATGTCGTGAAGTGCAAGGTTCAGAACCGATGGAAACAGAGGTTTCTGTGGAAAATGAAACCAAAGCTGTCAGTGCTGAGTCAAGCAGGGAGGGTTGGCATGGAAACCATAAACAAACCTCGTCACAGAGGGCTAGGGAACGCCCATCCCCTGAGCTAGCTCCTACCTCATCAGGGAACTGTGAACACCTGGGGGGAGGTGTGGCTCAATACAACGGGGGAAGGAAGCTAGATAAAAACCCTCTAGTAAAATATATGAGAGAGACAGACACAGACACGGGCAAGGATACGAGCAGAGACAAGGGGAGAGTCTCAGATGGAAGCTCAGTCTCCGACACGGAGAGAGATACAGCAAGCGTGGGAAAAGGTAAAAGAAATCCTAATCCTAGTTGGAGATACTCTTCAAAGGACAAGAGCTGTGTAGGACATTCAGGTCCAGGACACAGGGAGCAGTGCTTAAACATAGGAGGCACAGAGGATTTCTATTGCTCAGGAAGCAAGGACATTTATGCTGAAAAGCAGAAAAGACAGCCACGCTGGGTTCACAAAAGGCAGACTCCAGGTAAAGTCAAATTCCCTGATTATAAATATATATCAGAAGGGGGAGAGGAGTTTTGTTTTCCGTGTGGTAGCCAAGGGAGAATCCTGAGAGGAAGTAGTGTTAAAAGCAAAGGAAGAATTCCATGTTATAAAGCTGAAGAGGGAAACGTATTACCCTTTAACTACAGAGAGCTGTTTGCACCTGAGAGCAAGCATTTAGACTCACCAAGCAGGTTGGGGGAAGGAAACCCTGTGAGTGAAAGAGAACAGTTTGCCTGGCAAAGAGAAGAACCTGTTCTAAAAGGTTTCCAGGAAGAAACTGACTGTATGCACTGGGACCCATATCAACCTCCTGAGTCAGAATATATGATGGACTGTTCTTATATGGTGGCGGATAATGTGCAGTCTCTGTGCTGAATATATTGGCTTTTACTAAGGAGAAAGAAACAGCCAAAAGAAACATTTTGGAAGGAACTGTTTATTGTTTTGGTTTTGTATAACAGCTGAAAGTAAGCAATATTTTTGTTATCACTGGAAGTATAATTTCGTTGTAAATAGTCCTTATTCCTGGTCTTCAACATCTAACCCCGGGAGGGGAAATAAATCCTAATTTCCTTAAACCACTCGTGCACAACGTGTACTCATTTTCATGGTTGGTGGACTACATTACCCAGGAGGCCTTTCTACACCTCCATTTTAAGTTTTACCACCAAAGAAACACAACTACCCACTTGCCCTACCTATGCTAATTACCTCTGGGAGGGTGAGTGGTGACAAGGCACGCACGTGGATGTCAAAATTACGGAGACGTCTCTGAAGTCATTTGACAAACAACATTTAGAGACGTCTCTGGTGCGTAGAGTAGATGTCCAATTAGGAAAGGAGGTGGTGGAGGCATCTGGGGAGGTGCAATGACCTTAGACATCCCCAGTTGATTTCAGAAACATCAGGGACAATTGCAGGCAAATCCACATTTAGACCTGCTCCAGGCACAAACAGGCAAAAGTGCTTGTTGTGGCCTTAAAACATCCAAAGAGTGTAGAGAAGATGGAGAATGAAGTGACTAGCCTAAGTCACAAAGCCCCACAATGGGATTTGAATCCAGGCCATGCTGCTCCTAAACCACTGCGTTAATCATTATGCTATTAGACGTCCATGTTCTGAAATACTATTCTGGGGACATCTCTATAGATGTCCATATTGGGCACATCCATGTTTCTGAAATCGTACCTGAACTTGCAGGTGCCTGCTTTTTTTTTCAGACATTCTGGCTTTGATGACCTAGATTGCACTTGGATGTCCCATTGTAAAATGTGCCTATATATCTAAACTTTTCTTGTTAACACGAAGTTTGGAGCCACATATTAAAGTTAGTCATTTAATGTTGCCTCTCTTTTCCCATACTAGAAACAGGTAGAATTTTTGAGAAAGCTATAGTGTTGATAATGGGTTTAAATTTCTCTCTCAAAATTTGGAAGTCTCTTTATTGTAGAGGTGAGCAGAGATCGACAATGGAAGAACAATTACAAGCATTTATATACATAGAAAAAACATTTATTGATTCTGGGCTCCTTGAGGTACTGTTTCTAGCCAGGTCATTTGTTCCTAGATGGATATCATCATCAGTTTGGAATGCTTACTTTCCTCTCTGACTTCACTAACATTTTGGTATTCCTGCTGGCTGAAGATGCTGGGAGGCATTTTACCACCTTCTGTCCCTTGAATTGTGTTTATTTATTTATTTAACTGTATTTATATCCCGCTTTTCACCGGGTCAAAGCGGTGTAACAAAAAGGGGGGGGGGGGTTAATCAGTTATAGGGATGGGGCCATCACCAGGAGGGCAACATTGATGATTTCGACAGAGGGTAGACATAGACATGGACAAGGTAACATAGTTTTTGGTCATAGGTTCTTGAGGGTGGTTTAGCGGGGTTGGTGTAGTTATTTGTGGGAGGGTGCTTTTGTGTTGAGATGTTCTTGGAATAGGATGGTTTTTAGCTGCTTTTTGAATGACAAGAGATCGTTATTGTTCCTGAGGAGGTTCGGTAGAAAATTCCAGAGGGATGGAGCATAAAGTTCAAAGGCTCTCTTGCAGGTTCGTTGTGTGCATTTGGTTCTTTTGTGAGGGATGGTGAGGGAGTTGATGGAGGTCTGTCTGGTTGTTTTGCTGTGGGCTGGGTGGGGCAGTAGGGTGTGGAGCTGGGTGTTCTGTGTTTGGTGGATGGTTTTGTGGGTGAGTAGAATTGCTTTGTATTTAATTCTTGCTTCGAGGGGAAGTATGTGTAGGTCTCTCAGAATTGGGGTGATGTGGTCTCGTTTCTTCGCATTCTGAATAATTCTCGCTGTGGTGTTCAAGGCAGTTCAGAGGGGGTTGGTCTGTGTGGCAGGTAGTCCATGGTAGATTATGTTGCAGTAGTCCAGATGTGGGAGTGTCATAGCTTGCATTACTGTCCTGAAGTCTTGAGGTTCGAGGAGAGGTCGGAGATATTGTACTGTTTTAGCCTTGTGGAATATGGTTCTGGTGTTCCCAAGTTAATGCCTCTGATGATAAGAGTTTCCAAGTACTAACAGTTTCCTGTTTTGAGATTTTTTGTTAATGTCGGAGGCATTACTGGCATATTGGATGTTACTCTTCTCCTTTATGGCCACTTCAGTTTCCATTAATTGAGCATTCTCATTTACCAAAAAGAGAAGGCATTACGCAGGGGTATCTCTCAGTGGAGTGAGTGTCTCTGTGTTACAACCTTCCAGAGCTCACTGTGATCCATTTATTTCTGGGCAGTTTGATTCTTTGTGGGAGTGGTGGTGGATTGTTTTCAACTTGTACCCTGGGGAGGCTTGTTTCATTGTAGCTAATTCTTCCCTTAGTAGAGTCAATTCTTTATTCATAGCAGATAGCTCGAGACAGAGAGGGCAAGCTCTAAGATCCCAAATAATTCTTCTTAGGATTAAGACACTACTGAATAAATGTCACATTGATTTTTGGGTGTTATAGAGCAGTTTTAGCAAAAGCAACAATGGTGTGCTTTCCACTTAACTGAGGACAGCTGACTATATATGATAGGAAGACTACATAGGAAAATTCAGCCCTGGGATGGGTGAGTGAGTGAGGGGTAGGGAGAGCCAGATTTTAAGAGTCCCAGACCAGCAGACCTTGTCTAAATTGAGGATATACCCAAATGGTCATGCATGCAACAGTGATTAGCAATACAAACTATCTATATAGGCCTTCCACAGAAAATCTTATCTCCTCTACAGCATATTCAGAACTTGGTGGCTAAGGTAGTCACTAGAAGTTCCTGAAGTGACAGCGTGGCAACTTTACTGCAGATACTGTATTGGCTTCCACTGAAGGCAAGAATAAGATTCATTTCATGGCACCGGCCCAGAATATTTAAGGAGAAAAATCATTAAGTATGAACCCTAACGGATTTTAAGACGTAATTCACCGAAATTGGCTATTCTGGTCTCCATAATTGAAGATGGGTTAGTCCTAGAAAAGCTTTTGGGTGAGTGTCTCCCATGTTATGGAATAAATTACCTAGACAATTGAAAGTGAAAGAAAGTTACTTGAGATTCCATCATTTATGGGGCCCATTTACTGAAAATAGAGGCACCATCTGGATAGCCAAGCTTCCTTTCTTGAACTGTGTAAGATACATCAGGCTACTTACAGAAGTGAAGTTTGGCAAAGGATCTTATTTCTCAAATGTTATTGACTACATCCAACAAACTTGGAAACGTTTTCATATGCTTGACTCCCTAACCCCTTCTTCTACCTTGGCTATCTCTCATCCTGCACAGTGTCCTGGCACAGAAGTCCTTGCCTTTCTGCTAAGATGACTTCTCTCCATCTGTCTTGCCTCTTGTCTTCTTACAATGCCCCAGATCATACATTATTCCCCTCACTTCATGTGCCCCTCTCCTTCGACTCCTCTATTAACCCCTCAGTTCCTATCCCACTCCTCTCATTCCATGTCCCCTTCATCTGACTTTCATCTATTGTTTCTATTCAATTCAATATATGCTCTTTGATCTGTGCATTCTACATCATCTTCCTTGGATCCCTGGCCTGCCTTTCTTGTATGTAGGTTGGCTGATACACTCTTGCTCAGTATTCTTCCCTTTGTTCAATCTAGCCTTTCCTTTGGGTATGTGCCAGCTACTTGGAAACATGCTATTATAACCCCTCTCTTGAAGAAATTATCTCTGGACTCCGCTGTTCATAAGAACATATAAAAACATAAGATATGACATACTGGGTCAGACCAAGGTCCATCAAGCCCAGTAGCCTGTTTCCAAAAGTGGCCAATCTAGGTCATACGTACCTAGCAGTTTCCCCAAAAGACACAGGTTCCACAATGCTTGTATTGGGTCAAGCACTGATATCCTGGGTCCCCTTTTAATAATGGTTTATGGAACTTTCCTCCAGGAACTTGTCCAAACCTTTTTTAAACCCAACTACACTAACAGCCTTTAACATCCTCCGGTAACAAATTCCAAAGTTTGATTACACGTTGAGTGAAAAAATATTTTCTCTTATTTGTCTTAAATAGTTTACCCTGTAGCTTCTTTGCATGCCCCCTAGTCTTTCTATATTCTGATAACGTAAACTATCGATCTACGTTTACCCGTTTCACTCCATTCATTAATTTATAGACATCCATCATATCTCACCTCAGCCGTCTCTTTTCCAGGTTAAAGAGCCCTAATCTTTTTAGCCTTTCTTCATAGGGGTATCCTTCCATCCCCTTTACCATTTTGGTGGCTCTTCTCTGAACCTTTTCTAATAATGCTATATCTTTTTTAAGATACGACGACCAGAATTCCACACAATATTCAAGGTGCAGTCGCACCATGGAACAATACAGAGGCATTATAATATCCTTTGTTTTATTTTCCATTCCTTTCCTTATGATACCTAGCATTCTATTTGCTCTCTTGGCTGCCGCTGTACACTGGGCAGAGGGTTTTAACATGTTACCCACCATGACACCTAAATCTTTTTCCTGGGTGGTGGTTCCTAATGTGGAACCTTGCATCGTGTAACCATAGTTTGGGTTGTTCTTCCCTAGGTGCATAACTTTGCACTTGTCCACATTAAATTTCATCTGCCATTTTGATGCCCAGTCTTCCAATTTATCAAGATCCTCTTGCAATTTTCCACAATCCTCTTGGGTTTTAACAATTTTAAATAGTTTTGTGTCATCTGCAAATTTGATAACCTCACTCATTCCCCTTTCCAGGTCATTTATTTATTTATCTGTATTTATATCCCGCTTTTCACCGGGTCAAAGCGGTCAATTGGGAGATACATTTAACACTAGGGGATATGACACACATACGCTAATACTTACAGGGAACATGGGCAATGGAGGGTTAAGTGGCTTGCCCAAGACCACAAGGAGTGCCTATAGGACTAGAAATCCCAGTCCCTCCAGCCTGAGATTGCTGTCCCCAGGTGGGACTTGAACCCCCGGCCCTCCGGCCTGAAGTACCTTGTCCTAACCACTAGGCCACTCCTCCCACCTTCCTCCCATTTATAAATGACCTTCCTCCCAAGGAAGGTCATTTATAAATATGTCAAAAAGCAGCGGACCCAGAACAGGTCCCTGGGGTACACCACTATTCACCTTTCTCCATTGGGAAAATTGGCCATTTAGCCCTACCCTCTGGCTTTCTATCTTTTAACCAGTTCCTGATCCACAATAGTACACTGCCTCCTATCCCATGACTCTTTAGTTTTGCCAAAAGTCTCTGATGAAGGACCTTGTCAAAGGCTTTCTGAAAGTCCAAATACACTATATCAACCGACTCACCTTTGTCTACCTGTTTATTCACACCTTCAAAAAAACATTATTTTATAGTTTGTCTTTGTAAAATCCTGGAGAAGACTGTTCTCACCCAGCTTACTCCCTTTCTGGACAGGTTACATGCTCTTTATCACAGGCAAGCAGGTTTTTGTGCTGGACACAGCACAGAAACACTATTCATGGCTATCCTGCACAAAATCAGAACCTCCATTGATCACTGTATATCTGTTCTTATGGTTATACTAGATCTTTTCTCCACTTTTAACCTGGTTGATCATTCACTTCTTCTCAATCAATTGCACAACTGTCCTGGACTGGTTCTCTTCTTACCTAAGCTGTTGCTCCTATCAGGAATCATCAGACTCCATTCTTTCTTCCACCTACCCCATTTCCTGTGGTTTCCCACAGGGTTTGTTGCCTGTCCATTTTTCTACATCTTCTTATTTTCCCTCCCACTCTTGATGAACTCTCTCGGCTGCATTCCCTACTTCTATGTGGACAATGTCCAGATCCTCTTCACCATACTCCTGCGGACATTACATCTTTCCAAAGTTTGCCTCCAAGCCACTAGTCCACGACTGAGAGACAACTACCTTTTTCTAAATGCCACTAAATCTGAAGCTATAATTTCCCTCCCACTTCCCTTTTATTGGTGGGTCCCCTTTTTTCCTCCAGTACTTGGATGTGTATTCTTGGTATAACCCTGGACTCATCCCTCTTCTTTAAGCCCCATCTAGACATTGTTGTCTGCTCATCACTTTTCCTCCTTTCTCTGAATTAGGTCTGTTAGGTCCTCTCTCTCTTTTAACCACCTCAGAATTTGCATTTGCACCCTGGTAATCGCCCAACTCAACTATTGCAACTCCCTCTTTAATGGCCTCCCTTCAGGCTGTTCCTCCAATAGCAAATTGGCTCCCTGTCTCCAAATGTCTTAAATCTGTGATTTTTAATTATTTTACACTACACTTTCTGCTCCAGTGCACCTTCATACTACTCTTGCCGTGTGTCTCCTCGCATTCTAGCTCACACCCTGCATTCTTCCGCTTCCTTGTTCTTTCTACCTCCTCCTTCCCATTTCCACTTTGAACTTTTCCATGCATCTGTTTTTTCTTTCTCTTTAACATCAAAAACCTTTGCCTCTTCCTTTCTGAACTTATCCATTCTTTAGTCACCTCCCGTCTAGACTACTGCAATCTCCTCCTTGTTGGTCTCCCTCTGAGTCATCTCTCTCCCCTTCAATCTGTTCAAAACTTAGTTTCGCGGCTAATCTTCTGCCTGCTTCAATATGCTCATATTACCTCTCTTCTCAATTTGCTTCATTGGCTCCCTATTTTTTTCAGTATCCAGTTCAAACTTCTCCTACTGACCTATAAGTGCACTCATTCTGCTGCTCCTCACTACCTTTCCTCTCTTCTCTCTCCCTACACCCCTCTTCGGGAACTCCGATCTTCTGGCAGATCGCTTCTGTCTGTACCCTTCTCTTCTACTACCAACTTCAAATTTCGATCCTTCCACCCTGCTGCTCCTTATGCCTGGAACAAACTACCTGAGTCTGTATGTCAGGCTTCATCTCTGGCCCTTTTCAAATTCACGCTGAAAACACATCTCTTCAAGAACACTTTTGGATCCTGATCCGCTCAGTCTCCTATGTGTTTCCTTACCATTTCCCTACACATATCCTTGTCTTCAGCCATTGTGTTGTCTTTCTTGACTAGATTGTAAGCTCTGATGAGCAGGGACCATCTTTTATATGTCTCTGTACAGTGCTGCATACACCTTGTAGCGCTATACATATGATCAGTAATAGTAGTTTTCTTACATAGGCTCCCTCCTTCTGGAATTCTTTTCTCCTTCATATCTGCCAGGAACAGATTTGACATCTTAATTATACACTGTGTGAAAAAAGACTTCCTACAATTAGTTTTCAATATGATGGTCATTAGTTTCATGGACTGTCCTCTGGTTTTAGTGAAAGATTAAACAACTGTTCTCTATTAACTGTTCCATCCTGATTCATGATTTTATAAACTTTTATTATTTATCTTTTGCCAACATTATAAACTTCTTACATCTGGAATAGATTTCTGGAATGGAATTATCTAAAAGGTACATGACTATATGTCTACAGCTGACAAGGAAGATCTTGCCTCCCTTATTCAGGACAACTTGTCTTTCTCTAAAAAATAAGTTCTCAGAAAACCTTCAGTGATATAGGAGCAGGGCCAGAACAACCATCAGGCAAACTAGATGGTTGCCTAGGGCAGCAATTTCATGGGGGGAGGGGGGAAATGGCACAGAGCAGGACATTCAAAATTAGATTCTGATAGCCAGGAGGGGCATAAGGCTTAAGGTTTGCCTAGGGCATCAATACCTTGAACCAACTCTGGGGCCAACCCTGCATAAAGTTAGAACTGTAAGGATCTTGAATAAGGGGACTTTACTTGTACCTTCGTTCTGGAACCTGAAAACAGAATTAATAGTGTGTTTTCCATAATATTGCTAAAGCTTTTATGGGAATGTCATCTCAGATATTTAATTTCTAGTTCAGATTAAGAAAGAGAACTTTTAACTGTGCATTCTGAGATTTCTAAGTCAAGAGTAATCTTTTTGCTGAGATATCCTGTTAAATGATATATTCTTGTGCTAATTGAGAGGTCAATATCACAGGTACATAAAAAAAAATTTTTTTAAACTGCCTCTAATGTTTCGATTGATTTTTACGTTTTTTGGTGCGCTGAATCCAAATCTGGTAACCAATTTGCTCCATCACGTACAGATTTTTTGCTACATTGGGTTAGCAGTTTGAGGTGAACGTTTCAGATTGAGTGCGATCGAGATAAAAGTTTCTTGGATGAATTCTTTATACTAATTGTTTAGTAGTTATTCAAATAAGAATAAAGAAAATTGTAACAAGGCAGCACATAAGAATAGAGTAATGTCAACAAAACGCACTGTGATGGTAGCAAAATTGTCTGCACTTAAAACAGCCACATACATGTGCACAAACATTGAGCATATAAGAGCGAGGTTAGACACAAAGCAAAGCAAAGAAATGTGCAAAAAATGTTGTACAGGTATGTATGTAAGAATAGAAAACGCAAACCGCACCATTGCAATACATGAAGACAAACACCCGATGGTGTGAAAATAAAATTCTAATAAATGAGATCCGACACTGGTAATAACTAGCAAATTTTTATTTCAAAGTTTAGTAAAAACACGATATTTGTCAACACAGTTTAGATTTTAAAGTCATTCTTGGGTCAATCAATCTCCTGGTGGGCCCGTTTCTTCTTTCCCCGAATGCTTCTCTTGGTGCGCTGCTTGGCGTATTTTTCATCTGGGGTTTCCCGCAGCAGCAACCAGCAGAAATCAGCTATCATAGTGGTGTTCCATCTTCCTTGGTACCTTCTCTCTGCGTCCTTGATGTCCTGGTGAAACCTTTCACCTTGTTCTTCACTGTACGCCCCCAAGTTTTCGGGAAAGTAGTTCACATGGGAGTGCAAGAAATGGACTTTCAGGCTCATGTTACAGCCTTGTTCTTTGAAGGCATTGAGCATCCAGGCAACAATATCCTTATAGTTCTCATCCCGCCTGTTCCCCAAGAATTTGAGAACAACATCCTTGAAGGAATCCCAGGCTTCTTTTTCCTTCTCAGACATCGTTTCAGCAAATGCTCCATCTGAAATGAGTTTCCTTATATCAGGGCCAACAAACACTCCTTCCTTTAGCTTTGCTTCAGAAAGTCGGGGGAACTTTGAACAAAGGTACCGAAAGCACTCACCATCTTTTGGAAGGGACTTGATGAATTGCTTAATGAGACCCAACTTAATGTGGAGAGGTGGTAATAGAATTTTATCACGAGGTACCAAGCTCTCATGAAGAACATTTTTCTCACCGGGTCTCAAATACTCCCGAATTGGCCAGTCTTTTTTCCCCCAGTGTAGGTCGCGGGCCCGGCTATCCCACAAGCAAAGGAAGCAGGGATATTTGGTGAAACCGGATTGCTGCCCTAATAGCATGGATAGAATTTTAAAGTCTCCACAAATCATCCACTTATGCTCATCATAACGAATCTTCTGAAGAATCAGGGCCAAATTCTCGTATTTTTCTTGGAGAATAACAGAGTGAGCAATAGGAACTGAAGCGAATGTGTTGCCATTATGAAGAAGAACACCTTTTATGCTGTCTTTTGACGAATCAATGAACAGCCGCCATTCAGCAGGATCATACTTGAGTTTAAACTTTTCCATCACTCCGTATATATCGTTGCAAAATACCAAATCTTCCTCTTTGCTGAAATACTTCAAAAATTGTGTCTTGCGGTTGCGGTACCAATAAAAAGTTGTTCCTGGTGACAATAGATTTTTCTGTTTAAGCCGAGAACCTAGCAGTTGGGCAGCATCTTTTGTGAGTCCTAAATCCTGGACTAAATCATTCAATTCAGCTTGAGAGAAAAGTTCAGGTTTCGGATCTGGTTCAGTTTCAAACTCGGAAGTACTGGACTCATCGGGAAAAGCCATCTGATGAGTCTCATCATGATCAGAACCGTCCACACAAATATGATCCAAAGATTTTGGTGGTTCAGGCACAGGTACTTCGTTGCTATGAGGCATAGGTCTAATTGCTGAGGGAAGGTTGGGGTAACTTATTACGTTCTTATTTTTTAAGTTGTATCCCTTCACAATGCAAGAGCAAAAATAGCAGTCACTGCTGTGGTCTCTTTGTTCACGCCACATCATAGGTATTCCAAAACGAAATGCTTGTTTTTTACCTTTCATCCATAAGCGTAGATCTTTCTCACATGTCTTGCACACTTTGTGAGGAGCCCACGGTTTGTCTTGATCGCCTAACTTTAAACCGAAATAGGCGAAATATACTTTTTTAATAAATGCAGAAATGTTCCTCTGCCGCTTTTTCACGGTATATTCCCCACAAATAAAACAAAAACTGTCCGGAGAGTTGACGCAACCTCTGGCTCTGTGAGCCATCACAAATACACAGCACTGCAAACTACAACTGTAGTGAACCACTTCGGAATAAAGCTGGATTACGACTGAGCAAACAAAAGGTAATAATGAACTTGCAAGAAACTGAAATTTGACAGGAACGTTCATGTCACAACCACCGTGTTTGAGCGAGCGAACGAGGCGAGGCGAACAGGAAAGAACATGCGCCAGGGCGAGTACTGGATTTAGCCCCCCGCCTCCCAATTGTCCTGTTAATGTATAAAATGAATACAAAACACTCTAAAATATCATGAGGGAGTGTTTCTAGTTAGTTAACCATTACAACCTCTATTTTGGGCCAAGAAAATAAACTGCAGTCGGCTAAAAAGAAATTATGTGAACATTCCTTATATGGGTAAGAAATCTAATTTTGCAAGAAAACTTGACGTGATGGAACATTTTGGCTATTTTTCCTGGATTCAGCACCCCAAAATCTATACGAATCAGTTGCAAAACTGGAGGCAGTTTTTTGGTAGTGTACCTGTGTATTTTAAAAAAGCCAAGCTTCCAAATTTAGGAACCTAAGTTAGGTATCTAAATTTTTCCCCACCCTAAATCAGCATCTGCTGGCAACTACTTTTTAGACTCCTAAATTTAGGAGCTTAGTGAAATTTTAAGATTACATTTCTTAGGTTAAATTGTGTGCTAACTGCTAGAAACGTACTGGTCTTGCCGGTTGCATTTACTGCACATTAGTTTTGCAGTTAATAATGCAGTAAGTGCAAACCTTTAGTAAAAGGACACCTAAATTCTCTAAAAATTTACCCTATATTTTCTGGCAACTTTCTCAACTTTGTGCCTCTAGCTAAGCAAATGTTATCTTCTCTGGAATCCTATGGGTCAATATTGAGCCATATCGGTCAGCATTTGCTTTAAATGTCAGCTGCCACAGCTAAACTTATGCCAGATAGTCAGCAATGGTATCCGGAAAGATGACCACAACAGACTGCAGGATCACAGTTCCCACCACCACCAACCCCAATACAGCACAGTTACTTACCTGTAACAGGTGATCTCTGGGAACAGCAGGAATAAGTCTTCACATATGGGTACATCGGTACCGACGGAGCCTGCGCGGGAACGCTCCCCAGCATCCAATCAGAAAGCTTTTGGGAGCATTCCACAGCTCCTGCGTGCTGCCTACCCGCCTTTCCCAACTGTCTCTCCTCAGTTAAGTTTTAGAGCTGAGACAAAGAGAGAGAGAGAGAGGGAAAGGAAAGATAGAGAGAGAGAGAGACAACTCCTAGGGGAGGTGGGTGGGTTTTGAAGACTTATTCCTGTTGTTCCCAGAGATCATCTGTTACAGGTAAGTAACTGTGCTATCTCCAGGAACAAGCAGGAATGAGTCTTCACATATGGGGACTCCCTAGCTTTAGATGCCAGGGAGAGAGCCCATAAGTTGTGTCCCTGGAACAGGGCTGCACTTCCCCACCTGGATCTCTGGCATCCCATGAGGGATGGTGGGTAGGAGTTGATTAAGTATGGAACAGGTGTTTAAGAATAGCCTGACCAAACAAGGCATCCCGACGGGAGTCCTTGTCCAAGCAGTAATGGGCTGTGAAGGTATGAACCGAGGCCCAAGTGGCTGCTCGACAGATGTCATCGATAGATACAGAGTTCAGATGAGCCATTGAGGCTGCCATGGCTCTCACATAGTGAGCTGTGACATGGCCCTCCAGAGAAAGGTTCTTGCTCTGATAAGCGAAAGAAATACACTGGGCAATCCAGTTAGAAAGTGTTCTCTTGGAGACTGGTTGTCCCAAATGAGAAGGATCAAAGGCAACAAAGAGTTGGGAAGACTTTCTATGTTGCTGTGTCCTTTGTAAGTAAAAGGCCAAAGCTCTTTTACAGTCCAGGTTATGAAGATTCCTCTCTGCACTTGATGCATGAGGTCCTGGAAAAAAGACAGGTAGGTAGACCTCCTGGTTGAGATGAAAAGGCGAGACCACTTTAGGCATAAAGTGTGGATTAGTCCTAAGGACCACCTTGTCATGATGGAACCTTGTATAAGGTGGATTAGCTACTAGTGCTTGTAATTCACTGATGCGGCATGCAGATGTGATTGCAATGAGAAAGATAACTTTCCAAGAAAGGTATTTCAAGGAGGTGGTAGCTAAAGGTTCGAAAGGCGGCTTCATAAGCTGACCAAGAACCAAATTTAAGTCCCATGCCACCGGGGGTGGTCTAATGGGAGGCTTTGTTAAAAGGAGGCCTCTCATGAATCTTGCTACAAGAGGATGAGAGGAAATAGGTTGTCCATTTAGAGGCCTAAGGGAAGCTGCAATAGCACTCAAATGGACTCTTACTGAATTTGTCTTACGGCCTGCATTAGACAGATGAAGGAGATACTCCAGCAACGATTCAAGAGATATGGCACGGGGGTTATGACCCTTCTCAGAACACCAGATGGTAAACTTCCTCCACTTGAAAGCGTACGAACGTCTAGTGGAAGGTTTTCTGGAAGCATAAAGAACATCTTTCACCTATTGAGAAAGACAAAGATCCTGGAGATGTAGGCCTTCAGCAACCAAGCTCTGAGATGCAGAGACTGGGGATTGGGATGCCATAACCTTCCGTCCTCTTGAGAGAGGAGGTCTGGAGCAGACCGTAACTCTAGGGAGGGAGCTTGAGAGAGATGTAGAAGCAGAGGGTACCACACTTGCCGTGGTCAATATGGAGCTATGAGAATCATGTGGCCTCTGTCTCTCTGAAGCTTGAACAGGATTTTGGGAATTAGGGGAATGGGTGGAAAGGCATACAGGAAGTCTTGACCCCAGTGAAGGAGGAAAGCATCCCTTGCCTGAGCCCCCTGAGCCGGAGCTCTGGAACAGAACCGGGGAAGTTTGGCATTCCACGGACTTGCAAAGAGGTCTATGTCCGGGGTTCCCCAAATTCGAAAAATCATGGATACCTGGTCCATATGTAGGGACCACTCGTGTGGAAACAGAACTCGACTCAATCTGTCCGCCCAAGAGTTTTGAATACCAGGAAGATAAACTGCCAGAAGATGAATGTGATGCTCTCTGGCGAGGGCCCACAGTCGCATAGCTTCGTTGCAAAGCGACAGAGAGCCAGTTCCTCCCTGCTTGTTTACATAGAACATGGCTACCTGATTGTCTGTATGGATAAGGACTGTCTTGTGGCTGAGCAGGGTGTGGAAAACTCGCAGAGCAAGGAAGATTGCTCTGAGTTCCAAGAGATTGATACGTAGACAAGTCTCCTGTGGGGACCAGATGCCCTGGGTGGAGAGGTCCTGAAGATGAGCTCCCCAGCCCATTGGAGAAGCATCTGTTGTAAGAGTTGCTTGGTGTAGAGGTTGTTGAAAGGGGGACCCCAGCAACAAGTTTTGAGGGGACTTCCACCACTGGAGGGACAAAATGAGGCGACTTGTGTTTGCTATTTTGTCTGACAGGCAGCCTACTGCCTGGGTCCATTGGGTGGATAAAGTCCACTGAGCTGCTCTCATGTGAAGGCGAGCATATGGTACCACATGTACGGTGGATGCCATGTGGCCTAGTAACTGTAACATCTCTCGAGCAGTTAGCAGGGGTTTCAACTCTGCTTGAGAAGCTAACTGCACCAAGTGAAGGCAACGGGCCTGGGGAAGATAGGCCCTTGCCCTTGTGGTATCCAGCAACACCCCTATAAACTCCAGGGACTGAGTAGGGACTAAATTGGATTTTGGGATGTTTATTACCAGCCCTAAATACTGAAGGATACGCATTGTGCAGGTGAGAGAAGTCTTGGCCTCTGACTGAGTGGGAGCTCGAATGAGCCAGTCGTCCAGGTAAGGGAAGACGAATATTCCCAGGGTGCGCAGAAAAGCAGCAACCACTGCCATGCATTTCGTGAACACCCTTGGTGCATAGGCCAGACCAAAAGGGAGCACTTTGTATTGATAGTGCTTTTCCTGAAAAAGGAACCGAAGGAACCTTCTGTGAGATGGATGGATGAGAACATGAGTGTACGCATCCTTGAGATCTAGAGAACAAAGCCAATCCTGACTCTGAAGGTATGGCAGCAGAGTTCCTAGAGAAACCATCTTGAATTTTTCTTTGACTAGGAATCTGTTCAACTCTCTGAGATCTAAGATGGGTCTGAAGCCCCCTGTTTTCTTTGGAATAAGAAAATAGGGGGAGTAGAACCCTGTGCCCTGTTGTTGAAAAGGCACTTCCTCTATGGCCCCTTGGGCAAGAAGAGTGGCAACCTCCTGCTCCAACAGGCTGAGGAGGGAGGTTGGAGAATTGAACTGGTGCACTCTTGTGAGAGGGGGCAAGCTTGAAAAATGAAGGTTGTACCCCTCTCTTATGATGGAGAGTGTCCAATGCTCTGCTGTAATTTGCCCCCACCTGGGAGCAAAGTGACAAAACCTTCCTGGAATGGTGGAGGGCTCTGGTCCTTCTAGAGCCAGGAAGGCTAAGTTCTCTAGCAGAAAGTCAAAGGCCCTGAGGGGGCTGAGGTTGCTGGGCTGGAGCAGGCCTCGCAGCCCTTGCTTTACTCTGTTTGGAGGATTGCTGACGTTTGGAAGGGAACAGAGCTGCAGAATATGCCCGCTGACCATAAGCAGGATAGAATCTTCCCTTTTTAGAAAAAGGTGTTTTCTTAAACAACCTTTTCTTAGCAGGAGCAGCTGTAGATTTGGATAGTCTATCCAAAGCAGAATTTTCAGCATCCATCTGACTGGCTTTTGCTTGCCAATCCTTACCAAACAGGTTCTCACCTGTACAAGGGATATTTCCCAATTCATCTTGAACCCAGATCTCCAAATCAGATGCTTGAAGCCAAGCAATCCTATGTGCACCTATGGCAATAGCTGAGGCTCTGCTTACGCATTCAAAGGAGTCGAAAGCTGCACGGTTGGAGAATTTGGAGACATCCTGGGCATGTTTGAGCACAGTGAGAAATTCCTGCCTTTTATCTTCAGACATAAAAGGACTTAAAGTCTGCAAATGGTCAGTGACTTCTTTTAAGAACATTCCCATGTAAAGACTATAGGAATTAATTCTCGCAGCAAGCATGGAAGCTTGGAAGACTCTTCTTCCAAAAGCATCCAGGGTTCTACATTCACGTCCTGGAGGATTAGAGGCATATCTTTTGGCACTTCTAATCTTTCTCATTGCAGACTCAACCACAATAGAGTGGTGAGGAAGTTGAGTTTTATGGAAACCAGGACAAGGAGGGACACGATACATGTTATCCAACCTGCGAGAATGAGGAGAGGTGGTTAGAGGTGCTTCCCACATCCTCAACATGAGATCATACAGAATCTCATGAATAGGTAAGGTAGCTGCCTCTTTAGGAGTTTTAGGATATTGTAAAATATCTAGCTTCTTGGCTCTGGGCTCTGATTCAGGTGCCACTGTAATAGAGAGACCCCGAGCCACCTCTCTGATAAAGTCTTGAAAAGACAAATCCTCTGGAGGAGACATCCTTCGTTTAGGAGAGGACTCCTCCTGTGGAAGAAGCATCACTGCATCGACCGACTCTTCAGAATCCTCAGAGGAATCGAAGTATCGTCTGTCCGGATGCTCTTGCAAAGCCCGATACCCGTACCGACCGGGATCGGTATCGGGAATCACCGGTACCGGGGTATCAGTACCGGAGGGCTTCAGAGGACAGAGTACCGGCATAGCAGACACCAATGCCAATGTCGATGCCACCGGTACCGGTATTGGTGCCGATGGCGATGCTAGAGCCGGTACTGGCGGAGTAGTCTGTTGCGGTACCACAGGCGTCGATGCCACAAGGAAAGCCGCCAGACTGCGTTCGATGGACAGAATCCTCTGATCCATCGACGCCGCCAATGCCTGGAAGTCGGTACCGGTGGAAGCCACTGGTACCCCAGAGCATGGCACCAGGAGATCTGTCGAGGCCACGCCATCGAGATCATCCTGGAACCCCGATGATGATGCTTTAGGGGCCGAAGCCTCCCGCCGGGGTAATTTTGCCGGTGCAGAATCCTCGAGGGCAAGGCCAGAGGCATCTCGATGCTTAGAAGGAGATCTACCCTTCGAGGACCGGCTGGATTTATGTTTAGTTACCTGAGATCCATGTGAGGAAGAAAAAGCCCTGGAAGACGTCGATGCCACCAAAGCTGCATCAGAGGGAAACAGGGAACTGAGCTTGGCAGCTCGGTTCTGCCGACCTCTTTTAGACATCATGGAACAGGACACACAATCTGTTATGGAATGGTCAGGACCTAAACATTTTAGACACCAGTCATGTGTGTCGGTGACGGAAATGGTACCGCCACATTTTGTGCACTTTTTAAAACCTGAGGGAGGCTTCTCCATATTTAAGGAAAAAAAGTTTTGGGCCTAAGGCCCAAAACTGAAGTGCACCTGAAGAAAAAGAACGGGAAAAAGGGTTTTTTTTGGGTTTTTTTTACAAGAAGAAAAGAACAAAGATCGGCGGTACCGGTACAGCGTCGAAGAAGGCAGACGCGACAGAAAAGAAATAAAGAAAAAATAAGGAAATTCTTCTGCGGTGACAGGAACACGACCTGCTGGCTCCGCGGAAAAAAGAAGAACTGAGGAGAGACAGTTGGGAAAGGCGGGAAGGCAGCATGCAGGCGCTGTGGGATGCTCCCAAAAGCTTTCTGATTGGACGCTGGGGAGCGTTCCCGCGCAGGCTCCGTCGGTACCGACGTACCCATATGTGAAGACTCATTCCTGCTTGTTCCTGGAGATCACCAATATATCATGATGGCTTGGTGGTCCCAAATATCCCCACCTCCCTCAAACCTCCAAGAAAACTTTCCTGGTAGCTCAGTGGCCCTTATCCCCCAAACTCCTGAGAGCATTCTGATTTCTGTCCCATCCCGTGCCTTAACAGTTGCCCACACTCTCCTGTCCTGTGCATTTATTTTGCAAAATGGCGGGATGCACTGCATAGGGTTGGTCTGTCATATAAGGCAAAATTGCCTCATATAGCAGTGACTTCCGAGGTGCATCCTGGGACACACTGCACAGGGTCACTTCCTTAGTGGCCCTTATCCCCCACCCCAGAACCGCCAAAGAGAATTCTCTGGTAGCCCCTACCCCCCCCCCCCACACACCCTGAGTAGCACTCAAATCCCCCCCTGTACCTCAACACTTGGGAGGACAGGAGCAATGCCCATACACTCCCACCCCCTGTGCCACCATATTGGAAAATGGTAGAATCTGACCCAGTACAGTGTATCCTAAGATGCACTGGGCAGGTCTGTCTGCCATATAAGGGAAAAGGTGCTTATATGGCAGTGATCGAGGGGTGCAGAATGCAAGGTCACTTCTCTGGTGACCTAGTGGCCCCCACTCCTCACTCTCTGAACCCCAGTAGCATTTTGATCTTCCCTGGTACCATAATGGTTTGAAGGGCAAGACCTAAGAAAACATGCTACTATCCCAGCACCATCATCTTGGAAAATGGCAGCACCGGAGCCATTGAGGTTGGCAATCTTGCAGGCAGATAGGAAGGGTCTTTGCAATGATCGTAGCCAGCAGGCAGTAGGTTGCCCGCAGGGATCCTATCCCCCATGGGCAGCAAAGACCCTTCCTGTCTGCCTGCGGGCATCCGATCTTCTGTGAGGAGACAGGAAGGGGCTTTTCTTCTTCTGCTCGCAGGGGATGAGATCTCTGAGAACTATCTGCCATGCCATGACTTTTGGTGGGGCAAGGGCCCATATGACCACCCCTTTCCAATGCCTATGGACTGCGCTAAGTTTCAGCGCAGTTTTTTGAATCAGGAGCAATTAAAGATTCCTTTTTTTGCATGTGATTAGTATACCCATTGTGCTATGCTTTGGTGCAGTAATTTTGATTTTTATTTTCCTATGCTAGTTGGCTTTCAGTATCAGGGAGCAAGACTAGAATGGAAAAATGTCTAGCAAAATATTGTGCTACAGTGTAGCACAGTTTGCTGCATTAAGCCCAAAGTAAAAATGAATTCCTAATGGATAGGTTAATCTGACTGCGAGCATGTTTCAGTGATGAAATTTGAGGAGGCAGTATGTGGGCTCTTTCCTGTCCCAAGTTGATTTTTTCTGTTTCAAGATTCGCTGCAGTACCCATTGGTCATGTGGCAGAACATAAGAGCTAACCAAGAGAGAAGGGGTGGAAGCATGGGTAGGATGCACACATGATAGCAGCAGGAGTGAGATAAGCATGACGTATAGCTGTATGTAAAAATGGTATGTAAGAATTGCTGTATGTAAAAATGTAAATAGATGAAGGATAATCTCTATTGTAAATGTATGTTAGTACATTAAGGTCTATATATAGACCCTACTATGTGTGCTGTGTATTACCCCTGTTCTCTCTATCTATGCCCCAACTTTTCTGTCTTGATTTTTGACAAATCCCAAAATTATAATCAAACCGCTTCTGATCGCTGGAAGTAGCGGTATATAAGTGTTTACTAAATAAATAAAAGTATACTAGATTGCCACCGCCATATACACCTCCAATGGGAGCATATCTTTATATCACTTTTGTTTTTTTTAACAAGGATGTTTCCTCGGCTTATTTGAGCTTCTGGCTCAATCAGAATTTTACTCTGCTAGAACCCCATGATACTGCATTGATTTAACAAATTACATTTAAGATTATTACCTAGTAGGTTCAATGGCACTACCGTAAGGAAGACCTGAATTTGACTCCAGAATCTAGCCTTTGTACTGCAGGTTTGCTGGGGATGATGATGCTGCAGAAGCAGTGTTCACAACCCTTGAGGAAAGAGCGTTTCAGCCATTGTACAACAGCTAGGACTTGATGCATTAGAATGCTACACTGATGCAGTAAACGAATGGCATGGAAATTGCAGTGGCATTAAAAAGTGTGTGTGCACTGTGAGAAAAAGCAGTGCACGATGCTGCGGTAATGTGCAGCCACTTGCTGCATCATGAGAAAAGCTTCTCTTTCTGTCACAGTGTGAGTAGCAATTGGCTCATGCACTAACAGGAAGAGAATCATTTAGAAAAAAAAAGGCCAACCAGAATCCCCATCCTTTATCCCTAACCACAAACATTTCCTGATGGTCCAGTGGGCTCCAGATCCCCCCCAACCCAACCTGCAAAAATTCCCTGGTGGCCCACTGGGTACTGGACTCCACATAATCCTCCCCAGACTACTATCCAGGGCACTCCTGTACCCCTGGTCCAGACATCTGGTACAGGGAGGCCTCAACCAGAGAACCTCTGTAGTGGTAGACTGGACCAATTCCCTTGCTCAGGGAGGCATCCAGCTGCATCCTTCCTTCACTGCTGCCATCTTGGAAAATGGTGGCGCCTGATCCCTAGCCAGCAAATTTTTGTGAAGTGGGTGGGTGATGACTGGGTCAGGTATTGGAATATCCTGGGGAAGAGGGGGTTGGCCAGTTACCGACATCCTTTTACTCCAACACTGCATCTTTACACTAGCCCTAAATTTTGGCTTGCTTTTTTATATCAGGAGGAATTTTTTATTCAACATTTTTCTCACATTTAGTATATGCATTGTGCTACCTTCTAGTTCAATGGTTTTATTGCTGACTTTTCCATGCTAAAAATTCTTACTGCATCAGGAGTAAGATTAGGGTGGGAAAATCCTGAGTAAACCGCTGTGCTTAAAGGATAGCACAGTTCACTGCATTGGGACCTCAGGGAGCCGCAGTTTGAAAACTGGCCAAGGACTGTGTTGCAATAGCTGGCCTAGAGAGGAAAGGAAAGCTACAAGAGAAGGAAAAATCCCGAGTAGCTGCAAATGATGGCTCATGACTATAATCCACTGGAGCCAAGAGAAAAAAACAAAGTTTGAAATGAATTGAAGAATAAACTGAAGAATAACAGCATTTTTATTATAACTAGATCTTTTGTTTGCTAGTAGAGATCAGTGAAATCAGAATTTAAAGAACTGCTGCAAAGATATTTTCATTGGCTTTGCAGATGATAGATAAAACCTAAAATTAAAAAAAAACCCTAAAAGTGAAGAAGTTGAAACCATAACTGGCCTTATCATGAAATTCCACTTCCAAGGTTTTATGTTCTGCGAGTCTCTAGAGATGAACTATCACGCTTTTTTAAATTTTTCTGTATACTTAATTTGAACTTTTAAAATATTTAAAAACGCTTACTTTTTCAAAAGCTGTATACTCTAACTGAATTTCAAAGGGCTTTACAAAATAGTCGTTTGTGTGCTTCTCAATTACTAACTCAATGGGAGGCTTTATTCTCTCTAATCACTAGTATACAGCATCTTCTGTAAAGTGCATGTGAGGCAGTTGCAAATTCTAGCTCAGTGCTTCCCAAACTTTCTTCCAAATTACTGCATTTTAAACCCTTAAAAATTCACAAGGCCACAGATAATGATGAAAACAATAAGCTGCCCCCCTTCCCCCCATACTCCTCTTTCCTCCTTCCTTCACTTAAACAAAGCATGAAGATCGCAGTGATAGTAACAGTAGCAGCAGTCAGGCAGCACAGGGTCATAAGAACATAAGACATGCCATACTGGGTCAGACCGAGGTCCATCAAGCCCAGTATCCTGTTTCCAACAGTGGCCAATCTAGGTCCTACGTACCTAGCAATATCCCCAAAAGACACAGGTTCCACAATGCTTGTACTGGGTCAAGCATTGATATCCTGGGTCCCTTTTTAATAGTGGTTTATGGACCTTTCCTCCAGGAACTTGTCCAAACCTTTTTTAAACCCAGCTATACTAACAGCCGTTACTACATCCTCCGGTAACAGATTCCAGAGTTTGATTACACGTTGAGTGAAAAAATATTTTCTCTTATTTGTCTTAAATAGTTTACCCTGTAGCTTCATTACATGTCCCCTAGTCTTTCTATATTCTGATAGCGTAAACACTGTGTGTCACTGTGCTCATATACCCCAGTACTCTCCATTGGTTGCCAGTCTAACAGGAAGCCCTCTCAAGAGGAAGGGGCGGAGTCTATGAATCTTGACTGACTCACAAGTTCCATGAGGAATGCTACTAGGGTGCATAAATCACTGTGGCGGTCCAGAGAGCAGTCCTGTTTTTGTGATCCCATCCACTGATAATGTTACAGCATTTGGGGATCCTGACTAATGGTTTAGGAACCTCTGTTCTAGCAGGCGAGAACAAGAGTTTTCACTCCCAGAAAATGCTAGGTTCTATTTATGCCATGCACAAGCACATTTATTTTGGCTGTTTTGATGCAGCAGCAAACGTCAATGACTCCTATCAAAAATGCCTCTCTGTTACATTAATCGCAATTGCCTGGTCATACAAGGAGTCATATCACTGAACTCTAATTCCTGAGCTAAGAGATTATGCTCAGCACTTCAGTGGCCTGAGCTTTGTCAAACATGTTACATTGGCTGCTCTCTTTGTGTTCTCTAACCTATTAACAGAGTAATGGTCAATGGTTTGTTTCTTTTTTTCAGCTCTGAAAGCCCATTTGATATTTTTTTATCTACTAAAACAATAGAAGCAGCCAGCTGAGGAAAATGTATTCTTTTTTTTTTCATCACTCATCATTCAGAAAGGTGAATGAACCCAGAAAACAAAACCAGAACTAGCCTGGATGGTCTTAACTACATCTACCAGCCAAAACATGAGATGAGCAAAGCCACTGCGCATATGGATCAAAATCACACTAATGCTAGTCTTAAATGAAAAAACAGTATTCACAAAGTTGGAGTTTCAGGCTCATTTATTCACTAGCTTTGCTTGCCGTTTAGCTCCTGAAATGGAGGCGGTATCAGTCTTTCACTTGTCTGGCTCCCTGGATCTCTCACATGAGAGTATGGTACACACTCAGATTATGCGTCTGTCCTGAACTCCACATTTACTAATATAAGAAATCTTTTTAAGGTTATTTTGTAACATCCCTGTACATGGAATGATATATATTTATGTCTCTTATAAAACAAACAGTTCCAAGTCAAATACAAAATTAAATAACTTTACAATTAAAAAAACATGTACAAATGCTTTTAAGTTACAGTGCGTAAATTAATATGGATAAAACAGAAATATAAAGACAGAGGGGAGTATTTTCAAAGCAATTTAACCGGCTGCAGATCTGCTAACGGTTAAAATGCAGTCAGCGGGATATTCGGTGGCCCTAAACTGTCTAGCATCAGAGGGTTTCAGATGCAGCGCTCACATTAACCAGTCAGTGGTGATACTCAGCCGCTGGATGGTTAATGTAAACTGGTTAAGGTGAGGCAAACAAAAAGCTGACCTAACGTTTAGCTAACTGAGCAGCGGCTGAATATTACCGATACCTAGTTAGCTAAAACACTATCCGGCAAACTAGATATGCAATGCCTTTGGTCTGATATGACCTTGGGACTGAAAATCCAGGTCTAATGCAAAAGGGCAATGGCTAGCCGCTTTACTTAGGGCTGGCGGCCGTCATTCAATATCGACCCCAGAATTTATAATTTAGAACCCTGTTCGGAATGGCTTGCGTCTTCTTCACCTATTTTGAGCTTCCTGTGGAGGTTACCATTCGTTTTGGCCTGTGCTCCTGTTCAGAGCTGTGCAAGAACATTAGGTGCCCTAGGCAGCTTTCAGTTTTGCCACCCTCACTCCTGCCTCCAATGCTACATTTCTCCAGGACTGGCAGCGGCACCAATGACAATAAAACAGAAGAAAAGTGCAGCACAGAGGGAAGCTTTTGAACCACTGCACACTGTGCTCTGGAAGCGCAGCTGGTATCATTTCAATGCAAACAGGATGTCTATGTCAGAGGGGTCGGGAATAGCTGCATTTTCAGAGTGCAGCAAATCAGAAACTTTCCTCCACATTGCACTTCTCTTCTGTTTTATTGCCATTGCCACCACTACTAGTCCCGGAGAAATGTGGCAGAGATGGCAATAGAGAGGCAGGAAACCAGAGGCTGTTGGGTTTTTTTAGGGGGGGGGGGATTTTTGCTGTCCTCCAAAATTTGGTGCTCTAGGCGACCACATAGTTTGCCTAATGTTATAACCAGCCCTGCTCCTATTCAACTCTTTGTGTGTCAAGCCTCACTTTTACATTGCAATGCCCAAATTCACCAGCTTCTCCGTGCCTACTGCAGTACTCTCAGCGCTCTCTTGGAGGCACACCTAGCCAGGATTACCATAATGAATATGCATAAAACAGATGTGCATACGTTTCCAATATAGGAAATTCTATCTTATGCATATTCATTATGGTAATCCTGAAACCCCAACTGGCTAGCACTGCTTCCAAGAGAGGATTGCGAAGCACTGCACACCTATGTAGTCCCACAGGGCCAGCAAGATTTAATTTCCTATTAGAAGAGCCCTTACAGGCTGGCTCAGTGCACTGCCAGTCAGAACGTCTCTGGTTGCTGGGCCCTAGCCCGGACTGTAACTGCAATGACCAGACTAGTACCGCTGCATGGACTTTATCAAAGAGAGGAAAAACCTCATGTAGTGACAAACGAAGGCTGACTGTGCCGGATCCCAGCCCTAGTTTCAACTGAGCTTTAAGTACAAAGGAGCAGGAGGAAACTGCTAAGTCCTTGTAATTAGGGGCTATGACAAGTTTGGCTAGTTGATAGGATAATTAACCAAGTCATAACCAGAACTTTGACTGAAGCAGAACATAATATACATAGGTTGACATGGGGAGTCCTAAACATACTTGTGGATCATAATGCAGGACTACACGCATGACAGTTTCTTGGATTATGATGCTGACTAGGAGACACACATCCCCTTTAAGTTCCTTATCATGATCATTTGCCTCCCTGCACAGTTACTGCTGTCTCTTTTCATCTTTCTTGGATATTCCTTTGTCTCTGTTCCTTAGAAGTCTAGAATCATATGATAACAAAGTAGACAGCTATATTAGCAAAATATGGAATGAACTTCATCACATTTGTTCTTCCAAGTGTTCACTGGCAACGTCTCCAAGTACAGAGTATGTACGAAGACGTGATGAATGGCACTTTGAGGTATATGCATGGTTGGCACATCCAAGAAAAAAAACATTTTAGAAGCCTCTTGGATTCAATGCCTAGATCAGTTTGTTCCTCTAGGGATGTAACTCTCAACTATTTTCTTGCTGTGGGCCCACAAAAGAGCTTGGACAGATTCAGCAGTCTGACCACAAATTCATGATGTTCCAAGTTAAAATTTCAAATAGGTTTTTCCCCACAGCTTGAACACTATGAATACTGTAAAACAAACTCCACGGAAATTTCAGATGTTATTTAAAAAGAAAGCAATCAAACCTTTCACTCTAACTTCTCTTACAAAACATTTCTCTTGTGAGCTTTTCATAATCACAGCTGAAAATAGTTGTACTAGCTCTACTACCAAACACAGAGGCTCCAGAAAAAGAAGTGATTTCTTGGTTTTGTATTTATTGCTTCTCTTGTAGCCCCCTTGGCTGTGGACAGTCATTCACAATTCCTGGAAGGGATGGTAATAAACAGCCAGATGATTCATTATTTGTTATAGCATGAACATTTGTGGGCACTCATTAGAGAGTGTGCAACAAACCTGTGGAACCTTTAAGCTTGTAGCCAGGTTCGCTGTATAACCAGTGCTCCCAAGGCACCAGGACACACTTGCCTAGTGTGGCAACAGTAGCTGGGCCAAGGAAGGCAGCTCTTCTCTGGTGCAATTCTAGTTTCTCCTTGCTCTTCTGGGAGTGAAATACTTAACTTGGAAGAAAGAAAAACATTTTACTTTTTCCTTTCTAAGTCTTTCCTGGAAAGCACTGTCATTTTCTTTTGTTCTCCTTCCATCTCTCTTGTCCTTGCAAAGATTAGCATCTATGTACTGGAAGCTAATGACGCCTACTCACTGTACATCAAATGGAAGTGGAACATGGTAAGGAAAGCAGTACCTGCTTCTCCTCAGAAGGCAGTTTACTCCACTCGCTGCCCAGCATCCTCGTGATTTCCGGGAAAGGGGCCTCGGGCCTCTCTGCTCGTAGCTGTTCCCTCCGCTCATTCATGAAGCGCACATACCCTGTGAGAGGAGCTTTCGGGGCATTACTGTCCCGTGGAAGCTTCTTCCTCTTCCTCCCTTTGGACCAGCCACTGCGTCTACGTCTTTGCTATAAAGTGAGAAGGAAAACAAAATCTTTCAAACTGAACTAATGAGACAATTCATCTGTTCTGGAACTGCAACCATTCCCACCCCTGTCAATATTAAGTTTTCCCCTATTTTAGGGCATTAATCTTGGTGTCATCTAGACTCTTGCAGAAAGACACAACACATTGAAAAAATCTTGTTTCAGGAATTAGTCAATATTAGCTTCAAGAAGTAGAAATCTAGATATAATGCAAAAAAAAAAAAAAAAGGTCCTCCGGCTTCAGCTACAGTAAAAGCAAGAACTAATAGGTCAAGACTGGGTGATGTGAGAAGGGTCCTAGCATTTTAACAACATTGTATAATGCACTTCAAAACTGAGGTACACTGCCATAACTGTGTATAAGGATTCATGCTAGAAGAGAAAAAGCTGCTGAAGCTTTGAGGTGTCTTGGCAGAGCTCAGGGTAGTGCTCCCAGTAACAGAAAGCAGGAAGTACTATAAATTAGGATTATGGCATATTAGCAGAGTGGTCTAGAGACCTGCTACTGCAGCAGCAGAGGATGTTGTAACACAGAACAAAGAGAGACTGGCTGAACTACATGAGAGTTAGTAATGTAACGTCAGGAAGTAAAATGGGTCAGAAGCATGGTAGACCTGTGTGAACATCCCGATGATATATGACCTTCCTTTTCACTTGGACCTCTGAATACTGTATGACCAAAGATCAACATTTTTAACATCCCAATCTCCAATAACTGAAGTCGTAACAATCTAAACCGATCCCAACACTCCCCTGAGCTGCAGCCAACAGTTATTGCTTAAAACTATCAAAGTGCAGCTTCTGTTTAGCAATTGTACTCTCCTGAAAACACAAGTGAAAAGAAAAAGCACCATAAAGAGAGGAGGACCATGGCATTCACTTACTGTTCACCTGGTCAATTATTTTCTGCTCTGCAGAATTTATTTATTTTAAAACATTTTTATATCACCATATGCTAAAACGCATTCAAAGCGGTGTACAAAACATAAAAGTATGGTCATATAAGACCCAAAATAAGCATAGACAATATCAAAAGAAATCAGCACCATCTGCCCCCGCCACTGACCAACAGATCTAGCCCAGCCCCTGCCGCTCTATCCCCCATTAACACTAGCTATCTATTAATATTTATTTCTTGATCTAATGATTCCTTCTGCTCCTTTGGGCTTCCAGGTCAATCAGAAATAGTCACTATTGATGCCCTATTTTGTTAAATTTCTTCTAATGAAGTCCAACAATGACAATGAGCCTTCAAGCAGGATCCAAAGATTGTACTGCATCCCAGGTTTTTCCACTAGGTGTCATCTTTGTGCAACAGCCAAGACTGCCCTTTGTCATGGGCTGTGAATGCTACCTCCACAGCATCGCCAACTCCTTGATGACCTAAGCAGAAGAAGCTGAGCTCAGGAATCAAACCAAAGTCTTCTGCATGGTAACGTGCATCACTACTACTAAGCCATTTCCAATTGTGGTTTGGGTTTACAAGTCTTTAGAGAGTTTAAAAAAGTGATTCAGTTTCTTCGGTTTATTAGGGTTTTTTTTAACATATCTTTATTACTTTTGTAAGTAATATGCAAAACCATTTGAACACAAGCACAAATCTAGAATGCTCAGACCACTATCATCAGCAAACAATTTATCAATAAAGCAAGAAAAAAAATATGTAAAAAGTGGAATATAAATGAAATGTGGTAAGTATATATTAGCAGATACCTGGTGAAATCCATCAGAGTTAGCTTGGCTTCTTCCCTGCACTTTCTTCCCAGTGCTCCCCAGGCTCACAGGCCTAGGCTGCCCCCACAGCTATGCTTTCACCCCCCCCCCCCCCACACCCCACAGGTGCTCTGTGTATGGGAGCTCTGGATCCAGCTGTACTCCATGCTGTCTCTTTGGCGTTTTCCTTAGTCCGAACCACCTGTGCCACTACAAGCTGCGTACAGACGTGGTCAGTGTTGGCCCCTCTTTCCAGATGGGGTCCCACAGTGCTTTGCTCAGTGGGATACATATGCGCACCCCACTGGTGCCAAGAGACACCATTCTGGTCCTATGTGTATTATATATATTGACTCCCATGCTCCCCTAGACCTGCAGCAGCATCGGTTTAGACAGCAGCATGAGGTTGAATCCCTCTTGGTTACTCTCCTCAACAGGCTCACAAAAGGCATTGGTAAAGTGAAGCAGGGCTTTATCCTAATATTCCTAGATATTGCCTCAGCATTTGACAGTGAATCACAAGCTTCTCCTCTGCCGATTACAGGAGAAAGGAATACAAAGCATAGCCCTTGACTGGTGCAGATCCTACCTAACAGGTCGCCAACAGCAGATACGCATCAGCACTCACACATCGATCACATATGAGCAAAAGCAAGGAGTCCCATAAGGATCATCACTATCCACCCTACTCTTCAACATCTACATTCAGCCAACTGGCTCAATAATACAATTCTACAACATACTCTACCATATATACGCTGACGATGTCCTGCTATATGCATCTTTCTCCTCGGACAAACCTAACTACACCAATATAACAGAACGCTTCAGTGCAGTCTCAGAATGGCTCCATAGATACAACCTTAAAGTGAACTGCGAAAAAACCGGTGCTGTTTATAACCAAAAATCAAGCCTTCACCCCCTCCCCAACTACTCTAAAGGTAAAGGATGCAGAATTGAAGACAAAGCAAGAAGTACTCTCTCGGAGTCACCCTGGACCAACGACTGAGCATGAGCATGCAAACACACATAAACAACGTCACTAAAGCAGTATATCACAAAGTATGAACTCTCAGACATCTACGCCCACTCTTAGATGCACACGATTTCCACACTGTATTCCAAGCCCTTATCGCCCCACACTTCGACTATGCCAATATCATTCTCCAAGGCCTACCAAAATGCACGCTACAACCACTTCAAATGGCCCTGAACCCTGCATCCCGAACCCTGCATGGCGCCTCCTGGTCAGAGCATGTCATGCCCATCTTAAGGCAACTACACTGGCTACCAATAGCAAGCTGTCTAAAATACAAAACACTACTGATGACATTTAAAATACTAAACAACATGTCTGCAGATTCCCTCTCGGACATCAAACACCTAACATCAGACAACAGAACGAGGAGAAAATACATGGTGAACACACTTATAATCCCTATATCAAAAATAAAAAGTACCCAAGCTGCAAGGAACCAAACTTTCTCGCTATTCACCCCATCCCTTTGGAACACCCTCCCTGTTATGATTTATTTATTTAACATTTCTTATATACCGCCTTTCATGATATCAAGGTGGTTCACATTGAACAAACTGAAATTACATTGAACAGGGCATTATAACTTGGAGATAACTATTTTACAGGGAACACGGGTAATGGAGGGTTAAGTGGCTTGCCCAAGACCACAAGGAGCACCTGTGGGACTAGAAACCCCAGTCATTCCGGCCCAAGGTTGCTGTCCTCTAGTGGGATTTGAATCCGAACTATCTCAGACCTCTCAACCTTCCGTAAGGCAATAAAGACTCATTTGTTCAGACTATTTTATGATCATAAACCATAACTTAATCAATAGCCATAGACTGGTGGTCCCACACCTCTGCTTAACTTTATGCTGACTCTGACATCTTTTGAAACATATACCAGTATGTAATATAGTTCTTCCCCATTAGCTATCCAAGTTGACATCCCTGTTCAATGTAAAATGTTTATTGTTACTGTTCTATGTAAACTGCTCTGATCCTAAAATGGAATGGTATTATAAAATCAAATAAATAAATAAAATTGATGTTGGAATATGAAAGGTGATCATATAGCACTATATTACCTTCTTGTTTATAAAATCAGATGTTCATGTGATGCAATTCTTGATATATTTTTACACCGATCTGCTAATGTAGGAATAGTAGTTATTTCTGAACTCCTAATATTAGCTGTTTTGTGGTAATGAGTCCAAATGATAATCATTTTCAGCTGTTAGGATTTAAGCCATATGTTTTTGAAAACTGATGAAGCAGCACTATTACACTATGCATAGGAATTACTGTTAGCAGTGTGGTTTTTAATATCTGCCAGATCTCCAAAATTGAACTAATCATGGGCAATCCCAAAATATGCATCAAGTCTTCTTCATGTTTTCAGATTGTCAACATAAAAGCCCCACTGTAAACCTGCGTTTCTGGCTTTCAGTGACATTTTCTTATTAAGCTGAATTAGTTTTGCTTTGGTTCTCTAATATTCCTTTTAGTTTTTGCTAGCATATAGATCCACTGTTCAACACTTACATCATCATTTAACTCAAGCAATATAATATGGGGGTAATTTTTAACCACAAAATACAAATCACCAAAAAAGTTACAAATTATATGCTACCCAAAATATTCAAATAACTGCCATTCAACTTTCATATATGGTCATGCTAAATATAAAAAGCATAAATATCACTCCATACAAACAAAAAATAACAACTGACCTTAAGCTTATCTTCAGTCTGAGTGATATGTATGCTTTTTGGGGTATATGTTTTAAAGCCTTTGGAATTCATTTTTAGTTTTCCCTGATGAAGCCAGTAGTGGTGAAACCAGGGCCCAAAGTTGGACTGTGGAAAGTGTAAAGAAAAGTGGAGAGCAGAAGTTTGGTGGATTCTGCGTCTTCATGAGAATGTAGCCACAGTTTGCGGATTGTGGAAAGCATAAGGAAAAGTGGAAAGCACAAGTTTGGTGGATTCTGTGTCTTCATGTGAATGTTGCTGCGGTCTGTATGCAGCTTGTGAATGTGGCATAAGATTGCTTAGGCTGGTTTCTAAGAAGATCCGATCTTCCGGATTGAAGATTGAAAATTGAGAACTGGGATTCACTGACTATATGTTCTATGGATCAGGTGTTTTCTTTGTTGCTGAATAGAAGATTGATATTTCTGGATTGAGAACTCTTTAGTTGGATGTTACTTGATCTCTTCTGCAGGAAATGGTTTCCAGATAAACAGGATCTCTTGACTGATGGCAACATTTGGCGCCTGGATGAATTTATATTTTGTATGACCTTATATGAAAGTTGAATGACAGTTATATGAATGTATATGAACGTATATGGAACTTTATAAAATTACATGATTTGTGCAACAACTGTTAAATGAAAATGAAATGTAGTTTGTGAATCCATCCGGCGTACGGTTCATTAGATTAAATCATTTTATGTGTACATTATGAGTGATTTGATGGGGGTGTTTTTATATTAAATAATGATTGAAGAGAATGTTTCATACACTCCATATTTGTAATTCCATTGGTAAAGATATTACTTATTATATAATGATTTAACCTTGAAGGTGGATAGGTTACATTGTATTTTGTTTTGGATAATTTTTAACCACATACTTCACCCCAATTTTCAAAGAGAAACTCTACCTGTATTTCATTTTGAAAATCATCTCAGGAAAACTACTTGCACATATTTACATCTGCTAATTTGCACAGACACTTTTCCAGGAAAAAATGCACATGCATACTAATGCACCAGAGCTTTTTCTCATCATAGGTAAATTTGCATGTGTATTGGCATATATGCCCGCACACAGGGAAGGCAATTTTATAAAGACCCCTTTCTGCAGAGAACAGAACCACAATATTAACTTACAGAAGCAATTGCTGTGTCTTATTCCTTTTGTATAAAATTGTTCTTTCAGTGATACAGAAAATTATTTTAAGTTTAGAGCTATAGAATTTTGCAGCAACCATTATTCTAGGAGTTATTTTTCTTTAACTTGCATTTTTTTTGTTGACATTCTATAAAAGACAAGTATTTGTTGAATTTAATGATATGGTCTAAGAAACAGATTCTTGCAGTTTCCCAAGATTTCCAATATGCTGGCTGTTCATTATTTTTTTTTTCTGATTGCCTCAGACAATAGTGTTTGTCATACTTTTGCCATATCTACCAATGCATATATTTTAAGCCAAGTTTTCTCAATATAGTATATTTTATGTTTATTGCAGGCTTGCTATACCGCCCTTTGCAGGCATCAGAGCAGTTTACAATGAATATAGGTTATGTGAAAATTTAAATTTAGATTTGTCTCTGGTATAGGAAAGTAACTGCTATGTACACTATTTATTAGTCTAGGAGTCAACAAAATTGCATTTCCAGAGCAGCGCCTCTTTCTTAGTGTCAACTGAAAATACCACTTATCAAGTGTTTTGGCATATTATAAGCATATAGGAATAACCTAATTTTTATTCCAGTAGACCTTGTGGCCTTGTAATAATGAAAACATTCCAACACCTTCATCCATTTACCAGTTATTTTTGAGTTGATAATCATTACTATATATTTTTTCTAGTTTATTTGGTGCCTGAAATTTCAGTGATTTTCTGTTAGCAACAACCATTCATGCAACACCAGCTATTACATCTAGTTCCTGCCCGTAGCTGCTATGAGTAACCTATTGCATTCTATCACAGCTATCAGAATCAAACAAAGTTTTAATCATCATTCAAAAAATTTCACAAATCATATAAAAGCTTAGAGGCCAATATTCAAAAGGCCTTAATCCCTGCTAACCGGATAAATCCAACTAAGTCTAATATTCAGTGGCACGTCTGGATAGTACCATCAAATACTACCTCTGACCACTATGAGGATCATTTTACAAGGTTTAGTTGTGATTTTGACATCTGAAGACATGCATGTGGATGTTGAAATCATGGACACATCTCTGTAGCCATTCCACATATGACGTTCGCAGATATCTCCGGTGCAGGGACATCCAAGAAGACACAGGAGCGTGGCAGAGGCGTTTCCAGGGAGGAGCACGTCCCCATTCGATCTCAGAAACGTCAGAGACGTCTGCAAGCATCTCCATGTTTATACCTACTCCAGGCACAAATAGGCATCAGAAAAGTGCTTATTTTCACCTTAAAACATCCAGAGAGTGTAGAGAAGATGAAGAATTAAGTGACTAACCTTAGATCACAAAGACCCACAATGGGATTTGAACCCTGGCCACTCTGCTCTTAAGCTACTACTCTAAGGGGTATGTTTACTAAATGGCGGTAAGGGAGCATGTGTGCCTTAACACAGGTTATCGGCACACTTGCTCCCTTAACACCAAATAAATGCTGCTTTAAGGTGCGGTAAAGGCACCGGCAACCTTAAGGACGCAGGGGGTGGAGAGTGGGCATGACTTGGGTGGTTACAGTGTGTGTTCCCGTACCGCCGATTGCGCAATGGCTTGAAAAGCCCTTTAATACTGGGAACCCGATCGCCGATTAAAACCTTGCAGAAAAGGTGTCTGTAGAGGGGAGAGAAACTATTCAAGCATCAGCAATGTGATGCACTGATAAGGGAGCCCAAAATAGTGATAGTAGTGCTCCATTAGCAGCAACAGCATAGTGCTCATGTAAGAAAGGGCACCATGCTGATGGTGCAAATGGGACACAGAGGAGATGGCACAGAAGTCGTGCAGTGGAGGGTGCTGATGGATGTGGTGGACTAGGCAGCTGCTTGGGTGGCACAAAGGGGCATAAGAACATAAGTTCAGAATATATGCCATACTGTGTCAGATCAAGGTCCTCCAAGCCCACTATCCTCTGTCCAATAGTGGTCAATCAGGAGCACAGGTACCTAGGTGGGTCCCAAAAGGAAATCCATGGTCAAAGAGGTCTGTATTTGGCCAAGTAGCCAATCCTCAGTGTCCCCCGAATAAACGTATAATGACCTTTCCTCCAGGACTACGATCAAACCCTCCTGAAGCCCAGCTATACGAGGAGCTGTCACGACATACACTGCCATTGTGTGCCAGTGTTTGCCAACATATTGAATGACAAACTATATACCCTAATGTGTCTGAAATGCGTTACACCGTAGCGGCAGTGTCTGTCTCCTAGTCCCCCCATATTGAAATGGTGTTAATTATGAACCGTTCTACGCCATTCAGTACTGTATAGACTCCTATCATATCTTTCTAACTATCTCACCAGCAGATTGAAGAGGCCTAACACTTGCAAGCGCCTCACATAGGGGAATCCTTCCATCCGCAGCACACTCTGTGATGTCAGTCATGATCACACAGTGACAATGGTGGAACACAGACATACTGCTGGTGTGGAACAGTGATGTGCCACATGGGGGGGGGGGGTCCAAAGGACATGGCACCCTTGGCAGAGATGCTAGTGCCCACCCCCCGGTATCACTGAACCAAGCTGTGGAGGAAGAGGCCAATAGCGCTTGCAACTGTAGCCCTCCAGATAGCTGGAAAATACAGGTGCCTGGGGAAATATCACAGCAGTGGCTGACATCCTCTCACCAAGATGTATCGGTGGCAGGCAGTGATGGGGCTCTTGCATGGCAGCTGGGGACGGAGGGCTGCGTGGCTGTCCATGTGTGCCCCTGCCCCCCCATCCAGCCTTTGTGCCCAAGGTGCCCACTAAACCTGCATGTTTAACATGCTGGGACTGTGACCACCACCACTGACAGTGCGTGGGCATGTCTGCATGGTGGGGTGTTGGTAGTGGCATGGGAAGTGGCACCAGCCTGCAGCAGACAGAAGCCTTGTCCTGGTCATGTGCGCCATGTGCATTGCCGCATATGCCAAAGCCCAGCCAAAGGGAAGCATGTCAGCAACAGGAGCTGTTATCCCCATAAGACAGCACTGTGGTGCAATACACACAGTTGGTGTGTATATGTGCTGAGGGTCACAGATTCAGGTCCCCCCTGGGGTTTCTGTATTACATCTTCCTTGGACAAGGTTTAGCTGACAGTGTAAGTACACTTCTGCATGTGCAACCCCCAAGGAGGTGGCCAGCAAGAGTGGAAACACCAACCAGCAGCACTGACAGGTTCCGCTAGCCACAGCTGGTTGGAGGCTAATAGCACACGTTAAGAAAATAGGGTGAGGCCAAGGCATGGTAATAGTGCCTGCAAACAGAGTACACATTATCAGTCCTTGAGCTGACATTGAGACAGGAGTATCAAGCAGGAATGCCAACCATCTCCACTTTTGCACAGTGCGCCAATGAGAGTGTATGCATGTGTGTTGTGATAAGGAAGCTTATCAGGACCTAGAAGAGAGGGGTAAAAAGAAGGAATTTACCTTAATAAAGGGACCCATTTTAAAAGGTCCAGGACTTAAAACTCCATTTGCTCCTAGAAAGCAGGTAATTCCTGGCTACAATGAGGAACAGAGTGCCCCTAGTGGTGGAAAGGAGAGGGAATACAGGCCCAGGGTAAGAAACCCTTACATCACTGCATTCCCTAATCACTCAGCTGCCACGAGGGAGTTTGATCTCTCTCACCTGAGAGGGGAGAGGGTGGAGCAGGAGCCTGAGGGGTTTAAGTTTAGCTCAGTGAGACCAGAGAGCAGTCGAGGACCAAGACGAAGAGGGACAAGCAAGACACGTGGAGAGAAACTGGAAGGACTCCTGAGACCTGAGAGTGCTGCAACTGCTGACCAGAGAGAAAGAGAGAGCAGTAGTTTTACCTACTCAAGAAGGAAGGGAGCAGTAAGAGCCAGAAGCACTAATTGGAGGACAGGACGTGCTGGATGGTGGCCAGAGCATGTAAGAAGTGAAGCTACTACAGGCTTTGATCAAGGTATGAGCCCCAGAAGCTTAGCTAATAAGAAGCACTACGTATTTGCCAGAGACAGCTTTAACCATAACAGAAGGCAGTCAAGTAAGCTATCTGAGTCTGAGCCAGAGAATGAACCAATGGAATTGGGGGAGCCAGATTTACCTTGTGAAGAAGAGGTCTCATACATGGACTGCTCTGCATGCCAGTCTGCCAATTAAGAATGGTTGCCAGGGATGTCAACCGTAAAGAGAAGCCTCCAGTGTCCAAAGCCCTAAGAGCTGTGTTAGCTTGTTATTGTTCTAAGTTCAGGAGAAGTGTGACACAGTGAAATGCTGAAGCTTCCTGATTATCTTTTGAGAAACAGCTGTGAGCAGTGCTGAGCTCTTTTTGATGCCGTTTCAACTGAAGGAAGAAAGAAATGCTTTTGTTTGTCTAACTACTGAGAAATCCTTGAAAAGGGTTTTATCTGCTTGTGAGAATTTGTCTATCTGTATGAAGTGCTGAGTTTAAGCATACAAGATAGCCAGGTATTTGTTCTGGGCTGGAAAGGGAAAGAAAACCTGGTTTAAAGTTTCTTTCTGTATGTTTTGGACTGCACGGCAAGCTCTGCTGAAAGCAGGTGCTGTTAATTAAGCTGAGGAAAGCTGTTTTGTTTCAGTTCAAGTTATCCTTTAATGAGTTACAAGAATTTCTGGTGAAAATATCTTAAAAGGTGGATCTGTGAACCTAGCGTGTCTTTCTTTGAATAAATTCTTGTCAATGCACCTACTCAACCCAACTACAATGAAGGTGTTTTTTTTTTCATCTGAGCCCAAATGATATCTAACTGAACTACCTTTCCCAGAATGCATTTAAAGGCATCCAATTAGAAAAAGGCCAGAAGTTGAAGCACCTCAATGGCAAAAACAAAACCACGCCCCTCCATACCAATGTAAGGAGCTAAGGGCGTGACAGTCTGTATGGCTCCCCTTTGTCCTGTGGCTTTCTGCACTGCACTTTGGTTCACTTTGTCTAAGTTTTTCCTAGCCTATTTGGAAAATATGAATAGGGCGAGGCAGAGGATTGTGGGTATCACCTAAAACAGCGCAGATTGGCCTGTATGTGTCTGTCACAATGGTAAGGTCACTGGCTGAGATGCCATTGTGCCCGTTTGCAACGTGCATTGCCTGGGTGGCCACTGTATTCATGCTGAGATGGCACTCTCACTATGACCAAAAAGTGATCATGGCACAGCTATGTGTCCACATAGAACTATTATAATGTCTGGCTCCAGTGATGTAGATGATTCTCTGTCTGGAGTTGCTAATCACTGAGTAAATGGTTGGATGTCAATGCTGAGTATCCCAAGGCAGAATGCTCATGGTCACACTACGCACATGCCATGCATGCTAACCAGCAGACCAACTGCAGTTGGTTTGTGCTTGGCTGAGACAGCCGAGTGAAGGGCAGCAGGGGCAGTCTTACTGCTTGTGCAGTAGTGAACTGTTAGTACTCAATGGTTGGGGCAGCAATAATACATGGCCTACTCACTGGTGTCTGGGCTGGACAGCAGCAGTAGCCCCACACCAGTCTATACACTCCCACTGCAGTGGATGTCCATGGCAGCAGTATATTGGCCTGCACTGTTATCAGAGGATTAGTGTCCAACATGGGCAGAGCATAGAGCTGAGCTGTTGCTGTCACTGTCACCTACAGCATGCAGAAAACAAGGAGAAAAAGCATAACACACTGCAGTGATGCGGACCAGCAGCACGGCCAGCAGAGACCATCTCTAACAATGCAGGTTCAGTGGATCAGGTGCTGGGCACCCCTCTTCATCCTCAGGGTGACAGCTGAAACCACTCTGCAGCATGGCTTGTTGTTGTTATGTGCATGTAGCACATGCAGCCAGTGCATCTTACTGGGCTGATATGCTAGATCAGTGCATTCTCCATTGGTTTTTCAGCTGCAGCCCGCTGTTTTGCATTTGCAGTGCCTCATGGGTCATGAAGGGTCCAACCTATACCGGCACAGACACAGACAGCAAGCAGTTTGATCAGAGATCTGTAGGCTCTACACATGTGTGTCAAACTGTGTGGAGGTGTAGCCTACTGGTTGTTGCAATGTCTCCAAGATCAAAGGTCCACGGTTTGATTCCCACTTGTTCATTTTGTGCCTGGGGTGCGCTTGCCGACCTCACATAGTCCTAGCTCTGCTGTGACCTGCAGACAATCATTCTTCTACATTTCTATGCATTATGGCCACACATTGGGTAGCCCAACATGCCATTCTCCATCATGGACATCTGAGAACATGGCTTTAGTGGCTCTGCCGCGGCACATTGAAGCGGATCAGTGATGTATAGGGTCAACTGGTATGGATGCTTTTTCTGTTTTGCCATCATTGTGACCTCCCAGCTTTATGTAAAGAGGATATATCCCATACATTCAGGAACCTAACCACTAGCCATCTCCTGCACAGCTCTACCATCTTTATTTGCCCCACATGGGGCAAATGGGTTCAACTTGTCCCTTTCTATCATGCCACTCTGTTGGGTGTATTGTCTTGCAGTTGCACAGGCTGAGGTACCAGTCCCACCCGCACAAATGGTGTTTCATGTACCCCATGGCACTGCTACTTTTGGTTCACACATACCAAATGCTTCTGGCCTGTATGATCCCATACATCCACTCACCACGCACACTACAAACTCTCTGTTTGGAAAATCCATGGCACAGTCCTGTACCCACCATTTGACCGTCAGGGAGATTCGTGTTGGGGCATCTTACTGGCAGTAAGCTGCCCCACCATGGCCATCAGGGGTCATTTGCAGCAGTTAGCCATATCATGCACACCTCTCCTGTGACTGCTCCACATAAGCACTCATGGACAATCCTCACTTTGCTGCCCACATCAAGAACATGCTGCCTCCATCCAGACACTGTCCTAGCCTATGACATGCCACACACTGACAGTACATATGGATATATGTTCACAGATGAGGGTTTTGGATTTGTTAGGAACTGGGGAACATTCTGGGGAAAGGAGGGGCTCTTCCAAAGGGATGGGCTTCACCTTAACCGGGATGGAACCAGGCTGCTGGCATTAACCTTTAAAAAGGAGATAGAGCAGCTTTTAAACTAGATAATAGGGGAAAGCAGACAGCTGCCCAAGAGCGCATCATTCGGAAGAATGTATCCTTGAAGGATACTACTAAAATCAGAGAGGTTCCAAAAAAGAGTAAAGTAGCCCAAATGCCCTCGAGTATGGAGCAGACAGAGCTTAAAGATCCCAAATTACCCATGTCTACCAATAGCCAAATTAATATGAATAAAATACAGTCTCTAAAATGCTTGTATGCAAATGCTGGAAGTCTAAAAAATAAGATGGGAGAGTTAGAATATGTAGCACTAAATGAGAGGTCAGATATGATTGGAATATCAGAGACATGGTGGAAGGAGGACAACCAGTGGTACATTGTGATACCTGGGTACAAACTATATCGTAATGATAGAGCTGTTCATATTGGTGGAGGGGTTGCGCTCTATGTTAGAGAGGGCATTGAGTCAGAAAGGATTAAAGTTTTGCAGGAAACAAAATTTGCTGTAGAATCTCTATGGATTCAAATTTCATGTAAAAAGGGGAAGGCGATGGCAGTGGGGGTGTACTATCGACCGCCTGGCCAGAATGAACAAATGGATGATGAAATCAAAGAAATCAAGGAAGCTAGCAAATGCTACAGCGCAGTAATAATAATGGGTGATTTCAATTACCCCGGTATCGACTGGGTCAGTGTCACGGCAGGACATGCTAGGGAGATAAAGTTCCTAGATGAAATAAATGACTGCTTCTTGAAGCAGCTGGTTCATGAACCGACCAGAGGGGAAGCCATATTAGACCTAGTCCTTAGTGGAACACCAGATCTAGTGCAAGAGATAAGGGTGTTGGGGCCACTTTGCAATAGTGATCATAGCATGATTGCATTTGATTTAATTAGTGGAGGAGGGATAGTAAGGAAATCCACAGTACTACCTTTTAACTTTCGAAAGGGAGACTATGATAATATGAGGAAAATAGTTAAGAAAAAACTAAAAGGAGCAGTTGCAAAGGTTAAAGACTTACATCAAGCTTGGGTGTTGTTGAAAAATACTATCTTGGAAGCCCAGACCAGCTGTATTCCACGCTTTAAGAAAAGTGGAAGGAAGTCCAAAAAACTGCCAGCATGGTTTAAAGGTGAGGTCAGAGAGGCTGTTGTTGCCAAAAAAGCATCTTTCAGGAAATGGAAAAAAGAGCCAAACGACGAAACCTGGAAACAGCACAAGCACTGGCAAGTCAAATGCAAGGCATTGATAAGGCAGGCAAAGGGAGAATTTGAGAAGAAGCTTGCTGCGGAAGAAAAAACGCGAAATAAAGACTTTTTCAAGTACATTTGTAGCAAAAGACCTGTGAGAGTCAGTTGGTCCATTAGATGATAGAGGGGTTAAAGGGGCACTAAGAGGCGACAAGGCGATAGCGGAGAGACTGAATGAATTCTTTGCTTCGGTCTTTACTGAGGAAGATGTAGGGATGTTACCCATGACTGAAGTGGTATTTAAAGGTGCGGAAGAATTGAAGGAAATATCGATACATCGGGAAGATGTATTACAACTATTAGATAAACTGAAGAGTAGCAAATCACCTGGGCCGGATGGTATACATCCAAGGGTGTTGAAAGAACTGAAATATGAGATTGCAGACCTGCTATTAGTAATCTGTGAATTTTCATTAAAATCATCTGTAATACCTGAAGATTGGAGAATCGCCAATGTAACGCCAATTTTTAAAAAGGCAGTGTACTATTGTGGATCAGGAACTGGTTAAAAGATAGAAAGCAGAGGGTAGGGCTAAATGGCCAATTTTCCCAATGGAGAAAGGTGAATAGTGGTGTACCCCAGGGATCTGTGCTGGGTCCGCTGCTTTTTGACATATTCATAAATGACCTGGAAAGGGGAATAACGAGTGAGGTTCTCAAATTTGCAGATGACACAAAACTATTTAAAGTTATTAAAACCCAAGAGGACTGTGGAAAATTGCAAGAGGATCTTGATAAATTGGAAGACTGGGCATCAAAATGGCAGATGAAATTTAATGTGGACAAGTGCAAAGTTATGCACCTAGGGAAGAACAATCCAAACTATGGTTACACGATGCAAGGTTCCACATTAGGAACCACCACCCAGGAAAAAGATTTAGGCGTCATTGTGGATAACATGTTAAAACCCTCAGTCCAGTTTGCAGTGGCGGCCAAGAGAGCAAATAGAATGCTAGGTATCATAAGGAAAGGAATGGAAAATAAAACAAAAGATATTATAATGCCTCTATATCGTTCCATGGTGAGACCGCACCTTGAATATTGTGTGCAATCTGGTCGCCGTATCTTAAAAAGGATATAGCGTCATTAGAAAAGGTTCAGAGAAGAGCC
The DNA here is from genome assembly GCA_033557465.1 of Ichthyophis bannanicus. Classification (NCBI taxonomy): domain Eukaryota; kingdom Metazoa; phylum Chordata; class Amphibia; order Gymnophiona; family Ichthyophiidae; genus Ichthyophis; species Ichthyophis bannanicus. The sequence continues at coordinate 87,535,042 of CM066043.1, forward strand.
ACCAAAATGGTAAAGGGGATGGAAGGATACTCCTATGAAGATAGGCTAAAAAGTTTAGGGCTCTTTAACCTGGAAAAGAGACGGCTGAGGGGAGATATGATAGAAGTCTATAAATTAATGAACGGAGTGGAACGGGTAAACGTAGATCGATTGTTTACGTTATCAGAATATAGAAAGACTAGGGGATATGCAATGAAGCTACAGGGTAAACTATTTAAGACTAATAAAAGAAAATATTTTTTCACTCAACGTGTAATCAAACTCTGGAATTTGTTACTGGAGGATGTAGTAAAGGCTGTTAGTGTAGCTGGGTTTAAAAAAGGTTTGGAAAGTTCCTGGAGGAAAGGTCCATAAACCATTATTAAGAAGGGACCCAGGATATCAATGCTTGACCCAGTACAAGCATTGTGGAACCTGTGTCTTTTGGGGAAACTGCTAGGTACGTATAACCTAGATTGGCCACTGTTGGAAACAGGATACTGGGCTTGATAGACCTTGGTCTGACTCAGTATGGCATATATTATGTTCACCTCACAGACACTATACTATAGCTTACGGCATGGAGTATGCTTTCAGGAGCATCTAGGACTGCACACCTGTCACAGCACCCTCCGCTAACTCTGCTGCCGCCCCACCCACCCATGATACTGCCAACACCCACACTCACCAGCATCACTAGGCAGCCATCTATCTCACCTAGTGAAAATCACAGGCATGCTGTACAGTCAAACATGCTCATCACACATACTGCCACATAGCCAGGCATCAGGTGAATCAACTCCATCAGCTATCAATTGCGCTTGCATCCATACCTTCTCCAATGGCTTCCCTGCCCCCTTTCAACGTTTCAGAGGCTTTCCTGCATTAAGGTGCATGCAAGACACCTTAACAGAGCATGTCCTTTTACTGCCCGCTAAGTGTCTACTAGTACCTGAATTATAGTTGTGGTGATGGGCTTTCCTCAAAGATGAATAGAAATTAAGCATTCACTGACTGCACTGTATTTCATTACAGTTCTTGAAAGTATAAAGCTATTGTATTATTGGTAAATCAATTTTCTCTAGAAAGGCTTTCAGGGCTTTTCTGCTTTAAAGATCTTGGCTTGCTAGTGATTTTTTACAAAAGATTTGCCAAGTAACTCAGCTGCAGGAGGAAGACATTTCAGCCATTCCAAAGCAGTGTGGTATTTGTAGCCCCTGATTCTAGCAACTGAAATCAGTGCTGCAGGTCCTATAACATATCATGATAGGGTTATCAGAAATCCAGGACTGGTCTAAAACGTCCCTTCTAGAACTGGGCAACCTGGCAGCTATGTTATAATATTTTTGGAAGGTTTCTAATAGTTTAGAATATTTTATTTCTGTATGAATTTCAGCATCTTTTTTGCATCCACTGGATTTCTTTTATGCCACTTTAAGTTGTACTGCAGGAAGTTTTCAAATTTTAATCAGATTTTTTAAATCTTTGATTTATTCTAATGCACATATATTCTGCTTTTTAAAATTTTTTTTAAATCAATGCATACTCCGCTCAATTTGAGGACTTTGGTCTGTCGTTTGTATGAAAAATGGTTCTCATTCATTCTGGGGGTGTCCTTTTCTAACCTCATTCTAATATTGGTTTTTTTTTCCATTCTTTTCAACCCAATAGAATGTTGTTAAAAAATAAAAAAAAAAAAAAAAAAAAAACCTATACATAAGGGTTGATAGGGTCCATCTGTCTGAAAGCAGAATAACATTCTGAAAAGTTAGCAGAATGGGACCAAATCTGGCATGGGTGAAAAACATACAAGTTTGAAAATTGGTCAGATTGAACTAGTGGTTCCAGAGAAATAAATCTCCCTTCCCCGTCCCCCCAAAAATGGCCTTGTGCACTTCTATCGGGGCAGCAGTTCTATCAGCGGCAACATACAAACACTGATTCACTGCAACATAGCAATTACGGAATTGTGCCTTTCAAACTACCCTCTCCTCTCCTCTTCTCTCTCAGTGACATATACACGAGGTGTGACAAAAAAGAAACTGTGGCAGCCACGCCCATGACTCAATGCCAATTGGCTAACCACTTATGTCACTGTGTCGTGCAACATCTTGCCACTATTCTGCTATAATATTTTTCACCTCTTTTTAGGCTTTTTTGTAGCACACTGCTCCATTGTTTTGTCACGCAACTGGAGGTGGCAGAAACATGGAGCAAAGAATCAACTTGAAATTTCTGGTTAAGTTGGAGAAGGGCCAAAATGAGTGTCTCCAACTTCTCCAAAAGGCTTATGGAGAAGATGTAATGTCAAGGCCGCGAGTCTTCGAGTGGCACAAATGCTTCAAGACTGGCCACAAGGAGGTGGAGGATGACCCCAAGTCAGGACGGACTTCCACGACAAAGACAGCTGAGAACATTGACAGAGTGAACCATCTGGTGCGGTGTGATCGCAGAATGACAGGATGACAGTGCAGATGATAGCTGAGGAGCTCAGCCTGAACAAGGAGTCAGTGCGGACTATCTTGGTGCAAGAGCTGGGGATATGGAAGGTGTGCGCCAAGATTTTGCCCAAGCTTTTATCGGACGACCAGAAGGAGCACCGGGTCAATGTTTGTCGAGACTTGCTAGAGAAGATCAGAGAAGATCCAGAGTTTGTTGGCTGAGTCATCACAGGAGACAAGACTTGGGTCTTCCAGTACGACCCTGAAAGCAAGAGACAGAGCCTACAGTGGAAGACTTGACTGTCACCCAGACCCAAGAAAGCGCGCATGTCCAAATCAAGGATCAAGGTCATGCTGATCGCATTCTTCAACAAAAAGGGAGTGGTCCATCATGAGTTTGTGCCTGAGGGTCAGACAGTCAACCAGCACTTATACCAGCATGTCCTCAATCGCCTCCATGACCGGGTTCGGCGCAGCAGGCGGGCTCTGTGCAGAGACAAGTCATGGCTGCTCCACCATGATAACACACCCGCAACAAACAGATCACAGCTCTCGACCACCCTCCTTATTCACCATATCTCGCACCGTGCGACTTCTGGCTCTTCCCAAGGCTGATGTGCTCAAAGGAACTCATTTCGCCTCTGTAGAAGAGATCAAGGCCACTATGATGAGGGAGCTGAGGGACCTCAAGGAGGAGGACTTTACAGAATGCTTCCGTACGTGGCAGAAGCGAATGCAGAAGTGCATTAACTCTGGACGGAGATTACTTTTAAGGGTACAATGCATAATTTCACTGTAGATTTTGTAATAAAACATTTATGGGACAGTCTCATTTCTTTTTTGTCACACCTCATAGTGCGCCAACACAGATACACATACATACCTACAGAAGACATACACGCAGAGGGACTGGAAATAATTCCAAGAGCCATCCTTTCCCCACCACCTCTCTCCTCCTGCTGCCACACTCCTCTCTGCTGGGCTTGCTCTTAGGGCCCTTTTACTAAGATGCAGTACGTTTTTGAACTTATCATGCGTTTTACAGAAAAATCAATGCGTGGTAAGTACAAAAGTCGTGCACTGCTGGGGTGTAGTCAGCATCTTCTGGGCAGTTACCGCACAGAAACATACCCTAATGTGCTGTAGCAGAATTATCAATTAACAAGGGTGCACTCAGTGGCAGGATTCGATCTGACCAGGAACCGGTTTGGATTCATCCCACCACTTAAGGAGCTGAGCAGGTGGCAGCATGGCACGCGTTTGCATTGCCAATGTCGCACACTCGGTAGCTGGCAGCCACCATAGGGCAGCAACTCCCTGGTGGGTCAGTGGCCTGATCCCTCCACCCGCCAGTGATTTGACGGCATCAAGGGCTTCCCCCAATGCCATCAAACCAATGGTGGGTGGGAGGATTCCTGCCAGTGCAGCACCAGCATCAGGATGCCGTTTTTGGCCCAGTTCGGCGAATGTGGCCTGTGGCAGGAACTGGTTTGCGCGAAATGGCAGAATCCCACCACTGGGTGTATTTAACGCCACCCATTCAGGTGACGTTTAGTGCACTTACGCTAACTGCAACACTGATAGTGTGTGATATGTACCCTCCACGCTAATCACAATGTACTGTCCTTGTCCATTCTCTGTCCCCAACCTGCCCCACTGCGGGATGTGCAGTTACTGTGGAAATTACTGTGTGGTAAATGTCATGCCAGTGTGCTAATGTTCATTAACCACTTAGCGCACTTCAGAAACAGAGGCCTCACTTGGAATACTGTGTTCAGTTTTGGCGACCGTATCTTGCAAAGGATGTAAAAAGAATGGAAGCTGTTCAGAGGAAGGCGACCAAAATGATTAGAAGCCTGCGTCAGAAGCCTTATGAGGAGAGACATGAAGAACTAAATATGTACACTTCGGAGGAGAGGAGGGATAGGGGAGATATGATTCAGACCTTTAAATACGTAAAGAGAAATAATGAACAAACAAACCTCTTTCAGAGATGTGGAAGCTGTAAAACTAGAGGGCATGACATGAAGCTGCAAGGTGGTAAATTGAAAGGCAATGTCAGGAAATAGCATAGTTACTCACCTGTAACAGGTGATCTCCGGGAACAGCAGGAATTTAGTCTTCACATATGGATGGGTATCATCGGTACCAACGGAGCCTGAGTGAGAACGCGCCCCAGGGTCCAATAGGAAAGCTTTTGGGAGCATCCCACAGCGCCTGCATGCTGCCTTACCACCTTTCCCAACTGTCCCTCTCCAGTTGAGTTTAAAGCTGAGACAAAGAGAGAGGGAAAGAGAGAAAGAGAGAGAGATAGAGAGATACAACTCCTAAGGGAGGTGGGTGGGCTGTGAAGACTAAATTCCTGCTGTTCCCAGAGATCACCTGTTACAGGTGAGTAACTATGCTATCTACAGGAACAAGCAGGAATATAGACTTCACATATGGGGACTCCCTATCAGCAGATGCCAGGGAGAAGGCCCCAGACGTTGTGTGTCCCTGTGAAAGGGCTCCACTTCCCTCCATGGACCTCTGGCATCCTACCAGAGATGGTGGATAGGAGCTGATTAAGTATGGAACAGGTGTTGAAGAACAGCCTGACCAAACAAGGCATCCCGGCGGGAGTCCTTGTCTAAGCAGTAATGGGCTGTGAAGGTATGAACCGAAGCCCAAGTAGCTGCTTGACAGATGTCGTCGATAGACATAGACTGAAGATGAGCCATAGAGGCTGCCATGGCTCTCACACTGTGAGCTGTGACATGGCCTTCAAGAGGAAGGTTCTTCTCATAGGCAAAAAGATATACACTGTGCAATCCAGCTGGACAGTGTTCTTTTGGAGACTGGAAGTCCCAAATAACTAGGATCAAAAGCAACAAAGAGTTGAGAGGACTTTCTATGTTGCTGTGTCCTTTGCAAGTAAAAGGCCAAAGCTCTTTTACAATCTAAAGTATGAAGATTCCTTTCTGTATTTGAGGCGTGAGGCCTTGGGATGAAAACAGGAAGGTAAACCGCTTGGTTTAAATGAAAAGGTGATACCACCTTTGGCATAAAGTGTGGATGAGTCCTAAGGACTACCTTATCATGATGGAACCTTGTATAAAGAGGATCAGCCACCAATGCTTGCAGTTCACTGATGCGATGTGCTGATGTGATTGCCATAAGAAAGATGACCTTCCAGGAAAGGAATTTCAAAGAGGTAGTAGCTAATGGTTCAAAAGGCGGCTTCATGAGCTGCCCAAGAACCAGATTTAAATCCCATGCCACCGGTGGTGGCTTAATGGGAGGCTTAGTTAAAAGAAGGCCTCTCATAAATCTCGCTATAAGAGGATGAGAGGAAATAGGTTGTCCATTTAGAGGCTTGAAAGAAGCTGCACTAGCACTCAAATGAACTCTCACTGAATTGGTCTTAAGCCCTGCATTTGATAAATGAAGGAGTTACTCCAGTAATGATTCCAGAGGTATCGCTAAAGGGTTAAGACCCTTCTGCGAGCACCATATGGTAAACCTTTTCCACTTAAATGCATAAGAGCGTCTTGTGGAAGGCTTCCTGGAAGCATAAAGGATATCCTTTACCTGCTGAGAAAGGTTAAGACCGTGAAGTTCTAGGCTTTCAGCAACCAGGCCCTGAGATGCAGAGACTGGGGATTGGGATGCCACAGCATCCCGTCCTCCTGAGAAAGGAGATTTGGAGCAGACCCTAACTCCAGAGGTGGAGCTTGAGAGAGATGTAGGAGCAGAGGGTACCACATTTGTCGTGGCCAATGTGGAGCTATGAGAATCATATGACTTCTGTCTCTCTGAAGCTTGAATAGGGTTTTGGGAATTAGGGGAATGGGTGGAAAGGCATACAGGAAGTCCTGGCCCAAATGGAGGAGGAAAGCATCCCTGAACTGACAACCCTGAGCTGGAATTCATGCACGGTGGATGCCATGTGGCCTAGCAACTGTAACATTTCCCGAGCAGTGAGGTGAGGTTTTAGCATTACTTGGGAAGCTAACTGCACAATGCGAAGGTAGCGGGACTGTGGAAGATAGGCCCTTGTCTGTCTGGTATCCAGCAGAGCTCCTATAAACTCAAGGGACTGAGTGGGAGCAAGGTTGGATTTTGGGAAGTTTATGACAAGTCCCAAATACTGAAGGATGCGCATTGTGCGAGAGAGGGCAACCCTGCCCTCTGACTCTGAAGGGGCTTGAATGAGCCAGTCGTCTAAGTAAGGGAAGACGAATATTCCCAGGGCGCGGAGAAATGCTGCTACCACAGCCATGCATTTTGAGAACACCCTTGGTGCAGAAGCCAGGACAAAAGGAAGAACCCTGTATTGGTAGTGCTTCCCTTGACACAGAAAGCGAAGGAACTTTCGGTGAGTTGGATGGATGAGAACATGGGTGTACGCATCCTTGAGATCTAGAGAACAAAGCCAATCCTGACTCTGAAGGTATGGCAGCAGAGTTCCTAGAGTAATCATCTTGAATTTCTCTTTGAACAGGAATTTGTTCAATTCTCTGAGGTCCAAAATAGGTCTGTATCCCCCTGTTTTCTTTGGGATAAGGAAATAGGGGGAGTAAAACCCTGTACCCTGTTGATGAATGGGTACTTCTTCTATTGCCCCTTGGGCAAGAAGCATAGTGACCTCTTGATCTAACAGGCTGATGAGAGAGGTCTGAGAATTGAACTGTCTTACCATTGTGGAAGGGGGCATGCACAGAAAGTGCAGCTTGTACCCCTCTCTTATAATGGAGAGTGTCCAATGCTCTGCTGGTGTCTGCTCCCACCTGGGGGCAAAGTGACATAACCTTCCTGGAATGGTGGAAGGCTCTGGTCCATTGATGAAAGTCAAAGGCCTTGTGGAGGCTGTCAAAGTCAAAGGCCTTGTGGAGGCTGAGACTGCTGAGACGGTTGAGGCTTAGCAGTCTTTGCTTTCCTTTGTTTAGGTGGTTGCTGCTGTCCCTTTTGGGCAGACTGACCTTACTATGGAAACCCACATTAGAAATACCTTAAAGAAAATCTACTTCAAACTTAAAATCCTCAAACAATTGCGCCCCCTGGTATTTATGCAAGATTTCATCAATATAACACAGGCTACCATTACTCCCCACTTCGATTTCGCTAACTTAATACTTATAGGCATTCCAAAACAAAATATCAAAAGAATCCAACTCGCACAAAATGCAACAGCTAGAATTATATTAAAGATAAATTCACTCCAACACATTACACCAATTCTAGCTTCCCTGCACTGGTTACCAATACAAAGCAGGATAACCTACAAAACAATAATAACTACATTCAAAGCCCTAAACGACATGGCCCCGAAGACACTATGTAATTTAATAAACAAAGAACTACCTAAGTCTACTCATAGAAAAGGACAATCAAATAAACTAAAGATTCCAAAAGAATATATAAGATCTCACAAAATTACAAATAATAGAGCCTTTTCCCACATAGCTCCAACAACTTGGAACTCGTTACCACAGGACTTACGATCACTAACAGAGATAACAGAATTCAGAAAAAAATTGAAAACATATCTATTCACTAAACACTATAATTCCATAGAAAACATTCCACTCAACTTAGATAAAGGCTAAACATGAACCCCCCCACATCAAGCGTATACTCCCTTCTTCAAGGGATAACACACAAAACATAATCGAATAAACACTCCACTCCTATGCACTGATACCCTACTTGTATATAGTTGCAACTGATATGATCTGCCTATGCGGTAGAGTCAGTACTTTGTTTAAATTGTTACACAATCTGTGTTAGTAGAATTATTCTGCTTAGTTTTTTAAACCTATGTGTGCATGTTAAGATGTTCTATGTAAAAAGTTATTCTGTTCCATGTAAAACAAGCTCTGCATTGTTAACTGTTGTTAATTGTACACCGCAACTGATCGCTGGAAGATGCGGTATATAAATAAGTGTTAAATAAAATAAAAATAAATAAGCAATGCCCCTGTTGGGTATAGGAGGGATAAAACCTCTTCTTCTTACTGAAGAATGGTTTTTTAGAGAATTTGTTCCTTGCAAGATCAGCTGTAGATTTAGACAATCTATCTAAAGTGATATTGTCAGCATCTATCTCATTAGCTTTTTCCTGCCAATTCTTGCCAAAGAGATTCTCTCCTGTGCAAGGAATATTCCCTAGTTTATCCTGTACCCAAATTTCTAAGTCAGATGCCTGGAGCCAGGCAATCCTACGTGCACCTATGGCAATAGCAGAGGTTCTGCTTATGCACTCAAAGCAATCGAAAAGCTGCACGATTCACAAACTTAGAAACATCCTGAGCATGTTTGACAAGGAAGAGGTAATCTTGACTCTTATCAGGAAGGAGAGGGCTCATAAGCTCTAAATCTCCTGTGACCTCCTTAAGGAACATTCTCATATATAAGATATAGGAACTGATCCTAGCAGAAAGCATGGAAGCCTGGAAGGATCGATGTCCAAAGGCGTCAACAGTCCTACACTCACGCCCTGGAAGATTAGATGCATGCCTTTTTTCACGCTTTATCCTTCTCATAGCTGATTACACCACCATGGAATGGTGTGGTAACTGAGTCTTCTGAAACCCAGGACAAGGAGGAACTCGATACATGGTGTCGAGTCTTCGAGAGTGAGGAGATGTGGTTAGAGGTGTTGCCCACATCCTTAACATGAGATCATGCAAGATCTCATGAATAGGTAAGGTAGCTGCCTCCTTGGGAGCTTTAGGGTATTGCGGGATTTCTAATTCCTTTGCCCTAGGCTCTTTTTCAGGAGCCACTGTGATGGAAAGACCTCGAGCCACATCTCGGATAAAATCCTGAAAGGACATATCCTCTGGTGGAGACATCCTACACTGAGGAGAAGAGGAATCCTCAGGAAGAAGTACTCTGGTATCGGCAGAGCTTTCAGAGTCTTCAGACTCATTCGAGGATTCGAAGTATCTCCGATCTGGGTGAAAGTGCACTGATCAAAGTCGGCATCGGAGTAGTCCGGTACCAACCTGTCGATACCGGATGGATACACATGACTTGTTCCCGGTAGAATACCTGCCGATGTCGATGCAGTTGGTGCCGGTGCCGGTTGAATTGTCTGAAGCGCTTTTAGGGGTATCAAGGCCGTGAGAAGAGCCGCCAGACTGCGTTCAATAGCCAAGAATCTCTGGTCTATCGACTCTGCCGATGCTTGGGTATCGGTACCGGATGAAGCAGCCGGTACCCCAGAGCATAGCACCAGTAGTTCTGCCGAGGTTGAAGCCTCGAACATCCTGGAGCCCCGTTAATGCTTTGGAAGCCGAAGCCTCCCGCCGGGGCAATTTTGCCGGTGAAAGTCCCTCTAGGGCAACGCTAGAGGCGTCTCGCTGTCTGGAAGGAGATCTACCCTTTGAGGACTGGCTAGATTTATGTTTAGTTACCCAAGATCCATGGGAGGAAGATGAAGCCCTGGAAGACGTCGATGCCACGAAGGCTGTATCGGAGGGCAAAAGGGTGCTAAGTTTAGCAGCTCGGTTCTGCCGGCCCCTTTTCCACATCATCCCACAGGCAACACACTCAGAAATAGAGTGGTCAGGACCTAAACATTTGAGGCACCACTCATGGGTGTCGGTGACAGAGATGGTACCACCACACTTAGAACACTTTTTAAAACCTGAAGCGGGTTTTTCCATTCTGAAGGAAAAGTTGGGCCTAGTGCCCAAAATGGCTCATGGCACCTGAAGAGAAAATTACTGGAAAGACTCCAGAAGAAAGTTTTTTGTTTTGTTTTTTTTAAAGAAAAGAAAGAAGAAGAGCCGGCGGTACCGGTGTAGCGTCGAGGGAAGGCAGAAGTGACCACAAAAAAGAAGAATAGAAGGGATTTTTTTCTGCGGTGACAGGATGTGCGACCTGTCGGCTCCGCGGAAAACGAAGAACTGGAGAGGGACATTTAGGAAAGGCGGGAAGACAGCATGCAGGTGCTGTGGGATGCTTCCAAAAGCTTTCCTATTGGACGCTGGGGAGCGTTCCCACGCAGGCTCCGTTGGTACCGACGATACCCTTATGTGAAGACTACATTCCTGCTTGTTCCTGGAGATACTTTTTTACTGAAAGGGTGGTGGATGCTTGGAATGCCCTCCCGATGGAGGTGGTGGGGACAAACACAGTGACGGAATTCAAAGTGGCCTGGCACAGACACTGGGGTTCACTTTACAGCAACAAGATTAAATCAAAATAAACTGAACCATCTAATTTCTCAACAAATAGGGGTGTCCTAAATGGAGCGACTGGGGGAGAAGCGGTGTGTTCACCCCTAAACAAACAAAGAAACAAAGATATGGGGAGGGGTGAAGACATGGGGAGAGGTGCACCACTAAGCAAAGACATGGGTAGGGGTGCACCTACTCCCTAAAAGACATGGGAAGGGGTGCACCTACTCCTGTCATATTGCTGGGCAGACTAGATGGACCATACTGGTCTTTATCTGCCGTCATTTACTATGTTACTATGTTAGAGCCCACTAGTGATTCAAATATTTGTTTCATTTTCTTTCTTGTACGTTTTACTATGAAACCTGATGATTAAACTGTATGGATTTCATAATGGTTTCTATGCATGGTGACACTTTAAGGATAATTTAATAACCAGATGCCTTGTTTTAGGCACCCAAAATGTGCCTATCTTAAGTAGGCATCTATTTTTCTTTATGAAATAGAGGCATATGAGGCCAAAAATATGCATTACATCTAGGGGGCATGTTTATTAATCTCTGCAATGGTAATGCAGTGTGGGGCTGCGAATTAACTGCAGTGGGGAGGGTAAATCCATTCCCCTGCAGTTATCATGCTTCACTGTGGCAAAACAGCTGCAGGTGCAATTAACACTACCCACTGAGATGGCATTAGTTGTACTCGTGCTGCATGTAATAAGTGCAAGCCACAAATGCTTATGCTAGCTGCGCCACCACGGAAACACCCTGTCCTGCCCAACTGACATGCTGACACATGCTACCAAGGTAGCGCAGAGTTTTTCGGATGGCACCTGGACTGCAAGCTAAACCTCATGCAACCAGGTAGCACGCTTTGGTAAACATGCCCCTAGGTATAAATGCCCACACCTAGCTTTTTAAAGAATGCATATAAATTATAATATTTTATAATTTACACATGCAACTTTTTGCTCCGCCTCTGTACACACCCACAGTGAAAGTACGTATTACTGGCACAACATGTATACTTTCTGAATAGGAATACCTAAAGTACACTTATATGCACATTTCTGTGATAAACCACCAAAATGCAGTGATTCAAAGACATAAATGACACACAACTTTCTACAGCTCTTTATAAAATTACCGTCATTATGACTGAAGTGTGTGACCTTTTTAATGCTTCTGTAGAGTCGAGAGTGGTCCCAGAGGACTGGAGAAAGGCACATGTGGCCCCTTTAAACTAAAGCAGAAGTAAGGATGATGTTGAGAACTATAGGCCGGTTAGTCTGCCTTCTGTGGTGAGTAAATTAATGGAAACACTGGTAAAACAGAGGAAAGTGAGGTTTCTGGATTCCAATGGATTGCAGGATCAGAGGCCGCATGGGTTTACCAGAGGCAGGTCTTGTCAGACAAATCTGATTGATTTCTTTGCCTGGTGACCAGAGAGTTAGACCAAGGGAGAGCACTAGATGTGGTGTACTTAGATTTCAATAAAGCATAGTTACTCACCTGTAACAGGTGATCTCCGGGAACAGCAGGAATTTAGTCTTCACATATGGGTATCGTCGGTACCGATGGAGTCTGCGTAAGAACACTCCCCAGCGTCCAATAGGAATGCTTTTGGGAGCATCCCACAGTGCCTGCATGCTGCCTTCCCGCCTTTCCCAACTGTCCCTCTCCAGTTGAGTTTAAAGCTGAGAAAAGAGAGAGGGAAAGAGAGAGAGAGATAAAGAGATACAACTCCTAGGGGAGGTGGGTGGGTTGTGAAGACTAAATTCCTGCTGTTCCCGGAGATCATCTGTTACAGGTGAGTAACTATGCTATCTCCAGGAACAAGCAGGAATGTAGTCTTCAGAAATGGGGACTCCCTAGCTGCAGATGCCAGGGAGATGGCCCCAGAAAGTTATGTGCCCTTGTGAAAGGGCTCCACTTCCCCCCATGGATCTCTGGCATCCTACCAGGGATGGTGGGTAGGAGTTGATTAAGTGTGGAACAGGTGTTGAAGAACAGCCTGACCAAACAAGGCATCCCGGCGGGAGTCCTTGTCTAAGCAGTAATGGGCTGTGAAGGTATAAACCGAAGCCCAAGTAGCTGCTCGATAGATGTCGTCGATAGACACAGAGTGAAGATGAGCCATTGAGGCTGCCATGGCTCTCACATTGTGAACTGTGACATGGCCTTCCAGAGGAAGGTTTTTACTCTCATAGGCAAAAGATATTGTGATGATGAGAGCTGTGCTGAGCCGATGGAAACAGAAGAAAACAGTGAATATGCCTTTAAGGTGAGAGACAGGCAAGGTATTCACAGGGTTCAGAATGCAGGCAAAAGAAAGAAGCACGTAGTTGCTGAAGCCAAGCCACACCCAAGCTCTAACGTAAGTGCAGGCTTGGAGGGTAATGATAATCACCTGTGCAGAGACAGGGGAGTGTGTTAGGAAACAGCTTTATAAGCCCTTTTCAGAGGAGAGGAAAAGGAGATGTGGGAAGTTTGACTTCGAGATGGAGAACGGCTCCAGCAAGAAAGGAAGCAGCAACAGAGGAAGCAGTCCTTGTAAGAGAGGTACTCTTAATTCAGAAACCAGCAGATGGGCGGCTGGGAGAGTTGCAGACAACGAGGATCAGATTGCAGTGCAGAGTGTTCGTGAACCAGCTCAGAGAATTCAAGCTGCCAGAAGGTGGGTGAATACGGTTACAACTGGAAGTGACCAGAACCCAGCCGAGGGCAGAGAACCAGATCTGAACACGATTGAAGCATTGAGGCAATTGATCCAAGGGAAGAAGCCCCACTCTCAAGGTACAAATATTCCATATCAGGGAGAGCAGCTGTGGAAGGAAATTCAGAAGTTCCTACAGAACAGTAAGCTTGAAGGAGTTAATGAAAACCCAGAGACAGACAAGCATTTCGTAGCACAGGAAGAAATGCAAATTGACTCTTTTGGGCAGGATTCTGTTACTGAGGAGTCTCCTATGGACTGTTCTTTGTGTAAGAAGGAAGTTTGAAAGTTGGTGATAAAAAGTGTTAACAGAAGAAGCTTTTTGAGAAGCAGGGTTTTACCTAGCCCTGTGAATGCCAAGAACTTCTTCTAAGGTAAAGAACCCTTGCTTAACCTAGAGTTTGATAACCAAAGCAGCACCTGATAAATGAAGAAATTTAGCTGTGCTGGACAAACAAAGGAAGCTGTGATTTACTTGCTGAAATGTTTTTGATAAACACAGCTGCGCATGTTTAAAGGTTCTTTCAGTTTCTTCAGTTCCAGTTGCATATGTTTCCTGTTATTATTTACTTGGAGAATAATCCTTATGTCTGCGTTGAACCTTAGTGCTTATGGGAACCTAAATAAAAATTCTTGTTTTGCCTTAAAAACCAAGGGTCTCACACTACTTTGTCTTTGAATAAAAGAATCAACTACAAGTCCCAGAGTTCCCTGCTAGAGACAAGGATAGCAACTCTTTATTTAAGGACAAACATTGGCAGCCCTATGCCTGTAAGCCTTTGGCCCAGGCGAGGGTCACGACAATATATACTGTGCAATCCAGCTGGACAGTGTCCTTTTGGAGACTGGAAGTCCCAAATGACTAGGATCAAAAGCAACAAAGAGTTGAGAGGATTTTCTATGTTGTTGTGTCCTTTGCAAGTAAAAGGTCAAAGCTCTTTTACAGTCCAAAGTATGAAGGTTCCTTTCTGCATTTGAGGCATGAGGCCTTGGAAAGAATACAGGAAGGTAAACCGCTTGGTTCAAATGAAAGGGCGACACCACCTTTGGCATAAAGTGTGGATGAGTCCTAAGGACTACCTTATCATGATGGAACCTTGTATAAGGAGGATCAGCTACCAAGGCTTGCAATTCACTGATGCGACGTGCTGATGTGATTACAATGAGAAAGATAACTTTCCAGGAAAGGAATTTCAAAGAGGTAGTGGCTAATGGTTCAAAGGATGGTTTCATGAGCTGCCCAAGTACCAGATTCAAGTCCCATGCCACCGGTGGTGGCTTAATGGGAGGCTTCGTTAAAAGAAGGCCTCTCATAAATCTCGCTATGAGAGGATGAGAGGAAATAGGTTGTCCATTGAGAGGCTTGAAAGAAGCTGCAATAGCACTCAAATGGACTCTCACTGAATTAGTCTTAAGCCCTGCATTTGATAAATGGAGGAGGTACTCCAGTAATGATTCCAGAGGTAACGCAAGAGGGTTAAGACCCTTCTGCGAGCACCATATGGTAAACCTTTTCCACTTGAATGCATAAGAGCATCTTGTGGAAGGTTTCCTGGAAGCATGAAGGATATCCTTCACCTGCTGGGAAAGGTTAAGACCGTGAAGTTCTAGGCTTTCAGCAACCAGGCCCTGAGATGCAGAGACTGGGGATTAGGATGCCACAGCATCCCTTCCTCTTGAGAAAGGAGATCTGGAGCAGATCTTAACTCCAGAGGTGGAGCTTGAGAGAGATGTAGGAGCAGAGGCTACCACATTTGCCGTAGCCAACATGGAGCTATGAGGATCATATAACCTCTGTCTCTCTGAAGCTTGAACAGTGTTTTGGGAATTAGGGGAATGGGTGGAAAAACATACAGGAAGTCCTGACCCCAATGGAGGAGGAAAGCATCCCTGGCCTGACAACCTCGAGCCGGAATTCTGGAACAGAACCGGGGAAGTTTGGCATTCAGCGGACTTGCAAAGAGGTCTTTGTCCGGGGTTCCTCAAATTTGAAAAATTTTGGCCAACTGGCCTGCATGGAGAGATCATTCGTGTGGAAGCAGAACTTGACCGAGTCTCTCTGCCCAAGAGTTTTGAATGCCTGGAAGATACACCGCAAGGAGATGAATCTGATGCTCTCTGGTGAGGGCCCTTAGTCACAAAGCTTCATTGCAGAGCGACAGAGCCTGTTCCGCCCTGCTTGTTCACATAGAACATGGCTACTTGATTGTCCGTTTGAACTAGGACTGTCTTGTAGCTGAGCTGGATTTGAAATACTCTAAGAGCAAGGAAGATTGCTCTGAGCTCCAGGAGATTGATATGGAGATAAGCCTCCTGTGGAGTCCAGGTACCCTGGGTATAGAGGCCTTGCAGGTGGGCTCCCCAACCCACCTGTGAAGCATCTGTTGTTAGAGTGTCTTGGGGTGGGGGTTGCTGAAAAGGAGACCCCACCAAATGTTTTTTGGGTGACTGCCACCATTGGAGGGACAAAATAAGGCGATCTGAGTTTGCTATTTTGTCTGACAGGTAACCTGACGCCTGAGTCCACTGAGTGGATAAGGTCCACTGGGCTGCCCTCATATGGAGGCGAGCATAAGGAACCACATGTACGGTGGATGCCATGTGGCCTAGCAACTGTAACATTTTCAGAGCAGTGAGGTGAGGTTTTAGCACTGCTTGGGAAGCTAACTGCACAATGCGAAGGCAGCGGGGCTGTGGAAGGTAGGCCCTTGTCTGTCTGGTAACCAGAAGAGCTCCTATAAACTCTAGGGATTGAGTGGGAGCAAGGTTGGACTTTGGGAAGTTTATGACCAGTCCCAAATACTGAAGGATGCGCAACGTGTGAGACAGAGCAACCCTGGCCTCTGTCTCTGAAGGGGCTCGAATGAGCCAGTTGTCTAAGTATGGGAAGATGAATACTCCCAGGGTGCGGAGAAATGCTGCTATCACAGCCATGCATTTTGTGAACACCCTTGGTGCAGAGGCCAGGCCAAAAGGAAGAGCCCTGTATTGGTAGTGCTTCCTTTGAAACAGGAATCAAAGGAACTTTCGGTGAGTTGGATGGATGAGAACATGAGTGTACGCAAGCGGTCAGAACCCCAGAGCATGGCACCAGTAGTTCTGCTGAGGTTGAAGCCTCGAGAATAGCTTAGAGCCCCGTTAGTGCTTTGGAAGCCGAAGCCGAAGCCTCCCGCTGGGGCAATTTTGCGGGTGAAAGTCCCTCAAGGGCAACGCCAGAGGCATCTCGATGTTTAGAAGGAGATCTACCCTTTGAAGACGTCGATGCCACGGAGGCTGCATCGGAGGGAAAAGGGTGCTAAGTTTAGCAGCTCGGTTTTGCTGGCCCCTTTTCGACATCATCTCACAGGTAACACACTCTGAAATAGAGTGGTCAGGACCTAAACATTTGAGGCACCACTCATGGGTGTCGGTGACGGAAATAGTACCGCCACACTTAGAACACTTTTGAAAACCTGAAACGGGTTTTTCCATTTTGAGGGAAAAAATTGGGCCTAGTGCCCAAAATGGCGCGTGGCACCCGAGAAGAAATTAACTGGAGAAAGACTCCAGAAACAAAGGGTTTTTGTTTTTTTTTGTTGTTTTTTTAGAAAAAAGAAAAGAAGAACCGGCGGTACCGGTATAGCGTCGAGGGAAGGCAGATGCGACCATAAAAAAGAAGAATAAGAAGGGAAACCTTCTGCGGTGACAGGATGTGCGACCTGTCGGCTCTGCGGAAAACGAAGAACTGGAGAGGGACAGTTGGGAAAGGCGGGAAAGCAGCACGCAGGCACTGTGGGATGCTCCCAAAAGTTTTCCTATTGGACGCTGGGGATCGTTCCCGCGCAGTCTCCGTCAGTACCGACGATACCCATATGTGAATACTACATTCCTGCTTGTTCCTGGAGATAGCCTTTGACACCATTCCGCACAGGCGACTTATAAATAAATTTAGCACCCTAAGGATGGACCCTAAAGTGACTGACTGAGTTAGACATTGATTGAGTGGGAGGCAACAAAGTGTAGGAGAAGGATGTTTCCAGTGGTGTGCCACAGGTATCTGTTCTTGGTACAATTCTTATTAACAGTGATATTGTGGAAGGTCTGTTGGGTAAGGTTTGCCTCTTTGCGAATGATACCAAAATCATTCCTGGCGGTGACAGCCAGGAAGCAGTAGATAACATGAGGAGGGATCTAACTAAGCTTGAAGAATGGTTGAAAATTTGGCAGCTGAGATAGAGTAGTTACTCACCTGTAACAGGTGTTCTCCAGGAGCAGCAGAAATCAGTCCTCATTTATGGGTGACATTGACGCCGATGGAGCCCCCGTGTGGAGCATTTCCCCAGCTTTCTAAGAAAGCCTTTGGGAATACTGCACGCATGCGCGGTCCCCTTCCCGCCTAAAGGTGCCATCTTGCTCAGTCAAATGACATAGCTAGAAAACAGCACACAAAAATGTAAAAATGAACTATGTACAACTGCAACTCCCAGGGGAAGAGGGAGGGTTGTGAGGACTGATTCCTGCTGCTCCTGGAGAACACCTGTTACAGGTGAGTAACTACTCTTTCTCCAGAACCAAGCAGGATTTCAGTCCTCAATTATGGGACTCCCCAGCTTCAGGCTACCGGGGACCCAGAGCTGAAAAATGAGCTCCCTCTAGCCGCAGCATCAGAGAAAGGATTTCACTGAACATACCCCCACCAGTAGCCCAATCAGAGGGCTGGAGGGTAGGAGTTGCCTAAACCTCGAAGAGATTCCGGAGCACTGCCTGACTGAAAGCACTGTCCCTACGGGACTCCCTCTCCAGGCAGTAATGGGCCGCAAAAGTCTGGCTTGAGGACCAAGTTACAGGCCCGCAGATGTCTGCCAACGGTACAGAGCGGAGATGAGCCACTGAGGCAGCCATTGCCCTGACATGGTGGGCCGTGACCCGACCCTGCAAAGGAAGGCCAGCTGCCCTGTAAGCCCAGGTGATACAGTCAGCCACCCAAATGGACAAGGTACGCTTGGAGATAGGTAACCCCAAGTTATTAGGGTCGAAAGATACGAAGAGCTGTGTAGCCCTCCTATGCCCCTGCGTACGCTCAAGGTAGAAGGATAAGGCCCTCCTACAGTCCCGGGTATGCAGGACTGTCTCAGCCCAGCTGGCATGGGGCCTATGGAAGAACGTTGGAAGAACCACCTCCTGGTTGAGATGGAAAGAGGAGACAACCTTTGGGAGGAACTTAGGATGAGTCCTAAGGACTACCCTGTTCCTATAGAAGCGAGTATAGGGCCTGTCACAGACTAGGGCTTGAAGTTCACTCACTCGCCTGGCCGAGGTCAAGGCCACTAGGAAAAGAGTCTTCCAAGAAAGGAAGCGGAGAGGACAAGTAGCCATCGGCTCAAAAGGTGGGCGAGTCAGTTGCTGTAAGAACACATTCAACTCCCACTCAGGGGCCGGTGGATGGAGAGGAGGCTTGAGCAATAGCAAGCCTCTGAGAAATCGGGCCACCAAGGGGTGAACCGACAAAGAGTGTCCCTCCACCAGAGAGTGGTGAGCTGCCAGAGCAGAGAGGTGGACCCGAACAGAATTGGATTTAAGGCCCTGATTGGACAAGTGCAGCAGGTACTGAAGCACTACTGGTACAGTGCAGGCGAAAGGATCTTCCTTGCATTGCTGACACCACAAGGAGAACCTTCTCCACTTCAGGGCATATGTTTTCCTGGTGGATTGCTTTCTAGAGGCCAAGACCACCTCTTCCACTTCCTGAGGCAAGCCCCAGGGAGCCAACACTACCCTTGCAGCCTCCAGGCCATCAAATTGAGAGATTTGAGATTTGGGTGAAGAAGGGAACCCTGATCATGACAGAGAAGATCGGGCTGCACCCCCAGAGATAGTGGTGTGTCCACTGCTAATTGAAGCAGAAGTGGAAACCAGGGCTGCCTCGGCCACCTGGGAGCTACCAGAAGTACCGAGGCCTTGTCCCTTAGAATCTTGAACAATGTTTGGGCCACCAGAGGCGTGGGAGGAAACGCATATAGGAGGACCTGGGACCAAGAAATCAGGAAGGCATCCGCTGCTAACCTCAGGGAGTGCGGTTGCCTGGAACAGAACCTTGGGAGCTGGTGATTCAGGGAACTGGCAAAGAGATCTATGGATGGAAGTCCCCATTTCAGGAAAATCTTTTGAACTACCAATGGGTGCAGCTGCCACTCGTGGGGCTGCAGAATCCTGCTTAACCTGTCTGCCAGGAAGTTCTCCTGGCCAGGGAGATACACAGCTTTGAGGAACATGTTGTGCTTGAGCGCAAAGGAACACAGGGCCTGTGCCTCCAGACACAGGGGCCTGGACCCAGTGCTTCCCTGTTTGTTGACATAGAACATGGCCACTTGAATGTCCGTCTGGACCAGAACAGACTGGTGAGCCAAAGTGTGAGCAAAGATCTTGAGGGCTAACCGGATAGCCCGAAGCTCTAGTAGGTTGATCTGTTGCGTGGCCTCCCATGGAGACCATAGGCCTTGAGTGCACTTTTCCAGACGATGCGCACCCCAGCCCTGCAAGGAGGCATCTGTCGTCACCACCACTGTGGGGACAGGCACCTGAAAAGGCACTCCCTGAAGCAAGTTGGGGGGGTGTAGCCACCACTGCAGGGAATTCAAGAAGGGTTTGGATACCCTTACTTTGTCTGCCAGGCTCCTTGTGGCCTGCTTCCACTGAGTTCTGAGGCACCACTGTGCAGGCCTCATATGGAGGCGGGCATTGAGGGCCACATGTACTGTCGATGCCATGTGGCCTAGGAGCTGTAGACAGAGCCGGGCAGAAACCCTTGGCATGCTGAGAAATCGGGAGGCCAACTCCATGAGTCTTTGCGCCCTGTCTGCTGGCAGGTAAGCCCTTGCTTGTAGAGAGTCCAGGCGCGCCCCTATAAACTCTAGGTTCTGGGAGGGGAGCAAAGTGGACTTTGCGAAGTTTATGACAAAGCCTAGGTGTTGAAGGAGTGACACAGTTTGAAAGGTGGCCTGTGTGGCCTCCTGGTAAGTCTGACCCCTGATGAGCCAGTCGTCCAGATAGGGGAAGACAAAAACACCTTGAGTCCTCAAGTAGGCCACCACCACAGCCAAGCACTTTGTAAAGACCCTTGGGGCGGAAGTTAGGCCAAAAGGTAGTACTCTGTACTGGTAATGGTTTCCTCCCACTATGAACCTGAGGTACTTTCTGTGGTCTGGATGAATGAGGATGTGAGTGTACGCATCCTTTAGATCTAAGGAGCATAGCCAATCTCCCTGCTGGAGGTAGGGCAGAAGTGTTCCAAGAGTAAGCATCTTGAACATTTCTTTCTCCAAGAACTTGTTGAGGTTCCTGAGGTCTAGAATAGGCCTTAGGCCACCGGTTCTCTTTGGCACGAGGAAGTACCTGGAGTAGAAACCAAGCCCCTGCAGGCAAAGAGGTACAGGCTCAACCGCCTTGTCCAGAAGCAGACCTTGAAGTTCTTGAAGGAGGAGGTCTGTGTTTAAAGGAGGTCTTAGAGGCTCTCCTGGGAAGTAGACAGGGGGCAACTGCTGGAAATGGAGCAGATAGCCTCTGTGTACTATGCTCAATACCCAAGCATCCCCTGTAATGGGTGGCCACCTGTGGGCAAACAGGGCTAGACGACCTCCTGTGCAGGAATGGGGCAGCAGAGGTGGAAAGGCTATGCTGTGGGAGTCAAAACCCCCTTCCCTGCTGAGCAGGAGCAGGAGCCGGAGGCTTGGGAGTCTTCTGCCGACGGGGCCCATGTCCTTGCCCCTTGGCCTGCTGACCCTGCTGGGGAGGCCTGGTACTGAGGGAAAGGTTTGTAGGCAGGCACCTTTCTCGGGTAAAAGGGCTTTTTACCCGAGCCCTTCTTTTTGTGAGAAGGGGCAGAAGTTTTTCTGGACAGCCTTGTCCTAGTCAGGTGCTCAGTTTCGAGCTCAGCTGCCTTCTCGGCCATGGGTTTACCAAAAAGGTTTTCACCTCGGCAAGGGACATCGACCAACTTGTCCTGAACCCAGGGCTCGAGATCCGATGACTGCAGCCATGCCTGGTGTCGGGCCACGATGCCGGCTGCCGCTACACAAGCCGAAGCCTCGAAGCCATCGTAGGCCGCTCGGGACATGAACTTCGAGCAGTCCCAGATTCCTGAGGACAAAGTCTGGAACCTCTGCAAAGGTTCCCCGGAGAGGCCAGCAGAGAACCCGGCAAGCTCTTTCGCCAGGTCTCGTAAGTACATGCCCATGTACAGCTGGTAGGACTGGACACGGCAAGCAAGCATCGAGCCCTGGAAGCACTTTCTCTTGCTCTTCAGATGATGCATGGCTGATTCCACCACCATGAAATGGTGCGGCAGCTGCGACTTCTGGAATCCAGGGCTCTTACGGAGTTGATAGATGGAATCGACCCGCTTGCTCAAGACCAGCGCCGAGGCCGATGCCTCCCACATCTGGAAGAGGAGCCGTTCCAGCATCGGAGGGACTGGCACAGTAAAGGCCTCCTTCAGAGGAGAGTCATACTGGAGGGCATCAAGCTCCTCGGCTCGAGGCTCCTCCTCGGGGTCCGTGGGAATCACCAATGCCTTGGCCATGTCCCTGACGAACTCCGAGAACCTGGTGTCCTCCAGTGGGGACCTACTCCGGGGCTCGGACTGTGGTGAGTCCGAAAAGTGTCGGGGGACTCCTCGTCCTCCGTCTCCCACGCAGACTCATCCGAAGAGGAGTCGGGGGCTCAGACCACGCGGGCCTCAGTGGCACCCGCCCCGATGCCAAAGGCACCAGCGTCGACGCCCGCGGTTCTGAGCGGGAGGTCGAGGGTGACCCTGACCGAGGATGACTTCGAGCCTTCATGGTCTCGAGTATCGGCTCGGTCTCCGGGGTCGACTTCGACGTCGATGTCCCGGTGGTCGGGGCAGATGCACCAGCAAGGCTGGCCATCAGTACCCGCTGCTGATCCATGAAGGCAGACAGTCTGCACGCCAAGGCTGTCAGCCTGAGTCCAAGCTCAGGAGACTCAGCAGCCACCGACTCGGGCCCCGGCGGCGCCGGGCCCGACGTTGGCTCCCTCGGAGGAGTGTCCACGAGGACTACAGGACTTACGTGTCCGACGGTCTCTGGCTCCATGAGAAGCATTTTGGATGGCTTCTCCTGTTCCAAGGGCCCAGGGCGGCGGTTGGGGGTCTTAGACCTGGCTCTCGAGGAACCAGGGACCTCTGACGCCGCACTCACAAGCCGTTTCTTCCTCTTACGTTCCCGATCGGGGGACCCCCTGTCTGAGGACCCTCGGCGATGCTCGGGATCAGACTCCCGAGACATCGAGGCCTCAGACGAGGTCCGGGCCCGGCCGGAGGCAGAGTCCGAGAAAATCCTCTCCTTCTGATGCTGACGGCTTCGAAGTGCCTTGGTGGACATCTTGCCACACGGGCCACAGATCTTAGGATCATGATCTGGGCCGAGGCACCGAAGGCATCAGTCGTGTGTGTCGGTGAGAGACATCAGTTTCTTGCACCGATCACACTTTTTGAAACCACTGGAAGCCATCGGGGAAAAAAGGCCCCTGCGAGGTCAAAGGACCAGCTTTCCAGGGAAAAGGCAAAAAAGGGCGCGAACGCCAGCCACGAAGGACAAAAACTGAAAAATAGAAGATGGGCTCGATACCGGTGTACAGAAACCCGGCGGGAAGGGGAACCGGCATCGAACCGGAGAAAAAGAACGAAGTAATCGCAGAAAAAAATGTCAACTTTTCCAGGTGACACGGACAGACGTCTGATGGGCTCCACGGAAAAAAAGACTGAGCAAGATGGCACCTTTAGGCGGGAAGGGGACCGCGCATGCGTGCAGTATTCCCAAAGGCTTTCTTAGAAAGCTGGGGAAATGCTCCGCACGGGGGCTCCATCAACGTCGATGTCACCCATAAGTGAGGACTGACTTCCTGCTTGGTCCTGGAGAATTAATGTTCTAATTTTATATGTACAGACATTACGCACATAAGTTTACCGGAATATATATTTTGGAAGAAAGGCAGGAGAGGGGAGATATGATAGAGACGTTTAAATACCTCTATGGCATAAATACACAAGAGGAGAGCCTCTTTTGACTGAAAGCAAGCTTTGCAATGTGGGGACATAGGATGAGGGTGAAAGGAGATAGACTCGGGAGTAATATACGGAACTATTTCTTTATGGAAAGAGTGGCAGATGCATAGAATAGTCTCCCAGTAGAGGTAGTAGAGACAAGGACAGTATCTGAATTCAAGAAAGCATGGGACAAACACAGGTCTCTAAAGGAAATAAAGGGACTATAGTCATTGATATGGAAGGGTAGACTAGATAGGCCATATGGCCTTTTTCTGCCGTCATGTTTCTATGTCTGCTATTGATTGTTATGTGCACTGACACTTAGAGGTAGAGAAGCACCGCAATATCTGTTGCCTTGGGAAAGTGGCACCCTGTGGTTAAACTGTAAAAGCCATCTTTTGAAATCAGTTAGCAGTGACGTCTAGAGGGTAATTATATAATGGCGTAGCTACTGTAAACATCAAAGTAGGTGCCTACTTAGGTTCAGTTTTATAAAGACATATAGGGAAGCCGCGGATGCCCACATAGGCCTGGGAGGCCCAGCTGCCAATCAAGGCCTTTTTTAAAAAAAAAAAATTGCAAATGCTTTATTAAAAGCAGCAGAGACAAGATGGCGGCAGTGCAAACGGACACTCTTTGAGGTGCTCTGATGATAGCTTTTCGTTTCATCTTACTTCAGTTTCTTTATGCCACATTCCGAGCGAAAACGCAAGGCTAAGCTCCAGCTGGAGCCCACAGAGAAAACTGGGTCAATGGATGTCTTTCTTCTGCCCAGCGGAGGCATGAAAGCTTTGGGTGGCCCGCTGGCAGATGCGGGGGGTGGAAAGAGGAGTCCTGCTCAGCCCTGGGCCCGATGTATCCTTGAGCCCGGAGTTCTGGTTTCCCCCAGCTCAACTGGCTAGAGTGATCTGTGAGGCTGCAGCAAGTGATGTCCTGTTGGCGGTACTGCGGATTCTCTCTCACTAGATGGGCAGCCCTTCTGCCCTGGAAGTGTTTCCCGGATTACAGAACTTCGCGCCAACGTCGCTGGAGAGGTGGGGGCTGAGTACGGTCAGCTGGAGCCGTGGCAGAGAGAGCAGCTGTTACTGAGTTCCCCCCGCTGTGCAGCCTGGTTCTTTGAATGTGCAAGTTTCTTCCTGAGAGACCTGGATGGTGTTAGTGAGACCGGATGGTGTTAGTGAGACCTGATGTTTTTTTCTTGGAGACTGTATGGGAGGCACTTTTCAAGCTAAAACAGTCTTTGTCAGGACAGCTACAGGCTATATCCAGCCAGTTGGTTAGTTTTGACCAAAAGGTTGAGGTACATGAGTCACTCCTGGGAGAGCTGCTGGTGAAAGTTGCCTCGTTGGAAAAGAGAGTGGACCATGTCCAGGACTCAGTTACTGCTATTATGCGGGATGCAGAAAGTTTGCAGCAGAAAACAGAAGTCCTGGAAAATATGTCTAGAAGCAGGAACCTAAGAGTTTTGAATTTTCCTAAGGTTCCATCTATTCCATCTTTGGAACTTTTTAAGAAGTTCTTAACTAGTGTTATGAAAATTCTTGTGGAATCTATTCCACCAATATCTTGTGCATACTATTTACCTTCTGCTAAGGTTAAGTTGGCTGGTGGGTTGGGTCAGGGTTTAACTTATTCCCCGGCCCCTCCAGTGATAGCCTGGATCTGACTGGCTATTTAGAGCAGTCGGGGTCTGATTCCGGGTTGACCGCTACTTTATTGATCACCATGGCATTAGACGTTGATCGGGACTGGCTCCTAAAGATGTATTTTCGATCACTCATTAAGGAGTTTATGGGGTCTATTATTAGTTTTTTTCCAGATGTGTCCAGGGTTACACAGAAAAGGAGGAAACAATTTTTAGTTCTCAAACCTGGGGTACTTAAGCTGGGTAGGCTGTTTTTTCTTTGTTTTCCTTGTAAGTGCCTGGTTAAATTGGATGGGACTAGTTATAG
Organism: Ichthyophis bannanicus; assembly: GCA_033557465.1. Taxonomy (NCBI): domain Eukaryota; kingdom Metazoa; phylum Chordata; class Amphibia; order Gymnophiona; family Ichthyophiidae; genus Ichthyophis; species Ichthyophis bannanicus. The sequence goes on from CM066043.1 coordinate 87,560,339, forward strand.
TTTTCTAGACCCTCAGCAGTTGTCTACCTTTATTTCCTCTAGACTTCTTGGTATCCAATCTGACATTGTCGAGCCCTCCTAAAATTAGCTTTACAGGTGCAGAGCGAGTTATTTGATTAGATATGTAACGCCTATGGTTCGCTTCTACAATTGCTTTATTTTCTTGCTAACTAGTTTTCTTGGGTATTGTGTTGTGATACAGTGGCCAGCATAGAACCCCTGGGTATAGGAAAAAAGGAAGAGCTTACCTTGCAGTCACCTGGGCAGAAAGCAGGTTCAGGTTGTGAGGAGCCAGGGAATGGAGGAACAAGCTTTCCCTGCACTGGGTGTGAGGCAGCAGAAAGCCAGAAAGCACATTCAGGTTGTAAGGTTCCAGAAAATAGTAGAACAAACTTTTCCTACACTGGCTGTGACGCAGTAGAAAGCCAGGAAACTAATCACGTCCACCTGGGCCAGGAAGCACGTACAACGTGCAGGAGCCAGGAGGATAAAAGTGGCTGGGAAATCCCAGTAGGAGGAGGAGCAAGCAAGAGAGGTGCATTGGAAGGCAAGGGAGGTGTTCGTGCACAGGTCTCCCAAGCCAGAGGGGGCATCGTCCCAAGGAGAGTGAGTAAGCAGCTGGAGGGCAGAGGTCACAAGCAGGAGAGCTTGCTGGGACCAGGAAGCATCGGGTGTGTCCCTGCAGTAAGGAACAGCAGAAGGGAACCCTTTCCTGAAGCTTACCACAGCCCAGACCAGACAAGTGCTGAGAGGAACTCTCATGGCAAAGCAGGCTACAGCCCCAGTAAAGGTGCCTGGTTAAGAGAGGAAGGAGTGAAAGCTGTTTATCTAAGGAACAAAGCTGAGTACACTAATTTCTCCAGAGGGCAAGAGGTGGGCTCGGCTAGAAAAGCAAAGGCTAATTGCTGGAAGGAAAACCCTTGGTGGAAGGAAGGGGGAAGCCTCAGAGAAATAGGCTCCAGTACAGGTCCCCAGGACTTCCCTTATACAGAACAGTTCCTTGCCCCAAGAGCTGCTACCTCTCAAGAGAGTTCTGTGAATGATAGATGTGGAAAGTGTTACCCACTTACAAGTTTAGACGCTGAGCAGATGCAATGGGAGAGCACTAATCAAAACATTGATTATAGCCCAATGGATTGCACGCTCTGTATATCAGATGAGACTACCTCTTTATGTTAATCAAGAAGCAAGAGCATTGTTATACCTGTTTTTGAAAGAAGGTGCAATTTTGGTTATTTTGCTGTGAAGAAACAGTTTCTTTAATCCTTTGTTTGCTGTATGAGAAAAACAGAAATCCACACGGGAAAGGGAATAAATCCTCATTATAATTTTGCCTTAAAACACGGTTACAGAGTTTTCTTTACAAAGGCAGCTTGCACCACATGCCCTAGGCGACCGCCTAATAAGGACTATGGTAGCAAGCGTCTGACAGTGTATCCCTCTCTTCTCAATATTGGGGCCTTGTGGTGTGCATACCTTTGTATTATTTACCTATGGGTTTGTTTATTGGTTGCTCTCCTTTTCTCTGCAAGATCAGTTCTTCTATTTTTGTTGAAATGTATATAAATATATTTTTTAAAAAGCAGCAGAGAACCAAATACTGCCCAGTGAAACCAATGGAAGAAAGAAGAAACTCGAAAAAGAATTATGATGTTGGAAACAGCACTGGATACTGTATGGGAGGCACTTTTCAAGCTAGAACAGTCTTTGTCAGGACAGCTACAGGCTATATCCAGCCAGTTGGTTAGTTTTGGCCAAAAGGTTGAGGTACAAGCAGAATTGGGCCCTCCAATACTCAGTCTCAGTGACCACTGCACCATAGTCTGGACCAGGGGCGACAGGCTGCACTAGTCAAAACACCTTGCCACATACTAGAAGTGGACAAATACTAGCTTCTAGTACTACTACTACAAATGATGCAAGTCTTTAGAGACTGGAAACCAGAAGATCAGCCCGAATGCCTGACACCATGCGATGCAGGCCCATTGCAGAGAGCCCATCATAATGGAGAAAATAAGAAATTAGGTTTTTGTATAAGCTGGTGCTGCCTCAGAAATGCCGTTCAGGGGCATTAAATCCTGGGTGCCAGGGTGTAATTTCTAGGCACCATGACAACCTGGTGCCTGGGATTTGTCAAGCCACACTATACTAGTGAGAAAATTAAAAGATAAATGTAATCAGAAAATACTAGGGATGTGCATTTGTGAGTGCTCACTTGATTCATTTGTGTGCCTAATAATTTAAAGTACATGTAAATATCTTGTACATGCATACATGCATAAAGTGTAATTACTCACCTGTAACAGGTGTTCTCAGAGGACAGCAGGAATCAGTCCTCACATATGGGTAACATTGGCACCAACAGAGCCCGTGCAGCGAACACGCCCCAGTTTTGGAGTGGAGGAGGTAACCTTCCATCAGCACCTGGAAGGCCCAGACGTCGGTGGTTACGGTGGTCCACTTGTCAGCAAAGAATGTCAGATGCCCTCGGGCTGTGTGCTGCAGCCCTCGATCCTGCAGGGGAAGAGAGGTCATGCCCAAGGAGTCAAAAACCCCTGCCCAGGTTGCGGTTGCAGTGCAGGCTGTGGTTTGGGGGTCTTAGGCTTATGAGGGCCATACCCCTGGCTCTTGGCCTGCTGACCTTGCGGGGGAGCTGGGTAGGCCAGCTACTGGGAGTTCCGTAAGCCTTCCTCTTTTTTGGGTAGAAGGACTTTTTCCTCAAAGCCTTCCATTGGGATGGGTTGGCAGTCTTCTGGGAGAGCCTGGTTCTGGTCATATACTCTGACTCCAGCTCTGTGGCCTTGTCCGTTATGGCTTGCTGAAGAGGATCTCCCCTCGGCATGGGACACTGGCCAATTTGTTCTGAACCCATTGCTCCAGGTCTGAGGACTGTAGCCATGCCAGGCGGCGGGCACTAATGTCCACCACAGCTACTCTAGCCACAGACTCAAAGCCATCATAAGCCACTAGAGTGACATATTTGGAGTACTCCATGACCATCAATAACAGGGTCCAGAATTGCTGACGAGGTTCCTCGGACAATACAGCTGAGAACCTGGCAAGTTCAGATACATGGCCATGTACAACTGGTAGGCCTGGATATGGGCCACAAGCATTGAGCCCTGGTCACACTTTTTACCAAAGCCATCCATGGTGTAGTACTCCCTGCCAGAGGGCACCGAGAAGTGTGTCTTCTGGCTCTTGATCCTGCACATGGTTGATTCCACCACCATGGAAATGTGTGGAAGCTGTGTCTTCTTGAATCCAGGGTCCTTGTGGACTCGGTACATGTAATTGAACCACTTGCTCACAATAGGAACCATAGCGATTCCCACATCTTGAACAGTAGGCATTCTGAAATGAGGGGAACGGGCACCATGAGGGCCTGCTTGGGAGGGGTCTCATACTGCAGGATCTCAAGGTCTCCCGACTGAGGCTCCTTCTTGGATTCCATGGTGAAGGCCCATGTCCCAGACAAAGTCTAGGAAGGAGAGGTCCTCAGGCAGAGACCTCCAGTGCTCCTGCAGAGGAGATGGGTTTGAGGGAACATCCCAGTGTCATCATGTGTCCGAGGACTCATCATCGGTCTCTCACTCCGAGTTGGAATAGAAAGAGACTTCGAGAATCAGGCGGGCCTTGCATACACATCTGGCCAAGGACATCAACGGGGTCCCAGGGCCCTGGCACTCTGAACTGGAGGCACTTTTGGGAGATACCAGAGCTCTTGAACAGGAACTGGAGCATTGCTGAGAATCGGCCTAAAGCTGATGCCGCACCAGCACTGGCTGGATCTCCTTGGGCGACACCCTTGCAGTGGAGGGACCGGTCACTGGGCCCAAGAACCTGGAGGTACTGGTGATCGGGCCCACTGTTGGGCCAAGAAAACAGCAAGGCTGCATTCCAAGGCCGCCATCCTGACCTCAAGGCTTCGCAGCCATCGACGAGGGCATCGGGCCTGACGCCGGCTCTGTCAAGGGGGTTTCCTCGATGATGATGGCTTCGGAGGACTGATACCGATTCCCCGATGCCATTGGAGACTCCTCCCACCGAGGCAGCTTCTAAGGCTGCTCTCATCCGTCGCCCTCGGCATCACACTTTAGACTCCGATGCCGGTGCCCATGAGTCTTATCCCTGGTTCCGGCATTATCCTTCGACACTACCACAGATGGGATTCTGCCCTTCTGGGGACAGCCCTCTGTGGAAGATCCCCGGTATGATGCCCTGTGATCTCAGGGCTCCGAGTGGGCACACTCGCTAGCCGAGGCCGAGGCCGACGTGGCGGTCCCTGAGAGCATAGTAGATTCCATGCTAGAAGCCAGGCCGAAGAGAAGGTCGCGAGGCCAAATAGCATGACCCTTGCTCATCATCTGAAGACAGAGCGAACAGGCAGAGGCATTGCAATTGGTTTTGAGACATTGCAGGCAGCAGTCATGTGGGACATGGTGTGTCTGCAATGGTCACACTGCTTAAAACCACTAACCGAGGACATAGTGGCGAAAATGTTACCTGCAAGATCAAACTCCAAGGTCCTGTTAGAGAGGGCACAAGAAAAATCTTGTGTACCGAAGGACAGAAAAATAGAAGAAAAGTTCCTGAAGCAAAGTGATGCTGAGGCAGCAGTGGTTCCGAGAACCGAGAAGGTGACGGTACACAACCAGATGAAAGAATAAAGAAAAACAAAGACAAAAAACGCCAACATTTTCTGGGATGCAGATAAAATGTCCAATGGGCTCCGTGGAAAAAAAAGACGGCATCCTTAGGTGGTAAGATGACTACGCATGCGTGGTCTAACTCCCAAAGGCTTTATGTGAAAGCTGGGGAGTGTTCACCATGCGGATTCCGTCAATGCTGATGTCACCCATATGTGAGGACTGATTCCTGCTTGAAACCGGAGAAACCTAAGAATTAACATGCACACAATTGATTTGTACACTTAAAGGTTTTAGCATGCATACCTAAACAGTGAGTATGTAAAGCGAACATGAAAAAAATCTCAAAATAGGGGGAAAATTCATTTTAAACAAGCATGAACTTAAACTTTTTTTTTTGCTGTGCACACTCCTAGAAAATACTAACATAAAATACGTTCTGTTTTAAGTATGTGCAAAAATCATTTTTGGTGCCTACCTCATTCTCTTGCTTCTGCTCACTGCTCTCTGCTGTGTTAGATGACTCATTCTGCAGAAGCTGGGCCTGAGACAGATCTTCAGCAAACTCTGTCTTGTTGTTAGACTGTGTGGCTATAGCACTGTATGAGCCATCACAGTTGGCTACCCTGTAGGATCAGTTTGTTTTTATCAGTACATGGAATCAGTAGTGAGTCAGTTAACTACAAACTGAGAATATTAATGTTTCCGGAAAACTCAACCTGGCCTGAGAAGTAAGATATTATTAAAATGTCTTTGGAATATCAGCAAAACTATATTGTACAAATGAAGAGCTTGCATGCCAATAATATGCTTATTCTTACTTTCATTCATAAACCGTTGCCTCAGCACCTGAGTTTATAATTATTAGCATTCATATACATATGAATTGTCTTTATTTCTAGTAGTTTGGGTAAAAGCAATTGAGACCCTTGATTTTGCAAATTGATACATTTTAGTTTAACAACATTAAGGAGCATTACTGAAGTGTGCTACTGGATAACATGGGGTTTAGCACATGCTAAGTGTGCTGTGCTGACATTTAGCACAGAGTGCTGCACTAGTGACCCCCCATTAATTAGTGCATTAGTGGGTGGAGATAGAGCAGGATAGGGGTGTAACATGGGTGATGATGGCGTGTTATGGTTAGAGATGGCCTTATGAGTGCACACTTACTGTGACTGCAGGTGCACTTAACGTCACTTCAGTGGACGGTGTTGTGCGTCCGCATGCTAGTTAGTGCAGTGCTGTGCGACTGCAATGTGCTATCGGCATGGGGACAAGAGGCACACATCCACAAACATTACTGAAGGCCTCTGTGTTGATACCACACCACAGTTACATACTACTGGCGCGCTGTTAGTAAACATGGTCCTAAATAAAGACAGGCCCAAGAATCCTATAGAAATAACAATATGCATGTTTTGTTCTAATGCGGAAATTATGAGGTGCTAAGAGAACGGTTTATAGGAGCAATGGTATTGTGCTCTACTAAGATTTCCTTGATCCCTTAAGTTTCGCAGTATTAACTGTGCTGTGGCTGTGTTCAGATAGGAACACATTTTTTAAATCATACATAGCGTGGTAATGAGTAGCAACACTGAAAGAGCAGGACCACATAAGTAGAACTTGAAGAATGCCTGAACTCGGCTGTGACATGATAAATATACATTTGCCTCTCATACTCTGAATTCCCTAATTCCGTCATACGTCTAGCTCAAATAATCCTTAAAAAGGCAATGACTGAAGATCAAATTCTTAACAGGCATTGCAATATGTCTAGACGGACATCTAATTGGTCTGGTTTTCAGGATATCCAGAATAAATATTTATGCAATATATTTGCATATTCAAATGCATGAAACTCTCTCATGCATATTCCTTACAGACAAATTAGGTGTGTCCTTCGGGACAGGGTTCAGAACCACTGATCACAATAAAGCAGGGAACAGATGACAACTCCTAAAGGACAAATGAGCTTGACTTGAGAAAACTGTGATATTAACTATAGGTTAACTAACTGAGGTATCAGACTAATTAAACTCAAAAGTTGGCACGCCACCTGCTAGGCCTAGTGCAGTGTTTCTTAAGCTAGTCCTGGAGTATCTCTTAGCCACTTTGATTTTTGGGATATTCATAATGAATATGCATGAGATGGAATTCTATAGAGCAAAGGCACTACATGAAACTCTCTCATACACATTCACTGTAGATATTCTGAAAACCAGACTGGCTATGGGGTATTCCAGGACCAGCTAGAGCAGGGGTGCACAAGTTCAGTCCTTGAGGGCCACAAACAGGCCAGGTTTTCATGATATCTTTAATTAAAATACATAAGATAAATATGCATACAATGGAGGTAGTATGCTTGCAACTCTATTTTATGAATATGCATTAGGGATATTCTGAAAACCTGGTCTGTTTGTGGCCCTCGAAGACTAAGCTTATGCACCCTTGAGCGGTATGACATGGACGTTAAACCTGTTACTTCTTTTTATAACAAACTTAAAATTGTGGATTACGCACAAATATTTACTTGCTTTTTCAAGACTCTATTGTTTCCTATTTTAGCTTTACAGCTAAACAAGTCTTCGGCCTTGAAAAGGTTTCTTTGGATTTAAGAGCAAGCCTAAAAACTTAGGAGTCAGTGGCTGATACCACCCATTCTCCCTTGTTGACTCCACTGCAGTCTTGGTGGAGGGGGAGGGGGGATATCCTCTGATGACCACCAAAGCTTCTTTAGGACCTGATTTACTAGGCTATTTTCCCATTCTGTGTCTAAACGAAAAGAGGTTTAGTAAATCAGGCTCTCAATGAATTGTTGCAGATCACAGGAAACTATCAGCCCCTCTCCACCCAGTCATCATCCAGTCTCTCTCTCTCATTCCCCCCCCCCCCCCCCCCCACCGTCATCACCCAAGTTCGTTCTCTCCTCCCCCCACATTCTCTCATCACCCACTCTCATTCTTTTAGCCTGTTCCTCCAGCACAAGTCCTGGACTGGTCTAGCAAGATTTAAGGAAAGAAAATAATGTGGCGCTCGCGCCCCTACCAGGCGGCTGCCTAGTAGGGACGGGTGACCACCTCTTATACTTCCCTAGGGTTGTAGTTGTGTGAGGAATAATGAACCGAGTGGTTTTTAAAAGCGCACAGGAATTTATTCAGCTTCCTTGCAGGTAAGTGGATACAATTTCTTCAAGCTCATTTACTCTCCAGACAAAAGAAAATAATGGATACTTCTCCAGTAACAAATGTCCAAACAAAACAACAGCAAATTCAACTATCAAGTGTTTCTGGCTCACACTAATTTACCTTAGTGCAGACATCACATTCCATCTCTGAAATATTGGAATTTACATCAGCCTCTTTGGCTTCAATCTCCATACTCTCCGCTGAGCTATAGCAGGGTTCTGCTTGGTACCGCTCGGACTTTCTGCTTTAGAGTTTTTAACAGGTCAAACAACCTCTCCCACTTTCTTGCCTTCCCTTCTCTGGGCAGGTCTCCTATGGGGTGCTCTTGCTTAACCTTCCTGGGGAAACATTCCTTTCTGCGCTGTGTTCTCTGGGGTATAACAGTTTCATCAGAGTCAGAAGAGAAAACACCCTTTGAAGGCCTAGTTGCCTCCCTTCTCCTACCTTGGGCTTTTGGTGCAGTATTCTCTCGGTTGGAGCTTTGGCCAGTCAGGACTCCCTCTGCCTCAGCGTAGGGCAGAGACTTGTGGTAGAGCTTTCCCACTCTCTTGCTAGGGTAGGTGGTTCTCCCCCTGGAACCTTCCCTATGTCCTCTGTGGCTACTGTGCTGAGTATGGTGGCTTCCTTTGTACCTTCTCTGGTTGTCTTTATAGCGGTTCCTTTCTCTGCTGGTCCTTTTGGCTACAGGGCTGTTCCCTCTGTACCTTCTGGACCTGGACTGGAACCTGAGCTGAAACTCCCACTTAGACCTGGACTGCAACTCCGACAGCAACTGCCACTGCCACTGCCACTGCAACTGTGTCTCCAACCATGCTTCTCACCATGCTTCCAACCATGCTTCCAACCAGCTCTCCAACCAACTCTTGAACCAGCCCTCCAACCAACTCTATCTCTAGTGTTTGTTTGCTCCCTTTCAAACACTGAGCAGGGCAACTCCCTTCCTGGCTCCGCCCTTCTGTACCTCCCACTCCTATCTGTGGCTGACCTGGAGTGTGGGCGTGGCTTACAGCTAGGTCTGCCCTCTAGGTTTCTCTCCAGACTTCTGCTGTGGACTATGTGATCCTGTGTACCCATCCCCCGCAAAGAGGAAAAATTCTTCTTCTCTTCACTTTTTCCTGGCTGGGCTGCACTCTCCTTACCACAATAATCAATTATGAACATAAGATATGCCATACTGGGTCAGACGAAGGGCCATCAAGCCTAGTATCCTGTTTCCAACAGTGGCCAATACAGGTCACAAGAAGACACATGTTCCACAATGCTTGTATTGGGACAAGCAGTGGATTTCCCAGGTCCCCTTTAATAATGGTTTATGGACCTTTCCTCCAGGAACTTGTCCACATCTTTTTTAAACCCACATCTTTTACTACATCCTCCGGTAAAGAATTCCAGAATTTGATTAAGCGTTGAGTGAAAAAATATTGTCTCTTATTAGTCTTATATGGGTTACACTGTAGCTTCATTGCATGCCCCCTAGCCTTTCTACATTTTGATGACATAAACAATCAATCTATGTTTACCCGTTCCACTCCATTCATTAATTTATAGACCGCTATCGTAACTCCCCTCAGCCGTCTCTTTTCCATGTTGAAGAGCCTTAACCTTTTCAGCCTCTCTTCATAGGGGTATCCATTTCGGTGGCACTTCTCTGTATCTTTTCTAATTCCACTATATCCTTTTTATGATACAGCCACCAGAACTGCACACAATATTCGAGGTGCAGTTATGTAAATGTCTCCTTCTTTATCATCCTGTTACACCAGTCCAGACGAATGGGATGTATCCAAGCAGTCAGAACTCAGGGTGAGAGGAAGAGACGCCAGACAGCATGATGGTCCTGCTCCAAGATGGGACACTACTTTAAGAAAAAATAAGGTTGTTTTGCAAACTCACTGGCGAATCTTCTTGTACACCCTACACTCAGTGAGAGCATTTTGGTGCATAAAAAATTGGCAGTTTTTCAATATTCAGCCAATGCTGCGGCCCACAGCATTAAATTAGCACGTGCCTCTAAGAAGGAGAAGATGATGGTGGATACTTTAGATTCCGAAGGGGAAATCAGCATGCAAGATTGTGGTGAGGAAGCACCCTTTATTAGGTGTGAAATGTGGCTATGGCTGGCACAAATTTAAAAAAAATGTCTAGAATCAAAGCCAAAATAATGGAAGCAGTGGTAGACTTAAAACATGAAGTCAGTGAGATAGGGAGACATATTTACAAGCTGGATAAGAGAGAAGATTACCAAGTGGAGATAATTGGTGAACTACAAAAGCAGGTCTTGCAGTTGTGTGAAGCCCGGCTAGCCTTCCAGGATTAGGTGGAATCCTGGAATCCGAACCCTTCTAAGACTACATTTGGAGAGTCCAGGAAGTCTGTGTGAACCTGCTGGACCATGACACTAATGGAGCTCAGTCAGAGCATCAAGTGAGAGTTGATGGAGCTCATCGGAGTCTGGGGCTGCACAGAAACAAACAGCACTGGGGCATCACAGCTTGTCTGCATGATTTTCCCATGAAAGAGCTGATGCTCCAGCAAGCAGGGTAGAAGGGTGCACTTTGAGGGGAAAAGCTGTAAAGTGCAACTGTTTAACAATTTCTCTGCAGTCACCTTGCAAAAGCAGCGATCTGCGAGAAATCACTCAATTTTTGAAAAAAGAAAATGTCAGCTACTGGTAGTTATTCCCTTTTGCTATGATGTTTATGATTAATAGTGCTCTGAAGTGAGTCAGAACAGTGGGAGAGGTCTGGGGGCCATTGGCAGAGGCTGGGATAAGCAGTCTAACAAAGGGGGCCCAGCGGTATCTGCTGAAGTCTAAGAACCCCCAAGAAGACCTACAATGGCATACAGTGCCCAGTGGGAGCAGGTGGCTCAAGAGATACTCATCTAGCCTTCAGAGGAGTCAGGAATCTTATGCTACCAATAGTGGAAATCCACTGATGGTGACTTGAGCAGCATGGGGACTTATGCTGGACTCTGTAGTACATGGACAGTAAAGCGTAGTTACTCACCTGTAACAGGTGTTCTCCAGAAGCAGCAGGAATCAGTCCTCACATGTGGGTGACATCGGCATCGACAGAGCCCTCGTGCGGAGCATTTCCACAGCTTTCAAAGAAAGCCTTTGGGAATACAGCGCACCTGCGCGGTCCCCTTCTCGCCCAAGGGTGCCATCTTGCTCAGCCTGACTTTTTTTTTAATTATTATTATTATTTACTTAGCTGTATTTATATCCCGCTTTTCACCGGGTCAAAGCGGTCAATTGGGGGATACATTTAACACGAGGGGATATGAGACACATACGCTAATACTTACAGGGAACATGGGCAATGGAGGGTTAAGTGGCTTGCCCAAGACCACAAGGAGTGTCTATAGGACTAGAAATCCCAGACTCTCTGGCCTGAGATTGCTGTCCCCAGGTGGGACTTGAACCCCCGGCCCTCCGGCCTGAAGTACCTTGTCCTAACCACTAGACCACGCCTCCCTCTATGATGACATAGCTAAAAGACAGCAAAAACCCCCAAAATGAAGTATATGACTGCAACTCCAGGGGAGGAGGGAGGGTCGTGAGGACTGATTCCTGCTGCTCCTGGAGAAAAGCACAGTTACTTACCTGTAACAGGTGATCTCTGGGAACAGCAGGAATAAGTCTTCACATATGGGTATCGTCGGTACCGACGGAGCCTGCGCGGGAACGCTCCCCAGCATCCAAAAGGAAAGCTTTTGGGAGCATCCCACAGCGCCTGCGCGCTGCCTTCCTGCCTTTCCCAACTGCCTCTCTCCAGTTCGAGTTTTAAAGCTGAGACAAAGAGAGAGAGAGGAAAGGAAAGATAGATAGAGAGATACAACTCCTAGGGGAGGTGGGTGGGTTGTGAAGACTTATTCCTGCTGTTCCCAGAGATTACCTGTTACAGGTAAGTAACTGTGCTATCTCCAGGAACAAGCAGGAATGAGTCTTCACATATGGGGACTCCCCAGCTAGAGATGCCTGGGAGATCACCCAGATTGTGAGTCCCTGGGAAGGGCTCCACCTCCACCCATGAATCTCAGGCATCCAGTCAGGGATGGAGGGTAGGAGTTGATTAGGTATGGAACAGGTGTTTGAGAACAGCCTGACCAAACAAGGCATCCCGGCGGGAGTCCTTGTCCAAGCAGTAATGGGCTGTGAAGGTATGAACCGATGCCCAGGTGGCCGCTCGACAGATTTGGTCGATGGACACAGAGTTTAGATGAGCCATAGAGGTTGCCATGGCCCTCACATTGTGAGCTGTGACATGGCCCTCCAGAGAAAGGTTCTTACTCTGGTAGGCGAAGGAAATACACTGAGCAATCCAAATGGACAGAGTTCTCTTAGAGACTGGAAGTCCTAAATGAAAAGGATCAAAAGCAACAAAAAGTTGAGAGGACTTTCTATGTTGCTGTGTCCTTTGTAAGTAGAAAGCAAGTGCTCTTTTACAATCCAGGGTATGAAGATTCCTCTCTGCACTTGATGCATGAGGTCCTGGAAAAAAGACAGGTAAATACACCTCCTGGTTCAGATGAAAAGGTGAGACCACTTTAGGCATAAAGTGTGGATTAGTTCTGAGGACTACCTTGTCATGATGGAACCTTGTATAAGGAGGATTAGCACTAAAGCTTGCAGCTCACTGATACGGCGAGCTGAGGTGACTGAAATGAGAAAAATAACCTTCCAGGAAAGGAATTTCAAGGAGGTAGTGGCTAAGGGTTCAAAGGGTGGCTTCATAAGCTGGCCAAGAACCAGATTCAATCCCATGCCACTGGAGGTGGTCTAATGGGAGGTTTAGTCAAAAGAAGGCCTCTCATGAATCTTGCTATAAGAGGATGAGAGGAAATAGGTTGTCCATTGAGAGGCTTAAGGGATGCTGCAATAGCACTCAAATGGACTCTGATTGAATTTGTTTTAAGGCCTGCATGGGATAAATGCAGCAAATAGTCTAGTAAAGAATTCAAAGGTATTGCAAGAGGGTTGAGACCCTTCTCTGCACACCAAATTGAAAACCTTTTCCATTTAAAAGCATATGAACGTCTGGTGGAAGGCTTTCTGGAAGTATGAAGGATATCCTTCACTTGCTGAGAAAGGTGTAAATCTTGAAGGTCTAGGCCTTCAGCAACCAGGCCCTGAGATGAAGAGACTGAGGATTTGGGTGCCACAAGGTTCCCTCCTCCTGGGAGAGAAGATCTGGAGCAGACCCCAGGTCTAGGGAGGGAGCTTGAGAGAGATGCAGAAGTAGAGGGTACCACACTTGGCGTGGCCAAAGTGGTGCTATGAGGATCATAGACCCCTTGTCTCTCTGAAGCTTGAACAGAGTCTTGGGGATGAGGGGAATAGGTGGAAAGGCATAGAGGAAGTCTTGCCCCCAATGAAGGAGGAAGGCATCCCTGGCCTGAACTCCCTGACATGGAATCCTGGAACAGAACCGGGGAAGTTTGGCATTCCACGGACTTGCAAATAGGTCTATGTCTGGGGTACCCCAAATCCAAAAAATCCTGGCTATCTGGTCCCCATGGAGGGACCATTCGTGCGGAAGCAGAACTCGACTGAGTCTGTCTGCCCAAGAATTTTGAACCCCTGGAAGATACACTGCCATGAGATGGATTTGATGCTCTCTGGCGAAGGCCCACAATCTCAGAGCTTCGTTGCAAAGCGACAGAGAGCCAGTCCCTCCCTGCTTGTTCACGTAGAACATGGCTACCTGGTTGTCCGTGTGGATGAGGACTGTCTTGTAGCTGAGCAGGGTGTGGAAGACTCTGAGAGCCAGAAAGATTGCTCTGAGCTCTAAGAGGTTGATATGAAGAGATTGCTCCTGTGGAGACCAGATGCCCTGGGTTGAGAGATCTTGTAGATGAGCCCCCCAACCCTTTGGAGAGGCATCTGTTGTAAGAGTTGCTTGGGGTAACACCTGTTGAAAGGGGGACCCCAGCAACAGATTCTGAGTAGACTTCCACCAGTGGAGGGACCAAAATAGGCGACTGGAGGTTGCTATTTTGTCTGACAGGCAACCTGATGCCTGGGTCCATTGGGTGGATAGGGTCCACTGAGCTGCTCTCATGTGAAGGCGAGCATAAGGAACCACAGGCACCGTGGATGCCATGTGGCCTAAGAGTTGCAACATCTCTCGAGCAGTTAAATGGGATTTTAACTGAATCTGGGAGGCTAACTGCACCAAGCGTAGGCAACGGGCCTGGGGAAGATAGGCCCTTGCAGTTGTGGTATCCAGTAAGGCCCCTATGAACTTTAGAGACTGAGTAGGAGTGAGATGGGATTTTGGAATGTTGATTACCAGTCCCAGATACTGAAGAACACGCCTTGTGCTGGCCAGGGAAGTCTGGGCCTCTGACTGGGATGGAGCTCGGATGAGCCAGTCGTCCAGATATGGGAATACGAATATTCCTAGAGTGTGCAGGAATGCAGCTACTACTGCCATGCATTTTGTGAACACTCTTGGAGCAGAGGCCAGACCGAAAGGAAGCACTTTGTATTGGTAGTGCTTTCCTTGGTAAAGGAACCGAAGGAATCTTCTGTGTGTTGGATGGATGAGAACATGGGTGTACGCATCCTTGAGATCTAGAGAACAAAGCCAGTCCTGACTGTGGAGGTATGGAAGGAGAGTTCCGAGAGAAGCCATCTTGAATTTCTCCTTGCATAGAAACTTGTTCAATTCTCTGAGATCTAATATGGGTCTGTAGCCCCCCGTTTTCTTTGGAATGAGAAAATAGGGGGAGTAGAACCCTGAGCCCTGTTGAAGAAGGGGTACTTCTATTGCCTCTTGAGCAAGAAGGGTAGCAATCTCTTTACCTAGAAGGTTGAGGAGAGATGTTGGAGAATTGAACTGTTTCACCATGGTGTGAGGAGGAAGGTTTAAGAAATGAAGTTTGTACCCTTCCCTTATGATGGAGAGGGTCCACTGCTCTGCTGTGATTTGTTGCCATCTGGGAGCAAAGTGAGCTAACCTTCCTGGGATGGTGAGAGGCTCTGGATGTTCTAGAGCCAGAAAGGCTAAGTCTCTAGTGGAAAGTCAAAGGCCCTGAGGAGGCTGAGGCTGTTGGGCCGTAACAGTCCTCGCAGCCTGGGTTTTGGCCTGTTTTGGTTGTTGCTGTCTCTTTGTAGCAAAACGACCTTGAGAAGAGGCCTGACCATAAGAAGAAAATTTCCCTTTCTTTGGGAAAGATCCCTTTTTGAACAACCTCTTTTTAAAAGGAGCAGTAGTAGACTTTGAAAGTCTATCTAAAGCAGAATTTTCAGCATCCATCTGGTTGGCGTTTGCTTTCCAATCTTTGCCAAACAGGTTTTCGCCTGTACAGGGAAGGTTACCTAGACCATCCTGTACCCAGGATTCCAAATCAGAGGCTTGCAACCAAGCAACTCTGCGTGCACCTATGGCAATAGCCGAGGCTGTACTGGCCCCCTCAAAAGAGTCAAAGGCTGCACGGTTGGAAAACTTGGATACATCCTGTGCATGTTTAAGCCAGGTGATATATTCTTCTCTCTTATCTTCTGACATAAAAGGAGATAAGGTTTGCAGATGATCTGTAACTTCTTTTAGAAACATCCCCATACAGAGACTATAGGAGTTGATTCTGGCTACAAGCATACTGGCCTGGAAGATTTTCCTGCCAAAGGCATCTAGGGTTCTGCATTCTCTTCCTGGAGGAGCAGAGGAGTGCCTTTTTGTACTCTTGATCTTTTTCATAGCAGACTCTACCACAATGGTGAGGAAGCTGAGTCTTATGAAACCCAGGACAAGGAGGAACACGATACATGGTGTCCAACCTTCTGGAATGAGGGGAGGTGGAAAGAGGAGTCTCCCATATGCCCAACATGTGATTATAAAGAATCTCATGTATTGGTAAGGTGGCTGCCTCTTTAGGAGCCTTAGGATATTGTAGGATATCTAATTTTTTGGCTCTAGGTTCAGTTTCAGAGGTCACTGAGATGGACAGGCCTTTGGCCACCTCCCTAATGAAGTCCTGAAAAGACAAGTCTTCAGAAGGAGACATTCTCCTTTTTGGAGAAGAGGGTTCCTGAGGAAGGATCCCCGATGCTTCAATTGAGGCCTCTGAAGAATCAGTCTTCAGAGGAATCGAAGTATCGACTGTCTGGATGCTCTCGCAGAGCCCGATACGCGTACCGGGAAGTATCGACATCGGGAGTAATCGGTACCGGGTCGGTACTGATGGGCATTACTGGATAGCGTACCGCTGCCGTCGATGCTGATGTCGATGCAAGCGGTACTGGTATCGGGACCGATATCGGGTCCGGTACCGGAATCGGTACAGGTACCGACAACGGGGTTTGTTGCGGTACCGTAGGCGTCGCAGCTTGTATGAATGCCGTGATGGCACGCTGCATGGTCAGAATATTCTGATCCATTGACGCCACCAATGTCTGGATGTCGGTACCGGTGGTGACCGCCAGTACCCCAGAACATTGAAACAGGTGATTGGTCGAGGCCGAGCCATCGATGTCAACCTGTGACCCCATAGGTAGTGCTTTGGAAGCCGGAGCCTCCCGCCGGGGTAATTTTGCCAGTGTGGGTTCCTCAAGAGTAAGCCCGGGGGCATCTCGATACTTAGAGGGAGATGAACTCTTTGAGGACCGGCCAGATTTAAGTTTGGTTACCTGAGATCCATGGGATGAAGAAGAAGCCCTGGAAGACGTCGATGCCACAGAAGCTGCATCGGAGGGAAACAGGGTACTGAGCTTGGCTGCCCGATTCTGTAACCCTCTCTTAGACATCATGGAACAGGACTCACAATCCGCAATGGAGTGGTCAGGACCTAAACATTTTAGACACCAGTCATGGGTGTCAGTGACAGAAATAGTGCTACTGCACTTAAACCCGGAGGTGGGTTTTTCCATGAGGAAAAATATATCTGTAGGCCTAAGGCCCCAGAAGAAAAAATGCACTGAAGAGAGTAGAAGTTTTTTGGTTTTTTTTTAAAGAAAGAAAAAAAGACCGGTGGTACCAGTCCGGAATCGAGAAGGCAGACACGCGAATAAAGAAAAATAAAAGAAAATAAGAAATTCTTCAGCGGTGACAGGAAACACGACCTGCTGGCTCCGTGGAAAAGAAGAACTGGAGAGAGGCAGTTGGGAAAGGCGGGAAGGCAGCGCGCAGGCGCTGTGGGATGCTCCCAAAAGCTTTCCTTTTGGACGCTGGGGAGCGTTCCTGCGCAGGCTCCGTCGGTACCGACGATACCCATATGTGAAGACTCATTCCTGCTTGTTCCTGGAGATGCATAGCTACTCAGGTGATCACTAGTTAACAGGTGATCTCCGGGAACAGCAGGGTATTGTCGGTACCGACGGAGCCTGCGCGGGAACGCTCCCCAGAGTCCAATAGGAAAGCTTTTGGGAGCATCCCAGAGCGCCTGCGTGCTGCCTTCCCACCTTTCCCAACTGTCCCTCTCCAGTTGAGTTTATAGCTAGGACAAAAAAAGAGAGGGAAAGAGAGAAAGAGAGAGAGAGAGACAGAGAGATACAACTCCTAGGGGAGGTGGATGGGTTGTGAAGACTAAATTCCTGCTGTTCCCGGAGATCACCTGTTACAGGTGAGTAACTATGCTATCTCCAGGAACAAGCAGGAATGTAGTCTTCACGTATGGGGACTCCCTAGCTGCAGATGCCAGGGAGATGGCCCCAGAAAGTTGTGTGCCCTTGTGAAAGGGCTCCACTTCCCCCCCATGGATCTCTAGCATCCTACAAGGGATGGTGGGTAGGAGTTGAATAAGTGTGGAACAGGTGTTGAAGAACAGCCTGACCAAACAAGGCAACCCAGCGGGAGTCCTTGTCTAAGCAGTAATGGGCTGTGAAGCTATGAACCGAAGCCCAAGTAGCTGCACCACAGATGACGTCGATAGACACAGAATGAAGAAGAGCCATTGAGGCTGCCATGGCTCTCACATTGTGAGCTCTGTGACATGGCCTTCAAGAGGAAGGTTCTTTATTTATTTTATTTATTTATTTGCATTTCTTATATACCGCGCTATTTCAATCAGTGCGGTTTACATTTGAACAAAATATACAGCAATGTAACCGGTTACATTGAGTTTACAATAAACAAGGGATACAAACTTGGATGAACAGGGAGAAAACTATGTACATTGTTATGTAAATAGATTGAACAGCAAATTAGGCATTGTAATATGAAAAAAAATGGATAGGTAACAGGAGGAGTGTCAGGCTAACGAATTTTCTAGTTGAGGTTGTGTTAAGCGTGAATCTTGGTGAAGATGTGTATTATGTTGGGATTGACTGGGGGGGAGGAGATTGGAATAGTATTTTATGAACAGATGATGTTTGATAGCCCTTCTGAAGGAAATGATATTGGTGATGGAACGAATTTCTGGGGGGAGAGAGTTCCATGCTCCTGGTACAAATAGTGAGAAGGATCTATTGGACGTCGTTTTTGAACATTTTGTGATTGTTTTTGGCACTTCTAGTTTGTTCAAACATGACGAGCGTCTGCTTCTGTTGGGTGGCATAGGTTGAATGAGCTCGGAGAGCGGGGTGGGGGGCTGATTTTTTGAGGCCTTGAAAGTTAGTACGAGGGCTTTGTATATGATTCTAGCTTGTAAAGGCAGCCAGTGTAGGTTCATCAGTACTGGAGTTATGTGATCTGATCTAGAAGTTCCGGTAAGTATTCTAGCCGCAGAGTTCATGGCTAGCCTAAGCGGGTTCAATGTTACTTGTGGGAGTCCAAGGAGGATAATGTTGGCAAAGTCGAGGTGGGGGGTTACCAGTGCTTGGAAAATGGAGCGGAAATCAGAGGGGTCAAGAAGTGGTCGAAGGTGGCGTAGTGACCGTATCTTGTGGTAAATAGATTTGGTGATGTTTTTGATATGCGGTGACATGTCCAGCTTTTGGTCAAGGGTGATGTCCAAGTACCGGATGGTAGGTTTGACTGTGAGGTCGTGGTTGTTGACTCGAAGAGAAGGCGGTGGTATGAACTTCTAATTTCGAGTGACAAAAAGGACATCGGTCTTGCTATGATTAATGCGTACGTTTTGGGAGAGAATAGACAAAAGATATACAGTGTGCAATCCAGCTGGACAGTGTCATTTTGGAGACTGGAAGTCCCAAATGACTAGGATCAAAAGCAACAAAGAGTTGAGAGGACTTTCTATGTTGCTGTGTCCTTTGCAAGTAAAAGGCCAAAGCTCTTTTACAGTCCAAAGTATGAAGATTCCTTTTTGCATTTGAGGCATGAGGCCTTGGAAAGAATACAGGAAGGTAAACCACTTGGTTTAAATGAAAGGGCGACACCACCTTTGGCATAAAGTGTGGATGAGTCCTAAGGACTACCTTATCATGATGGAACCTTGTATAAGGAGGATCAGTCACCAACGCTTGCAATTCATTGATGCGACATGCTGATGTGATTGCAATAAAAAAGATAACCTTCGGAGACCACGTGATGTGGTGAGCTCGAACGGACGTGTCCGGCTTGAGCTCTGGGCCCCCTGCTCCCTAAACCGTGAAAATCCGCCGTGAAAAGCCGTCAGCCGCTACCCTAGTGTGAGAGGCGACTTGATCAATCCCTGGCACCGTATCTCACCTCCAAATCACCATGGCTTCCGCGGTTAAACTTGGGCGAAGGGAGAAGGACCGAGGCGCCGGGTCATCTAAGATGGTGGACTCCCCCCCGAAGCAGACCGGGCCTCCCACCTCGCCGACCCTGACGGCGGAAGTCTCGGCAGCGGTGACCAGTGCGCTGTCGGGGTAATTCGATGCCCTACACACTAAAATGGACACGATCCAAAACTCCCTGGGGGCGCTGGGGTCCCGCATGCACGAGGCCGAGACCCGAATAACTCAGACCGAGGAAGACCTGGCAACACTCCAGCGGGAACTTCGGGCGGCGCAAAAGCTAGCCATGGACCATGCCCTCAAGCTGGACGATTTAGAAAACCGGTCCAGGCGGAACAATTTAAGATTTTTGGGTGTCGCTGACTCAATACCCGACAAAGATCTTCCGGGGTTTGTGGAGGCTTTGGCGACATCCTTGCGATCTGAGACCGGAACGCTCAGCCCCATTACAGTGGAGCGCGCTCACCGGATCGGGCCCAAACAGTCGGCGAATGATCGCCGACCCCGAGTGGTCTTGGCGAGGTTTCTCAGCTTCCCACAGAAGGAGGAGCTGCTTAAAACTGTACGGCAGAAGGGAGCGGTGGAATGGGAGAATATGCGCATCCGAGTCACACAGGATTACTCGGCCGCGCTGAGTCAACGCCGAAAAGCTTACGCCTCCCTCTGCCAAAAATTAATAGCAGCTAATATCCGTTTCCAGGTACAATACCCAGCGCGCTTGGTGATTTGGAATGAGGGGACCCGCCGGAGCTTTGAATCAGCGGGCGAGGCTACTGCCTATGTGGAGAGGCTTACATTACCTGCGACGGACCCGAGTAACTCGCCAAGTGAGTGAGAGGGTATCCTCTGAAGCAAGGATAAGGGGAAGACCGTTTAGTGCACTGGCATTTGTATGGACAGAGCGAAATTTGGCCTCCCACTGCCCCGGTTGAAGCTGAGAACTCAAAGTGTGTTCTGCTGGTCTGCGGGACCTTTAACCATCTGTTCTACCTCAACCTTAATTTTTTGGAGCTCATGCAATACCTTGAGGAGAAGACCCTCGGCCAGCGGAGAGTGGGAGTGCAGGCCCCAATATGTTTCGACGGGGCTAGCGGGAACGGAAGACAGCGGACTTCCTCAGGAATTTTCAGTTCCCTCGGAAAGAAGGCCTGGTGCTGAGGGCAGAAGATTGTATTTTATATAGCCGATATCAGGCAACTGTGTTACTATGCAATGTTACAATGTTTGTATGCTCCTCTATGGCCACATGTACTGCAACAACATAGCTGTTTTGCGTTTGACAGGCAGGAGGCTTGCTCAGGCCTCTTGATTCTGGTGAAACAGCCATCTCCCGGACGACAATTTTACCGTCTGGAGGGGACTCCAGAGGGGGTCCATGTGTATGGGCTAACGGGGAGCAGTTAGAACACCCAACCCTGCAGCGGATATTCGCAGTCCCCTGAGATCATCATACTTCCGGGGCGGGGGGGGGTCCCCCCCTTTTGCCCCCGAAGCCAGCACCCCACTCCATAAGACCCTAGAGAGTGAGCGCTGGGTCCAGCGATATCCGTATGGCCTCCTTATTTGGACCCTTAAGCGAACAGAATAATGCCGGAGACTCATTGAGGGTTGTGGGGGGGGAGCACTCCACGCTGCGTTTGTTTGGTTTGGCCGCTGCAGCGTTTAGTCTGCGACCCTTCAGGGTTGCCCTGTGGGGGTTTCTTTTCTTTTTATTTTTCTTCTTTTGTTTTGCTGTTTTTGGCTATAACCTCCCCTGTTGATTAGCTGCTGCTTGTGGAGTGCTGCCCATCCAGCCTATGTTTTCTGGACTGACGGGGTTGTGTAGCGATTGGATATGTGGGGTACTTCACCTCTGTTTTCCCCCCCCCTCCGGTGGTTTTTTTTGTGTGTTGTTATGTTGTGGTATCACTGGGGTATTTGGTGGGAGTATAATGGAGCTGGGGCAGGGCGGGTTACGACGGGGTGGGTTACGGAGTTTTTTAGACAGGGGTGGATGGCGGGGGGGAGTTTGGTTTATAGGTGGGGAGGGGGTCCTACTCACATCCTTAAGATCTCTTATGGGTAGGGAGAGGAGTTTAATTGGTTGGGGGAGGGGGAAGGTGGGGCGAGGGCAGGGGGGGCGGGGGGAAGTAGAGAGGGGGGGGTTGGGTAAGGTAGGGGGAGGGAGGAAGAGGGGTAAGCGTGTATGGTTAACCAGGAGCATTTTTTTATCCAGGGGGGGACCTCAGGCTGGGGAGGTTCGCCCACACTATACTAGCCGGTTTGTGTTATACCTGCTGAGTGTCTACTATCCAACCTGAAGATTATTTCCTGGAATGTCTGCGGGATGGGTAATCCTATCAAAAGATCAAAAGTGTTACAAGTTTTGGCGCGACTGAAATGCGATGTCGCCTTGCTACAAGAGACCCACCAGACAGCCGACGAACATGTAAAATTGCAGAGAGCGTGGGTGGGGCAGAGTAGGGGAGCCCCAGCCAAAGGTAGAAAGGGTGGAGTGGTCACACTTATTAGCAAAAAGACACGATTTGACCTGATTAAAGAGATTGTTGACCATGAAGGCCGCTACCTTTTGCTGTATGGTCACTTAGATGGCAAGCCGATAGTTCTCGGGAACCTGTATGCTCCCAACGTTTTGGATCGTGCATTTTATGCACGCTTGGCGTCCCAAGTGGAGCAGCTACCTGATGTTCCTTTGATACTAGCCGGAGACCTGAATGGGGTCCTAGATATAGCCGTGGACACTGTTGGGACAGGGGGCGAAAGAGGGCGGGCCCCTACTACGGCAACACTTCGGGAGCTGTGTCGGCGTTTGGGTGTCGTGGATCCGTGGCGTTTATTACACCCCCTCGAGAGAGACTTCACTCATCAATCGCGGGCTCACGGGACTAGTGCCCGCATAGATTATATTTTGGTCTCGGAAGGGATTTTTTCACAAGTGGATGAAGCGCAGATTGGTCCCACTGAGGTGTCGGACCATGCTCCGATCTGGGTGGACTTAGCGTGGGGAGTGGCAGCTGATACGACGCGCATCTGGCGGTTCCCCACAGGTCTTGACCGTGATCTGGAATTTCAGGCCCATCTGCGGTGCTGCTGGGAAGATTTCATGTCCCACCACGAAGTACATGCTGCCAATCCGGAATTGCTTTGGGAGACTGCTAAGGTTGTGCTGAGGGGTAACATTATTGAATATGTGGTGCGAAAGCGTCAACGTCTGGCGCGGCAAATTGTGCATTTGGAAAAACAGGTGGTTAGGGCGTGTCGTCGCTGTGCCGGAGACCCCTCCGGGGCTAACCGTAAACGCTATTGGGAAATGCAAACATCGCTTAATGAACTTATACATCAGCGGACGAAAAAATCCCATTTCTACTACCGATATTGTTTATATCAGTTTGGGGATAAACCAGGCCGTCTTCTAGCTCGGTGCCTTCGCGGCAGTCGTGGTGTCAGATCGGTAGCCGCCCTACGAGACGAGGCAGGTCACTTGCATAAAGATAACCGGGCTATTGTGGGGCAGTTCCGTTCCTTTTTCCAACAACTCTATGCGCGACGGGAGGGGTCCATGTCCGAGATGCAGGGTTATTTGCGGAAACTGACTTTGCCAAAACTGTCCACAGCACAGCGGGCAACTTTGGACGCCCCGATCACTGTAGAGGAGGTTCGCGGCGTTATCCAGAGAGCACAGTGTTGTAAGGCGCCCGGGCCTGATGGTTTTGGGGCCGAGTTCTACAAGGTGATCGGGGACGTGGTTTCTCCGGTTCTCGTGGACATGTACGGTCGTAGGGCGCGGGTTGGGCGATTCACCTGGGGATCCAACCATGCCTATGTTACTTTAATACCCAAACCTGGGAAAGATCCTACTCAGGCGGCTTCATATCGCCCTATTTCGCTGTTGAACTTTGATATGAAGATTTTGGCGAAAATAATGGCGGATAGATTGGCTTCGGTGCTCGATGGTCTGATTCACGAGTCGCAAGTGGGTTTTGTGAGAGGGCGATACGCTGTTCGTAATTTACGGAAGATTTTGGCATCCTTAGAATTGGTCCGGGAACGGGAACTGCCTTCTTTGCTGATCAGCTTCGATGCTGAGAAAGCCTTTGATCAGGTGCACTGGGACTATTTGAAGGGTTTGTTGCCGTATTATGGACTGGGAGATACGTTTTGCAGTTTTGTGACGCTGTTATACGCAGACCCGACAGCGGGCATCCTTTGCAATGGAATGCTCTCCGATCCCTTTCATCTGGAACGGGGTACACGCCAAGGGTGCCCGCTTTCACCTTTACTTTTCGTTCTATCATTAGATCCACTGATACGGACCGTGGAGGAATCCACGACCATCTCGGGGGTGCAGATTGGGGCAGTGGGTTTTAAAGCGGCCGCTTTTGCGGACGACATATTGGTTCACCTCACGTCCCCCCAGCGTTCCCTACCACATTTGTTGGACGCCTTTTCAATCTATGGGAGATTTGCAGGGTTATGTATTAACACAGAGAAATCTGAGGCCCTAGATGTGGGGGGTTCGCTGCGGGCTCAATGGTTGGGCACCTTTCCCCTCCGTTGGGCGGAAGAGGCCTTTGTTTATTTAGGTATAGTGTTGACAAGGGTGCCTGCGTCATTGTATAAAACAAACTTTGATCGGGTGTTTCTCAAACTCCAGGCGCAACTGCAGGCCTGGATGCCGCTGCCTCTGTCTCTGCTAGCCTTACAGATGGTTATACTTCCACGTATACTCTATTGGATTCAAACCCTCCCAGTGTGGTTGTTGCGGCGCGACGTGATACGTATAGAACGGGAAGTCCGACGTTTTTTATGGAAAGGGGCCCGAGCGTGCATACCGCTCTCTCGGATGCGGGGTGGTTGGAGGACCGGAGGGGTGGGAGTTCCGGATTTTTGGAAGTATGCACTGGCTTGCCAAGCACGTCATCTTAGTGATTGGTTGGGGGATACTGCAGTGTACACCCCCCGTGAGTTAGAGCGGGCCTTTATGGCGCCGCATGCCCTAGAAGCGGCTTTGCAGCTGCCCAGGGCGCAGTTACCGGTTCGGCTGACCAATAGTGTTTTACTGCAAGCGATGCGGCGTACTTGGCAGCAGCTTAATAAATTTTGGGGCAGCAATCCCACGGTGTCGTCTTGGTTACCACTACGGGGTAATGTTCAGTTTACCCCTGGTTCCGATTCGTCCACTTTCCTGCACTGGGAAAGAGCCGGAATCGGCCGTTTAGGGAATGTAGTGGACGCGGCAGGGAAATGTAAGACATTGGTGGAGCTTGCTGCGGAATATGGTTTGAATCGGCCAACTTCCAGTTTTGCTTATGCCCAACTGTCCCATTACGTAGGCTCTTTGTCCCAGTCGGAGCTCCGTGTGGAGCATTCGACACAGATTTTGGAATTTTTGAGTTTGGGAGCCGAGAGCCCTCCATCTATTGCCGATCTGAAAAAGCACTTGGATGGCCTTGAAAACCCCACGGATTTTTCAGCTGTGGAACGAGCATGGGCACGGGACCTGGGCCGGGCGGTTGACCCGGGCTCCGTATCGGCCGCTCTACGTCAGATTCGACGTTTAGCGGAAGGGACCCGATGGCGGGAAGTGCAATATAAATCTATCCTTCGTGCACACTTTTCCCCAAGGAGGGCGTTGCGGAGCTATTTTGCCGAATCCGGCGGCTGTCCTAAGTGCTCGTGTTCCTTAGCTGACCTGGGTCATATGTGGTGGAATTGCCCGGTGATACAATCTTATTGGCAGCGCATCGGAGATTATCTCGGTGGGCTTTTGAGACAGCGGGTTAATTGGACAGGGTTATTAGTTGTGCTGGATTGCCTGGGACCACTCCACCCTAAGGGGCGGTGGGAGCGTTTTCTAGTGCGTAAGGCTTGTCTGGTGGGGAAAGGCCCTATTCTCCGTAGATGGAGAGAGGCAGCGGCCCCTACATTTTGTGAATGGCGCAACTGCTTCCATCAGCTTATGCTTTTTGAGCGACGCCGTGCACTGGGGTCTCCCAGGCGCTGGGCCCATTTTCTCTTGGTCTGGATGCCCTATGTTCAGAATTTGAGCCCTATTGCCCGCAGCGAGGTGCTTAAGGTTGGATAGAGATGCTCCTGGTTTAGTGCTTAGCGGGGTTCAGGGGTTGGGGGGGGAGGGGGGCATATTAGGGATAGTCTTCAACCGGTTTGTTTTGCCTTGTTCGAGGTTCCTGGCCTCCGGCGATGGAGCAGACACAACCACGCCTGGAGGGGTTCTGTAATGAAAAAAAAATTTTTTACTGTTGTTTTGTGAACCTGTTGGTTGCTTTATACTTTTTGTTTTATTCAATAAACAGATTATACAAAAAAAAAACAAAAAAAAGATAACCTTCCAGGAAAGGAATTTCAAAGAGGTAGTGGCTAATGGTTCAAAGGGTGGTTTCATGAGCTGCCCAAGTACCAGATTTAAGTCCCATGACACCGGTGGTGGCTTAATGGGAGGCTTAGTTAAAAGAAGGCCTCTCATAAATCTCGCTATGAGAGGATGAAAGGAAATAGGTTGTCCATTTAGAGGTTTGAAAGAAGCTGCAATAGCACTCAAATGGACTCTCACTGAATTGGTCTTAAGCCCTGCATTTGATAAATGAAGGAGATACTCCAGTAATGATTCCAGAGGTATCGCAAAAGGGTTAAGACCCTTCTGCGAGCACCATATGGTAAACCTTTTTCCACTTAAATGCAGAAGAGTGTCTTGTGGAAGTCTTCCTGGAAGCATGAAGGATATCCTTTACCTGCTGGGAAAGGTTAAGACCATGAAGTTCTAGGCTTTCAGCAACCAGGCCCTGAGATGCAGAGACCAGGGATTGGGATGCCACAGCATCCCGTCCTCTTGAGAAAGAAGATCTGGAGAAGATCCTAACTCCAGAGGCGGAGCTTGAGAGAGATGTAGGAGCAGAGGGTACCACGGTTGCCGTGGTCAACGTGGAGCTATGAGGATCATATGACTTCTGTCTCTCTAAAGCTTGAATAGGGTTTTGGGAATTAGGGGAATGAGTGGAAAGGCATACAGGAAGTCCTGACCCCAATGACGGAGGAAAGCATCCCTGGCCTGACAACCCCGAGCTGGAATTCTGGAACAGAACCGGGGAAGTTTGGCATTCAGTGGACTTGCAAAGAGGTCTATGTCCGGGGTTCCCCAAATTTGAAAAATTTGGGCCACCTGCTCTGCATGGAGAGACCCATTCGTGTGGAACCAGAACTCGACTGAGTTTGTCTGCCCAAGAGTTTTGAATGCCTGGAAGATACACCGCAAGCGGATCTGCTATTTGCTATTTTGTCTGACAGGCAACCTGAGGCCTGAGTCCACTGACTGGATAAGGTCCACTGGGCTGCCCGTAATGGAGGCGAGCATAAGGAACCACATGCACGGTGGATGCCATGTGGCCTAGCAACTGTAGCATTTCCTGAGCAGTGAGGTGAGGTTTTAGCACTGCTTGGGAAGCTAGCTGCACAATGCGAAGGCAGCGGGGCTGTGGAAGGAAGGCCCTTGTCTGTCTGGTATCCAGAAGAGCTCCTATGAACTCTAGGGATTGAGTGGGAGCAAGGTTGGACTTTGGGAAGTTTATGACAAGTCCCAAATACTAAAGGATGTGCATTGTGCGAGACAGAGCCATCCTGGCCTCTGGCTCTGAAGGGGCTCGAATGAGCCAGTCGTCTAAGAAAGGGAAGACTAATATTCCGAGGGTGCAGAGAAATGCTGCTACCACAGACATGCATTTTGTGAACACCCTTGGTGCAGAAGCCTGGCCAAAAGGAAGAACCCTGTATTGGTAGTGCTCTCCTTGAAACAGGAATCGAAGGAACTTTCGGTGAGTTGGATGGATGAGAATATGAGTGTATGCATCCTTGAGATCTAGAGAACAAAGCCAATCCTGACTCTGAAGGTATGGCAGCAGAGTTCCTAGAGAAATCATTTTGAACTTCTCTCCGAACAGAATTTGTTCAATTCTCTGAGGTCTAGAATGGGTCTGTGTCCTCCTGTTTTCTTTGGAATAAGGAAATAGGGGGGGTAAAACCCTGTACCCCATTGGGGAATGGGTACCTCTTCTATTGCACCTTGAGCAAGGAGCATAGTGACTTCTTGACCTAACCGGTTGTTGAGAGAGGTCTGAGAATTGAACTGTCTTACTATTGTAGGAGGGGGCATGCTGAGGAAATGAAGCTTGTACCCTCTCTTACAATAGACAGAGTCCAATTTTCTGCTGTTATCTGACCTCATCTGGGGGCAAAATGACATAACCTTCCTGGGATGGTAGAGGGTTCTGGGCCGTTCAGGGCCAGGAAGGCAAAGTTCTCTAGACAGGAGTCAAAGCCCCTCTGGAGGCTGAGTCTGCTGATCCGGTTGAGGCTTAGCTGCTTTTGGTTTCCTTTGTTGCCTAGGTTGTTGCTGCTGTCCCTTTTGGGCAGACTGACCGAAACGATGTCCCTGCTGGGTATAGGAGGGATAAAACTTTTTCTTCTTGCTGAAGAATGGTTTCTTAGAGGATCTTTTCCTCGCAGGATCAGCTGTAAATTTAGAAAATCTATCCAAAGTGATATTGTCAGCATCTATCTCATTAGCTTTTTCCTGCCAATTCTTGCCAAAGAGATTCTCTCCTGTGCAAGGTATATTCCTCAGTTTGTCCTGTACCCAGATTTCCAAGTCAGATGCCTGGAGCCAAGCAATTCTACGTGCACCTATGGCAATAGCAGAGGTTCTGCTTATGCATTCAAAGCAGTCAAAGGCTGCACGATTCACAAACTTGGAAACATCCTGAGCATGTTTAACAAGAGCAAGATAATCTTGCCTTTTATCATCAGGAAGGAGAGGGCTCATAAGCTCTAATTTATTTTATTATTTATTACATTCTCTTATATACCGCGCTATTCTGCATCAGTGCGGTTTACATTGAACAAACTGAAATTACATTGAACAGGGCATTATAACTTGGAGAAAACTATTTTACAGGGAATTCTCCTGTGACCTCCTTAAGGAACATTCCCATATACAAGATATAGGAAATGATCCTAGCAGAAAGCATGGAAGCCTGGAAGGATCGACGTCCAAAGGTGTCAAGAGTCCTACACTCATGTCCTGGAGGATTAGATGCATGCCTTTTTGCACTCTTTATCAGTCTCATGGCTTATTCCACCACCATGGAATGGTGTGGTAATCGAGTCTTCTGAAACCCAGGACAAGGAGGAACTCGATACATGGTGTCGAGTCTTCGAGAGTGAGGAGATGTGGTCAGAGGCGTTTCCCACATCCTTAACATAAGATCATGCAAGATCTCATGAATAGGTAAGGTAGCTGCTTCCTTGGGAGCTTTAGGGTATTGTAGGATTTCTAATTCCTTTGCCCTAGGCTCTTTTTCAGGAGCCACTGTGATGGAAACACCTCGGGCCACATCTCGGATAAAATCCTGAAAGGACATATCCTCTGGTGGAGACATCCTACGCTGAGGAGAAGAGGAATCCTCGGTAAGAAGTACTCTGGTATCGGCAGAGCTTTCAGAGTCTTCAGACTCATCCGAGGATTCGAAGTATCTCCGATCTGGGTGATCGTGCAAGGCATGGTACTGGTACCGATCGAAGTCGGCATTGGAGTGGTCCAGTACTGATTTGTCGATGCCAGATAGAGACGCATGATCCGGTCCCGGTAGAATACCTGCCTAGTGCCCAAAATAACGCGTGGCACCTGAGAAGAAAATTACTGGAAAAGACTCCAGAAAGAAAGGGGTTTTTTTAAAAAAAAAAGAAAAGAACCACCGGTGGTACCGGTATAGCGTCGAGGAAAGGCAGACGCAACCACAAAAAAGAAGAATAAGAAGGGAATTTTTTCTGTGGTGACAGGATGTGCGACCTGTCGGCTCCGCGGAAAACGAAGAACTGGAGAGGGATAGTTGGGAAAGGCGGGAAGACAGCACGCAGACGCTGTGGGATGCTCCCAAAAGCTTTCCTATTGGACGCTGGGGAGCTTTCCCATGCAGGCTCCGTCGGTACCGACGATACCCATATGTGAAGACTACATTCCTGCTTGTTCCTGGAGATCACCTGTTACAGGTGAGTAGCTACGCTTTCTCCAGGACCAAGCAGGAAGTCAGTCGTCACATATGGGACTCCCCAGCTCTAGGCTACCGTGAACCCAGAACTGAAAAACATGGCTCCCTCTCAAGAGCCTTAGCATCCGTGCTAAGAATTTTATCTGGGAACACAGCCCGTACGGTAGCCCAACACAAGGGCCAGAGGGTAGGAGTTGCCTAAACCGCAAAGAGATTACGGAGTACCACCTGGCCGAAAATACTGTCCCGCCGGGACTCTCTCTCCAGGCAGTAATGGGCTGCAAAAGTCTAGCTTGAAGACCAAGTTGCAGCCCGGCAGATATCTGCCAACGGAACAGAGCGGAGACGAGCAACTGACGCGGCCTTCGCTCTGACATGGTGGGCCATGACCCGACCCTGCAAGGGGAGGTCGGCTGCCCTGTATGCCCAGGCGATGCAATCTGCTACCCAAGTAGACAACGTACGTTTGGAGACAGGTAACTCCATCCTATTAGGGTCAAACGAGACGAAGAGCTGAGTAGCCCTTCAATGCTCCCGCGTACATTCTATGTAAAAGGACAACGCCCTTTTACAGTCCAGGGTATGCAAGACTGTTTCAGTCCGGCTGGCATGCGGCCTGGGAAAAAAGGTTGGAAGAACCACCTCCTGATTGAGGTGGAAAGAGGAGACCGTTTTTGGGAGGAACTTGGGATGGGTCCTTGGGACCACTCTGTTCCTATAGAACCGCGTGTACGGTCTATCAGAAACCAGAGCTTGTAGTTCACTCACACGTCTGGCCGAGGTAAGAGCCATCAGGAAGAGCGCTTTCCAAGAGATGAAACACAAATGGCAAGTAGCCATTGGCTCAAACGGTGGGCGAGTAAGTTGCTGCAAGACCACTTTCAAATCCCACTCAGTCGCTGGTGGACAAACTGGAGGCTTGAGTAGAAGCAGACCTCTGAGAAATTGGGACACCAAGAGGTGAACCGATAGACTGTCTGTCCACCGGTGAGTGGTGCGCTGAGAAAGCACTGAGGTGGACCCGAACAGAGTTAGACTTAAGGCCTAGGTCTGACAGGTGAAGTAGATACTGCAGTACTACTGGCACAAGGCAAGAGAAAGGATCCTCATTGCGCTGAGCACACCATACCGTAAAACCTATGCCACTTGAGGGCATAGGATTTTCTGGTGGACTGCCTCCTAGAGGCCAAGACCACCTCCTCAACCTCCTTAGGCAGAGGTAAGGGAGCTAGCACTATCCTTTCAGCAGCCAGGCCATTAGAATGAGGGACCTGAGATTGGGGTGAAGAAGGGAACCCTGCTCTTGAAATAGGAGATCGTGTTGCAGCCCCGGAGGGAACGGAGCTTCCACCGCCAACTGCAGAAGAAGTGGAAACCACGGCTGTCTCGGCCATCTGGGGGCAACCAGAATCACCGAGGTCTTGTCCCGGAGGATCTTGAACAGAGTTCGGGCCACCAGGGGCGTGGGAGGAAACGCATACAGAAGGCCCGTAGACCAAGAGATCAGAAAAGCATCTGCTGCCATTCTCAGGGGATGCGGCTGTCTGGAGCAAAACCTGGACAGCTGACAGTTCAGTGGACTTGCAAAGAGATCGATGGATGGAAGTTCCCATCGTAGGAAGATCTGCTGGACCACCAATGAATTCAAATGCCATTCGTGGGGCTGGAGAATCCTGCTTAGCTTGTCTTCTAAGAAGTTCTCCTGACCAGGTAGATAAACTGCTTTGAGAAACATGCCTTGTCTGACTGCAAAGGAGCAAAGGTCCAGTGCCTCTTGACATAGGAGCCTGGACCCTGTGCCCCCTTGTTTGTTCACGGAGAACATTGCTACCTGATTGTCCGTCTGAACTAGGACAGACTGTTGAGAAAGAGCATGGCAGAAAGTTTGCAGAGCTAAGCGGATTGCTCGCAGCTCTAAAAGGTTGATCTGCTGTGTGGCCTCCCGAGGAGACCACAGGCCTTGAGTGCACATGCCCTGGCAATATGCTCCCCAGTCCTTTAAGGATGCCACTGTAGTTAGCACCCTGGTGTGTGCTGGAGCCTGAAAAGGTATGCCCTTGAGAAGGTTTGGCAGATGTGATCACCACTGTAAGGAGTTCCGAAGTCGTCTGGACACGTTTACTCTGTCTTGAAGATTGCCGATGGCTTGTGTCCACTGATCTCTGAGACACCATTGAGCAGCCCGCATGTGCAGGCGGGCATTCGGGGTCACATGTAAAGTGGATACCATGTGGCCTAGAAGCCGCAGGTAGTGCCTGGCAGAAACCTGAAGACTGCTTTGGAACTGGTTTGCCAACTCTAACAATCTGTGGGCCCTGTCCTCGGGCAAGTAAGCCCTTGCCTGAAGGGTGTCCAGTCTCGCCCCTATAAACTCTTGGTTCTGAGAGGGTAGCAAAGTGGACTTCGCGTAGTTTATGACAAAGCCCAGATGTTGAAGAGCCAGTCGTCCAGGTATGGGAAGACAAAAATCCCCTGATTTCTGAGAAAAGCCGCCACCACTGCCAGGCATTTGGTGAAAACCCTGGGAGCAGAGGTCAGGCCAAAGGGAAGTACCCTGTACTGAAAATGGTTTCCTCCCACCACAAATCTGAGATATTGTCTGTGGCCTGGATGGATGAGGATGTGAGTATAGGCATCCTTTAGGTCTAAGGAGCATAGCCAGTCTCCCTGCTGGAGGTAGGGCAGCAGTATCCCAAGGGTAAGCATCTTGAACTTTTTCCGCTCCAGAAACTTGTTCAGATTTCGCAGGTCTAGGATAGGTCTGAGGCCTCCTGTTCTCTTTGGTACTAGGAAGTACCTGGAGTAGAAGCCTTGCCCTTCCAGGTGGTGTGGCACCGGCTCCACCGCCTGTTCCTTTAAAAGACTTGCCAACTCCTGAAGGAGGACGTTCCTGTGCAGAGGGAGTCTTGGAGGCTTCCCTGGATAGTAGAATGGGGGTAGCTGGTGGAAATGGAGCATATAGCCCTTCTGGACTATGCTCAGTACCCAGGTATCCCCTGTGATGGCTGGCCACCTGTAGGCGTACAGGGTCAGCCGACTCCCAGTGCTGAGCGGAGCCACCGGCGGAGAAGAAGCTATGCTATGGGAGTCAAAACCCCGCTCCCTGCTGCGCAGGAGCCGGAGCTGGTGGCTTGGGGGTCTTCTGCCTACGGGGCCCATGTCCCTGCCCCTTGGCCTGCTGGCCCTGTTGGGGAGCTGGAGAGGCCTGATACTGAGGGTAGGTTTTGTAGGCAGCATCCTTCCTCGGGAAAAAGGGCTTCTTCCCCGAGCCCTTCTTTTTGTGACAAGGGGCAGAAGTCTTTCTGGACATCTTTGTCCTGGTGAGGGTCTCGGTCTCGATTTCTGCAGCCTTCTCAGTCATGGGTTTGCCGAACAGGTTGTCACCTTGGCAGGGGACATCGACCAACTTGTCCTGTACCCATGACTCCAGGTCTGGCGACTGTAGCTAGGCCTGACGGCATGCACTGATGCCAGCTGCAGCGACCCGGGCCGAAGCCGTCATAGCTTGCTCGAGATAGAAACTTTGAGCACTCCCAGATCCCTGAAGACAAGGCTTTGAACCTCTGCAAGGGTTCCTCTGAGAGGCCAGCCGAGAACCCAGAAATTTCCTTTGCCAGGTCCCGTAAGTACATGCCCATGTACAGCTGGTAAGTCTGGACATGGCAAGAGAGCATAGAGCCCTGGAAGCACTTTCTATCGAGGGCGTACAGGTTCCAGGCCTCCCGGCCAGGAGGCACCGAGGAGTGCATCTTCTGACTTTTCAGTCTGTGCATGGCCGATTCCACAACCATGGAGTTGTGCAGTAGCTGCGCCTTCTGGAACCCAGGGCTCTTACGGACTCGATAAATGGATTGACCCACTTGCTCAGAACCGGCACCGAGGCCGGTGCTTCCCACATACGGAAGAGCAGCCATTCTAGCATCGGAAGAACCAGAACACTAAAGGATTCCTTCGGAGGAAAATCATACTGGAGGGCATCGAGCTCCTCGGCTCGAGGCTCCTCCTCAGCGTCTGCCAGAAATGCCAAAGCCTTGGCCATGTCCCTGCCGAAATCCGTGAACCGGGTATCCTCCAGGGGGGACCGTCTCCGAGGCTCGGATTCCGGCGAGTCCGACGGGACACACTGGGTCCAGAAGGTGTCAGGATACTCCTCATCCTCCGTCTCCCACACCGACTCCTCCGAGGGCACCGGCGTCGACGACCTCGGCCCCGAACGGGAGGTTGAGGGAGACTGTGGCCGAGGATCAACTCGAGACTTGATTGACTCAAGGATTGGCTCGGCCTCCGGGGGTTGACTTAGACGTCGTGGTCCCGGTGGTCGGGGCAGATGCACCAGTCAGACCGGCAATCAGTACCCGCTGCTGCTCAATGAAGGCAGCCAGGCTGCTCTCCAGGGCCATCAGCCTGAGTCCGAGCTCAGGAGACTCCGCAGCCCCGACTCGGGCCCGACATCGGTTCTCCCGGGGGAGAGTCCACGAGGACAGCAGAAGTTACCTGACTTGGGGACTCCGGCTCCCAGCGAGGATGCTTGGTCGGCCGCTCCGACTCAGAGAGCCCGGGGTGGCGGTCAGGGCTGCGCGACCTGGCCCTTGAGGATCACAGTGTGGTGCGGTACACACAGCCAGTGTGTTCAGGGGCAGAAGGTCACAGGTTCAAGCCCCAGCTGTGGCTCCTGCAAAACTATGTCTCCATATTTCACCCAGTACTAAAAAAACAGTGGTAATAAAGACGGAACTGTTATCTGTGAAGAGCATTGCTTCCATAGGTAATATTTCCTGGACTGATCACGCCCCAAATTGGTGCATGCTGTGTTCTATAGGAGAAGAGTGTGAGATCAAATTTTGGAGACTGAATAACAGTCTTCTGGGGGATGAAAGGGTAGTAAAAGATATCGAACAAGGTATTAAGGAATATTTTGCTTTGCCTTGGGGAATTATCCACAAGCCTGCCTCTGTGATGGGTTAAAAGCGGGTATTTTGGGGAGGCTGATTAAATGGGGGGCCAAAAAGAAAAAAAAAAAGAGTGCCTGCTAGCTGAAAGATTTGTGGGCTAAAACTGGGAGTCTTGTATTTCAGGATAAAGGACACCCTAGTCATGCACATCAGGTTCAGCTAGTTGAACTGAGGAGCAAACTGTAAGCAGAAATGATGAAAAGTTAATTGACAAATGTCAAGGGTGAAGCAATTTTATCAGCAAGGTAACAGAGCGGGGAGAATGTTAGTGGCCAAACTCAGGAAACAGAGGGCTCAGCTTGATCCATCAGGAGACTTCCTAGCGCGGACCTGTGCTCCTGAACAGACTGACCCAGACATTGAGCTCTCCAGTCCCTCAAGCTGGAATTCATGGTGACAACCACCCGATCTGGCACTTGATAATTGGGGTGGGGAAGGTGGGGAGGTTTAGGTTGGCAACTGATGTATTAGTTGACTTTACAGCAGGGTATGGATTACTGTATCCTTGCGCGTTATTGAGGGATTAGGCATGTTTGTTAATGGTTTTCAAAATCTAATAAAAATTGAATTACAAAAAATACAAAAAATGAAAAAAGAACGAGAACTTCCATATTGGGACAGATGAAAGGTCATCAAGCCCAGTATTCTGTTTCAAACAGTGGCCAATCTAGGTCAAAAGTATGAGGTGGAATCCCAAAGGATACAGAGATTCCCTACTGCTTATCCCAGGAATAAGCAATGGATTTTCCCCAATCCAGTTTAATAATACATAAGAACAGCTATACTGGGTCAGACCAAGACCCATCAAAGCCCACTATCCTGTTTCCAAGAGTGGCCAATCCAGGTCACAAGTACCTGGCGGGTTTCTAAAAAGTCACACAAGTTCCACAATGCTTTTCCCTGGGCAAACAGCAGATTTCTTTAATAATGGTTTATGGCCCTTTCCTCCAGAAACTTTTCCAAACCTTTTTTTAAACCCAGCTACACTAACAGATTTTACTATATCTTCCGGTAACAAATTCCAGAGTTTGATTACGCGTTGAATGAAAAAATATTTTCTCTTCTTACTCTTAAATGGGTTACATTGTAGCTTTATTTTGTGCCCCCTAGTCTTTCTACTTTTCGATGGCGTAAACAATCGATCTACATTTACCCATTCTACTCCATTCATTAATTTATAGACTTCTATCATATCTCCCTTCAGCCATCTCTTTTCCAAGTTGAAGAGCTCTAACCCTTTAAGCCTTTCCTCATAAGGGTAGTCTTCCATCCCTTTTACAATTTTGGTGGCTTTGCTCTGTACCTTTTCTAATTCCGCTATATCCTTTTCAACATATGGTAACCAGTACTGCATACAATATTCAAGGTGTGGTCACACCATGGAACAATAGAGGCATTATAATATCCTTTGTTTTATTCTCCATTCCTTTCCTTATGATTCCTATCAATTTATTTGCTTTCTTGGCCGCTGCTGCACACAGGATGGAGGATTTCAACATGTTATCCATGATGATGCATAAATCTTTTTCCTGGATGGTGGTTCCTAATGAGGAACCTTGCATCGTGCAACAATAGTTGGGCTTTCTTTCCTAGGTGTATAACTTTGCACTTGTCCAGATCAAATTTTATTTGCCATTTGAATGTCCAGTCTTCAAATTTATCACAATCCTCTTGTGTTTTAACAACTTTGAATAATTTTGTGTCATCTGCAAATTTTACCACCTCACTCATTATTCTCATTCCAGGTCTTTTATGAATATGTTAAAAAGCAGCGGACACAGCACAGATCTCTGGGGCACTCCACTATTCACCTTTCTCCATTGTGAAGATTGTCCATTTAGCCCTAGTCTCTGCCCTAGTTATCTTTTAAACAGTTCCTGATCCATAATAGTACACTGCCTCCTATCCCATAACTTTTTAATTTCACCAAGTCTCTCTCATGAGGGAACTTGTCAAGGGTTTTCTGAAAATCTAGATACACTATTATCAGTTGGGTCACCTCTGTCTACCTGTTTATTCACATCTTCAAAAAAAAAAACCGATTACTAAGATAAAACCTTCCTTGGCTAAATCCATATAGGCTTTCTCCCATTAAATCATGACTATCTACACGTTCAGTAATTTTCTTCTTTATAATGGTTTCTTCCATTTTGCCCAGTACTGACATCAGGCTCACCAGTCTTTAATTTCATGACTTGAACCCTTTTTAAAAATTGGCGTTACATTAGCCATTCGCCAATCTTTTGCTACTACAGATGATTTTAATAATTCACAGATTATTAATAGTAGGTCTGCAATCTCATATTTCAGTTCTTTCAACACTCTTGGATGTATACCATCTGGTCCAGGTGATTTGCTACTCTTCAGTTTATCAAACATTTGTAAATACATCTTCCCGGTTTATTGATTTTTCTTCTGATGCATTACCTTTAAATACCATTTCAGTCATAGGTAACTTCCCTGCATCTTTCTCAGTAAAGACTGAAGCAAAGAATTTGTTCAATCTCTCTGCTATGGCCTTCTCCCCTCTAAGTGCCTCTTTTACCCCTCTATCATCTAATGCCCAACTAACTCTCATAAGGTTTTTGCTATGAATGGACTTGAAAAAGGTTTATTATGCGTTTTTGCTTCCACAGCAAGCTTTTTTTTTTCAAATTCTCTCTGCCTGCTTTATCAGTGCCTTATATCTAACTTGCCAGTGCTTATGTTCTTTCCAGTTTTCGTCATTTAGCTCCTTTCCCATTTCCTGAAAGATGCTTTTTTGGCTACAAGAGCCTCTCTGACCTCACCTTTAAACCATGCTGGCAGTTTTTTGGCCTTCCTTCCACTTTTCTTGAAGGAGTGGAGGAGTAGCCTAATGGTTAGAGCACTGGCTTGGGAGCCAAGAGACCATGATTTGATTCCCACTAGCACTCCTTGTGGCATTGGACAAGTCAATTTACCCTCCACTGCCTCAGAAAAATCCAAGTTATCAAAGTCCCTATTTAATGTACTTTACCAAGTTTAAGTTACAATGTAAACTGCTTTGACTGAAATGATAAAGCAGTATAAAAAAAACAACTGTTACATAAATAATAAATAAATAAAGCATGGAATACATCTGTTCTGGACTTCCAAGATAGTATTTTTCAACAATGCCCATGCTTGATGTAAAGCGTAGTTACTCACCTGTAACAGGTGATCTCCGGGAACAGCAGTAATTTAGTCTTCACATATGGGTATCGTCGGTACCGAAGGAGCCTGCGCGGGAACGCTCCCCAGCGTCCAATAGGAACGCTTTTGGGAGCATCCCTCAGCACATGCGCGCTGCCTTCCCGCCTTTCCAACTGTCCCTCTTCAGTTAAGTTTGTAGCTGAGTGAAAGGATAGAGGGAGAGAGGAAAGAGACAGAGAGATAGAGAGACAACTCCTAGGGGAGGTGGGTGGGTTGTGAAGACTAAATTCCTGTTGTTCCCGGAGATCACCTGTTACAGGTGAGTAACTACGCTATCTCCAGGAACAAGCAGGAATGTAGTCTTCACATATTTATTTATTTATTTATTTATTTAGTATACATTTGTATACCGCTACTTCCAGCGATCAGCAGCGGTTTGATTACAGATTGGAAATTGTCAAATCATGACAGGAAATTTTTGAGGTATAAACACATTGATTAGACAGGAAAGCACAGCACACAGAGAATTATTTTACAGGGAACATGGGCTATGGAGGGTTAAGTGGCTTGCCCAAGACCACAAGGAGCACCTGTGGGACTAGAAACCCCAGTCCTTCCGGCCCAAGGTTGCTGTCCTCTAGTGGGATTTGAACCCCTGACCTTCCGGCCCGAAGTACCTTGCCCCAACCACTAGGCCATTCCCTAGGGGATTCCCTAGCTGAAGATGCCAGGGAGATAACCCCAGGAAGCTGCCACCTATAGTAAGGTGGGCCATGCTTCCTCCATGGATCTCTGGCATTCCACCAGGGTTGGTGGGTAGGAGTTGAATTAGGTCTGAAAGAGATTTTGAAGAACAGCTTGGCCAAAGAAGGCATCCCGACGGGAGGCTTTATCTAGGCAGTAGGGGGCTGTAAAGGTATGTACCGAAGCCCAGGTGGCTGCTCAACAAATGTCATCAATAGACACAGAGTGAAGATTAGCCATAAAGGCTAACATGGCTCTCACATTATGAGCTGTGACATGGCCTTGAAGAGGAAGACTCTTATTCTCATAAGCAAAGGATATGCATTGTGCAATCCATTTGGATAAAGTCCTCTTGGAGACTGGAGGTCCCAAATGACTAGCATCAAAAGCAATAAAAAGTTGAGAAGACTTTCTATGTTGCTGTGTTCTTTGTAGATAAAAAGCTAAGGCTCTTTTACAGTCCAAAGTGTGAAGTTTCTTCTCTGCATTAGAGACAAGAGGCCTCGGAAAGAATATAGGAAGATAAATCGATTGATTTAAATGAAAAGGCGAAACCACCTTTGGCATAACGTGTGGATGAGTTCTGAGGACAACCTTATCATGGTGAAACCTAGTATAAGGAAGATCAGCCACTAACGCTTGCAATTCACTAATGTGACGTGCAGAGGTGATTGCAATTAGGAAGATGACTTTCCAGGACAAAAACATCAGGGTAGTAGTGGCTAAAGGTTCAAAGGGCGATTTCATGAGCTGCCTGAGAACTATATTTATATCCTATGCCACCGGTGGTGGTTTGATGGGAGGTTTTGTTAATAGAAGACCTCTCATAAATCTGGATATGAGAGGATGAGAGGAAATTGGTTGTCCATTTAGAGGCTTATAGGAAGCTGTAATTGTGCTAAGATGCACTCTTACTGAATTGGTCTTTAGACAAGAATTTGATAAATGAAGTAGATACTCTAGTATCGCTTCCAAAGGTATCACCAGGGGGTTTAACCCCTTCTGGGAACACCATATAGTGAAACGTTTCCACTTGAAGGCGTAAGATCGTCTTGTGGAAGGTTTTCTAGAAGCCTGAAGCCTGTTGGGAAAGGTTGAGATCCTGAAGATTTAAGCTTTCAGCAACCAGGCCGTGAGATGCACGGCTGGGGATTCGGGTGCCATAGGGTCCCGCTCTCTTGGGAAAGGAGATCTGGAGCACACCCTAACTCCAGAGGCGCAGCTTGAGAGAGATGTAGAAGCAGGGGATACAACGTTTGGCGTGGCCACCGTGGCGCTATGATGATCATACGACCTCTGTCTCTCTGAAGCTTGAAGAGTGCTTTGGGGATGAGGGGAATAGGTGGGAAGGCATAGAGGAAGTCCTGACCCCAGTGAAGGAGGAAGGCATCCCTTGCCTGGCAATTGTGAGCCGGAATCCTGGAACAGAACCGAGGAAGTTTGGCATTCAGTGGACTTGCAAAGAGGTCTATGTCTGGAGTCCCCCAGATGTGAAATATCTTTGTCAGCTGGTCTAGGTGGAGAGACCATTCGTGAGGCAGCAGTACTCGGCTGAGTATGTCTGCCCAAAGGTTTTGAATGCCTGGACGATATACCATGAGAAGGTGGATTTGATGCTCTCTGGCGAGGGCCCAAAGTCGTAAAGCTTTGTTGCATAACAACAGAGAGCCTGTTCCCCCCTGCTTGTTCACATAGAACATGTCTACTTGATTGTCTGTTTGGACTAGGACTGTTTTGTAGCTGAGCTGGGCATGGAATACTCGAAGAGCTAAATAGATTGCTCTTAATTCTAGGTGGTTTATGTGAAGACAAGCCTCCTGTGGAGTCTAGGTGCCCTGGGTAGAGAGATGATGCAGGTGTGCTCCCCAACCCACCTGTGATGCATCTGTTGTTAGGGTGACCTGGAATAGGGGTTGTTGGAAAGGAGACCCCACTAAAAGATTCTCTTGTGATTGCCACCATTGAAGGGACAAGATCAGTCGATGAGAGTTTGATATCTTGTCTGACAGACGTCCTGTGGCCTGTGTCCACTGTGTGGATAGGGTCCACTGGGCTGCTCGCATGTGGAGGCGAGCATAGGAAACTACATGAACTGTGGATGCCATGTGTCCCAGTAACTGCAGCAGTTCTCAAGCAGTTAGGGAGGATTTTCCCACTGCTTGAGAAGCTATTGCACTATGCGAAGAGACCGGGGCCTGTGGAAGGAAAGCCCTTGACTGTCTGGTATCTAAACAGGCTCCTATGAACTTCAGAGACTGGGAAGGAACAAGCTGGGATTTTGGGAAGTTTATTACCAATCCCAAGTATTGGAGGATTTGCATTGTGCGAGACAGTGCAGAGCTGGCTTCTGCACTCGTGGGGGCTCGAATGAGCCAGTCGTCCAAGTAGGGGAAGACGAATATCCCTAGGGTTCGCAGGAATGCAGCTACTACTGCCATGCATTTCGTGAAAACTCTTGGTGCGGAAGTCAGACCAAAGGGAAGAACCCTGTACTGGAAGTGTTTTCCCTTGAAAAAGAATCGTAGTAATTTCCTGTGATCTGGATGGATCAGAATGTGAGTATATGCATCCTTTAAGTCTAGAGAGCAAAGACAATCCTGACTTTGAAGGTATGGCAGAAGAGTTCCTAGAGAAATCATTTTGAACTTCTCTCGGAACAGGTATTTGTTCAATTCTCTGAGGTCTAGAATGGGTCTGTGTCCCCCTGTTTTCTTTGGAATAAGAAAATAGGGGGAGTAGAACCCTGTATCCTGCTGGAGGATGGGTACTTCCTTTATTGCCCCTTGGGCAAGAAGTGTTGAGACATTGTGATTCAGCAGATTGTCTGCAGAAGTCTGGGAATTGAACTGCCTTAGGATTGTAGGAGGGTGCATGCTGTGAAAATGAAGCTTGTACCCCTCTCCTAAAAATGGACAGAGTCCAATTTTCTGCTGTTATTTGGTGCCATCTGTTGGCAAAATGACACAGCCTGCCTGGAATATTTAGGGGTTCTGGACCCCTCAGAGGCAGGAAGGCTAAGCTCTCTAGGAAGGAGTCAAAGCCCTGGAGGGGGCTGAACCTGCGGAGCTGGTTGAGCTCTCGGGCCTTTTGGCTTCTTCTGCTGTTGTTGTCCCCTTTGGGCAACTTGACCGTGAGCTTGACTTTGCTGGGTATAGGATGGATAAAACTTCCTCTTTTTGCTGAAAGAGGGTTTCTTATAGGGTTTCTTTTTGGCTGGAGTGGCTGTAGATTTTGACAATCTATCTAAGGTGATATTGTCAGCATCTGTCACATTAGCCTTTTCCTGCCAATTCTTGCCAAAGAGGTTTTCTCCTGTGCAAGGGATGTTGCCTAATTTATCCTGTACCCAAATCTCCAAGTCTGATGCCTGAAGCCAGGCAATCCGTCGTGCACCAATGGCAATAGCAGAGGTTCTGCTGATGCATTCAAAACAGTCAAAGACTGCATGATTCACAAACTTGGAGACATCTTGAGCATGCCTGACAAGCGTAAGGAAGTCTTGTCGTCTGTCATCTGGGAGAAGTAGGCTCATAAGCTCCAAATCTCCTGTGACCTCTTTGAGGAACATTCCCATATATAAAATATATGAGCTGATCCTAGCTGAAAGCATGGAAGCCTGAAAAGTTTGACGTCCAAAAGTATCAAGAGTCCTGCATTCACGACCTGGAGGATTGGATGCATGTCTCTTTGAACTTTTCATCCTTCGCATGGCTGACTCCACTATCATTGAATGGTGTGGCAGCTGAGTCTTTTGAAATCCAGGACATGGTGGAACTCGATACATGGTATCAAGCCTCCTAGAATGAGGAGATGTGGTCAAAGGTCTCTCCCACATTCTGAGCATCAAATCATGAAGAATTTTATGAATGGGCAGAGTGGCTGCCTCCTTTGGAGCCTTAGGATATTGGTGAATTTCCAATTCCTTTGCTGTAGGTTCCTTTTCAGGAGCTACTGTGATTGAAAGGCCTTTGGCAACATCACAAATAAAATCCTGAAAAGACATGTCCTCCGGAGGCGACATTCTGTGTTGGAAAGTGTCTTATTTTATTTATTTTATTTATTTATTGTGATCCTCCCCCCTTGCTGGTACCCG
The DNA here is from genome assembly GCA_033557465.1 of Ichthyophis bannanicus. Lineage (NCBI taxonomy): Eukaryota > Metazoa > Chordata > Amphibia > Gymnophiona > Ichthyophiidae > Ichthyophis > Ichthyophis bannanicus. The sequence goes on from CM066043.1 coordinate 87,602,781, forward strand.
TAGGTATGTAGGGTTTTAAGGAGGTTAAGTTCCTTCCTGAACCAAAGTTTCACTATTTCCTGAAGCAAGGCTTATAGGGAAATGTAGTTTCTTAAGAGTTCAATGAAGGGTAGTGTGACTCAAGTGTTTCAAGCAAAATGGATTTATTTCCCCTCCCGGGGTGGACTTCACAAGGAATGAAGATAAAACAAATATCTTGCACTTCGGCAGGAAAAGGACAAAATAAGATATCCAACTTAAATAGCTTCAGTCAGCATTAAACATTTTTCTTCCAGCAGATTAAACACCACAGTACTGTTTCCTACAGCTCTGTTCCCTTCTCACAGTAAGTCTGTATTTTCTTCACAGCACAATTTTAACACAGAGATATTATCTCCTCAGCCAGTGAAATCGTACAGTCCATTTCTTCCATAGGAGTATTTACACAGGATGGCTCTGTTTCCATAAATTCTACCTCTGGGTTAGGAATTGTTTGCCACGCTCCTTCTGGAGCCGCGCCCTTTTCTCCAACCCTAGGCTTTATGGTAAACTCGGGGTTTAAGTACTGTTTGAAACAAGCACTCCCATTATAGTCCTTTCCACCATAGTCCCAACCTTCCAGGTCAATAAACTCATAATTATGTTTATGATTCCAGCCCTTAGGCTTACCTTGGAACCTGGCTGTGGAAGGTTTTCTCCGTGGCTTACAGATAGCTGTTGGTTCCCAACCTGACTTGTGCAAAACAGAGTTCAACTGCCTTCCTGGCTTTTCCTTCTGTTTATAATCCAGAGAGTATTTCAGCTGCCTCGGTCTGCTCCTGCTGTATCTTTGACTCAGAGCCTCTGACCTTTCCTCATCTAGAGACTCAGTCCACCTCTTTACTGGAAGCTGGCTTTTCTTCCTCCAAAGGGACTCTGCTCGTCTCTCCTCCGGTTCGCTCTCTCTTTCACTCTGGCTTTCTTCCTTTCTCTCCTCTCCCTCACTCTGGCTTTCCTCCTCTCTACCTACTGGGACCTCTTTATGAGTCAGCTTTCTTGGGTAGGGCCTGACTCTGCCCCCTAGCAGGTGTTCTGAATTACTTTGTAACTCTCTGTTAAACTGGTAGCAGGGGCGTGTTTCTTTCTCTCGGGCTTGGTTTCCCTGACCAACAATAGCCATGTGCTTTTGTTTATATTGCAGCCCTGCACTTTTTACCTGGTTTTTGGGAGTTTCTACAGGGCTAGAAGGACTCACTATGTCACATTATTTAAAAGCTCTTTTATACCGCGCTCTTCAACATCAGTGCGGTTTACAGTTAACAATTCTTGCAAGAGACAATGAGAAATGCCTAGTGCTACATTGAACAGGAACAGGAACTTGGATCAGTAACTGGGAGAAGTATTTACACACTCAGCTAGCACAACTGTAGAAGTGAAACTATTTACAAGTTCGATATTAGGCCAGACTAATTGATTAGTGCTGGTTCTTCAGTTATTACATTCATCATTATTATCATTCTTAGTTATTACATTTATCAGTATCAACACATGACGGAGTACCTAATGGGAAGGCTCTGTTGTTCGGTTGGCCTTATTCAGTTTGTGAGGTGTTGGGCACTGAGTGAGTGAGTTGGGATGTGGGATGTGGCTGGGTTTGCATTTGGTTGTGAATAGTATAGAAGGAATAGGTGGTGCTTGAGGGCTTTCCTGAATTGTGTGAGATCTCTTATTGATCTGATGCTTGGAGGGAGGTTATTCCAACACTTTGGGGCATAGAAAGCGAATGCCCTATTCCTGGTTGCTTGTGTACACTTAGTGGACTCAATAGGGATAATCAGGGTATTGGCGGCTACTGTCATTCTCGACCTGTTGTTGGGGGTTGGGGTGAGGAGGGCTGTGAGGGATGAGGGGGATATCCTGTTAAGGGCTTTGAAAGTGATAACTAGTGCCTTGTATGTGAGTCTGCAGTTTAGTGGCAGCCAGTGAAGGTCCCTTAGGATGGGTGTGATGTGGGTTCTTCTGGATAGACCATAGAGCATGCGTGCGGCCGCGTTCATCGCGAGTTGTAGTGGGTGGAGGGTGCTCTTGGGGAGGCCATGCAGAATGACGTTCGCATAGTCAAAATGTGGTGTTACCAGTGCCTGGAAAATTGTTCTGAAGTCGTCAGGAGCTAACATGGGTCTTATGTGCCTTAGAGTCCTGATTTTGTTGTATATAATCCTGGTGGTATTCTTTATGTGTTCTTTGAATTCGAGGTGTTGATCAAGCGTCACACCCAAATACTGTATCACAGGTTTGCTAGGGAGTTCTGCATCTCTCACCTTCAAGGTGGTGGGGGGAGAGAAGTTTCTGTTCTTTGTAATGAACAGGACCTCTGTTTTCTTGAAGTTAACACGGAGGTTCTGAGCTTGAAGCCAGTCAGTGATTGCACTGAAACAATCTACAAGGGCGGTAAAGTCGGGGTGCAGTACTTTGAATGACGCAAAGAGCAGGACATCGTCTGCATATATCAGGCTGGAGATGTTGAATGAGCAGATGATCTCACAAATAGGCTGCATGTATACATTAAAGAGAGGCGCAGACAGAGATGAGCCTTGTGGTACTCCCTGATGTTGCTGGAATGGTTCAGATGTCGTGGATCCCATCCGTACTTGTTGCCATCAGTCAGCTAGATAGGATTTACACCATTCCCAGGCGAGGTCCATGATTCCCTTCTCCTGCAGTCGTGTAAGGAGCTGGTCATGGTTGACGAAATCAAATGCGGCAGCAATGTCAAGGAAGATAAGTGCAAACCCGTTTTCGATATTATCTATTCCTCTGCTTAAGGTGTTGGTTAGTGTGACGAGTAATGTCTCAACTCCATGGGATTCTCGGAACCCATGCTGGCAGGGATCTAGAGGGGCTGATGAGTTGATGTGTCTTCCAGGAGAAAAACTCTGGTGCCGGCAGAAATATCAGAGTCATCGGAATTGGAGGATTCGAAGTATCTCTGATCACGATGTTCATGTAAGGCACGATCCCGGTATTGATCCGGTACCGATCTTTTGATGCCAGGCAAAGACGGCATGAGAAGAATTCCCACCGGGGCCGGTACCGTTGGTGCTGGTACCGGTATCTGTGCCAGTACCGGCATCGGTACTGGTGTCGGTACTGGTGCCCGTTAAACCATCAGTGTCAACGGTACCGCAGCTGTAAGGAGAGCTACAATACTGCGCTCGATAGCGAGGAATCTCTGGTCTATCGACGCTGCCGATGCCTGGGTGTCGGTACCAGTGAAGGCGGCCGGGACCCCTGAGCATGGCACCTGTAGTTCTGTCGAGGCCGAGGCCTCGAGAACATCCTGGAACCCCGTTGATGCTTTGGAGGCCGAAGCCTCCCGCCGGGGCTGTTTTGCCGGTGTGTTTCCCTCAAGGGCAATGCCAATGGCCTCTCGATGCTTTGCAGGAGAGCTACCCTTTGAGGACTCGCTTTTATGTTTAGTTACCTGAGATCCATGGGAGGAAGAAGAGGCTCTTGAAGACGTTGATGCAATAGACCTGGCATCCGAAGAAAAGAGGGTACCGAGCTTTGCAGCCCGGTTCTGTCTTCCTCTTTTAGTCATTCCCATACAAAAGAGACACTCAGATGGAGAATGGTCAGGGCCTAAACATTTAAGACACCAATCATGGGTGTTGGTGACGGAAATGGTACCACCACACTTAGTGCATTTTTTAAAACCACTAGCTGGTTTTTCCATTTTTAAGGAAAAATGGGGCCTAGTGCCCAAAATGGCGCCTAGCATCGAAAAAGAAAAATTTCTGAAGAGAAACAATTCTGAATTTTTTTTTTTAAAGAAGAAAAGAAAAGAACCGGCAGTACCGGTAGGCGTCGTGCGGAGGCAAACGCGACCACAGGAAAACAAGATTAAAGAAGAAAGTTTCTGCGGTGACAGGGTATGTGTCCTGTCGGCTCCACGGAAAACGAAGAACTGAAGAGGGACAATTGGAAAGGCGGGAAGGCAGTGCGCATGTGCTGAGGGATGCTCCCAAAAGCATTCCTTTTGGACGCTGGGGAGCGTTCCCGCACAGGCTCCGTCAGTACCGACGATACCCATATGTGAAGACTACATTCCTGCTTGTTCCTGGAGATATCTTTAACCTTTGCAGCTGCTCCTTTTAGTTTTTTCTTAACTACTTTCCTCATTTTATCATAGTCCCCCTTTTGAAAGTTAAAAGTTAGTACTGTGGATTTCCTTGACGTCCTTCTTCCATTTATTAAATCAAATGCGATCATGCTATGAACATTATTGCCAAATGGCCCCAACACCCTTATCTCTTACACCATAACCTATGTTCCACTAAGGACTAGGTCCAAAATAGCTCCCTTCTTGTTGGTTCACAAACCAGCTGCTCCAAGAAGCAGTCATTTATTTTATCTAGAAACGTTATCTCTCTAGCATGTCCTGCCGTGGGATAATTGAAATCACCCATTACTATTACTGTGTTGTAACTTTTGTTAGCTTCCCTGATTTATTTTAGCATTTCATCTTCTATTTCTTAATTCTGGCCAGGTGGTCGGTAGTACACCTCTTACTGCCATCGCCTTCCCTTTTTTACATGAAATTTCTATCCATAGAGATTCTACAGTGTATTTTGTTTCCTGCAAAACTTTAATCCTCTGTGACTCAATGCCCTCTCTAACAGAGCACAACTCCCCCCCCCCCACCAATTTGATCTACTCTACCATTGCAATATAGTTTGTACCCGAGTATCACAATGTTACATTTGTTATCCTCCTTCCACCAGATCTCTGAGATACTAATCAAATCTAACCTCTCATTTAGTGCTATATACTCTAACTCTCCCATCTTATATTTTAGACTTCTTGCATTTGCCTACAGGCACCTGAGGCTGTATTGTATTCATATTAATCTTGTTATCAGTAGTCAGCTCTGTACTTAAGGGCATCTCGGTTACTTTTATCTTTATTGGATCCTCTCTGTCGGGATGCCCTAAGTTCCCTCTTTTGCTAGTATCCTTCAAGAAAACATCCTTCCAAACCATATGCTCTTGGGCGAATGTCAGCTTTCCCCTATGATCTAGTTTAAAAGATGCTCTATCTCCTTTTGAAAAGTTAATGCCAGCAGTCGGTTCCATCCTAGTTAAGGTAGAACCCATCTCTTCAGAAAAGCCCCTCCCTTCTCCCGAATGTTGCCCAGTTCCTAACAAATACAAAACCCTCTTCCTTACACCATTGTCTCACCCACATATTGAGACTCCAGAGTTCTACCTGCCTTTTAGGTCCTGCACATGTAACGGGAAGCATTTCAGAGAATGCTACCCTGGAAATTCTGAATTTCAACTTCCTACCTAAAAGCAGCCTCCAGAACCTTCCTACCACACTTTCCTATGTCACTGGTACCAACTTGTACCAAGACAGCAGACTCCTCCCCAGCACTATCTAAAACCTTGTCTAAGTGGTGCATATGGTCCGCTTACTTCACACCAGACAGGCAGGCACGAGGCGTTCTTCACGTCCACCAGCCACCCAGCTATCTACATGCCTAACGTTTGAATTACCAACAATAATGGCTGCCCTAACCCTTCCCTCATGGGCAAATGGCTCTGGAGAAACCTCCTCGATATGAGAGGGTTTTACATCAGCTGGAGGACAGGTCCTAGCTACAGGATCACTTTCTGCCATGCCAGGGTGATGCTCTCCTCTCACATGACCTCTCTCCTCCATGGCAACAGGGAGGCTACCAGACTGGAGGTGGGACTTCAGTACTACATCCCTATAGGTCTCGTCTATATACCTCTGTGCCTTGCTTATGTCCTCTATCTGTTACTCTACCCTCCAGAAATCAGACTCATTCCCTGAGAGCAAAGAGCTCCTTGCACCTAATGAACACATAAGACCCCTCACCAAATGGGAGAAAATCATACATGTGACACTCAATGCAAAAGACTGGATAGCCCCCATCTCACTGCTGTCTGCATCTTAGCTTTAAAAGTTTGTTTAGCTATTTAAATTGTTTACTTATTTAAAGTTGCTAGGTATATTTGTAGTAGAGCTATAAGATTATAGGGAGGAGTGGCCTAGTGGTTGGGGCAAGTTACCTCGAGTCGTAGGGCCAGGGATTCAAATACCACTGGAGGACAGCAACCTCAGGCCATGGGGACTGGGGTTTCCAGTCCCAGAGATGCTCCTTGTGGCTTTGGGCAAGACCACTTAACCCTCTGTTGCCTAGATTGTGAGCCCTTCGGGGACAAGGAAAATATATACCGTACCTGAATGTACACCGCTTTGACCCGGTGAAAAGCAGTATATAAGAATTGCTAAATAATAAGTTTAAAGGATTTTGTTCACCTCAAAATTAATTAATTTCAGGACCTTAATTAATCTATTCCTGATAAGGATAACCAGCTGAACCTGAAAGTGAATCTGAACACCTCTTTGCCTTTAATAGGTTTAAGAGCCTATAGCGCTAAGATTATGCCTGGGGTGGGTGGGAGGGAAAGAAGACTTAATAAAAGCTGGCTTTCTACATAGTGCCCTGACCTGTGCTTCTAAGGTAATGTCTTAACATTTTTCCTGGGTGATTCAAACAGCCCTTGGTTTGATAGAGGGGGCCTTTTAAATTGCCCCTTTGACCTATCACTTGACTTTAACACCTATTTAAGACAACTACACAAATCTTTGCCTCCTAACTGGAAGGCCTCTTTGTAAAGGTCTCTGGAAACAAACTTATTTATTTTGACTCAAATACTATTTACTCTATTTTATTTTCTATGTTAAGTTATACTCTGATTTGATATAAATAAAAAGCGGTCTAGAAACAATTTCTTTCTTTCTATTCAGAGACTATTTACTCTATTTTCCTTTCTATGCTAAACTATACTCTAATTTGATAAAAGGCTCTCTGGTGGTAATAAGAACTGACTGACTCAACAAAAAAACTGAATTCTAAAATACACAGATTTATCAGCTTTAACACAAAGAATTTCCTTTTCCCCAAGATTTAGAGTACTTTCCAGAAGATAAATACAAGTGCAGCTGTTTTTCCAGCTGTAGCAGTCCCTTTTGATAGCCCTTCAAGACTTTTTCTTCTGGAAATTGTCTAAACCCTTTTTAAACCCTGCTACACTAACCTGTAGCACTTCACAAAAGGCGCTCAGAGATGATCAATTTGCTGCCTTTACAGATGTCTTCCAGGGACACCACAGTGGACTCCATGCAGGAGGCTGCCTGTGCCCTAATAGAGTGAGCTCTGACTCCCTCTGGCACATGCTTTCCATACAGAAATTAGACTGAACTAAAAGCCTCCTTAATCCAGCAGGTAATCAAGGACTTGGCTGCTGCCTGTCCTTTGCTTGGACCATTGAAGAGAACAAAATAATGGTCCAACTTATGAAAGGAATTAGTAATCTACAGGTATCCAACCAATGCCCTCCTCATGTCCTCCAGATCCTCCTCTGAGGAAGGCAGGATAACAGTCTTACTCAGGTAAAAGAAAGACAGCATCTTTGGGAGAAAGGATGGCACGGCCTGCAGAGCAACAGATACTAATGAGATGACCAAAAAAGGCTGCCTCCAGGACAAGGCCTGTAGCTTTTACACCTGCCTGACAGACATAACAGCATAAGAACATAAGATATGCCATCATGTGTCAGACCAAGGGCCCATCAAGCCCAGTATCCTGTTTTCAACAGTGGCCAATCCAGGTCACAAATACCTATCAAGTAGCTACAAGGAAAAATGAATACACTCAGGGTCAAATCCTTGAGAAAGGCCTTCCAAGCTTAAAAGGGGGACCTTTCAGTGCCTTCAACATCAAAGAAGGACTTGCACACAGCACAGCCTGAGTACTCAAAGCGAAAACAATGAAGGCATTCTTGAGAACGGCTTCTACCTTCCTATCATGAGACTCCTTCTGCACAGCATCACTTTTCAAAGGTATGGTCGGGCACTTTGTCACTGCCATGACCAGGGCATCTACCCAAGGGAGCCCAAAAGCTGTTCCATCTCGCACTGTGACAAAGAATATAGCAATACCAGGACCTTAGGAACCCTGAGGCCCATTTCTTGCATCTCCCACTAAGAGCCCACCTGACAGACAGGCTCAAGGAGGGGGAAAAAGCCAGAAAGGTGCCATGCTGCAAGCCCTCCAGAATGAAGCCCATTTGGGAAATCTTTACACGGTAGGCTGCAAAATATTTAAGGCTGCCACAGAGCTCGGAATAAGGAAGGCAAGATCCTTGTGGTGGAAAAGGCAGATTACTGATGGATCCTGGCCTTCCACCAGCAGAAGCTCCCCTTTCGCAGCTGACTCATTCAGTGGAAAAAGGGAATCCTCATTTCCATCACAGTCAACCCCCATGGAGGTTAAGACAGAGCTCCCAGATGAATAGACACATAAAGAGGCAGAATGGGGGCATTTAACCCCCTTGTCACCAATGGCAGAGGCTCCAGAGGGCCCAGAGTCTCCCATAGGGGATGCCAGAGCCTCAAACTCTTGTGAGGGGTGCTGCCATGCCACTAACAAAAACTGTGAAAAGCCTATGAGCTATTTCAGAAGCTACTGCTCAAAGTCAACTGAAAACTGGCCCTGGGGCTCTGTATGGCCCAGGGGGACCTGCTGGCTTCAGTCTGCAGAATTCTCACCATCCCCCAATCTGCAGGGGCTCCCATTCCTACCAGCAGGAAAACCATGGAAGACATGGCAGAGGCAGCAAAATTGGCATGGGGTCCCAATTTTGTTTAAAAAAATGAGGGCCCTGAGGCGTCCCCATTACACTGAGTGCAAAATGAGCCAGCTGTGGAGTTCATCAGATGGGAGCCACAAGAGGTACAGTGCCATGCACCAGGCATCACAGCAGAACTCCACACAGTTAAAATATAAAATATGCAAAAAAAAAAAAAACTGACAGAAAGAACAAAACTGTGGCAAAAAAGAAATCCCCATGAAAAAGGATATCCAGCACCCATCAGGCTGCCTTGCGAAACCTGCGCCCAGAGATGCAAATTGAACAAAATATTTATGGAACATGAATAAACCAATACTTGCACGGCTCTAGTTAACAAAATATGTATGGAAAATGAATAAACCATGTGAGCGTCAGTTTATTCATGTTCCATAAATATTTTGGTCAATTTGCATCTCGGGGCGCAGTATTATGATGTTGTGTTCTTAAGAGGACAGTATTAAGATTACTGCATGAACATATAGAATCACTTGTTTCCATCCATTATTTTACATTTTTGTGACCCTTATTTTAAAGTTTTAATTCTTTCATTTCTTACCAACAGATAACAGTGGAATACCTTGAATTCATTCCTATTAATTTTCACACAGGCACTTTTGTTTATGTTCAGGTGTGTATTTTAACGTAATTTACCCGCTAGCCTTTCATGTATGTTCACGTTTTCTCATGTAGGCTTTAGTTTTTATGTCCTGATCGGACTGCTTTTGTAAATATATTTTTTTAGGTTTTTCCCTTGAGTAACTTTTATATTTATTTAGTAAGTTCTATGCTGATCATTCATCCTGATAATGTGGCTTTATTGGGGTTTTTTTTCATTTTAAAATTCATATAGAATCACTGTATATGGATGCTTGGAATGCCCTCCCGATGGAAGTGGTGGGGGCAAATACAGTGACAGAATTCAAAATGGCATGGGACAAACACAGTGGATCCCTTTATAGCAACAGGATAAAATCAAAACAAACATAACTATCTCTTATATCTCAGTAAATAGGGGTGACTTAAATGGAAGCGGTGGGTATACCCCTAAACAAAGGCATGGGGAGAGGTGACCTGCACGGAGTGGCAGGTGCCGCCTTGCTGGGCAGACTAGATGGATCATACAGGTCTTTATCTGCATTCATATACTATGTTACTGTGTAGATATACTATTTATGTATTCTATTTATTCTGTAAAATTCTTTTATTATATGTATTTTTGTACAGTTTGTTCAATGCCTGTATATATAAAACAAAAAATAAATATACATATTTATTTGTTTTATTTATACAGATTTTTTTTATATATTTTATACATTGTAACTTAAACTTGATAATGTTCAGGGACATTGATAACTTGAATTTTTTTGAGGCAATGGAAGGATGAGGCCACAAGCCACTACTCTAACCATTAGACTACTCCTCCACTTATTTATTTTTGTAATTTTTTAGACCCCTGATGCAGGTGAGTTAGCTAAAACTCAGCTGAGTTGGGTCCCCCAATAAACATGACCGCTGTCCACATCCATTTGTTTTCCCTTCCCATACGAGGTTCTGGAACCTGATTATTTATTTATTTAACATTTCTTTTATACCGCGCTCTTTATCATCAGTGCGGTTTACAATTAACAGAACGACTCGAGGACCACAGGGCACTCTCGAGTTTACATCGAACAGGGAGGAAAACTTGGAGAGAGAACAGGGAAAACTATGTACAAACTACATACTGATGTGACAATAATGTTACACAGGTGGAGCAGGGATTGAGATTAAGTGTGCATTCCATTATGACTGGACTTTGAAATTACTTTTGTGTCATAAAGATGAACTGTTTTGGGGTGCATGAATATGGGTCTTTTTGAATGTTTTTAGAATAGCCATGTTAGGAAAAAATCATTCCTCTGTCTACCAGGAAATGTTCAACATTGGGTGCAAAATTTTACTTACTTTTTAAAATGTTTATTGAGATTTGTGAATGAAAGTTTTATTTTTGTAGATTCTAAACAGCTTAGAAATGTTTAATTGCAGAGCACTGCCAGACATGGTGCTGGTTAAAGTCTGAGGGTTGGTTCTGTTATACACTATAGTTTATTAGCTAGCCTGTTAATGTGATACTGTGTTAATTTCCTGATAGGATCTACTCCTTTCATCGTGGGTTAACTAAAGTATTTTGATGATTCATTTTTTTTCTTAATGGTTTTTTGTTTCTTCAGAATTATACTATGCAGATTGAAAAAGCAAAAACGGCCAAAATGGATGACTGAAGAAACTCTGAAAATTGCCCAGAAACACAGAGAAGCTAAAGTCAGAGGAGAAAGAGAGGCAAATGCAGAACTCAACAGAGATTTCCAACATGCAGCAAGATAAGACAAAGAGAAGTACTACAATGACACATGTAAGGAAATAGAATAAAAAAAACTATTAGAGGAAGAACAAGATCAGCTTTCCTAAAGCTACGTGAGTTAAAGAAAAAAATTCCAGCCTCAAATTGGATTGTTACAAGATGCTCAAGGATCCATGTTGAATGATGCTGAGAAGATCAAGAAAAGGTAGAAAGAATATACAGAGTCATTATACCATAAAGATCAAGTGGACCAACAGCTGTTTCAACCTGTACCTTATGATCAGAAACCATTGATGATGAAAGAAGTCAAAGCAGCATTGAAAGCCTTATCAAAGAACAACCTCAGAACAATGACCTAAATTAAATATTTATTGTCGGAGCTAGCCGTAGGAAGGTCGGATGGGGAACCGACCCACACCAAGCGGGTAGCCACTTTTATTTTATTAAGGTTCTTCACCAGAAGTAAAAATTCAAAATCTATTATCTAAGAATGCAAGAAACTTATCTTAGTCCAGAGACGCTGGTTTAGATGATTCCAAACACGACGTGCACGTTTCGGGCACTGTCGCCCTGTATCAAGTGCAAAATCCAAAATTCCAACTTCAACAGCCGTCCTCAAAAAACGCTGTCACTGCAGCTCAGGTCATAGCTTTTTACAATGGCAGATCAATCGCTTTTTTAAAGGGAGAGAACCGACCAATCAATATCGGAAAAACCCCCACATGACGGGGAACCCCTGATCTGATTGGTGAAACTTGAGTTATGACGAAACTTATTCAAATTAAACTTTACCAGTCTATTTCTCAATGATACTGCTGTTTATAAACGTTTACCTGAGGATCCTACGCCTCTGTTAATACAAGAAATAAAAACTATATTAGGATCAGCTTTATGTAATGGATGGATAACTAAACGTGAGCACTCATTTCTATTTCGGATGCATCCAATTTGTCCTGTTCTGTACCTCCTTCCGAAGATACATAAATCTCTAATTACCCCTCCAGGACGACCCATTGTGTCATGCCGTAACTCTCTTCTAGAACCATTATCTATTTTTTGTGACGAATTTTTGAAACAAGAAGCGTGTCTGGTACATTCCTATATTAGAGACTCCACTCATTTCTTGCAAATGATTTCTGACCTGGATATTCCATCTGGAGCTATACTAGTGACTCTCGATATAGTCTCCCTTTATACTAATATTGATCAGATTGAGGCTCTGAATCTGCTGCAACATAAATTCTCTTTTGCGCCAGAACGTATACCTAAACATTTCCTATTACAGCTAGCGGAATTTGTTTTAACTCGTAATTATTTTATATCTGAAGGAATCTATTACCAACAGCTATCCGGGATAGCTATGGGAGCTACAATGGCTCCCTCGATTGCTACCCTTTATTTAGCAGATATGGAGATATCTCTGATTGAACAATCAGCCCTATATCAACATGTGCTGATGTGGAAGCGTTTCTTAGATGATGTCTTCTTTATTTGGATTGCGGATATGGGGTCTCTCCATATGTTTATAGATTGGCTTAATGGATTGAAATCAAATATAGCCTTCACTGCACACATTGAAATGGATAAAATTGAGTTTTTAGATCTTCAAATTTGTCAAGATAATGGGCGTTTAAATACATCCCTTTATCGCAAATCTGTACAAAGGAATAGTTTATTGCACTACCACAGTTATCATCCGGGCCCCCTTCGACGTGGGCTTCCCTATGGGCAATTTCTCCGATTACGGCGTTTATGTCACTCTATTGAGGTGTTTAAATTCTATGCTCAAGATCTTCGTCATCGTTTAAAATCTCGGGGTTACCCAGATTCTATAGTTGATCAAGCATATAAAGAGCATGCTACACCCATAGGGAATGGTTGCTAGACCCTGCATATACTGCTTCAAGATCAGCAGATGAATCTAAAATAACAGGGATATTACCATATACAGCCCGGAGTAAGGATGTGCTACGGATTATAAAAACACATTGGCCAATTCTTCAACTTCATGATTGTTTCAATGTCCCCCTACAGATTGCATTTTCTAGGGGTCGAAATTTGGGCAATATTCTTGTCAAAACATCTATGCAGGAAGATCGTTTGGTATATCATAAGCCTACTATTGGCCATATTGCATGCCATCAATGTGGATTTTGTGACTCAACACTTACTGGTATAGATTGGCAACATCCAAAAACACAACAAGTATATCAGCGTCGATGGGACACAACTTGCGATTCTACCTTTGTAGTGTATCTAATTCAATGCCCATGTCCTCTTGTTTATGTTGGTAGAACGATCCGCCCTATGAAACGTCGCCTGAGTGAACATGCATCTCGACATCGCCGTGCAGTGCTTTCTGCTCTGATGGTCTCTCATTGTATTGAATTTTGCCATAATTTTGACCAACTTCATTGGACTATACTTGATCATGCTCCAAATAACCCCCGTGGCGGGCCAAGAGAAGATAATCTTCAATTTTTAGAACAACGTTGGATATTTCGCCTTGATTCAATGGAGCCGGGAGGTCTAAATAGAGAAATTGACTGGCAAAGTTTAATTTGAATAAGTTTCGTCATAACTCAAGTTTCACCAATCAGATCAGGGGTTCCCCGTCATGTGGGGGTTTTCCCGATATTGATTGGTCGGTTCTCTCCCTTTAAAAAAGCGATTGATCTGCCATTGTAAAAAGCTATGACCTGAGCTGCAGTGACAGCGTTTTTTGAGGACGGCTGTTGAAGTTGGAATTTTGGATTTTGGATTTTGCATTTGATACAGGGCGACAGTGCCCGAAACGTGCACGTCGTGTTTGGAATCATCTAAACCAGCGTCTCTGGACTAAGATAAGTTTCTTGCATTCTTAGATAATAGATTTTGAATTTTTACTTCTGGTGAAGAACCTTAATAAAATAAAAGTGGCTACCCGCTTGGTGTGGGTCGGTTCCCCATCCGACCTTCCTACGGCTAGCTCCGACAATAAATATTTAATTTAGAAGGTCATTGTTCTGAGGTTGGGTTTCTGATATAATTGATGATTAGCCCTTACCTATAGGTTTTTTTTGGTATTGTTATCAAAGAACAAAGCACCGGGCCTTGATGGCAAACAAATTCATTGCCAACTGACTGGAAAAGATCTGTTTATACCAATAATGAAGAAAGCTGACCCGACTGACTATGGAAATTATCGCACAATTGCTCTGATCCCACCTGTCAGAAAGATTCTACTCAAGATCATTCAGCAGAGACTACAACCATACCTGGAAAGAGAACTGCCTGAAATGCAAGCAGGGTTCAGGAAAGTTTCAGTTTAAGTTTTATTGGATTTGATATACCGCCCTATATGACATCAGGGCGGTTCACAATAAGTTAACAACCAAAGAGTCGACACAGACTCAACGGCACTTAACATAACAACATTGATATTCATTTCTATGTCAAGATTTTTCTTCATTCTAGTGTAATTCTTTAAAAACAGAAAATAAAAAAAGAAATCATAATGTAATCAAGAAAGAGAACCGAGAGTATAAATCCTAAAATCACCTCTACTGTTAAATCATTCTGTGAACCTTTTATGCAAGCCAAGCACCACAATCATATTACTACAGGTCTGTTGATTTTGCTAGAGACTCAGATACACTAAAATTACATTCAACAGGCTGGAGTGACAATCTGGTAAAATGTCATGAACAAGGGCTAAAATGCTGAAAACTCTAGTAAGAAGCTAGAAACTTGGACAGCGCATGACCAAAGTGTACAAAGGCTACTGCTTACCCAGCTGTGGCCATATCACTGCTCTCCTTTGAACCATCATCATCACCAAACTGCTGGGGTAAGATCGATGTAGAGCCTGAGCTGTCCATTTCTATGTGAGGAAGCAAAAGCAAGAAAATGTCAGCTTTGTATTACAGATTTGTATTCTTTTTTAAAGACAAGCACTAGTAGTATCTTGTTTAAAACAGTACTGTACAATGAAGTCCATCACTGATCATGAACAAATTGAGGTAAAGGGATTTCCACCAGTACAGCTCTATCTTTCCTTGGAGGAACTTTACTAGGGATGAGAGCAGGGAGAAACAACTCTGGTTCTTAGTGTTGCGAGCCGATCAGGTTTCTAAGATACCCAGTCTGGATGTGCATGAGATACATTTAGATGTACTACTCTCACCGTGTGCAAAGGTATCTCATATGTATTTTCTGTTGGGGGTAATTTCTTCAAATGGGTTAGTTTTGTTTATCAAAACAACAAATAATAAATTGTATAATCCACTTCAATTAATGTCAATGAAATTACCATGAGGTGAAAAGACCTCAGCAACTTCTTTCTGAAAACTGAAAGTCACATAGCTCTTCTATGGGAGTCTCATTGGCTTCTAGGCCTGTCTTCATAGGTCATAAAAACCCTTTGTTTAAAGTGGCAAAAACGTATCACTTAAATAGAAATTACACTTACCTGGTAATTGATGTTCCTGGAGGAACTCCAGTTTAGTCCACACTTCTGGGTTGTGTACCTCCTCCTGCAGCTTGGAGACTGGGCATGTCCAAAAACATGACATCACTGGATGTAGTCTGCTGACATCTCCCTTCAGCCCCAGTGAACTATTGACAAAGCACACTTAAGGAGCAACAAATAAGTAGCCAACCACAAACAATAAATTGCATGCAAAAAACTGAACTCCACTATTACTATATACAAAAGAATTTGTCGTCTGGCCTCATTCCTCATGCCAGCTCCTTCCACCCCATCCAAAGTGCCAGATTAGCAAGGATAAGCAGAAGAAGTAGGGAAATAAACATACCTACTCATCATCATATCCCTTCTCCAACTGAACCTGAAATGCTACCGTACCATCCCGGGTGGGAATGAGGACTAAACTGGAGTTCCTCCAGGAACATCAATTACCAGGTAAGTGTAATTTCTATTTCCTTATCGTTCCTCCAGTTTAGTCCACACTTCTGTGATGTAACAGAGCAGTACTCATTGGGAGGGACCTTTCCAACCGGCTTGCAACACCGCCGACCCAAACACAGCATCCTTCGCTGATAAGACATTGAGACGGTAGTGCTTACTGAACGTGTGAAGAGACGACCAAGTAGCTGCCCTATAAATTTCCACGGGCGGAACCAAACTGTGCTCTGCCCATGAAGCCGCTTGCGCTCTAGTAGAATGCGCCCGTAACCCCGTCGGAACCTGTTACCCCGACAACAGATACGCCGAAGCAATCGCTTCTCTAATCCACCTAGAAATAGAAGCTTTCGCGGCTGCTTCGCCCTTACGGGAACCCCCGAACAAAACAAATAGACGGTCCAACTTACAATAGGACTCAGACACCTTTAAATACTGTTGAAGTACGCGCCGTACGTCCAGCTGACGAAGTCCCCGGTCCACCTTATCGCCCTCGAACGAACCGAGCACCGGCAATGTAACCATCTGATTTAAATGAAACGGAGAAACCACCTTAGGCAAAAAGGAAGGAACGGGCCGAAGAACCACCTTTTCCCTAGAAAAGGACAAAAACGGCGCTCTGCAAGATAACGCTTGTAACTCCGAAATCCGCCTTGCTGAACAAATGGCCACCAAAAATACTGTCTTCAGAGTCAAATCCTTCACTGACGCCCGCTGTAACGGTTCAAAAGGCTCCTTAGCCAGCGCTCCCAGAACCAAATTAAGATCCCACGGAGGCACCGCTACTCTACGAGAAGGGCACAGCCTGGAAACTGCCTTCAGGAACCGCAATACGTCCGCATGAGTGCCGAGCGCTACCCCTTGAATCTTGCCTCTATAGCAGGCCAGCACCGCCAACTGCACTCTCAAGGAACTGGCCGCCAGACCTTTCTCAAAGCCCTCCTTTAGAAAACTTAAGACAAGCGGCACAGACACCTTCGCTGCCCGCACCTGCCTCCTTGAGCACCAATCCTCGAAAATATGCCATATACGAACATACGCCAGAGAGGTAGACTGCTTTCGAGCTTTAAGTAACGTCGCGATAACTGCTCCAGAGTAACCTTTTTTCCTTAGCCTCGCCCTTTCAATGGCCAGACCGTAAGCGAGAATCGATCCACCTGAGGCATCCTCAGAGGCCCTTGAACCAACAGACTCTCCAAGGCCGGTAACCTCCATGGCTCCCCATCGAGAAGACGCATGAGATCGGCGTACCACCGGCATCTTGGCCAATCCGGAGCCACCAGCAACACTCTCCCCTGATGCGCCTCTATAAGGTGAACCACTCGGCCTATCAGCACCCATGGGGGAAACATGTAGAGAAGACCCAACACTGGCCACCTCTGTATCAGTGCGTTGATCCCCTCTGACATCCGCTCTCGCCGTCTGCTGAAAAAACGACTTACCTTCGCCAACTGAAACATCGCCATGAGGTCCATGATTGGTGGCCCCAATCTCTGCACCAATTGCGCAAACACTTCCGGATGCAACTCCCATTCCCCGGGATCCATGTGCACCCTGCTGAAGAAATCCGCCGTTACATTGTCCTTCCCAGCAATGTGTGCTGCCGAGATTGCAGACAGACGAGGTTCTACCCAAGAGAACAGCACCTCTGCTTCTTCTTACACTGCCGAACTTCCGGTACCGCCCTGCGAATTGATGTACGCCACCGTAGCAGAGTTGTCCGAGAGCACTCGCACCACTCAACCCCTTATCATTGGCTTGAATGCCCTAGCGCCAATGCCACCGCTCTGAGCTCTAACCAGTTGATGGACCAGGCGCTCTCCGGAACTGACCAGCGGCCTTGCACAAAGAGCTCTCTGCAATGGGCTCCCCAACCCGCGAGGCTTGCGTCCGTTAACACCGGTAACCACTCCGGTTGCTCCAGAGGCATCCCGACCGAGAACGAACTCGGACTCAGCCACCACTTCAGTGCCTGCTTGACCCCGAGAGGACAGGCTAGGCATCTGCTCAGCGAGTCGAACTGATGAGACCATCGGCGCAGCAGCGCCCGTTGCAACGGCCGCATATGAAACCTGGCCCAAGGCACCGCTTCCAACATTGCTGCCATCGTACCCAGCACCCTGAGATAACTCCATGCTGAAGGTGCCGGCATGGCTCTGAATTGACTTACCACCTGCCGGAGAATTTGGACACGACGATCCGGCAGAAAAACCGCACCCCATTGGCTGTCGAATTGCACCCCCAGATATTCAAGGACTTGGAACGGGTTCCGGCGACTCTTGGACGAATTGACCACCTAACCGAGTCCCTCCAAGAACTTCACGACTTTTTTCGTAACCTGTATACTTTCAGCCTTGGATTTTGCTCAAATCAACCAGTCGTCGAGATAGGGATGCACCAGAATACCTTCTTTTTGCAACGCTGCAGCTACCACCACCATGATCTTGGTGAAAGTGCGCGGCGCCATCGCCAGACCGAAGGGCAATGCCTGAAACTGATAGTGTCCCCACGGCAAAGCGAAACGCAGAAATTTCTGATGACCCACTCTGATCAGAATGTGCAAATACGCCTCCGTCAGATCGAGGGACGTCAAGAACTCCCCTTGATGCACCGCCACAATGACGGACCGTAAGGTTTCCATCCTGAAATGCGGCATCCGGAGACAACGGTTTACGCTTTTGAGATCCAATATAGGGCAAAGAGATCCTTCCTTCTTTGGAACCATGAAATATATGGAGTATCGACCCCTGCCATATTCTTCCTTGGGCACGGGGACGACAACTCCGATCTGCAATAGCTGATCTAAAGTGCCGCAAACTGCAAGGACCTTCTGAAGTCCCCTGCAGGGAGACATCACAAACGACTTGCGAACTGGCCTTGCAAACTCCAGCGCATAGCATTCGCGAATTATTTCCAACACCCATTGGTCGGTCATTATCTGGGGCCCAGGCAGGAAGAAAGCTCCGAAGATGACCTCCTATCAGCTGACTTCCTGCCTGGGCCCCCCTCACTTCACTGTGGCTTACGACTGGCTGCTGCAGCCGACGCGGCAAAGCCTCTACCGGTTCTTCGAAACCCCCAAAATCCCTGGGCCCGAGAAGGAAACCTTCCTCGTTGAAAACCACCCAAGCGAGAAGTCCTAAATCTTCTAAAATCTCTAAAAGGCCCCCTAAAGGCCGCCGAGGACTTTCCCTGCTTAGGCTTATTTTCCGGGAGCCTTCCCCCCTTGGACTCCCATAAGTCTTTCACGAGCTTATCGAGATCCTCTCCGAATAACAATCTCCTTTGAACAGAAGCTTACTAAGGTGTGCTTTGGACGAACCGTCTGCTGCCCAATTTCTTAACCACAAAGATCTGCGGGCGGCTATCAAAGAAGCCATACTATTAGCTAGAGCTCTGATCAAATCATAATGCACATCCGACAAATAGGCGGATCCCGACTCCAGACAATCAAGCTCCCGCAGACTCTCTTGTTCCAGCTGAGTAGACTGCCGCAGCCCTTGAGACCAGCGAAGACACGCTCTCGCCACCCAAGCGAGTGGAGGAGTGGCCTAGTGGTTGGGGCAAGGTACTTCAGGCCGGAAGGTCAGGGGTTCAAATCCCACTAGAGGACAGCAACCTTGGGCCGGAAGGACTGGGGTTTCTAGTCCCACAGGTGCTCCTTGTGGTCTTGGGCAAGCCACTTAACCCTCCATAGCCCATGTTCCCTGTAAAATAGTTATCTCCAAGTTATAATGCCCTGTTCAATGTAATTTCAGTTTGTTCAATGTAAACCGCACTGATGCAGAATAGCGCGGTATATAAGAGAATTAAAATAAAAATAAATAAATAATAATAATAATAAATAATAAGCACCGCACTTGGAAGCTTGTAACAACCTTTCTATCCTGCGCATCTTTTAAGGCCACGCTCCCTTCTACTGGAATAGTGGTCTTCTTGGTTACAGCCGATACCGCTGCGTCAACCCGTGGGGAACGAAACCTTTCCTTGTCCTTGTCCTCTAGGGGATACAACCTATTCATAATCTGACCACCTCTGAGGACGGCTTCTGGCTGATCCCACTCGTCCTGTATCATCCTATCAACCACCTTGTGAACGGAAAACACTATTTGGGTTTGCCTTACCGCCTGAATGATCAAGTCCTCTCCATTATCCTCCTCCACCGGTTGATCAGGGATCAGCTTCAGTGTTTGAAGAGATTCTGTGACAAGCGTTGTCAACTCATCCTTCTGGAATATTCGAATTATCTTGGCCTGATCTTCTGGCTCTGGGATTTCTCCTTCCTCCAATTCTTCTATTCCGGCTTCCAGATCCATCTCGTTTTCTTCCACCTCTTGCCATTCTACCTCAGAAGGCGAAAGCTCCCGTGGCCTGGATCGCTTTAAGGGCCTGGCAGAAGTAGTACCCGCTTCCGCCGTGCCTGAGTGTTGTAACATGGTAGACACCGGTAATGGTTCCGGCAGCTTACCTTGCCTCTGCAAACAAAATGCCTGATGCAGAAGTAAAACAAAATTCGAGCAGAAATCTCCGAGCTGATGCCCCGCGTCCGCAGCAGTAGGAGTCCCTGAAGGACCGGCCGTGAACTCTTGACCGGCTGCTGGATTAGAGCCCTGCGTGACTCTCCGTCTGCCTCAGCGGAGATAGACTGTAGTTCCTGCCCTACTTTCATTTCCATTTGCTGCTCCACGCTGGCAGAAGCCGCCGTACAGCCGCGGGAAATTCCAGAGTCTGCGATAGCGCCCCTATGGGACCCGCCGATGACACAAAGTGGACGGGAGGTCATCGTATACATTTCTGTCCCTCACTCTGATGCCCAGACAGAACACTCTGTCCTCAAGAATTCTAAGAAAAGCTATAAAACTATAAAATTTATGTAAATCTTTTTTTTTTTCCTGGAAAAGATCCTTAATCAGCCAGCAGCCTTAATTCACCAACGAGGCCCTCCGGCCTAAGGGACTGAAGTGAGAGATCTGATCAACACCTTAACCAACCTACAAAAAAATAGCAACTCCCCCCGCTAATTCAAACAGCCACAAATGCCAGAAAACCAAAGTAAACAAAAAACTAAACAAAGGGGGAGAGAGGGATAGGTTGAAAACCCCCCCTAGTATGAGCCTCGACTCAGCGGCACGCCAGGCGGCAAACATGCTGCCAAAATGGCCGCCGCTGACTGAGACTAGAAAAAGGTGCAAAAAACCCTGCCGAGACACCCTGTCTCTTTTCCATCTGCGCCCATTGCCTGCTCCCCCTACCACGTACCTGCTTGCTGGTCCGACTGCCGGCGTTCCCCTGCTGCCATGATGCTGATGTCCTTGCCGCCGCGCTCAGCCACACAGTGTGCAGAGCGCCGTCGGACGAGCAGCTGTCTGCACCAAATTAGAGCGCTCGCAGGGTCCCGGCTGACAGAAACGCTGGAGACCCGCTGCTGCTTTCTCTACACAGAGCTCTCTCCCATATGCACAAGGGAGAGAGATCTGCGCCGGACAGAAATATTCAGCTTAGCCCAGTTGTATGTGGAGGCAGGAACCGGCACAAGTAATGATGGCAGGCTTTTTTTTTTTTTTTTTAAAGCTACAGCCCCAAAGTAAAGAAAAGGCAAATTGTAAGTTCCAAATCAAAAACAAACTCTCTACTCTATCCTAACAGCTCCTTATCTGCTCCTCTAGTGAGCCCAGACCCTAGGCTCACTACGGCCTCCTGCTGCATGGAGACTGGACACACTGGGGCTGATGGGAGATGTCAGCAGACTACATCCAGTGATATCACGTTTTTGGACATGTCCAGTCTCCAAGCTGCAGGAGGAGGTACACAACCCAGAAGTGTGGACTAAACTGGAGGAACGATAAGGAACTAGCATTTCTTTAATTGCTTCAGTTACTATAATCATATGTATTTTTATAACAATGGATGATGGGCCTACCTGTCACTGGTCAAGGGGTGTCTCCATAGATTTTGGAGGGAAAAATAAAGGGCCCAGTCTTAAAGGGCTTAAGGTCTTCCTCCATAGGAGTCCAATGGGGGAGGAGTGTCAGGCCCAGCCTGTAAGCTAGCTAGGTTTAACATCCAAGTGCTGAAGAGAAAGAGAAGTGGAAAAAACTTGAAGGAGCAGCCAAAAGTAAAATAACTAAAACAGAAGATACTAAAACCAAGGTTAGTGGTATCAGAAGGTCCATTTGCCTAGAAACTGTTTTTCCTTGGTAAGATGAGCAGAACCAACAAGGTGCAACCCATCTCTACCACCAGGTGTCCCAGAACTGGGGTGCCAGGGACTGGTCACCGAAGTGCATTCCAAACAACCCATTCTAGATGGATTTTGAGTTTTCTGTAGTTTTGAATAGTTCCCCAATTTGCTCTCTTGAGGAAGAAAGTAAAGTTTCCCGCTTTGGGATATTTCCAGTTAGGAGAAATGTGTGAAGGAATTTTGGATTTTGGTATATATTTTCCAGAGCACAAAACATTGACTGCATCCACTTAAGGCACAAAAGACTGGAGTTTTGTACTCCTTGCAGTATTTTACAGATATGTCTGAAGGAGTCTGAGGTGCCCAGTCGTGGATCTACGAGAAAAGAGGAGGAATCCAGAGGAGCTATGTCATGTCTCAGCAGTGGCAGAAAGTCATAATATGGGTTTTCAAGCAACTATTTTTAAAGGGCTCCTAGAGTGGGAGAAGTCCACTTCAGAAGATAAGGGGTTGCTTGAGCAGAATTTACACCACTGTGTCTCAGGACTTGAACTGCTGAGTCTTCGGGACTTTAATTTATGTCACTTCCTTGATTTTCCTATTAATTTTAGCATGTTTTGAATGCTACATTCTTAATTTTTAGAGACTGCTAAGAAAGGTATTTTACCTTCAGCATCTAAGTGTCTTTTTCACTTCAGCTTAGATGTTGAGGTTTTACCTTCCCCATTTCATCAGGACCCTTACTTTTAATGCACTTTTTTTGTTACCATTTTTCCCCCTTTCCTTTTATTTAGTGCCTCCAGGGCTATCCTCACTTCCTCTGGTGAGACATGTGGCTGTATATTAAACCAGCAATAAAATTATACATCAGCAATTCCTTTATTTGCTATAATTGTCCTGTTATATTTTGTGTTCATCTGTAACTATTTGTTAATGATAATAAAGAAGTAGATTGTTACTGTTTTGCTAACATACAAATATTTATCTAAAGATAGATAATTCAAAGCAAAGAAGACTCTCAATAAGAGTATTGTAATTATATTTTAGCCTCTCTATCATTGGGACATAAAATCATTCAGTAAAGGAAAAAGATTATCAGTAAGTTGATTCTCTCAGAAATGCATTCCCTTTCTCATTTTTTAAACACAATCTTCAACCTACACAGCAATGTTAAAATTTCAATAGCGTGAGGCCAGCCCTGAGTTGGATTCTCAGGTCAGAGTCTTCCTCCCTGGGCCGGCCAACTTGAGGTAGCTGTTAAAGCAGTATTCACAATCCATGCCAAGGAGGAGTCTCTGCCACTGCTCAATTGGAGTATGGAGGAAGAGTCACAGCTTGTGGTCCATGATTAAGGACTGATATCCAGGAAGGTGATGTAAAAATAGAAAAAAAGCCCTGGATAGCTGTGGATGAAAGCTTAGGGCGAATATTCATCGGCAGTGGCTAGCCCCAGAAAAGCAACCAGCCGACACTGCTGAACTTAAAACCCAGATATTCAACGTTGGGACCATATCCGGCAACTGTCATTAAATATCTGGGTTGGTAAGATAGCATGCAAGCTAACCAAGCAGCAGTGATATTCAGTCACTGCCCAGTTAGCTTTTGCAGCAAATGTTAGGCCAGTTTGTAAGGTGCCTAACTTTCACTGCTTAGGGATAAATGGGCAGCATATTGCTGTTGTCTGTTTATCCCCAGGTGCCACCTACATTCCGTCCCTGGAATGTCTCGATGCTACCATCAAGGCATCCAATGGCAGCACCCACAGACATTCAGCAGCACTAACTATGTTACTACCGCTGAATATCCCGATCGCAGCTATTAACATGGTTAGCAGGTCTGCTAACCATGTCAATGAATATCAGGCACTTAGTGCGCAGTAACCCAATACAGGCTTGTTCTGACTGGGATGTAAGCAGGTAACACCTCCTTGATCCAATCCCCAAAAGAAAAACATTAAACTAAAAACTTCAGTGGTGCAAGTAACACTTGCGGATTTGGAAAAGTTTAACATGCTTCTTCAGCTTTGGTTTTACTAGCTAAATGGTGGTTACCAAGGTCTAGAAGCAAAGTAGTATCTTACATACAGATTCAGAAAACTTTATTGGCACAACAATCTTTATGTGTGTTGTGAAAGCACCACACACATTTAGCTGTTAAGGTAAAAAAATATAATAGGAGATCATTTATAAGACAGTAGCAATACAAGTAAGATACATGCATAACTAGGCAAATCAAGATTATAATCCAAGGTAACAATCTACATATTGCTCTAAGCACATAAATCATAGTATCATAAATTTTTATTTTTTTTTATTTATTTGGCTTTTCTTTTATACCCCTTCCTGAGATCAAGGGTGGTTTACAATTGAACAATATTACAGAGAACAAGGTGTTTTTTTTTAAATTTTTTATTTATAAGTTTAATAAATCTCAAACATCCACATGTTATCCATGAATGAAATAGAAAAAATGGAAAAACAAACCACCAAAAAATACACAGGGAAATAAAAAACCATCACATACTCATCTTTCCCTTCTTAGACCCCAAAATTAAGGAAATAGGGGAGTACTAGGGAATATACAATATAATGACACAGAAATCCTAGCCATTAAACACAAATAATCACAGGCGAATGGGAGACTCATACGTCAGCTGTATGAGAAGGTACAACAACCTCAATATCGCTTACTTCCCTAAGTTCCAAGAACGCTAACAACTGCTTAGGCTCGAAAAACAAATACATCTTTTGTTTAAAATTAACATAGCACAGAGAACAAGGTTTTAACAGTATATTCAATAAATAACTTAACTATATACATACAACTGTGAACATGAACTATTTACATTGGGTGAGGTACTTCTACTTCATAAAACATTGGATGGATGTTATGAGGAGGGTTGAAGTTGTGATGGTTCAATGGGGGAAGTAGTGTCTCTTGTATTGTCTCCAAAGTGTTGAATGAAGAGGAAGGTTTTTAGCTCCTTCCTGAATGTGTTCAGGTCTTTTATGGCACGTAAGGAGGCTGGGAGGGCATTCCATAGTGAAGGTGCCGCATGGGAATAGGCACGGTTGCTTGTAGATTGTTTGGTCTTTCTAAATGTAAGAGGGATTACAAGTGTGTTTTGTAAATGTTCTCTTCTAGATCTTATATTCGTGGCAAGAGTAATTAAAGTTGAGAGGTATGATAAAGCAAGGTTATTTGCAAGTTTGAAGGTTGTCATGATCATTTGATATTTTACGCTGCTTATTATTGGTAACCAGTAGAGGTCATATAGTAAAGGTGTTATATGCTCTGATAGGCGTGCTTTGCAGATGATTCTGGCAGTTACATTTTGTGTGATTTGTAGTTGATACAAATGTTTTTTGTATCAGTGCTATGGTAGTGCCTGGACTACAGAGGCATATTATGTTCTGATAGAAGCTATATAAAAAAATAGACCTAAGTAGGTTCTGAATTAAAAAGTTAGGGACCAATGAGCTTTGAATTGGTAGTATTGAAGTTCATTTTACTTGGTAGCATAGCAAAGGCAATAGTCAGGACACAAACACCCTTGATAACATCAAAATAAATTGAGAGCAGTTATATACAAACTCATAAAAAAATGATACTGATAGCACAACAGCCAAGAAAACTATGGTGGTCGTTTTAAAAGTCTTAGTTGTGATTTGGACGTCCAAAACATGCATGCAGATGTTGAAATCATGGATACATCCCTGGAACCATTTTACAAATGGCTTTTAAAGATGTCTTTGATATGGGGATGACCAAGTAAGCTAGGGGTATGGCAGAGGCATACCTTAGGTGGTGAAACAGACTTAGACATTCCTGCTCAATTTCAAAAAACTCGGGGACGTCTGTGACTCCAAGTCCTACTCCAGGCACAGAAAGGCATCGGAAAAGTGCTGGTTTTGGCTATAAAATATCTGAAGTGTGTAGAGAAGAGGACTTACAATCTAAGTTTGCATCCAAGGTTATGGAATGTTAAATTACTTGCCCAAGATCACAAGGAGCAGCAGCAGAGGGATTCAAACCCTGGCTTCCCTGATCCTAGCCCACTACTCTATTAGGCTATTCTTAGATGTCCCTCAGACTTGAATACTATTTCGAGGATGTCTATGTAGACACACCTGCAGACATCCATATTGGGCATGTTCATGTTTGTGGAATTGTACCTGAACTTGGACATGCCTGCTCCCCCCCCCCCCCCACACCCAAGACATTCTTGCTTGGACGTCTCAGATTGTACTTGGAAGACATTTGTAAAATGTATCTTTAAACCTTCAGTATCCTTAGTTTGGTGGTTGGCTCCTAGGCTGCCAGCATGCTTTCTCAAGTAATATCTCAATCTTGGTGATATAGTAATTTCTCTAACAATTTCTGTTTTATTTATTTATTTATTCTGAGAGCTTGCTATAACACTGGCAAGCCAATGGCTATCGCAGCAGTTTACATTTCAGTTATCTAGTATTAGAAAGCCACAGGCCTTTCTCCTTTGCCCATTTTCCCTGTTCTATTCCCAAAAGCAAGACTAGGTGATAAACAAGAACCTTGTTAGCCGCAATGGCTGAAAGAAAGCATCTTACGAGACTTTTTTCCTTTGGATGGAAAGGGCCAAAGCAACTGCTTTTTCGACCTCTCTCATTTTAAGCACGTTCCCACAGTAGAGTATTACAGCTCTGCCAGATTCAAAGGAGAGCAATTTCAGACATGGATCTGCTTCACTACAGCAAGCAGCATGCATTTGTTAGCCTTTGTCATTTCTAGCTGGTTTTCATTAAGTAATAATCCCACTTATGGAAAATGTGATTGCCATTTATGAGGATAAATATAATGGGAGGAAGGACAATTAATTGAAACATAAGCCAATCAGTCACTGACAATAGAACTCTAATGCTCACAAATCTGTGGCTATATTGATCATTTTTTCTAAAACTCTCAGTTAACTTTAGCTGACTTCTTTATTCATGTTGGCTACCAAAAAAACAAAAAGCTGTTAGGGTTCTCATGTGCTGCAGAATATAGTCACTTTCAAATTTCTAATACATTCAGAATAAGGCAAAGATGAAATTTATGATGACATTTATTAAGCTGAAGCAATTTTTCATAAAACTGACCTAGCCAAATGATTTGAAACAGATTGTTAAAAGGTCCAGGTCTTGTGTCTATGGCTACTGTTAGATACATAGTACTATATGCAAATCAATCAGTGGGAACAATTATCTGTGTTGCTAAGTCACTGCTTTATAGCAGACAAGCAAAATCAAATAGAGGATAAGGAGACTTGTTAGATTTGTTGGATGATTTGGTAATTGTGAAGAATCAATTTTAGTGTAAAGATTTTCAGCAGTAAATAAATGACAGAAAGCGAGGTCTGTAAGCTGTATTGCTGTGAAGGTGGTGGCTGAATGCTTGTGCATTAAAGCTTAGGAAAATTATATCTGATCACCTGCCTAATGGAATCACAGTTCTAGACGCTTTCTTTGTCTACTTCAGCAACTGGCCATATGACTAGCAAGACACAGAAGGATTTTTACTACTCCATCTCTTGACCACAGGAGGTCACTGGAGTACCTACCTTATATACAAAACCACATATTATACAAAAATGATAAAATAGTGAAAACCATATATGACTCCCCCCTCAGGAGAGCAGGTAGAATGAAGTAATAAAAGAAGCCTTGCAGAAAAGACTAAGCTGATAGAACAAAGGGAAAAAATACCCCTTTCTGATTCCAGAAGGCACACAGGGGTCGATGCAGAAGGTACTTGTGTGCATGTGGTGGAATGCTA
Source organism: Ichthyophis bannanicus (assembly GCA_033557465.1). Taxonomy (NCBI): domain Eukaryota; kingdom Metazoa; phylum Chordata; class Amphibia; order Gymnophiona; family Ichthyophiidae; genus Ichthyophis; species Ichthyophis bannanicus. The sequence continues at coordinate 87,630,683 of CM066043.1, forward strand.
TGTGGTGCATAAGAGCTACATCATTTTGCTCAGAATCATATTGCTGGTCTTTGAACACCAATATTATTTTGGGTAGAATGATTGCTCCTATGCGTCACATAGTATTCTAGCACATTGTTCTAGCATGCTCTCCCTGCCATTATTTTTTGTAAAGCCCAAAAAATGCTGTGGGGGTTGTCTGCTCAAGAAAGAGGCATGCTGTACATTCCTCCTCAGCACTGACAGCAGATCTCTTGATCAAGCCCTAAATCTCCTTCAGCTTGGCATTACAGTCCCAGAGCTGAGTTCAGCCTGCTTCTCTTCTGTGCACTTCTCTGCATCTGCTTGGCATAGCTAATTGCTTAATTATCATCTATTTAGCATGGATTTAAATGGGCTGTATGATGCCATTAGCATTGGCATCTGTGCAGTGATTAGGTTTGCAGTAAATCCCTTTCTGTATAAGGTGATCCACACCACCACAGAAAATTGTGCCTAAATGCTGCAGAGATGCCTGTGCTAGCAGCAGCATACTTTTCTGCATCAGCCTCATATTAATTTATTTAACATTTTTTATATACCGTCTTTCTGCGATTCAAGACGGTTTACATAGAACATGAAGTAACAGTGTTGATACAGCTATTTTACAGAGAACATCAACTATGTGGTTACAACGGTGAAACAATGTCAGTGGAACTACTTACATATTTACAGTGAGAAGTGGTTGGAAAAAGGGACATGGGAGGGGCGAGGAATGAGGGGAGGGTCAAGGGGGAGGAAGAGCTGGAAATTGGTTTTAGTAAATTAGGAGGGCTAAGGATTAGGGAGGTAAGGCAAAGTATTCCCGAAAGAGGAAGGTTTTGAGCCTTTTGAGGAATTCGGTGTAGTCAGAGTATGCTTTTAGGTCTGGTGGAAGGGGGTTCCATACGGAGGGGGCAAAGAGGGAGAAGGCTCGGTTACATGTGGATTGTTTGCTCTTTTTCTTCTGCGAGGGTATGTTTAGGATGTTAGCAGTGTTTGGTCTACGTGATCTGGTGCAGTTTGGTTTAGAGAGGAAGGAGAGTAGACAGGGGGCGGATTCATTGTGTATTACTTTGTGTATTAGTGTGATGGTTTTGAATTTTATTTTGGCCTGCATAGGTAGCCAGTGGAGGTTGTAGAGGACAGGGGTCATGTAGGCTTGTCTGGGTGTGTTGGTTATTAGGTGCGCTATTGCATTCTGAGCCATTTGGAGGGGGTGGATGTTATGTTTTGGGAGACCATGATATATGAGATTGCAATAGTCGAGGGTCAGAGTGGTTAAGGCTTGGCAAATGGTTCGGAAGGAGTCAGGATTTAGTAAGGGGCAGAGATTTCTCAGGGTTATTTTTGTGTAGACAGCATTCATTGTTCTTTTTATCTGTTCCTGGAAGGTAAGGTTTTGGTCAATTATTAAGCCTAGGTATTTGACTTGGTTCTTTACAGCGATGGTGTAATCTCCGAGGACAACTTATGTTGGAGGAACAAAAGATGAGATGGAGAGCTACTATTTTTGTTCAATTAATTATAAGGTTGTGCGCCGGTGGAACCAGTGTCTTTTCTTGGAGAAGCAGTTGCTGATGTTGGTGAAGTTTGGCATTGTAATACTGAAGGGGGTGAAGAAAGCGTAGTTACTCACCTGTAACAGGTGATCTCTGGGAACAGCAGGAATAAGTCTTCACATATGGGTATCGTTGGTACCGACGGAGCCCGCGCGGGAACGCTCCCCAGCGTCCAATAGGAACGTTTTTGGGAGCGTGCATCCACGCATATCTACCTCCCTCTCTTCAGTTGAGTTTAAAGCTGAGACCGAAGGAGAGAAGTAGATAAAAATAGAGAAAGAGAGAGAGAAAGACAACTCCTAGGGGAGGCGGGTGGGTTGTGAAGACTTATTCCTGCTGTTCCCGGAGATCACCTGTTACAGGTGAGTAACTACACTATCTCCAGGAACAAGCAGGAATGAGTCTTCACATATGGGGACTCCCGAGCTGAAAGATGCCTAGGGAAGACCCAGCATGTAGCAAATCTATGTAGATGGGCCATGCTTCCCCCAGGGACCTCAGGCATCCAAATGGATGGAGGGCAGGAGTTGAACTATGAGTGGAAAAGGTGTTGTAGAACAGCTTGACCAAACAAGGCATCCCGGCGGGAGTTCTTGTCTAGACAATAATGGGCAGTGAAAGTATGTACTGAGGCCCAAGTTGCTGCTTTGCAGATTTCATCAATAGCCACAAAACGAAGGTTAGCTGTTGAGGCTGCCATGGCTCTGACATTATGAGCTGTGACATGGCCTTCAAGAGGTATTCCTTTACTTTGATATGTATAGGAAATACAATCTGCAATCCATTTAGAGAGGGTTCTTTTAGTGACAGGAAGTCCTAAATGGCTAGAGTCAAAAGCCACAAAAAGCTGAGAAGACTTTCTGTGAGGTTGGGTCCTTTGGAGATAAAAAGCTAGAGCTCTTTTACAGTCCAAAGTATGAAGTTTCCTTTCCGCAGAGGAGGAATGAGGCCTGGGAAAGAAAACGGGAAGATAAACTGACTGGTTTAGATGAAAAGGTGAAACCACCTTTGGAAGAAAATGAGGATGGGTCCTAAGAACCACCTTATCGTGATGAAACCTTGTATAAGGCGTATCAGCCATTAAAACCTGAAGTTCACTAATGCGTCTAGCAGAAGTGATGGCAATCAGGAAAACAACTTTCCATGAAAGAAACTTTAGATCCGAAGTAGCCAAAGGCTCAAAAGGTGGCTCCATGAGCACACCTAGAACAAGGTTAAGATCCCTTGCCACCGGAGGTGGTTTAATGGGAGGTTTTGTTAGAAGAAGTCCTCTCATAAATCTAGAAATAAGTGGATGAGAGGAAATTGGTTGCCATCTAAGAGCTTATGAGACGCAGCAATAGCACTAAGATGGACTCTAACAGAATTGGTCTGAAGACCAGAAGCCGACAAATGAAGGAGATACTCTAGAAGAGAGTCTACTGGTACCAAAGAGGGATTAAGTCCTCTCTGATTACACCAGGAAGAAAACCTTTTCCATTTAAAAGCGTAAGAACGTCTTGTGGAAGGTTTCCTGGAGGCCAGAAGAATGTCCTTCACTTGTTGAGACAGGTCTAGATCTTGAAAGTCTAGGCCTTGAGTAACCAGGCCTTGAGATGTAGGGACTGGGGACTGGGGTGCAATAGAGATCCATTGTCCTGGGACAGAAGATCTGGAGCACTCCCTAACTCCAGAGGGGTGGCTTGAGAGAGTTGCAAGAGAAGAGGATACCATGTTTGCCTCGGCCAGGAAGGCGCTATGAGTATCATGCGTCCCTTGTCCCTCTGGAGCAGGGGTCCTCAAACATTTTAAACAGGGGACCAGTTCACTGTCCCTCAGACCGTTGGAAGGCCGGACTATAGTTTAAAATAAAACTATGAACAAATTCCTATGCACACTGCACATATCTTATTTTGAAGTAAAAAAACATTTAGAAACAGGAAGACAATAATTAAACTGGGAACCCTAAAAAGCCAAACTTGGAATGTACAACAACAATGTAGAAATAAAACTATAAATTAATTTCCTCTTGTACTAAACAAAGCACAGACGTTAATGATGCACATTTCCCAGAGCTGTCATATTCAAGTTAATAAATTCAAAATAAGGAGATATCTTTGTACCTTTTGTGCATTTTTTTTTCAGTTGCAATTTCTCCAGACACTTACTTTCTTCTGGTTTCTTTGTGTCTTCTGCTAACTCTCCATCGTCTGCTGTCCATTTGTCCTTTCTTCTCTCTTCTAGTTTTTTTCCATTCTCTTACATCTGCTTTAACATACAGTCAAACCTCGGTTTTCGTATGCCCTGGTTTTCGTACGATTCGGTTTTCGTTGACTTTTTTCATCAAGATTTTGTTCCGGTTTTCGTACGTTGTCTCGGTTTTCGTACAGTTGAAAATGGAGCACCATCTTATTTTTATTTTTTATTTAACAGTATTTCTAAACCGCCTTATCTTAATAATCAAGGTGGTATCACAGCAAACAATCAGGTGAAGTGAGAGTGTTATACATGCAGTGGGGGGAAATTGAATGTGTGTCGTGTTGTGTTAGATTGGTATGATCTATTTACAGAGTGGGCTATATACAGTGGTGCAAAAACAAATTCCATGCATACGTTGGTTAGGCGAGATCAGGTGCTGTTGTTCATTCTCTGAAGTCATGTAATGTGTCCATAGTGTTCTATGAACAGTATGGTTTTCAGCTGTTTTCTGAAGTCTTTTAGGTCTGTGGTGGCCCTCAAGTCGTCTGGGAGTTTGTTCCATATTGTTGGAGCGGCCATTGAGAGTGCTCTGTCTGTTGTGTCCTTGCGTGTGTGTTTGTATTCACTGGGGGTGCTGACTCTGTTGTGGGTTTGTTTTCTTCTGGGACGCGTACTGGTGTCTGATTGTATGAGGGTGTGTAGGCTGTTGGCTGATGTGTGGTGTTTGATCTTGAATATGTTTATGATAGTTTTGTATTTGATGCGTGCACCGATTGGAAGCCAGTGTAAGTCTTTTAAGGTGGGTGTGATGTGCTCCTGTCTTGCCGTTCCTGTTATGATTCGTGCAGCAGTGTTTTGTGCTAGTTGTAGAGGTTTGAGGGCTTGTTTCGGTAGGCCAAGGTATATCGGATTGCAGAAGTCCAGAAGTGGGGTTATCAGTGCTTGACAGACGGTACGGAAGTGTTCCGGGGCCAGGAGCGGCTTTAGTCTCCTGATGATTCGCATCTTGTAGTAGGCTTTTTGGATTGTTTTGTCTATGTGTGGTTTGAGATTGAGTTTATTGTCCAGAGTAACTCCGAGGTATCTCACTTCTGATCTTATTGGTATAGTGGTGCTTTGTATTTTTAAATTTGGTGGGTGTTTGAAGCCTTGGTTCCGGGTGATGATTAGGGCTTCGGTCTTGTTGTAGTTTATTGCTAGGTTGTTGTTTTGACACCAACTCTCCATTTGGATGAGGCAGTCTGTTATCTTAGAGAAGTCCGGGTTGTTGATTGAAATCGGGGTGTATATCATTATGTCGTCTGCATATATTGTGTATTGAATGTTGTTCTTCTTCATGATGTTGCAAATTGGTTGTATGTAGATGTTAAACAGGAGAGCTGAGAGTGCGGATCCTTGAGGTACTCCTTGTTGGACGTTTATGGGTCGGGAGGTGTTGTGTCCTGACTTGACCTGTAGCTGTCTTTCGGTTAGGTACGAGCGGAACCACTTCAATGTGATACTGTGTATACCAGTGTTCTTTAGTCTTTCTAGGAGGGTGTTGTGGTCCACTGTGTCGAAGGCTGATGAGATGTCGATGAATATCATTATGATTCCATTCATGGTGTTGTCGATTATTCTTAGGATGCTGTCGAAGAGGTAGATCAGTAGTGTTTCGACTCCATGGTTGGGACGAAATCCGTGTTGGTTGTCATCGAGTGTTTCCTGTTTGTCGATGTGTTCCTGAAGTTGTAGTTGGACTGTTTTTTCGATGATTTTTGCAAGGAAGGGTATGCTGGAGATCGGTCGATATGCTGCTGGATCTTTTTTGTCGAGATTTGTTTTCTTTATGATTGGTCTTACTGAAGCAAGCTTTAGTTGCTTTGGCATGAGTCCTTGAGTGAGTGAGTTATGTATTATTTTATGTATGGTGGGGATGAAGCAGGATTTGGTGGCTTTCACCCATGACACTGGGCACGGGTCTGTTGGGGCAGTGCTTGTGGCCAGAAGTGGGATTTTCTTTATTTTGATTTTCTTGCTGATTGACTGTCTTCCATATTTATTGGCGCTTCTCTTTTACAAGGCAGGCTGGAGCCCCGATTGTGCAGACGGCCAAGATGGCTGTTCCCGCCTCCGCTTCTGGTGGTGATTGCTCGATCCCTGGAGGGGAGAGCAGCTGGAGCTGTCTGGAGTGTGTCCCTCTCCCAGCGCCCGATGGCGCTTCTCTTTTACAAGGCAGGCTGGAGCCCCAATTGGGCAGCCGGCCAAGATGGCTGTTCCCGCCTCCGCTTCTGGTGGTGATTGCTCGATCCCCGGAGGGGAGAGCAGCTGGAGCTGGCTGGAGTGTGTCCCTCTCCCAGCGCCCGATGGCGCTTCTCTTTTACAAGGCAGGCTGGAGCCCCAATTGGGCAGCCGGCCAAGATGGCTGTTCCCGCTTCCGCTGCTGGTGGTGATTGCTCGATCACCGGAGGGGAGAGCAGCTGGAGCTGGCTGGAGTGCGTCCCATATGCCAACAAAAGTCTTCAATAAAGGTAAAAGTGATGTTACATGCTCATTTATCCATTTCATTAGTCATTTATATGTATTTCTCATTGTTTTCTGTATGTAAAAATATAGTTATTCTCTATAAAATGTATTTTTTGTCAATATTTTTGGGTGTCTGGAACGGATTAATTGAATTTACATTATTTCTTATGGGAAATCTTGCTTCGGTTTTAGTCCGTTTCGGTTTTAGTCAGACTTTTTTGAACGGATTAATCATGAAAACCGAGGTTTGACTGTACTAATCTTTCTCCTTTTGCTCTTTCCTCATTCCTTTTTCATCCACTCAAATTTTACCCCTCCATCCTCAATCCCTACTTACTCTCCCAATACCCGGCCAATTGTAGATTTTTCTTCCCTCCCACACAAAATATTTTCCCCCTCTCCATTTCACTCTCCCAGCCCCATCCCATGCTAATCTCCCCCAACATCAGCTCCCTTCTAGTTCCAGCCCCACCCAGTATCTGCTCCCTTCTAGTCCCCGCATCAGCCCATTTCCAGTCCTAGCCCCCCCATCAGCCCATTTCCAGTCCTAGCTCCCCCATCCATTTCCAGTCCTATCCGAGTCCCTCCATCAGCTCATTTCCAATAACAGCCTACCATCAGCCCATTTCTAGTCCTTTCCTAGCCCCACCATCAGCCCATGTCAAATCCTAGCTCCCCTCCACTCAGCCCATTTCCAATCCAAGCCCCCATGAGCCTACTTCCAGTTCCAGCCCCTTCATGAGTCCATTTCAATTCAAGCCCCCACCACAGCCCATTTCCAATCTTAGCTCCAACACCCCATTCCCAGTCCTATCCTAGCCCCTTCATCAGCCCATTTCCTGTCCTAGCTCCCTCCCCTCACAGCCCATTTCCATTCCAATCCCCCTCCCCATCAGCTATTTGCAGTTCAAGCCCCCTTCCACTCAGCCCATTTCCATTCCAAGCCCCCTCCCCATCAGCTATTTGCAGTTCAAGGACCCCCTACCCCTCAGCCCATTTCCATTCCAAGCCCCCGTCCCCATCAGCTATTTGCAGTTCAAGCCTTCCCTTCCACTCAGCCCATTTCCAGTCCTAGCAACCCCCCCAACCCATTACCAGTCCTAACCCCCCATCAGCCCACTTCCATTCCAAACCCCCGTCCCCATCAGCTATTTGCAGTTCAAGCCTTCCCTTCCACTCAGCCCATTACAGTCCTAGCCCCCCCATAGCCTATTACCAGTCCTAAACCCCCATCAGCCCACTCCAATCCTAATCCCATCAGCCCATTTCCAGTCCTAACCCCCATCACCCAATTTTCAGTTTAAGCCCCCCCATAGCCCATTACCAGTCCTAATCCCCATCAGCCCACTTCCAGCCCTAATCCCATCAGCCCATTTCCAGTCTTAGCCCCCCATAGTCCATTACCAGTCCTAACTCCCCCCATCACCCCATTTCCAGACTTAGCCCCCCCCATAGCCCATTCCCAGTCCTAAACCCCCCCCCCCCCCGCCTCTCCCCCCCAGCCTAGGGAAAATTTAAAATTAACAAAAGCTGTCTGCTGCTGGCCTGCCGCTGCCGCCGTGGCAGATTCGAGTGTCCCGCGGGGCCCCCCTGCCCGGCAGAGCCTGCCCTCCCTGCATCAGCTCCCTCTCCGCAGTCGAAACCGGTTTTCAGAGCGCAAAGGGAGAGTTTCTCCCTCGCGGCTCTGTTAAGCCCGCGGGCGCTGATGGGAAAGTTCCCATCAGCCCCTGTGGTCTTAACAGAGCCGCGAAAGGGAAACTCTCCCTTTGTGCTCTGAAAGCCGGTTTCGACTGTGGAGAGGGAGCTGATGCAGGGAGGGCAGGCTCTGCCAGGCAGGGGGGGCCCCGCGGGACATTGGAATCTGCCGCGGAGGCAGCGGCAGGCCGGCAGCAGACAGCTTTTTTTTAAAAAAATGTAAAATTTACTTTTAAAGCAAAAACACCCGGCGGGCCGGATAAATTTATTTTATTTATTTATTTTATTTAACACTTATTTATATACCGCATCTTCCAGCGATCAGTTGCGGTGTACAATTAACAACAGTTAACAAAGCAGAGTTTGTTTACATAGAACATTGAACATTATAACTTATTACATAGAACATCTTAACTTGCATAATTCAATGATTCAACAACTAATCAGGATATTTCAGCTATAACAGAGTGTGTAACAATTTAAACAGAAGTACTGTCTGTACCGCATTAGGCAGAACATACCAGTTGTAACTATATACAAATAGGAATATAAGGCATAGGAGTGTAGTGTTATTTATGTCAGTTTTGAATGTTATCCTTTATAGTAGGGTGTATTAGCTTGATATGGGTAGAGTCATATTTTAGCCTTTATCTAGATTGAGTGGAGGGTTTTCCAAGGTATTATAGTGTTTGTTAAATAGATACGTTTTCAATTTTTTTCTGAATTCCATTATCTCTGATAGTGATCGTAAGTCCTCTGGTAACGAGTTCCAGATGGTTGGAGCTATATGGGAAAAGGCTCTGTTATTTGTTAATTTGTGGGTTTTTATGAATTCTTTTGGAATCTTTAGTTTGTTTGATTGTCCTTTTCTAAGAGTGGGCTTAGATGGTTCTTTGCCTATTAGATTACATAATGTCTTCGGTGCCAAGTCGTTTAAGGCTTTGAATGTCGTTATTATTGTTTTGTATATTATCCTGCTTTGTATTGGTAACCAGTGAAGGGATGCTAATATCGGTGTTATATGTTGGAGGGAGTTTATTTGTAATATAACTCTATCGTTTGCATTTTGCGCAAGTTGGATTCTTCTGATGTTTTGTTTTGAGATGCCTATGAGTATTAAGTTGGCGAAATCGAAGTGGGGAGTTATGGTAGCCTGAGTTATATTAATGAAATCTTGTATAAATACAAGGGGGCGTAATTGTTTGAGGATTTTGAGTTTGAAGTAGATTTTCTTTATGGTATTTCTGATATGGGTTTCCATTGTAAGGTGTGTGTCTAAGATGACACCTAGATATCTTATTTCATTTTTTATTTTAATTTCTTGGTTTTGTAGTGTTATGTGGGTTGGGGGCATATATGATTGGTTTTTTGTTACGATTAATACTTCGGTTTTAGCATGGTTTATGTGGAGGTTTTGGGTTTTTAGCCAGATTGTAATTTCATTGTAACACTCTGATAGAAGTTGGATCGGTAGGTTAGGAATTGTGAAAGGTATGTACATCATAATATCATCCGCATAAAGGTGATATTGTACTCCAAATTTTTTAAAGATGTTGCAGACCGGCTTTATATAAATATTGAAAAGTAAGGCTGAAAGCGCTGAACCTTGTGGTAAACCTATTCTTGTTTGTATGTGTTTGATGTTTGATTACCTATTCTTACATTTTGTGTTCTGTTATTTAAATATGAGGTGAACCATTTATGTACAGTAGAGTTTATGCCTATCTGTCTTAGGTTGTTGAGCATTATTGAGTGATGCACGCTATCAAAAGCTGCTGAGATGTCGATGAAAAGGAGGATGAACGCTTGGTTATGATTGTCAATTCCTTTTAGGAGTGTATCTATTAATACTGTTAGAAGTGTTTCTACTCCGTGGCGGGGTCGGAATCCATATTGTTGATCGTCAAATGTCCTCGGCGGGCCGCATGTGGCCCGCAGGCCGTAGTTTGAGGACTCCTGCTCTGGAGTTTGAATAAGGTTTTGGGGATTAGAGGGATTGGTGGAAATGCATATAGGTAATCCTGACCCCAGTGAAGCAGGAATGCATCCCTGGCTTGACAGTTCTGTGCTGAAAGTCTGGAACAAAACCGGGGAAGTTTGGCATTCTGTGGATTTGCAAAGAGGTCTATGTCTGGTGTTCCCCAGACACGAAAAACTCGAGCAAGATGATAACAGTGGAGTGACCACTCATGTGGCAGGGGTACTCGACTGAGTCTGTCTGCCCAAACGTTTTGAACGCCTGGAAGATAGACTGCCCGCAGATGAATCCGATGCTCTCTGGCAAAGGCCCATAGTTGCAGAGCTTCGTTGCATAGATGCAGAGAGCCTGTTCCGCCTTGTTTGTTGAGATAAAACATGGCTACTTGATTGTCTGTTTGCACCAGAACTGTTTTGTTTACGAGCTGGGTGCAAAAGACTTGAATAGCACTGGAGATGGCTCAGAGTTCTAGGAGGTTTATATGAAGAAGAGCCTCCTGTGAAGACCAAAGGCCCTGCGTTGATAGACTAAGTGGGCTCCCCAACCCATCTTGGAGGCATCTGTTGTGAGGATAGCCTGAGGTTGTGGCTGCTGGAAAGGAGCACCTATTAAAAGGTTTTCCAGAGATTGCCACCAACGGAGAGACAGAATCAGGCATGTGGTAACCCTGATCTTGTCTGAAAGGCTTCCTGAGGCCTGTGACCACTGGGAAGCCAAGGTCCACTGGGCCGCTCTCATGTGAAGACGAGCATAAGGTATTACATGGACGGTCGATGCCATGTGACCTAGTAGGCGAAGCATCTGTTGAGCAGTGAGGAAGGTCTGCAGCGCTGCTTGAGATGCTAGCTCGATGATTTGCAGACAGCACGGTTGGGGCAGGAAAGCCCTTGCAAGCTGTGTGTCCAAGCGAGCACCTATAAACTCGAGGATCTGAGATGGGGCGAGCTGAGACTCTGGACGATTTATGACCAATCCCAAATACTGGAGTATTTGTTTTGCTCGTAACAGAGCCTGATGAGCTTCTTGAGATGACTGTGCTCGGATGAGCCAATCGTCCAAGTAAGGGAAGACAAAAATCCCCAGGGTCCTCATGAATGCTGCTATTACTGATATGCATTTTGTGAAGACCCTTGGAGCCGAGGCCAGCCCAAAGGGAAGGACTCTGTACTGGAAATGTCTTCCCTGGACCAGGAACCGAAGGAATTTTCTGTGATCTACATGAATAAGGATATGCATGTAGGCGTCTTTTAAATCTAGAGAACATAGTCAATCTTGCCTGTGAAGGTATGGCAGAAGAGAGCCGAGGGAAAGCATTTTGAATTTCTCTCGGACTAGATATTTGTTCAGCTCTCTGAGATCTAGGATTGGTCTTAAACCCCCTGTTTTTTTTTGGAATGAGAAAATAGGGGGAATAAAACCCTGTACCTTGCTGGCTATCCATTGGGTTTTCACTTACAAGGCTCTGCCAAGAAATATGGAAGACAACATCATGGCCAACTGACTGGAAAAGATCTGTGTTTATACCAATACTAAAGAAAGGTGATCCAACTGACTGTGGAAATTATCGCACAATCGCTCTGATCCCACATGCCAGCAAGATTCTACTGAAGATTATTCAAAAGAGACTACAACCATACCTGGAACAAGAACTACCTGAAGTGCAAGCAGGGTTCAGGAAAGGGCGAGGAACGAGAGACATCATTGCAGATGTGAGATGGATCCTTGAAAAGACTAAAGAATACCAAAAGGATATTTATTTGTGCTTTATCGACTATAGCAAGGCTTTTGACTGTGTAAACTATGAGAAACTCTGGGCTACATTAAGAAGCATGGGTATACCAGAACACCTGATTGATCTTTTGCGCAATCTGTACATTGATCAAGAAGCAACAGTTCGAACAGAATAAGGAGAAACAGAATGGTTTAAAATAAGCAAAGGTGTAAGACAAGGCTGTATACTTTCCCCCTACCTGTTTAATTTAAATGCAGAACAAATCATCAGAGAAGCAGGATTGTATGAAGACAACAGAGGTGTGAAGATTGGTGGAAGACTCATCAACAACCTTCGCTATGCTGATGATACCACATTACTGGCTGAAAGTGAAGATGATCTGAAACATTTGCTTCTCACAATCAAAGAACATAGTCTCAAAACGGGCCTGCACCTTAATGTAAAGAAGACAAAGATCATGACAACTGGCATAATCAACAGGTTCATCATTGAAGGAGAAGAAATTGAAATTGTGAACAACTTTAACCTACTTGGATCAACTATCAATAAAGAAGCAACAAGCAGTCAAGAAATCAGATGATGCATTGCTCTTGGCAGAATGGCTATGAAAGACTAGATAAGATTCTCAAGAGCAGAGATGTCTCTCTCCATACAAAGATTTGACTTGTTCAAGCCATGGTATTTTCAATATCATATGGATGTGAAAGCTGGACAGTGAAAAAGACAGACAGGAAGAAAATTGATGCCTTTGAATTATGGTGCTGGCGGCGAATACTGTGTATACCATGGACTGCCCGAAGAACAAACCAGTCGGTACTAGAGGAGATCAAACCTAAGCTTTCTTTAGAAGTTCAGATGACAAGACTTCGACTTTCATACTTTGGACACATCATGCGAAGAGAGAGATCATTAGAGAAAGACATTATGCTTGGCAAGATAAAAGGTCAACGCAAAAGAGGAAGGCCAGCAATGAGATGGATCGATACAATAACAGCAGCTACGGATACCAGTCTGTCAACAATGAGCCGCCTAACTGAAGACCGAACACAATTTAGGATAGTTATCCAGAGGGTCGCCATGAGTCGACTCCGACTCGACGGCACTTAACAACAACAAATCTTGCTGGCATAAAGGAACCTCTTCTATAGCTCCTTGAGCTAGAAGAGTGGAGACTTCTTGTAGCAAGAGGTCTATGTGTAGAGGTTGAGAGTTGAACTGTTTTACCAGTGTGGGTGGTGGTAAGCTGAGGAAACGAAGCTTGTACCCCAGACTCACTATGGACAAAGTCCAGGCCTCTGATGTGATTTGTTGCCATCTGTTGGCAAAGTGGCAGATACGGCCCGGAATGTTTAGAGGTTCTGGGCCTAACACAGGAAGAATGAGTAAGTTCTCTGGACAAAAGTCAAAAACCCTGAGGAGGCTGAGTCTGCTGAGCCGGTTGGGGTTTGGGTTTTCTTTGTCTTATCTGTTGTTGCCCTTTTTGGGGAACATATGCCTATTGGGTGGAAGATGGATAGAACTTTTTCTTCTTAGAGAAAAAAGTTTTCTTAAAGGTCTTTTTCTTAGCTGGGTTAGCAGAAATCTTTGACAATCTATTCAAAGTGGCATTACACAGGTCTGCGACTAAAAAGCTGTTTGATTATTTTCATCTAATTTCCATGTATTTTGGTGTGCTGAAAACAAATAAAATATTGAAAAAACTCCTAGACGTCATGATTTGCCACAACATGCAAAAGTGTCTTAAAATTTATAATTTTTTTCAAATTACTATTAATTAATTCACATAAGTGCATTTAAGATATAAAATGCCAAAAAAACCTTAAAGGGGTTGTCCGAGTTATGTAAAAAAAAAATATAGCACTGTAAATCTGATGGTCAGCAATATATACATAAGCTAAGCAAGTTTTAAGTCCGTGCTTCTAATGGTAGAAGGGGTTAATCTTTCCTGAAGAATCCAGTGGGAGACACAGGGCAGATAGCAGCAGCTCCGGTCAGTGCAGGGGGGCATGGCCAGCACTGTGACTTCTCGTGTACAGACACAGAGCTGCTTTCTCCTGCATGCCACACTTGTGCACGAATCATCATCAGGTTCTTGGTTCTAGGCTGTTCACACTTTTTCATCGCAATTCGTGTTAGCTCGTCATTCTTCAACCATTAAGTTATGGCTCCGCGAAAGTGTATTAATTCACCAGACAGTTTCTGTTTCATCTGTGGTGAATATACAGTGTTGAAGCAACAGCAGAATATTACAGACTTTGTGAAAAAAGTATACTTTGGACTAAAAATTGGAGATCAAGATAAAGTCTGGGCGCCTCATAAAGTGTGCAAACAGTGTGTTGAGGACCTCTGAAACTGGTTCAAGGGTAAGAAAAAATCTTTCCATTATGGGATTCCTATGGTATGGCGAGAGCAAAAGAACCATAGTGATGACTGTTACTTTTGTTCATGCGATGTGAAAGGGTTTAATTCCAAATAGAAGCATTCCATTTCATACCCCAATCTTCACTCGGCAATTCGTCCCATACCCCATGGCACAGATATACCAATACCCAAGCCCCCTGCTACCTTGGAAGAGATACCTAGCTCCGATGAAGGTGAAGTCATACCTGAACCAGATGACGAATCAAATTTTGACTTTGAAGATGAAACAAGACCAAAATTGTTTTCTCAAGAGGAGATGAATGATTTGGTAAGAGACTTGAATCTTCCCAAAGATGCCACTGAGTTACTCGGATCAAGGCTGAAAAGCAGGAATTTATTGTTGCCAGGAGTGTCATCTTCATGGTTCAGACATCGTGAAAAGGAGTTCGTTCCTTACTTCGCCCAGGAAGACAAGTTGGTTTATTGCATCGATGTCGAAGGTCTGATGGGTCAATTTTATTTATTTATTTAATTTTTTTATTTTATTTATCTATATTTTTCTATACCGCCCCTTCCAGCGATCAAGGGCGGTTTACAAGGAACATTTTAACAATTGTACACAGATGTATACATTTACATTGAACAATCAGATTCAACTATTTACAATGAACGTTAAGTTTAACTATTTACATTGAACAAAACTTCAACTTCAAGATGTATTTAGTAATACAAACAACCATTAAATTATTTACATTGGATATTTACAGTGGTTGTGTTTTTGTGTATATTTTGGAATTTATTTCCTTTTATGACGTAAATCGGGGGTGTGTATGGGGTTTCAGACGGGGGGGGTGAGTTGTTTAGTTTTGAGCAAGGGGGTTTGTGTGTGTAATACCATGGTTATGGAGGTGTTTTGGGGGTATATGGGATTTCAAAGTGTTTCAGTAAAGAGGTAAGTTTTTTAGCTCTTTCCTGAACTGATAGAGGTCATTTATGACGCGAAGGTCTATTGGGAGGTCATTCCAGAGCGTAGGGGCAGTGAATGTGAATGCTCTGGAGCTAGTGGTTTTCTTTGTCTTCCTGAAGGCTTTTGGTGTGATAAGGGAGTGGGCTTCGTTTTGTCTGTGTGATATAGTTTTGTTTGGTTATTGCAGTAGTTTTGATAGGTGTGAGGGGGCTATGTCTTTTATGAGTTTAAAGGTTGTTAGGATAGTTTTGTATCTGATTCGGCTATTGATTGGGAGCCAGTGTAGTTCTAGCAGTATTGGGGTTACGTGGTCTGTTAGACGTGCTTTAGCTATTACTTTTGCACAGATGTTCTGAGCTCTTTGAAGAAGGTATGTGCTTTTTTGAGGGAGGCCTATTAATAGACTGTTGCAGTAGTCAAAGTGGGGGGTGATTAGTGTATTTACTACAGATCTAAAATCTTGAGTTTCTAGGAGTGGCCTTAGGTGCTGAATAGTTTTTTAGTTTGTAGTAGATGGTTTTTTACGGTTTGTTTTATGTGTGGTAGCATGGTGAGTGTGTGATCTATTATCACACCTAAATATTTTACTTCTTTTCTAACAGGTATGGATGTTCTGTTAATTGTGATTGTTTCTGGGAAGGTGTTCTCTGTGGTTGATGACCTTGTTACGAACATTGCTTCCGTTTTTTTGAGGTTGATGCTGAGGTAGCTAGATTCTAACCAGGAGGAGGTCTCTGTCATAGATTCTGATATTGTGTCATATGAGGGTTTTTTAGCGGTTATAGGGATAGCGAGCATGATGTCGTCGGCGTATATAAAGTGGTTAATCCTGTGTTTTTTAAATATGTTTGTTATTGGTTGTAGATACAGGTTAAATAGGAGGGCGGAGAGGGCTGATCCTTGGGGTATTCCTTGGCCTTGGGGGAATGGTTCTGATGCTTCTTGGTCAATTTGTACGCGTATTAGTCTGTTTGATATGTAGGACTTGAACCAATCAAGGACAGTCCCGCCTATTCCTAAGCTTTGTAGTCTGTTGATCAGTGTGGAGTGGTTAATGTTTGTCAAAGGCGGCAGAAATATCTATGAATAGAAGTAGGAAGCCTTGGTTGTTGTCATCTGTACCTCTGATGAGGAAATCCATTAGGGTGATTAATAGAGTTTCTACTCCATGGAATGGGCGGAACCCAAATTGGTGTGAGTCAAGTGGTTTATGTTCATCAATGTGTTCTTGTAACTGTATTTGAATTGTTTTTTCTATTATTTTAGCTATAAATGGGATGCTGGCTATGGGTCTGTATGAGTTCGGGTCTTTTGGGTCAAGCTTGTTGTTCTTTATTATTGGTCTAAGTGTTGTGAGTTTTAAGGCATCAGGCATTATGCCTTGTGAGAGGGATTGGTTCACTATATGTTGTAGATTTTCCGCCAGTTCCTCCTTTGCACATTTAATCCATGATACAGGGCATGGGTCTAGTGGGGAGGTTGTTGTGTTGATCATTGTTACGATTTTAAGGAGTTTGTTTTCGGTCTATTATGTGGAAGTTTGTCCATTCGTTTATGAGTTTAGTGCTTGTAAATATTGGTGTCAGAGTAGTGGTTTTGTTTTTTAGTTTCGCTGCAAAGTGTGTTGCTAATGTTTGTACATTTATTGCTGGTTGTTTAGGCTCGGTGTTATTAGTTTTAGTTAGTGTTTTTACTATCGCAAATAGTTCTCTCGGGCGGTTGATGGCTGAGTTTAGTACTTTAGAGTGGTAGTCTCTTTTTGATTTGTTGATTGCATTTTTGTATCCAGTAAGTATTAACATGTATTGGGATTTGTTTTCATCCGATTTTGTTTTCCTCCATCTCTTTTCTTGTTTCCTTAGTTGCTTTTTTAGTTTTGCTAGCTCTTTCGTGAAACCACTTTTCGGTCTTTTTTGTTTGTCTATGTAAGACTTGTGTGGGGACAGCTGCATTTTGAATGGTTGAATTCCAATGTGTTATGGTTGAATTGATGTCTGATGAGTTTGTGTTGAGTTTGGGTAATACTTCGTTGAGGAATGTATTCTTGTTAAAGTGTGCGAATCGTGATGTATGTGGAGGTGTGCTTGTGGTGTTTTTTGGAGCTTGTATTGGTAGGTAAGTTGTAATAAGGTGGTGGTCGGACCATGGTACTTCGGTTATGGTTGGAGTGGTGTGTGGCTGGTGACTGTAGAGCATAGAGGGAAGGAAGATTAGGTCAAGTATGTTACCTTTATTGTGTGTGGGGGCTTGTATTATCTGTGTATATCCCATTTGTGTCATAGCTTCTATGAAGTTATTCGATTGTGAGTTGGTCAGTGATGGAAGGTTCAGGTCACCAAGGAGTATGAGTGGTTTGCTTTGAGATGCTGTGCAAGCAAGTTCTAGGATAGGGGTGAGGTTATTTTGATCAGATGATGGGGGTCGGTAGATGAGGGCGAGGGCAAGGGTTCTATTTTCTATATTGACAATGTCTATTCCGTCTATATTGTCTAAGTTTGTTAGGGTGAATTTTAGGTCTTTTTTGGTGAGTATTAAAGCGCCTCCTCCTCTTTTTATATTCCGATGACAGTTGAATATGTCATATTGATGTGTGGCTAACTGGTTTAGTAGTATGGTGTCTGTGGGTGAGAGCCATGTTTCAGTGATGCAGATAATATCTGGGGTTGTGTCCTTTATTATGTCATTGATTATTGGTATTTTATTTCGTATAGAACGGATGTTTATTAAGATGATTTGTAGGTTAGAGTTTGTGTTATTAGCTCGTTCGTTTATTGTACTATAGGGTTGGGGTTTTATTTGTATGCGTCTGTGAAGGGGTTTGTCTGAGTCGTTGCGCGAATGATGATAGTGGGGGTTTGAGTATGTATTGCTGTGTGTTGGGTTCTGATACTGGTTATGGGTGGTTGGGATGTTATTGTAAGGATTCCGGTAGTGATTGTGGATGATGGGGATGTTTTTGTAAGGGCTTTGGTTGGTATTGTATGTATATATGTGTTGGGTTAGGAGAGTTATCAGCAGGAGAGTGAGAGGGATGTTTGCAGATTTAGTGGGATACATTGTGTGTAGGGGGTTGTGTGAGAGGGAGTTCTGCAGGGATTAGAGGCCTCTGGTGATAGTGTATGTGTCTACAGGCAACAGTATATATAATTTTGGCAGCAGTAAAATTAGTTACTATCAACAGTGTATTCATGTACTGACCACAGTATAATTTGTTACTGTCAATATTATAGTACTATTGGCAACAGTAAAATTAGTCACTTTCAACAGTATATTTACCTATTGGCAACAGTGAATTTTGTTACTTTCAATAGTATGTTCATCTACTGACAACAGTACAGTTAGTTATTTTCAGCAGTATATTCATCTACTGTCAACAGTATATTCATCTACTGTCAACAGTATGAATGCTTGATGCTTGATACTGGCAACAGTATATTATATGGCTACTATATAACAGTATACTATATGGCTACTAGTGATAGTAGATGAGTGTTGAGTGGAGATAATACAGGTTACTGACGACAGTAAATGTAAGAACAATATATATAAAAGGTGGTAACAGTGTATACTGGCAAAAGCATATACAAGTGTAGGTATTAGTCCATGAGGTATAATTGGTAGTATACTAATATTTATCCACAGAATGTAGAGGTCAAGCGCGAGTCGTGGTATACTTGCTGTGTATGGTCCGGTAGCAGGTCGATCTGGTCTGCCCCGATTGGGCTGGTGAGGTGACTGGAGGTGAAGCACAAGAACGCTGCAGCTCAATCCCTCCTGGGAGAGCTGTGCCGCTGAAGAGAGAGAGAGGCAATTTTGGTTGGGTATACTTGCAGTGACTTGTTGGTGTGTGATGGCGGTGGTTCCACGTGGGCTCAACCCTGGAGGAGCTCAGCAGCACTATGATATTGACGTCTGTGTTCTTCCTTTTTTGTAAAGATTTACCGTGTCAGCCTTGAAGCTTTTCTTTTCGGTCCTCGCCTAAGGGCCACGCCAAAGGGCCCTCTGGCTAGGCCCTCAGGCGCGGGCCCGCCTGGCGCGGTCACGCCTGTAGCGTGCTCTTTTTAAAGTCGGGGAGCTGGGTCCCGATTGGCTGCACGTAGGGCAGTCGGAGAGATGCTGATCTGCCGCGGGAGTCCCGATGATTGTGCAGGGGTCCGGAACAAAGAGAGCTTCCTTCTCACAGCGTGCTCTTTTAAAGTCGGGGAGCTGGGTCCCGATTGGCTGCACGTAGGGCAGTCGGAGAGATGCTGATCTGCCGCGGGAGTCCCGATGATTGTGCAGGGGTCCGGAACAAAGGGAGCTTCCTTCTCACAGCGTGCTCTTTTAAAGTCGGGGAGCTGGGTCCCGATTGGCTGCACGTAGGGCAGTCGGAGAGATGCTGATCTGCCGCGGGAGTCCCGATGATTGTGCAGGGGTCCGGAACAAAGAGAGCTTCCTTCTCACAGCGTGCTCTTTTAAAGTCGGGGAGCTGGGTCCCGATTGGCTGCACGTAGGGCAGTCGGAGAGATGCTGATCTGCCGCGGGAGTCCCGATGATTGTGCAGGGGTCCGGAACAAAGAGAGCTTCCTTCTCACAGCGTGCTCTTTTAAAGTCGGGGAGCTGGGTCCCGATTGGCTGCACGTAGGGCAGTCGGAGAGATGCTGATCTGCCGCGGGAGTCCCGATGATTGTGCAGGGGTCCGGAACAAAGAGAGCTTCCTTCTCACAGCGTGCTCTTTTAAAGTCGGGGAGCTGGGTCCCGATTGGCTGCACATAGGGCAGTCGAAGAGATGCTGATCTGCCGCGGGAGTCCCGATGATTGTGCAGGGGTCCGGAACAAAGAGAGCTTCCTTCTCACAGCGTGCTCTTTTAAAGTCGGGGAGCTGGGTCCCGATTGGCTGCACGTAGGGCAGTCGGAGAGATGCTGATCTGCCGCGGGAGTCCCGATGATTGTGCAGGGGTCCGGAACAAAGAGAGCTTCCTTCTCACAGCGTGCTCTTTTAAAGTCGGGGAGCTGGGTCCCGATTGGCTGCACGTAGGGCAGTCGGAGAGATGCTGATCTGCCGCGGGAGTCCCGATGATTGTGCAGGGGTCCGGAACAAAATCCAATATGATTCAGAGCAATGGCGTCTCTTTATAGATTCTTCAAAAAGAAGTCTCAAAGCAGTTTTACTCCACAACGGTTTTTACGCTTCCATACCTGTAGGTCATTCCGTACACTTGAAGGAAACCTACGAGAACTTGGAATTGGTTCTTTGTAAACTTAAATATGAAGACCATGGTTGGCAAGTGTGTGGGGACTAGAAGGTCTTGTGCATGCTGCTCGGGCAACAAGCTGGGTATACCAAATATCCTTGTTTTCTGTGTCTATGGGACAGTCAAGACCGACAAAATCACTGGACCAAGAAGAGTTGGCAGCCGAGGGTGCTAACAGTCGGTGAAAAAAAAATGTCCTCCGAGAAACTTTGGTACCTTCCCATAAAGTTCTTCTACCACCTCTCCACATAAAATTGGGATTGATGAAGCAATTCGTAAAATCACTTCCAAGAGATGGAGAATGCTTCAAATACTTGGTCACCAAGTTTCCAGGCCTGTCAGAGGCAAAATTGAAGGAAGGTATGTTCGTCGGACCAGACATTAGAAGGCTTATAGTTGATCAAGAGTTTGTCAATACCATGACGGATCCTCAAAAAGAAGGGTGGATTGCATTTAAAGAAGTCGTACAGAAACTTTCAGGCAATAACAAAGATCCTCACTACAAAAAGATCGTCGGACGAATGCTGAAAGCATTTCAAGCTTTAGGTTGCCTGATGAGTTTGAAAGTGCATTTCCTCCAGTCCCACCTTGACTACTTTCCTGAAAATTTGGGAGCTGTGAGTGAGGAACAAGGTGAACGATTCCACCAAGACATTAAAGAGATGGAAAGGAGATACCATGGAAAATGGAGCATTACAATGATGGCAGACTACTGTTGGATGCTTCAGAGAGACATTCCAGATGCTACTCACAAGTGTAAATGCACCAAGAGGAGCCTCACAAGGAAGAAGAATCGAGTTTAGTGTGTGTAGGTGAGCTCATTTCAGTTCAAAAAAGGATTTTCATGAAAATATTGTAATAAAACTTTAATTTTATAAGTCTATTTCCATTTATTTTGAGGTATTGCCTTATTTAACATAGGACATCACGTTTCCTGACAATTTAGGTAACTATGACAAAATGGAGGTTATTTTTGGATTCAGCGCAACAAAAAACATAAAGATTACGTGGAATAACCAAAACAGCTCTCGAAAAAAATTTTTTTGCAGACCTGTGTTATCAGTGTCCAACTGATTAGCCTTAGATTGCCAATCCTTGCCAAAAAGATTTTCTCCAGTGCAAGGAATATTTCCCAGCTTTTCCTGCACCCATTCCTCCAAGTCAAAAGCTTGGAGCCAGGCAATTCGTCGTGCTCCTATAGCTATAGCAGAAGTCCTGCTAACACATTCAAAACAGTCAAAGGTAGCACGATTCATGAACTTAGAGACATTCTGAGCATGTTTGACTAGTGATAAATGGTC
Source organism: Ichthyophis bannanicus (assembly GCA_033557465.1). Lineage (NCBI taxonomy): Eukaryota > Metazoa > Chordata > Amphibia > Gymnophiona > Ichthyophiidae > Ichthyophis > Ichthyophis bannanicus. The sequence continues at coordinate 87,652,193 of CM066043.1, forward strand.
TGCTCTTTTATTATGTTGAAGGAAGGGGTTCAAAAGCTCTACGTTTTTTGTAACCTCCTCAAGAAACATTCCCATGTATAAAATATAGGAACTAATCCTTGCTGAAAGCATGGAGGCCTGAAAACATCTACGCCCAAAAGCATCCAGTGTTCTAGATTCACGACCTGGTGGATTAGAAGAGTGTCTCTTTGTACTCTTAATCCGTCTCATGGCAGACTCCACCACCATAGAGTGGTGTGGTAGTTGAGTCTTTTGAAAACCTGGACAAGGTGGCACTCTATACATAGTGTCAAGGCGTTTAGAATGTGGGGTTACTGTTAAAGGAGTTTTCCACATCCGTAACATTAGATCATGCAAGATCTGATGCATAGGGAGCATAGCTGCTTCCTTTGGAGCCAAGGGGTATTGTAGAATTCTTAATTCTTCTGCCCTAGGCTCCTTTTCAGGAACCACTGTAATGGCAAGAGCCCTTGCCATATCACGCACAAAATCGTGAAAAGACATGTCCTCAGGAGGAGACATCCTACGTTGAGGAGAAAGAGTTGAATCTTGTAAAAGTTCAGCTCTGGTACCGGTGGAGTCATCTGAGTCATCGGAATTGGAAGACTCAAAGGGAGGAAGCACCGGGTTCTCCTTCAAAAGTTGTCTTCGGTACCGCTCGAGGTCGGTACTGAAGCGAGTCGGTACCTGATCCCCCATGCTTGAGAGTGATTCCAAACTCGGCATCGGGGGAAGTAAGCCTGCCGAAGCAGGTACCGAGGGTACCGGCACCGGTACTGACAGCGATACCGGTGCCTGAGGAACGATCTGCAGCGACTTTAGCGGTACCGAAGTAGCCAAAAGATTTGCTAGACTACGTTCAATGGCAAGGAGTCTTTTATCCATTACCATTTCCGATGCCGGGGTGTCGGTACCGATGGAAGCGGCCACAACCCCCGAGCATGGAATAGGAACGTCCATCGAGGCCGAAGTCTCGAGAACATCCTGGAGCCCCGATAGTGCTTTGGAGCCCGAAGACTCCCGCCGGGGCTGTTTTGCCGGTGCAGGATCCTCGAGGGCAACGCCAGAGGCATCTCGATACTTAGAGGGAGATCTACCTCTCGAGGACCGGCTTGATTTAGACTTATGTTTAGTTACCTGAGATCCCTGGGAAAGAAGTAGAGGCCCTGGAGGACACTGATGCTACTGACATTGTGTCCGATGCAAACAGGGCACCGAGTTGATTTGCTCGATTCTGAAGACTTCTTTTAGTCAGCTTCCTGCAGGAGAGACACTCCACTGGGCAATGGTCAGGACCTAAACATTTAAGACACCAGTCATGGGTGTCTGTGACAGAAATTGTGCAGGCACACTTCGAACATTTTTTGAAACCAGTAGTTGGTTTCTCCATGCTGAAAGAAGAGGCCTAGTGGCCAAAATGGCGCCAAGCAGCAAGCAGGGGCAAACCCCTGACTGAAAAATCACAAGTTCTGTGGTTTGTTTGTTTTTTAAAAAAGAAAAAGCACCGGTGGTACCGGTGGGCGTCGAACGAAGGCAGGCACGACCACAAAAAATAAGAAATAAAAGTAGAATTTTCTGCAGTGACAGGGTTCACGTCCTGTCAGCTCCGCAGAAAACGAAGAACTGAAGAGAGGGAGGTAGACAGGCGGGAAGGCAGTGCGCATGCGTGGATGCACGCTCCCAAAAGCGTTCCTATTGGACGCTGGGGAGCGTTCCCACGCGGGCTCCGTCGGTACCGATGATACCCATATGTGAAGACTCATTCCTGCTTGTTCCTGGAGATCATTGTCGTTGGCATATAACTGGTATTGTATGTTGTATTCTCTAAAGATTTTGCATATGGGTTGAAAGAAGATGTTAAAGAGGAGTGCAGATAAGCTGGAGCCTTGAGGGACTCCTTGGGTAGGAATGAAAGGTAAGGAAGTAATATTGCCAATTCGTACCTGTTGTGTTCTGTTTTCAAGGTAGGAACAGAACCAGTTTAGTGTGGTATCTCTGGCCAATTTCATGTAGTCTGTCAAGGAGCTGTTCATGGGAGAGGGAATCAAAAGCAGATGAAATGTCAAGGAAAATTAGTAGACAGTCTTGGTTAGGTGTTTGGGTGTATGATATGACTGAATCAAAAAAGGGATGTGATCAGGGTTTCCACACCATGATTCCTTTTGAAGCCATGTTGGAAGGGGTCAAGGGGAATATGGTCATCAATGTAATTCTGCAGTTGAGACTTGACAATCTTTTCAGTTATTTTTGCTAGGAGGGAGATACTTGATTTCGGCCTGTAGGAGGCTGGTGATGTGGGGTCAAGGGCGCTGGCATAATTCCAGTGCTGAGGGATGTTTTGACTATAGATTGGATGAAAGGGCTAAGGGTTTCCTTAGTGCTTTTAATCCACATGATCAGGCATGGGTCGAGGGCGAAGTAGATGTATTAAGATTTTTGATGACTGAGATTGTTTTCACGTGATGGGGAGTCAAACTAGTTCCGGGTTGTTATAGAGGCTACGTTAAGGGTAGGAGCCTCTGCGTGGAGGCTAATTCTAGATGGGGGTGAGGAGTGTTTAGAGCAGAGGTAGTCCGCTATAGCTTGTGGGGAGATTTTTTTCATCCAGCTCCTGTTTTGATGCTTCCTTTAATAGAGATTTGGCTATGGAGAATAGTTCTGTGGGTTTGTTTATGGAACACAAAATTATATTTTCATTGTATTCTCTTTTCCTCCTTAAAGTTTCAGAGCAATAGGTGCAGAGCTTTTCTGAATAGGAGTTATGGCTGGAGTGGTCACGGAGACTATACCAACGGTGTTCCAGCCGTCTGAGTTCTTTCTTCAAATTAAGTAGTGATGTAGAGAACCAGGGTGTTCTTTTACTGTGTTTGTGAGGAGGTGGTTTGGGGGGTGCTTGTGCAGCCGCAGTCATGATCTTGTTCCATCCATTAATTTGGGAAACTAAGTTGGCTTTACTGTCAGAGAGAATTTCTAGTTGGGGTGTTACCAGATTAAGGAACAAGTTGATATCAAATTGTTTAAATTTATGAGTCTGCGGCAGTTCAGTGGGGTAGGGACTTTTCTGGTGATGGGAGGGAAAAGAGAATAGTATCAGTGAGTGGTCTGACCATGGAACGGGGTAGATGGAGTGTGAAATCTGAGTGTTCTCTATGATATTGTTTGGTATAAACATCAGGTCTAGGGTATTACCCTTATTGTGGGTTGGCAAATTGAGGATCTGGGAGAAGTGTAAGGCTTCCATGGCTTCTAAGAAGGAGGAAGCTTGTTTCTGCGAGGTTGAGGAGAGGTTAAAGTCTCCTAAGATGATGAGAGGGTGTGTCACAGTTTGGGGAGTGCAAGCTGATTCGAGTATTGTAGATAGGTCGAGAGTATCAGTTTGGGGAGCTCTGTATAAGAGGCATAGGGCATGGATACTTTAATTGAATCCATGCCTGAAGTAGAGACTGATTCAATGGTGGAGAAGTTTAGTTCTTTCTTTGATATTACTGCGACTCCTCCGCCTCTGTTGGTTGTCCTATTACAGTTGTGGATTGAGTGAGTGGGGGGACAAAGTTAGTTTATGAGAACAGTCTGTTTCCTGAAACCATGTCTCTGTGAGGCAGAGCATGTTAAGGTTGTGATTAGTGATTAGGTCTGCTATGAGGGGGATCTTGTTCCTGGCTGAGCGTACGTTAATCAGAGCACAAAAAAGTGGGGGATGGTTTGGGTCTGGTGGCTGGGTAGGTGTGGTGAGGATGGGGGTAATATTTGTAAGTATACATTTTCGGGGGGCCTGGTATGAGTGAGGATAGGTCGGTAGTTTGGCATTAAGTGGTGGTCTGTATGTGTGGATTATTGGGATATGATTTATTATGTTTTGTTTCACTTCTAGTGCATTAGAGAGAAGAGCTGAGCCTAAGGATAGTACTAGGATGTGACTCCATAAGGTTGTATACAAGGGGTTATAGGTCTCCATTTTGGGGGGATGGAGGAGGAAGGAGCCACTGGTGAGTTTTAGAGGCAATAGGTATGAGTTACTCAAATAGAATCAGGGTATTATGTCAGTTATCCAACAGAGAAAACTACTCAGTGAAGATCAGGGAGTTCTGAGCAGCAATGTTACGGATTAATATATACAATGTAGCAGGTATGATGCAATTCAGCCAACGAGAATAGATTCCTCCAATCATATCAAGAGATGCAGAGATTAAAGTTTTATCATTGTTAATTATGTCCAAACTGACAATTTATGGAAAAAACTCTCTTTAGAACTCGGGGTCTCAGATCAGAACAGCAACGTCCTAGGCTTCTAGCACTTAAAAAGGATATGTTGCTTCTTTACATCAATGACCTCTCCGGTTCGAAAGATCTCTTCTAAGTCATACAATGATCTCGATATCTCCCGATTTGCATTAGAATTTTAACTTTTCAATAGATGTTCACATTCGTTCAGAGCTTGATTGCAAAAGTTGTGAAAAAGTATCTTAAAATATCTTTAAATGAATGTGCTTATCTCAAAACATCAATGACAAATTGCCCCAACGCCACCATTCGGGTGCCGGCCCTGCGTTTCGATTCTTCCTCGGGGGGGGGGGGGGGGGGGGGCATCAATTCGTGAAATAGCACTGGTGAAAAATAAAAAACAACCAATTTTCAAAAGCTCTACCTTAATACCTTGCGTCATATTTCAATGCAAACGCAAAAACATTCACTCTTACCATGAATTCTTCGTATTCAGGGGTCTGAAAGTGACAAGAATCATTCGGCCACTTACTGGCTCTCCGACTGGCTTTCAGACGCCGCGCATGCGCATCTGCGCTACACCTGGGATTTAAATAGCTGTACGCTGTCGTACTTCACTACTAGGAAGTAATCAACGTGCTACACACTAAAAGGAGTTAAACACAAGCTCCCCACTCAATCATGTTGTTAAGGCCTCCCGGAGAGACAGATTGCAACCTATATATCCATGTTTGTTCGTGAATAAGCAGGGTTTTAGCTTTAGATTTTCCTGCCCTTCCAGCCCCTAATTGGGCCGGCCGGCACGGACACGTGCAGGCCTGCTCAGCCCCGATTGGAGAGCAGAGGAGCAGAATGATGAGTCTGGGTTTGGCTGCTGCGCTCGATCTGTGGAGCAGGATGGAGATGGAAAGTCCAGTCCAGAGGCTGCTGCTCCTGAAAGCGCCTCTTTTTTAATGCTTGCTTGTTGCTCCTGATTGGACCATGTTTTGGAACAGATTTTATAAGGAGTTGTGTAAAGATAGGTGCCATTTAAGTGTGCAAGTCACCTATTTTCAAGGGTTTATGGAAATGATGGTTTAATGGTTACAAAACAGCAGCCAGTACAAAATCACAATTGAAAACAAACAAAATGAACAAAGGTTAAACAGCAGAACCAGAAATTCAGTCAAAAGTATCAGACCCATAAAAACCCTAGGTCAAAAGGCTTCCAGAAACAAGTGTTGATGTACCACTTAAAATTCACCAAGCTGGCTTTGGTACGTATATAGCCAGGAAGCCGATTTTAATGTATAGGACCGACAAAAGCAAATACCGTATATACTCGAGTATAAGCCGAGTTTTTCAGCACATTTTTTGTGCTGAAAAATGGCCCCCTCGGCTTATACTCGAGTCAACGTCTGCAGATGTCTAGCAGGGGGCGCTGCTTCTAAAGCTAAGGTTTCCATAACCGCGGCTGCAGATATGGAAACCTTTGCAGTGATGTGCTGGGCAGGGCCGGCCAGTCCATTGAGCAAGAATGTTTTTTGCACAGGGCCCCGCGTTTCAGGGGGCCCCGCGCAAAAAACATTCTTCATCCCAAGTTTTAAAAAAAAAAACAACTCAGCTGCTTCTGCCGCGGCAGCATCAAGAGTGCCGCCGCCGCAGGGCCCCCCCGGCAGAGCCTCCCTGGATCGCCTCCCTGCATCGCAGCCTATCCCCGAACGCGGGCTTCTTCCAGAGCCGCGAGAGTTTCCTTTCTCGCGGCTCTGTTAATCCCGCTCTGAAAGAAGCCCGCGTTCGGGGATAGGCTGCGATGCAGGGAGGCTCTGCCGGGGGGGCCCCGCGGCGGCAGCGGCGGCACTCTTGATACTGCCGCGGCACTCTTGATGCTGCCGCGGCAGAAGCAGCTGGGTTGTTTTTTTTTTAATTTGGGTTGATAGGGCGGAAGGGGGTTTAGGACTGGTAATGGGGGGGAGGCCAAGACTGGAAGTGGGCTGATAGGGGAGGGTTAGGACTAGTAATGGGCCATGGGGGGGGGGTGCTAAGACTGGAAGTGGGCTGATGGGGGGGGGGGGGTTAGGGAGGGTACTGGGCTATGGGGGGGGAGACTGGAAATGGGCTGATGGGGGGGTTAGGACTGGTAATTGGCTATGGGGGGGGCTAAGACTGGAAGTGGGCTGATGGGGGGCTAGGACTGGTAATGGGCTATGGGGGGGCTGACTGGAAATGGGCTGATGGGGGGGTTAGGACAGGTAATTGGCTATGGGGGGTGCTAAGACTGGAAATGGGCTGATGGGGAGGTTTAGGACTGGTAATGGGTTATGGGGGGCTAAGAATGGAAGTGGGCTGATGGGGAGGTTTAGGACTGGTAATGGGTTATGGGGGGGCTAAGAATGGAAGTGGGCTGATGGGGAGTTTTAGGACTGGTAATGGGTTATTGGGGGGGGCTAAGACTGGAAATGGGCTGATGGGGGGTTAGGACTGGTAATTGGCTATGGGAGGGGTTAGGACTGGTAATGGGCTGATGGGGGATTAGGACTGGTAATGGGCTATGGGGGGCTAAGACTGGAAATAGGCTGATGGGGGGGCTAGGCCTGGAAATAGGGTGATGGGGGGTTAGGACGTAATGGGCTGATGGGAGGGGTTAGGACTAGTAATGGGCTATGGGGGGGCTAGGACTGGAAATGGGCTGATGGGGGGTTAGGACTGGTAATGGGCTGGGGGGGCTAAGACTGTTAATGGGCTGGGGGGGTTGCTAGGACTGGAAATGGGCTGAGTGGAAGGAGGGCTTGAACTGCAAATAGCTGATGGGGACGGGGGCTTGGAATGGAAATGGGTTGTGAGGGGGAGGGAGCTAGGACTGGAAATGGGTGAGTGGGGGGGGCTAGGACAGGAAATGGGCTGAAGGAGGGGCTAGAATAGGACTGGAAATTGGCTGTTGGGGGGGGTGCTAAGATTGGAAATGGGCTGTGGTGGGGGTTTGGATTGAAATGGACTCATGAAGGGGCTAGAACTGGAAGTAGGCTCATGGGGGGCTTGGATTGGAAATGGGCTGAGTGGAGGGGAGCTAGGATTTGACATGGGCTGATGGGCTCATGGGGGGCTGGGATTGGAAATGAGCTGATGGAGGGACTCGGATTGGACTGGAAATAGATGGGGGAGCTAGGACTGGAAATAGGCTGATGGTGGGTCTAGGATAGGACTGGAAATGGGCTTATGGGGGGCTAGGACTGGAAATGGGCTGATGCGGGAACTAGAAGGGAGCGGATGCTGGGTGGGACTGGAACTAGAATGGAGCTGATGTTGGGGGAGGATTAGAATGGGATGGAGCTGGGAGAGTGAAATGGAGAGGGGAAAAATATTTTGTGTGGGAGGGAAGACAAATCTACAATTGGCCGGATATTGGGAGAGTAAGTGGGGATTGAGAATGGAGGGGTAAAATTTGAGTAGATGAAATAGGAATGAGGAAAGAGCAAAAGGAGAAAGATTAGTATGTTAAAGCAGATGTAGAGAGAGAATGGAAAAAAAACTAGAAGAGAGAAGAAAAGACAAATGGACAGCAGACGATGGAGAGTTAGCGGAAGACACAAAGAAACCAGAAGAAAGTGACTGGAGCAATTGCAGCTGAAAAAAAAATGCACAAAAGGTAGAAAAATATCTCTTTATTTTGAATTAATTAATTAATTTATTTAACATTTCTTCTATACCGCGCAATTAAAATCAGCGCGGTGTGCATCGAACAAAAATACTGCAATGTACAGAAACAACATTGAGTTTACAAAGAACAGGGAATTGAACATGGGATCGAAACCGGGGAAACTAAATACATGTTAACTCGAAACTATGTACAATACTCTAATATAAATGGGTGTTGCATTGATTTTGTGAAGATGAAGATTAGTGGTTGGTTGGGCTTGAGTGGGGACTACCTATTATATCTGTGGTATTGACGTTCAGGGGCGGCTGGGGTATGAGGGAAGCTTGCTGGTTGTACTTCTATCACTGGAAGTTTCTGGGTAACATTTTGTGAACAGGTGGAGTTTTAAGGCTTTTCTGAATAGGAAGAGGCTTTTAATACCACGGATTCATGGGGGAGTGCATTCCAGTTTAAAGGGGCGAATATGGAGAAGGCTCTGTTGGAGGTAGCCTTTGTGCATGTAGTTATTAGCTTGGGGACTACTAATGTGTTCAGTGCAGTAGACCTTCTGTTTCTATTTTCCAGGGTACCATGGACTAGCTTGCTGATTAGCGTAGGGGGGTAGTTATTTAGGGCTTTGAAGGTAAGGACCAATGACTTGTATTTATTTATTTATTTTATTTAACATTTGCTTCTATACCGCGCTATTAAAATCAGCGCGGTGTACATCAAACAAGCATACCACAATGTATACAAACAACATTGAGTTTACAAAGAACAGGAAATTGAACATGGGAAGGAAACCAGGGGAACTAAATACATATTAACTCAAACTATGTGCAATACTTTAATGTAAATGGGTGTTGCATTAGTTTTGTGAAGCTAACCATTATCTGAGGAGATGACGTGCAGGGGCGGCAGGTATATGGGGGAAGTTTGCAGGTTGTTGGATGTGCTTCTATCACTGGAGGTTTCTGAGTAATATTTTGTGAATAGGTGGAGTTTAAAGCTTTTCTGAATAGAATGATGCTTTTTATTCCACGGATTTCATGGGGGAGTGCATTCCAGTTTAAAGGGGCAAATAAGGAGAAGGCTCTGTTGGAGGTAGCTTTTGTGCATTTAGTCATTAGGTTGGGGACTGCTAACGTGTTCCGTGCAGTAGATCTTCTGCTTCTATTTTCTAGGGTGCCATGGATTAGCGTGCTGATTGGCGTAGGGGGGTAGTTATTTAGGGCTTTGAAGGTAAGAACCAGTGATTTGTATTGGATCCTGGCGTGAAGAGGTAGCCAATGTAAATCCTTCATGATGGGTGTTATGTGGTCGGATCTTGATGATCCGGAGAGGACTCTTGCGGCTGCATTCAAGGCTAAGCGGAGCGGGTTTAAGGTCGACTGTGGAAGGCCATGAAGAATAATATTCGCGAAATCAACATGTGGAAGGACTAGAGCCTGAAAGGTTGTTCGGTAGTCTGTGAAGTCCAGTAAGTGTCGGAGGTGACGTAGAGTTCTGATCTTATGGTATATTGCCTTTGTGATGTTTTTTATATGCGTTGTCATGTTCAGGTGCTGGTCCAGGGTGATGCCGAGGTAACGAATTGTGGATTTGGATTTCAACTCTACATTGTTGACTCGTAGAGATGAAGGGGGTGTGAATTTGAGGTTCCTCGTGACAAATAGGACATCCGTTTTGCTGTGATTGATCCGTAAATTCTGGGATAATAGCCAATCTGTTACTGCTTCGAAGCAATTAATTATTGGGGAGAGCACTGGTTGGTCTATCAAGAATGGCATGTAAAGGAGGATGTCATCAGCGTATGCAAGGCATTTTACGTTGAAGGATCGAATTAAGTCACATATCGGCTGCATATAAATGTTAAACATCAATGAAGATAAGGACGATCCTTGGGGAACTCCCTGTGTTTGTAGAAATGGTTCGGAGGATGAGTGGCCAGCCTTGACTTGCTGCCATCTATTGGATAGGTAGGATTCACACCATTTTAGAGCTGTATTTTGGATCCCCTTTTCTTTCAGGCGTTGTAGAAGTATGTCATGACTCACTGAGTCGAAGGCAGCAGATATGTCCAGGAAAATAAGGACAAAGCCTTGTTGTATGTTGTTGGAGCCTGGCATGTAAAGGTAGCCAATGCAAATCCTTCATGATGGGCGTTATGTGGTCGGATCTTGACGATCCAGAGAGGACTCTTGCGGCTGCATTCAAAGCTAGGCGGAGCGGGTTTAAGGTTTGATACCATATTGTTTTTGTTGACCCCATTTTCCACTTACAGAGCTATTTTACTGTTTTTCGTTTAAATAAATATTCATGTAATTTTATTGGTCTCTATCTTTATTTTTTACATTGACTAGTAGGTGCCTCATTTCCCACCCTCGGCTTATACTCGAGTCAATAGTTTTGCCCAGTTTTTTGTGGTAAAATTAGGTACCTCGGCTTATATTCGGGTCGGCTTATACTCGAGTATATACGGTATTCGCAGCCTAAATTCTTTATAGTGGTTGGAGGAAAATGCAGGAGTCTTTAATTGCACAGAACCCCATGACTGATAACATCATACAGGTGTATATATTTCAACCATCGAGGATAAATAACAACTTGAAGCTCCATGCAAAATTTTAAATAATAACCAGAAGACCTTATACTAGATCCTGTGCTCTATTGACAACCAATGACGCCATTTTAGGATGGGAGATACATGAACTGATCTTGAACAACCCACAAGTAATCGAGCTGCCATGTTCTGAATCACTTGCAACGCCCTTAACCTATACGCTAGCAAACCGAGGAGAAGGGAGTTGCAGTAATACAGTCTGCTTAAAATCAAAAACTTTGAGCCACTGTACAAAAATTTGATGCAGGAAGCAGATTCCTCACTTATCCTAACATTCGTAATTTTAAAAAAAAGCAGCTTTATCAGATGGCAAATATGCCTCTGAAAAGTTAGACCCAAGACCAATATAACCCCTAAACCTTTAACTTGTTTACAGACCTCAAGAGAACAACCTAAAATGGAAAAATGTGAAGGAAAAAAGTCCAGAACTCCTGCTCACAAAAAGCAGCTTGGTTTTTTGGATGTTCAAGGCCAGTCCATTAGCACCCATCCAACTACCAATTGCTTCCAAAACAGTCTGTAGTCTTCCAATATTACCTACAGCTGGATTATCCCATTCTCCAAAAAACTGAATATCGTCTGCATAAACTGCAAATATCACCCCCATTGTCCTCAACAATTTACAGAGGGGAAGCAAAACCAAATTAAACAAAATGGGAGACAGGGATTAGCCCTGTAAGACTTGAATCCATATCTCTCATCTTAATGACACCTTGTTATGACTAAAACCTCCTGTTGTCTACTACTCAAAAAATATTCAAACCAGGCCATCACAGACCCCGAGAGGCCCAGAGCCCAGGTACCAATAACACGTGGCTGACCATGTCAAAAGCTGCTTTGAGATCTAAAAAAAAAAGCAAAAAAGGAATGACTCTGGTCTAAACCACGTTTCAAAATCTTAGTAGTTGACAGCAACAGCATCTCAGCACTGTGGGTCCGACGAAAACCTAACTGACATGGATCAAGCAGATCATATTTCTCAACAAAATCTTCCAGACAACTTAAAACAGACCTCTCAAGGAATATGGCAAACCTGGGCAGAGAGGAGATAAGAATGGAGTGGAGTAGCAGTCTATTAGTTAAAGCAGTAGGCTGACAACAAGGGAAGTCAGGTACAAATCCCATTGCAGCTTCTTGTGATCTTAGGCAAGTCATTTAATCTTCCATTGCCTCAGGTGCAAACTTAGATTGTAAGTCCTCTGAGGACAGGAAAATACTTACAGTACCTGAATGTAACTTACCTTGAACTTCTGAGAAAGGTGCGAGCTAAATTTAATTCCCTTTATAGGTGTATTTTTGATATTCTGTAAGCATGTTTCTAAGTCTGAACATGCATACTTTCTATATAATATCCACAGAGGTGGAGCATAGGCGGAACAGAAATTTACATACCTAAATTATAAAATACTACAACTTAAGTGGTGCTTGAAAAATATAGGCGTGGGCATTTACACCTGCCATAGAGAAGGCATAAGTGCTCACACCTAGTTTGTGTGCATATCTATACCATTTACACCCTACGTGCATGCATCACTTTATAAAACAGGGTTCAAATGCAAGCCTGCTACTGAAGTTGACTCAATGGGAGTTTATGACATTATCCTCCTAATGCTTAAATCTGCATTTCAGTCAGTGAGTTTGCAATGGCCCTCAAGAATATACAGTGCTGTAATCACTTTCACACTAGCAGTTAATCACACGCCACAGGAGTTCTTCTTCCACCTTGGCACTATTTATTTAATAGTTTTTTAATACTATATTTCTACTAGCCAAAACGGTTTATATGGGGTCATCTTTGACTCCTCTCTCTCCTTCTCCACAAACATTCAGCAGATTGCTAAAATCTCTCGTTTCTTTCTCTATAACATTAACAAAATTCACCTCCTCCTCTCTGAACACGCAACTAAATCTCTTGTCCACTCTTTAGTTATCTTCCATCTTGATTACTGCAACCTCCTACCCAGATATACTCATATAACCCCTCTTCTGAAATCACTTCATTGGCTCCCCTTCCGTTTCTGTATCCATTTCAAACTTCTTCTTCTAACCTCGACAAAAGAAATCAGCCTCAGTCTTATAAAAAACAAACAAAATCAGACCACTCGATTATCGTGGGGCATAAGGCTGCAGCTTTATTAGTACCAACATGAGCAATGACAAAAGAGAAGGGCGTAGACCCCAAGCCGATGCTCGGTAACTGCCACATATTTCTTGCCATCTGAAAGGGGGCAAGGTATGCTGGGTCCGCCATGCCAGGCTGAGCTAGACCCATCCCCATGCCTACTTCCTTGTCTTATGATCTTGTGGGGTCGCCCCTGCTGGCATGGCTGTCACTTAGTGGAACTCACTTGGGCATCCCACCTTGTTGCCAGCTGGGAAGCCCTGCCCCTCGGCCAGGATTAGCTCTCAGTCTGCAATTTGGTTTTCCGGATCCTCCACGCTACTCCAGTCATCTGTGCTCGCTGCAGGGTCATTTGCTGGTTTAAAGAATGGCTTCCACTGTCTCATGGATGATGTTGTTGAACAGGTCCAGCCCATGGTCCGACAGATGGATATGGTCCTTCCAGAAGCAGCTGGGAATTGGGGGGTGCACCCAGTCATGACAGATTTGCCACCTGCCAACTCACAATATACTCAGGCTGACCTGACAGTTGATCTTCTTGAGCTCTCTGTTCCAAAGTTGGGTGCCAGCCCTGGTCTGATTTTGTTTGTTTTGTATAAGACTGAGGCTGATTTTTTTTTGTTCTGAGTATGTCTGTTAGGGGCGAGGCAGAGGGATAGTTCTGCCTGCTTACGTTAATGCCAATACAGGAAAACATGGGGACAAGACTTTATTTTAGGTATGTTAGTGATAGGAGTAAGTGGGAGAGCGACACTGAGACTCAAGGGTGAAGGGGAGGAATATATAGAGGTCGATGAAGATAAAGCGAAATTGCTTAACAAATATTTATGTTCTGTGTTCAGGGATGAAGGGCCAGGAATGAGACCTCAGAAAACAAACACAAATAGGAATGTAAGTGAGGAAGAACTTGAACAATTTTCTGAAGACAATGTTTGTGGGGAGCTAGCAAAACTAAAAGTGGACAAAGCGATGGGGCCGATGGAATTCAACCAAAGGTATTGAAAGAACTTAAGGAACTGCTGGCAGCTGCTCTGACTGAAATTTTCAATGCTTCTTTACTGTCAGGAGTGATTCTTGATTGGAGATGCACAAATGTGGTTCCTATCCACAAAAGCAGAAATAACGAAGAAGAAGGTAACAAAAGACCAGTTAATCTGACCTCTGTGTTGAAGAAATTAATAGAAACGCTGGTAAAGGATGGTGTGGTTTCTGGAATCCAAGGGATTACAGGATCTGAGACAGCAGGACTTTTCAAGAGGTAAGTCTTGTCAGATTTCTTTGACTAGATGACCAGAGAATTGAATGGGGGGGGGGGGGGGAGAGGACGCTAGATGTGGTGTACTTAGATTTTGCAAGGTCTTTGATACCCTTCCACATCAGCGACTTAAAATAAACTGAACACTTTTGGGATGGACCCTAAATTGGCTGACTGGGTAAGAAACTGGTTGAGTGGGAAATGACAAAGGTAGTAGTAAATGAAGTTCACGCTGATGATATGTGCATTACCTGTGCGTTCCTCAGGGAACGGTCCTTGGTACTGTTTTTTTTTTTTTTCTTTTTTTACATTTTTGTAAATGATATCGCAAAAGGTTTGTCAGGAAAGGTATACCTCTCTACGGATGATACCTAATTCTGCAACAGGGTAGATACTCTGGAAAGTGTGGATGACACGAGGAAGGATCTAACTAAACTTTGAAGAATGGTCAAGAATTTGGCAGCTAAGATTTAATGCTAAAAAATGCAAAATCATGCATTTGGATTGCAAAGCCCAAGGGAGCAGTACAGTATAGGAAGTGAAGTACTTCAATATATTAAAGAACAGTGGGGCCTGGGGGTGATCATATCTTAAAGTGGCCAGACAGATAAAAAAGAATGGCAAAAGCCAGAAGAATGCTTGAGTGCATAGGGAGATGAATGGCCAGCAGGAAAAAAAAAGGCAATAGTGCCTTTGTACAAGTTTCTAGAGAGACCTCATTTGAAGTACTGTGTACAATTCTGGAGACCACACCTTCAGAAGGAAATAAACAGGATGGAGTCAGTCCAGAGGGTGGCTACTAAAATGGTCAATGATCTTTGTCATAATATGTATGGGGATAGGCTTAAAGATCTCATATGTACTGTGTAGTTTGGGGAAAAGGCAGAAGAGAGGTGGTATTAAAGACATTTAGATTTTAAAAAGTAAGATGCAGTTGCGTGTGTTTGTGGGGGAGGGGGGATAATTTTGGGAGGTGGTGGTGGTCAAGGCTACCTTACCACCAGGCAGACTATTATATATTTTTATTGTACTGCTGCGAATGTGAAGGGCGGTATATCAAGCTCAATAAACAAACATAAATATTTAAATTCTTCCATGGAATAAATGCACAGGATGTGGCCCTTTCCAGTTGAAAGGAAGCTCTGGAATGAAAGGTCATAAGATGAAAGTGAAAGGGAATAAATTCAGGAGTAATCTGAGGAAATATTTCTTTATGGAAAAGATGGCCCTGAACTATCTGACCTAGACAATGAGCTTCCCAGCCCTTCAGGCTAGCATCCGTGGTGACTATCCCCCAATCTGGTGCTTCCAGAGACATCTCGACCATCAGACGGTGAGGCTTCAACCACCATGACAACTGTTCCTTGACCTCCAGGGGGAAAGGAAGAGTCTGACAGTAGAGAGCGTTGGATCACAGAGACAACAGATGCTTCTGAAGAGAGCGCATATGCACTCTGGCCCAAGGGACCAGCTCCAGGGTCGATACCATGGACCCTAGGAGTTGGAGGTTGTCTCAAGCCTGGGGTGCTGACAAAGACAAAATTCTCCAAATTGATTTTGCAGTTTCATAAACCTCTTTGCAATGAGGTAAACTCGATCCAAGGGCATGCTGAACTGGGCTCCGAGATATTCTTAGTTCTGGGAAGGCATCAGTCTGCTCTTGGGGTAGTTGATCACCAACTCCAGCCATTCTAACTGCTGAATCACCAGGCCTGTGTCATCTCTGAACTTCCACTACTACTATTATTATTAATCATTTATATAGTGCAACAAGGTGCATGCGGTGCTGAACAAGTGCAAATAGAAGACGGTCTCTGCTAGTTCGAGCTTACAATCTAATCAAGACAGACAGTACAATATAAGAGAAACAAGGGGTTCAATAGGGAAAGGAGATACAAGGAAAACAAGGGATTAGAATTCAAAAGCAGCCTCAAAGAGGTGAGCTTATAGCATGGATTTGAAAATTGAAAAGGGGGAGAAATGAGACCTTTTGTATAGATTCAGGAAGTTTGTTTCATGCATAAGGAGCAGCAAAGTAGAAAAGATCGAAGTCTGGAGTTGACAGTGGAAGAAAAAGGCATAGAGAGGAGAAAGCCAGAGGAAAAGCAGAGTTCACAAGGAGGAGTGTAGGGAGAGAGGAAAGCTAGTGAGGGCAGTACAGTGCATGCATTTATAGTTTAGGAGGAGAAGTTTGGATATGGAAATGGAAGGAGAGCTAATGAAGTGACTTGAGAAGAGAGGCTATATGAATGTATTGGGGCTGCGGAAGATTAGCCACGCAGCAGATTTCTGAACAGATTGAAGAGGAGAAAGATGACTCAGAGGGAGACCAGCAAGGAGGAGGTTGCATAGTCAAGACGAGAGGGGTGAATTTTGTTAATGTTGCAGAGAAAGCTAAAACCTGTCATTTTTATATACTGGATATGTGTGGAGAAGGAGAGGGAGGAGTCAAAGATGACCCCAAGGTTGCGGGCTGAGGAAACAGAAAGTAGAAGAGTGTTATTAAGAGAGATAGAGGGAGGAGGGATTAGGGGGAAAAAGAAGAAGTTCAGTCTTGGCCATGTTCATTTTCAGACAGCGGTGAGACATCCAGGCAGTGATGTTCGACAAGCAGGCAGAGATATGGGCTTGGAGTGTAAGAAATGTCAGGTGTAGATAGATAGATTTGAGTGTCATCAGCATAAAAATGATACTAAAAGCCATGGGAAGAAATGAGGGCACCAAGGAACAGGGTATAGAGAGAAAAAAGGAGAGGGCCCAGAACAGATACTTAGTGTACACCAACTGAGAGAGGAATGGCAGCAGAGGAGGATCCACCAAAACAAACACTGAAAGAGCGATGAGGGAGATAAGAAGAGAACCAGGACAGCACAGAGCACCTAAAACTAAGAGAGGACAAAGTGTCAAGGAGAAGAAGTTGGTCAACAGTATCAAAAGAAGCAGAAAGGTCGAGAAGGATGAGAACTGAGTAAAGACCCTTGAACTTAGCCAGTAACAAGTCTCTGGAGATTTAGGCAAGAGCCATTTCAGTAGAATGAAAGCGACAAAAAAAATAAATTAGACTTACCTGCTAATTGTTGTTCCTTGAGGAACTCCATTCCAGTAGTGCACCTCTTCCAGCAGCTTGGAGACTGAGCATGTCATCTTTTTAATGACACTAGTGTACATATGCAGCTGGCACCGCCTACCAGCCCCAGTACCTACTGACAAAGTAGACTCAGAGGAGCAACAAGTAAGTAGTTAAATATGCAACAAACACTTCTACGTCTAAATAAACTAGCACCCCTTCCATCCTCTGGAAAGGATACCCCGTCCCCCCCTCCAGGATGAGGAGGCCTACCTATTGAGCGCCTGAGCAACTCCAACCAACAGGGAGCGAGCAACCAACAGATCTTCTGGTCTGCACCCCCCGGCTCCACCTGGCCACTTCCTCCACCAAGGGAACCAGCTTCAGGACCGGGGTGTGCACAGATTATCATAGAAAGCACTCAGGGAGGGTTCAGGGACTGGACTGGATTTCCTCAAGGAACAACAATTAACACGTAAGTCTAATTTCTCTTTCCTTATCATCCCTCCAGTCCAGTCCCGCACCTCTGGGATGTATCAGAGCAGTTAAACTAATGGGAGGGACCCACACAACCAGCCTGAAGCACTGCTGATCCGAAACAAGCGTCCCCCGCCACCTGAACATCCAGGCGAAAATGCTCAGAGAAAGTATGCCGCCCTACAGATCTCCACCGGTGGAACTAAACTATACTCTGCCCACAAGGCTGCCTGAGCCCTCGTGGAATACGTCTGTAACACCGCTGGCATTGCTCTACCCTTCAAGATGTATGCCGACATTATCACCTTCCTGATCCATCTGGAAATGGAGGCCTTAGCTGCCGCCTCACTTTTGCATGGCCTGCCAAACACAACCAACAGACGGTCCGATCTCCGAAAGGACGATGTCCTTTCCACATATCTTCGCAGGACTCTTACCATCCAGGTGGCACAGCTGTGGAGTGCCAGGGCCCATATCTGCTCTCGCCCACATCCACGCTCGCCAGAGCCAGTAAGGAAACAGCCTGATTTACATGAAATGCTGACGCTACCTTGGGCAAAAATGAAGGCACCAGGCGCAGGACCACTTTCTCCTTGGAGAAGGAAAGAAATGGCTCCTGGAATGACAGGGTCCAAAGCTCCGAAATCCTGCGTGCCGAGCAAATTGCCACCAGGAATGCCATTTTCAGAGTCAAATCCTTCAGGGAAGCTGGACTCAATGGCTCAAAGGGTTCCCCAGACAGCACCGTCAGCACCAGATTGAGATCCCAAGGCAGTACCATCGCCCTCTTTGGCAGACGGAGGTAGGTCACCACCCCTAGAAAGCTCAGCACGTCTGGGTGTGTACCCAATGGCACCCCGTGGACTTTCCCATGATAACCGGAAATCGCCGCCAGTTGCACCCTCAAGGAACTGGCGGCTGGTCCCTTACCAAAACTGGATTCAAGAATGCCAAGATGTCCAGGATGGAGGCAGTGGAAGGGCGCGCCTGCCTCTCTCCACACCCTGATTCAAAGATGTGCCCTACGCAGATGCACACCAGGTTCGTAGACCTCCTCTGGGCCTGTAGTGGTCCGCCTCCCCCCCCTGCAGCTTAACAGGGGAAATAAAAAGCAAACTCTAACTAAACCTATCTCCTTAGTTGTCTCTTCAGTGAGTTCGGCATCCTGGCTCACTACCTCCTCCAGCTACTTGGAGACTGAGCATACTGGGGCTGGTAGGTGGTGCCAGCTGCATATGTACACTAGTGTCATTAAAAAGATGACATGCTCAGTCTCCAAGCTGCTGGAAGAGGTACACTACCCAGAGGTGTGGGACTGCACTGGAGGGACGATAAGGAACCAGACTGAAGAGGATCTCAGAGGGCTTGAAATTCAAGGCAGTGATGGAGAACCGAATGTTCAAGAAGTTTGGAAATGAAGGGAAAAAAGGAGATGGATCGATAATTATTAGAAGCACAAGTGGGGTCAAGTGAAGGTTTCTTGAGGAGAGGTGTGATCACAGCATGCTTGAAGGCCACAGGGAAAGTTGCAGTAGAGAGTGAAAGGTTGAGAATACATGAGATGGAAAGGATGATGGAGAAGGAGATGGAGTTAAGGAGATGGGTGGGGATAGGATCAGAGGAACAGGTAGTGAGTTTAGGAGAGGAAAGGAGAAGAGAGGTTTCCTCTTTGGAGATCTTAGAAAAAGATGAAAGGGTGATAGAGGCTGAGGGGAAAAGATGGTATGTAAGAGGGGTTGAAGAAGTTTTAGAGGAGAACTGGAGTGTAATCTTATGGATTTTGTCATGGAAATAGTCGGCTAAGGTTTAGGCAGAAAGAGAGGAGGGAATGGAGGTGGAGGCGCCTTAAGAAGAGAGTTGAGTGTTGAAAAGAGACGGAGGGGGTCAAAGACAAGAGAGTTAGTCAGATGGATAAAACAGCTTTGCTTTGCGAGTGCAATGGCAGACTGGAAGGAAGCAAGCATAAATTTGAAGTGAAGAAAGTCAGAAAGGGAACGGAGTTTGAGCCAACTGTGCTCGGTTGAGCGGGCACAGCA
Source organism: Ichthyophis bannanicus (assembly GCA_033557465.1). Taxonomy (NCBI): domain Eukaryota; kingdom Metazoa; phylum Chordata; class Amphibia; order Gymnophiona; family Ichthyophiidae; genus Ichthyophis; species Ichthyophis bannanicus. The sequence continues at coordinate 87,671,610 of CM066043.1, forward strand.
GCGCAGGTAGCAGGTAGTTGAAGACAGGGCTGAGGTGAAGTGCGCCTCATAGGACATGGAGCAAGATTATCCAGAGCAGAGGAGAGAGCAGTATTGTAGGAAATTATACCCTCATCAACAGATTTAGAGGACAGAGTGGAATAACGAGGTGATGAGACAATAGCAGAAAGAGTCAATGGATCGATGGCATGAAGATTCCTAAAAGGTAGGAGGAGACAGGGCGAGACTGAGGTAGGAAGTGATGAAGAGTGAAGCTTAATAAGTGATGGTCAGATAAGGGAAGAACTGAAGTACGTAAATTAGAGGGTAAACAATTAGAAAAGAAAACAAGGTCAAGGCAGTAACCGTGCTAGTGAGTGGGGGCAGAAGAACAAAGTTGGAGGTTATATGAGGAGCTTAGGGAAAGGAGCTTAGACACATGGGGGTCAGAAGGCTTTGCAATATGAAAGTTAAAGTCACCAAGAATAAAGGAGGGGGAAGAAGAATCCAGAAATAAGAAAAGCCATAAGTCAAAGTCAGTGAGAAAGGTTGAAATGGACTTGTTAGGGAGTCTACAGGTAACAGTATTCTGGAGAGGTAGGGGAATAAAAAGATGGATGGCATGGACTTCAAAGGAGGAAAAGAAGTGAGACTGAGGTAATGGGGGGGGGGGGGGGTTTGAAATTGGCAAGGAGAAAGCAGAAGCCCAACATCACCATTGCAGCCAGTGGCATGAGGAGTTTGGGAGAATTGGTAGCCACCATGATAGAGGGCAGCGACTGAAGCAGTGTCATCAGGGAGGAGCCAGGTCTCATTATGAGCTAGAAGATGGAAAGCGTGAGAGATAGAGAGATTATCAGTAAAGGGAAGTTTATTAGAAATGGAATGAGAATTCCATAAAGCACGTGAGAAGGGGAGAGAGGAGGGGGAAATGGATGAGAATGGGGTGGTAGAGAGAGGAACTAATATGGGAGTGAGAGAAAAGTGAAGGTGGGCCGGGGTTGGGATTAATATTTATTTTTATTTATTTATTTAACAGTCGCTTATATACTGCTACCTTCCACAGATCAGGTGCGGTTTACAATGAACGAGTAATAAACAGAAAAGCAGGTCTGTTTTACATAAAACATTGGTAAACTAAGTACAAGTTTTGCTATTACATTGAACATGGTTAAATGAACATTCTGAAACTATTTACATACAACTATTTACAGGTCTTACAGATAGTTATTAAATCATTTTTTAATTGTGGTTTGTCTGAGAGAGTTGAATTTAGCATTCACCGGAAGACAGAAGGAGAAGGAGAAGAAGAGTATGAGGGAGAGAGGAGACGGCATGGCGGAAACGAGAATGAGGTTGTTTTACAGAGGAAGAAGAGGGATGAATGAGAGGAAGAAAAAGTTTATTTATTTATTTATTTTATTTATTTATTTAACTATTTCTTTTATACCGCCCCTTCCAGAGATCAAGGGCGGTTTACATATAACAAGTTAACAGTCATGTACACAGTTTGTATACAGTTTACATAGAACATAGAACAATAGAAATCAACTATTTACATTAAACAGTAAATATAACATTTATAGGTAATAAAGCAAACATATTAAACTTTATACAAATGAATATTTACAGTGTGTGGTGTGTGTGGTGTGTGGGGCAGGAATTGGTGTAGGTGCTGGAATTTAGTTCCTTTTTTTGTTTTTCGTCTTCTGGGGTGCGGGGGGCGGGGGCAAAGTCTTGAGGTTACATTGTTGGGTTAGGGGATTAAGGGAGTTTGTGTATGTGTGACCATGTTTGTTGTGGAGCTGGCTTTGGGGGAATAGGGGATTTCGAAGTGTTCAGTGAACAGGTAGGTCTTTAATTCTTTTCTGAATTGGGTGAGGTCTCTTATGGTGCGAAGTTCAATAGGGAGGTCGTTCCAGAGTGTGGGGGCAGTGAATGAGAATGCTCTGGAGCTAGTGGAATTCTTAGTTTTACGAATGGCTTTTGGTGTGATGAGGGAGTGGGCTGCGTTCTGTCTGAGGGTCCTTGTCGATGTTGGAGATTGTAGTAATGTGGATAGGTGTGAAGGGGTTATGTCATTTATGAGTTTATAGGTTGTTAGGATAGTCTTATATTTGATTCGGCTGTTTATAGGGAGCCAGTGGAGTTCCAGTAGTATTGGGGTTACGTGGTCAGTTAGGCGAGCTTTAGAGATTACCTTTGCACAGATGTTTTGTGCTCTTTGGAGAAGGTATATGCTTTTTTGGGGGAGGCCTATTAGGAGACTATTGCAATAGTCGAAGTGCGGGGTGATCAGTGTACTTACTACGGATCTAAAGTCTTGTGTTTCAAGAAGTGGCCTTAGGTGCTGAATAGTTTTGAGTTTATAGAAAATGGTTTTTACTATTTGTTTTATGTGTGGTAGCATGGTGAGGGTGTGGTCTATTATTACTCCTAAGTATTTTACCTGTTTTCTGACGGGTATGGAGGTTTTGTTGATTGTGATTGTTTCTGGGTATGTGTTCTCAGTCGTGGGTGGTCTTGTCACAAACATTGCCTCAGTTTTTTTGAGGTTTATGCTAAGGTGGTTAGTTTCCATCCAGGAGGAGGTCTCAGCCATGCATTTGGATAGCGAGTCATATGTAGGGTTTTTAGCATTTATGGGGATAGCTAACATGATGTCATCGGCATATATAAAATGGTTAATTCTGTGTTTTTTAAATATGTCTGTTATCGGTTGCAGGTACAAGTTAAATAAGAGGGCTGAAAGGGCTGATCCTTGGGGTATTCCCTGTCCTTGAGGGAATGTTTCTGATGCTTGTTGGTCAATTTGGACTCGTATTAATCTGTGTGAAATATAGGATTTGAACCAGTTAAGGACAATCCCGCCTATTCCTAGGTTTTCTAATCTGTTGATCAGTGTCATGTGATTAATGTTATCGAAGGCGGCAGAGATATCTATAAAAAGGAGTAAGAAGCCTTGATGTTTGTCATCTGTGCCCTTGATGAGGAAGTCCATAAGGGTGATTAGGAGGGTTTCTACTCCATGGAATGGGCGGAAACCAAATTGGTGTGAGTCAAGAGGTTTGTGTTCATCAATGTGTTCTTGTAACTGAATTTGAATTGTTTTCTCTATTATTTTGGCTATGAATGGAATGCTGGCTATGGGTCTGTATGAATTCGGGTCTTTTGAGTCGAGCTTATTATTCTTTATTATTGGTCGGAGTGTTGTGAGTTTTAGGGCATCAGGCATGATGCCCTGTGAAAGGGATTGGTTAACGATGTATTGTATATTTACCACCAATTCAGCTTTTGCACACTTAATCCATGACACCGGGCATGGATCGAGTGGGGAAGTGGTGGTGTTTATCATAGTTATGATTTTAAGGAGTTGTTTTTGTTCTACCAACTGGAAACTTGTCCATTCATGTGAGATTTTTGTGTTTGATAATACAGGAGTTGAGGTAGTGGTTTTGTTTTTTAGTTTTTCTGCAAAATGTTTTGCTAGTGTTTGTATATTTATTGCTTGTTGTTTAGGTTCGGTGTTATTAGTTTTGGTTAAAGTTTTTACTATCGCGAATAGCTCCCTTGGGCGGTTGATGGAAGAATTTATTACTTTGGAGTGGTAGTCTCTTTTTGATTTGTTAATTGCGTTTTTGTATTCCATAAGTAAGAGCATGTATTGGGATTTGTTTTCATCAGATTTTAGTTTTCTCCATCTCTTTTCTTGTTTCCTCAGTAGTTTTTTTAGTTTTGTCAGCTCTTTTGTGAACCATTTTTCTGTCTTTTTTGTTCGTTTGTGTAAGACTTGTGTGTGGGCAGCTGCTTTTTGAATGGTTAGATTCCAATGCGTTATGGTTGAGTTGATGTCTGGTGAGCTTGTGTCTAGTTCAGGTAGTACTTTATCGAGGAATGTGTCTTTGTCAAAGCGTGCGAAGCGTGATGTATGTGGAGTTGTGCTCTCATTGTTTTTTGGGATTTGTGCTGGTAGCTGGATTGTGATTAGATGGTGGTCTGACCAGGGTACTTCAGTTATACTCGGAGTGGTATGTAGTAAGTGATTGTAGAGTGTGGCTGGGAGGAAAATTACATCAAGTATGTTACCTTTTTTTGTGCGTAGGGGCATGTATTATCTGTGTGAACCCCATTTGTGACATAGTGTCTATGAAGTTATCTGATTGTGAATGGTTCAGTGATGGAAGGTTCAAGTCCCCAAGGAGTAAAAGTGGTTTGCTTTGTGATGCTGTACATGCAAGTTCTAGGATAGGGGTGAGGTTTTTCTGATCGGATGATGGGGGTCTGTAGATGAGGGTGAGAGCCATAGTTTTATTTTCTATGTTAACGATGTCTATTCCATCTATATTATTTAGGTTTGTTAGGGTGAATTTTAGGTAATTTTTGGTGAGAATCATTACACCCCCTCCTCTTTTTATATTCCTTTGGCAATTGAAAATGTCATATTGATATGTGGTTAGCTGGTTTAGTAGTATAGTGTCTGTAGGTGAGAGCCATGTTTCAGTAATACAGATAATGTCAGGGGATGTGTCGTTAATTATGTCATTAATTATAGGTATTTTGTTTCTTATGGATCGTATGTTTATTAGGATGAGTTGTAGTTTGATGTTTGTATTGTCATTTTGGTCAATTTTATCACTTATGGGTTGTTGCTTTATTTGGATGAGGCGGTGATGGCGTTTGTGTGAAGTGTGGCGCGAGTGGTGATTATGAGAGTTTGTGTATGTAGAGCTATATATTGGGTTCTGGTATTGATTGTACGTGATTGGGAAATTATTATAAGGGTTCCGGTTATGATTGTAGATGATTGGGATGTTATTGTATGGACTTTGGTTGGTTTTGTAAGTGTATATGTGTTGAGTTAGGAGGGTTATTAAGAAGAGAATGAAAAGGAGATTTGTAATCTTAGTAGGAGACATTTTGTTCATTTTATGAGGTAATGGGTAGAGTAGGAGGGAAGTAGTTGGAGGTATGTAGTTGGAGGGAGGGAAATTATTACTGTTAATAGTATCACAAGCTGACAGTGCAAGGAGGGTATTTACTGCTGGCAACAGTGTCTTGTAATAGCAATGCAGGAAGCGATAATTACTACTGATTGCCGTGGGTAAATATTACTAGCAATAGTAACTCACATGATCATCACTGGTAACATTATCTCACAATGATTTCTACTGGCAAGAGTATCTTACAATAATTACTGCTGGCAAATGTATCTCACCATGATCAATACTCACAACAGTATCTCACAATAAATTACTACTGGCAAGATTATCTTACAATAATTACTACTGAAATAGCTTCTCACAATAATCAATACTGGCAACAGTATCTGACAATAATTACTATTGGCAACAGTATCTCATAGTAACAGTGTAAGAGGGGTAGTTATCATAGGTAGCAGTATCTCACAATGATCACTATTGGAGCTCAAGAGCTGATGAAAAGGTGGATGACAAGATGGGGGAAGAAATGAGGATGGAAAAGAAGAGGTGATGAGACGGGGCTGAAGTTGAAGCTATGAGGGGAGATTAGGGATTGTCAACAAAAGGAAGAAAAAGTGATGTGGAGCCATAAGAAAAGATGGAGAGTAGAGAAATAACTAAGGAAGGAGGAGGATTGAGGGGATCAGGAGAACCAGAGAGTAATCGTGGTATAAAAAAAAACTCCAATTAAGAGGTGGTTGAGTAGGAAAGTGAGGTAATCATAGAAAGAGAGAAGAAGGAGGTACTAATAGAAAGAGAGGAGAGCATAGGAGGGTAAAGTTTATCAGAGAGAGAGGAGAGGAATGAGGGTAAAAGTTCGGCTAGTATGTAAAAACAATTAGTATCAATCAAAACAATTAAAAAGTCTTTGTTAATTAGTAAGTTTCTATAAATTTCTGTTCCCTTTATAAGCAGTTTACTAGACATATTCTGCACACTATTATGTATATAGTTTTGCATTCTACTATGTATATAGTTATGCTTTAGCCAACCACCACTATACCCATTCCGGGTGTAGATGGCATATGTTATGTTCCCTGTATATAGTTTATAACTTATATATTGTTCAATGTAAACTGCCCCTGATCGTTGGAAGGGGCGGTATAAAAACACAGTTCAAATAAATAAATAAAATAAATAAATTCATAAAAATGGCGCTGTAGGTTATCTAAGATGATGTCGGTCCTCAGGGTAGGAGACTGAACCTTCCTTCTTGGTCGTGTTGCAGGTCCATTGCTCAGTTGTCTATATTGAAGCTATGGACATTCACACTTTAAATCTGACAGAATTGTCTTCTAAACTGGCTATGATGGAAAGCTATAGTTTCATGAAAACACATCATAAGCCTTTGGTACAATAGACAGTTGATGATTCTGTTTATCAGTCTGGTTCAGATGCCCCTGGAAGGACCAACTGAATAAGTCCCTGGTGAATACACCCTGTTTGGTGCTGTCAGGGAAACACTAAAGAAGCTGACCCAGTGAGGCCCGATTTTCTACACTCCACAGGGAGAGCACATGGTGGGCAGGCCACCATCCCCTCTCTGGTGAATTCTGCTATTTCTTTAGGTGCTCCTGACGCTGCTAATTAAGAGCTCAGCAGGGACAATCTCATAATAGCGCAGCGGTGACAACGGCAGTTTGAACAGGAAGCTGGAGGAGCCTGGAGCACCTGTGATCCTCAGAGCACATGTGATCCTGCCCAGTGGGTCACAGATGTGTTCAGGTCCAGGCCGCCACCACCGGGAGGATGACAAGCACAAAGAAAGGAGCTGGAAGGTTTGAGTGGAAAACAGTCTCCTGTTGCCGCTGATTGGGAGACCCTGGGCTGAACAGAGCCGGCAGTCTCTCCGGTGTGTGTGTGTGTGCCGAGGATAGAGGAGCAGGATATGGGGCCCAACAGTGCCTCAGCTCCAAGACCTGTCCAGGAGTGGAACCGCTGCCTCTCTCCAGAACTACGGCTCTCCTCATCAGCTGAACGCAGAGAAGAGAACTCAGCGAGGTGAAGGATCAGTTGGCCCGATACTTTGATGACAGGAAGGAGTGAGCATCTTCATTTGGAACAGGCAGCCTGGCTTACTTCCCATGAAAGCCGTGATCAGGATCAGCGCACTGGCATTGTGGCTCTAATGCTTGAGAGAAGGAATGTCCTCTGTACCAGCAAGATATTTGTAAGCCCGATTGCATACGGACCAACAGATCACTGGGATCTTTTTATAGAGTCTTTTACAGAGTACCAGCGAGCAATCCGTTTCTGACTAGTGTAGTGCCGATACTACTTTGGCTTGTATCATGCTTCTAAGGCTACCCCTCTATGCTGCAGGGAATTCTTTATACCCGTAAACTTCTCCAAGGAGTCTGTCTGAATAAGCCAGTTGTCCAGGTACAGGTGACCTGGATGCTTTGCTTGAGAAAGACTGCCATCGCTGCTGTTGCCACCGCCACCGCCACCACCACGATCTTTGAGAAGGTGCATGGAACTGTGGCCAGGCCAAAGGTCAATGGCTGAAATAGGAAATGGAAGCCCAGGACACAGAAATGGAGAAATCGCTAGTGCTGCTCCCAAATAACAATATGAAATTAGGCTGCAGCAAGATCTAGGAGGTCAGAAATGCCCTTTACTGGACTGACACAATGACCGATTTGAAGGTCTCCATGAGGAAATGTGGAACGCGTAATTTGCCATTAATCCGCCTTAAGGTCCAGGATAGGCAGGAAGGATTCTCCCTTCTTGGGCACCACAAAGTAAATGGAATAATGACCCTGAACCCTGCAATTGTCTACAATTGCAGGGATCTTGCAGAGTTTCTTCAACTGATAATTGCTTGAATGGGGAGCCCCAAAGAAAATCAACAAAGGCATCCTGCAGAGGTACTGCAAATTCCAGCAAGTGCTCCTGACTTAGGACCTCGCAAACCCATTGGTCTGCCATTATTTGAGTCCACTTCGAGAGAAGCAGCCAGAGATACCCCCCAAATGGCTGTGCCTTGGAAGAGACCCACTGTATCACTGTTGGGACTTATCATCTCCAGCAAAAGCTGTAGCTATGTCTTGAGATCGCTGAGATCTCCGAAAGGGCTGAACCTTCTTAGGCCTAGAACTGTAGATCGAGGGGGTCCTACCAAAACTTCCAGGAGTCTGACAGCATCTCCAGGCTCCAAATATGGTTCTACAGGATGCACTATTGCCACCTCTAGGCCTATCTTCAGAGAGTGTTTGAGGACAAGCCTCTCCAAAGTCTTTCACCAACCTCTCCAGGACCTCACCAAAGAGCAAACAGCCCCTGAAGAGAGGTTTCCTCAGATGTAGCTTGGAAGCAGCATCAACAGACTAATTGTGGAATTACAGCCATTATCTAACCACAGCAACCACTGCCAAGGACTTGGAGGAGGTAGTGATCAAGTCATACAGTGCATCTGCCATATACACAGCGCTTGACTCCAGTCTCGCAGCATCTAGGCTGTCTGACACTTACTGGGCCCAGCACAAGAGAGCTTGGGCCACCAGCCTATACACAGCACCACCAGACAGCCCAAAGCAGAGGACAGAAGAGAATTCTTAAGGAGGGTCTCTACCCTCCTATCGTGAGATTCCTTGAACACTGTGCACTCTTCCACTTTATCATGTGATTTTTCACTGCCATGACCAGAGTATTTATCTGAGGAAGCCCAGAAAGCTTATTCAGCTTATCCTGGGGTAGAGGGTATAATTGAGATAGGACCTTGGGGCCTCTAAGGCACAGCTCAGAAGTCTCCCACTGGGAGACTAGGAGCTGACGCATGGGCTCAAGTAGACGAAAAACTCCAGGACACCGGATGTCCTCCAGAATGGGGTCCACTTATGGAGCCTGAAGAGACTATGTAGGCATCAAAAATGGCCACAGGTCCTGCAGGCAAGAAAACTGTGGGAGAATCTGTGGAGGCATCAGAAACAGCATCGGGTTCAGGCCTCCTGGGAGAGGGTCCCAAAAATGCTGAAAAAAATGTGCACCCAATGGCTGCTTAGTCAGCTGTGTTCTTGGTCATGCTTTACCCGTGATGCCGAAGAGAAAGGGGAAGCTGGGCAAGAAACCTCCCAAAACCCGGAGTCTCCCTTTCTCCTTCTTTTACCTCAGTGGTTTCTGGTCCCATGGACGCTTTTGTGGCACATCTGGGGAATCAGCAGGAGGATACTGGCGTTTTCCTGATTGTATCATCACCAGAGCTGGAAACATAAGAACATAAGATATAGAAACATGATGACAGAAAAAGACCACATGGCCTATCTAGTCTGTCCTTGCATAACAACAACTACAACAGTCCACTTTTTACCTTTAGAGATCCTCTGTGTTTGTCCCATGCTTTTTTGAATTCAGTTACTGTCCTCATCTCTACCACCTCCACTGGGAGACTATTCCATGGATCCACTACTCTTTCCGTAAAGAAATATTTCCGCATATCACTCCTGAATCTATCTCCCTTCACCCTCATCCCATGTCTCCTCGTAGCAGAACTTGCTTTCAATTGAAAGAGGCTCTCTCCCTGAACATTTATGCCACGGAGGTATTTAAACATCTCAATCAGAGGTACAGATATGCCATACTGGGACAGACCATGATCCATCAAGTCCAGTATCCTGTTACCAACAGTGGCCAATCTAGGTCACAAGTACCTAGCAGTTTCCCCAAAATACACAGGTTCTACAATGCTTGTATTGGGACAAGCAGTGGATTTCCAAGGTTTCCTTTAATAATGGTTTATGGATCTTTCCTCCAGGAACTTGTCCAAACCATTTTTAAACCCAGCTACACTAACAGCTTTTACTACATCCTCCGGTAACAAATTCTAGAGTTTGATTACACGTTGAGTGAAAAAAATATTTTCTTTTATTAATCTTATATGGGTTACACTGTAGCCCGTCATATTCCTCAGGCTGTGAGCTGTTGCCGGGGCTGAGTCTCCCCACTGTGTTACCTGCCAGGTTTCTCCACCCTGATGCTTCTGCATCTCCAGGTCCCATGCTGGGCTGTGTTGCTGATCCGGTTGAGGGAATGTATCCAGGCCAAGACTGGCCTTGACGCTGATGGATGAGCCACCAATTTTGGCTACAGGAGGTGAGAGGGGTCTGGAGTCTCTGGAGAGTGTGCAGATGTCAGATTCATGACGTGAAATGGTAGCAAAAACTCTTCCTTCTGGACTAATTAGTCAAGATTTGAATTTTCCTTTTCTTTAGAAAGACCCGATGCCTTTACTCTGGAATCGATTTGGAGTACAATCTCTAAGTTGGGGGAAGATTTCGTCCAGCAGACTAACCAGATTGTTGCCCAGGTCCAAGGTAATACTGTTTTGTCTCAGAAAGAATGCAACAGAAATTTTGGCTGTGAAAGAGATGGTGGAGGTTTTGAAGTCTACAGTTTCAAAGCATAAACATTGCTATTCTATGTGTCCTAAGGATTTTGCTGCTCTGAAACTTAAAAATGACTTATTGGAGGACCAAGTTTGATCTACTAATAGAAACATAGAAATATGACAACAGAAAAAGACCACATGGCCTATCTACTCTTTCCTTCCATATCAACAACTACAATGCAATGCAATGTGTGCCTTCGAGTCAGTCCTGACTCCTGGCGACCCAACAACAGTCCCTTTTTTACCTTTAGAGATCCTCTGTGTTTGTCCCATGCTTTTTTTAATTCAGTTACTGTCCTTATCTCTACCACCTCCACTGGGAGATTATTCCACGGATCCACTACTCTTTCCATAAAGAAATATTTCCGCATATCGCTCCTGAATCTATCTCCCTTCACTTTCATCCCATGTCCCCTCGTAGCAGAACTTGCTTTCAATTGAAAGAGGCTCTCTCCCTGAACATTTATGCCATGGAGGTATTTAAACATCTCAATCAGATCACCTCTATCCCGCCTTTCCTCTAAGGTGTACATATTAAGATCCTTAAATCTGTCCTCATATGCTTTATAATGAAGACTACTAATCATTTTAGTAGCCACCCTCTGCACCAACTCCATCCTGTTCACATTTTTTTGAAGGTGTGGTCTCCAGAATTGCACACTATACTCCAAATAATCTCCATTTGGTTAATTTTCCTCGGACTCCCCTAGCTTCGGCAAGGGATATGTTTAAACAACACTTAATGGATATTCTTGGGGTACCTCCTGAATCCCACCTTCCATTATCTAAGATTTATTATGTCCCAACCCAGAAGAAGGCACCAGCTGGGTCCCAGCAGCTGTCTCTTGTAGACACGCAGCATATTCATATCCTTAACATTTCTAATATTTTAGAGTCTTCTGTTGCTGAAAATATTGTTACCTCTACTCTTGTGATAACGCTGGCTCTTCCCTCAGATAGAGAGTGGCTGTTTAAATTGTATTTTAAGAAGTGCTCTTTAATGTTTAAAGGTTTACATGTTCGTATATATCTAGACTTGGCCCAGGAGACCCTGAAGAGGCAGCAGGACTTCCTTCTCCTTAAGCCTGCAGTGATTCAATTAGGGGGACTATTTTTTCTCAAACTTCCTTGTAAATGTTAAGTAAAACACCATTTGGTGAGTTATGGTTTTTTTGACCCCCCACAATTAGCTGCTTTTGTTAGTTCACATCTCCCCATTGTACCCCAGGCCAGTGTATTAGTATTAGGTCTGTTGATTTTAGTTTTCCATACATACATGGGAGGAGTGGTCTAGTGGTTAGGACAAGGTACTTCAGGCCGGAGAGCCGGGGGTTCAAGTCCCACCTGGGGACAGCAATCTCAGGCCGGAGGGACTGGGATTTCTAGTCCTATAGGCACTCCTTGTGGTCTTGGGCAAGCCACTTAACCCTCCATTGCCCATGTTCCCTGTAAGTATTAGCGTATGTGTGTCATATCCCCTCGTGTTAAATGTATCCCCCAATTGACCGCTTTGACCTGGTGAAAAGCGGGATATAAATACAGCTAAATAAATAAATAAATATCATTTTAGTAGGGTTTTTTCTTAGTCTTGGGATCTCCGCTGTTGTTGGGCTGGAGGGATATAGGCATCTGTATATGATTTCCTGATTTACTATTCTATAATTTCAGAGGTTTTCTGTATGCCCTCTCCATTTCTTGTACAAGTGTATTGCTTGGATATTGTTTGAAATGTATAACATTAATTAAAATTTGCACCCAAAATGTCATTATTACATAAACAGGGCCAAAAGATTCTGCTGTGGTGCTGACCAAATGGGAGCCGCAAAAGGCTCAGCATTGGACACCTGGCATTGCACCACATGGTAAAAAAAGAAAAACAACAACAACAAAAAAAAGCCAGCCAAAAAAAAGAATGTGGTGATAAGGGTATTCCCAGAACCTGCAGGCCGGCTGGCTGAAATCTGTAAAGAGAAAGCCCAGCTGTCCTGCAGGCCTGAGGCCCAGTTGCTAAAGAGAAAAAAAAACTCTTTTGTTTAATACTGCTTTATTAAGGCAGTATAGCCAGCTAAATACAGCTATCTGGATTGAATAGATACTCAGAAAAAAATTCAGGAAAAATGGACAAAACGTTCCATAAAGCAGAAAGGACAGCAAAAGGAAAGGGGGGCTAGACCCAAACTTACCACTCTGTTCAGGGGCCCTGTGTGGATCCTCCTGTCTGCTCTCCAGCCCACAAAGTGCTAAGAACCCGTGGGCAGCAGCGCTGGACACAGGACAAGCTTCTGGCACAAGGAGACAGGGCGTACCTGAGCTTTGAACACCATTAGGGCCTCAGGTCTTTGTCACACAGACCACAGTATCATGGTCAGGGCCAGAGAAGACAGGCCTATCTGCACTGATGCACAAGTCCAGGCAACCTTGCTACCTGGTGGAGGAAGACAAAAGGGCTTCTCTCGAAACAGCACTAGTAAATATATCGAGTGATGACATCAATGGAAGTTGTTCAAGTCTGACATCACCTGCGGGTAAGGGAGCATAATCCACTTGTCTGGATTGATCTAGAAGGATGATAAGGATATTTACTTTACAACCTAGAAAACATGACTGCACACTCATGCATTCTTAACCATGAAACTAGGCAAGAAGGGCCGGGACATCCACTAGGTGGAATAGATGGCTGCCAAGGGTGGCAGACCCTGGTGGGTGGCCTGACTCTGTTTTGAAAGTGGCAGCAAAAAGGCACTACTTTCAAAATGGATTCGGGCTGTCGCCATGTCCCCCCCCTCCCCCGCCCCCGAATCCATCTCTCTCATCTTGTGGCGGCAGCAGCGGCGGCCCGACTCCATTTTGAAAGCGGTGGCTGCTCAAAACAGGTTGGTCCGCTATCACAAGATGAGAAGATGGATTCAGGAGCGGTGGTGGCAGCAGCAGTAGTGGGGGGGAGAGGGAGGGGAGAGGGGGAGTGTGCGGCAGGGGCTTCTGCCTGGAGCGACCTCTGTATGGAAGACACCAAATGTTACATTTCACCAAGTGCTGAGCTTCCTTACATCTTCCTGTATGCCACAGCCTTCTTTAAAAATGAATTAGAATAAAGTTCCTGGTGGACTCTCATCAGGATAGTCTACTTTAAATCTATAAGAGACCACTGCATACAAAATATATTAAAACAAGACATATCTGCATGTGGTCTCTACAATGCTTCTGCAAACTTCTCATGAGAATGATGAAGTTCTCTAGGTCTCCAGCTGCTGTATTTCAGCATTGCTACAATGGACCCTCTTTAAGGATGTACTGTTCATAGTGGAGCAACTTCGCTGTCTTTTGTTCCTTACCACCAAATCCAGACACCCCATTGCATATATGGACCTGGCATCAAGGCCATAGCAAACTTTAAAGCTCTGGTGAGGCAGCTGTGCCACAGCCTTGGCTACATACAGAGTATGTAAACACAGGAAGCCACAGAACACATTTTTTGTTTTTATAAAAGCTTGTATTACTGAAACCCATATGGTTTTAATATAAATTCCTTTTGTTAAGGAACGGCAAGCATGAACAGATAAGGAAAAAAAATAGATATAATTTCCCTAACTTTTTGCCTGAAGACTCGCCAATTTTTCCTGGGTGTGTTGCAGCTTCTGAAAAGCCATAGAGAAAAAGAGCATGCAGAAGTGAACAGAATAACTACAGGAAGGTGGAATATGGGGTCATGGACTGCTCCTGAAGAACATCATCAGGGCATCTGTTTTTTTCAGTGTCTACTTAGTAATAAGAATGGCGTACAGCTGTTTTATAGATAACAATTGTTTCTGAAGGCAACAAAAGGTGACTATTACCTATGGGGTTTAAAACTTTGGGAAATTTGATAAGTTAAAATCAAGGCAATATCTGAAATCTGGAACACATCAAGTTAGCTTTAATAAAAAATCTGTAGCTACAGCAGGACATATATTTATCTTTCATTTTCTCAAGTTGCCTAGCAATGAAAGCATTCAAAAACATGAATTACTGAGAGCTCCATAAATACTATTATCGTATTGAATAAATTAAACTACAACATAAAAAGTGTACTTTATGCAATATTCATAAAGCCATTTATAATAATATGCTTCACAAAAGAGAATGATGATGGTGAATTAGTGGGCAGTAATTAACAGTAAAACCAAATGAATACTGATACTTGCAAGGAGCATTAGAGAAAACTAGTGAGGACATCATGTGGAGCACAGTTCATGTGACTCTTTCCAGCCCATGTGTGTGTTGTCACTATTGAAAAATTTCAAAGGTTGTATGGAGAAATGTTCTATACCTATTTTCCTTTCCTTGATTCCTGCTAAACTGGTCCAGATGAGTGGGTTATGCTCCCCAGCCAGTAGGTGCAGGCAGACTAGACCAGCTTTCAGTGATGTCATCACTAATATATATTCTGGTGCAGCACTGAGAAAAACAGTATGACATTTCCTAAGCAGAAGCAAAACTGAAAAACTTAACTCTGTGTTGCACACCAATACTGTTAACACAGTTAAAAGGCAGCATGGCTCCCAAACTTGAAGGAGCTGTCTTCCCAGAGCAGGTCCTGGACTGGTCTAGCAGGATTTAAGGAAATTAGCAGGTATGTAAACTCTCCTTCCTTATGATCCTGCTAGACAAGTCCAGATGAGTGGGTTCTACCAAAGAAGTCAAGATCCAAGGTGGAAGCGAAAGGATATTAAGGACAGAAGTGCTCCATCACAGGCGGCATCTGCTCCAGCTCCCACATGCATCCTCTAGTGCTTTATAAAGGTCAGGTAGATACCTTACCAATAGTCTTCCAGAGACACCCAAGCAGACTCAGCTCATGACTAGGCTTCTGCCCTAGTGGAGTGAGCTCTGACTCCCTCTGACATGCATTTTCCACACAGGAGTCCTTAAGCCATCAGGCAATCGAGGGCTTGGCTATTGTCTGACTTTCCATGGACTATGGAAGGGGACAAAAAGATAGTCCGACCACTGGAAGGAATTAGTAGTTTTCAGATACTTCATCAATGCCCTCCTGTCTGACTGAAGGTCCTCCTCCAAGGAGGAAGGCTGGATCACATATTGATTAAGAAAGGGAGACAGCAGTTTGGAGAGAAAGAGCAACATTGTTCTCGGTGAGACAGATGCTGATGAGATGGCCAGAAAGGGCAATCTACAGGAGAAGACCTGTAGCTCTGACATCTGCCTGGCAAAAGCAATAGCCACCAGAATAATACCACCTTCAGGAGGGAGGGCCTCAGGGAGGACTTCTAAAAGAAAACATTTCAATGCCCTCAGCACCAAAGAAAGGCTCCACTGTGGCACTACCAGCTGCATGGAGGGACGGATCTTCTCCACCTCCTTGAGGAAGAGGGCCACATCTGGGTATGTTGCCAAGGACATACTTTGAACTCACCTCTGGTAGCGCACAAGGGCTACCACTTGACCCTCACTGAGATTAAAGCTAAACTCTGGTCCATAGCAGATATAAAAAGGACAAAACAGTCAGTATGTCTGCCCTTTTGGTATCCAGGGCTTAAGAGGAACACCACCTCCTGAAGACCTCCAGACTTTTGTTCCAGATTCTAGCATAGGCTAAGGACATAGAAGCCCTCTGGGTCTTAAGAAAGGTGTCAACTATCACCCCAGAGTATCCTTTTTTAGGCAGTTTATGACTTTCAAAGAGTCTGGCCATAAATGAAAAGGATGTAGCAACAGAGGGGACACTGCCAACAAGTTCAAGAAATCCGTGTATCATAGCTTGTGCGGTCAGTCTGGCGCCACCAGGATGACCAAGCCTGGATAAGAACAAATCTTATGCAGAAGCCTGCCTACCAAGGGCCATGGGAGAAAGAGGTAAAGGAACTCCTCCTAAGGCTATACTTGCAGGAGAACATCCTAAACAACCACCCATGGATTTTTTCTGTGGCTGAAAAAGCTCTTCCCCTTAGCATTCTCCTGGGTGGCCATCAATTGAACACTGACAGGCCCCATCTCTGCATGATAAGGCCAAATGTGTGAGGGCTTAGCTCCTACTCACAGTGTTCTGGCTTAAGAAGTTGACGTGTACATTATAGACTCCTGCAATGCGTGCTGCTAACAGAGCCACCAGGTGAGCCTCTGTCCAATGACAGAGCTCTGCCATCACAGCAGTCAGCATGTGCTGCAAGTGTCGCCTTGCTTGATGACATATGCTTTTGTTGTACCATTGTCTGAGAACACTATGATTGTCTTGCCCTCAAAGAGGGTCTGGAATCTCTCCAGAGCTAGGTGAATCGCTCTGACCACTAGTCTGTACTTCAACCAGAAGGCTTCCTGCAGCAACCAGCATCCTTGTGCAAACTGACACAGACAATGAGCTCTCTTGCCCAAAAGACTGGCATCTGTGGTAACTATCACCCAATCTGGCATGTCCAAAGGTATTCTGTCCACAAAAGGATGAATCTGAAGCCAAAAGACCAGCTCTCCTTTGATCTTCCAGGTAAGAAGGAGCTGCTGATCAAACAGTTGGGTGCAAGGGGACCAGTGAGTGAGAAGAGGCCTCGCAGGGGGCAGCACCAACTCCAGTATCAAAATCAATGATCCCAGAAGATGCAGGTAATCCAAAGTCCTGGGAACTGCCCGTGGACAAAAGCCCCTGAAATACAAGTGCAGCTTTATCAATCTCTATGGCGTGAGAAACCTTCTGCTAATGCAAGTGTCAAAATGGGCACCCAGATACGCTAAGCCTTGAGAGGAAGTAGGCTGCTCTTTGGGTAGTTTATCACCCAACCCAGTTTTTACAGCTCACTGAGTCACCTGGGACCATGGACGTAAGTTACGAGGGGCCCCCAAGCAAATTTTTGTGGCAGCCATCCCTCCTGCAGTAGGAACAGCACGCCAAGGCAAAATTAGACCTCACTTGCTAATTGTCTTTCCTTGAGTGCTTCCAGGCCAGTCCAGTTACACATGGGTTGTCTTCACCCACCAGCAGCTGAGGGATAATCATGACAGAATTTTACTGTCCTGTACAAGAACTCCCCCTTCAGCTATAGGATCCGGTCTCCTTCTGACCAGGCAGACTCCAAAAACCGCCTCTCACCCCTAACTTCCGAAACAGCTAAGCCCAGGGGCAAGAGAGAGACTTAATTCTACCATTACTCTAATGACAGAGGCAGGTCTTGTCAGACAAATCTGATTGATTTCTTTGACTGGGTGACCAGGGAGTTGGACCGAGAGAGAGCCCTAGATGTGGTGTATTTAGATTTCAGTAAAGCCTTTGACACCGTTCCTCACAGGCGACTTATAAACAAACTGAGCACCCTAGGGATGGACCCTAAAGTTACTGCTTGGGTTAGAAATTGGTTGGGTGGGAGGCGACAGAGTACAGGTAAATGGAGCTCACTCTGAGGAGAAGGAAGTTACCAGTGGTGTGCCCCAGGGATCTGTCCTTGGTCCGATTCTTTTTAACATCTTTGTTAGTGATATAGCGGAAAGGCCATCGGGTAAGGTTTGCTTCTGCGGATAATACCAAAATCTGCAATAGAGTAGACACCCAGGAAGGTGTATATAACATGAGGAGGGATCTAGCTAAGCTTGAAGAATGGTCTAGAATTTGGCAGATGGGATTTAATGTTAAAAAATGTAAGGTCATGCATTTGGGCTGCAGCAATCCAAGGGAGCAATATAGTATAGGGGGTGAAGTACTTTTGTCCACTAAAGAAGAGTGGGACCTAGGTGTGGTTGTGTCTGATGATCTTAAAGTAGCTAAACAGGTAGAAAAGATGACAGCAAAAGCTAGAAGGATGCTTGGGTGCATACAGAGAGGAATGGCTAGCAGAAAAAAGGAGGCGATAGTGCCTCTGTATAAGTCTTTGGTGCGACCTCATTTGGAGTATTGTGTGCAATTCTGGAGACTGCACCTTCAAAAGGATATAAACAGGATGGAGTCAGTACAGAGGGTGGCTACTAAAATGGTTAGTGGTCTTCATTATAAAGCATATGAGGACAGACTTAAGGATCTTAATATGTACACCTTAGAGGAAAGGCGGGATAGAGCTGATATGATTGAGATGTTTAAATACCTCCGTGGCATAAATGCACAGAGGGAGAGCCTCTTTCGATTGAAAGCAAGTTCTGCTACGAGGGGACATGGGTTGAGGGTGAAAGGGGATAGATATGCGGAAATATTTATTTACGGAAAGAGTGGTGGATCCGTGGAATAGTCTCTCAGTGGAGGTGGTAGAGATGAGGATAATATCTGAATTAAAAAAAGCATGGGACAAACACAGAGGATCTCTAAAGGAAAAAAGGGGACTGTTGTATTTGTCGATATGGAAGGACAGATGAGATAGGCCATATGTTTTTTTCTGTTGTCATTTTTCTATGTTTCTATGTAAAGAGTAAGGACCAGACCAGGCAGCGGGCAACTTGCCAAGAAGCCCCCCCATACTAGATAAAATGCTGCCTCTGCCCTTCACACTTCTTCATCATCGTCCTTACTGAAAACAGGACCACCACCATACCAGTCAGACTCACACCACATGCCACCCAAGAAGGGAGGGTCCTGGATTGGCCTGGAGATACTCAAGGAAAGACAATTAGCAGGTAAGGTCTAATTTTGCCTTCCTCTTCATACCTCCAGGCCAGTTCATGCACATGGGACATACCAAAGCAGCACCTAACGCAGGGAGGGACCAGTGAGTCTTGCTTGAAGCACAGACACTCCAAATCTTGCATCGCCAGATGCCTGGACATCCAAATGGTAATGACTTGCAAAGGTGTGGAGTGATGACCAAGTCGCTGCTCTGCTGATCTCCACTGGAGGTGCCAAGCTGAGCTCAGCCCACAATGTTGTCTGCGTCCTAGTAGTGTGGGCCCTCAGCTGCACTGGCAGGACCTTTCCTCGCAACGTGTAAGTCGAGCAAATTGCCAGTTTTACTCACTGGCAATCGACGCTTTGGAGGCCACCTCTCCTTTATGCGGCCCCCCGAACAACACAAATAATCGATTTGATGCTCAGAAAGCTTCTGTTTGCTTAAGATACTTGCGCAAGAGCCAGAACAGGTCTAAAAGATGCAACTTCTGATTCTCCTTGGAGTCCTTCAATGCTGGAAAAGACAACAATGACACAGTTTGATTCAAATAGAAAGGGGAGACCACCTTCGGGAGGAAGGAGGGTACAGGATGGAGAACCACTCTGTCCTTGGAAATCACCAGAAATGGCTCCCTACAGGACAGAGCTTGGAGCTCCGAAATGTGCTGGGTAGAACAAATGGCCACTAAAAAGACCATCTTCAAGGTGAGATCTCTCAATGCCACCAATGCAAGAGGCACAAATGGAGGACCCGTTAACGCCTCCAACACCAAATTAAGGTCCCACAGCGGAACCACAATCCGCAAGGGCAGCCAGACTTGTTTTACTGACATCAGAGTGAGCCACATCCGGATGGCCTCCCAGGGAGAGACAGTGGAGCGGTCCCCGACAGCAGGAAAGAGCCGCTACCTGTACCTTCAGGGAGCTAAACGACAGACCCTTTTCTAGGCCCCCTTGAAGAAACTGCAAAATGTGCGGGAGAGGGCACAACAGTGAAGGAAGACCTCTGAAAGCACACCAGTCCAAACACCTTCCAGACTCTAACATAGGCCAAATTCGTGGACCTCTTTCTTGACTGCAGCATGGTAGTATTATGGATGCAGAACAGCCTTTCCGTCTCAACTGCATCCTCTCAAGAGCCAAGCCGTAAGCAAGAACTGACCCACCTAGGTATCAACACCGGTCGCCGAAAAAGAAGGTTCATCTTGTCGGGAAGCCACCAGGGCTTGTCTATCAACAGTCGCGTCAGATCCGCATACCACGGCCACCATGGCCAGTCCGGAGCCAATGAGGATCGCCAGCCCTGGGTGAGCATCTATCCTCTACAATAGATGCCCCACCAATGCCCACAGCGGAAACACGTAGAGAAGACCATCTGCTGGCCATGTCTGTGCCAAAGCAACGAGACCCTCAGACAAATGTTCTCTACGCCTGCTGAAGAAACTCCCTGCCTTGGCATCCCCCAGAATAGCCATAAGATCCATCATCGGCATCCCCCAATGCACTATGATGTCGTGAAACACTGTTGCGTACAACTCCCACTCACCAGTGTCCAGCCAATGCTGACTGAGGAGGCTGCCTGAATGTTGTCTTTGCCCGTCACATGTGCTGTGGAGATGGCTCATAAGTTTTCTTCAGCCCCAGAAGCAAGGACTGACTCTTAACCAACAGGGTAGCACTGCTCGTGCCCCCATTCCGATTGATGCATGCCATCATGTTTGCGTTGTCCGAGCAAACCCGGACCGTCTTTTGGTCTACCAGAGGACAGAAGAACTGCAAGGCCAGAAAAAACGCTCTCATTTCTAGCCTGTTGATTGACCAGGAGGCCTCCTCTGGCATCCACCATCCTTGAGTCACCTGTGACAAACAATGCACCCTCCATCCCGTGAGGCTGGCATCTGTTGTGACTAGGATCCACTGTGGCTGCTCCAGCAGGTGCCCTGACGCAAACTCTGACCATCCGGAGCCACCAGTCCAGGCTCTGCTGAGCCTGCTCTGTGCAAGGCACCTTCTGAGACAGAAATTCACTGAGAAGACCAATTGGATAGCAGTGCCTGCTACAACAGTCGCATGTGAGTCCGAGCCCAAGGCACTAACTCCAGCTCCACCACTACTGACCCCAGCAGCTGAAGGTAATACCAAGCCGCCGGTGTCCATCACTGCAAAAAATGCTGAATCTGCGCTTGAATCTTGAGAACTCCCTCCCCTGGCAAGAGTGTTCAACTGCCTGGGTGTCAAACTGTGCACTGAGGTAAACCAGCCGTTGTACTGGCTGAAGCTGACTCTTGGCCAAGTTGACTACCCAGCCCAGACTTTGCAGCAGCATCATTACCCGGCAGGTGACAGCCACCCCCTTGGCTTCCGTCTTCGCCCAAATTAAACAATTGTCCAAAGAGGGATGCACCAAATCTCCCTCCTGCTGAAGGGCTGCCGCAATAATCACCATAATCTTGGTGAAGGTGCACAGGGCAGTCGCCAGGCCAAATGACAGCACTCTGAACTGAAAGTGTCCCTCAGGACTGCAAACCTCAGATAGTGTTGATGGTCCGGCCAAATAAGAATATGTAAGTAAGCCTCTGAGAGATCCAGCACCGACAAGAACTCGCCCTGTCTCACCGCCAGGATGACCAATCTGAGGGTTTCCATCCAGAAAAGTGGAACCCGCAGAACACAATTGATATGCTTGAGATCAAGGATAGGCTAGAAGGCTCCCTCTTTTTTGGGGATGACAAAATAAATGGAGTACTGACTGGACCCGCACTGATCTCGAGGAACTGGGACTACTACATCCAAATGCAACAAGCGCTGCAGTGTGTCATGAACTGCCTTTGCCTTGCCTGCTGCTTGCAGGGGGTAACGACAAAGACTTTGGAGAGAGGCCGCATAAACTCCAGTGTGTAGCCCTCCCAAATAATCTCTAAAACCTACTGGTCGGCTGTAATACTGGTCCAGGCGGAGTAAAATTGTAGCAGCCGCCCTCCAATTGCCAGCTCCGCCTGGACCGGCCTGGCATCACTGCAGCTTCTTTGCCAAGGTCTGCGAGGGCTGAGAAGGAGTCTCAACCTGCTCCCTGGAAATCCCGAAAGGACTGTACCGCAAACCATATCTACCCCTCTGAAAGTGGGTGAAATGAGTGGTGCGGAACCTTCTAAAATCTCTGGGCTGTCCTTACTGAGGACCACCCTGCTTCAGATCCTTTGGCCAGCCTCGGGCACTCTCCCCCTTGGAGTCACCCAGATCCTTGACCGGTTTGTCCAGAGCCTCACCAAACAGCAACTTACCCTTAAAAGAAACTTCACTGAGCTAGGACTTGGATACTGCACCCAACGACCAGTTATGGATCCACAGAAAATGGTGTATCACAATAATGTATGCCATGGACTTCGAGGATGCCCAGACCAGATCATAAAAAGGCGTCTGCCAGGAATGCCATTGCCAACTCCAACTTGGCTGGTTCCTGCTCCGATGTATACTCCAGATCCTGCAGGGCCATGCTTTGCAGCCAGCGAATTGACACCCAAAAGACAAACTCCACAGATGGAGGCCTACAAGGACAAAGCGCTAGTATCAAAGGCCAACTTAAGGAGGGACTCCAGTTTATGGTCCTGCAGGTTCTTCAGGGCAGCCCCGTCTTTCACCGGGATGGGAATCTTCTTTGTGACCGCCGAGACTAGAGCATCCACTTTTGGCATCCAGAATAGCTCCCTCTCCTCCTGCACAATAGGATAGAGGCAACCCATCGCCTGCCCCATCTTAGTGTAGCCTCCGGAAATTCCCATTCTGATTCAATCATTTCCTTAATCATACTGGAAAACAGAGCTGTTCCCCCTTAAATCCCTGCAGCATGGGATCCTCAAGAGGGTCCTCCACCCCCACGGAGGGTGGCACCATGTACAGGGATGCTAATGAGTGACTAATGAGGGCTGCTAGCTCCTCCCGATGAAACACTTGGACAACATTAGGATCGTCCCCTAGGGGAAGCTCCCCTTCTTCTGGCCTTAGACCCGCCTGGATCGTCCCAGAGGTCTGAGGGCCCTTCTCCCAGCTCTTCAGAGCACTGTGACTGTGGAGAGTCTTGAGCCAGCCAGGTCCCAGAATCTCCTTTATGCTGCTTCAACGGGGGCATTTGACTTAAGGTCTCACTCTCCTGTAGAGACCCCAGGGATGGCAATTCTGCCCCCTGTCCTGGCTGGGGAGAAGACTCTGCCTTGGAAGATGCAGCCTTCTGTCGGTTCAGCAAACTCCCCCAAAAGAGCTTGCAGCAGTAGGAGGTGAGGCCAAGGGGGAAGGGAGGGGGGAGGAAACCCCATTCCTGCTGCTCACAGGTGAAAGAGGCTCCCCAGGCTGATTAATTTTGCAGGTATAGAAAGTCCCCGGACTGGAGGGAACAAAGGGGACCTGGGGCTCCCAGGCTATTCTACCCCACCGAGTCCAAGAAAGCCGCCCAGCAGCCCTGCCAGCCTTTACTCAACACAGATCCTCGCTAATTACCAAGCCTGTTCTCCCGGGGCCAGCTAAACGTTTCTCCTTTCTTTATTTTATTTTTTATTCCTACTGCTAAAGGGACATCAGGGAGACCATTACATATGGGCTCCTCACTCAGCTGCTGAGGATTGATAGACTGGATCCTAGAGCTAAAGGGGGAGCTCTTGAACTGGGACAGCAGGATTCTGTCATGATCAGCTCTCAACTGCTGGTGGTTGGAGACAACCCAAGCGTAACTGGACTGGCCTGGAGATACGAAGATGAAACTTACTTTACCAGGCTTGCTGCACTGCTCCGCGAGCCTGGTGTATGGATGTTAACATGAGACTTCGGCCCAGCGAGGAACAGCCACAGGGCCCACAGCAGACTTACAAGAACGGAGTAGCACGGCAAGCATAATAAAGTAAGTTTGCTGCGCTGCTGGCACTGCCATAGTGTGGGCCCCCTTTCTGCCCTGGCCCCCCTGCATTGTGGGGGCTACCTGGGCAAAATTTACACCAGTACCTGAGGCATGTTCACCATGGATTTCTTCCAGGAGTTGGACCTAACCAGCCAGTCATCCAGGTACTGTAAACCTGAATCCACAACCACCATGACCTTTCAGAAGGTGCGAGGGGCTGTGGCAAGGATAAAGGGTAGAGGCCCAGAGTTAGAAATGGCACAGAAGCAGAGAAACCGCTGATATTGATCCCAGACAAGAATATGGATATATGCCTCAGAAAGGTCCAAGAGGTTAGAAACTCCCCTTTCGCTAGACCCAAGGATCTTCATGTGGAAATGGGCCAGAGCTTGGCAATGGCTGGCCTCAAATCCAGAAGGGGATGGAAGGATCTGCCTTTCTTTGGGTACCATGAAGTAAATGGAATACTGCCCGACCTTGCTCTGCGGAGGGCACACGTTCGATAGCCTGTAACTTCAGGAGGTGCTGAAGAGTTTCTTTGTTTGCTGCAAGGAGACTCCACAAAGGCCTCCTGAAGAGACTCCGCAAACTCCAGTTTATATCCCTTTTTGAGGCCCTCAAGGACCCATTGGGTTGATGCAATGTGGGTCCATTCTAGCAAACCAGCCTAACCACCCCTGACCGCCTGTCCCTTGGAAGAGGCCCATCGGATCTCAATGAGTGCACTTACTGGCTCCCGAGGAGGCTCCTGCTGTATTCCGCGAGCACTGGGATCCATGAAAAGACTGACCCTTCTTAAGTTTAGACCCAAAGGATAATAAGGCTGTGCCAGAATTCTTTCCAGTCCTGAAAGTCCCCCATGCTCTACCACTGCATGCTGTAAGATGAACCTCTGGAGATTCTGGGCCTATTTTCCAAAAGCCTCTGCGGGCAAGCCGGGCCCTTCACCAATTTTTCTAGATCTTTCCCAAAGAGCAACTTACCCTTAAAGGAGAGCTTGCTCAGCCACAGCTTAGATACAGAATCAGCAGATCAATTCCACAGCCAGAGCCAGAGACAACTCTGGGCTATCACAGCTGCTGCCATTGCCTTAGAGAAGATCTTAATCAAGTCATGTAGGGCATCCACCACATAATGTAAACCGCTTTGATTAAAGGATAAGGTGGTATAGAAAACTGCTTAAATAAATAAATAAACAACACTCCAGACTCCAATCTTGCGATCTCCGAACTCGCCAGCAATTGCTGTAATCAGTGTGAGTGATTGAGCCACCATGATCACAGAAAGTGCTGCCTGCATACTCAAGGCCAAAGCCATAAAGTCATTCTTGAGGAGGACTTCCACTCTCCTAACATGAGACACGTTCAGCGCAGTACCTCCTTCCACTGGAATGGTTGTATGCTTCATCATCACTGTGGTATCCATCTTCAAGACCCCAAGAAGCTGTGTCATTTTCCCTGGAAGCAAAGGATACAGCTGAACCAGGACCTTAGGGCCCCTCAGCCCCAGCTCCAATGCCTCTCACTGAGTGGACATGAGCTTTCACAAGGACTCAGGAAAGGTATAAAAAAAGTTATAGGGCTAATGCCACCCCTTCAGAATAGGATCTGTTTGAGAAACCTGTTCTGGGAGGAAGAGGGGGGTCCTGCAATGCCAAGGCTGCTATGGGATCCTTAATAAGGGTAGCCAGGTCTCCCTGTGAAAAGGGACAATAGTCCTTGGAAAAACTGACCTAGACAGTGAGCCCCCAGCCCATAAGGCTGACATTTGAGGTGACAATCACCCAATCCAGCACTTTTGGAGCATTTTGGCTATCAGATGGCAGAACTGCCACCACCATGACTACTGCTCCAACTGGTTGAACAACTGAGAAAAGGAAAACCAGAGGTCTAGCTGGTGTGTTTGAGAAGGGTGCATGCATACCCTAGCCCACAGAACCAGCTCCAGGGTCAACACCTGGAGGCAGTCCTAGGCTTATGGAGCTAACTTGGAGCCAAATGCCCTGTGCTGACTCTTACGTTTAAGGGATCTCTCCACCACACGACTCAGTCCATAAGAGTACTGAATCAAGTTACAAGACATTCCAAGAACTGGGAGGAATTCAGGCTGCTCTTGGGATTGTTGATCACCAATCCCAGGCTTTCCATTCAATGAATCACCAGGGCAGTGTGATCTCTGGACTTCTCCAGGGAGCCCAACCAAATTAGCCAATTGTCCAGGTACAGGATAACCTGGATGTTATGCCTGCACAGCAACATCTGCTCCCATGGCCTTTGAGAATATATGAAGAACTGTGGTCCAGCCAAACGGCAAGGCATGGAACGGAAAATGGGGGCCCAGAACACAGAAAGCGTAGTTACTCACCTGTAACAGGTGTTCTCCAGGGACAACAGGAAACAGTCCTCACATATGGGTGACATCGGTGTCGACGGAGCCCCCATGCGGAGCAAATCCCCAGCTTTTGAAGAAAGCCTTTGGGGCTGCATCGCGCATGCGCGGTCCCCTTCCCACCCAAGGGTGCCATCTTTCTCAGTCAAATGACATAGCTAAAAAGACGGCAAAAGAACAAAATATAATAATAGGACTGCAACTCCAGGGGAGGGTTGTGAGGACTGATTACTGCTGTACCTGGAGAACACCTGTTACAGGTGAGTAACTACGCTTTCTCCAGGAACAAGCAGGAAGTCAGTCCTCACATATGGGACTCCCTAGTTATAGGCTACCGAGAACCCATAACTGAAAAATAGGCTCCCTCTAGAAGAGCCACAGCAGCCATGATAGGAGTTCAACCAAGAATGTAACACTCCAGTAGCCTGACACCAAAGGGTCGGAGTTGCCTAAACCTCAAATAGGTTACGGAGTACAGTCTGGCCGAAAGCACCGTCCCGTTGGGACTCCCTATCCAGGCAGTAATAGGCCACAAAAGTCTGGCTTGAAGACCAGGTTGCGGCCCGGCAGATGTCTGCCAGCAGAACAGAGCAGAAGTAAGCCACTGATGCGGCTTTAGCTCAGGCGATGCAATCCGCCACCCAAGTGAACAACGTATGCTTGGAGACCGGCATCCCCAGCTTACTGGGGTCATAAGAAACGAAGAGCTGAGGAGCCCCTGTGTACGCTCCATGTAGAAGGCCAAAGCCCTCTTACAGTCCAGGGCATGCAGAACTGCTTCTGCCTGACTGGCATGTGGCCTGGGAAAGAAGGTCAGAAGTACTACC
This sequence comes from Ichthyophis bannanicus, assembly GCA_033557465.1. Classification (NCBI taxonomy): domain Eukaryota; kingdom Metazoa; phylum Chordata; class Amphibia; order Gymnophiona; family Ichthyophiidae; genus Ichthyophis; species Ichthyophis bannanicus. Next base: position 87,698,623 of record CM066043.1, read on the forward strand.
TCTTGGTTGAGGTGGAATGAGGAGACCACCTTTGGAAGGAACTTGGGGTGAGTGCGAAGCACTACCCTATTCCTATAAAACTGTGTGTACAGTCTATCAGACACCAGAGCTTGCAGCTCACTCACTCGTCTAGCCGATGTGAGTGCCACCAAGAAAAGCACCTTCCACGAAAGGAAGCGGAGATGGCAGGTAGCCATTGGCTCAAAAGGTGGGCGAGTAAGCTGCTCTAAGACCACATTCAAATCACACTCGGTCACCGGGGGGGGGGGGGGGGGGGCAGCCCAGGGGCTTCAGTAGAAGCAAGCCTCTCAGAAACCTGGACACCAAGGGGTGTACAGAAAGAGGTTGTCCTTCCACTGGAGAGTGGTGTGCTGATAAGGCACTAAGGTGAACTCTGACAGAGTTTGACTTAAGGCCTAAATCCGAAAGGTGAAGCAGGTACTGCAACACCACTGACACCTAGCAGGAGAACGGGTTCTCACTCTGCTGAGTGGACCACACCTCAAATCTATGCCACTTGAAGGCATAGGCTTTCCTAGTAGATTGCCTCCTAGAGGCTAGCAACACATCTTCTATCTTTTTAGGGAGGAGAAGTGGTGCAAGGACTACCCTTTCAGCAGCCATGCCATCAGGTTGAGAGACCTGAGGTTGGAATGCAGAAGAGAGCCCCTCTCCTGTGACAGGAGGTTGGGTTGCAATACCAAGGGAATTGGAGTCTCCATTGCCCGCTATAGGAGCAGCGGAAACCATGGCTGTCTCGGCCACCTTGGGGCTACCAGGATGACCGAGGCCTTGTCTTGAAGGATCTTGAATAAGGTCTGAGCTACCAGGGGTGTGGGAGGAAACGCATATAGGAGGCCCACAGACCATGATATTAGAAAAGCATCTGCAGCCACCCTGTGAGGGTGAGGCTGTCTGCAGCAGAAGCGGGGCAACTAGTAATTTTGCGGGCTCGCAAACAAATCCATGGATGGTTGTTCCCAGCACCGGAAGAGGCGCTGGGCTATGTTGGGATTTAGTTGCCACTCGTGCGGTTGGAGAATTCTGCTTAGCCTGTCGGCTAAGAAGTTCTCCTGACTTGGCAAGTAAACCGCTTTGAGGTACATACCCTGGCTGATTGCAAAAGAGCATAGGTCCAGGGTCTCTTGGCATAGGATGCGAGAGCCCGTGCCCCCTTGCTTGTTCACATAGAACATTGCCACTTGGTTGTACATCTGAATTAAGACAGGTTGATAAGCCAGGGTTTGGCAGAAGGCCCGCAGACCTAGACGGATGGACCGAAGCTCTAGGAGATTGATTTGTTGTGTGCTCTCCCACAGAGACCACACACCCCGAGTGCAAACCTGCTGGCAATGGGCGCCCCATCCCAGCAGGGACACATCGGTAGTCAGCACTCTCGAGTGTGTGGGAGGCTGGAAAGGCACTCCCTCCAGAAGGTTGTGAGGCTGAAGCCACCACTTCAACGACTGCACCAGTCGTTGGGAGACCCTGATGCTGTGTCTGAGCCTGCCTGTGGCCTGTGTCCACTGGTCCTAGAGGCACCACTGAGCTGTTCTCATGTGAAGCCGGGCATTTGGTTTCACATGCACTGTAGAGGCCATGTGACCAAGGAGGCGCAGAAAGTGTCTTGCTGAGATCTGGGATCTGCGACTCACCTGCTGTACGAGGGTCACAAGCCTTTGTGCCCTGTCTTCTGGCAGGTAAGCCCTTGCCTGAAGTGTGTCTAACCTTGCTCCTATGAACTCCAGTCCTTGAGTGGGAACTAGAGTGGACTTTGTGTAGTTGATCACAAAGCCCAACTGCTGAAGCAACTGGATAGTGCGGGACGTGGCCTGTTGGGCCTCCTGAGCTGACTGTGCTCAGATAAGCCAGTCGTCCAAGTAGGGGAAGACAAATACCCCTTGAGTTCTTAGGAAGGCCGCCACTACTGCAAGGCACTTTGTGAACACCCTGGGTGCTCAGGCTAGGCCAAAGGGAAGTACCCTGTACTGGAAGTGGTTTCCTCCCACTACAAATCTGAGTTATTGTCTGTGGTCTGGATGAATTAAGATGTGTGTATACGCATCTTTGAGATCTAAGGAGCATAGCCAGTCTCCCTGGCGGAGGTAAGGCAGCAATATTCCAAGGGAAAGCATCTTGAACTTTTCCCTCACCAGGAACTTGTTTAAGTTTTGCAGGTCGAGGATGGGTCTTAGGCCTCCAGTTTCTTTGGTATCAGAAAGTACCTGGAGTAGAAGCCTTTTCCCTGCAGGTGGTGAGGCACTGGCTCCACCGCCTGATCCTCGAGAATACCTGCTAACTCCTTCAAGAGGAAGTCCCTGTGAAGAGGGGGTCTGAGAGGCTCCCCTGTAAAGTAAGAGGGGGGGGGGCACCTGGGTGAGATGCAGCCGATAGCCCACTTGGCCTATCTGGAGAACCCAGGTGTCTGTGGTAATGGCTGGCACCCGGTGGGCATACAGGGTCAGCCTTCCTCCTCTGCAGGGCCTTGTCTCCTCGGAGAGAGGGACTATACTCTGGGAGTCAAAAAACCCCTCCAGGCTGGGTCGGAGCTGGTGCCTGGGCCTTGGGGATCTTTTGCTTATGTGGGCCATGCCCCTGTCCCTTGGCCTGCTCCCCCTGTTGGGGAGCTGGGGCGGCCTGGTACGTGAGGTAGTTTCGGTAAGCTGTACCTTTTCTTGGGAAAAAGGGCTTCTTACCCGAGCCCTTCTTTTTAGAAGGGGCAGATGTCTTCTTCTCGAGTCTTGTCCGTGTCAAGTACTCGGACTCGATCTCGGCAGCCTTCTCAGTCATGGGCTTGCCAAAGAGGTTTTCACCCCAGCAAGGGACATCAACCAACTTGTCTTGCACCCATGGCTCCAGGTCAGATGACTGTAGCCATGCCTGGCATCGTGCACCGATGCCGGACACAGCTACCTGGGCCAAAGCCATCATAGGCTGCCCGAGTCATAAACTTCGAGCACTCTCGGATCCCAGTGGACAAAACCTGGAAGTGCTGCAAAGGTCCCTCGGAGAGACCAGCTGAAAAACCGGCAATCTCCTTTGCCAGGTCTCATAGGTACATGCCCATTGTCACCAGTCACCACCCCAGAGCCGGTAGCACCTAGGGTTGGTCAGCCTGGGCATCCTTACTTAGAAAGTATGGCAAGGCTTTTATGCATGCACTGCCTCATGGGAGTTGTAGTTTCCACTTACGTTATTTATTTATTTATTTATTTACATTCTCTTATATACCGCGCTATTCTGCATCAGTGCGGTTTACATTGAACAAACTGAAATTACATTGAACAGGGCATTATAACTTGGAGATAACTATTTTACAGGGAACATGGGCTATGGAGGGTTAAGTGGCTTGCCCAAGACCACAAGGAGCACCTGTGGGACTAGAAACCCCAGTCCTTCCGGCCCAAGGTTGCTGTCCTCTTGTGGGATTTGAACCCCCGACCTTCCGGCCTGAAGTACCTTTCCCCAACCACTAGGCCACTCCTCCACGTTCCAAACAGAAGCAATTGTAGTCGAGTGGGTTAGGCACAAGGGACAAGATTTTTATTTCCCCTTCTGGGCGGATTAAATGCAGTTGAAACACAGAACAAAAATAGCCATACACTTCTGGCATAAAGGAAAATACAGGAACTCAGGAAACAGCTTCTTTCGCTTCAAAACTTCAAACACGCAGCTTAACACAAGCTTAAAGGTAACAGTCTCTTTTATATCAAAAAGACACACTCTGTTTTTCTTCTCTGCTGTTTGAGACAGCCTTCCAAACAGCCTAGTTAGCAGAGTGAGATTATATGATCAGCTATAGTTAAAGTACAGTCCATTTGTTCCCCTGCTATGTCCTCAATAGCAGGCTCCGTCTGCATCTCTTCACAATCACTATCAGCTGAATAAGTTTTCACCCTATCATACGGTGTTTCAAAGCACACTCGCCCTCTCTCTTCCCGAGGCTTCCCTTCACAGCACTCTAATGAGCAGGGTGGAGAATTACCGTATATATGGGATTTTATATAAGGAGAGTCCAGCACATCTTGGCACCCACATGGAAAACTCTGGCACTTAGTTTCCCCTCTATACCACTTGGGCAGCCTACCTTTTGGCTTTTGAACAGAGGACCTTCTCAGCACTGCTGGGTCAGCACAGAATCCAAACACTGGATGTGTTTTCCTGCCTTTTAGCTTCTCCTTCTCCTCGGACATACAAATGTCGTCAGGCCAGCACCTCTCTCTCTCTGGAGTTTCAGCGTGCTTCCAAATTAACCTCTCAGGCAATCTTTCAGCTACTGCCCTCTTGGCTGCTGCTTCACTTCCTGTCCTCGTCCCAGTGCTAGTGCACTTCCCGGTGCCTTCCTTCGTGCTCCTCCCAGTGCTTTCTCCTCTGTTCCACCCGGTGCTTTCCTTCTTACTCCTCCCGGTGCTACTGCTTAAATTTAATGAGCACTTTTTATCTCTCTGCTTCTTAGGGCTCAGCTCCGCCCCTCCCCCAACCAGGTGTTTTCTCTTAACTCCTGATGCCGGGGAACCATTGCAGCAGGGGCATGTTTTCTCCTCCCATGACTCATTCTGTTTACGTTTCCCTTGGCAACCCTGAGCCATGTGGTCTGCCTGCCTGTCAGCTTGTGAAGCCAATTCCTCTGCTTCACTGAACTCTATGGGGCCAGAAGGGTCTTCTACATGACACCATGTACAGCTGGTACATCTGGATTCAGCATGGCAGCATTGAACCCTGGTAGCACTTCTTACCAAGGGCATCCATGTTGCGGGCCTCCCTGCCAGGAGGCACTGAGGAGTGCGTCTTCTGGCTCTTGAGCCGGCGCATGGTCGATTCCACAACCATGGAGTTGTGCGCCAGCTGTGCTTTTTGGAACCCAGGGTTCTTGCAAACTCGATAGATGGAATCAATTCGCCTGCTGAGGTCCGGCATCGAGGCCGGTGTCTCCCACATGAGGAGCATCAGCCATTCCAGAATGGGGGGCACTGGTACAGTAAGGGCTTCCTTGGGAGGAAAGTCATACTGGAGGATCTCAAGCTCTTTAGCTCAAGGCTCCTCCTCGGCGTCTGCCGGGAATGACAAAGCCTTTGCCATATCCCGGACAAAGTCCAAGAACCAGGTGTCCTCCAGGGGTGACCTTCTCCGAGGTTCAGATCCCGGGGAGCCTGACGGGACGTACTTGGTACGGTGGGTGTCCGCAGACTCCTCTTCCTCCATCTTCCAGCCGGATCACTCCGAGGAGGAATCAAGCGACTCCGGCCTAGAGGGCTTCGGTCTTGATCGCCCCGACGCCAAGGGAATCGGTGTCGATGACCTCCGGTGTTCCTGCGAGAGAGATCCCCTTTCAGAGGACACCCGACGGTGCTCGAGATCAGACAGCTCCCGAGAGGTCGAGGCCTCTGACGAGGTCCGGGCCCGGGCGGGTGTGGACTCGGAAAAAATCCTGTCATGTTGCTGCTGCCTGCTCATCAAGGCCTTTGAAGACATCTTTTTGCAAGGAGCACAAACCTTGGTCGGCCCCGAGACATCGGAGGCAGCAATCATGTGTGTTGGTGAGGAACATCAACTTCGTGAACTGATCACACTTCCTAAACCCACTGGAAGCCATCAGGGGAAAAAGGTCTCCTGCGAGGTCAAAAGACCGGACTGCCAGCTAAAAATGAAAAAGTGCGAAAACTAGTCACTAAGGACAAAAACGAAAAATGAACTGGACTCGATACCGGTGTACCGAGCTGGAGGCGGGAAAGGGAACCGGCATCAAACCAGTTAGCAGAAAATGGAATTTTCTAACTTTTATCAACTTTTTCCACGGGGAAACTGGGACGACGTAAGTTGGGCTCCACGGAAAAAAGAAGACTGAGCAAGATGGCACCCTTGGGTGGGAAGGGGACCGCGCATGCGCAATGCAGTCCCAAAGGCTTCGAAAGCTGGGGATTTGCTCCGCATGGGGGCTCTGTAAGCGTCGACGTCACCCATATGTGAGGACTGACTTCCTGCTTGTTCCTGGATAAGTGAAGAAACCACGGAAGCTGCTCCTAGATGAGAATATGAAATTAGCTCAGCATGATCCAGAGAGGTGAGGAACACCCTTGCCTGAACAATGTAAAGCTTGACCTCATGATCTCCATAAGGAAACAGGGAACTTGAAGCTTGGCATCGACTGCCTTTAAGTCCAGAATAGGTCAGAAGGAACCTCTCTTCTTGGGCACCAAGAAGCAGAGGGAATGCTGCCCCTGGTCCCACTCTGTAGAGGGCATGGGTGGAACAGTTTGCACCTGCAGGAGGCACTTTAGACAATCCTTGATAATCACATGCTTGAGTAGGGATCTGCAGGGAGATTCCACAAAGGAGTATCATAGTGGCTCTGCCAACTCCAGCACATTACCCTGACTGAGGACCTCGAGGACCCTTCGATCTGACATGACATGGGTCTGCTCTGAGAAAGAAATGAAGCAGCCCCCTAACTGGCTGCTTCTTGGAAGAGATCTTCTGGATATCACCAAGGTGGTTTATTGGTTCTTGATGGAGCTTTTGTGGAATCTTGAGCATGCTGAAAGCCCCAGAAGGACTGCTGCTTCATAGGCTGAAACTCCCTAGAATGAATAGGACTGAACATGTCTTTAGGCATCTTAGGCCTGTCATTCGGGAATCTCTATGGGGGAGCATCCCCAAGGTCTATCACCAACTTCTCCAGGTCCACCCCAAAGAATAACTGGCCCTTAAAGGGAAGTCTGCTCAGTTGTGGCTTGGAGGTAGCATCCACTGACCAATTGTGGAGCCAGAACTACTGACTGGTTACTACAATCACTGCCTATTGACATGGAAGAGATTCTGATCAAATCATATAAGGCATGAGCACCAGCCACATACGAAGCCCACAACTCTAATAATGCAGCCTCTGGGCTTTCCAGCAATTGGTGGACACAGCATAGGAGGGTTTGGGCTACCAAGCCTACACACGTTGTTGGATAGTCTAAGGTGGCAGCTGAAAAGGCATTCTTAAGGAAGGCCTTTACCTTCCTATCATGAGATTTCTTGAGTACAGAGTCCTTTTCTGCTGGGATTGTCATGCACTTTGTTACCATTATGACCATGGCATCTGCCTGATCCAAGAAGCTGATAGCATAGTTACTCACCTGTAACAGGTGATCTCTGGGAACAGCAGGAATTTAGTCCTCACACATGGGTATCGTCGGTACCGACGGAGCCTGCGCGGGAACGCTCCCCAGTGTCCAATTAGAACGCTTTTGGGAGCATCCCACAGCGCCTGCGTGCTGCCTTCCCGCCTTTCCCAACTGCCTCTTTCCAGTTGAGTTTTAGAGCTGAGACACAGAGAGAGAGCGAGGGAAAGGAAACGAGAGAGATAGAGAGATACAACCCCTAGGGGAGGTGGGTGGGTTGTGAGGACTAAATTCCTGCTGTTCCCGGAGATCACCTGTTACAGGTGAGTAACTATGCTATCTCCAGGAACAAGCAGGAATGTAGTCATCACATATGGGGACTCCCTAGCTTTAGGTGCCAGGGAGAGACCCCAGAAGTTGTGTGTCCCTGAGAACGGCTCCACTTCCCCCCCATGGATCTCTGGCATCCTACCAGGGATGGTGGGTAGGAGTTGATTAGGTATGGAACAGGTGTTTGAGAACAGCCTGACCAAACAAGGCATCCCAGCGGGAGTCCTTGTCCAATTAGTAATGGGCTGTGAAGGTATGAACCGAGGCCCAAGTGGCTGCTCGACAGATGTCGTCAATAGACACAGAGTTCAGATGAGCCATTGAGGCTGCCATGGCTCTCACATTGTGAGCTGTGACATGGCCCTCCAGAGAAAGGTTCTTACTCTGATAAGCAGAAGAAATACACTGAGCAATCCAGTTAGATAGTGTTCTCTTGGAGACTGGAAGTCCCAAATGAGAAGGATCAAAAGCAACAAAGAGTTGAGAGGACTTTCTATGTTGCTGTGTTCTTTGTAAGTAAAAAGCTAAAGCTCTTTTACAGTCCAAGGTATGAAGATTCCTCTCTGCATTTGATGCATAAGGTCCTGGAAAAAAGACAGGCAGGTAGACCTCATGGTTAAGATGAAAAGGCGAGACCACCTTAGGCATAAAGTGTGGATGAGTCCTAAGGACTACCGTGTCATGATGGAACCTTGTATAAGGTGGATTAGCTACTAATGCTTGCAATTCACTAATGCGGCGTGCTGATGTGATTGCAATGAGAAAGATAACCTTCCAAGAAAGAAATTTCAAGGAGGTGGTAGCTAACGGTTCGAAAGGTGGCTTCATGAGCTGCCCAAGAACCAGGTTCAAGTCCCATGCCACCGGAGGTGGTCTAATGGGAGGCTTAGTTAGAAGGAGGCCTCTCATAAATCTTGCTATAAGAGGATGAGAGGAAATAGGTTGTCCATTTAGAGGTTTAAGAGAAGCTGCAATAGCACTCAAATGGACTCTTACTAAATTTGTCTTACGGCCTGCATTAGACAAATGGAGGAGATATTCCAGCAAAGATTCCAGAGGTATCGCAAGGGGGTTAAGATCCTTTTCCGAACACCAAATAGTAAGCCTTTTCCACTAGAAAGCATAAGAACGTCTAGTGGAAGGTTTTCTGGAAGCATAAAGCACATCTTTAACTTGCTGAGAAAGATGAAGATCTTGGAGATCTAGGCCTTCAGCAACCAAGCTCTGAGGTGCAGAGAATGGGGATTGGGATGCCATAACATTCCGTTCTCCTGAGATAGGAGATCTGGAGCAGACCCTAACTCCAGGGAGGGCGCTTGAGAGAGATGTAGAAGCAGAGGGTACCACACTTGCCGTGGCCAATGTGGTGCTATGAGAATCATGTGGCCTCTGTCTCTCTGAAGCTTGAAGAGGGTTTTGGGAATTAGGGGAATGGGTGGAAAGGCATACAGGAAGTCTTGACCCCAGTAAAGGAGGAAAGCATCCCTGGCCTGAGCCCCCTGAGCCGGAATTCTGGAACAGAACCGGGGAAGTTTGGCATTCCACGGACTTGCAAAGAGGTCTATGTCTGGGGTTCCCCAAAGTTGAAATATCCTGGTCACCTGGTCTGCATACAGAGACCACTCGTGTGGAAGGAGAACCCGACTGAGTCTGTCCGCCCAAGAGTTTTGAATGCCTGGAAGATATACTGCCAGCAGATGAATCTGATGCTCTCTGGCGAGGGCCCATAGTCGCAAAGCTTCGTTGCAAAGCGACAGAGAGCCTGTTCCCCCCTGCTTGTTGACATAAAACATGGCTACCTGATTGTCCGTATGAATGAGGACTGTCTTGTAGCTGAGCAGGGAGTGGAACACTCGCAGAGCCAGGAAAATTGCTCTGAGTTCCAAGAGATTGATATGCAGACAACTCTCTTGCGGAGACCAGGTGCCCTGGGTGGAGAAGTCTTGGAGATGAGCTCCCCAACCCTTTGGAGAAGCATCTGTTCTGAGAGTTGCTTGGCATAAGGGTTGTTGAAAGGGGCACCCCAGCAACAGATTTGGAGTGGACGTCCACCATTGGAGGGACAAAAAGAGGCGACTTGTGTTTGCTATTTTGTCTGACAGGCACCCTGATGCCTGGGTCCATTGGGAGGATAAAGTCCACTGAGCTTCCCTCATGTGGAGGCGAACATATGGAACCACATGCACGGTGGATGCCATGTGGCCCAGTAATTGCAACATTTCTTGAGCAGTTAGATGAGGCTTTAGCACTGCTTGAGAAGCTAACTGCACCAGGCGAAGGCAACGGGCCTGGGGAAGATAGGCCTTTGCCCTTGTGGTATCCAGAAGAGCTCCAATGAACTCTAAAGATTGAGTGGGAGTCAGACTGGATTTTGGGATGTTTATTACCAGCCCTAAATACTGAAGGATATGCATTGTGCAGGATAGAGAAGTCTTGGCCTTTGACTGTGTTGGAGCTTGAATGAGCCAGTCGTCCAAGTAAGGGAAGACGAATATTCCCAGAGTGCGGAGAAATGCTGCTACCACAGCCATGCATTTTGTGAACACCCTTGGTGCAGAGGCCAGACCAAAAGGAAGCACCCTGTATTGGTAGTGCTTTCCTTGAAAAAGGAATTGAAGGAACCTTCTGTGGGTTGGATGGATGAGGACATGTGTGTACGCATCCTTGAGATCTAGAGAACAAAGCCAATCCTGACTCTGAAGGTATGGAAGCAGAGCTCCGAGAGAAATTATCTTGAATTTCTCCTTGACAAGGAATTTGTTCAATTCTCTGAGATCTAAGATAGGTCTGTATCCCCCTGTTTTCTTTGGGATAAGAAAATAAGGGGAATAGAACCCTGTGCCCTGTTGATGAAGAGGCACTTCTTCTATTGCCCCTTGGGCAAGAAGGATGGCAACCTCCTGACCTAACAGGTTGATGAGAGAGGTCGGAGAATTGAACTGCTTCACTATTGTGTGAGGGGGCATGCTTGAAAAATGAAGTTTGTACCCCTCCTTTATGATGGAGAGTGTCCAATCCTCTGCTGTTATTTGCCCCCATCTGGGGGCAAAATGACATAACCTTCCTGGAATGGTGGACGGTTCTGGTCCTTCCAGAACCAGAAGGGCTACGTTCTCTAGCTGAAAGTCAAAGGCCCTGAGGAGGCTGAGGCTGCTGGGCCGGTGGAGGCCTAGCAGCCTTTGCTTTTTTCTGTTTGGGTGGTTGCTGACGTTTGGTTGAAAATTGACCTGCAGAAGATGCCTGCTGACCATAAGCAGGATAAAATCTTTTCTTTTTAGAAAAAGATGCTTTCTTGAACAACTTCTTTCTAACAGGATCAGCAGTGGACTTGGATAATCTATCCAAGGTGGAATTTTCAGCATCCATTTCATTGGCTTTTTCCTGCCAATCTTTACCAAACAGGTTCTCACCAGTACAAGGGATATTTCCCAGTTTATCTTGTACCCAGAGCTCTAAATCAGATGCCTGGAGCCAAGCAATTCTACGTGCACCTATGGCAATAGCCGAGGTTCTGCTTATACACTCAAAGCAGTCAAAGGCTGCACGGTTGGAGAATTTAGAGACATCTTGGGCATGTTTGACCCAAGTGAGAAAGTCCTGTCTTTTATCCTCAGAAATGAAAGGACTTAAAGTCTGTAAATTTATTTATTTAATTAGCTGCATTTATATCCCGCTTTTCACCGGGTCAAAGCGGTTGGGGGATACATTTAACACGACGGGATATGAGACACATACACTAATACTTACAGGGAACATGGGCAATGGAGGGTTAAGTGGCTTGCCCAAGACCACAAGGAGCACCTGTGGGACTAGAAACCCCAGTCCTTCCGGCCCAAGGTTGCAGTCCTCTAGTGGGATTTGAACCAGGGACCTTCCGGCCTGTGGTACCTTGCCCCAACCACTAGGCCACTCCTCCCTCTTATCTGAGACCTCCTTTAGGAACATTCCCATGTAGAGACTATAGGAACTGATTCTTGCAGCAAGCATGGAAGCTTGAAAGACTCTACGTCCAAATGCATCCAGAGTTCTGCATTCACGTCCTGGAGGATTAGAGGCATGTCTTTTTGCACTTCTAATCCTTCTCATAGCTGACTCCACCACAATAGAGTGGTGAGGAAGCTGAGTCTTATGGAACCCAGGACAAGGAGGGACACGATACATAGTATCTAACGTACGAGAATGAGGAGAGGTGGTAAGAGGTGTTTCCCACATCCTCAACATGAGATCATATAGAATCTCATGAATGGGTAAGGTAGCTGCCTCCTTAGGAGATTTGGGATATTGTAAAATTTCCAACTCCTTGGCCCTTGGCTCTGTTTCAGGGGCCACAGTAATGGACAGGCCCCGAGCCACCTCTCTGATGAAGTCTTGGAAAGACATGTCCTCTGGAGGAGATATCCTGCGTTTAGGGGAGGAGGACTCCTCTGGAAGAAGCATCGCTGCATCGACAGAACTTTCAGAATCCTCAGATTCTTCTGAGGACTCGAAGTATCGTCTGTCCGGATGCTCCTGCAGAGCCCGATACCTGTACCGACCAAGGTCGGTACCGGGAATAACCGGTACCGGAGAATCGGTACCGGAGGGCATCGGAGGACAGAGTACCGGCATAGCAGACACCGATGCCGATGCTATCGGTACCGGTGCCGATACCGATGCCAGTACCGGTGGAGTTGTCTGTCGCGGTACCAAGAGCGTCGATGCCGCATGGAAAGCTGCCAGACTGCGTTCCATGGTCAGAATTCTCTGGTCCATGGACGCCGCCAATGTCTGGATGTCGGTACTAGTGGAAATCCACCGGTACCCCAGAGCATGGCACCAGGAGATCTGTCGAGGCTGAGCCATCTAGAACATCCTGGAACCCCGATTATGCTTTGGAAGCCGAAGCCTCCTGCCGGGGTAATTTTGCCGGTGCAGAATCCTCGAGGGCAACGCCAGAGGCATCTCGATGCTTAGAAGGAGATCTACCCTTCGAGGACCGGCTGGATTTATGTTTAGTTACCTGAGATCCACGGGAGGAAGAAGCAGCCCTGGAAGATGTCGATGCCACCGAAGCCGCATCAGAGGGAAACAGGGTACTGAGCTTAGCAGCTCGGTTCTGCCGACTTTTAGACATCATGGCACAGTACACACAATCCGTGATGGAGTGGTCAGGACCTAAACATTTTAAACACCATTCATGGGTGTCAGTGACGGAAATGGTACCACCACACTTGGTGCACTTTTTAAAACCTGGGGCAGGTTTTTCCATGTTAAGGAAAGTTTTTGGGCCTAAGGCCCAAAAAGGCGGGTGCACCTGAAGAAAACAGAAAAAAACAGATTTTTTTTTTTTTTTAGAAATAGGAAAAGAAAGACCGGCGGTACCGGTACAGCGTCAAAGAAGGCAGACGCGACCACAAAAAGAAATAAAGAAAAAGAAAATTCTTCTGCGGTGACAGGAACACGACCTGCTGGCTCCGCGGAAAAAGAACTGGAGAGAGGCAGTTGGGAAAGGCGGGAAGGCAGCACGCAGGCGTTGTGGGATGCTCCCAAAAGCGTTCTAATTGGACGCTAGGGAGCGTTCCCGCGCAGGCTCCGTCGGTACCGACGATACCCATATGTGATGACTACATTCCTGCTTGTTCCTGGAGATCTAGCTCACCCTGGGACCCACCACCACAGCACAAAAACAATTATCACATTCTTCTCAATAAAATGCACTGCTCTTTGGACTATGGCAAAATTGCCATAGCTGTCTCTCTTGATCTATTTGTGGCTTTTGATCTAGTTATAAGATTCTTCTTGCATGCATTCATGACATAGGGCTCTGCAGTCAGGTACTATCATGGTTTACTTCCTTTCTCATTGACAGATCTTTTGTTGTAATAGCAGATTCAATATCTTATGTCATACAACCTCTCACCTGTGGTGTCCTGCAAGAATAAGTTCTGGCTCCTGTGCTTTTCAACATTTTCTTAAGTTCCCTTTCAGTTCTAATACAGGAATCAGGTTTAGTGCTTATATTTATGCTGATGATATCCTCCTTAGCTTATATACTTATCCCCATACTCCTTTCAATCACTGCTTAACTACAATTACTGACTGGCTGCAGAACAACCATTTCAAGCTAAATCTAATTAAAACAACTGCCACTTAGCTCACTGGAACCTCAAGTTCACTCATTGTTGCCCCACATTTTGGAAGTGCTCCTGTTTCATTTACACTCTTCTTTAACTACCTAGGGATCTTCATAGATAAGGACTTATTTTCTCTCAAACTGGTGCAGTCGTCAGGACATCACTTAATGTCCTTCACTGTATTCAAGCCATTTGTCCTTTCCTTGATATAAGAGCACTACGTAACTACCATTGTACTAAACCTTGTTATTTCATGTCTGGATTATTGCAATCCTATATATGCTGGTCTTCCTACCTATGAATTAAAATATCTACAATCTATGCAAAATTCTCTCAAATGCCCAGAAATATGACTGTATCATCTTCCCCTCTTCATACAACACCACTGGCTTCCCATTTCATCAAGAATGTCTTTCAGATTCTTAACTACATACAGGTACTCTTGAATACCTTTCTTCCCTTATCACTTTGCATGCCCCTGCCAAGCATTGCATTCTAATATCCCTCTCCCTCACTAATTAAAATATTAACCCACTAGACAATCTGCCTTTTTTCATCAAAGCTCCTTTGTTATGGAAAGCACAGTTACTTACCTGTAACAGGTGATCTCTGGGAACAGCAGGAATAAGTCTTCACATATGGGTACGTCGGTACCGATGGAGTCTGCGCGGGAACGCTTCCCAGCGTCCAATCAAAGAGCTTTTGGAAGCATCCCACCACGCCTGCGTGCTGCCTTCCCGCCTTTCCCAACTGCCTCTCCTCAGTTAAGTTTTAAAGCTGAGACAAAGAGAGAGAGAGGAAAGGAAATATAGATAGAGATACAACTCCTGGGGAGGTGGGTGGGTTGTGAAGACTTATTCCTGCTGCTCCCAGAGATCGTCTGTTACAGGTAAGTAACTGTGCTATCTCCAGGAACAAGCAGGAATGAGTCTTCACATATGGGGACTCCCAAGCTAAGATGCCTGGAGTCCCAGCATGTCATAGGTTGGAACATGCTATTCCCCACAACACCAGGCATCCTGAGGATGGAGGGTAGGAGTTGAAGAAAGAAAGGTGCTGTGGAACAGCTAACCTAGCATAGGACTGCAGAGAAGGAGTCCATGTATGGATGATAATTATCATCAATGATATTGAAGGAATATTGCAATATGGACCTCCCCTCCCAGGATTACACAGCAGTAAGGAGGTTCATGGGATCTACTGGGGAACCCAGTAGAGGAACCTCAAGGATGACCTCACTGTGAAGTGGAGGTAATAAACCTGTAGGAAAAAAGAGTGGAGGTCAGATTCCTGAAAGGTAAGAGGGAACCCCGGTGAGAACTGGGGTAGTACCAAAAATGGTGGGCCTTCAGCGGAAGGCTTTATGATAAAAGCCGAACTCTTTTGGCGACAGAGTGGCTCACCCTTGGGAGCAAAAAGAGAAGGCCAACCGGATTGTACAAACAGGCACAGTCTTTTGGGATACAAGGGGTTTCCATACCTTTTCCTCCCACAAGGAAAGGACAAACGCCTGAGGCGTTAGAGCCTGTGATTAGCTGAAGATCCGCAATGTCTCTCCTAACTGGGGTCAGCTAGGAGAGATACTGGAACATGGAGAGCTTCAGAGGTACGTAAACCTTAAGGTTATGGTGGAAGTTGTTAACTACCACAAAAGTGGTTGTGAGTGTGGAACCCCAAACATGCTGGATAGCATAGGTATGGGTAAAGCCCATCTGTCAGAATCATATAGCTATATGAGCCTGGACAGTCAGGTAGATAAATGCAGGATACCTATCTACCCATAGTAAATATCTCGACAGATAGATAGATATATGAGAATATATCTATAGTGAGATATGAAGGGCATAAAATACACACAAAGATAGACATAGACATCTGTAAGATGTATGCTACAGATATGAATATATAGGCCTCTATATGGGTGTCTGCAATGAAGCAGACAGAGATATGCCTACAGAACGGTATTCACATAGGAAAATGTGGAGAGGAAAGATTCATCTAATAACAAGAAGGTGGAACCTACTTGAGAAGATATATAGAGAATCTGTTCCCACTGGTTATGAGCTACAGGGATGCTAGGTATTGAAATAACCAGGACGGTTACGTGAAAAGCAGAGGATGATATCAGTCTGCAGCCAGCAAGTCCCGAGTATTTTAGAACTCTAGCATGGTAAGTGAACAGGAGACGCATAAAAATGAGATACCATGCTGACCTGCTTAAGGGCAAAGAGGTATCATGCGTTATTACCATGAGGACGAGCTGCAAGGAGAAAAGCATATTCCTGATTGGAAATACTATGGACCAAAGCATGAAATTGGCCACTCCTTAAGCTTTCACGTAAGAGAAGGCCTATGTCCTTTATATTAAAAAGGAGATCCTTTCTAGTCATGGGAGACATGACTGAAAAAGCCTTTTCCAGCCATCTAGGAAAGTTATTGGAGAAAAACCCCCCCATGCTCTCTAGCAAGGGCCCATAGTGGAGAGCTTCTCTGTAGGATTGCAGAGAGCATGATGCAGGAGAATGAGGAGATAGAACTGGCTACTGGAGAGCCAGTACCTATGTCAACTATGCTGCTAAACCCAGGGGAATGGAGATGGCAGAAAGAGAAGACAATCTAACAAGCTTGTAGTGAAAAGGTTTCCAAGACAGATGACAGCACTGACTTGGAGCCACTACTAAGACCAGAGAGAATGTTAGTGGAGGACAAATCTGGTTGCTGATGGACAAGAACCAGTGGTCCAAACATTAAGGCTCCTGCATTGGCAGCTGTTTGCCAGACAGCAGAAAGAATGTTACTGTTTAAAAACAGAAAGAACAGACAGAATAGGAGTAGAAAACTCTGGACATGTCTGATGAACTGCTTCAAAGCAAGATTGAAAAAGAGGAGTCAACTCAGAGAAGAGAACTCCGCACTGGAAAAGTAACAAAACTAGAGAGGCTGAAGAAAAGCCCTCCAGTGAAGCAATACCGCTCTTACAGCTTGGTAAGAAGGTAAAAAGAATGGAGCTGAAGAAGACTAACAAAGTAGTGAGTCGATAGAAAGGAAAAAAGACATGCTGGCACAAGAACTATCATTTGATAGTGGTTAGACCTCTTTCCCTAGCAGGAAGAAGAGGAGAACCCTGTGCTCTATAGGCATGAACATCCTGACAGCTCATAGAACATAGAAAAATGGATGTCTTTTGGGAAGAGATCCATGTCTAGGGTTTAGAATGAGAGCAGTGGATTGCCTCTATTGAGAAGAAGCAACTGCGGATTCTAACCCCCAGAGTCACAAACATTTGATGAAGATTGATCAGAAACCCTGCAGTTGCTGGGTTTGCTGAGCCTGGTGAGAGGTTGAATTCTGCAGACCAGGATGATGCTTCCCCTGTTTGGGAACATCTGCATGATGGGCAAATGATGCATAAAACCTTCTTCTCCTATGCCTATGGGAAGAAGGTTTGGCAGGACATTTCCTACCTACTGGGACAGAAGAAGGTGCAGAACAGCCCTTAGGAACAGATAAGTCAGTGGACAACTGAGTAACCTGACGTAAAGACTCCTTGTTGAAAAGATTGTCTCCAGTACAAGGAGTATGTCCCAGTCTTTGCTGTGCCCATTTGTCTAAGTCTGAAGCCTGAAGACAGGCTCTACGTCATGCCCCTATAGATATAGCAGAAATCCTGCTAGCAGACTCAAGAGTCTAGGGAAGCACGAGTAAGAAAGCAAGAGATACTCTGGAGATGCTTAAGCAGTGAAGAATAGCCTGCACTCTTGGACTCTGGAAGAGAAGGAGTCAAAAGATGTAATTGCTTTGTGACCTCCTCAAGAGACAGACTCATATAAAAAATATATGAGAGAATTCTTGCAGAAAGCACAGATGTCTGGAAGGTTTGACGTCCAAAGGCATCTAGTGTCTTAGACTCACGACCTGGCGGATAAGAAGAGTGCTTTTTCTTACTCTTTATCCGCCTCATTGCTGATCCCACTACTATGGAATGATGAGGAAGTTGAGTCTTTTGAAACCCTGGAGAGGGGGGCACCTGATATAAGAGATCAGTTGCTCTGGAAGGTGGGGGTACCCTTAAAGGTGTTTCCCACATTCCTAGAAGGAGATCCTGCAAGGAATGATGCAAAGGAAGCACTATGTTCTCCTTTGCTTTGGTAGAAACAGAGCCTTGTGCAGGATCATGTCCTGGGATAGGAATGGCAAGAGATCTTGCTATATCCAGGAAGAAACTCTGAAAAGAGGGATCCCCACCAGGAATCTCCCTTGGACAGGTTAGATCTGAAGAACTAGCCTGAGCACCGACAGAACTATCCAAATATATGGGAATAGAAGATCCTGCAGAGTGCAGTGTGGAATGCTTAAGGGATGGTCGCCGGTACTGGTTGTCAGGAGCAGCGACCAGTTTACCACACTGTCCATGCCAGGTATCGACTCCAAGCTTGGTATAGAAGGGAGCGATCCTGTTGAAAAAAGCATGGCAGGAGTTGGGCACGATGTTACTGTGGATACCGGTACCGATGCCAATATCGGTACCGATGTCGGAGTCGAGCCCGACAGAGACATCGGAGCAGTAATCAGTGACCGTTCAATCGGTACCGGGGTAACCGAAAACCTTCGACCGCTATCCTCGGTACCGAGGCAGCGGTATCGATCGGTGTCGGTACCAAAGCGTATTGGTACCCAGTCTTCCAGACTAGAGTTCGATTCCAAACTCGGCATCGAGGGCAGCTCAATTGGCCCCGAGGGAACCGAGAGTTGCGGATCCGAATCATCGGACCCGAGCCTTCCGTACCGCCAAGAGCCGGTACCAAGGTGAGTCGGTACCCAGACCTCCAGACTGGAGATCGATTCGAGACTCGGCATCGAAAAAAGCGAGGCTATCGATGCACGTCTGGAGGGTACCGACGTCGATGGTAGTATCGGTGCTGGTACCGATAAAGGAAAGTCAGTCTGGAGAGAATCCACTGGTCCCGAAGGCACCGAGGATGCCAGATGACCATCTCTGGTGAGGAGTGTTTCATCCAACACCAGTGCCGATGCCCGGGTATCGGTACCGCTCAAAGCGGCTGCCACCACCGGACACGGCTCAGGTATGTTCTGTGAGGGGTGAACCCTAGGAACAACCTGAAACCCCTGAAAGGCTTTGGAGACCGAAGACTCCCGCCGGGGTTTTGAAACCAGTGGGCCCTCGAGGGCAAGGCTGGAGCCGTTTACATGCTGTGCATGAGACCTACCACTCGAGGGCTGGCTAGTCTTATCAGACTGTTTGTGGGTTACCTGATCCTGTGTAGAAGAAGGAGGGGACGGTGCCCCGAAGTTGGAGGGAAACCGTGTATCGAGGGAACCTCGATGTAGAAGACCTCTTCTCACCAAACTGTTGTCAGGACCCAAGCAGGTTAGACACCGACTTCGAGGGTCTAAAAATAAAGTTGTACCGCCACAGTCTGAACATTTCTTGGAGAAAGTGGCTGGCGGTTCCATGAAGGAAAAAGAAGAGGCCTAAAAGGCTTAAGGAACCGTGGGACACTATGAAGAAAAAATATCCCGTGAAAAAGGACGATTTTACAAGAAAAGAAAAGAAAACACCGGCGGTACCGGTGGCGTCGGGAAGACAGCCACGATCACAAGAAAACTAAAGAAATAAAACAAGAATTTTCTGTGGTGACAGGAGGACGTCCTGCCGGCTCGGCGGAAAACGAAAACTGAGAGGCAGTTGGGAAAGGCAGGAAGGCAGCACGCAGTCATGGTGGGATGCTTCCAAAAGCTCTTTGATTGGACGCTGGGAAGCGTTCCCGCGCAGACTCCGTCGGTACCGACGTACCCATATGTGAAGACTCATTCCTGCTTGTTCCTGGAGATTAGCCTACCTCCATATTTATGCTTAGAACAAGTCACAGCACAAGTTTAAATCAGCCCTAAAAGCTTATCTTTTTGAAGCAGCATTTGGGGCTCTGTGATGGGTCGGAGAGGGAGGGAGGGAAGCGGTGGTGGTGTCATGGAGGAGATGGTTGCTTTCTAAAAGTTTTCTACATTTTCTTGTTCTTTCTCTGTTGTTTAATAATGAATTGGAGTTCCTTTCTAATTTCTCATTTTTAAACTTTAGTATATTGTAAGCTGCTGTGATTATGATAAGAAAGGCAGTATATTAAGAAATAGACTATACAACAGAGACAGGCTCTTGGGGCCCTGAGGCCCTGCTCAGAGGTCTCTGACTGGGAGACTTGGATCTGACCCATGGGCTCAAGTAGAAGAAAAAAATCCAGAAGGCAGCTGTAGGATTGGTACCTGCAGACTATCAGAACTCACTGAGGGGGATTACTGGCCCCCAAAGGAGAAAAGATGACCAAGCTCTATCCAGACTTGTAGGCACTCATGGTGAAACCAGGATCTATTTACAGCCCCACAAGAGGCACCTCTAGGCTTATCTTCCACAAGTCTTCGTGGGTGAGTCTCTCAATGACTTATACCATGACACTAGGACCACCTCGAAGGATAAACAGTCCTTAAAGGGGAGTGTGCTCAGCCGCAGCTTGGAGGCAGCATCCACTGAGTAAGCATGGAGCTAGAGTTACCAATTGGCTACCACTACCACCGCTCTCATGGGCTTGAAAGAGATTCTGATCAAGTCTTAGACAGCACCGGCCAACTAGGCAGTTTGCTTTCAACCTCGTAGCTTCCAGCCATATAAAAGGGTACAGCACTAAGCCTACACACAATGTTCCTTAAGAGCCTAAAGCAGTGGCTACTAAAGCATTCTTAAGAAGAGTCTCAACCCTCCGAGAATGATACACCATGAGCACAGTTGTGCGCTTTGCCACAAGTCATGATGAAGGCCTCCACCCTAGGGAGCCCAAAAGCCGATTCAGCTCACCATGAGACCAAGGATACAGCCAAGGCAGGACCTTAGGGCTTACGGTCAGGTGGACAAATGAATGCAGCCAGATGCTGGACCTTCCAGAAAAGGGAGAGGCCTGCTAACCTTGTCCGAGGGGAGGCTCTACTACAAGCCAAGCTACCATAAAGGCGTGAAAGGGCAGAAAGAATTCTTCTGCGAAAAAGTGGATCAGGGACATCCTAACGATCCGCCTTAGACTTATCTTCTAGAGCAGTGATGGCTAACCTTTTTGAGCCCGAGTGCCCAAACTGCCGCACAAAACCAAAGAATTTCCTCAAAGTGCCAGCACGTCATTTGCATAAGTGGTCTTATTTGCATAAATATTTGCATAATGTTACCATACACTAACTTTTAGTAAACATGTCTCTTAATGAGTGTATGGATAAAGAAAGACTAAAAGATTTCTACATTACTATAATCCAGTGCCAACCGCCAGGCACATTAGGAACTACTACAAACGCTGCCCATTTAGAACCCATAGCAAACCCGCCGTATCCTGACAGCATTACCAGGACTCACAAAGCACCATACCCTACCTATCAAAAGGCAACACTGCAAATATTAAACCAATACATTTCAGTGAATACTGGGGAAAGAGAACAAGTGGCAACGTCAAATAGGAATTTCCTCTTGTACCAAACAAAGCGCAGATGTTAATGATGCACATTTCCCAGAGCTGACATATTCCAGTTAATAAATTCAAAATAAAGAGATATCTTTCTACCTTTTGTGCATTTTTTTTCAGTTGCAATTGGTCCAGCCATTTTCTTCTGGTTTCTTCATGTTTTCTGCTAACTCTCCATCGTCTGCTGTCCATTTGTCCTTTCTTCTCTCTTCTAGTTTTTTTTCCATTCTCTCTCTCTCTACATCTGCTTTAACATACTAATCTTTCTCCTTTTGCTCTTTCCTCATTCCTATTTCATCCACACAAATTTTACCCCTCCATCCTCAATCCCCAATTACTCTCCCAATACCTGGCCAATTGTAGATTTTTCATCCCTCCTACACAAAATATTTTTCCCCTCTCCATTTTACTCTCCCAGCCCCATCCCATTCTAATCCTCCCCCAACATCAGCTCCCTTCTAGTTCCAGTCTCACCCAGCATCCATTCCCTTCTTCAAGCCCCCCACTTCCCCTCAGCCCATTTCCATTCCAAGCCCCGTCCCCATCAGCTATTTGCAGTTCAAGCCCCCCACTTCCCCTCAGCCCATTTCCATTCCAAGCCCCATCCCCAACAGCTATTTGCAATTCAAGCCCCCTTCCACTCAGCCCATTTCCAGTCCTAGCAACCCCCCCAACCCATTACCAGTCCTAGCCCCCCATAGCCCACTCCCAGTCCTAATCCCACCAGCCCATTTCCAGTCCTAACCTCCCCATCAGCCCACTCCCAGTCCTAATCCCCCATCACTCAATTTTTAGTTTAAGCCCCCCCAGCGCCTATCACCACTCCTAACCCCCCCAGCGCCCATCACCACTCCTAACCCCCCCAGCCCAGCGCCCATCACCACTCCTAACCCCCCAGCCAGCCCAGTGCCCATCACCACTCCTAACCCCCCCCATCCACCCCAGCGTCCATCACCACTCCTAACCCCCCCAGCCCAGTGCCCATCACCACTCCTAAACCCCCCCCACCCCAGCCCATCACTACTCCTAACACCCCCCAGCCCAGCCCAGCCCAGCCCATCACTACTCCTAACCCCCCCAGCCCAGCCCAGCCCATCACCACTCCTAACCCCCCCCAGCCCAGCCCAGCCCATCACCACTCCTAACACCCCTCCAGCCCATCACCACTCCTAACCCCCCCAGCCCAGCCCAGCCCATCACCACTCCTAACCCCCCCCCCACCAGCCCAGCCCAGCCCCGCCCATCACCACTCCTAACCCCCACCCCCCCCAGCCCAGCCCAGCCCAGGGAAAATTAAAAAAAAAAAGAAAACCTGTCTACTGCCGCTGTCGGGGCCGCCGCGGCAGAATCGAGCGTGCCGCGGGGCCCCCCTGTACCCACCCGGCAGAGCCTGCCCTCCCCGTAGCAGCTCTCTCTTTGGAGCTGCAGTCAGACGCGCCGGCTTGCAGAGCGCGAGGGAAGAGTTCCCTCGCTGCTCTGTTAAGCCCGCGGGGGCTGATGGGAAGTTCCCATCAGCCCCCGCGGGCTTAACGGAGTCGCGAAAGGGAAACTCTTCCCTTCGCGCTCTGCAAGCCGGCGCGTCTGACTGTAGCTCCGAAGAGAGAGCTGCTACGGGGAGGGCAGGATCTGCCGGGTACAGGGGGGCCCCGCGGCACGCTCGATTCTGCCGCGGCGGCCCCGACAGCGGCAGCAGACAGGGTTTTTTTTTTTTTTTTTCGATTGCGGACCTTCCCGCGTGCCAGCTGCAAGGCCTTCGCGTGCCACAGCTGGCACGCGTGCCATAGGTTCGCCATCGCTGTTCTAGAGAAAGAACTCCCCTTGAACCTCTCAGCTAACCCCTGAAGGGGATACAGGAACGGGTGAGTGCAAAAGCAATGTGAGGGGCCTTTGCACCTCCACTGCCCATGATAGAGGTGCTCAATGGCCAAGGTCCCCCATAGGCGATAAGTAGGGTGATAAGCAGCAAAAAAACTGAACAAAGCCCATAAGCTGTTTCAGTAGCTGCTGCTCCAAGCATATTTGTAAAGGAGATAAACACATGCCATACATCCTTTGGGGAAGGAACTCATACTCCCATTTCAATTATTTCAGCGTTAGCACCAGTAGGAGCATCAAAACTAACAATGCTATTAATATTCCAGACAGCAAAAATACATCTGTAGATATGCACAGCAACATGTATTCTGGACAGGTACAACAATCTGGATACATATCTTCCTCTTCATATCTCCTATCCCCTCTTCCTCCTCCCAACCCTGTTTTAAACTTTTCATACCCTTCCCCCTAACACCCAATCCACAGGCTTATGGATTTACTATCTCACTCCTGTGGAAGTTGAAGTTTCCTGTATTTGTAAGCAGAAACCAGATGGAAAAACTTGTTCTCCTACACAGAGTAAGTGCTTCCATCATTTCTTACTGTGCGGTAAGGAATTTCAAATACAGTCCAAGCAGCATTAATTAAAATTGCTTTCCAAATTGTGCTCAGCCCCTTAATTTAGCTGCAGCTTGCTGAGATGTCAGCACATACAAATTCCAATAGAGAAGATATCAAGCTTTTCAGTCCCTGAATATTACAAGCTGGCACCTGCATAAAACCATTTAAAGAGCATTTGGTTCTCTTAAGACCTAGTCTACCTACTGCTCAACATTTGAATATGTCCTTATAGCACACCATGTACTGTGTAAATCATGCAGAGCGGAGCCCTTTTCCATTTCCCGAAATGAGCTCTTGCAAAAACAAAGAACTCTCCCCATTCCCTGCTTTCAATATAATGGGGTTTTCTTACAATTATTCTTCCCCCTCTTCTATGTAGTGTGCGATTGCTCAACTCAATCACTTATATGTGGGAGTTTTTGGCAAAGTCATACACTGCACAGAGTACAAAATAAGGAACAGCGAAATGCTGATGTGGCTCCATAAGACTAAAATGTCTCACTGAGTAATAAAGATAGTATCTCACCAGTTGAAGGCAGTGTTTATAAGGGTCTGTCTACAACATGATAAAATGAAATCACATCTCTTTGTAACTTGTTTCTTCTTAATTGAATGCACTGTGAGGTTCATTTTGGTTTCTCAGATACAACCTCGTATATAGCTCTGATATAATACAACTTCCCTTTATAGAGCTCTGTTAAATAGCACATGCAGCAATGCGATACAAATTTTATTTATAATAGACTTGATATTCTGCTATGAAAATGTCTTTTTAAAACAGAGAGTACATCTACATTAAAAAATAAGTATTTTACAAATTAATACAATCTATTCCATCCTTAATTTAAAAAAAAGCCCTCCACTACACTCAGCAATTAATCCTCTACGTAAGACCGATACAGTTCATGCACCTTTATGAGATTCTCTCAAGAACATACTTAAGAAAAGTCAGGCTGAGTTTGACTAAGCACAATGAGCCCAGCATCCAGTCTTTGACAAAAGCCAATCCACAGCACAAGATCTGGCAGATCCACCCTCCCCCCTCAAAAAATAAAAAAGATGAATGGCGTTCCCAGGTTTGTTGTTGTTAAGTGCCATTGAGTCGGTGTCAACTCCTGGCGACCCTCTGCATAGTTGACCTAAACTTTGTTCGGTCTTCAGCCAAGTGGCTCACTGTTGATAGAGTGGTATCCATAGCTGCTATTATTGTATCGATCAATCCCATTGCTGGCCTTTCTCTTCTACGGTGACCTTCTACCTTGCCAAGCATAATGTCATTCTCCAATGATCTCTCTCTTCGCATGATGTATCCAAAGTATGAAAGTCGAAGTTTTGTCATCTGAGTTTCTAAGGAAAGCTTAGGTTTGATCTCCTCTACTACTGACTGGTTTGTTCTAAGGGTAGTCCATGATATACACAGTATTCGTTGGCAGGACCATAATATACACAGTATTCCCAAGTTTATCTTGCTGATAATTGTTATGGACTTTTCCTCCAGAAACTTGTCAAAGGAGAAATTTCCATACCTGAATTTTTTTACTTGAATCCTGATAAACAATATCAGAAGAGGGGGTTATGCTCCCTTGCCAACAGGTGGAGGCAGACTTGAGGAACTTTCAGGGATGTCATCACTTGGTATATCTTCTGGCGCAGCACTTAGAGAATCCAGTATAAACTTCCCAAGCAATAAGCAAGACTGAAAAACCCAGTAAAACTCAACAATTACAAATGTTAATAACCAATCATAAACTCAAGCAAACATTTGGAACAAGTATTTTGCTCTCTTACCATAACTGACTCTGCGTCAGGCGCTGATAATGACAATATACTCAAAAGGCAGCAAAGCTTCCAGATTTGTAGGAAATGTCTTCCAGAGTCGTTCCTAAATTGGTCTAACAGGATTCAAGGAAAAAAATTATCAGTAATGTACATTTCTCTTTCCTTATCATCCTGCTAGACCAGTCAAGATGAGTGGGATGTACCCAAGCAATAAAGACCCAGAGTGGGAGGAAGACAATGCTCTGAACAGAACTACCTTGCCAAAGGCGCCATCTGCTCAGACTCCCACATGCAACCTGTACTACTTCACAAAGGTGCTCAGAGACTATCAGGTATGATATGGAAGGACAGACTAGATAGGCCAGGTGGTCTTTTTCTGTTATCATGTTTCTAGGTAGCTGCCTTACAGATGTCCTCTGGAGACCCCAAGGTGGACTTTGTCCATGAGGAGCCCTGTGTCCTTGTGGAGTAAGTTCTGACTCCCACTAGTCCCCGTTTTACAACCAGAAGGTATGCTGAACTAATGGCCTCCTTAATCCAACAGGCAATCAAGGACCTGGCTGCTATCTGTCCTTTCCTCAGACCACTCAGGAGAACAAAATGATAGCCTGACTGCCAAAAAGAATTGCAATCTCCATGTTTTTGAGTAGCGCCTTCCTCATGTCCACCAGATAGGGGTCCATCCGAAGTTATTTGGAGCAAGATGATGAAAGGGGACAGCACTTTTGGGAGAAAGGATAGCATAGTCCATAAGGAAACAGAAGTCATAGAAAAATAGAAAAATGACGACAGAAAAAGACCACATGGCCTTTCTAGTCTGCCTTCCATATCAACAACTACAACAGTCCCCTTTTTTCCTTTAGAGATCTTCTGTGTTGGTCCCATGCTTTTTTGAATTCAGATACTGTTCTCATCTCTACCACCTCCACTAGGAGACTATTCCACGGATCCACCACTCTTTCCGTAAAGAAATATTTCCGCATATCACTCATGAATCAATTCCCTTTCACCCTCATCCCATATTCCCTCGTAGCAGAAGTTGCTTTCAATCGAAAGAGGCTCTCCCCCTATGCATTTATGCCACGGAGGTATTTAAACGTCTCAATCATATCACCTCTATCTTGCCTTTCCTCTAAGGTGTACACATTAAGATCCTTAAGTCTGTCCTCATATGCTTTATAATGAAGACCACTAACCGTTTTAGTAGCCATCCTCTGTACCGACTCCATCCTGTTTATATCCTTCTGAAGGGTCTCCAGAACTGCACGCAATACGCCAAATAAGGTCGCACCAAAGACCTATACAGAGGCACTATCACCTCCCTTTTTCTGCTAGCCATTCCTCTCCATATGCACCCAAGCATCCTTCTAGCTTTTGCTGTCGCCTTTTCTACCTGTTTAGCTACTTTAAGATCATCAGACACAATCACGCCTAGGTCCCGCTCTTCTTTAGTGGACAAAAGAACTTCACCCCCTATACTATATTGCTCCCTTGGATTGCTGCAGCCCAAATGCATGACCTTGCATTTTTTAACATTAAATCCCAGCCGCCAAATTCAAGATCATTCTTCAAGTTTAGCTAGATCCCTCCTCATGTTTACACCTTCCTGGGTGTCTACTCTATTGCAGATTTTGGTATCATCCGCAAAGAGGCAAACCTTACCCGACAGCCCTTCCGCTATATCACTAACAAAGATGTTAAAAAGAAATCGGACCAAGGACAGATCCCTGGGGCACACCACTGGTAACTTCCTTCTCCTCAGAGTGAGCTCAATTTACCTGTACTCTCTGACGCCTTCCACTCAACCAATTTCTAACCCAAGCAGTAACTTTAGGGTTCATCCCTAGGGTGCTCAGTTTCTTTATAAGTCGCCTGTGAGGAACAGTGTCAAAGGCTTTACTGAAATCTAAATACACCACATCTAGGACTCTCCCTTGGCCCAACTCCCTGATCACCCAGTCAAAGAAATCAATCAGATTTGTCTGACAAGACCTGCCTCTGGTGAATCCATGCTGCCTCAGATTCTGTAATCCAATGGACTCCAGAAACCTCACTATTTTCTCTTTCAGCAGAATTTCCAATAATTTACTCACCACCAAAGTTAAATTAACTGGCCTGTAGTTTTCAACCACATCCTTACTTCCGCTTTTGTGTAAAGGCACCACATGAGCCTCTCTCCAGTCCTTTGGCACCACTCCCGACTTCAATGAGGCATTGAAAAGGTCAGTCAGTGGAGCTGCTAGTACATCCCCAAGTTCCCTCAGTATTCTAGGGCGTATCCCATCCGGTCCTATCACTTTGTCTACTTTAAGTTTAGCTAGTTTCTCATGAACAAAGTCTTCTGAAAATTGTTCAAGATGCCCCTCGCTTCTGTTCCTGTTTGTGGGTGATTTCTGAGGTCCTGTTCCTGGTTCTTCATCTGTGAACACAGCACAGAAATATTTGTTAAGCAACTCCGCTTTATCCTCATCAGCTTCTACATATTCCTCCCCTTCACCCTTGAGTTTGACAATACCACTTTTGCCCTTCCTCTTTTCACTAATATATCTGAAAAATGTCTTATCCCCCCATTTTATTGCATTGGCTATTTCCTCCTCTTTTTGAATCTTTGCTTCCTGACCACTTTGCTAGCTTCCCTAAGTTTTTCCAAATATAGATGCCTGTCTTCCTCTCTCTGTGATCTCTTGTATTTCATGAAGGCCTCCCTCTTTTTCTTCACCATTTCAGCTACTTCTTTTGAAAATCATAGCGGTCTCCTTTTCCTTTATTTACCATTTTAACAAAAAGGTTGGTTGCCCTTAAAATATCCCTTTTCAGTTTTTCCCACTGTTTTTCTACATCCCCCAGCTGTTCCCATCCTGCTAACGACTCCCTGAGGTATTGGCCCATTTTGGCAAAGTTAGTTTCCTCGCTTTTGAATGGATTCTAACAGCCCTAGTACTAATACTGAACCACACCATCTGGTGATCACTGGATGCAAAATGATCTCCCACTATATCAGAAACACTTTCTCCACTGGTAAGCACCAAGTCCAGTATGGCCCCTTCATGTGTGGGGTCTGTTACCAATTGCCTGAATAGTTCTCCCTGTAGAGAATCCAGGATCTCCTTACTTCTAGATGATACTGCAGCAGGAATGTGCCAATTAACATTTGGCATATTGAAATCCCCTATCAGGAGCACTTCCCCATTCCTAGCAATGCTGTTTATGTCTTCAATTAACTCTCTGTCCACCTCTTCCTCTTGTGAGGGAGGTCTGTATATCACGCCAATGCAAACAGATTTCTCTTTCCCCCTTTCTAGTTTAACCCACAGAGAGCCTCCTCTTTCCCTTTTAAGCTCTGTAATTCCAAAGCTTTAATATTATTTTTTTACATACAGTGTCACTCCTCCTCCCCGTCTTCCTACCCTGTCCTTTCTGCATAAGGTATAGCCTGGTATAGTTACATCTCAGTCATGGTTTTCTGTGAACCATGTTTCTGTAACTGCCACTAAATCCAAGTCAGCCACTCCCACCAAAGCTTCAACATCAGGGATTTTATTTCCCATGCTACGGGAATTTATACACAGGGTACTGTGTAGCAGCCTTCTTTTCATAAGTGTTATTTCCCTCCCTCCCTCCCCACACCCACCCACCCCTGAGATAATCATAGCTTTATAGGTACTTACACATCTTAAAAGACAGGCGGTGCCTTTCAGGTGAAGCTCATTACCCAAATCAGTCATACACTAAGGACCTGAGATTAATTAAGCTTTAGGTGAACAAGGTATATTAAACGTATTAGGTACAGTTTTATTGGTATAAATACCCATAGCAATCCCTAGTAAGTAAGAACTTAAAGATCTAGACACAAACTTAAAACTAAGATGCAGACAGCAGTCCAGCAGCGGGATGGGGGCTTTCCAGTCTTTTGCATTGAGTGTCACATGTATGATTTTCTCCCAGTTGGTGAGAGGTCTTACGTGTGCATTAGGTGCAAGGAGCTCTTTGCTCTCAGGGAACAAGTCCGTTCTCTTGAGGCTAAAGTAGCAGACTTGGAAAACATAAGACAGACAGAGAGGTACATAGACGAGACCTACAGGGATAAAGTCCTGAAGTCCCACCTCCAGTCTGGCAGCACCCCTGTTGCCATAGAGGAGAGAGGTCACGTGACAGGAGAGCATCACCCTGGTGTGGCAGGAAGTGATCCTGTAACTAGGACCTGTCCTCCAGGTGATGTAAAACCCTCTCGCACCAAGGAGGTTTCTCCAGGGCCATGTGCCCATGACGGAAGGGTTAGGACAGCCGTTATAGTTGGTGATTCGATCATTAGGCATGTAGATAGCTGGGTGGCTGGTGGATGTGAGGATAGCCTGGTAACATGCCTGCCTGGTGCAAAGGTAGCGGACCTCACGCGCCACCTAGATAAGGTCTTAGATAGTGCTGGGGAGGAGTCTGCTGTCTTGGTACATGTCGGTACCAATGACATAGGAAAATGTGGTAGGGAGGTTCTGGAGGCAAAATTTAGGCTTTTAGGTAGGAAGTTGAAATCCAGAACTTCCATGGTAGCATTCGCCGAAATGCTTCCTGTTCCACGCGCAGGACCCAAAAGGCAGGCAGAGCTCCGGAGTCTCAATGCGTGGATGAGACAATGGTGCAGAGATGAGGGTTTTGGATTTGTTAGGAACTGGGGAACATTCTGGGGAAAGGAGGGGCTCTTCCGAAGGGATGGGCTTCACCTTAACTGGGATGGAACCAGGCTGCTGGCATTAACCTTTAAAAAGGAGATAGAGCAGCTTTTAAACAAGATATTAGGGGAAAGCCGACGTCGCCCAAGAGCGGATGGTTCGGAAGAATGTATCCTTGAAGGATACTACCAAAAGCAGAGAGGTTCCACAAAAGAGTAAAGTAGCCCAAATGCCCTCAAGTATGGAGCAGACAGAGCTTAAAGATCCCAATTTACCCATGTCTAACAATAGCCAAATTAACATGAATAAAATACATTCTCTAAAATGCTTGTATGCAAATGCTAGAAGTCTAAAGAATAAGATGGGAGAGTTAGAATAAATAGCACTAAATGAAAGGTTAGATATGATTGGAATATCAGAGACATGGTGGAAGGAGGACAACCAGTGGGACACAGTGATACCTGGGTACAAACTATATCGTAATGATAGAGCTGATCAAATTGGTGGAGGGGTTGCGCTCTATGTTAGAGAGGGCATGGACTCAGAAAGGATTAAAGTTTTGCAGGAAACAAAATCTGCTGTAGAATCTATATGGATTGAAATTCCATATAAAAGGGGGAAGGCAATGGCAGTGGGGGTGTACTATCGAGCACCTGGCCAGAATGACCAAATGGATGATGAAATGCTCAAAGAAATCAAGGAAGCTAATAAACGTTAAAGCGCAGTAACAATAATGGGTGATTTCAATTACCCCGGTATCGACTGGGTCAGTGTCACGTCAGGACATGCTAGGGAGATAAAGTTCCTAGATGAAATAAATGACTGCTTCTTGGAGCAGCTGGTTCATGAACCGACCAGAGGGGAAGCCATATTAGACCTAGTCCTTAGTGGAACACCAGATCTAGTGCAAGAGATAAGGGTGTTGGGGCCACTTGGCAATAGTGATCATAGCATGATCGCCTTTGATTTAATTAGTGGAGGAGGGATAGTAAGGAAATCCACAGTACTACCTTTTAACTTTCGAAAGGGATACTATGATAAAATGAGGAAAACAGTTAAGAAAAAACTAAAAGGAGCAGTTGCAAAGGTTAAAGACGTACATCAAGCTTGGGTGTTGTTGAAAAATACTATCTTGAAAGCCCAGACCAGCTGTATTCCACGCTTTAAAAAAAGTGGAAGGAAGTCCAAAAAACTGCCAGCATGGTTTAAAGGTGAGGTCAGAGAGGCTGTTGTTGCCAAAAAAGCATCTTTCAGGAAATGGAAAAAAGAGCCAAACGACGAAACCCTTTAAACAGCACAAGCACTGGCAAGTCAAATACAAGGCATTGATAAGGCAGGCAAAGAGAGAATTTGAGAAGAAGCTTGCTGCGGAAGCAAAAACGCGAAATAAAGACCTTTTCAAGTACATTCATAGCAAAAAACCTGTGAGAGAGTCAGTTGGTCCATTAGATGATAAAGGGGTTAAAGGAGCACTAAGAGGCGACAAGGCGATAGCGGAGAGACTGAATGAATTCTTTGCTTCGGTCTTTACTGAGGAAGATGTAGGGATGTTACCCATGACTGAAGTGGTATTTAAAGGTGCGGAAGAATTGAAGGAAATATCGATATATCGGGAAGATGTCTTACAACTATTAGATAACTGAAGAGTAGCAAATCACCTGGGCCGGACGGTATACATCCAAGGGTGTTGAAAGAACTGAAATATGAGATTGCAGACCTGCTATCAGTAATCTGTGAACTATCATTAAAATCATCTCTAATACCTGAAGATTGGAGGATCGCCAATGTAACACCAATTTTTAAAAAGGGTTCCAGGGGTGATCCGGGAAACTACAGACCGGTGAGCCTGACGTCAGTACCAGGAAAGATGGTAGAAACCATCATAAAGAATAAAATTACTCAGCATGTAGATAGTCACAACCTAATGGGAGACAGACAACATGGCTTTAGACAAGGAAGATCTTGTCTTACTAATCTGTTATGTTTTTTTGAAGGAATAAACATGGTGGACAAAGGTGAGTCGGTTGATATTGTGTATCTGGACTTTCAGAAAGCCTTTGACAAGGTCCCTCATCAGAGACTTTTGGCAAAACTAAAGAGTCATGGGATAGGAGGCAGTGTACTATTGTGGATCAGGAACTGGTTAAAAGATAGAAAGCAGAGGGTAGGGCTAAATGGCCAATTTTCCCAATGGAGAAAGGTGAATAGTGGTGTACCCCAGGAATCTGTGCTGGGTCCACTGCTTTTTGACATATTCATAAATGACCTGGAAAGTGGAATAACGAGTGAGGTTATCAAATTTGCAGATGACACAAAACTATTTAAAGTTGTTAAAACCCAAGAGGATTGTGAAAAATTGCAAGAGGATCTTGATAAATTGGAAGACTGGGCATCAAAATGGCAGATCAAATTTAATGTGGACAAGTGCAAGGTTATGCACCTAGGGAAGAACAACCCAAACTATGGTTACACGATGCAAGGTTCCACATTAGGAACCACCACCCAGGAAAAATATTTAGGCGTTATTGTGGATACCATGTTAAAACCCTCGGCCCAGTGTGCAGCAGCGGCCAAGAGAGCAAATAGAATGCTAGGTATGATAAGGAAAGGAATGGAAAATAAAACAAAAGATATTATAATGCCTCTATATCGTTCCATGGTGAGACCGCACCTTGAATATTGTGTGCAATTCTGGTCGCCGTTATCTTAAAAAGGATATAGCGATTTTAGAAAAGGTTCAGAGAAGAGCCACCAAAATGGTAAAGGGGATGGAAGGATACTCCTATGAAGATAGGCTAAAAAGGTTAGGGCTCTTTAACCTGGAAAAGAGACGGCTGAGGGGAGATATGATAGAAGTCTATAAATTAATGAACGGAGTGGAACGGGTAAACGTAGATCGATTGTTTACGTTATCAGAATATAGAAAGACTAGGGGACATGCAATGAAGCTACAGGGTAAACTATTTAAGACTAATAAAAGAAAATATTTTTTCACTCAACGTGTAATCAAACTCTGGAATTTGTTACCGGAGGATGTAGTAAAGGCTGTTAGTGTAGCTGGGTTTAAAAAAGTTTGGACAAGTTCCTGGAGGAAAGGTCCATAAACCATTATTAAGAAGTGACCGAAGATATCAATGCTTGACCCAGTACAAGCATTGTGGAACTTGTGTCTCTTGGGGAAACTGCTAGGTACATATGACCTAGATTGGCCACTGTTGGAAACAGAATACTGGGCTTGATGGACCTTGGTCTGACCCAGTATGGCATATCTTATGTTCACATTGCTTTCCATATGTTACCTCTTTTACCCATTTCAATAAAGGTATTTAATGTTTCACTTACCTGGGGGCTTTCTTCACCCATCCTCAACTAATCTAGTTTAAAGCCATCTTCAGTAGATAAGCCAGTCTACTACTGAAGATTCGTCGACCTTTCTTGGACAGATGGATGCCATCTCTGCTCTGCAACCCTTGGAACAGCATCCACGGTCCAGGAAACGAAAACGCTCTCGATGACACCATCCATGCAGCCATGCATTAATCTCCAGGATGTGAGCTTCTCTGCCTTGGCCTTTACCCTCAACAGGGAGGATTGAACAGACCACCACTTGTGCACCTATATGCTTCACCTTCTGTCCCAGAGTGATGAAGTCACTTTTGATACACTCAGAGGGATACCTGGCAGTATCATTTGTGCCTACTTGGATTAGCAACATTGGGTAATAGTCAGTGGGTTTGATGAGTCTCGGCAAACTCTCTAACATCTTGGATTTTGGCACCTGGCAGACAGCATACCTCTCTGGACATCAAGTCTGGTCAGCAGATGGAGACCTCAGCACCCCTCAGAAGAGAGTCACCAACCACCTCTACCCTTTGCTTCCTTGTGGGCACTGATTCTGCAACTTTGAGGTACATGAGCTCAGGTTCTTCCCTTTCCGGGGACGATTTCACCTCCTCCACTTCCAGGGATGCATAATGGTTCTTCAATTCAAGGGCTGGAGAAGTTGGACTGGTGATTCTGTAGGCCCTGGTGACTTGTGTCCAACCTTCGTCATTCTATAGGCACCCATCTTCTCCTCTGCTGGAGAGCTTGGTTGTTGCAAGAAGCATCTCATCAATGTACTTCTCGCCACCTCCTCTCTGAGTTCCTCCACTTGTTTCCTGAGAGCTTCAGCATGCAGGCACACTGCACATG
Organism: Ichthyophis bannanicus; assembly: GCA_033557465.1. Taxonomy (NCBI): domain Eukaryota; kingdom Metazoa; phylum Chordata; class Amphibia; order Gymnophiona; family Ichthyophiidae; genus Ichthyophis; species Ichthyophis bannanicus. Next base: position 87,732,762 of record CM066043.1, read on the forward strand.
GAACCGGTCCTTCAACTGGCATTGGGACCTCTGTCTGTATAGAGGCAGAAGCTGTAACGGGGGCAACAGCTTTAGCGATATGATTTTTCCCAGTCATTTTTCAGTTCGTGGAGCTTAGTTATCTGTTAAAGCAAAAGAGAGAGATCTACCAAAGTACTAGCTGGTTTCCCAGCTGTCCTTTCAGAGAAAAAGCAGTTAAATCTCTTTAATTATATTCAAAATGTGCTGTTCCAAGTCCCTGTGTTTTGTTAATTGGGGAGGTGCCCTATAAAGCAAGACTGCTCACTAGGGGTGGGTGGAAGTTAGGGGGGGTGGGGTAGGGAGGGAACTACCTGATTAGGTGTCAGTAGCTCCAAAAAGCTGAGAATGTTACTAATGCTGAGTTTTAAACTACCCCACTAAAAAAATATTTCTCCTTTTAAACTAAAGCATCATAAAGACTGCAACTTTGTTTTAAAAATGTATCAAAACCCTTTTAAGAGTTCCCAGTTAGAAAGCTAGCAATTTAAAAAAAAACACAAATTCTTACCTTTGTTTGAAATGTATAGCCCCTGTTAAGAATGCCTCATCAAGATGAACAAAAAGGGATCTCTACTGGTCAAGGCCTGCAGCTCTGATACTCGCCTGGCAGATTTAATAGCCACCAGGAAAACCACCTTGAGTTTCAAATGCTAGAGAAAGGTCCTACAAATGGGCTCAAAAAGGGGCCCTTTCAATGCCCTTCAACACCAGAGAAAGACTACATTGAGGAACCACTGGCAGACCAATTTGTTTTACTCCTTTGAGGAAATGAAGGACAACAGGGTGCGCTGACAAGGACATACATTGAATATTCCCCCTGCAGTATGCTAGGGCTGCCAAATGAACCTTGAGAGATCTCAGGGCAGAATGGCAGTGATGTCCACCATCCTGGCCTCTAGGACCTGAGAGAAACACCACCTCTCAAAACCACTCCAAACTCTCACACAGGCTAAGGACGTCAAAGTCCTGCAGGCCATGAGAACAGTATCCACTACTAGCTTAGGCCTCTCAACGGCGAGGCCATAAGCAAGACAGGTAATGGATCCTCCATCACAAGAGACCCTTGCTGAAGAAGGCCCTTCTCTTGTGGTAACAAGAGCAGGGACCCCTCCAAAAGACTCAAGAGATCCACATAAGATAGCCCACATGGCCAGTCTGGAGCCACCAGAATCATCAAGCTCAGATGAGACTGAATCCTGTGTAGCAAGTGGCTCACTAAGGGGCAAAGGGAGGAAGACATATAGAAGCCCCTCTCGGGGCCACACCCAAAGGAGGGCATCCAGGCCCACTGCCTGTAGGTTTCTACTGCAGCTGAAAAAGTTTTCTATTTTGGTATTCTCCCAAGTAACCCTTAGATTGAATACTGAAAGGTTCCAACTTTTGCCTATGAGACTGAATGCGTGAGGTCTCAACTCCCACTCTCCAGGATCCATGGTCAGCCTGGACATTGTTGACACTAAATATGTGGCTGCCGACAAAGCAATCAAATATTCTTCTGCCTGTCAGCACAGTTCTGCCTCCTTGAGAGCTACCCAGCTGCTTTGAGTTCTGCCTTGCTTGTTGACTTACACAATTTCCATGACACTGTCTGAGAACACGCAACTACCTTGCCCACTTAACAAGGACTGAAACTTCACCAGATCCAGAGGGATTACCCTGATCTTCAACTGGTTAACTAACCAGGAGGTCTCTTGAGTGGATCAAAGTCTTTGGACCATCTGACTAAGAGAAGGTTATCTATGGTGACTATCTTCCAATCCAGTGTTTCCAGAGGCATCCCACTCATCAGATGGCAAGACAAAAACTACCACACTAACTGATCCTTGATCTCCAGAAGGGAGCAAGTGTTTGGTCGAATAGTGAGAGCAGAGAGATCAAAGAGCTACCAGAAGCCTCTGCAGAGGGTGCATGAGAGCCCTGGCCCAAGGAACCCACTCCAGGGTTGATGCCATGGACACCAGGAGTTGAAGGCAGTTTCAGGCTTGGAGAGCAGGCTGCGCACAAAATCCCATAAGTTGGTTCTGTAGCTTGAACGACCTCTCCAGGAGGAGGAAGACCTGGCCCAGGAGAGTGATGAACTGATCTCCAATTTACTTCAAATCCCGGGAGGGATTCAAGCTGCTTATTTATTTAACAGTTTTTTTATACCGTTTTATCATTTCAGTCAAAGTGGTTTACATTGAAACTTAAACTTGGTAATGTACATTAAACAGAGACAATGATAACTTGGATTTTTCTGAGGCAATGGAGGGTTAAGTGACTTCCCCAAGGCCACAAGGAGTGCTAGTGGGAATCAAACCCTGGTCTCTGGGTTCCCAAGCCAGTGCTCTAACCACTAGGCTACTCCTCCACTCTATGGAATAACTGATCACCAAACCCAGCCATTCTAGCAACCGAATCACCAGGGCCGTGAACTCTCTGGACTTCTCTAGGGAGTCTGACTGAATCAGCCAGTTGTCCAAATACGGGTGAATTTGGATCCTTTGCTTGTGCGTGAATGCTACCGCTGCCACCATCATGACCTTCAAGAAGGTTCAAGAAGCTGTGGAAAGGCCAGACAGAACCTGGAACTGGTAGCCCAGGACACAGAAGCAAAGAAATCACTGGTGTTGCTCTCAGATGTGAAAATGGAAGTACACCTCAGCGATATCTTGGGAGGTAAGGAATGTCCATTGTCAAACAGACATAATGATCAATCTGATGGTCTCATGCAGAAATGAGGGACTGGGAGGTTGGCACTGACTGCTTTAAGGTCCATGATATTCTATCTACTTTGTGGGGCCCAAGAAGGGAGCCTAACACCCCTGGCTCTGCTTTGCAGAAGATACAGGTAGAACAGCCTACAACTGCAGGAGGCATTGTAGAGTTTCTTCGACCACCACAGGGAGACTACAAAGACTTCCCTTAGAGGCTCTGCAAACTCCAGAGCGTATCCCTGACTCAGAAATTCTAGCACCTATTTGTCTGATGTGATATGGGTCCACTCCGAGAGAAACAGAAGGAGTCACCCCTCAACCGGTTGTACCTGGGGACCCACTGGATCTCATTATAGGAGCTTTTTGGCTCTGGTGGAAGCTGCCACTGAGTCCCTAGATCACTGAGAGCTTCAAAAGGATCTAGGACCATATGAGGAACTGGCTCTACCTGGAATCCTAGCAGTCCAAGGCTTCTCCAAGCTTCATGCAGGGCCATTCGAGATGCAGACCTAGCACTCCAGGCTTGTCTTCTGGGAGCCTTTGAGGGCATATCTCTACAGGGTCTTTTCACCAACTTTGAGATCCTCCCCGGGGGAGCTTGCTCAGTCACAACTTGGAGGCCTCATCAGCTGACCAATTGCGAATCCAGAACCACAACCTAGCCACAACGCTGACATGGACTTGGTGAAGGAGCAAAGTGGGGGAACTTAACTCCTTTGCCAGCCGTGAGAGGCACTTGATGACCCAGGGTCTTCTGTAAGGAAGACCTGGACCTTGGACCTCTTCAAAGGGTAGTGCCAAGCAGCAAGAAAGGACTGAAAACAGCCCATGAGCTGTTTCAGTAGCTGCTGCTAGAAACCAGCAGAGGGGAGCCCTAAGGCCCCAAAGGAGGCTGCTGGCCAGAATCTGATGCCTCTTCAGTCCTATTTCTCTGAGCAGATGCCTTGCTGTCCTCCAAGGGCTGGAATAAGCATGGAGGGCTCAGAAGAGGAACTACAACTGGCATTAGGACTTGGCCCTCCTTTGAGGGGGTCACAATACCAGAAAAAAAAATCAGGCTCTGAGCATCCCCATTGCACAGGGGAAAAAGGAGTCTGCAGCAGAGCTTATCTAATGAGAGCCAAACATGGTACCACACTGAGCATGCTTGCAAGGCTCCATGTGGCAAAGATAAAAGAACTGTGAAAAAATAAAATGCTAAAAAAGAACTGCCAAAAGAAACAGCACAGGCTGTGACAAAATGAGACAGCCGAAAAGGAAATCCCAGCACCTGACAGATTGGTCGGGGAAACCTAAGCAGGGCTTCTCCAGTCACCAACGCAGACATAGGAGGAACTGTTGCCTGAAAACACAAGGCCTGACTTTTTTTAAAAATTTTAAACTGATTAAAGGCAGCACAGAGAGCTAAATACAGCCCCATAGGACTGAATGGGCAAAAAAACAGAATTTAGAAAAAATGTGGAAAAGAAAAGCTCAGCAGCAGAGGACAGCAAGAGGGAAGGGGACTCAGGCCCAGCTTACCGGCTTCATGGGATTTTCCTATCTCCTCTCCTGCCCACCAGTGTGGAATCTGTGGGAAACATTGCTCTATATAGGCAGCAGTCAGCTCAAGAAGATAGGGGTGTACCCGAACTCTAAGTAACGTTGGGCCTACAGGTCTCAGTCATATAGACCACAGATCTGAGCCAGAAGAGACAGGCCTATCTGCCCGATTGCACCAGCCAAACTCCTTGCCATCTACTGGAGGCAGACAAATACTAGCATCTATATGTGCTGTGCCAGAGGTTATACCAAGTCATGACATCACTGAAAGTTGCTTTCACCTGCTGGCAAGGGAGCATAACTCACTGTTCTAGACTGGTCTAGTAGAATATGGAAACTTCTTTTGAATCCTATTGTGTAATTTCCTTGACCAATTTGCTTTCAATCCACCAGTTATTAGCTTCATGAGTATCTCTTTGCTTTAGTGTCGTTTGAAAAATGAAACCAATATTTCTTATTTAATTGTTCCTACTCATGATTTTATAAACTCTATCCTCTCAGATGTATCTTTTCTAAGCTGTTTAGCCTTTTACCATAAAAGAGGTATTCCATCCATCCTTTACCATTTTTGCTGTTCTTCTCTGAACCGTTTCTAGCCCCTTTAAAGATGGGCAACCAGAAATGCACACAATACTCAAGGCATAATCGCATTATGAACATGGTTGGAGGCATATGCTCACTTTTGTCTTATAAAAAATTGATACGATGAGTGTCTCCTTACACAGTTCACTTTTGCAGTTTTTTCCCTCGCAGAACATGATTTTGCCTCTTTTTAACACCCTGCTAGATTCTATCTATTTATATTGTCATGCTATGCCGGTATTAGGCGGTTGCCTAGACCTGGGAATAGCCTGAAGTTGTGGAATAAAGACTCTGTAGTCGTGTCCAGAGTGAAAATTAAGGTTAGGTTTTATTCCCTTTCCCTTGAGGATGTCTTCAAAATAAGGACAACATAAACTGAACGGTTGCTTCACCGGTGTAAAGGATTCTTACAAACAACAATTATGCTTCTTCTTCAGCAAAGAGAGTCCATCACATTCCATATGTGCAAAACACAATTCCTTTCCTGCTCCCTTTTAACACAGAGATTCTATGTCATCTGCTACACACAACGCACATTCCATGGGCTCGGGGATGTTTTCTGGGATAGAGCTTTCCCACTGCATAAGGTCGGGACCTGGTCCTGTATATGGGCACTGAGTACTGATGAAACTGCTCTCTGAGTTTTGCCCTCGGGAGACCTCAGCTTCTGATAGTGGGAGCTGCTTTAGGGTGTCAAAACTAGCAGGAGCTATGCTGGGGATTTCCTCCCACGTCCTATGCCAATAGGGATTCTCTAGCTTGCCGTAAGCCCGGCTTCTCCTATAAGGACCCACTTCTTTCCCTTTACAAAAGACAGGGTACTTATCTCTCTTCGGGGAGAAGATGGTTTCCAGCCCTTCTTCTTCCAGCCAAGGTTTTCTCTCTGACTGGCTCCCTGCTTTTCTCTGTGAGCATCGGTTGCTGTGCCTGGCTGAGCAGCACTCACTTCCTATCTTCAGTGAGCTTCCCTGTACGTGACCTCTGCTCTCTGTTGGCTTGGCTGCTTGCCTAGGTACGAGGACCCCTCTGGCTGGGAAGACTTTGCCACTGTCCTTCCTAGCTCTCCCGAGTTTTTCAGCCTGCCTTTCTTCTGCCCTGATTCTCCAAGGCAACGTGTCTTTCTGAAACTGCTCTGGAGTTCCTGTCTCACCTTCTCTCTGAGACTGACTTCTCAATCTCCTGGACTGCTTTTCCTCGAGCTCAAACTCCAACTCTGGCTGCAGCCCTGAATGCTGAACTCCAGCCTTTTTCTCCAGATGCTTGAACTCCCTGAGCCTCAGCCTTCGCGTGGGCTCCCTAGGCCTGAGCTTCTCGGGCCTGAGTTCCTCGGACCTGACTTCCCTCTGTGTGATTTCCCACCTGGTTTTATCTCTCTGCTCATCAGACGTGGAACGTGACTCTGGCTCCAGGTGAGCTTGATTGGGACCCTGAATTCTTCCTGCGTCACTAAGGCCATGAGGAAAGTTTGTTTTTCCTTTCCCTGCCTTTCTGCATTGTGTATGCTGCAACTGTGCGTGTGGCTGTAAGGTAAGCTCTTCTTTTATTTTACTCTTTAATATCTCAGGGTCTGTGCTATCTAACTCATGACAGGTAAGCTCTTCTTTTATATTACTCTTTAATGTTTCAGGCTTAGTGCTGTCTAGCTCCTGACAAGTAAGCTCTTCCTTTGCATTACTCTTTAATATTTCTGGCTTAGTGCTGTCTACCTCATGACAATATGTTAAAAGCACCTGGCTCCTAAGAATGACAGATAGGTTATATCTTTTATAAGACTTCCTGTCTAACTATGCATTCAGTTTAAAGTTCAGATTAACGCTTGCTGTTTGTAGAGTTATCCAAGAAACTACTCTAATTTCTTGAGCTGAAAAACAGAATTTTCTTTGCTTTAGTAATAAAAAGCAGTTTTGAACCAGTATTTTTTCTCTCACCAAAGCTTTTCATGTCAGTTCTCAGTATGAGGCTTCACTGACTCATTTCTACAGCGCCCCCTTCCAGATCCATACTTGGACTCCTGAACGTAAGCTGTCAACTGTGCCAGATTGCCATCTACTTTTTATCTGACTAAACATCTACCAGGGACTAAAGCAGAAACCAATTATTGACAATGACCCCACTGCTTGAGTGTTAAAATAGCCCAATAATACAGTGCACAACTGACAACCTTGAACAATTCTTTGTCATGTCCGATGTGTTTTTGTCTATAAAAGGCACTTTCTTTTCTTCCTGCAGAGAATGCTCAGTCACCAATGTTATAATTATTTCCAAGGCAACAGCCTGTGACGTTGCAGAGAAAAAGGAGAAGAGGAGCTAAAAGGAAAGCTTTTATTCAACCATGATAGTCTGAAAGAATTTCACTCCCAGAGTTTTCTCTTGAATACTGCAGTATAAAAACTTTTCTTTAACAGAATTCTACCTATAAAGGATCAAGAATTGCTTATTTCACATACAGAATGATTGCTTTCAACCTGAGTAAACAGGGCTATTTATTGGTTTAGTTGTCCCCCCTCTCTCCCTAAGTAGAACTTGCCAAAAGCAGTCCTAGCTGAAGAGATCCTTCCCCAGACAACATGCCCTTTCACCCCTGGGGTCCATAAGCACTGCTCTTGGGGGAGAGGCAGGTTCCTAGGCTTCAAACCCAGACTTTGATATAACAGAATGTGGCGCGGCCGATAAGGCAATGGACCAACTCTACAACAATAAGGGAGATATAATGAATACCAAAATAAATAATTTTCCCTTTCCCACTTTTAAACATCTTCTTGCATAGATGACAGATTGCATTTCTTACATACAAAACACCATTTTTCCTTTTATCGTCTCTGGCTGCTCCTCATTAGTTTTTCTTTTTCCTTGACATACTTTTGAGAATTTAATAGAACTTCAGTCTGAATCAGCTACTGCTGAGGTTAGCTCTTCAGGGTAGGAAATTTACTTGTTTCCTCTCTAACTGCACGATATCCATTAATCCTTTATTGTGTCCCTTAATGATTTACATATGTTAACCATGTATAGTGATGTGTATAATATCCCTACTACATGAAAATATAGTCTTAAAATGGGTCTGCACTTTAATGTTAAGAAGACAAAGATCCTGACAACTGGCAAAATGAATAAGTTCATCGCTGATGGAGAAGAAATTGAAATAGTTGACCACTTTAACCTACTTGGATCAACTATCAATAAAGAAGCAACAAGCATTCAAGAAATCTGATGATGCACTGCTCTTGGCAGAATGGCTATGAAAGACCTAGATAAGATTCTCAAGAGCAGAGATGTCTCTCTCCATACAAAGATTCTACTTGTTCAAGCCATGGCATTTTCAGTAACACCATACACGCCCCAATTACGACTGAAAAGGAATTAAATTCCAGCACCTACACCAGTTTCTGCCCTATACACCACACACAACCACTGTAAATATACATTTGTAAAAAGTTTGATGTTTGTTTTGCTTTAATACTTACAAAGTTAAACTTATTGTTCAATGTAAATAGTTGCCTTCTATTGTTCTATGTAAAATGTATACGAATGTGTACAAGACTGTTAAACTGTTATATGTAAACCGCCCTTGATCTCTGGAAGGGGCGGTATAAAAGAAAATAGTTAAATAAATAAATAAATAAATATGGATGTGAAAGTTGGACAGTGAAAAAGATAGACAGGAAGAAAATTGATGCCTTTGAATTATGGTGCTGTTGACGAATACTGTGTATACTATGGACTGCCCGAAGAACAAACCAGTCAGTAATAGAGGAGATGAAACCTAAGCTTTCTTTAGAAGCTCAGATGACAAGACTTCGACTTTCATATTTTGGACACATCATTAGAAGAGAGAGGTCATTAGAGAAAGATCATTAGGTAGAAGGTAAACACAAAAGAGGAAGGCCAGCAATGAGATGGATCAACAGCAGCTATGGGTGCCAGTCTGTCAGCAATGCATCACCTGACTGAAGATCGAACACAATTTAGGACAACTATCCAGAGGGTCGCCATAAGTCGATGCCGACTTGATGGCACTTAACAACATCATGAAAATAAAAGCAGTGAAATATCAATGATATCATTATATAAAACGCCCTAAGCAGCACAGTTAGGAGCACAAGTAACCTCTGAAAGATTAGAGCAGAGACAAGAAAAAGAGGCAGCTGTTTAAAAAATATTCCTGAAAGGTCAGACAAAGCACAGCACTTAAAGTTATTGAAAAATTAATTTTGCCATCAGCTTCAAAAATTTTCCTACCTGTCACCTCACACTCTGGCAAGCATGACATGACATCAAACAAAGCTTGACGTCATGCGAGACACTGCTTCACATCTGATTTCACAGAAAGAGGAGAAACAGTTTAAGAAGATAAAAGAATGTAAAAACTCCAATTAAAATGAATAAATATTACATAAAGCATTATAATATTACACAAGAAGAAATTTACATACCTGATAATTTCCTTTCCTTGAATCCGGCTAGACCAGTCCAGAGATGTGGGTTACTTCCTTGCCAGCAGATGGAGACAGACGTTGGCATCTTTCCATGATGGAATCAGTAGGTGTATCAGTTGGTGTATCAGTTGGTGTAGCACTTCCCAAGAAGTAAGCAAAACAGAAAAACTCAAAAACTATTAATAATAGTAACCAATGTTTTGGAACAGTTATCCGGAACAAGTATTTGGCTCTCTTATCACAATGAATTCTATGGCAGAACATGAAACTGACAATGCATTCAAAGGCAGCTGGACTCCCAAATCTAAGAAACAGTCTTCCCAGGAGAGTCCTAGACTGGTCTGGCAGAATTCAAAGAAAGAAAATTGCCAGGTATGTAAAATTCTCATTCTTTATCATACTGCTAGAACAGCCAGGCATGTGGGATGTACCCAAGCAGTTGGGACCCAGTGTGGGAGGAAGACGATGCTCTGGAGACAACTACCCTGCCAAGATGCCATTTGCTCCAGCTCCACTTGCCATATGCAACTTGTAAATGCTTCACAAAGGAAAGACCAGGTAGCCACCTAGCCAATATCCTATGGAAAAACCAAGGCAGATTCCACCTGGAAGGAGGCTTGTGCCTTAGGGGTGTGAATTCTGACTCCCTTCAGCTTGTGCTTTTCCAGTTAGCAGGTAGCTGAACCAATAGGCAACTGAGAACTTGGCTACCGCCTGTTTATCCTCTTCAGCAGGCTGAGGAATAAAGAGAAGATATGACTGACGGAAGGGATTAGTAATCTCCAGGAATCTGCCTAATCCTCTTCACATGTCTACCAGATGCAGAGAGGGATCTTTCCAAAGATACTCCTCCAAGACAGGGAACAGGATGACAGTCTAGTTAAGGAAAAAGGATGACAGTCTAATTAAGGAAAAAGGAAGACAGCACCTGAGGGAGAAAGGATGGCACTGTCCACAAGGAGACTGAAGCTGTGGAAATGACCAAAAAACAATCCCTACAGGACAAGGCCTGCAGCTCTGATACCCACCTGGCAGATGCAATAGCCTCTAGGAAAATCCCCTTAAGGGTCAAATCTTTAAATAAAAGATAATTTAAAAATAAGGTCAAATCCTTGAGCAAAGCCTTATGATGGGCTCAAAGGGAAGTACTTTCAGTGCCTTCAACACCAGAGAGAGACTCCACTCATTAACAACTAGATGTATGGTGGACAGATCTACCTCATTCCCTTGAGAAAGTGGGAGATGGGGGTGTACTGCAAACAACCATCCCTTGAACACGTCCCCAAAAGCACTCAAAGGCCACCCCTAAACCTTGACAGAGCTCATGACAAACCCTTGATCCAGACCAGATTATAAAACAGTGACTATGTCTGCCTTTCTAGCCTCCAGAGTTTGAGAGGAACACCACCTCTTGAAAACCCTCCAAACTCCCACATAAGCTAAGGAAGAAGAGGTCCTCCAGACCTTAAGCAGGGTGTCCACTACCACTCCCCTTCTTGGGCAGCCTATGCTTCTCAAGAGCCAAGCGATAAGTAAAATGGGAATTGGATTCTCCATCACTAGAACCTCGTGCCGCAGGAGGCCCTTCTCTTGAGGCAACAGAGAACCATGTACCAGGGCCTAGAGGGTCATTCCGTGGCTCAGAAGAGCCCAAGCTCTGAGCAGATGACAGCCCACCAAAGAGCATGGAGAGACAAACAGAATCCACCCCTGAAGGCACTCCTGGAGTGGAGCAGAGCATCCACACCTGCTGCCCATGGATCCCTCCTGTGGCTGAAACAATTAATCATTTGGGCACTCTCCTGAGTGGCCATCAAGTCAAATACTGGAAGGCCTCACCTCAGCACTGTGAGGTCAAATGCACAAAGCGCTAAGCTCACCACTCACCAGGATCCAGTGTTTCAACTCCGAAGGTCAGTCTGCACTTTGTCAATGCCTGCAAAATGTGCTGTGGACAGGGCAATCAGATGTTCCTCTCCTGAATGACATGGCTCTGCCACCTCAAGAGCCATGCTGGCATTGCAAGCTCTACCTTGCTTGTTGCCGTATGCTACCACTGTGGTATTCTCTGAAGAACACCTGGGCCACTCTGCCCACCAGGAGAGGCTAGAACCTCTACAGCCAGGTGGACTGTTATGGCCTCCAACTGGAAGACTGCCCTGGAGACCTCCTAAGGGGATAAAATGTCCCAGGACAAATTGGCCTAAGAAATGAGCACTCCAGCCCTTGAGACTGACATTTGAGATGACCATCACCAAATCCATGCTTCCATATTCATCCCAGCCAACTGAGAGTGGAACGGAGACCATCATACCACTGTTCCTTGATCTTCCAAGAGGAAGGAAGAGAACATAAGAACATAAGATATGCCATACTGGGTCAGACCAAGGTCCATCAAGTCCAGTATCCTGTTTCCAACAGTGGCCAATCTAGGTCATACGTACCTAGCAGTTTCCCCAAAAGACACAGGCTCTGCAATGCTTGTACTAGGTCAAGCATTGATATCCTGGGTCCCTTCTTAATAATGGTTTATGGACCTTTCCTCCAGGAACCTGTCCAAACCTTTTTTAAACCCAGCTACACTAACAGCCTTTACCACATCCTCCGGTAACAAATTCCAGAGTTTGATTACACGTTGAGTGAAAAAATATTTTCTTTTATTAGTCTTAAATAGTTTACCCTGTAGCTTCATTGCATGTCCCCTAGTCTTCCTATATTCTGATAACGTAAACAGGCGATCTACGTTTACCCGTTCCACTCCGTTCATTAATTTATAGACTCTATCATATCTCGCCTCAGCCGTCTCTTTTCCAGGTTAAAGAGCCCTAACCTTTTTAGCCTTTCTTCATAGGAGTATCCTTCCATCCCCTTTACCATTTTGGTGGCTCTTCTCTGAACCTTTTCTAATAACGCTATATCCTTTTTAAGACACGGCGACCAGAATTGCACACAATATTCAAGGTGCGGTCTCACCATGGAATGGTATAGAGGCATTATAATGTCTTTTGTTTTATTTTCCATTCTTTTCCTTATGATACCTAGCATTCTATTTGCTCTCTTGGCTGTCGCTGCACACTGGGCCGAGGGTTTTAACATGTTATCCACAATGACACCAAAATCTTTTTCCTGGGTGGTGGTTCCTAATGTGGAACCTTGCATCGTGTAACCATAGTTTGGGTTGTTCTTCCCTAGGTGTATAACTTTGCACTTGTCCACATTAAATTTCATCTGCCATTTTGATGCCCAGTCTTCCAATTTATCAAGATCCTCTTGCAATTTTCCACAATCCTCTTGGGTTTTAACAACTTTAAATAGTTTTGTGTCATCTGCAAATTTGATAACCTCACTCATTATTCCACTTTCCAGGTCATTTATGAATATGTCAAAAAGCAGCGGACCCAGCAGATCCCTGTGGTACACCACTATTCACCTTTCTCCATTGGGAAAATTGGCCATTTAGCCCAACCCTCTGCTTTCTATCTTTTAACCAGTTCCTGATCCACAGTAGTACACTGCCTCCTATCCCATGACTCTTTTGTTTTGCCAAAAGTCTCTGATGAGGGACCTTGTCAAAGGCTTTCTGAAAGTCCAGATACACTATATCAACCGACTCACCTTTGTCCACCTGTTTATTCACACTTTCAAAAAAGCATAACAGATTAGTAAGACAAGATCTTCCTTGTCTAAAGCCATGTTGGCTGTCTCCCATTAGGCCATGACTATCTACATACTGAGTAATTTTATTCTTTATGATGGTTTCTACCATTTTTCCCGGTATTGACGTGAGGCTCACTGGTCTGTAGTTTCCCGGATCACCCCTCGAACCCTTTTTAAAAATTGGTGTTACATTGGCGATTTGCCAATCTTCAGGTATTAGAGATGATTTTAATGATAGTTCACAGATTACTAATAGCAGGTCTGCAATCTCATATTTCAGTTCTTTCAACACCCTTGGATGTATACCATCCGGCCCAGGTGATTTGCTACTCTTCAGTTTATCTAATAGTTGTAATACATCTTCCCGATGTATCGATATTTCCTTCAATTCTTCCGCACCTTTAAATACCACTTTAGTCATGGGTAACATCCCTACATCTTCCTCAGTAAAGACTGAAGCAAAGAATTCATTCAGTCTCTCCGCTATCGCCTTGTCGCCTCTTCGTGCCCCTTTAACTCCTCTATCATCTAATGGTCCAACTGACTCTCTCACAGTTTTTTTGCTACGAATGTACTTGAAAAAATCTTTATTTCGCGTTTTTGCTTCCGCAGCAAGCTTCTTCTCAAATTCTCTCTTTGCCCTCTTTATCAATGCCTTGCATTTGACCTGCCAGTGCTTGTGCTGTTTCCAGGTTTCATTGTTTGGCTCTTTTTTCCATTTCCTGAAAGATGCTTTCTTGGCAACAACAGCCTCTCTGACCTCACCTTTAAACCATGCTGGCAGCTTTTTGGACTTCCTTCCACTTTTCTTAAAGCGTGTCTTGTGGCAATACTGAGAACAGGGAGACCAGAGGTCTATCAGGACACTCTGAAGAGGGTGCAGAGAATCCTGGCCCAAGGAACCTATAGGATCAATGCCATGGACCCAAGGAGATGGAGGCAGTCTCATTTCCATGGAGCTGATTGGGCACAAACTCTGAATTCGCTCTGAAACTTGAGGGATCTCTCTGTTGTGAGAAACTTGACTCAGGAGAGTGTTGAACTGAGCACAGAGGTACTCCAAGACCTAGGAAGGAAACAGGCTGCTCTTGGGATAGTTGATCACCAACCCCCGCCTTACCAATAGGCGAATCAATAGGACCGTGAGATCCCTGGGCTTCTCCAGGGAGTCTGACTAAATCAGTCAGCTGCCAAGATACGGGAGAACCCAGATGCCCTGCTTATTAGTTAAGCTGCTACCACCACCATCCCCTTTGAGAAGGAGCAGGAGCCATGGCCAGGCCATATGGCAGAGCCTGAAATTGGACATGGCAGCCCAGACAGAAGTGGAAAAACTGCTGATGCTGCTCCTAGATAGGAATATTTTATTTATTTATTTATTTATTTACATTCTCTTATATACCGCGCTATTCTGCATCAGTGCGGTTTACATTGAACAAACTGAAATTACATTGAACAGGGCATTATAACTTGGAGATAACTATTTTACAGGGAATATGGGCTATGGAGGGTTAAGTGGCTTGCCCAAGACCACAAGGAGTACCTGTGGGACTAGAAACCACAGTCCTTCCGGCCCAAGGTTGCTGTCCTCTAGTGGGATTTTAACCCCCGACCTTCCGGTCTGAAGTACCTTGCCCCAACCACTAGGCTACTCCTCCACTCCAATATGAAAGTACTCCTCAACAAGAACTTGGGAGGTAAAGAACTTCCTCTGCCTGACCAATGCAATAACTGACCTAATGATCTTCATGTGGAAAACGGGGAGCTTGGCATTAACAGCCTTCAGGTCAAGGAAAGGCTGGAAGGAACCGCCTTTCTTGAACATCACAAAGTAGATGGAATACTGGCCCTGGCCCTGCAAGGGGTGCTGTAGAGCTTCCTCGATTGTCACCCGTATGAGCAGAGAGCTGCAAGGAAACTCCTCAAAGGAATCTCATAGAGGCTCTGTAAAACTCTAGCACATTACCCTGAATGAGGACCCCAAGGACCCACTAATCTGATGTGATATGGGTCCACTCCAAGAAACAGCCAGAACCGCCACCCCCCCCCCCCCAACCAGCTGCACCTTGGAAAGGACTTGCTGGAATTCATTGAGAGGGTTTACTGGCTCTGGATTGAGCTGTAGTGGCCTCTCGAACTATGAAAGGACTGCCCCTTTCTGGCCTGAGACCCATAGGATGAAGAGGCCCTACTCAGACTCCTTGCAGTCCAAGGACATTTCCAGGTTCCATGCATGGTCCTATAAGAGCCACTTCTGACACCCTCTAGGCCTATCTTCTGGATGTCTTTGTGGGCAAGCCCCCTAAGGTCTTTCACCATCATCTCCCAGCCCTTAAAGAGGAGTTTGTTCAGCCGCAGATTGGAGGCAGCATCTACCGACCAATCGTAGAACCAGAGTTATTGTCTGGCTACTCTACTGCTGCCATGAGCTTGCATGAGATTCTAATCAATTAATAGAGGGCATTAGCCACATAAGTGGTCCGCAACTCCAACATCTGTAGCCTCTGGACTGTTCAGCAGTTGCTGGATCCACATAGGAGGACTTGAGTCTCCAAACTTGCTCATAGATGCTACAAAGGCATTCTTAAGAGCAGCTTTATTGCAAACAGCAGAGACCCAAATTCAGCCCCACTGAAATTTAATGAGGAAGAAGAAAAAAAAAAGACAGACCCCCCCCCCTAAAAAAAGTAAAGACAAAATTAACAAGCAGATATGGGACAACAAGATGGAAGGGGGGGGGGGGGCTTGGGCCCAAACGTACCACCCCTCTCAAGGGCCCTGTGGATTCTTCAGTCCACTCTCTGGCCCACCAAGCGCTAGAAACCTATGAGTAGCAACACTGGACTCAGAGCAAGTTCTCAGCTCCAGGAAAAGGGACATATCTGAGCTCTGAACAATGTTGGGCCTACTGGACTCTGCACACAGGCCACAGGACTATAGTCTGGCTTGGACTGCCAGGCCTATCTGCACTGCTGCATCACTCCAAACACCCTGACACTTGCCGGAGACAGACAAATACTGGTTCAGTGCTGCATCAACATATATACCTAGTGATCATATCACTAAAAGTACCTCAAATTTGCCTCTACCTGTTGGCAAGGGAGAATAACCCACACAGCTGGACTGGACTAGCAGGATAAGGAAATCTCAATTCTTTCTGTATGCAGCAGGCTGGCTGCCTTTCCTGAAGGCGGATTTCCAGCTCACTTGTGTCCTGTGAATGGAAAGTATTAATAGCAGTAACTGGGATGGGAGGAAGGGGGTTCCGCCTGGCAGGATGAATCATTACTGATCATTTTACCAAACAGACAGGAATGAGCATGCCAGGTCTCAGACTTGAGATGAGGATGTGAAGTATAGTGGACATGCCAAAGGGACTGAATCACTGCCCAGTTTAGGATCAAATACAAAAAAACGCAGTTCATCTTGACCTCAAAAAGAAAAGGCGGTCTCTATTCCAGTATACTAAAAGGGAAGAGAAAAGGGGTGAAGGGGAACAAGGGCAGGAAAATTCTACAATTTTTCCACTCTGCTGAAAGTGGACTTCAGGCGTTATTTGTTTAAAAGGATAAACTATACCCAATTTCTGCATACTTTGTTTTTTTTCCCATGCCCAAATCTTATTAAGTTCCATAATGTGTCTCCTAATGGAAGGACATTATCTAAAAATATTCCCCAAAGCACTGTCTAGCAAGGCTAATGAGGCTCAACCAAGTCAGGAACTGGCAAACTAGAGCATTCCTAAACTGTTAGTTAGATTGAGTGGGAGAAATTGGCTTTGGAGGATAGCCTCAATATTCCCACTGGACAGGCTGAGTGAGCTTCTCAACAAAGTTATTTAAATACTTCCTACATTGTGCCTCCTGCTGTGGAGGTTGGGACTAAAGTAACTGTGAAATCTCAGTATGGACTAGAATATTACACAGATCCTGACTTCATCCCATCAAAATCTTTTTTAGAATTTAGTTTGGTTTTTATTTACTGTATTTATTTATTTATTTAATGGATTTTCTGTACGGTATCGCTTTATCATAGATTCAAAGTGGTTTACATTGTAACTTGAACTAAGCTGCATATACATTATAACATGGACAATGTACTTGGATTATACATAATTTCAAATTTTACAGATAAGAGTGAATGAACATTAAGATTATGAACATCGGAATTAAGGAGAATATTCCATGGGAATTTGCTCTGACCTTTCCCCCTCCTCCAGCTCAAAACAAACCTCCATATGAAGGGTAGGGATTTGCATTCTGGATTTAGTTCATGCCTTTTTCAGTGGTAGCACAAGGCAAATTATATTCAGGTACAGTATTTTTCTGTCCCTGGAGGGCTTACAATTTTCATTTGTACGGAGGCAACGGAGGGTTAAGTGACTTAGATATTAGTTATCTTGGAGTCATACCTTGGAGTGGAAGAATAGTCTAATGGTTAGAGCACTGGGAACCAAGAAACCAGGGTTCAAGTCCCACTAGCACTCCTTGTGGCCTTGGCCAAGTAATTTGGTTAACCCTCCATTGCCTCAGAAAAATCCAAGTTATCAAGGTCCCTGTTTAATGTACATTACCAAGTAAGGAGAAATTAGACCTTACCTGCTAATTGTCTTTCCTTGAGTACTCTCCGGGCCAGTCCAGAACAGTTGGGTAGTCAATCTATCTCCTCTAGCAGCTGAGGACTGAATACTTTTGCCGTTGCTAGGATACCTCTCTCTCCCATGGTGACAGCAGTCAGTCTTCATGTAACAAGCAGATAAAAACAACAAACCAGCAGAAGAAGCATGAGATACAGGGATAACAATGGAAGAGAAACACAGAAGGTTGCCAAGGACAAACTGAGACCCACTCCCCCCCCTATAGGGAGAGAGCGACGGAGTAAAACTCCTGCGTTCAGCCGCAAAAACGGCACTGGTGAGTCCTCACTGGCGCAACGCCAGTCAATTTTTGTGTTTTTTTTTTTTTTTACTATGCTCATACATTATGTCTGTTTTACTTCTCCAATTCCTTCTTTCAGTCAAAAACAAGAACTTTGAGAAAATCTCGAAAACCCGAGAACAGCCAGAGGGGGTGGGTTCTGGACTGGCTCGGAGAGTACTCAAGGAAAGACAATTAGCAGGTAAGGTCTAATTTCTCCTTCCTAATCGTCTCTCCGGGCCAGTCCAGAACAGTTGGGTAGTACCAAAGCAGTATCTAACCCTGGGAGGGACCTGCGAGCCCCGCTAAGATGGCAGAAGCCCCCACACAAGCATCCTGATGCGCGAAGACATCTAACCGATAATGACGCGAGAAAGCATGAAGAGAAGACCAGGACGCCGCTCTACAAATATCCACCGGAGGAACCAAGGCAGACTCCGCCCAGGAGGTCGCCTGCCCCCTGGTAGAATGCGCACGAAGGCCCACAGGGACAGCCTTGCCCCTGGTCTCATAGGCCACCCGAATGGCCTGCTTCACCCAACGCGCAATGGAGGCCTTGGAGGCCGCTAGACCCTTAGAGGGCCCTCCAAAAAGCACAAACAACCGGTCGGATTTACGAAACGACTCAGTCGCCTTGAGGTAACGACGGAGCACACGACCCATATCCAACCGCCGCAGAGAACGATCCACGGACGCCCCAACTTCCGACGCAACGAAGGTGGGCAGCGAGACAGACTGATTGAGATGGAATGCAGACACTACCTTAGGCAGAAAAGACAGAACCGGACGCAAAACAACCTTTTCCGCGGAAAACTGCAGAAACGACGGCCTACAGGAGAGAGCCTGTAAATCCGAAATTCGCCTGGCAGAACAGAGAGCCACCAAAAAAACCGTCTTCCAGGTCAACTCTCTGATAGAACTAGAAGAACGCGGCTCAAAGGGAGAGCCTGTCAAGACATCCAAGACCAGATGCAAGTCCCAAGGAGGAATAACCTGCCGGACCGGCGGCCGAAGATGTCTGGCCGCCCGAAGAAAACGCAGTACGTCCGGATGCGAGGAAATGCGAAGTCCGCGAACCGTACCCCGAAAAACGGCAAGCGCCGCTAATTGTACCTTCAAAGTGCTAAGAGCCAGACCCTTCTCCAGACCGCATTGCAGAAAGGCGAGAATATCTGGAATGGAAGACAAACGAGCCCGCAAGCCGCGATCTGCGCACCACGCCTCAAAAACGCGCCACACGCGGATGTAAGACAGCGATGTAGAACGTCTGCGAGACTGCAGCAACGTCGCAATCACAGATGCCGAATATCCCTTGCGGCGCAAACGTCGCCGCTCAAGAGCCATGCCGTAAGCGAGAATCGATCCACCTGGGGCATGTGCACAGGACCCTGTAACAGCAAGTCTGTCCGAGTGGGTAACCTCCACGGCGGCTCCAGCAGAAGCCGCCTCAGATCGGCGTACCACGGGCGCCGGGGCCAATCTGGAGCAATCAGAATCACCCGACCCCCGTGGTTGGCTACTCTCTGAATGACTCGACCCACCAAGGGCCATGGAGGAAATACATACAGAAGGTGCTGCGAGGGCCAGGGTTGTACCAGGCCGTCGAGCCCTTCCGACATATGGTCCCTGCGCCTGCTTAAAAAACTCTCCGCTTTGGCATTGCGAAGAGTGGCC
Source organism: Ichthyophis bannanicus (assembly GCA_033557465.1). NCBI lineage: Eukaryota > Metazoa > Chordata > Amphibia > Gymnophiona > Ichthyophiidae > Ichthyophis > Ichthyophis bannanicus. The sequence goes on from CM066043.1 coordinate 87,752,286, forward strand.
ATGAGATCCAGAACTGGCTGACCCCAGCGGAGAACGATCTCATGAAAAACCTCGGCGTTGAGTTCCCATTCTCCGGGATCCAGCAGATTGCGGCTGAGATAGTCGGCTTAGATATTGTCCTTTCCTGCCACATGAGACGCCGACAGCGCTACCAGATGCAATTCCGCCCAATGGAACAAGCGCTGTCACCAGGTTGTCCGAAAAGACTCGCACCGGCTTGCCCTCCAGAAGAGTCACAAACTCCAACAGCGCTAAATACACCATCCGGAGTTCCAGCAGATTGATGGAGCACCGGCTCTCCTCCGGCGACCAGGAGCCCTGAGCGATGTGAGCTAAACAATGCGCTCCCCAGCCCGAGAGACTGGCATCCGTCGTGACCAAAACCCACTCGGGAAGGGCCAGGGGAACGCCCGCGAGAAGATGGTCCGGAACCAACCACCACTGGAGGCTGAGCCTCATGTGGTCGGGACAGGCTAAGCGACGAGAAAGTGGGTGATGTTGGGGAGACCACCGCGAGAGAAGCGCCTGCTGGAGCGGACGCATGTGCGCCCGAGCCCAAGGAACGAGATCCAAGGCCGCCGCCATGAGACCTAGCAATTGCAAGTACTTCCAGGCTGTCGGCGCGCGAACACGCAAAAAAGCGGAAACGTGAGAGAAGCTTTCGCACTCACTCTGGAGGCAAGAAAACGAACCCCCCTGTCCGTGGCGAAGGAGGCCCCGAGATACGTAAGCTGCTGCATGGGCTGTAGCTGACTCTTTGCCTGATTGACAATCCAACCGAGACCCTCGAGACAAGAAACCACTCGAGCGGTTGCCCTGACAGACTCTTCCCGCGAAGCCGCTCGAATTAACCAGTCGTCCAGATAAGGATGCACTTGGACACCGTCCCTGCGAAGAGCCGCCGCCACCACCACCATCACCTTTGTGAAGGTGCGCGGCGCCGTTGCTAACCCGAATGGTAACGCCCGGAACTGAAAATGACCCATGGGAACCGCGAAGCGGAGGAACCGCTGATGATCCTGTCTGATCGGAATGTGCAGGTAGGCCTCTGTCAAATCGATGGAGGAAAGGAACTCTCCCGGATGCATGGAGCAAATTACGGATCGCAAAGTCTCCATCCGGAAATGAGAGACTCTCAGACACCGGTTCACGTGCTTCAAATCCAAAATGGGCCGGAAGGTTTCCTCCTTTTTGGGCACGACAAAATAAATCGAGTATCGACCGAAGCCGCACTGGTCTGATGGAACAGGAACGACGGCTCGGAGCTGCAGCAAGCGCTGCAAGGTGCCGCGGACCGCCTCCCTCTTGGCGACCGGACCACAGGGAGAGAAAACAAACGCGTCCGCCAGAGGCCCAGCGAGAGCATAGCCCTCTCTGATAATCTGAAGCACCCATTGATCGGTGGTAATGGCGGTCCAGGCGGAGAGAAACTCCCGCAAACGACCCCCTATCGGAATCTCCGCCTGGACCGGCCGCACTTCATTGTGTTTTTTTAAGAGACGTTGGAGCGGAACCAAAGTAACCCCTGCCGGAACCTCTAGCGCCCCGAAAGGACTGCCCATGGGATTGAAATCGCCCCCGCTGATAAGGAGCAAAGCGAGCTCCGCGAAAACGGCGAAAATCACGCCCCTGACCCCTAGAAAAGGAGCCTTGATTAGTCGTCCGAGGCCGATCCTCGGGTAGGCGACCCCCTTTGGAGTCCCCTAAATCCTTAACAATCTTTTCTAACGCTTCCCCAAAAAGGAGCTTACCTTTGTACGGAAGTTTGCTGAGACGGGTCTTGGAAGAGACATCCGCCGCCCAATTACGCAACCAAAGAAACCTATGAGCGGCAATCAGGGAAACCATTGCTTTCGCCGAAATGCGGACCAAATCATAGAAGCCATCCGCCATATACGCCGCTGCCGACTCGAGCTTAGCGCCCTCTCCAGAAGAGGCAGCATCGCCCCCAGGACCAGAAGCTAGCTGACTCCATCGAATAGCCGCTCTGGAGACATAGGCCCCACAGACGGACGCCTGCAGCGCCAGAGCGCTAGCATCAAAGGCTTGCTTCAAGAGCCCCTCTAAGCGACGATCCTGCATATCCTTAAGAGCTGCCGCTCCTTCCACGGGGATGGTGGTCTTTTTGGTGACCGCCGAAACCAGCGCATCCACCTTCGGCATACGGAGGACCTCCCTCTCCTCCTGAGGCACCGGGTACAAGCGGGCCATAGTCCGAGCTCCCCGCAAGGACGCCTCTGGACATTCCCACTCGGACTCAATCATCTGTTTGATGACTCTGTGCAGAGGAAAACATTTTTGATCGGACTTTAACCCCTGCAACAAAGGATCTTCTAACGGTTCCTGCGGAGTCACAGGAGGAAGAATATTGAGAGCCAAGAGCGACTGGGAAATCAGAGCCTGCAATTCCTCTTTCCTAAAAACCCTAAAAACATTAGGGTCCTCCCCAGGCCCCAATTCCCCGTCCTCCAGATCCGTTGGCCAGGCGTCCAAACCTGAGTCTGAAAGGAGCTCCCCCTCCTCTGGACCCACGGCCTCAGCCGTTACCGAGAAGTCATCAACTTTATGCTCCCGAAGAGCTGAGAAGGAAGAACCCCCTTCCACAAGCTCAGACCGGCTAGGAACACCCGCCGGAGCCATCAGTGAGTCAGCCACCACCGGAGCAGGGGACTGCGCCTTCTTAAGCAAGTGAGCTTTATGAAAAGCCAGAATAAACTCTGGCGAAAGAAGAGGATCAAGCTCACCCTGAGGAACTGACAGAGAAGGCTCCCCAGGCTGTTCTTGCACCCCCTGACAATGGCGCGATTTAGCTTTTCGTTTAGCTGGTTTAGAGCGCGGGACCGCCGAAACGGACGGCTCTGCTAAGATGGCCGCCGTTCCCGCGCTTTCCCCCGCTGTCTGAATCTTCGTTGCCTGCTCACTTAACTGATCCGGCATTGTCCCCTACTCCCGGAACACAGTGAGAACAGTAGGACCCCGAGAAAAAACTCGTGAAGCCTGGACCCCACCGGGAAGCACCCCGGAAAGAACCCTCGACGAGAAGGGGAAAAAAAAAAGCACCGCGGCTGACGAAAATACCTGACAGAAGGAGCCGGTCCGGAACAAAAGCTCACTGAAGCAAAAACGCCGCTCGCGGTCTCCAGAGCACACAATCAACTGCAGCAGGAAACAGAAGCTGGGGCTCCCAGGTCTGTACCTCACTGGGGGACTGAAAAGAGAAGCGGAGACAGGCTCTGTCCCATTCTCTAAGCCGAGAAACCGGCCAACAGACACCAGCAATAACCAATGTAATAATTCAGAAGTGCAAGATTCCCAGCTAGGGAAGCACTCAGAACCTTGTGAAACTCTTCCAGACCAAAATAACAAAAAGGGCACAGAAGCAAAAGAACAGAACGTTGTGGGGAGTCAAATCTGCACACATCCAGTCCAGCTGCTGAGGACAAGAAGACAGACTGACTGCTGTCACCAGGGGAGAGAGAGGTATCCTAGCAACGGCAAAAGTATTCAGTCCTCAGCTGCTAGAGGAGATAGATTGACTACCCAACTGTTCTGGACTGGCCCGGAGAGACGATTAGGAAACTGCTTTGACTGAAATGATAAAGCAGTATAAAAAAACAGTTAAACAAATATTTATCCAGGGTTCATTCAGCAAATATGCAGAGAGGTTCCCTTTCTCTATAGCAAGAAGTGGAACCTCCATTTAGATGTCTTTGGTCTCTTAAAATACAGGGGTGAAGGAGTCGCCTAGTGGTTAGAGCAACAGCCTACCCAGGAGATCTGGGTTCATTTCCCACTAGTACTCCTTGTGGTCTTAGATGAGTCACTTTACCCTCTATTGCCTTGGAAGAAAAGGCCTGCCAAGAAAACCAAGGTGCTGCTGGGTTGCTGGTAGTCTGGACTGGACTGGAGGGACGCTATAGAAGGAGAAATTTTAAATACCTGATAATTTTCTTTCCTTGAATCCTGCAAGACCAGTCCAGATGTATGGGTTATGCTCTCTTGCCAGCAGGAGGAGGCAGACTTGAGCAACTTTCTGTGATGTCATTACTTGGTATATCCACTGGTGCAGAAGCCAGTATGAAACTTCCCAAGCAGTAAGCATGACTGAAAATCTCAGAAGAAAAACTACCGATGTTAACTACTGGGAATGACAAGGCAATCAAGAAACAGCAGGGCTCCCAAACCTGTAGGAGAAATCTTCCAGGGCAAGTCCTGGATTGGTCTAACAGGATTTAAGGAAAGGAAATTATCAGGTAAGTAAAATTTATCCTTCCTTATCATCTTGCTAGACAAATCCAGATGAATGGGATGTACCCAGGCAGTCAGGACCCAGGTAGGAGGAAGATGCTGTTCTGGAGAATACTGTTCTGTCAAAGGTGCCATCTGCTCCAACTCCGATATGCAACCTGTAGTGATTCACAAAGGTATTCAGAAAAGATAGGCAACCACCTTACAGAGGTCCTCTGGAGACACCAAAATGGACTCTGCCCAGGTGGATGCCTGCACCCCCAGTGGTATGAGCTGTGACTCCTTCTGTCACACACTTACCTGTCAGATGTTATGCTGTCCTAATAGCCTCCTAAATCCAGTGGGCAATGGAGGACTTGGCCACTGCCAGTTCTTTCCTTGGACCACCGAAAAGGATGAACGATCTGACCAGCAGAAAGGATTAGTTATTTCCAGGTATCTTAGTAACACCCTCTGCAAGTCCATCAGACACAGCAAGAGATCCTTCTGAAGATCCTCCTCCAAGAAGAAGGGTAGGATAACAGTCTGTTTAAGATGGAAGGAAGACAGCACCTTTGGAAAAGAAAAGGCACAGTCCGCAAAGAGATAGAAGCTATCGAGATGACCAATAAAGTCTCCTTTCAGAACAAAGCCTGCAGCTCTGACATCCACCTGGCAGATGCTATAGCCACCAGGAAAATCATCATAAGGATCAAATCCTTGAGGGAAGCCCTACAAACGTGCTCAAAAGGAGACCCTTTCAGTGTCTTCAACACTAAAGAGAGACTCCACAAAGAAAATGAACACACTAGTGGAAGGATTTGTTGCATTCCTTTGAGTAAACAGGAGACATGGGTGGTACCACCAAAGACATCCCCTAAATATGAGCTCTATAGAATGCCATGGCTGCCACTGAACCTTGAAAGAATTCAGGACTAAGCCCTGATCTAGGTCAGACTGTAAGAAGGGTAAAACAGCAACAATGTCCACTGTTCTTGCTTCCAGGAGCCCAGAGGAATACCATTTCTTGAAAATGCTCCAAACTCTCATAAAAGCTAAGGACGTAAGACCCTCTGGACCTTAATCAGGGTGACTACTATTGCTCCAGAGTAACCTTTCTTGGACAGCCTTTTCCTCTAAAGGGCCAGACAGTAAGTGAGAAGAGACTAGGGTCCTCCATTCCCAGGGGCTCCCACATTTCTCTTGAGGCAACCAGAGGGGACCCCGCCCACAGGTTCAAGAAATCAGAGTACCACAGTCTGCAAGACCAGTTCAGGGTCACTACAATCTCCAGGTCTGGATGGACCCAAATTATACATAGAAGGCATCTCAAAACAAAGGGGAGACATACAGCATCCCTTGCTAGGGCAACTGTAGCAAGGCTTCCAAGCCTGCTAACTGCAGAGCCTTCCTACAGCTGAACAATCTCTTTGCGTTCACATTCTCCTGGGTGGCCATCAAGTCAAACACTAGAAGCCCTGTCTTTGCACTATGAGGTTGAACGTGGGAGGGCTGAGCTCCCACTTGCCCGGATCTATGGTGATCCGTCTCAGATGTCAATGCCCTCAATGAGTGCTGTGAATAGGGCAATCAGATGCTCCTCCGCCTACCAACACAGTTCCATGCCTTTGAGAGCCACTCTGACACTGCAAGCTTTGCCTTGTTGGTTGACATACGCCATCGTTATAGCATTGTCTGAGAACACATGGCCCATTTTTCCCCATCTAGAGGGGTCAGAACCTATCCAGAGTCTGGTAGAGCACTCTTGTCCCCAGGTGGTTGATCACTCAGGACCTTCCAAGAGGAAGCAAGGATCATTGCGCCAACTGTCCCAGGCAGTGCACACCCAGCCCTCAAGGCTGGCATCCAAGGTAACTATCACCCAATATGGCACTTCCAATGGCATCCTAGCCATTAGATGGCAGGACTGCAACAACCCTATCAACTCTTCCTTGCTCTACCCAGAGAGAGGAAGAGTATGGTCAAACAACTTGGAAAAGGAAGACCATATGGCCAGCATGTGCCTCTGCAGAAGACAAATATGTGCCCTGGCCCATGTAACCAGCTCCAGGGGGTCTCTGGCGTGTGGATGGGAGGAGGCTGCTCTTTGGATAGTTGACCACCAACCCCAGCCTTTCCAGACAGTAAATTACCAAGGCAGTATTGTCCATGGACTTCTCCAGCAAGTCTGACACTGCTACCACCACCATGACCTTCAAGAATGTGCAAGGTGCTTTGGCCAGGCCAATCGGCAGAGACCAGAATTGGAAGCAGCAGTCCAGATTGAAGAAGCAGAGAAACCACTGTTGCTGATTCTGGGTGAATATGGAAGTATGCCTCAGCAAGATCTAGGGAAGTAAGGAATACTTCTTGCCAAACAGACACAATGACCAAACTGACGATCTCTATGAGAAAATGAGGAACTCAGTGTGGTACTGACTACTTGTAGTTCTAGAATAAGCCAGAAATAACCTCCCTTCTTGGGCACCAGAAAGTAGATAGAATATTGGCCCGGACCTTGCTGCTGCTACTACTACTACTACTATAGAAAACACAGGTACAACAGCCCACAATTGCAGGAGATGCTGAAGAGTTTCCTTGATCACAATCCACTTGGGTGGAAAGCCACAGGGAGACTCTACAGAGGTACCCCTTAGAGGCCACACAAATTTCAGGACGTAACCCTGTCTCAGAACCATGAGAACCCACTGATCTAAAGTAATTTGTGAGAAACAGTCTGAGCTGTCCCCCAACCGGCTATAGTTTGGAAGGCCCACTGGATCTCATTGCGAGGGTTTACTAGCACCAGCAGCAGCTGATGACTACTGGAAGCACAGAGTGCCCCAAAAGGACTGCCCTTTCTTGAGCCTAAGGCCAGTAGAAGAAATCAGCCTTAACTGGACTCCTAGCAGTCCGAAAGCACCTCCAAGCCCCACATGAGACCTGAGTCTGTCTTCTGGAAACCTTTGAGGGCAAAATTCTCCCAGGTCTTTCACCAGCTTTGTGAGGTCCTCCTCAAAGACCAACTTGCCCTTAAAGGAGTGTATGCTCAACTGCAGCTGGAGGCTGCATCAGCAGACCACTTCTACAGCCAGAGCCACCACCTGGCCATAATCACTAATGTCAAGGAATTGGAGGAGATCCTGATCAAGTCATAGAAGGCATCCCCAGCATACACAGATACTCCAATTCAGCCATTTCCAGGCTAACTGGGAGCTGCTGAACCCACACAACAGGAGTGCTCTGGCCATGAGGTCTGCAAACAGGGCCACTTGGGAACCCGAGTCCAAGGCCATAAATGTATTTTTAAAGAGGATTTCCTCCTTCCTATTGTGAGATTCTTTGAGTGCACCTCTGTCCTCCACGCTTGATAATTAGCTGGAAAATAGATGGATACATTTTACATACCTGATAATTTACTTCTCTGAATCCTGACAAACCAGTCCAGATGAGTAGGTTATGTTCCCTTGCCAGCAAATGGCGGCAGACTTGATCAACTTTCAGTGATGTCATCACTTGAAGTATACTCTGGTGCAGCACTGAGTGAAGACATTAGGATACTTCTAAAGCAGTAAGCAAGACTGAAAAACTCTGAAAATGCTATTAAACACAAACAACTTTACCAGAAAAAGATGTGAGCAAACATTTGGCTCTCTTACCACAAAGAAATTAGATCATGGGACCGACTAGGCTTTTTATGGCAGCTGGACCCCCAAACTTGCAGAAAGAGTCTTCCAGGTACTGATATTGACAATGCAATCAAAAGGCAGCAGGTTTCCCAACCCAAACTGGTCTAGCAGGATTCAAGGAAAGTAAATTATATGGTATGTAAAATATATCCTCTCTCATCATCCTGCTAGACCTGTCCAGATGAGTGGGATATATCCAAGCAGTCAAGATCCAGGGTTGGGGTAAGATGACCCTAAGGAAAGTCTAACCTGCCAAAGGTGCCATCTGAACAACTCCTAGGAGCACCCTATATTGCTTCACAAAGGTGTTCAACAAAGACCAGAAAGCCTCCTTACAGATATTCCTGGAGACCCCAGAGTGGATTCTGTCCAGGGGGGTCCGAGCGCTGTGGACTGAGCCCTCACTTCTGGACACACCAGCTAGAATGTATGCTGTCCAATTGGCCTCCTTAAGCCAGTGGACAAAAGAGTTTTTTACCTCCACCAGTACTTTTCTTGAACTGCCAAAAAGGACAGAAGATCTGACCAGCGGGAGGAATTAGCAATTGCACTGAATTTGAGCAATATCCTCTGCACATCCAGCAGACACAGCGAGAGGTTCTTTCAAAGATCTTTCTCTTAGAAGGAAGGCAAAAGCATAGTCTCATCAAGATGATAAAGGCAGGGGGGGAGCACCCTTGAAAAGAAGATGACATGGTTCTCAAAGTGAGGAAGCCATTGAAAAACCAGATGTGATAAACTGGAAGACTGGGCATCAAAATGGCAGATGAAATTTAATGTGGACAAGTGCAAAATTATGCACCAAGGGAAGAACAATTCAAACTATGGTTACACAATGTAAGGTTCCACATTAGGAACCACCACCCAGGAAAAGGATTTAGGTGTCATTGTGGATAACATGTTAAAACCCTCCGCCCAGTGTGCAGTGGCGGCCAAGAGAGCAAATAGAATGTTAGGTATCATAAGGAAAAGAATGGAAAATAAAACAAAGGATATTATAATGCCTCTGCATCGTTCCATAGTGCGACCGCACCTTGAATATTGTGTGCAATTCTGGTCGCCATATCTTAAAAAGAATATAGCGTTATTAGAAAAGGTTCAGAGAAGAGTCACCAAAATGGTAAAGGGGATGGAAGGATACCCCTATGAAGAAAGGCTAAAAAGGTTAGGGCTCTTTAACCTGGAAAAGAGACGGCTGAGGGGAGATATGATAGAAGTCTATAAATGAATGAACGGAGTGGAACGGGTAAACGTAGATCGATTGTTTACATCATCAGAATATAGAAATACTAGGGGACATGCAATAAAGCTACAGGGTAAACTATTCAAAACAAATAAGAGAAAATATTTTTTCACGCAACGTGTAATCAAACTCTGGAATTTGTTACCGGAGGATGTAGTAAAAGCTGTTAGTGTAGCTGGGTTTAAAAAAGGTTTGGACAAGTTCCCGGAGGAAAGGTCCATAAAACATTATTAAAAAGGGACCCAGGATATCACAGCTTGACCCAATACAAGGATTGTGGAACCTGTGTCTTTTGGGTAATCTGCTAGGTACGTATGACCTAGATTGGCCACTGTTGGAAACAGGATACTGGGCTTGATGGGCCTTGGTCTGACCCAGTATGGCATATCTTATATTCTCATAGTTCTCTGCAAGACAAGTTCTGGCACATGGATACCACCTGGCAGATGCTAGAGTGTCCAGGAAGCCACCATAAGGAATTAACCCTTTATGAAGGCCTTACACACAGGCCCAAAAAAGGGCTCTTTCAGTGCCCTCAACCTCACGAAACCCATTGAGGCTCAACAGAACATGCAGGCATACAGAACTAATTCATTCCTAAGGAAGTGGACAACACTCAGATACATAGCCAAGTAATCCCTTGGAGGCAACTTGTGTAGCATGACAGGACTGCCACCCAAACCTTGAGAATTCAGGGTCAAGCCCAGCCCAAGTCCAACTGTTAAAGTGCTCTAACCTAAGACAAGGCAACAGAAGCCCATCGGGCCATAGGCTACTACCACTCCTAAGCATCCCTTAATGGAAGGCTTATGCCCGCAAGGGCCAGGCCATTAGCAAGAAGGAACCAGGAATCTTCATTACCAGGAGTCTCTACTGTATTTCTTATTGTAGGCCCATATCTTGAGAAAGTACAAGAGAGTCCACATCCCTTGGATCAAGAATTTATTTACCATAGTCTGTGAGGCCATTATGGGGCTCGTAGGATCACTAGGCCAAAATGTGCTCACAACACATAAGACGACAGCTTACCAAGGGTCAGGGAGGGAGACAAACAAACAGCATCCCTTCCTGAGGCCACTCCTGAAGCAGTGCCACCCAGCCTGCCATCTGCAGAACCTTCCCTTGTCTTCACATTATGAGGCTGCATGCGAGAGGACCGAGCTCTCACTTCACTTGGACTTAGAGTTCTGCCAGAGAAAGCCAGTCTGCATGTTGTTGAAGCTTGAAATAGGGCAATCAGATGCTCCTCAGCCCAACAACACAGCTCTATAGTTGAGAACTATCCTGGACTCGTGAGTTCTGCTTCAATAGTGGACACACATCACCACCAGGGTAGTGTCTGAGAAACCCCAGTCCATTTTGTCCACAAGAAGCAGCCAGAACCTCTCCAGGGACAAACTAATTGTTCTGCCCTCCATGTGGAAGATCCCCCAAGAGGGCAAGAATCCCTGGACCAACTAGACCAGACCGTACACGTCCAGTCATTCAGGCTGGAATCTGAAATGACAAACACTCTTCCAATGGTACCCCAGCCATCATATGATGGAACCACAACCACTACTTCAACTACTCCTTGATCTCTCGGGGGAGAGGAAGGGCCTAGTTGAATGACAGGAACATGGAGACCAGAAGATTAACTGGTGCCTCTGCAATGAATGCATATTCATCCTGCTTCAAGCATCCGGCCCCAAGGGCCTAATGAGTCCTAGGCCTGTGGAGCTGACTGAGAATCATATGCTCTGAGTTGTCTGGGGCTTGAGTGAACTCTCCATGGTGAGGAAGTGTGACTCAGGAGAGTATGGAACCAATCTCATGTACTCAAAATCCTGGGAGAGAATCAGGCTGCTCCTAGGACAGATGATCACCGATCCCTGTCTTCCCAGCCAGAGCTCCCCAGGTCTGTGTCATATCTGGCCTTCAAAGAGACTGAACAGGCCAGTCAGACATCTAGATATAAACAACTCCAGCTTTCTTCAAGCAGGAAAGTACTGCAACCACCAGTATTACCTTGGAAAAGATAAAGGCAGCCTAAAACACAGAAGCAGAGAAACAACTAATGCTGTTTACAATGGGGAATCGACAAATGCCATGGTGAGGTTCAGGAGGTGAGAAGCACCATCTGACTGATGCAATGACAGACCCAAAGGACCTCTAAGAAAATGAGACACATGGAGTTTGAAATGAACGGCTCTATTTCCAAGACATGCTGAAAGGAACTTCCCTTCCTGCATACTCATGTATCAGGGATAACATTCCTGGCACTACAGTGGAGGGCACAGGAAAAATGACCTGCTATTGCAGAAGAGCCTCTACCAATGTCAGTCACATGAACAGTGAGCCACAGGAAAATTCTACTACGAAGACCCTTATAAGCACTGCTGTAATTCAAATATTTTGCAAAAGAATTCCCAGGCTGGTCTTAACCCAAAAATTCAGGGACAGAAAGCAGGCGGCTTTTAGAAGAAGCTAACGCATCTATGATGTTGCGTAAGTTCCCTGAAGACCAACTAGTCAAATGTGGTATGGGTGCACCCCTAGAAAATAGCCTGTGTTACACCCCAACCAGCTGCATAGCCAGAGGGACTGCTGAAACTCATTGTGGGGGATTATCTCATGCCATAGTGGGTCCATGAACATGCTCACCATGGTCTTTATCTGTGGTAGGGATGTTATTGCATCTGCAGTGTCTGCACTATCACTGCCACCATCATTAGCCCTCGTATGTAAGCTACAGGTGGGCACCTTTTTATCCTGGATGATGTGTGGTCAGTATGTACTTTTCTTTTTCTTTCCTACCATACTTAAATTGTAGTGTTATCTTGCTGAGATTTAGTATAGATTTTATACAGCGGGGTCACCACATGAAGGTACTCCGCAAGACTTGAGGAGAAAACTGTTATTCTCTCCCCCTAATAGATGTGCAGCAATTCAACAACTGGTGAATTTTATGTTGCTCTTTCCTGGCGCCAGATGGCATCATTCACTTATATGCCTAACTCAATCCTGATCAATGGAAAATGGTTTTGAAAGTTTTTAAACAGATCGGCAGCCAAGAAAGCAAATAAAATGCTAGGAATCATAAGAAAAGGAATGGAGAATAAAACCAAGGATATTATAATGTCTCTGTATTGCTCCATGGTGCAACTGCACCTTGAATATTGTGTGCAATTCTGGTCGCCATATCTTAAAAAGGTCATAGCAGAATAAGAAAAGGTACAGAGGAGAGCCACTAAAATGGTAAAGGGGATGGAAGGCTTAAAAGGTTAGGGCTCTTCAACTTGGAAAAAAGACGGCTGAGGGGAGATATGGTAGATGTCTATAAAATAATGAATGGAGTGGAACGGGTCGGGTTGTTCACTCCTTCAAAAAGTAGAAAGGCTAGGGGACACATAATAAAGCTACAATGAAGCACATTTAAGACTATTCGGAAGAAATATTTTTTCACTCAACGCGTAATCAACCTCTGGAATTCATTACCAAAAGATGCAATAAACATCTGTTAATATAGCTGGGTTTAAGAGAGGTTTGGATGAGCTCCTGGAAGAAAAGTCCATAAATCATTATTAAAGAGAACTGGGAAAATCCAGTGCTTACCCCTGGGACAATCTGGGTTACCTTTGGGAAACCTGACAGGTACTTCTGACCTGGATTGGCCACTGTTGGAAACAGGATACTGGACTTGATGGACCTTTGGTCTGACCTAGTATGACATCTTAAGTTCTTAAGGATCTTTGAAATTCTCTGAGAGCATCCAGGTTATAAAAAAATAGCACAAATTACATTATTCACTACCCCTGACTGATTCATTTTGGATAGTATCACTGTACTTTATATCATACACACTGTATGAACTAATTAGATTTCATGACAGATAATCCGTGACACACTTAAAAAAATAGTTGCTATGGAGAACTCAAGATTTTTAATTCATATGAAGCAAGAACTGTTACAAAAAAACTAAATAAAAGAAAGGGGACAGTTTTCTTCAAAGAGCAAATAACTTACCTACAAATCCTTCAAATTGTGACTTGAATATTTGCTCCATTATACACCCAGATGTTTCCCCAATGTTGAGTAAACTAAGGCCTGTCTTTTGACTATAGATGCTCTCTAAATGGTGGTATATTCAGTATTTTCTGTAATGTTTAAAATTGTGAAGACTCATTTTTATACAAGTACTTCTAAAGTAAACCTAAGGCTTTCCTTTTAAGCTCACTAAACTACACAGTACAAGCAATGGGATAAAATTTTATAAAAGTATGTAAGAGATATTGAGTACTGCAGAGAGAATGAGATGGCCATAATTCCCTCTCGATGGTTCTTTCTCTCTTTCCCATCCCCATCATTTTTGCAGCCACTAAACACTATGGGGAACATAGTCAAAGCATTTTAGCCAGATTTAGAAGTTGGAACTTACTCTACCACAAGATGAAAAAAGACCAATGCAGGAGAACTTTCAGTGATGGTAATGAGATACTCTCAAGTACTGAGAATTCATAAATATGCAGGTAAAATACCTCTACATGTTCTTTAAAGGGTAAATACTAGTTGCAGAAATTTTACCTATTGAGTTCATCACTTTATTAGGCATTACTAAGCAAAATTTTTATTCTCTGTATTAATCTTTTTAAATATTCAAGTCAGTATCTAATAGCTGCAGAAGAGGATGAAGTTGATAAGTTCTATGAACAAGTATATGCTGAAATTGACAGAACATGCAAACAGGATATCCTGATAGTCATGGGTGACTGGAACGCAAAGGTTGGCAACAAATAAGAAGACAAAGTGGTTGGAAAATATGGATTTGGCAAAAGAAATTAAGCTGGAGAAAGACTGAGAGAGCTCTGCAAGACCAATGATCTATTCTCAAACACCTTCTTCCAGCAACACAAGTGGTGACTGTACACATGGACTTCACCCAATGGATTGTACAAAAATCATCTGTGAAAGTCAACAAAGGAAAAGCTCTAGAACATCAACAAAGACAAAACCTGGAGCTGACTATAGTACAGATCACCAAACTCAAGCTAAAGTTGAAAAAGAGTAAGCCACTCATGAATGTAGCAAAATATGACCTTGAGAATATACCAGTGGAATTTAAAGACTGCCTGTAAAATCGATTTGCTGCTTTAGATACAAATGACAGAGCTCCAGAACAGTTATGGGATGACATCAAGAAGGTTGTATTGTAAGAAAATGTGAAGTCTCTACAAAAGGTGAAAAAACAAAAACGGCTAAAATGGATGACCGAAGAAACTCTGAAACGCAGAGAAGCTAAAGTCAGAGGAGAAAGAGAAACAATCACAGAACTCAACAGAGATTTCCAATGTGCACCAAGACAAGGAGAAATACTAGAATGATGCATGCAAGGAAATGGAATCAGAAATTATTAGAGGAACAACAAGATCGGCTTTCCTAAAGCTACGAGAGTTAAAGAAAAGATTTCAGCCTCAAATTGGAATGCTACAAGATGCTCAAGGATCTATGTTGAATGATGCCGAGAAGATCAAGAAAAGGGGGAAAGAACATACAGAGTCATTATACCACAAAAATCAAGTGGACCAACAGACGTTTCAACCTATACCTTATGATCAAGAACCATTGGTGATGAAAGAAGTCAAAGCAGCAGTGAAAGCCTTACCAAATAGCAAAGCACTGGGCATTGTTGGCATTCCTATGGAAGTATTACAGAAATCAGATGAAGTGGTTACCTTACAAGGCTCTGCCAGGAAATTTGGAAGACATTATCATAGCCAAATGACTGGAAAAGATCTGTGTTTACACCACTACTAAAGAAAGGTGGTCCAACTGAATGGAAATCATCGCACAGTCACCTTGATCCCACATGCCAGTAAAATTCTACTGAAGATTATTCAGCAGAAACTACAACCATACCTGGAACGAGAACTGCCTGAAGTGCAAGCAAGGTTCAGAAAAGGGCAAGGAATGAGAGACAATATCGTGGATGTGAGATGGATCCTTGAAAAAGCAAAAGAATACTAAAAAGGATATCTATATGTGTATTATCGACTACAGCAAGGCTTTTGACTGTGTAAACAATGAGAAATTCTGGGCCAAGAAGCATGGGCATACCAGAACACCTGATAGTTCTCTTGCACAAACTTTACATTGATCAAGAAGCAACAGTTTGAATGGAACAATTAGAAACAGAATGGTTTAAAATCAGCAAAGCTGTACGACAAGGTGGCATACTTTCCCCCTAACTGTTTAGTTTAAATGCAGAATAAATCATAAGAGAAGCAGGGCTGTATGAAGACAACACAGGTGTGAAGATTGGTGGAATACTCAACAACCTTTGCCAGGAGCGGTTCTTCCATTAGGCCACCTGAGGCGATCGCCTCAGGTGGCACTCCGATGGGGGCGGCATGCCCGACGCCGGCACTCTGGATCTCTTTTAAATTTTAGATTTTTCAGCCTCTGAGGCAGGCCAGAGGCTGCAAAATCTAAAATTAAACAGCTGGAGTGCCCCCACCACCGCCAGATGAGAGATGAAGGGGGAGGGAATTGGAACAGGAGGAGGACAATAAGGAAAATCAAGGGTGAGTGACAGGGGGAACAAAGGGGGAGACAGGGGACAAGTGCTGGACAAAGGGGGAGATGGGGGGACATGATGCTGGACAAAGGGGGAGACGGGGGCACAAGAGCTGGACAAAGGGGGAGACGGGTGACATGCTGGACAAAGGGTGAGACAGGGAGACAAGTGCTGGACAAAGGGGAGGCAGAGATGCTGGACAAAGGGGGAGGTAGAGACATGCTGCACAAAGGGGGAAACAGGGGACATGCTGGACAAAGGGGGGAGACAGGGGGATAATAGTAGACAAAGGGGAGAGACAGGGGGACATACTGGACAGACAGGGGATAAATGCTGGACAAAGGGGAGAGACAGTGCGGGTTAGGATTATAATGGGCTGATGGGGGAGGTTAGGACTGGTAATGGGTTGATTAGGGAAGGTTAGGACTGAGAATGGACTGTTCGAGGGGGGGCTGGGACTGGTAATGGGTTGATAAGGGGGCTAACACTGGTAATGGGCTGAGGGTGGACTAGCACTGGAAATGAGCTGATTAGGGGAGGCTAAAACTGGTAATGGGCTGATGGGGTGGGGTAGGACTGGTAATAGACTGATGGAAGGCTAGCATTGGAAATGAGCTGATTGGGGGGGCTAGGACTGGAAATGGGCTGATTAGGGGAGGTTAGCACTGGTAATGGGGTTGAGGGGAGACTAGCACTGGAAGGGAGCTGATTGGGGGGGCTTCGACTGGGAGTGGACTGATGGTGGGGAGGGGAGGATAGAGCTGCTGGCTCTGGAAGAAAACTTGGGGCTAGGGCTACAAATGGGCTGATGCAAGGGGATGGAAGAATGGAAATCGAAGGGAGTGGATGCTGAGAGGGGCTGCCATGGTATTTGGACTAGAAGGGACTGGACAGTGGGGAAGGAGGGGGACTGGAAGGGAATGGACACCAGTGGCAGTCATGGGAATGCAAGTTGACATTGGAAGGTACTGGGAGAGAGGACTGGAAAGGGGCTGATACTGGGAAGGGTTACTGGAACTGGAAATAGGCTAATGGAAAGAAGTGAAGAAAACAAGAGATAAGAAATGGCAGATGGACCACAGACCACAGAAAGAGAGGTAAGAGAAGACAGGAAAGCAGAAGCCTCTGATCGGGACCAGCATGATCAGAGAATAAAATAGTCAGACAACAAAGGTAGAAAAAATAAATTTATTTCATTTTAGAGATTGGACTTTGTGTTATCTTTATATTTCACACTGCATGGGGGGCCTGCATATTTTATTTATCTGATGTTGCACTGCTTGAGAAGTCTGGCTTCTTGGGGTTTCAGTTTAAATTTTGTCTACATATTTTTATTTTTACTTTAGATTGTGGTTACTTATTCTGTACTTGGTGAGGGTCTGTGTTCTGAGTGTGTGACTGAGCCCAGGTGTTCTGTTAACAAGGAGTTTGTACATTAAGATCCAAACTGTATTGTAGTAATTTGACATGTTCAGCTTTTCAAATAGATGTATGGATGTTCCAGGGCCCACTGTAGTATTTACAGTGACACTTTTTTTGGTGGGCTCCTTATGTGAGTTTTGGAAGTTGGTGCTGATATGGTATGGTATGGTAGATTTGCTCTATAGATACTCAGTGACTTTGTTGTAGGGTTTTGTATTAGCTCACAATATGCCTGGTACTGGAGAATGTTTGTTGTTGTTAGTGAGATGATCAGAATCAGATTATTATTTTTATTAAGATACTAAGTTCTGTGGATGAATGTCCTGGTTCTGCTCTGCACCCACTGTTGAAGGAGGTTCTGTGAATGCAAAATATATGTTGAAAAAGATAAAGCAACAACCATAATGCAGTTTATAACAACAAAATAAAAATGAGTTATAATTTAGTTTTATAAACTGTGCTGTGGTTCTCACTCTCTTTTAGTTCCTTGGTGTGCAAACATCTTGCATTTCTTCCATCAGCTTTTTGGTCTGGTTCAGTCCCTGATTGGAGTTTTGAAAAAGCCGCACCCCCTCTATGGGGGGAGGGGGGGGGGGGGCGCACCATCTCATCCTTCACCCCAAGAGACAGATTGCCTTGAGGCACCCCTGACCTTTGCTATACCGATGATACCACATTACTGGCTGAAAGTGAAGATGATCTGAAACATTTGCTTCTCAAGATGAAGGAACATAGTCTTAAAATGGGCCTACACCTTAATGTAAAGATCCTGACAACTGGTAAAAGTCCATCATTGATGGAGAAAAAATTGAAATAATTGAAAACGTAATCTACTTGGATCAACTATCAATAAAGAAATGACAAGCAGTCAAGAAATCTGACGACACGTTGCTCTTGGCAGAATGGCTATGAAGGACCTGGACAAGATTCTCAAGAGCAGAGATGTCTCTCCATACAAAATCTGACTTGTTCAAGCCATGGTTGCTTCAATAATGTCATATGGATGCGAAAGTTGGACAGCAAAAGAGATAGAAAGGAAGAAAATTGATGCCTTTGAATTACAGTATGGTGCTGGCAATGAATACTGTGTATACTATGATGGACTGCCCGAAGAATAAACCAGTCGGTACTAGAGGAGATCAAACCTAAGCTTTGCTTGGAAGCTCAGATGACAAGACCTCGACTTTCATAGTTTGGACACATCATGCGAAGAAAGAGATTGTTAGAGAAAGACATCATTCTTGACAAGGTTGGTGGTCAACAGAAGAGAGGAAGGCCAGCAATAAGATGGATCGATACAATAACAGCAGCTATGGGTGCCACTCTATCAACAATGAGCTGCCTGACTGAAGACCGAACACAGTTTTAGTACAACTATGCAGAGGGTCGCCATGAGTCGACACAAGACTTGAGGCACTTAACAACAACATCTAAACCTCAATGTAAACGTGTTTGCAGCCATCTTGCTAGCTCTCTATTCATACCAGTATATATCCCAGGATGCCCCTCTCACTGACAGAAAGAGACTTTGCTAATGTTAGCAATTATGCTCAAGCATTTATCTTTCCAATCATGGCATTTCACATTTTGGCAAAAACAATCATATTATTAACACAGCATCCAGCTGTGATAAAGACAGCGATAATTTAACAATATCCTGAAAGCATCAAAACCTGAAGGAAATACAGAGCAAGTCCATAAACTTCCCATAGTATAGGCATCACTTCTACCTAAGATCTCTGTGACAATAAACAATGGTTATTACTGATAAAACAGGACAATTACTCCTAAAAACCATTTCTGCTGTACACAAGAAAACGACATCTTCAAAAATATTTTGCAATACCGTACTGTTAAGTCTATTTATTTATTTTATTTTATTTTAAAGGATTTATATACCGCTTTGTCCTGAAATCAAAGCGGTTTACATTTCAACCAAAGTACAATGTCAGTGGGTGTAGGCATGCAGTGTTAACACGGGTGAGTATTTGTGTGTGTGGTGGCGATGATTTCTTGGTGAGCTATTTACAGAGTTAGCTATGTACAAGGATTATATACAGGGAAGGTAGGGAGGGTACGGGGGGGGGGGGTCAGGTGGATTGGTAGGTAGTCCGTGTGGCCATTGGTCAGTTTATGTGATGCCATTATAGTGTTCAATGAAGAGCGTAGTTTTGAGCTGCTTCCTGAAGTCCTTGAGGTCCATAGTTGAACGTAGGTCGTCCGGGAGGAAGTTCCAGAGAGCGGGAGCAGCCAGGGATAGTGCTCTTCTTGAAGGTGAAGGACTTGCTGCTATTTGTTCTTAATCATGTAGATTGGCAAGGAGACAGCAACCTTCATACCATTTTTAAAAAATTCACATTTTCTTCATACATTCAACAAACAAGTCTCATACATAACTGTTAAAACAACAGAAAATATTCAGAATTCTTGCACATCTCAGTATCCCATACAGAACGAACCAGCAGTAGCAAATAGCAGCAAGGCAGATCAAGGCGCAGGAGAGGGAGGGCAGGAGGACAGCAATAACAAGCAGGAGGGAAGGAGGGTGAAGGAAAGCGGAGGGTGGGGAGAAGGCAGGGAATTACCCTGCCTTTCCAGAGTTCCGACTCACAATTAGAGATCTGCATCGCCTCTGCAAAAATGTTAGTCATTATCGGGCAAGCCAGAGTCACCAAGACCGCAATATTTGTCCAGTACCCTCACGGTTCCAACCAGAGTCAATCATCATCTTGACTGATGCCCAGATCTTCTCAAATCTGTCCAATGTCCCTCTCATGTGGGCGATGCCTTGTACTAGTTCCATAATGTGTGCAAATTTTATCGACCAGTCCAGTAATGTTGGTGCTGCTGGGTTCCTCCACTTTGCGGCCACGCAGGACCGGACTGCTAGAAATAAAAAGTTAGCAACCTCAGAGTGATTTAATCAGAGAACAGGAGGGCCCTCATTAAAGCCCAGCAACATTAAGGTAACATTATTAGACAAATCCTTCCCCGTGAGATGAAAGCAGATCTTAGCAACTAACCCCCAAAAGGACTGTATTTTCTCACAATCCCACATCATGTGCATCCGAGTACCCCTTCCATTGCAAACCCTCCAGCAATCTGTGGAATAAGCTGTATTCATCATATGGAGTTTAAGAGTGAGATACATTGTCACACCCTTAGCCCCTTACATTGGTATGGAGAGGCGTGGTTTTGTTTTTGCCATTGGGGTGCTTCAACTTCTGGCCTTTTTCTAACTGGATGTCTTTTAATGCATTATGGGAAAGGTAGTTCAGTTAGATATTGTTTGGGCTCAGATGAAAAAAAACCACCTTCGTTGTAGTTGGGTTGAGTAGGTGCATTGACAAGAATTTATTCATTTAGAAAAGAAAGACACGCTAAGGTTCACAGATCCACCTTTTTAGATATTTCACCAGGAATTCTTGTAACTCATTACAGGATAACTTGAACTGAAACAAAACTGCTTTCCTCAGCCTTAATTAGCAGCACCTGCTTCCAAAAGAGCATGTCGTGCAATCCAAAACATACAGAAAGAATCTTTAAACCAGGATTTCTTTCCCTTTCCAGTCCAGAACAAATACCTGGCTATCTTGTCTGCTTAAACACAGCACTTCATACAGATAGTCAAATTCTCACAAGCAGATAAAACTCTTTTCAAGGTTTTCTCAGTAGTTAGACAAACAAAAGCATTTTTTACTTCCTCAGTTGAAATGGCAACAGACTGAGCTCTGCACTGCTCCCAGCTGTTTCTCAAAGATAATCAGGAAGATTCAGCTTTGCACTGGTCACACTTTTGAGCTTAGAACATTAACAAGCTAACAGAGCTCTTAGGGCTTTGGACACTGGAGGCTTCTCTTTACGGTTGACACCCTTGCAACCCCTCTGAAATGGCAGACTGGCATGCAGAGCAGTCCATGTATGAGACCTCTTCTTCACAAGGTAAATCTGGCTCCCCCAATTGCATTGGTTCACTCTCTGGCTCAGATTCAGCTATCTTAACCAACTGCCTTCTGTTATGGTTAAAGCTGTCTCTGGCAAATTCGTAGTGCTCCTTATTAGCTAAGCTTCTGGGGCTCATACCTTGATCAAAGCCTGTAGTAGCTTCACTTCTTACATGCTCTGGCCACCATCCAGCACGTCCTGTTCTCCAATTAGTGCTTCTCGTTCTTACTGCTCCATTCCTTCTTGAGTAGGCAAAACTACTGCTCTCTCTTTCTCTCTGGTCAGCAGTTGCAGCACTCTCAGGTCTCAGGAGTCCTTCCAGTTTCTCTCCACATGTCCTGCTTGTCCTCTCCTTTCTGCTTGTCCCCAGTCTACTTGTCCCTCCTCTGCTTTCTGGTCTAACTGGGCTAAACTTAAACCCCTCAGGCTCCTGCTCCACCCTCTCCCCTCTCAGGTGAGAGAGATCAAACTCCCTCGTGGCAGCTGAGTGATTAGGGAAGGCAGTGACGTAAGGGTTCCTTACCCTGGGCCTGTATTCCCTCTCCTTTCCACCACTAGGGGCACTATGTTCCTTACTGTAGCCAGGAATTACCTGCTTTCTAGGAGCAAATGGAGTTTTAAGTCCCTGACGTTTTAAAATGGGTCCCTTTATTATGGTAAATTCTCCTAGGTCCTGATAAGCTTCCTTATCACAACATTCTAAACAATAATTTATACTGGGAGTCGAGTTGCGATTGGCAGATCAATATCTTTGGAGGTGTTCTCCCACAGCATTACCCATTGCTCCACCGACCAAACCCTCCTCAGATCCATCACCCAATTAGGCTGGTAGCAATGTTGCTTGCTGCATCTTTGCATAAACCGCCTTGATATCATTAAAGGCGGTATATAAGAAATGTTAAATAAACAAATAAATAATGATCTGGTATAGCTGTGCTAAGTATTCACAACCCTTACAGGGTGTTACAAAAAAACCTCAATCGGGTGCAATGCGGTCAAGTACAGCGACCTGTTGGTGGGTAAAAGGTGCTCCACCTGAAACAGTGAGAAAACATTAGGGGGAAGAACCGAGCAGTGCACTATGATCTCATCCCTGGACAAAAAGCGATCTTGTGTAATATAATCCATCAACCTGTTCATTTTGTTGGCACTCATCTAGTGGAACCGACCTGGATCCGACTCCCCAGGAGGAAACAACTGGCCCCGAGTCAGAAAAGCCAGGCATGACTGAGGGGGAGAAAGCTAACCACCTAGCCACTCACTTCCAGATCACAAGAATAGGGACCACCAAAGGATGCATTGATTACAGCACTTTGCACCTCCCCCCCCGGAAGTCATGAAAAGGGCTGCCCCAATAACTGGGAAATCTGCCCGCTCTGCTTCTAAGGATATCAAGTGCTGATCTGGGTTTGCTACCCACCAGAAATAAACTGCTCTCAATGGCGCTGCCCTGCAATACATTTTAAAATTAGGTAAGGAAAGCTCCCCCCCTCAAACATTGAGGATGCATTAACATGGTCAGCTTGCCCCGGGTCCTCTTACCATTCCAAAAATATGGACAACTGACCTATGGAGGTCACAAAAGAAAGCATCTGGTATCAGATAGGGCAGCATCAAGAACAAATATAGGAAGCGGAGTAAAATGATCATTTTGATCACGTTAATTCTTATAAGCAGTGATGGGGACAAAAAGATCCAACTCCGCAACTCTTCCCGTACCCTCCTAGGCAATGGCGGGAAGTGCAATTGAAAAAGCCTATCTAGACTGGTAGGGAACTTGACTCCCAAGTTGATACGTAAACCTTGTTCTTATTGCGTCCTCTAATCCTGAGGGGAAATTAAAAGGGAGAAGCACTGATTTCATTGAGCTTGTAGCCTGACACTGTCCCAAACTTCCTATATTCCTCCTTGAAGGCAGATAAAAAGCACTCAGGAATGGAGAGAAACAAGAGATCATCATCAGCATAGAAAGCGACCTTGTGTTCGGCACCCCCGACCCACACTCCCGCTATGGTTTCATTCTGTTGGAGGGTCTGAGCAAAAGGCTCTAAGGAAAGCACAGGGGACAGCGGGAAGCTCTGTTTCATGCCCTTCCCCAGAGAGAACAAGGAAGGAAGGAAGAACTCCATTAATCCTGAACCTTGCCATGGGTACAATGTAGAGGGCCTGAATAACCTGCAAAATGACTGGCCCAAAGTTGAAAGCCTCAAGAACCTGCAGTAGAAAAGGCCATTCAATGCACCTGAACGTCCTTCTCCACATCCAAGGCCAGAAAGACTACTGGCTTTCCCACATCCATCCCGCATTGGTGTACTAGCCCCAAAACTCTCCAGACATTATCTGCTATGTTGTGGCCCTTAATGAAACCCGTTTGGTCTTTATATATTAAAAACGAAACAAGCCAATTCAGGCAAATAGCTTTGCATCAATTACTCAGCATGTAGATAGTCATGACCTAATGGGAGACAGCCAACATGGCTTTAGACAAGGAAGATCTTGTCTTACTAATCTGTTATGTTTTTTTGAAGGAGTGAATAATCAGGTGGACAAAGGTGAGTCGGTTGATATTGTGTATCTGGACTTTCAGAAAGCCTTTGACAAGGTCCCTCATCAGAGACTTTTGGCAAAACTAAAGAGTCATGGGATAGGAGGCAGTGTACTATTGTGGATCAGGAACTGGTTAAAAGACAGAAAGCAGAGGGTAGGGCTAAATGGCCAATTTTCCCAATGGAGAAAGGTGAATAGTGGTGTACCCCAGGGATCTGTGCTGGGTCCGCTGCTTTTTGACATATTCATAAATGACCTGGAAAGTGGAATAACGAGTGAGGTTATCAAATTTGCAGATGACACAAAACTATTTAAAGTTGTTAAAACCCAAGAGGATTGTGGAAAATTGCAAGAGGATCTTGATAAATTGGAAGACTGGGCATCAAAATGTCAGATGAAATTTAATTTGGACAAGTGCAAGGTTATGCACCTAGGGAAGAACAACCCAAACTATGGTTACACGATGCAAGGTTCCACATTAGGAACTACCACCCAGGAAAAAGATTTAGGCGTCATTGTGGATACCATGTTAAAACCCTCGGCCCAGTGTGCAGCAGCGGCCAAGAGAGCAAATAGAATGCTAGGTATGATAAGGAAAGGAATGGAAAATAAAACAAAAGATATTATAATGCCTCTATATCGTTCCATGGTGAGACCGCACCTTGAATATTGTATGCAATTCTGGTCGCCATATCTTAAAAAGGATATAGCGATTTTAGAAAAGGTTCAGAGAAGAGCCACCAAAATGGTAAAGGGGATGGAAGGATACTGCTATGAAGAAAGGCTAAAAAGGTTAGGGCTCTTTAACCTGGAAAAGAGACGGCTGAGGGGAGATATGATAGAAGTCTATAAATTAATGAACGGAGTGGAACGGGTAAACGTAGATCGATTGTTTACCTTATCAGAATATAGAAAGGCTAGGGGACGTGCAATGAAGCTACAGGGTAAACTATTTAAGACTAATAAAAGAAAATATTTTTTCACTCAACGTGTAATCAAATTCTGGAATTTGTTACCGGAGGATGTAGTAAAGGCTGTTAGTGTAGCTGGGTTTAAAAAAGGTTTGGACAAGTTCCTGGAGGAAAGGTCCATAAACCATTATTAAGAAGGGACCCAGGATATCAATGCTTGAACCAATACAAGCATTGTGGAACCTGTGTCCCTTGGGGAAACTGCTAGGTACATATGACCTAGATTGGCCACTGTTGGAAACAGAATACTGGGCTTGATGGACCTTGGTCTGACCCAGTATGGCATATCTTATGTTCTTATGTTGAGGAGAGAGATTGGTCAGTAGAAGCCAGCTGTGGTCAGAACTTTTCCTTTTTTATGAATTAACGTAATGTGTGCCTGCATAGAGGAAGCCGGGATCTCACCCTGCTCCCTGACCAAATTGAGGACCCTACACAGTAGTGGGGATATAACCCCACAAAAAAATCTTATAGAATTCCAAGGGAACCCATCTGGGTAAGCTGTCTTCTGTAATGGCAGACCACAAATAGCTTGTTGTAGCTCCAGACCTGTGATGAGAGTATCCAACAACTCCCGCTGCTCCCCATAGAGACACTTATCTAACTTATCTTTTAAATACTTCGCTATCTGGTGAGTGTCCCTTGTAGATTCAGAAGAATACAGTGTCCTGTAGAATTGTACAAAAATTTGCTCAATCCCCCCCCCCCTTTGTGATAGAGCTGTCTCCCACTATCACGGAGTTGTAGAATCACTTGTGCTTGCCTCTTCTTCAAAAGCAAGGTGAGAAGCTTGTCTATCTTCCCTCCTCTGACATAATAGGTCTGAGCCATCTTCTTAAGAAGCAACTCTATTTTCTCGGAGAACAAGGTGTCGAGTTCACCTCTTTTCATGGCCAGCCAGCAAGAGAGCTCCTCTGATTGCACCAACATATGCTCTGCATCTAGCTCCCCCAGCTCTAGCTCCAGATCCCATCTAGTTTTCTTTTTTTCCCTTTTCCACCTAGTCCCCAGCTCCATCATTTTGCATGGAGGTATTAAGCTTCCAAGGTTTCACCATTCCACTAGAAGTATGTGCCCCCAAGCAAAGGTGGGGGCACGTACTGTATTGTATGGATCTCACCAAAAAACGTTTCCAATCATACATTCTCTCACCGGGGGACAGAGGGATGAGCTGATAAGGAAGTAATCCAATCTGGAATAGGAATAATGAACAGAGGAATTGCAGGTCTATTGCCTAATCCCTGGGTTTTTTTACCCTCCAAATATCTACCAAGTTATGTGTCCACACGAGGGAACTAAAATAATTTCTCCCAGCCTCACATGTGGACCTATCCACCCCCCTGTGCGCGACAGTGTTAGCCCACTCCAAAAGGCACAAGTAAAGCGTCCTCCCCTCAATCTTAACAAAAATCTCCTGCAGGAAGAGAAGCTGGCCCTTATTGGGAACATACGGTTTACCATACATTGAGTCAGCCCAGAGAACTGCACCTCTAACATTAATGCCTTCCCTTGGCTGTCTCTTATATGAGAGGCCCTTCCACAGGAGGATTGCAACTTCAGCGCTTTTGGACTTGCCAGGTGAACTAAACACCTCACCAGCTCATCCCGTCAGCAGCCGACCCACATCCGAGGCCACTAAATGGATTTTCTGCAACATATGAACATCTGAGTGAAAACTGGCCAGTTCTCGCAAGACCAGCTTCCTCCTGTGGGGGTCTGCAGACCCGTTACATTAATAGAAGAAAACTTCATGTAAACATCAACATTAGGCATATTGTCTTGTAACTGCAACACATTCACAACAAATGCATCAGCCAGTACTCATACTCAATAGGCCCTGCATCCATCCCCGCAATCCACCCATATGTCCACCCACCCGCCAAAGTAGTGCACTCCTGGGATGAACAATATAGCAACCAACATAACACAGAAACCAGCTCAAGTTGTGGGCTGATCATGGCCGCTTGGAGGACACTCTCTGGATGGGACTAACAGGGGGAACTCCGGTGGCACACTGGATGGTCCTCCACCACACTGACTTACCACCTGGGGGTAACAAGATGGTACCATCCTCTGACCAGAGCACCTAGATATTATTTCACTGGGTCCCTGGCTCCTAGGATAGTGGGGTCCAACAATCTCCTACTCTCCCTCCCCAAGCCAGTCAGTACAGCTAGGTCTCTAATAACATTCCAGCCATGCCCACTAATCCATGCAGCAGCAAAATACTCCCAACAGCTTGAGAGGCTCAGGTCGCTCCTTCCAAATTGGGCTCGGCCTCCTCCTCATCACTGTGTGCAAAAGCATTGACCACCCTTTGATGATTTTCAGCCTGACATTTTCCCGGCCCCGCAGCTTTTCAGGAATAGAGATACTTTGCTTTCTTTCTAGGTAGGTTAGCATCAAAAGGCGAAACCTCAGGGAAATGTAGCTTGAGAAATTTCTTCACCTCCTTAGGCTCTATCAAGTACAGTGTCTCCTTTCCATGTCACACGTAGCTTGGCCGGATATAACAAAACATGTGGGATGCCATGGGAGAACAGTCTCCTTTTCACCTCCCTAAACGCTTGTCATCTTTTGTCTAATTCAGCACTCTAGTCTGGAAATACCCACACTTTATGTTCTTTGTATAGGATAGTCCCCACCTTCCGAACTTGCTGCAGGATCCAGTCTATGAGCTGGTAGTTTAAAAGCTTAACTAAGATAGGGCGTGGCCTGGCTCCCGCTGCTGGGGGCCCTCCAGGGACTCGATGGGAATACCAGACACCACATTGTCTGGAAGAGAGGGTTCCTGAAAACATTCCCTCAGGAGCCGCTCAACAAAGTCTTCCCATCTCCTCCCTCCGGGGTCCCCAGAATATGAATGTTGGATCTCCTGGAGCGGTTCTCCAAATCATTGACCTTAGCCAGCAGTTTCTGCAGGATCAAACTGTGTGTGGAGGAGTCTCACTTCAACACCAATAGGTCATCCTTCATTCCAGAAATACGCTGTTCAGCCCTCTCGACTCTGCTCATCACCACTTGCAGCTTAGCTCAGGCCTCTCTAAGCTGAGCTTGGATTGTCCCAAATTTCTCTACCAGTTCTATGTTACTCGCCCTGATAGCCTCCAGGATTACCCTAGTCTCCGGAGTGCTTCTGCATCCATTGGACAGCATTACTGATGCCAGCAGTGTGGCTGGTATAGTATCGGCATAGAATGAATTTCCGACCAAGGATGTTTCGCCACCATCTTGGGAGGTCAAGCACTCCACCACTGTCTGCTGCCAGGACACCTTAGCTGTTTTCGCGGCGACCCCGGATGATTTTACCATCTTTCTCTGCTCAGGCTTTGTAGCCATGCTGCCCCCCAGTCTCAGTAAAACAAAAGGGCTTGTGGGGTGGTACAAAATACAGCACTAAACCAGCCTGGTTCGAAAGAGCAAGGAGAACACCACCATCTCTACACCACCGTCACGTGACCTGAGAATTTCCCATACCTTTTTTTAACCTCATGAATAGGGCCAGAATAAAAGACATCCTCTTCCTATAAACGAATCTTCTCCCATCCAGCTTCATCTGTAAACTCTGCTTGAAGACGCAACCACAGTACTGGCAAAATTTGTCTTATAGCATCTCTGCTGCCTAAACAAACACTCACTGGGGCTTCTATTGTTATGTTCACTGTTTGGAAAATTGTTGGTTAAATATGAATCAATGAAAGTTTCTTTTACTAGTTCCATAACTTTTAAAATAAATTTCACAATATATAAAAACAAAAACAAAAGCACAAAACATAATACTCAGAATAGAATATCATCAGGATAAAGCATTGTTCAATTCCATAACTTAACCCCCGAGTGGATAAGATAGTATCTCCCAATAACTTAATATAGATCCCACAGCTATGTGTCATATCTAAGCCTCCACAAAGTTTTTCATTGAATACCAAACTTTAGGAAAATGCTCAAGACATTCCTTTCTTTCTGCTACCCCATCTTCATATCTGTAAGTGACAAAAAACACATTCCACCAAAACTGAACAGAGACTAAAAAGTGTTCTTCCAACAATGGATGAAATCACAATAGACAGCAAGATATCTAATAATCTACCTTTTTTTCTCCCAATGGAGGAACGATATCAACACCAGATTTCAGTATTATCAATTGATAAGGCTTTCTGAACTAGGGCCCATACTTGGCTCCAGAAAGTTTGAAGAACTCCACATAATAAGGCAACTAGGCTAATGTTCCATTATCCAGTTTATATGACAGTCCAGCAGAGCTGTGATCCAAGTTTTCTAATAAAATACTTTTTTTCCTTTTTGAAAATTTCCCCATCCTACCAGTATTATCCAGTACGCCCACTGAGCCCCAAATGTTTAGACCCAGGCAGCCAGGTATCCTTTTTACTGGCCCAGAAGGTTGCCTCCTCAATATTTCTGGTTGGACAGTAGAGACTGCCCTTGTAGGAAGACACATCTTCCCTCTCAGGACCTGATTATGCCACCTCTAGGCCTCATCCAAACAAGGTAACAAAATTCAGCTCCCAAAACCACAAAGCATTACTACTTGAGTCTCAAGTCTAGCACATAAAATATATTTGATATATTAATTTTAATAAAAAGCATGTGCTTGTTGTTTTCCCATTTGGCTACATTTATTTCGATGTACCAGAGTTGATATCAGTGCCCTATGGACAATATACAGTAAACACAATGAATTATTCACATGAGACTTTCCAGAATTCCTTACTTTACTAAATAGGCAAGAACATATACCACCAGTGATGTGACTGTTTGAAGAATGCCTCATCTATTTACTTAATTTATCATCACATATAGGGCCCAAAATACTAAGCATTTCACCAAAGGTACAAATTGGAAAGGAGGGGAGGGAGGAATCTTTAGTACATTTGGTCTACAGATAAGTACATAATATACTGAACTTAAGCATTTACCACTGTATTGGGTACCACAGGTTTGTTTACAAGCACCTTCCAAGCACACCTTAAAAAGGTTTTTGTTGTTGTTGCTGTTGTTAAGTGCCAATGAATCAATGTGACCATGTGGATAAAGCATAGCTACTCACCTGTAACAGGTGATCTCCGGGAACAGCAGGAATTTAGTCTTCACATATGGGTTTTGTCGGTACCGACGGAGCCTGCATGGGAACGCTCCCCAGCGTCCAATTAAGAAGCTTTTGGGAGCATCCCACAGCGCCTGCATGCTGCCTTCCCCAACTGCCTCTCTCCAGTTGAGTTTAAAGCTGAGACAAAGAGAGAGAGGGGGAAAGAGAAAGAGATAGAGAAATACAACTCCTAAGGGGAGGTGGGTGGGTTGTGAAGACTAAATTCCTATCTCCAGGAACCAGCAGGAATGTAGTCTTCACATATGGGGACTCCCTAGCTTTAGATGCCAGGGAGAGACCCCAGAAGTTGTGTGTCCCTGTGAAAGGGCTCCACTTCCCCCCAAGGATCTCTGGCATCCAACCAGGGATGGCGGGTAGGAGTTGATTAGGTATGGAACAGGTGTTGGAGAACAGCCTGACCAAACAAGGGATCCCGGCGGGAGTCCTTGTCCAAGCAGTAATGGGCTGTGAAGGTATGAACCGAGGCCCAAGAGGCTGCTCGACAGATGTAGTCGATAGACACAGAGTGCATATGAGCCATTGAAGCTGCCATGGCTCTCACATTGTGAGCTGTGACATGGCCCTCCAGAGGAAGATTCTTACTCTGATAGGCAAACGAAATACACTGTGCAATCCAATTGGACAGTGTTCTCTTGGAGACTGGAAGTCCCAAATGAGAAGAATCAAAAGCAACAAAGAGTTGAGAGGACTTTCTATGTTGCTGTGTTCTTTGCAAGTAAAAAGCTAAAGCTCTTTTACAGTCCAAAGTATGAAGATTCCTTTCTGCATTAGATGCATGAGGCCTTGGAAAAAACACAGGCAGGCAGACCGCTTGGTTCAAATGAAAAGGCGAGACCACCTTTGGCATAAAGTGTGGATGAGTCCTAAGAACTACTTTGTCATGATGGAAACTTGTATAAGGTGGATCAGCTACTAATGCCTGCAACTCACTGAATGCGGCGTGCTGATGTGATTGCAATGAGAAAGATAACCTTCCAAGAAAGGAATTTCAATGAGGTAGTAGCTAAGGGTTCGAAAGATGGCTTAATGAGTTGACCAAGAACCAGGTTTAAGTCCCATGCCACCGGTGGTGGCCTAATGGGAGGCTTAGTTAGAAGAAGACCTCTCATAAATCTTGCTATAAGAGGATGGGAGGAAACAGGTTGTCCATTTAGAGGCTTGAAAGAAGCTGCAATAGCACTCAAATGGACTGAGTTAGTTTTAAGTCCTGCATTGGATAAATGAAGGAGATACTCCAGTAACGATTCCAGAGGTATCTCAAGGGGGTTAAGACCCTTCTGCGAACACCATATAGTAAACCTTTTCCATTTGAAAGCATAAGAGCGTCTTGTGGAAGGCTTTCTGGAAGCATAAAGGATATCCTGTACTTGCTGAGAGAGGTTAAGATCTTGAAGATCTAGGCCTTCAGCAACCAAGCTCTGAGATGCAGAGACTGAGGATTGGGATGCTATAACATTCCGTCCTTCTGAGACAGGAGATCTGGAGCAGATCCTAGCTCCGGAGAGGGAGCTTGAGAGAGATATAGAAGCAGAGGGTACCACACTTGCCGTGGCCAATGTGGAGCTATGAGAATCATACGGCCTCTGTCTCTCTGAAGCTTGAACAGGGTTTTGGGAATTAGGGGAATGGGTGGAAAGGCGTAAAGGAAGTCTTGACCCCAGTGAAGGAGGAAAGCATCCCTGGCCTGAGAGCCCTGAGACAGAATTCTGGAACAGAACCGGGGAAGTTTGGCATTCAACGGACTTGCAAAGAGGTCTATGTCCGGGGTTCCCCAAATTTGAAAAATCTTGGCCACCTGGTTTACATGCAGAGACCATTCGTGTGGAAACAGAACTCGACTGAGTCTGTCTGCCCAAGAGTTTTGTATGCCTGGAAGATACACTGCCAGGAGATGAATCTGATGCTCTCTGGCGAGGGCCCATAGTCGCAAAGCTTCATTGCAAAGCGACAGAGTGCCTGTTCCCCCCTGTTTGTTCACGTAGAACATGGCTACTTAATTGTCCGTATGAATGAGGACTGTCTTGTAGCTGAGCAGAGTGTGGAACACTTGAAGAGCAAGGAAGATTGCTCTGAGCTTCAAGAGATTGATATGTAGAGAAGTCTCCTGTGGAGTCCAAGTGCCCTGGGTGGAGAGGTCTTGCAGATGAGCTCCCCAGCCCATTGGTGAAGCATCTGTTGTGAGAGTTGCCTGGGGTAAGGGTTGTTGAAATGGGGACCCCAGCAACAGGTTCTGAGTGGACTGCCACCATTGGATAAAGTCCACTGCGCTGCTCTCATATGGAGGCGAGCATAAGGAACATGCACGGTAGATGCCACGTGGTCTAGTAGCTGTAGCATTTCTCGGGCAGTGAGATGAGGTTTTAGCACTGCTTGAGAAGCTAACTGCACCATGCAAAGGCAACGAGCCTGGGGAAGATAGGCCCTTGCCTTTCTGGTATCCAGCAAAGCTCCTATGAGCTCTAGAGACTGAGTGGGAGTTAGACTGGATTTTGGGATGTTTATGACCAGACCCAAATACTGAAGGATACGCATTGTGCAAGATAGAGAAGTCCTGGCCTCTGACTCTGATGGGGCTCGAATGAGCCAGTCGTCTAAGTAGGGGAAGATGAATATGCCTAGAGTGCGAAGAAATGCTGCTACCACAGCCATGCATTTCGTGAACACTCTTGGAGCTGAGGCCAGGCCAAAAGGAAGCACCCTGTATTGGTATTGCTTTCCTTGAAAAAGGAACCAAAGGAACTTTCTGTGGAGTTGGATGGATGAGAACATGGGTGTACGCATCCTTGAGATCTAGAGAACAAAGCCAATCCTGACTCTGAAGGTATGGCAGCAGAGTTCCTAGAGAAATCATCTTGAATTTCTCTTTGAACAGGAATTTGTTCAATTCTCTGAGGTCCAAAATAGGTCTGTATCCCCCTGTTTCCTTTGGGATAAGGAAATAGGGGGAGTAAAACCCTGTACCCTGTTGATGAATGGGTACTTCTTCTATTGCCCCTTGGGCAAGAAGCATAGTGACCTCTTGATCTAACAGGTTGATGAGAGAGGTCTGAGAATTGAACTGTCTTACCATTGTGGAAGGGGGCATGCACAGAAAGTGCAGTTGTACCCCTCTCTTATAATGGAGAGTGTCCAATGCTCTGCTGTTATCTGCTCCCACCTGGGGGCAAAGTGACATAACCTTCCTGGAATGGTGGAAGGCTCTGGTCCATTGAGGGCCAGGAAGGCTAGGTTCTCTAGATGAAAGTCAAAAAAAAAGTGGAGGCTGAGACTGCTGAGACGGTTGAGGCTTAGCAGTCTTTGCTTTCCTTTGTTTAGGTGGTTGCTGACCTTTCTGGGCAGGCTGACCTGCAGAACGTCCCTGCTGGGAATAAGAGGGATAAAACCTCTTCTTTTTTAAGGAAGAAAGAAATCTTTCAGGAAGCCTCTCTCGCAGGATCAGCTGTGGCTTTGGATAGCCTATCCAAAGTGGAGTTGTCAGCATCTAATTCATTGGCTTTTTCTTGCCAATTTTTGCCAAATAGATTCTCACCTGTACAAGGGATATTGCCCAGTTTGTCCTGCACCCAGAGCTCCAAATCGGATGCCTGGAGCCAGGCAATTCTACGTGCACATATGGCAATGGCAGAGGTTCTGCTTATGCAGTCAAAAGCTGCATGGTTGACAAACTTAGAAACATCCTGGGCATGTTTGACCAGTGTGAGAAAATCCTGCCTTCTATCCTCAGGAAGAAGAGGGCTCAAAACCTCTAAATCACCTGTGACTTCTTTAAGGAATATTCCCATATATAAAATATAGGAACTGATCCTGGCAGAAAGCATGGAAGTCTGGAAAGTACAACGTCCAAAGGCATCCAAAGTTCTACACTCACGTCCTGGAGGATTAGAGGCATGCCTCTTTGCACTCCTGATCCTTCTCATAGCTAATTCCACTAGTGGTGAGGAAGCTGAGTTTTCTGGAATCCAGGACAAGGAGGGACTCGATACATGGTATCCAGTCTGCGAGAGTGAGAAGAGGTGGTGAGAGGTGTCTCCCACATTCTCAACATGAGATCATGTAAAATCTCATGGATAGGCAAGGTAGCTGCCTCCTTAGGAGCTCTGGGATATTGTAAAATCTCCAACTCCTTAGCTCTGGGCTCTGTTTCAGGAGTCACAGTAATGGACAAACCACGAGCCACCTCCCTGATAAAGTCCTGAATGGAGATATCCTCTGGAGGAGACATCCTACGTTTAGGAGAGGAAGGCTCCTCCGGGAGAAGTATTCCGGTACCGACAGAGCTGTCAGAATCCTCAGAGTCCTCTGAGGATTCGAAGTATCTTCTGTCCAGATGCTCTTGAAGAGCCCGATATCCGTACCGACCGAAGTCGGTACCGGGGGGAAATCGGTACCGGAAGGCATCGCATGACCGGGTGCCGGCAAAGCCGACAACAATGTCGATGTAGATGCTATCGGTATCGGTACCGATACCGGCATCGGTGCCGGTTGAACTGTCTGACGCAGTTCCGAGGGCGTCGATGCCGCAAGGAGAGCTGCCAGACTGCGTTCAATAGCCAGGAACCTCTGGTCTATCGACGCTGCCGATGCCTGGGTATCGGTACCGGAAGCAGCCAGTACCCCAGAGCATGGCACCAGTAGTTCTGCCGAGGTCGAGGCCTCGAGAACGTCCTGGAGCCCCGATAATGCTTTGGAAGCCGAAGCCTCCTGCCGGGGCAATTTTGCCGGTACAGAACCCTCAAGGGCAACGCCAGAGGCATCTCGATGCTTAGAAGGAGATCTACCCTTTGAGGACCGGCTGGACAGTTACCTGAGATCCATGGGAGGAAGACGAAGCCCTGGAAGACGTTGATGCCACCGAAGCTGCATCGGAGGGAAAAAGGGCGCTGAGCTTGGCAGCTCGGTTTTGTCGACCCCTCTTGGACATCATGGCACAAGCCATACACTCGGAGATGGAGTGGTCAGGACCTAGACATTTAAGACACCACTCGTGGGTGTTGGTGACGGAGATGGTACCGCCACACGGTGCATTTTCTAAAACCCGAGGCGGGTTTCTCCATGATGGAGGAAATTTTGGGCCTAAGGCCCAAAATGGCACGTGCACCTGGAAAAGAAAAGTTTGGAAAAAAAAATATTTTTTTTTTTAAAAAAAGAAAAAAAGAAGAACCGGCGGTACCGGTAAAGCGTCGAGAAAGGCAGACGCGACCACAAAAAGAAGAAGGAGGAAAAACATTTTCTGCGGTGACAGGAACACGACCTGCTGGCTCCGCGGAAAATGAAGAACTGGAGAGAGGCAGTTGGGAAAGGCGGGAAGGCAGCACGCAGGCGCTGTGGGATGCTCCCAAAAGCTTCCTAATTGGACGCTGGGGAGCGTTCCCACGCAGGCTCCGTCGGTACCGATGAAACCCATATGTGAAGACTACATTCCTGCTTGTTCCTGGAGATTTATCCTAAACCATTTGGTTTTCAGTCAAACAGCTAATTGTTGATATAGTGGCATCCATAGCTGCTGTTATTGTATCAATCCATTGCATTGCTAGTCTTTCTTTTTTGCGTTGACTTTCAACATTGCTGAGCATGATGTCTTTCTCTAATGATCTTTCTCTTTGCATGATGTGTCAAAAGTATGAAAGAAAGTCTTGTCATTTGAGTTTCTAAGGAAAGCTTAGGTCTGATCTCCACTAGTACCAACTGATTTGTTCTTCGAGTAATCCATGATATACACAGTATTCTTTGACTGCACCATAATTTGAAGGCATTGATTTTCTTCCTGTCTTTCTTCTTTACTGCTTAACTGTCATATCTATATGACATTATTGAAAATATCATGACTTGGACATGGCAAATCTTTGTACACAGTGATACATCTCGGACCTTGACAATCTTATCTAGGTCCTTCATAGCCATTCGGCCAAGAGCAATGCATCAACAGATTTCTTGATTGCTTGTCATTTTATTATTGATCCAAGCAGGTTAAAGTTGTCTACTATGTGTACTTCATTTCCATCAACAATGATAGGTTACCTATGCATATCACATCTTATGAATTCCAGAAGGAAGCTCTCTTTGGCACGATGCAAGTACTATGGTGAATGTTAACAGTAAATTTACGAGACAGAGATTATTTTCTGCATACTTTGACTTAGGAACGAGGTTCATTATTGTCATAGCATGCACAATACTAACTAATTTGGAGATACCGCTCCCCATAAAACAAGTGGAGAAAGAATGCAGAGCAGAATTCTTTCCAACCCTTGTATATGTGTACGCCCATCTGTTTGTATCTGCATTGCCTGTGTGAATGTATGTGTGCCTATCTCTTTTTTATGTGTTTTTGTGTGTGTGTGCGTGTTTGTCGATTAGTATCATGTGTGCATATGAATATGCGCTTGTATGTGTATCTGTTTGCTTGTATGTATGTGTTTGTCTGTGATTGGAAGATAAGAGGGGAGGGGCTGTTTGGCAGGTACAATTGCGTAATTGCTATGTTTCTATAAATCAGTGTTAGTATGCTGCAGTAGATGGAACTGCTTTTCCTAGAGAAATGCATTGAGACAATTTTTGTGTATGGGTGTGGGCTTCATTTATTTTCTATCTTCCAGCACATGCAGAAGCTAAACTTGCACATCAACAGCTCACCTCTTCCCTTTCTGTGACTAGAGATTCCGATGCTGTGCTCCCATAGCCTTTCCACTGGCAGGATCCTACTCACAGCCTCTGCTGCTAGTTATATTGGAATTAGGCAGGGCAAGCCCACCCATACGGAAGGAAAAATTAGAGAACTGCAGACTTTGAAAAAGGCCAGGCATGTTAGCCATTCTTCTAGCTTCCAGACATTAATGCAAAAATCAGTGGAATCACGAAAAAAGACAGACAGTTGTCAATCCTAGCCTCCAGAATGCTGAGCACATCTGACAGCACCCTAAACTCTGCAGCCTATAGATGTATGTTACTTACCAACTTTATTTATTTATATATCCATCTATCTATCAGCATTTGTAAACTGCAGATTTGTTGTATACTCTACAATGTACTATTGAATGTAACAAACAATTGAATAAACATACAATATATATATGAGGTGTGACAAAGAAGAAACGAGACTGTGGCAGCCATGCCCATGACTCAATGTCAATTGGCTAACCGCTTATGTCACTGTGTTGTGCAACATCTCGCCACTATTCTGCTATAATATTTTTCATCTCTCTCACCCTGTTTTTCTTTTTCAGTTTTTTTTGTAGCACACTGCTCCATTGCTTTGTCACGCAACTGGAGATGGCAGAAATATGGAGCAAAGAATCAACTTGAAATTTCTGGTTAAGTTGGAAAGGGGCCCAACTGAGTGTCTCCAACTTATCCAAAAGGCTTATGGAGAAGATGCAATGTCAAGGCCATGAGTCTTCGAGTGGCACAAACGCTTCAAGACTGGCCACAAGGAGGTGGAGGATGACCCCAAGTCAGGACGACCTTCCACGACAAAGACGGCTGAGAACATTGACAGAGTGAACCAGATGGTGCGGAGTGATCGCAGATTGACAGTACGGATGATAGCTGAGGATCAGCCTGAACAGGGAGTCAGTGCAGACCACTATGGTGCAGGAGCTGGGGATGCGGAAGGTGTGCGCCAAGATGGTGCCCAGGCTTTTATTGGATGATCAGAAGGAGCACCGGGTCAATGTTTGACGAGACTTGCTAGAGAAGATTGGAGAAGATCCAGAGTTCGTTGGCCAAGTCATCACAGGAGACGAGGACATGGGTCTTTCAGTATGACGACCCTGAAAGCAAGAGAAAGAGCCTGCAGTGGAAGATTCGACTGACACCCAGACCCAAGAAGGCACGCATTCCAAATCAAGGATCAAGGTCATGCTGACTGCATTCTTCGATCAGAAGGGAGTGGTCCATCATAAGTTTGTGCCTGAGGGTCAGTCAGTCAACCAGCACTTCTACCAGCAGGTCCTCAATCGCCTCCATGACCAGGTTCGGCGCAGCAGGATGGCTCTGTGGAGAGACAAGTCGTGGCTGCTCCACCACCACAATGCACTTGCATACACCGCGCTCAGTGTGAGGCAGTTCTTGGCCAACAAACAGATTACAGCTCTTGACCACCCTCCTTATTCCCCAGATCTCGCACTGTGTGACTTCTGGCTCTTCCCCAGGCTGAAGACTGTGCTCAAAGGAACTCATTTTGCCTCTGTAGAAGAGATTAAGGCCACTGTGATGAGGGAGCTGAGGGACCTCAAGGAGGAGGACTTTACCGAGTGCTTCCATACGTGGCAGATGCGAATGCAGAAGTGCATTAACTCTGGGTGGGATTACTTTGAAGGGGACAATGCGCAATTCCTCTGACGATTTTGTAATAAAACATTCATGGGACAGTCTCGTTTCTTTTTTGTCACACCTTGTGTGTGTGTGTGTGCGCGCGCGTGCGTGTGTATAACATTCATCAATAAAAATATCAGTATAATTACAAAAAAAAAACAAACAAAGAGTGGAGGAGTAGCCTAGTGGTTAGGGAAGCAACCTGGGATCAGAAAGACCAGGGTTCAAATCACAATGGTGCTGCTTGTGGCCTTGGGCAAGTGACAACCCTCCACTGTCTCAGGTACAACTTTAGATTGTAAGGCCTCCGGGGAAAGGGGAATACCTACTGTACCCGATTGTAACTCACCTTGATAAACTACTGGAAAAGCCTGAGCTAAATACTACTAAATAAAGAGAAATAAATCAAATGGAATTTAATTTCTTGTGGAATTCAAACATCAAGCAATTGAATCTGCATAGCCAGCCAATTGCATTCCAAAGGAGTACAAAGTCTATTTAAAATGCACTTGCCATGAATCTTAGGAAATGTAGGACAACAAAGTTAATGACTTACAGGAGACTGTAAGGTAGTGATACTTCCATGGAAAGGAAAAAGGAAGCCTAATTCCCATTTTGACAATCATGAAAATCATTAACATTACTTAAAATCTTATTTGATACAGTACTGGTAAAAAATGCAAAGACTGCAAATGAGGAGAGAAAGGATCATGAAACGGAACTCCTAAAAGTATTTTGAACAACCTGCAAAGGCTTCAAAGCAGAAGTAGGAAGATTATAGAAAACCGGTTTACAATAGTCAAGAGGTGATAACACTACGACCTGTATAAAAGTTTGAAAATCTTCTGTATGCAGATATTTCTTGATTCTCCATAATAAGCCTAACTAAAAAAAATGATCTCTTTACCAGATCTCGAATAAACAGAAAAGGGAAGACCAGAACATAAGATATGCCATACTGGGTCAGGCCAAGGTCCATCAAGACCAGTATCCCGTTTCCAACAGTGGCCAATCTAGGTCACAAGTACCTAGCAGTTTCTTCAAAAGACACAGATTCCACAATGTTTGTATTGGGGCAAGCAGTGGATATTCTGGGTCTTTATCTTTATTGTAATCTTAATATACCGCTCATACAGGGGAGCATCGGAGTGGTTTACAAAGTAAAAAATTTTATACTGCTGGGAAAAAGAGATAGGAACGCCATAAATAACACTGGTCAACAGATTTTTACAAAAGTCATGTTACTGAAATAAAAATAGTCATTTCTTATCAATTTTTATAGGCTGAACATGAATATGACAGTGAAATTGCAAAGTTGGCTCTAGTTATTTTTGTAATCTACAAGAATTAATGTTTACATCACAAAAAGCATGTCAATAGTAAATATAATAGGCCTTTGGGTAATACCTGTAAAAAACTAAGTCATAGACTACTTCATAGATTTTTTTTCGCCTGTCTCTTGTACAGCTGTTCGGGAGCTTCTCTGGGGAGTGTCCAGCAGTAGTCAGCCAGCATTGTAGTGGACCATTTTCCCTGGTATCTTTGCTCCATCATTGCGATATCCTGGTGAAAACGTTCGCCCTGTTCATCACTAACCATACCACAGTTGTCAGGAAAGAAATCGACATGGGAATCGAGGAAATGGATCTTTAGAGACATATTGCAGCCAAGTTTCTGATACTGCATCAGCATGTCTTCTACTAGTTCCTTGTAGTTTTCTGCCCTATCATTCCCGAGAAAGTTTGTTGACACTAGGCGAAAAGCATTCCATGCTTGTTTTGCATCACCCTGCAGCAAGTTGTTGAACCGGTCATCTTTGAAGAGCTCTCGAATCTGAGGACCCCAAAAACTCCCTCTTTAATCTTTGCTTCTCTCAATCGAGGGAATTTTTCATGCAGGTATCGGAAAGCTGGCGAAGTGCGATCCATGGCTTTCACAAAGTTTTTCATCAAACCTAGTTTGATGTGAAGGGGTGTATCAGGATTTTGTGAGCCTAAACCAGAGCTGGGTGCTGGATATTCTTCTCTCCAACTGTTACATTTTGTCTGCAATTCCATTCCTTCCGCAAGTAGTGCCAATCCCTTGCTCGGCTATCCCACTCACATAAGAAACACATGTATTTTATATATCCCTGCTGCAGTCCCATTAAAAGGGCAACTACCTTCAGGTCACCACAGAGGTGCCAGCTGTACTTGTTATAATTAATGGAAGTCAGTAGATGCTTTAAGTTATCGTATGTCTCTTTCATGTGGACGGCATGCGCTACTGGAATAGATGGAAGACGGTTTCCAGTGTTCAAAAGCACAGCCTTCAGACTCAAGTTTCGAAAAGTCTATAAATAGTCTCCAGTCTTGTGGGTCATGAGTGATTTTTAAGGCATTCATGAGGCTTTCAATATCGTAACAGAATACCAGATTACTTTCCTTTCTGAAGAAAGGCTCCAACTGCTGGTGGCGCTTTCAATAGGAAGTAATGTTGACATCTTCTTCTAGAAGATTCTATTGTTGGAGTCTTGATCCTAGCAATTCTGCCTTGTTCTTGGATAAGTCCAAATCACGAACCAGGTCATTTAGTTCTTCCTGTGTTATTCTGTGTGGAGTTGATAATGCATCCCAGTGAAAATCTGGGTCACTGCATGCTGACGGACCAGGAGAAGAACAGGTCGGCTCACCCTTGTTCTCATCAGATGAAGCAAGAGAATATTCTGATGGAGGTTCTGGAATAGGAAGTCCCTCACCATGTGGAACTGGTCTCAATGCAGGCGGAATGTTTGGGTAGACTATGCTCGACTTCTTTTGCTTCGTTATTCCGCTGGAAAGAGGAGGAACCAAGCAGAAGTAACAGTCATTTATGTGGTTGCTTGGCTCTCTCCACACCATGGGGACTGCAAACGGCATTGATGGTCTTTGCAATTCAACCACTGTGAAAGCTGTGTTGTACATGTAGCGCAGCATATATGCGGGGCCCAAGGCTTGTCTTGGTCACCAATCTTGCATCCGAAGTAAAGATGATATGCCTTCTTCAGTTAAGAAGTGATACTTTTCTTCTGGTTGGCATATGTCACTTCCCCACAAATGTAGCAGAAATTGTCAACGGTATTAACACACTTTCGTGGCATTACTGTTCTATATTGTACCTAAATGGCTGAAATATTTTAAATGCTCAACCTTTCCGACTGCGTATAGTACACTGCTGACGTCAGATGGCTTCAGCAGCTGTCTGGCAGTAGTACTGCATTGCATCAGAAAATGATGCAATCAAGTCTGGATGATGTGTGCATGCTGGTATTATGCAATGTGATGCAATATTACATCATTCAAGGCTTATTTGGGATGTTGTTGATGTCCTACTGGATAAATTTACATGGTGAAATGTCAAAAATGAACTACATGCAATATCTTCAAAACGAGAGCCAATAAAATTTTTTTAATGTTATATTCGTGTTCATTTCACCAAGATACTACAGATTAGGGTCTTTTAAAGTCAGTAACGATTTCAATGTTGACCAGTGTAACAGGAAAGAGAGGATAGATAAAGAGAAAAGGTGCCAAAGAGGCGAGTGCACTGCTGAGGAGAGAGGAGGGAGGTGCTGAACATCGGCAAGGGGGTGGGGACAGGGGCGAGGAGGGAGGTCAAAAGAGGTACAGAAGAGGTGGGTTTTGAGTTTTGCCTTAAAGGTATTGTAGGAGGGTTCTGCACATGAAATGAGAGTCAGAAGCTGTAAAGATGTCTTACACATTGGAACATGGAACGTACGAAGCATGAACCAAGGGAAGTTGGAGGTGGTCAAGAATGAAATGGAATATGTACAACTTGATCTGTTGGGTGTCAGCGAACTGAAATTGACTGGCATGGGGCACTTTGCATCAAATGATCACATGGTCTACTATGCTGCAAATGAAAGACAAAGAAGAAATGGTGTTGCATTTATAATAAAGAAGAAACTTGCAAGAACTGTAATGAAATACAATGCAGTCAGTGAACGCTTAATCTCTATTCGTCTACGAGGAATGCCTATCAGCACAACTATAATTCAAGTATATGCCCCAACAACAGCTGCAGAAGAGAATGAAATTGAAGAGTTCTATGAACAAGTACAAGCTGAAATTGACAGAACATGCAAACAGGATATCCTGATAGTCATGGGTGACTGGAACGCAAAAGTTGGCAACAAAGAAGAAGGCAAAGTAGTTGGAAAATATGGACTTGGCAACAGAAATGAAGCTGGAGAAAGACTGATAGAATTCTGCAAGACCAATGATCTATTCATCTCAAACACCTTCTTCCAGCAACACAAGCGGCGACTGTACACATGGACTTCACCCAATGGATTGTATAAAAATCAAATTGACTACATCTGTGGAAGTCAACGATGGAAAAGCTCTGTAACATCAACAAAGACAAAACCTGGAGCTGACTGTGGTACAGATCATCAACTACTAGTATGCAAACTCAAGTTAAAGTTGAAAAAGAGCAAACCATTCATGAATGCAGCAAAATATGACCTTGAGAATATACCACTGGAATTTAAAGACTGCCTGCAAAATCGATTTGCTGCTTTAGATACAAATGATAGAGCTCCGGAAGAGTTATGGAATGACATCAAGAAGGTTGTGTTGGAAGAAAGCGAGAAGTCTCTACAAAAGGTGAAAAAGCAAAAACGGCCAAAATGGATGATGGAAGAAACTCTGAAAATTGCCCAGAAACGCAGAGAAGCTAAAGCCAGAGGAGAAAGAAAGACAATCGCAGAATTCAACAGAGATTTCCAACGTGCAGCAAGACAGGACAAGGAAAAGTACTACAATGACACTTGCAAGGAAATAGAAGCAGAAACTATTAGAGGAAGAACAAGATCGGCTTTCCTAAAGCTACGAGAGTTAAAAGAAAAAGTTCCAGCCTCGAATTGGAATGTTACAAGATGCTCAAAGTTCTATGTTGAATGATGCTGAAAAGATCAAGAAAAGGTGGAAGGAATATACAGAGTATTTATATGATAAAGATCAATTGGACCAACAGCCGTTTCAACCTGTACCTTATGATCGGGAACCATTGGTGATGAAAGAAGAAGTTGAAGCAGCATTGAAAGCCTTATCAAAGAACAAAGCACCAGGCATTGATAGCATTCCCATAGAAGTATTGCAGCAATCTGATGCAGCTGTTACTGTACTTACAAGGCTCTGCCAAGAAATATGGAAGACAACATCATGGCCAACTGACTGGAAAAGATCTGTGTTTATACAAATACTAAAGAAAGGTGATCCAACTGACTGTGGAAATTATCGCACAATCGCTCTGATCCCACATGCCAGCAAGATTCTACTGAAGATTATTCAAAAGAGACTACAACCATACCTGGAACAAGAACTACCTGAAGTGCAAGCAGGGTTCAGGAAAGGGCGAGGAACGAGAGACATCATTGCAGATGTGAGATGGATCCTTGAAAAGACTAAAGAATACCAAAAGGATATTTATTTGTGCTTTATCAACTATAGCAAGGCTTTTGACTGTGTAAACCATGA
Source organism: Ichthyophis bannanicus (assembly GCA_033557465.1). Taxonomy (NCBI): domain Eukaryota; kingdom Metazoa; phylum Chordata; class Amphibia; order Gymnophiona; family Ichthyophiidae; genus Ichthyophis; species Ichthyophis bannanicus. The sequence continues at coordinate 87,795,843 of CM066043.1, forward strand.
GAAACTCTGGGCCACATTAAGAAGCATGGGTATACGAGAACACCTGATTGTTCTTTTGCGCAATCTGTACATTGATCAAGAAGCAACAGTTCGAACAGAACAAGGAGAAACAGAATGGTTTAAAATAAGCAAAGGTGTAAGACAAGGCTGTATACTTTCCCCCTACCTGTTTAATTTATATGCAGAACAAATCATCAGAGAAGCAGGATTGTATGCAGACAACAGAGGTGTGAAGATTGGTGGAAGACTCATCAACAACCTTCGCTATGCTGATGATACCACATTACTGGCTGAGAGTGAATTTGATCTGAAACATTTGCTTCTCACAATCAAAGAACATAGTCTCAAAATGGGCCTGCACCTTGATGTAAAGAAGACAAAGATCATGACAACTGGCATAATCAACAGGTTCATCACTGAAGGAGAAGAAATTGAAATTGTGAACAACTTTAACCTACTTGGATCAACTATCAATAAAGAAGCAACAAGCAGTCAAGAAATCAGACGACGCATTGCTCTTGGCAGAATGGCTATGAAAGACCTAGATAAGATTCTCAAGAGCAGAGATGTCTCTCTTCATACAAAGATTCGACTTGTTCAAGCCATGGTATTTTCAATAACATCATATGGATGTGAAAGCTGGACAGTGAAAAAGACAGATAGGAAGAAAATTGATGCCTTTGAATTATGGTGCTGGCGGCGAATACTGTGTATACCATGGACTGCCTGAAGAACAAACCAGTTAGTACTAGAGGAGATCAAACCTAAGCTTTCTTTAGAAGCTCAGATGACAAGACTTCGACTTTCATACTTTGGACACATCATGCGAAGAGAGAGATCATTAGAGAAAGACATTATGCTTGGCAAGATAGAAAGTCAACGCAAAAGAGGAAGGCCAGCAATGAGATGGATCGATACAATAACAGCAACTACGGGTACCAGTCTGTCAACAATGAGCCGCCTGACTGAAGACCGAACACAATTTAGGATAGCTATCCAGAGGGTCGCCATGAGTCGACTCCGACTCGACGGCATTTAACAACAACAGGAGGGTTCTAGGTGGAGGGCAGTAGGGAGCAAGTTCCAGAGCCGGGGACTGAGGAAAAAGAAGGCTGAGGTGCGGGTAGACTCAAGGTGAGCCTGGGATGGGGAGGGGAGGAACAAGCGATTGGCGTGGATTGACCGGAGGCGAATGAGGTCTGAGGATTAGAGGGGGCTGCCGGAGTAAATAGATTTGTGGACAAAAATAAGTACTTTGTATTGAATTCTATAGGGAACTGGGAGCCAATGAAGACAGATCAGGATGGGCGTGATATGGTCGAAGTGGGAGGCATGGGTCAGGATACAGACGGCTGTGTTATGGACGAGTTGTAGCCTGCGTAGTTGTGATTGAGAGAGGCCAGCAAGGGAGATATTACAATAGTCCAGACGGGATACTACCAGGGACAGAAGAAGAGTGCTCAGGGAGGGTACAGAAAGAAAAGGGCGAACCGCACAGAGTTGTCTCAAGTTGTGAAAAGATCGCTGAACTACTGAAGAAATGTGATCTTTGAAGGACAGGGAAGAATCAAGGGTGACCCCTAGGTAACGTAGGGAGGAGACGACCGGAATGGGAGTGGCAGAGAGAAGAGGGACAAGGGGGAATAGGTTTTCCAGAGGTGAACCAGATGGCTGAGGTTTTAGAGAGGTTGATGTATAAGAAGTTTGAGGATAGCCAGGAAGCCACTTTAATAATGGTTTATCGCTCTTTCCACCAGGAACTTGACCAAACCTTTTTTATTTTAAACCCAGCTACACAAACAGCTTTTACTATATCCTCCGGTAGCAAATTCCAGAGTTTGATTACATGTTGAGAAAAAAAATATTTTCTCTTATTAGTCTTAAATAGGTTACCCTGTAGTTTCATTGCATGCCCCCTAGTCTTTCTATACTTTGATGGCGTAAACAATTGAGCTACGTTTACCCGTTCCACTCCATTCATTAATTTATAGACCTCTATCATATCTCCCCTCAGCCGTCTCTTTTCCAGGTTGAAGAGCCCTAACCTTTTAGCCTCTCTTCATAGGGGTATCCTTCCATCCCCTTTACCATTTTGGTGGCTTTTCTCTGTACCTTTTCTAATAACGCTATATCCTTTTTAAGATACGGCAATCAGAATTGCACACAATATTCAAAGTGCGGTCGCACCATGGAACGATACAGAGGTATTGTAATATCCTTTGTTTTATTCTCCATTTCTTTCCTTATGATACCTAACATTCTATTTGCTCTCTTGGCCGCTGCTGCACACTGAGCGGAGGGTTTTAAAATTTTATCCACGATTACGCCTAAATCTTTTTCCTGGGTGGTGATTCCTAATGTGGAACCTTGCATCGTGTAACCATAGTTTGGGTTATTCTTTCCTAGGTGCATAACTTTACCCGTGTCCACATTAAATTTTAAACTGCAGTTGGTGCTTCATGCATTATTCAAGATCGGTATTGGATTTATATATCAAGACAGTTATTTTTTGCCATCTTGCACAGGCACGTATAAATCCAATCGTTTATATAAAAATTTTCTTTAGGTAAAATTTTTTCTTTTGTATATTTAAATTTTGAATATTTATATTAAGAATGCTATAGATTTAGGGCTTGGCATTTGATTTTGAAATTAGTTATTTTTCATTCCTACAATAGTGATTGTTTTTTTTTTTTTTTTTTTTAATTTTATAAATTTTTATTATCAACCTTTTCATATACATTATCCACCGTTCCATATACATGACTGTCAACCTGTTCACGCACAGTATACACTTCCTTTGCTATCCTTCTATACATAGAACCATAACTGCATAAAGAAATCCGTGTCTAGCACGACTGAATCACAATGCCCTTTGTTCCCTTTCCCCCCATTCGCATACCCATGCTTGACCGTAGGCAGAGATTACCTACTGGGCACCGGATAACCTTATAATCAACAGCCATTTAGAACTTAACAACAGTAACATGACCGTCCCTATATTCCCCTGCACCCCTTAAGCCGGTACAGTTAATACCTCTCTAACCCCCTACTCTCCCACCCCTCCACCCCCCCATCCCCCTCCCCCCACTCTCCCTCCCGCAACCATCGCCAAACCCCCGCCCACCACTTCTCAACTTGCTCCCCCCCTTCCCCTCCTCTCACCCGTCATTTTATACATTGCATACAGAAGAGACACTCTTCCTGCATAACTAGCTATAGATGGCAAATTCGGCCTCTTCCAGTACCATGCTATTTCACATCTTGCCGCTGTTACACAATACCAAATGATTCTCCAGTCCCCGTCCCACCTCCCATCAGGTTTATGCAAAAGACACATTTCAGGACCAAGCACTATAGTCGCCCCCACCATTTTATTAATGCATTCCCCTATTTTGTGCCAATACTCTCTCACTACTGGGCACGTCCACCACATATGCAACCAAGAACCGCGCTCCCCACACATCCGCCAACACTCAGCCGTCTGTCGCACTCCTGCCCTGCACAATCTCTCCGGTGTGATGTACCATCGTGACAGCACCTTAATAGCCATTCTCTCGTAGGGATGTGGCAATAGAGAATCTAGCTATACCCATTACTATCCCCTCCCACTCTTCCACCCCCCACACTACCCCTAAATCCTTTTCCCACTCTTCCATATACTTAAGCTTCCGTTCCCCTCTGGCTATCAAACCTCTATAGATCCTAGAGAGCATCCCTTGTTGCCCCATGGAACCTAAACACGCCCCTTCGAACCACTCCCCTCCCCCCCTTCCGCCCTGCTCCCTCCCCTTTTTCCGGATCACCGAGCACATCTGCATGTACGCGAACCTATCCGCCTCCCCCAGGTGATATAAATCACGCATCCCCTCGAAACCCCTGCACTGCCGCCCGACCATTATCTGGGACACCTGGGTCAGGCCTTGCGCTGCCCATCTCTGGAGTACTGCGGCATTCGGGCCTAGGCCTGCCGCACAACAGGCCTGCAGGGACATGGTGGGCGACCATTTCTTGTCTCCAACTAACCGTCGCTTAAACTGTTGCCACACCTTCAGTGTGTGTCCCACCAATGGATTCTGACCTCTATCGCCCCCTCCCTCCCATACTATTCGTTCTAATTCCCCTGGGCGATACCCATCCACCTCCATCTTTACCCACTGCTTATATGGTTCCCGCATCCACGCGTAGACGGCTCGTAATTGTGCTGCCGCATGATACAAACTAAAGTGGGGGATCCCCATCCCCCCCTCCCCTACCGGCACCTGTGTCGTTCTGGCCGCCACCCGTGGCCTTTTCCCCCCCCAAATAAATCTCGCCACCTGCTGTTGTACCCTCCGTAATACTCTTCGGGGTACCGGTATGGGCAGCACTTGGAAGAGGAAGAGGAACTGGGGAAGAAGCATCATCTTCACCGTCGCCACCCTCCCGAACCACGAATAATACCCTCGGCTCCAGCCCTGCAATTGCTCCTCCACCCGCCCCACCAATTTATTATAATTCAGCGCGTATAAGGCCTCCAGGTTCCTCCCCAGCTGTATTCCAAGGTATCTAATCGAAGTCTTCGCCCATTTAAACGGGAAACACTGTTGCCACCCCCGCGGCCCCCCCGCCGCACCGACTAGTGGTAAGGTCTCCGACTTCTCCCAATTAATCCGAAACCCCGCCTTCTCGCCATATGTCTGTATCTCTCGCATCACTGCCTGTAGTGTTTCTCTGGGGTCCGTAATAGTCAACAAAATGTCATCCGCAAATAAGGAGACTTTGTATTCCTGGCCTCCCACCCTAACCCCCGCTACCTCGGGATGAGCCCTCAACCTCGCCGCTAAGGGCTCGAGGGAGAGCGCAAATAATAGTGGGGATAACGGACATCCCTGCCTAGTCCCCCTTTCTAGCGGAAAGAACTCAGAATAGCCTCCATTTACTCGTACGCATGCTTTTGGTCTATGATATAAAGCCCTTATCCACTGCACAAACCCTGGTCCAAACCCCAGCTGCTCCAATGCTGAGTATAAAAATGACCAAGACACTTGGTCAAAGGCCTTTTCGGCATCCAATGAGACCAACAGAGTCTCCTTCCCCTTCTTTTGGGCCGACCAGATCACATTCAACACTTTCCGTATGTTGTCCGCCACCTGTCGGCCAGGCACAAACCCCGCCTGGTCGGCATGCACCAACTTCCCCAAATGCTTATTAAGTCTAATCGCCAGCACTTTTTGCCAGTAGCTTCGCATCCACATTTAATAGAGAAATGGGCCGGTATGACGCACACTCCTGAGGATCCTTCCCTACCTTATGGATAAGGGTAATACCTGCCCAACCCATTGTATCCGCCAATTTCTCCCCCCGGTGTGGCCCATTAAACACCCTAGTCAACGGCCGCACCAACTGGCTGCCAAACTGCTTATAAAAGCGCGCCGTTAGGCCGTCAAGCCCTGGGGCTTTACCAGGCTTTAAGGCCTTAATGGCCTGCAAGACTTCCTCAGTTTGGATTTCCCTATCTAGCCCTTCCCGCTCATCCACCGTCAATCCCGGGAGCCCTGCTCCTCTCACATACTCTAAGGTATCCTCCCGCGATCCCCCCTCACGTGCCCTGTATAGGTTGCTATAGTAGGCCACGAATTCCTCGCGGATGCGTCGGACGTCCCGCACCCCTTCCCCCCTACTCCTAATCTGATAGATCCTATTCCACTCTCTACGCTTCTGCAGCTGCCGCGCCAGATATTTCCCCACTTTATTGCCCCCTTCAAAAAATCTCTGCTTCAGCAGCTGCAGCCGGAACTGTAGCTTTTCTGCCTCCACGGCATTGACTTGAGCTCTAAGTTCCAAGACGGTCCCTCTATGCAGTCCTCCCCCTTCCTGCATATCCCTCTCCTCCGCCTCGCGTAATTGCTGCCGCAACCGCTCCTCGTGCTCTAACCCTCTCCCTCTTAATGTGTGCCCCCCACTTAATAAACACCCCCCGCAAAACTGCCTTAAAAGCATCCCAGAGCACTCCCTCTTCCACCTCTCCTCCCCCATTTTGCTCAAAATACTCCGGGATTAGGCTCCGTATTTCTGTTACTACCCGCGCATCCTCCAACAAACCCTCATTCAGTTTCCAGAATTGCCGTCCCTTATCCTCCCCTGCCACCCGCACCTGTACCACCACTGGGGCGTGATCAGACCAAGTAATTAGTTCTATTTCCCCCCCCACAATCCTCCCCGCTAGCTCCTTCCCTACCCATATTGCATCCAATCTAGAATATGTCCCATGGGCCGCTGAGTAGAAGGTGAATTGCCTTCGGCCCGGGTTGAGCATCCTCCACACATCAATCAGGCCATTCTCCCGCACAAATTTCTGATAGCACTTCCTATCCTTCCCCTCCCTTCCCGGTGGCCCGTCGTGTCTCTCCCCACCTCCCAGGCCAAGTTGAAGTCCCCCCCACAAATCAACACCCCCTCTCCCATTGCCGCTACCTGCTCACTCAAACCTTTCCAAAACTCAGTTTGAGCTCCCGTAGGGGCATACACATTCACCACACATAGCCATTCCGCCCCTTGCTTCACTCGCAGCAAGAGATAGCGTCCCCCTTTATCCCGGGATAGCAGCTGGACCTCAGTTTGAACTTCCCCCTTAATGAGTACCGCGACCCCGCCTTTCTTTTTCTCTCTAAGGTTAGAAGCGAATAGACGATGCTTATACCCCCTGGGTTGCACCAGTGTCTCATGCCGCTTCTGTAAATGCGTCTCTTGCAACATTACTATATCAGCATTATGCCTCGATAATTCTTTATACAGTTTCTGTCTTTTCCATGGTGAATTTAATCCTTTAACATTCAACGTTAATATTTTCAATTCCCCTCCTGCCCTCCTTCCCCCCCTTCCATCCCGCTGATCCTGCCTCTCCCCCCCTCCCCCTCTCCCCCCCCCACCTCCCCCCTGCCCTCTTCCCTCCCTCCCCACCCCCCTCCCCCCCTCTCAGAATTCTCCTCTGTGGAGACTCACCTTCCATCAGTGACCCCTTCCACCTCACCACCAAGTCTTCCCCAGTAACCCCCATCCCCCCGTCCCCCCAATCTCACCCCGCTCTCCCCACTATCCCTTCTCCCTCCTGTCCCCCCACCGCTCCCCTCCCCTCTCACCGCCCCTCCTCCCCCCTTATACTTTGCCTGCCTCTCCCTCTCTTCCCCCCTGTAGCCTGTTATCCTAACCTCCCCCTCCCTCCCAGCCTGTCAACCAACATAATTTAAGATACCAGTCCTGTGGTGGAACACCACCGCTCAGCCAGTCTCTTGCTCTGATGCCGGACTCCGGTGACCTCCTTTAGCCGTCCTGGCCAATCTCCTGCCACTCGCCCTCTGCCATTTCGCACTCTCCGTCCTTCCTGGTCTGGATTCCGGGCGTTGAGGAGTAGCGGCGGTGTCGATCATCGCCGGCAGCTGTTCTGCGCCCAACTCTCGCAAGGCTGTCCAAGCCTCCGTGCTGGATCGTACCGTCCGCGATCTCCCTTTCACCGTGATCAATAATCCAAATGGGTACAGCCACTTGTATCGCAGGTCTGCTCTCCTCAGGTAGGCCGTCACTTCTCTGATCTCCCTCCTGCGCTGCAGCGTTCCCTGGGACAGGTCTTGATATAACTCCACTTTATGGCCCTCCCAGTTGAAATTTCTCAACTTGCGGTTGGCTCCCAGCAGCAGTTCCTTGCTCTTGTAGGAACTCAGACACACTACTATGTCTCTTGGCCTATTTTCTCGGATGGGTCCCAGGCCTCTATGCGCTCTTTCTATATTCAAGTGGGAAACGTCCACTTCCTCCCCATGTCCCGCTGCCACTAAGAGGCTTTGGAATATTTTTTGGGCCACTTCCTCACTATGCTTGAACTTAGGCTCCTCTGGCACACCTCGTACGCGGAGATTACATCTCCGCGAGCGATCTTCGAGATCCTCTGCTTTGGCTTTGAGGGCCTCTTGCGCCGCCTGCAGGTCCTCCCAACTCTGTTGTAGCTGCGCCAGGGTCTCCCCTTGACTATCCAGTTTAGTTTCGGCTTCGTCAACGCGTTCGCCCAGCTCCAGGATGTCTTGGCGCATTGTCTGCACAACCTCCTTGATCTCATTTTTCACCCCACAAATCTCCACCTTTAGTTCCTCTTTTAACTCGAGGAGCCACTGCTTAATCTGTTCCGCTGCAGGCAGACCCACTTCTCCCCCTTCACTCTCTCCCGGGCTGCGTGGGGTTTCCATCGCTGTTTTGCCGGTTTTCTCTCCTTCCTTCCCGCCTTTGGACGTAGCATAGGGGGATCGAAGCTCAGCCAGTTTCTTTTTCATCAAGCCCTCTTTTTTGGCATTGGGTTTCTCCATTATGGGTTTGAGCCCGTCTCCCCCAGCTGACAATCTGGCCTGCACTCCAGGCGTACCTCCTTCCTTTTGCTCTTGTGTGAGGGCAGTGGCTAGGCTTTCCACTCAGACCTCCACACCGTCTGATGCCCTTCCCAGCTGGTGTCTGGCTTCGGGGAGCCTCCCGGAGAGTACACTGCTACTCCTCACCCCGCTGATGCCACTTCTCTCACTGCTGCCCTCTGCAAGTGAGCCCCGGCCTGTCTTCAGTTCTTCCCCTGCTCAGCCCCCACCACGTGGCCGATTTCACCCCGCTGACAAGGCTAAACGGTGCAACTCTGAGCAGGGAGATTTTATTCCAGTCCTTTACTTTCAGCTGCCCTCACTTAAGTCAGGCTTCTCCCCGCAAGAGGTGCTCCCCTACTGCCGCCGCTCAAATGGCCTGCCTCCCGACGAATTCCACTCTCCCGTGGTCGGCACTCAGCTCATCGCCTTCGGGCCACACTTCTCACGCGGTGCTAGGCTGCCGCTCCGGCTGCTTACTCAGCCCCCTGCTCTTCGTGCCACTCGCTCGGGTTACCGGTGGGGTTGAGCAGCTCCCCCCCGTTCACCCCCGCTCTCTTTTCCGCCCAATTCGACGCCCGTAGGGGCTACAACAGCGTAGTTAAAAGCATTGGTGGCGGAGCTCCCGTGCTACGCCGCCATTCAGGTGGGTGACGTCACCGGAAGTCAGTGATTGGTTTTTAAGAGTTATTTGTTCTGGAAAGCAACTTCAGTTTTTAATATCATCATGTTATACATAGTACCACTTAAATTCCATCCCTATAAGGCATTTGCATCCACATATTCCACTATTTTAGTTTGATTTACATTTTTGCTGTCTCATCATATACCTTTTTTCATCCCATGGTAATATAGATTGATCCGGACATAGAATATATATACACACAGGTATGATCTTTCCATAGTTTTTTGTCACACCCTTAGTTCTTTGTTGTTTATAATAAGCATGACTTTATGTTTTTAATATGTATTTTTTTGTGTGTTCTTGTTTTAATGGTTTTTGATGTACAATTTTTATATATTTTTCATATATTTTTTAATTGTATTATAATGACATTTTTTCTCCGATTTATGCATACATGTGATAGTATAATATTGTGTATCATTTCATTAATATATGTTAATTTAGGTTTGTGTCTTGATCCTACATTTGAGTGTTCAATTATTTATTTATTATTGTATTATTTTTATCTTTATGATTTTTTTAGCCAATTTAGCCCCTGAAGAAGGCTTAACGAAACACGGCCTGTGTCGGGCCATTGGCTGGATTCGATTAAATAAAATAAAACATTCTTCCTTTACAATCCACGGTTTGTACTGGGCCTATCTTTTAACCAGTTCCTGATCCACAATAGTACACTGCCTCCTATCCCATGACTTTTTAATTTCGCCAAAAGTCTCTCATGAGGGACCTTGTCAGAGGCTTTCTGAAAGTCCAGATATACTGTATCAACCGACTCACCTTTGTCTACCTGTTTATTCACACCTTCAAAAAAAAAAAAAACATAACAGATTAGTAAGACAAGATCTTCTTTGGCTAAAGCCATTTTGGCTGTCTCCCATTAAGCCATGACTATCTACATGTTCAGTAATTTTTTTCTTTATGATGGTTTCCACCATTTTTCCCGGTATTGATGTCAGGCTCATTGGTCTGTATTTTCCCGGATCACCCCTGGAACCCTTTTTAAAAATTGGCATTACGTTGTCCATCCTCCAATCTTCAGGTGTTACAGATGATTGTAATGATAGTTCAGATTACTAATAGCAAGTCTGCATTCTCATATTTCAGTTCTTTGAACACCCTTGGATGTATACCATCTGGCCCAGGTAATTTGCTACTCTTCAGTTTATCAAATAGTTGTAATACATCTTCCTGGTGTATCGATATTTCTTTCAATTCTTCTGCAGTATCACCTTTAAATACCATTTCAGTCATGGGTAACATCTCTAACATCTTCCTCAGCAAAGACCGAAGCAAATAATTCATTCAGTCTCTCTGCAATGGTCTTGTCCCCTCTTAGTGCCTCTTTTACCCCTCTATCATCTAATGGTCCAACCGACTCTCTCACAGGTTTTTTGCTACGAATGTACTTGAAAAAGTCTTTATTATACATTTTTTCTTCCACAGCCAGCTTCTTCTCAAATTCTCTCTTTGCCTGCCTTATCAATGCCTTGCATCTAACTTGCCAGTGCTTGTGTTGTTTCCAGTTTTCGTCATTTGGCTCCTTGTTCCATTTCCTGAAAGATGCTTTTTTGGCAACAGCCTCTCTGACCTCACCTTTAAACCACGCTGGCAGATTTTTGGACTTCCTTCCACTTTTCTTAATGTGTGGAATACAGCTGGTCTGAGCTTCCAAGATAGTGTTTTTAAACAACACCCAAGCTTGATGTAAATCTTTAACCTTTACAGCTACTCCTTTTAGCTTTTTCTTAACTATTTTCCTCATTTTATCATAGTCTCCCTTTTGAAAGTTAAAAGGTAGTACTGTGGATCTCTTTACCGTCCTTCCTTCATTTATTAAATCAAACGCGATCAAACTATGATCACTATTGCCAAGTGGCCTCAACACCCTTATCTCTTGCACCAGTTCTTGTGTTTCACTAAGGACTAGGTCCAAGATGGCTTCCCCTCTGGTCGGTTCATGAACCAGCTGCTCCAAGAAGCAGTTATTTATTTCATCTAGAAACTTTATCTCCCTAGCATGTCCCGCCTTGACACTGACCCAGTCGATACCAGGGTAATTGAAATCACCCATTATTATTACTATGTTGTAACTTTCGTTAGCTTCCCTGATTTCTTTGAACATTTCATCATCCATTTGTTCATTCTGGCCAGGCGGTCGATAGTACACCCCCACTGCCATTGCCTTCTCCTTCCTCTTCCCCTTTTTACATGGAATTTCAATCCATGGAGATCGTACAGTGAATTTTGTTTCTTGCAAAACTTTAATCCTTTGTGACTCAATGCCCTCTCTAACAGAATGCAACCACTCCACCAATTTGATCTGCTCTATCATTACGATATAGTTTGTACCCAGGTATCACAGTGTCCTTCCTACTGGTTGTCCTCCTTCCACCATGTCTCTCAGATACCAATCATATCTAACCTCTCATTTAATGCTTTATATTCTAACTCTCCCATCTTATTTTTTAGACTTCTAGTATTTGCATACAAGCATTTTAGAGGCTGTACTTTATTCATATTAATCTGGCTATTGGTAAAAGCAGGGTTAATTTGGAGTCTTTAAGCTCTGTCTATTCTGTACTCAAGGGCATTTGGGCTACTTTTGTCTTTATTGGAACCTCTCTACTGATATGCCCTAACTTCAATCTTTTGCTACTACTAATCTACTAAAACACCTAAATAATGAACTGGTAGTTCCTCTTATCTATTCGCGTATCTTATTCCTTATGTCCTAAATAAAATCTTGCCATCACTAATGTTCACTTAATTGTACCTATTAAACGCAATGCATGGCTGGAGTCCACTCTTTCAGCAGCTTTTTACTCTGGCAGCCCCTCAGCTCTGAAACTCCCTTCCAGTAGATCGCTGGGAAGAAACATTCCATAAAAGAAAATTTGAAAAGTCTTAAAGGCTTAATACTTTCAGATTGCTTATGATCCGTTAGAATGTTCTTGACCTTGGTAAAATAGTGGGAAGAAGCTATTCCTTCCCTCTCTTTCCCCTACTGCCTTCAATATTTGTAAACGTCCCTGCCTTTTCTAACCAATTCCTTTTTTCCATTCCTGCCTCAATTTTTATTTTAAAAATGTTTAAGAAGTAATTAGTCCTTACCTGCTAATTAGTGTTCCTGAAGGAACTCCAGTCCAGTCCCTTTACTTCTGGGTTGCGCAACCCTTCCAGAAGCTTGGAGGCTGAGCCCATCATCGTTTTGATGATGGTGTGGTATAAATACCACTGGCACCACCCACAGGCACCAGTAACACAGGTACACTACCAAAAAACTGCCTCCAGTTTTGCAACTGATTCCTATAGATTTTGGGGTGCTGAATCCAGGAAAAATAGCCAAAATGTTCCATCACGTCACGTTTTCTTGCAAAATTAGATTTCTTACCCATATAAGGAATGTTCACATAATTTCTTTTTAGCCGACTGCAGTTTATTTTCTTGGCCCAAAATAGAGGTTGTAATGGTTAACTAACTAGAAACACTCCCTCATGATATTTTAGAGTGTTTTGTATTCATTTTATACATTAACAGGACAATTGGGAGGCGGGGGGCTAAATCCAGTACTCGCGCTGGCGCATGTTCTTTCCTGTTCGCCTCGCCTCGTTCGCTCAAACACGGTGGTTGCGACATGAATGTTCCTGTCAAATTTCAGTTTCTTGCAAGTTCATTATTACCTTTTGTTTGCTCAGTCGTAATCCAGCTTTATTCCGAAGTGGTTCACTACAGTTGTAGTTTGCAGTGCTGTGTATTTGTGATGGCTCACAGAGCCAGAGGTTGCGTCAACTCTCCGGACAGTTTTTGTTTTATTTGTGGGGAATATACCGTGAAAAAGCGGCAGAGGAACATTTCTGCATTTATTAAAAAAGTATATTTCGCCTATTTCGGTTTGAAGTTAGGCGATCAAGACAAACCGTGGGCTCCTCACAAAGTGTGCAAGACATGTGAGGAAGATCTACGCTTATGGATGAAAGGTAAAAAACAAGCATTTCGTTTCAGAATACCTATGATGTGGCGTGAACAAAGAGACCACAGCAGTGACTGCTATTTTTGCTCTTGCATTGTGAAGGGATACAACTTAAAAAATAAGAACGTAATAAGTTACCCCAACCTTCCCTCAGCAATTAGGCCTATGCCTCATAGCAACGAAGTACCTGTGCCTGAACCACCAAAATCTTTGGATCATATTTGTGAGGACGGTTCTGATCATGATGAGACTCATCAGATGGCTTTTCCCGATGAGTCCAGTACTTCCGAGTTTGAAACTGAACCAGATCCGAAACCTGAACTTTTCTCTCAAGCTGAATTGAATGATTTAGTCCGGGCTTTAGGACTCCCAAAAGATGCTGCCCAACTGCTAGGTTCTCGGCTTAAACAGAAAAATCTATTGTCACCAGGAACAACTTTTTATTGGTACCGCAACCGCGAGACACAATTTTTGAAGTATTTCAGCAAAGAGGAAGATTTGGTATTTTGCAACGATATATACGGAGTGATGGAAAAGTTTAAACTCAAGTATGATCCTGCTGAATGGCGGCTGTTCATTGATTCGTCAAAAGACAGCATAAAAGGTGTTCTTCTTCATAATGGCAACACATTCGCTTCAGTTCCTATTGCTCACTCTGTTATTCTCCAAGAAAAATACGAGAATTTGGCCCTGATTCTTCAGAAGATTCGTTATGATGAGCATAAGTGGATGATTTGTGGAGACTTTAAAATTCTATCCATGCTATTAGGGCAGCAATCCGGTTTCACCAAATATCCCTGCTTCCTTTGCTTGTGGGATAGCCGGGCCCGCGACCTACACTGGGGGAAAAAAGACTGGCCAATTCGGGAGTATTTGAGACCCGGTGAGAAAAATGTTCTTCATGAGAGCTTGGTACCTCGTGATAAAATTCTATTACCACCTCTCCACATTAAGTTGGGTCTCATTAAGCAATTCATCAAGTCCCTTCCAAAAGATGGTGAGTGCTTTCGGTACCTTTGCTCAAAGTTCCCCCGACTTTCTGAAGCAAAGCTAAAGGAAGGAGTGTTTGTTGGCCCTGATATAAGGAAACTCATTTCAGATGGAGCATTCGCTGAAACGATGTCTGAGAAGGAAAAAGAAGCCTGGGATTCCTTCAAGGATGTTGTTCTCAAATTCTTGGGGAACAGGCGGGATGAGAACTATAAGGATATTGTTGCCAGGATGCTCAATGCCTTCAAAGAACAAGGCTGTAACATGAGCCTGAAAGTCCATTTCTTGCACTCCCATGTGAACTACTTTCCCGAAAACTTGGGGGCGTACAGTGAAGAACAAGGTGAAAGGTTTCACCAGGACATCAAGGACGCAGAGAGAAGGTACCAAGGAAGATGGAACACCACTATGATGGCTGATTTCTGCTGGTTGCTGCTGCGGGAAACCCCAGATGAAAAATACGCCAAGCAGCGCACCAAGAGAAGCATTCGGGGGAAGAAGAAACGGGCCCACCAGGAGGTTGATTGACCCAAGAATGACTTTAAAATCTAAACTGTGTTGACAAATATCGTGTTTTTACTAAACTTTGAAATAAAAATTTGCTAGTTATTACCACAGTGTCGGATCTCATTTATTAGAATTTTATTTTCACACCATCGGGTGTTTGTCTTCATGTATTGCAATGGTGCGGTTTGCGTTTTCTATTCTTACATACATACCTGTACAACATTTTTTGCACATTTCTTTGCTTTGCTTTGTGTCTAACCTCGCTCTTATATGCTCAATGTTTGTGCACATGTATGTGGCTGTTTTAAGTGCAGACAATTTTGCTACCATCACAGTGTGTTTTGTTGACATTACTCTATTCTTTATTCTTATTTGAATAACTACTAAACAATTAGTATAAAGAATTCATCCAAGAAACTTTTATCTCGATCGCACTCAATCTGAAACGTTCACCTCAAACTGCTAACCCAATGTAGCAAAAAATCTGTACTTGATGGAGCAAATTGGTTACCAGATTTGGATTCAGCGCACCAAAAAACGTAAAAATCAATCGAAACATTAGAGGCAGTTTAAAAAAAAATGTTTTAGTGTACCTGTGTAATCTATTGAAAAATCAGACTTATCGAACAGCCAATTAATAACTAAAAAACGCAACTAAAAGTAACTACAAAACCAAACTTTTTTTTTTTTTTGTTATGGGGGAAAGGCAGGACGGAAGGAAAGGAGGAGAGGGTTTACCAGAGGACGGCACCGCCTTCACCTGCAGGCCCTCTTCCCCATGGGCCGCCCCGCTCCACACACTGACTTCGGTCCGTTGCTCTTCTTTCTCCTATATTATTTATTTATTTATTTTTGAAAGGAGAAAATTCTGCCAACTGAAACTCGAATCCGGGCGGGAGCAGGGACTGGACTGGAGTTCCTTCAGGAACACTAATTAGCAGGTATGGACTAATTACTTCTTCCTTATCGTCACTCCAGTCCAGTCCCTTTACTTCTGGAACGTAACAGAGCAGTTCACACCAGGGCGGGGTTCGCCATCCTGGACCGAAGTACTGCATCCCCAAACCTGGCGTCTGCCATGCTCTGTACGTCAAGCCTGTAGTGCTTGGTAAATGTATGCAGAGAGGACCACGTAGCCGCTCTACAAATATCCAGCGGCGGGACCAAGCTGTGCTCTGCCCTGGAAGTCGCCTGCGCCCGAGTTGAATGCGCGCGAAGACCTACTGGGACCTGTCTCCCTTTCAGGATATAAGCGGAGGCGATCAACCTAGAGATGGACACCTTGGCCGCCGCCACTCCCTTGGGCGGCCCTCCAAATTGTACGAATAAACGTTCGGACTTTCGAAAAGACGCCGTACGGGAGAGGTAACGCTTCAGTACCCTATGCACGTCCAGGAGACGAAGCCTCCCCCCCATCCCCTTTTTGTCCGTCTCCCGCAAAGGACGGGAGTGAAACCGTCTGGTTCACGTGAAAAGGGGAGATGACCTTGGGCAAGAAGGAAGGGACTGTTCGGCAGACCACCTTATCTCTAAAGAACGAAAGAAAAGGAGGCCGAGACGACAGGGCTTGAAGTTCAGAGACCCGCCTAGCCGAACAGATAGCTACCAGAAACACCGTCTTTAGAGTCAAGTCCTTTAGGGAGGAGCTCCCTACTGGTTCGAAAGGTTCCCTGGATAAGGCATTCAATACCAGGTTGAGGTCCCAAGGTGGGATAACCGGTCTTTGTTGGGGCCGTAGCCGCCTGACCGCCCTTAAGAACCTGCCTACATCAGCGTGTTCTCCTAATGCTCTTCCCCTGACTTTGCCCCTATAACACGATATGGCCGCCAACTGGACCCGCAACGAGCTTGGCGCTAGACCTTTCTCAAACCCAGCTTGTAGAAACTCCAGAACCTCCGGAACCGAGGCGGCCAGAGGTTTCTTCCGATGTTCGGCGCACCATGCTTCAAATATGTGCCAAACCCTCACATAGGAAAGGCAGGTCGAACATTTTCACGCGCTCAGTAACGTTGAAATTACCGAACCTGAGTAACCTCGCTTCCGGAGCCGCGCCCTCTCAATAGCCAGGCCGTAAGTGAGAACTGATGCACGTGAGGCACCCGAACTGGACCCTGCTGAAGCAGGTCCTCTCTGCAGGGGAGGCGCCAAGGCCGCTCGGCTGCTAGTCTCACCAGATCTGCATACCACGGGTGGTGAGGCCAATCCGGGGCTATGAGAATTACCAATCCTGGGTGGACTTCCATTCGCCGCAAAACCCTCCCTATGAGAGCCCAAGGCGGGAACACATACAGGAGACCCTCTGAAGGCCACTTCTGGACCAGGGCGTCCAAGCCCTCGGACATCCTTTCCTTCCTGCGACTCAAGAACCGGCTTGCTTTGGCCGTTGCGTATCGTGCCATGAGATCCATGATCGGCGCCCCCCAGCGAGCTACCACTTGGTCGAACACCTCCTGTGCTAGCTCCCACTCTCCTTGGTCTATCTTGAACCTGCTGAGGTAATCGGCCGTTACGTTTTCTGACCCGGCCACGTGCTGCGCTGAGAGAGCCAACAATCGAGCTTCTGCCCACCGCAATAGGCAGTCCGCCTCCTTTTCCAAGGACAGGCTGCTTGTTCCCCCCTGGCAGTTGATGTAGGCCACCATGGTGACATTGTCGGAGAGGGCGTGGACTGCCCTTTGCCGAACTAAGAGCACGAGAGCTCTGAGAGCTAATGCTACTGCCCGAAGCTCCAGTCTGTTGATGGACCACTGAGACTCTCTTGGAGTCCAAAACCTCTGTGCGAACTGGCCCTCGCAATGAGCACCCCAGCCTGCTAAACTTGCATCCGTCGTCAGCTGTACCCACCGGGGAGGTTCGAGGGGCATCCCGCATTCTAAGTTCCTTGGGCACCGCCACCACAGGAGGGACTTCCTGACCTGAGGAGGGCAGTGCAGTCGCATGGTCAAAGGATGATGCTGGTGGGACCAGCGCCGTAACAAGGCGCGTTGCAGGGGACGCATATGTGACCTGGCCCACGGAACTACCTCTATCGCCGCTGCCATGGTACCCAGCAACTGAAGGTAATGCCAGGCCGAGGGATTTTGTCTTAAAAGGAACTGAGAGACGAGGCTGCTCAGGTCCCTTAATCTCTGCTTCGACAGGAAAACTCTTCCTCTCCTGGTGTCGAACCTTGCTCCGAGGTACTCGATCTCCTGCGTGGGAATTAATCTGCTCTTTGACCGATTGATGACCCACCCCAACTCCTCCAGGAATTCCACCACTCTGGCTGTAGCCGAACGACTCTCCGCTTCTGACTTCGCCCGAATCAGCCAATTGTCGAGGTAGGGATGGACCAGAATTCCCTCCTTTCGAAGAGCCGCGGCTACCACCACCATCACTTTGGTGAACGTCCTGGGAGCTGTTGCTAGCCCAAAGGGTAGGGCTTGGAACTGAAAATGACCTCTTGGTACCACGAATCTCAGGAACTGCTGATGAGACCTTCGGACCGGGATATGTAAGTAAGCTTCCGTCAAATCCAAGGAAGTCAAGAATTCCCCCTGCCTTACGGCCGCAATGACCGACTTCAGGGTTTCCATTCGGAAGTGAGGCACTCTGAGACAGCGATTGATTTGCTTTAGATCTAGGATTGGACGAAAGGATCCTTCTTTCTTTGGAACCACGAAATAAATTGAGTATCGACCGGACCTGCATTGGTCTCTCGGAACGGGAATCACCGCTCCTAGCGCAAGAAGCCTTGAAAGCGTATCCTCTATTGCCGCCTTCTTTTCTGGTGGACTGCAGGGAGACTGAATAAAGGCTGGAAGTACCTGCTTTGCAAATTCGAGAGTGTAACCCTCTCGGATCACTTCCAAAACCCATTGATCGGATGTGACCCGGGACCAGGCGGGAAGAAATTGCCTTAGGTGACCCCCCACCATCAGGCATCCCCCCTGGACCCCCGGAATCTCATTGTGGTTTTCTGGGGCCCGAGGAAGAGGAGGGGGGCCCTAAAACCTCTACCTGCTCCGCGAAACCCCCTGAAGCCTTGCCCCCTAGAGGGGAAACGGCCCCTAAGAAAGGAGTTCGATCTGGCTGGGCGGAATCTACAGAAATCTTTTGGCTGATTCCGAGTCGGGGCCATCGAGCGGTCTTGCTTCGGCCTGTCTTCCGGAAGCCTGCCCCCTTTAGACTCGCCAAGGTCCTTTACCAACTTTTATCCAGGTCTTCTCTAAACAACAGCTTCCCCTTAAAGGGAAGATGGCTCAGGCATGCCTTTGAAGAGGCATCCGTTGCCCAATTACGTAATCACAAATAACGCCTGGCCACTACCACTGAGGCCATGTTCTTAGCCAGGCTCCTAATGAGGTCATACTGGCTATCTGCCAGGAAGGCAGCTCCGGACTCCAACCTAGCTGAAGCCGCCTGAGCATCCCCAGGGAGACCATCTGCTAGTTGAAGTTGTTGAGACCACCTCAGGCAGGCCCGGGCCACCCATGCCCCTGAAACGGAGGCCTGTAAGGCGAGAGCACTAACATCAAAAGCTTGCTTCAGCAGCGTATCTAATTTTCTATCTTGAGTATCCCGGAGGGCCGCGCTGCCCTCGACTGGGATAGTCGTCTTCTTCGTAACCGCCGACACCGCTGCGTCCACTCTCAGTGACTTCAGTAGGTCCTTGTCCGGTTCCGGCAATGGGTACAGGCGAGTCATAGCACGGACTCACCTCAAACTTGCTTCTGGCTGATTCCATTCCTCCTGGATCATCTGACGTACCACTCTGTGGACAGGAAACACCTTCTGTGACTTCCTGACGGCCTGGATCAACGGATCCTCCAGAGCTTCCTCATCTGCTGGCGTATCCGAGGCCATATTGAGGACTTTTAGTGACTCATTTATCAACGCCGGAAGCTCCTCTCGGCGAAAAACTCGGACTATGCGGGATTGTTCCTCCTTTGGAATTTCACCCTCTTCGAGCTCTTCCTCTCCTACTTCTCCGTCTGAGACCTCCCTTCCGGGTGTCCTGAGACTGGGACGTGAGCGGCTCCTCGCTCATTAATCTTGCGCGCTTAGTCGGGACCCCCGAGTCCTGGGACCTGACCTTCCCTGGACTGACCACCGCACATTCCTTCGCTGCTCCTAAATTACCTGCACCCTGCCGGCGCATGCAATAGGCCTTATGCAATAGGAGGACAAATTCCGGAGAAAAATGTTCCCAGCCCTCCTCCACTCCAATGGATGTGGAAGGAAGGGACAGGGAAGAGGCCGGCACATCCAAGGTTGAAGGAGGGGGAGAATGAGATTCCCCTCCCCCCTCCAGGGGCTCCCCTGATCCCTGGGAAGCTTGAGCCATGGTTAAATGGATCTCTTGTTCTACGGAAGCCGCCTCTGCAGCGCAACCCCTGCAGACTCCTGCTTCCGAAGCTGTGCCCCTACGGGTACCGCAGGACGGACACCGTGGCTTGCCCGACATGCCCCTTTTTTACCCCAGGTAACAGAGTGTATAAAAATAATAAATAACCTGGAAGGTAAAAGAACCCAATCTCAGAGAGTAAAGTCAGACTTGAAATAAAAAAGTAATGGAGAATTTTAAAATCTGGGGCTCAGAGAACCTTCCCCTCCCACCAAAACACCAGCAAGGAAGAGGTTAAAAACTTTACCATTGAAATAAAAGGAAATAAAATGAAATAAACTGGAATCAAACCCCGCGGGGAAAAATCCCTTCAATACTTGCTGTTTGATCTTTTTCTCGGGGCGCTGCTCTGCACGAGGAAAAACCAGCCGTCCTTTGCTGGTTTCCACGTGGTAGGCCTCAGCCACGTGGAGATCGGGCCTGCGGACAGCGGCTGTGCCTTCCCGGTCGGACTCCTCCGTCGGATCTGGTCCCCAACCTCTCCTGCAGAGCGCCGCCGCCTCCAACGCTCAGCCGGCTGAGGGCTGCAGCGCGAGGCAGGAAATGTCGTCGGGGAAGCCGCGATGCCGTGATGCCGCCTCCAGCGCTCAGCCACCTGAAGGGCTTTGGCGCGAGGCAGGGCCGTACCGTGGAAGGAGCCTCAGGATTCCGGCCAGCCAGAGGAGATCTCCCCGATCCTCCTCGCTGCTCAGGCAAACCCCCTCCAACGGGCAAGAGCACAGGCTCTGAGTAAGAGAGAGAGGAAGGGGGGGGGGGGGGGAAAGAGGAGCCGGCTGAAATTAAAGGTACAGGAGGCTCCAAAAGACAAAATTAAATCAACTTAAAAGAAAAAAGGTACAAAAAGAAATTAAAGGTAAATAAAGCCTATAAATTTAAATTAATGGAAGAACTAAGGCTCCAGTAAGCTCTCTGGCTTACGGGAACCCTCCAGCTGCTTGGAGGCTGAGAATACTGATGCCTGTGGGTGGTGCCAGTGGTATTTATACCACACCATCATCAAAATGATGATGGGCTCAGCCTCCAAGCTGCTGGAAGGGTTGCGCAACCCAGAAGTAAAGGGACTGGACTGGAGTGACGATAAGGAACTTTTTATTATTGTAAACTGCCTTGATATGTCTGATAGGTGGTATATCAAGCCTTTAAATAAACTATATATTTTTTTTAGTGCCATCAAGTCAGTGTTGACTCATAGCAACCCAGCTACCTCTGGGTTTTCTTGGCAATGTATCACCGGAAGTAGATTGCCAGCCTTTTCTTCTGAGGCAATGGACGGTAAAGTGACTTGCCCAAAGTCACAAGGAGTGCAAGTGGGAATCGAACCCTTGATCTTCTGGGTACTAGGCAGTTGCTCTAACCACTAGGCTACTCCTCCACTACAAACTATATACTAGTATCAACTAGTATAAACTATATACTAGAAGCTATAATAAACAATTATCAATCCAAGATGCAGTTGCCCAAATAAGCCAGAAGAATTGGTAAAAACCACAAGTCATCGTCTCCATATAAAGCATACTGCAATTGGAGGGACTGGAGTAAATGGATGAAGACAGAGATTAAATAAATAGCAGAGAGGCAATGGTGTAAGTTCAAATGAAGGGCCCCCCCAAGCAAAATTTTCTTAGGGCCCCTCATAAAGGTCATGGCCACAAAAAGGGAGAGAGAAAACCTTCCCCTTCCATTCCCTTCTCCGTCTCCTCCCAAAAACTTAGGGAAAAAAGCGTCAGCTGACAAACATCCTAGTTACTTTTAAAAAGGTTTGCTGTGCTGCTCCATGCCCCTCTCTTTCTGTAAAGTGATGCTCCAGAGCAGTCAGAGGCCTGGGAAAAAGTATAAGGTGTGAAGTACTTCTGTGCACAAAAGAACAGCAGAACTTGGGAGTCATCATATCTGATTATCTTAAGGTGGCCAAACAGTTTCCAGAGGTTTTGCTGCAAGGTGATAACAAAAGCTATAAGGATGCTTGGGTGCATAAGGAAAGGAAAGGAAAGGAAAGGACTGCAGGGAAAAGGAGATGCTAATGCCTCGGTATAAGTTTCTGGTGACATGTCATTTGATGTTCAAGAAGAAATTAGACCTTACCTGCTATTTGTCTTTCCTGGAGTTCTCTCCGGGCCAGTCCAGGAATAGGAGGGTTGTCAACCTTCTCCAGCAGCTGAGGACTGAATTCAGAAGTTTTGCTGATCTGATAGCTGGCTCCCCCTGCTGGCCAGCGCAGTCACTTCGTAACCAAGCAGCCTAAGAAGACAGCCATAACATGAAAAAAAAAAATGCTAAGTAGGCAAACCTGAAGGAGATAGAGAACGTACCAACCAGAGAACAACTCCCGCATGCCGGGCTCTCTCATTTATTAATCTAAGAATCATGAACATTGAGGTAACATTTTTGGGGGTTTTTTTTTTTTTGTGCGGTTCGTTGTCCTTTGCAATGAAACCGATCGGAACCCTCGATTCCGACCGAGGGAGCCCCATAGACCACCCCGAGCAGTCGCCTCGAAGAGGCCTTCCAAACCGACTAGCCTGCGAACTCTTAGACATGCACCCGAAAGCACCAATCGGTAACGCCCCGCAGAAAAAGAACTCCCATGACACGGGTGGGTCCTGGACTGGCCCGGAGATAACTCCAGGAAAGACAATTAGCAGGTAAGGTCTAATTTCTTCTTCCTTCTCGTCTCTCCGGGCCAGTCCAGGAACAGGAGGGAAGTACCAGAGCAGTACCTAACTCCGGGAGGTACCCGCCAGGCCCGCTATAATGGCCGAAGCCCCCACAATCGCATCTCCCCTAGCCTGAACATCCAACCTGTAATGCTTCGCAAAAGTGTGAAGAGAGGACCAGGTAGCCGCCCGACAAATGTCCACTGGCGGAATCAAAGCATACTCGGCCCAGGAAGCAGCCTGGCTACGAGTGGAATGAGCGCGAAGCCCCAAAGGCGGCACCTGTCCACTTGCCTGATACGCCGCCACTATGGCTTGCTTCACCCATCGAGCAATCGAGACCTTGGAAGCTGCCTCCCCTTTCCGAGGCCCACCAAACAACACAAACAGCTTGTCCGTTCTGCGAAACGGTTTGGTCCTCCTAAGGTACCTCTTGAGCAGCCTCCCTAAATCCAATTTCTTCAACACATTGTCATGGGATGATCGTCATTAGCCCGAAAGGTCGGAAGGGACATAGTCTGATTCACATGAAATTTAGACACCACCTTAGGGAGAAAAGAAGGAACCGTGCGCAAGACCACCTTTTCCTCTGAAAACTGAAGATACGGAGCTTTACACGAGAGAGCTTGGAGATCCGAAATCCTTCTCGCCGAACACAAGGCCACGAGGAAGGCCACCTTCCAGGAAAACTCTCTGAGTGATATGTCCTTGGCCGGCTCAAAGGGAGGCTTCCCCAAAGCCTCCAGGATGAGATTCAAATCCCAAGGGGGAACCATAGACTGAACAAGGGGCCGAATGTTCTTTACCGCCTTCAGAAAGTGAAGAATATCTGGATGGGCAGAGAGACTAGCTCCCCGCAAACACCTACGAAAACAGGAAATCGCTGCCAGGTGCACCCTGATGGTGCTGAGGGCCAAACCTTTATCCAGCCCCTCCTGAAAAAACGACAACACCTGCGGCACCCAGGCGTCGCACGTTTGGATGTTCCACGCCTTGCACCAGCCCTCAAACACCCGCCAAACGTGGACATAAGCTAGGGACGTCGACCGCCTTCTGGCCTTCAACAGAGTGGCCACGACAGCCGCCGAATACCCTCGACGTGTTAACCTGTCCCTTTCAAGAGCCAAGCCGTAAGCGAGAAGCGACCCACATTGGGCATGCGCAGAGGCCCCTGAACCAAGAGATCCGCATGAGTGGGAAGCTTCCAGGGATGGTCTATGAGCAGATGAACAAAATCCGCATACCACGTTCTCCGGGGCCAATCTGGTGCAATGAGAATCACGTGACTGCGGTGACTCGCCACTCTCCGGACGACTCTTCCTATCATGGGCCATGGTGGAAAGACGTAAAGGAGCCCTCGTGCCGGCCACGGCTGAGCTAGACCGTCGAGCCCCTCCGACATACGTTCCCTGCGTCTGCTGAAGAACCGAGATGCCTTGGCATTGGCAAAGGACGCCATCAGATCCATCACCGGCTGACCCCACCACCGGGTTAGAGCGCGAAACACCACGGCGTTCAATTCCCACTCCCCGGGATCCACGACATGACGGCTGAGATAATCTGCTTGCACATTGTCCTGACCTGCCACATGCGCTGCCGACAGGCCTTGCAGATGGGCCTCCGCCCAGGACATCAACCGCTGACTCTCCTCCAACAACACTGCGCTTCCTATTCCCCCCTGCTGATTGATATAAGACACCCTCGTCGTGTTGTCGGAGAACACCCGAACCGCTTTGTTCTCCACTAAATGAAGAAAGTCCCGAAGTGCTAGAAACACCGCCCTGAGATCTAAAAGATTTATGGAAGAGCCTCCCATCTCCGACGGCCAACAACCTTGAGCTATGCACCCCTGACAGTGGGCGCCCCAGCCCAACAGACTGGCATCGGTAGTGACTAGCACCCAGTCCGGCTGACGTAAGGGCATTCCCGCTCGAAGATGGCTGGGCTCCAACCACCACTGCAGACTGTCGCTGACAGTCTGTAACCGGGGCAATTTGCGGTCCAACGGATGACCCTGCGGCGACCACCGTGACAGCAACGCCTGTTGCAACGGGCGCATATGGGCTCTTGCCCACGGAACCAGATCTAAGGCCGCCGCCATGGAGCTGAGGAGCTGCAGATATCGCCATGCTGTTGGCGCCTTTAACCTCAAAAACTCTGTCACCTGCTTTAAGATCTTCTGTACTCGGCATTCGGGCAGAAAGATCGCACCTATTTCTGTGTCGAAAATCACCCCCAAGTACTGGAGGCGGGACACCGGCTGCAGCTGACTCTTGGATTGATTGATCACCCAACCAAGCTGCTCCAGAAGGCTCACCACTCGCGCCGTCGCTACCCGAGATTCTGAGACGGATGGCGCCCGAATCAGCCAGTCGTCGAGGTACGGATGCACCAGGATTCCCTGCTTTCTCAAGGCCGCCGCGACCACTACCATCACCTTTGTGAAGGTTCGGGGCACCGTGACCAACCCAAACGGTAAGGCTCGGAACTGAAAGTGACCCATGTGCACCGCAAAACGCAGGAACGTTTGATGCTCTGGCCTGACGGGAATGTGAAGATAGGCCTCCGTGAGGTCTATGGAAGTCAACACTTCCCCCGGCTGCACCGAGCTGATGACCGACCGAAGCGTCTCCATGCGGAAATGCGGAACCCTCAAGCACCGATTGACGTGCTTGAGATCCAAAATAGGCCGAAACGAGCCCTCTTTCTTGGGAACTACAAAATAAATCGAGTATCTACCTAATCCTAACTGATCCGGAGGAACCGGAACAACAGCCTGCAGCCGAACCAGTCGCCGAAGCGTCTCAGACACCGCCGCCTGCTTTTCCGCCGAACCACATGGAGACACCACGAAAGCCTCTGACAACAGACGAGCGAATAATTTCTAGGACCCATTGGTCGGACGTAATGGTGGTCCAGGACGAAAGGAAGCTGTGAAGCTGCTCCCCCACTGTGAACTCCGCCTGGACCAGCCTCGTTTCATTGTGACTTTTTAGGGGTATTGAGCTGGGACCCGAAATAACCTCTACCAAATCCTCGAGCACCCCGAAAGGGCTGAGCTCTGGCCCCAAAACGACCTCTCTGATACGGAGTGAACCGGGACCCCCGAAACCTACGAAAATCGCGAGAGGGACCCCTGTGCAAATTGTTAGGCTTCTGAATCTTCGGGCGGTCCTCAGGGAGGGCGCCCCCCCTTGGAATCCCTGAGATCTTTAACAATCTATTCCAAGGCCGCCCCAAAAAGCAGGGTGCCCTTGTATGGAAGCTTACTTAGGTGAGCTTTGGAAGAGGCGTCTGCCGCCCAATTCCTCAACCAGAGAAATCTTCTGGCCGCAATCACCGTAGCCATGGACTTTGCTGAAACTCTAACCAAATCATAAAATGAATCCGCTAAATAAGCCGCTGCGGATTCCAGCTTTGCTCCCTCATCGTCCTCCTTGTGGGAGTTCGCACCTCCTTGGATCCACCGAATAGAGGCATGGGAGACATACGCTCCACAGATAGCCGCTCGTAGCGAAAAAGCACAGGACTCGAAGGTTTGTTTCAGCAAGACCTCCAGTTTCCTATCTTGCAAATCCTTCAAGGCTGCACCGCCCTCGACAGGAATAGTCGTTTTCTTGGTTACCGCCGAAACCAAGGCATCCACCTTAGGCATCTTTAATAACTCCTGCTCCTCCTGAGGCAGAGGGTACAAGCGCCCGATAGCCTTTGCTCCACGCAAAGTAGCCTTCGGGCATTCCCATTCGGATCCTACCATCTGTTTCATGACCCTATGCACCGGAAAACACCGCTGCTCCACCTTAAACCCCTGAGGAAGGGGATCTTCCAAGGGCTCAGACTGAGCCGTTGGCAAAGCAATATGTAGGGCAGACAAAGTCTGAGCGATAAGCGCCCCCAACTCCTCCTTTCTAAAAACCCTGAACATATTAGGATCGTCGGAGGCAGAAAGATCGCTCTCATCTAAATCCGTGGTCTACTCCAAACCAGAATCTGACAAGATTTCGCCTTCCTCGACACCCTGGAGCCCTGAGAAGTGCTGACCGGCGCTCAACTCTGCTCCGTGGGCCAACTGAGAAGGACCCTCACCGGGATCTAACAGGGAAGACTGAATTCCAGAGCTTTGCCCAGTCATAGGAGCAGTCACCTTATCCTGAGATTGCTGCCACTTCATACAGTAAGCCTGGTGCAAGGCTAAAATAAAATCCGCAGAAAAAACAGACTCTAAACTCTTTTGAACTTCAGGCAGGGTCTGAGGAAGAGCTTCTTCCACCTGCACTGGTCTCTTAGACTTCGTTTTTTTCTTGGCGGGCTTTTCCTGCACAGACCCCAGCACCGGAGCTGAAGCTGTCATGGCCGCCGTTCCCGCCAAATCTGCGGGGTTATGAGGGCCTCCTAAAGCATTGCCCAAATCTGGCTTGTTCTCCATGCTCGCCATCACACGATCGCAAAAAAAAAAAGGGCACAAAAACCCCCAAGCCAAACAAGGAGACAAAGAAAACCGCCGCAATCGCAAAACCGCGGCTAAAAAAAAAAGAACCTAGCCGGGAACCTGCTGCCACGCGACAGCCGGCATGGGGCTCAAAGCCATTGCGAATCACACTAAAAACTACCGCCGAGCAAACAGACGATTCCACCAACCTTGTCCTGCACAAGCTGCTCCTCTCCTGCAAGGCACTCACCCCGCTGCTAGCGGGAGAAGAAAACTTTGCTCCAGGGGAGTCAGGATGGTCGCTGGGGCTCCCAGTACCTCGCTGTGCTTTCCCCCCGGCAAATGGAGCTGCAGTCTGAGACAGGCTCTGCCTCTCTGCTCCTTAAATTTATAGAATAAACAACTAAACAGTTGAATATTTCGCGGAGGTAAAAACCCTGCTAGGGCTCAAACCGCGTTGCCACTGAAGCACTCAAAAAAAATAATAAAATAAAGGAACGCCTAGCCAAAAAGGAAACTTGAAATATTTCTTCGGGAGCCAGCCAGGATCCTGTCCCTTCCAGTTGCTGAGGACTGAAAGACTGAGGTGGCCAGCAGGGGGAGCCAGCTATCAGATCAGCAAAACTTCTGAATTCAGTCCTCAGCTGCTGGAGAAGGTTGACAACCCTCCTGTTCCTGGACTGGCCCGGAGAGACGAAAAGGAATGTGCAATTCTGGAGTTTGCCCCTTAAAAATATATATATTGGGATATCTTAAAAAGAATATAATGGGGGGCGCTCGTGAGCCCGCTGCGTGATGGCCGCATCCTAGCTGAGCTCCGTCTCAACCACCACAAAAACTACAGCTAACATGCGCTAAATACTGCAAATTCCCCTGAATTCACCTACCCT
Source organism: Ichthyophis bannanicus (assembly GCA_033557465.1). Taxonomy (NCBI): domain Eukaryota; kingdom Metazoa; phylum Chordata; class Amphibia; order Gymnophiona; family Ichthyophiidae; genus Ichthyophis; species Ichthyophis bannanicus. The sequence continues at coordinate 87,823,730 of CM066043.1, forward strand.
GGGTCGGCGCCGGCGAGCGGTGTCCCGCGGAAGCCCGATCTGTCTCCCGGTAAGAGCTCTGGCGGCTGGGCGGCGGTGGAGCCCATCTCTGAAGTGAGGCCTGCTGGGTTCCGCTACTCGACGCTTGCCTTGGGCCCGGCGCACTCCGCGGCTGCCCCTACCCTCTGGGTAAATTGAGCGGTGCTTGAGCAGACTTCCCTTGGGCTGTTCCTGCAGATCTCTCCGTCGGGTCGGAGCACGTGCGATAGTGGGCCGCCGGGTGGAGCAACTTTCCCGGGGTTGAGCTGCCTGCACGCGGCTTTGGAATCACTTCGGCGGGGCTGAGGAGAAGGACTGGAGTTTCGGCGGCGAACATCAATGCCCAATACCTCAACCTATTAGCGCAAATCCCCTGAGGGGGGTAGGTTTACAGACTGCCTCTTTCTTCTCAGAATCTCAGAGTCCCTGGATAACATATGGAATCAACGACAGTGCCTGCCTGTTAGCGCTCTAGGGCCCTATCCTTAAAGTACAAAAGGAATCATTGTAACATCTGTCTGCCTATGCCATAAAGAGCAAGACAATCCAACAGCAAAGAATGGATAACACAGTCAAATGCTGTGGACATATCTACGGAAATTAACAGCAAACTCTGGCTGGCTGCCAAAAATGAAAGCCATTCATCCATGACCGAGGCCAGAAGGATCTTGGTGCTTAAATCCTTCCTAAAACCAAATTGATATGCATTTAAAGCCACACTTTGAGATGGGTTTGAAGCTTATCAGTTTCTTAAACTATTGTTTACTATAGCTTTGAATACCTTGCTCTTTGCTTTCCCTCCTCCCAGAAGCCGCAACCCCACACGACCACCTAGTTTGTCTAGCGATTGGGCAGACCCAGACAGCAAGCAATAAGAAAGCAGTACAATTCAATCAGTATCTTTCACAATAGAAATAACAGCAAAGAAAATGAAATATATATACTTCAATAATTTTAAAAAGTAGCACATCACAGGTAGGATAATTATTTGTAATCCCTGTATTTGTGTGTGTATGTGTGCGTGCCTGTGTCTCCATTGCATATACTGTGTGTGTTGTTCACATGTTGTGACTGTGGTGGAGCAGCCGAGGGAGGTGCAGCATTTACCGGGGACATAGTTTTGGAGGTTAGTGACCATTGTGGGGAGTAGTTTGGGTGTGGGGGTAGTTTGCAGGATGATGGGGCATTTATGTGAGATGTTTCTGAGAATGGGGTGGTCGTGCAAAGGGGATATTTTTGCTGGTAGGGGCAGTTTGCAGGTGGTACAGCAGCTGCGGTGAAATAGTTTTTGGGAACGGGTCAATTGCAGGGTGGTAGTTTTTGGGAGTGGAGGTAGTTTGTTGGGGTGGTGGAGCAAATGCAGGGATATTTGTTAAGTTGATCGGTCAATTTAAGGGGATGGAGTAATTTGCAGGATGGTGGGAGAGTTTGGGGCTAATTTTTTGGGATGGGGCAGTTTATGGGATAGTAGGCTAGTTGCAAGGGATTGGATTTTAGGGTAATGCCAGTGTGCAGGTTGATACGTCAGTTGTGAGGGGGTATTTTTTGGGAGTGAAGCAATTGCAGGGCAGTAGTCTTTCAAAATTGAGCATTTTTGAAATAGCTAGGCAGATGCATGGGGCAGAGCGAGGTGGTGGGACAGCTATGGGGGGTTTAATGAAGTGGCAGGGCAATAGTAACGCATTTTATTTTAGGAGTCGGTCAGTTTGAGGGGTGCATAGCAGTTATAAGGGTATGTTTTTATGGTAGTGTGCAGTCTGGTGGAGCAGTTGCACCGTGGTGGCTTTTGGGGATGGGGCAGTTTGCGGAGTGGCAAGTCAGTTGTGGGAAGTATTTTTAGAGATGGGGTAGTTTGTAGGATAGTAGGGGGGTAATTTTTTGGAGCGGAGTAGTTTGCAAGATGGTGGAAGGTTGTTTTTTCTGGTGCAGCAGTTTGCAAGTTGTAGGAGGTTGTTTATTGGGGTAGGGACCGTGATCGTTGTGGTAGGGCAGTTGTGGGGATGTAGCTTTTAAGTTGGGCAGTTTGCAGGTGGTGAGGCAGTTGTGTTTTTGTTCATGATAGCAGCATTTGGTACATTGGTTGGGCAGTTGCAAGGATGTATTTTTGCGGGTGTAGAGTTTGAAGGGAACAATTCCCTAACTGCTGTGTCACTATCTTTAAGTTTCTATGCTATAGAAGCTGGAACTCCTTCTAGCAGAAATTTATTTATTTATCATACATTTGTATGCCGCTACTTCCAGCGATCAGTAATTAGGCTAGCTATTTGGGGGCTTATTTCTTTGGAATCCCAAGTCCAATTTGACCCATTTTCAAACTCAATGTATCTTTTATCAGTTTTTCCCCACAAAACAAATTTCATCCCATTCAATTACATTTTTAGAGAATTATTTTGCCCCCAAACAAACAAATATTCTCAACTCCTTTTTACATAATTATTTTCAGCTTCCATTATGCTTTTTATTCTTTCCAAGGCCAAGCCAATCATAAACCCTGGCTATATTACCTGACGATTTGATCAAAGGTAAGTTTTATTAGATGACAATTATAAGATTCAATTTTCTTTTCTCCCAACATATGTGCCAGGTGTATTTTAAGATCAAGCCAACAGTTATTGTTAAAATTGCCCTTATATTCAGATATTACTCATCTGGAGGATTAGGATGGTGAAATTAGACCTTACCTGCTAATTTTCTTTCCTGGATTCCCTCCAGTCCAGTACAGATGAGTGGGTTATGCTCCTCTACCAGCAGGCGTAGACTGAGAACACAGCTTCAAGTGTACTATAAGCAGCCTTTGCTAACTGACTAAGCCAGTATGAACGTCACAAAAAAAGAGAGAAAAAAGGAGTCCAAATCCCAGTTCTCCAACAGCTATGAATTCCTCAAACATTTTGCACAAAGGGGAGTCAGACCATCACCTCTGACAGAGAATACTTCAAGTGTCTCAGGCCCCTGAACCATAGTATCATTCAAAGAGGTTTTTTTTTAAACCAGGTAAACAAAAGAACCTCAAACAGAAAGCGCACAGCCCGGAAGCTGAAAACAATGGGTTGAGATCCCGCAGATGAGTGCAAGCTGTCCTATACACGTCCTTCCAAAATGAGCTCTGTAAAATAAGAAGTGAGATAGTTGCCCACAGAAAACATACCCTGGGTAGGTCCTGGACTGGAGGGACTCCAGGAAAGAAAATTAGCAGGTAAGGTCTAATTTCACCTTCCAGTATGTCCCCTCCAGTCCAGTCCAGGCAAGTGGGATGTAGAAGAACCTCTCTGAGCGCTGAAAGATCTGAGTAACCTTGAGATACCGCTTAAGCGCCCTGCGGTCGTCCAGCTTATGAACAAGATGAGTCTCCTCAGAGTCCCACGACTCAGAGAAGGACAGCAGGATCACCACCTGATTGAGGTGAGAACTGAACACGATCTTGGGCATAAGAGAAGGCACCAGATGCAGGACCACCTTCTCCTTAGGGAAAAACAAATAAGGCGCCCTGCAAGACTGATGTTCAGAAATGCGGCGGGCCAGGAAGAGCGTTACCTGACATTGTAGGACTTTCCCGTATCATCTACAGTGCTCGCAGGGAAGGCAATCGAAGGGACACCTCCTTGCCATCTGTTCCAGCTTCTATGTCCTCTCTAGTTAGCCCCTCTAATCTAGAAGGGGGTGATATCCCTTCCCTGCTACCAAACATTGGTGCTTCAGGCTTGATCTCCTTGCCTGTTCTGACTAGGCGTTCTCAGCTGGATTCAGTAATTACGGAGAGTTCTCTTTGTGGCTTGGATGACCTGGTCAGAGAAATTCCTCTCCCGCGAGTGGTTCAAGTCAAGGAGGCCTCTAATTCTTCTCAGGGTTTGCTGGCCTCTGCTAATTTGGGTGACCAGCTGCAGTAAGTTTCTCTGAAGGATATCTGGATTTTGTTGACCTGAATGGATACTTCATTGTCTTCTATTGTTACTACATTTACTCAAGGACTCTAGATAAGCTTGCTCAACATGATAAATATGTGAGTTTGAGTCTTGTTGTGCAAAAATTGATGCCCAGGTCTCTACTGTACAGGGAGCCATGTCTTTCTCCATGAAAGATAGTCTGCTTCATCAGCAAAAGGAATCTTGCTAGAGCAAAGAATCTTAGGTGCCATAATTTTCCTAAAACTCATTAGCTCTCTTCTGTTATTCTTTTTCAAAAGTATCTGAAGGACGTATTAGGGTACCAGGATTCTGTTAATCTCACTTTTAATAATATATATTATCTTCCTCGCTCTAAGAAAGTTACTAATGGGGGAGAGGGGGGGGGGGGAGCCGACTCCCTAGTCTCAGTGGATACCCTGAATGTTTCAGAGTTTATGGAGTCCTCCCCGGATGAAATTTCAAATAGAGAGACTTTATTGGTTTCCTTTCACACTGAAATAGATTAGAACTTATTCTTTAAATTATTCTTTCAGAAAAAGAATGAGTTATTTTGTGGGCAAAAGATAAATATTTTCCCGGACGTTTCCAGGCAGACACAGGTGAGGCGTAAGGCCTTTTTAGTCTTGAAACCTTGTGTTCTTGAAGTAGAGGCAACTTTCTTTTTGAAATTTCCCTGTAAATGCTTGGTTACATCCAAGAAGGAATCCTATTTTTTTTAACCTTTGCAATTGAAAAATTGTTTGAAGTCTCGCTTGCTTTAATTATATATTAGTGGTTTGGAGTCAAGCATGTTTTGTTGGATAGCTTAGTATGATTTGGTTGGAAGAATACTGGGTTAGTTACTGCTGATATAGATGTGTGTCTGATTATTTCTAAATATTTTGGTATCACTCTTCTGTAATGTGGACTTGTGCAAATTTGGTGGTTTACTTATGCTAGGACTATTTTGTTTTGTGGTATGTAATCTGTATTATTCTTTGTAATAATTTTTGGAAAACATAAAAAAAAAAGAAATGCGGTGGGCTGAGCAAATCACTACCAGGAACACTACCTTCAAGGTCAAATCCTTCAACGTGACATCCAAAAGTGGTTCGAAGGGAGGCACTCCCAGGACTAAGCACCAAATTGAGATCCCACAAGGAGACCACTGACCAACACAGGGGGCAGAGATGTTTCACCCCACGCAGGAAACGAACCACATCAACATGGGCCACCAAAGTGTGACCCTGGACCCGGCCCTTGAAGTACGCCAAAGACGCCACCTGGACTCTCAAGGAGCCTAGCGCCAAACTCTTCTCCAGCCCAACCTGCAGAAACACCAGTATATCATGGAGCAAAGTCCCAAGGACACGAATGCCACATTCCTCGCACCAGGGCTGAAAGATACGGCAAACCCACACGTAGGCCAGGGACATCGACCTTCTGAGGGACTGTAGTAAGGTATCAATAACCTAGGGTGAGTAACCTCTTTGCCTCAGTCAAGTCCTCTCAAGAGCTAAGCCATGAGAACCTACCCCATTCCAGCATGAACATCAGTCCCTGGGTAAGCAAGTCCACCTCTACTGGCAGTCAGAACAGCTCCGCAACCTGGGTCATCCATGCCAGTCCAGAGCAATCAGCACCACTCTCCCTCAATAAGCCTCTATCTGCTGCCGGACCTGACCTATCAGCGACCACAGGGGAAACACATAAAGCAGGACCACTCTCAGCAAAGTCTGAACCTGCACGTCCAGCCCCTCAGACATTTATTTATTTATTTATTTAAAGTCTCTTATATACCGCACTATTCGGCATCAGCGCGGTTTACATGGAACAGAAATGCTCAGTACAGTTAACACGTATGAGTTCACAGATAACAGGGCAAATAACTTGGATAACAGGGGTAACTATTTACAAACTTACTACATAAACTTGGATAACAGTGGTAAACTTTTTACAAATATTACATATGCGTCTTGCACTGGCTGAAGATGTGCTCGACCTTGCCATTCGATTGGGACCCCATCAAGTCCATCACCAGCTGCTCCCAGTGAACCACCACTCGCTGAAATGCCGACTGCAACAGCACCCACTCAGGTAGTCCATTTGAACATTGTCCTTCCTAGCTACATGAGTAGTCAATAGTGCCAGCAAGTGGGTCTTCGCCCACTGCAGCAACTGATCGCCTCCGCCACCACATCGCACTCTGGGTGCTGCCTTGTCAGTTGATGTAGGCCACCATCACCACCTTGTGATGGAGCAATGGCAGGAATTCTTCCATTGCCAGCCGCACTGTCCATGTCTCCAGGCGACTGATTGACCATTGGCTTTCCTCTGCGCTCCACTGACTCTAAGCCACCTGAGACAGACAGACAATGTCCACCCTAGCCCTTCAGGTTGGCGTCTGTAGTCACCATCACCCAATCTGGAGATTCAAGGGGCATTCCCGCAGCAAGCTTGTCCAAAGTGAGAGGTGAACTTCTATGGACTGCCACTGAGGGAACCACTGCAACAGAAGGTTCCCCTGCAGGGCCCTCATGTACAGCCTCATCCAGGGCATGAGCTCCAATGTGGCTGCCATTGAGCCCAGCACCTGGAGGTAATCCCACGTCTGCAGGCGGGAACAATCTGCAACTCTTGCACCTGGACCTGCAGTTTTGCAATCCTGCCCTCTGGGAGGAAGGCCATACCCCTGATGGTGTTGAACTGTGCTCCCAGATATTCCAAGGATTGAGACAGCTCCAGCCTGCTCTTGGCCAGGTTGATTATCCAGCCCAAGTCCTGAAGGCAACAAATCACCCGATCCGTCGCCTCGAGACTCTCCCAGATTTGACTCGGATCAGCCATCTGCCCAGATACAGATGAATGAGGAACCCCTGCCTGCGTAAATCTGCTGCTATCACCACCATGATCTCGGTAAACACCCGAGGCATAGTGGTGAGATAGAAAGGCAAGGCCTGGAACTGGAAGTGTCATCTGGGCACCACAAACCATAGAAACTGCTGGTGAGTGAGGCAGTTGGGAATGTGTAAATAGATCTCAGTCAGATCCAGAGAGGTCAGGAACTCCCCCTGTCGGACCGCTGCTATTACCGAGCAGAAGGTCTCCATGTGAAAACATGGTACTTTCTGAGCCTTTTGTCCCTTCTCAGATTCAGAATAGGGTGCCAAGACCCTTCCTTCTTGGGAACCACAAAATAGATGGAATACTGCCCCAGAGCCCCAGTCTGCACAAGGGACCAGGACAATCGCCTCCAGGTACAGCAAGTGCTTAAGCATCTCCTCTACCGCCAGAACCTTTATGGAGGCCCAACATGGGGACATTATAAAGACATCTGGGATAGGCCTGGCAAACTCAAAAGTGTAACCTTCTTGGATCACCTCGAGCACCCAGGCTTCTGATGTAATTTGGGCCCAGGTGGGAAAGAACCGTTGCAGGTAGCTGCCCACAGACTGAAGTCCCATCAGGGCCCCCTGCACCTTCACTGGAGGAGCTTGGGGGTTCTGGAGGCTCTGGGAACCCCCTCATCGGCCCCCTTGGGAGCCTCCATGAAAAGAAGGCCTTCACTGTAAGAACTAGGACGTCTGCGGATTAAATGACCGGATGGGTCAAAAATGATGACGTAACCATGACCCTGCAGAGGAGCTCCTCTGTTTACTCCCTTGAGTTCATCCTCCGGCAGCTTGGGCACCTTGGAGTCCCCCAAATCCTTGGCCAGTTTTTTCAGGTCCTCTCCAAACTGCAACTTCCCTGCAAGGAGGAGCATGCTGAGCTTCATCTTAGAGACCACATCTACCAAACAGCTGCACAAACAAAATAGCCTACGTGCTGAGACCACCATCGCCATGCACTTGGCAGACGTACATAGCAGATCATAAAGCAGATGTGCCATTAAGGCCTATCTTGACTCCAACCGATCAGAAGACATGTGGCCCACAGGATCTAACCCAACCTCCTCTGAAATCCATTGAGAACAGGCAGGCCCGAGCCACATAGACTCTGCAAATGGCCCCCTGAAGGGCTAGAGCTGACACCTCAAAAGCCTGCTTGAGCAGGGCTTCCATTCTCCTATCCTGTGGATCCTTTAGGGCTGTACCACCTTCAACCAGAATGGTGGTCTTACGAATAATGGCAGTAACGAGTACATCCGCCTGCGACAAGCGCAATGCCTCCTTCTCCTCCGGGGGAATCAGATACAGTTGCACCATACTCTGACCAACACGCAACCCCACGTCGGAGCAGTTTCACTCCTCCGCGATCATAACTTTCAAAGCTCTATGGACCAGGAAGGAATACAGAGGTTAGAGGATGCCCTCCATTAGCGGGACCTCCTGAGACTCTGTGAGTTCCAGTCCTGGCTCCTCCGCAATGTGCAGCACCGCCAGGGACTCAGCAATCAGGGAGGGGAGCTCATCCTAGTGAAAGATATGTACTGCTGTTGGATCCTCCCCCACTGGAAGCTCCCCCTCCTCCAGCTCCTCAGATGGATGGTCCTCCAGGGGGTCTGTTGTACCTTCCGAGGGGTCAATAGAATCCAAGCATCCCCCAAAGCTGACATCCATGTCCTCCTCCAACCTGTCGGGGCATGGGCGCTTTGCCACCGCCAGATCCCTGAGCCCTTGCTCAAGGAGGGCGTGGGGGAGACAGAGGAGCACTCTTCCAAGCCTTGCTGTATAACAAAGGCCTAGTGTAGCAAGAGGACAAACTCTGGTGATAATTCAGCCATAAGCTGAAAAAATGAGGGCTCCACACCCTCCAGGGCTGCTGTCCCCGATGCCTTCAAAATCGTGGCAGTTCTCACCAAAATCATGGTCCCGCTGCCTCCCCAGGAGTACCAGACTGCTTCTCAATTCTGGTCCCGCATGGTTCCTGTTCTCATGAGCCTCCTCCAAGGCAATCTGCAGCAGCTGCATTCTCTGTCAGGCAGCCACGGCACAGCCCGACTTCTGACAGCTGTGCTTTGCGGCTGCCGCACGTGACGCAACAGACATGGTCCACTGACCCCTGCAGAAACACCCCCAATGCTTGCTAAGCCCTCCCCGAAGCTGATCCCAGACTTACCTGGTGCCACACCCATGCAGATAACTGCTGCCTTGGCAGCTGGTCTGAGCGCTGCCTGCTCCTACTTTTTTTTTCTTGTCACAGAAGCCTGCTGTACTCCTGGTCTCCTCACAAGGGTTGGGGAAGAGGACAGAAGACACCCGCTTGTGGAGAGAAGCTGGGGGAGAAAGGGAAGGGACATGTCACCACCAGGTTCTGCACCCTGGGACTGAGAAACTGATTTCAGCCAAAGAGAACACCAGACAGCACAGGCTATGATCCTTTACCACCTGCTGGAGACTGAGAACATTGGATTAAGGGCTGATGGAAAAAACTAGCGTGGCCTTTAAGCACAGATAACACCACTTTTAAGCACACTTACTGCCACCGCCAAATTCAGAAAAGAGAGGGACACCCTGTGGAGGCCACTGGCCCAGGCAACAGCCTATAAGCCTAGGGTTGCACTTGTTAGTCCTTTAATTAAAGAGTTTTCTTCCTCATCCAGCGCCGGGGCTGCTGGGATTTGTAGTTGTGTTGTTTAGAAAAAAACAAGTAGTGTGGAGACCGAGGGTTTACAAGGCAAACACAGGAATTTATTTCTTTTTCTAAAGAGCATTAAGGCTCAACGCAAAACAAACAGGATTCTTTTCTCCAAACAATAATCCATAGACGTTTATACCAAACAAAAACAATGAAACTGCTTTATGTAGCTTTTTAACATATGTCGCTGTTTTTTCAAATCATTCAGCAATCAAGAAAGGCTTCTCTTCTCTTCAAACCCAAAAGAAGTATCCTTTCGTCAGCAACAGGGTTCTTTAGCATTCCTGGCTAAACACATTTCTCCCTGTTTTCATACTGCCTTCTAGGACATTCAGGTTATAGGTTTTTCCCTTCTTTTATCCAAGAACTTTTTATTCTGCCATCTGGCACAGAGAACAATCCATTACCGAATCTTCAGACCCCTCATCAGATTCATAATAGTCTATCTGCATTTCCTCAGGACCTGTGTCCGATAAATCTGGCTTTAAGCCAACATGAAAAACTTCAGGCTTAATATTCTCTAAAAGTTCCAGAACCTTTCTCCACTGAGGCTTTTCCCTATGCACAGGGTTTCCACCAGGAACGTGGAGATTCTTTTCTTGCATCAAATGACACAATGCCTCTAACTGGCTTACGTCACTTTTGGTTACCCTTTTATTCACGCACCTTTTTGGAAGTTGCAGCTCTTTAGCTGGTTCAGGAACGGTTGGCACTACAGCCTGACCCTTATCAGCACTTCTCTCTGGCACAGCTCTCCTAGTTTTAAAACCAATTGCAGTTTCCCTGCAATCCTGGCTTTCCTTCTGACTAGGGCTTTCACCTCTGAGATTCCCTCGGAAGTCTCCACCGTTCTCCACGGTGAACTCTCTGGGCCTTTCTCTGGTGCTTCTCTCCCCACTGAATTCTCCAGTGTTCTCCCTGGTCAGCTCTCTCGAGTGCTGGTTTCCTGTATCTTTCTTTCCAGTGTGCTGCCTCGTCCTGGTACTCCTGTTCCTGTTGCCCTCTCTCTGGCTGTTCTCTCTGTCCGTCCTTTCCTCCAATATTTCCCTGGGTTTATAAGAGTGTCTCTGAACTACTGTGCACTCCCCTTCACCCAGGTATCCCTCATTAATTTCCAAGCCTGCCCTTGGATTAGCAGAGCTTGGGTTAGTCCTGTCCTCAGTAGCTGCGTGTTTTTTTCTCTGCCTGCAGTTTGAGAGCTACTGATTCCTTGCCTGTCTCTTTCTTTAAAGGTAAATGTCTGATTTTCTTCCAATTCCATAGACTCAACCATACTCTCCTCATCACAACGCGCATAAATAGCAAAGGAAAAACTAGTGCACAATTAACAACAAGAGTATTTAAATTTATTTAAACTGGAGGCAAATAAGCTGCACATAACATCCAAATATTGCCTGTGCCCGATGCAAAGAGACACAAAGGATTTCTCAACCACCTTTAGCACCAGTATCTCTACGCCTGGGTTTGAGGTGTCTTAAACATCTAACACGTGCCCTCAACTGTATTTTGATGGCATCGGAGACTTTCCTCGATGTCTGGGCCATCTGAGGAGAAATGCCAAAGATAATCCAGGCATCGGGGAAAGCCCCCGATGCCATCAAAATACTGTCAGGGAGACCACTGCCCCCAACAGAAAGCAAATCATTGATGGCCCAACAACACCAATCCTCCCTCCCCCTCTCCCCCAGCAGCCCCGAACCTCCTGGTGGTCCAGCTGCTCCATCAAAATACTATTGGGGCTCATATGCAAATAAGCCATATAACCTTATATGGGAGTCTGACCCTTCCGGTGCATTCCAGGATGCACCACGCAGGGTCAGGCACTGCCGTTTTTTAAGATGGTGGCGAAAGAGCAGGAGCGCATGGGCAGTGCTCCCGCTCATTTGTAAAAGTACCAGATGGGAGCACTGTTCCCTCTAAGCTGTGCACGTGTGCGCGCGCACACACCTTGCCGAGTGAGCGCACATACTTTACAACAGAGCGCACAAAAATTACAGTTCTGATTCTGATAGAAAACAACACAGACGTTCTTAAAATTGAAAAGTTGTTGTGTATTTATGGTTTTTACAAGTTCTACAATATTTTCTAGTGCAATCAATGTGGTGTACATACTGTATTCTGACTTGTAGTCAAATTTTAAAGTATATAACTCCGAGTGTCGTTATGTGGTGCACAAAAATTTAACCTTCCTTCAAAAGCTGCACAGCTGATATTTTATGCGCACACAGCCTACAGAAAATTAGAGGGAACATTGGATGGGAGGCCACCAGGGTTATTTTCAGTTGGGCAGATGAGGGGGAGGGGGGGATCACGGCCAACAGGCCACCAATGATTATTTTTAGTTGGGTGGGTGGGGGCTTCGGGACTGCTGGGCCACCAGCTTTATTTTTAGTTGAGTGGGGAGTTCAAGGCCACTCTGCCACCTGGTTTATTTAGTTGGGGGGGGGGGGACGTTGGGACCACTGGGCCACCAGGGTTATTTTTGATTAGGCAGGGAGGGATCATGGCACTGGGCCACCAGGGATTTGCTTTCTGTCTGCAGCAATGGCACCCTGAGAGTATTTTGATGATCATCTCCAGGCATCAGAAAAAGCCCCCCCATGCCCGTTTCTCTGGGAGAGCATGCCAAACTAGCATCAACTTATGTGAGCATGGGTTTGGCCAGTTTATTGCTGCCTTTTGTGCACAGTTTAACAAATGGCTAACTTGCATAAGAGCCACTTTCAGCATGCCAGCATTAAAGCCACATGCTATTGGTGCGCTGAAAAATTGGCTTAAAAACTGACAGTGTGTGACTTCAGCACCAGCTTTCTGCAACGGCCTGTTAGTCAAGTTAGCACAGGCTGAATATGGCATACTTAAATCTGTGTTCTTGGTCTCCACCTGATGGTAGAGGAGCATAACCCACTGGTCTGGACTCAACTGGAGGGATGGAATGGAAGAGGACATTTTCAGTGACGGCACGACTACTATAGAATAAACATCCAGTTTTTATGCATTTAGAATTAAACTACTTATAACATAGGAAGAGCATAAAAGCTTGTCCGTTTTCCTAATGCCCAAAGAGTAATTATTTTATTTTACTTATGTTTATCGTTTTATTTTATGTGTGTTTTCACTGTCATACTTTTCTGCAGTCCAGCTTTGGAGACTATTTTGGAGTTAGCAGGAAAATATATAAATTTTACACAAAAACAAACATGTAACTCATAAACAAACATGTTTTTATTACCTCATCAAACAACTATGACTCGATTAACACCGTATACTGGATCATACACAGGCTTTGATATAGCAACTTTTCAGCATACCTCCAATTTATAATTTTAGAGAACATTTTAATTTATAATTTATTATTATTATTTATTTGTATTTCTAATGTTACTTCATGAAGCATGAACCTTTAAAAAGACAATAATAAACCTCAGAAACTACAAATATTAAAAAAAATTAAAATACACAAAGGGATTCCACATTATTTAGAAACTGGTGCAGCCGGACACCCGACCCCAAGGTAACATACCCCAGAAATAACACACGAGCAATGCCCGACCGAGCAGGATCTCGGCAACATCCATTTCTCCCACTTTCTTATACTAACCTGCTACCAGAAGCTGACCCACAGACTTAAAGGCCCTCCGTAAGTTTGGGGCGACTTGGGTTCCACGGCAGTCGGCGCTCGCCGTCACACGCACAGCACGCACCGCCGGCACTGTGCGGCGTCGCTGAACTCCTCTGCGTGCTTCACCTACACACTGCCCTCCTTGAAAAATTAGGTAGCTAGTGTGGCACAAAAAAACAGTAACCCCCAAATCACAAAGCAATTTGACCTCTTGAAAGAAAACCGAAAAAGAACATAACGTCAATAGGTTAGAAATATGTTTTAACGTCAGTGGAACTACAAGGCATGCTGGGAGGTGTAGTTTTTTTTTACATCAACATTTTTATCTATGGGAAGGAAATGGGGAAGATGGCATACTAGCCATTAAGAATTGCGGAGTATTTTCACTGGAAGTGAAGGTATGAACTAGACCGCCTCTTCATGCTTTCCTTCCTAGCCTGCTTGATTTTGCCACATTTTTCTCACTCTCCCATAGAAAAATCTCTGCGGATGCAAACTATGCTGGCGGGAGTGGATTCCACCCGGCGTGCGAGCTAACGGGGATGGAGGGGTACAGGATTGGTTGAGGAATTCTTTGATTGGAGAACGACCCTCCCCCGCGCGCTTTTCTTCCTTTAGTGCTCGTTCACTAAGCGGGCGTGAGGGGGCGGGGAGAAAGAGAGCGCGTCTGCTGTGGTGTAGGAGGCGGCTGAGAGCGAGAGCGAAGTTGCCAGTCCGAGTCGGTCGCCCGCCGACTCTGGTGTTATGGTCGGTGGACGAGATCGGGTTTCTGGAAACCGGGCCTTCGTTTTTCCATTTCCATTTATAACTTTCCCGCTTTGGTTTGTTCTTATCGTCTTCGGACGGGCTTCTCTCTCCTCTTTACCCACCCCGGACTGCTTGTGGCATTCCAGCAGAGCCGGGAAAAGGGAAGAGGGGACGGGACAAGAGCGGTGTCCACCACCCCTGGTAAGGCATGATGAGACTCGCGAGAGAGTGCGCAGGAGAAAGGAGGAAGACGTGCCTGGTCGGAGCCCTCGGTAAAGGTGCTCGCTCGGGCGGGATGGGGGCTTACCGGGCGAAATGAGGGGAGGGGGGCGTCTGCCTTTTACAGGACTGTCGGTGCGGTTTTGGATTGTTCTGCATTGAAAGAAGGGGAGCTCTCTAGAGCCAGGAACATGCAATTCCTTGTACAGTATTTGTTTTTGAAACGGGTTAGAAATGTTTACAAACTTTGCAAGCCGTCTTTTTTTCCTCAGGAATTTTAAACCTTTAGGCTCTGTTATCTATTTTTGTTTATAATAACAAGAATGTGAACTTGATTTTCTTTTCTGGTACTTAAACCGTTTTATTTATTTTTACCCATTTTTTTAAATTGGTTTTATCGTTCTTTCTGCTGATGGGCTTCAGAGGGAGGAAACTTGTTGCTGACCCAGGCTTGAATCTTTTCACTTTGGCCGGAGGCAGTGAATGTACAATATACGTGCATTAGAAGCAACACTATCACGATGTAACTTCTTTATATGTGTATGTCATTTGTGTATACTATATACATAGAAAATGATGGCCGATAAAGACCACACGGCCTACCCAGTCTGCCCATCCATAAGAACTATCGAGCTGTACAATCCCTTCCTCTCCCTTGGAGATCCCCTGTACGTGTCATGCTTTCTTGAATTCAGATACAGTTCTTGTCTTCCATCACCTTCACTGTGAGGCTGATCCACACATCACCATCCTTTCTGTGAAGAAATAATTCCTTAAATTACTTCAGAGTCTCTCTCCTGTCTCCTAAAATCCCTTGTTCTAGAGTCTTCTTTTAATTGAGAGACTCACCTCCATTATATAAACACACAAGTGGTATTTACATGTCTTTATCATATTTCCCATCTCCTGATTTTCCTCCAAAGTATGTATATTGAGGTAAAGTTTGTACCCATCTGCTTTGATGAGGACCACTGACCCTTTTAGTAGCCGCCCTCTGGACAGACTCATCCTGTTTATATCTTTTCGAAGGTGCGGTTTCCAGAATTTTACAGTACTTCCAAGTTAGTATGGTAGCATAAGTTTGTAATGAGACCTATCCTTTTTCCTTCTGGCCATTCCTTTCCTTGTTTATTCAAGCATACAGTGGTCTAATGCTGTCTGGAAAGTAGATGTTGTCATATGTATGTATATATTAAATGAACTGATGCAGGTCTGCATTTGATGTACATAGCCATGAACTGTCCACATTAATCTAGTGCTGTCTGTAATGCAGATACTACCAGAAGCAGACTGGTGTACAAAAGCTAATACAAATATCTTACATGTGTTATGCATATATTTTATTTTATTTCTTTAGTTATTGCTATTTGTTCCGTGATCATGGTGGTTTTTCATTTTTTTTTTTTCCAGAATCTAAAATTTTGGCCTGGTTGTATTCTAGACTTTAAAAAAAAAAGTCTTTTTATTGGTATTTCATTTAAACCAGTCTAATTAGTGCAGACTTAACTTCATCCTTTGCTACATATATGCAAATGTAAAGACACAAATATTAATCCTGGTAATGGGAAGACTGACGTGTACTGTGCTAATGAAGGATTTCATGTTATAACTTTGCTTTTATCATGGTTTGGAATTTAATATTGTCATCCAGGTTATTTTGCATAACACTTTTGCAAGCCAAAATGTGAGCTTTGTGCCACCATTTTAAATGCTCTTTCTATTTAATAATTTCATACCATAAGGCTACATGGCACTGTGTAGGAACCCTAGAAGCTTTTAGTCTGTAGGTTTGTGGGCAAGGGTGTTAAATGTATGCAATTTGATGTTCCTACATAAATATAATGTCCAGTTTCCTAGCTTGACAATCTAACTAGTTCACTATGCTATGCTCGCTGCCAACCTTTTTTCTATTTCTGTTCCATTCCATGCTTAGGGAATACATGTTGAAGATAGAATTATTATCCCACATTCTGTTTTGTAAGTGGAAAAATTTGTTATGAACATCATAAACTATTGCTTTTGATGGTCTGTTGGAACCTAATAGTGGGTGCAGATCTGGAGAATATTTGTAACGCTTTTCTTACTATCCAAATTTTATCTTGGTGAGCCTGTGGGATTTCTGCAGTTGCGATTAATGCAGAGAAATCGGGCATAAATGGTTATTCAGCAAAATGGGGCACTACCTCTTAACACTCTTTCCCCCCCCTTTTTGTTCCCCTTTTTCTTAGAGGAAGGAGCTGTGTTCATTTCTAGTATACAGAAAGCCCTTTTTAACTTGAAACTTAAACCAAGTCTGCATTTTGTTCTGTGAAATTTTTTAAGTTATTTGATGTAAGGGGCAAAGAGGCTTAATAGATAAAATAACTTGCCAAAGTCACAAGCAGTGAGCTATCTCCCTTTGCCTTGGGTACCCATTTAGATTAGAGACTTATCATACCTGAATACTTATTGCCATATTACAGTATTGTGCATACCCACTAGCAGTATAAAAATACATATTGAGTACACAAACCTTTCTGCTAATTCCCATAAGGTGTTTTTTTGTTTTGCTTTTTTGTTTGTTGTGTATTACATGTAGTTCTAATTTTATTGCTGCTTGATTAGTGTCTATAACATTCTTGAGAGTTTCCATCATGGTCACATTGTGGGCATAAGTCAGCCTTGGTATGGGGGGGGGGGAGGTCCTCTGATAGATTTGAGTTTTGCCTTTCAAGGAAGGATGAACAAGAAGCAAAGCAGCAGGACTAAGGGTTTCCACTGCGTGGGAGCAGAGGAGCGCATTAAAAGGAAAAACCAGTGCTAGTGGCTTCAGTTATGGGCCTCCATACTGCTGCTTCCTTACTGGTGGCCTGTGTCTTTAAGGGAGTGGTTACACCTTGGAATTATGTGTTCGTTGGGATAGATCTATCTATCCATCCCAGTTGCTTTCTCTGACTTACATTTTTGCACAGTAGATGTGGAAAGAGTGCAACATGCAAACATCTTTGAGAACTACCAAATTTAGTCATATTCATTACTGGGATGTTTAATGGATAGCCTCGACATGCCAGATGTACCGAAAATAATTACCACATTCTCAGTCTCCCCTGCACCACTATTAAGAGAATTTCAGGTAGTTCTAAGTTGTTTGAAAAAGAATCAGAAATTGGTTCAGGCTGAGCAGTAACTTACGACTTTCTTGATTTTATCAGAGGCAAAGAATGAAGTACACTGGGAATAAGCCAGTTGCATTTCATACGAAGAACTGTGGGGTGTGTTTACTTAGCATGGGTCTCTGTGCTAGATTCATTTAACCTTGAGGGGGCATGTGTCCACCCCCTGCCATTAGCGTGTTGCAATCACATGACTGTGCTAACTGGCATGGGAGTGCACTTAACACTAACCATTGAGGGTAACAGCTGTGGTTAGCATGTACCCCAAGGTGCTCATGCTAATTGCTATGTGCTGTCAACACCCATGTTTTCCCCCAATCTGCTCAATTATGTGCTAACCAGTTAGCTTGGGATTTTGTAGCATGTGGCATGTTTACTGCATGCTAAACCCTGCACTAATGGTTAGGCACTTTAGGTGATGGAAGCTTATCCGAGTTCATATATCATCACAATTATAATATGGTTTATTTTAGCTTAAGTATTTGTATTTGGAGGAAACTCTCTCCGGCTGCTTTTGCAGTGCAGGAACAGTTAATTCATGAATTAGCCACAGAGCCACACTTTCCATGAGTAATCCAGAATGGTCATTTCTTGATGGTTTCACATTGTCATTGTGGTTAAGGGATCTGTATGCTGTTCACTGAGAGAATTTTTACTTTTTTTGGATTACTCGTGTCTCGGATATTTCACTGACTCATTTAATATGAACTGCAGCTGTAGATTTGTAAGGATGTTTCAGGCTTTGGAGATTAAAACTGGAACAGTAATCCAAACATGTTAATTTTAGAATTCATCTTCATTTCTGCCGAACTATTGCACCAAAAAGGCGAAAAAAAGATAGCTGGTTAAAGCATTACAACTGATACTGCTATCTAGGTATGTAAAGCAACTAGATTTGTTCAGCTAGTCCTCTTACACAACATGGGAAATGTATAAATATTCCATTTGAAGCATTTTTCTTGTGCTGCAACAGTTATGTTCAGGCCAGCTTGGAGGTACATTGAACTCTCTTCTGTGGAGATTTACTCTTTTGTATATAGTCTCTTCCCCTCCCCAAATGCCTTTTGATTTTTCCAGAGCAGAGAAATTGGTAGCTCTAAAGCCATTCATGCAAGGATTCTTGCCAGAAAATAGCATTGTGTGGTTTGTTTTTACGCGCATTTGGGAGGAGGGTGGTGTTTCTTGTAACTGTATCATCAGTAAGGGCAAAATTATATTGATTGTCTCAACAGCTGTGGTTTTGAGTTGGATGGCAATTGGGATTCTTGTGCCTGTGATACATTTTTTTGCCAGGGAATACTGGAAATCATTACCCAAGTACAGACAGCCCTCATTTTATCTTCCTTGAGTGGATGAGTAGCTTCACTTAACATACTAGGATTTGAACTAATAAACTAGAGGTTTATACAAATATTAAAAACAAGTACTTTAAATACGAGTACTGCTGTTCCAATCCACTAAATTCTTACTCCTCCAAGTGGTTATTGACACAGGATTCGTGCTGAAAATGCATAGCAAAACAATTCTGTCCTTCTACTTAAGCTTTTCAGTTTGGCCTGATTTAACATTCAGGGGGGCATTTACTAATGTTTAGTTCATGCCATTTGTTGCAGGGTCCATAGGAATAAAAGGATCCTGTAGCAGATAGTATTTGCTGTTAGTAAATGACCCCACAGTTGTCTACTTTGCTGCATTTTAATCTAATCCACTAAATTAAGAGGTTTATAAATAAGGCTTCTGATCCTAGCTGTTCATTGTTTGGAATTTTAGGAGTTTTTTTTTGTTGAGGCAGTTAAGTACTTTTCCCAGGGTTAGAAAAATAGAGGTTTCTTGGTGTATTTGCACTACAATTTTTTATGGTGTTTTTTTTTTAGACTTTAGACCTAGCTCCCAGCTTCTGCCACTGGAAAAGGATACCATGATGGCAGCTGCTAAATGATTTCTTTGGATGCCTGCAGATGAAGGTGATCTTCAGGGTTTTTTTGGTTCTCAACACAGTCCTCTGGGACCCCAGGCCAGTCAGATTTTCAGGATATCCACAATGAATATACACGAGAGAGATCTGCTTGCATTGCTTCAGTTATATGCAGATTTATCTTGTGCATATTCATTGTGGATACCCTGAAAACCCAACTGGACTAGAGATCCCAGAGGACTGGGTTAAGAACCACTGAGTTAAAACCAGAATTCCAATTTCCCTACTGGTGGGGAGGGTTTATTGGGATTTTCCGGATAACACAAGCTCAGCAGCCATAAATATTTATTTATTTTATTTATTTACATTCTCTTATATACTGCGCTATTCTGCATCAGTGCGGTTTACATTGAACAAACTGAAATTACATTGAACAGGGCATTATAACTTGGAGAGAACTATTTTACAGGGAACATGGGCTATGGAGGGTTAAGTGGCTTGCCCAAGACCACAAGGAGCACCTGTGGGACTAGAAACCGCAGTCCTTCCGGCCCAAGGTTGCTGTCCTCTAGTGGGATTTGAACCCCCGACCTTCTGGCCTGAAGTACCTTGCCCCAACCACTAGGCCACTCCTCCACTCCATATATAAAGAGGAAAAACAAATTTGGTTTCATTGTTTTCCTTAAAGGACTGCTCTTGATACAAAAGACAAACAGGGTCATTTTAATAACAACATGTGCTTATTGCATGATATTTTCTGCAGGGACTATTCTATAAAAATAGATCCTGTTGCAAATAGTGCATATTTGTTTATTTGGATTTAGTGTGTGCGTGTGTGTGTTTTTCTTCCAGTAGTAGCTCAAGCTTTTGTACTTGTTTAATGGTGTTAATATGTCTTAGCTGTTCCCTAAAAAGCTAAGGAAATGTTACATTTATTATCTTACCTGCTAGACTAGACCAGTCCAGATGAGTAGGTTATGCTCCTTGGCAGAAGAACAGAGCAACTTCAGTGACGTTATGCCTTGTGTATATATACTGGTGCAGTACTGAGAAGCCAGTATTGTCTACTTCCAGCAGGTGGCAAGATAGGCCTATCTGCACCAGACCACATATCTCCCCTGGCCTAAATCAGTCTTGTTGGCCCAAAGTCTCAGATACAGCTCACATCTGCTTGGAGCTTGGATAGGCGCATTGTCTCCTGTATCCATTGCCCTGTATGCAGTGCTGTTACCCATGGGTTCAGCACTAGTGGATGGGAGCACCCCATGGGGCCCCTATGAGTAGGTGGGGTAAGCTGGGCCCAGACCCCCTTCTCTCACTGTATTATTTCTGCAAGTTCTGCGTATTTTTTTTCTCCTTTCATTTGACACTCCTTACTGCTTTATTAGTGCACCTTTTAAAAGCAAACAACCTCCCCTCCTTCAGATAGCTGGGCTTTTCCAGGCCTGTATAGGTAGCTGATAAGGCCCTTCTTGGATTTGTCTGCCTGGCCTGACAGGAGAAGGGATTCCCTTACTGATAGGGAATTTCTTTTTCACTGCCGATTCTTTTCTTTTCTGTTTTGGTTTTTTTTTCCTTACAGCGTTTGAGTTCAGTCTGCTAGGTGCTTGGAATTGCGCTGCTCATGCTTGCTGACTGAGTCATAGATAGCCCTTGGTCCTGGCTGAAAGGGAGCATCCACAGATTCAAGCTGGTAGGCCTTTGAGGGTCTTGTTGGGCTGCAGGCCCCATTTTTCAGCCAGCTTTGAGCGGCAGCACCTGAAATGGCTCATGGGCTGTTTTAAACTTCTGATAGCTGTGTGGCAGCCCCCCCCCCCCCCCCGGTGGGGTCTGATGTCATGACCTCTCCTACAGGGGACTCGAGGGTGGAGAGGGAGTCTCCCACTCTGATGGCAAGGGGGTTAAGTGCCTCTGCTCTTCATATTTGCCTATCCATTCCTCAAAGTGCCTAGCCCTGTCTCTCGGGGGGGGGGGGGGGGGGAGGCTGGAAGAAGAGGGTAACTCCTGCAATTTGTGAGCCCATGGAAGAAGGGGGAACATTCCCCTGGTGCAGGGATAATATCCTATATATATATAATATAATATATATATATATAATTTTTATTTTATTTTTTTGCTTTTAAATATCTCTATCTATGACCTTTCCACCTTTTATTCAGGATGCATGACAGCTCTCTGCATTATTTATATTCCTTTGGTGGAGATTTCATAAGTGAGCCGTATCCTAAAAGGATTGTGGCATCTGAAGCCCTTGCAAAAAATCATGTTCTTTCATTGGAATACACGGTTACTGGGGCTGAGGAATACGGGTCCTGTTTCTGTGGGGAGTATTGGCAAACACAAAGATTGTTATTATGGTATGCTCAGTTACAACTAGCAGGATGTCTGTCTGTCTGCTGTTAATTATTCACCCGCAGGTTCGGTGGGACCCTCTACTAATGAACCAGGAGAGATAGACTGAGTTCTGTGGTAATATTAGGTTTATTTTGGATATTAAAACAGAAAATCTACAAACTAGCACTAGAAAAATGAGAAGTTGTAACACTATGATTTACGTAGTAGCAATAACTTGCTGATTAGCAATCAGAGGTTGCAGGCTCGCTCTGCACAGGAAAAATACAGGAAAGAGCTGATTTTTCCTCGTCCAGTCCAGAAATATAGGGTTGTCTCCAACCTCCAACAGCTGGGAACTGAGCATGTCAGATTTCTGACATCATTGGATAAGAGCTCCCTCTCCAATTCCAAGAAACCATTATCTCAGTTCCCAGCAGCTGGAGCAGAGCCTACACGTGTTGGAGTCCACTTGAGGATATGGGCCTAGTTGAGACAAAAAAATCCCCATAATAAGATAAAGAGCAGATTACACAGCATTTGATAGCCGAAGCAGCATAGTTGGTCTGATTTGCTGATGTATTGAACTGGAGTACACGGCTAGGTCTAGCACTGCTGAGGTGCAGTTGTGGGTGTGCAGTTGATAGAGGCAGCCTCCACTATAGGGGTCCTTGAGTGGACCAGGTGGAGCCTGGGGTCAAAGTTTTCCTGGTGGTCTAGGGCCTTCCCCTCTCCCCCCCCCCTAACCCCGGCTGGGTATCCCAACACTAGCTGGGATAGTCCTGGGACTCTCTCTTAAGCCATGATGCACAGCACTGTAAGGGTGACATGGCACCCAAGTCAGCTTTAGGGTGCTAGATTAAGGAGGCCATCCACATTGGACATCTCAAATGCAAGCCATAACTGACCCTCATCCTTGGAGGTGGGGCCCTGCTAGGGACACCTTGCCATCAATCCAAGAAGGGATCTCTGGTGGCTGAGGCAAATAGAGGCATGGGAGTGATGTCATTGAAACCTGGCTTTTCATTGTGGTGGTTTTTTTTTGTCTTCACCAGTCTGTTGGTAGAGGAACACATCCTCTGGTAACAAATTCCAGAGTTTAATTACACTGAGTGAAAAAATATTTTTTCCAATTTTTAGTCTTAAAAATGCTACATTGCTTCATTACATGTTCCCTACTCTCTCTCTCTCTCTCTCTCTCTTTTTTGAAGGAGTAAACAACTGTTCTACATTTACTTGTTATACTCTATTCATTGTTTTATAGACCTCTATCATATCTCCCCTCAGCTGTCTCCTTTCCTCGTAGGGATATCCTTCCATCCACTTTCCCATTTTTGTCACTCTTCTCTATATGTTTCCTAATTCTTCTATCCTTTTTAAGATATGACTACTAGAATTGCACACAATATTCAAGGTGCAGTCGCACCATGGGATGATGATGATGATAAACATTCTAATAACCTTCAATTTTATTCTGTTCCTTTCTTTTATGATTCCTAGTGTTCTATTTCTTTCTTGGCTACTGCTGCACACTGAGCAGAGGTTTTCAGTGGATTATCCATGATGGGGTTTGGCAAACCTCAGGTGTGAGGTTGCCATGGTGACTAAAATCTTGACCTGTGGCTTGGAATACCTGCAGCATAACCTGCACTGGCTGCCCACAGGGATCCCATACCTCATGGGCAGAATTGCTTCCTAAGTCTGTGATAGTAGCTGGAATTGCCCCTGGCTGCTCGTGGGGATCCTGTCCCCCAGGGGGAAGAAGTGTTAACAATTGCATTGGGGACTGGCCTTGACTGTGTGTGGGGATTTGATCTCACACAGGCAGACGAGAAGGGGATAGCTATTATTGCAGCACAGATGCAAGCTGTCTGTCCACGGGAGATCAGATCCCCATGGGCAGAATAGGAGGGGAAGCTCCTGGGTTCCAAGCTGGTCGGGGCCTGTAAAATATTTTTTTGTTTTGTTTCAAAAAGAGAATGGTGGGAATCTGGGGCAAGGGGAGAGTCTGGAGAGGGGTATAGAGAGATATTAAGGGGTTGAATACATGGGGATAAAAGGGCACAATGCCTCTTTACCTAAAGATGAATTCCCCTCACCCCAAGAATAGACACACCATATGCAAGCACGCACAGGTACCCTAGCTCTGCAATACATAAGACACACCCTACACACAGACTGGCACACCACCATTGACCCACAAGCACATAGACACTTACTATCTGAAGCTATAGCTTATATGTAAAGATGACACATGGTGTAGGAATTCTGGTGTTGGTCTCACAAGATTTAAGAACATGAGACCAGCATGAGAGAACAATGGGGGGGGGGGAGGGGGCACGAGGGACTCTTAAAATTTTGGCCTGGCTGCTAAATCCGCACAAAACTTTTGTTAAGGCCTGATCCATGATGATGCCTGAATCATTGTCTTGGGTTGTGGTTCCTAATGTGGAATCTTGCATCGTGTAACCGTAGTTTGGTTCTTATCCAAGTGCATAACTCAGCACTTGTCCACATTAAATGTCATCTGCCCTTTGGATGCCCAGTCTCTTAATTTACTAAAGTCCTTTTGCAAATTTTAACAATCCTCTTGCATTTTAACAACTTTGAATAATTTTGTGTCATCTGCAAATTTGATTATCTCGTTCATTATTTCCGTTTCCAGGTCGTTTTATGAATGTTAAACAGGGCCCAGCACAGATCCCTGGGGTACTCCACTGTTCACCTTTCTCCATTGAGATAATTGGCCTTTTAGCCCTATTGCTTTCTATCTTTGAACCAGCTCCTGATCCACTATAGTACATTGCTTTCAAAGGCATTCTTCAAACTGAGATACACTATTATCAGCCGGCTCACATTTATCTACCTGTTTGTTCACACCTTCAAGACAAATATAAAATTTGTTGAAACAATACTTTCCTTGACTAAATTCATGTTAGCTTTCTGCCATTAAACCATGACTACATGTTCACTGATTTTGTTTATTATAATGGTTTTCTACCATTTTGCCAAGTACTGACGTCAGGCTCACTTTTCTGGATCATCCCTGGAACTTGGCCACTCTCCAATCTTTGGGTACTACAGATGATTTTAATGATAAATCACAGATTGATTGATACAGTTGTGGTCAACATTATTGGCACCCTTGCATTTTAGGTATGTGTATAATATCTTGAGAAAAGGAAATATTCCAATTATGTTGTCATAATATTTTAATAGTATGTTCTAAGTTGCATGGACATCTATCTATCTTTTTTTTTTTTTTTTTGTATAACTTTTGATGTAGTAGTTTCTGAGAAAAAAGATCTGGACAGGATGAATTGCAAGCTTCACTAATATTTGGAAGCACAACCCTTGGCTGTGCTGACGGTCTCCAAACGTTTCTTGTAGCCATCTTTAAGTTTTGTATATCTGTCTGCTGGCAGTCTCCCCACTCTTCAGTTGTGATTTGTTTTAGCTCTTTTCAAAGGTTCTTGAGATCAGGGCTCTTTGCTGGCAGTTTAAACACTACTTTTGTTCCTTTTTAACTGTTATTTTGTACTTTCGGATGTATGTTTTGGGTCGGTGTCCTGCTGGAGGACCCATGACTTTTGACCCAGACCTAACTTTCTGACATCTAGGTAGCATATTTCACTCCAAAATACTTTGGTCTCTGACTTCATAATTCCTTTCATATGTTCCAGGCCTCGAGTTCCTGAGGCCCCAAAACAGACCCACAACATTATAAGAACATAAGAACATAAAATATGCCATACTGGGTCAGACCGAGGTCCATCAACCCCAGTATCCTGTTTCCAACAGTGGCCAATCTAGGTCATACGTACCTAGCAGTATCTCCTAAAGACACAGGTTCCACAATGCTGTACTGGGTCAAGCATTGATTATCCTGGGTCCCTTTTTAATAATGGTTTATGGACCTTTCCTCCAGGAACTTGTCCAAACCTTTTTTAAACCCAGCTACACTAACAGCCTTTACTACATCCTCCAGTAACAAATTCCAGAATTTGATTACACGTTGAGTAAAAAAATATTTTCTTT
This sequence comes from Ichthyophis bannanicus, assembly GCA_033557465.1. Classification (NCBI taxonomy): domain Eukaryota; kingdom Metazoa; phylum Chordata; class Amphibia; order Gymnophiona; family Ichthyophiidae; genus Ichthyophis; species Ichthyophis bannanicus. The sequence goes on from CM066043.1 coordinate 87,849,236, forward strand.
TATTAGTCTTGAATAGTTTACCCTGTAGCTTCATTGCATGTCCCCTAGTCTTTCTATATTCTGATAACGTAAACAATCGATCTACGTTTACCCGTTCCACTCCGTTCATTAATTTATAGACTTCTATCATATCTCCCCTCAGCCGTCTCTTTTCCAGGTTAAAGAGTTTTAGCCTTTCTTCATAGGAGTATCCTTCCATCCCCTTTACCATTTTGGTGGCTCTTCTCTGAACCTTTTTTAATAACTCTATATCCTTTTTAAGATACGGCGACCAGAATTGCACTCAATATTCAAGGTGCGGTCTCACCATGGAACGATATAGAGGCATTATAATATCTCTTTTGTTTTATTTTCCATTCCTTTCCTTATGATACCTAGCATTCTATTTGCTCTCTTTGGCCGCCGCTGCACACTGGGCCAAGGGTTTTAACATGTTATCCACAATGACGCCTAAATCTTTTTCCTGGGTGGTGGTTCCTAATGTGGAACCTTGCAATGTGTAACCATAGTTTGGGTGGTTCTTCCCTAGGTGCATAACTTTGCACTTGTCCACATTAAATTTCATCTGCCATTTTGATGCCCAGTCTTCTAATTTATCAAGATCCTCTTGCAATTTTCCACAATCCTCTTGGGTTTTAACAACTTTAAATAGTTTTGTGTCATCTGCAAATTTGATAACCTCACTCGTTGTTCCACTTTCCAGGTCATTTATGAATATGTCAAAAAGCAGCGGACCCAGCACAGATCCCTGGGGTACACCACTATTCACCTTTCTCCATTGGGAAAATTGGCCATTTAGCCCAACCCTCTGCTTTCTTTCTTTTAACCAGTTCTTGATCCACAGTAGTACACTGCCTCCTATCCCATGACTCTTTAGTTTTGCCAAAAGTCTCTGAGGGACCTTGTCAAAGGCTTTCTGAAAGTCCAGATACACTATATCAACCGACTCACCTTTGTCCACCTGTTTATTCACACTTTCAAAAAAACACAACAGATTAATAAGACAAGATCTTCCTTGTCTAAAGCCATGTTGGCTGTCTCCCATTAGGCCATCAAACAAACCAATATAGGACTTCTTTAGAGTGAATTACTAGATAATCTATTTGTAACACACTTCACCCATATAATTTTAAACCATCCAATAAATTATTCCCATTCATTAATTTGTGGCTTCTATATGGTCTCAGATAAACGGCAAGTTTTTTTATACTTTTGCAAGCAACTTGCTGTAACACTTATTATTGGGTCAATAACTTACACCCAAACTAGTGCACGTTTAACATCAATGACCTTAGCCACTTTTTTCATTTAATAACGTAATATTGCTTAATTATCTTTTTTTGTTTTTTTTCTTTAGCGGGTTGACTCTTATCATACCCTTATATTTCCATAAAAACTGCGTTTGCCATTCTACTTAACTTATGTAGAATCGCATCGGCCCATGTCCCATTCTTTTCTTTGCAACCACAAATGATTATTACTAAACTATCATAACTAAACTATCATAACCCCCCCTTACTATTATTTAGTAATAATCATTTGTGGTTGCAAAGAAAAGAATGGGACATGGGCCGATGCGATTCTACATAAGTTAAGTAGAATGGCAAACGCAGTTTTTATGGAAATATAAGGGTATGATAAGAGTCAACCCGCTAAAGAAAAAAAAACAAAAAAAGATAATTAAGCAATATTACGTTATTAAATGAAAAAAGTGGCTAAGGTCATTGATGTTAAACGTGCACTAGTTTGGGTGTAAGTTATTGACCCAATAATAAGTGTTACAGCAAGTTGCTTGCAAAAGTATAAAAAAACTTGCCGTTTATCTGAGACCATATAGAAGCCACAAATTAATGAATGGGAATAATTTATTGGATGGTTTAAAATTATATGGGTGAAGTGTGTTACAAATAGTCATGGCCTAATGGGATAATCTATCTACAAGCTGAGTAATTTATTCTTTATGATGGTTTCCCGGTAGGTACTGACGTGAGGCTCACCGGTCTGTAGTTTCCCGGATCACCCCTGGAACCCTTTTTAAAAATTGGTGTTACATTGGTGATCCTCCAGTCTTCAGGTATTAGAGATGATTTTAATAATAGTTCACAGATTACTAATAGCAGGTCTGCAATCTCATATTTCAGTTCTTTCAACACCCTTGGATGTATACCATCCGGCCCAGGTGATTTGCTAATCTTCAGTTTATCAAATAGTTGTAATAAATCTTCCCGATGTATCGATATTTCCTTCAATTCTTCCGCACCTTTAAATACCACTTCAGTCATGGGTAACATCCCTACATCTTCTCAGTAAAGACCGAAGCAAAGAATTCATTCAGTCTCTCCGCTATCGCCTTGCCGCCTCTCAGTGCCCCTTTAACTCCTCTATCATCTAATGGACCAACTGACTCTCTCACAGGTTTTTTGCTATGAATGTACTTGAAAAAAATCTTTATTTCGCGTTTTTGCTTCCGCAGCAAGCTTCTTCTCAAATTCTCCCTTTGCCTGCTTTATCAGTCCCTTGCATTTGACTTGCCAGTGCTTGTGGTGTTTCCAGGTTTCGTCGTTTGGCTCTTTTTTTTTCCATTTCCTGAAAGATGCTTTTTTGGCAGCAGCCTCTCTGACCTCACCTTTTAAACCATGCTGGCAGTTTTTTGGACTTCCTTCCACTTTTCTTGAAGCGTGGAATACAGCTGGTCTGGGCTGCCAAGATAGTATTTTTCATCAACACCCAAGCTTGATGTAAGTCTTTTTAACCTTAGCAACTGCTCCTTTTAGTTTTTTTCTTAACTATTTTCCTCATTTTATCATAGTCTCCCTTTCGAAAGTTAAAAGGTAGTACTGTGGCTTTCTGTACTATCCCTCCTCCACTGATTAAATCAAAGGCGATCATGCTATGATCACTATTGCCAAGTGGCCCCAACACCCTTATCTCTTGCACTAGATCTGGTATTCCACTAAGGACTAGGTCTAATATGGCTTCCCCCTCTGGTCTGTGCCTTATTAAAAGAGGGCTGCTACACAGTACCCTATCCTGTGCTGCTGAGGTAAGCTATATTCTTATTTGATTTAAATTATAGCTCTTTGCTTCTGCTAGGCTCTAACTTATTATGACATTTAAACTACAAACGCTCTGCTGGGTTCTAAATTTAACCGGAAAGCTCTCTTCTGTGTGTTAAATGTAAACTTAAACTGCTGCTACTAGGCCCTGACTGATTTAACAAAAAATAGTGGGTTCACAGATCAATTAGCTTTAATAAAAAGAATTCCTTTCAGAAAATTCCCAGAAGTATATACTCACAATTGCAGATCTCTCTCCAGAAGTAACAGTCCCCTTTTCTAGTCTTTCAACATTACGGAACCTCCATCAAATTTTAACTGTAGGAAGAGTTTCTTTTCCTTATTTTTATTTAGACAGTTTTGTATACCACCTTATCCTTCAATCAAAGTGGTCACAACACAGTTGGAGATACATTTAACACGAGGGGATGAGAGACACCTACACTAATACTTACAGAGAACATGGGCAATGGAGGGTTAAGTGGCTTGTCGAAGACCACAAGGAGCATTTGTGAGACTAGAAACCCAAGTCCTTCTGGCCCAAGGTTGCTGTTCTCTAGTGGGATTTGAACCCCTGACCTTCCGGCCTGAGGTAACTTGCCCCAACCACTAGGCCACTCCTCCCATAAGCTTATAAGCTTCATTTCCTTACCTGTAAATGTATCTCTGGTCTGCATTGCCAAAGAGCTCGAGTTTTTTGCTTTCGTTTTTCTACAGAACATTTTCCTAGAAGGATTGTGATTCTCAAGGTGGGTTTGGGCAAAGAATCGGGCATGCCTTTTTAGGTTTTTGAGCAGTGGGGTCCTCCTTGGCCTTTGTCCATGAAGTCCTTCTTTGTTTAGTGCGTGGCATATGGTGTGGGTTGAAATCATCACTCTAGATTTGTTCCAAGTCAGCCTTAAGCTCTTTGGATGTTGTACTGTGTGGAGTGTGTGGGTTTTGTTTTTTGGTTTTTACAACAGTTTGCACTAACCTTCAAAGACAGCTTGGCTTAATTTTGCTCTTCACACCACATCCTGGGATGTTCTTAATGGTTCCATGAGCAGAACACTTCTTAACCTTGCGAACTGCAGACACAGGAATCCCAAGATCTTTAGAGATTTGAAATTTGTGGTGATTTCTGACTATCTCAGGCAGCTCTCTTCACCATTGTCAAAACGGAGCAGGGAGTGAATGTGGCCATTTTAAATATTAGAACCATCGTTCATTGGTTGATGTGAGTACTGATAGTTGATCACAAGTGCATCTAATTTTACTGCAGATTAAATGTGGTTCTTGTGTTCAAACTGACTTGAATTGTTTATAAGGGTGCCTAATCATGTACTGTTAATATCCCACTTTTTATACCATTTCTTACTATTTCCTTTTTAAAATTTTGTCTTGTATTTGATTTTTTTTTTTGTGTCAAGTGTGTGCATATATAGTCTAAAGCCATTTCACCAGCCACTTTTTTGCAGAGATACTGGACATTGAGGGGTTGAAGTGCAAGAGTGCCAATAATGTTGGCCACAACTGTAGTAGTTCTGTTAGTGCCATTGAGTCTGTGTAGACTCATAGCGACCCTATGGATTGCTGTCCTAAACTGTGTTCGATCTTCAGTCAAGCAGCTCATTGTTGATAGTGGCATCGATAGCTGCTGTTATTGTATCGATCCATCTCATTGCTGGCCTTCCTCTTCTGCACTGACCTTGAACCTTTGAGGCTCTTCAACTTGTAAAAGAGATGGCTGAGAGGGGTTATGATAAAGAGGTCTGTAAAATTAATGAATGAAGTGGAATGGGTAAACGTAGATCGGTTATTTACACCATCAAAAAGTAGAAAGATTAGAGGGGACACAATGAAGCTACAATGCAACCCATTTAAGACAAATAAGAGAAAATATTGTTTTACCCAATTCATAATCAAATACTGGAATTTGTTACCAGAGGATTTGTAGCAAAACCTGCTAGTGTAGTTGGGTTTAAAAAAGGTTTGGACAAGTTGCTGGAGGACCCGGGACATCCACTGCTTGCCTGGGACAAGCATTGTGGAACCTGTGTGCCTTTTTGGGAATCTGCCAGGTACTTGTGATCTGGATTGGCCAGGGTTAGAAACGGGATACTGGGCTTGATGAGCCTTGGTCTGACCCAGTAAGGCATTTCTTATTTCTTGCCAAGCATGATGTCTTTCTCTAATGATCACTTTCTTCGCCTGTGTCCAAAGTAGATGACAGTCAAAGTCTTGTCGTCTGAGCTTCTAAAGAAAGCTTTGGTTTGATCTTCTCTAGTACTGACTAGTTTGTACATCGGGCAGTCTATGGTATAGACAGTATTCTTCACCAGCACCATAATTCAAAGGCATCCATTTTTCTTACTGTGTATCTATCTTTTTTTCACTGTCTAACTTTTGCATCCATAAAATGTTGAAAATGCCATGGCTTGGACAAGTCAATTATTTGTATGGAGAGAGACATCTCTGCTCTTGAGAATCTTGTCTAGGTCCTTCATAGCCATTCTGCCAAGAGCAATGCATTGTTAGATTTCTTGACTGCTTGCCATTTCTTTATTGATTATTGATCCAAGCAGGTTAAAGTTGTCCATTTGTTTTTTTTCAGCACCCTGGGATGTATGCTATCTTGGTCCAGGTGATTTGCTGCTCTTTAGTTTATCAATTAGCTGTATTACTTCTTCTCGATTTTTATCAAGATTTCTTTCAGTTCCTCTGATACATCACCTTTAAATATCATTTCTGGCATGAGTAAGTTTCCTACACTTTCTTCAGTAAAGACTGAAACAAAAAATTCACTAAAGTCCCTCTGCTATGGCCTTGTCCTGCTCTCTGTGCACTTTTCTCTCCATCTAATGGTTCAACTGACTTTCTCACAGGTGTTTTTGCTACTAATATATTTTAAAAAGTTTGCCATGGAAGCAAAAGTGCATCATAACAATCTTTTCAATTTTTCTCTTTGCCTGCCTTATCGATGAACCCCAGGTTGCAAGCCAAGGAGACTGTTGCTTTCTTTATCCACAGAAATAGAGAGAGAGAGTTAGGGGGAGGTGGTTTAAATTCAGTCATAATGGCGCATAGTAGGTTATGGTGGACTAACTAGGCAGGTTAAGAGCAGACAGTACTTGCATTCTCCATCGCTTCTTCCTTTTTAGCCTCTTTCCTTCCGCCCACCCCCCCCCACTGCTGCAAGCAGTTATCATGCCATTAGTACGTGGTAAGCTTTGTGGCCATGTGGTGATTTTGTGGTTTAGTAAATGTTTCCCAAATGTCTGTATAATATAGAGAACAGTGAGGAGAACTTTGAAATGGACAAATTTAAATCCTAGTGATAGCAATAATATGATAAAGTATTGATGTACTTAGAGCAGCATAGCATCATATCTGTTTATATGAATATTATTCTAACCATGTTGACATAACAGTGAAAATGAACAGTGGAGGGGACAATTGCAGTTAGGATGTAATAGATGGCTAAGACGAAGGCATTGGCATAAATAAAGGGGTGGCTATCATAGGCTATGTGGACATGGTATATGGAACTGGATATGGTGTGTGCAGTAGGGTAGTCCGGATGTCATGTGGGTTGTTGGATGCCACAACCATTAAAGGCTTGAGAGAAGAACCAGGGCTTTGCCTGTTTTAGTGAAGTAGAGGCAGTCTTGATTTCGGTGTAGTCACACTAGGAGTGAATCCCAGAGGTTGGGAGCTACATATATTCTGGCTCATTTCTTCTGAGAGCTTTTGAAAAAATAGGAGCAGTAGCTCATTTTACTGTTTTTGCTTGTTATCCCAGAAATGACTACCTCATCTCCCCTATCTCCCTTTGCTATTTTAGGATGCATTTCCGCATCTAGTGATTTTTAGTAGAACACAAGTGCATCTTTTTTTGTGACACATATTGTGAATTTTTGGATGTTTGGCACTAAATGCTTTAAAAAAGGCAGTATGCTTTGCTTTTTTTTTTTTTTTAAATGAAAAGTTCAAGCTGGCCCTCTCTTGTGCTGTAACGCCGTGATTTTTAAAAGGCCCTCACTGCCTGAATCAAGGCGCCCCCCCACGTCAAAATATTTGATTCTAGTCCCCTCTGCATTGAAGCCCTACCCCTTTGGGACCATGAGGCATAGGGGCCAGGCAGTGCCATATTAGCAGGAGCAGCACCTGCTGAGGCAGGAGTCGACTGGGGCTTGCCCCGCCCCGCCCCATACATCCCCAGGACTTCTCCTATGGGGAGGGGAGGGAGGCTGACTGCCTATTTTTGTGTTCTAAGGGTGGGGCCCTAAAAGAGGATTGGCCTTCGGGGGGGGGGGGGGGAAAGACAGCTATGGGTGGCTGCTGAAGGGTCTCTGATTCTGGCTATGAGGGCTTTTTAAATCGTGCTGCCACTGCATGTCTGACCTAATTTTTATTCTGATTTTTCATATGTTGCCTCGGCAGAGAAGGTGCAAAGTTTTTGTGGCATTACACAAGTTCTTGCAGAATTTTCCTATTGATGCAAATAAGTCAAGTGTGCCTTCCATAGCTAAATATTTTAAAAATCGATACTAAACTGTGAACATTATCATAATTTAATACATGAAAGCCTTGATCACGTTTTAGCTTGATTTTTTTTTCAAAATTTTTTTTAAACTGTGTTTATGCATTTGATTTTATTATGTTAATTTTATTGATCAAGAACTGTAACGTGTTGAATACTGGTACACCAGTAGAAAGGTATGAAGCTACAAATTACCTTTATCAGCTAAAGAGTCTCTCGAGCTGGAAAAAGCAGGACGATGTTACTTAGCATAATTCTCTGGATGCTGCCACATAGAATAAAAAATTATCTGAGGCAGCAATCTTTTGGGGGGGGGGGGTGGTGTTAAGTGCCATTGAGTCAGTCGACTTATGGCGACCCTCTGGATAGCTATCCTAAATTGTGTTCGGTCTTCAGTCAGGCGGCTCATTGTTGACAGACTAGTACCCGTAGCTGCTGTTGTTGTATCGATCCATTTCTGCTGGCCTTCCTCTTTTGACCTTCTATCTTGCCAAGCATAATGTCTTTCTCTAATGATCTCTCTCTTTGCATGATGTGTCCAAAGTATGAAAGTCGAAGTCTTGTCATCTGAGCTTCTAAAGAAAGCTTAGGTTTGATCTCCTCTAGTACCGACTGGTTTGTTCTTCGGGCAGTCCATGGTATACACAATATTCGCCGCCAGCACCATAATTCAAAGGCATCAGTTTTCTTCCTTTCTGTCTTTTTCACTGTCCAGCTTTCACATCCATATGATGTTGTTGAAAATACCATGGCTTTTGAACAAGTCGAATCTTTGTATGGAGAGAGACATCTCTGCTCTTGAGAATCTTATCTAGGTCTTTCATAGCCATTCTGCCAAGTCTACATCCCTTACATATGTGTGTATATGGCGCATCTTTGAGGACGGGTGCTCAGAGGCATGCTCGTGCGACAAGTTACTGATATTTTTGCTCCTTTGAGTCGTCTTTGTCAATAGTTCACTGGGGGCTGATGGGAGAGACCAGCAGGCTATACCCAGTGATGTCAAGAGTTTGACATGCCCAGTCTCCAAGCTGCAGGAGGAGGTTCACTACCCAGAGGTTGAGGACTAAACTGGAGTCATTCAAGGAACCACAGTTTACCAGGTAAGTGTAATTCCTATTTCTGGTATACCCATGCTTCTTAATGTGGCCCAGAGTTTCTCATGGTTTACGCAGTCAAAAGCTTTGCTATAGTCGATAAAGCACAAATAGATATCCTTTTGGTATTCTTTAGTCATTTCAAGGATCCATCTTACATCCGCAGTGATGTCTCTCGTACCTCGCCCTTTCCTGAACCCTTCTTGCACTTCAGGTAGTTCTTGTTCCAGGTATGGTTGTAGTGTCTTTTGAATAATCTTGAGTAGAATCTTGCTGGCATGTGGGATCAGAGCAATTGTGCGATAATTTCCACAGTCAGTTGGATCACTTTTCTTTAGTATTGGTATAAACACGGATTTTTTCCAGTCAGTTGGCCATGATGTTGTCTTCCATATTTCTTGACAGAGCCTTGTAAGTATGGAGATTGCTGTAATACTTCTATGAGAATGCTATCAATGCCTGGTGCTTTGTTCTTTGATAAGGCTTTGAATGCTGCTTCAACTTCTTCTTTCATCACCAATGGTTCGTGATCATAAGGTACAGGTTGAAACGGCTGTTGGTCCACTTGATCTTTATCATATAAAAACTCTGTATATTCCTTCCATCTTTTCTTGATCTTCTCAGCAACATTCAACATAGAACCTTGAGCATCTTGTAACATTCCAATTCGAGGCTGGAACTTTTTCTTTAACTCTCGTAGCTTTAGGAAAGCCGATCTTGTTCTTCCTCTAATAGTTTCTGCTTCTATTTCCTTGCATGCATCATTGTAGTACTTTTCCTTGTCCTGTCTTCCTGCACGTTGGAAATCTCCGAGTTCTGCGATTCTGTCTTTCTCCTCTAGCTTTAGCTTTTCTGCGTTTCTGGGCAATTTTCAGAGTTTCTTCCGTCATCCATTTTGGCAGTGTTTTTTTTCTTTTTCACCTTTTGTAGAGACTTCTCGCTTTCTTCCAACACAACCTTCTTGATGTCATTCTATAACTCTTCTGGAGCTCTGTCATTTGTATCTAAAGCAGAAAATCGATTTTGCAGGCAGTCTTTAAATTCCAGTGGTATATTCTCAATGTCATATTTTGCTGCATTCATGAGTGGTTTGCTCTTTTTCATTTTTAGCTTGAGTTTGCATACTAGTAGTTGATGATCTGTACCACAGTCAGCTCCAGGTTTTGTCTTTGTTGATGTTATAGAGCTTTTCCATCATTGACTTCCACAGATGTAGTCAATTTAGATTTTTATACAATCCATTGGGTGATGTCCATGTATACATTCGCTGCTTGTGTTGCTGGAAGAAGGTGTTTGAGATGAATAGATAGAATTCTGCAAGACCAACGATCAGTCTTTCTCTGGCTTCATTTCTGTTGCCAAGTCCATATTTTCCAACTACTTTGTCTTCTTCTTTGTTGCCAACCTTTGCGTTCAAGTCACCCATGACTATCAGGATATCCTGTTTGCATGTTCTGTCAATTTCAGCTTGTACTTGTTCAAAGAACTCTTCAATTTCATTCTCTTCTGAAGCTGTTGTTGGGGCATATACTTGAATTATAGTTGTGTTGATAGGCATTCCTCGTAGACGAATAGAGATTAAGCATTCGCTGACTGCATTGTATTTCATTACAGTAATTGCAAGTTTCTTCTTAACTATAAATGCAGTACCATTTCTTCTCTTTTTTATTTCCAGCATAGTATACATTGTGATCATCTGATGTAAAGTGCCCGATGCCAGTCCATTTCAGTTCGCTGACACCCAACAGATCAAGTTGTACACGTTCCATTTCATTCTTGACTACCTCCAACTTCCCTTGGTTTATGCTTCGTACGTTCCATGTTCCAATGTGTAAGACATCTTTACTGCTTCTGACTCTCATTTCATGCGCGGCTACATCAGCAGTCGGACGTCCCGAGGGCTTTGATGAAAACACATCATAAATGCTGGCTTTACTCTGAAAAGTCTTCAGCTCTTCCCCAGTAGCTAGTTGAGTGCCTTCCGACCTGGGGGTCTCATCTTCCAGCACTACAGCACAATTTGATTTGTTGTAACTATCCATTGGGTTTTCATGGCAAGATACAGAAGTAGATTGCTGGGCCTTTCTTCCGCGCAGTTTAAATTTGGTGGTGGTGCTGTTGTCACAGAAATATGATCCTCTGCCGTCAACACTATCCCATTCTGCTGCTGCCCAGATGGGTGGTTTGTCTTGGTCTGGCACCTCAGCTGAGACCTGTCCATCTTGGGAGACCCTGCTAGTAGTTTAGTTTAGCTCTCAGCATCACTGATGCACACACGCCCTCACAGCACGACAAGCTGCAAACCAAGTGAGGGGGTAAAACTGCTAAATTCTTTTAGACAGAAAGATGTGGTTGAAATGATATCAAGAATCGGGATTCAGATCCTGGTAGGCATCTGTGTAAGTACCTTGTTAACCATTTTTAAATTGATAGGTTTTCCCTAAGACCTAATTTAAAACCACCGAAAACATTTTATGGATATTTGAATTCCAGTGGAGTGGAGGAATAGCCTTGTGGTTAGAGCACTGGCTTGGTAACAAGAGACCAGGGTTTTCTTCCCACTAGCACTCCTTATGGTCTTGGGCAAGTCACTTATTTATTTTATTTATTTAACAATCATTTTTATCCCGCATCTTCCAGAGTTCAGTTGCGGTTCACAATAAAACAAAATCCACAAAGCCTGAGCTTGGTTTTACATCGAACATTATGTAACAATAAACAATATATTGGTTAACAGCATAGGCTAATACATAACAGCATAAAACTTGCTTTGAAACTATGTACAATAAACTATATACAGATACAAGTAGTGGTACTTTAGGGTTTAATCATAGTGTTTTAGTTCAGTGGTTTTTCTGTTAAATTGTAGGATTTAGTATTACTCAGTCAGGTGATTTTAGCCGTTATCTGAGTAAATCGAAGGATTATCTATGTTGCCGTAGTGCATGGAGAATAGATAGGTTTTTAGTTTTTTACGGAGTTACATAATTTCGTTTATAGATCGTAGGTCCTCTGGAAGGGAATTCCAGGTGGATGGGGCTGCATGAGAGAAAGCTCTGTTAGTTAATTTATTTGCTTTTATGAAATCATGAGGAGAGTTTAGTTTATTTGAGTGTCCTTTTCTGTGTGTAGTTTTTTGAGGTTCCATACTGATTAGGTTGTTTAGTGGGATTGGGGCCATGTGATTTAATGCTTTAGAAGTAGTTATTGTAGTTTTATATATTATCCTGCTTTGAATTGGCAACCAATGAAGAGAAGCTAGTATTGGTGTTATGTGCTGGAATGAGTGTGCTTGCATTATAATTCTAGCTGCTGCATTTTGTGCTAGTTGGATTCTTTTGATATTTTGTTTTGTTATTCCTAGAAGAATTAGGTTAGCAAAATCAATGTCACTTAACCCTCCATTGCCTCAGAAGAAAGGCCAGGCAATCTAAGAACATAACATAAGAACATAGGATATGCCATACTGGGTCAGACCAAGGTCCATCAAGCCCAGTATTCTGTTTCCAACAGTGGCCAATCTAGGTCATACGTACCTAGCAGTTTCCCCAAGAGACACAGGTTCCACAATGCTTGTATTGGTTCAAGCATTGATATCCTGGGTCCCTTCTTAATAATGGTTTATGGACCTTTCCTCCAGGAACTTGTCCATACCTTTTTTAAACCCAGCTACACTAACAGCCTTTACTACATCCTCCGGTAACAAATTCCAGAGTTTGATTACACATTGAGTGAAAAAATATTTTCTTTTATTAGTCTTAAATAGTTTACCCTGTAGCTTCATTGCACGTCCCCTAGTCTTTCTATATTCTGATAAGGTAAACAATCGATCTACGTTTACCCGTTCCACTCCGTTCATTAATTTATAGACTTCTATCATATCACCCCTGAGCCGTCTCTTTTCCAGGTTAAAGAGCCCTAACCTTTTTAGCCTTTCTTCATAGGAATATCCTTCCATCCCCTTTACCATTTTGGTGGCTCTTCTCTGAACCTTTTCTAAAATCGCTATATCCTTTTTAAGATACGGCGACCAGAATTGCACACAATATTCAAGGTGCGGTCTCACCATGGAACGATATAGAGGCATTATAATATCTTTTGTTTTATTTTCCATTCCTTTCCTTATGATACCTAGCATTCTATTTGCTCTCTTGGCTGCCGCTGCATACTGGGCTGAGGGTTTTAACATGTTATCCACAATAACGCCTAAATCTTTTTCTTGGGTGGTGGTTTCTAATGTGGAACCTTGCATCGTGTAACCATAGTTTGGGTTGTTCTTCCCTAGGTGCATAACCTTGCACTTGTCCACATTAAATTTCATCTGACATTTTGATGCCCAGTCTTCCAATTTATCAAGATCCTCTTGCAATTTTCTACAATCCTCTTGGGTTTTAACAACTTTAGTTTTGTGTCATCTGCAAATTTGATAACCTCACTCGTTATTCCACTTTCCAGGTCATTTATGAATATGTCAAAAAGCAGCGGACCCAGCACAGATCCCTGGGGTACACCACTATTCACCTTTCTCCATTGGGAAAATTGGCCATTTAGTCCTACCCTCTGCTTTCTATCTTTTAATTAGTTCCTGATCCGCAATAGTACACTGCCTCCTATCCCATGACTCTTTAGTTTTGCCAAAAGTCTCTGAGGGACCTTGTCAAAGGCTTTCTGAAGGTCCAGATACACAATATCAACCGACTCACCTTTGTCCACCTGATTATGCACTCCTTCAAAAAAACATAACAGATTAGTAAGACAAGATCTTCCTTGTCTAAAGCCATGTTGGCTGTCTCCCATTAGGTCATGACTATCTACATGCTGAGTAATTTTATTCTTTATGATGGTTTCTACCATATATCCTGGTACTGATGTCAGGCTCACCGGTCTGTAGTTTTCCGGATCACCCCTGGAACCCTTTTTAAAAATTGGTGTTACATTGGCGATCCTCCAATCTTCAGGTATTAGAGATGATTTTAATGATAGTTCACAGATTACTAATAGCAGGTCTGCAATCTCATATTTCAGTTCTTTCAACACCCTTGGATGTATACCATCCGGCCCAGGTGATTTGCTACTCTTCAGTTTATCTAATAGTTGTAATACATCTTCCCGATGTATCGATATTTCCTTCAATTCTTCCGCACCTTTAAATACCACTTCAGTCATGGGTATCATCCCTACATCTTCCTCAGTAAAGACTGAAGCAAAGAATTCATTCAATCTCTCCGCTATCGCCTTGTCGCCTCTTAGTGCTCCTTTAACCCCTTTATCATCTAATATACCAACTGACTCTCAAAGATCATGCTATGATCACTATTGCCAAGTGGCCCCAACAACCTTATCTCTTGCACTAGATCTGGTGTTCCACTAAGGACTAGGTCTAATATGGCTTCCCCTCTGGTTGGTTCATGAACCAGCTGCTCCAAGAAGCAGTCATTTATTTCATCTAGGAACTTTATCTCCTTAGCATGTGCTGACGTGACACTGACCCAATCGATACCGGGGTAGTTGAAATCACCCATTATTATTACTGCACTGTAACATTTGTTAGCTTCCTTGATTTCTTTGAGCATTTCATCATCCATTTGGTCATTCTGGCAAGGCGCTCGATAGTACACCCCCACTGCCATTGCCTTCCCCCTTTTACATGGAATTTCAATCCATATAGATTCTACAGCAGATTTTGTTTCCTGCAAAACTTTAATCCTTACTGACTCAATGCCCTCTCTAACATAGAGAGCAACCCCTCCACCTATTTGATCAGCTCTATCATTACAATATAGTTTGTACCCAGGTATCAGTGTCCCACTGGTTGTCCTCCTTCCACCATGTCTCTGATATTCCAATCATATCTAACCTTTCATTTAGTGCTATATATTCTAACTCTCCCATCTTATTTTTTAGACTTCTAGCATTTTGCATACAAGCATTTTAGAGAATGTATTTTATTCATATTAATTTGGCTTTTGTTAGACATGGGTAATTTGGAATCTTTAAGCTCAGTCTGTTCCATACTTGAGGGCATTTGGGCTACTTTACTCTTTTTTGGAACCTCTCCGCTTTTGGTAGTATCCTTCAAAGGTACATTCTTCCGAACCATCCGCTCTTGGGCGACTGTCGGCTTTCCCTTAATATCTAGTTTAAAAGCTGCTCTATCTCCTTTTTAAAGGTTAATGCCAGCAGCCTGGTTCCATCCCGGTTAAGGTGAAGCCCATCCCTTCGGAAGAGCCCCTCCTTTCCCCAGAATGTTCCCCAGTTCCTAACAAATCCAAAACCCTCATCTCTGCACCATTGTCTCATCCACGCATTGAGACTCCGGAGCTCTGCCTGCCTTTTGGGTCCTGTGCGTGGAACAGGAAGCATTTCGGAGAACGCTACCCTGGAAGTTCTGGATTTCAACTTCCTACCTAAAAGCCTAAATTTTGCCTCCAGAACCTCCCTACCACATTTTCCTATGTCATTGGTACCGACATGTACCAAGATAGCAGATTCCTCCCCAGCACTATTTAAGACCTTATCTAGGTGGCGCGTGAGGTCCGCTACCTTCGCACCAGGCAGGCATGTTACCAGGCGATCCTCACGTCCACCAGCCACCCAGCTATCTACATGCCTAATGATCGAATTACCAACTATAACGGCTGTCCTAACCCTTCTCTCATGGGCACATGGCCCTGGAGAAACGTCCTCGGTGCGAGAGGGTTTTACATCACCTGGAGGACAGGTCCTATCTACAGGATCACTTCCTGCCACACCAGGGTGATGGTCTCCTTTCACATGACCTCTACCCTCCATGGCAATAGAGAGGCTGCCAGACTGGAGGTGGGACTTCAGTACTATGTCCCTGTAGGTCTCGTCTATGTACCTCTCTGTCTGTCTTATGCTTTCCAAGTCTGCTACTTTAGCCTCTAGAGAATGGACTAGTTCCCTGAGAGCAAAGAGCTCCTTGCACCAACTGGGAGAAAATCATACATGTGACACGCAATGCAAAAGCCTGGAAAGCCCCCATCCCGCTGCTGGACTGCTGTCTGCATCTTAGTTTTAAGTTTGTGTTTAGATCTAAGTTCTTTACTTACTAAGGGTTGCTATGGATATTTATACTAATAAAACTGTACCTAATACGTGTAATATACCTTGTTCACCTGAAGCTTAACTAATCTCAGGTCCTTAGTATATGACTGATTTGGGTAATGAGCTTCACCTGAGAGCACCTCCTGTCTTTTAAGATGTGTAAGTACCTATAAAGCTACGATTATCCCAGGGGTGGGTGGGTGGGTGTGGGGAGGGAAATAACACTTATTAAAAGAGGGCTGCTATACAGTACCCTGTCTTGTGCTGCTGAGGTAAGCTATATTCTGATTTGATTTAAATTATAGCTCTTAGCTGCTGCCAGGCTCTAACTTCTTATGAAATTTAAACTACAAGCTCTCTGCTGGGTTCTAAATTTAACCAGAAAGCTCTCTTCTGTGTTTTAAATTTAAGCTAAAAGTACTTTGCTGATGCTGGGCCCTGAGTGACTATTTAAATTTAGACTACAAGCTCTCTGCTGGGTTCCAAATGTAACCAGAAAGTTCTCCTCTGTGTTTTATATTTAAACTTAAACTGCTGCTAGTAGGCCCTGACTGATTTAACAAAAAATAGTGGGTTCACAGATTAATTAGCTTTAATACAAAGAATTCCTTTTAGAAAAATTACCAGAAGTATATACTCACAGTTGCAGATCTCTCTCCAGAAGTAACAGTCCCTTCTAGTCCTTCAAGATCTACTTCTCTCACATTGCCGAGGAAAGTCTAGGGGCTGCTAGGTCGCCAGGAGTCAGCACTGACTTGAAGGCACACATTACTATAGTCTGATAAACATATGTTGGGTTATGTTTTTGGAAGAATGCTCATTTTAACCAGGCAAAAAAGAATCATTTCTGAAAATATTAATAGAAGATATATTTCTCCATTTTAACCTTCCAAAATAATAAAAAGTAAAGAAGAGTAACTTGGGCATTATTTTTATTTAACTCCACTATGGTATTAAATATTATACTGGCATTGCTGAATCCCAGGTTTGAAATGTGCTCTGGATAAGGATGCATGGAAATTAAGGTTAACAAGCCAAAAAACACAAACTATGTAAAATCACCTTCATTTTTTTTTTCTAATTGGACTAACTTAATAGCCTTTGGGAGCTAACACTCTTCCTCAGATCGGAACAAAATGAGCAAAAAGATATAAAGAAGTGCACGAATCATTAATATCCATTTCCCTTTCAAGCATATTGTAATTTTATTTCATCACAGATGATATAATATTCGGAGATACAAAGGGCATGCAATGCCATGCTTTAAACCTGCAGTTCCTTATCGTTCCTCCAGTTCAGTCCTCCACCTCTGGGTAGTGTTGGTCCTCCTGCAGCATGGAGACTGGACCATTCAAAGTTGTGACATCACTGGATATCCTTCGCTGACTCACCCATCAGCCCCCAGTGTGTCCAGTCTCCATGCAGCAGGAGGACTTAGTGAGCCTAGGTACTGGGCTCACTGGAGAAACAGATAAGGAGTTGTTAGGCAGATTCGGATGGGAGTTTTGACACTTGTTTTAATTAGTGCCTGTTTCCTTTGTTTGGGTTGAAAAAAAAAAAAAGAAAGCAAATTGAATAAATAAATATCTAAATTCGTGGGGGGGGGACTCGGAGCTTGAACCGGTTGTCTCCCTTCCTTTTAGCTCTGCTGTGCTGGGGTTCTGGCTGGAGCTTTCTTCCCTCACATTGGAAGCGCTACTGACTCTGACAGCCTGCCTTCTCTGCTGCTGTGGGCCAGCGCGCTAGAGGGTTGTCGGATGCAGCCCGGTCAGTCAGAGCCCTCTCAGCGATTGCTGCTCGGTAAGGCCGTCAAGCAGCATCGTGGATCGCAGGGCACTCTGGCACGCGTGCGGACAAGCGGAAAGAGGCAGGAGTTGAGTGTGCCGTGTGAGCAGAGCTGCGTGTGGCCGGGGCCGCAGTAGCGCCTTCCTTCGGGCCGCACTTTGGAAGAGCGGCGGGGTTTTTTCCTGCGCATTTACCTGACGTGGGCAGGCCGCGGCTCCGAGGTTGAGCGGCGGGCCTGTCTCGGGTTAGGGCACAGCCAGTTTAGTTTTTTGTTTTCCGGTTACAGTTTCTTTAGTTTTTAGTGCTGGCTTCTGGCACAGGGGTCCTTGACTGTGTGCGGATCGGGCAGCAAGGAGTTTAAAAAAAAAAAAAAGAATAAGGAAGGAAAGAAACATAAAATGTTTGGCTGCAGTTAGACCCCTTGGAGTCTTAATCCAGGGACGGGGCTGTCAGCTGTTATTCTCTGTTGCTCTGGGGAGCTAATGCCTTCTAGACCATGGTATATAATTTGTGGCTCTCGCAGGGGTGCTGTTTTGGACGCTGGCTTCTGCAAAGGCTGCGTGGTGGTTTCTGCTACAATGGAGCAAGAAATGCAGAGTAAACCACCCGAGAAGCAGCTGGGTCTGGTGCCCCTCAGTGATGGGGAGCCATTGCTGGAGCTCCCTGCTGGGTCCTCTGCCCCCCCCCCCTCGGGCGCGGTTCCGGGGCCCCTTCTGGCAGGAGCCGAGGTGGCCCTTGTGGTGTTCACTCCAGGTTTTGTAATGGATATGCATCAGGCTTATTGCATGCGGCAGCAGGACATGCTGTCGTAACCACCGCCACTGCCGGGGTGGTGCAGCCCTCGGGCTTGGAAAAGCAGAGTAGTGGTCTTGGGAGAACGATTAAGAGGGCACGTCTCTCGATCAGCTCCTGGATATGGATTGGCCTGAGTTGGACGATGCCGACTATGACCCTGACCCGGGTGTGGACGAACTGGAAGAAGGAGAGATTCAGGAACCTGAGCATCAGGCCAGGATCGTCAGAGTATTCCATAAGGAGGAGCTGATGGCACTTTTTACGGAGTCCCTGCAGGTGCTTAATCTCTCTTCGGTCCAGCTGGAGGACAAAGACATCCTGGAGGATCTGCTCATTCAGGCGGTGAGGCAGACCCAGGTGGTGTTTCCAGTTCACAGGGTGGTGGACCGGATGATACAGGATGAATGGAATGTGCTGGAGGCAAATCTGTGGGGGGGGGGGGGTAGAGCCATGACTAGGCTTTACCCCTTGGCTGAGAAGCAGAAGGACCGTTTTTTTTTATCCCTGCGAGTGGATGCAGCGGTGTTGGCGGTTACTAAGAAGACCACTATCCCAGTCGAGGGTAGCACAGCCCTAAAGGACGCGCAGGATAAAAAGGTAGATGGCTTATTAAAGCAAGCCTTCGAGGTTAATGCCCTGTCATTGCAGGCGGCCATTTGCGGGATGTGGGTGGCCAGAGCGTGCCTCCGCTGGTCCCAATGCTTGCAACAACCTTCCCAAGTCACCCAGGAGGGGTCGTTAGATGCGACTCTGTTGGAGTCTGGGTCGGCATACCTGGCGGACGTCAACTATGACTTGATTAGGGTGTTAGCAAATAGCATGGCGTCTCTGGTTGCCGCTCGTTGCTATCTTTGATTGCATCATTGGGCAGCGGATGTATCTTCCAAGTCTAGGCTAAGTAAGCTGCCGTTTATGGGCAAACTGCTTTTCGGAGAAGATCTGGATAAGTTGATTAAGGACTTGGGAGAGTCGAAGGGCAGCAGGCTGCCGGAAGACAAATCTCGGCAAGGGAGAGCCCAGCCTTCCTCCCGAGGGCAGTTCCGTGATTTCCGGTGCTTTCGCACCTCAAGATTGGGAGGTTTTCAGAGGGGAAGTTTTGTGTCCAGAGCGCAACATTTTCGTGGCTTCAGAGGCGCCGGCCGAGGTTTCGCAACAGCTTCGACCACGGCTCTGCGGAAATCACAATGAAGTGAGGCGGGCTCAGGCAGGAATTTAGCGGTAGGAGGACGACTTCAGGGGTTCATTCCTGCTTGGGTTCAAATTACCTCCGATCAATGGGTATTAGAGGTAATCCGCGACGGTTATGCTCTCGAGTTCGCTCGTCCGGTCTTGGACTTCTTTGTCCTTTCTCCCTGCAGGGAACAGCCGAAAACCAAAGAGGTCAGTCAAACCATAGACCGGCTCTTACAGTTAGGGGCGGTAGTACCGGTGCCCCGAGACACCTACGGCGTTGGTCGCTACTCCATCTATTTCATGGTCCCCAAAAAGGATGGGGCCCTGCGGCCCATTCTGGATCTTAAGGGGGTAAATCGAGGCCTGCGGGTACCTCATTTCAGAATGGGAACCCTGAGGTCTGTCATAGGCTTCGGTGAGGTCAAGGGAGGTTAAGAACTCCCCTTGCCGTATAGCCACTACATATTCCGATCAGAGAGGCTCATCAGAAGTTTCTGCGGTTTGCCCTTCCTTGGGCACTTCCAGTTTCAGGCCTTACCCTTCGGTTTGGCAACGGCGCCACGCACCTTTTACCAAGATCGTGGTGGTGGTGGTGACGGTGGCGTTGCAAAAGCAAGGCATCTTAATCTATCCTTACCTGGACAATTGGTTGATTCGGGCAAAGTCCATGATCAAGAGCGAGCAGGTAACGCGCACGGTGGTGCACTTCCTTCAAGACCTCGGCTGGGTGGTCAATGCGTCAAAGAGCAAGTTGGTCCCTACTCAAGTGCTGGAGTACTTGGGAGTGACATTCGACACTCGGCGGGGGTCGGTCTTCCTGCCGGAAAGACGGGCACTGGTGCTTCAGCAGCTCATGCGCAGATTTTTGTCAAGCCCAGCCCCGTCGGCGTGGTCTTACAATGCAGGTCCTAGGGACGATGGTGATAACGCTGGAGGGGGTGCCGTGGGCGCAAGCTCATATGCGTCTTCTGCAGAGGGCACTGCTTCAGCATTGGTCGCACCAGAACGACTCGTTGAGCAAGTATCTTCCCTGTCCTCTGCTGGTCAGACGGTCCCTTCAGTTGTGGCTTGCGCCGGAACACCTAACGGCGGGCTTGCCGCTGGAGCAGCCGATTTGGCTCCCGCTAATGACTACTGCTAGTCTCGCAAGCTGGGGAGCTCATTGCGGGCAGCGGTTCGCTCAGGGGGCATGGAGTGTGCAGGAAGCACGGTGGTCCATCAACCGCTTAGAGCTTCAGGCGATTGTTTCTGGGATTGCGAGCGTTCGAAACTGGTGCAGGGCTGAGCAGTGAGGGTTCTTTCGGACAATGTCACAACGGTGGCCTATATCAATCGGCAGGGCGGTACAGGAAGCGCTGCCATGGAAGAAGTGGCGGCGGTGGCTCTCTTCTCTTGGGTGGAGTCTGCAGGCAATCTCGTCAGCGCACATCGTGGATACCAACAACGTGATGGCGGATTATCTCAGCAGGGTCCAGGTAGATACCGGAGAATGGGAGCTTTTGCCCAGGTAGTTTGCCGATGGTGTCCACCGATCATGGACCTCATGGCGATCTTTCGCTTGGCCAAAACACATTGCTTCAGCAGGCGACGAGAGAGGATGTCGGAAGGGATAGATGCCTTGTTGCAACCCTGGCTGACATCCTGCCTGCTCTGTTTTCCCACCGTGGGCCCTCATAGGTTGAGTGCTTCAATGCATAGAGGCCCATCCGGGGAAAGTGCTGTTGGTGGCTCCAGATTGGCCCAGGCATCCATGGTATGCCGATCTCATTTGCCGCCTCGATGGGGAGCCTTGGTGACTTCCATCATTGGGGGATCTCTTGCTTCAGGGGCCGCTGAGGATGCCTCAAGTGGATCGGTTCTCGCTTACGGTCTGGCCATTGAAAGGGCGTGTTTAAGGAAAAAACAGTTATTCTGGAGCGGTGATGGTGACTTTGCGGGCGCGTAAACGAACCACGTCTTTGGCATACGTACGTGTGGCGGATCTTTGAGGATTGGTGTTCACAACGGCAGATCCGAGCTTCTACGGTTTCCGTACCGACGGTCTTAAGCTTCTTGCAAGATGGGTTGTGACGCTGCAGCAGTGCTGGGAGCTATAGAAACAGATAGTGACCCGGTGGAAGGTCCGGGTACTGCACCTAAAAGCAAGATATTCCCTTCTCAGCACAAGATGGACTAATCAGCCAACACAACTCACCTCGGGGGAGGGGAGAAGCAGAGTTGCTGATTGGGCACGCCCTAGTTGGAGGCGGGCTCCCCAGAGCAGAAACAGCTTGTTAAACCGGAAGAAGGAAGAGAGCTGAAGAGAGAGTTGGAGCTTCAGAAGCAGTTGGAGAGAAGGAACCAACCGAGGAGGTGGAAGGAAATACTGGAACCAGATGAAGCAGGTGTGTGCTTTAGAGATGAAGTAGCCTTGGATGCCAGAGCCTTTGAATGTGAAGGAGAAACGTTCCCCAGCTGCAATTCCAGGAGAAGGCGTGTAAAGCCAAGAAGCAGGTACCAGGGAGACTCAGTGCACAGCAGAACCTTCTGGGAGAAGGAGAAGGGCGTGGCACTGAGAGACCAAGGGTAAAGCCTAGGCTTTTGGAGCAGAGAGCTGATCAATGGAATGAATGGCAGACGGCTGAAAAACATCCAGATATTCCTCAGCACAAGGTACAGGGTACTTTTAATACTGATAACAGCTTTTATGAAAAGCAAGACTGTGTGAGTGCATATTTTAAAACCCAGGAAAAGCCCAGGTTTTATGAGAGCAGTTGGCTACAGCCAGAAGCTTGTTCAGTTAGACCCTGTGTGTCTCCTCAAATTGCTGACAAGATTAACAAGCAAGCTAGCTATAAGGACATAGCAGAGACATTTGCCAGAAAGTTTCAGGAAGCTCTAAGTTTGATTTGTTGCCGACAAATGCTTCACCTGCAAAGGAATTGATTTACCCAGCACTTGCTGACAGAGACAAGTGGGGGAGCGGTAACTCCAGTGCAGTGAATGAGCAGAGTAGCCAAGCTGAAGCACTCCTGAGAGACTTTAAAGCGTTTCTAGAGGAACGTAATATTCCTGGACCTAGGATAGTTGAACCAGTACAGAGTCCAGAAGCACCAGTACCATTGGCTCATCCCTTACAGATGCAGGATTTGAGTCAGCCAATGGCCTGATCGTGCCTTGTAGATAAGCAATAATAGTCAAGCAAAGCTTGTGTGGTCATTCATTATAAAGTGATAAAGTGTACATTGTCAAAGTTCCTTACCTGAAGAGCTTATGAGAAAGATAAGAATAAGCTAAAGCAGAAGTTGGAAACAGTGCATGAACTTTATTGTTTGCCTTTGGTTTAACTGTTTTCAAGTACAGCTCACATGACTGGAATGTGAAGCGCTGTGAAAAGGACAGTTTTGAAACACAGTGAGGAAAAGCCTATCTTTTCTTTGTTCTTGTTTTGGCTGTAAAAAATACTTTGCCTTTACGCCTGTTCCAATTCCACCACGGAGCGGGAGAAATAAAATCCTTATAAAATAAATATTCTTTATACCTGCCTTGTCACTCAACCACCGCAACTACAATTCAACCTCAAGGCACACCCCTCCTTAAACCCTCAAGGTCAAGGGGCGGGTGCATGGTTATAGGGTTCGACAAGGGCCTGGCGGCCAGCTCACTAAAAGTACAGCTGGCAGCCCTGGCTTGCTACAGGGGCAAGGTCTAAGGGGTGGCCCTGGGCGCCCATGCCGATGTGGGGCCTTTTCTAAAGGCGGTATCCAAGCTTCGGCCTCCCCGTAGAATCATGGTGCCTCCGTGGGACCTCAACTTGGTTTTAGGGGCGCTGGCGGGAGAACTGTTCGAGCCCTTGCATCGGGTGTCCCTTAAGGACCTGACATTGAAGTCTGGTGTTTTTTGGTGGCCATCTGTTCGGCTAGGAGAGTTTCGGAGCTTCAGGCACTTTCCTGTAGGGAGCCATTCCTTTCCTTTTCTAAGGAAAAGGTGGTGTTGCGCCCAGTTCCTTCCTTTCTTCCCAAGGTGGTGTCCCCCTTTCACCTCAATCAAGCAGTATCATTGCCGGTTCTCGGCGACGTGGAAGGGGGCGCCTCGGACCGTGGTCTTCGTCCGTTAGACGTGTAAAGGGCGCTGCAGCATTATTTGCAGGTTTCCGAGCCCTTTCGGAAGTCCGATCGTCTCTTCGTGCTTTACAGAGGGCCTCAGAAAGGAGAAGCAGTGGCGAAAGCGTCCATTTCCAGATGGGTCAAAGAGGCCATTGCATCTGCATATGTTTTGCAAGGCCGTCCAGTTCCTTTAGGGTTACGAGCTCATTCTACCAGTGCGCAGGCTGCGTCTTGGGCAGAGTATAGTCTTGTTCCACTGGTGGAGATTTGCAGAGTGGCCACCTGGGCTTCCCTGCATTCTTTCAGCAAACACTACCGGCTGGATGTCCAGGCAGCAAGCGATGCCGGTTTTGGTTCTGCGGTGTTGCGAGCCGGGTGGAAGAGGCCCTCCCAAGGTTAACTGCTCTATTACATCCCAGAGGTGGAGGACTGAACTGGAGGGGACGATAAGTAAAGAGAAATTACTTACCTACTAATTGACGTTCCTTGAGTAACTCCAGTTCAGTCCTCATTCCCGCCTGGGTTGGTAAACTGTGATTGATTTGTGGCCTACAGAGGAGGGGTCAACCCTGCAGCTCGCAGAGTCAGGAATAGCATCCAATGTTTTGTACTTTTCTGCTGTCTGCCCCTTCTTTTGCTTCTGTCTGCCCCTTGTCAGTTGGTTCAGGGTTGGAGGGTAAGATGCTTCCTACGGAGTTCAGTTCGTAGGAGGGGATTTTAGGTCCAACAGTTATGGTTGAGTTTAGTTTGATTTATAGTCAGTTGTATTTAATTCTCTGGTTACTTATTTGTTGCTCCTTTAAGTCTGCTTTGACAATAGTTCACTGGGGGCTGATGGGTGAGTCAGTGAAGGATATCCAGTGATGTCACAACTTTGATTGGTCCAGTCTCCATGCTGCAGGAGGACGAATACTACCCAGAGGTGGAGGACTGAACGGGAGTTACTCAAGGAACGTCAATTAGCAGGTAAGTCTAATTTCTCTCTATTACTTCTGAATTCTAGTCTTCTTTCCTTTTTGTAAATTGAAGGTTAAATCTGATAGATATACACCTGTTCAGACTGACTGAAATTGGGGAGATTACGAAATAAACTATGCTGATCTGTAATCCTTTCAGCCATGGCAACGCAGTCTGTATCAGCCACCTTCACATCCTGCTGGTAGATTATTATCTTGAAGACTTTGTTGTGTTTCCACTTAAAAGAAGAATTCATCCAAAGGGTTAGCTCCAGTGGCAGAGAATTATTCATGGGAAGGAATTTGTGCATAAACAATGAATTGGATTCAGCTGCTGGTGCTATCAGTAAAATCGGATTTGAGGTGGCTTCATAAAGTCTCTTTCAAGGATGAGGTTTTTAGACTCAGTTGAGCATTAATTATGGCAGGTTCCTGCTAATGTTCCCTGCTGTAACCTTTTTGTTGCTCCTTTTGGAATGTAAGGACATGTGGGTGGTTTCTGCTTATGCAGTTGCCTTTAGTAGGAACATCAGAATCAGCCATTTCTTCCTCATTATTGTTATCTAGCATGATGTAAAACCCTCTGTACTTTACTAGTAAAATTATAAACTGGCATAGAAAATAGTATGCATTTTGATGTATTTTTTGTCAAATGCCATTTTTAATGCACTTGGTTAGTTAATGGGCAGATTGAATTCCTGTTCTTTCACTTTTGTAAATGGACTGCACTGTTTCCATTTTATGTTGCTTTCCATCTGATAGATTTATTGTTTTGAAATGATTTATTGTTTTGAATAATAATAATAAACATATTCAATTATTTTTACTACAACAATCAATAGTTGCCTTCCATGTTGGCATTTCCAAGTGGCTGAGTAACCGGGAATGAGTGTTAGCAGTGGATTCTGTTCCAAAAGCTGAACACCAGTGAATGTAATCATATTGTCATGCTAGTTTATATAAAGATAGGATAGAATAAAATCACTTATGAGATTCTTGCAGATTTTGTGTTGTCCGTTTTGCCTTTGGGCAGCAACTGAAATAAAATACAATTGAGAGCAACAACAATTTTAATATTTTTAAAATTTGTAGTCCTGGTACTTTGTTTTCCTCCTTTAAATCATACATACTTTTCTGTCATGTGGTCCTTTGTATGCAAAAGATTGATCAAGGTACTTAGTGTGTGTTCCAATGCATTCTTGCATATCTGACATAACCCACATGTCTGGACTAGTTTAGCAGTATGATAAAGAAAATGTTTTTAATTTTGTACCATGTAGAGTGTGTTTGGTGTTTTTTTTAATCTTTTCTAGCAAGTAGAGGCAGACTTGAGCAGCTTTCAGTGATGTCATCACTCAGTATATTTACTGGTGCAGCACCAAGAGAAGCCAGTATTTACTTCAAACAGCTGTGTGAACTGGTGCAGCAGTGCAGATAGGCCTGACTCTCCTTGCCCACATCATAGTGGGTCAGTGTGAGTCCCACAGGGCTGAACATTGCTCAGAGTGGCGCACACTGGAGCTGACAGCTGTCCTGTGTCCAATGCAGTTTCCCACGGGTGGCTAGCACTCGGAGACGGAAAGGAGCAGGAAGACTCCCATGGGGCCCTTCAGGGGGACAAATATGCCCCTCTTTCTTTTTGTCCTTAATTTTGAATGGCTTTTTGTCTCTTTCTTTGTGGGTTGTGTGGTGTGTGTTTTTTTTTGTTTTTCTTTCCTCCTCCCTCACTGATTTCAGTGGTCTGTATCTGGCTCTTGTTGCTTGTTCATAAAACAGTTCCAAATTTAAAAACTAAAAAAAAACAAACCCTCAAAAAGCTTTGCTCAGCATCTGGGGCTTCTTTGCTCAGGTTTCCCCAGTCAGCCAGACAGACATTTCATGGCTTGGCTTTTTTTATGGTGTGTTTAAAACTGCCATGGAACCCTCCCCTCCCCCCCCCCCCCCTTTCATGGATTTTTTTTTTCCGTGTCTGCTTTTCTTTGCCCAGATTTGTAGCCGGAATGCCCTGGGCACTTTTGGGGTTTTGTGGCTGAGCAAACTCCCCTTTTTTATGGGCCTGTTGCTCTTCAAGGTAGGTCTGGTGAACTGGGGAAGTGCTTTAGTGAGGCTTGCTCTCATATTTCTGGAAGACTTACCAGGAGTGCCTCTTATAGTGCTGGGTTAGGGACTGTTCGTCCTTTTGGGTCACAGCTCGGAAGGACAGTCTTTTCGAAAATTTGTGCTTTGATCACCACCATCCATTGGAACCTTTAATCCTCTCAATGGTTTCTAGTCATCCTTCCCAAGGTACAGCCAGTTGGGGTGTGACTCTTGACCCTTTCTCTCTGAGAGGACCCATATCACTTCAGACAAGTGGATCCTTGGGGTCCTCAGTAAAAGCTGAAGGCATGTGAACTTCCCTGCAAGATGCCTGCCTTCTAACCCCAAGGTCTTTCATTCAGGCCAGCCTTACATTAAACAAAAACAAGTGTGTTTGTGTTTAATAATTTCAGTTAATTATAATAGTGCTTCTATTGGACACACTTGTAACGTCTCCCTGTGCTCCCTGCTCAAGTAGGTGTCTTTGGAGGACCCTCTTGAGTGCCTTCTGCAGTTCCAGGCTATTAAAGCCATGCAGGGCCATACCAAGCCATAAATGCGCCCTGTGCAACTTGCACATCTGGTGCCCCCCCCCCCCCCCAGTCATTTGTCCCATGCCTGGCATCTCCATATCCAGCTGGCTGTGCCCTGCTGCTGCCGCCAACCTTTCCTGTTGCAATGGCAGTGATTATCCACAAGAGAAAAATTTCCCCTGAACCAAAAAATTCACCAAGCTCCAAAGATATATCCAAAACTATGAAAGTAGTGAATTCAAAAAAGAGACTTCTGTGATGTAGCAAGGATAAATGTTTTGCCTGATGCAGGGTCTTGCAAATTTTCAATCTGAAACACAGGACTGTCGCTGGATGATTACCCTTGCTATGCAGTTAAGTGATGGATTTTTAGATACACTTTAAGTTTTGAAATGAATATTTACAACTTACAAAATTCCTGCTCGACTGCATGATTTTTTGAATAAAATGGACACATCTGCTTTTTACTGGAGTGTTTTCCTGGCTCTTGGGTAAGCGGAGCTTAGTCCGACAAAAAATGTTTGTTTAAAATACTTCCTAAATAATAGAATTATCTTTTTTGAATTCACTACTTTCATAGTTTTGGATGGCAGTGATTATGGCAGCAGCTGAGCAGACATCCAGTTAAACAAAAAAACAACTGTGGGTCTTTCCAACTCTACACCTGCATGTAAGTCTGATCCCTCCCACCTCTGACATATGCTTGTGTCTGAGGAGGAAGAGACCAGACTAACCATTTAAACTAGGTCTTTGCAACTCTGCACCTGAATGGCTGGGCTGGTCTGGTCCCTCTCTCCTCTGACACAAGCATACAGGGCCGGCCCGTCCATTGAGCAAGAATGTTTTTTGCACAGGGCCCCAGGTTTCAGGGGGCCCCGCGCAAAGGACATTCTGCTTTTTTTTTAAAATTACATTTAAAAAAAAAAAAGCTGGCTCTGGCTGCTGCCGCCACGGCAGCGGCAGAATGAAGTGTCCCACGGGGCCTCCTCTGCTCGCTGAGCCCCTCTGCAAGGGCTTTCAGATTCGCGAAGGGAGAGTGTCTCCTTCGCGTCTCTGTTAAGCCCGCAGGGGCTAATGGGAAATTTCCCATCTGCCCCTTTAGACGCGAGGGGCTGATGGGAAATTTCCCATTAGCCCCTGCGGGCTTAACAGACGCGAGGGAGACACTCTCCCGTCGCGAATCTGAAAGCCCTTGCAGAGGGGCTCAGCGAGCAGAGGAGGCCCCGTGGGACACTTCATTCTGCTGCGGCGGCAGCGGCAGCAGCCAGAGCCAGCTTTTTTTTTTTTTTTTTTTTTAAATGTTGCCATAAGGGGGGGGGGGGGGGTGGTTAGGACTGGTAATGGGCTGTGGGCTGATGGGGGCTGTCTGGAAATGGGGTGATGGGGGGTTAGGACTGGTAATGGGCTATGGTGGGGTTAGGACGTAATGGGCTATGGGGGGGGGTTAGGACTGATAATGGGCTATGGGGGGGGCTAGGACAGGAAATGGGGTGATGGGGAGGGGTTAGGATTGGTAATGGGCTGTGGGCTGTTGGGGGGGTTAGGACTGGTAATGGGCTGTGGGGTGATGGGGGCTGTCTGGAAATGAGGTGATGGGGGTTAGGACTGCTAATGGGCTTTGGGGGGGGTTAGGACTGATAATGGGCGATGGGGGGCTAGGACAGGACATGGGCTGATGGGGAGGGGTTAGGACTTGAGGAGGGCTGATGTGGTTAGGACTGGTAATGGGCTGTGGGCTGGTGGGGGGGGGGGTTAGGACTGGCAATGAGCTATGGGGGGCTGACTGGAAATGGGCTGATGGGGTTAAGACTGGAAGTGGGCTGATGGGGGGGGGTTAGGACTGGTAATGGGTTATAGGGGGGGCTTAAACTGAAAATGGGGTGATGGGGGGTTAGGACTGGAAGTGGGTTGATGGTCGGCTAGGACTGGTAATGGGTTGGGGGGGGTTAGGACTGGTAATGGGTTATAGGGGGGGGCTTAAACTGAAAATGGGGTGATGGGGGGTTAGGACTGGAAGTGGGTTGATGGTCGGCTAGGACTGGTAATGGGTTGGGGGGTTGCTATGACTGGAAATGCGCTGAGTGGAAGGGGAGGCTTGAACTGCAAATAGCTGATGGGGAGGGAGCTTGGAATGGAAATGGGCTGTGAGGGAAGGGAGCTAGGACTGAAAATGGGCTGATGGAGCAGCTAGGATAGGACTGGAAATGGGCTGTGGTGGGGGCTTGAATTGAAATGGACTCATGGAGGGGCTAGAACTGGAAGTAGGCTCATGGGGGGCTTGGACTGGAATTGGGCTGTGGAGGGGAGCTACGATTTGACATGGGCTGATGGTGGGACTAGGAAATGACTAGAAATGGGCTGATGGGGGGCTAGGATTGGAAATGAGCTGATGAAGGGACTCAGACTGAAAATGGATGGGGGAGCTAGGACTGGAAATGGGTTGATGGGGGGGGGGGGGCTAGGACTGCAAATGGGCTGATGCAGGGACTAGAAGGGAATGGATGCTGGGTGAGACTGGAACTAGAAGGGAGCTGATGTTGGGGGAGTATTAGAATGGGATGGGGCTGGGAGAGTAAAATGGAGAGGGGAAAAATATTTTGTGTGGGAGGGATGAAAAATCTACAATTGGCCGGGTATTGGGAGAGTAAGTGGGGATTGAGGATGGAGGGGTAAAATTTGTGTGGATGAAATAGGAATGAGGAAAGAGCAAATGGAGAAAGATTAGTATGTCAAAGCAGATGTAGAGAGAGAGAATGGAAAAAAAAAACTAGAAGAGAGAAGAAAGAACAAATGGACAGCAGACAATGGACAGTTAGCAGAAAACATGAAGAAACCAGAAGAAAGTGGCTGGAGCAATTGCAACTGAAAAAAATGCACAAAAGGTAGAAAGATATCTCTTTATTTTGAATTTATTAACTGGAATATGAAAGCTCTGGGAAATGTGCATCATTAACGTCTGCACTTTGTTTGGTACAAGAGGAAATTAATTTATAGTTTTATTTCTACAGTGGTGTTGTACATTCCAAGTTTGGCTTTTGGGGTTCCCAGTTTAATTATTGCCTTCCTGTTTCTAAATTGTGATTCCTTGTTTGGTGATGGTCTATGTTCTGCATGTGTAACTGAGCTGAGGTATTCTATTTATGTAATTCCTATTTGGCATTGCCACTTGTTCTCTTTCCCCAGTATTCTCTGAAATGTATTGTGTTAATATTTGCAGTGTTGCCTTTTGATAGGTAGGGTATGGTGCTTTGTGAGTCCTGGTAATGCTGTCAGGATACGGTGGGTTTGCTATGGGTTCTAAATGGGCAGCGTTTGTAGTAGTTCCTAATGTGCCTGGCGGTTGGCACTGGATTATAGTAATGTAGAAATCTTTTAGTCTTTCTTTATCCATACACTCATTAAGAGACATGTTTACTAAAAGTTAGTGTATGGTAACATTATGCAAATATTTATGCAAATAATGCCACTTATGCAAATGAGGCCCCGCACCGAGTGGTCCGCACATGGCCCCGCACCCCCCTTGGGCCGCCCCTGCAAGCATATATCAGAGGGAGGGATCAGACCTGCATGCAAGTGTGGAGTTGGAAAGAATCCCCCCCCTTTTTTTTTTTTTCTCTTTTAATTGGATGTCTGCTCTGCTGCTGCTACTGCCATCACCAAGACAACAGGAAAAGCAGTGGGGCAAGGGCAGGCAGTGTGGGGGGAGCAGAGGCTGGCAGCCCCAAATGCACCCTTATTTCTTTGTGCCTTGTGCGGTGCTGTACCCATGCTCTCCACAGTGCAGGGCCAGGGGAGTTATTGCATCTGTATCATGGTGCCCAGGAAAGAAGGTTCTTTCTGGCCTACCTTGCATCTAAAGGTGGTCAGTGCTGCACACACAGTATCAGCTCAGCGATTACATTGGCAGGAGTTGTTCAGTACTTCCTAGTCCTCAAGGTGTATTTTTCACATTCCTTATCCTGCTAGACCAGCCCAGATGAGCAGGTGGAGGCAGATCTGTGCAACTTTCAGTGATGTCATCATTTGGTATATTTGTTACAGCATTGAGAAGTCTGCCTCCACAGGTGCCAAGGTGTATGTTTGGACTTGTACAGCAATAAAGATAGACTTGACTCTTTGCCCACACTGTGGAGCAAAGGCCTTGGATTGAGTCTGAAGGGCCCAACATTGCTTGGCGCACAGGTGTGGACAAGCCACCTTCTGTCCATGTGGTTTCCTACAGGTTATAAGCACTGGAGGACTGGAAGAGGTGTAAGGGAAAGCTCAACGTCAGGGTTGATGCTATAGTTTCTGGCACCCCCTGCAACCTATAGATCGGTGCTCCCTCCCACATAACACAACTATTAATGACTAAACCCTGTGCCCCGCCCTCTTTTTCTTCTCTAAAATCTCTTTTCTGAACTCTTTTTGCATGATGTCAAACGAAAGGAACTTGGCAACCCCAGCATAACTCCTCTGAAACTGCACACTGGACCAGCATGATATAAAAGAAATGCAACATGCTTGAATGCCAAGGAAATAAAAGAAAATGAGTTATAATTTCATAAAATTTAGCATGTTAAACTGCACTGTGGTTCTCATTATTTTGTTAAAAACTGTTATGGTTCTTGCTTTTTCTTTTTGAACATGCATTTTGCATCCACAGAAACACCTTTCTTGATGAGGGTACAGAGCAGAATAGGGACGTTCACCCATAAACTCGAGTGATGTGATGTGATTTAAAAAAAAAATCAGATTTCTGGTTTTCTTCAGTACCAGGCATATTTTGAACTAATACAAAACTCCACAAAAGTCACTGCGGATCTACAGTGCAAATCTACCATACCATACTAGCATCAACTTTCAAAACTCACACAGGGGAGCCTACATGGACAAAAGCAGCATTGTAAATATTTTGGCAGACCCTAGAACATCCATACACTCATTTGAAAAGCTGAACAAGTCTGATTACTACATAACATGAATTCGTCTTCGTTTCTCCGGACCAGTCCAGGAACAGTAGGGTAGTCAACCTCCTCCAGCAGCTGAGGACTGAAATCTGAAAGTTTTGCTGACAGGATAACCGGCTCCCCCTGGTGTCAGTAAGTCAGTCTTTCAGTCCTCAGCAGCTGAACAGGATGTATGGCTGACAGGCTCCCTGGAGAAACGGAGTGGAATAGGATAGGGATACTTGGGTGAGAAACTCAGTGATCTGAAGTGCTCTAGCGGGGTACATTGATCAAATCGGTTTAGGCAATCAGAAAGATATAAAAGAAAAAAAAAAAGAAGATCAGAGAGATGGTTCTTCTCTGCTTGGCATCGCAGCAGTCAGTAGTCAGAGCAGAGCCTGCTCAGCGTTGAGAAACCATCTCGGTGGGGAATTTGAGGGAGAAGCTGGGGGCCCCAGAATCCACCCCTCTGTCTCCGGCACTCATTCTCCAGGTCCCGCTAGCAGCGGGAGAAGGGAGAGCTGCCGATCCAGCATCTTTCTAGGAGGTAGGTGGTGTGCGAGCGCTGAGCGTTTTTGGCGGCAACAGGACTGCCGCGGGTCTTTCTCCGAGGGCTGGAGTTTGGGCGGTAGCAGGAGATTGACAGCGTTAGTGCATTTTACTGGCGTCGGCAGCTTGTGTAGAGTGTGGGAATCGCCGAGGGCTGTCAGGGCCGGGTTTTTGTTCTTATTTATTTTATTTGTTTTAATTCTCTTATATACCGCGCTATTCTGCATCAGTGCGGTTTACATTGAACAAACTGAAATTACATTGAACAGGGCATTATAACTTGGGAGATAACTATTTTACAGGGAACATGGGCTATGGAGGGTTAAATGGCTTGCCCAAGACCACAAGGAGCACCTGTGGGACTAGAAACCCCAGTCCTTCCGGCCCAAGGTTGCTGTCCTCTAGTGGGATTTGAACCCCCGACCTTCTGGCCTGAAGTACCTTGCCCCAACCACTAGGCCACTCCACTCCACTTCTTGCGTTAGGGGCAGCTGTAGTTTGGAGAGGCAGTGTATAGGAGTTATGGATCCCATTTTGCCTTCGGGAGAGCTCGTGGACAGGCCACAAAACAAAGATCTGAAGGCAGGCACGGCAGCCATTTTGTCTGGGGCAGCTGTTTCTCCTGCGCCTCGTGGCAAGGCAGGAAAGAAAAACGGTTAAAGCAAAGAAACCTTCCCCTGCGGAAACGCAAGCCAAGGGACAGCCTGCTGGGGTTCCTGAAGGCATACAATCATTATTTTTGGCAGATTTTATCCTGGCCTTGCATAGGGCATATTGCTTGCAGGTGGAACAGTCTGACAACAGTGTAGCTTATTCCAGCCTGTTAGGTGCTCCGCAGGGGGAAATTAAGGAATCAGATCCATGTGAGGGAACCTCTCAGAAAGGCAGTGCACCTGGGGCAGGTTCTGCAACAATCGAGCTGCTCCCTTCAGCACCTCAGATAGATGAAGAGGGGGTAATTCTGTCAGAGGCTGGTTTAGACTCCTGGGCAGAGAAGCTCGAGGAGGGTGAGATTGTGCCTGACGAGGATCGAAATGTGTTCCGGGTTTTTCGCAAGGAAGAGCTAGGAGCTCTTATTGCGCAGTCTTTGGCGGCACTGAATATTGTACTTCCGTCGGTTCAGCAGGAACCACTAGAGGATCCCTTGCTACAGGGCTTTAAAAAGGAACAGCGCTGTTTCCCATTCCGACTCAATCATCTGCTTAATCACCCTGTGAACTGGAAAAGTCCAGAGGCTACCCTGAGGGGTGGTCGAGCCAATGGGCGCCTTTACCCAGTTCCGCAAGAGGAGAAGGACTTATTGCGAATGCCTAAGGTTGATGCGTTGGTCTCGGCAGTAACAAAAAAAAGACGACCATCCCGTTGGAAGGTGGTGCTGCCCTCAAAGATCTTCAAGATAGGAAGTTAGAAGCTCTTCTTAAACAAGCCTTTGATTCCAGTGCTTTGGCACTGCAGGCCTCCATTTGTGGGGCATATGTTTCGAGGGCTTCTATTTGTTGGCTCCAGGGGGACTCCGGCCCGGACAAGGAAGAGGGGCTCGGTGGCTGAAGGAGCAAAGCTGGAGTCGGCAGCAGCATATTTAGCGGACGCTTTCTATGACTTGGTTAGGATTTCAGCAAAGTCCATGGCATCGGTGATTGCTGCTAGGAGATTTCTCTGGCTGAGTAGTTGGGCGGCAGACACGTCTTCAAATACTCACCACAGTAAACTACCCTATAAGGGCAAGCTGCTCTTTGGGGAGGCGTTAGAAAAGATTGTGAAGGATTTAGGCAATTCCAAGGGAGGTCGTCTACTGGAGGACCGTCCTAAGCCGTCAAGACCTGGGGCGCCGCTCTGAGGGACTTTTGCAGGTTTTGAGGACCTCGGTTTGCGTCCTATCAGAGAAGGCGAGTTTTGGCCAGGAGTCAGTCCTTTCGAGGAGCTAGGGGGTTCGGCAGGGGATATTTTAATTCCCAGCAGAATCCCTCTAGAAAGCCGCAATGAAGTGCAGGTCCAAGCGGAGAGGCCGATAGGTGGTCGTTTGCAAGACTTTTTCTCTCCGTTTGGGCCTCCATAACCACGGACAGCTGGGTGCTGGAAATCATCCGTGAGAGTTATGCATTGGAGTTCGCTCAGCTGCTGACGGACTCTTTCGTGGTGTCTCCGTGTGGGCCTCTGGCAAAGAGGAAGGCAGTGCAGGATACGCTTCAGCGTCTATTGTGGCTCGAAGCGGTCACGCCAGTGCCTTCAGACCAGTGCGGCTTAGGTCGATACTCAATCTATTTCGTGGTTCCCAAGAAAGAGGGCTCTTTTCGGCCAATTCTAGATCTCAAGCAGGTAAATCATTGTTTGCGAGTGCCGCATTTTCGCATGGAAACACTGAGGTCAATGATTTGGGCGGTAAAGCCAGGAGAGGTGTGTTCGTCTATAGATCTTATGGAGGCATACCTACACATTCCCATAAGAGCAGAGCATCAAAGGTTCTTACGCTTTGCCGTTCCCATGGGACATTTTCAGTTCTGAGCGTTGCCTTTCGGGTTGGCAACAGCGCCACGAACCTTCATGAAGGTGATGGTGGTGGTTGTGGCAGTGTTGCGAACAGAGGGGATTCAAGTGCACTCCTACCTGGACGATTGGTTGATCAGAGCAGGGTCGATAGAGTCGGTCTTGTCCACCGCGCAAGTGGTGGAGGTCCTGGAACGCCTCTGTTGGGTGATCAATTGGGCAAAGAGTCAGTTGCAACCGGTGAGGTGCCTTTTTAAATACCTGGGAGCATTGTTTGATACAGAAAAGGGGTCGGTGTTCCTGTCGGACGATGGTGGAAAAGCTTTTGCGGCAGGTACAGGCCTTCTTACGGTTGCAAGCTCCGACGGCTTGGCAGTACTTGCAGCTGCTAGGCTCCATGGCAGCAGCCTTGGACCTGGTGCCTTGGGCCAGGGCTCATATGAGGCCGCTTCAGCGGGCCTTACTGTCCAGATGGTCGCCGCAACATCATTCCCTGTCCCGAAGGCTAGAGTGCCCGGAGAACGTGGCCTACAGCCTGCAGTGGTGGTTGGATCCACGCCATCTTCAGGCCGGGGTACCTCTGGTAGACCCAGAATGGGTGCTGGTCACAACGGACGCTAGCCTTTCGGGCTGGGGGGCTCATTGTCAGGCGTGCGTGTTACAGGGAGTCTGGCCAGCTGCTCTCCTCTGTGGACCAATCAGTCAGTTGGAGCTCAGAGCGGTGTGTTTCACGCTCCTAGAGTTCCAGGACTGGCTAAGCGGCAAAGCGGTTCACATCTTCTCAGACAACCTGGTAGAAGTGTCGTATATCAACCGGAAAGGGGGCACAGGCAGTGCAACCTTGCTGGAGAAGAGCCAGCTTTTGATGCAATGGGCGGAGAGCCATCTCATGGCCTTATCAGTGGCGCATGTAGCAGGGAAGGACAACGTTCAGGCAGACTACCTCAATCGACATGTTTTGGATCCCAGAGAATGGGAGCTGAATGCAGCTGTCTTTCACAACATTACGGTACGATGGGGGCGGCCGGTCATGGATCTCATGGCTGCTTTCAACAATGCCAAGGTGTACCAGTTTTACAGCAGGTGCAGGGAGCACATGTCAGAGAGGCTTGATAGCCTGGTGCAGCCCTGGCCGATGCGTAAATTGCTTTGTGTTCCTGCCGTGGCCAATGATCGGTCGAGTCATTCAGAGAATAGCGGGACACGACAGCAAGGTGATTCTCATTGCTCTGGATTGGCCCAGAAGACCTTGGTATGCGGACATGGTTCAGCTGTTAGTGGATTGACCCGACTAGGCAGTCTCCAGGGACGATCTGTTGTGTCAGAGGTCAGTGTTAATGCTGCAAGTGGATTGGTTCTTGCTTACGGCTTGGCTCTTGAAAGGGAGCGGTTGCACTGCCATGGATTCTTGGTGGCCGTAATAGCGACGATATTGAAATCCAAGAAGACATCTATGTCCTTGGTGCATGTTCGAGTTTGGTGCATTTTTGAAGCATGGTGTGCGGATCATACCCTACGGCCGTTTTTGGCCTCTTTGCCTGTTATCCTGGTGTTCCTACAAGAGAGGCTAGCAAAGGGTTTGGCGCTCAGCACCCTCAAAGTGCAGCTGGCGGCTTTGGCGTGCTGTAGAGGGAGAGTGCAGGGGGTTGCCTTGATGTCTCATCCGGATGTGCATCGCTTTTTTTCGGGCGGCAAGGAATATTAGGCTGCCGGTACGGCAGATAGTGCCCGTTTGGGATTTGAATGTGGTATTAGAGACCTTAGTTCAGCCTCCGTTCAATTCCGCGGAGTCTAGAAGTTTGAAGCATTTATCTTGGAAGATGGACTTCCTGGTGACTCTGTTCAGCTCGTAGGGTCTCTGATTTGCAGGCGCTCTCGTGTAGGGAGCCATACATTCAGTTTTTGGCGGAAAAGGTGGTGTTACGGCTGGTGCCATCTCTTCTTCCGAAGGTAGTGTCATCTTTTCATTTGAACCATTTAGTTTCTCTTCTAACCTTTCCGAGCCGAGAAGGGGGAAAGGAGGGTCTGACGCTTTGAAAGTTAGATATGGGTCGAGTGCTGCGTTGGTACCTGAGGGAAATGAAACAGTTTTGGAGATCAGATAGGCTGTTCGTTCTATTTGGAGGGCTGCGAAAAGGGGAAGCGGCTTCCAAAGCCTCAATCGTCCGTTGGGTGAAGCAGGCGATAGGGGCAGCATATGAAGCGGGAAGCAGGTTGCTTCCCGAGGGGCTAAAGGCTCATTCTACCCGGGGTCAAGCGGCGTCCTGGGCGGAGTTGGCTTTGGTGCCTCCGGTAGATATCTGTAGAGCAGCTACATGGTCGTCCCTCCACACTTTCGCGAGACACTATCGCTTAGATGTTCAGGCGAGAGCAGATGCAAAGGTGGGGGCCTCAGCCATTAAGGCAGGACTCGCAGGACTCCCAGATCTAGGAACTGCTTTGGTACTTCCCTACTGTTCCTGGACTGGCTCAGAGAAATGAAGAGGAAGAAGAAATTAGACCTTACTTGCTAATTGTCTTTCCTTGAGTTCTCTCCGGGCCAGTCCAGGACCCACCCTTTTTAGGTCTGCGAGTTTGGGGGATGACGGTGAGAGCTAGATCAGTGCTGAAGAAGTGCAGTGTTCGGCCACTGTTGGCAGAAGGAGATAGCAGACTTGCCGTTTTGGCATGGAGGTTCTCCAGTTGGCTGGACGGAGTGGATTTTGGGTTCCTCTAGGGGAAGGGGAATTCCTGTTCGTTCTTTTTTTCTCAATTAAATTTTTTTTCTTATTCATTTATTTATTTTTATGTTTGAAGTTAGGCTGTTATTAGTCTAGTAGTTTTGTCAAGCGGTACGTTATGGAGTTTCTCAGCTGCTTTGACATTGGTAGATAGGATAACTGGCTCCCCTTGGTGTCAGTAAGTCAGTCAGCAAAACTTTCAGATTTCAGTCCTCAGCTGCTGGAGGAGGTTGACTACCCTACTGTTCCTGGACTGGCCCGGAAAGAACTCATGGAAAGACAATTAGCAGGTAAGGTCTAATTTCTTCATTTGCACATACAGATCTATAAACAGAGCACCTGGCCTCTGTCACACACTCAAAACACAGATCCTCACTAATTACAGAATAAGTGACCACCACTTAAATACAAATATGCAAACAAAAATTAAACTGAAATTCCAAGAAGCTAGATTCTCTGCATGCAGTGCAACATCATAGAAATAGGAAAAGATGTATTTACTTGTACTATGTAAAATTTTATAAAGCAGCATACTGTTTATTGAGGTGAGTTAGCCATTAATGTGGAATTATTACCAGACAACTAATGTAGGTAGCGCAGGAAAACCCTGTGCTATCTGCATATTGTGCATTAATTGAGCACCTGGGTGGGGAGAGGGCAGACATCAGGAGTACCTGTAACGTGTGTTTACCGTGGGCATCGACAGGGCATGGTAGCCGCATGTTAGCTGACATCGTGGGTGCAGCAAATGCCACCTCTGGGTGGCATTAGCTGCACCTGTAGTACTGTTACCCCACAATTCCTGCAGTTTATCTGCTGCGGAAATGCGCTCCCATCAGATAACGCACCACTTTTATAGATAATGCAGTACTAATGTACAGCATTGGCTGCAAGTGTCTCACACACCTTCCTTATCGTCCTTCCAGTCTAGTCCCACACCTCTGGGTAGTGCACCTCTTCCAGCAGCTTGGAGACTGAGCATGTCATCTTTTTGATGACACATATGCAGCTGGCACTGCCTACCAACCCCTGTATGCTCAGTCTCCAAGCAGCTGGAGGAGGTTGTGAGCCAGGGTGCTGGACTCAATGAAGGGACAACTAAAGAGTATAGGCCAGACTTAGGGAGAAGCTTAAGTATTTTTTTTCCTGTCAGTTACAGGTTATTTGGTTTGTTGGTAGTTTAAAAAAAAAAAAAAAAAGAAAGAAAGATTTAACTGACTAAGGCTGTTTTACTTACCGGGCACAAGGTAGGAAAGAAGAAGCAGGCAGTTGAGAGGAGTTCCCCCCCCCCCTTCCTTTCCGGGGGAGGAGGGGTTTGCTTGTGTGAGGAGGCCTCCCACAGCTGAGACTTCTGGTGGCTCCTGAACCCATCATCAGGTGAGGAGCCGCTGTGTGGGTAGCATCTGCAAGTTGGCAGCCCCGGAGCGCCCCCGGAACACCAAGCAGTCTGTTAAGTTGAACACGAGGGGACAGACAAGCGGGGATCACTTCCCCAAGGTAAGGCACTGTTGGAAAAAGGACGTTAGGCATTCCAAACTGCCGGGGAACCCGTGTGTGAGGCGCAAGGCTTTCTACCATGTGGAGGGGCCTGGTAGCAGTGTGGGAAAGAAAAGCGTGCTTTTATTTCCCAAGCTCAGGTGCTCTTTCTGTGCTCTCGCAGGAGTTTTTTGGCCGGGAGAGCTCAGCAGGACATTTTTCTTTTTCTTGGTTTCTGACTGTGTGGAGCCTTGTTTTCATTTTGTTTTCTTTTTATTTCATGTTTGGTTTATTTTGAGTTTGTAGGAAGCTCATTTTAAGCTTTTGATTTTGCTGAGTTATCTGGGTTTGCAAATCAGTCCCTACAGGTTGTGCCTTGGGGCTGTGGGGGGAGGGAGCCCATTGCACTGAATTGAATCCTTTGCTCCTCTGAGTGCAGTTTGGGGAGGGGGAGAAGGGCCCTTCAGCCAGCCCGTCCCTCCTCATACCATGCTGGCCAGACTGCAGTGCCTGGGGTGCAGGACCTGGCAAGGAGAAGGGTCAGAGGCAGGGGTCTGCCTTGGAGGCACACAGAAGGCTGCTACTTTGGAGCAGGGCCTGTAGGACAAGACATGGCAGGAGAGCTCCCCCATATTGCAGGAGGCTCATGAAGAAGATTTGGTCAGCGTTGCTGTCATGGGAGTCAACCCCAGTCCCTCCGCGATACCCAGACCTTCCACCCCTCAGACCCAGGGAGCAGTTGGGCTCCCAGGGGACTTTTCACTGGCATTCATCTGCTCTTGCACAAGGCATTTTACTTATATCAACAGGGGTTGACGAGTGGCCCCTTAGGGCCAGAACGGGGGGTCAAGAGAATGTTGGACGCCAAAGAGGAAGAGCGGTTGGGGGCCAAAAAGCCCAGAGGCTCAGAAGAGTGGCAGCAATCTCCATTGTCGGAGGGGCCAGATGCAGAAGATCTGGACGAGGAACTAGATCTCCAGAAGGATCTGGAAGAAGGAGAGATCCTGGAGCAGGAAGACCAGGCCCAGATAGTTTGGGTGTTTTGCCGGGAGGCATTGCCGGCGCTCATTTTGGAGTCCTCAAAGGCCCTGAATTATGCCCACTAGTCCTCTGGACGAGGCACTGGAGGACCCGTTGCCACAGGTGGTGCAGAAATCAGTCTTTCCATAGAGTAGTCGGCAGATGATTCAGGAGGAGTGGGATCTGCCAGAGGCCAGTTTCAAAGGGGTGCGAACCATGTTGGGCCTGTACGTGCTGCCAGAGCAAGAACAAGAGCTGTAGATTGCCTAAAGTGGATGCAGCAGTGTTGGTGGTTACCTAAAAGACGACTATTCTGGTGGAAGGCAGTGTGGCTCTCAAGGATGTCCAAGATCGAAAGATGGATACCTTATTGAAGCAGGTGTTTTGATATTAATGCTCTCACTTCAGGCGTCCATCTGTGGGGCCTGGGTGGCAAGGGCTTGCCTTTGCTGGTCACAAAGAGCCCAACAGCTTGGAGATCCTAAGTCAGAAGTGTCTGGTGAGGGTGCCAAATTTAGAGTCGAGAGCAGCCTATCTAGCTGACACCTATTGTGATCTCATTAGGAGTCCCTCTAAAAGCATGGCCTCTGTGGTGGTGGCGGCACATCGCTACCTGTGGCTCTGGAACTGGGTGGCGGATGACTCCTCCAAGTCTTGCCTTTAGCAAATTTCCCTTCAACGGAACGTTTTTCTCTTTGGGGAAGAGTTAGATAAGCTGGTTAAGGATTTGGGAGAGTCCAAAGGAGGCTGGCTGCCTGAGAACAAGCAGAAGCAGGTCTGTAACCCTCTTTTGTCTCTAGGTCCAGTGAGGGACTTCAAGTGCTTTTGGACCTCCCTCTTTAGCCCTGCCCAAAGAGGCAGATTTTCCTCCAGGGGGCAGCGGTTTCCAAGGTGCAGGCAGGGAGTTTGGAGCCACCTTTACCTCTGGAAATAAGAAAGCACAGTGAAGCGAGGGGGGGGGGGCCCAGATGGGGGTGCAACTTGTGGGAGGTTGGCTGTGGGATTTGTACCCTGCCTAGGTCCAGATTATTCTGACAAGTGGGTCCTGGAAGCTATGAGAGGGCTCTGCCCTTGAGAGGGCTCATCTAGTAGACCAGTTCTTTATTCAGTCCTCCTGCAAGACGCAGAGCAAGTTGGGTACAGTAGAAGAGACCATGTCTAGTCGCCAGCAGCTAGAAGCTGTGGTGCCAGTTCCCCAAGACCAGTATGGCTGTGGTCAATACCCCATTTATTTTGTCATGCCATAAAAGGAAGGTTCCTTTTTGCTCTAATCTTAATCTCAAGGGTGTGAACCACTGTCTCGGAGTACCACATTTCCACATAGAAACACTGAGATTTGTCATAGTGGTGGTAATGAGCAGAGAGTTCTTAACATCTCTCGATCTCACTGAGGCTTATCTGCACATTCCCATCCATCCAGAACATCAGCAGTTTCTCCTCTTTGAGGTGCTGAGGAGCCATTTCCAGTTTTGAGCTTTGCCCTTCGGCCTGGCAACAGCTCCTCGTACTTTCACTAAGGTGGTGGTAGCACTCCACAAGGAAGGGGCTCTTATCCACCCGTACCTAGACGATTGGCTGATCTGGGTGAAGTCCAGGGGTGATGGCGAAAGAGCACAGCGCAGGCAGTGGAGTTCCTCCAAAGTCTCGGGTGGTAAACATGGCCAAGAGTCAATTGCGGCCAACCCAGGAGCTGGAATAGTTGGGGGTGTGCTTTGATACCTGTGTGGGCAGAGTTTTTTTTTTTTTCCTGCTGGAGTGATGAGCACAGGAGCTGCAGAAGTTGGTACGGCAGTTTCTGAAGATGGCGAGACGGTCTTCATGGCATTATCTGCAGGTTCTGGGGATCATGACAGCCACTCTCGAGCTAGTTCCATGGGCAAGAGTGCATATGTGACCACTGCAGAGAGCTCTGCTCTGTCGGTGGTGCCATCAGAGTCAATCCCTGTCCCAAGTACTCCCCTGCCCTGGAGTGCAAGGAGAGCTCTCAGGTGGTAGCTGCATTCAGGGAACCTGGAAAAGGGCAAGCCTCTGAAGTCCCGGTGTGGGTTCCGTTGATGACCGATGCCATCTTGTCAGGTTGGGGAGCCTATTGCAAAGGACTCTTTGTTCAGGGACAGTGGAGTCCACAGGAGGCCCTTTGGTCTATCAACAGGCTCAAGATGTGAGCAGTGACCTTGGCACTCGAAGCCTTTGAGTCATGGTTGCAGGGGAAGGCAGTCGGTCTTCTTGGACAATATGATCACGGTGGCTTATATCAACTAGCAAGGGGGCAGTGCTGCCTTGGAGGGAGGAGGCTGAGAGACTGTTTGGATGGCCAGAGCCTTTTCTCCAGGCATTATCAGCGGCACACGTAGCGGGGTGTCAACAATATGGCGGCAGACTACATCAGTTGGGTGCATATGGACCCTGGAGAGTGGCAGCTCAACCAGGCGGTGTTCGAGCAGGTCTGTCAGTGGGGCATGCTAGTCATGGATCTCATGGCAAAGTGCGAGTCGGCCAAGCTGTGTGGTGTGTTGTTTTTTTTTTTATAAAATCAAAATAAGCAAACTGTGACTAAGTACTGTTTTGATCCTTTGGATACTGCCCATGTGACTATCCCCTGGCCTTTCTTGGTACATGACTAGTGGTGTGAACTTTGTGCTGTGCCTCCCCCCCCCCCCCCCCAAGTTATCCATCTGCATTGGACTACAAAATTAGTTCTGCCACCTCCTCAGGAAGAGGAGATTCTGAATTCATTTCAGGTCAAAATAAACCATGGTCTCCAACCCTTTGGGCCCTGTCCCTTTCATTTGATCCCTTGAAGATCCCCTAACGAACTCTACCAATTCTAGCTGGCGTCTGTTTTAACAACCCAAATATCAGGCTGAATGTGTTGGGACTCTATTTCCATTCTTCAGGATCCATGTATTCTGGCTGAAGAAGTCTGTGTTAATGTTGTCAACATCCACTATGTAGGCTGCCGACACTGATCAGGTGGTGGTCCTCCCAAGTGCACAGGTTGGCTACCTCAAGTACCATTCAGGCACCCCTCCTTGGCTTGTTTGTGGTATGCCACAGCTGTGAAAATTGTCAGAGCACATGCTCTGCCTTGCCCCCCTAGTAAGGATTGAAATTTCAGTAGAGCTAAGTGACTCTCCCTGTCCTAACAGTTTGATCAGTCAGGAGGCTTCCAGAAGAGACCTTCAGGGAGCCTTCCCTATCTGTAGCTATTACTTTTAATTTCTCTGAAGGTGGTATTGCCTTTCTTCTGAAGGTGCAGCCTCCC
Organism: Ichthyophis bannanicus; assembly: GCA_033557465.1. NCBI lineage: Eukaryota > Metazoa > Chordata > Amphibia > Gymnophiona > Ichthyophiidae > Ichthyophis > Ichthyophis bannanicus. The sequence continues at coordinate 87,892,827 of CM066043.1, forward strand.
TTTTACCTGAATCAGATGGTGGTTTTCACCACCTTATGGTAAGAGGATCCATGAAAAGACACCTCTGCGTGCCTTAGATGTCAGAGCACCAATCCTTCCAGCTGTTGGATCATCTGTTCTTTTCATTGAGCCAAGGGAAGGGCAGGTAGCGGCCAAATCTTCTTTTGCCCAAGGAATCAAGAAGACTATTAGTTCATCTTACTACTTGTATAGGAAGCATGTGCTGGAGGGGATTGGAGCCCACTCCACTAGGGTGCAAGTGTCACTGTGGGCTAAATCTACTTTGGTGCTTCCAGAGGACATATGTATGGTGGTCATCTGGCAATCCCTTTAATATATTTGTGAGATATTTTAGGCTGTAGGTGGGAGCTAATGTGGAGAGCACCTTTTGTCAGAGAAACTCTTGTGGGGGCATTGTTTTCATCCCATCCTGTCTCTTGACTGGTTGGGTATATCCCACTTATCTGGACTGGTCTAGAAGAATGAAAAAGAAGGAAACCATTTCCGTACCTGTTAATTTCCTTTCCTCGATTTCTGCTAGACCAGTGCAGGACCCTCTCTAGGAAGACTGTGTCAAATGTCTTTTGCTGGCTATTCCTTTTCCTATGCATCCAAGCATGTTTCTTACTTTCATTGTCCATCTCTTTTTCTGCCTGTTAGCCACTTTAAGATCATCAGAAACAACTACTTCCTTGAATATTTGCAGCCCAAATGCAAGACCTGCATTTTTTAGCATTACATCTCTGCTGCCAAATTCTCAATCTTTTTTCATGTCCTGTTATATTCCTTACTGGGCATCTTCCCTATTGCAGATTTCGGTATAATCTGTGAAGAGGCAAACCTTAACAACATCCCTATCACACTCATTTAGAAAAATGTTTTTAAAAAAATTGGATCAAGGACAGATTCCAGTGGCACACGACTAATAATGTCCTTCTCAGAGCGAAGCCCATTTACCTGTACCCTTTGTTGCCTCCAGTCAATCAGTTTCTAACCCAGTTGGTCATTCTAGGGCCCATCCTTATGGTGGTAAATTTATTTATAAGTCACTTGTGCAGAACAGAATCAAGGGCTGCACTGAAATCTTAGTACATCCTATGAATGGTTCTCCTCATTCCAACTATCTGGTCATCCAGTCACAGAATTAATCAGATTTGTCTGACAAGACCTGCCTCTTGTAAAACCATGCTGCCTCTAATCCTCCAATCCATTGATTTCCAGAAACCTCACTATCCTCTGTTTTTAGCAGCATTTCTATTAATTCATTCATCACAGAGGTCAGACTAACCAGCCTGTGGTCCCCAACCTTGTCCTTACTTCCACTTTTGTGTAGAGGACCACATAAGCCCTTCTCCAGCCCTCTGGGACCATTCCTCACTCTAAAGAAACATTGAAAGGGGCAGACAGAGTTGCCAGAGCTTCTCTAAATTCCTTCAGTACTCTCTGATATATCTCATCTGGGCCCCAGTGCTTTCTCTACTTTGTTCGTAAGGAGATGGGTAGACAGTCTTCTGAAAATCGCTCAAGATCTGCCTCACTTCAGTTTCTATTTGTTTTCTGAGGTTCTATTTCTGGCCCTTCATCGGAACACAGAACAGAAATATTTTATTAAGCTATTCTGTTTTATCCTTATCAATGTATATATTCTCCTTTACCATTGAGTCTGATAATGCCACTTCTACACTTCCTCTTGTTGCTAACGTATCTGAAAAAATCTTTTGTTACTGCATTGGCTAGTCTTTCTTTCATTTGTATTTTTTTTTTTTTTTGCCTTTTGTACTACATTCATAGTTAGCTTTTCCAAATACTGATGCTCATCTTCCTCTGCTCTTATTTTTTTAAGTCCACCTTCTTTCTTCACCTCTTCAGCAGCTATTCCTTTTCCTTTTGCATGCATTTATGTTCCTAAGATCTTGTTGCCCTTAAATTATCCCTTCAGTTTTGGCCACTGCTTTTTCTACATCCTCTAGTTGTTCCCATTCAGCTGATGACTCCTTGAGGTACTATCCTAGCTTGACAGTTACCAGCAGTTCACCAATTCCCTGCCCTCCCCTCTCCTGTCCCCCCTTGAGTGAGCCTGTCTTGCCTAGCATGTAATTAGCACTAGAGATTTTAAGTAGGATCCAGCCAATGGGAAGGCTGTGGGGGAGAGCACTGGAAAGCAGTTCTTGTCAGAGGAAGGGAGGAAATAAGTTTGGAGAAGTTCCTGTGCTGAAAGGCAGAAGAGAAACTAAGCTCGCCAAAGAGATGCTCCAGTACAGGAAGTTTTAATTCAAATGGATCAAAGGGAATATCTACTCCACTGCCTTCAACTCATCCAAAACACTGCTGCCTCCCATAGGAACCATGTTACCCCTCTCCTTATCCAACTCCACTGGCTCCCTCTGAAGTTCTGCTATCTATACAAGATCCTCACCATTGTCCATAAAACCATCCATACAGATAGCCCTCAGTATCTCGCCGATCTTATCCACATTTGTCTCCCCTCCTGTGCCCTTTGGGCAATCCACAACAACTGTCTGGCCCTTCCTTCCCCCGCTTGGGCCCACCCTGAGCACACCCGTCACTGATTTCTTCTTCTTCCTTGGTCCAGCCCTGTGGAACTCCTTCCCACCCTCACTCTGTGCAGAGCACTCATACCCAAGGTTTAAGGTCCTACTGAAGACTCGTCTCTTTTACCAGGCATTTGACCTATCCTCCACCTCGCCTTCCTAATTCTTGGTATCTCTTTGTCTATCTTATGCTTTGTGCATGTTCTATCCTCCTACCTTTCCTGTCATAAAAGTCTGGCGTTCCTTTTCTTTTTTTTTTTTTTTTGTTTCTTCTTCTGAGTGCAGCCATTTACTTATTTTTTTGTAAACCGCCCTGATGTTTTCAGCCTGAGCGGGCATGAGCTGTGGATCTTTCACAAAGCTAAGACTCTAATTTTCTTTCTCATCTCTGCTGGTTTCTAGCTACCAATATAGAGTTTAACTGTCTGTTTTGTGGGAATGGCTAATATTAAGTTTAACTGTGCTTATAAATTAAGCTTGGGGATAATCTGACTGACTGCTTTTCTGGGTAGCCTTTGAGCAGATACCTGTGGGTGCTCCCAGTTCAGAAACAGCCTACTGGCCAGAGACACTTAGGTTCCCACCCACCCCAGGGGCTGCATTGCCTATATAGTACTCACATATGTTGCCATCTATCCCTTTTAACTTGGGTTAGGGCCCACATCTTCTTTCTCCTTCCTTCTTCTTCCTCTTCTTCTAGGACTGCTTATTCAGCATGTCATGTATTCAGTGCAATAACTGCAGTACTTTCATTCCAAGACGAATCATTTGGAACCTCAGAGCTTGTCCTATGTGCCTCAGGTCAGCTGCCATGCATAAAGAACTGACTCTACTAAGGGAAGACCTAGCTGCCATGCATAAAGAGGTGACCCTACTGAGGGAGGAACTGGCTGCAATGAAGCGCACCTCTTCTAGGATACAAAGTCCACCACCGCTCCCACAAAGCATCAAACACCCCAGGAACAAATGGATCACAGTGGGTTATTTATTTTTATTTCTTATATACCGCACTTTCAGTCAGTGCGGTTTACAAATGAACAAATTTAAACACAATGAGACAGTCAACATTGGTTTTACAGAGAACAGGGTACAAAAAACTTGGGGTAAACAGGGTAAACTATATACAAATAAAATGTAGCGGTAAGTATGGTTGACTATAGACTATAGGGTTCTGGTAGATTGCGACTTGTGACACAGAGGCATCCTATGCATTAGGAGATATCCCTGCATAATACCTCCTCTGCCTTGGCGAATGAGGATGCCCAATCCAAAGAAACTGAAGGGCCCTTAAATGAGACAGACAATGCCCAATCTCCTGCTAAAGGACCAAATATGAAGAAAACCTCACCAAACAGCAAACTACTAATACTTGGTGATTCCATCATCAGTGGCACCAACTTGGGAACACAGCTCAAAGGAGAGAAGATAGTCAAGTGCCTCCCAGGCTCTTCAGCCAGTAGGAATACAAACCACATTGTTGAAGTACTTAGCACAGAAAGTGAACACTCCAAACTTGATGATCACTTGGGCACAAATGACCTGGCTAGAAACAGTGCCTCTACAGTCCAAAAGAACTTCCAATCTCTGGGAGAGAAACTCAAGCCCATTGTTAACACTGTTGCATTCTCAGAGGTTCCACCTGTGCTTGGTAAGAGGGCAAAAAGGCTGCATCGCATTAACAGCTTTAATACATGGCTCCAGACCTGGTGCAAACAAGGAGTCTGATTTATTGGCAACTGGGGTAACAAATGGAACAACAGGAGACTATACTGTGCTGATGGACTACATCTCTCTGTCTGTCACAGGGAAAAGAATCCTAAGTGAAAAATTCAAGCAATATGGATATGCATTTAAACTAGAAAAAGGGGGTGACTGATGTAGAAGGTCAAGCTCTGGACGTCGCCCCCTGTAAAAGCAGATTAAAATCAGAAACAGCCACACTTTTAAACCACACATCAAAAACAAGTGGGAAGATGTAGGCAGAACAAAATCAATGCTAAATACACACAAGCCAGTTAAATGCTGGAAAGCAATGAGCACAAATGCTCAAAGCTTAGCCAACAAAGTTCTGGACCTGGAAGCCCTAATGGTGGAAATGGATTTGGACATTGGCCATTACAGAAACATTGCGAAATGAATCGCATGATTGGGATATAGCCATACCTGGCTATAATCTATTCAAAAGAGACAGAGAAAATGGAAGAGGAGGAGGAGGAGTAGCCTTGTATGTCAAAAGCAATATTAAAGCTACTGAAATGCAGGGGGCATGGGGAAAAGAAGCGCTCTGGATTGTGTTGGAAAGAGGAGATGGCACTATCATCCATACTGCTGTAGTCTACAGACCTCCGACACAAATTGATCGTAGATATTGCCAAGATAGCCACAAAGGGGGAAGCGATCATATTGGGTGACTTTTTTTTAATCTACCAGATGTGGATTGGATTACTCCTTCTGCAAATCTGGAAAGAAGCAAAAAAATCGTGGATGCTCTCCAAGATGTGTTACTTAGACAAATGGTGATGGAACCAACCAGGGAAAGCTCAATGCTGGATTTAGTGCTCACCAACGGTGATAGCGTGTCGAGTGTCTGCGTGAGTGCCCCTGTGAGCAGCAGCGATCATCACACGGTGTGGTCTGAGATAAAAGCCATGGTACAGGCCAATCATAGCAAGCTCAGAGTCCTAAACTTCAAAAGCACCAACTTCAATAAAATGGCTGAGTACCTAAAGGAGGAGCTGACAGGGTGGAAGGAGATAAAGGAAGTGGAATTGCAATGGGCTAAACTAAAGGTGGCAATAAAAGGGGCAACAAATAAATATGTAACAAAAGTAAACAAAAACAAGAGGAGCAGAAAACCTATTTTGGTTTTCCAAAGAAGTGGCTGCTCAAAGGCAAAAAACACAGCTTTCGCAAAATTCAAAAGCTCGCAAACAGAGGAACACAGAAATGAATACAGGATCAAACTCAAAGAGAGAAATAAGGATAGCAAAATCAAAGGCAGAGGAAAAGATGGCTAAAGATGTGAAGTGTGGCGACAAAACCTTCAGGTATATTTGGGAAAGGAAGAAGATCAGAGGTGGAATTGCAGGACTCAGAAGTGCTGCGAACGGACTCGTGGAAAGTGACATTGAAAAAGCGAAATTGCTAAACGAATACTTCTGCTATGTTTTTACTAAAGAAAGTCCTGGAGAAGGACCACCTGTGAATCCTAAATATAAAAATGGGAATGAAGTAGATACCACACCATTCACAGAAGATGATGTGTTAGAACAACTTGCAAAACTGAAATTGGACAAGTCCATGGGACCGGATAGGATACATCCCAGGATACTGAAAGAGCTCAGAGGTTCTTGCAGGGCCATTAAAGGATGTTGTCAACAGATCCTTGGAAATAGGAGAGGTTCCTCAGGACTGGAGAACGGCTGATGTCGTACCTCTACACAAAAGTGGTGACAGGGAAGAAGTGACAAACTACAGGCCCATGAGCCTTACCTCTGTGGCGGGAAAAGTAATGGAGGCGCTCCTGAAAGAGCGAATAGTGAACTTCCTTATAACCAACAGGTTGCAAGACCTGAGGCAACATGGTTTTACTGAAGGACGATCTTGCCAAACAAATCTGATTGAGTTCTTTGACTGGGTGACCAGGGAGCTAGGTCAGGGGCATGCGATGGATGTCATCTACCTGGATTTCAGCAAAGCCTTTGATACTGTTCCTCATAGGAGGCTTATCAATAAACTCAGTAGCTTGGGGATGGATCCTAAGATGGTAAATTGATCACAAATTGGTTGACTGACAGACGACAGAGGGTGATGGTAAATGGAGCTCACTCGGATGAAGGGAAGGTGATTAGCGGGGTGCCCCAGGGGTCGATCCTGGGCCCGGCACTGTTCAATGTATTTGTGAATGATATTGCTGAAGGACTGAACAGAAAAGTCTGTCTTTTTGCAGATGACACGAAAATTTGCAACAGAGTGGACTCCCCCGAGGGAGTGGTTGACATGAGGAAAGATCTACAAAAGCTGGAAGAATGGTCTAATGTGTGGCAATTTAAGATTTAATGCAAAAAAGTGAGGAGTCATGCACTTGGGCAGCAGAAATCCAAGGGAAATGCACGCGATAGGGGGCGAGAGGTTGGTGTGCACAGATCAGGAGAAAGACCTTGGTGTGATTATTTTTGAAGATCTCAAGGTGGCAAAACGGTGCAACAAGGTGGTGGCAAAAGCCAGGAGGATGTTGGGCTGCATACAAAGAGGAATCACCAGCAGAAATGAAGAGGTACTTATGCCACTGTACAAGTCAGTGGTGAGGCCTCACTTGGAATACTGTGTTCAGTTTTGGAGACCGTATCTTGCAAAGAATGTAAAAAGACTGGAAACTGTTCAGAGGAAGGCGACCGAAATGATTTGGAGCCTGTGTTAGAAGCCTTATGAGAAGAGACTTGAAGACCTAAACATGTACACTTTTGGAGGAGAGGAGGTATGGGGAGATATGATTCAGACCTTTAAATACTTAAAGGGAAATAATGAACGAACAAACAGCTTCCAAAGACGGGGAAGCTGTAAAACTAGAGGGCATAACAGGAAGCTGCAAGGTGGTAAATTGAAAGGCAATGTCAGGAAATACTTTTTCATGGAAAGGGTGGTAGATGCTTGGAATGCCGTCCCGATGGAAGTGGTGGGGCAAACACGGTGACGGAATTCAAAATGGCATGGGACAGACACAGTGGATCCCTTTACAGCAACAGGATAAAATCAAAATGAACTGAACCATCTAATTTCTCAACAAATAGAGGTGTCCTGCATGGAATGGTGGGTTCACCCCTAAACAGGGACATGGGGAGGGGTGGCCTGCACGAAGTGACGGGTGCACATGCTCTTGCCATCGTGCTGGGCAGACTGGGTGGACCATGCTGGTCTTTATCTGCCGTCATTTACTATGTTACTATGTAAAATAATAAAGATAACTTTAGCTATGCTGCCGATACCACATTACTGGCTGAATGTGAAAACTGTCTATGCTCTGATCTTGATAAGCAGATGCTTCAGTCTTCAAATGGGCCTGCACCTTAAAATGAATAAGATGAAGATTCCTAACTGAAAGGATGGTGGGAGCAAATACAGTGGCAGAATTTAAAATGGCATGGGACAGACACAGTTGATCCCCCTCTTTTATTTTTATAGCAAGAGGATAAGATCAAAATAAACATAACTATTATACTTCAATTAAGAGGGTGACTGCACAGAGAGGCTCATACACCCCTAAACAAAGGCATAGAGGAGGGTGACTTGCATGGAGCAGCAGGTACACCTACTCGAGCCACCTTTTATAGAGCAGACTGGAGGGACCATACTGGTCTATATCTGCTGTCATATACTATATCACTGTGTATGTTAACTGACAAAATCAATACATTTCATCCTTGAAGGAGAAGAAATAAAAATTGTAGGCAACTCTTTAACCTGCTTAGATCAATAATCAGTAATGAAATAACAAGCAGTCAAGAAATATGACAACACCTTGTGTTAGCAGAATAACTGAAGGACTTGGATAAGATTTTTCAAGCACAGAGATGAATCTATAAATGAATGGAGTGGAATGGGTAAATGTAGGTTGATTGTCATCAGAATATAAGACTCGGGGACATGCAATGAAGCTACAGGGTAACCTATTTAAGACTAATAAGAGAAAATATTTTTTTCACTCAACGTGTAATCAAACTCTGGAATTTGTTACCGGAGGATGTAGTAAAAGCTGTTAGTGTAATTGGGTTTAAAAAATGTTTGGACAAATTCCTGGAGGAAAGGTATATAAACAGTTATTAAAAGGGACCCAGGATATCACTGCTTGACCCAATATAAGCATTGAGGAACTTGTGTCTTTTGGGGAGACTGCTAGGTACTTATGACCTAGATTGACCACTCTTTGAAACAGGATACTGGGCTTGATGGACCTTAGTCTGACCCAGTATGGCATATCTTATGTTCTTATCTCTGCATTCAGAAAGATTCAATTTGTTCAAGCCATGACATTTTTCCATTAATGCCATATGGATGTGAAAGTTGGCCAGTAAAGAAGAAAAACGGGAAGAAAATTGATGCCTTCAAATTACCGTGCTGACGAAGAATACTGTGTATATATGGATGGCTCAAATAACAAGAATTTGACTTTTTTTATACTTTTGGACAATCATGTGAAAAGAGGTGTCATTAGAGAGAGGACATTTATGCTTGGCATGATTGTGAAGATCTCCACAAAAGAGGAAGACCAACAATGTGGTGGATCAGTACAGGCAACTATGTATACCACTATAGCAATAATTAGCTGCCTGACTGAAAACTGAACGCTGTTTAGGACAGCTATTCACAGGGTCACAATGAATTGACATGGATTTGATTGCATTTAATAGATTTTTCTAAAGAGGAAGCTGTTTCAGCAGCTGCAAGCCATTTCCATGGATGAAACTGCTTTACCAGTGAAAATGGATTTTTATAAAATTCTGTCCTGGGACTCGACAGAATCCAGGTTCCATGGTAACTTAAAAAAAAAAAAAAATTCAGGCCTGGCTCCTTTGGGCTCAGACTGGCTGCCCGTGGGGCTCTTATCTCCTACAGGCAGAAGTAGTGCAAAGGACCATGATTATGGTCAAGATCAGTGCTGTCTACCCCAGTATGCAAGTTTTGCTGCAGGATGGGGCTGATGGCACTGGTCCTGGCCATGATTGTGGCCTTTTGCAACTCTTTTGTCTGCTGGAGATGGGATCCCCATGGGCAGCCTATGCTTGTCCTGTAGCAGCTGGAGTGAATAGAGGGCAGAGGATAAATGGGAGAGTCTGGGAAGGGAAACAGAATTCGGTGGAGGAGGGAAGAGTGCAAGAGGTTGAAGGGTAAAGAAAGGATGCATGTGTAGCGCCCCCTTGGGTGCACTTATGGTTCTGGGACCAGCTTGGCTGGAGTCCCCTCAGGGGTGGGCTCCATCAGCCCTTGTCAATTTGGCATCTGGTGCATCCACCTGGCAAAGAAAGGTGTTAGTGATTAGAATTTCCCTCCTTTCACGCCAGGAAGCTCCTCAAAAAACACTGCTGTGAACAAGGCTGGGTTAAATAGTATTTACAAAATTTATACATAAAGTATTGTGATAAAATAATGCAGTATGTACAACCTGGTTTAAGCAGGCAAGGTGAAAGAGCAATATAGAATGAGAGAAGGAAGTTCAAACAACCAACTATAACCTTTATATATAGTGAATTAAGGTTAAATCCATGATCTTTTTAAAGGTTTACTTATTAACCTGTCTCCTAACTCCTCCCTTTCTCTTTTCCCACCAGCCCCAAGTCACACCCACTGCTGGAGCTCTGGCCCTGTGGCTGCTTGTGAAGAGTTTGTATTCTAGGCTGCCTCCAAGCTCTCCTCCAAAGAGAGGGTTTTGCACTCCTGTCCAATCAGGAACAATTGTAGCAACTCCCAAGCCAAGATTAGGTTCTTTAGAGTCTCTCCACTGCCATTTCCACTCCCTGGATTGGGAGGAGACCAATCTGCCCCATCTTCATTCATAGCCCTGACTGGGTCTGTAGGAGCCACTCTGCTGGCATCTTCAGGAGGAGGGCCTTCTGAGCAAGGGGAGTTCGCTCCTCCCCTCTCAGATGAGGGTTAAGTTCTTTATCTAAAAAGACGCTTGACTCCTCCTCTAAATCCTACGCAACTCTTCTCCAAGCTCTTTTCTGCATAGGGCTGTTGATGCCAGTATCAACTGACCATATCTTAGGGTGAGCAATTTCCACCGACTCCAGTATTTACTTCTCCACCCTCTGTCTAGTGTGTGCGCTTTATTCCCCTACACTCTTCCCTATAGATTTAAAAGTTCAATCTTAATAATAGATATAAAGGTGAGCAAATATTCTCCAGGACCAAGCAGGAAGTCAGTCCTCACATATGGGTGACGTCGGCGCCGACGGAGCCCTCGCGGAGCAATTTTCCCCAGCTTTCAAAGAAAGCTTTTGGGAATTGCAGCGCGCATGCGCGGTCCTCTTCCCGCCCAAGGGTGCCATCTTGCTCAGTCTTCTTTTTTCCGCGGAGCCCTACAGACGTTGTTTGTAATTCCCCGCTAGAAAAGTTGATTTTATTTGTCTTTTTCTCGAATTCGACGCCGGTTCTTTTCCCGCCTGGACCCGCGACGCCGGTTGTGAGTCCGTTCTTTATTTTTCGTTTTTTTGTCCTTCGTGACAGATTTCGCGCCTTTTTTTCTTTTTCACTGGCAGCCCTGTCTTTTGACCTCGCAGGGGCCCTTTTTCCCCCGATGGCTGCCAGCGGGTTTAAGAAGTGTGATCGGTGTAAGAAGCTCATGTCTCTTACCGACACACACGACTACTGCCTCCGCTGCCTCGGACCCGATCATGACCCGATGATCTGTGGTCCGTGTGGCAAAATGTCCTCAAAAGCGTTGAGTCGGCAGCATCAGCGGGAACGTATCTTCTCTGACTCCGGCCGGGCCCGGACCTCATCAGAGGCTTCGACGTCTCGGGACTCAGGTCCTGAGCATCGTCGAAGTTCCTCTGAACGGGGGTCTCCTACCCGGGAACATCATCGGAAGAAGAAACCCGCAAGGGCGGGGTCGGTGGACGCTCCTGGTTCCTCGAGGGCCAGGTCGCATAGCCCCGATTCCCGTCCCGGGTCCTCTGAGTTGGAGAGGCCTTCCAAACATCCTCGTCTCGAGATGGACTCGCCCGCTCATGTGAGTACTGTTGTCCTTGTGGACTCGCCTCCGAAGGAGCCGACGTCGGGCCCGATGCCGTCGGGGCCCAAGTCGGGGGCTGCTGGGTCTCCTGAGCTCGGACTCAGGTTGACGGCCTTGGAGAGCAGTTTCGCTGCCTTCATGGACCAGCAGTGGGCATTGATCGCTGGCCTCGCCGGTGCTTCTGCCCTGACCACCGGGACGTCGACGTCCAAGTCTACCCCGGAGACCGAGCCGATCCTCGAGTCCATGAGGGCTCGAGTCGATCCTCGGTCACGGTCTCCCTCGGCCTCCCGTTCGGGACCGAGGTCATCGACGCCGACTCCCTCGGCTTCGGGGCGGACAGCATCGATGCCCGCCCGACCGGAGCCGCTCGACTCCTCCTCCGAGGAGTCAGCCTGGGAATCAGAGGACGAAGAGTCACCTGGTTCTTTTCGGACTCGGTGTGTCCCATCGGACTCCCCCGAGTCCGAACCTCGGAGACGGTCCCCCCCGGGAGGATACCCAGTTCTCGGACTTCGTGCAGGATATGGCCAAGGCCTTGGCCTTCCCCGCGGATCCCGAGGAGGAGCCTCGAGTCGAAGAGCTCGACGCCCTCCAATATGACTCTCCCCCAAAGGAGGCCTTTATTGTACCGGTTCCTCCGATGCTGGAACGACTTCTCTTCCGCATGTGGGAGAGCCCGGCGTCGTCGCCGGTGTTAAGCAAGCGGGTCGATTCCATTTATCGAGTCCGCAAGAGCCCCGGGTTCCAAAAGGCACAACTACCGCACCATTCCATGGTGGTGGAATCGGCCATGCATAGACTTAAGAGTCAGAAAATGCACTCCTCGGTGCCTCCCAGTCGGGAGGCTCGAAGCCTGGATGCCCTCGGTAGGAAGTGTTTCCAGGGCTCTATGCTTGCTTGTCGAGTCCAGACCTACCAGCTCTACATGGGCATGTATCTCCGAGACCTGGCTAAAGAAATAGCCGGGTTCTCTGCTGGTCTCTCCGAAGAACCTTTGCAGAGGTTCCAAGCCTTGTCAACTGGTATTCGGGAGTGCTCAAAGTTTATCTCTCGAGCAGCCTACGATGGCTTTGAAGCATCGGCTCGAGTAGCCGCAGCCGGCATCGGTGGCCGCCGACAGGCTTGGCTTCAGTCATCCGACCTCGAGCCATGGGTGCAGGACAAGTTGGTCGATGTCCCCTGCCGAGGTGAAAACCTCTTTGGCAAGCCCATGGATGAGAAGGCTGCACAGATCGAGACCGAGACTCTCACCAGGACTCGTCTCTCAAGGAAGACCTCTGCCCCTTCTCAGAAGAAGAAGGGCTCGGGGAAAAAGCCCTTTTACCCGAGGAAGGCGGCTGCCTATCACCACTACCCTCATTATCAGGCCTCGGCAGCTCCCCAACAGGGTAAGCAAGCCAAGGGACGGGGTAATGGGTCCCGTAGGCAGCAAGCCCCCAAGCCTGCACCACCGGCCCCTGCTCAGCAGGGTGGGGTTTTTTGACTTCATCAGCATAGCCTCTCCCCCTCAGCTGGTTTCTCCCAGCACAGGAGGCCGGCTGGTCCACTTTGCCCACAGGTGGTCCCACATCACTACAGATACCTGGGTGCTTCACATAGTCCAAGAGGGCTATCTTCTGCACTTCCACCAGGTACCTCCCTCCTACTTTCCAGGGGAGCCTCTCAGACTCCCTCTGCACAGGGACTTACTCCTTCAGGAGTTAGCAAGTCTTCTTCAGGAACAGGCTGTGGAACCGGTGCCCCACCACCTGAGAGGTCAAGGTTTTTACTCCAGGTACTTTCTGATACCAAAAAGAACAGGAGGCCTCAGACCCATCCTGGACTTGCGGAACCTCAACAAGTTCCTCACAAAGGAAAAGTTCAAGATGCTTACCCTTGGAATCCTGCTGCCCTACCTCCAGCAGGGAGACTGGCTATGCTCCTTAGATCTAAAGGATGCCTACACTCACATCCTCATCCACCCCAGCCACAGACAATATCTCAGGTTTGTTGTGGGGGGCAATCATTACCAGTACAGAGTACTACCCTTTGGCCTATCCTCAGCACCAAGGGTGTTCACCAAATGTCTAGCAGTGGTGGCGGCTTATCTAAGACTTCAAGGCCTCTTTGTTTTTCCATACCTGGACGACTGGCTCATCAGAGCACAGTCTTCCCAAGAGGCCATTCACGCCACGCACCGCACTGTGGCTCTGCTCCAGTACTTGGGCTTTGTCATAAACTTCGCAAAGTCCACTTTGCTCCCCTCTCAGGATCTCGAGTTCATCGGCACAAGATTGAACACGCTTCAGGCGCGAGCTTTTCTGCCTCTCGACAGAGCAAACAGGCTCATGGATCTTGCCAGCCACTTTCGCAGCAATTCCCTGGTCTCTGCCAGGCAATTTCTGCGACTGCTCGGCCATATGGCTTCCACAGTCCATGTGACCCCCAATGCCCGCCTGAACATGCGGCCTGCTCAATGGTGCCTTCGCACACAATGGCATCAGGCCACTGGGAGCCTAGTGGACTCCGTACAGATCTCCGACCCGCTGGTCTCTTCTCTGCAATGGTGGCTTCATCTGCCAAACCTAGTGCTAGGAATGGCTTTTCAGCCGCCTCCGCCTTCTCAGGTCCTGACGACCGATGCTTCTCTCCTGGGTTGGGGAGCACATTGCCAAGGAAAATGTACTCAAGGCCTCTGGACTCCTTGGGAGTCTGCTCAGCAGATAAACTTCCTGGAGCTCAGAGCCATCCGCCTAGCTCTCAGAGCCTTCTCCCACCTCACTTCTCACCAGTCTGTGCAGGTCCAGACGGACAATCAAGTTGCAATGTTTTACATGAACAAACAAGGCGGAACAGGCTCCTTCCTTCTCTGTCAGGAGGCACAAAAACTGTGCTCTTGGGCCGTCCACCACAGCATCCTCCTCAAAGCTGTCTATCTCCCAGGTCAGGAAAATTACCTGGCAGACAAGCTAAGCAGGATCCTCCAACCACACGAGTGGAGATTGGATCCATTGGTGGTTCAGCGGATCTTTCTCAAGTGGGGCCTCCCCACCATGGATCTGTTTGCCAGTCCTCTGAACCGGCAACTTCCCAGATTCTGCTCTCGACAACCGCATCCTCTCAGAGTAGCGGCGGATGCTTTTCTGATTCCATGGTCCACAGGCCTCTTGTATACCTTTCCTCCCATGCCGCTGGTGTCTCGGACACTCTTCAAAGTTCTCAGAGACAAAGCCTCGATGATCCTAGTGGCTCCCCGGTGGCCGAGACAACCTTGGTTCCCGCTTCTGATGCAGCTGGCGGTGGACACTCCTCTTCCTCTGGGGTTTCAGCCCGACCTCCTGTCACAGGATCAGGGGACTCTCCTGCACCCCAACCTCCAGTCCCTTCATCTGATGGCCTGGCTGCTGAGAGGGTAGTCCTTGCTCCCCTCCTGCTGCCTCCAGATGTGGAGGAAGTCATCTTGGCCTCCAGGCGACCCTCCACCCGGAAGTCCTACGCTCTTAAGTGGCGATGGTTCTCCGTCTGGTGTGCTCAGCAGTCTCAAGATCCCTTCTCCTGTTCGGTATCAGTGGTCTTGCAGTACTTGCTTTGCCTCTCCGATCTTGGACTTAAGTCCAACTCGGTCAGGGTCCACCTCAGTGCTCTTTCTGCGCATCACATGCCGGTGGATGGCAGACCTCTTTCCAGCCACCCTCTTGTGGCTCCTTCTCCTTAAACCACCTTTGCGCCCACCAGCCCCTGACTGGGATCTGAATGTGGTTTTGCAGCGGATTACCTGTCCGCCTTTTGAACCTATGGCTACCTGTCATCTTCGTTTTCTTTCTTGGAAAACCTTATTCTTGGTAGCCCTCACTTCTGCTAGACACGTTAGTGAGCTACAGGCCCTAGTATCTGATCCTCCTTACACTAGGTTCTACAAGAATAGGGTAGTCCTACGGACTCACCCTAAGTTTCTTCCTAAAGTGGTTTCCCCTTTTCACATCAACCAGGAGGTGGTACTTCCGACCTTCTTCTTTCCCAGGCCACACTCCAGCCGAGCTGAAATGGTCCTGCATACCCTGGACTGTAGGAGGGCGTTAACCTTCTACCTGGACCGTACGCGGGAGCACCGAAGGGCTGTTCAGCTCTTTGTGTCTTATGACCTCAATAAGTTGGGGCTCCCTGTCTCCAAGCGTACTCTGTCCATCTGGATTGCTGACTGTATCGCTTGGGCTTATGGGGCAGCCGGCCTCTCGTTGGAAAGTCGAGTCATGGCTCATCGTGTTAGGGCGAAGGCTGCGTCAGTGGCTTACCTCCGCTCTGTTCCATTGGCAGACATCTGCCGGGCCGCTACTTGGTCTTCAAGCCAGACTTTTGCAGCCCATTACTGCCTGGAGAGGGAGTCCCGCAGGGACAGTGCTTTCGGACAGGCAGTCCTCCGTAATCTCTTTGAGGTATAGGCAACTCCTGCCCTCCGTCCCGGATGTTGGGCTACCGGTTGGGGGCGTACTCAGAAGATTCCTTCCTTCTGTGCTACTGAGCTTGAGGGAGCTCCTTTTTTGTGCTTGGGGTCTCCGGTAGCCTTAAGCTTGGGAGTCCCATATGTGAGGACTGACTTCCTGCTTGGTCCTGGAGAAAGAGTAGTTACTCACCTGTAACAGGTGTTCTCCAGGAGCAGCAGGAATCAGTCCTCACAACCCTCCCTCCTCCCCTTGGAGTTGCAGTTCTATGCTTTCGTTTTTTGCTAATTTTTTGCTGTCTTTTAGCTATGTCATCAGACTGAGCAAGATGGCACCCTTGGGCGGGAAGAGGACCGCGCATGCGCGCTGCAATTCCCAAAGGCTTTCTTTGAAAGCTGGGGAAAATTGCTCTGCGAGGGCTCCGTCGGCGCCGACGTCACCCATATGTGAGGACTGATTCCTGCTGCTCCTGGAGAACACCTGTTACAGGTGAGTAACTACTCTTTACTCTTGCTCCTTCAGTACAGGCAGTGATTTGCATATTCCCCTTAAATGTTTACTTTCTAGATCTGCTAGCACAGTAGGCTGTTCTCTTAATGTTGTCTTTCATCTGATCTTTACTAGAGTAAAATGGGCGTTCACCTTTGATTCTACATTATTCAACACACTCAAACACCTACCTTAAAGGGGGGGGGGGGGGGTGGTGTTTCACATGGGGAAAGTAGAGGCTCGCACACGCACACAGCCCTAAAGTATGATACCCCTTTTTGGGGGAAGGGGCATAGGCATGCACTGTGACCTAAGTTTGGTGACCACTGTCTAGATAACAAGAATTTGTCAAGATCTAACATGTCTTATAGTATGTTCTTTCAACTACTGTAAGGGGTGATGTTCTTGGGGGGGGGGGGAAGTAGAATCCATACTTTCTAAATTTTAAAAACACATACAGTATATTAATTATCAAGTTAGTAGCTATAAATGTGTGTAGATACTTCACTTTTTTTGTCTGGGATACATTTTCAAAGTGAAAGTACGGATGTGATTTCACTTTTCCAGATGTACGTATTCTGTGATATCTAATAAAAAGATTTTGCCAGCAAATTGTTAACTCTTGTAAAAAAAAAAATCTCTTGCCTTTTGTTTTATTGATTATATCATATAGTGTACACCCAACACACTGCAGGAACCATCAGGTAAATCTAATGAAAACAAGGAGCTGAAGAAAGTTTGAGCTCCTTGCTTTCATTAGTTTTACCTTAGTGTGCATCCAACACACTGCACAAACCATTTCATACTCTATGATATGGCATTTTTCAGCAGTCTGAGCAGTTATAAAATTAGCTCCTAAGAGAACAGCTCTGAGAGATAAGATGCTGTCAAACTTTTCTTTGGTATATTTTAAAAGGAGCCTGAAGAGATCCTTTATTGGCGGGGGGAAAAATGGCTAACAATCTAACGCCTCTTCTGGAATGCTGAATATTAAGTGCAAGTATGTATTAAGCATTTTTTGTTATGTTTGATGCGCTTTATTGTAGCACAAATAATCCTAAATTTCCTCAGGCTTTCACTGTTCATAATTTATGTAATCCTCTTTTGTTCTGATATGTCTAAACTTAACCCACAGGAATTTTGTGGTTTTAGTTAAATTGCAAAGAATATTTGGCTTGTACATGTTTAATGATTTACAATTTGGCGGCTGGGAATTTTGAAGTTCTTTGGTATCTGAACAGAACATTGAATCTTTAAAGGTACTAACTAAAGATTTAGTATCTGGCTTTTATATATAAAGAGAGGATAAACGGAGAGAAATTTTTTTAGGAAAAATAACCATCAAAAACTGCTTTGCCTCCTTGTTGGTAAAATGAATAAAAAATATCTACATCTGCATGTTTTGCACCATTGAATGTAATGTAGTAAAAAACCCAAACATCTGCACTTTTTTAGCTATCTTCAAAAATATTCCCTCCTTTTTTGATGTATTTCATAATTTAGTATCACTTGCTTACAGTTATTTGTTCATTTGTAGTCTGTGTAACTGAATGGACATCCACATTCTCCTGTTAGACCAGTCTAGACAAGTGGGTTGTGTTCCTCCTGCTAGCAGAGATGAAGATAGTGAAATACTTGAAGTATGCCTGTAGCTGTGCTGGCTCAAATAGCAGGAAGATGTCGCTAGAAGTTTCTAGTTCTCTATCTCCATCCGATGGTGGATCCAAAATCAGTACAGCTTGGTTTTGGAAGTGGGTTAGTTCCTGGGCAGCTGTTCCAAGGGAATGCTGTAGACCCAGTAGAGCTCAGGTGGATTCTTCAGAGCATATACGTTTCTCGCTTGGAGGAAAAGGGCCTCTTCCCCCTTCAATATTCTTGACCGGTTCAGAGCTGAAGATTTTAGATGAATATAGTCTGTCTTCACACAGACCTCAGTCTCCCTTCTCCTATGTCCCCTGGCCTCTAAGAGCAGTGATCAGAAGGAGAAGGTATGTGAGAAAAGAGCAGCACATCTGGGAGCGACCCGAGTCCAGCACTGTCCTCTGCCCTGGGCTCTGCAGGGCTAAGTGCAGTTTTTCACTTGTTTGGTGTCTGCCTTGCCAGCCACTCCATGGAGTGTGGCCTGACCTTCTATAGCGTGATCTATCATTGTTTGGCACGCGTGTGTATGTGTTTCAGTGCTAAACTCTTCTTTTCTTGGTGCACATGGAGCCTGCAGCTGTATAAATTTGTTACATGTGCAAAGGGTCCACATGCATATATGTGCATGTCAGAGTCTGTTGAACATTTCTGTGCCAAGAAGCATTGTCTGAGCTGCAGTAAATGCCAAGGTGGACCTTTTTTGGATTTTTTGGGTGAGCACTGCATGACAAACTGAGCTTTTGGCAGTGGATCCTGTGCAAAAGGATGCTTCTCAGTCTGGACTTGCAGCTGAGGAAGGCTTGCACTGCCTTCCCCCCCCCCCCCCTCCCCTCTTGGCTGCTTCCTCAGTCAGGATCTGGGAAAGAACCGCCGTCTTTGATGATTGGTAGGGAACAGCCCCAGCCCTGCCCTTGAAGTCAGGACTCCTACCTTTGGACTTCTTATCCTTCTTTCAGCAGGCTTACTCTTTTCTGGCAAAGCAGCAGGAGTCTGAGCAGGGAAACTTCCTGGGCTCTGGCACTGCTGGGTTCCTCCATCTTTGCAAATGGTAGCTGGGTCAAGTTGTTGCCTGAATTCCTTAAGAGCTTGCAGCAACAAGAGGCTTTCAGTGACTTGTGCCTCTCTTGGGGACTTGAGTCAGAGGTTGGCTCAGATGATGAACCTGGGCTGGCTGAGGATTCTTCATGGAAGAGCTGGAAGATTCACACATCTGCCTCCTTTAGGAAAGATGAGTTGGGCCCTGCGTTCACAGGTGACTTCTTCCCAGGAACAAGTTCACCCTCTTCTCCAGGGAGTTTTGTAGACCTGTCGAGGCTTTTCCCTTTCTGCAGGTTCTATAGGACATGATCTTAGAGTGTGATTCTCTAGACACCTCAGTGAAAGGTGCTAGTCTTGAACAAGCTCTATGCTTTTCCTCAACAGGAGTTGGATAAGCGACTGTTTTCCAAAGCAGATGTGCATGTTGAAGCTGTCACCAGGCATGCCATACCAGTTGAGATTGGGGCTGCCCTTAAGGATCAGCAGGATCGTAAGGTGGCGGTGCTCTTCAAGACAGGGTTTTTGTACTCTTCCCTTATTCTTTATCCATCAGGCAGAGATATGTGGAGGTCTGACTACTCTGGCCCTCTTTTAGTGGGAGCAATTGCTAGTGGAAGATGATTTTGTTCAGAGTCTGCTACGGCCTACTTGGCAGATACCATGTATAATCTTGTCCAGTTAGCTGCCAAGGTCATTGGAGTGGCTCTGGCTGTGAAATTGGGTGGCTGGCAGAGCTTATAAGTCCTATCTGACTAAACTTGCTTTTAAGGAGAAGCACTTCAGCTAATATCTCAAAGTTCGTAAAGGACCTGAGAGATTCCAATCCCCAGTGCCTCCTGGAGGATGGGTCCAGAGGATCTTGGAGGCATGTGCCCTCTTTGTCTTCCCCTCACATTTTTTTTTCCTTCATCTCATTTTCAGGGACTCCTTGGGCTGTTGACGGTATTGGCCAGGAAAGCAATCCCTTGCTTTCTCAGGAGCCCGGGCCAAGACTCAGCCCTTTTATGGGGTGTGCAGGTCTAGTGACTTTCTCCTTGAGGGCAAACCCCTTCCATCCAAGGCAGTAATGGGTAGGGGGCTCATTTTGAGGTGCCTCCATTTGACCCAGCTGATAGATGGCTGCCTATGTCGCAGCAGGACATGCTAGGGAGGTTGTTTCATCTAGGAATGAATGACTTGCTTCTTGGAGCAGCTGTTGCATGAACGGACAAGAGTGGAAGCTGTTTTGGACCTAGTCCTTAGTGGAACACAGGATTCTGGTGCAAGAGAAGGCTGGTGGTGCCACTTGGCAATAGTGATCATAGCATGATTGCATTTTATTTAATAAGTTGAGGGAGGATGGCAAGGAAATCCACAGTACTACCTTTTTTAACTTTCAAAAGGGAGACTATGATAAAATAAGGAAAATGGTTAAGAAAAAAAAACCTTAAGGAGCAGCTGCAAAGGTTAAGATTTGCATCAAGCATGGGTGGTGTTTAAAAATACTATCTTAGAAGCGCAGACCTGATGTATTCCACCCTTTAAGAAAAGTGTAAAGAATTCCAAAAAACTGTCAGCATGGTTTAAAGGTGTGGTCAGAGAGGCTATTGTAGCTATTTCAGGAAATGGGAGCTAAAAATGACAAACCGGAAACAACATAAGCACTGGCAAGTTAGATACAAGGCATTTAAGGCCGGCAAAGAGAATTTAAAAAAAACTTGCCATAGAAGCAAAAATGCATCATAAAAGCTTTTTCAAGTACATTCATAGCAACCCCCCCCCCCCGCCCCCCATGAGTCAGTTGAACCATTAGATAGGGAGGACAAGGCCATAGTGAAGAGACTGAATTATTTGCTTTTGGTTTTTGCTGAAGATGATGTAGGGAGGTTACCCATATCTGCAATGTGTTTTAAAGGTAATGTATCAGAAGAATTTAAAGAAATGTAATACATTTCCCCAGTTTATAGATAACTATTTGATAAACTAAAGAGTAGCAAATCACCTGGCCTGGATGGTATACATCTGAGGATGCTGAAAGAACTGAAATATGAGATTGCAGATCTACAACTACTACTACTACTACTACTACTACTATTAAACATTTATAAAGTGCTACAAGGCATACGCAGCGCTGTATAAAAAATTTCAGTCCCTACACATCAGAGCTTGCAATATAATCAAGACAGACAAGACAGATACGAATAAGGATTAGAATAAGGAAGGGTAAGGAAACAAGGGATCAGGATCCAAAAGCAGCCCCAGAGGTGACCCTTGGCATAGATTTGTAAAGGGGCAGAGGTGAAACCTGATGTATAGACTCAGGAAGTTTGTTCTAGGCAGAAGGAGCAGCAAGATGAAAGGACTAAAGGCTGGCATTGGCAGTGGAAGAAAATGGCAAAGAGGAGCAAGCCAGTAGAAGAGTGGTGTTCACAAGGAGGGGTATAGGAGGAGAGGAGAGGTAGTCAGGAGCAGAAGAATGAATGCATTTAAAAGTCTGAAGGAGGAGTGTGAATAGGATATGGAAGGGAAGCCAGTCTAGTGGCTTGAGTAGAGGGGTTATGAGTAAATCGAGGCTGGCAAAAAATTAGTCACGCAGCAGAGTTCTGAATAGATAGAAGGGGAGAGAGAGAACTCTGAGGGAGACCAGAAAGAAAGAGGTTACAATAGTCAAGACGGGAAGTAATTAGAGTGGACAAGTTAGAGATGTTTCTCAATATTGGTAGCTCAGGTTGGAGATCATGATGATGGATTGTTCTCTGAGCTTGATGGTTTGATTGCAGACGTTTTCTCACCATTTGAGGAGATATCAGTGCAGGGTTCCAGCATGAGCCAGGTTTTCAACCACAAAATCAATAAACTGCTCTTTTGGTGGTGCCTCAGCTTTTTGGACCAAAGAGCTGAGGCACCACCAACCCCAATATAAATGCAAACGCAAGCATTCAAGCACATTATCATCTGGAACCTCACACTGATAATGTCCTCTCGAATGGTGACGGTACGTCTGCAATCAAACCATCAAGCTCTGAGTGGACAAGTATCTTAGTAGTGTGTTCACTGAGGAAAGTGTGAATTTTGTTAATGTTATAAAGCTAAAACCTGTCATTTCTATCTGTTGGATATGTGAGGAGAAGGAAAGGTACCTACTATTAGTAATCTGTGAACTATTATTTAAATCATCTGTAGTACCTGAAGATTGGCTTGTCTCCAATGTAACAGCAATTCCTAAAAAGGTTTCTAGGGGTGATCTGGGAAACTACAGACTGGTGAGCCTGATGTCAATACCAGCAATAGAAGCAATTATAAAGAAAACAATTACTCAACATGTAGATAGTGATGGTTTAATGGGAGAAAGCCAACACTGATTTAGCTAAGAAAAGTCATCTCTTACTAATCTGTGTGGTTTGTGGTGGTTTTTTTTTTTTTTTTGAAGGTATGAATAAACAGGTAAATAAAGATGAGCCGGTTGATATAGTGTATCTGGATTTTCAGAAAGCCTTTGGCAAGGTCTCTCATGAGACTCATGGAGAAATTCAAAAGTCATTGGATAGGAGGCAGTGTACTATTGTGGATCAGAAACTGATTAAAAGATAGAAAGCAAAGAGTAGGGCTAAATGACCAATTTTCTCTATGGGGAAAGGTGAATAGTGGAGTATCCCAGGAATCTGTGCAGGGCCTGCTGCTTAACATATTCATAAATGACCTGGAAATGGGAATAACTGCTGAAGTGATCACATTTGCAGATGACACAATTATTCAAAGTTATTAAAACGAGGCTTGTGAAAAATTGCAAGAGGACCTTTTATAAATTGGAAGACTGGATGTGCAAATGGCAGATGAAATTTTGTGTGAACAAGTGCAAAGTTATGCACCTAGGAAAGAACAACCGGAACCACTGCCCAGGAAAAGGATTTAGGCAGCATCGTGGATAATACATTGAAACCCTCTGCCCAATATGCAGCTGCAGCCAAGAAAGCAAATAAAATGCTAGGAATCATAAGGAAAGGATTGGAGAATAAAACCAAGGTTATTATAATACCTCTATTGTTCCATGGTGCAACTGCACCTAGAATATTGTGTGCAATTCTGGTCGCAGTATCTTAAAAAGGATATAGTAGAATAGAAAAGGTACAGAGAAGAGCCAACAAAATGATAAAGGTGATGGAAGGATACCCCTATGAGGAAAGGCTTAAAAGGTTAAGGCCCTTCAACTTGGGAAAGAGATGACTGAGGGGTGATATGATAGAGATCTATTCCACTCCATTCATAACATTCGGTTGTTTACTCCATCAAAAAGTAGAAAGACTAGGAGACATGATAAAGCTACAATATAACCCATTTAAGAGTAATAAGTGTGTTTTTTTTCACTGAATGCATAATCAAACTCTGGAATTTGTTACCAGAGGATATAGTAAAAGCGGTTAGTGTAGCTGGGTATAAAAAAAAAAGGTTTGGATGAATTCCTGGAGGAAAGATCCATAAACCATTATTAACGAGAACCTGGGAAATCCACTGCTTATCCTGGGACAAGCATTTTTTGCAACCTGTGTACCATTTAGGAACCTGCCGGGTACTTGTGACCTGGCTTGGCCACTGTTAGAAACAAGATACTGGGCTTGATGGACCTTGGTATCACCTAGTATGGCATTTCTTAAGCTGTTATACATTTTAAAAGAGGTGGCTGAGGGAGATGTGAGAGAGGTTTTATAAAATAGAGAATTGAATGAAACGGGTAAGTGTAGATCGGTTGTTTACTCCTTCAAAAAGTAGAAAGACACAGGGACACATAATGAAGCTACAATGTAGTACATTAAGACTGATCGGAGAGAGAATTTTTTTCCCCTCAACATTTAATCAAACTCTTAAATTCATTGCCAGAGGATATAGTAAAAGCTGTTAGTTTATGGACTTTTCCTCCAAAACATTTTTAAACCCAGCTCTACACTATTATTAAATTTGACTGGGGCTATCCACTACTTACCCCTGGGATAAGCAGCATGGAATCTTTCTAACTTTTGGGAACCTGACAAGTACTTGTGCCGCTATTGGAAACATGATACTGGGTTCAGTGGACCTTTTTGGTCTGATCTAGTATGGCATTTCTTAAGTTATGTTCTCCCATTTTGCAGAACTCTGTTTAAGAATATAACGGTGGCCATTAAACCTCTGCGGTCTGTAGATTTGAACAGAGTGACAAACATCTCCACTTTAATCAATAATGCAGTTCAAAGATAGTGTCAGTGTGATTTAATGATTGATTTTATGATTCACTGGTCCATTTGTATGCCCCCAAAACACAAAGAATTGCTGTTTTCTTATTTAGTAGGTTATGTCACTTGGAAAGAGAATTATAGACTGCTACACAGTGAAAATCAATTGGAAAACGGAAGGTGGTGGGACAGTCACTTTTTTTTTTAATGATTAAAGGAATCCATTCTAAGAAACCATATTTAACCTAGTTAACTGAATAGGCAGATGCTACTAAATTAGCAAAGGTTTCTCAAGGTACTATAAGATATGAACAGTCAGATCTCAATCCAACAAATGGGAGATAAAAATTGAAAACCTAATTAAATCACCAGTGCATCTAATTTTCAAAAGTCTTTCCTAATATTGAACTGAATCTATCAAATTTTTAGAACTAAACAAGCAAGCTAATATTTTGAGTGCATGGTATTTCCACATCAAGAAAACTGAGTGCCTAGTGAGGAAAATTTTACTAAAGCTGCAAGAGGAGGAGCAATCGGGGTTAGTACACTAAACTAGCTTTATTACAATTTGTAGATCTGTTTTTTGTATGCTATTGCATAGAGTTGTAAGGCATTATTGCACTACAGAAAGCAACAATACAAATTACATTTTATCTTAATCATGAGCCTATTATCCAGTGGCTTTAACAGAGAGAATGTTAATCATACCAGTACTTTCACTACCTTTTGCCCAATCACTGAAGTAATAAGTAAGGATTGCACAAGTATGTGTTTTTCCTTTGATAAGCAGAATGGTGACATTTAAGGTAGGACATCTGTGTGTAAGGATACATTTATATGCCTGATACCTTTCCTATCCTTGAATCCTGTTTGGCCAGGTCAGAGAGTGGTTTATGCTCTATATCTCCAGGAACAAGCAGGAATGTAGTCATCACATATGGGTATCGTCGGTACCGACGGAGCCAGCACGGGAGCGCTCCCCAGCGTCCAACTAGAACGCTTTTGGGAGCATCCCACAGCGCCTGTGTGCTGCCTTCCCGCCTTTCCCAACTGCCTCTCTCCAGTTCTTCTTTTTCCGCGGAGCCAGCAGGTCGTGTTCCTGTCACTGCAGAAAAATTTATTCATTTCTTTATTTCTTTTTGTGGTCGCGTCTGCCTTCTTCGATGCTCTACCGGCACTGCCGGTCTTTCTTTTCCTATTTCTAAAAAAAAATAAAATAAAAAAATATCTTTTCTATTTTCTTCAGGTGCACCTGCCTTTTTGGGTCTTAGGCCCAAAACTTACTTAACATGGAAAAACCTGCCTCAGGTTTTAAAAAGTGCACCAAGTGTGGCGGTACCATTTCCGTCACCGACACCCATGAATGGTGTTTAAAATGTTTACGTCCTGACCACTCCATCACGGATTGTGTGTCCTGTGCCATGATGTCTAAAAGAGGTCGGCAGAACTGAGCTGCCAAGCTCAGTACCCTGTTTTCCTCTGATGCAGCTTCGGTGGCATCGACGTCTTCCAGGGCTGCTTCTTCCTCCTGTGGATCTCAGGTAACTAAACATAAATCCAGCCGGTCCTCGAAGGGTAGATCTCCTTCTAAGCATCGAGATGCCTCTGGCGTTGCCCTCGAGGATTCTGCACCGGCAAAATTACCCTGGCAGGAGGCTTCGGCTTCCAAAGCCTTATCGGGGTTCCAGGATGTTCTAGATGGCTCGGCCTCAACAGATCTCCTGGTGCCATGCTCTGGGATACCGGTGGCCTCCACCGGTACCGACTTCCAGGCATTGGCGGCATCCATGGACCAGAGCATTCTGAGCATGGAATGCAGTCTGGCAGCTCTCCTTGCGGTATCGACGCCCTTGGTACCACGACAGACAACTCCACCAGTATCGGCACCGGTACCGATAGCATTGACATCGGTGTCTGCTATGCCGGTACTCTCTCCTACGATGCCCTCCGGTACTGATTCTCCGGTACCGGTTATTCCCGGTACCGACCTCGGTCGGTACAGGTATCGGGCTCTGCAGGAGCATCCAGACAGACGATACTTCGAATCCTCAGAAGAATCTGAGGATTCCGAAAGTTCTGTCGATGCAGAGATACTCCTTCCAGGGGAGTCCTCCTCCCCTAAACGCAGGATGTCTCCTCCAGAGGACATGTCTTTCCAAGACTTTATCAGAGAGGTGGCTCGGGGCCTGTCCATCACTGTGGCCCCTGAAACAGAGCCAAGGGCCAAGGAGTTGGAAATTTTTACAATATCCCAAAACTCCTAAGGAGGCCGATACCTTACCCATTCATGAGATTCTATATGATCTCATGTTGAGGATGTGGGAAACACCTCATACCACCTCTCCTCCTTCTTGTAGGTTAGATACTATGTATCGTGTCCCTCCTTGTCCTGGGTTCCTTAAGACTCAGCTTCCTCACCACTCTATTATGGTGGAGCTGATCAGCTATGAGAAGGATTAGAAGTGCAAAAAGGCATGCCTCTAATCCTCCAGGACGTGAATGCAGAACCCTGGATGCTTTTGGACGTAGAGTCTTTCAAGCTTCCATGCTTGCTGCAAGAATCAGTTCCTATAGTCTCTACATGGGAATGTTCTTAAAGGAGGTCACAGATAATTTACAGACTTTAAGTCCTTTCATTTCTGAGGATAAGACAGGACTTTCTCACTTGGGTCAAACATGCCCAAGATGTCTCTAAATTCTCCAACCGTGCAGCCTTTGACTGCTTTGAGTGTATAAGCAGAACCTCGGCTATTGCCATAGGTGCACGTAGAATTGCTTGGCTCCAGGCATCTGATCTAGAGCTCTGGGTACAAGACAAATTGGGAAATATCCCTTGTACTGGTGAGAACCTGTTTGGGAAAGATTGGCAGGAAAATTCCACCTTGGATAGACTATCCAAGTCCACTGCTGGTCCTGTTAGAAAAAAGTTGTTCAAGAAAACACCTTTTTCAAAAAAGAAAATATTTTATCCTGCTTATACTCAGCAGGCATCTTCTGCAGGTCAGTTTTCAACCAAACGTCAGCAACCACCCAAACAGAAGAAAGCAAAGGCTGCTAGGCCTCCACCGGCTCAGCAGCCTCAGCCTCCTCAGGGCCTTTGACTTTCAGCTAGAGAACTTAGCCTTTCTGGTTCTGGAAGAACCAGAACCGTCCACCATTCCAGTAAGGTTATGTCATTTTGCCCCCAGATGGGGTCAAATAACAGCAGAGCATTGGACACTCTCCATCATAAAGGAGGGGTACAAACTTCATTTTTCAAGCATGCCCCCTCACACAATAGTGAAGCAGTTCAATTCTCCGACACCTCTCATCAACTTCTTAAGTCAAGAGGTTGCCATTCTTCTTGCCCAAGGGGCAATAGAAGAAGTGCCTCTTCATCAACAGGGCACAGGGTTCTATTCCCCTTATTTTCTTATCCCAAAGAAAACAGGGGGATACAGACCTATATTAGATCTCAGAGAATTGAACAAATACCTTGTCAAGGAGAAATTCAAGATGATTTCTCTCGGTGCTCTGCTTCCATTCCTTCAGAGTCAGGATTGGCTTTGTTCTCTAGATCTCAAGGATGCATACACCCATGTACTCATCCATCCAACCCACAGAAAGTTTCCTTCGGTTCCTTTTTCAAGGAAAGCACTACCAATACAGGGTGCTTCCTTTTGGTCTGTCCTCTGCTCCAAGGGTGTTCACGAAATGCATGGCTGTGGTAGCAGCATTTCTCCGTACTCTGGGAATATTTGTCTTCCCTTACTTGGACGACTGGTTCATTCGAGCTCCAACACAGTCAGAGGCCAAGACTTCTCTATCCTGCACAATGTGCATCCTCCAGTATTTGGGGCTGGTAATAAACATCCCAAAATCCAGTCTGACTCCCACTCAATCTTTTAGAGTTCATAGGAGCTCTTCTGGATACCACAAAAGCAAGGGCCTATCTCCCTCAGGCCCGTTGCCTTCGCTTAGTGCAGTTAGATGAGGCTTTAGCATTGCTTGAGAAGCTAACTGCTCGAGAAATGTTGCAATTGCTGGGCCACATGGCATCCATCGTGCATGTGGTTCCATATGCTCACCTCCATATGAGGGCAGCTCAGTGGACTTTATCCACCCAATGGACCCAGGCATCAGGGTGCCTGTCAGACAAAATAGCAAACACAAGTCGCCTCATTTTGTCCCTCCAATGGTGGTCCACTCAAAATCTGTTGCTGGGGTGCCCTTTCCAACAACCCTTACCCCAAGCAACTCTCACAACAGATGGGCTCCCCAACCCTTTGGAGACGCATCTGCAAGACTTCTCCACCCAGGGCACCTGGTCCCCACAAGAGAGTTGTCTACATATCAATCTCTTGGAACTCAGAGCTATTTTCCTAGCTCTGCGAGTGTTCCACTCCCTGCTCAGCTGCAAGACAGTCCTCATTCACACGGACAATCAAGTAGCCATGTTCTATGTGAACAAGCAGGGGGGAACAGGCTCTCTGTCGCTTTGCAACAAAGCTTTGCGACTATGGGCCCTCGCCAGAGAGCATCAGATTCATCTGCTGGCAGTATATCTTCCAGGCATTCAAAACTCTTGGGCGGACAGACTCAGTCGAGTTCTCCTTCCACACGAGTAGTCTCTGCATGCAGACCAGATGACCAGGATATTTCAACTTTGGGGAACCCCGGACATAGACCTCTTTGCAAGTCTGTGGAATGCCAAACTTTCCCGGTTCTGTTCCAGAATTCCGGCTCAGGGGGCTCGGGCCAGGGATGCTTTCCTCCTTTACTGGGGTCAAGACTTCATGTACGCCTTCCCACCCATTCCCCTAATTCCCAAAACCCTCTTCAAGCTTCAGAGAGACAGAGGCCATATGATTCTCATAGCTCCACATTGGCCACGGCAAGTGTGGTACCCTCTGCTTCTACATCTCTCTCAAGCTCACTCCCTGGAGTTAGGGTCTTCTCCAGATCTCCTATCTCAGGAGAACGGGATGTTATGGCATCCCATTCCCCAGTCACTGCATCTCAGGGCTTGGTTGCTGAAGGCCTAGATCTCCAAGATCTTCATCTTTCTCAGCAAGTGAAAGATGTTCTTTATGCTTCCAGAAAACCTTCCACTAGACGTTCTTATGCTTTCAAGTGGAAAAGGTTTACTATTTGGTGTTCAGAAAAGGGTCTTACTCCAGTAAAGATTCCAGAGGTATAGCAAGGGGGTTATCTCCTCCATTTGTCTAAGGCAGGCCTTAAGACAAATTCAGTAAGAGTCCATTTGAGTGCTATTGCAGCTTCTCTTAAACCTCTAAATGGACAACCTATTTCCTCTCATCTTCTTATAGCAAGATTCATGAGAGGCCTCCTTCTAACTAAGCCTCCCATTAGACCACCTCCGGTGGCATGGGGCTTGAACCTGGTTCTTGGGCAGCTCATGAAGCCACCTTTCGAACCTTTAGCTACCACCTCCTTGAAATTCCTTTCTTGGAAGGTTATCTTTCTCATTGCAATCACATCAGCACGCCGCATTAGTGAATTGCAAGCACTAGTAGCTAATCCACCTTATACAAGGTTCCATCATGACAAGGTAGTCCTTAGGACTCATCCACACTTTATGCCTAAGGTGGTCTCGCCTTTTCACCTCAACCAAGAGGTCTACCTACCTGTCTTTTTTTTCCAGGACCTCATGCATCAAATGCAGAGGAATCTTCATACCCTGGACTGTAAAAGAGCTCTATCTTTTTACTTACAAAGGACACAGCAACATAGAAAGTCCTCTCAACTCTTTGTTGCTTTTGATCCTTCTCATTTGGGACTTCCAGTCTCCAAGAGAACACTATCTAACTGGATTGCTCAGTGTATTTCTTTCGCCTATCAGAGTAAGAACCTTTCTCTGGAGGGCCATGTCACAGCTCACAATGTGAGAGCCATGGCAGCCTCAATGGCTCATCTGAACTCTGTGTCTATTGACGACATCTGTCGAGCAGCCACTTGGGCCTCGGTTCATACCTTCACAGCCCATTACTGCTTGGACAAGGACTCCCGCCGGGATGCCTTGTTTGGTCAGGCTGTTCTCAAACACCTGTTCCATACCTAACCAACTCCTACCCACCATCCCTGGTAGGATGCCAGAGATCCATGGGGGAAAGTGGAGCCCTTTTCAGGGATACACAACTTCTGGGGTCTCTCCCTGGCACCTAAAGCTAGGGAGTCCCCATATGTGAAGACTACATTCCTGCTTGTTCCTGGAGATAGCATAGTTACTCACCTGTAACAGGTGATCTCCGGGAACAACAGGAATTTAGTCCTCACAACCCACCCACCTCCCCTAGGAGTTGTATCTCTCTATCTCTTTCCTTTCCCTCGCTCTCTCTCTTTCTCTTTCTCTCTTTCTCTCTTTGTCTCAGCTCTAAAACTCAACTGGAGAGAGGCAGTTGGGAAAGGCAGGAAGGTAGCACGCAGGCGCTGTGGGATGCTCCCAAAAGCGTTCTAATTGGACGCTGGGGAGCGTTCCCGCACAGGCTCCGTCGGCACCTACGATACCCATATGTGAGTGAGGACTAAATTCCTGCTGTTCCCGGAGATCACCTGTTACAGGTGAGTAACTATGCTTTCCAGCATGTAGAGGCGGACCAGAGCAACCTCTAGTGATATTATCACTTCGTATATTTACTGATGCAGTACTGTGAGAAGCCATTATGACAAATTGGAAATCTCAGAGAAACTGCACAAGTTAATAACCAGCAATCTTATTTGTACAAAACATTTGGCTCTCTTGGCAGATTCAGTTCTGCATCAGAAATAGAAACTGACTGCCTCATGCAGAGGCAGCAGGATCCCCAAACCTGTAGAAATAGTCTTCCATGGTGAGTCCTGAATTAGTCTAGCAAGGTTCAAATAACTGAAATTTAAGTATCTTACCCTGCTATACCAGTCCAGACAAGTGAGATGTACCCAAGCAGTCAGGACCTAGGGTTGGAAGGAAGACAATGCACGGAAAGACATGCCCTGCCAAAGGTGCCATCTGCTCCATCTCCTACATGCAACTTGTGCTTCAGAAAGGTGCAAATATCTGCCTTATAGATGTCTTCTTGGGACTCTGCACATTTCGCTCAAGAGGAGGCCTGCGTCCTAGTGGATTGAGCCTTGATTCCCTATGGCACATGCTTTCCACAAAGAAGGTAGTCTGAACTAAGAGCCTCCTTAATCCAAAAGGCAATAGCTGACTTGGCCAATGCCAGTCCTTTTCTTGGACTACAAAGAAATGAACCAACAGAAGGGATTTGTTATCTCCACATTTATCAACAAAGGGTCTGCCTGAAGGTCTTTGGAAAAAGAGGGTAGTACGACAGTCTGGCTAAGATGAAAGGACAACAGCACCTTTTGGGAGATGATCAGAGAAGGATCCTTGCAGGACAAGGCTTGCAGCTCTGACACCTGCCTAGCCGAGGGGATAGTGACCAAAAAAAAATCTTGAGGATCAAATTCCTCTAAGAAGCCTTTCAAATGGGCTCAAAAAGAGGGGTCCTTTCAGAGCCTTCAGTATCGGAGAAACTACACTCTCAAACAAGTAGATATACTGGAGGACTGATCTGCTTTCACCCCTTTTGAGGAAACAGGAGATATTGGGGTGCACAACCCAAGAACACCCAGTGAGTTTACTCCTGGTAGCATGCTAGGGCTTCACCTTGAATCTTGAGAGAGATCAGTGCCAATCCTTGATCCAAAGTGGATTATAAGCAGGACAGAATGGTGATACTATCTGAGAAACACCACCTCTTGAAGATCAACTACACTCGCATAGGCCAAGGAAGTAGAGGCTTTGGGCCTTGAGCAGGGTATTCATTACTACTCCAGAGTAGACTTTCCTGCACAGCCTGCTTCTCTCAAGGTCCAGGCCGTAAGCAAGAAAGACATGGGATCCTCCATCACCAGGGTTCCCTGCCTCAGAAGGCCCTTCTCTTGAGGAAGCAAGAGGGAATCATGCCAACAGACTTAAAAGATCCATGTATCATGGCCTGCACAACTAGATCAGTGTTGCTAGAATTTACTGGGCCTGGGTGAGTCTGAAACCTGTGAAGCTGGCTCACAAAGGGCCACCATAGGGGGAGAGGGAGGAAGACATACAGGAGCCCTTCCTAGGGTCAGTCCTGAAGCAGGGAATGCAAGCCTTCTACCTGTGGATCCTTCCTGTGAATGAAGAAGTTCTCCACTTTGGCATTTGTCTGGGTGGCCACAAAGTAAAATACTGGAAGACCCTACTTTCTCAAAATGAGGTTGAACATGTGAGGCCTTAGCTCCTACTTGCAGGGATCCATGGAAATCTGACTCAAGAAGTTGGCAGGCAAGCAGATGATCTTCTGTCCACTGAGTTGCATGGCACAGCAAATCCTGCTTTTCTTGTTGATGTAAGGCATAGCCATGTCATTGTCAGAGAAGACACAGACTGCTTTGTTCACCAGGAGAAGCTTAAACCTATTCAGTGCCATGTAGAATGCTCTGGCATCCAGCCAGTTGATCAACCAGAACACTTCCTGAGGGGACCAGAGACCCTGGGCAAACTGTCTCCAAGGATGCCAACCTGAAGGGCTGAGGAGCTCCACTGTCTGGGTCAGTCTCTCAATCCAATGCTTCCAGAGGCATCTAGTCCAACTGCTCCTTGATCTCCCTAGGGGGAGAGCAAGGGTCTGAACTAGTTGTTGGGAGACCTGTGCGTACAGATGCTTCTGTAGGGGGCTCATGTGCACCTTGGCCCAGGGAACCAGCTCCAGGGTTGTTGCAGGTAGTCTCAAGCCCCACGCAGATGACGGAGCACAAAACCACCTTGAGTTACATTGTAACATCATATATGACAGCAGATAAAGACCAGTGTGGTCCATCTAGTATGCCCAGCAAGGTGGCAAGAGTAGGTGCACACGCTGGTCCGTGCAGGTTGCCTCTCCCCATGCCTTTTGTTTAGGGGTGTACCCACCACTCCGTGTAGGTCACCCCTATTTCTTCAGATATAAGAGTTATTTTGATTTTTATCCTTTTGCCATGAAAGGATCCACTATGTTTGTCCCATGCCATTTTGAATTCTGTCAGTTTGCCCCCATCACTTCCATTGGGAGGGCATTCCAAGCATCCAATACCCTTTCACCGCTGATCATTCTCTGGATCGGAAGTTGACATACTCGCAGTCGGTCAGCGACAGTTTGCAATGGTGGTTGGATCCTAGCCATCTTAGAGCGGGAGTGTCCCTGGCGCAGCCGGATTGGGTACTCATCACCACAGATGCCAGCCTCTTCGGCTGGGGAGCGCATTGTCTGTTGCACATGGCTCAGGGGTGCTGGCCACCAGAGATGAAGGGTTGCTCCATCAATCATCTGGAGCTGAGGGCAGTTTCTTCAGCAGTTTCTCCATCTCGTGAAGGGCAAAGTGGTATGTGTGTTCTCCGACAATGCGGTGACTGTGTCATATCAGTCGGCAAGGCGTGACAGGCAGTACTACCCTGCTGTGGAAGAGAGTCAGCGGTTGATGAGCTGGGCAGAGTCTCACCTGGTAGCCTTTTCAGCAGCTCATGTAGCAGGTCGCGACAATGTGCAGGCCGATTATCTCAGCCGGCATGTCCTAGACCCAGGAGAGTGGGAGTTGAATGCAGCAGTTTTTCACGACCTTACGCTGCAATGGGGAAGGCTGGTAGTGGACCTGATGGCCATCTTCGACAATGCCAAGGCTGGTCGGTTTTTCAGCAGGCGCAGGGAACACATGTCGGAAGGTCTCGACGGCTTGGCGCAGCCATGGCCGTCCTTGGTGCTGCTTTGTCTTTCCTCCGTGGCCGATGATCGGGCGAGTCATTCGGAGGATAGAGCGTCACAAGGGTCAGGTGATTCTCATCACGCCGGACTGGCCCAGAAGAGCATGGTATGCAGACCTGGTACATCTCCTAGTGGACAGTCCCTGGAAGCTACCCACTCGGGCAAACCTCTTGTACCAGGGCCCACTACTTATGCCGAACGTGGATTGCTTCTTGCTTACGGCTTGGCTCTTGATAGAGAGAGGTTAAGTTGTAGAGGTTACTCGGCAGCGGTGGTGGCCACGATGTTAAAGGCCAGAAGGCGATCTACTTCCCTGGCTTATATTCGTATTTGGCGTATCTTTGAGTGCTGGTGCGAAGAGCGTGACCTTGGTCCCGGCAATGCTTTGACGGATGTGTTGTCTTTTCTGCAGGAGGGGCTGGATAAGGGGTTAGCCCTAAGTACCCTCAAGGTTCAATTAGCTGCCTTGGCGTGTGTTAGGGGCTAGGTGCAAGGAGTGTTCTTGTCTGGACATCCTGGTATTCTATGTTTCTTAAGAGTGGTGAAGAACCTGCGTCCCCCGGTTAGACCGGTGGTTTTGGCCTGGGATCTGAACTTGGTCCTGGAAGCGTTGGCGAGGCCTCCCTTCGAACCGGCGAGCAGGGTGTCGCTCAGAGATTGTTCATGGAAGACCGCTTTCCTGGTAGCTTTGTGTTCGGTGAGAAGAATCTCGGACCTCCAAGCGCTCTCGTGTAGGGAGCCGTTTATCCAGTTTTCTGATGGAAAAAGTAATGTTGCGGCCGGTTCCCTCCTTTCTTCCGAAAGTAGTGTCAAGGTTTCATGTGAATCAGCCTATTTCTCTACCGACCTTTAGGGGCCAGGGGGGACAACCCATAGATTCGGCCCTGAAAAAGTTGGTTTTAGGGAGAGTGCTCCGGAGATATCTGAGGAAAACGAAACCCTTTCGGTGGACAGACAGGTTGTTCGTACTATTTGGAGGGCCTCGGAAAGGGGAAGCGGCCTCCAAAGCCTCGCTTGCTCGTTGGGTAAAACAAGCTATATCTGCGGCATATCAAGCCAGCGGGCGAGCACCCCCAGAGGGACTACGTGCTCATTCTACTCGGAGCCAGGCGGTGTTCTGGGCCGAGTTTGCGTTAGTACTGCCGGTGGACATAGGCCGGGCGGCTAGTTGGTCATCACTTCACACTTTTGCAAAGCATTATAGATTGGATGTTCAAGCCAGAGGGGAAGCAAATGTGGGGGCCTCGGCCATTATAGCGGGCCTAGCGGGTCCCTCCCGAGGTTAGGTACTGCTTTGGTACTTCCCTACTATCCCTGGACTGGCCCGGAGAGACGAAGAGGAAGAAGAAATTAGACCTTACCTGCTAATTGTCTTTCCTTGAGATCTCTCCGGGCCAGTCCAGGGCCCACCCAGATCATTTGCGGATCGACAGTATTTTGTCAGTCGGGTACATCAGCTGACCGTGTTTTGAAGTGCATGGAGGGCTAACACAATTGCGTTTCTTGGTCTTCTGCCCAAACATTCAAGAGCGGTTTGGACTTTGGGGCTCCTGGGAAGTAGCGGGAGGTCAGATATACTGACAAAGATGACTAAATAAGTAAATACATGAATATGCAAAAAAAAAGAAAAAAAAAAGGGAGCTGACTATGTATCAGGTAGGCTCTGGATGTTGGTTTTTTTGCTTTTGGTTACAATAGTTTAGATCATGGAAGGAGATTGTTTCACAGACTGCTTTGACAGGAGTAGACTGAGGTTATGACACCAG
Source organism: Ichthyophis bannanicus (assembly GCA_033557465.1). Taxonomy (NCBI): domain Eukaryota; kingdom Metazoa; phylum Chordata; class Amphibia; order Gymnophiona; family Ichthyophiidae; genus Ichthyophis; species Ichthyophis bannanicus. The sequence continues at coordinate 87,928,412 of CM066043.1, forward strand.
GGAGAGCCAGATAGGATGTCAGCAAAACTTCAGAATTCAGTCCTCAGCTGCTGGAAGAGATTGACAAACCTACTATTCCTACTATCCCTGGACTGGCCCGGAGAGATCTCAAGGAAAGACAATTAGCAGGTAAGGTCTAATTTCTTCTTTTGAATTATGGTGCCAGCGATGAGTACTATCTTTCTCTGGGAACAAGCAGAAAGTCAGCCCTCATATGGGTGACGGCACTGACAGAGCCCTCGTGGAAACATCCCCCCAGCTTGCTTTCTTTTTCTGGCATCTTCATGCCTTTTTTCCAACTGGCAGCCTGGAGAGTCTTCAATCTCGCAGGGATTCTTTTTCCCCCCATGGTTACCAGTGGCTTTAAGTGTGATCAGTGCTCTATAATTGTCTTTGACTGACACACGCAACTGCTGTCTCCGCCGCCTCGGGCCAGACCATGGCCTGACAGCCTGCAAAAGGATGTCCAGTAAGGCCCTCAAGAGCCACCAGCAGGAGCACGATAAGGTGTGGGTTTTTTTTTTCCCCTGAGTGCCTCTGAAGGCCAGGGCATCGTCTGAGGCCTTGTTGCCTCAGGCAGAACCTCCTGAACCCAAGTCCCGTTGAGGGCCCTCAAAGGGAGCCCCCCTCAAGGGAACCCAGAAAGAATAAGAAATCCTTGAAGGTGGCATCATTGGATGGTTCTGACCGGCTGGGTGCCCCCCGGGCCTTGTCCCACAGCCCGAGGCGGTTGTCCGAGACTTCAGAGAAGGAGCAGCCTGCAAAGGTCCCCTGAAAGGACTCGCATACTGACCAATCTCTGTGCTGAGACACCATCATCGTTGAGGATTACCCTTCGGGGGGGCCAGCCTTGGGCCAGAGTCACTCAGTGCCCACGCCGAAGGCTGCGGAGCCTTCTGGTTTGCAGTCCAGAATGGTAGCCCTGGAGTACAGTTTATCTGCCTTCATGGACCAGCAGCGGGTGCTGTTGTCCGGCACGACCGGTTCATCCGCCCCGACCACCAGGCCCTAGACATCCAAGACATCCCTGGAGACCAAGTCAATTCTAGAGGTCGTTTGGCCTAGAGTCAATCCTCTGCCAAGGTCGTGATCAGAGTCCCGCTCGACAGGATCACAGTCATCCCTGGCAAGTATGGTGGACACCGGTCATGGAACATCGGGAGCCCCAAGGCCTGCTGTGCAGCCCTCCTACGAGTCCTTGACGGATTACTCAGAGTGGGAGACGAAGGATGAGGAGTTCCCCCTCCCCCGATACCTGTCGCCACCGTGACATGCCATCCAAATCTTCCGTCTTGGAGCCTCGATGGTGGTCCCCGCTGGAGGATATGGGCTTCCTTGATTTTGTCAAGGTCATGTCAAAGGCCCTGGCGTTCCCTTTGGAGTCAGAGGAGGACCCTCAGGCGGATGAGTTGGAAATCCTCCAGTACAATGCTCCTCCGTGGGAATTGCTTATGGTGCCCATCCCTCCCATCCTGGAATGGTTGATGCTCCGAATGTGGGAGACATCAGCTTCAGTACTGGTGGTGAGCAAACAGCTCGACTCAGTGTATCGAGTTTGCCGGAGCCTGGGCTTCCAGAAGTCACAGCTGCTGCATAACTCCATGGTGGGTGGAGTTGGCCATGTGTTGGCTGAAAAGCGAGACGATGCACCCCTTGGTGCCCCCCTGCAGGGAGGCTTGCTCCCTGGATGCCCTCGGCAGAAAGTGCTACTAGGGCTCAATGCTTACCGGTTGCATCCAAGCCTACCAGCTGTACATGGGCATGTACTAGAGAGACCTGGTGAAGGTAGTCGCAGGGCTCTCAGCTGGTCTCTCGGAGGAATCCTTGCAGTGGTTGAAGAACCTGGCCAAGGCAGTCCGTAAGTGCTCCAAATTCATGTCTCGAGTGGCTTATGACTGGTTTGAGTTGGCGGCGGCAAGAGTAGCAGTGGTGGGCATCGGTGCATGGTGCCAAGCTTGGCTACAGTCGTCTGACCTTGAACATTGGGTTCAGGACAAATTGGTTGAGGTATCTCCTTGGCATGGGACACTCTTTGGCAAACCCATGACTAACAAGGTTGCCGAGCTGGAGCCAGAGTTTATGACGAGGACCAGACTCTCTAAAAAGACTGCTGCCCCTCTTTGACGGAAGGGCTTGGGTAAAAAGCCCTTCTACCTGAGGAAGGGGGCTGCTTACAGAAACTACCCACCTTTTCAGGCCTCCCCAGCAGGCCAAGGGACATGGGCTTGGCCCTCCTAAGCAGAAGGCTCCAAAACCCCAGGCACCGGCTCTGACCCAGCCAGGGGGGAGTTTTTGACTCCTTGCGCATAGTCTGTCTACCCTAAGGAAATCAGCAGCCCACAGGGGGACATCTGGTCCACTATGCCCAGAGGTGGTTGACCATCACTACCAACTCCTGGGCACTTCGGGTGGTCAGGGAGGGTTACCTCCTCCATCTAACTTGGACACCTCCCCCTTATTTCCCAGGAAAGCCTCTCGGGTCTCCCCTCCACCGGGACCTTATACTGAAGGACTTGGCATATCTTTTCGAGGACAAAGTGGTAGAGAACTGGTGCCCCACCATCTCAAGTGCAAGGGGTTCTACTCCAGGTACTTCCTCATCTCAAAAAGGACAGAGGGCCCATCCTCGACCTGTGGAACCTCAAATTCCTGGTGAGGAAGAATTTCAAGATGCTCTCCCTTGGAACATTGCTGCCATACTTCCAGAAAGGAGATTGGCTATGTTCCTTAGACCTCAAGGATGCTTATACCCACATCCTTATCCACCCCAACTACAGGCAGTACTTGCGGTTCATAGTGGGGGGGCAGGCATTTTCAGTACAGGGTGCTCCCTTTTGGCTTGGCCTCTGCCTCAAGAGTCTTCACAAAATGTTTGGCAGTCGTGGCTGCCTTCCTCCATCTCCAGGGGGCCTTTGTCTTCCCCTACCTGGACGACTGACTCCTAAAAGGAGACATGGCCTCAAAGGTGCATCAGGCCACTGCACGCACCATCCAGGTCCTGCAACACTTGGGGTTTGTCATAAACTACCCCAAGTCTTGCTTCCTCCCAACACAGTGTCTGGAGTTCATCGGGGCAGGGCTTGACACTCCCCATTCGAAGGCCTTCTTGCCCAGGGATTGAGCCAACCATCTCAGGACTCTGGCACAGGACATACAGTACCGTCCCTCAGTGCCCGCTTGGCGGCTTCTGTGCTTCCTCAGACATCTGGTCTCCACAGTGAATGTCACCCCAGATGCTCTCCTCCACATGAGGGTAGTGCAGTGGTGTCTCTGGGACCAGTGGTCTTGGGCCACGGATCACCTCAGAGACAGATACTCTGTGACCTGCAAACTGGCACACTCCTGGTCTGGTGGCAGTCTCTGGCATCTTAAGGTGGGCATTCCTTTCCAGGTCCCGAGTCCCTCAAGGCTCCTCATCACAGATGCCTCCCTGCTTGTCTGGGGAACTCATTGCGGGGAGTTCTGCACCCAGGGCACTGGTCTCCAGACAAGAGCACCCAGCAGATCAACCTCCTGGACCTGTGGGCCGTATACTTAGCCCTGTGAGTTTTCTGCTACCACCTGCGTCACCAGCCGGTGCTGGTCCAGATGGACAACCAGATGGTGGTGTTCTATGGGGAAAAAACAGGGGGACACAGGGTCTCGTACCCTCTGTCAGGAAGGAGGCACTGGTCCTCTGCTCATACGCAGCCCAACAGGGTATCCTCCTTCAGGCTGTGTACCTACCAGGCCAGGACAATCTTCTGGCCAATAGGCTGAGCAGAGTCCTCCAGCTGGACCCCAGGGTAGCCAACCAGCCTTTCCAGATGGCAGTTGTCCCACTTCTGTCGTATGGTTGGAAGGCCTCATGTACACCTTCCCTCCCATGCCGCTGATTGCCAAGACCTTACAGGGCCTCGCTCATTCTGATAGCCCCTCGGTGGCTCGGGCAACCGTGGTTCCCACTGCTCCTCTGGCTGTTGATGGAGACCCACATCCTCTTGCGACTGCTCTAGAACTCCTGTCTCAGGAGGGGGGCTGTCTTCTGCACCCCAACCTGGGGTCCCTGTCGCTGACCAAGTGGCTGCTGAGAGGGTGACTCTGGCCCCTTTCAACCTTTCAATTGTGGTGGTGGAGGAGATCCTGCTGGCCTCCTGCAAGGCCTCTACTAGAAAGGCTTATGTCCTCAAATGGCACAGGTTCTCGGATTGGTGCGCCGAGCACAGGACTGAGCTGTTCTCCTGCCCGGTGGAACTGGTGTTACAGTACCTTCTCCACCCCTCTCAATCCAGGCTCAAGTCTAACTCCATCTGGATGTACCTTGGTGCCCTGGCAGCCCGCTGCCACCTGCTGGATGGCAAACCCCTCTGTCCAGTCTCTGGTGACCTGTTTTCAGGGTCTGCTCCTTTCAAAGTCCCCGGTTCTCCCTCCGGCAACAGAATGGGACTTCAGCGTAGTGTTGGGACAGCTCACTCACTCACCCACCTTTCGAGCCTCTGGCTATCTGCAACCTTCACTACCTTTCTTGGAAGGTGGTTTTCCTGGTTGCACTCACTTCCGTTTGCAGAGTTAGCGAGCTTCAGGCCCTAGTGGTGGAGGCCCCTTATACCAGATTCTGCAAGAAGAGAGTGGTGCTTCGCATGCACCCCAAATTCCTTCCGAAGGTCGTATCGCCCTTCCATCTCAGCCAGGAACTGGTGCTCTCTACCTTCTTTCCAAGACTTCACTCCAGTTGGGCAGAGACTGTCCTTCACGCCTTGGACTGTAAGAGGGCTTTATCCTTCTATATCCAACGCACTCAGGTCCACCGCAAAGCTGCTCAGCTTTTTGTCTCCTATGACCCCAGTAGGCTGGGAGAGGTGGTGACCAATCATACGCTGTCTACCTGGGTGGTGGACTGTATCGCCCTCGCTTATGAGCAGGTGGGACTTCTACTGGAAGGCTGCGTACCGGTGCACCGTGTCAGGGCCATGGTGTCCTCGGTGTAAGGCACAGCCATGTCATTGTCGGAGAAGATACAGACTGCTTTATTCACAGGAGAAGCTGAAACCTATTCAGTGCCATGTAGATTGCTCTGGCATCCAGCCAGTTGATCAACCAGATCACTTCCTGAGGGGACCAGAGACCCTGGGCAAACTGTCTCCAAGGATGCCGACCTGAAGGGCTGAGGAGCTCCAATGTCTGGGCCAGTCTCTCAATCCAACGCTTCCAGAGGCATCTAGTCCAACTGCTCCTTGATCTCCCTAGGGAGAGCAAGGGTCTGAACTAGTTGCTGGGAGACCTGTGCATACAGATGCTTCTGTAGGGGGCTCATGTGCACCGTGGCCCAGGGAACCAGCTCCAGGGTTGTTGCCATGGATCTGAGAATTTGCTGGTAGTCTCAAGCCCCACGCAGATGACAGAGCACAAAACCACCTTGAGTTACATTGTAACATATTATATGACAGCAGATAAAGACCAGTGTGGTCCATCTAGTCTGCCCAGCAGGGTGTCAAGAGTAGGTGTGCTCGCCGGTCCGTGCAGGTTGCCTCTCCCCATGCCTTTTGTTTAGGGGTGTACCCACCACTCCGTGTAGGTCACCCCTATTTCTTCAGATATAAGAGTTATTTTGATTTTTATCCTGTTGCCAAGAAAGGATCCACTATGTTTGTCCCATGCCATTTTCAATTCTGTCACTGTTTGCCCCCATCACTTCCATCAGGAGGGCATTCCAAGCATCCACCACCCTTTCAGTGAAAAAGTATTTCCTGACATTGCCTTTCAGTTTACCCCCTTACAGCTTCATGTTATGCCCTCACGTTTTACAGCTAAACCCGTCTTTGGGTTTGTTTGTTCCTTAATACTCTTAAGTATTTAAAGGTCTGAATCGTATCTCCCCTGTCCCTTCTCTCCTCCAGAGTGTACATATTTAGGTCTTCAAGTCTCTTCTCATAAGTCTTCTGATGCAGGCTCCAAATCCCGAATATACCTGAAAAAAGTCCTTTCTACCTTTGATTTTGCTATCCTTATTTCTCTTTTTGTCTCTTTTAGCTTGATCTTGTATTCTTTTGTGTTCCTCTGTTTGTGAACTTCTGAATTTTGTGAAAGCTGTGTTTTCTGCCTTTATTTGTGCAACCTCTCCTGTGAGGAAAAACTCTGCCCAAGTAAATGTGGCAAACTTGTGCTCTGTCTCTATGGTGGACATCTACCGGGCTTCCACCTGGTCTTCAGTCCATACCTTTATGGCCCATTACTGCCTGGAAAGAAAGTCCTGACGGGACATTGCCTTCGGCCAGGCTGTTCTCCATAACCTTTCTGGGGTTTAGGCAACTCTTACCCTCTGACCCTTCTGTGTTCAGGCTACTATAGTGCTGGTTTCATTGGAAACGAGAGTCCTACTGTGGTCTGTGGATACGGACTCCATTGCTGCTGCTGTGGCTCCCTGTGAGGGAACCACTATTTTTGCTATGGGCTTTCAGTAGCCTGTAGCTGGGGAGTCCCATATGTGAGGACTGACTTCCTGCTTGTTCCTGGAGAAAGCGTAGTTACTCTCCTATAACGTGTTTTCCGGGGACTGCAGGAATTGGGCCTCGCAACCCTCCCTCCTCCCCTTGGAGTCCCTTCTTTACCATCTTTTTTATTTTTGACATCTTTTAGCTATGTCATCTGCGTGAGCAAGATGTCACCCTTGGGCGGGAAGGGCACCACACATGCGTGGTAGCATCTCCCAAAGGCTTTCTTTGAAAGCTGGGGGAATGCTTCTGCATGGGTTCCATCGGTGCCAACGTCACCCATATGGGGGGACTGATTTGTGCTGTCCCTGGAGATCACCTGTTACAGGTGAGTAACTACGCTATACCATGGACTGCCTGAAGAACAAGCCAGTCAGTACTAGAGGAGATCAAACCTAAAGCTTTCGTTAGAAGCTCAGATGACAAGACTTCAACTTTCATGCTTTGGACATATCATGTGAAGAGAGAGATCGTTAGAGAAAGATATCATACTTAGCAAGGTATAAGGTCAACACAGAAGAGGAAGGCCTGCAATGAGATGGATCAATACAATGACAGCAGCTATGGGTACCACTCTGTCAACAATGAGATGCCTGACTGAGACCGAACACAGTTTTTAGGACAACTATCCAGAGGGTCGCCATGAGTTGACAGCACACACTACCACCACCACCACCTTTTTGTCTGTTCAAATAATACACGTGGCCGTGCTGTTACAGAAATGTGATCCTTCGCTGCCAACTCTGTCCCAGTTTGCTGCTGAGGAGTGGTTTGTCTTAGTCTGGCACCTCAGCCAAGACCTATCCATCTTGGAAGACCCTGACAGTTGTTACACCACCAATAGCTTAGCTTTCAGGATCACTGATGCACAGAAGCCCTCCTTGCATGCCGTGCTGCAAACCAAGTGAGGGCTTTTAAATTTAGAGTGGCTTTATTGCAAACAGCCAAATAGAAGCCAACTGAAAACAATAGAATAAAAAAAAGTAGAAAAATCAGCAAGCAGGTACAGGACAGTAAGAGGAAAGGGGGACCTAGGTCCTACTTATCAAATCTCCCCCCCCCCCCCCCGACAACCTGTTGGTGCCTATTGTCCATTCTCTGGTCCACTAGTGCTGGAACCTCTGGAAAATAGTGCTGGATGCACAGCAGCTTTTGGCTTGAGGAGAGGAGTTGTATCCAAGCTCCAAGCAAACGGTGGGCCTTCTAGCCAAATCTTGCAGGACTACAGGACAGTGATTTGGTCAAAACTAGTTTAAAGTATGGTAAAATTTAAACTTAAATTTATTTATTTATTTAACAATTCTTATATACCACACTATTTATGATCAGCGCGGTTTACATATAACAACAACATCCGACACTATACAATGTCTGGTCATTACATTGAACAGGGAATGAAACTTGGAGAGAGGGGGCAACTATATACATATGAAGTTAATAGGGGAGGAACCTGTTTGGTGTTTACATATTTGAGGACGAGCTATACGAGGGTTCAGAGCCGTCAGTAAGATATTTGACAAAAGAAGTGTTTCAGGGCTTTCCTGAACTGGCTCAGTTTAGGGATTGCTCTTGTGTGGTGGTAGGGTGTTCCATAGCGCTGGAGCGCAGAGACTGAAGGCTCGGTTGGATGTTGTTTTGGTGCAGTTTGTCGTTTCTTTTGGTATTGCTAACATATTGGTCTCTGCAGCTAAAGTTAATTTGAAAAGGAAAGACAGCCTGTGAGGAGCCCGCCCCCATGACATCACTTCCTCGGGCTCTGCATGATCGGAGGGCTCCTGACACAGTTTCTCTTTACTTTTCAATGTAAGTGTAGTGCAGCCGCTGCTCTGTACAAAGCAGAACCAGCGGCTGCACTGCTATAGGGAATCGCGATCGCGTTCGCGCCGCGGACTTCGGCACACAAGCCGGTTTTTTGCTCTGGCCGCTCCCGATCTTGCGGCCAGAGCAAAAAACCGGCTTTTCAATGGCCGGTTTTACAACTGTGCCGGCAGCCGGCCTGGCCATGGAAAAACCGGCCAGGCCGGCTGAAAACCGGCCGGTTGGCAACCCTAATTTGTGAGCTGAGGCCACATGTTACGGATGAAATTGGATTTTTTCCCACGGCACACCAGACAATATCTCATGGCACACTAGTGTGCCACGGCACAGTGGTTGAAAAACGCTGCTTTAGATCAACAAATGTAAACAAACCATAAACAGGAAAGTAATAAAGCAAATTCAGTAGCAATAGGTAATGCATAATGGCACGTAAGCAAGCATTTCTTTTTAGCTTGCAGCATTCTAGTAGCAGTTCAAGGCAAGTTACATTCAGATCTTTCCTGTCGCTGAGGACTTGCAATCTGTTCATACCTGAGGTAATGGTGGATTAAATGTCTTACCCAAGAGAGCGTGTCAGTGGGAATGAACCCTGGTTTCCCAGATTCCCACCCTAGGTTCTAAACATTAGGCTGCTCCTGCTGTTTTAAGTTTTTCAAAGCAAGACGTTCAAAACAAATAGACTTTGCACTCCCCCTTTCTGCTTTTCAGGGTAAAATGTCTATACATACAGAAGCAATGCTGTCTCTTCATATTTGGTGGAATACACATCTGTGTGACCTGTATTCACTTTGGCCATGAGAAAAGAATCTGTATGCAGCTTTGGCTATTCTTTGGTCAGGATGGGGAAAAACTCCCACTGACTTAGAGAGAAACATGCAGAACAATGGACCTCATTTCCTAAGCAATGCAGGTGCTAGCCAAAAGCATATATACACATGTATTGCTCAGGAAATGGAGCGAGGTGCCACAGTCAACACAGATGACTTTCTTTAAGCCCTCGGAGATGGGATGAATAGTAGTGGAAAAATACAGAGGAAACCCCCTGGCCTTTCTCTAGGGATGGCTTTCTGATTGCTCTTTAACATAACTGTGGAATACTTTCACGAGTTGAACTGAGCTAAGCCTTCAAGCAGTAATAAACCTCTATAGGGATAAGACACTTTACATCAATAGTATATTTGTAATTTATAGTTAAAAATCCACTTATGAATCAACAAAGTAAACGGTTCCATTTGAAGATGACTTGGAACATAGTCTTGGAATACTTTAAACACATGTATACACAATTACTGATATTTGAAATAAGGTAGTATGATTGCCATGTTAGTCCATCTTAATGATTAGTTAAAAACAAAAAAGGAAAGTAAGGTGATGCCCTTTATTGGACTAACAATACATTTTTGGACTAGCTGCTGCTTCAAGTCAGGACAGTATGAGCAAAAGATGATCAAACCATAATAAGTGAATCACAAAAACATTCCATTGACAGTCTCAGGGGGGCAGGTGGGGGGGGGGGTGGAAGAGAGAGATTAGAAAATCAGGCTGTAAATATTTAGTGTTTTTATAATATAGATAGAAAGCTTCTTCATTCAAAACACCCAGAGAGAACCTACTACAATACGGAGAAAAGAGAACCCTCAGAGCCCCCCTTGTAATAACACAGAATCCAGAGCCGTAAAAATCATAAGAGTTACAGTCACTACTTCAGGAAGATGAAATAATGAGAGATTTTCTGCTCCACCAGTGTTGGCCTTCTGACAAGCATTGAATTTGAAGCAAGAATTAGTGAAAACAGGCTCCCAATAGAAGCCCAGAAAGAAGAGTGGCACAAATCCCTAGCAATACACCAAGCTCCAAATTATCTCAGTACATATCACAGTACCCCACAGTTATCTACATGGGAAAAACATTCAACACGGATCCTACTCATGCTCTTCTTTTTATTGCGGTATATATTCAATGCAAGGAAATGGGAAAAGGAATGCAATGTTGGAGAGACGAGCCAAATGTTGGACCAGAATCATTCACACAGACATAAGATCACATGGCACCCAGCAAACTAAGATGTCATCTCTGTTACTTCAGTGTTTGGAGAGCACGTCTCATGACTGCGATACGGCATCAATGACTTTATGATGAGGGTCTTAAGTGGAAGGTTCAAATCTGTACAAGAACACTTTTTTTTTTTTTTAAATTAAATTAAGATAAGATACTTTGAGACTAGTCAGGGCTTCATAAAGAGTTGGGCTTTCTATCACTAAACACTAACCACCCATCCATCTGTCCCACTTCCCACCCCCTTCCTCAGACTCTCAATGAAAGGCTTTTGTGGCTCACTTATATGTTATTTATTTAACAGGATTTATATACGGCTCTATCCTAAAATCAAAGCGGTTTACAATGAAGTTCAAAATCTTACAATAAACAGGGAAGGAGCAAACGGGTGAAATTAACTAAACTTGTTTACAAAGCTAAGTATATGAACATAAAAGGAAATAAAAGGGGGAAAACAATAAAGGTAGAAATAAAATGGGTAATCATGTGATATCACCAAAATGTTCAGAGTACAGTGTTGTCTTCAGATTTTTCTTAAAAACCTTAGCATCAGTGATGATTCTGAGATAGTCGGGGAGTAAATTCCAAGGGAAGGAGCAGCTAATGAAATAGCTCCTCTTGATGTTATTTGCTTGGCTTTTATATACTCATTAGGGATAGCTAAGATGTAACTATTGGATTGTCTTCTGGGTCTGTTATTTGAATCAATAGTGATGAGCGATTTAAGAATAGCCGTAGTAGAGTCATGTATGATTTTAAAGATGATCATAATAGCCTTATATTTAATGTGGGAGGTAATAGGCAGCCAGTGAAGTTGATTCAGAAGGGGGGGGGGGGTGACATGGTCTCCTCTAGAAGTACAAGTTGAGATGCGAGCTGTACCATTTGCAGAGGGCAGATTGCTTGGATAATCCAAGGTAGATAGAATTACAGTAGTCAATAGATGGTGTAATTATTGTCTGGAAAACAGTATGAAAGTGATCATAGTTAAGCAGAGGTTTCAATCTTCTGAGAATACACATTTTATAGTAGGCTGTTTTGTTTGTATGTGAGTGTAAGTTTAGATTACCGTTGAGCATAATTCCAAGATATTTTACCTCAGGTTTAACAGGTATGGTGATGTTGTTCATAAGTATTGACCTGGGGGGGGGGGGGGGAGGGGAATGTGTATTGTGAGTCACAAAGAGAGCTTCAGTCTTACTGTAGTTAATGGTTATCTGATAACCAAGTAGTAATGTCATCCAGACATTACTGAATAGTCTGGATTATGAAGGTTTATAGGAGTGTAGACCATAATATCATCAGCATATAGATTGTATAGGATTTTGTGTTTGTTGATAATATTGCAGATAGGCTGAATGTAGATATTATGGTATTGTCATCTTATTGCTCATACTGTCCTGACCTGAAGAAGGTTTTAACTTTTGAAAGCTAGTCCAAAAAATGTATTATCTTTTTAATTGAACTAAGATTTTTTTGTGTGTTTTTTGGCTTCAGTTTAATTGATTTAGAAGCTTGTAAAACATTTATTTACGACCTTTTGTCTCTCCCCTTCCTGCACACACACACAATATATATAAGGAAAGGAACTGAATCTACAATAGTGGTAGTTGCTCTTTTGTCCAAACTTTTGAATTTATCCAGTACCAACAATGTTTAATAAATATATCATATTATTCTGTGTTAATTGATTTACTGTATATTGCTTGATGGACAATAGGAGTCTCAAAAAAAAAAAAGAGCACCTCCTGATGAAAGTCTGTAAGTGGTTAAGATAAGTCATGGGAAAGCCACTGCTTATCCCTGGATTGGCTACTGTTGGAAAAAGGATACCGGGCTTGATGGGCCTTTGGTCTGACCTTGTATGGTATTTCTTTTGTTCAGAAAGCAGCTAGAGGAGTTCAGAGCTTTAAACTGACCGCTCCCCTCCAAAAATTGTTTTACAATTAATCCTTTCTGTAGGGTAGATCAGTGCTAGATTCAGGTTGTTTTGCAGAATGAAGCATGGGGTTGTTTACACATTAAACTGTGTTGCTATTCAAATCAAAAGTATCGCTGCCACAGAATGAGAGAAACCATATCCCTGACGATGACAACTACTACTACTAATTATTTTATACAGTGCTACAAGGCATATACAGCGCTGTACAAGACTACATGGCCCTTTGCAAAAGGCAGAAGCTGGACAAGATCACAGAAGTCACAGAAATGTATAGTGTCAGTAAAAGATAGTGGAACATTTAGAAATAATCAGAACAAGACATCAGTACAAAAGGTATATTGCTAACCATTGTATGAGTAGACTATGACCCAGACACCTGAATATAAATGGGTCTTCACCTTCTTTCAAAATGGCTGAGAGCGTATATGGTAGAGGTCTACGAAATCATCAGTGGGATGGAACAGGTGACAACTTTGTTACTCTTTCAAATGTATTCTGAGACTAAGGGAACATGAAACGAATAACAAATTGGAGAAAGTATTTATTTCCTTCCTCTCAGAACAGTCAAGCTGGGTGTTTGTTTGCTCAAAGACTCAACTCAGAAGAACCGAAAGAAAATGGAGAAAGACCAAAAAGGAAGTGGACAAAGCAAAATAACATAAGCAACCTTGACACATACCACACAAACTGATAAAGCAAAAAGAACCTACCACTCAAAAATCATATACCTCACTAAACAAACCACGCAAGCTCTTCGAGATAGTCAAGAAGCTAACAAAAGCACCCAGCCACTCCGATCAGCTACCGAACATCCCACCTGAACTACTAGCACGCCAATACAAACAGCTCCAACTACCAAGCAAACCACAACAGAATGCAGCATCAACAACCTACCATGCCACCAAAGTCACGGATTGGAGCACATTTGTAACAACCACAACAGAACAAATAGAATTCACTATCTCCTGCCTAAACACCACCACCTCTCCACTAGATCCCTGCCCTGCAGAGTGGATAAAGAAATCCAAAGAAGACATAAGCACACCCCTAACCCACGTTGTCAATGAATCCCTCAAGCAAGGACACATACCAGACATCCTCAAGAACTCTATCATCTGTCCAACCCTAAAAAAACCCAACCTAGACCCACTCGACCCAGCCTCTTTTAGACCAATAGCAAGTCTCCCATTCACCACCAAAATTATGGAGAAGATAATTCAATGACAACTCCAAGACCACTTAGATACCAACAACATATTGGACCCGCAACAACACGGATTCTGCCCATACCATGGAGTTGAAACCCTCATGACGGCGCTGCTGAACACCCTTATCAAAGGCACACAGACCAAACACTCTGGATACGCCATGCTCTTCCTAGACATATCCGCAGCCTTTGACACCATCTCCCATAGCATTCTCCTACAGAGACTCCAGGAATATGGACACTGTACTACAATGGTTCTGCTCCTACCTGACAAACAGACAACAACTGATCCGCACAAACACAGCAACCTCACCCCCCCCCTTTCAACAGCATCAAGGAGTACCACAGGGTTCCACACTATCCGCCATGCTCTTCAATATCTATCTACAACTACTCTGCTCGATCATACGAGAGCATAACATCAACTACCATATATACGCAGATGACACAATGCTCTATGGACCAATCACAACCACCAACCCAACAAATGACCACCTTTCAGACTGCTTCATTGAGGTCTCCAACTGGCTACAAAGGAACAACCTATCCATCAACATCAAAAAAACCCGAAGCCCTCATAGTAACAAAGGACCCAAACTTCACCCCACCACCACACCTCATATTGGGAGCCACCCAAATAAAGATTCAACCCCACATAAAATATCTGGGAATCACTATAGACCAGGCACTCACATTTACGCCACAGATTAAAAAGACTACCAGGACAATATTCCACAAAGCAAAAATGATACAACTGCTCAGACCACTCATTAATCCACAGGACTTCAGAACTGTCATGCAGGCTATGATGCTCCCCCATCTGGACTACTGCAACATAATCTCTCACGGACTTCCTGCGACCCACACCAACCCACTACGGACTGCCCTGAACACCACCGCAAGAATCATCCGGAATGCAAAAAAACACGATCACATCACCCCAGTCCTGAGGGAATTACACATACTTCCACTCGAAGTAAGGATCAAATACAAAGCTACCCTGCTTATCCACAAAGCCCTCTATCAAACACAGACTTCCCACCTCTGCTCCCTACTACCCCAGCCCACCCACAACAGACCAACCCGACAGACCACCAACAACATCCTTACCATCCCCTATGAGCGAACAAAATATAATCAACAAACCTGCAACGGAGCTTTCGAACTATACGCACCCTCCCTCTGGAACTCATTACCGAGCCAAATCAGAAACACTAGTGATCTATCCGCGTTTCGGAAACAACTAAAAACCATCCTCTTTCATGACTACCTTGGACCAGAAACAGACAACCTTCACTGACAACCCACAGTCCTTCTGCCAAATCCCCAAAATACCCTATAAGAGACTCATGTCTATTGTCTGTCTTTACTATCTGTTCGGATCATCAATGTTGGTGATGGCTCTCCCCCCCCCCCTCTATAATGATTACTGTCCACCCCCCCCTTATTAAACTGCTTTGACCCGGTGAAAAGCGGTATATAAATGCAGTTAAATAAAATAAATGTAGTCAAGGCAGTTGGTAGAGCTGTATATGAAAGATTTAGATAAGTTCCCAGCAAAGTCCATAAATTATTAGCCAGGTAGACTTGAGCAGGCCACCACTTTTCACTGGAAGTTAGCAGCAAGAACTAGATCTACTTTCTAGGATTTGTCCAGGTTCTTGCAACCAGAATTTGCCCTTTTCAGAAAGTATGTTGGACTTGATCAAGCTTGGTCTGACCCGGTATAGCACATCTTGGGGGCATGCTTACTAAAAGGTGTGCCGTTACCATGCAGTCAGGCTGAGAAACTAGAATGGAGCCCATTTCGGGGATGCATGAATCTCTCCCCTTGCCATTTTGGTGTATTGCTAATATGCAGCACTGCAGAAACTGGCGCACAGGTGCACCGCCCATTGAAGTGGCATTAGTGCACACCCATAAAACCTGTGCTAACGTGATGCACTGTCAAGATCCATGTTAGCATGGGGTCCCGTACTGTCTTCTAGTGCAGCATTCTTACTTTGTGCTAATCGTGCTACTGCTCAGCATGCTGTAGTAAACATGCCCCTTATGTTCTGGCAGGGCTGATATGTGGGTACTAGGCACCCTCAGCAAGCTTTCACCTTTTGCATCCCCTTCAGTCATCTTTTAGACCCTTTGCTTCCCCCTCCCCAATTGAAAAGTTTAGTTTAATTATCAAACAATCAGTCATGATTACCAACAGCACTCCTTTAAGACCAGACTTCTAAAAAGGCATGATTGAACATGAACATGTAGTTATTGGTGGTGTCTCTTGGAGTCAGAAAGGCCTAGGCTGTTGGTGCGGTGATGACTCCATGCCCTGGAGACTTGCTGCTCATCGGCGTAGCTTCTGCCCCTTGAATGCCTGCGGTCCCCCGAGTGGTGCTTTGAGCGAGGGTCCCCTGTGCTTATGGGGGGGGGGGGGTGCACAGACAGGGTTAGAGGATCATGGAGAGAACGTTGGAGTGGTGGGTTGCCAAGGATTGTGCCATGGTGGGGGGTGGGCCACATGGTCAGTTCCATGGGAGTCTGCGGGAGCAATGATGGGGCGCACTGTAGAGGCATCCCAAGGCCTGGCGTTCCCTCTGGAGGTTGGGTGAAGCTGTGGTGGGGAGCGCCTTTCCTCTTTTCTCTCCTTTTGTTGCCTGGAGAGTCCTGAAGGAAATCTTGAGCCGTAGTGAGATTGGGAGGAGAGCTCTGACCTGAAGAGGGTGATGTTTTGAGGGCATTCTTCCTATGCTTCTTGGCCCTTGGAGACATCCTGCTGCAGTCGAGACAGGATTCCATGTGGTGAGAGGGACCCAGACAGTGGAGGCAGAGGTGGTGAGAATCTGTAGAGTTCATCTTCCTGGGACAGTCCGGGCATTTCTTGAGGCCAGGTTTGTCCATGATCTCTTGATTTTAGTGAGTAATAGGAGGTAGATGCTGGAGAATAGGTTGTGAGGAGAGCTATTCCTTCTTTTCTTTGCCAAAGGCGGATGGGGAAAAGAACTGAGGCAGGAAATGGGGTGCACTGGGGATGGAGGCAATTGGAACATGCTTGGACGGGCTCTTCCCCAAAAAAAAATGGCACCACCTGACACCTATGCGTGGCTGACTCAGCCTGCTTGTCCATGGAGAATGCCAACTGTTAAACTATATTTCACACACGCAGTAGACACACAAGGAAGACAATTTGTAAAAAGACATTTCCCCAGCTAGATGGGCTATTGGAAATTGCCCACTTCCCTACGTGTTAATTTGCCGATGGTTCTTTGAATTAGTGTGGTGTCGGGACCTGTTTTTGCTTTGTCTGCAGTTTCTCTTTGCCACCCCTAGGAAGTTGCTGTCTTAGGGTGACTGCCTAGTTTGCCTAATGGTTAGGCCAGCACTGTTAGTGGTTGCAGATGCTGGCTGCGACTGCTTTTAGGAGTCAAGAATGTTGAAGGCCTTTGAATGCATGCTGTGAAAGTTCTGCTTTTGTAAATTTTTGCAGTTAGACTATGGAGACACCACAGAAGATGCATGTTTTTTCCTGTTAATTTCATTTGTGTGGTCCTCAGCAATATGGATGATCTTGGTCCAGATTTAGACACGTGTGTGATCTAGAGGTGAACGTTGAGTCACATGTGATGTGCATGGTTTACTGATACTTTTCAATCAGTGTTATATTTCATGTGTTAAGTAGATGGATTTGGAGAGGAGCAGCAGCATTGTGGGCTCCTTTGAAGGAAGATGGCATAAGTTGGAGAAAGGGCCCTTGAAGAGAATGTGTTGATTTGCAGACTCAGTAGCATGTGATGCTGCCCTGCTAGAGTCTAAGGGAAAAGGAATTAGCATGTAAGGAAAATTCCTTTGCTGCTAGTCTTTGCCTGCCCTTTTTCCTTCCACCTTGCACAAGGAGCACGCCTCCATGCAGTTTACCTCTTCGACCACCTTGTCAAAGACAATACAAGCCTTCTTTCCCCACCATTTCTGTTATGTAAATGGTTGAATAGCTGAGAATTTGGCTTGCGCTGTACTTTTTTCTCATGTTTCAAAGCAAATTGAGATTGTCTCAGGAGATATTTGGCTTCATCCTGGGAAGACTTTATTTAGATTTTTTTTGTAACTTTGTTTTTTTGCACACTGCCAAATTTAATAAAATAAAGGCCGTAATGTTTCCAAGATAATCTTCCAACTCGCTTTTTTTTGTTCCTGGAGATTTTTTTGTGTGCATTCTGAATGCATTTGAAAAGATTGATTTTTGTTTATTTTGTGCCACATCCAGAATGGTAGTTTACTTACAGCTGTTTCAGAACAATTTTCCAGTAGTTTAGGCATTATTTGTAATCCATTACAAGTAGTTATCTTTACTCTGTTAAGTTTCTCGTAATTTTATTGTCCATTAAGACCCCTTTAGTGGATTTGTATCTGTTGTATAATGTTGCATCTTTTAGAATGGCCTTTTTAGTGTACATCTTTTCTGTGGCTCCTCAAGAGAAATGAAGAGACTGAGCAAGAATGGCAGAGCAGAGCGGCATACAAAAATGCATCGAGAGCTGATGTTTGGTAATTTACTATACAGGTTGTATCCATTTCACTATCCACAGAGCTGATAAAAGATTGCATTTCTGGATAGCTAGTGAAAATTGTTTTTTGTTGGTTGGTCTAATAAAAAAAAATCTATTTACAGCAATCTTCTTAGGAAGACTATTACTAAATATGTTCATATTTTATCAGGCACTGAAATGTTGCTACATTTATTAATTACAGAGTGAATGTTCTTAAATGAAAAGCTCGATTTGCTTATACCTTCATTCAAAATCATCATACCTTTTTATAATTGTTCTACCACTACGCCTTTCAACAAATAGAATTCTTCATTCATTCATTCTAAGTTAATAATGTCTGTATGGACTGTTTTGATCTGAATAATCCATGGGTGGGTAAAAGTTGTTTAATCCATAATTTCTTATCCTGTTAGACCAGTTCAGACAAGTGGGTTATACTCTCCAACCAGTAGGTGGAGGCAGAGAACACTAAGTTTCAGTGATGTCATCACAGAATGATGCAGCCCTGGAACTTGCCAGTATTCTCTGCTTCCAGCAAATGGTTCATATGGATTGGTTCAGCAGGATTCTTCTTGAGTGGCCTAACTCCCTGGGACACAGTCTGTGGCCCAGTGGTTGAAGTTCTGGCAAAAGGAAGCTCTCGGGTTTTTAGTCTGTAGACCTTTGCCCTGATGGATTAGAGGGAGGTTTTTCCCCTTGGGTGCCTCAAACCCAGACTGTGGGTTTAGTCTTCATGAAGCTTTGTTGAATTTGCTGTGTTCTCCTCTGAGTGCCTTGTCTCTGACCTATAGGCCTTGGCTTGGTGAGACTTTTATGTGGCAGTGATCCTATGGGGCCTGCCACCAATGGAAGGTGACTACTGGGGGTTTCCTTCCCATTTACCATGCCTTCCTTTCCCTTGGGCCCCCTCCACCCATGTCTTCCCCTTATTTCAGGCAGCAGCAGGGGACATATAATTGACTTTTGAACACAAAAGAAATAGCTGACGGCATGGAGAAAGCTTAGAGAACACAGGGTCCTGTGAAGCAAGCTACAAAGAAGCAGTTCCTGTTTTGGCAGGGAGTGGGGGAGCCACTGGTTCAGCACTTAGTGATGTTATCAGCTCGGGTTGTTTCTGAGGTTGTAAAGTTATGTCTGGTTTGCATAGCAGAGCTGCAAGGGTAGTCACAGCTGCAGTGCAGTTTTGCTGGAGAGACTCTTGAAGCCAATATCTTTATGGAGGTGTCTTGGCCTGCCTGCCCTGGAGCATCACATAGGTGCTGGATCAGGAAAAGAGTTCCAGGGAGCCCCTGAGAAGGTCAGTGTAGCAGCATAGCTGATGGCTGGATTGGTGTGACTTGGTTTTCAAGGGCAAGTTGAAAGGCAAGCAACTAGGGTAAGCTACATTCTGCTGTAGCTCCCCCCCACAGGTGCAATGCTGTTTTGTGCAGGCCCTTTTGTACAGGCCATGGGGTTCCTGTACATGTGGTGGCTGGATTATAAGCTGTGTGTATGTTTTCTGTTTCTCCTTAGAATTCTGAGGAGAGAGCCATACCCCCCCTATCTTTACTACTTATGAGCCTTTGCCTTTCACCCTTATTGCCTTTGTTTCTCTCATGGTGATTTTGTCTGTCCTTTCCTTTTCTTTCTTATTTGGTTGGTGAATTGCATTGCTTTCCTAAACTTTAAAATTGCCTGGTTAGCTTGCAGGTCAGTACATGCAGATCTACAGGCTAATGTGCAAAAGGGTGCTTCCCACAGTGTGTCCCTTTTGAAAATGTTGGAATTGTGTGCCTCAAGGGTATAGAGATACCTGGTGGAATTTGCATCTACTTTTGTAGGGCAATGGAGAGAGAAAAAAATTATGCATACTTGCCCTTCCCTGCCATGTCATCCTGGGCTATTGCCCTTTTGACGTGGGTAAAAATATATGCACTTGACTGGAAGGAACCATGTCTGTCTGTGTCTGATTTTTCCTGTAATGCACCCCCACCATAATCAACATGGAAGAAACATTATTGGAGGGCATGTGAAAATGTTTTGAATCCAAAAACACCCCCCCCCAAAAAAAAACCCCCAAAAACCCTAGCTATTAAAACAGTACAGTAAGTTTGTAGAAGTTTGCTCCTTTCAGGATTGGAGGAGTAGCCTAGTGGTTAGATCACTGGCTTTGTTTTGATTCCCAGTGGCACTCTTTGCAGCCTTTGACAACCTTAATCCTCCATTGCCTCAGAAGAAAGGCCCGACAATCTACCTCCGGTCACACTGCCAAGAAACCCAAGGAGCTGCTGGGTTGCCAGGAGTCAGTATTGACTCAAAGGCTCACATTGCATTGCAAGTATTCATTCAGTTGTAGACTTGTTTTCCCCATCTGCTCTGAACAGAGGTTTTATCTTGTGTGTTCACTGTGCAGGTAATCTTTGTGCAGCATGGGAATGATATATTCATGTGCCCAGAAGATGGGTGTTGTGATTGTCACTGGATCCTTAACCCAGGACTTGACAAACCCTAGGTGCCAGGTTACCATGATGACTTAAAAAACGGATCTGGCACCTGGAGCTTAGAGCACATATGGGCAGAAAGGTTGCGATCACTGCTGAGACTGCTGCTGCCTGCCGGCGGGAATACCATTTCCCATGGGCAGAAGTGTGCTACAGAAGGCCATGATCGCAGCCAAGGCCGACAGTTTGCTGCGGGAGATGTGATTCCCAGGCTGAAGGGCTGCTGAAGGTTGCAGTGGAGACTGGCAGTCTGCTCATGGGAGATGGGATCTCCACGTGCAGAAGGTCTGCAACCGCCAGAGCCTGCAGAAAAGAGGTTCGTGTATAGAGACTGAAGAAATTTTTAAAGGGGCAGCAGCTTGATTTAATAAAGATTGGGGGTAGCAATGGAGACAGGGGGTGAGTGCATGAGGGGAGAGAGAATGAGAAGAGAAACAGTTGGGTGGGGGAGGGGACAGCTGGGAGGTGAAGAGAAGAATGCATAGGAAGTAAAAATGTGTGTGTGTGTGCGCGCGCACAAAAAATGTGTGCCACTCTCCCATCAGAGAGAGACACTCCATTTTGCCCCATCACACACACGAGAGTAACTTAAAGGGTCAGTAGGGGTGGTGAGAGAGGGAGGAGGAGGAGTGGGGCCACTGCCTTCTGTTGGCACTGTGCAGTGGCCCTTAAGAGCCTGATTTTAAGCTTTTTCCCATAGAAAATGGGAAAACAGTTTTAGTAAATTAGGCCTTTGAAATCTAAAAAAGTGCACTTTGTGAGGGGCGGGGGCATTCACTGTGACCTAGGTTTTGGTAGCCAACAGCTCCTAGATTCCAAGAAAATTTGTCATATCTTGCGTTATCCATACATTTATTAATGGATTTTGGGAAGGTTTGGTATCCTCTAGGGAAATATGAGAGGAAAGTGTGAGAGCAGGGTACAGACCAAGATATCTGGTGGATAACCATGACAGCCCTGAGCTCATAGGGAACGAGTCGGTTTTCTTGTAAATCACGTAAATCACTTGTATTGTCACCTTGGTGGACAATAGTGCAGATGCAGTGTGCCAATTGGGCTTGCCTAAGGCATGCTATCTGGCAGGCAGGCCATTTGGCAGCTGGGATGCAGCCTTGCACTGTGGCTAAGAATGAGTAGGCCAACAGGGTTAGAGAGAAACAGAGCACAGACTTGAGTGGTCTGCATGCTTAGGTGTACTCTGTCATACTTTGGAAAAAGCTGGCACTAGGTACTCCATATAAAGCTCTGGAAATGGCCTGCTTTGTGCTTTGGCACTGTAGAGGGTGCGTTCAGGGTGCACCTGGTACTGCTTTTGCTGTTGTACACTTGTAGAATCTCGTGCCTTGCTCTCAGCAGATTGCATATGCCAGTGTGCTACATGGCTGTTGTCGCAAGTTGCAACCCTGAGTATTCAGTCTGTTTTTAATGATTACAGTGGCATGTTTGTATAGGTGGTACATGTGTTATGGGCTCTAGTGGTTCATTGCTTAAGCTTTTGTTCTGTAGGTTGCACACCGTGTGCATGTTCCTGTCTTGTTATGGAATTTGTGTGCCTGGTACACATAGTATATGATAATAGATACAGACCATCATAGTCCATCTAGTCTGCTCAGTAAGGTGGCAAGAGTAGATGCACCTTCCACTCCATGCAGGTCCCTCCTCCCCATGCCTTTGTTTAGGGGTGTACCCACTGCTGCATGCAGGTCACCTCTATTTGTTGAGATAGCAGAGATAGTTAAGGTTATTTTGATTTTATTCTGTTGCTGTGAAGGGATCCACTGTGTCAGTGACAGAATTCAAAATAGCATGGGGCAATTTGCCCTCACCACTTCCATCGGGAGGGGTTCCAAGCATCCACCACCCTTTTGGTGAAAAAGTATTTACTGACGTTGCCTTTCAGTCTCCCCCCTTGCAGCTTCATGTTATGTCTTAATTTTGCAGCTTTCCCGTCTTCGAAAAAGGTTTATTCATTAATACTCTAAGTATTTAAAGATTTGTATCATATCTTCCCTGTCCCTCTTCTCCTCTAGAGTATACATATTTAGGTCTTCAAGTCTCTTCTCATATGTCCTCTGGCATAGGCTCCAAATCATGTTGGTTGCCTTCTGCTGAACTGTTTCCAGTCTGTTTGTCCTTTGTGAGAGATGGTCTCCAAAACTGAACATATTCCATTTCGTTCCTCCAGTCCTAGCACCTTTGGGTATTCACGCCCCTCCAGCAGCTTGGAGACTAAGCATGTCATGATCTTCATGACCTTCCTCCATATAGACAGCTGGCTCCACCCCCAGCCCTTCAGTATCTCAGTCTCCAAGCAGCTGGAGAGACGTGAATCCCACTACCTGGACTCACTGAAGGAACAAAAGGTTTTTAGATTAGAGGTTTTGCAAAGTGAATGGCAAAAGAGATCACTGCACTGTTACAACAGGGGCAGGGCAGACGGGGGCAGCCCTTTTAGCTGTAAAGCAGCACTTGCCTGAAGCCACGAAAGGGAAAAAAAAACATTTTAAAAGGTCTAATCCACATTGCCTTCCTGAGGGGGGCAGTTCGCGGTGTGCAAGTACAGTGTGGAAGTCGAGCTGTGCCGGTGAAGGAGAGCAAACAGCTGATCTGAGGTCAGAAACCACAGTGTGACGACTTCCGTATATAGGCTGAGGAGTTCGTTGGGTTGGCAGGAGACCAGGTATTTTAAAGCCCTCTCGCCACCGAAGCCTGGGATTGGGGGTGGGGAAGGGCGGCTGAGAGTGTGGCGAAACAGCTCTGGAGTTGGTTTTCTGGTAATCGAGGGAAAAGACAGTAGCGAGACTGCATGGTGCAGGGTAGGCAGTGTGCAGAGCGGTGGCCATTTTTTCAGCACGGGAAGGTCCGGAATTGTGAAAACGTGTAACTAGAACTCTGGGCAGGTTTTATGCAGCCGGCAGTGCAGGGGGCGTGTTTGGCTGGCAGTTTAGGGGCTGGAGAGGCAGGAACATGACAGGGAAGCCTTAGCAGTCCAAGTAAGGTAAGAGTTTAAAAAAACAAACAAACAAAACCCCAGTGAAAATGCCAGCCAGCCAGACCTGTGTGGCTTGTGGGTCCCACTGGGGCTCAGTGTCAGCAGCAGGTTTTTGCAGGGGCTGCGAGACTGAATCCTGGTCAGTGGAAGCCGAATTGCAGGAGGATAGGCTGACCCGGTCTCGAGCAGAGGAGGCATCGACGGCGCACAGGGCAGCAAGTGCTGTTGTGGAGGAGAAGGAGCCCTTTCCAATTAAGGCGAAAAGCAAAAGCACAAAGGGAGCAAAAGTGAAGAACTCTGAGGAGCAGACGGTGTTAAGCACTCTGGGGGGTCTTCTCACCTGCTGCATAAAGTCTTTTGTTTGAAGCAGAGTATGACCGAGAAGACAGCAGCCCTGAGGAGTGGAGCTAAGTGCCCAGCGGAAACGGCTTTTGGTGCCTGAGGGGGCTGACGAGGAGTCGGGGCCCAGTAAGCGATGGGTCAAGGAAAGCTTCTGGGAAGAAGCTCCACTGGAGTCAGAGGAGGTGGAAGACAAAGACCTCCTGGAGGTGGACTTAAAGGAAGGCGAGATCCCACAGGCGGAGGATTCTCGCATTATCTGGGTTTTCCACAGAGAGGAATTGGCAGCTTTGATAGCGCAATCGGCTAAAGATTTTTTTTTTTTTTTTTTTTAAACTTTCGCATTGAGGCACCAGGATATGCTCTCCAAAACAGAACACAATATTGCAAGTGAGGCCTTACCAGCGACTTGTACAGTGGCATTAGTTACCTCCCTCCTTTCTGCTGGTAATTCCTCTCTGTATGCAACTCACCATCCTTCTGGCTTTTGCCACCGCCTTGTCACACTGTTTTGCCACCATGAGATCCTCGGAAACAATTACTCGGAGGTCCTTCTGGTCCATGCACACTAACCTCTTGCCCCCTATCACATACAGTTTCCTTGGATTTCTGCATCCCAAGTGCATGACACTGCACTTCACATTAAATCTTAACTGCTAAGCATTAGACCATTCTTCCAGCTTTTGTAGATCTTTCCTCATGTTATCCACTCCTTAAGGGGCGTCCACTCTGTTGCAAATTTTTGAGTCATCTGCAAAAAAGACTTTTCCATTCCATTTTATGGTTTTGCTTCTGGAGGAGCAGTCTGCATGCTTCATGTTTGGCTGTACGTTTTGCTCCAAAAGTAGCATGCATCTCCAGGAACAAGCAGGAAATGTAGTCTTCACATATGGGTACCGTCAACACCGATGGAGCCTGCACAGCAACGCTCCCCAGTGTCCAAAAGGAAAGCTTTTGGGAGCATCCCACCACACATGCATGCTGCCTTCCTGCCCAACCCACCTCTCTCACTTCAGTTCTTCGTTTTCCGCGGAGCCAAAAGGATGTATCCCCTGTCACTGCAGAAAACTTTCTCTTATTTTTATATTTTTTGTGATCGCGTCTGCCTTCGTCAACGCCTACCAGTACCACTGGTGCTTTTCTTTTCTTTTCTTTTCTTCTAAAAATAAGTCAATTTTAGTTGCTTTTTCTCAGGGGTTTCTTCCCTGCTCTGGTGCTTGGTGCCATTTTGGGCATTAAGCCCTCTTTTTCCTTACCATGGAAAAACCAGCCACTGGTTTAAAAAAAAAAAAAAAAAAAAAAGTTCAAAATATGTCGGTACAATTTCTATTACCGACACCCATGACTGGTGTCTTAAATGTTTAGGTCCTGACCATTGCCCTACGGAGTGTCTCTCCTGCAGGAAGTTGACTAAAAGAAGTCTTCAGAATCGAGCAAATCAACTCGGTGCCCTATTTGCTTCAGACACGATGTCTGTAGCATCGATGTCTTCCAGGGCTTCTACTTCTTCCCAGGGATCTCGGGTAGCTAAACACAAGTCTTCTAAGACTAGCCGGTCCTCGAGGGGTAGATCTCACTCTAAACATTGAGATGCCACTGGTGTTGCCCTCAGACATTTTCACCGGCAAAACAGCCCCGGTGGGAGTCTTTGGGCTCCAAAGCTTTATCGGGGCTCCAGAATGTTCCCGAGACCTCGGCCTCGACGTAACTACTGGTGCCATGCTCGGGGGTTGTGGCCGCTTCCACCAGTACCGACACACCAGCATCGGCAGTAGCGATGGACAAAAGACTCCTCGCTATCGAACGCAGTCTAGCAACTCTTTTAGCTACTTTGGTACTGCTAAAGTCGCTGCAAACGGTTCCGCAGGCACCGGTACAGATACCGGTGCCAGTGCCCTCGGCACCTGTTTCAACAGGCATTCTTCCCCCGATGCTGAGCTTAGAATCTCTCTCCAGCATTGGGGGATCAGGTACCGACTCGAGCGGTACCGACATCGAGCGGTACCGACGCTATCTGCTTTGGGAGAACCCGGTGCTTCCTCCTTTTGAGTCTTCCGATTCTGATGACTCGGATGATTCCACCGGTACCAGAGCTGAACTTTTACAAGATTCAACTCCTTCTCCTCCTCAACGCAGAATGTCCCCTCCTGAGGATATGTCTCTTCATGATTTTGTTCGTGATATGGCAAAGGGTCTTGCCATTACAGTAGTACCAGAAAAGGAGCCTAGGGCAGAAGAATTGAAAATTCTTCAATATCCTTTGGCTCCAAAGGAGGCAGCTATGCTTCCTATACACCAGATCTTACATGTTCTAATGTTAAGAATGTGGAAAGCTCCTTTAACAGTATCTCCACATTCTAGACGTCTTGACACTATGTATCGAGTACCACCTTGTCCAGGATTTCAGAAGACTCGGTTACCACATCATTCTATGGTGGTAGAGTCCGCCATGAGGCGGATTAAGAGTGCTAAAAGACACTCTTCCAATCCACCAGGTCGTGAGTCCAGAACATTGGATGCCTTTGGTCGTCAATGCTTTCAGTCCTCTATGCTATCAGCAAGAATCGGTTCCTATATATTATACATGGGAATGTTTCTTGAAGAGGTTATAAAAGACTTGGATCTTTTGAACCCTTTTCTTCAAGAGGATAAACGGACAGATCATTTGACTTTGGTCAAACATGCTCAAAATGTCTCTTAAGTTTATGAATTGTGCTACCTTTTGACTGTTTTGAATGTATTAGCAGAACTTCTGCTATATCCATAGTAGCACGTCGTATTGCCTGGCTCCAAGCTTCAGACTTGGAAGAATGGGTGCAAGATAAGCTGGGAAACATTTCTTGCACAGGAGAAAATCTCTTTGGCAAGGATTGGCAGCTCAAAGCTAATGAAATTGACACTGATAATACAACTTTAGACAGATTGTCAATCTACAGCTAACCCAGCCAAGAAAAAGTTTTTCAAAAAACCTTTTTTTTTTTCTCTAAAAAGAGAAAATTCTATTCATCTTCCACCCAGCAAGCACATGTTCCCCAGAAGGGGCAACAACAAACGAGACAGAGAAGGCCACAAGCTCAAAAGGCTCAGCAGACCTAGCCTCCTCAGGGTCTTTGACTGTTGTCTAGAGAACTTAGCCATTCTTCCTGTTCTAAGCCCAGAACCTTTAAATATTCCAGGCCGTATCTGCCATTTTGCCAAGAGATGACGACAAATCGCACCAGAAAATTGGACTCTATCGTGAATCTGGGCTACAAGCTTCATTTCCTCAGCTTGCCCCCATCCACGCTAATAAGACAGTTCAAATCTCAACCACCAGTCTCAGACCTGTTGTGGCAAGAGGTCACCACTTTTCTGGCTCAAGGGGCTATAGAAGAGGTTCCAATGTCCCAGCAGGGCACAGGATTCTATTCCCCCTATTTTCTCATTCCAAAGAAGTCAGGGGGACAAAGACCAATCCTGGACCTCAGAACTGAACAAATATTTAGTCCGAGAAAAGTTCAAGATCTTCCTCGGCACTCTTCTTCCATACCTTCACGAGCAAGATTGGCTATGTTCTCTAGATTTAAGGGATGCTTACATGCATATCCTTATTCATGCAGATCACAGAAAATTCCTTTGATTCCTAGTCAAGGGAAGACATTTTCAATACAGGGTCCTTCCTTTCGGACTGGCCTCTGCTCCAAGGGTCTTCATGAAATGCATGGCAGTAGTAGCAGCATTCATGAGGACTCTAGGAATGTTTGTCTTCCTTTACTAAGACGATTGGCTCATTCGAGCACCGTCGGCTCTAGAGGCAGGCTCTTTCCTGAGCGATGCAAATACTGCAATATTTGGGATGGATCATAAACCTTCCAAAGTCCCATCTCGCCCCATCTCAATCCCTCGAATTTATAGGGGCTCGCTCGGACACACAGCAGTCAAAGGCTTTCCTGCCTCAGGCTCGCTGTCTGCGCATCATTGAACTAGCATCTCAAGCAGTGCTACAAACCTTCCTCACTGCCCGACAGATGCTTAGACTTCTAGGACACATGGCATCTACAGTCCATGTGATTCCTTATGCACGCCTTCACATGCGAGCGGCCCAGTGGACCTTAGCTTCCCAATGGTCCCAGGCCTCAGGATACCTGACAGACAAGATCAGTTACCACACGCCTGATTGCGTCTCTGCATTGGTGGCAATCTCTGGAAAACCTTACAGTAGGCTCTCCTTTTCAGCAACCCCTACCTCGGGCTTTCCTGATGACAGATGCATCCCGGTTGGGTTGGGGAGCCCACTTGGGCGATCTGTTGACCCAGGGTCTCTGGACCCCACAGGAGGCTTCTCTTCAAATAAACCTTCTAGAACTAAGGGCCATTTCCAATGCTATTTGAGTCTTTTGCTTCCATCTCATAAACAAAACGGTTCTGGTGCAAACCGACAATCAGGTAGCCATGTTTTACCTAAACAAACAAGGCGGAACAGGCTCTCTGCAATTATGCAACGAAGCTTTGCAACTATGGGCCTTTGCCAGAGAGCATCAGATTCATTTGTTGGCAGTACACCTTCCAGGCATTCAAAACGTTTAGGTGGACAGACTCAGCCGAGTCCTGTTGCCACACGAGTGGTCTCTCCACTCATATCAGCTTGCCCGAGTATTTCAAGTCTGGGGAGCACCAGACATAGACCTCTTTGGAAGTCCACAGAATGCCAAACTTCCCCGGTACTGTTCCAGACTTCCAGCTCTAAATTGTCAGGCGAGGGATGCATTCCTGCTCTATTGGGGCCAGGATTTTCTCTATGCCTTCCCACCAATTCCCCTAATTTCCAAAACCTTATTCAAACTCCAGAGAGACAGAGGTCGCATGATACTCATAGCTCCCTGTTGGCCAAGGCAAACATGGTATCCTCTTCTCTTAGGTCTCTCTCGAGCCACTCCTCTGGAGATGGGGAGTGCTCTGGATCTTCTGTCCCAGAACAACGGATCTCTACTACACCCCAATCCCCAGTCCCTTCATCTCAAGGCCTGGTTACTCAAGGCATAGAATTTCAAGATCTAGGCCTTTCACAACAAGTGAAGGATATTCTTTTAGCTTCCAGAAAACCTTCCACAAGGCGTTCTTATGCTTTTAAGTGGAAGAGGTTCTCGGTCTGGTGTTCCCAAAAGGGGCTTGGTACCAGTAGAGTCCCTTCTGGACTATCTCCTTCACTTATCAGCTTCTGGTCTCAAGACCAATTCTGTTAGGGTCCATCTTAGTGCTATTGCTGCATCTCATAAACCCTTCGATGGACAACAAATTTCCTCTCATCCTCTTGTTTCAAGATTTATGAGGGGGCCTCCTTTTAACAAAACCTCCCATCAAACCACCTCTGGTAACATGGGAACTTAATCTTGTTCTGGGTCAACTCATGAAGCCACCCTTTGAACCTTTAGCTACTTCGGAGTTAAAGTTTCTGTCATGGAAAGTCATTTTCCTAATTGCTATCACTTCTGCAAGACGCATTAGTGAACTGCAGGCTTTAGTGGCTGACCCGCCTTATACGAGGTTTCATCATGACAAAGTAGTCTTGAGGACGACGACTCATTTTATGCCAAAGGTGGTATCACCTTTTCATTTAAACCAATCTGTTTATCTTCCAGTCTTCTTTCCTAGGCCTCATGCCTCCAGTGCGGAAAGAAATCTTCATACCTTAGATTGTAAACGGGCTCTGGCCTTTTATCATCACAGAACTCAGCCATTTAGAAAATCTTCTCAGCTTTTTCTGGCTTTTGACTCTAGTCATTTAGGACTTCCAGTCACTAAGAGAACTCTCTCTAAGTGGATTGCAGACTGTATTTCCTTTACCTATCAGAGTAAAGGAATCCCTCTTGAAGGCCATGTCAAGGCTCATAATGTTAGAGCCATGGCAGCCTCAACAGCTAATCTTCGTTCAGTTGCTATTGATGAGATCTGCAAAGCAGCAACTTGGGCTTCTGTGCATACTTTCACTGCCCACTACTGTTTAGACAAGGACTTCCGTCGGGATGCCTTGTTCGGTCAGGTTGTTCTACAGCATCTGTTCCATTCCTAGATCAACTCCTTCCCACCATCCACTCTTGGATGCCTGAGGTCCCTGGGAGGAAGCATGGTTCATCTCACATAGATCCGCAACATGCTGTGGTCATCCCTAGGCATTTTCAGCTGGGGAGTCCTCATATGTGAAGACTACATTCCTGCTTGTTCCTGGAGATAGCGTGGTTACTCACCTGTAACAGGTGATCTCCGGGAACAGCAGGAATAAGTCTTCACAACCCACCCACCTCCCCTAGGAGTTGTCGTTCTCTCTTTCTATTTTTCTTCTACTTCTCTCCTTTTGGGCTCAGCTTTCAACTCAACTGAAGTGAGAGAGGTGGTTGGGTGGGAAGGCAGCACGCATGCGTGGCGGGATGCTCCCAAAAGCTTTCCTTTTGGACGCTGGGGAGCGTTTCTGCGCAGGCTCCGTCGGTGTCGATGGTACCCATATGTGAAGACTTATTCCTGCTGTTCCCGGAGATCACCTGTTACAGGTGAGTAATTACGCTGCGCGTGCACACTGCGCAGTTCACATTGGCATTCATGTGCTCTCTAGCTTGGGAGAATGCATGTTTGCGCTCGTGTCTTTTTATTTAGGAGAGGCATGCCAGGTCTCAGTGGTGTTCTGGGAGAAACTGCTCTGTGCATGCTTTTTTTTTTTTTCTTGCTCTGATGCTTGCTTGTGCTTAGGGCACCCCATAACTACCTCTGGGGGTAGCCAGAGTAGTGCCCTCGTTATTGATGCAAGGGTCTGCACACATTGTATGCTCCAGGCTTTAGGAAGTGACTCCTGCGGTGGCTAGCGTGTCGGACAGCTCCCTTTCAGCTGAGCCCTAATGTCAGAGTTAGATGAATGGTAATCCTGTCCTTATTCTTTAGGAGTTGCTTGTCAATGCTGGTAGGTGGCTGGGCCCATGGCGTATGATCTCTGTCTCTCAAATTTACTGCTAATGCTTGCTGGTATTGTGCCAAAGAGCTGCTTTCTGGAGTTCATAAGATGTAACCTGTCAGGCTGTGATTGGAAATACTTCTTGCAGCTCCCAATACAAGGAGAAATATTTCTGTATCTTATATTTTCTTGGTCTCTGAGTGCATTTCTTGATGCTTGAGGACCTTCTCCCTTACACCATTCACAGAATAATCACTTGGGCCTGACACCTCTATTATCAATGTCATTCTGGCCTCAGAGTTTCATTTCCGGCTATGAGATGAGTAACTGTTTCCAATTCGCTCTTAGAGATTCTATGTTTGTCTGTTTTTGCCAAGCTGCTTTTATCTATGCTTGCTTTAAGCCATCTTGACCATAATCCACTGTCCTAGGCTGAAACTATTAATCTCATATCCTTTGGTTTCAGTTCACCTCTTTAAATCATTTGTGTCTGGCTTTGATTGATAAGAAGGGAGCATATGGAACCACTTATTAACCTTGTGCTCAGTTGCCATGATATTGGAATTAATATAATTGTATATTTTATTGGTGTCTATTGTGATGAACAGTTTATAGATTGTAGGTAGACAAATTATTGGTCTGTAATGTTTGGAATGTTTCTTGGCTTCCCCCCTTTGAAAGGAGGTGTTCTGCCTGTTATAAGCCATTGTGGTAGTGGCTGCTAGATTGGTGGGTGGTGTTTTGGGGGGTTTTTTGGAGGTGGGGGGGGGGTTCTTTTATAGTTTGCCAGGTCTTGATGGGGTGATATGAATTGGTTGAACCGGGGTTCTTCATTCCATGCCAACACGGATTCCGAGAAGCTCACGGAACAGAAACACTCATGACTTCACTACTTAACAAACTCATCTGTGGGATTGACAACATTCACATGGCCATTGCAATGATTTTTCTGGACATATCAGCGGCATTCGACTCAGTCGACCATAAGATCATGCTAGCTAGACTCCACGAAAAAGGCATCCGCAACCAAGCCTGGAACTGGTGCAAATCTTACTTAGATGAGCGCTGGCAACAGGTCCGTACAGGCAACATTACATCTGAACCCTTCAAACAGAAACAGGGAGTACCTCAAGGCTCATCTCTATCTGCATTGCTTTTTAATATATACATGCAGCCAATCTGCCAAATCACCAGAGATTTCGATATATCTTGCTTATTATACGCAGATGACGTGCTAATATTCACACCAATCAATATATCAAATCCTGACTACTCTCCACTAATCAATTGTTTCAATGCAATAACCGACTGGCTCCTCAATCAAAACATGAGAATAAACTTCAAGAAAACCGAAGTACTCATAGCAACAAGAAACAAGCAATTTGCTCCGCCAACCACCCTCACAGTAAGAGATGCAGAACTCCCCATCAAAGCCTCCATAAAGTACCTCGGTGTGATACTCGATCAACAACTCAATCTTAAAGAGCACATAAAGAACACAGTAAGGCCAATTTACTACAAACTAAAAACACTGCGCCACCTGAAACCAATGATGGAGACCAAGGACTTCCGCACAGTTTTCCAAGCAATAGTCACACCGCATTTCGACTATGCGAATATCATCCTTCATGGTCTCCCCAAGAATACACTAAATCCACTTCAACTGGCGAAGGATGCGGGCTGCCGCGTTCAATCTGGAGCTTCTATAAGAGATCATATAACACCAATACTGATCGATCTGCACTGGCTTCCGATAAACTGCAGAATAACATACAAAACCCTCCTCATCACATTCAAGGCTATTAATAAATTATTTCCTGCATCGATCTCAAATCTCATCACCCACACACCAAACAGACCCAGGAGACTAGTAGCAGAAAACACACTAGTTACTCCCAGTATCTCCACAAAATGGACACAACAAACTATTAACAGAGCTTTTGTGTCCTATGCCCCCAAGTGCTGGAACAAACTACCTCCAAACATCAGATCAATCAGGGATATCACCCAATTTAGAAAGTCCATCAAGCACTATCTATTCACTTTACACTTCAAGCTACCATACACACAATAGAATCCGTCTCCCGCATCACTCAGATAACTATTACACATAACAACAATCCAGAACAAAGGATCAAAATGTGAAAACACTATATTCTTATCAAATATCAAAACTTGATGTAACCTATTCAATGTATATATAATTATGTAGATAGTTATTCCCCAGTTAACACCCAGTTTATCTTCCCTGTTACCTGTAAACCTAGATCAGTCATGGATTGACAGGTATGTTGATGTTCAATGTAAACCGCACTGATGATGAATAGTGCGGTATATAAAAAATGTTAAATAAATAAAATAAATAAATTTGTTTGCCTTTTCTAGATTCTTCGATATGCAGGGTAACCGCTCTGCTTCTGTATTGTAAATATAAGAACAACCATATTGAGTTAGAAAACTGGGTGTTTAACTTGCCAGGGGAGGGCAAGAGGTTCAAGCTAAGTGGGGGCAAGAGAGCTGGGGAGGCTGGAATCTGGATATTGTTGGGGAAGGAATATGCTGTGGGAGGTAGCATGGCTAATAATGGAAGAACTCTGCACAAAGAATTACAAATAAATTATACAGAATATTCAGAGGTTTTACAGTTTTGCCCAGCATTCCCCCAAGAGGACATTGACAGTGCTAAAGCTGCCCACCGGGCTATGTTGGATATGCTTCACTGAACCCTCGGCAGTTGAATTGCATATGAGCAAGGCTGTCACCAAAACAACCAATGAGATGAGCACATTCTAGTGAAATACAACTAAAAATGTTTAGAAAATATATTAAGATAGCATTCAGTCTTGGATGGGAGAGAACTCAAGTTATTTCTGTAATTTATTACCATGGGTCCCACTGTGACATTCTTAACATAATGGACATGCTAATTCAGAATGTCGACACTTCTTTTTATAAATACCTGCATAAAGGTCACCTGGCTCACTGTATGAGAAATTAAATTAACCTAGGAAAGATAACTTTCAAAATCCTTTTGCCTAGATAAAAAGATGCTTTTAAAAATTGCCACTCTGTATGCAGGTAAAGGTATGTGCATCGTTCTACAGCTTACATGTTTTTCCCTGCATTTTTGTAAAGACATTCCTGGAGTGAGGTTAGGCTAGTGGAGGCAACGATATAGATACTTCTGCATTTCAAAACTACATGTGGTTTTGACCAGAAAATGTACCTATAAAAAACCCCAAAACAAAACAAAAAAAAAAAACCCCGGGGGGGATGCACCTGCAGAGAACTCATACTGGTATAAAATCGGGGGTAAAACTCCCATTATAGATGTAAGAATATGGGAAGCCATACTGAGTCAGATCAAGGTCCATCGAGCCCTGCATCCTGTATCCAATATTGGCCAGTCTGAGATGCAAGTACCCAGCAGATCCCAAAAAGCATAACTGTTTTCCAAAATTCATTTCCAGGGATGAGCAATGGTTCTAGATCTATCTGGCTAATTTTTTATGGAATTTTTCTCCAGGAACTTATCCATTCTTTTGCCTTGACCACATCTTCAGGCAACAGATGCCACAGCTTAATTATGTGAACACATGCAAGTGATGCATATAGGGAAATGTAATCTTAACTAGATGGTACAAAATGCTGGGCTCTGAGTTAGGAGACACCATCCAAGAAAAGGATCTTGGTGTCATTTTGAACAGTAAGGTGAACTTTCAGCCTATTGTTTGCTGAAAAAGTAAATAAAATTGTTAGGTATTAAAAGGGATGTAAAACAAAGCAGAATATCCTCATCTCTTTATAGGTCCCTAGTGCCTCCACACCTTGAGTACTGTTTGCAACTCTGGTTGTCTCATCTGAAAAAGGATATAGTGGAACTAGAAAAGGTTCAAAGAAGGGTGGCAAAAATGATGTCTGTAGTATGCCTCCCTAATGGAAGTAGGGAATGATTGTTTTTAATCTGTCGACACCACAAAAATGGAGGATGTTCCATGAAACTAATGACCTGCAGATTGGAAAAAATGTAGAAAGTTCTTTTATGCAGCACATTACAGGCCATATGCCATTTACATGCTCAGTCTCCTAGTCTCACAAGGGTGTTTTTTTGCAAATGTTCATACTCCTCAACTGTTTTAACAACTTTGTATCTGCCTGTGCGGTTTTGAAAATTGCCCTGTAAAGAACTTTAAGATTTTGTCTTCATATTTTTGAAATATGTAATATGTATGCTTTTATGTATTTGTGCTCCACAAAGCATTGTATTTTAACTGGTATTTCGAACTCAGATGGCTGTCTTCAGGGGCTTGGGTTAATTTTTGTTTTCTTGGTAGCTGATAGGTGGAAGGGAATGTTTTTAATTGTGGCCCTTCTGTTTTCTTCTAACAAAAGGACCAGTGAAGGAACTTTTTTATTTCACAGTTAAGACTGAGATTATCTCATCTTGTTAAGGGGGAGACATAAAAACCTCTGTTAACTGTTTACCTGACTTACTATAGCTTTGGTGTAAATAACTAACAGTGTCATTTTCTTCTTTTTTTTAGGAAACTATCTGAGTGAGCTTGAAATTCAAATATAATCCTTTTGACTAAAGGCTCTTTTTACAGTTGTCATCAAGGTAAGTCGCCTGTGATGATTTATGAAAGCCAATTAGTATATTTAACTTGGAGGCCCGAGATCTTTTTCTTGGGAGATATTTATGTGAGAGGCTATTATTCAGTGGCAATGGCTAATCGTCACCACTGCTGGAGCTATATCCAGGTCAGCCAGATAGTGTGGCAGCAAACCGGGCAGCGGCAATATTCAGATGCTGTCTGGTTAGCTTCGATGGCGAAAGTTAAGGTGCCTAACTCTTGCCACGTAGCAATAACTGGGCAGCGGCTGAATATCGTCTCTGCCTGGTTATTGCAGAGTGCTGCCTTCGCTCTGACCCCATAACTTTCCAGTTTAGCTGGCTAGCATTGGGGCATTCAGCAGCGGCATCTGAGGATATTCAGCGGGGATGTTAGTGCCTCTGACTATCCCGGTCAGAGTGGTTAATGTGCTTAGCAGGTCTTCCAACCAGGTTAATCGCATTGAATATTGGGCCCCTAGGGTCTGATTTACTAATGGGCATTAATTTGTTAACAGATGTTAATGTGATTTAGAGCAAAGCTGTTCTCAACTCAATGGGGTCCATTTACTAACCAAGGGGGGAATTATTTTTATAAAGCATTTTTCACAGGAAAAGCATGCAATACATAAGAAAAAGATATGGCCAATGTTGTGCACTTGGGTGTTTCCAGGGGTAGTGTTGCGATGTCCATTAGCATTTTAGAAAGTACATAGTGCATGCATAAAATACATGTGCACATTTACACTTCAATCCTGTGTAAATTGGTGTACATAAATTTGTGCACTGTTGAGAATTGTTCTGAATGTTCTAGAAATATGATTATTTTATAGAACTTAGACATAGGTGTCCTGCTATGAAATTATCCCTTAAATACTGTACACATGCTAATACATTAATGATGCTCCGATGCAAGCTGTCTGCCCACGGGAGGTCAGATCCCCTTGGACAGAACAGGTTGAGAAGGCTAGGGAGTAAAACTGCAAAAACGTAAAGGGCCAATAACAAAGGAAAGAGGATATGGGGGAAATGTAGAGTGGGGCATGGGTGTGCTAATGGGGAGGGAGAAAGGGAGAAAGTCTGGAAGGGGAACAAAGTGGGGAGAAGGAAGAAGAGTGTAAGGTGTTGGATTTCAAAGGGATAAAATCATGGCAACAAGAGGGCATAATATGTATTTGCTGAGAAGTGCTTTCACCTCCCCCCCAGAACACACACACGCACCCCACACTACACACACACACATGCACCCCACCTCCGTAGGACAGACACTAGTTCCACACTACATACACATGTAGCTCGCCTCTGCACTGCGCACACAAGCTTCCTAGCTATGCAGAAAACACACACCCATCACAGCCTGACACCCTCCATCGCATCCCATGCACAGACTGGCACATCATTGTTGCACCACACTCACACAGACACTTGGTATCTAAAGCTATAAGATGACACATGGTGTAGGAACTCTGGCGCTGGTCTCATGAGACTTGAGAACACGAGAGCAGTGCAAAAGGCAACTGGAGGTGGGGTGGCCATGATGAGATCATTGGCTCCTAAATCCACACACAATTTGTCAAGACCTGCTTTAGGTAGCTCACATGCCATCCTCATTCTACAAATGTACTGTCATTTATGCGGAATCTTCTGGGGCGAATCGTCAGTTTTGAAGTACAGTGAATTTTCTGAGCAACGGACAGTATGGGGGGAGACAGTGTCTACTCTATAAAAGTTCATTTTTCCTGAGGGGGTCCAAAACCCTAAGGAGATCTTCCCTGTCCCTTGACAAGACTGCTGGAGGCCCAACTGCCTGCCAGCCATGAGATGGAGGAAGAGAGGCAGGGGCCTAGCAGACACACACTTTACATACTTGAGAGAGGCGGTATACCAAATATAATAAACCATAAACCACTGCTTCTAGCCACCAGGACCTGTGATCTGTGCCACACCTTGATGCCAGAGATGGGAAAGGGAGAAACGGCTGTGATCCATGGCTTTTGGTGTCTCTTGCTCCAAGGATGCATTGCATGAATAAATTGTAAAGCATGTTGCAGTCCTTTTTCTTTGAAAGACATGTAGCAATTTGCATTTATTCTGCTACCTTCTTCCCTCTTTAAATCAAATTGGTTGGTTATGCCAGTTCTGTCATCTGTGATTGGTATGTCACTTTATAAACAGAACAATGTGTTTCCCTGCTGTCTTTGTTTTTTCGCACTTATCACAGTGAAATTGATTATAGAAGTGATTATAAATTTTAAAAAGCTCCACAACTTTTGCCCTAGAAATGCATGGTACTGTTTAATATATGGAGAATACAAATACAGCATAACATAACACATACTTGCCGTTTTTAAATAGCATTTGAATAACAGACTAATTTATTTTAAATTTTCACTTTTAGCAACCATTGGCACAGCTGTTCACATAATGCAAGTCATCCAACCTGTATATAATTAGAATAAAAATAGCTCTTTAATCTTTTATGTAATGCTGGGAGAGGCTGATTTGCTTTTGTCTCCTATCCTTCTGATTGGAAATTCATTGAAATGCATGTTTTCCACAAATTTTGAGCACATTAGAACAGATCGAATCTCAAGTGAGTCTCAATGCTCGTATAGCTCAGTACTATAATTAGATAAAATTCTGACTGTAGGAATTAGATAAAAATAAAGAATAGACATAAAATAACTGGTATAAATCTTTCATGTTTCTGGAGTGCTAGTATAATCTGGTTGTATTGTAGCATTTCAGTTTTACAGTACCACACGTCTTACCTTTTGTTGCTCACTTAGCCATCCTTCACTCAAGCTAGTTTGCAAATTGTATTTAGGACAGACACCTTGTAATCATGAGATTGTAAGTTCTCTGGGGCAGGGTCATACTTACAAGGCTGCGTTGTAACTTCACCATGAGCGAAGATTTAGAAAAGCAAGTAGGGTGCATCCTCGGAGCAATGGACAGCAGCCGTTTCTCCCCCTCTTTATCTCTGGTCTACAGTTGTGGCACAGGCTGCTGACTCTTCTCCCTCCCTCCCCCCCCCCCCCCCCTGGTGCTGGAAGCCACCTCTACCAGGCTCCCCCGCCTTTCCTCCTCCATCTCATGGCTGGAGGGCAGGCCTCCAGTAGCCCTATCAAGGGACAGAGAAAGATATATCCTTGGGTTTTTGGTCCCTCGGGAACAATAGACTTTCAGAGAAACTGACTACTGTTCCTGTCTGCTCAGAGGATGCCCTGCAATCACATTTAAATTCCAAGTCTATGGATTCTGACTTTTTTTTTTCCCACTTGATACTGTCACTTACTGTAAGAAGTGTTGTTAAACTGTTAAAAGAATTACCAATTCATGAAATTAGCTAGTTTGTTGCATTTGCCAAAGACTTGAAATAATACCCTAGTATTTTATACTTTGTTTTAGAGTTATACAGCAGTTGTTTCTAGACCAATTGTGAATCTTGCTGTCTGGGAACATGCAATTCTAAATGATTGTGGTGAACCCAGGGATATGTGAAATCTTCCTTTTTGGTTAGGAACAAGAGATTCACTCCTCCTCGCACCATAGCCTTACATGACAGACAAATAGCTGTCAAAGGCGAAGTGAAATACCTAGGGATTATCCTTGATCAGAACCTAAACCTACAGGCTCCACTCAGACACCAGAAAATGAACAATACCATTTAAGCATAAAGGATTCATCCCCCAACTGTAAATAAGTCACACCTATAAATCAAGAATCAAACTGTTAACGACTGTTAGTGACTCCCCCATGTAAACAAATTGATTAAGAATCAATCTGTTAAGATTGTTTGTGTTTTCCCTATGTATATCCCTTCCCAGACTATTGTTAACAATATATATGTTAGAGTTGAATGGAAATTGTATTGTTCAATGTAAAGGATTGAGTTCAATGTAAACTACCTTGATTTAAGGAAAAGGTGGTGTATAAATACCCTTAAATAAAATTAGTGTTTCCTAGTCATATAGAGGGTGATTCTGTAAGAAACCATATAAATTTACACACCATTGGCATGCATAAATCTGTATTTTAGTCCTTTGCAGGTGTAAGTGGGCATTTCTGCATTTAAATTACGTGGTGGTGATTCTGAAAGTATGAGTACAGAGGCAATCGTGTACTTTCACTGTGGGTGTACATATGGGCGACACTTGGATGCAGGGCTTACTTACACAGGTAATCCATAGAATACAATTGTACACGTGTTAGATACACTACCTCTAGAGGCACATAAGTGACTGGTTTAAATTTACGTGCATTAGCAGCCACTTATGCTAGTTTTCTTTAAATTCAGATCTTCAAGAATCTACATAGGAGTTCATAGAATTACCTTCATACTGTAAGAACATAAGAACTGCTATACTGGGTCAGACCAAGGTCCATCAAGCCCAGTATCCTGTTTCCAACAGTGGCCAATCTAGGTCATACATACCTAGCAGTTTCCCCAAAAGACACAGGTTCCACAATGCTTATATTGGGTCAAGCATTGATATCCTGGGTCCCTTCTTAATAATGGCTTATGGACCTTTCTTCCAGGAACTTGTCCAAACCTTTTTTTTAAACCCAACTACACTAACAGCCTTTACTACATCCTTCGGTAACAAATTCCAGAGTTTGATTACACGTTGAGTGAAAAAATATTTTCTTTTATTAGTCTTAAATAGTTTACCCTGTAGCTTCATTGCATGTCCCCTAGTCTTTCTATATTCTGATAATGTAAACAATCGATCTACGTTTACCCGTTCCGCTCCGTTCATGAATTTATAGCCTTCTATCATATCTCCCCTCAGCCATCTCTTTTCCAGGTTAAAGAGCCCTAACCTTTTTTGCCTTTCTTCATAGGGGTATCCTTCCATCCCCTTTACCATTTTGGTGGCTCTTCTCTGAACTTTTTATAATAATGCTATATCCTTTTTAAGATACGGTGACCAGAACAGCACACAATATTCACACAAAAAACGTGCTGATCCCACTACAACTAGCCATGAATGCTGCAGCCAGAATTCTACACGGTGCATCCAGGAGGGACCACATAACACCAATCCTGAAGCAACTTCATTGGCTACCAGTTTATTGTAGAGTCACCTTCAAGACCCTGCTGATGACATTCAAAGCCATCCATAGAATCACCTCTGCCTCTATCTCAGATCTCATCACACCCACTCCCACAAATAGAGCCAGAAGATCATTCACAGTAAACACCCTGAATATCCCCAACAAGATCACAAAATGCTCACAGTACACACAAAAAAGAACTTTTGAGTACTATGCTCCCTCGTGCTGGAATGCACTCCCACCTAACATCCGGTCCATAACAGACCTCACTACCTTCAGAAAGGCCCTGAAACATTACCTCTTCATTCAGCACTACGGCACCGCACAACGTCAAGTCATCTCCAATCAACTAAACAACCAACCGGCGCCATCCACTATACATGACCCTAGCACAACATGTTAGCTCTACCATAACCCAAGTTGGACCGTGTGCATAGTATCCAAAATGTTTATAATGCTTATAAATATATCCTATAATGTAAATAGCCTAAAACCTGTGTATAGTTTACCCAGTTCAACCCAAGTTTACCAATCCTGTTCTCTGTAAGTCCAGTACAGTCCTCCAAGACTGGACAAAGTTATTGTTACCTGTAAACCGAGCTGAAATTGAAAAGCGCGGTATAGAAAAACTTTAAATAAATAAATAAATAAAGGTGCAGTCTCACCATGGAACGATATAGAGGCATTATAATATTGTTTTATTTTCCATTCCTTTCCTTATGATACCTAGCATTCTGTTTGCTCTCTTGGCCGCCACTGCACACTAGGCTGAGGGTTTTAACATGTTATCCACAATGACGCCTAAATCTTTTTCCTGGGTGGTGTTTCCTAATGTGGAATCTTGCATCGTGTAACCATAGTTTGGGTTGTTCTTCCCTAGGTGCTTAACTTTGCACTTGTCCACTAGAGAAGTTACAGTGCAATGATGAGGTTGCCAAGGGTGTTAAAGAAACTGAACTCGAAGAGAACCTTAACATTTTGATGCATCAGTTAGTAAACTCCGTTTTGGGTTCTTACCCTCTTGCATAGATGATCATAAATTAGCAAAGAGATTAGAACGAGGTCTGCTTAAGTTTGAACGAAGAGTTTGGGGAAGCTATACCACTTATATTAAAAATAAAAGCCTCACTAATTCATATTCTGTCTTCCTCTTCCCCTATCTGCATCTCACCACAAGATCCTGGAATCTTCCTCTTCCTCTTCCCCCCCCCCCCCCCAACCCAGATCCAAAACCTCTTTGTTAAGCAGATCAACAAAGATTGTTACATGTTCTTCCAAGGTAATAAACCCGATGGATACTTTCGTATTTTTTATTTTTATTATTTATTTTGCATTTTCTTGAATACAATAAAAAAACAACAGGAAAAAAAACTGGTATTACAGCAACACCCAAAGTGAAAACAAATTCAAGAAATAAATGGAACACATAACTCGAAACCACAAAAGGAAGGAGAGAGAACCAATCAAAAAAGAAAAACCTAAATAAACAGGAAACAAGGAGTCCGGATACTATTACCCGAAACTCCACATGAGGGAGCCGTAACCATCCCACCCAATCAATTTTCCAGTTTCCTTAGCAGATAAAAACTTCTGGAGCTGAGTCACATCCGAAAAGACATAATTCTGTTCCTCAAAAGTTATTAGACAACGGCAAGGAAATTTAAGGAAAAAAGAAGCCCCCAATGCTGTAACCCTAGCTTTCAAATCCAAAAATTGTTTACGTCGTAACTGAGTGGTCCGACCTACGTCGGGGAAAACCTGCAGCTTAAACCCACAAAACACCACATCTTTATGCTTAAAATAAGCGCGTAATACCCTTAATTTATCAGACTCAGAACAGAATGTTACCACCAAGGTACAACGCTTGGGGATAACATCCAAAGAGTCTTCTAGAAATGCAGTCAAATTCTGGGCAACTGAATCTTCAGGGGGAGGCAAAGCCCCTTCAAGATTCGAGATCGCCCGAAGGGCAGGCGAAAATGAAAACATTTGGGCAATTTCCACAGTTTCTTTTAACTGAAGTATCTCTGTAAAGTATTTCGTTAGTAACAAATAAGAGGAAAGTAAACGGGTAGAGGGAAAGTTAAGAAAACGTAAATTTCGAGCCCGAGACTGATTTTCCAAGAGCTCTAAACGATAAGAAACTGCAGAAAGCTCTTTAACAAGAGCAACCTGACTATCAGAACACATCTGAACTTGGGACTCAGTCCGGGCATTCGAACTATGTAAAAAAATTAAGATGCTGGTCTACAACTTCCATTTTGCCGACCACATCAGAAGAAAATTTACACAAGGAAGAAACTGTACCGGACAAATGAACATCAATTTTTTGTATTGCAGTCCAAATGTCCATAAGGGTCACCTCCCGAGAGGGAGGAGCCGTCAGATCTTCGGCCGCGATCGGAACCACTGGGCACAAAACAGGAGCGTCAGAAGTAACAGGAGTGTCTAAAAGAGTAGAAGACAACGGACCT
The DNA here is from genome assembly GCA_033557465.1 of Ichthyophis bannanicus. NCBI lineage: Eukaryota > Metazoa > Chordata > Amphibia > Gymnophiona > Ichthyophiidae > Ichthyophis > Ichthyophis bannanicus. Next base: position 87,971,316 of record CM066043.1, read on the forward strand.
TGTGGAAGAGGAGGTGGTGTCCGAGTCTCAAGACTTAAAGAAGCCCCATTCGGCGACTGATTTACAGGCTGCAGGGAGGTTACATGTCTGTCCATGGGGCCCAGCTTACCTCCATGAGAACCATCACGAGTCAAGGTAATAGATTTCGCCTTCCGCTTTCTCATGAGCAGTCCAGGTTAACGTCCAGTGAGCTCAGTGGCGTCAAAGGGGCAGGACTAGCCCCTTGTGACATGCCCCTTAGGACGCGACCACGCAGGCCGCGAACAGACCCGCTGACTATGTAGGGCTCTGGGGGGGGTTCTCCACGCCTGGGCCGTCCACCCCGCGCCTGCAGCTGACCCAGCAGCTCACAACTGCAGCACTTCTTTGCGGCTAGATGAACGCCGCACCGGCTCCCAGGTAAGGCCGCTCTCCTCCAGTAAACTCCGTTTTGGGTTCTTACCCTCTTGCATAGATGATCATAAATTAGCAAAGAGATTAGAACGAGGTCTGCTTAAGTTTGAAGAACGAAGAGTTTGGGGAAGCTATACCACTTATATTAAAAATAAAAGCCTCACTAATTCATATTCTGTCTTCCTCTTCCCCTATCTGCATCTCACCACAAGATCCTGGAATCTTCCTCTCCCCCCCCCCCCCCCCAACCCAGATCCAAAACCTCTTTGTTAAGCAGATCAACAAAGATTGTTACATGGTCCTTCCAAGGTAATAAACCCGATGGATACTTTCGTATTACTCAGAATCCTGAAAAATTCAGAATCCTCTCTCTCTCTGTCTCTCAATTTAGACACGCTACTTGAGCATCTGACGACTTTGCCTTATGCATGCTCTCCAGCTATCAGCTGCCCCCTGTTTAGAAGCCCTTAATATATCCCCTGCAGATAAACCCCTTAAACCTTGTCCACAGTCAGGCAATTGCAGTTCTCTTGATGCGTATAATCTTGCTTCCCTCTTTACTCTGGGGAGAGGGAGGCCTAGAATCAGTTTAATTTAAAAAAAAAAAGTATTACTACACTGACCCTCCCTCTGCCATTTTTAGTTGATCACCACAAACAAAACTTCATTCAAAAAAATACCCTGGACAAAAGAAACTTAATACAAAATTTATATATAGGAGAAAAAGAATCTGACTGAATTGAGCCAGCTGTCATGGCTTAGAGCTTTCAAGCCCTTGGCACACGCTCGTTGCAGCAATGATCCAAAAAGCTCCTTTATTAAATGACTATATGTCTCCATTTTTTTTCATTTTTCATTATATTTGATTGTTCTATGATAGACACACTTTTATTTTCAATAAAATGTGCCTTTCAGCCCCACACAACATGTGCTACAGCTTACTGACATCAGCAAAACATTTCTTATTGGCTATATAGGATTCTTTCAGAATCACCATACATGGCACCAAAGGGCATTTATCTGTGAAGCAGAGAGTTTTCCCAGTGCCATCTACAGTAGTGGCCAAAAAATTAAGGCAGAGTCCAAAATATCAGAATTATTAGAAAAGTATGTGTTGTCAATTTCACGGTCAAAAGCTTTAAGAACCAAAGATATATATGTAATTTTCAAAGTTTTATTCAGGAAACAATATATGTATCAATATTTGATAGGATGTCCATGATTTTTCAGCACAGTCTGCATTCTTGCCACACAGTCTTCTGAAAATCATTCAAAATTCCTGTCTCTTCCGTTCCTATTTATGAGTGTTTTCTGAGGTGCTGCTCCTGGCCTTTCATCTGTGACTACAGAACAGAAATATTTGTTAAGCAATTCTGCTTTATCCTCATCAGCTTCTACATATTCCTTCCCTGCACCTTTGAGTTTGACAATACCACTTTTGTCCTTCCTCCTCTCACTAACATATCTGAAAAATGTCTTATCCCCACATTTTATTGCATTGGCTATTTCTTCTTTTAGTATATTTGCTTTCCTGACTACTTTGTTAGCTTCTCTACGTTTTTGCCTGTCTTCCTCTCTCTCTGTGTGACATCTTGTAATCTCCAGGAACAAGCAGGAATGAGTCTTCACATATGGGTACGTCGGTACCGACGGAACCTGCACGGGAACGCTGCCCAGCTTCCACTCAGAAAGCTTTTGGCAGCATCCCTCGCGCCTGCGCGCTGACTTCGCGCCTTCTCCAGAGCCTCTCTTCAGTTTTCATTTTTCCGCGGAGCCGGCAGGACGTCCTCCTGTCACCGCAGAAACTTTTCTTTTTACTTACTTTAATTACTTTAGTTTTTGTTTTCTTGTGGTTGCGGCTGTATCTCCTGCCGCCACCGGTACCGCCGGTGGATTTTTGACTAAATTCTGAGAAACGTTTTCTTCAGTTTTTTGCCTTAACTTGTTGGGCCTACCAGGCCTCTTCCTCATGGAGCCTTCTTTTCCTAAGAAGTGCATTCGATGTGGGAACACCTGTTTCCTTTTAGACTCCAATAGTTGGTGTCTCAATTGTGTGGGTCCTGACCCTTTTTCCCCTGACTTGTCAGGGGTTACTCTTGTGAGGAAACCTTCAGTTTTTAGAGTTTCCCTCGATACTGTTTTTTATTCGGCAGTGAGGGAACCCGGTTTCTCCTCTTCACAGGATCAGGTAACCCACAAACAGTCTGTTAAGACTAGTCAATGCTTGAGTGGTATGTCCCATGCCCAGCATGGTGACGGCTCCGGCCTTACCCTCAAGAATTCATTGGCATTACCCCTGCGGGAGTCTGCGGGCTCCAAAGCATTAAAGGGGTTTCAGGTTGTTCCTGGGGCTCACCCCTCAGAACATACCTGAGCCATGTTCGGGGGTGGTATCCGCTTCGAGCGGTACCGATCCCCCGGCATCGGCACCGGTGTCGAGTGTTCCACTCTTCACCAGGGATCGTCATTGGGCATCCTCAGTACCTTCGGGACCGATTGATACGCACCAAATTGACTTCCCTCGATCCCAGCCGTGTACGGTGCGGGTATCCGCTTCGAGCGGTACCGATTCCCCGGCATCGGCTTCGGTGTCGAGTGTTTCACTCTTCACCAGGAATCGTCCTCTATCATCCTCGGCGCCTTTGGGGCCGGTCGATACGATACCGATGGACATTTCCATATCTCAGCCATGCTCCGGGACGGTACCGGCTTCGATCGGTTCCGATACCCCGGCATCGGCACCGGTGTGGAATAACGTTCTCCCGGCGAGAGGTTGTCATCGGGCATCCTCGGTACCTTCGGGACCGATCGATGTAACCCAGCCTGCTTTACCGGTATCGGCATTGCCGATACTACCACCGACGTCGGTACCCTCGAGACATGCATCGATAGACTCGCCTCCTTCGATGCCGAGTCTTGAATCGATATCTAGTCTCGAGGACTGGGTACCGACGCGTCCCAGAACAACCTCCCGTCGTTTTCAGATAAGCAGTTCCGAGGATCCTAGCCATAACTCTCGCATGATCTCGGTACCATTGCAGCAGTTCCCGATGGCAACTTCAACTGCTGGCCCTGTGTCAGTATCGATGTCGATGCCTGTTCTTGCACCGATGCCTAGTTTGGAACCGATACCTGGGGTTGCTGATGCAGTACTCACTGCCTCTAAGTTACCATGCCAGTATCCTTGTCCATCTACTAGGTTTCTCTCCTCACACCACGGTACGTCCTCTGGTGCTCAGCCTCTTTCTTTAGCCTTACCAGGGACGGTTCCCATAGGAGATCAGTCTTTTCAGGCTTTTCTCCTGGATATGGCAACCTTTCTTAATATCTCTATCCCTGGTTGTGATGCTATTCATGGCTCACCGGCACAAATGGAAAATATGATGCTTCCTTTACATCCTGCTCTGCAGGATCTCCTTCTGAGGGTCTGGAAATCACCCTTACGGCTTCCTCTAGCTTCTACAGCCACTGAGGTTCGGTACCGGGTGCCTCCCTCTCCAGGATTTCAGAAGCCTCAACTTCCTCATTGTTCCCTTGTAGTGGAATCAGCACTGAGGAAGGTTAAGAGCAAGAAGAAGCATTCTTCTTATCTGCCAGGTCGTTCTTCAAGAACACTTGATGCGTTTGGTCGTCAAACCTTCCAAACATCTATGCTGGCCTCCAGAATTCTTTCATATATTTTCCACATGAGTCTCACACTCCAGGAGGTTACAGAGAGATTGTCTCTTTTGACCCCTTTTTTGCCAGAGCCCAGGGCTACTAATTATTCCTTGCTACTCAATCATAGCCGGAATATATCTTGGAATATATCTTGGTTCCTTTCTCGTGCTTCTATAGACTCTTTTGAGTCTGTTAGCAGATCCTCTGCTATTGCCATTGCAGCACGTCGCAGAGCCTGGCTCGAAGCTTCAGATTTGAGCAGATGGGCACAAACTATATTGGCTCATTCTCCTTGTACAGGAGAAGGTCTCTTCAATAAGGAGGCTTTACGTCAGGTTGCTCAATGCTCCGCTGACTCTCCTTCCACTAAGGACCATTCTAAGCCACCTCCTTCTTCGAGAGGTAGGAAATGTCCTACCAAAGCTTCTTTCCCTAAGAAAAGAAATTTTCATTCATCTCCTGCCCATCATTCGGCTGTACCTAACCAAGGGACACCTCAGCCTAGTCTGAAGTCCTCCAGCTCTGGCCAGTCTCAGCATTCCCAGCAACCATAGGGGCTGGGAATTATACACTACAGTTCACTTCTACCCATTAGAAGTTTATTCACTGTGCTTTTCTTTTTCAGTGTACTAAGCTGTCGAAAAATTTTTTGTTCAGGGACTACAGACTTCTCCTCTTCTTACTCTCTAGAAGAGCAGTTGCAACTATCCCCTGATAGTTCTGTCCCAACTGAACATTTTTTCCTTCAGTTGACTTACCCTATGGGTACGTCACCCTCCAATTACTTGCTCTACCCTCTCAACCGGGCTTTTTCCCTGACTGAGGGGTACCATACTGAAAAGCTTCTCTAGCAAGCTCGTTCCTCAGACGGGGAGAAGGGATATCTCCTCTCCTTTCTTGTCTGTTTTTCTTTATTGGGCACAGGACAATCTCTCTGCTGTTTCCGTCAGCAGCTGTGCCTGCAGGAGTTACAGTGATTCTATTATTGGTACTTTTTACAAGTTCCAGTCCCTTGTTCAAAATTTTGTCTAGCCTCAGTAGTGATTCCAAGCTACTCATCAGCTATCTTGGATCCTCCTACTCTTTTAGGCTTTCTCACATTATTCTATCCATCTCCTCTCCTAGGATATGGCAACACACCTGACTTCAGTCAGTTTATCTCATATCTCTCCTGCACAATGCTCTCTGCAGTCTTCAGAGAAGCTTTCTACTATGAGGGCCTTGCTTTAGAGCATTGACCTTGTCTCTGAAGCTTCTCTATTAGTAGGGAAAAGCTTATAATCCCTTCCCATGCCTGTGAGGGTTCTCCACACCCTCTGGCCTGGGGTGTTAACATGAAATATAAGTTCTTCTGCGTGAAAATCCAAGGCTGATGTTTACGCATGCTACCTCTGGGTCCCTCCAGTAGGTCCCTCTGGTATCTTCTGCATTTCTGCACATCTGCCATGTCAGTGTTCTGTGGAACTCCCGCCTTGTTCCTTACAGATTCATATGATCATCTGTTCTCACGCAAACATCACGGTTATCTTGTTGGATTGCCTTCCTGCATCCCTCAATCCACGGAAATAGATTCTCTATACATATCCCAAGTGGGTTCACCCTCTTGTAGAGCGAAGAATCTTTTTCTTTTATATTCCCCATGTACAATTATGGGGCTGGGTGGTAGACATGTATCTTCAGCCTGTTGTCTTGTATGTAGCATCTCCATATGTCTACATACCTATATCATTACTCTGGTGGTGCAAAACCATGCCCCACAAATGTATATATATTTAGGTATATCTATCTATATATCTCTATCTCTATCCTTCGCATACCATATTACGATGCAGAAACTGTTATGCACCAATAACTACTGTGGTGCTAACATCTTCCGTTTTTTTTTTAAGTCCTTGAAGCATCAAGCTTCAATATTTTTCCTATCTCTCGCCAGCAAGGAAAAATAGTGTACATCTTTATCTTTGAGTACACAGCTGTTCTCCTTGGGAATAGGGGTTTTTCCAATATCCCTCTTCCCGCCAGGACTGGGCTAGTTCTCCAACTCCGTCAGTCTTCTTCCTTTAGTCCTCAGTGTTAATGACTTTATGCCTAAAGGAGTTTTCAGCTTTTTCCCATAAAGCTTTCCATTGAAGACCTGACGTCTAATCCTACCCAGTTGACACCTGGATCGTCTGCTACCTCCAGGTCTGGACCTTCATCCTCACTGCTGGGAGGTCACCTTGAAGATTCCGCCACTGCTTATCCAGTAGACTCCATGCTCTCTACTTCCTACAATACAGTAGGTAAGCTGCATATTTTAAGTGTACATTAAATGTGTTTTAATGCTACTCATCATATATACCAAGGACTCCTGTAGTCTGTAGGACCCTGTAGTCCTTGGCTATGCTGTTTCTTTCCTCACAGCTCCTTTATTGTCAACTCCTACCCTCCATCCCACATTGGATGCCGGGGATTCCTGGAGACAAAATGCACCCCTGGTCCAGGCTCCTGCATTTTTATGGGATCTCCCCCTGGCATCTCTAGCTAGGGAGTCCCCATATGTGAAGACTCATTCCTGCTTGTTCCTGGAGATAGCACAGTTACTTACCTGTAACAGATGATCTCTGGGAACAGCAGGAATTAGTCTTCACAACCCTCCCACCTCCCCTAGGAGTTGCATCTCTTTCTTCTTCTTCCTTTTCTCTCCTCGCCTTTGTCTCAGCTTTGAAACTCAACTGAAGAGAGGCTCTGGAGAAGGCGGGAAGTCAGCGCGCAGGCGCGAGGGATGCTGCCAAAAGCTTTCTGATTGGAAGCTGGGCAGCGTTCCCGTGCAGGCTCCGTCGGTACCGACGTACCCATATGTGAAGACTAATTCCTGCTGTTCCCAGAGATCACCTGTTACGGGTAAGTAACTGTGCTTTTCATGAAGGCCTTCCTCTTTTTCTTCACCTTTTGGGCTGCTACTTTTGAGAACCATAGTGGCCTCTTTTCTTTTACCTTTTATTTACCTTTCTAACAAAAATGTTTGTTGCCCTTTTAGTTTTGCCCACTGTTTTTCTACATCCCCTAGCTGATCCCATCCCACTACAGACTCCTGAGGTATTGGTCCATATTGGCAAAGTTAGTTTTTCTAAAATTGAATACCCTTGCTTTAGAATGGATTTTATTAGCCCTGTTCCTAATACTAAACCACACCATCTGGTGATCACTGGTGCAAGATGATCGCCCACTATAACATCAGAAACACTTTCACCATTGGTAAGCTCCAAGTCCAGTGAGGCCCCTTCACATGAGTGTTCTCTTACTAGTTGCCTGAACAGTTCTCTCTGTAGAGGATCCAGGATCTCCTTACTTCTAGATGACACCACATCAGGGATATGCCAGTCAACATCCGGCATATTGAAATCGCCTATCAATAGCATGTCCCCTTTCCTGGCAATACTGCCTATGTCTTCTGTTAAATCTCTGTCCACTTCTTCTCCCTGTGAAGGGGGGTCTATATATCAGGCCAGTGCAAATAGATTTCTCTTTCCCTCTTTCTAGTTTAACCCACAGTGCCTCCTCTCTCCCTTTTATAAGCTCTGTAATTCTATAGCTTTAATGTTATTTTTTACATATAGTGCCACTCCTCCTTCCCTTCCTCCTACCCTATCGTTCCTGATTAAAGCATAGCCTAATATAATTACGACCCAGTCATGGTTGTCTGTGAACCATTTCTCTGTAACCACCACTAAATTCAAGTGACCCTGTTCCATTAAAGCTTCAACATCTGGGATCTTATTTCTCGTGCTACGGGCATTTATACACACCGCTTTCCAGATGTTGCCCTTTTTACCCATTTCTATAGATATTCAATGTTTCACTTGGGGGCTTTCACTTACCTGAGGGATTTCTTTACCCATCTGGAATGAATCTAGTTTAAAGCCCTCTTCAGTAGGTTAGCCAGTCTGCTACTGAAGACTCAACGACCCTTCTTGGACAGATGATGACATCTCTGCTCTGCAGCCCTTGGAACATCATCCCATGGTCCAGGAAACCAAAGTGCTTGCAATGACACCATCCACGTAGCCATGCATTTATCTTCACGATGCCAGCTTCTCTTTCTCTCCCTTTACCCTCAACAGGGAGAATTGAAGAGAATGCCACCTGCTTCACCCTCTCTGTCCTAGAGCCATGAAGTCACTTTTGATTCTGCCAGTTTCCCTCTGAGTGTATCATTAGTGCCGACGTGGATGAGCATACAACAGGTAATAGTAGGCTTGATAAGTCTCAGCAAACTCTCTTTTAACATCTCGGATTTCGGCACCTGACAGACAGTACATCTCTCTGGACATAAGTCTGGTTGGCAGGTGGATGCCTCAGTACCCGCAGAAGAGTCACCAACCACCACTACCCTTCACTTCCTTGTGCTCACTGATTCTGCAACTTTGGGGTGCTTGAGCTCTAATTCTTCTCTTTCCTGGTTTGCTTTCCCCTCCTCCACTTCCAGGACTGCATAATGGTGGTTCTTTTCAAGGGCTGGAGCAGTTGGATTGGTGATTCCACAGGCCCTAGTGACTCGTGTTTAGCTTTCGTCATTCTGCAGGCTCCCTTCTCCATCTATGTTGGGGAGCTTCGATGTTTCAAGAAGCATCTCATCAAAGTACTTCTCACCATCTTGTGTGCTCCTCAGCCTCGCCACCTCTTCTCAGAGTTCCTCCACTTGTTTTCTGAGAGCTTCAGCATGCAGGCATCCTGTACATGGAACCAGTCCTTCAACTGTCATAGGGGTCTCTGTCTTTACTGAGGCTGAGGCTGTAATGGGAGCAAGAGCTCTGGCAGTATGATTTTTCTCTGGGAACAAGCAGGAAGTCAGTCCTCACATATGGGTGATGTCGGCACAGACGGAGCCCTCACGGAAGCATCCCCCATCTTTCAAAGAAAGCCTTTGGGAGATGCCACCACTCATGTGTGGTCCCCTTCCTGCCCAAGGGTGCCATCTTGCTCAGTCTCCTCTTTTCCATGGAGCCCTTCAGACATTTGTCTGACTTGTCCCCAGAAAAAGTTGATTTTTCTCAGTTTCACACTTGCCTCCGATATCGCAGAAGTACCCTTCCCGCCTGCCGACTCTGTTGCCTCGGTGTCGAGTTCAGTCCATTTTTGTAGTTTTCATTCTTTTCTTTTCCTGGCATCCTCATGCCTTTTTTTCTCCCACTGGTAGCCCAAAGAGTCTTTGACCTTGCAAGATTACTTTTTTCCCTCATGGCTACCAGTGGCTTCAAGAAGTGTGATTGGTGCTCTAAAATTATGTCTTTGACTGACACCCATGACGGCTGTCTCTGCCTTGGGCCCGACCACGACCCGGCAGCCTGTGGTCTCTGCAAGAGGATGTCCAATAAGGTCCTCAAGAGCCGCCAGCAGCAGCACAATAAGGTTTTTTTGTTTTTTTTTTCTCCCCCTGAGTCCCCGATACCTCTGAAGACCAGGGCATCTTCTGAAGCCCCGACATCTCAGGCGGAACCCTCCAAACTCGAGCCTTGTCATGGATCCTCAGAAAGTAGGTCTCCCTTGAGGGAATCCAGGAAGAAGAAGAAGAAATCCTCGAAAGGCGGCATTCCTGGATGGCTTTGACCGCCTGAGTGCTCCCCCGGTCCCGGTCCCATAGTCGGAGACATCCATCTGAGGCGTCGGAGAAAGAGCGGCCTGCGAGAGTCCCTCGGAAGGATCCAACTTCCCCTTCCGGGAAATGGGCGTCGGGCACAAGCCCCTCTGTGCCAATGCTGAAGGCTGCGGAGCTTTCTGGCCTGGAGTCCAGAATGGCAGTTCTGGAGTGCAGTTTGTCTGCCTTCATGGACCAGCAGCGGGTGCTGTTTTCCAGCACGACCGGTTCATCCGCCCCAAGCACCGGGCCCTCGACGTCCAAGATGTTTCCAGAGATTGAGCCAATCTTCTAGGTCCTTCGGCTTGAGTCTATCCTTGGCTGAGGTCACGATCCATTAGATGGGATCATGGTCATTCCCAGCAAGTTTGCTGGGCACTGGCCTCAGGGCATTGGGAACCCCAATGCCCACAGAGCAGCCCTCCTATGAGTCCTCGACGGACTATTCTGAGTGGGAGACGGAGAATGAAGAGTCCCCCGATACCTGTCGCCACTGTGACATCCTATCTGACTCTCCTGTCTCGAAGCCTCGGCAGAGGTCTCCTTCTGAGGATATGGGCTTCCTTGATTTTGTTAAGGACATGTCCAAGGCCCTGGCATTCCCGAGTGAGTCGGAGGATCCTCGGGTGGATGAATTGGAAATCCTCCAGTACGAGGCCCTTCTGCAGGAATCGCTCACGGTGTCTATCCTTCCCATCCTGGAACGGCTGATGCTCCAAATGTGGGAGATACTGACTTCGGTGCTGATAGTGAGCAAACGACTTGAATCGATGTATCAAGTCCGCCGGAGCCCGGGATGCCAGAAGTCACAGCTGCCACATAACTCCATGGTGGTGGAGTCAGCCATGTGTCGTCTAAAAAGCCAGAAGATGAACTCCTCGGTTCCCCCCAGCACCCTAGACGCCCTCGTCAGAAAGTGCTACCTGGCCAAAGTTGTCTGTGAATGCTCCAAATTCATGTCTCGAGCAGCCTATGACGGGTTCGCGTCAGCGGCTCATGTATGCTGCCAGGCTTGGCTACAGTCGTCTGACCTCGAGCAGTGGGTTCAGGTCAAATTGGTCAATGTCCCCTGCCAAAGAGAGAACCTCTTTGGCAAACCCATGACCGACAAGGCTGCCGAGCTGGGGACAGAGTTCATGACGAGGACCAGACTCTCTCCAAGAAGACTGCTGCCCCTCCCTGACGGAAGGGCTCGGGTAAAAAGCCCTTTTACCAAGGAAGGGATCTGCTTACCAAAACTACCCACCTTATCAGGCCTCCCCGGTTCCCCAACAGAGTCAGCAGGCCAAGGGACATGGGCATGGCCTTCGTAAGCAGAAGGTTCCAAAACCCCAGGCACCGGTACTAGCCCCGGACCGGCGGGAGGGGGGGGGGGGAGAGCTTTTGACTCCTTGAGCATAGCCTATCTACCCCAAGGGGATCAGCAGCCAATAGGGGGACGTCTGGCACTCTATGCCCAGAGGTGGGTGACCATCACCACTGATTACTGGGCACTTCGGGTCATCCGAGAGGGTTACCTCCTTCACCTGACTCGGATACCTCCCTTTTATTTCCTGGGAGAGCCCCTCAGATCTCCTCTCCACCGAGACCACCTTCTGAAGGAGTTGACAGGTCTTCTCGAGGACAAAGCGGTGGAACCGGTGCCTCACCACTTCATGCGCAGTGGTGTCTCTGGGACCAGTGGTCTTAGGCCATGGGCCGCCTCCGGGACAGAGTTTCTGTGAAACCCCCGATTGGCAGACTCCCTCGTCTGGTGGCAGTCACCCTAGCATTTTGAGGCAAGCATGCCTTTTCAGGTCCCAACCCCCTCAAGGGTCCTCGCCATGGATGCCTCCCTACTCGGCTGTGGAACCCACTGCGGAGATCTCCACACTCGGGGCAACTGATCACCAGATGAAAGCTCCCAGCAGATCAGTCTCATGGAGCTGTGGGCCATACACCTAGCCCTCAAGGTCTTTTCTCACCACCTGCGTCACCAGCCAGTGCTGGTCCAGATGGACAACCAAGTGGCGATGTTCTATGTGAACAAACAGGAAGGGTACAGGATCTCGTACCCTTTGTCAGGAGGTACTGGTCCTCTGCTTGTACGGAATTCAACAGGGTATCCTTTTGCGGGAGGTGTACCTGCCAGGCCAGGACAACCTGCTGGCCAACAGACTCAGCAGAGTCCTCCAGCCGTACGAGTGGCTGATAGACCCCAGGGTAGCCAGTTGGCTCTTCCAGCTCAGCTCTGGGGGGAACCTGTGATGGACCTATTTCCAGCCCGGACTACTTTAAGTTGCCCCGCTTCTGCTCCCGACAAGTCCACCTCTCCAGGGTGGCAGTGGACGCATTCCTGGTCTCATGGTCGGAAGGCTTCATGTATGCCTTTCCTCCAATGCCTCTGATCGCCAAGAACTTTTTCAGGACCCTCTGCGACAGGGCCTCGCTCATCCTTGATAGCTCTTCGGTGGCCCCGGCAACTGTGGTTCCTGCTGCTTCTACAGCTGACAGTGGAGGCCCCCATCCCCTTGGGGACCACTCCAGGACTCCTATCTCAGGATGGGGGATCTCTTCTGCACCCAACCTGGGATCCCTGTCACTGACAGCATGGCTGCTGAGAGGGTAACTCTGTCCCCTTTCAACCTTCCAATTGAGGTGGAGGACATTCTGCTGGCCTTTCACAAAGCCTCTACTAGGAAGGCTTTGTATCGCTCTCGCTTACAATCAAGCAAGACCCCTCTGGAAGGCTGTGTCATGGCGCACCATGTCAGGACCATGGCGGCCACAGTGGCAAACTTGCGATCTCCAGGAACAAGCAGGAATGAGTCTTCACATATGGGTATCGTTGGTACCGACGGAGCCTGCGCGGGAACGCTCCCCAGCGTCCAGTAAGAAAGCTTTGGGAGCATCCCACAGCGCCTGCGCGCTGCCTTCCCGCCTTTTCCAACCGCCTCTCTCCAGTTCTTCTTTTCTGCGGAGCCAGCAGGTCGTGTTCCTGTCACCGCAGAAAAATTCTTTATTTTTTTCTTTATTTTTCTGTGTCACGTCTGCCGCCTTCGACGTCAGACCAGTACCGCCGGTCTTTTCTTTTCTTTCTTAAAAAAAAAAACCAAAAACCAAAAAACTTTTCTTTCTTCAACTGTGCATTTTCGGTTTGGGCCTTAGGCCTGAACATATTTTCTCCTCATGGAGAAGCCCGCTTCCGGGTTCAAAAAGTGCACGAAGTGTGGCGGTACTATTTCTGTCACCGACACCCATGATTGGTGTCTAAAATGTTTGGGTCCTGACCATTCCATCAAGGATTGTGTGTCCTGTACCATGATTAAAAGAGGTCGGCAGAACCGAGAAGCCAAGCTCAGTACCCTGTTTCCCTCTGATGCAGCCTCGGTGGCATCAATGTCTTCCAGGGCTGCTTCTTCCTCCCATGGATCTCAGGTAACCAAACATAAATCTAGCCGGTCCTCGAAGGGCAAATCTCCCTCTAAGCATCGAGATGCCTCCGGGCTTGTCCTCGAGGATTCCGCACCGGCAAAATTACCCCGGCGGGAAGTTACGGCTTCCAAAGCATTGTCTATGGGGTCACAGGTTGACATCGATGGCTCTGCCTCGACCGATCACCTTTTGCCATGCTCTGGGGTACCGGTGGCCTCCACTGGTACCGACATCCAGACTCTGGTGGCGTCGATGGATCAGAAGATTCTGTCCATGCAGCGCACCCTAACGGCGTTTATGCAGGCTTCGACGGCTCCGGTACCGCAACAGTCTCCGTTACCGGTACCGACTCCGGCATCGTTCCTGGTGCCGGTACCGATTGCATCGGCTTCGGTGTCGACTGCAACGGTACCCTGTCCTATGATGCCCATCGGTACCGAACTGGTACCGCTTACTCCCGATGTCAATCCCACTCGGTATGCGTATCAGGCTTTACAGGAGCATCCAGACAGGTGATACTTCGATTCCTCCAAAGACTCTGATGAGTCGGAGGTTTCTGTCGATGCACCAGTACTTCTTCCTCAGGAGTCTGATTCTCCAAAACGAAGAATGTCTCCTCCAGAAGACCCGTCTTTTCAGTACTTCATTAGGGAAGTGGCTAGGGGCCTCTCCATTACAGTGGCCCCTGAGTCAGAGCCTAGAGCCAAGCAACTAGATATTTTGCAATATCCTAAGGCTCCTAAAGAAGCAGCTACTTTACCTATTCATGAGATTCTCTGTGATCTCATGTTGAGCATGTGGGAGACTCCTTTTACCACCTCTTCTCATTCTCGTAGGTTAGACACCATGTACCATGTCCCTCCTTGTCCTGGCTTTCATAAGTCTCAGCTTCCTCACCACTCTATTGTGGTAGAGTCTGCCATGAGGAAAATAGTGCAAAGAGACACTCATCTAATCCTCCAGGACGTGAATGCAGGACCCTTGATGCTTTTGGCCGAAGGGTTTTCCAAGCTAATATGCTTGCTGCCAGAATCAGCTCCTATAGTCTCTATATGAGGAATGTTTCTAAAAGAAGTCACAGATCATCTGCAGACTTTAGCCCCTTTTATTTCAGAAGATAAAAGGCAGGAATTTCTCACTTGGCTTAAACATGCCCAAGATGTTTCCAAATTTTCCAACCGTGCAGCCTTTGACTCTTTTGAGTGTGTAAGCAGAGCCTCGGCTATTGCCATAGGTGCACGCAGAATTGCTTGGTTACAAGCCTCTGATTTGGAACTTTGGGTCCAAGATGAACTGGGAAATCTTCCTTGTAAGGTGAAAACCTTTTTGGCAGGGATTGGAAAGCAAAGGCTACTCAGATGGATGCTGAGAACTCTGCTTTGGATCAACTTTCAAAGTCTACCTCTGCTCCTGCTAAGAAAAGGTTGTTCAAAAAGACAACTTTTTCTAAAAAGGGAAGATACTATCCTGCTTATGGTCATCAGGCATCATCTACAGGTCGTTTTGCTGCAAAGCGTCAGCAACCGCCTAAACAGGCCAAGTCAAAGGCTGCACAACTCAGCAGCCTCAGCCTCCCCAGGGCCTTTGACTTGCAACTAGATAACTTAGCCTTTCTGGCTCTGGAAGAACCAGAGCCTCTCACCATTCTAGGAAGGTTGGCTTACTTTGCTCCCAGATGGGAGCAAATTACAGCAGAGCAATGGACCCTCTCCATTGTAAGGGAAGGGTTCAAGCTTCATTTCTTGAACTTTCCTCCCCACACCATGGTGAGACAGTTCAATTCTCCAACATCTCTCCTCAACCTTCTGGGTCAGGAGATTGCTACCCTTCTTGCCCAAGGGGCAATAGAAGAAGTACCCCTTCTTCAACAGGGCTCAGGGTTCTACTCCCCTTATTTTCTTATTCCAAAGAAAACAGGGGGCTACAGACCCATATTAAATCTCAGAGAATTGAACAAGTTTCTATTCAAAGAGAAATTCAAGATGATTTCTCTCGGTACTCTGCTGCCATACCTTCAGAGTCAGGACTGGCTTTGTTCTCTAGATCTCAAGGATGTATACACCCATGTCCTCATCCATCCAACACACAAAAGGTTCCTTCGGTTCCTTTTTCAAGGAAAGCACTACCAATACAGGGTGCTTCCTTTTGGTCTGGCCTCTGCACCAAGGGTGTTCACGAAATGCATGGCAGTAGTAGCTGCATTTCTACGCACTCTAGGAATATTCGTTTTCCCATATCTGGATGACTGGCTCATTCGAGCTTCATCCCAGTCAGAGGCCCAGATTTCTCTAACCTGCACAATGCGTGTCCTTCAGTATTTGGGACTGGTAATAAACATCCCAAAATCCCATCTCACCCCTACTCAGTCTCTGGAGTTTATAGGGGCCTTGCTGGATACCACAACTGCAAGGGCCTATCTTCCTCAGGCCCGTTGCCTACGCTTGGGGCAGTTAGCCTCCCAGATACAGAAAGTCCCATTTAACTGCTCGAGAGATGTTACAACTATTAGGCCACATGGCATCCACCGTGCATGTGGTTCCATATGCTCGCCTTCACATGAGGGCAGCTCAATGGACTTTGTCCACCCAATGGACTCAGGCATCAGGTTGCCTGTCAGACAAAATAGCAAACTCCAGTCGCCTATTTTGGTCTCTCCAGTGGTGGAAGTCCCCTCCAAATCTGTTGCTGGGGTCCTCTTTTCAGCAGTCGCTACCCCAAGCAACTCTGACAACAGATGCTTCTCCAATGGGTTGGGGAGCTCATCTGCAGGATCTCTCCACCCAGGGCATCTGGTCTCCACAGGAGACTTCTCTGCATATCAATCTCTTGGAACTCAGAGCAATATTCTTAGCTCTCAGAGTGTTCCATTCCCTACTCAGCTACAGGACAGTCCTCATCCATACGGACAACCAAGTAGCCATGTTCTATGTAAACAAGCAGGGCGGGACTGGCTCTCTGTCGCTTTGCAACGAAGCTTTGCGACTGTGGGCCTTGGCCAGAGAGCATCACATCCATCTTCTGGCAGTATATCTTCCAGGTGTTCAAAACTCTTGGGTGGACAGACTCAGTCGAGTTCTGTTTCCACACGAGTGGTCCCTCCACATGGACCCAGGTAGCCAGGAATTTTCAAATTTGGGGAACCCCGGACATAGACCTCTTTGCAAGTCCGTGGAATGCCAAACTTCCCCGGTTCTGTTCCAGAATTCCGTGTCAGGGAGTTCAGGCCAAGGATGCCTTCCTCCTTCACTGGGGTCAAGACTTCCTTTATGCCTTTCCACCAATTCCCCTAATTCCCAAGACACTATTCAAGTCTCAGAGAGATCAAGGGACCATGATCCTCATAGCACCACATTGGCCATGCCAAGTGTGGTACCCTCTACTTCTGCATCTCTCTCAAGCTCCTTCCCTGGACTTGGGCTCTGCACCAGACCTTCTGTCCCAGGAAGAGGGAACTTTGTGGCACCCAAACTCCCAGTCGCTCCATCTCAGGGCTTGGTTGCTGAGGGCCTAGACCTTCAAGATTTTCATCTCTCTCAGCAAGTCAGAGATGTTATTCATGCCTCTAGAAAGCCTTCTACTAGACGTTCCTATGCTTTCAAATGGAAAAGATTTACCATTTTGTGTTCAGGGAAAGGTCTAAACCCTCTTGCAATACCTCTGAATTCTCTACTAGAGTATCTCCTGCATCTATCCCATGCAGGTCTGAAAACAAATTCAGTAAGAGTCCATTTGAGTGCTATTGCAGTGTCCCTTAAGCCTCTCAATGGACAACCTGTTTCCTCTCATCCTCTTATAGCAAGATTCATGAGAGGCCTTCTTTTAACTAAACCTCCTATTAGACCACCTCCAGTGGCATGGGACTTAAACCTGGTTCTTGGTCAGCTTATGAAGCCACCCTTTGAACCTTTAGCCACCACCTCCTTGAAATTCCTTTCTTGGAAAGTTATTTTTCTCATTGCAGTCACCTCAGCACGCCGCATCAGTGAGTTGCAAGCTTTGGTGGCTAATCCTCCTTATACAAGGTTCCATCATGATAAGGTAGTCCTTAGGACCAATCCACACTTTATGCCTAAAGTGGTCTCACCTTTTCATCTGAACCAAGAGGTATATTTACCTGTCTTTTTTCCAGGACCTCATGCATCAAATGCAAAGAGGAATCTTCATACCTTGGATTGTAAGAGAGCTCTCGCTTTTTACCTGCAAAGAGCACAGCAACATAGAAAGTCTTCTCAACTCTTTGTTGCTTTTGATCCTTCTCATTTAGGACTTCCACTCTCTAAGAGAACACTGTCCAACTGGATTGCTCAGTGTATTTCTTTCGCCTACCAGAGTAGGAACATTTCTCTGGAGGGCCATGTCACAGCTCACAATGTGAGAGCCATGGCATCCTCAATGGCTCATCTAAACTCTGTGTCCATCGACCAAATCTGTCGAGCGGCCACCTGGGCCTCGGTTCATACCTTCACAGCCCATTACTGTTTGGACAAGGACTCCCGCCGGGATGCCTCGTTTGGTCAGGCTGTTCTCAAACACCTGTTCCATTCTTAATCAACTCCTACCCACCTGCCCTGGTCGGATGCCAGAGATCCATGGGAGGAGGTAGAGTCCTTTTCAAGGACACACAACCTGGGGTTTCTCCCTGGCATATACAGCTAGGGAGTCCCCATATGTGAAGACTCATTCCTGCTTGTTCCTGGAGATAGCACAGTTACTTACCTGTAACAGGTGATCTCTGGGAACAGCAGGAATAAGTCTTCACAACCCACCCACCTCCCCTAGGAGTTGTATCTCTCTATCTTTCCTTTCCTCTCTCTTTGTCTCGGCTTTAAAACTCGAACTGGAGAGAGGCGGTTGGAAAATGCGGGAAGGCAGCACGCAGGCGCTGTGGGATGCTTCCAAAAGCTTTCTTATTGGACGCTGGGGAGCGTTCCCGCGCAGGCTCCGTCGGTACCGACGATACCCATATGTGAAGACTTATTCCTGCTGTTCCCAGAGATCACCTGTTACTGTGCTCTCTGTTCTGATGGTGGACATCTGCCGGGCCGCCTACCTGTTCTTCAGTTCATACCTTTGCAGCCCATTACTGCCTGGAAAGAGAGTCCCAATGGGACAGTGCCTTCGGCCAGGCTGTGCTCCATAACCTTTTGGGGGTTTAGGCAACTCCTACCCTCTGATCCTTCTGTGTTCAGGTACTGGAGTGCTGGTTTCATCGGACACAGGTGTCCTACTGTGGCCTGTGGACACAGACCCAATTGCTGCTGCTTGTGGCTCCCCATGGGTGAGCCCTGTTTTACTATGGGTTTTTGGTAGCCTGTAGCTTGGGAGTCCCATATGTGAGGACTGACTTCCTGCTTGTTCCCGGAGAAAGCATAGTTACTCATCTTAACAGGTGTTCTCCGGGGACAGAAGAAATCTGTCCTCACAACCGTCCTTCCTACCCTTGGAGTTGCCTTTTTGCCATCTTTTATTTTTGCTGTCTCTTAGCTATGTCATCTGACTGAGCAAGATGGCACCCTTGGGCAGGAAGGGGACCACACATATGTGGTGGCATCTCCCAAAGGCTTTCTTTGAAAGCTGGGGGAATGCTTCTGCAAAGTCTCCTCTGGTGCCGATGTCACCCATATGTGAGGACTGGTTCTTGTTGTCCTCTGAGAATACCTGTTACAGGTGAGTAACTACGCTTTCCCTGCCACTTGTCAGTTGGTGGAGCTTTGGTACCCGTTGAAATAAGAGAGATCTACCAAAGTCCCTGCCTGTCCCTCAGCTGTCCTTTAACTGCTTTTATCTGAATCTAAGTGTGTTCTGACAGGGCTGTCCTGATTCCCTTGTGTGCTGCTAATTGGGGGGGTGTTCTATAAATGTGTAGTTAATGGGGAAGCTGCCCTATAAAGCAAAAATACTCGGTTCCCACTGCAGCTCCCACCCACCCTCTAATACCTGATGAGGTCAGTGGCTTCAAAGAGCTAGCTGTGAATGGAAAAAGAACAATGAACTGACAGCTTTTTGCCCAACACCATATAAGCAGGTTGGAGTCAGTGCAGAGGGTGGCTACTAAAATGATTAGTTGTCTTCGTTATGAAACATGTGAGGACAGACTTAAAGATCTTAATATGTATACTTTAGAGGAAAGGTGAGATAGGGGAGATATGATAGACATTTAAATACCTTCATTCATAAATGCACAGAAGAATCTTTCAATTGAAGGCAAGCTCTGTTTCAAGGGGACATACAGTAGGGTAATAGTGAAAGGGATAGATAGGACTCAGGAGTAATATGCAGAAATATTTCTTTACAGAAAGAGTGGTAGATGCGTGGAATAGTCTGCCAGTGGAGGTGGTGGAGACAAGGACAGTATCCAAATTCAAAAAAACCATGGGAGAAATAAAGGATCTCTAAAGATAAACAGGGGACTATTGTAGTTGATATGGAAGAGCAGACTAGATAGGCCATGTGGTCTTTCTGCCATCCTGTTTCTATAATTCTCTTTTTGGTGTCCTGATATCCAACAGTTCGAGTTACTTGCCTATAGCCTATAAGTAGTCGTAAGAAGTACAGGATAAATCTATTTTGACTGTGGTGGTAAAAGATAAGCAGAAAATGCAGCAACTCTACAGCTATCTGCAGATCATTATCCTGAAGTATAGAAATGAGCCAAGTCTTACAGTATGTTTTATACCTCTATTTTAACTTGGGAGAGAGCAGTGCTTTGACCTGGACAGAGTGAACATTTTCAGGTCATAGATGTCAAACTTGTACTAGAGATTAGAGGCTCTTAAATTGTGTGCAAGTGCTTATAGATTTGTAACAAGATAAAGCTTGAATATGGGGCCTCAAACAAGAAACTGATGAAGTAGGTGAAAAGATCGCAAGTATGTACATTAAAAAATATAAAAAAACCATCATCGTTTAGGATATTAAGCTGGAAAAGGTATCACATGAGTTTTGACTTTTACATAATTTTGTTACATGGCTTCTGATTTTAGTAATGCTCGAAAGTGAGTCCTAAACAGTATCATGGGTAACCCAGAAAATACAGCCCCCTTACTGTGCCATCGTAAGTCCCTTTACCTAACAAGCCAAACACTACAGGAAGTGAGAGGCCACAGCTTTGAGAGAGAGTATACCCAAGCTCTAACTATATAAATGTGTTGTGCTTTTACAATGGAGTGTCAGTCCTTGGCGAAACGTTTACTGTATCATAATAAATGCACAATATCCAAGCATGTATGTATTGGCATTCAAAGTAAGTGGCTTAGGTTAGTCCTAAACTGGGCCAAAACAGGCCCCCCCCCCCCCCCCGAATGCTCTTTGGTGTTCAACGTGAAGATAGATGTAGCTTCTAATAGAGTAGCTCAGAACTGATTGCCTCTTATGTGCGACTGTGTTTGTTTGAAAGTATGAACAGAAGCATTCTTGGAGTCAGATAAGAAGAGAGGGTCTGGTTCTAAGAAGATAGTGTTGATTATAGAGACCTGGAACTTCATAATAAAGCACAATCTACAGTAGACATGCATATAGAATGCATCTCGTTTCGGAGTCTGATGTGTAAAACTGATATGCTGTTACAACCATTCTATGGCACTATCTTTCAAAGAAGGATTTTGATATGAATAATGTTAGATTGAGATATATAAAATATTAGACACCTACCCATTCATATTTTCTAAAAGCCTCAAGTCATTTAGCACATTGGCTAATGCATTTCTCAAATATTCCTTATTGGTTGAAATTTATTTTCTAAATACATTTTTTGTTCTTTCCTTTTCAGTACTACCATTTTGAGAGATTACTCTTAGGTTATTGCATATTAATATTTCTGTGCGGTTTTGGGGGAGTATTCCATATCTTACATTTTACAGGTTAATTTAAATGGATGAACTGATCTAATATATTGCTAGAAATGAATAAATGCAGCAAAATATAACGGTGTACAATCTTTTTGTAGTAGTTGAAAGCGTGACCTCATATGTAAATATCCAAAGTAGTCCATAGATGAGGTGATATGTCTCTTGTTGTGCAATTAATAATACAACTCTTAAAAAAAAATAAAAGTAGCAGTTCTATACAGCCAGACTTCCTTTGTTGAGCTAGGTGGTATTTCTGGTGAGGTGTTTGAGAGAGCTTATGACCTACATGTCTACAGCGCTTTTGACTTTTAAGCAGATTTCAATTCATTATTCAGTAGTATATCCATTTGAGTACCATGCATACTGGCTTGCATATCATCTTTACCAGGAAGATTTGTTTAGATAAACTTATATTCCTCTATTCTAAATAATTCTTGGCAAGTCCAAAACCTCTATGAACCATTCATGAGTGAGCTTGTATAAATAAAAAGCTTTCAACTTCTTTCTAAAATCTAACGTATCTGTTAATAATCGTAAGTTAAGATGGTAGGTATTGATAGTGGGGAAAATTCTATTAATACTAATTCCCTGATGGGCATGAATCAACAAGACCTGATCCTCAGGAAGAGCCAAATTCAATTGCAGAATGGGTAGATATGTAACGACATGTTGTTGTTGTTTGTTAAGTGCCGTCGAGTCTGAGTCAACTCATGGCGACCCTCTGGATAGCTATCCTAAATTGTGTTCGGTCATCAGTCAGGCGGCTCATTGCTGACAGACTGGTACCTGTAGCTGCTGTTATTGTATCGATCCATCTCATTGCTGGCCTTCCTCTTTTGCGTTGACCTTCTATCTTGCCAAGCATAATGTCTTTCTCTAATGATCTCTCTCTTCGCATGATGTGTCCAAAGTATGAAAGTCGAAGTCTTGTCATCTGAGCTTCTAAAGAAAGCTTAAGTTTGATCTCCTCTAGTACCGACTGGTTTGTTCTTCGGGCAGTCCATGGTATACACAGTATTCGCCGCCAGCACCATAATTCAAAGGCATCAATTTTCTTCCTATCTGTAACGACATACCCAACCACAATGTTTTAAATATCATTAAAACCTTGAATTTGACTCATGATACCACTGGAAGTGGAGTGGAGGAGTATCCTAATGGTTAAAGCACTGGCTTGGTAACCATGAGACCAGAGTTTGATTCCCACTAACACTCCTTGTGGCCTTGGACAGGTCACTTAACTCTCCATTGCCTCAGAAGAAATGTCTGGCAATCTACTTTGTCACACTGCCAAGAAAACCCAGGAGCTGCTTGGTCACCAGAAGTCAGCCTTGACTCAAAGGCACACATTGCATTTTGCATCACTGGAAGCCAGAGAAAAGAGAACATTTTGTTTAGTTTGTTCAAGCATGGTAATATTTAATAACAGTGCCACAGAATTTGGTACAAGCTGTAGTGTGTTCATAGTGGATACAGGTAGTCCAAAAACAGAGAATTACAATAGTCCATAGCTGTCAGACCCCTATATGCTGAAAACTGTCCTAAAATCCAAAGGGCTCAGGTATGGTTTGTGATAAGGAAGCTTATCATAGCTCAGGTAGGAGCTATAGAAAAGATGATGTGACTCTGAACAAGCAACCTGTCAGTTCTGGTAGAATTGAGAAAACAGAGTTTTCACATAAAAGACTACCAGTCCCAGAATGCACCAGCTTTCCAGCAGCCATGAGAGGGGCTGAAGTGAGAGAATGTGTGTGCAATCAAGAGAGCTATGAGGTAATCCCTAAGCACTCATCTCAAAGGGCAGGGCTTGATTCAACACAGCTGCGCTGTGTTAGGGAGCAGCACACATTAGGAAAGAATAAGAATAGAGATTATTCTTCAGGAAACAGTTTCAGCAACAGTTTCAAGAACAGCTTCAGGAAGAGATACAGAGGGGAGAGCTTCAGCAACGGCTACAAGCACCAGTATCACCTGGAGAAACAGAAGCCAAGCCAAGCAGATAGAGAAGGAAACTCTCTGGAAGGAAGAGAAGAAAGCCCATTGGAAGGTCTGGGAGATTCCAAGGCAGTACCCATACTGGGAGGTATTCCAAATGCCAGCAGAGTCCATTGGACTGGATTCAGCCAGAGGAATGGATTGGCAGAGATAGGAATCACCAGTGGCTACCTGGAAGAGAGAAGACTGCATGTGGAAGGGACTTTCAGACCAAGGCCAGAAGGTATGTGAGAGAAGATCCAGTGTCCAGGGATCAAGATTGGAAGGCTGGACATCAGAATTGGATTACATATTGGCCAGGCTATACAGAGAGGAATAATGATAGCAGGAGAGGCTCAGGTATGAACACTGATCCAGACCCTATCTATAATAGAGAATGGCAGCAAGGGAATAAGCATTCTCATGATAGTGCCTTAATGAAAGACTCATCTGTGCCAATGTATGATATTGACCCTATGATTGTTGATGCAGGGGGAAATACAGCAGATGAAACTATTTACATGGACTGTTCTTTATCTAAATGCTATTGCTAGTTTTCTATGAGCAAACACATCAGCCATCACAAAGAAACCTAACTTTGTTCTTTATTTCCACTGCAAACAGCTCTTAAAGCAGGATTTGGGCTCACACAGTTGCAGCCAGCCAGCTAAAGGCTTTCAGCTGGTCCATTGATAGTAATTAGGGCTGCACCTGATTGTGTGTGTGAGCAAGGGAGAATCACTGCTGAGATCTGCGTGGAAAATAAGCAGAAGTTAACCTAACCAGCAAAGTTTATTGTTTTCCTTGTGCCTTTGTATTTGGTAATTATTTGCTAAGAAAACATTAGCTAATTGCCTGACAAGCTGAAGGTTGTTTCTGGTTTACTTTGTGACTTTTTGTTATCCATTTAAACACTGCAAGCAAGTAACCTCATTTATAGTGCTATCAAGCATACATGTGCTGGGTGAATTAAACCCCATCAATAAAAGAAGTATTTTATTGATCTTACCACTTGGTTTCACAACTCAAATTATTGTCATCAGCTGTGTTTGGGAGTGAATGAACTACAATACCCACAATACTTTGCAAGAATCATATGAATATATGCATCGTCAAGATTGTGTAGGTTCTCACCCTAGGCAGCCGTCTGACAGGTTTCAATGTTCTCAGTAACTGAAGCCTTAAAAATGATCACCTAGCCAGATCCTGACTTAAAGGTCAAAATGCAAACCAGTCCAGAGCGTGGAATTTCTATTAGGATTCCTTTATTCATCTTTTCAATTTTGGGATGCAAGGAGCCTAACCCACCACGTAATTGAAAAACAAGCCAGTCCAGGTCGAAATGTGAATGTCTTATCAGTACACCTAAATAACGTACTATGTCGCACCAGAAATGGTACAATTGAGATGTAAATAAATCTGAAGGAATTCAGGATAGAATCATAAATGCAGTCTTCTCAACATTATGTTCTAAACCAAGGCTGCATAGAAAGTTCTTAGTATCCAAGAATCACCTCTGTTATTTTTAGACTACATAGCGAAACCTTGCCTTCCCATGAAAGAAATAACATATCTGCATAAAACCTATACTGTATATTAGTTTTTCAAAAGTTGACACAGTGGCTAAAAGCTAGATACTACATAATACAGCTGATATGGCAAGCTACCTAATGTAAGGAACCAATAAAACAAAATATTATCAAAACACACTTTTTCTTGTCAACTAGATAGGACGAAAACCATTTAACAGCAACTGAGCTCATCTTAGATCTAATAAAATACGTAATAAAATACAGTGAGAAATTGAATCAAAGGTGGCTTCAGTGTTCAAAAAAGCCATAAAAATCATCTTTTTCTCATCCTAGCTTAGCTAAACAATGATCACAAGTTAGAAAATGTCTCTTGGTACTCCATGCCATATGGAATTCATCCAAAATCTGATATTTATTCAGAACTACCTGCTGAATAAATTTGGCCAAAAAAAGGATAAATTAGAAATAAGATGATTAATTTGCTGTATCTAAAGAATTTGACCTTTTTATCACAATAGGTTAGATGGTAGATTTTTTTTAAAACTCTAAGTAGATACTTGCACTGTAAAGAAGAATTGATCAATTCCACTAAGATTGAAAATACAGGACAATTTGCAAAGAAGTGAAGCAGGTATAGAATCCAAGCATGAAATGGTATGACTAATTTGTTTTAGTATCTTCTCTACTAGAGCGATGTCAGCTAGAGAGAAATATTCCCATGAACTAGATGTTGGCTTACTGGTAAACAAACGTGTAAGCGCCATATGCCTATTACTAATCGACTGCTTTAATTGCAAGAAATTCTGCTAAGGTGTTAGATGGCATGTCCTGAGACCTAGACAGGATCTTGGGCAGAGTTAAAGATGGCACAATGGTGAACAATTGATGTGGCTTATTCAGCACCATATTTATTCTCTTAGCATAAAAGGAAGCTTTAGTGGCCACAATATCATGTAGAAAAGTAGCAAAAAGTAGCAAAATGGCAAATAATCCTAGGAGACTTTAACCTCCCATCACTCCAAGACAAACAAGCAGAAACCTTCCTCAACGCTATGGAAGCAATGAACCTAACACAGATCATCCATGAACCAATGCATGAAAAAGGAAATACATTAGACCTCATATTCCTAAACACACAAACCAATTCAACCTTGAATTCAAAAATCACACAGGTACCCTGGTTGGATCACTACCTCATCAGCATATCCCACAACTGCCAACATGTGAACAACAAGGAAAACAAACAACACACAAGAAGATTTAAAACATTCAACAAAGAAGATTTCCTGGCCCAGACCCTACCAAAACTCCAGACAAGCTCCAACAATATTGACGACCTGATCAACAACTGGAGCACCACAATCTCCTCAGCATCCAACGCGAAAACGAACAACAGAACCAAACACACCTCCACAAGAGCCCGATGGTTCACCCCCAAACTAAGGAAGCTAAAGACCAAACTCAGAAGAGCAGAAAGAAAATGGAGAAAAAACAAAAAAGAGAATGACAAAGCGAACTATATGCATGAACTACGCACATACCACACAAACAGATAAGGCAAAAAAAGACTTCCATTCAAGGATTATAAACACATCTATAAACAAACCACGAGAACTCTTCAACATTGTCAAAACACTAACAAAAATACCGAACCACTCCGATCAGCTACCAAACATCCCACCCGAAATGCTCGCAAGACAATACAAACAGCTCCATCAACCACAAAATCCACAACTGGACGCTGAGACAACAACAGCAAACCAACCCACCACTATAACCAAAGTCTGGAGCACATTCGAAGCAACCACAGAAGAGGAAATAGCATCCACCATCTCCCGCCTAAATACCACCACCTCCTCTCTCGACCCCTGCCCTACAGAATGGATAAAGAAAACCAAAGACGACCTGAACACACCATTAACCCATATTGTCAATGAATCCCTCAGCCAAGGGCGCATGCCAGACCTCCTTAAAACATCAGTCATTCGACCAACCCTAAAGAAGCACAACCTGGGTCCCCTCGATCCCGCCTCCTACAGACCTATAGCAAGCCTTCTATTCACTGCCAAACTCATTGGAAAAAGTAGTCCAGAAACAACTCCAAGAACACTTGGACACCAACACCATACTGGACCCACAACAACACGGCTTCTGCCCACTCCATGGAGTCGAGACCCTCATGGCGTCACTAATGAACACCCTCATCATAGGTACCCAGGTCAAACACTCCGGATATGCCATGATCTTTCAAGACATATCAGCCGCTTTTGACACCATCTCCCACAACATCCTCATACGCCGACTACAAGCAATTGGCATCAAAGATACTGTACTCCAATGGTTCTGCTCATACCTAACCAATAGACATCAACTGATCTGCACAAACTCATCAACCTCCCCCCCCCTTCCAGCAACACCAAGGAGTGCCTCAAGGATCCACACTATCAGCCATGCTCTTCAACGTCTATCTGCAACCACTCTGCTCAATCATACAGGCACACAACATTCACTACCACATCTATGCAGACGACATAATGCTCTATGCACCAATTACAACCTCCAACCCATCAAACAAACACTTATCAGAATGCTTCACAGCAGTATCGAGCTGGCTACAAGAAAACAACTTATCCATCAACATAAAGAAAACAGAGGCCCTCATAGTAACAAAAGATACGGACTTCACACCACCCTCACAGCTCAGCATCGGGACCACTCAAATACAAATACAACCACAGATAAGATACCTGGGAATCATCATAGACCAAGCACTCACACTGGAACAACAAATCAAAAAGACTACCGCTACAATATTTCACAAGGCTAAAACAGTGAAACGCCTCAAACCTCTCCTCGAACCACAAGACTTCAGAACAGTGATGCAGGCCCTAACACTCCCCCACCTGGACTACTGCAATATAATCTACCATGGACTCCCGGCCACCCATACCAACCCACTCCGGACTGCCTTAAACACCACAGCAAGGATTATACAATTAGCAAAAAAACAGGACCACATCACCCCAATTCTAAGAGAGCTACACATACTCCCTCTGGAAGCACGAATCAAGTACAAGTCCGCTCTACTCACCCACAAAGCTCTCAACCAAACCCAAACCTCCCAACTTCGCACACTGCTGATCCGACCCGCCCACAACAAAGCAACCAGACAAACTCCCTCACCATCCCCCACAAAAGGACAAAATGCAGTCAACGAACCTGCAACAGAGCCTTCGAACTGCACCATCCATCTGGAACTCTCTACCGAACCACATCAGAAACAACAAAGACCCCCTATCATTCAGGAAACAGCTAAAAACCACAATATTCCAGGAATACCTCAGACCAGAAACAAACACCCACCAATGAGACTGTAGCTCAATGTCTGTCTACGTCCCAATATTTGTCAAAGTCATAAATGTTGCCCCGCCTGGTAACGGCACATACCCTAGAATTGATTATTGTCCCCTCCCTCCCTCGTTCAATGTTCCACCGCTTTGACCCGGTGAAAAGCGGGATATAAATACAGCTAAATAAATAAATAAATAAATTGAAAATCAATTTGGTCACTCAAGCCCTTTGATTTATGCCAATGGTGTGCACTAATACAACGTTCTCTCTTAGCACTCTTAATGTCCCCTGCATACCAAGGACTGATTTTTATATATTATGGAACACAAGTTTTCTTCGTGAGGCATTAGACCAATTGGCTCCAAAGTGTTGGATCCAATAGGATATGTGTCAAGTCAAATCATCCAATTTCTGTTTGAGATTGCTCCCAATATTTCTAGAATTTTTTTTTTTAAATCTAGATCAGCTTTAGTTTTCTTAATACCTGAATCAAAATCATACTTAATACAAGCAGGTGGCATCCGAAAAAAAAGCCAGAATAGAATGGTCTGACCATGAAATTGTATGGACGTTATTATGTAATAAAGACAAAGGCATGTAAAGATCAAGAGAAAGGTCTTTGTCATGAGTAGGAAAAGAAATCAATTTTTGACCCATTGCTCGCATAAAAAAAATCCAGCTGCATGGGTGATGGTAGAAAGAACATTCATTGTCCACGGACAAACAGGAATGAGTCCTCATGTATGAGTGATGTCCTTGATGGAGCCCTATGTGGGAATGCTCCTCAGCTTCTATTGGCAGCTTTTGGGAGGCTCCACCATGCCTGCGTGCCTCCTTCTCGCCTTCGGCTGCAGTGCCACCTTGATTCTCTAGACACCTCTGTTGGTAACCTTTGAGGGGAAAAATAGAGGGGTTTTTTTCACCTTTGGGTTTTTCATCCCAATCGACTTTGTGTGGCTACTTTTCCGGACAGCATGCCCCAGAAACCCGCTAGCGGGGTTAAGAAGTGTTCCAAGTGTTTTAAGACCATATCAGTCACACATGCCCATAATTGGTGCCTACAGTGCCAGGGGACCCGGTCATCAGCCCTCTTCTTGTAATTTGTGTTCACAGATGATAAAGACTCAAGGGTCATGAGTAGCAGTGCAAATCACTTTTTAATGCGCCGAAGTCCAATCCATCGGCATTGATGGCCTCGGTCTCTATGGCTTACAAGGCTGAATTGGATGCTGGTCATCGACACCAAGGGGGACTCGAGCTCAGTCAGAACCGAGCACCCATAGTACCCCAGAGCATCAGCAATCAATCATTCTCTGCCCGAAGATGATGGATTCAACTGTCTTTGACAATTAGGGGTGACCATGCTGAACTCTGGTGCATCGGCATCTGAGGTCATCAAGTCATAGCATTGAGAGCAGTGGGGGTCCGCATGAGCACCCCTTGAAGGTGCCCTGAAGGGACAAGAGCCCATCCTCCAGGATATCTGAGGGGGCACCAACAGCTGAGAAATCCCTGAACATCTACCGGGTACATCTGTCAGTTGCTCAGGCCTCAAAGCCTTCGGAATCAGCAGTCATATAGAACTGCCTTCCAGAGGTGCTCAAGGAACGTATCGTAGCACTGCTAGCAAAGCAGCAGGCCTGGGCCACAACATTGGCTGCATCAACATCGGCTGCCCTGCAGCTGTTCCTAGAGATGCGTGCACTGCCTGTGGGAGAGGCATCGGCATTGAGTGTTCCTGACACTGGTGCCTGCCCGGCTGATATCCCTATCTAGTGCCTCAGGGTCCAATATGCCCTCAAGATCTAGAAGGGTATTGGTGCATCATTGCTCCCAAAGGAACTTCTGATCCCCTCGAAGCAGGAATGTATTTTACTTCCTCTCTGAGTCTGACTCAGAAGGCTGGGTCACCGATGTGGAATTGGCGAATTTGTTGGAAGGCAGGTCCCCTGAGCTTCCATCGGATCCTTCTCCACCTCATGAGCAAAACTAGTTCCCTCCTCAGGATATGACCTTCCAAGAGTTTGTGAGGGATATGACCAAGGCCATTCCATTTTCTTTGAAGACTGTGGATGAGCCCTGGGCCAGAAGAGTTGAAAATTTCACAGTAATCCTCAACCTCTAGGAGGTGATGACAGTGCCCATGCACTGCATCCTGCAGAGGGTATAGATGAGAATGTGTGCGAACCCTCTCTCACTGTACCTCTAGTGAGTAGGAGGTTTGACTCCATGTATGGAGTTCAGAAGACTTCTGGATTTGAGAAGCCTCAGCTTCTGCACCATTCCTTGGTGGTTGATCCCACTCTAAAGAGAATCAAGAACACTAAGACTCATTCCTCGACACCATCAGGGAGGGAGGCTTGGAATTTGGACTCTTTAGGGAGATGTTTCCAGAGTTCCATGCTTATTGCCCATATGGCCTCTTACCAGCTTTACATGGGCATTTTCTGGAAGAACATGTGCGACTGGGTTGATCTGGCCCAGTTCCTCCCTCCAGAGAAATTGGTCAGTATCATTCCCTGGTGGCCCATGGCAAGGACTGCTCGAAGTTCATGGTCTGAGCATTATTACATGGGAATCGGCATGATTTGAGAGATTAATATGCCTTTTCATGCAATTTTGTGGGCATGGAAACCATCAATCTTGCTGCCTAAAGTGGAAGTTTTATATTTATTTCAAGCATAACATGAAGCTTATGTTACATCTGATAGTGTGAATGGAGTCTGCATGTAAATGAGCATACAGGCTAGGGCAGGATGGATTTCTTCTACTTCTTTAAACCGTGTTGCATTTTCACAATAATCTTATTTTAGATAATTTGTAGTGTCCCTTGAGTTGGGTTAATAACTTTGAAAAGTAATCTCTCTAATGAAGCAATTTAGCGGAGGCTAGATACAGACTGCAGAATATTCCTCTATCATTGTCTAATAAAAAGGTTCATGCCATTTAAATTTTCATCAGCATATACTTATGGTGGATCTCAGTCTGTTGCCTTTTGGTTTCTAATTTAAACATTAGGAAGGCTCATATTCAAAACATTTTAGCCAGTTAGCAAACCTGCTAAAACATGTGCTCTCCCCAATAATTAATTGCTTCAAAGCAGTAACCGATTGGCTATTATCACAAAACTTACCGATCAATCACGGCAAGACAGATGTCCTATTTGTCACAAGGAACCTCAAATTTACACCTCCCTCATCACTACATATCAACAACATAGAATTGAAGTCCAAATCCACAATCCGCTACCTCGGCATCACCTTGGATCAGCACCTGAACATGACAATGCATATAAAAAACATTACAAAGGCAATATACCATAAGATCAGAACTCTACGACACCTCCGACACCTACTGGACTTCTCAGATTACCAAACAACCTTCCAGGCACTAGTCCTTCCACATGTCGATTTCGCGAACATTATCCTTCATGGCCTCCCTCAATCGACCTTAAACCTGCTCCGCTTAGCCTTGAATGCAGCTGCAAGAGTCCTCTCCGGATCCTCAAGATCCGACCACATAACGCCCATCATGAAGGGTTTGCATTGGCTTCCTCTAAATGCCAGACTGCAATACAAATCACTGGTCCTCACGTTCAAAGCCATAAATAACCACCCCCCTACGCCAATAAGCAAGCTAATCCATGGCACCCCAGAAAATAGAAGCAGAAGATCAACTGCACAGAACACATTAGCAGTCCCCAAGCTCATGACTAAGTGCACAAAGGCTACCTCCAACAGAGCCTTCTCCTTATTTGCCCCTTTAAGCTGGAATGCACTCCCCCATGAAATCCGTGGAATAAAGAGCCTCATCCTGTTTAGAAAAGCCTTAAAACTCCACCTGTTCACAAAATGTTACTCTGGAACCTCCAACGATAGAAGCACAACCAGCAACCCACAAACTTTCCCTACACACCAGTCACCCCCGCATGTCAACTCCACAGACAACATGTAGTCCCCCTAACCATACCAACCTTCAAGAAACCAATGCAACACCCTCCCACTTCAGAGTACTGTACATAGTTGTAGTTAATCTGTATTTAGTTTCCCCGGTTTCACTCCCATGTTCAATTCCCTGTTCTGTGTAAACTCAATGTTGTTTGTATACATTGCAGTATTCTTGTTCGATGTACACCGCGCGGATTTTAATAGCGCGGTATAGAAGAAATGTTAAATAAATAAATAAATAGACAAACCCTATTTTCAGCAGCGCTGTCCGGATAGTATTGCTGAATATCGCCACAAACTGCACAAAAAAGTCTGTTTAAAGCTGGAGTGGATTGGGGGTGGTCCAAGTCGTTATCCAGTGAGAGACAATATTCACCTGCTAAGCAGATAGCTAAACCAGTTAAAGTTAGGACGCATGAAATGCCGTTCTGACTTTAATCAGTGTTTTGCTATCTGGTTAGCAGCGGAATATCGCTACTGTTTGGATAGTGAAGGCGCTGTCCAGCAAAACTGGATATTCGGTGTCGTATGCTAGATAAGTTGTTGTGCTGAATATCTGATTTTATTTAAAGATATGATTAGTGCATTTTGCCAGGCATTGACATTCAATTACTACAGCAGATTTATCCATTTCATCTTCCAAATGGAGGTAAGGCTTTTTCTGATTTCATCTATGTTCTTTACTCGATCCATTTGCTTTACATGCATTTTTTAAATCTGCAGAAACATCAGGATTCAAGTTTTAATTATGGAATTGCCCAAGGGTCTGAGGCACCAGAAAGGGAGAACATACAGACAGGGAGAACTGTTAGAGTATAAGTACTGCTATTACCACCAACACCTTTGCAATACATGACACAATAGCCAGTCATTTCTCATCTGAGACTCACTTGAATGTGGCTCTGATGTTCTCTAATATTACCTTGTACATTTTAATATTATAAGGCATCAAAATATCAAACTTTACACACTTGTGCAGTATTATGTTCTTTTTTTTAGGTAACGTGTACAATGTTCTTTCTGTTGTGTTATTTCTTCTCCTACTGTTGGAATAATTGATGACTTCATAATTCAAAAGTCAAGAAATAAGTCTTTCTACAGACTACCTTGATTTTGTACTCTGTGGGGGAAGAAAACATGTAATTGATTGCTTATGCTGCTGCATGCGGCAGATTTCACAGCGGCATTGAGACTGTCAAACCACTGCAGAGATGCCCTTGACTTAAATTAAATTCAGAGCATACTGAAAGCCACAAAGGAACACTGCTGTTCACATCACTATCTCTAAAACTACCTCCTTTATTTTCTTTGCTTGCTTTCTGGCACTCCAAATCTTTATGTTAATGTTGTTAATCTCTTAATGTTGGCCAAAAAAAATTAACTTTCTGGCAGTTGATAAATCTGCTTCTTGTTTTTGAAGTTGAATATTACATTCTGTCATTGCAAGATATTTACATGGAGTCTTAAGTGCTCAGTTTTTAAATTAGGGCTTTCCAAACCTCTCTTGAGGACGGGAATGGCTCATCTATTAGGCCAGACTTTGTGGTTGCCTAGAACTGTAGCTTCTAGGGGATAGCAAAGAGGAGCACCGTTAGGTGATGTCATCTGATGGAGCCCATATGGGAACGCTCTGCAGCAACTAGTGGAAGCTTTTGGGTGGTTTCACCACACCATTTTAGGACAGTCAGTCTTTATTTATTACTTATTTATTTAACATGCTTTTATATACCGCCCCTTCCAGAGATCAGAGGCAGTTTACATAGAACATGGAAGAAAACGTTACATTGAACTTAATAACTTATGTACGGTTAACTTGTTAGAGCTATCTTACAATCAACGATATACAAAGTTGCTGTAACTATATACACAATGTTGCGGAAGGGAGAAACTCGGATGCTTCATAATTTTTGTATTCACATTCTCAAAGCCAGATAATGCTGAATGTCTAATTAGGTTTGTTTTTCCATAGAGCCCAATGGATGCTTTTCACGTCGCCTCTGCCACTCGTGTTACATTTTCCCCTTTCCAAAGACCCTGTAGCCCACGGTGTTTTCTGTTTCTTTTTCTGCCTGCCGTCATGGTCTGTCTATTTTTTTTTCTTCTTTAGTTGGTAAATTTTTGTGCATTTTTCCTTTCTTTTCCATAGCATCTCCGCCCCCTTAGGCACTGGTTCTCTGGTCATAATTCTCCTTTTCAAGATTGAGCTGTTGATTTCACCATGGCTATTTTTCCAGAAGAGATGTCTCAAAAACTGGCCAGTGGGTTTAAAAAGTGTTCCTGGTGTTCAAGGACCATATCCGCCACGGATAACTTCATTTGGTGCCTTCAGTGCCTGGGACCCAATCATCAGCCCTCTTCTTGTAATTTGTGTTTGAGTCCTCTTTTTGTCATCTGCAAAGATCAAGAGAGAAAGTGCAAATCATGTTTTGGTGCTCACAAGTCTGATCCATTGGTATTGACAGCACCCACTGATCTGTGGCTTCCAAGGCTACAATCTGACATTGGTGGTGCATTGGAGATCTCGAGCCCACTCGAAGCCAAGCACTCATAGTGCCCCGGAGCATCGGTCATCAGTCAATCTCCAGCCATGGGTAAGGAAGGATAAAGATTAGTCTTCATCTTCATAGACACTGAAGGGAGACTGTACCGCATGAGAGGGATGATGGTCTTTGAGAGTGCCCCTCCATGCTGCCTTGAAGAGAGCTCATCCTTGAGGACATTGGAAGGGTAGAAATGACCTACTGAGAGCAGAGACCAAGCTGCCAATAACCTTGTACAGATTCCAGGTACATTGGTTGAAGCTGATGAGGCCTCGCAGCCTTTGGAGTCAACAGCCATGAAGAAATGCCTTCTGGCTGCTGAGGAATGGATCACAGCGCTCTTGACTGAAGTATTCCAAAGTCTCGATGTTGACTGCATTGACATTGGAACCATTCAACCAGTCCTTGAGACGCATGCTTTGCCTGTGGGAGAGGCATTGACACTGGTGCCTACCTGGCCAATATTGCTCTCTAGCATTTCAGGTTCTGATGCACCCTTGAAGTCTAGACAAGCATCAGTGCATCATTGTTCCCAGAGCAGCTCCCAATCACTGTGGGTTAGGAGAGAGAATTGAGCAAAGATTCAGAAGCACTTTGATTTCTTCTCTGAGTCACCAACGTTGAGTCTGAAGAGCTGTCGGAGGGCAGGTCTCCAGAACTCCTGTTGGATCGTGTTCCTCATGAGTGGTGCAAGTCCCCTCTTGAGGATATGTTTTTGAAGAACATCATGTGTGATCTCGCTGAGCTGTCCCAGGATCTCCTTCAGAGAAATTGGAGCAGTATTGTTCCTTAATGGTTCTCACGGCATGGATGTTGAGATGCTAATGTTGTCTGAGCTCAAACTGCTGAACGGTGTGATCGATGTCCTTTTGGCCTCCAGGAGGGCCTCAACGAGAAAATCTTATTCCTGCAAGTGGAGGGGTTTTGCTGTCTGGTGTGAGGGTCATGCCCAAATCAGTGGTTCCCAACCCAGTTCTCAGGTACTCCCAGGCCAATCAAGTTTTCAGGGTATCTACAATGAAGATTGCAACCTCCTATCCGAAACAGAAGAACCCACAATTCCAACATCCTTCATACTCCAACAGATATAAGATCTGCCAAAACTAACACCAGCCACAGGGCTTTCTCATATGTGGCGCCAACACTGTGGAACCAACTCCCACCAGAACTACGAGCTAGCAATGACCTTCTAGACTTCAGAAAGAAACTCAAAACGCACATTTTCCAATCACATTTCAACCTGAACTAAACCCACAGATGGAGCAGCCCCTGACCACTGTGTCCAAGAAGATTATCCTGTATATATGTATTTATGTATATCTGTAAATGAACTCCCCCATAGCTAAGAAGTGTTAACTCTGTATGATGTGCATTTCTGACAATCTGTATGTAAACAAAATTTGTACCTGCCTTGATTCGGCAGTTTCACAATAGTAATCCTACCCGCTTCTGATCGCTGGAAGGAGCGGGCTACAAATGCTTGCTAAATAAATAAATAAATAAATAAAATAAATATGCATATGAGAGATCTGCATATTTATTTGTGGATATCCTGAAAACCTGACTGGCCTTGGAGTACCTGAGGACTGGGTTGGGAACCATTGCCCTAGATCCTTTCTTCTGTCTTACACAAAAACTGCTTGAGTGTCTTAAGTCCAACTCAGTCAGGGTCAACCTCAAGTTCCAATTGCATTATCATCGAGGTGTGGAAGGGAAGTCCATCTCTGTATAGCCTTTAGTTTGTTTTATGTGGGAGTTTCTTCTCTTTTAACCTCTCTATAAACCTCCCGCAGTGTCTTGGGACCTCCATGTGGTTCTTGTGCAGCTCATGGGGGCTCCTTTTGAGACACTTGATTCTTGTCATCTGAAGTTCTTGACCTGGAAGGTTTTTATTTTTGGTGGAAGTCACTTCAGCACGCAAAGTGAGCGAGCTTCAGGCTCTCATAGATCATTTATTTATTTAGACAGTTTTGTATACCACCTTATCCTTCAATCAAAGTGGTCACAACACAATTGGGGGATACATTTAACATGAGGGGATATGAGACACATACGCTAATACTTACAGGGAACATGGGCTATGGAGGGTTAAGTGGCTTGCTCAAGACCACAAGGAGCACCTGTGTGACTAGAAACCTTCTGGCCCAAGGTTGCTGTCCTCTAGTGGGATTTGAACCCCTGACCTTCCGGCCTGAGGTACCTTGCCCCAACCACTAGGCCACTCCACTCCAACATCCTCCTTATACCAAATTCCATCGTAATAGTGGTCCTCCATACTCCTCCTAAATTCCTTTCAAAAGTGGTATCTGATTTCTATCTTAATCAGTCAATTGTTCTACCAACATTTTTCCAATAATCTTGTGCCCACAAAGAGGAAGCTGCATTGCAGATGTTGGACTGCAAATGAGCCTTAGCCTTCTACTTGGAGTGGACTAAAGCCCATAGAAAGTCCATCGAGCTTTTTGTTTCTTTTGACCCTAGCAAGCTAGGGGCTGCATCTCCATATGCTCTTTCAATTTGGCTAGTAGACTGCATCTCAATTGCTTATGCCCAGGCGGGCCTGAGCCTTGATAGTCATGGCACAGTTCACAATGTTAGAGCCGTGACTGCGTCTGTGGCCAATTTGCACTCTGTCTCCATGGAAAAGATTTGTGGGCTGCAACGTGGTCCTCTGTCCACATCTCATTACTGTCTAGATAGGGGCTCCTGATGTGACAGCAACTTCAGACAATCTATGCCGGAATCTTTTTGGGGATTAGAATCCAACTCCATCTCCCCTGGGCCCATTCTTTTCTGTACAAGCAACCAAAAAAAATGGAAGAGTGATACATAACTGTGTATAATAGAATTTATTTTCAATGGCTAAGGCCTGCCACAATTATGCAGACTGACTCATTGCCTTTGTTGGGCTTGTCTGCGTTCTCACTGGCTTTTGGTAGCCTGTAGCTTGTCCCATATGTGAGGACTTCATTTCTGCTTGTCCAGGGACAAGTAGGAATTAGTCCTCACAACCCTCTCACCTCCCCTTGGAATTGTATTCTACTATAGCTTTAGTATCACTGTCCTAAAATTGCACCGTGGTGGCAAGCGGGAAGCTGGCACAATGTGAAGTGGAACCTCCCAAAAACTTCCACTAGTAGCTGGGGAGCATTTCTGCATGGGCACTGTCGGATGATGACTCTCATATGTGAGGGCTTATGCCTGCTATCCATGGAGAACACCTGCTACAGGTGAATAACTTGCCTTCTATCTGCAGGATAAAAATGAAATTTAATATTTAAAAGTATGCTGTCCAAGTTTACATTATACTCTGGGTAGTTTCTCCAAATGGGTTAGTTTTGCACATACTATACTATTGTGAGTGGAGTGGTGGGGGGATGATCATAATGGTTGAGTCTGACTAGCAAAATCTGATGGAGGGAGGGGAGGCATAAGGCTGAAGGTCCGCCTTGGGCAATCTGTATCCTTGCACTGGCCTTGCCTGGGACTCCATAGCCAGTCAGGTTTTCAGGATATCTACAAAGAATATGCATGAGAGAGAGATTTATTTATCCAATATGTCCCGCTTTATTATTAAAGTCAAAGTGTGTCACAATAAACATACATAATAGTTAAGCACAG
Source organism: Ichthyophis bannanicus (assembly GCA_033557465.1). Classification (NCBI taxonomy): domain Eukaryota; kingdom Metazoa; phylum Chordata; class Amphibia; order Gymnophiona; family Ichthyophiidae; genus Ichthyophis; species Ichthyophis bannanicus. Next base: position 88,009,212 of record CM066043.1, read on the forward strand.
ATGCATATGCTGAGTCTTCAATGCCTGCAGATTTCTCTCATGCATGTATCTATTATGGAGATGCTGAAAAATCTAACTGGTTGTGTGGTCTCCGAGACAGGTTTGGGAAAGCGTGATTTAAATGGAACCTTCATGCAGATCTTAATAGCTATGCTCAAGTTATACACGCACCTCATTTCCAGGGCTGGCCTGGTGACCGGTGGGTGGTGTGGGCCTTAAAGCACCTGCGCACACTCACGGCCTGCTGCTCCTGCCCCTGCCCCTCAGACAGGAAGTTGCCTGGGGGGGGGGTGGGGGATAGAAGTAGGCAGGTCATGAATGCGCACATGTGCTTTAAGGCTTGCTGTGGTGCTGAAGCAATGGCTCTCATCACTTTGAAGGAGTGAGTCCTATGCTGCCCACTTCTCCAAGGTGAGAGGCTGAATGCCATGGGTGGCACGGTGCATCAATGGCAGCATGGTGGGCCAGGCGGCATGGGGTGGGGGGCTCATCAGGCCTGCCTAGGGTGGCAGAAACCCTTGGGCCAGCCCTGCTCATTTCCATCTTATCTGTTTTTTGTTGCCCATTTCAGTGGTTATTCCCTGGTTGGACTGGAACTTGCAATTCTGAATGCCTTAGCATAACATATTATCGCTCATGCTTGAAGGATTCCTGTAACCTTATTTACCACCTCCTGTGGATATGAATGCCACATGACTACCTCTTTTATATTTTAAGCACAAGAAGGCATTTATTATTGTCCCCTGCTATGCCATAATGCTCTAGTATAACATTAGAAAAAAAAATCTTTGAGTTGGACATATTTCTCTTAAATGTGCTTGTGGCTAGGCATCTAGTGTTCTTTATTACAGAGCTATCAGAATGAGGCGAAGAAGTAGAATATTAAAATAACTTTAGAGAGATGCAGAATCCTTAGGAGTCCTAAAGCTTATAGCACAAGAAAACAGCATTTAGCAGGAATCCTACAGAGCCATGTCATTGGTGCTTCTTCCAGACACTCGGCTACTTTTGGAGCAGTATGTTTCAAACTTCAGGAATTCAGAGCTGTTTCAGCAACCAGAGCCCATGGAGCAGGATCTAGGAGCAGAATAAAAGAGTTGCACAAATGAGTGATGGCATCTGATAATGCTAAGATGGAATCGCTATAAGCTTGGGAAAAAAAATAGGAAAAGTTTTCTTAGCATGCACATTACATTCCTGTGGCAGCATCTCGGTTATTTTTTCAGTTCTTCTGAACAGATACATTCAGATAACTCTCTAACCCCTGCCACTTAAGACTGCATGTTCTTTTCTTTTCCTTAAATTAAATTTTTTTTTTTATATTTTTCTGGTTTCTCATGGAACCATTGTGCTTAACCAGGCTCACTTATCTTTTGAAATACTCAAGGACAAAACAGAGTTTTAAAGGTGTCCTGTCTTTAACAAGAAAGTGGGCATAAAGAACGGTCATAATATCTGTCTTCGCTTCCTTGGACTGATCCAGGGAGGATAAATTCATAACAAAATGCCTAGTCTAACAAGACACATAGGCGCATAATATGTGGTGCTTTTTCTTTATAAAGGCAACATATGCCCTTTATGTACCTTTTATAAAATTACCTCATGGAAAGTAGGTGTGCACATTTACACTTGATCTGGTATAATTGGAGTGCATGATTGAGCTGGTAAGAGTAAGTACATATGCCCGTATTTTATAAAATACATACAGAATTGCCAGTCCTGCTCCTGTGCTTCCTGTTGTTCACCTTGGGAATGCTAACATGTATGTCGCACAAGTACGAAGCTAATTTTATAATGGGTAACTCATTTGTGAAGGCTTTATAGGCTTCTTTTTATAAATAGACGCCTATGTGCCTTTGGAGTTGAGGAGTAGCCTAGTGATAGAGCAACTGCCTAATACCCAGAAGATCGTGTTTGATTCCCACTGGCACTCCTTGTGATCTTGGGCAAGTCACTTAACCTCCATTGCCTCGGATGAAAAAGCCTGGCAATCTACTTCCAGTGATACATTGCCAAGAGGCAGCTGGGTCACCAGGAGTCAGCCCTGACTTGACGGTACAAAAAAAAAAGTGCCTTTATAAAATACTAGGGATAAACTGGTAGACATAGTGGTTAGATTGAAGCTGTAGAGCAGGCATAAATGCTGGTGTGTTAATTGTGACTGAACTCATTCTGTCAAAACTCTGCCCCAGAACATGCCTACACTTGGGTCACATACAAGTATATACATTCTCATCACCATGTATATACTACATGAGTAATCTTATAAAAGTCTCTTTACACATGCAAAAACGTCTTACCATGTGCAAAATCCTTGATAAAATTATCTCCTTTGTGTCTGTGGCCCTATTTTGCAGGTACGTATGACCTAGATTGGCCACTGTTGGAAACAGGATACTGGGCTTGATGGACCTTGGTCTGACCCAGTATGGCATATCTTATGTTCTTATTTTGTAAGCGCTTATACCACTGTACAGTTTTATAAGGACTTGAGCACATAAAACATGTTCTACATTCTTGTTTTTATTTTTGTATGTCTCTCATTTGTTTAATGTCTGTTTTATACTGCCTTCCAGATTCTCAAGGCGGTTTACATAGAACATATAACTTAGTTTCTTACAGTTCAATGTATACTTGAGGTTACAAGTTTGGGTACACTTGATCAATTTTGTTTTTATTTTATTTAACAGGTTTTTTTATACTGCTTTATTTCAATTAAAGCAGTTTACATTGTAACTTTAAACTTGGTAATGTACATTAAACAGGGACATTGATAACTTTGGATTTTTCTGAGGCAACGGAGGGTTACTTGCCCAACGCCACAAGGAGTATTAGTGGGAATTAAACCCTGGTCTCTTTGTTCCCAAGCCAGTGCTCTAATCATTAAGCTACTCCTCCACTCCACACTTATAGATTGTACATCGCTTAGGTTTGTTAAGATATAAGCAAACAATCAGAATCATGGAATTAAATCACAATCAAGAATATAGTAAAATCATAAAAATAAGATGAAAAATTTTAAAAGAATTCAAATTAATCTAGCAAAAACATTACCTTACAAAAAACAAATTGTATAAGTGGAACTAACCAGGTACCCTGTATAGGGTTACCTCTAATTTACTGTCAGTGCTTTCAGTACAAGAATGTCTACAGAGAGCATTATAAAACTTGATTTGTTCCACACTTAAAGCTATTTCAAAAACGCTTCATAAAGCCAAGCTTTTCAGTTTTTTGAATGTCAAATAAGGGTCTTGGTTTGACTGAAAGAGACTTCTAAGTTTGCGGTGCTGCCCTAATAGTATGTGAGGGAATCGCAAGTTTGAGATTAATTTATGAGTGAAGCATTCTTGACAGTAAATATGTAGACAGTGTTCAAGAGAATGGCCCATCATATCTGTTGAACTATCTTAAATGACAATTAGAAGATGATTTTCAGGTCAATGGGTGGTCGGTGAAGAGTGTTTAAAAATGGTATTATTCTTTCTCTTTATTCCTTATGATGATGATTGACTGCCTTGCTCTATAATAGTTGCAAGCAGCATATTTAATATTTTCAGCAGCCCAAGATAATCAGTTTTGGAGATCATAACTGCTTAAATCACCTTCTTTAAATAAGATTGATGCAAGTCTGTTTGCATTTATTTACAATACACGTATTTATCCTGCCAATTACCAAGGTACAGAGTGGCTTTCAAAAAACACACGTTAGCAAATACATACAATGGAAAAACATATTAATATACCAAAGGGCTGCAAAAGACATACGAACAACATGGGAAACCTCAGATGATAGTGGGGTCCATAAAACTCTTGGACTTTTCATTTTAGTTTCATATTAGAATTTTGCCAAGCCCAGATCCCATATCTCTTGTGGACCGAGCTGGATTTGCCAACCATTCCACATAACAGGTTTATCAAAGTTAAGTTTTAACAAATTGCCTTTTGTCCACTCTATTTTAAGCACAAGCATAACTATGACTATTCTCAATTGTCTGTTATTGGTGCCCTGATCTGAAAATTGTCTGCATATGAAAAAGGCAAGATCTTCAACTTCTGTATTAAGAAACCTGAGTCACGAACAAAAACATTTGTATTGATGACAGTGGTGAATCTTGAGGGATTCCACAGGCTGGATCCAAATATGTGGTGATATTGCTTTAAATGATACTTAAGTTGTTCGATTGGATAGAAAGGACCTGAACCAATTCAGTACCGTTCCTCCAATCCACAAATAGCTGAATTTTTTTAGTAGCTTGGTTTGTTCTAAATCGAAAGCTGCTGATAGATCCAATTGCAGAACTAGACTTTGGAGACCTTTATCTGACCAGAGCCTGTAACTCTCCTCTGTCATTACAACTAATACTGTGCCTAAGCTGTACCTTTTTTTTTTTTTCCAGTCCAGACTGGGTAGCAATACGTATATCTTTGAAGCAGATTTGCAGCAATAGTTTCCATTGTGTTTGCCAAAAAAGGCAGGTTCAAAACGTGATCCAAAAATGGGCTACTTCCAGAGTGTAGTATACTGTCTCAAGCCAGCAAAGTCACTCCACATATATCATACCCCTTAATTGAAAATAAATTTCAATATACACCAATTCCACTTCACTCCTTAAAGATTTGGATCCAAATCTTTAAGGAGTGAAGTGGAATTGGTGTATATTGAAATTATATCCACACTAAACCCGCTACAACTGGCCATGAATGCTGCAGCAAGGATTCTTCATGGAGCCTCCAGAAGAGACCACGTGACTCCGATATTAAAACAGCTTCATTGGTTACCTATACACGGAAGGATTATTTTCAAAACATTAATCCTCTCATTCAAGGCAATCAAGCGCCTTTCCTCCACAGCACTTACGGATCTCATCCATACAGTGCCCCCCAACAGAGCTAGGAGGTCAACAGCCCTAAATTTATTAGCAACCCCGAAGACCTTGACAAAATGCAATAATACAACAGCAAATAGGGCCTTCAGCCTTTACGTCCCCAAATGTTGGAATGCACTCCCACCAGACATTCGAGCTATAGCAGACCTGACCCAATTCAGGAAGGCAATCAAATATCACCTCTTCCTCCAATACTACCCAACCAGCGATGAATTTAGTTAGCACCACCTAAGAATCACCGCCCTTTTGCAGCACATACTCACAAGGTATCAAGTATTCAAAACGGATTCATCATTTATTGAGCAATTCAACAATGTTATAGGAATTTTTTACCTCATGTATATAGCATATTTCATGTAAATAGTTCATGTATATAGTTCAGCCCCTGTTATCCAAGTTTATATTCCTGTTCGATGTAAAACCAAACAGAATGTGTGTATTGGTCACTTTGTTATACTGTAAACCGCGCTGATGCCGAATAGTGCGGTATATAAGCAACTGTAATAAATAAATAAATAAATAAATTAAGGGGTATGATATATGTGGAGTGACTTTGGCTTGAGAAAAAAGGCAGGTTAGCAATAGGCCTAATTGTTGCAGATGGAACTATTTGTAATATTTTTCTTCTAGAATCGAGTTTAAAATGATAAAACATGTTAGCAATTAGCAGACTGCCAACTGGCTAAACGTAGTCACTGTGATATTCAGCAACACTAGTGCCATGCTAGAGACGGCCAAAAGAAGCACCTGGTTAAAACCTGGGCAGCCTGTTGGTAGAGCAGGGGTGGTGATCGCTGCTGTCCCTTTAGCAATAATTAAAGTAAGGATAATTGAATGGCTGTCCTAACTTTACCTACTTAATGCTATCCGGTTAGTGGTTGAGTATTGTTGCTAACCGGATAATGGCATCGGTGGCTGGACAGCCCAGATAGTTGGTCAGTGGTGGAAACCAGATGATATGTTGGGTCACCTGTACATTTTAGTTAACTTTTCTGTAAATTTTGTGAATATTTTTCAATGCCTTAGATCAACAAATAATTGAATTTTCTCCTGAAAATGATTTGCTAAAGATTGAATTGTTGGAGATACCTGCATTGGTGTGGACCTGGATTCAAGGTGTACTTAATTTAATGCTATTGAAAAGTTCTTTGGAGTTGTTACTACTGCTCAAAATTCTAGTTGTAAAATATTCACATTTTCTTTTCTAATTCTTTGTAACAGTTTGACCCTTAGATTTACACCACTTTGAGTGTGATGAAGGGGCATTCCTTAACATTCTGCTAGATCAGTCTGAGCAAGTGGGTTATGCTCCCTTGCTAACATGTGGAGGCAGATTTGGGCATCTTTCAGTGATGTCCAAGACAAACGGTGATAGTGGAACACTGAGAGATGCCACTGATTGTCTCCAGCAGGTGGCAAGGTGTGTGAACTGGTGCAGCAGTGCAGATGGGCCTTATTCTTTTGGCCCATATTATGGTGCACTGGTCATTGAGGTTGAATCCTGTAGGGGCCAGTATTGCTTGGTGCATGGCTATGCTCTTGTCACCTCGAGCTGACAGCCGCCCTGTATCCAGCATGTTTTCCCACAGGTTAGCTCTTAGTGGGCTGAAGGGGGTGATGTTCCTGAGGGAGGGGACGGGGTGTGGTAAGTTGGGTCCAGGCTCTGCTTCCCTCTTGCTGTCCCTTCTCTGCATGCAAGTACAGAGGTCCCCCCCCCCCAATTGAATACCCTTCGCCTCTTCTTGTCTGCCCTGTAAAACAGATGGGGGAGGGGAGATCAGGCCTTTCTTTGGCAGTAGGGCATCCTGAAATTGTGTAGGCATTTGGAGAAGCCCAGATTGGGTTTCCCTGAATGGCCTTTCAGGCACTGGGATTCCCAGTTGACACTCCCTTTTCATGGCGGGTGTGACCCTTTTTTTTTCACAGCCTGCGCTGTTAGCTTCGGTGGTCCTTTTTTTTTCTCTCTCTACAGCCTTGTGGAGCCTAGGAACAAGGGTGGAAGTACTGAAAGATTAACTATGAGGGCCTTTTACTAATGGGCGTTAGGATGTTATCATTTGTTTCAGTAAGTGCTAACCATGCACTGTGGCCCGCAGTAACTATTTATTTAGTAGTATTTAACTCGTGTCTTTCCACTAGTAGTTTAAGGCAAGTTACATTCAAGTACATTCATTGCCCTGTCCCTAGAGGGCTTACAGTTTAAGTTTGTACCTGAGGCATGGAGGGTTAAGTGACTTGCCCAAAGCCAGGAGAAGTACCAGTGGAATTTGAATCCTAGTCTTCCTGGTTCCAAGCTGCTACCCTAACCACTAGGTGGCTACTCCACTTTATTGTTGGCGCAGGGCTAGCACAGTTGAGGACATTTTCTACACTAACTGTACATGGTCCATTGGAATGACAAGTAGGCAGGTTAAGGGTGGAGCGTGGGCATCAGGGCTGGAGCTACCATTAGGCGAACTACATGGTCGCCTAGAACACTGGCCTTCTGGGGAAACCCACTGTTGCCCATTGCTTCTGCTGGCACCCCTTTCTGGAGCCAAAAATGGCAGCAATTGCCCATGAAGTTATGACACAACTTTTACCCTCTGTCTCTAGGGCTATGTTGCGGATTCATTCTGCCTAATCTGTTGCTTCCATTCAGGACTTCGAGATTTGTATAAACTCTGAGACAAACTGGGAAGAATGAAACAGTGCCGCAACACCAGAGATGGAGGGTAAGTGTTGTGTTGCAGTTTTCAGGGACAATTGCCGCCACTATTGGTCTTGGAGAGTGGTGCTAGCTGTGGCAATGGGTGGGGGGAGGGGCAGGGGACAGGATGGAAGGCTCATCTAGAGCACCTTCAGTCCTTGCACTGGCCCTGGAGGGCATGGTGAAGACCTTGCAGTCAGTGCAACTGTGCTAACTATAAGGCTTGCAGTTAGTGTGGGTACAATAACCTCCACCTCAATAGACTGAGGTAAGTAAACTTGTGCTAATATTGGCCCACGTTAGGGCATGGTGTAGTGCATTAATGAACAAAAACATGCTGTCCATGCTCCTGACAGCAATTAACATGGCTGTTGCACTTAATACGCCATGATTTTGCAGATAATTGGCGCGTTAGCTACAAAACCACAAATACTTTAGTAAAAGGGCTTCTATATCTTGGAAACACAAAAGGAAATGAAACTGGAATTAATGTGTTAGGTTTTGGCAATACAAATAGACAGTGATGAAAAATTCCTGGGCACAGATATCTGGCACTTAAGTTTGCATCTGCACTGGGAAGAAATTTACTTTGTATAAATGAATAATTGATTTTTTTTATAGAGTTTGGTTTGCCACCCCCCTCCTGTGTGGTGGACTAAAGGGAATTTTGTATCCTTGTTTCTTGTGTAATATTTCTTTAAAGTATTGCTGTAATAGAATGCTTCTTGCTTATTTGAAAATTTTAAAATTTGAAATTTTTATTAAAAACCCCCACAAATTGTTTTGCAACTGTCACTGGCTTGGGAGGAGCTGCTTCTACTACATTGACAAGATAGATACTGCCAGTGTGCTCAAGCTTGGGTTAGAAAAGCAGGTACTACCATTGTACTGAGACAAGGCAAAGAGGTGCTGTGGTGGGCCCAGTTGAAGTATTGTTTCGACTGCAGCAACATAAGAATAGCCATTATGCTGGGTCATGGCTCAAGAAGATCTGCCCTCTGATCCCAGCTGATTCCAGTTTTGGGAGATTGCTGCGTTTATTGATCTGGGGGAAAATAAGTTGTGAAATGTGGAGAGAAGCATAGAAGAGACTGGAGAGAAGGGATGATGTTGGGAAGTTAGTGTACAGGTTGGATTTAGAATAATGTGAAAAGCAAAAAAACACAGTAAAAGTCAAATCTAAAATACAAAATAGAGACTGCTGAAAACCAAGTAGAAAAATGAAAACCAAACACTATTGAGTGGAGTTTTCCTCTTGCTGCTTAAAAAAAAATTGTCACCTGGAAAAAAGATTTTAACCTGGGGAAAAAAAACAATTTTTTTAAAGTTATTGTAAAGCACTTATATAGCATGCCATCTAAATGCTAGAATAACTGACCCATTTGCCAAGCCATTTTTTTTCTTACGCATGCAATAATTCTGTAAATATTGGGATTTTGGTTCCTCACTAAACTTCATTTATACTTGCTTAAGTACATTTGATTCTCATGAAGTAAAACATGTACAGTATTTGGCAAACAAAAATATGGTCGTGTATTTTAAACCATGACTTGTTGGATAAGATGAAGCACTCAGACTGGGCTGGGAGTATTGATGTAAGGGGAGGCATTAGCAGCAGGACAGGGAGAACCTTGATGACATGCCCTAATGATAGATAAGTGAAAATAGGAAGACCAAGAGGGGATTAGCAAGAATTAATGGACTGGTTTAGTGAAGAGAGGATGGGAGGAATGCAAGTATCTTAAATGCTTTTTGTTTTTTACACTAAAAGGAAAGAGCGATGGAGAAAAGGGAAGGACTTAAGGGACTGTAATACACATCACCTTTAATGGGCAAATCTCAGAGGAGCTGATATCTACTGATTATGTTTCTATGACAACTTCCATTTTGAAAGCTGTTGGTCTTATTACATTCCTCCGGCAGTTTTAACTCTTAGGCTCTGACTGTTCTACGTATGGAACAGGAATAGGCTGAGAAATTCCTGTTCTGATTCCTGGATCATATTTACTCAGTCTTCTAGTTAGTTAAAATTTAGTATTATACATTTACTAAGATGCACGGTACTAGCAATCTCAGTTGTGTTGTGTCCTGAAAATGCATCATAGGCTTAACTGAAACATTTGATGCCTGTTCTCAGAAGCATCATTTCATCAAAATTAGAAACATAGAAACATGACGACAGAAAAAGACCACATGGCCTATCTAGTCTGTCCTTCCATATCATCCACTACAACAGTCCCATTTTTTTCCTTTAGACATCCTCTGTGTTTGTCCCATGCTTTTTAAAATTCAGATACTGTCCTCAACTCTACTACCTCCACTGGGAGACTATTCAACGGATCCACCATTCTTTCTGTAAAGAAATATTTCCGCATATCACTTCTAAATCTATCCCCTTTCACCCTCATCCCACGTCCTCTCATAGCAGAGCTTGCCTCCTGTGCATTTATGCCACGGAGGTATTTAAATGTCTCAATCATATCACCTCTATCCTGCCTTTCCTCTAAGGTGTACATATTAAGAAGATCCTTAAGTCTGTCCTCATATGCTTTATAATGAAGACTACTAACCATTTTAGTAGCCACCCTCTGTACTGACTCCAGCCTGTTTATATCTTTTTGAAGGTGCGGTCTCCAGAATTGCACGCAATACTCCAAATGAAGGTCGCACCAAAGACTTTTATACAGAAGCACTATCACCTCCTTTCTTCTGCTGGCCATTTCTCTCCCTATGCACCCAAGCATCCTTCTAGCTTTTGCTGTCGCCTTTTCTACCTGTTTAGCTATTTTAAGATCATCAGACACAATCATGCCTAGATCTGGCTCTTTAGTGGACAAAAGTACTTCACCCCCTATACTATATCACTCCCTTGGATTGCTGCAGCCCAAATGCATGACCTTGCATTTTTTTAACATTATTTATTTATTTATTTTATTTTATTTTCAACATTTTTATATACCGCCACTTCCTAAGATCAGTGGCGGTTTACATTGAACATAAGTCGAAATACAGAGAACAAATGTGAAATACAAAGAAACAGTAGGTAACTATCAACAAACTATATACAGCTTTAAGCAACTTTGTATAGCTTATAACAGATAAAACTATTTACAGGTTAAAATATAGTTTACATATTTACAGGTTGTAGATATCAGTTCAGGTAGGTAAGCGGGTAGGTGTAAATTTAGTAGAAGTAATGAAAATACAGATTGAATTATGGAGGATAGGAAGTCGTATTAGTATGACAATCTGTATTAGAATAATGTAGTGTGAAGAGGTGAGTTTTTAATTCTCTTTAAATCATTAAATCCCAGCTGCCAAATTCTAGACCATTCTTCAAGCTTAGCTAGATCCCTCCTCATGTTATCTACACCTTCTTGGGTGTCTACTCTATTGCAGATTTTGGAATCATCTGCAAAGAGGCAAACCTTACCCGACAGCCCTTCTGCTATATCACTAACAAAGATGTTAAAAAGAATTGGACCAAGAATTCCTTTGTGATGACTTTGATAATCGAAAGAACTGTTGCCAGATACTATTTAACTGACTTTTTCAGTTTCTTCTGAGTTGTCTTTGATGTTAATCTTAATTTTGTTTGTTGAATTATTCTTATTGTAGAATGGAAACCTAGTTTTGGTTCTTCACTATTGTCTGCTGTCTTAACACTTTTTTGTTTCTTGGGAGGCTTAAACTATGTCTCGAGGCTCCTTATTTCAGAACCAGAACATTGTTGGAGTATGTTGTAGGGACGGCTAGGCACTGTTTGCACACATAAATTATCATATAAGTAGCGATTTTAAGAAAGGCACTACTTTACAGGTTTATATGGGTGCGTTTCCAGGTGGTCCTTCGCAGTATTTGTGTGTTGCCATATAGGTAACATTTAAGTAAGTTAATTCGAAGTAGATCAGCTTTCCATTCCATGTGTTCTTTGAACTCATTAGAATTCCCTTTTGCAGTCTTAAGTGCTTTTTTTAAAATGTATTTATTTTATTTATAAGCTTTTATATACTGCCACTTCCATAGATCAGTTGCGGTTTACAGTGAAACACGAACAAGTTATATAATAACGATCGTGAACTTTTATATAATCAAATACCCAAGAAACTAAGCATTTTATCAACTTTTTTAATATACACCAAATGAAATAGTAAATAGCCTAATTTACTATTTCATTTGGTATATATAAAAATCATCTGCCATAACATTCTTCTGTTGTAGTATCTGTAATAGGGTTGTCTTTTCAATCAAGTAAGTTTCCTTTCTCACCTTTAAGCGTCCTGGCATCCATGGGATTTGCTAATTTTAAAACTAAATGTGTTGAAATAGCGGAACTGTAGTAAAATTGCCTGCTAGATCTTCATGTGATTCACTTTATTCCACCTTTCATTTTTATTTTTGAAGGAAATGGTTGTCATTTGGGAAGAGAGATTCTCATGTTTCAGCTAGTTTTCAGGCAGGAAACATCTCTGTAATGGTGAATTCTCAGATTTTTTTCCAAGGCAGAAAAGACTTTAGCATTATGTTTCATTATGTATTTGCTTATCCTTGCATCGTTAGAAAATTATCCTGTATCCATTAAAGTAAATGAAATCTGGACGATATTAAATTACTTTCTACACTTTCAATTCCTCTGAGAGTTACTGGGCTGTGATGACAGGAAGTTGTCCGTGCCTAATGCCTTATTTAAGGTTCTTATTTGATAAACGTCAACAAGATATTCCATCTTAGGTTTCACAGGTTTCATGTTTCTTGCTGCTTTAGTTCGCATGTTTGCATAGATAACATTAACCTTTGATTTTATTCCTTTTCTTTTGCTTCTGAATAGGCATACGATCTAGGAACACATTTGTATTTGCCTTTCTGGGTATGACAAACTATTGCCTCCCTGTACCACAAAACGTCTTTCTGCTGTCAAAATATGATGTGGAAATCTCTTGCTTTTTAATATTTCGATATTACCAGTGTTACTGTGATCATTTAAGCCTGAGGTTTAAACAATCACATGTTCAGTGTACTTTCCTGATCCTCATTTCTGAACCAGACCTTCCATTGCACAGGCCAGCAGAAAGAGCCATGTTCAAATTTAAATGGTAAGCAGCCTTTTGCCTGGAGGTCTTCCATCTTTGTATTTCTTAAACTTAAGATACACATTCTGGTTTCGTTTCTGTGGATGTTTTAGGAATACGGTTAATTGTCCATCATTTCTACCCTTTTTCTCAATTCAAAAAGTGGCACATCGACTTTCAAATCAGAAGAAATGTTTTCATAACGAAATTAGTAACTTTTATTTGTTTTATTTGTATTTAGCCACACGCCTTTCCCAGTTATGTTCTTGTCCTATAAGTATTTCCATATCTCCAGGAACAAGCAGGAATGAGTCTTCACATATAGGGTTCGTCGGTGCCGACGGAGCCCGCACGGGAATGCTCCCCAGCATCCAATCAGAAGGCTTTTGGGAGCATCCCTCGCGCCTGCACGGTAGCTTCCCGCCTTTCCCACTGCCTCTCCCCAGTTTTCGTTTTTCCGCGGAGCCGACAGGACGTAACTCCTGTCACCGCAGAAACTTTTTCTTCTTTTCTTCTTTTTGTTCCTGTGGTCGCAGTTTTTCCCCCGCTGACTCTGGCACCGCTGGTGCCCCCTTTTTTCCTTATTTTTGTTTTCCTTTATTTCCTTCGAGGAGCATCCTCCTCGTGTTATTCTGAGGCCTACCGGGCTTTCCAGCATGGAGCCTTCTTCCCTTAAGAAGTGCCCCCACTGTGGAGACGACGTCTTCTGCTCCGACTCCAACACCTGGTGTCTCTCCTGTTGGGGCCCTGCCCCCTTCTCCCCCGGTTCCCCAGGCTTCAGCATCGGGAGAAGACCCTCCCTGTTTCGAGTGTCCCTCGATGACGTCTTTCCCTCTGAGGAGCGGTTGTCGGCGTTCTCTCCTCGCCAGGATCAGGTAACCCAACAACAGTCTGTTAAGACTAACCGAGCCTTGAGGGGTGAGTCTCATGCGCCGCATGACGACGGCTCCGGCCTTCCCCTCCAGTCCCTTACACTCCGGAGGGAGTCTTCGGGCTCCAGAGCCTCCACAGGGTTTCGGGTTGTTCCTGAGGTTCGCTCCTCACAGAACATTCCCGAGCCATGCCCGAGGGTGGCACCCGCTTCGAGCGGTGCAGATCCCTCGGCATCGGCGCCGGCGTCAAGTGTTCCACTCTTCGCCAGGGACTGTCGACTGGTGTCCTCGGTGCCTTCGGGGCCGATCGACTCAACCCAGTCTGGCTCTATGGCATCCCGGCCCTGCGCGGGGGCGGTACCCGCTTTCGGCGGTGCCGATTCCCCAGCGCCGATTCCCCAGCATCGGCGTCGGTGTCAAGTGTTCCACTCGTCACCGGGGATCGTCGGACCAACCTGACCCGGTATGGCATGCCCACACCCCTGCCATGCGCGGAGGTGGTGACCGCTTCGAGCGGGACGAAGTCCTCGGCGTCGGAGTCGGTGGCCCCACTCCCCGCCGGGGATTGGCACCGGGTGCCCTCGGCTCCACCAAGGCCGATAGACTCGCCCCCGGCTTACGCGGGGGCGGTACTGGCCTTGAGCGGCTCCACCCCTCCCGCGGCGGTCTCGGGAACAAGAGCCCCGTTCTTCGCCAGGGGTCGCCTCCGGGCTCCGCCTGCAGAGCCAATCGATCTATCCCGGTCGGGCGGGTCGACACCCCCACCTTGCGCGGGGCCGGGGCCTCCCCCAGACGCCACCGACCTCCTGGCATCTACGCGGGCATCGAGTGCTCCGCTCGTCACTGGAGTTTGCCCGCGGGATCCGGGTCCTTCAGTCGAGTCGACCCAAAGAAGCGCCGCGGAGCCGGGGCTGGGCGTCTCGCTCCCCGCCGGGGCTCGTCGGCGGGTTACCTGGGTACCCTCGAGGCCGCGTAGTACGCCCCGTAAGGGTTTCCCGCTCAATAAAACGGGCGCGGGCAGCACCCCGGCGCCTAGGAGGGCCTCTCTCCCGACGTCGGAGTCGACTTCGGGTGTTTCCCTCTTTGCCGAGTTTCGGCCTGGGAAGCCCTCGTTGCCCTCGGCACCGATCGTCGCGACCCCGACTCCATTCGCGGGAGTGGCAGCACCGGTGCGGCCGCTGACACCGGGGCCCCCCTAAGGAGGCGTCGCTCGGTTCGATGCCCAGCCTCGAATCGATCTCCAGTCTGGAAAGCGTGGCCCCGGCGCATTTCGGATCCGACCCCGGTCTCTTTCGACAGCGCAGTGCCACGCTCGCCTGCTCTCCAGCGGCCTCGGCACCACTTCAGCCGCACTTGCGGATGGGCCGCCCCCGGATTCGGGGCCAAGGCCGAGTACCGCGGGCCCGTCGGGGACGTCGCTCCCTTCGATGCCCCTCTTGGAGTCAATCCCGGGCTCTGACGATGCAGTACCATCTGCCTCGAATCGGGACTGTCAGTACCCTCCTCTGTTTAGAGCGATTTTCCTCCCGTGCACCAGCACGGTGGGTCCCCTGGTGTTCAAGCGGGCCCCTCCACCTCGGCCTCCCCCGGGATAGCCCCTCCTTGACATGGCGGACTTGCTCGCCATTCCTATTCCGGGCCCTTCGCTAAGTCCGGGTACTGCGGAACAGGCGGCCATAATGCTTCCTTTACCTCCCTCCCTGTGGGATCTCCTGCTCGGGATTTGGCGCTCGCCCTTGCAGGTACCGGCGCCACCTGCGGCCATGCATGCCCGGTATCGGGTGCCCCCCTCTCCGGGTTTCCAGACGCACCAGCTTCCCCATCATTCCATTGTGGTGGAATCGGCCCTGAGGAAGGTCGGAAGCAAGAAGAAGCACTCTTCCTGCCCCCCGAATCGTGCGTCTAAAACTCTGGACAACTTCTGGCGGCGATCCTTCCAAGCGTCCATGTTGGCTTCCAGGATTCTCTCATATATTTTCTATATGAGCCTGGCGCTGCGGGAGGTCACAGAGAGGTTATCTCTTTTGTCTCCCTTTGTGTCGGCCCCTCGGGCCTCTGACTATTCCTTGCTTCTTTACCATTGCAGGAATATCTCTTGGTTTCTTTCTCGGGCTGCCGTGGACTCTTTCGAGTCAGTTAGCAGGTCCTCTGCGGTAGCCATAGGGGCGCGTCGTACAGCCTGGTTGCAGGCTTCCGACTTGTGCAGCTGGGCACAACATAACCTGGGTACTTCCCCGTGCACCGGGGAGAACCTCTTCAATGGCGAGGCTTTGCGTCAGGTTGCTCAGTGCTCCGCCGACCTGTTTGGCACTGGCCGCCCGCGGCCCTCCCCCTCTCCCGGGGGTAGGAAATGTCCTTCCCGACCCTCCTGTCCGAAGAGGAGGAGGTTTCATCCCTCTGCCCGCCTGTCGAGTGCGCCCATGCCAGGGACGTCTCACACCGGTCGGCAGTGCCAGGGCTCACGCCAGGCTGCCCATGCCAGGCAGCCTTAGGCTACGGTATGCGGCAGTTTGCGCTTAACTCCTCTTACATGAAGTTACTGTCCAGTTCTACACTGGGGTTCTTTCAGCGTGACAAGCGGTTCGGCTGCTTGATTGGAGGTATGGAGCCCCCTCCCCCGGGGGGGGGGGGACCCTTCACACGCTAGGTTAGCCTGGCTCCTCAGGGCCCTGCTAGTCTTCTCTGGAATTACCCTCGGGTACATCCCTCGGATTCCCCTCTGCCTGGTTCCCCCAGATTGAGGGGATCGCGCACCGAATCTCCTTCTCCCAGTGTAGGCCTTGGCCGCTACTCTCCGAGCGTGGCCGAACCATTCCTCGACAGGGCCGGACCACCCCCCCCCCCCCCCCGGTCTGTGTCTCCGCTCTCGCAGAGAAATCCCTGGGTCCGTCAGGTTACGGTGGACAGGGGTCCCACTGCCCATGCCGATCCCCGGCTCCGCTCCCTGCACTCTTCGGAGCGGCGGAGGGCATTGGCTCTAACCCGCTAGTATGTTATAAGTATGTTTAAGTATGTTATCTAGTTAACAAATCATATACTCCATGTAGATAGTTCTCCCATGTTTTTCCAAGTTTATGCTCCTGTTATATGTAACACCGAACAGCTTGTTCTGGTTTTTGTTTTTTCTCTGTGAACCGCGCTGATGCCAAATAGTGCGGTATATAAGAAATGTAAATAAATAAAAAATAAATAAAATAAATAAACCCCAAGGGTTTTTTTTTATATAGGCCGGAGATGGCCCCACGGTCACGCCGTGGCTATAGGGTTTTCTATCCTCCTGCCTTCCCTGTGGCACGGAGGACACGTTTTGGGTGGCTGTCAGGTGGACGCCTCAGGGGCCTACGTACTCCTGATGTACTTCTCCCCGACTGATCTGGCGGTCACGCAACCATACTGCTACTCTCGCCGATCTGCCCTGCTCCACGCACATCGGCCCATCACTTTGGATGGCCCTTCCTCCCGCCACCTTCCAGGTAGGCGCCCTCCTGTGGATCAAGGGCCGGTCCGAGTTGGCGGTATCGTTCTCACGTGTCCATACCGGTTTAGTAACCTGGGTGGGCGCTCCCGGGCCCACCTATAGCCCGATATACATCTATACCTGTTATTGGATATATATCGGTACAGGTGGGCGCTTTTTGGGAAATGTGTTAGCGCCCTGTGTCTTACCGACTATTCCCCAATTGTCGGTACTGACGTTTTTGTTATTTCTTACGGGGTCCGGCCGGCCCGCTTGCCTGCGTTCTGTGGCTCGGGTGCTCGGACCGGTTATGCTTAAACTTGCTGTGATGTCAACAGCCCCTTGGTTTACGCCTCCTTGTCTGGAGGTTTTCGAACCCATTGTCTTCCTATCCCTTGCCGGCTACGGTAGACAGTGTACCCCCCGGTATCCCGGGGTACACTTCTGTTCTTCTCTGGGCTGGGTTCTCCCAGATCGGTCAGTCTTCTGATTAGTCCCCCGGATTGGGGACTCTGCTCCTACTGGAGTTCTCAGCTTCTTAGAGCTCCTCGTGAAGACCTGCCGTCTTTCCGGTGCCGGTTGACACCTGCGTCTCCAGCCCGCCCGGACTGGGAACTTTGTCCTCTCTGCGGTGAAGTTCCCTTGAAGACTTCGCTACTGCATCTACAGTACCCGTCGCAGCTCTGCCTTCTACAATCCAGTAGGTAAGCTCTAGATTGTGCTAGATCATTAACGGTTTAATGATAATTGACGTGGTTTGAAGACTCCCCTGTAGTCTTCGGTTGCTGTGCCTTGGCAACTCTTCTCAACTCCTACCCTCCATCCCTCCGGGGATGCCGGGGATCCAGGTTGGGCGATGCCGCCCTGTCCAGGGGCGCGCATTCTGGGATCTCCCCTGGCACCCTCAGCTAGGGAGTCCCCATATGTGAAGACTCATTCCTGCTTGTTCCTGGAGATAGCACAGTTACTTACCTGTAACAGGTGATCTCCGGAACAGCAGGAATTAGTCTTCACAATCCACCCACCTCCCCTAGGAGTTGTAACTCTCTCTCTCTCTCTCTCTTCCTTCCTCTCCTCTCTTTCTGTCTCAGCTATTAAACGCAACTGGGGAGAGGCAGTGGGAAGGGCGGGAAGCTACCGCGCAGGCGCGAGGGATGTTCCCAAAAGCCTTCTGATTGGATGCTGGGGAGCATTCCCGTGCGGGCTCCGTCGGCGCCGACGAACCCCATATGTGAAGACTAATTCCTGCTGTTCCGGAGATCACCTGTTACAGGTAAGTAACTGTGCTTTCCCCGGAGGACTTACAACCTAAGTTTGTACCTGAGGCAATGGAAGGTTAAATGACAGGCCACAAGGAGCATCAGTGGAATTGGATCCCTAGTCTGGTTTCCAGGCCACTAACCACTGCTAATTGGACCTTTTGGACTTATGATACCAATCCGTACTCGCTGAAACCAAAAAGAATGGCAAAGTAAGTTTTGAAGCAATACACTATAGTAAATGTGTTTTCCCATTTTGATGCTTAATTTATCCCCATGAAATTAGATGCCAGTGTAATTTGGTAGTAAATGATTACAAGATTACGAAATATTGCAAAAACAATGATATATAATATATATATATATATATATATATTTATATTTATTCACAGAATAGTTTGGCCTCTGCGTATGAGACTAGTAGGGCCAATGTTTGCTCAGAGCTTAGTTATGCCCCTGTTTCCTTGAGCAGATAGCTTGTCCTCTGTCCAGCGCTGCTACCCGTGGGGTTTCTAGGGTTTGGTGAGCCAGCAGGACCCATAGGGTTCCTGAGGAGGTGGTAAGTTTGGCCACAAGTCCCCCTTCCCTCTTGCTGTTCTCTGCTTAAGTATATTTTTTTTCAGAATTATTTTCATACCCCGTGGTTGTTTAGAATGAGCCTTATTTGGCTCTTGCTGCTTTGCAAGAAACAGTTCTTTAAAAAGAAGAAAAAAGCCTTTCTTTTTTTCTGGGCAGTTTGACAGGTGCTGCATTTTCTTTTTCGCCATGGTTTTTAGTCTCTCAGCAGACCTTTTTGATCTGTTTCCTATAGCCATTGCAGTGCTTAATTGTGGCCTGTTGAAGCCTGCAGCCTTTTAACAATCCCCCCCCCCCCCCACACACACACGGCTGAAGCTTTTTGCCCTGGGTGCAATAAAATAATGTTTGGACATTTTTTTTTTTTTGACAGGTTCGAGACCCCCCCTCCTCCCTGCATGGTGAGATCCAAGGCCATGATTTGTGCCTCTGCTGCACTCCCCCCATTTTTTCCCGCCAGCGGGCTCTGCAGCCTTTTGATTGGTGGCGTGGTCCTGCAGAGGGAAGGTGTAGTGGTATGGTCACAACCTCAAGCTCACAGGCCTCTGAAGGCCTTCTGGGGACCTTCTTTCACTCTGTTTGGGCAGAAGCATCTGGGCTATTCTCAGGCCTTACTAGCTGTTTGGCAGTCCCCTTGGTGGGCGTCCAAGGCCCAGGCCTCTCCTACAGGGGACCTGGGGCCCTCGAGCACCCTCTTTCCCTTCCATATCGGCAACTTATAAATAAACTGCATGCCCTTTGGATGGACCCTAAAGTGACTGAAACCGGTTGAGTGGGGAGGTACCAGAGGGTAGTAGTAAATGGAGTTTTCTCTGATAGGGGTATTACTAATGATCTGCCACAGGGATCAATTGCTAGTCTTGTTTCTTTTAACATTTTGCTAAGTGATATTTCAAAAGGACTGTCAAAGGTATGCCTCTTTGTGAATAGACCATAAGATCTCTTTCTGCCATCATTTTCCATTTGTGCTGTCTTTTATCTCTGGCTGCAAAGGCTATATGCTCCCATCTTACCCTCAGCAGTCAGGCTCTGAGTTGGGAAAGGGTTGGGGCAAGGTACTTCAGGCCGGAAGGTCGGGGGTTCAAATCCCACTAGAGGACAGCAACCTTGGGCCGGAAGGACTGGGGTTTCTAGTCCCTCAGGTGCTCCTTGTGGTCTTGGGCAAGCCACTTAACCCTCCATAGCCCATGTTCCCTGTAAAATAGTTATCTCCAAGTTATAATGTCCTGTTCAATGTAATTTCAGTTTGTTCAATGTAAACCGCACTGATGCAGAATAGCGCGGTATATAAGAGAATGTAAATAAAAAAATAAATAAAATAAAAAAATCTCCAGGTACCGGAGGAACGCCCTCCAACTGCTAGGTACGTATGACCTAGATTGTCCACTGTTGGAAACAGGATACTGGGCTTGATGAACCTTGGTCTGACCCAGTATGGCATATCTTATTTTCTTATATGTTCTTATGAAGAGGCTTTCCAGAAAGACTGCTGACCCTTCAGAAAAGAAAGCAACAAAAAAGCCTTTCTATCCTAAAAAGGTTCTACCCTTCTTATTCACAACCATCTTACCAGCCTCAGGGCATACAATAGAAGCCTAAACCTGCTAAGAAGCCTAGAACTACAGCCAGCAGCTCAGCCACAAGAGACACCCAGCTTTTGACTCCATCCTGGGGAACCTGGTCATCTTGCCCCTGCAAAGGCCAAATCCCAACAAAAATAGCAGGTAGACTTTGTTTCTTTGTCAGCTATTGGCAAATGATCACCTCGGAACAGTGGACCCTAAACATCATTCAGGAGTGGTACCAATTAAACTTCAAACAACCTCCTCTGCTTCAGTTCAGAGGTGAATATCCTCTCCAACCTATCCTCAGAGGAAATTGCCAACCTGCTGATCCAAGGGGCTAAAGAGGAGGTTCCACAACAAGAACTTCACGAGGGCTTCTATTCTCCTTACTTAGTCAGGAGGGTACAGGCCTATCCTCGACCTTCAAGGAGAAGTTCAGAATAATTTCTCTCTGATCCCTCCTACTCTACTTGCAGGAACAAGACTGGCTATGTTCCCTAGATATCAAAGATGCATATACCCATACCCTGATATATCCAGGAAACAGGAAATATCTTCACTTTGCCTTTCAGGGGGACCCACTGCCAGTACAGTCCTCCCCTTTGGACTGGCATCTGCTCCCAGGGTGTTCAGAAAATGCATGTCAGTGGTAGTAGCCTACCTCGAGGCAAGGGGATCTTCGTCTTCCCTAACTTAGACGAATGTTTGATAAAAGTAGACTCTCTCGGAGAATGCTGCACTTCACTCAAAACCACCCTCACAATGCTGCAACACCTGGAATTTGTAGAAAACTTCCCAAAGTCCCATCTAACCCCAACCCAAAGATTGGAATTCATAGGAGCAGTACTAGACACTCAGTTATCCAGACCCTTTCTGCTACTAGACTGTATGAACTGACGGTACCCTAGTCGTCCACATGCGTCAATAGCTCATCTCGTCCATATTGCACTTTCATTCCACCAGGTATCTGATAGTGACAAGTATTTGATTCTCTGTTGGCACAACTGCACAAAGCCTCTCATGGGCAATGAACTTTCCTGAGCAGAGTGGGCGATTCTGCACTGCATATAACAAGAAACATATGGCATAGTATTAAAGTGCACCAACCAAGGAGAAAACCTTCCCAAAGAGAGCCCTCTTCGGAAGTTGAATCCCTTTGTTGACAATGATGACCTGAGTCGGATGGCTCACACATGCCAAATTAGATAAGGGTGAAAAAAAACCCCTTGATCATCCCAGGTCAGTACCATATCTGTCTTGCTTGTGTGTTACTGTCATGAGCAAATCAAACATCAAGGTTGATACATTACAGAAGGAGCTATCAGCTGCAGGATTTTGGATTATTGAAGTGAAGCGATGCATCACTACAGTGATTCACAAATGTGTTAAATGCCACAGAAGCGGGGTAAGTACCATGAACAATATATGACAGACCTGCCAGCTGATCAGCTAGATACTGAACCACCATTCACCTATGTAGGGCTGGATGTCTTCGGACCATGGGAAATTATCATGTTGAACTAGATTAGGATGGACGAACAGTAAATGATGGGCTGTGATGTCACATGTGTAAGCATCCGTGCTGTTCACATTTAAGTTATTTAATCCATGAATACATCCAGCTTCATAAATGCTCTTTTGAAGATTTTTTGCTATCAGATGACAAGCCAAACAAATTTGTTCCCAGCTGTGGGCCCATTTCTGTGGGTGCTTGCAGAGAGCTAAGTATAAATTTGAATAAAATTGACAGTTCTGTCATTGAAAGGTACCTGTGTGACCAAAAACATACATGGGTATTCAACCTTCCTCATTCGTCATACATGGGAGGCACTTGAGAATGCATGATTGGAATTGCTCGTCTCATCTTACATGCCATGCTTTTAGAGGTTGGGCGGACTTCACTCACTCATGAAGTCCTCACTATTCTCTTGGCAAAAGTCTCTGCATTGTCAATGTAAGACTTTTTTGGTTCCAGTATCCACTGATCCAGACTCCTCATTGATTCTAACGCCAGCAGTGCTTTTGAAACAAAAGATTGGGAGCATGGCAGCTCTACCTGGAGAGTTCAAAAAGGATCACTACAAACAGCAGTGGTTATATATGATAGTTTAATAATAGTGGTATCTACTGATACCAGGCTGAGAATGTTCTGCCCCCACAATAGTGTGTGCATGCTTTCATTGTATTATGTATTGTTGCCAATTGTAAGTTAGGGCAAATGACGTCATGCTTGTTTGTAAACATATAGTTGTAACAGTTCCATGTGACCCACTCCCTCCAGTCTCCTTTAATACCTGCTTGGCTTCATGCCTTACTACAGGGTATATAAAATATGTGATCCCATTAGGCTGTTGAAGCTCCCTCTGCCTTTTGGGTAATTTCCCTGCATGCCTCCTTTCAGGGCAGACTCTTTATTTTGTGGCAGAGAACAAAGCTGTACAGCCCTTCCCTTTTAATTTCTTCCTCTTGGATTTGCATCGCCTTTTTTACCAATTCAGTTCAGCTCAGTTTGATTTGAATCCACATATATTACTTGCATTCATCTATGTTTTATATAATACATTTCACCATTTTTGTAACATTCAACCTGCTCCAGGTCATTCAGACATCTCCATAATTAGCTATAATTCAGACAAATCCAGCATGCTACATATCTAACCAGTAGTGTAGACCTCTTGATTCAGCTTCTGCAGTAAGTTTTATACAATTTACTTATTACAATAAATTCCTGGATTATAAGAGACTGGGTCTTTTTTGGGATGTGAATTGGTTTAGCTGCCTGTGTAGTGTTGTATCAGGAAACGCAGAGTGAGCACAGAAACATTGGCCCCCAAAAACTACTGCCATGCTGTCTCTCCTCCCCCCCCCCCCAAAAAAAAACAACCACCCCGCCCCACTCAATTCCCTTCAGGCAAATTTCACACCTCACTGAATAATTTTTCCCTACTGTAACTGCCCCACCACAAAAACTATTCCCATGCAGCTGTCATTAATCCCCCTCATTAACCTCGGCCACATATGCAGCATATGCACAGCACACACTGAACATGCAACAGACATAACACACGGTGATTACAAATAATTCTCTGGCTGTGATGTACTGTTAACTAGTATCTGTTGCCATGGGCAGGCACGATTAAGGAACTGACAAACTAGTAATATATCTAAGATCCAGAGTTTTTAGGGGGGTGCTGTCAGATGTGCTCAGCACTCAGGAAGTTAGGATTGACAGTTGTCTGGCATTTGACATGATTCTACTTATTTTTACATTAATGTCTGGAAGCTAGAAGGAAGGCAAACATGTCTGGGCATTTTTCAGAGTTTAAAACCTCTATCTGCGGTTCTCTGGGTAGGGTTCCAGCCAATGGGAAAGCTGTGGGAGTGGAGCAGTGGAATATTGCTCTAGTCACAGAAAGGGAGGAGGTGAGCTGGGGGGAAGTTCCTGCACTGTAGAAGTTTAGTTCTATGTGTGGTGGGAGATGGAAGGGAAGTTGTATCCAGTAGCTGCTGCTTACTAACAGTGATTCATAGTAACATATATCAATTATGCAATTGTACCTATCAGAGAGAGAGAGCATACATAAACACATTAATACAAGCATTAACATACATGCAGGAATGTGCGCACGCACACAGACACACACAAAGATATTAAGCATACAAAACAGAGATGTACACACAGACAGTGTAGATAGACTGATGTGTGTGCACGCAAGCACGCATACACAGCGATTTTGTTTTCAACTTTTTTCACAAGGTGCTAAAATTATCAAGGCACACCATCAATTTTTTAAGGATATATTTTATTTAAAAAATGAGTATTAAGATTGTTCTTAATCATTTTTTTAAATAAATCGATGGGAAATCTGTGCTTGATTCATGATCTCCCTTGTCCAAGGGCAGATGGGTTAAAGTCTCCAGTGGTTGAATCTGTGACCTGTTCTTGCTCTTCATTGTGTCCATAGCCGAGAAACCAGCCTCACAAATAAGATGTTGAGAAAGGAAGACACGTTTTAATAGCTGTCTTTGTGATTATGGGGTATTCCTCTCAGGGGCCTGATCTGTTAAGTGTTTCAGTTTCAGTCCTGTATTGTTTCTATTCTCCGTCAGCTTGTCTTCTGTAACAGTTAGTTGTGCTGTCTTGCGGGCACTTAAAACAAATAGATCTCACCCAGTCCATGGAAGATGCAGCAAGTGATGGGAAATACATGGTATAACACACCCCATCTGAAAACAGCTGACTGAAGAATGACACTGGCTCTCTCCTCCCTTAAGCTCCCCCAGTGACCCACACTTAGAGATGCACATTGTAAGTATTGGCCATAGATGAATGATTTAGAAAACCTGCAAAGGGGTTTCCTTATGTGACTTGCACTAGACTTTAACTCAGCCTGATGTACCAGCTCTTCAACTAGCTACAGCACTAAGAAATGCCGCATATATACAAATACTGAAACAGCTGATGAATTCTTTATTTGGCAACTAGTCATCTCAATGGCTGACACTTATTTTCAGTCTGCCCTTTCATATCAAATACTATAGTTTTTTTCCTTTCCTTTATAGATTTTCTGAATTTGTTCCATGCTTTCTTGAATTCAGATTGTGTCTTCGTCTCTACTACCTCCACTGGGAGACTCCATCTGCCACTCGTTCTGTAAAGAGATTTTTCTGCATATTACTCCTGGGTCTATTCCTTTTCACCTTCATCCTATGCCCCCTTGTTGCAGAGATTTCTTTCAATTGAAAGACGCTATCCCCCTGTGCATTTATGCCACAGAGGTATTTAAATATCCCTATCATATATTCTCTATCCTGCCTTTCCTCTTAAGTAAACATACTGAGATCTTTGTCTGTCCTCATATGTGTTAAATTGTCAGTGGTCTTCATTTTTGTAGCCACCCTCTGCACCTACTCCATCCTCTTTACATATTTTTGAAGGTATGGTCTGCAGATTTTGGTATCGTTTACAAAGGAGAAGCTAGTTGTTGTGATAGCAGTTGATAAATAACAGCTTTATTTCCAAATAAGTCATTTTTTACTGAAATAGTTCACAGAATCAAAATTAATATTTTTAGCTATCCAAAAATTGTGTTCCCCACTCTTGTAATATACACTTTTATTTTGGCAACATACTAGCTTAGTGATGCTTGGCTACTTGAAGTTCAGCTACAGTACCGTTAAATCATTTAATATATTCAGCATACTTTGATCCTTTAAAGAATGCTACCAGACGCCCTGAAATAAGAATTCATGCCATACGGTTTGCCTGCTTTTAGATAACAGAATAGTCTATAAATAAGCTTAGCTACTGTCTGTAACAATTCAAGGAACAGTCAAATTCCATCCAGAACACTGAAACATTGCTGTAGCATAGTCTTCCAAACACTACTGAGAGTGGTGTTTAGGTTAGCCAGCAAGTTTCTTAAACAATGGAGAAAGAGACTTTGCTTATAGACATGAGTCATAGCCCTGAGACCTTGCTGCTCCTGTGTTTGGTTAGCGCTGTTACTTAATGTTTAATTATTTTTCTGAAATCCTGGGAATTAGTTTAAAGAATCAATACCGTTTCCAGAAGATTGCTTGAACACTTCACACATTGTCATTTCAGTCATGCTAGAATAATAAAATAGTTTAATCATCACAAAGCTTTACCATTCCATTAAGAAAAATGTTAACTGTATCCAAGCAATTTAGAGGCTGAGTGGAATAATCATCAGCTTAAGATTTTCTTGTTTTCTTAGTTCACCTTTTAAAGAAACATCTGTTTTATGAACAGTTTGAATGAAATGGCTAGAAAATTATACCAGAATTTCCATATTTTTGTACTGCCAAGTCTTCCTTCTCTAATTGGAGATAACAGAGTGAACTGACATTGAGGCATCTGACTAATTACATAAATTTTGCATTCCTATTTTGTTTTTAGAACCTTTATTTTTCCCATTTGGATCTGTTTAAGGGAACACTGACTTCTCTCATTCACACAAAATTCAGTCAGTCTTGTAGCTTTTTCAGATTTATTTATTAAACAAGGATGTTTTTAGGTGCAATTTACTAAGGCATAATGCCTATTGTTGAGGGTTCAATGCTAGGGAAATTCTGTACATGTTTAAGCATGCTTAAATAAATGTGTGTGCGAACCAGTACCATGGTTCAGGCTTCCCTCACCGCGATCGGCTGTCTGAATTGTGGAGTCATGCGATGCCGGGAGTTTGGGTTGCTCTTGTAGTTTGAAGCTCGAACTTCTTGCCCAGTGCATCTCCACAGTTCAGAGAGCTGATAGCAGTGTTCTTGAGGTATTGCAGCCAGAGACAAGAATGGGGTGAATGAAAGAGGGACAGGATGAAGGAGGAGGAGTGAGAGTGAATGGGTGAATCCTGGGGGGTTGAGGTTATGAGAGATACAGAGACAGGATGATGCCTTGGGGGGGGGGGGGGGTGTCATGAGTCAGTCTGGGGGGCAGTTATATATATGAGAGAGAGACTGGAGGGAAGTCATGAAAGACACACAGCAGCCCCGACACACATGCACATAACCCTACACATGTCTTATTCTGGAAAGGGGGGAAACACGCCATTGTGTCACATTGCTAGTGTACACTCTTCAGCTTGTTTTTAAATAATTTTAGTGGGCTTTCAGCTTTGAAGTGAGCTGTGGCAGTGTCGTCATAGCCTGGTGCTCATCTATTTCAGTACCTAGGCTCTGCTTTTAGCATCTCTCAGCAGCACAAACCACCAGAGACTGCTTATAACTGTGCAAGAGATCAGTTTTTGAGCCCATGTGTTGTCGCTCTTTCCTAGCTATGAACCCTGAAGTTTGGGAATTAATGGTCAAAATGCAGGAATGGATAGCTGGGCCCTAGTTTGTGTGGCATACATACTGCAGACAGTACCGCACGCTTCCCCTTCCTGAGCTACCTTTGAGATTTCCAACCTCTTGTGGGGTTTCTAGTGCTTCCTTTAATCATATAAGTTCTCCTTGTGTGCGCACTGCCTGCTCAACAGAAACTAGTATGTCATATAACACTTCTGTTAATGAAGGCGTGCCTTGACTTGCAAAACTGGTAAACACTGTATTGAAGTATGTTCAAACTCACAAAGCAAATACTTGTGTAAAAAGTGATATTACTGCTAGAAAGCTGGGTGTTAACATGTACTTCAGCTTTTGTGAGTTTGTGCGAAAATGATGCTGAGATAAGGAGATGCAAAACTGTTCAATAGCCATTAGCTTAGCAATAGGCTGTTCCACAGATGCATTATGAGATAATAAACTGCACGTTTGAAAGACGCAGTTAAGATTTGTGGTAGTCCATTCATTTGCTGGTCATTAACATTGCATGTGATTATGCATAAGAAATGCAGCATTTACATGCAATGTTGTACTTCATTATCTTGACTCGAGAATTTTAAGATGTACAGTCCAAACTTCTGAATAAAATGGTCTTCTATAATGATTTTCTGTAAGCTGTTTGATCATCATGTGCTTGGTTCTTATTTTTTTTCATTGCCCTTTCCCAAGTCTTGCAAAATTGTGTGGAAATAGTTTAACAGCTAGTTCTGATTTCGCACAATCTTTAATGATCTGTAATTCCTGACTATTAAAAAGCTCCCTGGGGGGAGGGGGGCATGCTCACAAGCCCGGGCGGGAATGGCTGCTTAAGGCGAGAGCTCCACTGACCACCAGCCCCTTTTACTGGAAAACTATAATCCCTGGTTACCGCTGGAGTGGCCAAAACACCTGGAATGGCCTGTAAGTGAGTGTGCTTACTGACATGATTCTCACCTAGAACTGCCTACAGCAAGGAAGCCAATGCCGGAGAGTGACTTTGTGGTCCTCCAAGCTGTCATGCACATGGTTTGCTCCCTGTAAGCTGCTGCTCCCTTCCAAGCACAGCCATGACAATCTCGCCGATCAGGAGCCTCTGCTTTCCAGCAGCAGGGGTAGGAGACCACCCTAGTGGCACATTTCTGATTTGAGAGGGCAGTGCTTTGCAGAAGAACCGTGGCTTGCCCGTGTGCATGTGCGCGCAGGAGCTAGGCCAGGAAAGGAGCAGTCAGTCTGGCTGCACTGCTGTGCTACAGCATTTCATCTGAACTATTTGAACTTAGGCAGGCTCATTCCCCCTGCCCCCCCCCCCTCGGTTGAAGGGTGATAGGCAACAAAATTCAATCGTCAGTCCCTTCTATGAGCGTTTCTGGGCCATTGGAGCAGGGGGAAAGTTGCCGGAGGATTGGAGAATGGCTAATATAAAGCCAGTTTTTAAAAAGGGTACCAGGTGTGACTGGGTAAAATGGCCAAAACCATTATAAAGAAGAAAATTACTGAAATTGTAGATAATCATGGTTTAATGGGAGAAAGCCAACATGGATTTAGCCAAGGAAGGTCCCTCATGAGAGGCTTGGCGAAATTAAAAAGTCATGGGATTGGAGGCAGTGTACTGCTGTGGGTCAGGAACTGATTGAAAGATAGAAAGCAGAGACTATGGCTAAGTGGCCAATTTTCTCAATGGAGAAAAGTGAATAGTGGAGTACCCCAGAGATCTGTGCTGGGCCCGCAGCTTTTAACATATTCCCATTTCCAGGTCATTTATGAATAACTAGTGAGGTGATCAAATTTGCAAATGACACAAAAGTATTCAAAGTTGTTAAAACACAAGAGGATTGTGAAAAATTGCAAGAAGACCTTGATAAATTGGAAGATTGGATGTCCAAATGGTAGATGAAATTTAATGTGGACAAGTGCAAATTTATGCACCTAGGAAAGAACAACCCAAACTTTGGTTACACGATGCAGGGGTACCACCTTAGAAACCACCACCCAAGAAAAAGATTTAGGCATCATCGTGGATAATATGTTGAAACTCTCCGCCCAGTGTGAAGCTGCTGCCAAGAAAGCAAATAGAATGATAGGAATCATAGGGAAAGGAATAGAGAATAAAACCAAGGATATTATAATACCTCTGTATCGTTCCATGGTGTAACCACACCTTGAACATTGTGTGCACTTCTGGTCGTCATATCTTAAAAAGAATATAGCAGAATTAGAAAAGATACATAGAAGAAGAAGAACAAAAATGGTGAAGAGGATGGAAGGATACTTCTATGAGGAGAGGCTTAAAAGGTTTGGGCTTTTCAACTTGTAAAAGAGACGGCTGAGGGGAGATATGATAGAGGTCCATAAATTTAATGAATGGAGTGGAATGGGTAAACATATGTTTACGCCATCAAAAAAAAGAAAGACTAGAGGATATGCAGTGAAGCTACAGTGTAACCTGTTTACAACTAAGAGAATATTTTTTTCACTCAATGCGTAGTCAAACTCTGGAATTCGTTATCAGAGGATGTAGTAAATACTGTTAGTGTAACTGGGTTTAAAAAAGGTTTGGACAAGTTCCTGGAGGAAAGGTCCTTAAACCATTATTAAAGAGGACCCGGGAAATCCACTGCTTACCCTGGGACAAGCATTGTGGGAACCTGTGTGCCTTTTTCGGAACCTGCCAGGTACTTGTGACCTGGATTGGCCACTGTTGGAAGCAGGATACTGGGCTTGATGAACCAAGTTGGTCTGTACCAGTATGACATTTCTTATATTCTTATGTTAATACAGGCAGAGCACATGGATTTGAGGGGCCTACTGATTTCTGCATGCACTCCTAGTAACTGGCTAACGATTGTCCAGTGTGCCCGTACCTGAGTATCACCCAGCACCAGGATCCCCGGAGTATTTGCGCAGGTATCTCCCTGTTTGTCCTTCTTATTTTCTGATTGATCCAGAGTGAGATGTAAGAGCAGGGAAACAGAGTTGCAAGAGAGTGGTGGGCCTCTTTAGTGGCACTGTTTAACCACCGCCTTCCAAGATCGCTGCAGTGCGCATGCTTGGATTAGGCTCGGGAGCTGGCATTTGTAGAACCTGCGATCACCTCTCACTAGCAACAGAACCTGGGTTCTTGGGATTCGATCCCCTCACTCAAAGCAATGAGAGAGAGAAGCAATAATTCACACACACACAATTGTGTTAAGAATGGTGACCGAAGCTTTGGGAGAGGGAACCGCAGAATCTGCAGTTTCTCTCTAGCCCCCTCCCACTTCAGTAGTCTTTTATTGGATCAAAAGCCATTACACAGTATTAATTCAATCTTATTTTTCTATGTCAAGCATTGTGTTGCAAATTATGAATATGCATTAGTAAAATGTATCTCCATGTCATAGTTTAGGCCTTATTATATAGGTCATCTGGACACAGATACTCATTTATTTCTAAACATAACATTTTAAGAAATAATTCTACAAGCAAGCATTTCTGTCTGAATGTTTTTTTGTACTGTAGACACAGTGCCTTCCTGCATTTTCTGATACTTTGAGCAAAGTTCTCCAAGGATGTTTCCTTAGCAATAAGCTCTGGAATGTCTGAGCTACTGAATCTGTGGTGTTAACCCTTTCTGAGGGCTTTCAAGTATTACTACTATTGAACAGCTGTCCAGTGCTTCACTGTGTACACAGCACTGTACAGATAGGTCTCCTTTCAGTGTTCATTAGAACTGTGTTCTGGGGAGGCCTGGAAGATCACAACGCTCTATAGGTGAAGAAGGCAGCTGGTTATAAGGGAACAGAGGTAAAAAGAAAAGGCAGAAAACGCAACCCTATACTACAAACGAGTGCTCGCACTTACACTGCAAGGGGGACAGTATTGGTTGGAGTTTCTCCTTTTTTGCCTTGACAAGTCTGCTGGAATAGGAACTGAGGTCTATCTCCCTCCCCCCTGTGCTTCTAGCCGGGATGGTTGTAGGCATGTCTGATAAAGGAACTTATACTGCGGCCCTAGCCCGCTTCTTCCACACGACAGAACTGGGGGCTTCACAATCTATATATCCTGATCCAACAATCAGTAGTGTCCCTGACCCTGAGAGCTCATCTGCTGCTCCATAAGGTCTGCTGTAGTCTATACCTTCTCTCTATACCCAATCTGACATAATCTCCCTCCATGACCTTGATATACTCATGGTCACAGAAACGTGGCTATCTGCTGAAGGCAACGTCATACTCAATCAGCTTCTCCCCCTGAATTTCACAGTACATACAAGCCATAGGCAAGACAAAAGAGGAGGAGGTGTGCTCATCCTTACCAGGACAGACCTCCATTTCCAGACGGTTGACTCCACCAGCACAAACCACCTGGAGACCATCACCATTTCCAACAAACGCTGCTCAATCAACTTGCTTTACAGAGCACCCACTGCTTCCCCTGACGATCTCGCTGCCATCATTGATCTCACCTCCAACACTCATAACCCAAGTATCCCAAATTGGATCCTAGGCGACTTTAACCTGCCTACGCTACAAGACAGCCAAGCATCATCCTTCCTTGACGCCCTAGCAAATCTTGGCTTCAAACAATTAGTTATGGAACCTACTCATATTAAGGGTAATATCCTGGATTTAGTATTCGCCCCACAGATAGCTCTCAACTCATCTCAGGACCCCATAACATCCATAACTTCTGTTCCTTGGTCAGATCACAAACTGATCATCCTCCAGATTCCTTCGCACAAAGCCCATTCAAAGTGCAACAAGATACCAAGCAAACCAACAAAACCGCTCTCTCGATGTTTCAAGCCATACAACAGAGATCTTATCCTTGCGGAAACTCAAACACTCATCAATGAAACCACACTGAACCTTGACGACCTAATTTCTCACTGGAACAATTGCCTCAGCGCAATCGCCCTACGCACACCAACCAACAAGCCCTCAGGGAAAAGAATGAGCGCTCCATGGTACACAGCTGATCTTAGAGCATCTCTCACCCAATTACAGAAACTCGAGAAACGCTGGCGCCGATCTCATTCTTTAAGTGACAAGACAGCATACAGCTGCCATCTGACCACGCACCACAAGGCAATCACTGAAACAATGAAACAGTACTACTCGGATACCTTAAAGAGATCTCTAAATAAACCACATGACCTTTTTGACCTGGTCAACACTCTATCAAAGGAACCAACCTCTGGGCCTCAATTTGAGATACACCCACAAGATTTTGCAACCTACGCACAATCCAAGATATGCCAGACCAACAAAACCTCTATTACATCCACCACCCCAGAGCAAGTTTGTCCAACAGCCATAACCGTCTTCTCTACTCCTACCAAGAAAGGAATTGAAGACACTATTATGGCCCTTACACCACCACATCCCAGTCCGATCCATGCCCAGCCTTTTGGATCAAGGAGCTCCGCAGTCACTTCAGCCCAGTACTATCCAAAATAATGAACCTCTCCTTCTCAACCGGCTCTTTCCCTTCTGCTCTTAAACATACCTCTATCAGACCTCTGCTGAAAAACTGCAAGCTCGATCCCCAAAAGGTAGAATCTTATAGACCGATATCCAGCATACCACTCCTAGCGAAGATCATTGAAAAAGATGTTCAACGACAATTACAGGATCACATTGACACCACTGCACCGTTAGACTCCTGCCAACATGGTTTTAGGGAATTCCACGGAGTGGAAACTCTTCTTACCACTCTCTTCTCCAAGATAATCACCGGCATTGATGACATCCGTCAAGGATTTGCTCTCATCTTCCTGGACATCGCTGCAGCTTTTGACTCAGTAAGTCATGAGCTTCTCTTAGGGCGACTAATTGAGAAAGGAATTAATGGAAGAGCACTTGAATGGTGCAGATCTTACCTATCCGGAAGATGGCAGCATGTTCGTTCTGGAGGGATAACTTCAGAACCCTTCCACCAAAGCCAGGGTGTCCCACAAGGATCCTCTCTTTCGGCCCTATTGTTCAACATTTATATGCAGCCAATTTGCAAGATCATCCGGTCCTTCAATGTTGACTGCATGTTATACGCTGACGATGTCCTGCTTTACATACCCTTCTCTACTGAACAATTGGACCTCTCCCCACTGACGAGCTGCTTCAATGCAATATCCGATTGGCTTCTCTCCCAAAACCTCCAAATACAACATAAGAAAACGGAAGTACTCTTCATTACGAGGAACCCTAACTTTACTCCACCTCAATATCTCAAAGTAAAAGGAGCTGAATTACAAACTAAACCTTCAATACATTACCTGGGAGTCACCTTGGATCAACGCCTGGACATGAAAGCTCACATAGGAAACACAGTCAGAGCAGTATACTACAAGATCCGCTCACTTAGGCATTTACGATCCTTGCTGGAACCGAATGATTTCAGGACCATCTACCAAGCGTTGATTATACCTCACTTTGATTATGCCAATGCCATCCTACAAGGCCTTCCCCAATCCATCTTGAACCCGCTGCAGCTCGCCATGAACACTGCAGCAAGGGTCCTCCATGGAGCCTCCAGGAAGCGACCATGTGACGCCTCTGCTGATACAGTTACATTGGCTACCCATCCAGGTTAGAATTGTTTTCAAGACCTTATTACTCACCTTTAAAGCTGTTAACAAGCTCTCTTCTGCATCCCTAACTGCCCTCATCCATACCACATCCCCAAATAGAGCAAGAAGATCCACGGCTATAAACTCTCTAAAAGTCCCGAAAGCTCTAACAGATTGTACCACATCTACAGCCAACAGGGCCTTTAGTCTCAGTGCGCCAAGATGCTGGAATGCACTACCCCCTGGTATCCGGGCTATCAAAAGCCTAACACAGTTTAGGAAGGCCCTCAAATTCCACCTTTTCAACAAGTACCTCATAGAGCCCAATGACACCCCATAGAGCCCAACAATACAATTCGCTAAGCAAATACACAGTATCTCAACAAATCCAAGACAGATACTCTAACCTTAATGATGCATATGTTTCCATGAAAGCTTGTTCATATGTGTCTATGTAGCAAGTTTTGCAAATAGTTTGTAAATAGTTTACCCGTTATCCAAGTTTTTTTTGCCCTGTTATCTGTAAACTCATACGTGTTAACTGTATTGAGCTTTTCTGTTCCATGTAAACCGCGCTGATGCCGAATAGTGCGGTATATAAGAAACTGTAAATAATAAATAATAAATATCCTCCCATAGCTTTCAATATCATTTTTATGCTGATGACTCTCACATCTATGTACACATACCTGATATTTCTCTCTCACTCAGTCTCGCATCTCTGCTTGCCTATCTGACATCTCTGCCTGGATGTCTCGCTATCATTTGAAATTGAACGTGGCCAAAACCGAACTTCTTATCTATCATCCTAAACTTTCATCCCCCTTCCTCCTTTCTGTATCTCTGTTTATAATACCATTTTACTTCCTGTTTCTTCTGCCCGCAACCTTAGTCGTCATTGACTCATCCCTCTCTTTCTCTGCACATATTCTTGTCGTTTCTTTCTCTACAGCATTAGCAAAATTCAACCCTTCCCTTATGAGCATTCTACTAAGACACTTGTCCAGTCCTTTTGTCACCTCCCATCTAGACTATTGCAACCTTCTCCTTGCTGGTCTCCCTCTCTCAACTCTCTCCCCTTCAATCTGTTCAGAACTCAGCTGCTTGACTGATCTTCCACCAACCTCGTTATACTTTTATAACCCCTTTTCTCAAGTCACTTCATTGGCTCCCCTTCCGTTTATGTATCCAGTTCAAACTTCTCCTTCTGATCTATAAATGCATTCATACAACTGCTCCTCACTACCTTTTTTCTCTTCTCTCTCCCTACACCCTTCCTCATGAGCTCCGCTCTTCTACTGGCCTATTTCTCTCTATGCGCTTTTCTTCTACTGCCAATTCCAGGCTCCACTCCTTTCACTTTGCTGTTCTTTAGGCCTGTGACAAACTACCTCCATCGATACGTCAGGCTTCCTCTCTTCCCCTTTTCAAATCCATGTTAAAAGTTCACCTCTTTGAGGCTACCTTGGATTCTAATCTCCTGTTTTCCTTGTGATTCTCTTCCTTCTTTTTGTACACTTAGTCATCTATTGTATTGTCTGTCTTGATTAGATTGTAAGCTCTGAGGAGCAGGGATTGTCTTTTATATGTGTCTGTACAGCACTGCGTACACCTTGTAGTGCGCTATAAATGATAATATGTAGTAGTATTAGTAAGTCTGTGACTAGGACTCGCCCGATGCCCAACATAGTTTGTTTCCACTAATTCGAAGATAAATTGCGACTACTGTGAAGTCGGAGGAGGAGACTCTCAATTCCATTCCATGGTCAGGAGCTACTGATCTTCCAGGATCTTTCTCAATACACACTGGAACAGAGGAAAAACTCTAAACTGCTGACCCAGCTGCTCTGGGAGAAATCCATTAAATATTGGTGGGGGTTTCCCTTTGCCCTAATTTTCTAATGAGACAATATTCAACATCGGATCATGTACTTGTAGGCTTGCTTAGATATAGTGTGTCATTGCTTGATATTGGAAGCATGCTATACTGACCACCTTAACTGAATGGATTGTTAAGGTCTGAAATATTTATTTACCATATGGAGAAACTCGCAGCAGATCTTTGGGATAAACCCAAGGCTGTCATAGCATTATGGGCTGGGTTCTTACAGAGGTCCTGCCCCCACCATGTGATGACACAATATTGCCTTCCTTTAAGACTGCTTAATTGGGTTGTGACCCCATCTCCCCATGGTCCATTCATCCCCTGGCCTTACGCCGCTAGTTTCTAATTGCTCTTGTTTGTCCTCCCAGGGTATGCTCATGCCTGTGGTTTGCTCCTGACAGGTTTTGGATAGGTGTGACCGGATAGTGGGTGGGGTGTGTTGGGGGGGATATAGAAGGGGGGTATAGAGGGAGGACAGTCTGAAAGCTTAAATATGAGTCAAGGGAGATATTGCAGAGGGGTCCGGTCACTGGGCGTATATGTTTTTGGGGGTGGCCAGCGTTCACGATTACCTACATTTGTTACCATATTTTTAATCTTGTTGCTGCATCTTTTCATTGACAAGCTATGGCTGTCAGAAGATCTCTGGTTTTGTCACACCGGGAATGCCTCTCCCACTAGCTCTGCAATCCCCTTTATTTGGGCCGGCAAGGTACACCCGGGGGGGACGGGACGGGGTGGGAAGAGGTGGTTTGGGGGCAGGGAAGGGTGGGAGGAATGTTACTTTGGCATGTCTAGAAGAAGTTGGGTGTATTCGCGGCAATGGTATGGAGAGAACCTTCTGGAAGTTAGATGTCCTTTCGGTGTGTCTTTGTTATTTTATGGAAAGTTGTAATACCCTTTCTATGATTATTAAGAATGTATACATAAAAAAGAAAAGCTTCCTCTTAAAATGTCAAAGATAGCCTTGGAGGATAGTTAGTACAGAAATGATTAGAAATTTACAGGAAAAAAATTTGGATGGGAGGAGAACCTGCTGACTTACATTATGGTGGTGGAAAGCCTGTTTTTTTTTTTCTATTTTGCTGCTGCTTTTTACATTGGTTGGGATGGAAAGCACTAAAACATGGTTAACAGCACTGAAGATTAGAGTACCCTGCTTTCTGGTGGGCCAATGGAGAGGTGCTGGTGTTTTGAAAGAAACCTGAAGTAGCACCCTGGCTACCAAGTTAGAGACATTGTGATGGTGAGGGGAGTTTGTAACCATCGTGTACCAAACATATGAACATTAAAGCAATAGCAGTCCACTGCAAAGCTTTTATGCTTAACTCAGCAGTGTGGCCAACATGTTGCTGGAATATGCTTATTTTTATTGCTCCACCACAGATGGAAAGGAAAGTGGGAGAGTCAAGTATAAGGAAAATATTTCCCTCAAAATATGCAAAAATATGAAAGGGCACATGATGTGCTGAGCCAGATAACACGCTTTTTTCTGTGCTCTGGCTTTCTCCTGGGAATATGCAGTTATCCGGCATCTAAACTCAGATTTAGAAGTGCCTGGATTTTCAATATTACTATCTTGTTGGTTCATGGACATATAGTTAAAGCAAAATTGGTTGAGTGGGAGGCAACAAAGGAGACAAGTAAATGGAGCTCACTCTAAGGAGAAGGTTACCAGTGGTGTGCCACAGGGATCTGTCCTTGGTCCGATTCTGTTTAACATCTTTGTTAGTGATATTGCGGAAGGACTGTCGGGTAAGGTTTGCTTGCAAAATCTGCAATAAAGTAGATACCCAGGAAGGAGTTGCTAACATGAGGAGGGATCTAGCTAAGCTTGAAGAATGGTCTAGAATTTGGCAGCTGAAATCTAATGTCAAAAAATGCAGGGTCATGCATTTGGGCTGCAAAAATCCAAAGGAGTTGTACAGTGTAGGGGTGAGGTGGTACTTTCCACAAAAGAAGAGCGGGACCTGGACGTAATTGTATCTGATGATCTTAAAGTAGCTAAACAGGTAGAAGGATGCTTGGGATGTATAGGGAGAGGCATGGCCAACAGAAAAAAGGAGGTGATAATGCCACTGTATAAGTCTCTGGTATGCCCTCATTTGGAGTACTGTGTGCAATTCTGAATATTGCACTTTCAAAAGATATAAACAGATTGCAGTTGGTGCAGAGGGTGGCTATTAAAATGATTAATGGTCTTCATTATGAAACATATGAGGACAGACTTAAAGATTTTAATATGTATACTTTAGAGGAAAGGCAGATAGGGGCGATATGATAGAGACATTTAAATACCTCCATGTCACAATTGCACAGGAGGGTCTCTTTCAATTGAAAGCAAGCTCTGCTACGAGGGGACATAGGATGAGAGTGAAAGGGGATAGACTCAGGAATAACATGCGGAAATATTTCTTTACGGAAAAGTGGTAGATGCCATGGAATAGTCTCCCAGTGGACAAACACGGAGAATCTCTAAAGGTAAAAAGAAGACTATTGTAGTTGATATGGCAGGGCAGACTAGATAGGCCATGTGGTCTTTTTCTGCTATCATGTTTCTAAATGACGACTTCTGGTTTAAAAAAAAAAAAAAAAAAGATGGTCTGCCTTTCCGATGCCAAGATGATGGTCATCCCTATAAAGGGATCCACTGTCCCATACAATTTTGAATTCTGTCACTGTATTTGCCCCATTTGGGGTGTTGTCCGTTCTGATGTCATTTCATTCCAACAGGGATTTTACAATATCAGATAGCTACCTAGATTTATTTATGGAGCTCAGGATGAGCTTTGTATGATATTTTCTTTTAGCTACTTACATAAATTGCAGGATTATTTCTATCCTGGCTGTTCTGTGAGTGACGCCCCTTACGTTCTAGTTTTCTGAGCGCTCTCTTTAGGCATCTTAGCTCTGGATTATATCAGGTGGTATTATGGTGTGTCTTGACTTGTTTAGTTTGCAGTGCTATGGCTTTGTTTATGACTCTGTTCTGGTTCTTGATGAGATCATCAAGACTATTTGATTCAGTGTCCAGAGTGGGAGTAATTTCATTCAGAAAAGCCTGTTTGTCAAAGTGTCTGAATCGACATCCAGTGGGACTATTGGAAGTATTTTTGTAAAGCGGGGAGTTGTATGGAAGCCGAAATGAGATTGTATGGTGGCCAAACAATGGCACTTGGACGATTTGAGTCACTGGATTTATATTAGGATTAAGTAATTGTATCTGAGTGAAACGCTTGATATGCATGCTGCGATACAATCTCAAGAAAGGAGTGCTGAGACCACAGTTCAGATATTTGAACATTTGCTAGTAGGACTTGTACAGGATAAGTTGCTGGTGAGTTATTGATTAGACAATGTTGAAAACTCTTTTAAGATCCCTGAACTTTGAGGGTTTTGAATTTTCCTAAACAGGCTTTTTTTTGGCATGTTTGGACCTCTTTTCGGAGGTATCTGAAGGAGGATTTCCTTATACTTGAGGAGGGTTTGCCACCAGTTGGGAAAATTTTCTATCTGCATCAGTTAAGATACCCTTGGAACTAACCCCAAGGGTCTCTGGATTGTAGCATCTGAAGACATTACAACTGAAAGTTTGGATATTTCAGCCATCTTGAATACCTTTGATGGAGATATGGTCAAGAGAGCAACTTTGGTTTCCTTTATTTTTTTCACAGGATTGTGACTATTTTTAGTCTCTATTTTAGGATTTGTTTAACTTTCTTCCTTGGTCAGGGAGTTCAAAATTTTCCTAACCAGTGTCCTCAGACAAAGGCCAGAAGGAAGAAATTTCTAGAAATGCATGCAGATGCTGTTGCCATAGGTGCATCCTTCCAGGTTAAATTTCCATCTAAATGTATACTTCGTTATCAGAATTTTAAATGCTTGTTTTTTGATGCAACCCAATTAAGGAACTTTCTGGCTAGTAAAAAAATGTTTGTGCATATAGGGTGTGAGGGAGAGGGTTTGGGTAAGATGGCGTGTAATACAATGGACTCGTGTTTCATCCTGTATGAGTTTTCTTATTTTGGATTGCTTTTTCTGCCTTGCTCTGGATTTTTCATTTCTTTGTCCCCAGTTTTGTGGACTTGAGGATGGTACGGATTTAGTTTCACTGTGTATGAATATCTTGTTCTTATGCGCTTATCTAACGTATCTTCCTCTTCATTGTTAAGTTGACGTCAAGGTAATTGAGGAGACTGAGGGAATTGCTACATGTGGGAAAGACCTTACATGCTGAGAACTGTACACTAATTCCTAGCTCTCTCAGATCTATTTCATCCTGGTGCCATCTAATGATGTCATGCACTTGTATGTCTGATTAATCCTGGTGTCTATACAGAAGAGGTGTGAGGCAGCTTTGCTTTATATAGAAATAATGCCAACAGATTTGGCAAGCTTGTTGAAGCATTGCTATCATCAACTAGTTATTGAATATTATAGTACTAGCAGATGAACATATTGAAAAATTATTCAGGGTATTTTTTTTTAAATGCCACCAAATCGGTGCTGACTCTGTGACCCAGCAACCCCCTAGGGTTTTCTTGGCAAGGTATGACCAGAAGTAGATCTCCAGGCCTTTTCTTCTGAGGCAATGGAGGATAAAGGGACTTGCCTAGGGTCACGAGGAGGAGTGCGAGTGGTAATCGAACCCAGATCACTTGGGTGTTAAGCTGTTGCTCTGACCACTAGGGCATTCCTCCACTCATAGTATAATGTAACCAAATTGTTTCCATGGCCAGAGTAGAGCCACACTAAAAAAATAAACCAGCTAAGATACTCATTTGTATAGCGCTACAAGGTGTGTGCAGCACTGTGCATATACACAAAAGATTAGTCCCTGCTCAATAGAGTTTACAATCTCTATGCAAGACCAGAAATGCAACAAACGGTGATTAGAGATGGTTCCCCCCCAACTGGCCTGCATACCCAGTTTGGCTCTGTGTTGGACCAGAGTTGTTCCTAGGATCATTGTAAATGGCCACTGGACCTGCCCTGTAGATGACAGTTTGTGCCAACTAAGGCTAAATGCCATAATGTGTGGAGCTTTGAATGTGACAGAGCTCAATCTGTCAACTGGTTCTCCTTGTGGCCTTGGTCAAGTCACTTAACCCTCCACTACCTCAAGTACAAACTTAAATTGTAAGCCTTCTAGGAACAGGGAAATGCCTACTGTACCTGAATGTAACTCACCTTGATCTACTACTGGAAAGACATGAGCTAAATTATATTATCAGGACAAAACAGACTTAGTGAATGTGGTGATAATGCTCATGTCCATCTCCTACCAAAATTGTAAGGTGATGGAAATCTCTTTATCTCTCATTCCTTATAAAATTCTATGCATCTCACATGCCAGACACATACTAACTGGCCATCTACCCGTAAGAGGGCTAGATCTGTAGTTTTGAAATATTATATTTGGTAAGTCTGCTGCATTATAGAATTTGGACTTCTGTCACTAGTTACTCTAGCCCTTAGTTTTCTCATGGTTATGCAAATATAACAAAGTGCACTACCGTGTTAATCATGAGCTAATATTTATTATTGTACATTATATCTCCAGGAACAAGCAGGAATGTAGTCTTCACATATGGGTATCGTCGGTACCGAAGGAACCTGCTTGGGAACGCTCTCCAGCGTCCAATAAGAAAGCTTTTGGGAGCATCCCACAGCGCCTGCATGCTGCTGTCCCGCCTTTCCCAACTGTCCCTCTCCAGTTCTTCGTTTTCCACGGAGCCAACAGGTCGTACATCCTGTCACCGCAGAAAAAATTCCCTTCATATTCTTCTTTTTTGTGGTCGCGTCTGCCTTCCCTTGATGCTACACTGGTACTGCCGGTTCTTCTTTCTTTAAAAAAAAAAACAATCCACATTCTTTCTGGAGTCTCTTCCAGTAATTTTCTCTTCAGGTGCCATGCACCATTTTGGGCACTAGGCCCAACATTTTCCTTCAGAATGGAAAAACACGCTTCGGGTTTTAAAAACTGTTCTAAGTGTGGCGGTACCATCTCCGTCACTGACACCCATGAGTGGTGCCTCAAATGTTTAGGTCCTGACCACTCTATTTCAGAGTGTGTTGCCTGTGGGATGATGTCGAAAAGGGCCCGGCAAAACCAAAATGCTAAACTTAGCACCCTTTTTCTCTCCGATGCGGCCTCCGTGGCATCGACGTCTTCCAGGGCTTTGTCTTCCTCCCATGGATCTCGGGTAACTAAAAATAAATCTAGCCGGTCCTCAAAGGGTAGATCTCCTTCTAAACATAGAGATGCCTCTGGCGTTGCCCTTGAGGGACTTTCACCGGCAAAATTGCCCCAGCGGGAGGCTTCGGCTTCCAAAGCACTAACGGGGCTCCAGGATGTTCTCGAGGCTTCAACCTCTGCAGAGCTACTGGTGCCATGCTCTGGGGTTCTGGCCGCTTCATCCGGTACCAATACTCAAGCATAGGCAGCGTCGATAGACCAGAGATTCTTGGCTATTGAACGCAGTCCGCGGCTCTTCTCACAGCCTCGATGCCCCTGAAACCGCTTCAGACAATTCAACCGGTACCGGCACCAATTCTGGTACCAGCACCGACTGCATCGACATCGGCAGGTATTCTACCGGGACCGAGTCATGCGTGTCTATCCAGCATCGACAAGCCGGTACCGGACCACTCCGATGCTGACTTCGATTGGTACTGGTACCGTGCCTTGCACGATCACCCGGATCGGAGATACTTCGAATCCTCGGATGAGTCTGGTCTGTTGACACCAGAGTACTTCTTCCTGAGGATTCCTCTTCCCCTCAGCGTAGGATGTCTCCACCAGAGGATATGTCCTTTCAGGATTTTATCCGAGATGTGGCCCGAGGTCTTTCCATCACAGTGGCTCCTGAAAAAGAGCCTAGGGCAAAGGAATTGGAAATCCTACAATACCCTAAAGCTCCCAAGGAGACAACTACCTTACCTATTCATGAGATCTTTTATGATCTTATGTTAAGGATATGGGAAACACCTCTAACAACATCTCCTCACTCTCGAAGACTCGACACCATGTATCGAGTTCCTCCTTGTCCTGGGTTTCAGAAGACTCAATTACCACACCATTCCATGGTGGTGGAATCGGCCATGAGACAAAGTGTGCAAAAAGGCATGCATCTAATCCTCCAGGACGTGAGTGTAGGACTCTTTACGCCTTTGGACGTCGATCCTTCCAGGCTTCCATGATTTCTACTAGGATCAGTTCCTATATATTGTATATGAGAATGTTCCTTAAAGAGGTCACAGGAGATTTAGAGCTTATGAGCCCTCTCCTTTCTGATGATAAAAGGCAAGATTATCTCGCTCTTGTCAAACATGCTCAGAATGTTCCAAGTTTGTGAATCGTGCAGCCTTTGACTGCTTTGAATGCATAAGCAGAACCTCTGCCATTGCCATAGGTGCACATAGGATTGCCTGGCTCCAGGCATCTGACTTGGAAATTTGGGTACAGGACAAACTAGGGAATATACCTTGCACAGGAGAAAATCTCTTTGGCAAGAATTGGCAGGAAAAAGCTAATGAGATAGATGCTGACAATGTCACTTTGGATAGATTGTCTAAATCTACAGCTGATCCTGCGAGGAAAAGATCCTCTAAGAAACCATTCTTCAGCAAGAAGAAAAGGTTTTATCGCTCCTATACCCAGTAGGGACATCGTTTAGGTCAGTCTGCCCAAACGGGATAGTAGCAACAACCTAGGCAAAGAAAGACAAAAGCAGCTAAGCCTCAACCGGCTCAGCAGACTCAGCCTCCACAGGGGCTTTGACTCTTATCTAGAGAACTTTGCCTTCCTGGCCCTGAACGGCCCAGAACCCTCCACCATCCCAGGAAGGTTATGTGTTTGCCCCCAGATGGGGTCAGATAACAGCAGAAAATTGGACTCTGTCTATTGTAAGAGAGGGGTACAAGCTTCATTTCCTCAACATGCCCCCTCCTACAATGGTAAGACAGTTCAATTCTCAGACCCCTCTCAACAGCCGGTTAGGTCAAGAGGTCACTGTGCTCCTTGCTCAAGGGGCAATAGAAGAGGTACCCATTCCTCAACGGGGTACAGGGTTTTACTCCCCCTATTTCCTTATTCCAAAGAAAACAGGAGGACACAGACCCATTTTAGACCTCAGAGAATTGAACAAATTCCTGTTCAAAGAGAAGTTGAAAATGATTTCTCTAGGAACTCTGCTGCCATACCTTCAAAGTCAGGATTTGCTTTGTTCTGTAGATCTCAAGGATGCGTACACTCATGTTCTCATCCATCCAACTCACAAAAAGTTCCTTCGCTTTCTGTTTCAAGGGAAGCACTACCAATACAGGGTTCTTCCTTTTGGCCTGGCCTCTGCACCAAGGGTGTTAACAAAATGCATGGCTGTGGCGGCAGCATTTCTCCACACCCTGGGAATATTAGTCTTCCCTTACTTAGACGACTGGCTCATTCGAGCCCCTTCAGAGCCAGAGGCCAGGGTTGCTCTCTCGCACAATGCGCATCCTTCAGTATTTGGGACTTGTCATAAACTTCCCAAAATCCAACCTTGCTCCCATGCAATTCCTAGAGTTTATAGGAGCTCTGCTGGATACCAGACCGACAAGGGCCTTCCTTCCACAGCCCCGCTGCCTTCGCATTGTGCAGTTAGCTTCCCAAGCAGTGCTAAAACCTCACCTCACTGCTCGGGAAATGTTACAGTTGCTAGGCCACATGGCATCCACCATGCATGTGGTT
Organism: Ichthyophis bannanicus; assembly: GCA_033557465.1. NCBI lineage: Eukaryota > Metazoa > Chordata > Amphibia > Gymnophiona > Ichthyophiidae > Ichthyophis > Ichthyophis bannanicus. The sequence goes on from CM066043.1 coordinate 88,053,573, forward strand.
CCTTATGCTCGTCTCCATATGAGGGCAACCCAGTGGACCTTATCCACTCAGTGGACTCAGGCGTCAGGTTGCCTGTCAGACAAGATAGCAATCTCAAATCGCCTTATTTTGTCCCTCCAATGGTGGCAGTCACTCCAAAACCTTTTGGTGGGGTCTCCTTTTCAGCAACCCCCACCCCAAGCCTCTCTAACAGATGCTTCACAGGTGGGTTGAGGAGCCCACCTGTAAGGCCTCTACACCCAGGGTACCTGGACGCCACAGGAGACCTATCTCCACATCAGTCTCCTGGAGATCCGACCATTCCACACCCAGCTCATCTTCGAGTATTCCACACCCAGCTCATCTACAAGACAGTCCTAGTTCAAACGGACAATCAAGTAGCCATGTTCTATGTGAACAAGCAGGATGGAACAGGCTCTCTGTCGCTCTGCAACGAAGCTTTGCGACTATGGGCCCTCGCCAGAGAGCATCAGATTCATCTCCTTGTGGTGTATCTTCCAGGCATTCAAAACTCTTGGGCAGACAAACTCGGTCGACTTCTGCTTCCACACGAATGGTCTCTCCATGCAGACCAGGTGGCCAAAATTTTTCAAATTTGGGGGACCCCGGACATAGACCTCTTTGCAAGTCCGCTGAATGCCAAACTTCCCTGGTTCTGTTCCAGAATTCCGGCTCAGGGTTGTCAGGCCAGGGATGCTTTCCTCCTCCATTGGGGTCAGGGCTTCCTATATGCCTTTCCACCCATTCCCCTAATTCCCAAAACCCTGTTCAAGCTTCAGAGAGACAGAGGTCATATGATTCTCATAGCTCCACGTTGGCCAGGGCAAATGTGGTACCCTCTGCTCCTACATCTCTCTCAAGCTCCGCCTCTGGAGTTAGGGTCTGCTTCAGATCTCCTTTCTCAGGAGGACGGGATGCTGTGGCATCCCAATCCCCAGTCTCTGCATCCCAGGGCCTGGTTGCTGAAAGCCTAGAACGTTAGTCTTAACCTTTCCCAGCAGGTAAAGGATATCCTTTGTGCTTCCAGGAAGCCTTCTACAATACGCTCTTATGCATTTAAGTGGAAAAGGTTTACCATATGGTGCTCGCAGAAGGGTCTTAACCCTCTTGTGATACCTCTGGAATCATTACTGGAGTATCTCCTTCATTTATCAAATGCAGGGCTTAAGACCAATTCAGTGAGTTCATTTGAGTGCTATTGCAGCTTCTTTCAAACCTCTAAATGGACAACCTATTTCCTCTCATCCTCTCATAGTGAGATTTATGAGAGGCCTTCTTTTAACTAAGCCTCCCATTAAGCCACCAACGGTGGCATGGGACTTAAATCTGGTTCATGGGCAGCTCATGAAACCGCCCTTTGAACCATTAGCCACTACCTCTTTGAAATTCCTTTCCTGGAAGGTCGTCTTTCTCATTGCAATCACATCAGCACATCGCATCAGTGAATTGCAAGCGTTGGTGGCTGATCCTCCTTATACAAGTTTCCATCATGATAAGGTAGTCCTTAGGACTCATCCACACTTTATGCCAAAGGTGGTATCACCTTTTCATTTAAACCAAGCGGTTTACCTTCCTGTATTCTTTCCAAGGCCTCACGCCTCAAATGCAGAAAGGAATCTTCATACTTTGGACTGTAAAAGAGCTTTGGCCTTTTACTTGCAAAGGGCACAGCAGCATAGAAAGTCCTCTCAACTATTTGTTGCTTTTGATCCTAGTCATTTGGGACTTCCAGTTTCCAAAAGAACACTGTCCAGCTGGATTGCACAGTGTATTTCTTTTGCCTATGAGAGTAAAAACCTTCCTTGAAGGCCATGTCACAGCTCACAATGTGAGAGCCATGGCAGCCTCAATGGCTCATCTTCACTCTGTGTCTATCGACATCTGTCGAGCTGCTACTTGGGCTTCGGTTCATACCTTCACAGCCCATTACTGCTTATACAAGGACTCCCGCCGGGATGCCTTGTTTGGTCAGGCTGTTCTTCAACACTTGTTCCATACTTAATCAACTCCTACCCACCATCCCTGGTAGGATGCCAGAGATCCATGGGCGGAAGTGGAGCCTTTTCACAAGGGCACACAACTTTTGGGGCCATCTCCCTGGCATCTGCAGCTAGGGAGTCCCCATATGTGAAGACTACATTCCTGCTTGTTCCTGGAGATAGCATAGTTACTCACCTGTAACAGGTGAGCTCCAGGAACAGCAGGAATTTATTCTTCATAATCCACCCACCTCCCCTAGGAGTTGTATCTCTCTCTCTCTCTTTCCTTCTCTCTTTTGTCTCAGCTATAAACTGAACTGGAGAGGGACAGTTGGGGAAGGCAGCACGCAAGCGCTGTGGAATGCTCCCAAAAACTTTCTTATTGGATGCTGGGGAGCGTTCCCGCACAGGCTCTGTCGGTACCAACGATACCCATATGTGAAGACTAAATTACTGCTGTTCCCGGAGATCACCTGTTACAGGTGAGTAACTATGCTTTACTGCAGGTTCCATTTTTTTGTTCAATGAGATCTATTCGCTAATGTGCGATTAACATGGCAGTGCATTTAAGTAAATGTTGTCCTAAGTTGGTAACTTATAAGTTTTCTGTGCTAAGAAAATGAATGGGGAATGACATTAATAAAGAGGGAAATTAATACCAGAATCCTGAAGCACATGGCGAATAGTTTTCCTTCAAGCCTATCAAACAAGTGCATCTGCCTGTCTCCAGGAACAAGCAGGAATGCATTCTTCACTTATGGGTGAGCGTCACCGCCTCTTGGTTCTGATACCTCAGAGTATCGGCATCGAGGTCGAACACAAGACCACTGATACTTTTTCTTGACAGACTCTGATTCAACTTCATTAGAATTTGAAGGGGAGTCACTCAATTCCCGAGAATTTCCTGACATCCCTTCGGACCCTTTGCCGCTTCAGGAATGGCATCGGTCCCCATCAAAAGATATGTCTTTTCAGGACTTCAGGTACACAAGGGGATCAAAGATCCTCGCAAGGGTAGCAGAGAACACAAGGGGCGAAAGCCAGTAGAGGTCACAGGTGCCAAGTTTATTGATTAAAAATCCGCAAACTTGGCACCTGTGACCTCTACTGGCTTTCTCCCCTTGTGTTCTCTTCTCTTTCAGGACTTCATACAGGACATAGCAACGGGGGCTGTCTATCCACAGTAGCATCTGAGAAGGAACAGGAGGGCGAAGGAATTGGAAATACTCCAATACTCTCCCACACCCAGAGGCAGCTACCTTACCGTGCATCGTATTCTACAGGAACTTATGCTCCACATGTGGGAGGCCCTGCTCACGGTTTGTCCTGTCAGCAAAAGACTTGATACCATGTACTGAGTACCAAAGCATTTTGCAGTTGCTTCATAAGGTGAACAGAGTAAACAGGCATATCTGCTTCACATATCCTGACCGTTCTTATCAGCTGGACCTTCTTAGATCCTCAAAACGAGTCTCACCTGCTCAAGAGACCAAAAATAGCATATCGCTGTAGCATGCATATTCAACAACATAACCCAAACCTCACATTACAGATACTTCAAACATTTCTCCCCACATACCACACAAAATACCTTTTGGACATAAAATCACGATCTACCAGTGATCTACACAATATTATCTCACTCGCATATTTAACAAACACCGGCTGGCCTCCTCAGATCTTCTTGCCTGCCATCCAGAAAAAAAAAACATTCAACTTCTTCACAAGCGCACTTTTATATCAGCTCGAGCAACGAATCATCATCAGCCCCTCACAACCAACCACAGCCATCCTCTTCCAGTTTGCATATCTTTTGCTTATGCACATGCAGGACTCTCATTGGAGGGGTCATGTCACCGCTTATAATGTGTGGGCTATGGCAACGTCTGTAGCCAATCTTCATTCAGAAGCCATTGAGAACATTTGCTAGGCAGCTACCTGGTCCTCCATTCGCATTTTAGCTGCACACTACTGTCTGGACAGAGACTCCCGTCGGGACACTGTTTTTTGGCCAAGCTGTACTCCAGCATCTCTTTGGGACTTAAACTTCTACAAGATACCAGACAATCATTGGAGTGTATTGCCTCCTGGAATAGAGTCCACTGGCCTTCAACTCTTCCAGACTCTTCGGCTAAATGCTTTTTACCTTTAGGATCACACTACTCTCCCCTTCATACTAGTCTGGTACCTGGGAGCTAGTGAGTCCCATAAGTGAAGACTGCATTCCTGCTTGTTCCTGGAGATAGTGTGGTTGCTCATCTGTAACAGGTGTTCTTTGGGAATAGCAGGAATTGGTCTTCACAACTTGCCTTCCTCTTCTAGGAGTTGTAGGGGTCTTTTTGTTTTTCTTCTTCTCAGCTACAAACTCAAATGAGGAGAGGAGTTGAGAAGGTTGGAAGGCAGACACACCGGTGCAGTGGAGTGCTCCTCTATCAGTGACATTCACCCATAAATAAAGACTGATTCCTGCTGTTCCCGGAGATCACCTGTTACATGTGATTAAATACACTTTACACAATTCTGCTTTTATTACCCATATACTTACTGAAATTTCAGCATGGTTGTAATTGTTATACGTTGAGAAATAACGGCAAAAAAATACTACTTATAAACTGTTTTCAGTCAAGTTGTGGAGAATTCTGAATGATAAATATGAAGTGCCTCAAGTAATGCATCTGTCTATTGATCCACAGATTGCACATTCAGGCTGTCTTGGAAAAGAGCATACAGAAGAATCATTAATGTAAGTAGAATACTGCGAATGATGCATTGAATCACGTGAACTGTTCTCCAGCCAGCTCCTTTTCTCCCAAGAGAATTTTCTTGGTTACGTCGGTTCCAGGATTTTACGTACAAGAAAAATAAATGATAATCCATATCCTAGTTAGATATTCTCCATGGACAAGCAGGATGGCTCCAGCCACACAAATGGTGATGCCACCCTGGACGGAGCAGATCGGATCCTAGTTCCCTAGCACAGAAAACTCTAGAATGTGTATTTTTTTTTTCTGAGCATGTATGGGTCGTCTTGCACTGACAGTTGTCAGTTAGGTCAGTCTTTCTTACTGCGGTCGCAGCCAGATAGGGTTACCATTCCTTCTGTAAGTCTGTTAAATACAGTTCGGTTTGACCTCGCTCCTTTTTGACATGCCGGATAAAAATGCTGGTTTTAAAAGGTGTGCCCTGCTTGTGACAAGAAGACGTTTGTCGCAGACACACAATTTATGTATGTGGTGTCTGGGGCTCACATGATGTAGACAGCTGCCTTAAGTGCATCAAAATGTTGCCGAGAGAGAAATTAGAGACCAAAAATTAAAACTATTTAGATCAAAACCACCAGACTACAGTATGATCATGCCAAAAGTAAAAATAATAGCCAAAACTACGGAAGGCGTGAACTGGCCTAATTCCTGTGAAAGGAAAGGCACAGCTGCTGACAAAGGGACTCGCCAGTCCCAACAGCACTCTCTGATTCTGGGATCCTTGGTGGACCATAAAAGGGCAGAAGTTCCCTGAGGTAGCATTAGGGCTTGATAGGCTCTGCCTCCTCGATAATGCTTCAATGCAGCACCAGCAGGGCTTCCTCAGCATCTCTTCATAGTGGAAAATCCTCACTTCATGGCTATAAAAGTCTGATTCAAAGGGACCCTTCCTGGCATTCTCCTCAGTAGATGGGGAACACCTGCACAGACGACGTTCTCCGCTTGTTCCCTACGCCATCCAAGTGGTGTTGGTCAGGAAGAGATTATTCTGTACCAAATCAAGCAAGGAGTGCTTCAGGCAGTAGCTCCTCCACACAGCATCAGTAGCTCTAGGAAGCCAAAAAGTCCCATGTAAGCAAAGCAGCAAATTCTGCTTCTCCAGGAACAAGCAGAAAGTCAGCCTTCACATATAGGGTGACATCTGTGCTGATGGAGCCCACGCAGAGCATTTCTCCAGCTTTCAAAGAAAGCCTTTGGGAATGCTAACACATATGCATGGTCCCCTTCCAGCCCAAGGGTGCCATCTTGCTCAGTCTCCTTTTTTCAGTGGAGCCCAATGGACGTTTGTCCTGTTTCCCTGGAAAAATCTCTCTAAAAGTTTCCTTAAGTTGTGTTTTTCCAGTTTGCGTACTGGTTCCTCTTCTCGCCTCAAGCTGGTGCCGGCCCTGGCCCCATTTCTCGGCTTCCTCCATTTTTTTTTTTGACTAGGTTTGCCTCAACCAGCGTTCACGCCCTTTTTTCGCCCGGGGATCGTCGATCCTGGCAGGGTGTCTCCCACTCCCAGTGGGTTCAAAAAAATGTGACCGCTGCAGTCAAACTGTCTCTGTAACAGACACCCATGACTGCTGCCTATGTTGTCTGACAGCACCACCTGTGCCATGACTCCAAAAACCAACAAGAAATGTTAGGAGTTGCAGGGGAAGATGTTCCCGCAGTCTACCTCAGCTCCGACTTCCCTGATGCTGAGCTCCAAGTTGTCCTCAGAGTTCTGTGGGGGGGCTCCTCCGAAAAGACCTCAGACCCCGAGAAGAAAAAGAAAAGATCCTCGAAGCCAGTCGAGGTTCTACCGGTGAAACCTGGTAAGGTCCCACAGAGGAACTTGGGCGACTCTGAGCAGTGCCACCCTAAAGTCTCTAGGAAGGAGTCCTTGGCTGGCGGATACCGTGCAAGTCTCTTCGAAGCTGTGGTCTTCATCGAGGACGCACTCGCAAGAGTGCCAGCCTCAGGCCCAAAAATCTCAGTGCCTGCACCAAAAGCTGCAGAGCCTTCTGGCCTCAAAACCAGAATGGCGGCCCTGAAGCAGAATATCTCTACCATCCTGGCCCTACAGCAGGCAATAATGCCCAGCTCGTCCGCATCATCTGCCCCAACAACTGGGCCCCCGACTGTGGGAGAATCCTCATGTGTCCGGTCCTCCTCAGCCAGTTTCAGGGAGTCCGACCTGAGATCCTCTGGGGAAACCTGGTTCCTTGGAGCAGGCCTCGAGGCGTGGGAATCCTGAGCCTCGGAGTCCTCGACGTCCTCTGGCTCCGTGGGAGATCGATGAGGCCTCCCCGGAAACCTCTTGACACCGAGACGTCCCCTCGGAGCTGTCCACCCTGGCACCATTCTCCCCTGAAGGACGTGGCCTTCCACGACTTTGTCTGGGATATGGCCTGGGCCCTGTTGGTCCCAATTGAATCAGAGGAGGACCCGTGCACTGAAGAACTGGAGATCCTCCAGTATGAGTCTCTGCCAAAGAAGACTCTCACAGTGCCGGTTCAACCTGTCCTCCAGCGGTTGCTCCTGCGAATGTGGGAGACCCCGGCCTCAGTGCCAGTAGTCATCCAACGCCATTTACCGTGTCAAGAAGGGCCCTGGCTTCCAAAAAGCTCAGCTCCCGCATAACTCCATGGTTGTGGAGTCATCTATGCAGAAGCTTAAAAGCCAGAAGAATTATTCCTCCATCCCTCTGGGCAGAGAGGCCCGAGCCCTTGATGCCCTCGGGCACAAGTGCTTTCAGGGCTCCATGCTCTGCTGCCGGATACGGGTCTATGAATTGTTCATAGGCATGTACCTCAAGGGCCTCATCCAGGAACTAGCAGGTTTCTCAGCGAGCCTTGCCGGGGGCACCTCTTCAGAGGTTCCAGACCCTGACAGCGGGGATCCGGGACTTCTCAAAATTCCTGTCCCGCGCTGCCTACAACGGCTTTGAATCAGCAGTCTGGGTGGCAGCAGCTGGCTTTGGCACCAGATGCCAAGTCTGGCTGCAGACCTTCGACTTCAAACAGAGTGGGTACAAGATAAATTGCTCAATGTCCCCTGCACTGGGGAAAACTTGTTCGGCAAACCCATGGCCAACAAGGCGGCCGAGATAGAGGCCGAGGTCGTGACCAGGCAGATGCTCTCGAGGAAGACCTCAGCCCTTCCCCGGAAGAAATCATTGGGGAAAAGACCCTTTTCCTGAGGAAAAAGGGGCCCTTTCATCAGGGTCACTACCAGCCCAAGCCCTTCTTGGGACAACAACAGGGCCCTCAGCCCAAGGGTCAGGGCCATGGGTCGAGAAAGCCAAAGGCTCAGAAGCCCCAGGCCCCAGCTTCCACCCAACCAGGGGGAAACCTTTGACTCCCCAGGCAGGGCCTCTCTGCCCCGGCAGGGTCTCCTCTCCCTCGGGAGACCCTCCCCAGCCCACAGGGGGGGTCGCCTGGCGCTCTTTGCCCACAGGTGGGCCGGGGTCACCACAGACCAGTTGATCCTACAGGTGGTAAGGGAGGGGTATTTCCTATGCTTCCAGCAAACACCCCCAGAGTTCTTCCTAGGAGAGCTGGTGGGGCCTCTTCACCAGACCTTGCTGCTCTTGGAGCTCGCAGGCCTGCTCAAGGACAGGGTAGTGGAGCCCGTACCCAAACATCTTTGAGGAAAGGGCTTCTACTCCAGTTACTTCCTTGTCTCCAAAAAGAAACCTTTTTGGTTTCAGGCCTATATCTCTCCTTTGGGACACTGCTGCCCTACCTCCACCAGAGAGATTGGCTCTGCTCCTTGGATCTGAAGGATGCGCACACCTCCATCCTGAACCACCCCTCCCACAGACAGTATCTAACATTCATGGTGGGATGAGAGCACTACCAGTACAAGGTACTCCCCTTCAGCCTGGCCTTATCGCCAAGGGTTTTCATAAAGTGTCTGGCAGTAGTGGCCACCTGTCTGCGCGTACAAGGGGCCTTCGTCTTCCCCCTATCTGGACATCTGGCTCTTCAGAGGCACTATGGCCATTGAGGCTAGCCAGGCTGCAGGCTGGGCAGTCTGCCTCCTATAATGCCCTGGGGTTTGTCATCAACTACCCCAACTCCCATCTCTCCCTGGCTCACGGCCTAGAGTTTATAGGTACACGCTACAGGCAAGAGCAGTCCTCCCAATAGAAAGGACAGCATGCCTCCAGCAGTGCCGCAGGACAGTCCCAGGGCTCTGCCTCCTCAGTCTCTTGGGCCACATGGCCTCGACAGTCCACGTCACCCCCTTAGCCTATCTGCATAGGCGGACGGCCCAATGGTGCCTGTGCTCACAGTGGACTCAGACCACAGGCAGGCTGAGGGACAGGGTCAAGGTCATCAGCCGACTGGTGGCTTCAGTAAACTGGTGACAGAACTTGCACTACCTACAGGCAGGAATGCCTTTTCAGGTACCCACACCACAAGCAACCCTGACCACAGATGCCTCCCTCCTGGCCTATGCAAACAAGGCAGTTGGTCTCCGGAGGAGATCCTCCTATAGATCAGTCTCCTGGAATTCCAGGCGATGTTTCTGGCCCTATGAGCATTTTACCACTGCCTACGGCATCTGCCAGTGTTGATCCAGATGGACAACTAAGTGGCCATGTTTTACATCAACAAGTAGGGAAGGCACAGGTTTGTACTCCCTCTGTCAGGAGGCAGTAGCCCTCCTCTCCTTCGTGGCGTGCCACAGCATGCTGCTGCGAGCGGTATACCTCCCGGGCCAGGACAACTGCCTAGCAGACAGGCTGAGCAGAGTCCTGTGTCCACACGAGTAGCGCTTGCACCCCAGGATAGTGAGATGGCTCTTCAGCCTCTGGGGCAGGCCCATGATGGACCTCTTCGCCTCTCTGGACAATGTTTAGCTGACCCACTTCTGCTCCTATCAGCCGCACCCGGAGAGAGTGGCAGCAGATGCCTTCCGTCTCGTGGGCCGAGGGCCTACTCTATGCGTTCCTGCCAACCTCCCCTGGTATGAAGGACCCTCTTCAGGTTTCAGAGCGGCAGTAATACTGATCGCCCCCAGGTTACCCAGGCAACCCTTGTTTTGCCTGCTGCTCTGTTTGTTGGCGACATTCCCAGTCCCACTGGGCTGGGCCCAGGAGAGGGACTCACTCTTGCACCCCAATGTGGGTTCCCGGATGCTAACAGTGTGACTGCTGAAAAGATAGCCTTGACTCCTTTCAGTCTTCTAGTGGAAGTCTAGCAGATCCTGCTGCCTCCTGGAAAGCCCTCCACCAGAAGGGCATACACCTTTTAAGTGGAGGAGGCTCTCCATCTGGTGTGCGGAACAAGAGGAGAATCCCTTCTGCCATGTGCAGCTCTTCTTCCAGTATCTGCTGCACATCGTGCACCAGGCTGAAATCTAACTCTGTACTGGTGCACCTGAATGCCGTAACCTCTCACCACCACCCTATCGAGGGGAAACCCCTGGTCTCCAGGTTCCTCTGGGGCCACCTTCTGTCCAAGCCCGCTCTCCGCTTTCTGGTGGTGGTATGGGACCTCAATGTGGTGCTCTCCCAGCTCACCAGACTGCCGTTCGAGCCACTTGCCACCTGCCACCTAAGAAACCTATCGTGGAAAGTGGATTTCTTGGTAGCCCTTACGTCCACTTGAAGAGTGAGCGAGCTTCAGGCCCTGGTGGTGGACCTGCCATACACGAGGTTTTGTAGGAACAGGGTTGTGCTCCGCACACATACCAAATTCCTCCTGAAGGTGATATCTCCTTTTTCCTTAACCAAGAGGTATTCCTCCCCACCTTCTTTCCAAGGCCTCATGCCGGCAGGGAAGAGCTGATCCTTTATATGCTAGATTGCAAACGGGCCCTTTCCTTCTACTTACAGCAGACTCTGGCCCATTGGAAAGTTCCACAGCTTTTTGTGTCTTACTATCCCAGCAGACTGGAGCTCCCTGTGTCGAAGGACCTCTGTCCACTTGGGTGGTGGACTGTATTGCCCTTGCCTATGAGCGAGCAGACCTCTTCCTTGAGCACCAGATCACAGCGCATTGCGTGAGGGCGATGGCCACGGTTGCCAACCTCCGCTCAGTGCCAGTGACTGAGATCTGCAAGGCTGCCACATGGTCTTCGATTCATACGTTCGCAGCTCACTACTGCCTAGAAAGTGAGTCCTACAGGGACAGTGCCTTTGGCCAGGCAGTACTCCGTAATATTCTCGGGGTGTAGGTAACTCCTGCCTCTCCGACCCTTCTGTGTTCAGGCTACTGGAGTGATCCTGTCGCTGGGCGCTAGGGATATAGTCCTAGCAGCCAGAAAAAATTCAACCAAGAAACTTAAAGGGAAATCATTCTCCTCATGGTGTACCAGACAGACTTTAAATCCATTTGAATGCCCAATTTCCAATACTACTTCAGTACTTGCTGCATTGGTCAGACTCTTACCACAGTATTATGCCAATAACAGTTCACTTATATGCCATAGCAGCGTACCATACCAAAGTGGATGATCTGCCTGCTTCCAGGCATTCATTGGTAATAAAGTTCATGAAAGTCTTCTGGAATACTAAGCCTCCAGTGTGAGAGCTGCCAAAGTGGCATGGGATTTAAATCTAGCCCTTTTGACTCGCAGAAGCCCCTTTTGAGCCCTTAATTTCCATTTCCTTGAAATACCTCTCATGGAGAATTTGTTTCTAATTGCAATTACCACAGCAAGACGCTTCAGTGAACTTCAGGCTTTGGTCTGTTATGAGCCTTTTACTCGGATTTGTACAGACAAAGTCCTTTTGAGAACTCATCCAAAATTTCTCACAAAAGTAGTCTTGTCCTTCCACATCAATCCATACTATTATTGGTTTTTCATCCACATCCGCATAGCTCTGCTCGAACAAGTACTTCATACTCTGGATTTTAAAAGAACCCTTTAGATTTATGTGGATGGAACAGATTCTGAGCAATAAGCATACCAACTCTTCCTATCCTTTCATAACAAGCAAACCTATAACAAAGAGAATCTTGTCTACCTGGAAATCAGATTGTATCACATTCTGTTAAAAGCAAAATACTATACCCCTGCCAAAAAAGATTACACCTTCCATAAACTGCGAGTGACATCAACTACTGCAGCTTTCCTCCAGCAATTGACAGTAGAGCACAGTTGCAAGGCAGCTACATTATTCTATACATTGCCAAAGCATTATTGTCTGAACCAAGTCTCCAAAACAGATACAGCTTTAGGACAAGCAGTACTATGCAATCTTCATCCTACTGCCTCCTCCAAGTCATCAACTTGGCTTGCAAATGTTGGAAAGAGAAGATAGGTGTTCAGCAAGCCTCAGCTGGGGAGTCTCCACTTATGTGGCTGGAGTGATTCTGCCTGTCAATGAAGAAAACTGTTCCATACCTGTAACGGTGTTCTCAATGGAGAACAGGATCCTACAACCACACAATCCCACTCTCCCTCCAAAATGTTGAAGTTTGCTGTAAGACTGACTGACCTAACTCTGACAGCTGACTAGATTGCAAGCTCTGATGAGCAGGGGACAGTCTTTTACATGTGTCTGTACAGCACTGCGTACGCCTTGTAGTGCTATACAAATGTTAAGTTAGTAGTACAACTGTCCAGTGCAAAAAAATCCTCACAGGCTCTGAAGAGTTTTGAGTTAGGGAACAAGGACCCAATCAACTTTGTCCAGAGTGACATAACTCCACTTGTGTGGATATAGGACCCTGCCATCCACGGAGAACACCATTAAAGGCATGCAACTTTCTTTTCTCTCTATTGTGGGTTTTCTGCTTCCACTGCCTCAAGTGTAGTAAAAATGAAAATCTTCAAAAGGGAGTATTGAATTACATCCGGATGTTTCATGCCTTCATGAGGGGGTTTGGCGTCTGTCGTCCTCTCTGATCGGTGATCCCTTCCTGGGATTTGTCTGGTGCTCAGGGCCCTTTGAGCTGTTGAAGCACGCTATTCTGAAAAATTTGATGCTCAAGATTGTTGTATTTGGTATCGATTGTTCCACATTGCAGATTTCTGAGCTGTAGGCTCTGTCTTGCCGAGATCCTTATCTGTTTTTTGAAGGAGGCCGTTTCCTTTTGTCCTGTGCCTGCCTTATTGCCTAAGGTGATTTCTCCCTTTCATGTGAAGCAGGTGGTCTGCCTGCCTTCCTCCCTCCTTCCTCTAAGGAGCAGTGTTGGGGGAAGGATAAGGATCTTCATCTGGTGGCTGTCTGGAAGGTGTGTCTCCGATATTTGGGGATTACGAATTCTTTTTGTAAGTTTGACCATTTTTTTTGTGCTGTTCTCTGGCCCATGCAGAGGTGACGCGGTGGCTTAGTTGACTTTGTGGTGCTGGATTAAGGAGGCCATGGCCTCGGCATATCTGTTGCAGAACTGGCTCATTCTAGAGGGGTTGTGCACCTATTCTATCTTGAGTGCAAGTGTCCTCATGGGCAGAGCGGAGCTCAGTAGCCCCCGCAGATATTTGTCGGGCGGCAGCGTGGGCATCACTTTCCACTTTTGTCAAGGATTACTACTTGGGCAGACTCTGCCTTTGGTTCAAGGGTTTTGCGAACTGCTGTGTCTTCTTCCCCCCCCCCTCCCCCCGAGTTGTAGCTTTGGTACTTCCCACTTGTCTGGACTGATCTAGCAGGACTCAAGGCAATAACATTAACTTATATGTAAAATACCACCTTCCATATCATCCTGCTAGACCAGTCCAGAGCTGACCCCTGAAACTATTTGCTCTGTTCTTCTGCTGCAGTACCCTTGGGTCCATTATGGTTTTTTTTTATATTTGGTTCTACAAGTTCATCTTCTACTAACAACATTCTGTTTATGCTTTCTTGTACATAGTTCTCTACTGTTGATTACCCATTGTTGCCCACGATTGCGATTGTGTGTGGCTTGCCATGTTTCTCCCATATGTTTTGGGATGAATACTGAAGAGACCTCTGATGGCTGAGGCGGATAGAGGCATGGGAATGATGTCATAGAAACATGGGTTTTTCATTGATTCTTTGTCTCTACCAATCTGCTGGTAGGGGAACACAACCCACATATCTGGACTAGTCTAGCAGGACTCAAGGAAAGGACGTTAACTGTTTTGCAAAATGTCTCCTTCACAGATATGCAAATTGTGCTTGCTTTTTAAAGAAAAGTGGGCACCTAACTTTCTTTATAAATTTAGGTAATCAGCCCCTGTACTTTGAAATGGCAGAAAATTGTAATTAGAATTGTGGAAATATTAGCTTTCAGATATACTTTTATTTGGTCATCTCCCTTGTTTAAGACTGAGGGAGTTAACTAATATATGGAGATTAATTTGTGGGTATTCGTAGATATCTTTTTATGATCACACGTTTTAACATTTGAGTGTTGGTATACTGACTGGGCAATAAGACAGTCATCAGTTGAAATGACCGACAATGCATTTTTCAGCAATCATCTTGAAAACTAAATGCAAGATGGAAAAAAATCTGGTTGCTCTAATTTTATCATTTCTTTAGATGTTTTCATTTTTTCAGTGTATCTGAGCATCAGAAAATTTTCTGAAGCTTCTGGATATATTTTTAATTTTGTTGTTTTAGGAGAAAGGGCTAATAATGTACTTGGTCAGATGTATTTTGGCTTTCTTTCTTCACACAATTTCTGGAAAGCCATGATTCATAACTTGAATGTAGTCATCTCTCATTATTTGAATGTCAGAATGTCCCAGAGATATCATCACTTGACACCATGGCAGTCAGAAATGGTATGCACTCAGAGCATATATTGCCAGTAATTATTTACAGTGAAATCACAAAAGCAGTCTGCTATGAAAGAAGCTTGTACATAATGTTCTGCTTTTTCCAGATTCTATTAAAAAAATATTCTGGGAATTTTTCAGGGTTTACTTTTGAAACACACAAAATCTGGGTAGAAAGGGGCTGGCTGTGCAATGCTGTGTGGAAGACATCTGCTTCTATCTGCCAATCGGATCTTCCGATACTTTGATTGGATGGGGATGCAGAAGAGGCAGTGTTCACAACCCCTCAGGAAAGAGTGTCTCAGTCATCATTCAACAATGATCCTAGTGGGCAGATTCATGGCCAATTATAGCAGGCTTTGAGAACATAAGAATTGCTATACTAGGCCAGATCAAAGGTCCGTAAAGCCCATAGTAACATAGTAAATGACGGCAGATAAAGATCAGCATGGCCCATCTAGTCTGCCCAGTAGGGTGGTTAGATTTGTAAGTATCTGTTTCTATCAGTAGCCAATCCAGGTGGAAGTACCTGATGGGATCCCACAAAGTAGATGGTTTCCATACTGCTTATCCTCAGAGATGAGCCATTGTTTTCCCCGGGTCTACCTTAATAATGCTTTATGGACTTTTGCTCCAGAATGCTGTCCAAACCTTTCTTTAACCTGCTACTCTAATTGCTTTTATCACATCTTGCAATGAGTTCCAGAGCCTAACTCTGTATGAAGGGAAAAAAGATTTTCTCCTGTTTTGTTTTAAACATCTTACTTTATAACTTCATAAGGTGTTACCTAGTTTTTGTACCTTTTTTGAAAGGTGATGAATTCGCATTTACCCATTCCACTCTGGATCTCCTCTTAGCCTTCTCTTCTCCAAGTTGAAGAGCCCTAACCTTATTAGCCTTTTCTCAGGGCAGTTTCTCCAAATGGGTTAGTTTTGCACATACCACGACAGTCATGAATATCAGTCCTAAGCCCCAGGCTGTGTCATATGAGAGTTATGCCATCCCCTTTATCATTTTGGTCGCTGCTCTCTGCATATTTTCTAATTCCACTATATCTTTTTTTGAGATGTAGAGAAGGGAATTGCACACAGTACTCATGGTGCGGACACACTTTGAACTATAGATTTTATCATGATGTTTTTTTTATTCCCTATTCCTTTACCAGTCATTCCTGATATTGCTTTTTTGGCCACCACTGCCCATTGGACCGAAGATTTCAACATATTGTCCATGATGATGCTTAGATCCTTTTCCTGGGTAGTGATTCCTAATGGGAACCTAGCATCATGTAGCTATAATTTGAGCTAGTCTTCCCTATGTGCATCACTTTGCATTTGTCCACATTAAATTTCTTCTACCATTTGGATGCCCAGTCTCACAATCCACAGTGTCTCAGAATACGTTTCTCATCTGTAAATTTGATTACTTCACTTGTACCCACTTCTAGATCATTTATATGCATGTTAAAAAGCACTGGTCTCAGTACAGATCCTTGTGGTACGCCACTATTGACTTTCCTCCACTGGGAAAATTGGCCTTTTAATCCTACTGTCTATTTTCTATCTCCTAACCATTTCCTAGTCCCCAACAGGACATTGCCTCCTAGCCCATGACTTTAATTTCCTCAGGAACCTCTCATGAGGGATTTTGTCTAACATTTTCTGAAAATTCAGATAGTATAGAAATTGGCTCACCTTCATCCACATGTTTGTTCATGTCTTCAAAAAAAAAAAAGTAGCAGGTTAGTGACACAATCTTTTGGCTAAAGACAGTGCACAAGAGAGCAAGGCTCCTGCAGACAATAGTAGAGTACACAACGAGCAGAAGCAAATGATGACCCAGTGGCTTAGAAATATATACGTTTCCTGTGCGGATATCCAGTTTAGTCCTCCACAATCGGGTACTGCCCCTCTCACTGCAGCCTGTAGACTGGACCAATCAAATCTTCTGTAGTACATATCCAGCAGGAGCTCCCAGAAGCCCCCCAGTGTGTCCAGTCTCGTTGCAGTGTGTAGACGTAAAAGTGTGTCCTCTGGGCACACTTAGTGACCTTTGCAGGAGCAACACTAGTTAGTTGTTTTTAGGGTTTGTTTTGGGGCATTTCTCTACTATTTTTGTTTTTGGTAGCTAGCTGTGCCTTTAAAAAAGAAAGACAAAAGAAGCCTGTCTCCCTGGAGCTGTGCCACAGGAGACTAGGAGAAAGTCAGACCTGCTGGCTGCTGTTGCCTGCCTAGCACATTTTATCAGCCCTGGGTGAGCTTCCCCTAGACAGGACGGGGAATTGCCATACCTATAAGGCAGTGCCTGGTACTGGGAGATTGTGGCTGAATCTTCTGTTCCTGAGCTGGTAGGAGTTTGCATTTCATTTTTTTCTTTCTTGTGTGCAATGCTCTGTCTGGGATGCCAGCGTTTCTGTAGGCTCTCCTGAGCCCATTTGGCAGTTTTTATTCAAACTGCTCGTGTGCCCTGTGTTAGAGGGTCGTTTTATTTGTTTTCCATATTATTTGGTGGTTTTTATATTTTCGCGCCGTTTTTTACCGCGGGTGAAAAAGTGCGGCGGCCATTTTGGATTTTAAAAGTGCTTTTCCAGGCATTTTTGATCGCTGTGCACAGGTTCCCCTAGCGTTTTTGGGGTTCCTCTTTCTGGCGATTTTGCTCAGGGCACCCCAGGGACCCTGGGATATATTTTGTTTCTTGTAAAAAAAAAAAAAAAAAAAAAGTTAAGTTACTTTTAAATCCTTTTGCATAGGATTGACCAGGTGGTGTGGGTTTTCCTGTGGCTGTCTTATTCTATTCCCCTGGGCAGAGGTGGCCTTGGAATAGCTTCCAAGCCCCAGTGTGTGATTTGTGGGTCCCGCAGGACGGCAGGGACTGACTCTGGCATCTGCAGGGGCTGTGCTGCAGTGCCCTCTGAGTTAGAGCAATCTGTGAATGTTCAGGAACAGGCTACCCCTGGGGATGCTTCTACTTCCGGGGACAGCGTTCTTTCTCCAAGCATCCCTCAGTCTGGCTCGGTTCCTCCGGCCAGCGGTTCAGTGGCTGCGCTCCAGCAGGCGTCTGTTGCTGCCTCAACTATGGACTTCTCCCCTGATTTTGTACTCCTCATGCATCAGGCATTTCGCCTGAGCAGGTCCGGACAGTTGCCGGCTGTCTGGCCCCCCTCCCTCCCCTCGGGGTCCTTGGGGGCGGCTCAGTGTCCCTCATCGCCCGGGGGCAAGCGGCTTCGGTTGGGGGGACAAGAGCAGGACGCCCTGGGTCTCCTGGATTCCGAGGCAGAGGGCGATCCTGAGACTGAAGCGGAGGATTTGGAGGATGGGGAGATCCCTGGGCCGGAAGATCAGGCTCGGGTCATTCGAGTGTTCCGTAGGGACGAGCTGGTTCCTCTGGTCACGGAGTCCCTTCAGGCGCTAAACCTTTCGGCGGTGCGGCCCCTGGAGGAGGAGGGTCTTGAGGATCCTCTGATTCAAGCAGTCAGGGATGCCCAGGTGGTTTTTCCCGTCCACCGCGTGGTGGATCAGATGATCCAGGCGGAGTGGGAGCACCCGGAATCCGGTTTGAAGGGGATTCGGACCATGAATCGGCTTTATCCTCTTGCTGACAAGGACAGGGACTTGTTCAGGTCCCCCCGGGTGGATGCTGCGGTCTCCGCAGTGACCAAGAAAACCACCATCCCGGTTGAGGGGGCGGCGGCCCTCAAGGACGGGCAGGATAAGAAGGTTGATAACTTGCTCAAGCAAACCTTCGATACGGATGCCGTGTCATTGCAGGCCTCTATCTGTGGGGCTTGGGTGGCTCGGTCGTGTCTGCGGTGGTCACAGCAACTGCGCTCGAGCCCCGGACTAGACCAGCAGGGTCTGGTGGAGGTGACCCGGCTGGAGTCCGGCTCGGCTTACCTGGCGGATCTGTTTTATGATTTGATCCGCGCGTTGGCTAACAGTATGGCATCCGCGGTAGCAGCGCGCCGGTCCCTCTGGTTGCGCAGCTGGGCGGCGGACAGCTCTTCTAAGGCCCGCCTCAGTAAGCTGCCGTTTAAGGGCAGATTATTATTTGGGGAGGCTCTCGAGAAATTGGTAAAGGATCTCGGTGAGTCCAAAGGGGGCTGGCTTCCGGAGGATAAACCAAGGTCCAACCGGTCCACCTCGTCGGCGCGGGGATCCTTTCGGGATCAGCGCAGGTTTCGGCCCTCCCGCCAGTGGTCCTCGCAGCGGGGCCGGTTTGGAGCCCGTAGCCAAGGATTTCGGGCTTTCAGGGGAGCCGGCAGAGGCTTCTCCGCAGCCGGCTCTTCTTCGGGTTCTTCCTTTGGACGCAAGCCACAATGACGCCAGGCAGGCTCTGGAGGGAGGACCGCTTGTCGGCGGTCGCTTGCGCGACTTTCTTTCCTCTTGGGCCCAAATAACGTCGGATCGCTGGGTGCTACAAATTATAGAGGAGGGTTACGCTCTGGAATTTGCGTTCCCACTTCCAGATTCCTTTGTTCTGTCTCCCAGCAGGGGCGAGCAAAAGACGAGGGACATCCGCGTGACCCTGGCTCGATTGTTAGCGCTGGGAGCGGTGGTTCCAGTGCCTCCCTTGGAAAGAGGCGCTGGTCGCTACTCCATCTATTTTGTGGTACCCAAAAAGGGCGACTCTCTGCGTCCGATTTTGGATCTCAAAGGCGTGAATCGCGCGCTCAGAGTGCCGCATTTCCGCATGGAAACCCTGCGGTCAGTCATTGTAGCGGTGCGAAAGGGGGAGTTTTTGACGTCCCTCGATCTTACCGAGGCCTATCTGCACATTCCGATACACCCAGCCCATCAGCGGTTTCTCCGCTTCGCGTTCCCGTGGGGCCACTTTCAGTTCCGGGCCATGCCGTTCGGCTTGGCTACGGCCCCGCGCACTTTCACAAAGGTGATGGTGGTGGTTGCGGCGGCCTTGCGCAAGGAGGGCATTTTGGTCCATCCTTACCTGGACGACTGGTTGATACGAGCAAAATCCGGTCGAGAGTGCCTGCGGGTCACGAGCAGGGTGGTAGCTCTGCTGCGATCCCTCGGCTGGGTGGTGAACGAAAGAAAGAGTTGTCTGCGGCCCTCGCAGGACCTGGAGTATCTGGGGGTGCGCTTCGACACTGCTCGGGGGCTGGTGTGCCTTCCCGAGCGCCGCGTCCTGACGTTGCGGGCTCTTGTCCGACTATTTCGGGGGATGCCCGCTCCGTCGGCGTGGTGGTACCTACGGCTTCTCGGAACGATGGCGGCGACCTTAGAGGTGGTTCCGTGGGCGCGGTTCCACATGCGCCCGCTACAGAGGGCGCTCCTTCGTCGCTGGTCCAACCAGTGCGATTCCTTGCACAAGAGACTGCCCTGCCCGAAGGCAGTGCGGCGGTCGCTTCGGTGGTGGCTCTCCTCCGAGAACCTGACGCGGGGGATTCCCTTGGAGCCTCCTCTGTGGGTCCCCCTCACTACGGATGCGAGCCTAGTCGGCTGGGGAGCACACTGCGAGACCCGCTTCACGCAGGGGGTGTGGTCCTCGCAGGAAGCGTCTTGGTCGATCAACCGCCTCGAGCTTCGGGCGGTCCGACTAGCCCTGATGGCCCTGGAACCTCTGCTCCTGGGCCGGGCGGTCCGAGTCTGGTCGGACAATGCGACCACGGTGGCGTACATCAATCGCCAAGGGGGCACAGGGAGTGTGGCCCTGGAAACAGAAGCGACGGCCTTGTTCAGCTGGGTGCAGACTCGGCTGCCGGCGATCTCGGCGGCGCACATTGCAGGCGCCGACAATGTCCAGGCCGACTTTCTCAGCAGAGTGCGGGTGGACCCCGGAGAGTGGGAGTTAAATCCTCAGGTATATGCGCAGATAGTTCGGCGGTGGGGTCCGCCCATCATGGATCTCATGGCGACCTTCCAGTCGGCCAAGACAAGTCGCTTCTTCAGCAGACGGCGGCGGGAGCGGATGTCCGAAGGACTCGACGCTCTCATTCAGCCGTGGCCGACGTCCGGGATGCTGTACGTTTTCCCCCCGTGGGCCCTGATCGGTCGGGTCGTCCAGCGCATCGAGGGCCATCAGGGCCGGGTGCTGCTGGTGGCTCCGGATTGGCCCCGGAGGCCCTGGTATGCCGACCTCGTTCGGCTTCGAGACGGCGTGCCGTGGCGCCTTCCGGCGCTACCGGATCTTCTTCTTCAGGGCCCCTTGCGGATGCCCCAGGTGGCTCGGTTCTCGCTTACGGTTTGGCCATTGAGAGGGCTCGGCTGAAAAAGAAGGGTTATTCGCCCGCGGTGATTTCCACCTTACTGCGGGCAAGAAAGTCGTCCACTTCTCTTACTTATGTTCGAATTTGGAGAATTTTTGAGGACTGGTGCTCCCGGCGTGGAGTTCGGGCGGCGACGGTCTCGGTGCCCGTCGTGCTCAGCTTTCTGCAGGATGGCTTCGAGAAGGGTCTCGCGGCCAGTTCCCTGAAGGTCCAGTTGGCCGCGCTCTCTTGCTATAGAGGCAAGGTCTTGGGCCGCCTTCTTGGCGCTCATGCGGATGTGCGGCGTTTCTTGACCGCCGTGTTTCATTTGCGGCCTTCCCGCAGAGCGGTGATTCCTCCGTGGGATTTGAATTTAGTTCTGCGGGCCCTGGCTCGGGAACCCTTTGAGCCCTTGCGGAGGGCATCCTTGAAGGATCTCACGTTGAAGACGGTTTTTCTGGTAGCCATTTGCTCGGCACGGCGCATCTCGGATCTACAGGCCTTGTCATGCCGAGAACCTTTCTTGTCTTTTTCTGCGGAGCGGGTTGTGCTCCGTCCGGTTCCCTCCTTCCTGCCAAAGGTGGTGTCTCCTTTTCACCTGAATCAGGCAGTATTTCTACCAGTGATTTCGGCGGCCTCGGTCGAGTCGGTGGACAAGGGGCTTCACCGGCTTGATGTGGGCCGCACGCTGCGTCGGTATTTACAGTCTACCGAGTCATTTCGGAAGACTGATCGGCTTTTTGTGCTCTTTGGGGGTGCACGGAAAGGGGAGGCGGCGGCTAAGGCCTCCATTGCTCGATGGCTTAAAGAAGCGATCGCCTCCGCGTATCTGTTGCAGCGGCGGCCGGTTCCGGAGGGGCTCCGGGCTCATTCTACTAGGGCTCAGGCGGCCTCTTGGGCGGAGCATGGTCTGGTTCCACCAGCGGAGATCTGTAGGGCGGCCACTTGGTCGTCTCTGCATGCTTTCAGCAGGCACTATCGCTTGGATGTGTCAGCGGCTCGGGATTCCTGTTTTGGTTCGGCGGTTTTGCGCGCCGGCCTACAAGGTCCCGCCCGGTCTTAACTGCTCTGTTACATCCCGATTGTGGAGGACTAAACTGGATATCCGCACAGGAAATGGAAATTACACTAACCTGGTAATTGTAGTTCCTGTAGGATCCAGTTTAGTCCTCCTTCCCTCCCGAATATCTGCATGATCTTGCGGCGCGCTATCCCGAGCGGGAGATTCTAAGATAGTTTTGCGTCCCGTTCGGACCTTAGCGGCAGTCGTGCTTGTAGCTATGGCTCTTCCCTTTCTTTTGGGGTTCCGTAAGCTCCTTAGTACCTGGGGGGAGCTCTGTGTCAATTTAGGGGCGTCGATTCCGGCGCCGTGCAGTGTTCTGACTTCCTCGTTTGGGGAGGGAGTTGGTTATTCCAGGGGGGGAAGTACAAGGTTTAATGTTAATCTGATAATAATCTGATGTGTTGCTTCGTTCAGTATGCTTTGTTACTAGTACACTGGGGGGCTTCTGGGAGCTCCTGCTGGATATGTACTACAGAAGATTTGATTGGTCCAGTCTACAGGCTGCAGTGAGAGGGGCAGTACCCGATTGTGGAGGACTAAACTGGATCCTACAGGAACTACAATTACCAGGTTAGTGTAATTTCCATTTACTTTATTGAAGGGGGACCTTCAATAAAGTAAACGTATATATTTCTAAGCCACTGGGTCATCATTTGCTTCTGCTTGTTGTGTACTCATCTTTTGGCTAAATCCATGTTATGTTTTTCCCATTGCACTTTGACTACCATACCATGGTTTCTAATTCCAAAAAATTATTTTTTCTGAAATAGATTTTCTTCCTGTGCATTATTTACACATTTGAGGTATTTGAATATTTCAGTCATATTTCCTCCTCTCCTCTCAGCTATTCATATTTAGGTCCTTCAGTTTTCTCTTATGGCTTATAATTCACATGGCCTTGCTGGATGGTATCCTTTTGGCTAACATCAACCTCATTAGTTTCTGAGATGTTTTAACTTGCAGATATCAACCCAGGTACCCCATAGCCTGCAGTGTTTCTAGGTTGTTTTCTTTACATCCTTTTCTCATTTTCACCTTTCTGAATGAATATATTTAACATAAGGCTATGGTCATGCTGTAATCTTTGCAAGTGAGATCATTATAGTAAAGAATACAATAAACATAAGTTTACAATCAGAGATCCAAGGAAAAAAAACTAAGAAGGAAAAAATACATTAATCATACTAACAGAAATGCCAAGGTTACCTAAAAAGAGTTCGTTCAAGCTTTACTTATTCTCTTGTTTAAACATCTTTGTGTGTCTTTACCATTTCCCCTAGATTTGCCCTAATCATGGTAATTTAGAGGCTTGTAGATAGTCAGGATTGGGAGCTTGGAGGCCAAGTAGGAAACTGTCAAATTTCTGGTCTCCGTTACTCTGGATAATTCCCCCAAAACTCTCTCTTTCACTAATAAGGGATGAATTTACAACTGGTGGGTTTTAGCTTTCTGCTTCACCATGATAACAAAAACAGAGACCCAGCAAGATGTTAGCTAAACCAATAGATACAAAATACAGTAGAAGAATATTGAAATGGAATACCAGAACCATTGTTTTTGTATAACTTTTTCTAGCAGGAATACAAGCATAAATATATATTTTTAATGTGTGTAAAATTAATCTGACATTGGGTAATTCTCCATTAAGGCAATCTAAACCATGGTGTATGCTTGAGAACAAGGGTTGTAATTTTATCTGCCACATTATACAGAATTGTTTATCGTTCTTAGCTATCATGGCTCCCTAATCTAGCCAATATTTTTTAGCCATTTTGAAAAGATATTTTTGATGACGTCTCCCTTTTAATATATTTATTTATGGAATTGTTTTATTGATGTGCTATTTCTGTGGAGTGGCACAATGGAGAAATTGACTTCATTCTTTCAGTGGCTGAACAATTGTGATGTAAATTTAGATTTCACATATATGGCTAGCTATCATTAAGTTGCCTTTTTGGATATTTTGAATTGATTGTAATGGCTCATTTTTGAATTTTTCATCTATTGGAAATCCACTTACAAGGAACATATTACATTTTAATAGCTGTAATCTATATTTGGATGCAGTCGGGGTCAGAGCTCCCTGATGAACCAGAGTTGAAAGGTGAAACCATTGACCATGGTCGGAGATGGTTTGTTTTGGCACGGAGTATGGATAAAAAATGGGCATACTGCAACAGAAAAGTTGTGGTTTTTACTTTTTTTGTTATGTATGGACATTAGTTTCCATTTTTCGAAAAAAGTTATGAAATTTGAGGAACAATGATAAAATTATGTCGGCAGCAAAATGAGTGTGAAGTTAGCACCAATGGGTGAACTCCTTTTGTATTGATAATCTAGTGTTCATGATTGTGACAAATAAAATAGTGATTTATTTGAGGACTATGCATGTATTTTTGATATGAAATGCCAATGTTATAAAATAGAAAAATGAAAAATTATTGAATTTAAACTAACCTGTATAAAGCAAGATAGGAATTGGATTGACTTGAAGACTAGCATATGAAAAGTTTCTTACCACAATCAAGTGCTGTAATACAATGTTGTTGTTCTTCAGTGTTTGGTTTATTTTTGATATCTCATTTCGGTGATGGCAACGTAAACCCTTTCCAGTACTAGGTATATTGTAAACTAATATATAACTTTATAAAAAAGCCCCTTAAGACTCAGAGAAAATCTACTATTCCATAACAGCATTAACATCCAAAACCTCATACAAGGAGCCTACCCAGAAAAGGGAAGCTCAATAAATACTGCAGTGAGCCCTAGAATATCCACACACTTGCAAGACTGAACAAGCCAGATTACTGCAGATCCTATAAAGAAACTCCATGCTAGCAGAACATCTGGCCTCCATGTCACACTTACAACATAGAACCTCAGCAAGTACAGAATAAGTGACTTCAAACTAAAAATAGATACATAGGCAAAAATTAAACAGAAACCCTAAGAAGCCTGACTTTGAATACAGTGCAACATCAGAGAAATAGGTAGTAATGCATATAAATATAAAGAGCGCCTGTATATTGCAAACATTGACATATTTCAAACACTGAATTGAATTTTTTTTCTACCTTTGTCTGGCCAATTTATTTTTCTAATCATGTAGGTTCCAGTTTCTGTTTTCCTCCATCTTCTCTTAATACTTTCCAGGGTCTCGAGTCCATTTGCCACTTCTTCTCTTCCCTTATGTTGTCTTTGCTTCTTCTTCCACATCTTTCTCGGGCATTGATCTATCTGTAGATTCAGATTTCACACTTCATTCATCCAGTCCTTAGTCTACCTACAACTTTTCAACCCTAGCCACAGCCTTCTGTTCTTCCTCCTTCCCCAGCCTCTTATTCTCCAGTCTTTCACTGTCTTCCCGTTCTCCTTTCTATCTTGTATCCCTACATCCAGCATTGCCCATCTCTTCTTCCTTGCCCCCTGTGTCCACCATTTCCCTTTCTATTGCCCTTCTTTCCACCTATGACCTCCCATATTCAACATCTCTATTTCATCTCCCTATGCCCCCTCCCCTCTGCCGTACTTAAGAGCCACTATAGGAAAAAGTACAGAGGGAGGCAACCAAAGTGATGAAGGTGGTGGAAGAATGCTCCTACTATAAGGAAAGGCTTAAAAGGTTAGGGCCCTTCAGCTTGGAGAAGTGACAGGAAAGGGGAGATATGATAGAGGTCTATAAAATAATGAGCGGAGTAGAATGAGACAATGTAAATCCATTGTTTACGCCTTCAAAAAGTATAAAAACTAGGGGGCATACAGTGAAGCTATAAAGTAGTACATTTAAATCTACTCTGAGAAGAACTTTTCAGTCAACTCGTAATTAACCTCTGGAATTCGTTGCCAAAAGGATGTAGTAAAAGTTGTTTAATAATGGTTTATGGAAATTCCCTCCTGGAACTTGTCCAAAGCTTTTTTTAAAGTAGAGTCTGTTTACCTTTTAGGATCGTGTTAGGTGCCTGTGACCTGAATTGGCTACTGATGGAAACAGGATACTGGGCTGGATGGACCATTGGTTTGACCCAATATGACAAATCTTATGTGTTATGCTGGGTCAGACTGATAGTCCAACAAGCCCAGTATCCTGATTCCAACAGTGGCAAATCCAGGTCCCACATATCTGGCAGGCTCCCAAAACATAGAAAGATTCTGTGCTCCCTTCTCCCAGGGATAAGCAGTGATTTTCTGAAGTCCACCTTAATGGTTTATGGATTCTGTTTTTTTTTTCCAGCAAATTGTCCAAATCGTTTTTAAATTTGGCTGCACTGCCTGCTTTTATCACATCTTCCAGCAATGACTTTCAGAGAATGCTTATGCATGAAGTGAAAAAATGTCCTGTTTGTTTTAAAAAAAATACTACTTTCTAACTTCATGGTGTGACACTTAGTCCTTGTACTTTTTGAAAGAGTAAATCTATTTACCTTTACCCGTTCCATTCCACTCAGGATTTTATAGACTTCTATCGTATCTCCCCTTACCTCTTGAAGCTGACGAGCCCTACTGTCTTTAGCCTTTACTCATAGGGGAGTTGTTCTATTCCCATGATGTTAGTCACCCTTCTCTGAACCTTTTTTTTAATTCCAGTATATCCTTTTCAAGATGTGGAGACCAGAATTGCATGCAGTACTGAAGGTGTGTCCATATCATGGAACAATAGAGGCATTATGGTATTCTTCATTTTTTTTCTCTGTTCCTTTACTGATAACTCCTAACATTCAGTTTTCTTTTTTGGCCACTTCCACGCACTAAACAGAAGGTTTCAACGTATTTTCCATGAGGATACCTGATCCTTTTCCTAAGTGGTGACTCCTAATGTGGAAACTATTATCATGTAATTATAGTTTGGGTTATTCTTCCCTATGTGTGCACTTGACATTAAATTTCATGTGCCAATTGGATGCCCAGTCTGTCACACAAGATCTGCATTTTCTCACAATCCACATGTGATTTAATATCTCTGAATAGTTTATCTACGAGTTTAATCATTTCACTTGTTCTCCAGTACCAAGCAGGAAGTTAGCCCTCACATATGGGTGACGTCGGTGCCGACAGAGTCCTCGTGCAGAGCGTTTCCCCAGCTTTCAAAGAAAGCCTTTGGGAATGCAGCGCGCATGCGCGGTCCCCTTCCCGCCCAAGGGTGCCATCTTGCTCAGTCTTTCTTTTTCTGTGGAGCCCAACGGACGTTCGTGTCACCCAGGAAAAAAATTGATTTTTTTCTGCGATTTTGCATCTGTTTATCCGGTTCAACGCTGGTTCCCCTTCCCGCCTGGGCTCAGTACACCGGTATCGAGTCCGGAACTTCCTTTTTCGTTTTTTGTCCTTTGACTGACTAGCGTTCGCGCTTTTTCCGTTTTCACTGGCAGCCCGGTCTTTTGACCTTGCAGGGGCCCTTTTCCCCCCGATGGCTGCCAGCGGGTTCAAAAAATGTGATCGGTGTAAGAAACTTATGTCTCTCACCGACACACACGACTGCTGCCTCCGATGCCTCGGGCCTGACCATGAACCGCTGGTCTGTGGCCCGTGCGGCAAGATGCTGTCGAAGGCGCTTCAGAGCCATCAGCATCAACGTGTGAGAATTTTTTCGGAGTCTGCGTCCGGCCGGGCCCGGACTTCGTCAAGGGTCCTCTGAAAGGGGGGTCTCCCATCCGGGAGCACAAAAGGAAGAAGAAGCTCATGAGGGCGGCGTCAGTGGAGGCACCTGGATCCTCGAGGGCCAGGTTGCGCAGCCCTGACTGCCATCCCAGGCTCTCGGAGTCGGAGTGGCCGACCAAGCAACCTCACCTGGAGCCGGAGTCCCCGAGTCAGGTAACTTTTGTTGTCCTTGTGGACTTCCCCCGGGAGAACCGATGTCGGGTCGGGCCCGACGCCGTCGGGAGCTGCAGAGTCTCCTCAGCTTAGACTCCGGCTGATGGTCCTGGAGAGCAGCCTGGCTGCCTTCATGGAGCAGCAGCGAGTACTGATTGACCACCGGGACCTTGATGTCTAAGTCGGCCCCAGAGGCCGAGCCGATCCTCGAGTCAATCAAGTCTTGAGTCAATCTTTGGCCGCAGTCTCCCTTGATCTCCCGTTCGGGGCCGAGGTCGTCGTCGACGACGGTGCCCTCGGCATCGTGGCAGGTGACATCGAGGCCCACACGGCCAGAGCCGCTCGACGACGACTCGGAGGAGTCGGCGTGGGAGACGGAGGACAAGGAGTCTCCTGACACCTTCCAGACCCGGTGTGTCCCATCAGACTCCTCGGAGTAGGTCCCCCCCTGGAGGATAACCGGTTCTTGGATTTCATCAGGGACATGGCCAAGGTTTTGGCATTCCCAGCGGATGCCGAGGAGGAGCCTCAAGCCAAAGAGCTCGATGCCCTCCAGTATGATTTTCCTCTGAAGGAAGCCTTTACTGTTCTGGTTCCTCTGATGCTGGAACGGCTGCTCTTCCATATGTGGGAAGCACCGGCCTCGGTGCCAGTTCAGAGCCACGCGGGTTGATTCCATTTATCGAGTCCGTAAGAGCCCTGGGTTCCAAAAAGCGCAGCTACTGCACAACTCCATGGTTGTGGAATCGGCCATGCATAGGCTGAAAAGTCAGAAGATGCACTCAGTGCCTTCTGGCTGGGAGGCCCGGAACCTGGATGCCCTCGGTAGAAAGTGCTTCCAGGGCTCTATGCTCTATTGCCGTGTCCAGACGTACCAGCTGTACATGGGCATGTACTTACGGGACCTGGCAAAGGAGATTGCTGGGTTCTCAGCTGGCCTCTCTAAGGAACCCTTGCAGAGGTTCAAAGCCTTGTCTTCAGGGATCCAGGAGTGCTCGGTTTATATCTCAAGCAGCCTATGACGGCTTCGAGGCTTTGGCCCGGGTAGCTGCGGCTGGCATCGGTGCATGCCATCAGGCCTGGCTACAGGTGTCAGACTTGGTGTCATAGGTACCAGACAAGTTGGTTGATGTCCCCTGACGAGGTGACAACCTATTCGGCAAACCCATGACTGAAAAGGCTGCAGAAATCAAGACCGAGACTCCCCACCAGGACAAGACTGTCCAGAAAGACTTCTGCCCCTTATAAAAAGAAGGGCTCCGGAAAGAAGACCTTTTTCCCAAGGAAGGGTGCTGCCTACAAAACCTACCCTCAGTATCAGGCCTCTCCTGCTCCCCAATAGGGCCAGCAGGCCAAGGGGCAGGGGCATGGGCCCCATAGGCAGAAAACCCCGAAGTTGCCAGTTCCAGCTCATGCACAGCAGGGAGTGGGGTTTTGACTTCCACAGCATAGCTTCTCCTCCGCCGGTGGCTCCGCTCAGCACAGGGGATACCTGGGTACTGAGCATAGTCCAGAAGGGCTATATGCTCCATTTCCACCAACTACCCCCTTCCTACTATCCAGGGGAGCCTCCAAGACTCCCTCTACACAGGAATCTCCTCCTTCAGGAGTTGGCAAGTCTTTTAAAGGAACAGGCGGTGGAACCGGTGCCCACACCACCTAGAATGGCAAGGCTTCTACTCCAGGTACTTCCTAGCACCAAAGAGAACAGGAGGCCTCAGACCTATCCTAGACTTGCAAAATCTGAACAAGTTTCTGGAGAGGGAAAAGTTCAAGATGCTTACCCTTGGGATACTGCTGCCCTACCTCCAGCAGGTAGACTGGCTATGCTCCTTAGACCTAAAGGATGCTTATACTCACATCCTCATCCATCCAGACCATAGACAATATCTCAGATTTGTGGTGGGAGGAAACCATTTTCAGTACAGGGTACTTCCCTTTGGCCTGACCTCTGCCCCCAGGGTTTTCAGCAAATGCCTGGTGGTGGTGGCGGCTTTTCTCAGAAATCAGGGAATTTTTGTCTTCCCGTATCTGATCGACTGGCTAATCAGGGGCCAGTCATTCCTGGAGGCCCGACAGGCCACTCTTCGCACTGTCTCTCTTCTTCAGCATCTGGGCTTTGTCATAAACTACGCAAAGTCCACTTTGCTCCCCTCTCAGAACCTAGTTTATAGGGGCGAGACTAGACACCCTTCAGGCAAGAGCTTACTTGCCTGAGGACAGGGCTGACAGATTGATGGAGTAGGCAAACCAGTTCCAAAGCAATTCTCAGGTTTACGCCAGGCACTACCTGCGACTTCTGGGCCAGATGGCATCCACGGTGCATATGACCCCGAATGCCCGTCTGCACATGCAGGCTGCTCAATGGTGCCTCAGATCAGTGGACACAAGCCACCGGCGACCTTTGAGACAGAGTAAAGGTGTCCAGACGGCTTCTGAACTCCTTACAGTGGTGGCTACATCTACCAAACCTTCTCAAAGGTGTACCTTTTCAGGTTCCAGCGCACACGTCCCAATTGGAGAAAGTCTACTGTACTCTTATCTCTAGCGAAGCAGAGGAAGAGAAGTTATCTCTAGAAAGCAGAGAGAGCAGCAGGACAAAGGAATAGGGGAGAGACAAGCATGTACAAGGGTATGACTTCACCAAGAGGGGTGTATCCTTTTCACTTAACCCTTCCAGCTCTCAGCCCTGCCTGGATTTCTACCTCATTCCCCCCCCTTTTTAAGGGGAAAATCTGCCTTGTAGTGAAGGAGGCCAATTTTCCTTATAGCAGTTGATCTGACTGTGGAAGGGATTTGTATTTGCATACTGCCATCACATGGGCAGCAGTTTTCCGCTCCACCATGGGTCTCAATGGTGAAGGTAATAAATCGGATAAGGATAGGGATACAGCATGGCAGGATAAAACATAGGAGAATAAGGAGAACACCTACCATTAGGGTTTTAAGTCCACCTAACCAATTGAACCATTCCGCAAACCACCCAGCACCTATGGAAGGGGCAGTGATATGATTAGCTAGGTCATGTAGGTCTTAAATGGAGCATTCAATGGAAACACTCTCATCAGTGAGATTAAAACAACACATACCCTCAAACTCCTCGCAGCCATGATTTAAACGTAGGAGCAGAAAATCAATGGTGGTCCTATTCTGCAGAATTGCCATCCGCAGACCGGACATCTTGTGATTCATAGTGGCTAGGATGGTTGAAGTAAGATTAATGGATTTGGCCAAGGAACAAGCAATACGGCTTACTTCCATTGCATTGTGTAAAGCTAACGCAGGTGCTCCTACAATGGATATTGCCAGTCCCAGTGCCGTCTGATCACTATAAGGTTCCACATTGGAGTTACAGGTAGGGGGCATAGGTTTTGATCGAGGATAGCGCGAGTAGGAACTAACCTTACTGGGCGTATGAGAGAAAGCAGCAGTAGTAAGTCTGCCAAAAGTGCAAGGACCTCAAGTAGTGTTTATGGGAACATAAGTATAAGCAGTTTTACCACATAACAAAAACCATCCTAAGGGAAGATACATTTCTGAGTAAACATAAGATATCTTCGTAATAGACTTGCATGATAATACAGTGTTAGACACATTAAAAACTCCTTTAGTTGCATTTATAAAAATAAAGCAATCTGTAGCTTTAAGCATGGAGACAACCTGCAAGGAGAAAGGGGCCTTGTTAAAATAGGCTGAGGTAGGACGAGTAACATCAATGAAGTAGAAAAATGTAGAAAAGGTTAGCTTTGGCTGTTCAGATTATGCATTACAGTAAACGTTTGCATTTCACACAAAGTGGGTACAGCAGTAAGGCATGTTGATTAAAAAAACAAAACAAAAAAAAAAAAAACTCCAGGCTGCGATGAGCTGCGTACATAAGTCTGAAGTATTCATAGCAGTCCCGGCAAGTAGTGTTACTACATTTATAGTTCCTGAGTCCAACAAGGGAAGGCCCCACATGAATGCCAGAACAAAACTCAGCATGAGCAGGTGCATACTGACCATGGAGCTAATGTCCCACTATCAATATTGGAAGATGACTCCTCAAGCTTCCGCCGTGCATAGACTAGCCGGCTTCCGGTGTGCGGCTAGCGCAGGGCTCCGTCGTCTACCGGTTCCCTGGTTCTCCGCAGTGTGAGGCGTAAGGGATCCTGAGAATATTCGTGCGCTGTCCACTTATCATCCAAGTCAGGAGCAGCTTTCTTAAGACGAGTATGATGAATCCAACCTCTGCGACCTTGACTGCAGTTGGTGTGGCTAGGAGAACTGTGTAAGGACCTCTCCAGGTAGGGCACAATGGTTCATGTTTCCATTCCTTAATCCACACACGATCTCCCAGCTGGTGGGGATGGAGCAGCTCTGACAAAGAGATAGGCAGTCGCTCTTGTATCCACCTATTCAAAGACTGAAAAACAGATCCCAATGCCAGTAGGTGTTGTCTCGTAAGTTCATTACCTATCTGCTCTAGGTCTCCCTTAAGGCCCTGAACAATGGGTGGTGGTCGATCATACAGTACTTCATAAGGGGATACTCCCAAGGTCCGAGTTGGAGAGGACCGGACCCGGAGAAGGGCTATTGGCAAAGCCTGATCCCACTTAAGATGAGCTTCCTGACAGAGTTTAGACAACTGGAGCTTCAGGGTTCGGTTCATCCTTTCCACTTTTCCCGAAATCTGTGGGCAGTAAGCAGTATGAAGTTTCCAGGTGATCTAGAGGGCCTTGGAGAGGTCCTGAATGCACCTGGCAACGAACGCAGGGCCATTATCTGACCTGAAAATGTATCAGGTATGGAAACTTTCTCCTTTTGGCCTGACTTCAAAGCGCTACATTTGGTGCAAACCCAACATAGCACATCACCCAGAGAACGCCATCCCTACTATGAAGCATGATCATGATAGTGTCATATTATGGGGATGGAGCACTTGTGAGGCTAAAAAGGACAATGAATGGAGAAAAATACAAAAATGTCTGTGAGGAAAACCTGCTCTCTGCAACAAAATTGAAACCAGGGTAATAGTTCATCTTGTAGCATTATAATGACCTTAAGCGCACAGCCAAAGCCACAGTGAAGGGGATGAGGGACAAAAATGTCCTTGATTGGCCCTTTCAGAGAAAAAATATGAGACCTGATGTGAAGATCATTAGATTGCTGTCCACAAACACTCCCCAAAGAACCTGACAGCTTGAACAGTTTTGTAAAGAATAGTCTAATACTGACAAATCTAGGTGTACAAATTTGTTGCCAACCCTTCTCAACACTAAATCAACAATACCCCTATCCATGATGGTGAATCTCTAAGAGACAAAAATTAAACCAACATAAAAAGAACCCATTAATTATTCAATTCTTTTGTCGAAGCCCACCGAGGGAGGGCCAGCACTGTTAACCTAGCCCTCACCAGACTGTGGACTACTTTTATTCGTTTTTTGTTTCACCCTCGTGAATTTAAAACCAAGTACTTATCTTCATCTCCAAGCCGCAGTTATTGTCCTTCGTGTTGCAGATTTCAAGACGTGTAATACACGACGTGCACGTTTCGGGTGTGCGCCCTGTATCAAGTGTATTCTCCATATAAAGTATTGCAACAAACTGCCATCATTCTCTTCCAACTCTAGACACCGCCATCTTCATCGTGGCTTGCTTGGGTATTATGTAATGAATGGCTTTTACCGCGTCGTTTTTTAAACGGGGGAAACACCAATGGGAAGAGGAAAATCCTCACTGTCAGAGGATTCCACTTTACCATAGGCAGACAGACTTCCAATCAGAATTCTCTACATCATAGAATAGCTAACGGGTTAAAATAGCTAACGGGTTAGAATAGCTAACGGGTTAAATCGAGACATCGATTGGATCACTATTCTATGATGTAGAGAATTCTGATTGGAAGTCTGTCTGCCTATGTTAAAGTGGAATCCTCTGACAGTGAGGATTTTCCTCTTCCCATTGGTGTTTCCCCTGTTTAAAAAACGACGAGGTAAAAGCCATTCATTACATAATACCCAAGCCAGCCACGATGAAGATGGCGGTGTCTAGAGTTGGAAGAGAATGATGGCAGTTTGTTGCAATACTTTATATGGAGAATACACTTGATACAGGGCGCACACCCGAAACGTGCACGTCGTGTATTACACGTCTTGAAATCTGCAACACGAAGGACAATAACTGCGGCTTGGAGATGAAGATAAGTACTTGGTTTTAAATTCACGAGGGTGAAACAAAAAACGAATAAAAGTAGTCCACAGTCTGGTGAGGGCTAGGTTAACAGTGCTGGCCCTCCCTCGGTGGGCTTCGACAAAAGAATTGAATAATTAATGGGTTCTTTTTATGTTGGTTTAACCCTTCTCAACACAGCAGACTATTTGCTGTAAATGCTGTCAAAGATACTTCCACAGAATATTCAGCCCAGAGGAGGGGGAGGGTATATATATTTTTTGTATATATGCTTTGTTCCCTTTTTTCCCCTAAAAGATGTGGAGTGTGTGGTATATTGAGTGAAAACTCATTTAAAGGCAAGTCTGATCAGGGCTGACTTTAGTAACTCAAGAACATAGTTTGGACCATTTTGGTGAAGCCTCTTGGACGTAAGACTAGTATGTTTTATTAAAAATAGAACAGTAGTAGAGCTTATATTTTAACACAAAGCATGTTAATACAAAATTATACTTACAAAGAAATCTCTCATTTTTCTGTCCTGCAACTCTTTCAAAATCCAGTAGCTCTCTCAATCCTGGCTTGGGGCCCCATTGGGTCAAATAGATTAAATTAGGTTCAATTGATCTAAGGCCCTGAGTCTATACAGACATAGCAATGTGAAAAGCATTTCAGGGGATGTAGACTTTCTATAGCCATTATACACAGTTTGTGTAGAAAATTGCCCCAAATCTTGCGAATACTGATATGTTATTCTGAGAAATCTATATAAGGTCTAAAAGATGCGACCCAGGTTTCATCTATTTTATAAAAAAAAATTTTATATATATATTTTTTTCTTTTTTTTAAATATTTCTTGGATGCGGGTCTCAGAATGAATGGGGGAGGATAGCTACAGGCCACAGAAACTGAAAAGCCTGAGAAAGTCCTGACCCCTTCCTTACATCAAAGACTCCTACCATCCATTTTTTTAGATTTAACAGTTAAAATATTCTTTCAAGAGCAGATTTAACTACAGTCGAGCTCTGCAAACTCTTATTCAATGATGACAGCCAATTATTATTGATTATTTCTATCCTCCCCCATTCATTCTGAGACCCGCATCCAAGAAATATTTAAAAAGAAAAAAATATATATATAAAAATTTTTTTTATAAAATAGATGAAACCTGGGTCGCATCTTTTAGACCTTATATAGATTTCTCAGAATAACATATATCAGTACTCGCAAGATTTGGGGCAGTTTTCTACATTTTCTGGTTTTATTGCTCCGTAAACCCTTAAATGATGGATTTGTCTATTATACACAGTTTGGCAAACTTGACATTAGTGCCAGGTAGTCATTCTGTACTATATATGCTGATGTATTTGGATTTCTTTGCATTTTCTTTCTTCTCCCCTGAAAAGCCTTTCTCTATAACCTTTCCTCAGAGAAGTATGCCCTTTAGCCCACATACTGCTGGTATGAATGACTGCTGACTATAATTAATTTCTCTGGACAGGCATGTCTGAAATGTGACCTGTGGAGTCCCTATGTTTAGATGTCACTATTTGCCGCTCTGCGTCTCGGCTTTACTTCCCTAATCGTACCAAATCACTCTCCTCATCCCTCAGCTCTACCCTTACTTTTATTTCGGATTTTTCATCTTTCCCAATTTGGTTTTAGGAAGGCACATAACACCAAGTTGCTTTTAGGGACTCTTATTTCAGTCAAATATTGCCCTATCTAAAGGCCATATAGCTGTTTTATTGCAGTTTGATTTGGCTGACCATGACATTCTGTTGCCCATTTGAATCCCATTTGTTGCCCATTTAGTGGTTGGGGCAAGGTACTTCAGGCTGGAAGGTCGGGGGTTCAAATCCCACTAGAGGACAGCAACCTTGGGCCGGAAGGACTGGGGTTTCTAGTCCCACAGGTGCTCCTTGTGGTCTTGGGCAAGCCACTTAACCCTCCATAGCCCATGTTCCCTGTAAAATAATTATCTCCAAGTTATACCCTGTTCAATGTAATTTCAGTTTGTTCAATGTAAACTGCACTGATGCAGAATAGCACTGAATGTAAGTAAATAAATAAATAAATCATTTTGGGATTTCAGTGTTAGTGTATAAATGTTGTTCGGGATTTTTAAAGAACAGGTTATATCGGGTTAGGATTGGAGTGGATTGCTGAGGAGGATGGAGCGTCTGCTGTGGTTTTCCATAGGACTCCTCTTTCCTTGGCACTCTTTAATGTTCTCATGACATTAGGTTGTTTTCTTTCTCAAAACAATCTTAATATACTTATGCAGATGATCACATTCGAGTGACTTTTACTCAAAAATTGGTAACACTTTACAGTTACTTGAGAGGTGGGCGAGTACTTTGCGATTACAGTTAAACACATCTAAAACAAAGGCTTTGTGTTTTTAATATTGCTAAATTGCTTCCTAGTTCTTTAGTTGAGGCATCAAAATGATTAAATTTATTCTTTGACCCAGTACTCCTTGTTCTTGGAGTTTTACTGGATGAAGATTTCATTTGAGGCTCATATTAGTTCTGTTGTAATAAGGTCCTTTTTTAGACTGTGTCAGTTATGTATAAATCAAACCTTTTTTTCTCTGTAATTCACTTTCGGCTTTTAGTTCAAAGTACCATTCTTGCTTACTTGGACTATGGAAATCTTTTATTTCTGAGCTGTTCACAGAGGCAGATGAAACATTAGCTGTGTCAAAATACTGTGTCTCGACTTATGTTGCATCTAGATTCACCTGAGTGACCCCACCATTTTTGTGAATTACACTTGGCTTAGAGTCTTGAATCGGGCCAAATTTCAATTTTATACACCTCTTTACAAATTTTTTAATGACTCTGTGCCTGAATATCTCTCCTTACTTTTGATCACAAATTTAGCAACCAATTCTAAACGTTTGTAGGTTTCTAGTGTTTGTTTCCTTCATGTAAAGGCATTAGATTAACACTAGAAGCCCCAAAAAGAATTTTACCTAGAAACCCCAAAGTGCATCAATTGACGCATTATCACAACAACTGCGTTTAGCATGAAATACAGATGTGAATTAATGTGAAGTTATTTGTTAAATACGTGCAGTATGTGACATCATTACATGACATCGTGTGTTTGTTTGTAATGTCAGAGTAAAACTGTAAACAGTGATTGAGATGTGCCACCTAGTGGGAACATGAATTTATACCTAGAAGCCCCTAAGTACGTCAGTTGACGCATCCAAGACAATTGAGTGCGTCAATTGACGTACTTTGGGGCTTTTAGGTATAAATTCATTTTCCCTCTAGGTGGTGCATCTGTCATTAATTTTCAAAGCACATATTTGAACATCTTGACCTTGCTAACAAAGTCATGGAACATGACTGACATGGTTCTAGCAGTGGCGCTGGTATACAACTTCGAAGATGCATTTGCGAAAACGCTCCCACTGTAAACGAGAGAGCGTCAGCCAACTCATTGCAGCAACCGGGAATATGGCTAGCCCTAATTACAACATTTAACCGTAAGCAAGACAATACCACCTCGCGCATTAGCTCTGCCACCAGCCAACACCGGGGGGTAAAATTATTAATGACACTCACCACCGCGGCATTATCACACCACCACAATATCCGCCTGTTACGGAAGCGGTCAGGCCACAATTCCAAGGCCACCCATATGGGAAATAGCTCCAAGAAAGCTACATTTTTTACCAGACCCATATCCCGCCACTGTTGCGGCCACCTCTCGGCACACCAAGCCCCGGCAAAATAAATGCCCAGCCTGATCCCTCCCGCCGCATCCGTAAACAACTGCAACTCATCCGAGGACAGCTCCTCTTCCAGCATGACCAAAGACCCATTGAAATCCCTCAGGAAGACATCCCAAATCCGTAAGTCCGCCCTCATCACACCAGACACCCGGATTCGATGATGTGGTTGGAGTACCCCTGCGGTAGCCTCTGCCAAACGATGTAGAAACACTCTGCCCATCGGAATTACCCTGCACGCAAAATTCAACGCCCCCAGCAAGAACTGCAACTCCCTCAATGTCAACTTACGGGAAGCCCTAGCGTTTGCTACTAACACTCTTAATCGGACCACTTTATCACGAGGGAGACGCACCATCATTGCAACCGAATCCAATTCGACACCTAAGAAGGTCAAGAACCGCGCGGGACCCTCCGTTTTTTCCTCCGCTAGCGGAACCCCCAACTCACCCGCCAACACCATAAAACCATGGACTAGCGCCTGGCAATCCCCGGAATGCTCACTTCCCACAAACAAAAAATCATCCAAATAGTGAACAACATTTGCACAACCGACCTCCTTCACTAATGCCCAATGCAAAAATGTGCTAAACTTTTCGAAGTATGCACAGGACACCGAACAACCCATCGGCATGCACTTATCAAAATGAAATTGATCCGCAAACCGAAACCCCAACAAAGGAAAACTATCCGGATGCACCGGCAGGAGTCGAAAAGCCGACTCAATGTCGACCTTCGCCATCCACGCACCTTGACCCGCACGCCTCACCAACTCTACTGCCCGATCAAACGACGCATAACGCACCGCGCACATATCGCGCGGTATTTGATCATTAACCGACTCTCCAACCGGGAAGGACAGGTTATGAATTAATCTGAACTTCCCCACTTCTTTTTTTGGGATAATCCCCAATGGAGAAACCACGAACTCCGGGAATGGAGGATCGGGGAAGGGACCTGCCACATGCCCTAGTTCCAACTCAGCTAACAACTTTTCTTGTACAATGGCCGCCAACCGTCGAACGGAAGGTGAATTGCGCGACAACCTGCCGCGCACCGCACCCACCACCGGAATGATAAAACCCTCCCGAAACCCTTTGTCTAAAATTACCCTGTCCCCCTTTTTCGGATAACCGGC
Source organism: Ichthyophis bannanicus (assembly GCA_033557465.1). Classification (NCBI taxonomy): domain Eukaryota; kingdom Metazoa; phylum Chordata; class Amphibia; order Gymnophiona; family Ichthyophiidae; genus Ichthyophis; species Ichthyophis bannanicus. The sequence continues at coordinate 88,092,093 of CM066043.1, forward strand.
CAACCTAGCTTGTAACGCCGGTACCTTAATTGGGGTAGGGGCTAATGTGCGTAATGCCCTACTTTGGCATTGGCCCACCTGTGGGGGGGGGGGTTTCTTGCCACACTTGGCAGCGGGATGCCCCCCCCCCCCAGCAGCTTGAACAGGCATGCCGAAACTTAGTCGGGAAAGGGACATGAGGCTTTATTAAATCTCCAGCACACGTCCCCTGTTCCCCCTGCCAATCCCTTCTGTGGCAAACCAGCTCCCGAATTCCGAAAGGAATGACCCCCGCTCCCCTGAGCAGCGCCCCCTACCTTCCCGCCACCTGACCCCCCCAGACCCACCTCTGGCTGACATCTGAGTGAGCCATAAATTAATGTCTTGGGAGCCCCAAGACAGAGAAGGGTTCTCCTCCATTTTATCCCGAAAACGCTCGTCGTAGTTTAACCACGACCAACCTTCATGCATCTGCGCCGCCTCCAAAATAGCATCTGCGTACGCCAGTAACATCCCGTATTGCTTGGGGTGATAATGGCCCCAGACGCTCGCTAAGCGCAAAAACGATCTCGTCCAATTCACTACGTTCCGTGCGACTTTTTTAATGCTACCCGCTTTTTCATCCTCCTTCCTCTTCTTTTTGCTGTCTCCATAACGCCTCCTCCCCTCCATCAAGCGGAAAATATCAATATACCTATGCTTTTTGATCCTCCGACGTAATTTTTTAGGGACCCCCACCCACAATTCCGCATAGGCCGCCAACGAAGAAGCGCCCCCCCACTGGTAAATCCGCTGTACCACCACCCGCCCACGGCCCCGCGCCACCTACGGGCAAAGAGGAGGACGACGACCAACTGGATGAAGAGGACGACGAATCCGATCCGCGCCGTCTCTTACCACCCCGCCTATGTTTCTTGTGCTGCTTCGCGGTGCGTTTTGCCGACCTCTTTCTGTGCCCAGACGCATCACCTCGCACAGCAGTTAACTCACCTGGGTCCCCTCGTCCAGCCACGCCCCCAACACGCCCCCTCGTCCAGCCACGCCCCCAACTTCTCCAGCGGTCGATCCGCGGCGAGCTGGCTCCAACTCCTCCTTGCTCTTGCACAGCCGACTGGGGAACGTCATCCTGGGAGCCCTCTCCGCCCCTCGCTGTTGCGCTCACTCCCCGCAAAGGCATCTGTGGAGACACAGCAGGAAAAACAGGGGAAGGAACATCTGCAGGCCAAGCCGGCCGCCAAGCTCCTAGCCACTCAGCTCCTGAGGACCCTTGCCCACCCCCCTTGCCCAATGATCCCAAGCCATGAAGCTCCCCATGGGCCCCGCTCCCCCCAGCCCGGATAAAACATGCACGGGCCCCTGGCAAAAGGACTATCATAACCCCCATTCCCCCTTCCTCCAGGGCTCTGGGGAGCCCCTGCACCCCGTGCTCCCCAATCATCTCCATAACCAGGGGTCCCACCCCGCCCACCACCCCTCTGTGCTCCCAAAGCCTCCCCCCGCTGCACCCCCCTCTTATGTGCCCGGGAACGGGACCCCCGTGCGGGGTCCCTTAAACTCCGCTCCACCAGGGCCGCTGCACCACTCGCCCCAGCAACGACCGTGGCTGGGGCCCCTTGTTTAGCAGACCGCCCTCCCTTTGATGCCCTACCCGCTCGAAGACCTCTTCCACGGGCTCACCAACCCCCTTGCTCCTGCTCCTCCGTGTTTTGGGCTTCCCCCTCCCCCACCCCCAGAGATCCCTGCCTAGCATACCCGGCCTGCCGCCCAGAAGGCCCCTTGGCCTTCCCTGGCGCTTTGCCCTGTTGCTGCCTGCGAACGGGCATAATAGTGCACAAATTTTTTATTTTTTTTTTAAGACTTCACGCAGCTCCGCGGAGCTCCGCTAACCTTTTTTTTTTTTTTTTTGTACTTGCCTCACCAAACGCTCCACCGGCACCGCCAGGAAAATGCGCTGCTGAAATCACCAACCATGTATCACACACGCTGCTCCTGCTCCACGGGCCCAAAGCGCCGGCCTCAGCGATCAGCCGTGCACCCAGCAAGGGCCGTCCAGCTGCTGCCCTCCTAGTAGCCGTCCACCGCTTGGCTCGCCGTCCCGAGAAAAAACACCAGAACAGCTACCACTGCACACCCGCTCCTGGCGAACCGGTAAGACCCAAAACTGCTCCAAAAAACCGCTCCAACAACCTCTCACGGCAAAAAACCGCTCCGTCTCCTCGCCGTTCCCTCCGGGCCCCGAACTCAACTGCCACCTCTCTGCTCCAATGCCTTCCCTCATTGGCTCCCGCGTTCGCGTGGTACGGGAGCCAATGAGTTTTAAGGACGCGGGCTTGCTCCCCTAGTAACCCCCCCCACCCTTCTGCCTCCTCTCGTCGCGTGCTGCGCCGCCCGGTTACCGGCGGCCGGCCTGGACTCCGCCACACGGCCTTTACTTCCTGCTTTCCTCTCTTCAATCCTCATTGCCATGATTCCTGTTCTCTGCTTATTCTTCTCCTACCCTTTCTTCGGCCAAGCTCCATCCACCAGTGAGTGGGCAGCCTGGCTTGTGACACATGCTTTACTATGCTCTGATGTTAACGTAGTAAGAACTATGTGGTGCACGTGCATCTTGTAAGATGGCACTACTTCAAAGCAGCAAAATTATCTTTAACTGTGGGTTCATGACCCCCTCCCCCCACTAGGATTGCTGCTCTCTTCCTCTGAGAACTGTTCTCTGTGCCCACTCGGCTGTGGATATTGTCTCCTTTTTGAGCACAGACAATTACATCACTGCTTTCTCTTGACATTGGCTCTTCAGCCTGCAAAGATCCCCTGACACCATCTACACTTTGGCCTGTGCTGACTGTCTCATTTGTATCATTGGCTATATGACTGAGGCTCTCACAATTAAAAAAAAATAATAATAATAATTTGAGTGTTCCTCTTAGTGCTATATAGGACATATGTTTGACTATTTGGCATTTTATTTGCATCATCTTATATAAAATTATTTTGGGCTTTTTGTTTTGGTGACAACTTATCTGTTTCAAGGCGGAGACTTTAATACAATACTAAATGACAGCTTAAATTGCCAGTCCACCAGTAAAAGGACTCATCAAAATTCATGTGGCACTGTATGATATATTGGAAAATATAGGCCTGGAGGACATCTGGCGAAAGTTTAATCCCACCTTGCTTGGGTTTACCTTCTATTCTTTCCATCACCAGTCATATACATCAAAATCTATTTTCCACTTGATTAAAGGATGCAAGATTTCCCCTATACACATCTCTGACCATACATACTGCAGTTATTATGGATTTATTGCCCAGGTGCCATCAAACTAAGATCTGACACTGGCGGTTTCAAAATACACTTCTGTTAGAGGTAAACTTTGTAAACAGATAAAATTCAGTAATAAATGAATACATTCAAATTTAATGAATGTGTTGATATTCATTACTATTTTGTATGGGAAGCCTTCAAGAGCACAGTTTGGGGGGACTTGTAAGTTGCTCTTCTTGGCTACATAAGCACCAAGCAGAAAATTTTCAGAGGTTGGAAAGTGAAATTTGCACGTTTGGAAGAACATCATATCAGGACAAAGGATAAAGACACCTTTCAGCAATTGCTTCATCAACATTATGAGCATAATAAGATTTTAACTCGGCAAGCTGTGAGGGAGATGAATGTGCAAAAAACAGGATGATATGCTGGTGCAATAAGTCAGTTAGAAGCTATTACAATTACAGCAAGCAAGAAATCATACATTTTTAATTCATCAAGATTATTCCTCCATTTCTAGCTCAGAATATATTTGCAAAGCCTTTGCTTCCTTTTACTATAATTTTTGTTCTTCTGAAACCACAGACACTGCCAATTTATGTGCAGCATTTTTGTCATCGTTAGAGCATCCTAGGTTATTTAATCAAGAGAGGAAAGTTTTAGGGGGGCCAGTGCAGGTAGGGGAGATCCTCTCTGCTATTAAACTGATGACTAATAATAAGGTGCTAGGCCCAGATGAACTCACAGTTGAGTTCTACAAACAATTTACAACTATATTAGCTCCTAAGTTGCAGTTGCTAAAGCATTCTCACGTGCATGCTTAAAACATCCCAACTTCTATGAACAACTATAGGCACATTTCTTTACTAAATGTTGGCTATAAAATATTAGTTAAAATCTTGGCCACACAATTGAGTTGTGTGGTTCAACATCTAATTGGCAAAGTGCAAACTGGATTTATGGGCAGTTGTATTGGAGACAGTGGCCGAACATTCCATAATGTATTGTCGTTATTGCAGGAGATCCAGTTGTTGCACTTTCATTAGACACAGAAAAGACTTTAGATCGAATAGAATTGTCCTATCTATACCAGACATTAGAATGGTTCTGATGTGGTTCAGCCTTTATTATCTGGATTAAGGTACTCTACTCCTCTCCCTGCTCTAAATTAGCAGTGAATGACCTTTCATCTGATGCCATTCCTCTTACTCGAGTGCTAGGCAAGGTTGTCCGTTCCCACTGCTTTTATTTAATCTTGCACTCAAGTCCTGTATCAAAAGCAAAAATGAAGTCTGTATCCAAGGCTTAAAATTAGATGGATGTACTTGGAAATATGCTGCCTATGCAGATGACATAATATTCTTGTCAGATCCAGTCATATCCATTAGGTTTCTATTAAATTTAGTTGACAAATTTTTCCACTTTTTTGGGTTTCAAAATTAACTGGAACAAAGCCTCCAAACCTTGGAATGTACTTTTGCAACACCCTGGAAGAAACTATATCACATAATTGCAAAAGTATTATCCATGATACGCAAAGAGCTTTACAGTGCTGTCACCTTTCCAGCTCTCATGATGGGACAGACTTGAAACCATTAAGATGATGGCCCCCCCTGTGTAGTTTATGAACTAGGGATGCTCCCTGTTTTTTGCAAGCAAAGCTTCTATTTTCATTTAGATAAATTACTAAAGTTCAATGGAAAAGTAAAGACTCATATTGCCTTAGTCAAATTGAAACTCCCCAGAAGGAAGGGTGAGGTTGGTTTTCCAAAATTTTCAACCTATCATGCAGCATCATTGTTAAGGTATGGGTCTGGCTGGCTACAAAATGATTTTGATGCGCCTTGGCTAGATAGGGAAAGATCTTTAGTAACACCATTGAGATTATCAGAATTACCTGTGATGAGTGTTCTAATTAGTAGATTAAAATCTCCCACCATTGTCAGCACTATTAAAGCCCTTAAAGAGCTAGACTCTCACTGTTCCATTCCATATTCGGGTTCTGAGGCCACCTCATTATAGTTTAATCCACTCATTCGAATCATTAGGAAGAAAAGTTTTTGGAAGAGATGGATTGACAAAAAAAAAATCTACAAAGTAGGCCAGCTTTTTGAAGGAGGCATTTTAGTTTCCACACAATGCCTAATAGAACTATTTGGTTTATTGCCATCGTAAGCTTCCAAAATAGATGGCTTGATCAGGGGTTTGACACAATCATCCATATGGTGTGAGGGGAGGTTCCAGACTTCAGATTTTTTACAGATTTGTTAGAAAGCCGCTGAGGGGGGAAGGTTGACATCCTCCTTTTGTTGTTATTGTTAAGTGCCGTCGAGTCGGAGTCGACTCATGGCGACCCTCTGGATAGCTATCCTAAATTGTGTTCGGTCTTCAGTCCTCCTTTTACAAATTACTAATAAGCGGCAAGGGCCTTCCTTGACAGTTTTGTGTAGGACATGGGAGTCTGACACTGATTTGCCACAAGATGGTTTCAAATGGAACGCATTTTGGAGTCGCATAGTATGGTCTATGATGTGTTTCAGTCTCTCCCAAACTTTATTTTTTATTGCACATCTGGTAATCTGGACACCACTTTATGTTCAGGGCAGGTTTGTTGGGTTCCATTCTTTGTTGGCACTGTGCAGCGAATATTGGAACATTGATTCACATGCTTTATGACGGCCTTATTAAACCTTTTTGGACTGGAGTTTGGAGATATATCGGTGAAATTTTTCACTTTGATACCCCTTGACAATACAAATTGTGCTTTCATTGTGTCTGAATAAGGAACTTAGCCGATTTGACAAAAAGCTTCTTGACATTCTGCTTTCCATTGCAATCCAACATGTCATGCGGTGTTGGAAAGATACCTCACCATTAAATGTTGCTTTCTGGTGGCATACTGTCTGCCAGAACCGTAAGCTTGAAGGGGCAGCCTCTTTTTTTTTTTTCCAAATTATATAGAGAAGATCGAAAGAATATGGAAATCTTTAGATATTCATCTAAATAGCTCATTATTTAATTGTGTTTAGACCTCTTTTTTTTTTTTTTTTTTTTTTTAAAGTATGTGTGGGGGTTATAAGTACTTATTTTGAAGATTGTATTTTATTCTTTGTTGAAAACTTTTAAATAGACTTGGGGGATGGTAGGTAAAAAGATTATTATAACCTTGTGGGACACCTTGTTGTTGGTGGAATGGTGCCGAAGTTTTAGAACCAACCCAGACTTGTTGCCAACGATCATATTATATATGATCGCTGGCAACAAGTCCGGGTTGGTTCTAAAACTATGATCGTTGGCAACAAGTCCGGGTTGGTTCTAAAACTTCGGCACCATTCCACCAACAACAAGGTGTCCCACAAGGTTCCTCCCTATCGGCCCTGCTGTTTAATATCTATATGCAGCTGATATGCAACATCATCCGTTCTTTCAATATTTCTACCTTAATCTACGCCGATGATGTGTTGCTATTTACCCCGTTCAAAGTCAAACACCCGGAATTCACCAACCTTGTCAACTGTTTCAATGCAATCACAGACTGGCTAACAACCCAAAACCTCTGCATTAATTTTAAGAAAACAGATACTCTTCATATCAAGGAACAAAAGCTTCTCTCCTCCCTCCAGCCTAAGAGTAAGAGATGCGGAGCTTCCAAGCCGTAATGCCATACGCTATCTCTGCATTACCCTTGACCAGCATCTCGATTTCAAGGAACATGTAAAAAACATCACCAGGTCCATCTATAACAAAATTAAAACACTGAGACATCTTAAACCTATGCTACCTGCTGACTGCTTCCGAACCATCTTCCAGGCCCTCATACTACCACATCTAGATTACACAAATTTAATCTTGTATGGCCTACCAAAGAGCACTCTCAATCCTCTCCAACAAGCCATGAACGCCGCTGCCCGTGTCCTCTGCGGTCGAGCCAAATCAGACCATATCACACCAATACTCAAGGATCTTCATTGGCTACCGATACACTCCAGGCTTACATATAAGATTCTTCTAATAACATTCAAGATTATCAACATCGCTCCCAATTCTCTCAACGAACTCATCACACCTACTCCAAAAACCAGATCCAGAAGGACAGCAACAGACAACACTCTATCTATCCCTAAAGACTCCATAAAGAGCTCACAAACAACCAGGAGAAGAACCTTTGCCCACTACGCACCAAAATGTTGGAATGACCTCCCTCCAGAAATCAGAGCGATCCGAGACCACCTAAAATTTCGTAAAGCAATAAAACACCACCTCTTCTTGCTCCATTTCTCTCAATCTGCTTCCCCGACTCTAAGAAAACATCCCCTTCCCCTACTAGAGTCCCCTACACAACATAACACTCAAGCTCCAAGCACTCTCTCGCTAGCCTGAACCTTCTTAAGTACTTTCTTATAAAGTATCATCTATTATGCCATATCTTTATATAGTTTCTAGTATACCGCCTATGTCAATATGTAAATAGTTACCCATGTTCTCCAAGTTTTTTTCCCTGTTATGATGTAAACTCTATCAGTCTTCTCTGATCTGAGTATTCTTTGTTAATTGTAAACCGCACTGATAACAAATAGTGCGGTATATAAGAATTGTTAAATAAATAAATAAATAACGAACCGTCAGCATCTGCAGTCCAAGCTAATGTACCCTAACCCACTCAACAATCTGAACCTCAGGACTACATAACCCGTACCCTCTACAATGTGAATTCTGACTTTTGTTAATGCTTCAATCTATATAGTTTACTCAAATGTTAAAACTAATAAATCTATATGTTATGTTTGTTGTAAAAAAAAAAAAAGTTTACAGTTTATCGTAAAGAAGAGTGCATTCTCTGCAGATGGGTACAGTCCAAGAACCAGGCGGAGAAAAAGGACCAGGCCACACTGGGAGAAAACTTAAAAAGCCTTTATTAAGGACCCAAATTTAAAAAGATTCAGCACTAGGCCTTCCTCAGGGGTCTAAAAACATAGATAAAACCAAAAGCAAATTATAAAACAGTACATAAATATAAACCAGGAAGAGTATCAATAACACCAGGTAAAAAATAAAAATGCAAATACATTACCAACAACTGGTAGGAGGCTGTCTTGAGGAGAACGACATTCACATCCATTTAAAAGATAAAAAAACAATGCAACTAGTACAAGAGAAATAAAACAATTTATACATATCATAAAAACATAAAATAATGTAATATATGAAATAGATCAGAAAAGATACATTGCATATCATCCTAAGAGGGAGGGGAAATTAGGGGGGGGGGAGAATGGAAGGGGGAGGATGGAAAGGGAAGCAAAGGTGAAGGAAGGAGGTGGGAGAAGGGGAGGGAAAGGAGAGGGAGAAGAAGGGAGGGAAGGGGAAGAAGAAAGTTAAAAGGTGGGAAGGGGAGAGGGGGGACAGGGGGGAGGGGGGAGGGGAAGGGGAGAGGAAGGAAGAAGAGAGAGGGGGGAAGGGGGGAGAGACTTTTTAAAGTTGGGTCCTTAATAAAGGCACTTTACGTTTTTCTCCCAGTGTGGCCTGGTCTTTTTTCTCTGCCTGGTTCTTGTACAGTTTATTGTTAAACAGTATGCACCCTGCCCTGTTAATGTTTTACGTTATATGTAAACCGCTTTGAATATCAGACAGACAGTATAGAAGTAGTTTTAAATAAAGAACATCTGAGAGTACCTTTTTAGAAAATATAAATACATACCAAGTTTGCCGATACTATAGTCCTGCCCCGAATAAAGCACCAAAAAATTACAAACCAGAAACTACAGGAAAAAAACACGCAAAACAAACAGGGATGTCCATGAGAGCCACCACTGGCTGCTTTTACTTTTTAACTGTAGCACGTCATTGTGGTAAGAATTGAAACAACAAATCACCACTTCTCTGGGTTTAAATCACACTGGAAACTGAGATGTAGCACAAAAGGTGTAGTTACCTGTAACAGGTGATCTCCAGGAACAAGCAGGAATGAGTCTTCACATATGGGTGCGTCGGTACCGACGGAGCCCTCGTGCGTAGCAAATCCCCAGCTTTCAGAGAAAGCCTTTGGGAGTTGCCATCACGCATGTATGGCCCCCTTCCCGTCCAAGGGTGCCATCTTGCTCAGTCAGATGACATAACTAAAAAGACGGCAAAAAGAACAAAATAATATGACTGCAACTCCAAGGGGAGGAGGGAGAGTCGTGAGGACTGATTCCTGCTGTCCTCGGAGAACACCTGTTACAGGTGAGTAACTATGCTTACTCTGGGAACAAGCAGGAAGTCAGTCCTCGTATATGGGACTCCCCAGCTATAGACTACTGAGAACCCCCAGCTGATAAATAGGCTCCCTCTACGAGAGCCGCAAGCAGCCACAATAGAAATCTAACTAAGAGAATAGCACTCCGGTAGCCTGACACAAGTGTCGGAGGGCAGGAGTTGCCCAGGCCCCGAAAAGGTTACAGAGTACAGCCTGGCTGAAAGCACTGTCCCATTAGGACTCCCTATCCAGGCAATAATGGGTTGTGAAAGTCTGACCCAAAGACCAGGTGGTGGCCCGGCAGATATTTGCCATTGGAACAGAGCGGAAATGAGCCACTGATGATACCATGGCCCTGGCCCGATGGGCCGTAACACGACCCTCCATCGGAAGCTTGGCTGCCCTGTATGCCCAGGCAATACAGTCTGCTACCCAGGTGGACAGCGTACACTTGGAAACAACTATCCTCGGCTTACTGGGGTCATAGGATACGAAGAGCTGAGAAGCCTTTCTATGCGCTTGCGTATGCTGGATATAGAAGGCCAATGCCCTCTTACAGTCCAGGGTATGCAGTACTGTCTCTGCCCGACTGGCATGCGGCCTGGGAAAAAAGGTATCAATAGCTCAAAAACCCCAAATGTCAGTAGTACCCAGAAACCGCTACAACAAACTACCAAGCAACTCCCTTCCCAGAAAAATATGTATATTAAATAGATTAACTTTTTGTCGGAGGAAGCCAAGGGAGGCTTGAAATGTACTCTAACTCTATGAATAAAACTTAACTTAGAAGTGCCGATGAAAGTTTTCGTGATATTCGGTGCTAATTTCAGCAAATCAAAGCACAACACTTATTGGATACTGTGTTGTGCTTTGATTTGCTGAAATTAGCATTGAATATCACGAAAACTTTCATCAGCGCTTCTAAGTTAAGTTTTATTCATAGAGTTAGAGTACATTTCAAGCCTCCCTTGGCTTCCTCCGACAAAAAGTTAATCTATTTAATATACATATTTTTCTGGGAAGGGAGTTGCTTGGTAGTTTGTTGTTGTAGTGGGAAAAAAGGTAGGTAGCACCACCTCCTGGTTGAGGTGGAACGAGGAGACTACTTTTGGAAGGAACTTGGGGTGTGTGCGAAGCACCACCTGGTTCCTATAGAATCTGGTGTAAGGCCTTTCTGACACTAGGGCCTGAAGCTCACTCACCTGCCGAGCCGATGTGAGTGCCACTAAGAAAACCACCTTCCAAGAGAGAGAGCGAAGATGGCAGATGAATGCCATGCCGGGCTGCAAATGAACACAGATCCAGGGTTTCTTGACAAAGGAGACGGGACCCCGTGCCACCCTGTTTGTTCACATAGAACATGACCACCTGGTTGACTGTCTGTGCTAAGACTGGTTGGTGGGCCAGGGCCAGGTGGATGGCACGGAGCTCCAAGAAATTGATGTGCTGTGTTCTCTTGCTCGGGGACCACACTCCCTGAGTACAGAAACCCTGGCAATGGACCCCCAGCACAGCAGGGACGCATCCGTGGTAAGGATCCTCATGTGTAGAGGAGCCTGGAAAGGCATTCCTGCCTCCAAGTGAAGTGGGTGAAGCCACCAGTCCAGGGACTGTACCAGCCGCCTGGACACCGTGATTCTGTCCCTGAGGCACCCTGTGGCCTGTGACCACTGGTCTCTGAGGCACTACTGAGCAGTCCACATGTGGAGGCAGGCATCTGGGGACACATGGACCGTGGAAGCCATCTGCCCGAGGAGGCGCAGAAATTGTCTTGCTGACACTATGGACCTGCGACTCACCTGACCTGCTAGAGCCAGAAACCTGCTTGCCCTGTCTGCAGGCAGATAGGCCCTTGCTTGAAGGGTGTTGAGTCTGGCTCCTATGAACTCCAGCTGCTGAGTTGGAGCGAGGCTGGACTTGGGATAGTTGATCACAAACCCTGGATGCTGCAGCACCTGGATGGTAAAAGACGTGGCCTGGTAGACTTCGCTGGCTGAAGTGCCTCTGATGAGCTAGTCATCTAGGTAGGGGAAGGCACTTTGTGAATACCCTGGGGGCCGAGGCCAGGCAAAGGAAAGTACCCTGTACTGGTAGTGATTCCCCCCCCCCCCACCACAAAGCGCAGATACTTCCTGTGGTCTGGGTGTATTAGGATGTGTGTATACGCATCTTTTAGGTCTAAAGAGCATAGCCAGCCTCCCTGGCGGAGGTAAGGCAGCAATATTTCAAGGGAGAGCATCTTGAACTTCTCCCTCACCAAGAACTTGTTTAGGTTGCGCAGGTTGAGGATGGGCTTGAGGCCTCCTGTTCTCTTTGGTACCAGAAAGTACCTGGAGTAGAAGCCTTTGCCCTGCAGGTGGTGGGGTACCGGTTCTACCACCTGATCCTTGAAGACCCGCCAACTCCTTCAGAAGAAGGTCCTGGTGAAGGGTAGACCCGAGGGGCTCTCCTGGGAAGTAAGGAGGAGGCACCTGGGCTAGGTGAAGGTAGCCCTCGCTGACCACCTGTAAGGCCCAGGCATCGGTGGTAATGGCTGTCCACCTGTGGGCATACAGGGCAAGCCTGCCTCCTGTGATCTGCCTGGCTCCTGTTGGAAGAGAGGGCCATGCTGTATTTTTTATTTATTTATTTATTTATTTATATATTTATATACCGCATCTTCCAAAGTTCAGTTGCGGTTTACAATGAACAACAATTAACAAAGTAAATTTGTTTTACAGGGAACGTCATATTATAACAGAACATATTTACAAGGAACATCATATTATAAGTAAACAGTCAAACAATGTGAGATAAATACAAAGTGGCACAGATTAACTATATACAGTTTTTATATGTATATATATACATGGATGTGAAAGGATGTAAGCTGAGAGGTAATCGTGGGTGTGTGTTTTTGTTTGTGTTAAAGGCTTTTGCTTAATGTGGACTGAATACCTGTTTAACCTTTGTCTAGTGCAGGCGCTGAGCTGTAGGAGTCAAAAGCCACTGCCAGGCTGAGCCGGTGCCTGGGGTTTGGGGGCTTTCTGCTAACACGGGCCATGCCCCTGTCCCTTGGCCTGCTGCTCCTGTTGGGGAGCCGGGGAGGCCTGAAAATGGGGGTAGCTTCAGTAAGCAGCACCCTTCCTCGAGTAAAAGGGCTTTTTACCTGAGCCCTTCTTGCAAAAAGGGACAGAGGTCTTCTTGGAGAGTGGTGTCCTTGTTATGTACTCTGTCTCCAATTCTGTGGCCTTGTCGGTCATGGGTTTGCCAAAGAGGATCTCCCCCTGGCATGGGACATCGACCAACTTGTCCTGAACGCACTGTTCGAGGTCTGACGACTGCAGCCATGCCTGGCGGCGTGCACCGATGCCAGCCACGGCTACCCGGGCCGCTGACTCGAACCCGTCATAGGCTGCTCGAGACATAAACTTTGAGTACTCACGGATGGCCGTGGACAGGCTCTTGAAGCGCTGCAAAGGCCCCTCAGAGACCAGCCGAGAACCTGGCGAGTTCCTTCACCAGGTCTCTCAGGTACATGCCCATGTACAGCTGGTAGGCCTGGATCCGACAAGTCAGCATTGAACCCTGGAAGCATCCATGTTTCAGGCCTCCCTGCCAGGAGGCACCGAGGAGTGTGTCTTCTGGCTCTTCAGCCTGCGCATTGCCGATTCCACAACCATGGAGTTGTGCAGCAGTTGTGGCTTTTGAAACCCAGGGCTCCGGCGGACACAATACATTGAGTCGAGCCGTTTGCTGATGACCGGCACCGATGCTGGTGTCTCCCACATGTGGAGCATCAGTCGTTCCAGGATCGGAGGCACAGGTACAGTAAGGGCCACCTGAGGGGGGCCTCACACTGTAGGATCTCGAGCTCCTCAGCTCGAGGATTCTCCTCGGACTCCGTGGGTAACGCCAAAGCCCTGGACATATCCCTCACGAAGTCAAAGAACCTCGTGTCCTCCGGAGGGGACCTTCTGCATGCTCAGACACTGGGGAATCGGGTGGGACATCCCTGTGCCAACAGGTGTCCGGGGACTCCTCGTCTTCTGTTTCCCATGCCGATGCCTCCGAAGAGGAATCGGGGGGGGGGGGGGGTGCTCTGGAATCAAGGGCCCCGGTGCCTACCTCCCTGACGCTGAGAAGCTCGGCGGCAACTACTTCGGTCTCGAACTGGAGGCCGAGTGGGACCTCAGCCGAAGATAGACTCGCGTCTGAAAGGTCTCGAGGATCGACTTGGCCTCCGGTGTCGACTTCGACATCAAGGGCCCAGTGGTCGGGGTGGAGGAACCGGACAGACCGGCAATCAGTGCCCACTGCCACTCCATGAAGGCAGTGAAACTGCGCTTCAAGGCCACCATTCTGGACTCGTCTGGAAGGCTCTGCAGCCACAGGCTCGGGCCCTGACACCGGTTCCCCTGGAGGGAAGTCCTCAATGAGGACAGTTGTTACCTGCCTCGGCTGATCCGTCTCCTGACCAGGAACCTTTGCCGGGCGCTGCTCCTCCGAAGATCCAGGACGGCGCTTGGGACTCCGCGACCGGCCCCGGGAGGAGCCGGGTCACTCGGAGCCATCCAGAGACGCCACCTTCGAGGACTACTTCTTCCTCTTATGTTTCTCTCGAGGGAGATCCCCTCTCCGGGGAACCTTTACGCTGCTCGGGCTCGGAGTGCGCCCCCCGAGACGTAGAGGCCTTGGACGAGGTCCGGGCTCTCGAAGGCTAGGACTGAGAAAAAAATTCTATTATGCTGCTGCTGGTGGCTCTTCAGGGCCTTAGAGGACATTTTCTTACATGGGCTGCAGACCGTCTGGTCATGGTCGGGCCTGAGGCACCAGAGACTGCAGTCATGCGTATTAGTGAGGGACATAAGTTTTCACACACCGATCACATTTTTTAAACCTGCTGGTAGCCATCAGGGAAAAAAGGGCCCCTGCAAGGTCAAAGACCCAGGCTGCCAGTGAAAAAGAAAAAAAGGCGCGAATGCCAGTCACGAAGGACAAAAAACAAAAAACAGAGATGGACTCGATAGCGGTGTACCGAACCGAAGGCGGGAAGAGGAGCCGGTGTTGACCGGTGAAAGAAAAGAGAAAAATTTTTAACTTTTTTTCATGGGGACACAGGAACTACGTTTGAAGGGCTCTGCGGAAAAAAGGAGACTGAGCAAGATGGCACCCTTGGGCGGGAAGGGGATTGCACATGCATGATGGCAACTCCCAAAGGCTTTCTCTGAAAGCTGGGTATTTGCTCCGCACGAGGGCTCCATTAGCGCCGACGTCACCCATATGTAAGGACTGACTTCCTGCTTGTTCTCAGAGAATATTTTTAACTGAGGAAAAGACCTCATACTCCTCATCAATCTATATAGATTTCCGATTGATATATACCAAGAGAGTTGCCATAGGTCTGAAAAATCATTTTTATATAAGTGTTTATATGTTTTCTGATATAGTTGTTTTTTTAGAAAATGCTTTCATTTAAAACTTTGAAAAAGCTTTCAGAACTTACTTGGCAAAGAAACTTTAGTCGTCTTAGCCACCTGAACAGAGCAAATTTCCATCTTTGCGGTATGTGCTAGTTGTAGAAACAAAAGATTCTAAACATAGGAGAAAGCCAAATTAGCAAGTTCAAAATCAGCAGTCATTTCTCTAACGTCATAGCTTAGTCATCTTTTATGAATTTGGTTAATCTCGGTATGTCTGGAATAATTTTGTTTCTTTTTCTAAGCTACAATTCTGTTTAAAGTTGCTTAGAAGAACAAAATATTTCTAGTTTGACTGATTGGTATTCTTATTCCTTTCTTGTTTTCAGAGTTAGAAATAACTGAGACATGATAGTGTTGGCTTGATGCTGTATTTGCACTAGCCAAGTGCACGGTAAGTTCTACAGTGTCCCTCATGAGAGACTCCTTAGGAAATTAGAGTCATGGAAACTAAGACAGGAAACTGAGTAGGACTAAATGATCAGTTATCCATATGAAAAAGGGGTCAAAGGTCTGTTCTGGGACCTGTGCTGTTTTACATATTCATAAATGATTTGGAGATAGAAATGATGAATGAGGTGATCAAACTTGTGGATGGTATTAAATTCAAAGTTATTAAAATGGCAGAGGAATATAAGGATTTACAGAAATCTTGTGAGCAAGGGAACTGGTCATCTAAATGGTGGATGAAACTCAATGTAAGTGCAAAGTGATGCACATAGGGAACAATTCCAACTACAGCTACAAAATGTTGGATCCTGAGTTAGGAGTCCCCATCCAAGAAAAAGATTTTGGCGTCATTGTGAACAATAAATGCACATTTTCAGACCTTTTTGCCGAGGCTGCCAGAAAAATAAATATAATTAAAGCTTCCAGCCCTAGATGTTTATCATTTGGAATTTTAGGGGGGTTATTTTTGAGGCAATTAAGTGCTTTCCCACAGTTGTAAAAGTAGGAGTATATTCATGGTGTGAATTTATTTTTACAGACCTTTTATCCAGATTCCAGGTGGATTCAATTTAATGATGCAACAGTGTTCCAACGTCAGTAGTTTGCCCCAGCATCAACATTGCCCCCCCCCCCCCCCAGCCTTGGAAACAGCATCAGTATGGTTAACCTCTCCCTCCTCCCCCCCCCCTTCTCCAAGGAACAGTATCAGCATTACTTCCCCCTTAACGGCAAACAATGGCAGGAGTTTGTGCTTTTTGCTTCCACCTCTCTGCAGGCAGTGCTGGAAAGGGTTAGAAACCAGTTCAAATTCTTTGCAGCGGCTGATGGAAGCAGCACAAAATGGCAAGTGCAAAAAGCACAACTCCTGCTGCCGCCGCCGAGGGACTCTGTCAGTTGCAACCTTTGGCTCTGACACCACCTGGCTGTAATGGAATTTTAGGGGAGTTTTCATTTATAGCCAGAAACCCCAAATTTCCCTTCGGTTGGTGTTTGTTTTATCACGGTTTTTCTGTTAAAACCGAAAACTGATGCCCTAAACTTGATGATCTGGATTAATCACAAATGAACAGAGAAGAGGACTGAACATATAGATTCCTTTTATAGATTCCTGATGTGATTGCACCTTGTGCATTATTTGTAATTCTGGTCATCCCATCTCTAAAAGAATGCCATGGAACTGGAAAAGATTCAGAGAAGGGCGACAAAAATGATAAAGGGGATGGAATACTGATGAAAGGCTAAAGAGGGTAGGCCTCCTCTTCAGCCCCGAGATGGGATCTGATAGTAGTTTATAAAACCATGAGTGGGATGAAAGAGTTTAAAAGGTCAAGCAAATCAGTCCCTATTTTAACACTAAAACAAGAGGATACTTCATGAAACCAATAACTGGCCGATTGAAAACAAATTCTATTTTATTGTGCCATATTTTCTGTTTTCAATTTGAGATTGACATTTTATATTGCATGCCGTATCAACTATTTGCATTGTAAATCACTTAGAGATTTATTAGGCATATTGAGAGAATGAATGAAGTAGTAAATATATACATTGTACAAAGGATTTTGAGACCGTACAACTTTCATCAGACATTTTAACTGTTAAATAGGAGGTAATATGTAGCTCTGAATAGTGCAATATAGCAGTTTACTGATAGAGCTCATGTTCTTGAACATCCTCGGAAAGAAACTGAGCTTAGGGTAGCATTGGGAGATATAGTCCTTGAGAATCTTGAAAGGACAGGAAGTGAGATCGGCAGTCTGGGAGATGTCTTGAAGCAACAGGTAGGGTTCCAATCAAGCACTTAGAAGCACTTTGGGAAGCTCCTGAAAAGCTCAGAGTGTAGAAAGACAGGATGGGCAGAAGGAACACATAGGTGGAATGGTTTTGCTTAATTCTCAGACCCTTGAGTGCAGTAGGATCTTGATGGGAAAGCATGCTGCTTAGAAATTTTATTAAAGCATTAAGGAACTGTCAGCATTTTGGGAAGCTCACAGCAGTGCTGTGTGTTTGCTGTGAAAGGTCCAAGTATAAGCCATAGAGATACATTCACCTAGTGGTTTAGAGTACCTGGGCATGCTAGGACAACTTGAAAGATGTAACCTCAGTGTTAGAAACACCCTGGATTAAAGTTGTGCTAGAGAGCTTCTAGCACAACTGGCTGGAAATGTTCCCAGAATTGATGGAATATTTTACTTAAAGGTCTCTACACAGCAGAGACTTGAAAAGCTGACAAGGGAGTTAGATGGCCTATTAAAATCCCCAGACTATAGTCTGTACTGCAGAGGCGCACAAGCGAAGGACTGAAGGGCTGCAAACAGGCTAGGTTTTCAGGATATCCTTAAGGAATATGCATATATGAAAGCTACGTGCATGCTATCCCCATTAAGTTGTGTAAACTGCTAATTAAAAGCCCATGGTGATGCATCTAATTGAAACTGTAAATAGAGCATATAAATAGTACACCAGTGTCCTGCCTCTCCTATGCAAAAGGGGAAGATCTTGCTGATCTAGAGGGACCAGCTTGTGGCACTTAATTATAGCGACAGCCCCTGGTTTCCTGTGGAAGATTTTTGAAGATCCTGTAGCAACAATTTGCAAATTCTGCTGCAGATCTCGCAAAGTGCTGTAGCAATTATATGGCACACTTGCATATTATGTTTTGTTTTTTAAATTTTATAAGTTACTTTATGGCATTGTTTTATATGTTTATTTAAGTTATTTGGTCGTCTTTTGGGGTTGAAAAGGGATCTTTACTCTTAGTACTTTTTAATGTATTTGTTTGTTTATTTTTTGGTTTTAAGTAAACCATTTTGATGTGAACCTCACTAAAGACCTAATAAACATCTTATTGTTAGGTGCCGAGAAGGGTTGAAGGGGGATGTAGAATATGAAACGACGGGGGAAGGGGAGAATCTCAGTAGAGGGAAGTAACCCTCAGCGGAGGGAAATGAGGAATGAATCTCGGATACAGGTCCTTTGATCCACCTCATTTTTTCTTCACAGCTTTTCCAAACCCCTCAATCATTTTGCCTCTATCACACACACGCCTCTTTCTCCAATCCACTTGCCATAAGAACATAAGATATGTCATACTGGGTCAGGCCAAGGTCCAGCAAGCCCAGTATCCTGTTTCCAACAGGGGCCAATCCAGGTCACAAGTACCTGGCAGTTTCCCAAAAAGACACACAGGTTCCACAATGCTTGTATTGGGGCAAGCAGTGGATTTTCCGGGTCCGTCCTTCCCCTGCACATCTCTTGCTGTCTTGTCCCTCATTCTGCTCACTCATGCTCAATCCTGCTCTCATCCCCTCATTCTCTCTCCCTTCACTGCATACCCCCCTCACTTACTCTCCCTTTCCAGTTTGCAGGGCCAGGTAAGGGGCAGACTAGTAAGGAACTGACTTAAGGTTCCAAAAGCCCGTCTCCCCAGCTCTCCTCTTCACAGCAGTGGGAGCTTGTCCCTTCTCTTCTGCTGCTGTGCTTTTGCCGGCACTACCCCAGCACTGTACATTTTTAGAAGGTGAATGCAAGTGGGAGAAGAGCAGATGCTGGAGTGAGAACGGAGGGGAGGAAGAAGCAAGGGCAGATGTAGGGGAGGTTTTAGAGGGGAGGGGGCATAGAAATGGGTGCTTGGATAAACAGAAGTAAAAGCGGGGCCAGTGCATACTGGAAAAGGAAGTAGATGGGTAAGTGCCAAAAGGCAGGCTTAAATTAAACTGTGCCGGTAGACTGTCCATATGTTCAGTGCCACTACCTATAGTAGTGATGCATATATACGGATTAAGTTAACCACATCAATGGGTTTAACTTGAGCTAATCACTGTACTGGCTGAAAATTTACCCTTTTTGTCTGGTTCATTCCTCAAGATTGGCCCCAAGTTGGGAGCGTAAAAGCAAAAGTGGCTCAGGACGCCAGCCTCTTGAGCTGGTTCTGTCAGCTTGGTTTGGCTGCAGGAGGACATCAGAAGCATAGCTCATCAAGGCACTTCCTCTTCTTTTGCCTGGGCTGGTGTTGCATTTTGTACTGCATCATTCATAACATGACACCTCCTGGCTGGAAGTTAAGGTGGAAGAGCTGGCTTGAAGCTCAGTACTGTTGTCATGAAAATGAGCTTGCACCAAGTGAAAAGAAGGGGGAAAGGAGTAGAGGATTATATAGGGTAACTGCTGCACTATTCCTATTGCTGACACTCCAGCCTTCAGTCTCCCATGGCAGTTCTGCAGGTGAGGAACAGCAGATTTTGCATTCCCTTCCTACAGCTGTGGAATCGTGGAAGGCTGTGGGCCAGGCCAAAATCATTCAAAATAATTCAGAAGCATGGAGCGGAGGGGCAGCCTAGTGATTAGAGCAGTGTGCTGAAACCAGGGACAGGGTTCAAATCCCGCTAACACTCCTTGTGGCCTTGGGCAAGTCACTTAACCTTCCATTGCCTCAGGTACAAACTTAAATTGTAAGATTTTTGGGGACAAGGAAATATCTATGGTGCTTGAATGTAACTGGCATTGAACTATTACTGGAAAGGCATGAGCTAAATACAGATAAATTAAAATAAGAATAAAGCCATGCAGGTTCCCTCACGACAGCTCCTATATGCTGCTAAAGGTTTATGACTTTGCAGACTATTTGGGCCTAGATAATGATGACATTTGAATGAGTGCTTGGAGTTATGGTTCACAGAGTGCTACTCGTGAACTACATTTATTACATTCATCCAATAAAAGGTGACAGCCATAATGAATATAAGCACCTCTTAACGGAATAGATTTTCAATTTTGTTGGATGAAACAGATATTTATGTCCTCCACTAAGTGGGAAATATTAACTTGGCTGTGCTAGTTTTCCTTTTATACTTGTTTGTCAGATTAGAATCAAATCTTTCTTTAAGTGATTTGTTTGCTTTGCTTGGCTGAATGTTTCCATGCAAGGCAATCTGCATTCTTGAGATTCTGAACTTTCATATTTTCTTGAACTGAATTTTATAGCTCTTCTGGTTTGTTGAGATAACCTTCAGTGAGTAAATCAATGCAGAGCCATTTCATGGAATCTGCAGTTTGCCTTCAGTGATAGCACCAAAAAAATACTATACCCCATGCCTTCCATTCATCTCAGCAGGGAGTTGACTGCAGTGTCTAGGGTAGTGACAGATTAATTACTAACAAAGACCTAGCAGAAACAGAGACACCCAGTTAGTCACTTAAAGCTTGTTATACTAGAAAGCTAGATTAACACTGGATACTGAGAATATATGTAAAAAAATAAAATAAACCCTTAAACAAAAACAAGATGTAGCTGCTTGCCTGTGATATGTCAGGTTTTTAAACAACCACATAAGATATAAAGCATAATTTTAATTAATTAATTAATTTACATTTCTTCTATACCCCGCTATTCAACATCAGTGCGGTTTACATGGAACATAACACATACACATACACATACACAATGCCTTTACAGGACTGTGTTTACAATGAACAGGTATGAGAACTTGGATAACTTGGGAAACTATTTACATTTTACCAGTTTTACATTTTTCTTCATGGAAGGGGTATTTCGCTAGTCATATTCGTTGGTGTTTTGTATGGGCGGAATCGAATGTGTGGCCTAGTCTACCTGGTAGTACTTGCAGAATAGGTGGTGCTTTACCACCTTTCTAAACTGAGTCAGGTCAGGGATTGCGTGTATGTTTGGTGGTAGGGTGTTCCAGCATCTAGGTGCATACAATTTAAAGGCTCTGTTTGCTGTTGCCTGGGTACATTGGGTTATTTGTTTAGGGACTATTAGTGTGTTGATCGCTACTGATCTCTTCTGGACCTGTTGGGTGGAGAGCTTTGGGTAAGATCTGCTAGTGATGCGGCGGCAAGGCCATTGATAGCTTTGAAGGTAAGCAGTAGGGTTTTGAATGTGAGTCTGGCATGTATGGGAAGCCAGTGGAGGTGTTTCAATATGGGCTTGATGTGATCTTTCTTAGAGGCTCCAAGTAGTATTCTAGCTGCAGCGTTCATCGCGAGCTGTAGAGGGTTCAACGTAGATTGGGGGAGACCCTGAAGAATTGAATTGGCGTAGTCAAACTGTGATATGATTAGCTCTTGGTAAATTGTCCGGAAGTCATCTGCTTCTAGCAGGAAATGGAGGTGTCTGAGGGTATGGATCTTGTGGTATACTGCTCTAACTACATTGCTTTGTGCGCCTTCATGTCCAGGCGCTGGTCCAAGGTGACTCCCAGGTACCGGATCGTGGGTTTGGTCTGTAGTTCAGCCTCATTGACTTTTAGGTGGGGCGGTGTGGTAAAGTTTGGATTCCTCGTGATGAATAGGACCTCTGTTTTTTTTGTGCTGAATTCTGAGGTTCTGGGATTGCAGCCAATTGGATATTGCATTGAAGCAATCTGTCAGAGGGGATAGGTCCGGGTTCTCTGTCGAAGGGCATGTAAAGTAGCACATTGTCTGCATATATCAAGCAGTTAACACTGTAGGACCGGATAAGGTTACAGATGTATATGTTGAACAGAGCGGAAAGGGAGGATCCTTGTTGGACGCCTTGCTTCTGGTGGAATGGTTCGGATGTTGAGGTCCCTGATAGTACGTACTGCCATCTGTCCGAGATGTTGTTATTTTATAACTAGATGTTATTTTATAACTAGTTAAACTGGACGGAAGTGTGACATGGTGAGGGCAATTTAAAACCGAGCTGGCTGAACCATTAGTCAAACTTAGGCAGCTGTCTAAGGTGACAGCTTTGGGGAAAGGAAGCAAAGAGCAGCTGCAGTCAAAGCCGAAAAACAAACACATAATCCTGACAGTCATACAAACCAAACAACCATCAGCATATGATTTTAGCCTATATGCCTGGATAAACAGCCATTTATCCAGGTAAATGACTGGGAAATTGCCCCTATTCTAAAACAAAGATTGGTATCACACTTTTCAAATACTAATTACACAGGTACACTACCAAAAAACTGCCTCCAGTTTTGCAACTGATTCCTATAGATTTTGGGGTGCTGAATCCAGGAAAAATAGCCAAAATGTTCCATCACGTCACGTTTTCTTGCAAAATTAGATTTCTTACCCATATAAGGAATGTTCACATAATTTCTTTTTAGCCGACTGCAGTTTCTTTTCTTGGCCCAAAATAGAGGTTGTAATGGTTAACTAACTAGAAACACTCCCTCATGATATTTTAGAGTGTTTTGTATTCATTTTATACATTAACAGGACAATTGGGAGGCGGGGGGCTAAATCCAGTACTCACGCTGGCGCATGTTCTTTCCTGTTCGCCTCGTTCGCTCGCTCAAACACGGTGGTTGCGACATGAACGTTCCTGTCAAATTTCAGTTTCTTGCAAGTTCATTATTACCTTTTGTTTGCTCAGTCGTAATCCAGCTTTATTCCGAAGTGGTTCACTACAGTTGTAGTTTGCAGTGCTGTGTATTTGTGATGGCTCACAGAGCCAGAGGTTGCGTCAACTCTCCGGACAGTTTTTGTTTTATTTGTGGGGAATATACCGTGAAAAAGCGGCAGAGGAACATTTCTGCATTTATTAAAAAAGTATATTTCGCCTATTTCGGTTTGAAGTTAGGCGATCAAGACAAACCGTGGGCTCCTCACAAAGTGTGCAAGACATGTGAGGAAGATCTACGCTTATGGATGAAAGGTAAAAAACAAGCATTTTGTTTCGTAATACCTATGATGTGGCGTGAACAAAGAGACCACAGCAGTGACTGCTATTTTTGCTCTTGCATTGTGAAGGGATACAACTTAAAAAATAAGAACGTAATAAGTTACCCCAACCTTCCCTCAGCAATTAGGCCTATGCCTCATAGCAATGAAGTACCTGTGCCTGAACCACCAAAATCTTTGGATCATATTTGTGTGGACGGTTCTGATCATGAAGAGACTCATCAGATGGCTTTTCCCGATGAGTCCAGTACTTCCGAGTTTGAAACTGAACCAGATCCGAAACCTGAACTTTTCTCTCAAGCTGAATTGAATGATTTAGTCCGGGATTTAGGACTCCCAAAAGATGCTGCCCAACTGCTTGGTTCTCGGCTTAAACAGAAAAATCTATTGTCACCAGGAACAACTTTTTATTGGTACCGCAACCGCGAGACACAATTTTTGAAGTATTTCAGCAAAGAGGAAGATTTGGTATTTTGCAACGATATATACGGAGTGATGGAAAAGTTTAAACTCAAGTATGATCCTGCTGAATGGCGGCTGTTCATTGATTCGTCAAAAGACAGCATAAAAGGTGTTGTTCTTCATAATGGCAACACATTCGCTTCAGTTCCTATTGCTCACTCTGTTATTCTCCAAGAAAAATACGAGAATTTGGCCCTGATTCTTCAGAAGATTCGTTATGATGAGCATAAGTGGATGATTTGTGGAGACTTTAAAATTCTATCCATGCTATTAGGGCAGCAATCCGGTTTCACCAAATATCCCTGCTTCCTTTGCTTGTGGGATAGCCGGGCCCGCGACCTACACTGGGGGAAAAAAGACTGGCCAATTCGGGAGTATTTGAGACCCGGTGAGAAAAATGTTCTTCATGAGAGCTTGGTACTTCGTGATAAAATTCTATTACCACCTCTCCACATTAAGTTGGGTCTCATTAAGCAATTCATCAAGTCCCTTCCAAAAGATGGTGAGTGCTTTCGGTACCTTTGCTCAAAGTGCCCCCGACTTTCTGAAGCAAAGCTAAAGGAAGGAGTGTTTGTTGGCCCTGATATAAGGAAACTCATTTCAGATGGAGCATTCGCTGAAACGATGTCTGAGAAGGAAAAGGAAGCCTGGGATTCCTTCAAGGATGTTGTTCTCAAATTCTTGGGGAACAGGCGGGATGAGAACTATAAGGATATTGTTGCCAGGATGCTCAATGCCTTCAAAGAACAAGGCTGTAACATGAGCCTGAAAGTCCATTTCTTGCACTCCCATGTGAACTACTTTCCCGAAAACGTGGGGGCGTACAGTGAAGAACAAGGTGAAAGGTTTCACCAGGACATCAAGGACGCAGAGAGAAGGTACCAAGGAAGATGGAACACCACTATGATGGCTGATTTCTGCTGGTTGCTGCTGCGGGAAACCCCAGATGAAAAATACGCCAAGCAGCGCACCAAGAGAAGCATTCGGGGGAAGAAGAAACGGGCCCACCAGGAGATTGATTGACCCAAGAATGACTTTAAAATCTAAACTGTGTTGACAAATATCGTGTTTTTACTAAACTTTGAAATAAAAATTTGCTAGTTATTACCACAGTGTCGGATCTCATTTATTAGAATTTTATTTTCACACCATCGGGTGTTTGTCTTCATGTATTGCAATGGTGCGGTTTGCGTTTTCTATTCTTACATACATACCTGTACAACATGTTTTTGCACATTTCTTTGCTTTGCTTTGTGTCTAACCTCGCTCTTATATGCTCAATGTTTGTGCACATGTATGTGGCTGTTTTAAGTGCAGACAATTTTGCTACCATCACAGTGTGTTTTGTTGACATTACTCTATTCTTTTGTGCTGCCTTGTTACAATTTTCTTTATTCTTATTTGAATAACTACTAAACAATTAGTATAAAGAATTCATCCAAGAAACTTTTATCTCGATCGCACTCAATCTGAAACGTTCACCTCAAACTGCTAACCCAATGTAGCAAAACATCTGTACATGATGGAGCAAATTGGTTACCAGATTTGGATTCAGCACACCAAAAAACGTAAAAATCAATCGAAACATTAGAGGCAGTTTAAAAAATTTTTTTTTAGTGTACCTGTGTTATGCATTTTTAACCCTTCATCACACACGTTAAATTACCGATGACTTTAAACACCTGGGGTCAAATTGACCCCATCAGTAAATGACCAGAAACCGTGAACAATTTCATCCACATAGGATTGGTATTTGAATGCATTTATTAAAAACAGTTCTCAGTTTTTGCTGTTTACAGATGTTCAGTGTTTATGATATAAAAGTAGTCTAACTATTAACTTCAGTTTATCACTTAATTGTAATTAAGTCTCGACAACCCTAGTATAATCATCTATCTAGGCGTCTTTTAGTCAGCACATTCATTGCATAATAGCTGGCAATGTTCTGGGCATATGGCTATACACACATCGCTTGCAGTATTTTGATGTTTTCTTATCTGATCTGGTGCAAAGCTGTCAGCGCGATTGTGCCCCTCTGGATTCACAGCCTTTAGGACCAGGTAAGCTGAATCCAAGTAGTTGCATGCAGATCCGCACCCCTTTCTGAAGTGTTCTTGGGGTTCTGAAATCGCAATGTCAGGACGTGAATGCAGAACTCTTGATGCTTTTGGCAGAAGGGTTTTCCAAGCTAATATGCTTGCTGCCAGAATCAACTCCTATAGTCTCTATATGGGGATGTTTCTAAAAGAAGTCACAGATCATCTGCAGAATTAGGCCCCTTTTATTTCAGAAGATAAAAGGCAGGAATTTCTCACTTGGCTTAAACATGCCCAAGATGTTTCCAAATTTTCCAACCGTGCAGCCTTTGACTCTTTTGAGTGTGTAAGTAGAGCCTCGGCTATTGCCATAGGTGCACGCAGAATTGCTTGGTTACAAGCAACTGATTTGGAACTCTGGGTCCAAGATGAATTGGGAAATCTTCCTTGTACAGGTGAAAACCTTTTTGGCAGAGATTGGAAAGCAAAGGCCACTCAGATGGATGCTGAGAACTCTGCTTTGGATCGACTTTCAAAGTCTACCTCTGCTCCTGCTAAGAAAAGATTGTTCAAAAAGACACCTTTTTCTAAAAAGGTAAGATACTATCCTGCTTATGGTCAGCAGGCATCTTCTGCAGGTCGCCTCAGCCTCCTCAAGGCCTTTGACTTGCAACTAGAGAACTTAGCCTTTCTGGCTCTGGAAGAACCAGAGCCCCTCACCATTCCAGGAAGGTTAGCTTACTTTGCTCCCAGATGGGAGCAAATCACAGGAGAGCAATGGACCCACTCCATTATAAAGGAAGGGTACAAGCTTCATTTCTTAAACCTTCCTCCCCACACCATGGTGAAACAGTTCATTTCTCCAACATCTCTCCTCAACCTTCTGGGTCAGGAGATTGCTACCCTTCTTGCCCAAGGGGCAATAGAAGAAGTACCCCTTCTTCAACAGGGCTCAGGGTTCTACTCCCCTTATTTTCTTATTCCAAAGAAAACAGGGGGCTACAGACCCATTTTAGATCTCAGAGAATTGAACAAGTTTCTATTCAAAGAGAAATTCAAGATGATTTCTCTCGGTACTCTGCTGCCATACCTTCAGAGTCAGGATTGGCTTTGTTCTCTAGATTTCAAGGATGCGTACACCCATGTCCTCATCCATCCAACACACAGAAGGTTCCTTCGGTTCCTCTTTCAAGGAAAGCACTACCAATGCAGGGTGCTTCCTTTCGGTCTGGCCTCTACACCAAGGGTGTTCACAAAATGCATGGCAGTAGTAGCTGCATTTCTACGCACTCTAGGAATATTCGTTTTCCCATATCTGGACGACTGGCTCATTCGAGCCCCATCCCAGTCAGAGGCTCAGACTTCTCTAACCTGCACAATGCGTATCCTTCAGTATTTGGGACTGGTAATAAACATCACAAAATCCCATCTCACCCCTACTCAGTCCCTGGAGTTTATAGGGGCCTTGCTGGATACCACAACTGCAAGGGCCTATCTTCCTCAGGCCCGTTGCCTACGCTTGGTGCAGTTAGCCTCCCAGATACAGTTAAAGTCCCATTTAACTGCTCGAGAGATGTTACAACTATTAGACCACATGGCATCCACCGTGCATGTGGTTCCATATGCTCGCCTTCACATGAGGGCAGCTCAATGGACTTTGTCCACCCGATGGACTCGGGCATCAGGTTGCCTGTCAGACAACATAGCAAACCCCAGTCGCCTATTTTGGTCTCTCCAGTGGTGGAAGTCCCCTCCAAATCTGTTGCTGGGGTCCCCTTTTCAGCAGTCACTACCCCAAGCAACTCTGACAACAGATGCTTCTCCAATGGGTTGGGGAGCTCATCTGCAGGATCTCTCCACCCAGGGCATCTGGTCTCCACAGGAAACTTCTCTGCATATCAATCTCTTGGAACTCAGAGCAATATTCTTAGCTCTGAGTATTCCATTCCCTGCTCAGCTACAGGACAGTCCTCATCCATACGGACAACCAAGTAGCCATGTTCTATGTAAACAAGCAGGGTGGGACTGGCTCTCTGTCGCTTTGCAACAAAGCTTTGCGACTGTGGGCCTTTGCCAGAGAGCATCACATCCACCTTCTGGCAGTATATCTTCCAGGTGTTCAAAACTCTTGGGTGGACAGACTCAGTCGAGTTCTGCTCCCACACGAGTGGTCTCTCCACATGGACCAGGTAACCAGGATTTTTCGAATTTGGGGAACCTCGGACATAGACCTCTTTGCAAGTCCATGGAATGCCAATCTTCCCCGGTTCTGTTCCAGAATTCCGTGTCAGGGAGTTCAGGCCAAGGATGCCTTCCTCCTTCACTGGGGTCAAGACTTCCTTTATGCCTTTCCACTAATTCCCCTAATTCCCAAAACACTATTCCAGCTTCAGAGAGATCGAGGGACCATGATCCTCATAGCTCCACATTGGCCACGCCAAGTGTGGTACCCTCTACTTCTGCATCTCTCTCAAGCTCCTTCCCTGGACTTGGGCTCTGCACCAGACCTTCTGTCCCAGGAAGGGGGAACATTATGGCACCCAAACCCCCAGTCGCTCCATCTTAGGGCTTGGTTGCTGAGGGCCTAGACCTTCAAGATTTTCATCTCTCTCAGCAAGTCAGAGATGTTGTTCATGCCTCTAGAAAGCCTTCTACTAGGCATTCCTATGCTTTCAAATGGAAAAGATTTACCATTTGGTGTTCAGAGAAGGGTCTAAACCCTCTTGCAATACCTCTGAATTCTCTACTAGAGTATCTCCTGCATCTATCCCATGCAGGCCTGAAAACGAATTCAGTAAGAGTCCATTTGAGTGCTATTGCAGCGTCCCTCAAGCCTCTCAATGGACAACCTATTTCCTCTCACCCTCTTATAGCAAGATTCATGAGAGGCCTTTTTTTAACTAAACCTCCCATTAGACCACCTCCAGTGGCATGGGACTTAAACCTGGTTCTTGGCCAGCTTATGAAGCCACCCTTTGAACCTTTAGCCACCACCTCCTTGAAATTTCTTTCTTGGAAAGTTGTTTTTCTTATTGCAGTCACCTCAGCACGCCGCATCAGTGAATTGCAAGCTTTGGTGGCTAATCCACCTTATACAAGGTTCCATCATGATAAGGTAGTCCTCCGGACCAATCCACACTTTATGCCTAAAGTGGTATCACCTTTTCATCTGAACCAGGAGGTATATTTACCTGTCTTTTTTCCAGGACCTCATGCATCAAATGCAGATAGGAATCTTCATACCTTGGATTGTAAGTGAGCTCTCGCTTTCTACTTACAAAGAACACAGCAACATAGAAAGTCTTCTCAACTCTTTGTTGCTTTTGATCCTTCTCATTTAGGACTTCCACTCTCTAAGAGAACACTGTCCAACTGGATTGCTCAGTGTATTTCTTTCGCCTACCAGAGTAGGAACATTTCTCTGGAGGGCCATGTCACAGCTCACAATGTGAGAGCCATGGCAGCCTCAATGTCTCGTCTAAACTATGTGTCCATTGACCAAATCTGTCGAGCGGCCACCTGGGCCTCGGTTCATACCTTCACAGCCCATTACTGTTTGGACAAGGACTCCCGCCAGGATGCCTCATTTGGTCAGGCTGTCCTCAAACACCTGTTCCATTCCTAATCAACTCCTACCCACCTACCCTGGTCGGATGCCAGAGATCCATGGGGGGAAGTGGAGCCCTCTGCAAGGGCACACAACCATGGGGTCTCTCCCTGGCATCTGCAGCTAGGGAGTCCCCATATGCGAAGACTCATTCCTGCTTGTTCCTGGAGATAGCACAGTTACTTACCTGTAACAGGTGATCTCTGGGAACAGCAGGAATAAGTCTTCACAATCCACCCACCTCCCCTAGGAGTTGTATCTCTCTATCTATCTTTCCTTTCCTCTCTCTCTGTCTCAGCTTTAAAACTCGAACTGGAGAGAGGCGGCTGGGAAAGGTGGGAAGGCAGCGCGCAGGCGCTGTGGGATGCTCCCAAAAGCTTTCTTACTGGACGCTGGGGAGTGTTCCTGCGCAGGCTCCGTCGGTATTGACGATACCCATATGTGAAGACTTATTCCTGCTGTTCCCAGAGATCACCTGTTACAGGTAAGTAACTGTGCTTTCTGGACCCGTGCACAAGTTATTCATTCTCACAAATCGTAAGATATCCTGGAAACGATTTATGTTCATTATGGAGCGATAAAAAGGTTTTGAGTCAGGTGCAAACAATGATGTAATTGCTTCTTTTGATCTGTCTTTACCGGCATGCAGCAATATTCCAGTGGTTGCCTTTAGTTCAACAATGTCAATATCTGTCCACTCTTTTACGTTTCCATCAATTTGTTCAGCTTGTGTGTGTGGTAGTAGTTCTTGACATAATGATTAGTCTCTCTAAGAATGATGTCCAACATTTCATCGGTAATGAACAAAGAGAATGCCTCACCTATTGACTGAACTTTGCCTGCCCTTGTAACGCCAGGCATCTGGCGAAGCAGATTAGCTGCCGTTGTATGCAAGGCAGCATTAGGCTCCGTCTATTGACCATATGCGTCCACTCTTTGTCTTGTAGATTTTAGCTGATTTCTTCTGTTTATAAAATCCTGAGTTAATTTTTCTTTTCTTGCTTGGTTGTGGATCATCATCATCATCAGATGATGCACTGTCTTCGTTCTCCACAGTATCTCCTGCCAGGTACTGTGCTTCCTGTCCCTTAATTTGATTGTCATAGTCTCTAGTTTGTTCAACATTGTCTGGCTCACCATCAGAGTCTTCACCTTCTATTCCTGTTTCATCTTCTGATGATTCATTTCAAGTTAAGCTAGTACTGCCTGAAGTACAGCCTGGCTTGTTAGACGACGAGGACGACTACTACTCATTTCACTCAGAATTCTTGGAACAATAAAATAACTGAAATCATAATAAATAACTGTTATTACCAATCAAATATATCTCAGAAAAAAGAAACAATGTTGGTGGCAAAGCGCCATTACTTCTATAGCAGCAATGAATAGGTCTATACGAACACATGCCTGGTATGAACTCAAACGCTGAAAAATGTCGCCTTAATTTCACATGAAGATCACAGTAGCCTACAGATGAAATAGCCTAACAATGCCAAATTAACAATAATAACTACAACATGTACCTGAAACAGGAATTCTGACAACTCTGGTTTCGCTAAGCTGGGGTCAATTTGACCCTAGGTGTGTATAATAGGTATATACACCATAAAAATGTTATCATTTAATCAGAACAGTAATTTTATGTTAACACTCTATGGGAAATTCAATGACTGTCAATATTGAGAAGCTACCGGAAGTTTTAAGTCATGGCTGAAATAAATAAGTAAGTAATTTGACATAACAATAGGCTTGGGGTCAAAATGACCCCACGTGTGGTGAAGGGTTAAGGGATTGACGTGGGATGGGAGATGATGGGATTGAGTTTAATTTATAAAAATCTCAGGAGGTCTAGAGTTATGGAAGATAATGGGGGAAGAGTGGCAAAGCTGAAAGTTTGCCTAGGGTGTCCTAATACCCTTGTGTCAGCTCATACTGACATCATCACTGTCCCCCAATATCCACTCAACCCAACCCAATCTCCTAGTTTGTTCTTATTCACTCACTCATCCCATTCCTCATCCCAGCTGCCTTTATTCACTTTATTTAGAGAAATGGTAATTGTCTAGTTAGTGAATGGGTGAATGTGGTAGTAGTCTGAAATCATGTCTAGTCTCCGGACTCTTGATGTGTGCTCTGTGTCCAGCACTAGTCTCAGGCTCATCCACACCTGCCCTCACGCCATGAGCAAACCGAAGTTCACTACCCACTTGCCCAGGCTAGAGTCCTGCCTGTGTGTCACTGTTCATGACAGTTATGCTTAGCTGCGTGTAGACTATAAGTCTGCTCAGGAGGAGGGGGACCATGGTAGGTGTGGAATCCTGATTTGTGCTGAATGTATTTGGACTCATGTCGCTATTCTGTTCCACAAATTTCCTAGGGTTGGAGTCTGCACTCTGCTCTGCTTAGAGATGGGTTGTCAATTGCCTTCTCAGTGCTCCCTGCTGCTCTGCCTGGGCTGGCTGTAATGAGGTGAGCAGATGCAGGCAGGACACAAGAAGCTGATACAGCAAACTGTGACATCCTGTAGTGCAGCTTTTTGATCAAAAATTTCCCAGGCTAGTCTTGCTTCCTGATGCAGAAAGCAAGCTAGTGTAGGAAAATTCTGAGCAAAACCCACTGCACTAAAGCAGACAGTCCCAGACCTCTGATTCTCCGCTCACCCTAGTTGTACACCCACTTCCCAATCTCCCCCCCCCCCCCAAAAAAAAACAGTGGCCCTATCCTCCCACCCCCAACCTCTCCCCTACTCAAAAAAAATTGATGGTTCCAGTGTCTGCTGGATCCCCCAACTTGCCCCCCCAAAAGAGAAAACAATTCCAACAGAGCTCTTGGATCCTTGGACCCACTTCTATACCCTCGCACCCAGGTACCTCAAATGATGGGCAGCAGAAGCCTTGCCCACATGCTCCTGTCTCCGAGCTACCATCTGGTAAAATGGTGACCCTGATCAGTTAGTCTGCTGATCCCATGCTGTGCATCCCAGAATGCATAGGAGGGGCTGAGGTTGGTTTCTAAATAAACCAATTTTTGCCTTATTTGGAAGACTGACCATACCTGGTGCATCCCAGGATGCATCACACGATGTCAGAGCTGACATTTTATAATAGAGCGGCTCAGAGGAAGGAGCATGTGGTCATAGTGCTCCTTCCTCCCATTGGTTGAGGTACTGGGTGGGGTGAGGTGGGGAGGGAGCATGGGGGGTCTAGATGGAAGGGTTTTTTTTATTGGAGGGGAGCTTGGGGGAGAGGGGGTTCCTAGCAGCAATTAAGGCTAATGACAGTTATTTTGGGAAGGCTCAGTGGTGGAGATTCAGGACAGTTGGTGCCATTGATGTTTTTGTGAATCAGAGAGTGAGGAGGGTAACACTGGTGCCACCAAAGAATTTTTTGAGAGGATTGGGGGGTTTTCAGAGCATGTTGGTAGATTTTTTGACAGCATGGATCATCTGAGATGAAGTATTACTGAATGAAACATAGAAACATAGAAATATGACAACAGAAAAAGACTACATGGCCTATCTAGTCTGTCCTTCCATATCAACAACTACAACAGTCCCCTTTTTACCTTTAGAGATCCTCTGTGTTTGTCTCATGCTTTTTTGAATTCAGTTACTGTCCTCATCTCTACCACCTCCACTGGGAGACTATTCCACGGATCCACTACTCTTTCCGTAAAGAAATATTTCCGCATATCACTCCTGAATCTATCTCCCTTCATCCTCATCCCATGTCCCCTGTAGCAGAACTTGTATGATTGATAGAGTCAAATGCAGCTGCATTATCAAGAATGTAGGGGGCCAGTTCTGTGCAGGTTACTTTTAGCCAGCTGACTGGGCAGGGGTCAAGACTAGAGATAGTGTTAATGTCGGAGATCACTCTGTCTAATGCTTTTGAGTCAATTTGTGGAAATTAGGCCAAATAGGATTGTGTATGATTTGACTAAGGTTGGATGGTATTGGAGAATTTGATATAGGTATGAATTTGGTAATATAGCAGTTAGCAAGGGTTTGAGGTGCAGTAAAGGAGTTATTTAATTGGTTTGGTGAACCCATGAGATTTCTAACAATCTCAAAATGTTCCCTGGGATGGTTTAGGGAGTTCATGAGAATCTTCGTATGGTAGTTTTTCTTGCTATGGTTAATTGTATTTTGGTATATTTGAAGTTTCTCATCATATAGTTGTTTATCGAGGTGGGAGTTAGACATTTTCCTTATCCGCTCAAGTTTCCTCAATTGTCTTTTTAACTACCTTATCTCTTGGGAGAACCATGGTTTTGACATTTTTTATTCTAGTTTAGTTTTATTGGTGTGTGACTTTGGATGGGCTGCAGCTCTCTTAATTGTCTTGTTCCAATTTGTGATATAGCTGAGTAAGTGGGAAGGTAATATCTAGTATGATTTCTCTTAGAAAGTTATCTTTGTCAAATTTTTTATATCTAGTATGTGGCAAGTAGGTGTGCTTTGGTGTTGCATGGTTCCTTATCGTTCCTCCAGTTTAGTCCTCCATCTCTGGGTTGTGCACCTCTTCCTGCAGCTTGGAGACTGGGCATGTCAAAGTCGTGACATCACTGGATATAGCCTGCTGGTATCTCCCATCAGCCTCCAGTGTGTCCAGTCTCCTTGCAGCAGAAGGACATAGTGAGCCTAGCTTCTGGGCTCACTTGAGGGGAACAGATAAGGAGCATTTAGTGTGACAAATTCTATTCTGATTTTACTTTTGATTTTTACCTTTAATTTACTTTTGATTTTACTTTTAATTCAGTTACCTTTGTTTAATTGACAATCAGGGATTAGTTCCCTTTAGTTAGGAGCAAATTTCCTTATTTACAGTAATTTTAAATTTGAGCCTGGCTCTTTAAATTAGTAGCAGCTCTCGCCTTCCCTCCTTCTCAGTTATTTTCACTTGCTGCAGGCATTTGCCGGTGCGGATCTCTCTCCCTTGACCGTACGGGAGAGAGCTCCGGGACCCGTACAGCCACACTGAAGCTGTGTGAGACGGAGCCTCTCCGTTGCTGCGGGATTTTAATTTTACTCTGTGGAACCGGCTGAGCGATCCTCGCCGCAGCTGCCAGGCACATTAGCGCGGCTTGAGGATCGGAAGAATTCAAGGTGGTAGGAGCAGGCTGCGTGGCTTTCGGCCCTGCAGGTAAGGCCTTCGGGCTCTGTCAGTCGACTGAGGCCTTCTTTTTGCAGTGGCTGTTCTTGGCGCCAAAATTCATTGGCGAAGGGGCAGCCATTTCCTCTCTAGGTATTTGGACCGCATGGCGAGAGTTGCAGTGAGCTGCCTGTGTGAGGAAAACAGGCAGAATAGCTAGATTTTTGGGCCTAGTGTTTGTTTCTTTTGTTTGTAGGGTTTGTTTTTTGTTTTGTTTTTTTAGGCTCAGGGGGTTTCTCAGCCTTAATGGGGACTGTTGTCAATCTTCTTTATAAAATAAATAAGAATAAACTTAAAAATAGGACAGCAGTTTTGGCATTGATCCCTGATACCACATGTTCCTTCCCTCCTAATCATGTCTTTGAGGAGCATCTGTTAAGTCCCAGGATATTAGGCAAATTGCCAGCTTTTAGGTTCAAGGGCAGAGCCCTAACTTGTAGTTGGAAGGAGGGACAGCCTGGAAGTGTGCTTTTATGTATTCTATAGTGAAAGTTGCCCAAAATTCACAGGGACAGGTTTAGGAAACCTTAGGATATAAAAAAATAGTCTGACAGTTAAACTGTCAACCAAGAAGTGCCTGTGCTACGGTCTTTGGCCACCAGAGGGCAGCTGGTACACTCAATAGTGCTTTTCTATGACTGTGTGCATGCAGCCATTATCTGCAAGTCAGGAAAGAAATGCCACAGAGCAGCTGTAATGTTCTTTTTTTTTTAAATTCTTTATTTTCGTTTTATAACAACAAAGGAAAAGGAAGACATACAGCTAAAAGACAGATACATAACGTGTAATACATACACCAAAGTAAACCCCCTACCACCCCCCTCCCCCCTGCTTCTTCTCTAGAAAACTAAGCATTCCCGAAGCGGGCGTGTACTTACATTATTGTGTTACAAAACCTAACGGTGATCTAAAACATGATGAGTGCACATTATACAGGCATGTTGGAGCAATGAGCAGATTGTACATAATCATTAAGCATCTGCCATTTAGACAAGCGAGAGTGAGTTTGGACATGGGGAATAGCTCTCCGAGGTATCTGCTCATATTTACTATATAAGCAGACGAGGTTCCACCATTCATTGACAGTAAGTCGAGAGCTATCCTTCCAATTCCTCGTGATTAAGCATATGGCTATACCCAGCATGAAATCAAGGAGAAAGCGACCCTTCTTAGGAAGAGAGGGGACCTCCGCCACAGAGCGGAGTCCCACGACCTTCCAAGAGAGAGCTTCGTGAAAGTGTAAGATAAATTGAATACGACCCCAGACCCGCCCCCAATAGACCTGTAGTTGAGGACATTCATAAATAACATGAGCGAAAGTTCCCACAGCAGTATGGCAAGACCAACACAGGTCCCTAGCATTTGGGTTCCATTTGGCTATTTTTTCTGGGGTATAAAAGCATCTGTGTGCAAAAAAAAAGAGAGTTTGGGTAACAGAGGCAGACCGGGAAACCCGCACTACTTTGCTCCAGAAAACGCTCCATTGCACAGGGGTTAAAGTGGTTTGCAGTTCGCGCTCCCAGGCTTGTTGGGCTCTAAAAGTGGCCGTGTCTGTACCCTGACATATTATTTTATAAAAGTTAGAGGCTACCCCATGTGTACTACTAATAGAGTGAACTATCTCTAATAGCCCATCCTCAGTAGGGGCAGAGGGCGGCATGATTCGAGCACTTTTGAGGCAGTGTTGAAGCTGCATCAATTGAAAGTAGTGTTTCGCTGGTAACGCAAATTCCTTTTGTAAATCAGAAAAGGTTTTCCAACGAGCTGCAGAGAAAAGCTGTTGGGGTGTCCAGATCCCCCTGGAGTACCAGGGTTTCCAGGCTATTGTTCTATTTAGGACTTGAATTCTGGGGTTATTCCATAGCGGGAGTCCGTCCTGAGGACATACATTCGGGCCCAGTGATAGAATGAGAGTGTTAAAGGCCGCAAGAGTATCGACAATCATTGGTGGATGGCGGGTGTCTACTTGATAGGACATACCGGGGAGATGGGTCAACGGAATTGGGCTACTAAGCTCCTCTTCTATGTCAAGCCAAACTGGTCTGCTGTCTGTTGAGGCATCTAGCCATCGGGCACCTTGCTTAAGTAGGAAGGCTTGATGATATCTAAGAAAATCAGGAAATCTGGTACCCCCTCGTTCCTTTGCAGACTGCAGTTTATGTTTAGCTATCCTTGGTGGCTTGCCCTGCCAGAGATAACGGACGAGAAGGCCCTCAATATCTTTATAAGTATGTAACGGAAGTAAGCATGGCAGCATTTCTAAAATGTAGTTCACTTTGGGGACTATCATCATTTTCACAGTTTCTAAGCGGCCCCACCATGTGAGAGATAAGGGAGACCAACGATTTGTGAGTTCACGGACTTTGGAGACTACCTCTTTGGCATTAAAACTGATAGTGTCTTCTAAAGGAGAACAGTAATGGACCCCGAGATACTTCACCATGCGGGATTGCCAAAGGAAGGGAAAGGCCTGCATGTCAGCCTCATGTACCCAGCGGTTCAGTGGGAATGCTACAGATTTGGTCCAGTTAATTTTATAGCCCGATAATTGTGAGTATCCGTCAATCAGATCCAAGACAGCTGGAACCGAATCGAGGGATACGAAGAGCATAAGGTCATCTGCATATGCAGAGAGTTTAATCTCCCTATGACTAAAGGGGACACCTCGAATACGTGAAGACTGTCTAATAAGGAGGGCTAGGGGTTCAAGAGCGAGATCAAAGAGCATTGGTGATAGGGGGCGACCTTGACGCGTGCCTCTTTGGAGGTTAAATGGCTGAGATTTGATGGCGTTTACACAAATACTGGCGCCGGGTTGAGTATACATGACTTGGAGATATCGGAGGAAGCCCTCTCCAAAGCCATACCATCGGAGAACTGCAAATAAGAAGGGCCATTCTAGACGATCAAAGGCTTTTTCGGCATCCAGGGAAAGACCCACCCATGGATGGTCGAGATTGGCAGCACTGGATAGCACATGGCACAAGGTCCAAGCATTGTCAGCAGTTGATCTGCCGGGTATAAAACCGCATTGGTCGGGGTGAATTAGAGTAGCCATCATGTCAGATAGCCGGGTGGCCAAGATCGTTGCGAAGATCTTATAATCGGCATTAAGTAGGGAGATTGGACGGTAATTGGCGGTCAATAGCGGGTCTCTGCCTTCTTTCTCAAATACTACCACATTAGCTGCAGAAAAGGATCCCAAAGAGGATGTATCTACCGCAAGGGCAGTAAAATAGAGTTTTAAATAGGGAACTAAATCTGCACTGAACGTTCTGTAGAATTCGGTCGGGAGACCATCGGGCCCTGCGGCACGGCCCGAGGCTGTTCGTTTTAGGGCAGATTGGATCTCTGAAGTAGAGAAGGGTTCATCCATCGCATCCCTATCATCTTCAGAGAGGGTCGGCCGCTGAATGCCAGAAAGCAATCGCTCGAATGTCTCTGACGAGAACTCACATTCAGATTGATATAGGCGGGTATAGAAATCCCGAAAGAGCTCTACAATGTCGGAGTCTGTGGTCACTATGCCCCCTCCCTGTGGAGCTCGAAGGGCCGCTACGCGTTTGGCTTCTTTTTGACCTTTCAAGGCGTTGGCTAAGAGTCGACCGGCTCGGTTATTTTCACGATAATATGTCCCTCGCTGAAGCTCAATACTCTTAGAAGCTGCAGTTGAGAGGATTGAATTATATTGAAAACAGAGACGCTGTAATCGAATTAATACACATGGGTCAGTACGTGAAGTTAGAACTCGTTCGCCTGCTTTTATTTGTTGGTCTAGTATGAGCAGCTGCTGTTTGCGTTGTTTCCGCAGGCGGATTTGATAGCTAGTGATCGTTGCCCGAATGGCCGCTTTAAAGCCCTCCCACCAAGCCCAATTCGCAGTATCTTGGGGTAGATTAAAATGGAAATAATCCTGTATGGCTGCTCGAATTTCTGACTGGAACTCTGGCTGAGTTAACAGGGCTCTATCAAAGAACCAGGCTCCCGAGTTCCCCTGGGGTGCAGTAGTGTGTAATTGAAAGGAAATGGCAGCATGATCTGAAATATGTTGGGAGTGAATCTTTGCAGTGTCCACCTGAGGAACTAACAGTTTTGAGATTAGAAAGAAGTCTATGCGAGACTGAGATTTATGAGGGGAGGAGAAGAAGGTGAAGTCAAGCTCATTGGGGTGTAGTAACCTCCATAGATCAACTAAAGCAAGATCCTTGATCAGGGAGGTAAGCGTGGCGTGACTCTTGGGGGGACCACTCGTCCTAGGCGGCTGTTTGTCAATCAGGGGATCAAGGACTAGATTGAAATCCCCCCCAATGATCAATGAAGTATTAGCAGAAGCCTGCGCAACCTGAGCAATGGTAGCAAAAAAGGCAGGGTCATCAACATTAGGAGCGTAAAGGCATATACATGTAACTTCAAGGCTACCTATCTTGAGGTGAACTCTAGACCATCTACCTTCTGTATCTGAGCTAGTCGCAATAATAGTAGCATGCAAAGATTTCCTAACCAGTATGGCAACCCCACATTTCTTAGAAACGGCTGGGGAATAGGCGGCCACCATGTAAGGTTTAATATTGAGTTTAAGAGTTTCCTTCGAATTTAAATGCGTTTCTTGGAGAAAAATCAGATCCGCTGCTTCCTGACTGAGGTAGCTTAGGATTTTCTTCCGTTTTATCGGATTATTGATTCCTTTTACGTTCAATGAGAAAATCTTACATGGTGCCATCAGTCGGTAATAGACATTTTAGGTAAGGGCGCCTGATAACATATAACATAAGCAGAATCTGTACAACAATGTCATAATCACCGAGTATTCTGGCTAATACACCCCATATTGAAAAGTATGTACCAACGTATCTTAGAGAAGAAGCAAAACCCCCAAAGAATATGGCGACCATATGTCTGCGGGAGGAGGCCCTAGAGAGGAAATAGAAAGACATCTAAAAAAAAAGAAAAGAAACACCAGAGTCCATAATTAACACTGTCTCTGATACTCATCGAGGCTACTGTGGGTAGATGGAGTCGGGTCACAGATACCATCAAGAGTAAGGCAACAGACTGCCCACACCAGACTCTTTGCTAGGCTGCGGCAGATCCAATATGGCAGGTACAGCGGATATGAGGAGACTTGCAGGAATATTCTGGAAGTCAGCGCATCAAGTCGGCTTCTTTGGAATCCAAAAACTCCGCTAGTAGATCAGGGTCCTCAAATGTTCTTGTCTGATTGTGAAGCGTGACTCGGAGCTTGGCCGGGTACATCAGGCCATAGCGTGCTTGTAGTTGTTGAAAGCCTCGGCCGGAATTCCAGAAAGCGCTTTCGGCGGTTCGACCGTGGGTTTAGCCAAGTCGGGATAGAAGGAGATCTTGTGGCTCTCAAACTCCATATGGCCCTTTGCCCGAGAGGCACTTAGAATTTGCTCCACGTGTTGATATCTCAAAAGTCGAAAAATGATAGGCCGCGGGGTCTTCCTGTTGAGCGTTATGCTTGTGGGTACACGATGAGCGCGATCAATCTCCAAATCTTTGGTAAAGGTGATTTGGAGCAGGGAAGGGAGGATTTTGCATAAAAACTCTTTCATGTCTCCCGATTCCGCTCCCTCCGGTATGCCCACGAGTCGTATGTTGTTGCGGCGCGCTCTATTATTGCCATCTTCCACCTCTTTCTGCAAGGCCCGCACCTGGCGTTCAACTTTGTCGAGTTTGGACAACCCGGGCCGCATGGGAGTCCAATATGCTCTCCATTTT
Organism: Ichthyophis bannanicus; assembly: GCA_033557465.1. Taxonomy (NCBI): domain Eukaryota; kingdom Metazoa; phylum Chordata; class Amphibia; order Gymnophiona; family Ichthyophiidae; genus Ichthyophis; species Ichthyophis bannanicus. Next base: position 88,132,158 of record CM066043.1, read on the forward strand.
GTCCTGACGCGAAGAAAGCCCTTCTAGCTTGCTTTGCAGCACACCAAAATCTTCCCGCAGCGCTCGGAGTGCTTCACCGTTTGCCTGCACGAGGTTTTTGACCCCTCTAATCTCTACGAGGATTTCCTGCTGCATTTCGGGCCCTCGCACAAGGCTGGCCCCTTCTGCGGGGACGGAGGTTCAGTTTTGGAACGTTTGCCGTGAGAAGCCGCTGGAGATCCAAATTCCAGGCGCGTTGGTTTGGTCCCCGCCATCTCAACAATGTGCCCCGGCAAGATCAGAGTAGAAGTTCCAAGTATGTGAGGTGTTAATTCAGGATTCTGAGTAGGCCTCTCGGGAGCCTCAGCGTTATGCGACCATCCCGCTGGACATCAGGCTCCGCCCCCCGCAGCTGTAATGTTTTGAAAATCAGGATTATATGACCGAGATTTAAAGCTCTTAACTTCTGTATCGTTGGTCGGGCTCTGTTGCCCTAAAGGCCGCCAAATGGCAGCGCTGCTCATGAATCACATATAGTATTCAGTGCCCCCATCCCTGGGGGGGAGGGGTTGGTAAAATACATACTCATATTACTCATCAGGTTCACACAGGCAGCAACCTCTAAGACCTCCATTTGCAAGGTGGTCGGTGTATTCCGCTGTATTTCTCTGACTGCAGGAAGGCCGGGGGAGGTGCCTGTGTGTTTCATAGCAACACTTAGCATGCCCTTCCCAGCAAATTCTCATCTATTACGAGAGCAGGGTTTCATTTCATTTCTCTGGTTGTGGTTAATGCACAGCGTTAGGGGCTGTGTTGGAAAGCTTGGGTCCCACGGACTTCGGTGGGATTTCAAAAAGAAAAAGAACCTCGCTTTAGTAAGAGCCTTGTTCATTTTTAGCTAACACTGTTGATTTTACTTTTGATTTTTACCTTTTGTATCCTGAATCCCAAGGACGGGACACTGTTTGCTTCCAGGGGTTCTACTTTCTATTTAGCTCTTCAGCTCCCTGGCAGACGCAGCAGGCTGGCAGGGGGTGTGCAACTCCTCCTGCAATGCAGAATCCCCCAGGATAAGGGGGGAAGGACAACTGGGTGCAGCGGGGGCTGGTAGCTTCTTGCAAAGCTATAGGAGCAGTTCGGGTAATTTTAGCTGATCTGCTTTGATTTCATTGGAGTTGGCGGAAACTTGGTTTTTGGAGTCCTATACTTTAAAAAAAAAGAAAAGAAAAAGGAGCATAGCTATGTTGATTTACAAGAATCTCCTTCCGCTATCCATAGAAGGTCCTATAAAGCGTTAACGTCGGTTTATATGGCAGGGTAATATTTTGGCTTAGCTGCTGTGATATAGCGCTATGATCCGCTGTAAACATATTGAAGTCAAAAGGAATTATGGTGATAACTCTCTTGGACGGGTGTAACAGGTGCTTGGGTGAGCGCCATGGCCAGTCCACAGATGTGGAATGCTCTGCCATAAGCATTATGTCATGAGAGGGGTTTTATAGTTGTGTGGTTTCTCAATGGAAAATTGTTCCTGTTTAGTTTGGCTTTGCCCAAATTATAAGATTTTACGGTAGATTTGTAATGTCTTAATTTTGGCTATATTTGGTTTAATTTTACATATGGAAAAGGCAGCTCAGCGGAGAGACGTTGCAAAATAGAACTCTGGCCTTTGACGCTATCTATGCTCCCATTTCATTTATCAGAGGTTCTCCAGTACGGAGAGTCTCTGCTAGTGTTCAGCGAATGCCTTAATGGGGGGCCAGAAGCACGCAGCCAGGCTAGTTCTCTAGCAGCAATGGCAGTGGCTCAGACTCTAGTAGGCATACTTCATATGCTGGGCTTACAAGATGGCTTCCGCGCTGATCGGCATCAGCCAAGGTGACTGCCGGTTTAGACTGTGAATGTGGAGTCAGCCTGGAGGAGGGGCCTTGCGTTCTCTGGACAATGCCCTGCATACACTGAATCACTTCAGTTCGATCAGCTACTGGCAGGACACAAGGCACTCTCGCATGCTTTTTTGCTTCAGTGGTCTAAAAGTGGAGTCTTTACCAGGTGGTATAATGGGAACTGGTCTGCAGTTTCTCGGCTTCTTCATTGCTGACTCAATTGCCACTGCGGAATGAGAGCTGTATTTCATATCACCAGGTGCTAGTTGAACTTAAAATATAAAGTCCATCTTTGTGCAGTCAGACGGAATGGGGCGTTACTCTAGCAGGAAGGCCGTGGATTAGTATGCCTGTGTTTGGGAGTTCTTTCTACTTCATATTGTTGGCACGGAAAGAGCGTCTCTTAACATATGCTGAAGGAATTTTTGATTAAGAGGTCTCTTTGTAAAAAAAAAACAAAAAAAAAAAGTATTCAGCTGTCCTGAATTCGCCTGTTCTTGATTGACATTTTGAGGCTAAGCAGGGGCAGGCCTGGGTACTGCATTACCAGGGGGTGTGCACTCACTGTATAGAAGAGAGCCCTAGCATTCTTCTTTATCGCAAGATAGGAAAGTAGATGGTTCACTGAAGTGATCGTTGGGGGCAATGCTCTGGCCTTACAAGCTCCCATTTGTGGAGCCTGGGGAGGCGAGAGCATGCTTCAGGTGGTCGCAGTGTTTACGGCAGTCTACTCACCTGGAACAGGAAAGGATCAGGGAGTTGAATCGACTAGAGCCTGATTTGCTTTATGGGGCAAATGTGCATTATGGCTTAATCCAAGCGCTAGCTAATATTGTTGGCTTCCTTGGGGTTCACCCGGAGGTCTCTCTGGTGGAGGAATGGGGCAGCTGATGGTTCGTCCAAGTCAGGGGTCAGTAAGCTCCCAATAAAGTCTTTGTCTTGTCCTTTCCCCGTGGGCTCTCATAGGGCAACTAGTTGGCGTATCGAGGCTTTCGGAGAAAGGTACTCTTGGTAGCGCCCGGTTGGACGAGACGGCCATACTAGGCTTTTCTCATTCGCCTACTCAACAGGCTTTTCCTAGAAGTTGTCGGTAGCGGATGTTCTGCTGTGGCTAGGTCCGCGACGAATGTCTCAGGTGGATCGGTGCCCGCTTACGGTTTGGCCTTTGAATGGGCGGGGCTGAAGAAGGGTCATTCTGCGGCAGTCTTCGCCACCTTGTTGAGAGCAAGGAGGCAGGCTGCTTCTGCTACATAGGTCCGTGCTTAGCGCCTTTTGGAAGGCTGCTGTTCACGGCGGCAAGTCCGGGTGACAAAGGTGTCTGTATCCTTGGTCTGAGTTCTCTGCAGGACAGTGTCTGAAGGAACTAGCGGCCAGTTCCTTAGAGGATCCAGCGGGCGACTGTTTCCGGCTATAGAGGTTCTGTGAAGGGAATAGCGCTAGGTGTTCGGATCGATGTATAGCGTTTCCTTAATTTGGGATCCGACTGCGCTCCTCAAGGAGAGTTCGGGTGCCGCCGGGGGATCCCGATTGGGCCTTAGAGGCGTTAGCTAAAGAGCCCTTTGATTCTTTACTCCAGGCGTCGGTAAAGGATTTGCTGTTATAGACAGTGGCTTGATATCTCGTTGTTTGGCGCAACGAGTTTCGGAGTTTTAGGCGTTGTCATGTCATGAGCCGTTTTCACCCTTTCTGGATAGAAGGTGGTGTTTGCGAGCAGTCCTGTCGTCCTTCCAAAAGGTGGTATCTGATTTTTCTCCTGAGCCTATTGGTTTCTCTTCCAGTTCTCGGTTTTTCTGGAAGGGGAGGTTTTTATTCGTAGCTTACACCGATAGGAAACATTAAATGCAGGGTGCGGCGTTCGTTTCTTTGTTTTTGTGTGCTGGTTGGAGGTCTCCACAAAGGGGAAGTAGCAGTGAAGGCGGCCATTTCGCACTGGGTTAAGGTGGTGGTTGCCTCAGCTTTCTGGTGGCGAGGTTGTATGATTCCGGGGGGCTTTCTGACTCTTGCTACCAGGGCATAAGCAGCTTCATGGGTGAATCACTGTGTCATTCCACCAGGGGGGATTGGTAGAGCAGCTTCCAGGTCGTCTCTTCATTTCCTCAGTAACCACTACTGCCTAAATGTTTTGGCAGTAAAGGATGCCTGTTCCGGGTCGACGGTGTGGTGAGTTGGCTGCATAGGTCCCTCCCAATGATTACTGCTCTGTTACATCCCAGAGGTAGAGGACTAAACTGGAGGAACGATAAGGAAATAGAAATTACACTTACCTGGTAATTGTCGTTCCTTGAGTGACGACAGTTTAGTCTTCATTCCCGCCCAGGGGTGTGATTTCTTCAGAGTTTTTATTTTCAGGCGGAGTAGAGCATCAATCTTAAGGAGTAGACAGATCCTTTCAGTTTCTAGATCGCGGTGAGTATCCCTCTCTGTTCTTTCTTCCTTTTCTCTTATTTAAACAAGGTGAGGGTATAGGAAACGTGTTTGCATAGGGGGGACATGAATGTAAAGTTTAAAAAAAAAAAAAAAAAGAGAAAACAAAATATAAGACGAATACGGTTAAAAAGGCTCCTCCGGTTGAGGAATGGGGAGTTATTTAAAGTTATGGTATAGTTACTTATTTGTTGTTCCTTTGAGTTTGCTTTGTCAATAGTACACTGGAGGCTGATGGGAGATACCAGCAGGCTATATCCAGTGATGTCACGACTTTGACATGCCCAGTCTCCTAGCTGCAGGAAGAGGTGCACAAGCCAGAGGTAGAGGACTAAACTGTCATCACTCAAGGAACGACAATTACCAGGTAAGTGTAATTTCTCCAGGACCAAGCAGGAAGTCAGTCCCCACATATGGGTGACGTCGGCGCCGATGGAGCCCTCGTGCGGAGCATTTCCCCAGCTTTCAAAGAAAGCCTTTGGGAATTGCAGCGCGCATGCGCAGTGCTCTTCCCGCCCAAGGGTGCCATCTTGCTCAGTCTTCTTTTTTCCGCGGAGCCCGACGGACGTAGTTCGTTTTTCCCAGAGGAAAAAGTTGATTTTCCCTATTTTTCTCCTTTTTTCTCCGGTTCGACACCGGATCCTTTTCCCGCTCGGACCGATACGCCGGTATCGCATTCTTCTCTTTTTTCGGTTTTTGTCCTTTGTGACTGGCGTTTGCGCTTTTTTTCTTTTTCCCTGGCAGCCAGGTCTTTTGACCTTGCAGGGGCCCTTTTTCCCCCGATGGCTACCAGCGGGTTTAAGAAGTGTGATCGGTGTAAGAAACTTATGTCTCTTACCGACACACACGACTGCTGCCTCCGTTGCCTCGGACTCTATCATGACCCGATGATCTGTGGTGCGTGTGGCAAAATGTCCTCAAAGGCGTTGAGGAGTCGGCAGCACCAGAAGGATCGTATTTTTTCTGACTCCGCGTCCGGCCGGGCCCGGACCTCGTCAGAGGCCTCGTCGTCTTGGGACTCCGGCCCCGAGCAGCGTCGGGGTTCCTCTGAGCGGGGGTCTCCTTCGCGGGAACATCGCAGGAAGAAGAAACCCGCGAGGGCGGCGTCGGTGGACGCTCCTGGTCCCTCGAGGGCCAGGTCGCATAGCCCCGATAGCCGCCCCGGGTCTTCAGAGTCTGAGAGGCCTGCCAAGCATCCTCATGTCGAGATGGAGTCTCCTGGACACGTAAGTGCTGTTGTCCTCGTGGACTCTCCTCCGAGGGAGCCGACGTCGGGCCCGACGCTGTCGGGGCCCGAGTCGGGGGCTGCTGGGTCTCCTGAGCTCGGACTCAGGTTGACGGCCTTGGAGAGCAGCTTCGCTGCCTTCATGGAACAGCAGCGGGCATTGATCGCCGGTCTCACCGGTGCATCTGCCCCGACCATCCGGTGCATCCGGGCTTGAGTCGATCCTCGGCCACGGTCTCCCTCGACCTCCTGTTCAGGGCCGACGTTGGCGTCGCCGATTCCCTTGGCGTCAGGGCGGAGGGCATCGGTGCCTGCCCAGCCAGAGCCACTCGATTCCTCCTCCGAGGAGTCGGGCTGGGAGACGGAGGACGAAGAGTCACCCGACACCCATCGGACTCGGTGTGTCCCATCGGACTCACCCGAGTCCGAACCTCGGAGACGATCCCCACCGGAGGATACCCGGTTCTCGGACTTCGTGCGGGATATGGCCAAGGCTTTGGCCTTCCCCGCGGATCCCGAGGAGGAGCCTCGAGCCGAGGAGCTCGAGGCCCTCCAGTATGACTCTCCTCCGAAGGAGGCCTTTACTGTTCCGGTTCCTCCGATGCTGGAGCGGCTGCTCTATCGCATGTGGGAGACCCCGGCCTCGACGCCAGTGTTAAGCAAGCGGGTCGATTCCATTTATCGAGTCTGCAACAACCCCGGGTTCCAAAAGGCACAATTAGCGCACCACTCCATGGTTGTGGAATCGGCCATGCATCGACTGAAAAGTCAGAAGATGCACTCCTCGGTGCCTCCCGGCCAGGAGGCCCGGAACCTGGATGCCCTCGGTAAGAAGTGCTTCCAGGGCTCTATGCTTGCTTGCCATGTCCAGACTTACCAGCTCTACATGGGCATGTACCTCCGAGACCTGGCAAAGGAGATTGCCGGGTTCTCTGCTGGTCTCTCCGAGGAACCTTTACAGAGGTTCCAAGCCTTGTCCACCGGTATTAGAGAGTGCTCGAAGTTTTTCTCTCAAGCAGCCTACGATGGCTTCAAGGCTTCGGCCCGAGTAGCCAGGGCCGGCATCGGTGCCCGCCGACAGGCTTGGCTACAGTCATCCGACCTCGAGCCATGGGTCCAGGACAAGTTGGTCGATGTCCCCTGCCAAGGTGAAAACCTCTTTGGCAAGCCCATGGCTGAAAAGGCTGCCGAACTCGAGACCGAGACTCTGACCAGGACTAGGCTTTCCAGGAAAACCTCTGCCCCTTCTCAGAAAAAGAAGGGCTCGGGAAAAAAGTCCTTTTACCCGAGGAAGTCATCTGCCTATAAACGATACCCTCATTATCAGGCCTCTGCAGCTCCCCAGCAGGGTCAGCAGGCCAAGGGGCAGGGTCAAGGGCCCCGTAGGCAGAAGGCCCCCAAGCCACCTACACCGGCCCCTGCTCAGCAGGGTGGGGTTTTTTGACTCCCACAGCATAGCCTCTTCTCCTCAGCTGGCTTCTCTCAGCACAGGAGGCCGGCTGGCCCACTTTGCCCACCGGTGGTCCGTCATCACATCAGATGCCTGGGTTCTTCATATAGTCCAAAAGGGCTATCTTCTCCATTTTCACCAGGTGCCTCCCTCCTATTTTCCAGGGGAGCCTCCAAGACCCCCTCTGCACAGGGACCTACTCCTTCAGGAGTTAGCAAGTCTGCTAAAGGATCAGGCTGTGGAACTGGTGCCCCACCACCTGAGAGGTCAAGGCTTTTATTCCAGGTACTTTCTGGTACCAAAAAGAACAGGAGGCCTCAGACCCATCCTAGACTTGCGAAACCTCAAGTTCCTGGAGAGGGAAAAGTTCAAGATGCTTACCCTTGGAATCCTGCTGCCCTACCTCCAGCAGGGAGACTGGCTATGCTCCTTAGATCTAAAGGATGCGTATACTCACATCCTTATCCGTCCAGACCACAGACAATATCTCAGGTTTGTTGTGGGAGGAAACCACTATCAGTACAGAGTACTACCCTTTGGCCTGTCCGCCGCTCCCAGGGTGTTCACAAAGTGCCTGGCAGTGGTGGCGGCCTACCTGAGACTTCAGGGTCTCTTTGTGTTTCCGTACCTGGACGACTGGCTCATAAGGGGCCAATCTTCCCAAGAGGCCAACCAGGCCACCCTTCTCACTGTGTGGCTCTGCTTCAGCACTTGGGGTTTGTCATAAACTTCGCAAAGTCCACTTTGCTCCCGTCCCAGAACTTAGAGTTCATAGGGGCCAGACTAGACACTCTTCATGCAAAGGCTTTTCTGCCTCTGGACCGGGCCCACAGGCTAATGGCTTTGGCCAGCCAGTTTCGCAGCAATTCCCTGGTCTCTGCCAGGCAATTCCTGAGACTACTCGGCCATATGGCTTCCACAGTTCATGTCACCCCCAATGCCCGCCTGCACATGCGACCTGCTCAGTGGAGCCTTCGCACTCAGTGGCATCAAGCCACAGGGGGCCTAGCAGACTCAGTAAAGATCTCCAACCTCCTGGTCTCCTCTCTGCAATGGTGGCTTCATCTTCCGAATCTGGTGCTCGGAGTGGTTTTTCAATCCCCTCCGCATACTCAGGTGCTGACAACAGATGCCTCTCTTCTCGGTTGGGGAGCACATTGCCAAGGGACATGTACTCAGGGTCTCTGGACCCCTTGGGAGGCTACTCAGCAGATAAACTTCCTGGAACTACGGGCGATACGCCTAGCTCTGAGAGCCTTCTCCCACCTCGCCTCTCACCGGTCTGTACTGGTCCAGACAGACAATCAGGTTGCCATGTTCTATGTGAACAAACAAGGAGGCACAGGCTCCTTCCTTCTTTGTCAGGAGGCACAACGACTGTGCTTTTGGGCTGTCAATCACGGCGTCCTTCTTAAGGCTGTCCACCTCCCAGGTCAGGAAAATTGCCTGGCAGACAGACTCAGCCGGATCCTGCAACCACACGAATGGAGATTGAACCCATTGGTGGTTCAGCAGGTCTTTCTCAAGTGGGGGCTCCCCACCATGGATCTTTTCGCCAGTCCTCTGAACGGCAACTCCCGAGATTTTGCTCCAGACAACCGCGTCCTCTCAGAGTAGCAGCGGATGCATTTCTGATCTCGTGGTCCACAGGTCTACTGTATGCTTTTCCTCCCACACCACTAGTGTCCAGAACGCTGTTCAAAGTCCTCAAGGACGGGGCTTCATTGATCCTGATAGCCCCCAGGTGGCCGAGGCAACCGTGGTTCCCGCTTCTGCTGCAGCTAGCGGTGGACACCCCTCTTCCTCTGGGGTTTCAGCACGATCTCCTGTCTCAGGATCAGGGGACTCTCTTGCACCCCAACCTCCAGTCCCTTCATCTGATGGCCTGGCTGCTGAAAGGGTAGTCCTGGCTCCCCTACTCCTGCCTAGAGAGGTGGAAGATGTCGTCTTAGCCTCTAGGCGGCAATCCACCAGGAACTCCTATGCTCTTAAGTGGCGTAGATTCTCCACATGGTGTGTTCAGCACAGCGAGAATCCCTTCTCGTGCTTGGTAGCGGTAGTATTGCAATATTTGCTTTACCTCTCCAATCTAGGCCTTAAATCCAACTCTGTCAGGGTTCACCTCAGTGCTCTCTCAGCGCACCACTCGCCGGTGGACGGGAGGCCTCTTTCCAACCACCCTTTGGTGGCTCGTTTTCTCAGAGGCCTCCTTCTGCTTAAGCCTCCTTTGCGTCCATCGGCCCCAGAGTGGGATCTGAATGTGGTATTACAGCGGCTTACTTGTCTGCCTTTTGAACCTATGGCTACCTGCCCTCTCCGTTTTCTCTCCTGGAAAACTTTATTTCTGGTAGCTCTCACCTCTGCTAGGCGTGTGAGTGAACTGCAGGCACTAGTGTCTGATCCTCCTTACACTAGGTTCTACAGGAATAGGGTAGTCTTACGGACTCACCCTAAGTTTCATCCTAAAGTTGTTTCACCTTTTCACCTCAATCAGGAGGTGGTTCTTCTGACCTTCTTTCCCAGGCCGCATGCCAACCGGGCTGAGATGGTCTTGCATACCCTGGACTGTAGGAGGGCGTTATCCTTCTACCTTGACCATACGCGGGAGCATCGGAAGGCTGTTCAGCTCTTCGTTTCTTTTGACCCCAATAAGTTGGGGCTCCCTGTCTCCAAGGGTACGTTGTCCATATGGGTCGCTGACTGTATCGCCTGGGCTTATGGGGCAGCCGGCCTCTCGTTGGAGGGTCGAGTCACGGCTCATCGTGTCAGGGCAAAGGCTGCATCAGTGGCTCATCTCCGCTCTGTTCCGTTGGCAGACATCTGCCGGGCCGCTACTTGGTCTTCAAGCCAGACTTTTGCGGCCCATTACTGCCTTGAGAGGGAGTCCCGCAGGGACAGTGCTTTCGGACAGGCAGTACTCCATAATCTCTTTGTGGTTTAGGCAATTCCTACCCTCCGGCCCTGGTGTTTGGCTACCAGTCGGGGGCGTTCTCAGAGAAGATTCCTTCCTTCTGTGCTGACGAGCTAGAGGGAGCTCATTTTTACGCTTGGGGTCTCCGGTAGCCTTAAGCTAGGGAGTACCATATGTGAGGACTGACTTCCTGCTTGGTCCTGGAGAAAGAGTAGTTACTCACCTGTAACAGGTGTTCTCCAGGAGCAGCAGGAATCAGTCCTCACAACCCTCCCTCCTCCCCTTGGAGTTGCAGTCATATGATTTATTTTTGCTAATTTTTTTGCTGTCTTTTAGCTATGTCATCAGACTGAGCAAGATGGCACCCTTGGGCGGGAAGAGGACCGCGCATGCGCGCTTCAATTCCCAAAGGCTTCCTTTGAAAGCTGGGGAAATGCTCCGCACGAGGGCTCCGTCGGCGCCGACGTCACCCATATGTGAGGACTGATTCCTGCTGCTCCTGGAGAACACCTGTTACAGGTGAGTAACTACTCTTTCTATTTTATATGATATGAGAGGTTTAAAGTTGATTAGGTAGTGGTCAGACCATGGCAAACATAGAAGCAACAGGACACCCACAGAAATACAAAGCCAACAAACAGAAGCGAGGCATTGAAGAAAGGATCCAAGTCTTTATTAAGGGGTACAGTACAGCCACACCCTACACTGCTGTGTTTTGGCACCAGCCTCCCTCAGGGGTGTATTGGCACTGCCACTGTAGCACTGAAATGCATCTTCTTGCCAAGGACCAGGCACATGGGGGAGCCACTTTTTTTTTTTTTACTGAGGTGACAACTGCAAATGCTGCATGATCATCCTGAAGAGGATAAGCTGATCCTCTGTGTGCCTGGCCCTTGGCAAGAAGATACATTTCAGTGCTAGTGTTAGTGCCAATACACCCCTGAGGAAGGCTGGTGCCAAAACGCGGACATGTTGCGTGTGGCTGAGTTGACGGACCATGGGTTGAGGAGGCCCAGATATATAGCAATACGGAGATGTGCCAGGTATGAAAATTAGGTTGAGTATATTCCCTTCCTGTGTGTCAGGAAATTTATGATTTGATGAAAATCTAACTCGGTCATGTCAAGGAATGTTTTGGCGTGGTTGGAATTAAGGGAGCGGAGGTTAAAGTCCCCTAGTACAATTAATTGTTTTGCTGAAGTGGTGAAGCAAGCTGTTTCTAAGATGGGTGTTAGACTTTTCGTTTTAGCGGAAGGAGGTCTGTAAAGCAGGCATAATGCGAGGTGGGGAGTTTCTATCAGGAGTAGATCCATTTCTTCGATGTTCTAGGTGTATGATAGTGAGTCTTTAAGGATAGACTCGATGATAATGAGGACTCCACCACCTCTTAGAGGTCCTAGGGCAATGGTAGAGGTCATAGTTATCGAGTATTAAAACTTCACCTCAGAGGATACCATGCCATTGTGCAAGATATAAGACAGACCTCTATATGCATGTGTTTTGGCTTGCTGGCCTTGTTTAGCACAGATACTTTGCATGCAGATCATTTACAGCACTGGTGAGCAAAACATCTGCATTTAACTTGTGTTAGTAAACCCTGCGCTAGAGTTTTAGCACTGAGCTCTAGCGCAGGGTTTCTGCAGCGATTCCACACTGTGGGGATGGTGATAGGTGCAGGCAGCATTGCCTAGGGGTCCCCTATGGAATTTCCGCCTCCCCACCGGTGCCTTTGCCTTTATCTTTATTTGGCACTTGATATACTGCCTGATGCTTGGAGTTTGTACAGTAGCCATGGGGAGGCAGATCAGGAGCAGCAGCGGAAGTCTGTTACTTACCTGCAGGTCTGATCGGGAGGCAGCGGCGGGAGCCTTTGTTTGCAGACCACATCGGGAGATGGAGGCAGTGGCAGGATTCTGTTTATGGCATTAACAATGGTTCCGGCCGCTGTCTCTCTGGATTAGGCCTACGCGTCAAAAGTAATGGCTCCCGCTGCCTCCTGATCTTGCTTTCATAAAGTTTATGCGAGCAAGCTTGATCGGGAGGCAGCAGCAGTGGGAGTCATTAGTTTTGTCTGCAGGTCTGATCGGGAGACAGAGGCAGTGGCAGCTGAAGCAGTCACCAGAGGGGCTGCCAGGAATGTTTCTTCAATATTCAAACAGGCCTTTTTTAGGGGGATGTTGGGGGGAATAAATTGAGAGAGGTTGCTGTTTATAAATTGCACATAAATAACTAAAACTTCAGTCATTCTAAGTCTGGCTCCTACATACTAAGAATTTGTCAAGGCCTGCCCCCAGGGTATTATGTGCTGAAAGAAATCAGAATTAGTGAAAAGTAAAGACTTTTTTTTATACAGAGGCCTAAATAGAATAGTGGGTTGGTTTTAGTAAAAGTGAGCTACTGGATTTTGGATGGATTTGTGTGACAGTTTGGCTTTCTCTCACACCTTTTCAGTAGTAGATCAAGGTACTTTACATTCAGGTGCAGTTAGATATTTCCATGACCGGAGAGGGCTTACTAGACCAAGATGGGGGAAGTGGTGTCCTGTGATCTCTGATTTTCTTACTCTTTGTCTCTATGGTGTTGCCTCCTATGGATATAAATGCAAGGTGAGTATCTGGGCAAATTCTCCAAAAGCTCAAGTGGTCTTTCCTTCTGGCAACTCTAATGGAGCTTTTGGCTGATGCAATGTTGTCTGCATTGGGATTAGGCTCAGTAACTAACTGGAGAACAATGGGCAAGCATGAGAACGATACATTACTCTTTCCCCAATGGCCCTACTCCTCTCACACCTTTCAGAACATCCAGCCTGTGACTGGATGAGTCTCTGTAGAAGAGGTGAATGTTCCATCTGTTTGTGCCAATGAGGGCATTGCTGAGGCAACGGCTGTGTCTGTAGGTGAGGTGGGAGCAGTTGTGATTGTTCTGGGTGTGATCACAGAAAAGAGAGTCCTGTCTTTGGTGATTGAAACTTCCTTGAGGGAAACCCAGCATGTTTCAGCAAGGAAGGAGGGAGGGTGATCTGTCCATTTAAGTTGCAGGGTCCATCGACTCCTTGACTAACCATCTTCCTCTGATAAAACCCCTACTATTACCTTGGACACTATTTGGAGCACTATGGCAAATATGCAGCAAACCTTTGCTTCGTTAGCTACATTATCTCCTTGATAGGCATGCTAAGCACACAGTCTCAAAGGAGTGCAGTGATCTGAGCATTTAGAACAAATTTTGAATCAATTTAAAACTGCAAACAAGACTTGTCCAGATAAGTTAATGGCGTATTGCCGATTAGAAAATAAGATCCCTGAATATGAGTGTCTTGAAACAGGCTTTCTGAATACCCTTGGGCCTCTTTTGGATTTGTCTGAAGGAGGTCCTCTATATATCTCTGAAGGAAGATTGGGAAGATTTTCTATTCACCCCAATTAGGATCAACTAGAACTAATCCCCTGGGTTAGAAGATTGTAGCATCTGGCGATGTTACAACTGACAGTCTGGACATTTTTAATATAATCTGCTTGTACCTGATGTGATGGAGGGTTACGCAATTAGCCCAAGATAATAAGGACCATCAGTGGGATTTGAACACTGGTTTCCATGATTCTCAGCCTGATCTCGCCACTAGGCTGCTCCTCTACTTCTCTCCCTTATCCCTCTTACCCATCAAGAATCTCCACTCTCTCCATCCTCATCAGATCCTGCTCCTTGAATGAGGCACTCTTAACTTTTCAAACCTCCTACCCTTAAAGATACCTTTTGTCTTGCAGCAGGCCTCCCTAAAACATCTCCAGACTTCTGTCCCCCTTCCCTATGATTGGGTCTCCCTCCCCATTGAGCATCCCATACTGTGCGGACCAGCTGATTTGCTTTCGCCAAATGTTCTGCAAGCAGGCCATGGTGTAACAGCCCTTCCAGTGCAGCTCCAATCCCTCCTCAAATGACAAAACAGCAGGAGTATGATCATGCAGCCAGCCCAGGCCCAGTCTGCTGCGTTTTCCTTGTACTCTGCAGCTCTTCTACAGCTATGTTGCATTCTGAACTCCTCTGATGATCTCAGCAGGAGCTCATGGCAGGCTGATTGGCTCTGAATGACTGTCAGTCACATCTGTCTGTTTCCAATGTGCCTGCTTAGCCCTACCTGTGGTGTCTGACTGGCATCCTCTCATTGTTTCTTCTTGCCAGCCACAGAATTTTGCAGTTCCACTTGAGTATGCCTTGTGTATTAATTATACACGGAATTATCTGTGTGCATAATTATGTAATTCCCAAAGGTGTAATCATATGGGTAGTGGAATTTTAGGTGGGTTTATACTTGATACAAACTCTTCAAAGGAATGCCTGAGAAAAAGAGAATTGCAGTAGTCAGTGTGAGGTATAAACAAAGTATACTGCTGCTGTTTTTGACCATTTAGCTCATATGCTAAATTCATTCTTGAATACTTTGTTTAAATCGGGATTTTCTTACTACCGATTAAATACAGCTTTCTAAGCTGAGAGCTGCATCTAGAATCTTAACTGACAGCTTCAAGGTAAAGCAGTTGCTGAAAATTTGGAGGAGATAAATCTACATCTAGCAGCTTTGTTTTTAACTAGAGTTTAGTTGCTTTCATCCGCACAGATATGGCTTTCAGACGCTCAGTCATGTGATTGTATCTGTAGAAGTTATTTTGTAAGGAGCTAGCAAAAGAATCTTTATGAAACCCCTCACTCCAACCTCTGACAAATTGGTGCTCATAGTTACTGTCCCAAATACTAATTGCATTCAGCTGAGAAATAACTGAAACCACTAGATCACCCTGCCTCGGGTAGCGATGTTCTTCAGTTTGACAGTCAGTCATAAGATTTTATTATTCAAAGGCAACTATAAGAATCAGCAGCATCAGAAATGATGACCTTTTGCCTATAATTAGTCTGAGGTTATCTACAAGGGCTACCAGAACATTCTCAGTACTGAAACCCAAAGATAGGAAACTAAGTTGGGCCTATGCTGTTTTTTTCCAAATTTGAAGAGAATGGGAGGTTGGAGTCTGGTGTGTAATTTACTAGTACATTGGCATTTACAAAGCGTTTTTGAGCAATAATGTAACCACAGCCTGCATAAATGTGGCAAGAAAATAAGCCTCTCTAAGTCCAGTGTTAAACACTGTGGCCAATGCACTCCTTTGAATTTCTCCCAAAGGATTAATTAGGTTAGACATGCATCCTACCTAATCTAGCAGCATCTTCATTAGTTATTGTCAGATCTGTATTTAACGGTTTCAACAAAACTGGACAGGAACCTGGTACTAGAATAGCAGTTTTTGATGTACAGGTCCTTTCTTATAGGGTAGGGCCCCAGATTACAAATGGAAGATTTTTTTTTTTTTATATATATATATAACGTGAGTCTTGGACGTGTGTTCTCAATGAACACAGTGAGGAACTTTCTAGCGTCCTTACTCCAGAATTAAAACTAGCTTGCAGCATGAGGTAATGGAGGCTGTACTTTGTTCTGACAGGTCAGGAAGGGTCCTCTCTTCAAATTGGAGGGAACTATGAAAGGGTCTTGCATACAGGAGCTTGTGTCCTCTTTCTAGCAAGGAACCTGGGAAAGTAGTTGATCCAGGTATATGCAGAACAAAATGGAGAAGAATATAAATCAAGGGAGGTCTGTGAGAATATAATCTAGCATCAGATGAACTGATGATACCAAGGGAAGTGGTGAAAGGGAAGAGACCTCTGATACCCAGGTCCATCCCTACTTTGCAGCTTGAGGATTTAGCACTGTGGTGGAACAGTTCCTATCTCCCAGTCAAAGTGAGTTAATATATTTTGGATAAACTATTTCTACACTTGCAGCCTTGGAGAGGAGAGCAAGTGAATCTTTATTCCATATCTCCAAACAGGAGAAATGCCTCTCACTAACTATAGGAACTAAGAGTTTTTTTAATGCCCAAGCTGATGGCGCTTGAATTAAGTTTCTACCTTTTCTGAAGGAGAAGTTTCTGTCTCTCACAGAAGAGCACTAGTATAGAGGAGGTTGAAGGGGAAGGTACCCACCTGGGAACTAACTTGTAGGGGGAAAATGCATGAGGAGAGCTCAAAGTCCAAGAATTGTTGAACTACCATTTATACTTTCAGATTCATATTGTTTTTGCTGGACTTAAAGGACATATAAATACTTAACCTTTGGAGAATGACTTAATAAAAGCATGTTATTTTATGATACTGTTTGCCTTTTTGCCCTTTTGTCTGTCTTGACTTGTTTTAAGTTTAATGCACTGCTCTGCTGTTTTCTTCAGATTTTCCCTTATAAATTACTTTTGTATAGGACTTCCAGGACTACTCTCAACCCTTACTGAGAGTCCAACTATACAAAAACAGGACAGAAATGAACCTCTCTTTCAAATCAGAATATCCAGGGTATTTCAGTCCCTCAGATTTACTGTGAATTGTGTAGCTATGTAAGAGCCCAGAGCTGCTATAAGTTAATGTGCTTTTGGAGTTGAGCTGTATTGGTAGAAATGAGGGAAGGGGGGATCTCCTGACACTGGCTGTAAATATCCCAAATACTGTTATGCCAAGAAATATGGAATTTTAGACTTGCTGTATTTTGTGTTCCATTCTGGTACAGGAAATTTCACTTAGTTATACAAATGTATATGAGTCTTGGCCTGTATCTCTAGGTTCAGCCACTCTTGCTAGGGGACAGACTATTGTATACGTTTTGAGTAGTGGTATTTATTTATTGATTTAACGCTTTTTATATACCATCTTTCTATGATTCAAGACAGTTTACATAGAACATAAGGTAACAGTGTTGACACAGCTGTTTTACAGAGAACAATAACTTCTTGATCATATCGGCAAATTCAACAGTTAACAAACATATTTACAGAGAGAAGGTGGGTGGACATGGGGGAAAAGGAAGAGGGGGGTGGAGATAGGTATGGGTTAGGGGGCTAAGACAAGGTATTCTTGAAAGAGGAAGGGTTTGAGCCTTTTGTGGAATTTAGAGTGGTCTGAGCATCCTCGTAAGTCAGGTGGGAAGGCGTTCCATACAGAAGGGACATAGAGGGCGAAGGCTCGGTTGCATATGGCTTGTTTGCTGTTTTTTTTCTGTGATATGTTTAGGATGTTCGCAGTGTTTGGTCTTCGTGATCTGGTGCTGTTTGGTTTAGAGAGGAAGGAGAGTAGACGGAGGGCGGATTCGTTGTGTATTACTTTGTGTATTAGTGTGATGCTTTTAAATTTTATTCTGGCCTGCATGTGGTGGAACTGTGCATTGTGCCCAGTAAGCTCATAACAGCAAATTCACTTCACACAGGGGTTTGTCAGTTTTGAAGACAATACTGCTGAGCCATCATGCAAATTGAACTTTGGTTGTCTATGTTTTGCTTGTATGTATTTTATTTACTGTTTTCATATTCTTCTGATCCTAAGATTCTTGTCTTCTGTGGATTCCAAAAATTAAACATAATACCTGAAACACAGACAGCATGAGTATTGTTAGAAAGAGGTATGGCAATGTATATTTATTTTGTTCACCCTTATTTTTAATATTGACACCTTTGACTGCTAAATATACCAGATGCCAAGAAATTACTGTGGATTGATAGAATAACTCTCAATATACTGAGTGCTGGGCAAATGACATAAAGGCCTTCCCATCACACTTAGCTTGCTTTAACATAATCTTTACTTTTATATATTGTGTCGTTTTTAAACACTGTTGATTCTTCTTTGATTGCCTTTTAATTTCATGTGCTAAGCAGTGTTCATGTGCTAAGCAGTGTATCCTGTTAACGCGGCAGTGCATGCTATCTGGGTGCATTAACAGATAATGCAAGGAAATTGCAGATAACGCAGCGATTTTCTGCATCATTTGCAGAAACTGTGATCTGCACAAGTGGATGTGATATGGATGGAGAGTGGTTGTGTCTGAAACACACTGGTACCTCAGGAGTCAACAGTGCACGGTAACTGTCAAATTTGCAGACAGCACGGGTGCTCATAATGCTACCCCAATGGGTGGCGTTGTGTATCCGTGATGCTGCTGGGCCGTGCGCTCTGTAATTTTAGTGCATGCCTCCAGCAATAACGCACAGCTTTTACAGTTAACACTGCACTGTCTGCACTTTTTTGCCACGTTAGCTGCAACAGCCTGAGGTGTTAAACAGACCCCTAAACTAAGCCTGTTTTGAAATTAATTCACATTTGATATTTGTTCTAGCAGATGGCACAAATGTTAATTTGTTTGAAATGCAGCAAGAACATAAGATATGCCATAATGATTCCAACAGTGGCCAATCTAGGTCATACATAGCTAGCAGTTTCCCCAAAAGACACAGGTTCCACAGTGCTTGTACTGGGTCAAGCATTGATATCCTGGGTCCCTTCTTAATAATGGTTTATGGACCTTTCCTCCAGGAACTTGTCCAAACCTTTTTTTAAACCCAGCTACACTAACCGCCTTTACTATATCCTCCGGTAACAAATTCCAGAGTTTGATTACACGTTGAGTGAAAAGATATATTCTTTTATTAGTCTTAAATAGTTTACCCTGTAGCTTCATTACATGTCCCCTAGCCTTTCTATATTCTGATAACGTAAACAATCGATCTACGTTTACCCGTTCCACTCCATTCATTAATTTATAGACTTCTATCATATCTCCCCTCAGCCGTCTCTTTTTCAGGTTAAAGAGCCCTAACCTTTTTAGTCTTTCTTCATAGGATTATCCTTCCATCCCCTTTACCATTTTGGTGGCTCTTCTCTGAACCTTTTCTAATAACGCTATATCCTTTTTAAGATACGGCGACCAGAATTGCACACAATATTCAAGGTGCGGTCTCACCATGGAACGATATAGAGGCATTATAATATCTCTTGTTTTATTTTCCATTCCTTTCCTTATGATACCTAGCATTCTATTTGCTCTCTTGGCTGCTGCTGCACACTGGGCCGAGGGTTTTAACATGGTATCCACAATGACACCTAAATCTTTTTTCCTGGGTGGTGGTTCCTAATGTGGAACCTTGCATCGTGTAACCATAGTTTGGGTTGTTCTTCCCTAGGTGCATAACTTTGCACTTGTCCACATTAAATTTCATCTGCCATTTTGATGCCCAGTCTTCCAATTTATCAAGATCCTCTTGCAATTTTTCACAATCCTCTTGGGTTTAAACAACCTTAAATAGTTTTGTGTCATCTGCAAATTTAATAACCTCACTTGTTGTTCCCCTTTCCAGGTCATTTATGAATATGTCAAAAAGCAGTGGACCTAGCACAGATCCCTGGGGTACACCACTATTCACCTTTCTCCATTGGGAAAATTGGCCATTTAGCCCTACCCTCTGCTTTCTGTCTTTTAACCAGATCCTGATCCACAATAGTACACTGCCTCCTATCCCATGACTCTTTAGTTTTGCCAAACGTCTCTGATGAGGGACCTTGTCAAAGGCTTTCTGAAAGTCCAGATGCACTATATCAACCGACTCACCTTTGTCCACCTGTTTATTCACACCTTCAAAAAAAATAACAGATTAGTAAGACAAGATCTTCCTTGTCTAAAGCAATGTTGGCTGTCTCCCATTAGGCCATGACTATCTACATGTTGAGTAAATTTTTTTTTTATGATGGTTTCTACCATTTTTCCCGGTACTGACAGGCTCACCGGTCTGTAGTTTCCCGGATCACCCCTGGAACCCTTTTTAAAAATTGGTGTTACGTTCGCCATCCTCTAATCTTCAGGTATTAGAGATGATTTTAATGATAGTTCACAGATTACTAATAGCAGGTCTGCAATCTCATATTTCAGTTCTTTCAACACCCTTGGATTGTATACCATCCGGCCCAGGTGATTTGCTACTCTTCATTTTATCTAATAGTTGTAATACATCTTCCCGAGGTATCAATATTTCCTTCATTTCTTCCGCACCTTTAAATACCACTTCAGTCATGGGTAACATCCCTTCATCTCCCTCAGTAAAGACCGAAGCAAAGAATTCATTCAGTCTCTCTGCTATCGCCTTGTCGCCTCTTAGTGCCTCTTTAACCCCTCTATCATCTAATAGACCAACTGACTCTCTCACAGGTTTTTTGCTACGAATGTACTTGAAAAAGTCTTTATTTCGCGTTTTTGCTTCCGCTGCAAGCTTCTTCTCAAATTCTCTCTTTGCCTGCCTTATCAATGCCTTGCATTTGACTTGCCTGTGCTTGTGCTGTTTCCAGGTTTCATCATTTGGCTCTTTTTTCCATTTCCTGAAAGATGCTTTTTTGGCAATAACAGCCTCTCTGACCTTACCTTTAAACCATGCTGGCAGTTTTTTGGACTTCCTTCCACTTTTCTTAAAGTGTGGAATACAGCTGGTCTGGGCTTCCAATATAGTATTTTTCAACAGCCAAGCTTGATGTAAGTCTTTAACCTTTGCAACTGCTCCTTTTAGTTTTTTCTTAACTATTTTCCTCATTTTATCATAGTCTCCCTTTCGAAAGTTAAAAGGTAGTACTGTGGATTTCCGTACTATCCCTTAGAAACTACCAGATTCTTCTTTTGGGGCCTTTCGTGGATCTGCTGTGAATTGCAGTAGATTGCATTCAGGCAGCCTATGCTGAGAATGCAGTGAATAACGGAACACATTTTAGAGCTACACAGTATTTCAGTATTTAACTGAAAGCAGGTAATCTCCTTTAGAATATTCTTAAGCTTAGCTATCTGTGATTAATGCGGTCGGCTGTTCATTTTTTTTGTTTATTTTTAGGTTAAGACATTGTTTTGAGCATTACAGCATGTGTAAATGTATTTTAAAGATATGTCATCAATGCCTTTTCCCCTTTTCTTCTTTTTCTTCTTTCTTGAAATAAACAAGTAGCCACTACAGGGCTCTCATTTCAGGTTTAGAGTGTCTTGTCACAGTACCAAGGTACTCTGTGTTCTATGTCTCTGGCTGTTTACCCTGATAATGTGTGAGATAGACAGGGAAAGGAGATGGGCTATTTTGCCATCTGCACATTTGACTATGTACCAGTGTCTCTTGCTGTGAATATCCTTTACTGATTTTCTTGCAAACATTGCTTCCTACTTTAACCAAAAATGGAAGATGTGCTTGTACAGCAAATGATCTTTTAGCAGTCCCCGCAGACGACTAGTTTTTTTGAGCAACCTGAAGGCTTTTATCTATTCACCTTATGAGAATGCAGTAAGATGACATTATTTACAGTTCCATCAGAAGGTCAATATAAGATGCACCAATCTGTCTGAACCCAGGATCAGCACAAGGGATGCAGCTGGAAGTCATTGGGTGTCGGAGGGGCGGACGCAAACAGCTCCGTGGCGCTATAGTTTAAAGGTAAGTGCGGTTGGACTGTTTGTGCCATTGCCGCTGCTGTACGTCCTGGAGAGGGGTGCCCCCAGAGGACCAGCACTCTAAGTGACTGCCTAGTTCGCCTGGTGGTAGTGCGGGGCCCTGACTGAATCATATAGTAATAAGCTGATATGATCATCATGGGGGCTGATATTCAGCTAACCATTTCCAGACAATGTAATTGGGCAGCTTTTTCTGGATAGTCAGTCCAAATAAGGTCGGAATGAATATTAGCCAAAAAGCTAGCAGTATATAGTTGTTCAGTTAATTTTAGGTTTGCTTAATCGGCTAGCTTTGGCTGACTTGTGCTGACTGACCAAAATTTAACAATGTCCTTGGGAAAACTCCCAGGCCGGCCTTTTTTTCCAGCTAGATTCCTCCTCCACCTGCAACAGATGCCAGCCCCATTTTAGCTAGGAGAACCTGTAAGTCCTCTCCTTCATCAGACTCTGCTCCTCACCAAGTTCGCAGGCCTTCTCACAGACAAGGCGGTGGAGCCAGTGCCCAAACATCTCTGGGGCAAAGGCTTCTACTCCAGATATCTCCTCGTTCCCATCATAGACCTATGGGACTTGAACAGATCTCTGGTGAGGGAAAAGTTCAAGATGCTCTCCCTTGGAATACTGCTGCCTTACCTCCAGCAGGGAGTCTGGCTATACTCCTTAGACCTGAAGGATGCTTATACACACATCCTGATCCATCCCAACCACCTACAAAACCTCTGGTTCGTGGTAGGAGGAGGTCGCTACCAATACAGGGTGCTACCCTTTGGGCTGGTGTAACACCAAGGGTCTTCACAAAGTGCCTAGTGGTGGTCGCAGCCCATCTTAGTGTCCAGGGGGCCTTCGTCTTTCCCTACCTGGACAACTGGCTCATAAGGGGAGGCACAGCTGCAGAGCGTGCCATCCACATCCTGCAGCATCTGCGGTTTGTCGTCAACTACTCCGTCACACTTCTCTCTGGCGCAGTGCCTGGAGTTCATAGGGGCTCAAATGAACACCCTCCAGGTGAAGGCCTTCTTCCCTCCGGGGAGGACAGAACGCCTCAGGATGCTAGCCGCAGAAGGTGCAACACCACCGGTTGGTGCCCGCTTGCCTTCTCTGCCTGCTGGACCACATGGCCTGCACGATCCACATAACTCCATACATCCGCCTGCACATGTGGGTGGCTCAGTGGTTCCTTCGCTCCAGTGAACACAAACCACGGGCAGACTTGGAGACAGGGTAAAAGTGACCCGCCAACTGCCAGACTCCCTCAACTGGTGGCAGATTCCTCGCCACATTCAGGCCAAGATGCCCTTCAAGGCACCCACCCCCAAAAGGGTTCTTACTATGGATACCTTTCTGCGAGGATGGGGAGCTCATTGCAAGGACCTTCGCACTTAAGACACGTGGTCCCAGATGGAGTGCCAGTTGCAAATTAACCTCCTGGAGGTCTGGGCAATATTTCTGATCTTTTGAAATGTTCACCACCGGTTGCAGCACCAGTCAGTGCTGGTCCAGATGGACAACTAAGTCACAATGTTCTGTCAATAAACAAGAGGCACGGTGTTGTATTCCCTCTGTCAGGAGGCGGTAGCCCTCTCCTCATATGTGCCACTCAACAGGACACTCCTCCGAGTGGTCTACCTCCTGGGCCTGGCCAACACTCTGGCGGACAGGCTGAGCAGAGTCCTCCAGCCGCACGAGTGGTGCCTGGACCCCAGAGTAGCCTCCCGGCTTTTCTGACTCTGGGGTGTCCCCCTAATGGACCTGTTTGCCAACCTGGACAACATGCAGTTGCCCCACTTCTGCTCCTGCCAGCTACACTCATTCCAGGTGACGGTGGATGCATTCCTTATTCCATGGATGGAAAGCCTCCTTTATGCCTTCCTGCCGACACTGCTGGTCACCAAGGCCCTCTTCCAGGTCCAGCACTACAGGGCATCACTGATTCTGGTAGCCTCCTGGTGTCCCAGGCAACCTGGGTTCCAGTTGCTCCTCTGTTGACGGTGCCTCCGATTTCACTGGGCAGCGCCCCAGGACTACTTTCACAGGCGGAGGGCACTCTCCTGCACCCCAACCTGGGGTCCCTGTTGCTCACAGTTTGGCTGCTGAAAGGATAGCTCTAGCTCCCTTCAACACCCACATGACTTGGAGGATGTCCTTCTGGCCTCACGCAGGACCTCTACAGGAATGGTGTATGCCTTCAAGTAGCGTCTATTTTCGGTGTGGTGCACCGAGAGGCAGGCAAACCCGTTCTCCTGCTCAGTGCAACTGGTGCTCCAGTATCAACTCCACCTGTCCCAGGTGGGACTGAAGTTCAACTTTAGAGTGCACCTGAGCGCTATTACGGCACATCACCACACTGTCGAGGGCAAGCCCCTCTCAGCTCATCTCTTGTTTCCTGCGGGGCCTTATGTTGAAGCCCCCTGTCTGCCCACCAGTGGCGGAGTGGCATCTCATTGTGGCTCTCACAGCTCACGAAGCTGCCGTTTGAGCCCCTGGCTACTTGCCACCTGTGGTACCTCTCCTGGAAAGTTGTCTTTCTCGTGGCACTCACGTTGGCTCACAGGGTCAGTGAGCTCCAGGCTCTGATGGCAGAGCCGCCCTACACGTGGTTCTACAAGAACAAGGTGGTGCTCCACACACACCAAGTTTCTGCCAAAGCTGGTGTCCCTCTTCCACCTCAATCAGGAAGTGGTGCTTCCCACCTTCTTCCCGAGGCTCACGCCGGCGAGGCAGAGGCCATTCTCCATACTCTGGATTGTAAGAGGGCCCTGTCCTTCTATCTACAGTGGACTCAGGGCCACCTCAAAGCATCTCAGCTCTTTCTCTCCTATGACCCCAATCGACTGGGCTTCCAGTAACAAAGCAAACTGTCCACCTGGGTGATGGACTACATTGCCCTCGCCTATGAGCAGGCTGGGATCTCACTAGACCACTGGGTCACGGCACACCACATCAAAGCCATGGTTACCTCTCTAGTAAATCTGCGTTCCATACCTGTGACAGAAATCCTGCCAGGCCGCCACCTGGATCTTCAGTTCATACCTTCGCAGTTGACTACTGCCTACAGAGGGAGTCCTGATGGAACAGCGCCTTTGGCCAGGTTATGCTCTGTAATCTCTTCAGGGGTGTAGGCAACTCCTGCCCTCCGACCCTTCTGTGTTCAGGCTACTGGTGTTCACACAATTTAGCCATTTTTCCCTTTTTGTTTGAATTTTGATTTAGTATCTTAAAATAACTGGAACCATTCTGTTGTTCCTCCCTATCTCATTGCTTCCTGGAGCCGTATTACAAGTACACTGAACTTTTATGCAATCGCTGTCATTTTATTTTTTTATTCTGTTTATCATATGTCAACAAGAAAACAGTGCAATTTACAAACTTAAATTATGCAACAATAGAAATACAATAGTATTTTATGACAAAATTATTTAAGGAATTCTCATATCTTTAAAAAAAAGTCACTACTCTTTGACAGCCTTTGTGTTGTATGATACATAGCACATTTCCATAAAGGGTATTTCTGTTAGGGATTTCAAATCTATTCTTTAAAAAGAATTAATTACTATTAGTGATGCGTATTTGTTGCAGTGCAATATGGGTCTTCGAGTCCATGTTGACTCCTGGTGACCCAGCCCCTAGGTTTTCTTGGTAAGATGTGAACGGAAATGTATTTGTTAGTGCTCTCTAAAAAAAAGATTTAGTGTGCACTACATTGATGTATGTTTTAAATATATTTAAGACCATACATCCAGCTAAAATTATATAAGGACACAAGATTTTAAAACATATATTGTCCCCTATTCCCATCCTCCTCCCTCTTCTCTAAAATGGAACATAGAACATTGATATGAGTGTTGCATTGCAAGTACTGTACTTCAAAACACTTGTGGTGACATGGTGTTCTTACATATTGTGATCAAATAACAGCGAAGATGCATCCAAGCAATATCCCCCTCCCTTCCTCAGCAACAGGTAAAGAAAAGGTCAGAGGGGGAAGATCTCCAGACTCCCCCTAATAACTTTAAGTTGAGATCGCTATAAGTCAATAGCCCCCCTATCCCTAACAAGACCCCAAGAACAAGAAAGGGCCAACAAGCCCAGTAACCATAGGTATCAGTTACACAGGGCCACTTATCAAGCTTGAAGCCAAACTATCGGCTCTACAATCCAGACGTTAAAATTTCTATTTCCCTCCCAAGAGTCAGAAGCACAGGTTCCAGCAACCATCATATATAGGCCATCAATTCAACCAAAGATCAAAGCAAATAAAACTCCCATTAAATCTCTACTGTCTCCCATCTTTCCCCCTCTCATTCCAAAGACTTCTCACCTATCCCATCCCTTAAGCCCAGCCCTCCTCACTACCTCTCTAATCTGTGACCAGAGTATACATATACTACTCTACCCCCTCAGACCATCTAGGAGGACAAATAGCTCCCCAAAGTATTTAATAGCCAACTACGTGCTCTTGGGGAAAGGATATGGAAATAATCACCCCCCCCCCCCAGATATCTAGCAATATCTCCCACCTTGATCCATATTCCTAGGCACATTCTCTGTCCCATCAGTAAGAGCTGGTGCAGAGTATTCCTCTATTGCTAGTAGGAAGGCCCTGATCCCCCAGCAAGGTTTGCAGTATATTGTTTCCAAACCAGCCATGCCCTCTGCACTCATATTTTCCGCCCCATCCCGAGATTGACCTGCTAAGGACACTCATCAAATAAAATTTCCCTAGACTGACCCTCAAGTTGAGTTGTCAAAACCCTGGACAAAAATTCATGTATTTGTCACCAAATCGAACGGATCTGAGGGTATCCCCCAAATCACTTGGCATGCTCTGCAGACACTGCACAATCAACATGGAAAGCTAGCACTAGTGATAAATAAGCTCTGAGTAGAATTCTAGACTGCATATTCCTCAACCCCTATATTCACTATCAACTGAAGGGATATGGGTCAAGATTCCTAAAATATTTTTTTAACAGGTCTTTTATTCCACTTTTATCATTTTTGTCAAAGCGGTTTATATTGTAACTTAAACTTGGTAATGTACATTAAACAGGGACATTGATAACTTGGATTCTTCTGAAGCAGTGGAGGGTTAAGTGACTTGCCCAAGGCCACAAGGAGTGCTAGTGGGAATTGAACCCTGGTCTCTTGGTCCCCCAAGCCACTAGACAGCTATTCTTCCCCAGTGAGCTGCTCTGCCAGTTCACCATTTGAAACAGTAGCTAACAATTTAACAGAGGACACGCCTTTCTTTATCAAAGATAATTGTGACAGAGATGTTGCTGTT
This sequence comes from Ichthyophis bannanicus, assembly GCA_033557465.1. Taxonomy (NCBI): domain Eukaryota; kingdom Metazoa; phylum Chordata; class Amphibia; order Gymnophiona; family Ichthyophiidae; genus Ichthyophis; species Ichthyophis bannanicus. Next base: position 88,158,661 of record CM066043.1, read on the forward strand.
TCTAGGTGAGGAAAATAAGATTATTTCTTTTCAGTTTTACTATTAAATAATTTGTACTGCTGCCCTAGGTCAAAGTCTTTGCAGTGGATGGTATAATATGTATGTTCTATCTACTGTTATATTGGTAGTACTATTTTTGGTAGCCGATTATTGCGGCAACCCTATCTACTGCCAACCAGGATCAGGTTATTACCCTTAAAGGAGTCAAACCTGGCTACAGTTTTCAGTTAAAAAAAATGCATTGGTAGAAAAACAAATCCACAAATAGATTTCCTTTTCTGCTAGAACTGTACCTTCCTGCTCAAATTAGTCAAAAATCTTTTCACGTGGCCATTCGTTTGCGCTTTCACCTTACAGTATATATCACAATCACCCTCCCACCCCATATCAAATACTTAACCCTGAATTTCTCTGCTCCTTAAATAAATGACAACCTTTTCATTTTATAACCCAACATCTGTTAAGTTTGTCTCAATCATAATCACTCATATGCCCCAAACTCGACACCATATATGAGTGCTCAGCGACTAGTATCTTCCTCCAAGATGCACCTTTCCATTTGAACCAATCACTGCACGCATTTCATAATCTATCTCAATTATATTCATAGTTTCTCCTGCTGTGGAATCTTTAATATTATACATTCTATTATGGTAAATTCACCTTTCTGTTTGAGGACAAGCAAAGATGGGGATAGTTTTCAGTACTGTATATTAGAGAGTCAAAGTAGTAGTTACTGTGCAGTTTATCTTTCTAATTTTTTTTAGTGTATATTCTATATGCCACAAAGAATGCTTCTCTTGACAATGTTTTATAACTACAGTATATTCAACACTCCATATCTTCATCACCCAGAGGGTCCTGATTCATGTTAACAAGTATTTGGGTATATTCTAGGTCATTCTTATGACCTGAATAAGTTTAATCTCACAATTAAACCAGATCAAAGGTTGTCTTTGCTCATTGAAAGTACACATCATGTCTTCCCAATTGAGTTATGCTATCATTATCAAACATGACAACTTTTCAAGTACCTGTGCCAATAATTCAAACCTGATGAATGAACTCTTGATTTTGCTTACAATATGTGATATTCTTATATTCGTTTCAGCAACTCCCACATTCTCTCTCTATGCGCTACTTATAACAGTCCTTCAAGGTTAAGCACATCTGCAGCCCAAAGCTAGGGACTCACCCATGTGTGCCATTTCTAATCCTGCTTGTTGACAGAAAAAGTAAATGCTACTTACCTGTAATGCCTGTTTTCTATAGACAGCAGGATTGATAAGGCAGACAATCCTACCCACCTCCCCAGGAGTTACCTGCATGCTTAAGCTTTGGAGCAGACTAAGAAACTGAGGAGACTGCTGTGTGTAGGGAGAGACATGCTCGCATACTGTACTATCCCTGGCTGCTGAATTGTGGAAGAGCAATGCTGTCCTGGCACCACTGGATGATGTCACCCACTTGTGTTCCTGCCCTCTGGGAAAACACCTGGTACAGTTGAGCATCATTTGCTTTAAATAAAAATAAACTACATTTTGTTCTCTTTTACTAGCAAAAGTGACTAAATCTTTTCATAGACCAATTAAGCAAGGTTTCATTGGTATGGTGGTATCTGATCTGTGCTATTTAAAACATTCTTATTTAGGTCATAGAGGCATATGGATTAATTTATTTGAAATTAGTTTGTTCTGCATGTAAACATTGATTACTTATCCTGGGGACTTGTATTTCCATTTACAATGTGCTTACATTCTTGCCATTAAAACTAAATTTTATTACACCCTTTATATTATAAAAGCATGCCCTTTTTATCTAATTTATTCTTGCATCAGACAACTTTTGTGTAAATTAAAGGGGGTCCGTCACAGACTTCTGAGTATATGAAGCATCAGTGTTTGTGGTATTTGCATATGTTTGGTGTAGAGATTTTTGTATTCCTTATTTTTTTTTTTTTAATATTTAATTACCTTTTTCCAAATCTGAACTCCAGACGAATTACAGTACAGGAATTATGTTTATTTCCCTGCCCAAGGGTGCTTACAATCAAAATTGTATCTGAGTCAATGGCACCGAAGTGACTTGCCAAGTGGGATTCGAACTCTGGCATCTCTGGTTCTCAGCATGCTATTCTAATCATTGGCTTATTCCTCCGCTTCTGGGTTTAGAAGTACCTTTTTAAAATCTCGCTTTCCTCTGTTGGCAGAGCTGATGCTAAAGCTAGAAAATTGACATCTACTGAGTGAAAGACACTGGCGTGTACATCAGACATGCACAGGGCAACATGCAGTTGAGTGCTTTTCAGCTGCCAGGCATTCTGAATTCCAGCTGAGTCTAGCTGTACATTCTGCATACGCTCAGGTTTTCTTTTAATGCCAGGACATTACATTAGTCACGCCTGATAAAATCTGCCAAGGGTTAAATGGAAAGCATATTTTGTTTAGACGAGCTTCTTTTTGCTTTATTTTTCCAACTATAGGGGCTGTAATGTAAAGCAACATCAGAATTTAGCTTTTATTGTAACACTGCTGAATTTACAGACAAATGGAAGTCTATAATTACAAAGTTTACAGTCCTTTTCTAAAGATTCACTGTATTCTTAGGCACTTTATAATGAACAAATGCAAAGGGCTTCAATTTTTTATACTGTTTATATATTCCACTTGTATAACATTTTGTGTCTGAGATATAGTTGTGATGGGAGAGAAAAAAAACCAGGACAGAGCAGAGCCCCTAAATCCAAACAAGGACAGGGTATGGGGAGAAGGTGGTGATCCATAGTATCAAAGGCAGCAGAAAGGTCAAGAAGGATAAGGGTCAAATAAATGCTTTTGGCAAGAGCCATTTCTGTGGAATGTAGAGCGAAAGCCAGATTGCAGTCGATCCAGAAGGGCTTGAGAGGAAATAGTCAAGACAGCAGTGGTGAATTGCTTGTTCCAGTAGCAAAGGGGAGGAGGGAGGCCAATAACTGGAAGAACAGGTAGTATCTAGTGAAGGATTTTTGAGGAGAGGTGTAACCACAGCATGCTTGAAGGCCACAAACAGTTGCAGTGGAAAGCGATAGGTTAAGAGAATGACTGATGACAGGAATGATGGCAGAAGAGAGAGAGAACTTAGTAGACGGGTGGGAATAGGGTCAGATGGGCAGGTCGTCGGTTTGAAGGAGGAGAGAAGACTTGCCATTTTCTCCTCAGTGATTTCATAAAAGGAAGAAAGGGTGACAGAAGGTAAGGTAAGGGAAGGATTTGAGATTGAAGAGGGGGAAGATGACCCCTGCAGAGAATTCAAGGCTAATCCTCTGGACTTTGTCATGGAAATAGTCAACCAAGGTCTGGTCAGAAAGTGAAGGAGGGATTGGGGGAGGAGGAACCACCTTCAGGAGAGAGTTGAGCATAGCAGAGAGACAGCGAGTGTCAGTCAGATGGCCATAGTACTCTTGCTTAGTGAGTGCTATGGCTGACTGGAAAGAGGTTAGCATGAATTTTGAAATATAGGTAGTCAGCAAGGGTATGTTTAAGCTAATGGCTCTAAGGTATGTAGGTCACTGTGTGATTGCACTATTAGGAGAAAACTATTTGCAATCCTTTAATGAAGGCAAAAATGTTATAAATAGAGCTGGAGTTCTCAGTCCTTGGAATACACCTAGCCAGTCAGGTTTTCAGCATAACCACTATGCATGACAGATTTGCATACAGTGAAAGGTAGTGCATTCAAATCCTCTCATGCATATTCACTGTGGTTATCCTGAAAACCTGACTGGGTTGAGAACCACTGAAACAGAGGAATGAATTGCAGAATCCAGACAACTCCATTTCTACATTTCCTATAAAATGTGGACCATCATATCCCTAAGATTTAGAAAAACCTTATAACTTCCACTCACTTAGTGCTAAATGTAATTGTGATTGGATCAATGATAACTTATGTCCATTTTTTATGCAGTTAAAATTCAAAGTACTTTACTTATCTTCGTGAATCTTTCACCATGAAATCATATTTTGTTTTATCTGCATCAGGAATAGCTAGCTGAGCCCACAATTTTTCGATCCTTTCTTCATCTCCATAAGTTCTAAAGAGAAAAAATGGCATTGGCATTTAAATTTAAATCCATGATCACATGATTCAAACAAACCAATCATCTTCCTGTATTATATTAATGACATCCACTCAAATTCTAAATTTAAATTGCCCAGAGTTATAGGATGTAATGAATAAATCTAATATTGTTCACAATGATTTAAACTGCAGTCACAATCACTGCCACTTGTGGATGTGGAAGAACAAAATTGAGAGCTCTCCAACGTAGGTCCCGAATTTGATGATTCGTGAGCAGTCTTCAATAATCTTAGCAGAACAATTCCTAGTCTTAAGACCACTCTATGTTCAGTCTTAAGACCACTCTATGTTCAGTCTTAAGACCACTCTATGTTCAGTCTTAAGACCACTCTATGTTCAGTCTTAATCTGAATACTCATTTAGTGTATCCCACATAACCAAGAGAAGGGGCATATAAAAGCATAAATTACAAATTCTGAAGTACATGAGTTTGCCTGTATAGCCATAAGCATTATTTGCATGAGTCTGTCGATTCCTCTGTCGTTTGAGAACAGATTACATGATCCGCAAGCAAAGTGCCTAGTCCTTTCAACTGTATTTGAACATAAGATATGCCATACTGGATCAGACCAAGGTCCATCAAGCCCAGTATCTGGTTTCCAAAAGTGGCCAATCTACGTCATAAGTACCTAGCAGTTTCCCCAAAAGACATAGATTTCACAATGCTTGTTTTGGGTAAAGCAGTGATATCCCAAATCCATTTTAATAATGGTTTATGGACCTTTCCTCCAGGAACTTGTCCAAATCTTTTTTTTTTTTTTTAAACCCAGCTACATTAACAGCTTTTACTACATCCTCAGTAACAAATTCCAGAGTTTGATTACACGTTGAGTGAAAGAATATTTTCTCTTATTAGACCTAAATAGATTACCCTGTAGCTTCATTGCATGTCCCCTAGTCTTTCTATATTCTGATAATGTAAACAATCGATCTACGTTTACCCGATCTCCAGGAACAAGCAGGAATAAGTCCTCACATATGGGTACGTCGGTACCGACGGAGCCTGCGCGGGAAAGCTCCCCAGCTTCCTAGGATGGAAGCTTTTGGGACCTCCCACTGCACATGCGCACTGCCTTCCCGCCTTCCTGAACAGCTCTCCTCAGTTTCTCTTTTTCCGCGGAGCCAGCAGGTTGTGTATCCTGTCACCGCTGAAGAAATTGTAGTTTTTTGTTTTGTTTCTTTAGACCGCGTACCTGCCTTCCCATACCGATACCGGTATCGCCGGTCTTCCTTTTTCTTTCTTGAAAAATTATTTCTTTTCTTTTATTATTTTTCAGCACTTGGTCACTTCAGTTAGGCCTTCAGGCCTACTTGAATTCTCCACATGGAGAAGCCAGCCCCTGGATTTAAGAAGTGTACCAAGTGTACTGCTGTAATATCAGTCACAGACACCCATGAATGGTGTCTTAAATGTTTGGGGCCTGACCACTCCATTCCGGACTGCCCTTCCTGCTCCCAAATGTCTAAGCGTGGGCTGCAGAACCGGGCCAACAAATTCCATGTGCTGTTTGCTTCAGAGAATCCAACATCACAGTCATCCAGGTCATCATCCCCGGATGGATCTCAGGTAACCAAACCTTCTGTGGGCAAGTCCTCAAAGAGCAAATCTCCTTCAAAGCATCGAGAGGCTCTTAGTTTTGAGGACCCTGCCCCAGCCAAACAGCCCCGGCGGGAAGTCCTACCTTCCAAAACGCCAATACAGGGGCTACAGGTTGACATCGATGGCACGGCCTCGACAGATCACCTGTTGGACTGCTCTGGGGTACCGGCCCATACCGGTACCGACATCCAGGCAGCCGTGGCGTCTATGGGCAATACTGTCCAATCCATGCAGCAGGCCGTCATGGCTTTCATTAAAGCTGCAACGCCATCGGTACCGCTTCCAGCGGTTCCGGGCCCGGTTCCGGTATCGTCCGCCATGCCGGAACCCAGGCCTTCCTCTTCTAAACGCAAATCGGTACCGTATGGGCTTTCGCTCCATACCGCTTCCATACCCGGTACGCCCGATGTCGATACCGATCGGTATGCGTAACGTGCGTTGGAGGAAACTAGAGAATACACCGATTCCTCTGAGGATTTTGTCTCCTCTGATGAGTCTGCAGAGCTCTCCCTTGACTTTCCTGAGGAACCTTCTTCTCCAAAAAGGAGAATGTCTCCTCCAGAGGATTTGTCCTTTCAGGACTTTATTTTAGAAATGGCTAAAGGCCTTTCTATCACTACCTCCTCTGAAAGGGAACCAAGGTCAAAAAGATTGGATATTTTAGGATACTCTAAGTCTCCTAAAGAAGCAGTTACTCTGCCTATCCATGAAATCCTTCAGGAACAATTGATGGATTTCTGGGAGAACCCTTTAACTCTGTCTCCTTATTCCCGTAGGTTGGACACCATGTATCGGGTCCCTCCTTCTCCTGGTTTTCAGAAAACTCAATTGCCTCACCACTCCATTGTGGTAAAGTCTGCAATGAAAAAGATCAAGAGTACTAAAAGGCACTCTTCTACACCTCCAGGAAGGGAATGTAAGACACTGGACTCTTTTGGTAGGAAAATCTTCCAGGCTAGTATGCTTATAGCCAGGATTAATTCCTACAGCCTCTATATGGGCATGTTCCTAGGGGAACTTGCCAAGAAAGTACGGCATTTTGCCTCCCTTATCCCTGAGGATAAACAGGAGGACTTCCTTTCTGTTGTGAAACAACTTTTAGATGTTTCTAAGTTCTCCAACAGAGCTGCCTTTGATTCCTTCGAAGGAGCCAGCAGAGCTTCTGGCATTGCTATCGCAGCCAGACGTCTGGCCTGGCTCCAGGCTTCTGATCTGGAACCCTGGGTTCTAGATGGCTTACGGAATCTGCCCTGTACAGGTGAGAACTTATTCGGTGCAGAGTGGCAGGTTAAGGCCACTCAAATGGACGCTGAAAATGCCACCTTAGAGAGACTTTCTAAGTCCACTTCTACTCCCACTAAGAAGAAGTCTTTCAAGAGGCCTTATTATAAGAAGGCCAGATATGCTTCCAATACTGGCCAGCAATCTTCTCAACCTCGTTTTGCGGCTAAACGTCAGCAAACGAAACAAGCAAGAGCAAAGCCGGCAGCAGCTACTGCAGCTCAACAGGCTCCACCCCCTCAGGGGTTTTGACTTGCCCCTAGAGAACTTGCCATTCCTGGTTCTGGACCAACCAGAACCTCTCACCATACCTGGAAGGTTAGCTCACTTTGCTCCCAGATGGGAACAAATCACAACAGAGCAATGGACCCTCTCTATCATCCGAGAGGGTTACAAACTTCATTTCTCCAACCTTCCTCCTCATCACATGGTGAGACCCTTCAATTCTCCATCTCCTCTCCTAGCCCTGTTGGATCAGGAGATCTCTTCTCTGCTTGCCCAAGGGGCCATAGAAGAGGTTCCTCTTCATCAACAAGGGTCAGGTTTCTACTCCCCCTATTTTCTCATTCCAAAGAAGACAGGGGGATTCAGACCAATCCTAGATCTGAGAGAATTGAACAAATTTCTGTACAAGGAGAAATTCAAAATGCTCTCTCTGGGCATTCTCCTTCCATACCTTCAGAGTCAGGACTGGCTTTGTTCTCTAGACCTGCAGGATGCGTATACACATCTACTCATCCATCCATCCCACAGAAAATATCTTTGCTTTCTGTTCAAGGGAAGTCATTACCAATACAGAGTACTTCCCTTCGGTCTCGCCTCTGCCCCAAGAGTCTTTACCAAATGCATGGCAGTCGTAGCCGCATTTCTCAGAAGCATGGGAATTTTCGTATTCCCATATCTGGACGACTGGCTCATTCGAGCTCCAACTCAGTCGCAGGCCCAGATTTCCCTAGACCGCACAAGGAGCCTTCTGCAGTATCTGGGACTGGTGGTAAACCTTCCCAAGTCTCAACTCAGCCCTACTCAGTCTCTAGAATTCATAGGGGCCCAGTTGGACACCACCACTGCAAGAGCCTACCTTCCACTGGTTCGGGGTCAGCGTCTGCTGAGCTTGGCCTCCCAAGCCCAGTCCAGCACTCACTTGACAGCCAGGGAAATGCTACGCCTCCTGGGCCATATGGCCTCCACAGTACATGTGGTGCCCTACGCTCGTCTTCATATGAGAGCAGCTCAATGGACCCTGGCCACCCAGTGGACTCAGGCGTCAGGAGCACTCTCAGACCAAATACAAACCTCAAACCGTCTGTCTTGGTCCCACCATTGGTGGATATCCACCAAGAATCTGTTGTTGGGGGCTCCCTTTCAGCCCTTGCTACCCCAAGCAACCCTCACAACAGATGCCTCCCAATTGGGGTGGGGAGCCCATCTGCTAACTCTCTCCACTCAGGGCACTTGGTCTCCACAGGAGGCCACCCTTCATATCAACCTCCTGGAACTGCGAGCAATTCACCTTGCCCTCAAGGTCTTCCATACCCTCCTTGCCAACCTGACTGTCCTGGTTCAAACAGACAATCAGGTGGCCATGTTTTACATAAACAAACAAGGAGGGACGGGCTCTCTGTCGCTTTGCAACGAAGCTCTCAGATTATGGGCCTTCGCCAGAGAGCACCAAATTCATCTGCTAGCAGTGTACCTTCCAGGAGTTCAAAACACTCGAGCAGACAGGCTCAGTCGAGTTCTGCTGCCACACGAGTGGTCCCTACACGTGGACCAGATAACCAGAATCTTTCAGGAATGGGGGACCCCGGACATAGACCTCTTTGCAAGTCCGTGGAATGCCAAACTTCCCCGGTTCTGTTCCAGGACTCCGTGTCAGGAAGCTCAGGCCACGGACGCCTTTCTCCTCCATTGGGGTCAGGCGTTCCTGTATGCCTTTCCACCCATTCCGCTGATTCCCAAGACTCTGTTCAAACTCCAGAGAGATCACGGCTCTATGATCCTCATAGCTCCACGCTGGCCACGCCAAGTGTGGTTCCCTCTGCTTCTACAGCTCTCCCAGGGATCCTCCCTGGACTTAGGAGCTGCACCAGACCTTCTGTCTCAGGAGGACGGGACTTTGTGGCACCCAAACCCCAAATCCCTACATCTCCGAGCTTGGTTACTGAAGGCTTAAGTCTTCAAGACTTTAATCTTTCTCAACCTGTGAAAGATATCCTTCATGCCTCTAGGAAACCTTCCACGAGGCGGTCTTATGCTTTCAAATGGAAACGTCTTTCCATTTGGTGTGCTCAGCAGGGCCTTGACCCTCTGGCACTTCCTTTGAATTCCCTCTTAGACTATCTCCTGCATCTTTCCAATGCAGGCCTTAAGACGAATTCTGTAAGAGTCCATTTAAGTGCTATTTCAGCATCCCTGAAACCTGTAAATGGACAACCTATCTCCTCTCACCCTCTTGTTGCAAGATTCATGAGAGGCCTGACCCTCACTAAACCTCCCATCAGACCCCCCCCGGTCGCATGGGATTTGAATCTAGTGCTTGGTCAGCTTATGAAGCCACCTTTTGAGCCGTTATTTTCTACCTCCTTGAAATTTCTTTCCTGGAAGGTACTATTCCTAATTGCAGTCACTTCCGCTCGTCGCATCAGCGAACTGCAAGCTCTAGTGGCTAATCCACCTTATACAAGATTTCATCATGATAAGGTGGTCCTTAGGACGAATCCCCACTTTATGCCTAAAGTGGTCTCGCCTTTTCATCTTAATCAAGAGGTATATCTACCTGTATTTTTTCCGGCTCCTCATGCCTCCAGTGCAGAGAGGAGCCTTCATACTCTGGATTGTAAAAGAGCTCTAGCCTTTTACCTTAAGAGGACTCAGCCACATCGAAAGTCTTCTCAACTTTTCGTGGCTTTTGATCCTTCACATTTGGGACTTCCAGTCTCCAAGCGTACACTTTCCAATTGGATTGCTCAGTGTATTTCCTTTGCTTACCAGAGTAAAAACATTTCTCTGGAAGGCCATGTCACAGCTCACAATGTGAGAGCCATGGCAACTTCTATGGCTCATCTGCACTCTGTTTCCATTGATCAGATCTGTCGAGCCGCTACCTGGGCCTCGGTTCATACCTTCACAGCCCATTACTGTTTGGACAAGGACTCCCGCCGGGATGCCTTGTTTGGCCAGGCTGTCCTCAAACACCTGTTCCATTCTTAGACAACTCCTGCCCACCTTCCCAGGATGGATGCCTGAGATCCATACGAAGATGGCGAACATTGACAGGGGATCCCACGCATCTAAGCTAGGGAGTCCCCATATGTGAGGACTTATTCCTGCTTGTTCCTGGAGATAGCACAGTTACTTACCTGTAACAGGTGATCTCTGGGAACAGCAGGAATTAGTCCTCACAACCCACCCACCTCCCCTAGGAGTTGTATCTTTTATCTATCTATCTTCCTGTCCTCTCTCTATTGACTCAGCTATAAACTCGAAACTGAGGAGAGCTGTTCAGGAAGGCGGGAAGGCAGTGCGCATGTGCAGTGGGAGGTCCCAAAAGCTTCCATCCTAGGAAGCTGGGGAGCTTTCCCGCGCAGGCTCCGTCGGTACCGACGTACCCATATGTGAGGACTAATTCCTGCTGTTCCCAGAGATCACCTGTTACAGGTAAGTAACTGTGCTTTCCATTCCATTCATTAATTTATAGACCTCTATCATATCTTTCCTCAGCCGTCTCTTTTCCATGTTGAAGAGCCCTAACCTTTTTAGCCTCCCTTCATAGGGGTATCCTGCCATCACCTTTACTATTTTGGTGGCTCTTCTCTGTACCTTTTCTAATAACGCTATATCCTTTTAAGATATGGCGGCGACAATTGCACACAATATTCAAGGTGCGGTCGCACTATTGAACGATACAGAGGCATTATATAATATCCTTTGTTTTAGTCTCCATTCCATTCCTTATGATACCTAGCATTCTATTTGCTCTCTTGGCTGCCACTTCATACTGTACAGAGGGTTTTAGCATGTTATCCATAATGACATCTAAATATTTTTCCTGGGTGGTGGTTCCTAATGTGGAACTTTGCATCATGTAACCATAGTTTGGGTTGTTCTTTCCTAGGTGCATAACTTTGCACTTCCACATTAAATTTCATCTGCCATTTGGATGCCAAGTCTTCCGATTTATCAAGATCCTCTTGCAATTTTCCACAATCCTCATAGGTTTTAACAACGTTAAATAGTTTTGTCTCATCTGCAAATTTATTTAACATTTCTTATATACCGCCTTTCATGATATCAAGGTGGTTTACATTGAACAAACTGAAATTACATTGAACAGGGCATTATAACTTGGAGATAACTATTTTACATGGGATATGGGCAATGGAGGGTTAAGTGGCTTGCCCAAGACCACAAGGAGCACCTGTTGGACTAGAAACCCCAGTCCTTCCAGTCCAAGGTTGCTGTCCTCTAGTGAGATTTGAACCCCCGACCTTCCGGCCTGAGGTAACTTTCCAACCACTAGGCCACTCCTCCAGTTAATCTCACATTCCCATTTCCAGGTCATTTATGAATATTGTGGGCTTTCTTTGCCCTCCCCTCACCAGCAACCTGCAGGGCTCTTGGAGTCACAGAAAACTACATTCAAAGCAATGAGAAGGTAATCTAAAGACAGCAATAACATTACCACACACTTCTATATAGATACATAAATACACCAAAGCTTTAGCGGAGAGAAACAAATAGAAACAAGTTCTCTTTGTTTACTCTGTTAGCCATGGTTTACTTTATTTATAAGGCTCTTTTGGATGATACAGCATAATTTCACTTTATTGTTACACGTCAGGTATTACGTATTTATCACATCATAGGTCAGCTTCTAATCAGTGTAGGTCAGTATAAGGAGACATACATGTATTCCAAGACATAATTGTTTACTGCTGACTGCTTGATATCTAATAACCCTGAGACTAAAAGGCTGGAGTACAAGCTGCCCTTTTTCTTTATTTACAGGACATGTACCTCTTCACCTACTTAGTAAGCAAATATATGAAGTTTATTTCTAAGCAAAGTTCTGAACAACTTTAACTCTTTCTCAGGTTTACTTAGACAGTCCGGTTGTGTACACCACCCTGTACAAACAAACTTACTTTCAGTCCCTCCTCTGATGCTGTAAAGAATCATATCTAAAGTAAGGGAACTCAGACATTGTCATTGAAGTGGAAATAAAACTAGTTTCTGGGTCAATCTGTAACATCATTGTAGGGGTCAGTGATTCCACTGATTTCTTACAGCAAGCTGATAGTACACAGAGAATTAATGCTCCTAAAATGAGAATCCCCAAAATGCCAAGCAATGAAGCTAATAAGCCTTGCAAAGGCCTGGATAATGAATTCCAGAATGAAGAAACAGAATCAGATAGAGCTGAAACGAACTTACATAACTATCACTTGGAACTTTATCCAATATGCCTTTTACTACTTCTCCATTATTATCAAGTATGCTATAACAAAAACCAACTATGACTCCACACACACCATTTTCCTTTGCTAGGAGATAATCTAAAACCATTCGGTTTTGGGCTGCATAAGTTGACACTTTGTTCACTGGATCTTGCAATACACACTGCCTCAGTAAGAAGCAGAGCAGCCACTATGACTTCATCCGGAGGGGAAACATCCCGTTTTCTTCTTAAAGATTTGTTCAGGATTGATAACAAAGTAATATAGTAAGGTTCACTTCACCATGGGGTATCCACCAGGGCTATATAGCAAATACCTGACCAACCTCTGGGAAGCTCTGTATATACAAAAGTACCACACACACACACACAAAATAATCTCCTTCTAAAGCCACTAAGCCCTCTTCCCAGATTGTCAAATTCTGAGGACAAGCTATATTCTGTATACAATTATTCAAAGCCCACTGAGTCATGACCATTTCATTAAGCCCTCCAGACAAAGTACGCTTCCAGGGATGATAATACCCTAGTAAAGGGAGACTCCAGTCAGGTATGTTTAGGTCTGAACTAGAGACATTCGAAGGGTAGCCAGAACTATTATCATACACTTGGTTCCCTTTAACTGGCATTAATTGTAAATTACTGAAATATAGGAACTTGTACATGGGATCTTTATACCTATATCTTTATAATTACAGATAATTATTCTAGGTTCTGTGTTTGTATAAAACCATATGTCACAAAACTCTTCAAAGGTCTTAGGCCCAACTCTTGGTAGAAATCCATGCTAAGTAGCTGTCACAGATGGAAGACACACTGCACAATCTGATAAATTGAAATGCTTTGTCACTGAATGTACCTGTGACTCGAAAATATTTGGATATTCCCTCTAACATCCCCAAGATTCTGAATGCAATACTGCTTCATTAATAATATGCCACAGCACATCTAGGACCAAATTAGGACATTTAAAACGTGTTCTAAAGCATACTAAAGATAAACCTACTCTTCTTAATACTCTTCTTAATATGATGAAGATATATAATATAGCTATACCAGCCCTCTAATTCTCAATTACTTTATGAAGTAGAGGTTAAGTACCTAAAGGTCATTACATATATATCAGGAAAATACTAATCTAAACTAACCTCATCCCTCTAAGCAATACTATAAATGCCAAACAAGAGCATTTTACATGAATAGTCCATTTAGAATTTACTTAATACAATAATCTCTCTGTAATATCACTGTTCTTTCAGAAAGTACTTTAAATCATAAAAGTCCTTTTCTTCAATATCACTGTTGTCCAATAAGTCTCTGCGTTGCAAACTCTTGATTCACCTATACAGGAAACCACCTTCTGATCTTGTGAGGGGGCCTTTTTACACTGTATAAGATGCATCCAATGAGAATGTCTTTCCACTTTACAAGCTGAATATCCCACCAGGAACACACGACATGGACCAGGAACTTGGGAGCCGGGAGTGTCTTCGGATGCAGAGTCTTAATCAGGACCCAATCTGGTGACTTCACCTCTGGATGAAATGATTCTGCGGATCCTGGATATGAAGAGCTTGTCATCTCATTAAGGAGACACTTGCAATAAAAGGGAAACAGACAGGACTGAGTGCAACCGTGCACAATAAGTTAAGATATTGCTGCGCAACAACTGGGCGTCTGGGATAACTGCCAAGGCATGTGGAGAAGGAGCTAGACGTCCATTAACTACTTCAAATGGTGTCAGGCTGGGGGAAATACACACTGCCATAAGGGCAAAGGGAAGGGCTTTTGTTCAATCGGAGGCTCAATCCTGTATCAGAGTGCATAAGTGACTTTTGGGAATAGACAAGTGACCGCCAGATGAATACCACCTCCCTCCTCTGATACAGGGCAGATCTACAAAACAGGCTGCAAAATCAAAATAAAATGAGTTCGGCAGGCAGGAATCTTAATAACTGACCCTATGCTGACCCTACAGTGCCAGTCCTGAAACAGTGCAGACAAACTGCCAAAGAAAACAATAACAAGTTCAGGTGATACCGGAGAACCAAAAAGACATAATTCTTAGCCACAGCGGTAAAGCTCATGATGCAGAAACAGGGTACGTAGAAACAAAAGATGGTCAGGACAAATAAGCAGATGATCCTCTTTCCTGAGCATCACGAAGTCCAAACCTCTGGCTCTGTGGCATCGACATCTTCCAGGGCTTCGTCTTCCTCCCATGGATCTCAAGTAACTAAACATAAGTCCAGCCGGTCCTCAAAGGGTAGATCTCCTTCTAAGCATCGAGATGCCTCTGGCGTTGCCCTTGAGGGTTCTGCACTGGCAAAATTGCCCCAGCGGGAGGCTTCGGCTTCCAAAACATTATCGGGGCTCCAGGATGTTCTCGAGGCCTCGACCTCGGCAGAACTACTGGTGCCATGCTCTGGGGTACCGGCGGTTTTCTCCGGTACCGATACCCAGGCATTGGCAGCGTCGATAGACCAGAGGTTCCTGGCTATTGAACGCAGTCTGGTGGCTCTCCTTGCGGCATCGACGCCCTCGGAACCGTGTCAGACGGTTCAACCGGCACCGGCATCAGTACCGGTACCGATAGCATCGACATCGGTGCCTGCATTGCTGGCACCCAGTCAAGCCTTGCCCTCCGGTACCGATACACTGGTACCGATTTCCCCCGGTACCGACTTCGGTCGGTACGGGTATCGTGCTCTACAAGAGCATCCGGACAGAAGGTACTTCAAATCCTCGGAGGACTCTGAGGATTCTGACAGTTCTGTCGGTACCGGGATAATTCTCCCTGAAGAGCCTTCCTCTCCCAAGCGGAGATGTCTCCTCCAGAAGATATCTCCTTCCAGGATTTTATCAGGGAGGTGGCTCGAGGT
Source organism: Ichthyophis bannanicus (assembly GCA_033557465.1). NCBI lineage: Eukaryota > Metazoa > Chordata > Amphibia > Gymnophiona > Ichthyophiidae > Ichthyophis > Ichthyophis bannanicus. Next base: position 88,174,001 of record CM066043.1, read on the forward strand.
CTGTCCATTACTGTGGCTCCTGAGACAGAACCCAGAGCAAAGGAGTTGGAGATTTTGCAGTATCCCAAAGCTCCTAAAGAGGCAGCTACCTTGCCTATCCATGAGATCTTACATGATCTCATGTTAAGAATGTGGGAAACTCCCCTGACCACCTCACCTCACTTCCGTTGACTGGATACCATGTATAGGGTCCCCCCCGTCCTGGTTTCCAGAAGACTCAGTTGCCTCACCACTCTATTGTAGTGGAGTCAGCAATGAGAAGGATCAGGAGTGCGAAGAGGCATGCTTCTAACCCTCCAGGATGTGAGTGTAGAATTATGGATGCCTTTGGACGTCGTACCTTCCAGGCTTCCATGCTTTCTGCCAGGATCAGTTCCTATATTTTATATATGGGAATGTTCCTTAAGGAAGTCACAGGGGATTTAGAGGTTTTGAGCCCTCTTCTTCCTGAGGATAAGAGGCAGGATTTTCTCACACTGGTTAAACATGCCCAGGATGTGTCTAAATTTGTCAATCGTGCAGCCTTTGACTGTTTTGAATGCATAAGCAGAACCTCTGCTATTGCCATAGGTGCACGTAGAATTGCCTGGCTCCAGGCATCCGATTTGGAGCTCTGGGTCCAGGACAAACTGGACAATATTCCTTGTACAGGTGAGAATCTATTTGGCAAAAATTGGCAAGAAAAAGGCCAATGAGTTGGATGCTGATAACGCCACTTTGGATAGGTTATCCTAAGCCACAGCTGATCCTGCAAGAAAGAGATCTTTCAAAAAACCATTCTTTTCCAAAAAGAAGAGGTTTTATCCCTCTTATCAGCAGGGATGTTCTGCAGGTCAGCCTGTCCGGAAGACTAGGCAACCACCCAAACAAAGAAAAGCAAAGACTGCTAAGCCTCAACCGTCTCAGCAGTCTCAGCCTCCACGAGGCCTTTGACTTCCATCTAGGGAACTTAGCCTTCCTGGCTCTCAGTGGACCAGAACCTTCCACCATTCCAGGAAGGTTGTGCCACTTTACCCCCAGATGGGGGCAAATAACAGCAGAACATTGGACTCTTTCCATTATAAGAGAGGGGTACAAGCTTCACTTCCTCCGCTTGTCCCCCCTACAATGGTAAGACAGTTCAATTCTCAGACCGCCCTGATCAACCTGTTAGATCAAGAGGTCACCATGCTTCTTGCCCAAGGGGCAATAGAAGAGGTACCCACTCTTCAACAGGGTACAGGGTTTTACTCCCCCTATTTCCTTTTACGAAAGAAAACAGGAGGACACAGACCAATTTTGGATCTCAGAGAATTGAACAAATTCCTTGTCAAGGAGAAATTCAAGATGATTTCTCTAGGAACCCTGCTGCCATACCTTCAGAGCCAGGATTGGCTTTGTTCTCTAGATCTCAAGGATGCGTACACTCATGTTCTCATCCATCCGACTCACAGAAAGTTCCTTCGGTTTCTTTTTCAAAGGAAAGCACTACCAATACAGAGTGCTTCCTTTTGGCCTGGCCTCAGTACCGAGGGTGTTCACGAAATGCATGGCTGTGGTAGCAGCATTTCTTCGCACTCTAGGAATATTCGTCTTCCCCTACTTAGACTACTGGCTCATTCGAGCCCCATCAGAGTCAGAGGCCAGGACTTCTCTATCCTGCACAATGCATATCCTGCATTATTTGGGTCTGGTCATAAACATCCCAAAATCCAACCTAACTCCCACTCAATCTCTAGAGTTCATAGGAGCTTTGTTGGATACCAGGAAAGCAAGGGCCTATCTTCCCCAGGCCCGTTGCCTTCGCATGGTGCAGTTAGCTTCTCAAGCAGTGCTAAAGCTTCATCTCACTGCTCGAGAAATGTTACAACTACTAGGCCACATGGTATCTACCGTACATGTGATTCCTTATGCTCGCCTCCAAATGAGAGCAGCCCAGTGGACTTTATCCACTCAATGGACTCAGGCATCAGGATGCCTGTCAGACAAAATAGCAAACACAAATAGTCTTTTGTCCCTCCGTTGGTGGCAGTCCACTCAAAATCTGTTGCTGGGGTCCCCATTTCAGCAACCTTTACCCCAGGCAACTCTCACAACAGATGCTTCACCAATGGGTTGGGGAGCTCATCTGCAAAACCTCTCCACCCAAGACACCTGGACTCCACAGGAGACTCATCTACACATTAATCTTCTGGAGCACAGAGCAATCTTCCTTACTCTTAGAGTGTTCCACACCCTGCTCAGCTACAAGACAGTCCTCATTCATACAGACAATCAAGTAGCCATGTTCTACATGAACAAGCAGGGAGGAACAGGTTCTCTGTCGCTTTGCAACGAAGCTTTGCGACTATGGGCCCTCGCCAGAGAGCATCAGATTTATCTCTTGACTGTGTATCTTCCAGGTATCCAAAACTCTTGGGCAGACAGACTCAGTCGAGTTCTGCTTCCACACGAATGGTCTCTACATGCAGACCAAGTGGCCAAGATTTCAAATTTGGGGAACCCCGGACATAAACCTCTTTGCAAGTCTGCTGAATACCAAACTTCCCCGGTTCTATTCCAGAATTCCGGCTCAGGGCTCTCAGGCCAAGGATGCTTTCCTCCTTCATTGGGGTCAAGACTTCCTTTATGCCTTTCCACTCATTCCCCTGATCCCCAAAACCCTGTTCAAGCTTCAGAGAGACAGAGGCCATATGATCCTCATAGCTCCACATTGGCCATGGCAAGTGTGGTACCCTCTGCTTCTACATCTCTCTCAAGCTCCCTCTCTGTAGTTAGGGTCTGCTCCAGATCTCCTGTCTCAGGAGGAGGGAATGCTATGGCATCCCAATCCCCAATCACTGCATCTCAGGGATGGGTTGCTGAAGGCCTAGATCTTCAGGATCTTAACCTTCCCCAGCAGGTAAAGGATATCCTGTATGCTTCTAGGAAACCTTCCACAAGATGCTCTTATGCTTTCAAGTGGAAAAGGTTTACCATATGGTGCTCGCAGAAGGGTCTTAACCCCCTTGTGATACCTCTTGAATCATTACTGGAGTATCTCCATCTATCCAATGCAGGACTTAAAACTAACTCAGTAAGAGTCCATTTAAGTGCTATTGCGGCTTCTTTCACGCCTTTAAATGGACAACCTATTTCCTCTCATCTTCTTATAGCAAGATTTATGAGAGGCCTTCTACTAACTAAACCTCCCATTAAGCCACCACCGGTGGCATGGGACTTAAATTTGGTTCTTGGCCAGCTCATAAAGCCACCTTTCAAACCCTTAGCTACTACCTGGTTGAAATTTCTTTCTTGAAAAGTTATCTTTCTCATTGCAATCACATCAGCACGTCGCATCAGTGAGTTGCAGGCACTAGTGGCTGATCCACCTTATACAAGGTTCCATCATGACAAGGTAGTCCTTAGGACTCATCCACACTTTATGCCAAAGGTGGTCTCGCCTTTTCATCTTAACCAGGCGGTCTTTCCAAGGCCTCATGCATCAAATGCAGAAAGGAATCTTCATACTTTGGACTGTAAAAGAGCTTTAGCCTTTTACCTGCAAAGAACACAGCAACATAGAAAGTCCTCTCAGCTCTTTGTTGCTTTTGATCCTTCTCATTTGGGACTTCCAGTCTCCAAGAGAACACTGTCCAGCTGGATTGCACAGTGTATTTCCTTCGCCTATCAGAGTAAGAATCTTCCTCTGGAGGGCCATGTCACAGCTCACAATGTGAGAGCCATGGCAGCTTCAATGGCTCATCTGCACTCTGTGTCTATCGACGACATCTGTCGAGCAGCCACTTGGGCCTCGGTTGATACCTTCACAGCCCGTTACTGCTTGGACAAGGACTCCCGCCGGGATGCCTTGTTTGGTCAGGCTGTTCTCCAACACCTGTTCCATGCCTAATCAACTCCTACCCGCCATCCCTGGTTGGATGCCAGAGATCCATGGGGGGAAGTGGAACCCTTTCACAGGGGCACACAACTTCTGGGGTCTCTCCCTGGCATCTGCAGCTAGGGAGTCCCCATATGTGAAGACTACATTCCTGCTTGTTCCTGGAGATAGCATAGTTACTCACCTGTAACAGGTGATCTCCGGGAAAAGCAGGAATTTAGTCTTCACAACCCACCCACCTCCCCTAGAAGTTCTATCTCTCTATCTCTTTCTCTTTCTCTCTCTCTCTCTCAGTTTTAAACTCAACTGGAGAGAGGCAGTTGGGAAAGGCGGTAAGGCAGCACACAGGCGCTGTGGGATGCTCCAAAAGCTTTCTAATTGGACGCTGGGGAGCGTTCCCACGCAGGTTCCATCGGTACCGACAATACCCGTATGTGAGGACTAAATTCCTGCTGTTCCCGGAGATCACCTGTTACAGGTGAGTAACTGTGCTTTCTTTCGATTCTTCTGCACTATCACCTTAAAATACCACCTCAGTCATGGGTAACATCCCTACATCTTCCTCAGTAAAGACTGAATCAGAGAATTTGTTCAGTCTCTCCACTATGGCCTTGTCCCCTCTTAGTGCCCCTTTTACCTCTCTATCATCTAATGGTCCAACTGACTCTCTCACAGGTTTTTTTCTACGAATGTACTTGGAAAAAGTCTTTATTATGCGTTTTTGCTTCCGCAGCAAGCTTCTCAAATTCTCTCTTTGCCTACCTTATCAGTGCTTTGCATCTAACTTTCTAGTGGTTTTGCTGTTTCCAGTATTTGTCATTTGACTCTTTTTTCCATTTCCTGAAAGATGCTTTTTGGCAACAACCTTTCTGACCTCACCTTTAAACCATATTGGCAGTTTTATGGACTTCCTTCCACTTTTCTTAAAGCGTGGAATACAGCTGATCTGGGCTTCCAAGATAGTATTTTTAAACAAGACCCATACTTGATGTAAGCCTTTAACCTTTGCAACTGCTCCTTTTAGTTTTTTATTAACTATTTTCCTCATTTTATCATACTCTTCCTTTCTAAAGTTAAAAGTTAGTACTGTGGATTTCCTTTAATTAAATCAAACTCGATCATACTATGATTACTATTGCCAAGTTGCCCCAACACCCTTTTCTCTTGCACCAGATCAGGTGTTCTACGAAGGACTAGGTCCAAAATGGGCTTCCCCTCTGGTCTGTTCATGAACCAGCTGCTTCAAGAAGCAGTCATTTATTTCATCTAGAAACTTTATCTCCCTAGCATGTCCTGCTGTGACACTGACCCAGTAGATACCGGGGTAATAGAAATCAACAATTATTATTACTGTTGTGACATGGTGGGTCCCTCCAGCCCTTTAGAAAGAGCCAAAAAGGAAGAACTAGAAGCAGTGCTGGGTGGTAAACAAAAGCACATGGCTTGTAGTCGCCATGGAAACCAGACACAAGGGGAAGAAACACGTCCTTGCTGCCAGTTAGCTCAGGAGTCACGAGCTGAATTAGAGCACCTGCTAGGAGGAGGAGTCAGGCACTGCCCTAGAAGTCAGGCACATAAAGAGGCCTCAGTAGAGAGGAAGGGGTGGTCAGTAGGAGCTCCACAAAAAGCTCCATCACAAGCTCAGCTGGGAGTTCAGCTACAAGGCCAGCCAAGGGTTCCGGTAAGAGGCCAGCCAAGTGAGCAGTTAGCAGATCAGCTAACAGACCAAGAGGAGGACCGGGGAGGAGTCCGATTTCCAGGCCAAGGCAGAGCTACAGGCAGAGTCCCAGTCCAGAACCGGGGGAGAGAAACCGTGGCATGCCTAACGGAACGCTCAGTAAGGCAGAGAAAAAGCCCAGAACCAGAGCCAAGTTTAAGGGCAGAGAGAGAGCCATTTATAAAGCTTTATTCCAGAGAAGAAGATAGCAGAAGCAGGCCCGACTGTCTGCAGTATTGTGAGAATAACCAGGAGAAGAGAAAGCCAGGAAGGCAATTCCAACACTCATTTTACAAACCAGGTTTTGAACCCACAGCTGTTTCAAAAGTTCAAAGAAAACAGTCTGCAAGCAGGCAAAGAGGTAAGCCCAAAGACTGGGTTTTAAATAGGGCTGTAAATAACCAGTGTGATATTAGTTATCCAGAAGGTTGGGACTGTGTTTATAATACCTGTACTGATAATGACCATTTGCAGCAATACCTGATTCAGGAATAGGATATAAAGCCTAAGATAGAGAGGAGGGGCGTGGCCCCAGAAACAACGTTACAAACATTCTTACCTAACTCCCATGAGGAGCTAATGGAAACGGAGCCAGGGCTAGGAAATGTATCCGAAGAATTGATGGATTGTACGATTACAAGGTCAGATGAAATATATTCCCTGCGCTGAATTTAAGCATTGCAGAAAACTGCAGAAGTTTAAGATAAAAGCACAGAGCTGTGAGGAACCGAACTGTTTTACTCTAATAGCTGGGAAGCAAATGTTTGTTGCTGAAGTAAGCTATTTCTGTTGGAGACTTTTATTTTGTCCTTTACCAGAAGTATATGGTTTTGTTACCTTTGTTTTCCACGCTGAAATCCGCCCGGAAGGGAAATAAATCCTGTTTGCTGAAAACCACTTTGAGTCCACACTACTCTTCATTGGACAGTGAAAAACTACATTTCCCAGGGGGCTTTGCCTCATGAAAAAGTCAAGTAGCTGTTCAGGAAGGATAACAGGTCGCTTAAGCCCTACATGCTTTTGCTGGGAGGCACTATAGGCGCAGTTACAAGTTACACTGTGCAGTAACTTGTGTTAGCTTTCCCGAGTTTTTGAGCATTTCAGCATCCATTTGTTCATTCTGACCAGGTGATCGTTAGTGTACAGACCCACTGCCATTGCCTTCCCCTTTTTACATGGCATTTCAATCCATAGAGATTCTACAGCAAATTTTCTTTCCTGCAAAACTTTAATCCTTTGTGATTCAATGCCCTCTCTAATGTAGAGCACAATCCCTCCACCAATTTGATCAGCTCTATCATTACGATATAGTTTGTACCCAGGTATCAGTGTCCTACTGGTTGTCTTCCTTCCACCATGTCTTTGAGATACCAATCATGTCTAACCTCTCATTAGTGCTATATATATTCTAACCCTCTCATCTTATTTTTTAGACTTCTAGCATTTGCATACAAACATTTTAGAAGCTGTATTTTATTCATGTTAATCTGGCTATCAGTAGGCACAGGTAATTTGGAATCTTTAAGTTCTGTCTGCTCTGTACTCAAGGGCATTTGGGCCACTTTTTTATTGGAACCTCTCTGCTGATATGTCCTAACTTCATTCTTTTGGTAGTATCCTTCAAGGATACATTGTTCCGAACGATGTGCTCTTGGGCAACTGTAGGCTCACCCCTGTTATCTAGTATAAAAGCTGCTCTGTCTCCTTTTTAAAGGTAAAAGCCAGCAACCTGGTTCCATCCTGGTTAAGATGGAACCCATCCCTTCGGAAGAGCCCCTCCTTTCCCCAGAATGTTCCCCAGTTCCTAACAAATCTACTGTCCTCATCCTTGCACCATCGTCTCATCCACGCATTGAGACTCTGGAACACTGCCTGCCTTTTGGGTCCTGCACGTGGAACAGGAAGCATTTCAGAAAATGCTACACTGGAAGTTCTGAATTTCAACTTCTTACCTAAAAGCCTAAATTTAGCCTCCAGAACCTCCCTACCACATTTTCTTATGCCATTGGTACCGACATGTACCAAGACAGCAGACTCCTCTCCAGCACTATCTAAGACCTTGTCTAGGTGGTGCATGAGGTCCACTACCTTCGCATCAGGCAGGCATGTTACCAGGCGATCCTCACGTCCACAGGCCACCCAGTTATCTACGTGCCTAATGATCGAATCATCAACTATAACAGCTGTCATAACCCTTTCCTCATGGACACATGGCCCTGGAGAAATGTCCTCGGTGTGAGAGGGTTTTATATCTGGAGGACAAGTCCTAGCTACAGGATCACTTTCTGCCACACCAGGGTGATGCTCTCCTGGCACGTGACCTCTCTCCTCCATGGCACCAGGGATGCTGCCAGACTGGAGGTGGGACTTCAGTACTATATCCTTGTAGGTCTCATCTATGTAGCTCTCTGCCTTTCTTGTGTCCTCCAAGTCCGCTACTCTAGCCTCCAGAGATCGGACTCGTTCCCTGAGGGCAAGAAGCTCCTTGCACCTAGTGCACACATAAGACCCCTCACCAACTGAGAGAAAATCATACATCTGACACAGTGCAAGAGACTGGAAAACTCTCATTTTGCTGCTGGACTGCTGTCTGCATCTTAGTTTTAAGATTGTGTTTAGGTATTTAAGTTCTTTACCTATTAAGGGTTGGTGGGGATACTTTTTCTAATAAAACCACACCTAATACGTTTAATGTACTTTGTTCACCTGAAGCTTAATTAATCTCAGGTCCTTAATGTATGCCTGATGAGGACAAACAGCACTTGAGAGTGAATATGGCATTTCCTTTCCTTTGGGAGGTTAATGCACCTTTAAAGCTACAATTATCCCAGGGGTGGTTGGGTGTTGGAGGAAGGGAGGGAAAAAGCAGGTGCTGTGGGATGCTCCCAAAAGCTTTCCTATTGGACACTGGGGAGTGTTCCCACGCAGGCTCTGTCGGTACCGACAATATCCATATGTGAAGACTAAATTCCTGCTGTTCCCGGAGATCACCTGTTACAGGTGAGTAACTATGCTAAGTGGGCATTCACATTGAGACTGAACATAAAAGCTCTCTTAGAGCAGAATAGTTCCTATTTTTGAAAGTTTAACACTGTTTATTAAAGAATAATCAGTTTTACATTGGAGAAGTAGAGATTTTCTTCCTCTGCATCTGGGGGTGGGGGTGATCATAGCTGCAGTTTAAATCATTGTGAGCAATATTGGATTTATTCATTAAATACTGTAACTTGGGGATTTAAATTTAGAAATTGAGTGGATGTCAATAATATAATATAGTAAGAATGGTTGGTTCCTGTTATATGATCAGAGGATTTAAAGTTAAACACTGAAGCCTTGTTTTTCTCTTTATTCAAAAGATCTCAGTAACAGAGGATTAGAAATACTAATCCCAAATCAACCAAATTCATCAAGCTATACAGCTGACCACAGTTAACAGAGACCTTCAGATATTCACTGTAGAGACTAAACCAGAGGAACAGATCCTCGATTCATAAAGTCCCAGTGGGTACATTCATTGGTCTCATCTGCTGAATCAAAATAGAATACCTTACAATGTGCTTGGAATTCACAAAACACCCTTAGAGAATTGAAAAATGGACAAATAATTGTGGATTCAGCCAATTATCTCTAATGCAAATAAAATTAAACATTAATTCATGTTGAATGACAGATTAATTGTAATTGGACCAATGATTATACTAACGGCAAGTGAGTGGAAATGATATGGTTTCACTAAATCATAGTGATATGATGGTCCATGTGTTAAGAGAATGTGGAAATGGAGGAATATAGGTGTTTGGTTGATAAATTCTAAACACTCTGGATCCAAACAACCAGTATTGGTGAACATATATCTTAGCAGGAATGACATGGTTTTCTGTCTTATGCTGGGTATGACAGAATAAAGGTTCACTTTAGAACCTTCTCACTGAACCTTAAAAGGTGAGAATTTAAATCAAGAATCTATAGCCAATCCAAACCAGCATGAGAGCACCTTTATAGATAAATTGCCATGGCTGACAGTTAATCTAAAAGATTTCTCTGCAGGTTTCTTTTCCAATTATTACTACTTCTACTTATCATTTGTATGGTGCGGTGCTACAAGGCGTGTGCAGCACTGTACAGAGACATGTAAGAGGTTGTCTCTGCTCATAAGAACTTACATTCTAATCAAGTCATCACAACAACAACTGGGGACTAGGATATACTGTATCTAGCGGAATGGTAGGGAAACACATCAGAGGTAAAATAGAGACTAAAGGGATCAGGATCCAAATGCAGTCTCCAAGAAGTGAGTGATAGCCTGGATGGATCCTGATGTACTGACTTGGGTAGTTCCAGGCATAAAGCAGTCAGGTAGAAAGATCGAAGTCTGGAGTTGGGCGTGGAAGAGAAGGGCATAGATAGAAGGGATCTGCCAGAAGAGCAGAGTTCCCGAGGAGGGCTGTAGGGAGAGAGAAGATTCCATTCTGAGATGGAATCTTTTTGTTAATAGCATTTTCTTATTGAATCAGGCACACTGTGTGATTGAGAGGCAGTCGTAACACCTGATTGTTCCTGGATGTCCTTGCCTTTTTTCAGCACTTTCAGGGGAGCGACAGTTGTTGCTCTTGAATTTTGTCCACAGTTAATGCCTTTGTGTAGGACTTGCTCTGCTCTGTGGTGCTATTGATCTCATTCTGTTTAAGCTTGGAACGTGGATGTATTAATAAATTGCCTTCAGGAAACAAAACCTATAGAAGCGAATAATTGATGCAGATGAACTGGGTATTCAGCCGTTTCTTACTTTAACAGAACTTTGGTACTCAAAAGTATGTTAAAATTTGCATATACAGCTGAAGTGAATCTATACAAACCTGAAAGATTGTGTCATCAATTGCAATCTCTTTATGGCACTAGTGAAAATTATATATATAATTTTCATTGTATTGATCTTCATTTATCTTGTAGCTTGATTAATCTTAATTTCTTGACACAGAAAGCCAGGTAGTAGAGGACTGTAGATAATTGTCAGCCTGACTTAGCAGTAATAGAAAACTTGGGTGCTTCTCCCACAATTCATTTCTGCTCATCGGACCCATTATAGTTGGAACTTTTTGACAGAAAAGCACTCAGCTTACATAGTTCACCAGCATTCATGCTGCTCTACCATTGCAATTTGATTCTGACTGCAGTACTCCTAGTATTTCAGCCTGAAACCTAAATAGTGCCACTGATGTACTTTTTTCCTGATCTATGCTAACCTCTACTGTTTCAGAATTGGCTCCACCACTACTCTGTTTAATTGGCATCAATATACCATTGATGGAAATTGTGCAAAGTCTGTCAGATACTTAATCCATTCTGATGAAAACCCTTATCTGTCTGTGCAACCTTCTGAGGGCTGAAATTCCTTTTCTCTAGAAACAGGTAGTTCATGGAGTTTCACAAGTGACTATCCTTCATACCGAATGAATAGTATCTTCCAGATATTTTTGGAAGAGTGTTAGAGGCCTCTTACTATTTACCCATCGGAAAAGACTTTCAGGCCGAAAAGCTAGGCTTCTTCAAGGTTGGCTTGTTGCCAGATAGCTGTCAAATTTATTCCCTTGGAATATGGGGAGTCCTAAGCCATGTATTTTTGTCATAAAAGATTTGTTCCAGAGAGGAATAATCCTCTGACTTCTTGCCAAAGGTCTTTCCACCACAGGTAAGGGACAGGTGTCCCCTGCAGACCCTTGTCCTTTCCAGGTTTTGTTCAAAAGATAGATAAGACTGTGCCCTTATGGTGGGTATATAACCTTTCCTTCTTGGCCTTCACAAGTACCTTGATGCTCCTAGAGAGCTGGTGGTTGGCCCAGATCAACCTCTCAGAATATAAAGAAGAAAAAGTGGGTGACCGCCATTAAAAAGATGGACTCAAAGCTGAGAGATTCAGAAAGACCTAGTTGGATGAGACGATGGTGCAAGGATGAGGGTTTTGGATTTGTTAGGAAATGGGGAACATTCTGGGGAAAGGAGGGGCTCTTCTGAAGGGATGGACTTCACCTTAACCGGCATGGAACCAGGTTGCTGGCATTAACCTTTAAAAAGGAGATAGAGCAGCTTTTAAACTAGATAATAGGGGAAAGCCGACAGTCGCACAAGAGCGCATGGTTTGGAAGAAGGTATCCTTGAAGGATACTACCAAAAGCAGAGAGGTTCCAAAAAAGAGCTAAGTAGCCCAAATGCCCTCGAGTATGGAGCAGACAAAGATCCGAAATTACCTATGCCTACCAATAGCCAAATTTAATATGAATAAAATAGTCTCTTTCTCCAGGACCAAGCAGGAAGTCAGTCCTCACATATGGGTGTCATGGGTGCCGATGAAGCTCCAGCGGAGCATTTCCCCAGCTTTCTATGAAAGCCTTTGGGAATGCAGGCACACATGCGCGGTTCCCTTCCTGCCTAAAGGTGCCATCTTACCTCAGTCTCTCTTTTTCCGAGAAGCCCACCAGACGTGTGTCCTCTCATCCCGGATAAAAGTTTGATTTTTTTGGCGATTCTCGCTATTTTTTCTTCCCGGTTCGACACCGGTTCCCCTCCCGCTGGGTTCGGTACACCAGTATCGAGCCCGATTCTTCTTTTTTGGTTTTTGCCCTTCGTGGCTGGCGTTCACACCCTTTTTTTTAATATATATTTTTCCCTGGAAGGCCGGTCCTTTGACCTCGCGGGGACTCTTTTTTTTCCCCGATGGCTTCCAGCGGTATCAAGAAGTGTGATCAGTGTAAGAAGTTAATGTCTCTCACCGACACACACGACTGCTGCCTTCGGTGCCTCGGTCCTGATCACGACCCTAAGACGTGTGGACCATGTGGGAAGATGTCTTCCAAGGCACTCCGAAGTCGTCAGCAGCAGAAAGAAAGGCTTTTCTCGGACTCAGCCTCCGGCCGGGCCCGGACCTCGTCTGAGGCCTCGGGATTCGGATCCTGAGCGCCGTCGAAGCTCCTCGGACAGGGGGTCCCCCGACCGGGAACGCAAGAGGAAGAAGCGGCTCGTGAGGGCGTCATTGGAGGAGGTCCCTGGCTCCTCGAGGGCCAGGTCTAAGACCCCCGACCATCGCCCCGGGCCCGTGGAACAAGAGAAGCCTGCCAAAGTTCCTCGCGTGGAGCCGGAGTCTGCTGGACACGTAAGCCCTGTGGTCCTCGAGGACTCTCCTCCCAGAGAGTCGACGTCGGACCCGGCACCGCCGGGGCCCGAGTCGGTGGTTGCTGCATCTCCCGAGCTGAGTCTCAGGATGACAGCCTTGGAGAGCAGAATGTCTGCCTTCATGGAGCAGCAGCGGGCACTGATGGCCAGCCTGTCTGGTGCATCTGCCCCGACCACTGGGACATCGACATCGAAGTCGACCCTGGAGACCGAGCCGATACTCGAGTCCATCATGGCTCGAAGTCTACCTCGGTCGCGGTCTCCCTCGACCTCCCGTTTGGGACCGAGGGCGTCGACGCAGGTGCCTCCGGTGTCGGGGTGGGTGCTCCAGGGCCCCGCGGGGTCAGACACTGACTCCTTGTCGGACGAGTCCGCCTGGGAGACGGAGGATGAGTCGTCTCCCGATACGTTCAAGACTCGGTGCGTCCCGTCGGACTCACCGCAGTCTGAGCCCCGGAGTAGATCCCCTCCGGAGGATACCCGGTTCTCTGAATTTGTCCAGGATCTGGCCACTGCCTTGGCTATTCCGGCGGACCCCGAGGAATAGCCTCGAGCTGAGGAGCTCGAGGCCCTGCAGTATGACTCTCCTCCGAAGGAGGCCTTTACTGTCCCGGTTCCTCCGATGCTGGAACGGCTCCTCTTCCGGATGTGGGAGGCACCGGCCTCGGCACCGGTTCTCAGCAAGCAAGTCGATTCGATCTATCGATTCCGGAAGAGCCCTGGCTTTCAGAAGGCACAGCTACCACACCATTCCATGGTTGTGGAATCGGCCATGCATTGCCTGAAGAGTCAGAAGATGCACTCTGCGGTGCCCCCCGGCAGGGAGGCCCAGAACCTCGATGGCGTCGGTAGAAAGTGCTTCCAGGGCTCGATGCTTGCTTGCCGTGTCCAGTCTTACCAGCTGTACATGGGCATGTACTTGCGGGACCTGGCCAAGGAGTTGGCCGGGTTCTCTGCTGGTCTCTCCAGTTAACCTTTGCAGAGATTCAAGTCCTTGTCCTCGGGGATTCGGGACTGCTCGAAGTTCATGTCCCGCGCCGCCTACGATGGCTTAGAGGCTTCGGCCCGAGTTGCGGCAGCCGGCATCGCGGCTCGATGCCAGGCATGGCTGCAGTCATCGGACCTCGAGCCATGGGTTCAGGACAAGTTGGTCGATGTCCCTTGCCGAGGTGAGAACCTTTTTGGCAAGCCCATGACCGAGAAGGCCGCTCAGCTCGAAACCGAGCACCTTACAAGGACAAGGCTGTCTAGGAAGACCTCTGCCCCTTCTCATAAGTAGAAGGGCTCGGGTAAAAAGCCCTTTTACCCGAGGAAGGGCACTGCCTACAAACAGTATCCTCAGTATCAGGCTGCCCAAGCTGCACCCCAGGGTCAGCAAGCCAAGGGGCAGGGTAATGGGCCCCGTAGGCAGAGGACCACCAAGCCTCCGGCCTCTGCTCCCACTCAGCAGGGTGGGGGTTTTTGACTCCTTGAGCGTAGCCTCTCCGTCCCTGCTATCCCAACCCTGCACAGGAGGTCGCCTCGCCCTCTTTGCCCACCAGTGGCCCCTCATCACCGGGGACAGTTGGGTGTTGGACATAGTCCACAGGGGCTATGCACTACATTTTCACCAACTGCCTCCACCATACTTTCCAGGGGAGCCTCTAAGGCCTTCCCTTCACACAGAACTTCAAGGTCTGTTGGTGGACAGGGCGGTGGAGCCTGTGCTTCCCCACTTGCAAGGTCACGGATTCTACTCCAGGTATTTCCTGGTGCCCAAAAGAACCGGTGGCCTTCGACCCATTCTGGACCTCAGGAACCTCAACAAGTTCCTAGAGAGAGAAAAGTTCAAGATGCTTACTTTTGGAACACTTCTGCCCTACCTCCAGCAGGGAGATTGGCTATGCTCCTTAGATCTAAAGGATGCGTACACTCACATCTTCATTCATCCAGACCACAGAATGTACCTCAGGTTCCTTGTTGGAGGAAACCATTATCAGTACAGAGTACTGCCTTTTGGCCTCACCTCCGCTCCGGGGGTCTTTTACCAAATGCCTGGCAGTGGTGGCGACCTACCTGCAAACACAGGGAATCTTTGTCTTCCCCTATCTGGATGACTGGCTCATCAGAGTTCAGATGTCCCAGGAGGCCAGACAAGCCACCCTCAGAACTATTGCTCTTCTTCAAAGCCTATGGTTTGTGATAAACTTCGCAAAGTCCACTTTGCTCCCCTCCCAGAACTTGGAGTTCATAGGAGCAAGGCTGGACTCTCTCCTGGCAAAGGCTTTCTTGCCAGAAGACCGAGCACAAAGATTGATAGTCCTGGCAAACCAGTTTCTCAACAGGTCACTAGTCTCCGCCAGACTCTGCCTAAGGCCTCTAGGCCACATGGCTTCGACAGTACATGTGACCCCCAATGCCAGGCTCCATATGAGGCCTGCACAATGGTGCCTTCGGACTTAGTGGTCGCAGGCCAAAGGCAGCCTCAGGGACAGGATAAGGGTGTCTGGACAATTTCTGAACTCCCTCAGCTGGTGGCTGCAGCCACCCAATCTCCTAAAAGGAGTGCCCTTCAGATTCCTGGGTACACGGTGGTACTGACCACCGACGCCGCCCTGCAGAGCTGGGGAGCTCATTGTCTAGACAAGTGCACCCAGGGCCTGTGGTCTCCTTGGGAGGCGGCACAGCAGATCAATCTCCTGGAACTCAGGGCTATTCGCCTAGCTCTCAAAGCTTTCTCTCCTGCCCTGGCTCATCAATCTGTCCTGGTTCAGACAGACAACCAGGTGGCCCTGTTTTATGTGAACAAGCAGGGTGGGACTGGGTCCAGGCTCCTTTGTCAGGAGGCTCAAGACCTTTGTTCCTTTGCCCTAAAGCACAACATGCTCCTCAGGGCTGTGTACCTTCCAGGCCAGGAGAACTACCTGGCCGACCGGTTGAGCAGAATTCTGCAGCCCCACGAGTGGCAACTGCATCCTTTGGTAGTTCAGAAGATCTTCCTGAAATGGGGTCTTCCTTAGATCTGTTTGCCAGTCCACTGAACAATCAAACAGCTGCCTCAGTTCTGCTCCAGACAGCTGCATCCTCTGCGGGTAGCAACAGATGCTTTTCTGATATCATGGTCTCCAGGCCTCCTGTATGCATTTTCTCCCATGCCTTTGGTGGCCCAAACTCTATTCAAGATTCTTCAGGACAAAGCCTCGGTCCTGCTGGTGGCTCACAGATGGCCGAGACAGCCTTGGTTTCCACTTCTGCTCCAGTTGGCAGTGGATCCCCCCCCTGCCTCTGGGGTTGCAACCCGACCTTCTCTCTCAGGATCAGGGTTCCCTTCTGCACCCCAATCTCAAAGCTCTCAATTTGATGGCATGGAGGCTGCAAGGGTAGTTTTGGCTCCCTGGGGCCTACCTCAGGAAGTTGAGGAGGTTGTCCTAGCCTCTAGGAAACAGTCCACTAGGAAAACCTATGCTCTCAAATGGAGAAGGTTTTCTGTGTGGTGTCAGCTACGTGCAGAGGATCCTTTCTCCTGTACTGTACCAGTAGTGCTTCAGTATTTACTCCACTTGTCCAATCAGGGACTCAAGTCCAATTCTGTTCGGGTCCACTTCTCAGCTCTAGCAGCTCACCACTCACTGGTGGAGGGACATTCTCTGTCGGTTCACCCCTTGGTGTCCTGCTTTCTCAGGGGCTTGCTTTTGCTCAAGCCTCCAATCCGTCCCCCTGCCCCTGAGTGGGAGTTGAATGTGGTCTTGCAGCAACTGACTCGCCCACCTTTTGAGCTGATGGCTACTTGTCCACTACGCTTCCTATCCTGGAAGACACTCTTCATGATAGCCCTTACCTCGGCTAGGCGAGTGAGTGAGCTTCAGGCCCTGGTCTGTGATAGGCCTTACACCAGGATTTATAGGAACAGGGTAGTCCTCAGGACTCATCCAAAGTTCCTCCCAAAGGTTGTCTCCTCTTTCCACCTCAATCAGGAGGTGGTTCTTCCAACATTCTTCCCTAGGCCTCATGCAAGCCAGGCTGAAGCAGGCCTGCATACCCTGGACTGTAGGAGGGCCTTATCCTTCTACCTTGACCGTACACAGAGGCATAGAAGGGCTACTCAGCTCTTCATTTCTTTTGACCCTAATAAGTTGGGGTTGGCTGTGTCCAAGCGTACCTTGTCCATCTGGGTGGCCGACTGTATCACCTGGGCTTACAAGGCGGCTGACCTTCCTTTGCAGGGTCAGGTTACGGTCCACCGTGTCAGAGCAATGGCTGCCTCAGTAGCTCATCTCTGCTCTGTGCCCTTGGTAGACATCTGCAGGGCTGCAACTTGGTCTTCAAGCCAGACTTATGCGGCCCATTGCTTTCTGGAGAGGGAGTCCCGTAGGGACAATGCTTTTGGCCAAGCAGTACTCCGGAATCTCTTTGAGGTTTAGGCAACTCCTGCCCTCTGGGCTACCGGTGGAGGTTGTGTCCTTGAAAAGCCTTTCTTTGCTGCTGAGACTAGAGGGAGTTCTCTTGTTCAGCCTGGGTTCCTCGGTAGCCCAGAGCTAGGGAGTCACCCATATGTGAGGACTCACTTCCTGCTTGGTTCTGGAGAAAGAGTAGTTACTCACCTGTAACAGGTGTTCTCCAGGAGCAGCAGGAATCAGTCCTAACAACCCTCTCTCCTCCCCTTGGAGTTGCAGTTGTACATAGTTTATTTTTCATTTTTGTGTGCTGTTCTTAGCTATGTCATTTGACTGAGGTAAGATGGCACCTTTAGGTGGGAAGGGAACCGCGCATGCATGCCTGCATTCCCAAAGGCTTTCATAGAAAGCTGGGGAAATGCTCTGCTGGGGCTTCATGGGCACCGATGACACCCATATGTGAGGACTGATTCCTGCTTCTCCTGGAGAACACCTGTTACAGGTGAGTAACTACTCTAAAATGCTTGTATGCAAATGCTAGAAGTCTAAAAAATAAGATGGAAGTGTTAGAATATATAACACTAAATGAGAGGTTAGATATGATTGGAATCTCAGAGACATGGTGGAAGGAGGACAAGTGGGACACTGTGATACCTGGGTACAAACTATATTGTAATGATAGAGCTGATCAAATTGGTGGAGGGGTTACGCTCTGTTAGAGAGGGCAATAAGTCAGAAAGGATTAAAGTTTTGCAGGAAACAAACTTTGCTGTAGATCTCTATGGATAGAAATTCCATGTAAAAAGGGGAAGGCGATGGCAGTGGGGGTGTACTATCGACCGCCTGGCCAGAATGAACAAATGGATGATGAAATGCTCAAAGAAATCAAAGAAGCTAACAAAGGTTACTGCACATTAATAATAATGGGTGGTTTCAATTACCCCGGTATCGACTGGGTCATTGTCATGGCAGGACATGCTAGGGAGATAAAGTTCCTAGATGAAATAAATGACTGCTTCTTGGAGCAGCTGGTTCATGAACCAACCAGAGGGGAAGCCATATTGGACCTAGTCCTTAGTGGAACACCAGATCTGGTGCAAGAGATAAGGTTGTTGGGGCCACTTGACAATAGTGATCATAGTATGATCACATTTGATCTAATTAATGGAGGAGGGATGGTAAGGAAATCCACAGTACTACCTTTTAACTTTCAAAAGGGAGACTATGATAAAATGAGGAAAATAGTTAAGAAAAAACTAAAAGGAAGCCCAGACCAGCTGTATTCCACGCTGGAAGGAAGTCCAAAAAACTGCCGGCATGGTTTAAAAGTGAGCTCAGAAAGGTTGTTGCCAAAAAAGCATCTTTCAGGAAATGGAAAAAAGAGCCAAACGACAAAACCTGGAAACAGCACAAGCACTGGAAATTTAAATGCAAGGCATTGATAAGGCAGGCAAAGAGAGAATTTGAGAAGAAGCTTGCTGCGGAAGCAAAAACGCATAATAAAGACTTTTTCAAGTACATTCGTAGCAAAAATCCTGTGAGTCAGTTGGTCCATTAGATGATAGAGGCGTTAAAGGTGCACTAAGAGGCAACAAGGCAATAGCGGAGAGACTGAATGAATTCTTTGCTTCGGTCATTACTGAGGAGGATGTAGGGATGTTACCCATGACTGAAGTGGTATTTAAAGGTGCAGAAGAATTGAAGAAAATATCGATACATCGGGAAGATGTATTACAACTATTAGATAAACTGAAGAGTAGCAAATCACCTGGGCCAGATGATATACATCCAAGGGTGTTGAAAGTACTGAAATATGAGATTGCAGATCTGCTACTAGTCCACAGATTACTATCATTAAAATCATCTGTAATACCTGAAGATTCGAGGATGGCGAACGTAACACTAATTTTTAAAAAGGGTTCCGGGGTGATCCAGGAAACTACAGACCGGTGAGCCTGACGTCAGTACCGGGAAAAATGGTAGAAACTATTATAAAGAACAAAATTGCTGAACATGTAGATAGTCATGACTTAATAGGAAGCAGTCAGCATGGCTTTAGACAAGGAAGATCTTGTCTTACTAATCTGTTTTTTGAAGGTGTGAATAAACAGGTAGACAAAGGTGAGTCGGTTGATATAGTGTATTTGGACTTTCAGAAAGCCTTTGACAAGGTCCCTCATCGGAGACTTCTGGCAAGACTAAAGAGTCATGGGATAAGAGGCAGTGTACTATTGTGGATCAGGAACTAGTTAAAAGATTGAAAGCAGAGGGTAGGGCTAAATGGCCAATTTTCCCAATGGAGAAAGGTGAATGGTGGTGTACCCCAGAGATCTGTACTGGGTCCGCTGCTTTTTGACATATTCATAAATGATCTGGAAAAGGGAATAATGAGTGAGGTTATCAAATTTGCAGATGACACAAAACTATTTAAGGTTGTTAAAAACCCATGAGGATTGTGGAAAATTGCAAGAGGATCTTGATAAATTGGAAGACTGGGCATCAAAATGGCAGATGAAATTTAATGTCAATAAGTGCAAAGTTATGCATCTAGGGAAGAACAACCCAAACTAAGGTTACACAATACAAGTTTCCACATTAGGAACCACCACCCAGGAAAAAGATTTAGGAGTCATTGTGGATAACATGTTAAAACCCTCGGCCCAGTGTGCAGTGGCGGCCAAGAGAGCAAATAGAATGCTAGGTATCATAAGGAAAGGAAACGAAAATAAAACAAAGGATATTATAATTTATTTTATTTATTTAGACAGTTTTGTATACCACCTTATCCTTCAATCAAAGTGGTCACAACACAATTGGGGGATACATTTTAATACGAGGGGATATGAGACACATACACTAATACTTACAGGGAACATGGGCAATGGAGGGTTAAGTGGCTTGCCCAAGACCACAAGGAGCACCTGTGGGACTAGAAACCCTCACCATGGAACAATATGCCTCTATATCGTTCCATGGTGAGACTGCACTTTGAATATGGTGTGCAATTCTGGTCGCCGTATCTTAAAAAGGATATAACGTTATTAGAAAAGGTACAGAGAAGAGCCACCAAAATGGTAAAGGGGGGATGGAAGGATACCCTTATGAAGAAAGGCTAAAAAGGTTAGGGCTCTTTAACCTGGAAAAGAGATGGCTGAGGGGAGATATGATAGAAGTCTATAAATTAATGAACGGAGTGGAACGGGTAAACGTAGATTGTTTACATTATCAGAATATAGAAAGACTAGGGGACATGCAATGAAGCTACAGGGTAAACTATTTAAGACTAATAAAAGAAAATATTTTTTCACTCGATGTGTAATCAAACTCTGGAATTTATTACCAGAGGATGTAGTAAAGGCTGTTAGTGTAGCTGGTTTTAAAAAAGGTTTGGACAAGTTCCTGGAGGAAAGGTCCATAAACCATTATTAAGAAGGGACCCAGGATATCAATGCTTGACCCAATACAAGCATTGTGGAACTTGTGTCTTGGGGAAACTGCTAGGTACATATGACCTAGATTGGCCCCATAACAGGGCTGGCAGATGGAGGATGACCCCAGCCCAGATGGGTGGGTTGCGGAGGGGAGAGGTGCTGCGGTGGAAGATGGTAAGAACTGCTCTTTCATTTCTTACCTGGCACTGCAGGAGCGAGAAGAGGAAGAGCCACCACCTTGTTAACATCAAGTAAGGAATGACTCAAAACCCATCAGGGCTCCACAGCCTGGGACACCAAGCTGCCAGTGAAGAGATGTCTGCTGCTCAGCGTTGGTGGTGCGTGTTTGTCAGCAGCGGGCATGTGCGTCACCGGCGAGTCTTCAGCGGATGGATTGGCTGATGCTGTATGCAGCAGGCCTCTTTAGCAGGGTTACGCCCTACCACGTGGCATCCCGGCAGGACAAGAAGGGGGTTTCAGCATGCAGGAGCAGCAGGGGCACCAGAGCCTGCAGCAACCACTCTGCAGTGGACTGAAGCAGCAGAAGGCCTCCCCCCGTATCTCCAGAGCAGCTTGCAGAGTGGGTCTAAGGTATGCCGGTGAGCCCTCTTAGCCCTGTGAAAGGGCTCTCCCGTGTGTGCTCCTGGTGCTTGAAGCATGGGAGAAGAGAATAGGGGAGAGGGCAAGGATAAGTGAATAAGGAAGCAGAACTCACGTGGGGAAGGGATAGCTCAGCTGTGTGGCAGGATAGTTGTCTTTGGAGTTGTGTGCCACAATGAAAGGAAGCATGGCACCTGCACAAGTGTGGAAGGAGACTGGTGACTGTCAGCGAGGCAAGTGGAGGGTGGCAAGCTGCAAGGGCCACGAGCAAGCACCAAGAAAGGTTTAAACGGCCAGAGGACAGACTACACCAGGCAAGTAAGAGTAGCGCCAAGACTAGCAAGAGGGCGACTGGAGCAGGGTGTCAGAGCACTCAACAGTGTGCTGGGCCCGCTCCAGGGCCCAGAAAGCATGGAACTGGGCAGGACGCTGGAGAGATGCCCCCGCCGTGCGGCAGTGACAGGCTAGAGAGACACGGCATGCACAATCTTGTGAACAAGCTGAGGGCCGTGGCCACAGTCCACAGAGTAGGACGCGTGCAGACTCTGCTGAGTTCTCTTGTAGTGCAAGGCACTGGATGGACGCTCGAGAGGCACCTGGGTGCAACACCATTCGAGCAGATACAGAAGAGTGAGTATGAGCAGTTTCTTTCTTCAGAGTTCAATAATGCTGTAGGGCCAGAGGGAGAAGGGGACGGGGGGCTGCAGGGTAGGGACACGGCTGGCAAGTGTGAATGGGGGCCTGAGTGAAGGGGAGGGCAGGTCAGGGGCTGGTAGCACAGAGCAGAGGGGCCATCGATATGCGGAGGAGAGGGCGTTACGGCAGCAACCCAGGTCTTGGGGATGTGGGGCAGGGGGAAGATTGGGGGGGGGGGGGGACCAGGCAGGCATCATAAGGCTGCTGCAGAGCCTAGTGCAGTTGATAGCTAGTGCCAGCGCAGGTCGTGATGTGACACATGTCGTGGAGTTTGGTGGTGGAACTCCGCGCCACCTCTGAGAGTGCCCCTCCCTGAGCTCCAGGGAAAACCAGTAAATTCAAGGAGGGTTGTCGGTCTGGATTGTAAGTCGTTCATTCCTATATCTACTGGGCAAGAAGCAAGCAGCTCTGCTTCCATCTGGATATGGTTTGCATACAGTGGATGATGGGCAAGAAGGGGGATTGCAGCGGGAACAGCTGCAGCCTGCGCTCGCCGGGCAGCGCTGAGGAAGCCAGCTGCCAGACATCGTAGTCCTGCATTTGGGAGGTAACTATCTAGTTTCCACTAAGGGAATTGATCTCATCATTAAGATGAAGGCAGACATGGCATGGATATGTGCCGAACTTGGGACGGGTGTCATCTTGTCCCAGATCATCCCGCAGCAGAAGTGTCTGGGGGCTGTACAGCTGAAAGGTATTGAGAAGAGCAGATGGAAGTTGAACAAGGAGGTTGGGAGCTTTGCATGGGCATTGGGGGTAGTAGTGAAACACGAGGGCATTCTCGCAGGGGGATCAGCGATATACTCTGGGGATGGGGTCTATTTGAACGACATTGGCTTGGAATTGTTCAGCACAGGCCTGCAACGGGCCATCAGTTTGGTACTCACTGTGGGGTGAGTCAGGCTACGGGCCCTCCTGGTGGCAGGATTTCACTAGATTAGAAAGGGAGGGTGGCCCAAGTACCGCGTGGCAGTGCTTGGGCCCAATCTCCAGTCCCATAGAACACATAGGGTACCCGGGCACCAACATGGAGCAGTGGGTGACAGGAAAAGAGGGGGAGATCTTGATCACGGAGCAGGCTAAGACTGCAGAACGAGGCAACAAAAGTGTGGTACCCCTCCATGTCAGAATGGTATAGCAGTTAATGTTCCTGATCGTATCTACAGGCTAGTCCCGGACCTCTGGGTTGTCAATCTCAATCAGCAGCTTGAAGACTGAGGAACCTCCTTCTTTTGTGATGTCAGTAGTATATCCTCTCGGCATCCAATTCCACCTGCCAGTTACCTCAGTCTTCAAGCAGCTGGTGGGACTGTGAGCCTGGGAGGTCCGGGCTCACAGGAGGAACAATTAAGATATTTAGTGTGGGAGAGTGTAGTTTGTTTTGGGTTAGCAGTTACTGTGGTGAGATTAGGAAATATCTGGGTTAGATAGCACTTTAGTTGCAACGCTATCCCTTTAAGCGGGGCTCAAGGCTCTCCCCCCGCCTATGGAATCCTGCCTGCTCGCGGTGGTTGGAGTTCTCTCACTTACCGGAGCAGGGGTCCACGACAGTGCTGTTCTCCTTTTAGCCCATATTGGCTGGGCTGCTGCCTCCGATTCCAGCCGGCGTGACACAGAGGTGTTGCCTGTCACCGTGCCGTGGCTGCGATCTCTCCGTGCCTTTTTTCTCCCCCCCCCCCTCCTCTGCGACAATGCTGGCATGAGGTGGGGTTGCTTCTCAGTGCCTCAGAGTGTGGATGATCCGGGGGCAGGCACTCTCTGGCAGGAGGTAAGTGTTTCAGGACTCGCTTCTTCCCTGCTCGTTTCTGTTTTGCGCGCGAAGGATTCTTGGGCCTAGCCGCGTGTTCCTGCCGCGGGCTGTTCTCTCAGGCTTCAGAGTCTCTCGGTTCATTGCTGCTTCGTCTCCTTTTGCAGTTTTTCGCTTGGGGCTCCTTTCCCTGGAGTTTTTATTCAGTGCCCGGTTTTCAGCGCGTTAGGATTTTTTTTTTGGGATCCGGAGTCCGGTTTTGGCGGGAAACGGTTCCTTTTCTTTGCGATGCCCGCTAGGCCCCAGTGCTTCGTCTGTGGGGCAAAAAGTGGGTCGGCAGCTGAATCGGGAGTTTGTAGGAGCTGTTCTAAAGAAGCTACTACTATGGACACTGTCCCTCGGGCCGCGGAGGAGCGCCTGGAGGCAGAAGCAGGCCCTTCTTCAGAAGCAGGACCTTCTTCAGAACAAGCAGCCTCCTCGGTACTGGGGGAACCGGTACCAGGTCCTTCCTCCGTACCGGATTTTCCCCCTCCCCTGGTGCCGTGGCAAAAGGGCCTTGAGTCTATTTTTTCTCAGAATTTTGTGGAGCTTCTGCAGCAGGCTATGGGGGGTTTATCCCGTGGTCCCTCCCCGCATAACAACACAGCTCTAAGGGGTAAGAGGCCCTCCAGCTCTCCGGTGTCGGAGCCTTTCCAGCCTGAAACTAAGCGGCAGCGCCTAGAGGAAGATTTTCAGATTCCTTCTGTTGCCTCAGAAGCCCCACTGTCGGATGAGGAAGGCCGTAGCCTAGATATGGATGAGGAGCTGGAAGAAGGCGAACTCGCGGACAAAGAGGATCAGGCCCGAGTGGTTCGGGTTTTTCAACGGGAGGAGTTGCCCGCTCTCATTACGGAGACGCTGAAAGCTTTGAACATGCCTGTCCCTGGTTTGGGGGCGGATGAGACCTTGGAAGACCCGTTATTGCAGGTGTTTCGGCAGAATCAGAGGGCGTTCCCGGTGCATAGAGTTTTCCAGGAATTGATTCAGGAAGAGTGGAATGTGCCAGAGGCGCCTCTTCGAGGTTCGAGAGTTATGAACCGCCTCTATCCGCTTGTGGACCAGGATAGGGAGGTGTTTAAAGCCCCCAAAGTTGATGCTGCGGTAGCGGCAGTTACCAAGAAGACCACCATCCCGGTTGAGGGTAGCACGGCCCTTAAGGATTCTCAGGACAGGAAGTTGGACGTCTTGTTAAGACAGATTTTTGAGGTGAATGCTGTGTTGCTCCAGGCGGCTATTTGCGGTGCCTGGGTGGCCAGGGCCTGCCTTCGCTGGGCACAAAAAGTGCCAGGGGGGCAGGAGCGTGAGGGTGCCGAGGAGGCTTCTCGCCTGGAGTCTGGGGCGGCCTACCTGGCTGATATTCAGTATGACTTAATGCGAGCGCTGTCAAAGAGCATGGCTTCTGCGGTTGCAGCACGGCGGTACTTGTGGCTTCGCAATTGGGCGGCCGATAGTTCGTCTAAGGCCCGGCTGGGCAAGCTCCCCTTTAAAGGGAAGCTTTTGTTTGGCGAGGATTTGGAGAAACTAGTCAAGGACCTGGGAGAGTCGAAAGGTGGTCGATTGCCGGAGGACAGGCCCAAGGCTGGCAGGGCGGCTCCCGTGGGCAGAGGGCAGCAGAGGGAGTTTCGTCATTTTCGCTCGCAACGGTTTAGTCCTACCCAGCGAGGCCGGTTTTTCGGCAGGGCTCAGCCATTTCGGGGATTTCGGGGGGCAGGGAGAGGTTTCGGGGCCTCCTCCGCCCCCTCCCTCAACAATGCTAGGAAGACCCAATGAAGGGTTTGGGGCCCGGGCGTCTCTGGTTCCCGTAGGGGGGCGCCTGCAGCGCTTTTTCGACGCCTGGGCCTGGGTAACCTCAGATCGGTGGGTTCTGGAGGTCATTCGCGAGGGGTATGCCCTGGAGCTTCGAACTCCGGTGCGGGAGTTCTTTGTGCAGTCCCCCTGCAAGTCTCCAGAGAAGTGCGTGGCGGTGCGAGGGACCGTACAGAGACTCCTGGACCTCGAGGCGATAGTGCCGGTACCGGTAGACCAACTCGACTGCGGTCGGTTCTCCATTTATTTCGTGGTCCCCAAAAAGGACGGAGGAATTCGGCCGATTTTAGATCTCAAAGGAGTAAATCGTTGTCTTCGGGTTTCCCACTTCCACATGGAGACCCTCCGTTCGGTCATAGTAGCGGTTCGAGAGGGAGAGTTTCTTACCTCCCTAGACTTATCAGAGGCTTATCTTCACATTCCCATTCGGCCGGATCATCAGCAGTACCTCCGGTTTGCGGTCCCTTTCGGCCAGTTTCAGTTCCGGGCGTTGCCGTTTGGGCTGGCGACGGCTCCTCGCACGTTCACCAAGATCATGGTTGTGGTCGCAGCAGCGCTGCGGAAGGAAGGAGTTCTAGTGCATCCTTACCTGGACGATTGGCTGATACGGGCGAAGTCCAGAGAGGAGAGCGTGCAGGTGACGGCGAGAGTGGTCGCCTTTTTGGAGGGCCTCGGTTGGATAGTCAACATGGCCAAGAGCCATTTGTCTCCGTCACAATGCCTGGAGTACCTGGGAGCCCGGTTCGACACACAGTTGGGTCGGGTGTTTCTCCCTCGCCTACGGGCACAGGGGTTGCGCACCCTGGTCCGCCATTTTCTGCGGATGACGGCCCCCTCCGCTTGGCAATACCTACAGTTGTTAGGCACCATGGCGTCGACGATCGAGTTGGTGCCCTGGGCGAGAGCGCACATGCGGCCCCTGCAGAGGGCGTTGCTCCGGCGTTGGTCGCATCAGCGGGACCCGTTGTCTCGGAGGCTCCCTTGTCCGAGGGACACACGAGTGGCACTTCGGTGGTGGCTGCTCCCCGATTCCTTGCAGAAGGGCTCGCCGCTGGAAGCTCCGGATTGGGTTCCGGTGATGACAGATGCGAGCCTCTGGGGTTGGGGAGCTCACTTTCAAGGACAGTTTGCCCAGGGACAGTGGAGTCCTCTGGAGAGCTCCTGGTCGATCAACAGGTTGGAGCTCCGGGCGGTGTCCTTGGCCCTGCGACATTTTCAGGTATCTCTCGCCGGACGAGCAGTTCACGTATTCTCCGACAATGCGACGGCGGTGGCTTATGTCAACCGGCAAGGGGGAACCAGCAGCGCAGCCCTGGAGGCCGAGGCCGGCGACTTGTGTGCTTGGGCCGAGGAGAATCTTCTCGCGCTGTCGGCAGTGCATGTCGCAGGAGTGGACAACGTGGAGGCGGATTTCCTCAGTCACATGAGGGTCGATCCCGGAGAGTGGGTCCTCCACCAGGAGATTTTTCTCATGATTACCCGTCGCTGGGGCACTCCGGTTCTGGACCTCATGGCGATGTTCCAGTCGGCGAAAGTCGGTCGGTTTTACAGCAGGAGAAGAGAAAGGATGTCGGAGGGTCTCGACGCTCTTCTTCAGCGTTGGCCGCGAGATCAGCTCCTGTACGTTTTTCCGCCGTGGGCCCTGATAGGCAGGGTGGTGCAGCGCATCGAGGCATACAGCGTGCAAGTCATTCTGATTGTGCCGGACTGGCCACGGAGACCTTGGTACGCGGACTTGATGAGGCTCCTCGTGGCACCGCCATGGCGTCTTCCGGCCAGGCCGGACCTGTTGTCTCAAGGATCCCTATCAATGCCGCACGTGGATCGATTCTTGCTTACGGCTTGGCTATTGAAAGGGCTAGGCTAGCGGCTAGGGGATATTCCTCGGCGGTGATCTCGACCTTGTTGAAAGCTCGCAGGAGATCGACGTCCTTAGCGTATGTTCGGGTCTGGCGCGTGTTCGAAGGCTGGTGTGATGGCAGGGCGCTGAAGGCCCTGAGGGCGACCATTTCGCAAATTTTGGAATTCCTGCAAGATGGGTTCACCAAAGGTTTGGCGGCCGCGTTGCTCCGGGTGCAAGTCGCGGCTCTTGCTTGTTACCGGGGTAAGTTGGGTGGCCGATCGCTTGGGGAGCACTTGGACATCAAACGCTTCCTGCGAGCAGTAGCGTTGTTGCGGCCCCCGGTCAGACAGACTATTCCTAAGTGGAACCTGCCGTTTGTGCTCGATGCTTTGGAACGGAGTCCTTTTGAGCCGTTGGCTCAGGCGTCGGTGAAGGATCTCACATTGAAGGTCGTCTTCTTAGTTGCCATCTGTTCTGCGCGGCGAGTTTCGGAATTACAGGCCTTGTCCTGTAAGGAGCCCTACCTTTCGTTTTTTGAGTCCCGGGTGGTTCTCCGGCCGGTGCCGGCGTTTTTGCCCAAGGTCGCGTCGGTGTTTCACTTGAATCAGGAGATTTCGTTACCGGTGTTCCGCAAGGATCCGGGTGGATCGGGTCCCCATCGGTTGCACACGCTGGATGTTCGACGGGCGTTGAAGGAGTACCTGCGACGTACTTCGGAGTTTCGCAGGTCTGATAGACTTTTTGTTCTCTTTGCGGGGGCGCGAAAAGGGGAATCGGCCTCTAAAGCTTCTATTGCCCGTTGGATCAAGGAGGCTATAGCGTCGGCGTACGTGTTGAAGGGGAAGCCGGTACCCGATGGGCTTCGGGCTCATTCTACTAGGGCGCAGGCAGCGTCCTGGGCGGAGAATAGGTTAGTTCCGCCGATTGAAATCTGCAAGGCGGCGACTTGGTCGTCTTTACATTCTTTTGTCAAGCATTACAGACTGGATGTCCAGGCTCAGCGGGATGCGTGTTTTGGGGCGGCTGTTCTTCAGGCTGGTAAGGACATGCCCACCCGTTGATTACTGCTCTGGTACATACCCAGAGGTCCGGGACTAGCCTGTAGATACGATCAGGAAGGTTAAATTAGACTTACCTGCTAATTGTTGTTCCTGGAGTAGATACAGGCTAGTCCCGGTGCCCTTCCCGGTGTAGTCGGTGCTAGTGACAGCCTGAAGTGTGTTGCCTGCGACTGCTTGGGACCCTTACAGGTAAGAGGTGGTTTTCATGAGGGTCTCCATGGCCCGGGTGGGCAATTCAGAGTGTTTTCGGGAGGTCCTCCGAACAGGTGAGGGGAGGGCCTCAGCGGGGCTTAAAGGTTCCGCATAGCAATCTTGGCGGGGTGGGTGTTTTTCCCCGTCATGGGTTTCAGTAGTTCAGTTCAGTTTCAGATGCAGTTATTTCTATTTTTCATGCTTACTTGTTGCTCCGGTGAGTCTGCTTTGTCAATAGGTTACTGGCAGGTGGAATTGGATGCCGGGAGGATATACTACTGACATCACAAAAGAAGGAGGTTCCTCAGTCTTCAAGCTGCTGATTGAGATTGACAACCCAGAGGTCCGGGACTAGCCTGTATCTACTCCAGGAACAACAATTAGCAGGTAAGTCTAATTTAACCTTATGCTTGATATGTTTTGTGCAATTATTGTTGTATCCAGCAATGTTCTGATCCGCAAGCTGTGACCATTGAAACCCACTAAGAAATGCAAGTTATGGAATGAAACTCTGAGCCTGTTTATTATTTAAGTGGGTTGTGGGATTTGGGGGAGGGGGAGGTTGGGGAAGGAATGGAGCCTGGAGGCCAGTCTGACATGCCCTGGGTTATGATTCTTAAACTCTGGGCTATTTACTGGGTCAACTTGGTGAATAACATCTGCTTAACAGAGAGATCCCTAGACAGCCGGAATTTAATCAGTACCTGGAAAGCTCTTAAGAGGTGATGACAGGCTACTTGCTACTTTTGTCTTAGAACCTGATTGCAATAATATGTGCTTATACTTCAGAAAGTTTAATGAACTGTTTTTGGGCTCTCATACTAGTTTTTCCTGATATATCAAAAAAGATGAAGCAGGTGCAGAAGATGAGGGAGGAGTAGTCTAGTGGTTAGGACAAGGTACTTCAGGCCGGAGGGCCGGGGGTTCAAGTCCCACCTGGGGACAGCAATCTCAGGCCAGAGGGACTGGGATTTCTAGTCCTATAGGTGCTCCTTGTGGTCTTGGGCAAGCCACTTAACCCTCCATTGCCCATGTTCCCTGTAAGTATTAACGTATGTGTGTCATATCCCCTCGTGTTAAATGTATCCCCCAATTGACCGCTTTGACCCGGTGAAAAGTGGAATATAAATACAGCTATATAAATACAGCTAAATAAATAAATAAGTCTAAGCCCTCAGGATTGGCTTTATTTTTAAGCTTCCTTGTAATTGTTTGCATTACCGAGAGAGGAATTATTTGGGTTTTTTATCTCACACAGCTCTTAGAATTTCTCTCTTCTAGGGAAGACTCCAGTGTGTTGTCTCCTGCTGTCTAATTGCTTATCTCATGCTAGAATTATTTTCTCTCTTCTTGCTGATTTATTTTTTAGTCCACTTCCACATCAGACCAATCATCCCAATATTAGGGCAAAAAATATAATGGATTCCCTGAATTCTCGGGGACAAATTTTGATCCTTTCCCCAAAATAAAATGAAGACTTCCTAGCCTGTAATTCATGGACCATATGCTTTCCCTCCAGCTATACTAGCTACTTCTCGACTCTCATGCAGTAAGATAGTAAATGAGGGTAGATAGATTAGTGTGGAGGAGAAAGGGGTGTTCGGCTAGACAGGCTCATCATATCCTTCATGTTAGGAAATATGGAAAGGGTAGTAACTCAGGGACCACTTACACAGGTCATTTTCATCTACGTTCAACTATGTACAAATAGGAAGTGGCCCAGAAGGGATAAGAGGCAGGAATGGAAGGTTTGTCACCTCACCCCAAGTCAACCAAGCCAGCTGATCCAGTCCTGGTTGTGCCCCATTACATGCTCAGGTATGTACTTCTGATTTTCTTAGGGGAGGACAACAGGAAAATCAAAACTATAAATACATATATACTAAAAGGTCATGCCAGGACTGAATTAGGGAAAAGGCAACAGTAGTGGAGCTAAGAAGCTCCAGACTGGAACCCAGTGGTGGAGCCAAGAGTACTTCCAGACTTTGAACACTAGCTGCCTTTTAAATCAGGATCCGGAAAGAAGCAGAACCAGTCAGTAGCATCTGTCGACTGAAGTCTTTGGGGTGATAAAACTGAATGGGGGCATTCTTTATTAAACCATTCGGTAAAACTACTATTAAAATTATTTGATAGACTCATTCAACCAGTTCATGTACACGAGAGTCTGATACAGGATGGGATAGAAGCTGAATATAAACGCTAAACAACTTTTTGGTGGTGGTGAGAATCTAGGAGAAATGTGACAAATTCTATCTACCCTTTTGATGTCTAGGACATGCACCTTGCCCTCTCACAGTCTTAAATGACAGAGATGTAAGGCAGGGGTCTCCAAATCCAGCCCTAGAGGGCCACAAACCAGTCAGGTTAGCCAGATATCTCTAATGCATATATATCTCATGCATATTCATTAGGGCTATCCCAAAAACCTGCCAGGATTGTGGCCCTCCAGGACAGGGTTGGACACCCCTGCGCTAAACCTTCCACTCTGTAGCACACACTGCACTCACAGAAACCCCTCCATTGAGGGTGCCGAGCAGAACAAGGGTGTTCACTTTACAACATATATAAAATCCATTCAAATTCTGGCATCACCCCATTAAGAGCCACAGAAAATCCTTCCACTGCAAGGTACTTTATGAATGCAAAACTCTGCAAATAAAATGCTCAAATTTTTACTATACCATACAGGCAGTAACTCACAGAACTCAAACTGCATCAACCCTACCCTATGAAAAGCCAGGACTGCTGATATTCTAGAGAGCCGCAATCCAGTCAGGTTTTTGAGATATCCCTAATGAATATGCATAAAATATATTTGCATACACTGCCCTCATTATATGCAAAGGTATCTCATGCATATTCATTAGGGTTATCCTGAAAACCTGATTGGATTGCGGCCCTCCAGGACAGGTTTGGAGACCCCTGTTCTAGAACACCAGTATATACTTCCAGTTGGGAAAAGAGCTGGATCGCTGCAGGTTTCTGCAGAGAACCCACAGGCTAGCATAATCCCTAATTTGGTCCCACATGCCAAACAGACTAGCACCTAAAACTACAAATTTAAAAAGAGAAATAGACAAAAATGAAATGGAAACCCTGAGAAACCAGTGTGCAGGACAAAATACTGAACAATTCCATTCTCTAAAAATTGAAAATAAAATCATTTTTATAGCTTTGTTTTATCAGTTTATTTTTTCTTATCAGGTTGGTCTTCATTTCACTCTTCCATGTCCTGTTGTTCGTCTTTTATTGAATCCCTTTCCAGGGTTTTATTTTTATTATATGCTTCTCTTCTTTACCTTTCTTCTTCACTTCTTCTCTTAAATCTCCTTCCCCCGAAGTTACAGCAGTGATGAAATAGCGCAGATAATTTTGTTGTTCTGCATTTGATATTGATACTGTTCTATATCTATTTGAGAAGCACAGATGAGCATTAGAACAGATGTACTAAACTGTGCTCTGTAGTTTGGAAGGTTTCCATAGTAAGATAACAACTGATCGAGAACTGATTAAATTGGGAATGTAAAAATTGCTGGATATTGCATACATCTGTTTGAGGAGTTTTTTAGGATAATTGATGCAACGTAGCAATGGGTCAAGGGCTGAGATAATCTATGCCTTTGACCAGCACTCTGGTGGTCTGAAATTCTTTTCTCCTTTTTTCAAAGTGATCATTTTGTGTCATTGTGTAGGGTTGAGTGAAACATCTTTTGTGCTAATTGGTAAATGCCAGCACTTACCCAGTTAATGCGATTTTCAGCCGAAGCTTGCCCGGATTGCAATTTAGGCCGGCTTTTCATGCACCCTAAGTTGTCCAAACACGGACTGCTGAAAATTGCGGTAGCTAGGTAAGTGCTGCCACTGTCCCTGCACCGTCCCTGGAGTAGTGGAGGTATTCGGTGGCACTGTCCGCTTTAATAGCGCTGAATATCATGCTTTGCCCCCTTAGCTGGCCAGCCACTAAGGACTTTGAATATCAGCCCATAAATTTCTGAATTATCTGCTGTGATGCAGTAACACGCAAATCGGTTCTCGATTCAGAACAGAGTAAAAATGGTTTGCAGAGCTGTCATGAAAGCTTGCACTGGAGTTTTTATTTGCATGCATAGCAAGCTTTCACTGGACGCGAGCACTAACTCCTAAGAAATCCCGCAGGTTACTTATATCTGTTCCTGATGTTTTAATGTATCATGGCCAAGCTGATTGCAGGATTATTTTGCTAGATTTTAATCTGGACAATTGTTGAACACCAAGACAGTACTTAAAACTGATTTTGAGTTTTTAGGTCAAAGCACTTTCTCAAGTGGGAGCAGCTGGCTTCATTGTCAGATAAACTTCCAGATAGTTAGTTGATGGTATATGAACACAAATGGATTGTGCAACCTCTTGATCCAGCATTGCCTTAAGGTTTTGAAACGTGAAGCATTTCTGAGTGTTGTGAATCATCAGCTGTTGAGTTATAAATAACTATCAACAAGCACATGTGACAGTTTTTAGTCTTGCTGGCATGAGCAAGCAGGACAATAACAAAAGATAGCAGTTAGAGGCTCATTGCACAAGTAAGAGTTTGTTTCACTGTGCCTGAAGACCTTGTCTTTCCTTCCTTAGTGGATAAGAGTCCCTGTCCTCTCATCCGGTTGCCCACTTCTCTTGTTTCTGCAAAGCAAGCACCCAGGCATGTTTTTACTGATAGAATCTTTGGTCTGTGTGAGAGAGATTTCCTTCCAGACTTCTTCATTCCTTACAGAACAAAGAGTTCTAACATGAAATAAACGAAGCAAAAGTGGCAGTTCAGGCAGAGAAGGCCAAGAGAACCCATTAAAGGGGCTACCTTCATATCTGCTTGCTTTGGAACTTCTGTACTTTGAAAATATTTATCAACAATCTGCATGTTCTTTCCTGATGCGGTGATGTCCATTAGTGCTTGCCAGGACAGCTGGGGACACTGCTGCTTTGTCGCAGCTCAGTGTATTCTGTTACTCGTAGCCCTGTATGTTAAATCAGATCAAATAGCAAAGAATGGCAGTGAAACCGAGGAAATTGCAATAGCCAAAACTACTATATGTACACACTGCTTTTGATCCACTAACTGGAAGTTTAGTTCTGCCAAATTCAGGATTTAGCATACATGTTTGTTAGCAGCTTTGCTGCTTTAATTTCAACATAATAAGACATTGAGCTATTGAATTCTTAAGAACTTAGAGGAAATTTAATGAGTTTGATTTGTTTTTCTAATTTGATTAGTTTGAACATTATTAAAGTATGTGGTTGTGTAGAAGAAGGCTGCTTAACTTTAAGTGTAAAATTGTTGTGGAATGATGTGTTTGAAGTTAAATGCTGTCAGGGATGTGTGCACATTAGAGAGCAATATAAAAACAGATCTTTCTTATCAAACTCTGACCTAAAATCAGCAGCATTTTAATAGTGGGAGATATAGCATTTATTCAGTGGGCGATAGTAAGGTTAATTTTGAGGAGACTTGGTGGTAGGACACCACCTGGATATTACAGTTTTGAATTTTCTCTTCTGATTTCATCAGTTTTGCTTTTAAGGATTGAGTATAACTGTTTTTAATCTGAGTTCATGATTTTATGCTGCATTATATGGTGCTATTTTATTGTCTATACTGTACTGTTTGACAGGAAACACTTCTATGTACCTTTAAAAATGCTCTAGCATCTGAATTTAGCACAGCCACAGGAGCAAATGGAAATGCTCCTGCAGTTGTTGTGTTGCTAACAGGCAGGATTGGGCGCTCTTAAAACTTGTCTGCCTGATCCTGCCTCACTGTCTGACTCGCTAGTGCCTGTGCAGAATTCTGCACAAGTGGGGAATTCTGCGCTAATTCTGCATTGTACAGTTTTGCAGAATTCCCCCAGGAGTAATAGACTGCACCCATATTCTTCTGAGGCCTCCAGCTCAATGTGAGGCCAGCTTTTGAAATAGATGGTGTATGCATTCAGTGAATATGCAGGTATTCTGCATCAGCCTATGCTAGATGCTTTGCTAGTTATCCTGGCTCCTGTGATGATGTGTTTTATCCTGACAGTCAAGACTAGCCAGTGTGTTTGCCCATGGTCATTTTCCTAATGGATGGCTTAGGTACTGTATACATGACAATAATAACCTTTAGCCCCCCTCCACCATTTTTCCC
Source organism: Ichthyophis bannanicus (assembly GCA_033557465.1). Classification (NCBI taxonomy): domain Eukaryota; kingdom Metazoa; phylum Chordata; class Amphibia; order Gymnophiona; family Ichthyophiidae; genus Ichthyophis; species Ichthyophis bannanicus. The sequence continues at coordinate 88,208,689 of CM066043.1, forward strand.
CCAGGCATCTAATAAGCCTTTCCTATGCAGGAGGCAACAGATCCAAGCCAAGCCCAGGCTCTAGCTGGCTGCACACTGCATCCCCTGCCTTCTTCAGGATACGACAGTCCTTTATGGTAGAGAACCAGTCTGACAAGCCATACTATTTGCTCCTCTAAAGTTAGCCGGTCTCCTGCGAGGGCCATAGCAACTGGAAGGGTAGAATGTGCAGGAAGCACCAACAACTGCACAGTCTACTTTCCACGTATGCATGGTCTATATATGGATTTTTCAAACTACACGTTTAGCATAGACTACATGCACAAGACTAGTCACTTCATCTGTGTTATGCAGAAATATCTAACCATGTTTATGATGCACATATATTTAGAAATTATACATGTAGAATTTGCATTCATTTGCCTATGTGCATTCACTGTGGCGATCATTCTGATCTCCAAATAGCAGGGTTGTACGTCCAGCTTGGACATACAGTACAATCTGCGCACAGGCCCAGGATGCTATTCCGGTCCCAGCGCTCCCCACACGTGCAGAGTGTTTGTGCGGGGAGCGTTGGACATGGGTGGGAGGGGGCGGGATGCAGGTGGAGCAAGGCTGGGCCAATGCGCCAGGATGTTCAGAGGCTATTCAGGTTGGGCATCTGTATGTCCAGTGGCGCAGAAATGGACATCCGCTTTATTCCTCCTTGATGGGGGAATATGTGCTGGGCACCTTCGCAATCAGAATCCACAGCCACCCCAATCCCATCGTGCTACCATGGGGGACCACACGCCGCCTGACTCTGGTCTTGGGGGCCCCCACCGAGGGTCAGACGATGGTCTACAGTCGCTGCACTGGGCCTGGCTATTCTGTGCCTCTGACTGGACATCTCTGTGCCTTGCTGACGGTATGCCAAGGCACCAGCACGCCAACCGGAGCACTGTGTGAGGTGGACAGACAGCCCATGGGGGGGGCGGGAAGTGTCCCCCGCATGAGAATTGGGTGCCCACCCAGACATCTATGTGCCTGATTCTGCTGACACAGTATTCTGGGCCACGCAGTGGCAGAATTGGGTCCATTTTTTGCATGGCCAGACGTGCAGGAAACAGAATTTGCCTCGTCGCATTCGAAAATAGGAGTAGAACGTGTAATCTGTTTGACTTGCACGCTTTTTTTGTGTGGTGCATCTGTGTATGTATTTTCCAAAGTTTACATGAATCCAGCTCTATTTCTGAAAATTTGTGTTAACGCTGAATGCCAGGACTTCTGCATTTTTCTTTTACTTTCGGTAACATCTTGTCAAGAACAGCCAGGGGCTGTTGGGTCGCTGGAGTCAGCATTGGGTCAACAGCACACATTGCATTCTTCTTTTTTTTCTTTCCAAAAACATCCCACTCGGTATTGAGTCCATAATGTGTTTGTATTTCAATTTCATCTATTTCTCTGAACTATATAAGGTTCTGGTTACTGCATTGGTCAGGAAAAATTATCCATGCTCTTAGGGTTCTTTGATAGTGGGTTGATCTGCGTAACTGTAAAAGACATTATAGAAAGTGAAATAAAGCATAATAAACTATAAAATCATTACCCGGGACCTGCAAGATGTGTTTGCAGGTAATGTTTTGCAAAACTACTTTTATTCGTGTAAGTAGTATGGCATGGGCTCATGGAAGATTAAATATTTGAAATACTCATTTTGTCTTTCTGAATGGCATTTCAGCTATTCCCTGAGTACAGCCTCAGGTGGCTGTGGTTTTTTTTTTTTCCTCCTTGTAATCTTGCTCAGTGATTCATCAACTGGATTGCTTTGCCCTTTATTACATGTGAAATCATGAGTGGTGGTTGTAGTACACAGTAAGACACACTATGCACAATTTATTTCAACTGACACAAAAAAAGGTAGAAAAGGGTTTCATCACAGGATCTTTGACCCCCTTCTATTCCGGTCGACTGCCAACCTTGGCAGATTAGCGGCATTATTAAAACCACTTTTACAGGCAGTGTTAAGAGGGGAGTGTAGTCGATTGTTGGATCGTACATCACAGTGAGATATCCCTTTAAAAGTCAGAGACTTTGCATTATTATTCTCTCTAGAGTTTTGACCGGTTTTGGCAGACTCTGGTGAGTGGGGCTAGGGAGATGACAACAGAAAACGTCCTCCATTAGGAACCCAATATCCTTCCTTTGAGTCTCTTGTCTGCTAATGTTCCTTAGTGATTTTAAATGAGCTTTTAGAAATTTATGAATAATTCATGCTTTAGAAACTTAGAATGATGATTGTTGCCATAAAGTAGTTGGGCAAATGAGAGGTAATGTGTCCTAATGCCCATACATACTGTATTGCAATCACATAAATAATGTTTTCCTTTGTTAGCTGCTTTTGATGAGAACCCTGCTAATTTTGTTTTGCTTCCATCTGCAATTTTTCAGTGGACCTTTAAGGACCTGCTTTGGAGGGGAGGGGGCAATGAGGAAGTCACGCCGCTTTTGATTCCCTTCACTTCTAGCCTAGTCAAAACATGTTTCAGATCCACCTAATGTCATATATGATGCAAGCTCTGAAGCTGAGGAATCGCAAACCTTTATGGAGACGTTTACTTCCCCTGTTGCAAGTTTCCCTACCACAGCAACTCTGGTATGGCAGCACTGCTGCTGTGGTTGAGAGAGATGGGCACAGACTCTTCTAAGTCCTAAACTTGTTGGTAAATGATGCTTTTTTAAAAAAAAATTTTTGATGCCTTCTTGGACGTTGACAATACCTTTTCCACATTTCTCTGATGGCGAATTTAATCTGATTTCACTTTGTGGTGTGGTGAGATTTCTTTGGAGCAGGAGCTGAGGCAGTTTAATTCAAGCGACTGCTAACAAATTGCACAAAAGGGAAATTTTTTAATGAAACTGATAGTTGGCATGCCTAATAAGATGCTGAACTGACCAAAGAACAAACAGCAGAGATTATGATGGGGCTGCCATCTGGGAATCAGGGAGTGAGGGTAATCTGTTTGACCCTGCCTGAGACTCAGTTTCTGGTTTTAGTATTTATTTTTTTATATTTATGCATGTTACAATAATTCTACTACTACAATTAATCATTTATATTGTGCTACAAGGCATACGTAGCACTGTACAGACACACATTAATTCCAAGAATAACATCTTGCATGGTAATTTTAAAAAAGTCAAGCACAATAGAAATAGGTATGAAACCATACAGGGTCTCCCGCAGGGTTCTGCATTATCTGCGCTATTATTTAATATTTACTTACAACCAGTTTGTAACATCTTTAAACGTCACAATGTTTATTATCATATCTACGCTGATGATATAATGTTCTACCTCCCATTTGAAATCCCACACCCACCTCTTCAAAAAATAACAGAATGTTTCAATGAACTAACTGAATGGCTCAAAGAACAAAATCTACTTATCAACTTTACTAAAACTGATATATTATTCATCACTAAAAATCAAACATACATACCCCCAAACACGATCACACTAGATACTCATGAAATAAATACAAAAAAGAAATAAAATATTTAGGTGTAATACTTGACAATAATCTAAATATGGATTCACATATAAAATATCTAACTAAAAAATACATTACAAACTCAAAACACTAAAACAATTAAGACCATTGATTCATCTACAAGACTTTATTAATATAATTCATGCTATCATCACCCCACATTTTGATTATGCAAACACAATACTTAATGGCATTTCAAAACAAAATATTAAAAAGATACAAATAATTCAGAACATAGCTGCCAGGATGATTATGAATATAAGCCCACTTGAACATGTTACACCAATTTTGGCTGAACTTCATTGGCTACCTATTTACTCCCGAATCAAATATAAAATTCTTGTCACTACATTTAAACTTATAAATAATCTTGCACCATCGGCACTCAATACACTGATTAATATAGACATCGATAAATGATCCCAAAGAAGCAGAAACTTAAATACCTTAACAATACCAAAAGATTTCACAAAAGCCAGAAAACAAACAAATAAGAGAGCTTTCTCACACTCTGCTCCAATTCTTTGGAACAATCTACCTGACAACATTCGCCTGCTATCTGATATAAAGGAATTTAGAAAAAAATTAAAAGCTCACTTATTCATATTACACTACAATACACCCTCAGAACAGAATACTCAAATAGATACAGGCTAACATTTATACATTATTATTACATACTCTATTTTCAAAATAAATATCACTAATACACTATTAACCATACCACACTCTCATTCACATGATGATTATAGATTTAAACTAACAATGTATATATGTTCTAATATGTTATACCTTTAATGTTACAACATTCCTTGTAAATTATAATTATCTGTTCTATGTAAACTGACTTGGTATATTACATACCAATTAACCTACTGTTCCATGTAAACCGCACTTGATACTAGGGAAAGAGCGGTATATAAATAACTGTTAAATAAATAAATAAATAAATAAATACAGAAGAAATCAATATCTAACCCATCCCACTCCAACCCACAAAACAAGAGGTGTCCAAGAAAGGAAAAACAAATAGGGAAGTGAAGATAACCGAGGCAGCCAACCCCATTAACATCACGGGGGGAACAGCAGGAGGCACCTCTGTAGCCACAAACCGATGGACAAGGCTAGCAGCTGGGAAGACTCATAAAAGATATACAAAATAGATTAATATTTTACCGTGTATTTGCATGGGTACTTAAGAAAAGAGTGCTCCCAGCCACTGGACTCCAGGATGGAGAAGAAGAAACTCTCATTGCCTCTGCTGTGTGTCTCTAGGCAAGTCCGGGAACATACAAGCTAGGAGCCCTCAGAACCTCGTTTCTTTTTCTGGAAAACAATTTCATTAACCATTCTCTATCTGAAAGCAAAGCAAAGGAAACTGGCAATGTAGAAGGAACAACAGGTTCCTCCTGGGAATTTTCAAGCAAAGCATAAGCATAAAGTACATCAGCTTGTTGCAACCCACCAACTGCCCCTGCACCAATAGCTTTTTTGGCAATGAGAAGGTAGTAAACCTTAATCATTGGAGGGTGTGATTCGATGTATCGGTCAAATATGAGCAAAACATATCCCTAGGCAAAATAGTAGATATCCTGGGAAAATTAACCAGTCTTAAATTTGCAGCTCTGGTTGCATTGTCCTACTGTTCCAACTTTGCTTTCACAGCGGTAGGGTCCTTTATGAAGGAATCTGAATGTTCTTTCAATGAAACAACCTTAGATTGAACCTCAGATAGTGAGTTCTGAACTGCCAAAACCTTTGCAGCATTCTCTTGAATAGAGGAAAAGTTACCTTGAACCTAAAGCGAAAGGCTGGAAACTTGAGGCACAAGGGCTTCCAAAAGTTGCATAACCACCAACCAGATGGATTCAACTGTAAATACCTCTGGACACACTAGGGAGAAAGAGAGGACCTCCATCCACCGACCCCACACCTTCCATCTCGCTAAGTGCTTGACTCGAAGCATGCAGGGCAGCTGAACTTGCTGCCTGACCCCACCCACTGTTGTCTGTTGGTTCAGTATGTGAAAGTAGTTCCGGAGGAACTGAGGCTCCACCCAGTCGTGGCCCTGGATCCAACCCTCAATAGCTGGGTAACTTGCCCCCAGAAGGGAGGTCTTCATGCTGCAGAATACCAGGAAACTTCTGCAACCATGCTGCCTTTGAAGGACACCGTGATCCGGAGGAAAAGGAATCTGCCCAAAGCAAAGCCTTTAGCTGGGCTTTCCTCCCCGGCTATTTTTGGCTGCTGTGGCGTTGGACAAAAAGGTAATCGAGAGGTCCAAAGACTGCCCCAGGTAAGCGCGAACAAGTTGTTTGGGGCCAGAGATAGCTACTTAACCTCTGACTTTTTGCTTTTTCCTCATAAGAAACGCCGTGCCTCTCGCACCACACCTGCCTTGTGTTATTTTTGATACCTCTCCTTTTCTCTGCTTCTGCTTTGATAACAGTAGGTGACAGTTGCCTTCTCTTAAGGATTCATCAGAGTTGTTTGAGGTAGTTTACTTCTGTGATGGGCTTTTATATTTACTGATCTGTAAGAATGGTAACAGGATTGTTCATGTCTCCATAAATCTTCTGACAGTCCTAGATTTGTTTGATCACTAGAGATCCATTTGTAGGAATATAATATTTAGTGCTTGACTGTTAAACACACAGCCATATTAAATATTCAGAAAAATCCAAGTTATCAATATCCCTGTTTAATCTACATTAAGTTTCATGGATTGAAATGATAAAGCAGTATTAAAAAAAACCTGTTAAATATTAAATAATAATTGTGCCGTTTATGCTGTTTCTTGAGGCCTGTTTCCTTTTCCCACTAATTTAGATATTAGTGGCATTTTTGTGGTCCTACATGTCACTATAGCACACCACAGAGTCATAAATTAAGAAGAAAGTTTAAAAGTAAGAGACCCCCTTTATGAAGATTTGTAAAACTGACATTCCTTATCGTTTCTCCGGGCCCGTCAAGGATACGTTAGGGTTGTCAATCCCTTTCAGCAGCTGAGGACTGAAAAATTTCAAGTTTTGTTGACAGGCTAAGCCACTCCCCCCTGGTATCTACACTCCAGTCTTTCAGTCCTCAGCAGCTGAATAGGACGTCTGGCGGTTTGTCTTCCTGGTATAGCTGGAGTTTGTTATTTTTGGGCAGAAAATTGGTAGTAGAGTGGCTCTAGCAGGGCTGTTATTCTACTATATTTCCCACCTTATCTATTCTCTAATAGTCCTGTCAATTGGTAAGATCAAAAAAAAAAAAAAAGCAGGACATAGACGGCTCGCTGCTGCAGTTGTGGCAATACAAGAATGCAGAGCCTGTCTTCTGCGAGTGTGTGTCTACCGGAGGATTGGTACTGGGAGCCCCAGTAACCGTCTCTCTCCTTGTGTTTCAGCCGTGGTTCCTTCCCGCTAGCGGTAGGGTGCCGGGAACACGCTGTGCAGTGTCGGCAGCCAGGTGCGTGAACTTGGGCTTTAGTTTCTCTGTTTGGAGCGTTAACGCAGCGTTGGGGGGTTTTCAGGGACTGGCAACACTTCGTGGCGCCTAAAACAGTGTTTGTTAGTTTTCTGGTGTTTTGGTAGCAGCGATTTTGTTCGGCGCGGCACTGAAAGATGGAGAGCAAAGCACCGGCAGATTCAGATAAGGCTCTCCTCTCCTCAGAAAAGGCGGGAACGGCGGCCATGTTGTCAGAGCCGTCCGTTCCTTCTGCAGGACACCATAAACCTGGGAAAAGGAAAGCTAAATCAAATAAAGATGCCTCGGGGAATAACAAGCCCCCTGCAGAAAATACCTGAGGCTCAGGAAGCTTTTTCTGCTCTATTTTCCCCGGAGTTTATTTTAGCTCTACATAAAGCCTTTCTGTTGAAGGCTTCACAAACGGGGGTTTCTGACAATGAGGCACCCTTATTAGACTTGCTTCTCTCTGGGATACCTCCTTCAGACCCGGGGGAAGGTACTTCTCATAAACTGGTGGGAGAGGAGGCTGGAGGCTTGCCTAGTTGGGGTGCAGTTCGCGGAGCCTCAGGGGCCAGAGGACGGCGAGGTCCTCTCAGAGCCTGGTTTAGATCCCTGGCCTGTAGAGCTCGAAGATGGTGAGATAGTGCCTGGGGAGGACCCTAATGTTTTCCGGGTTTTTCGCAAGGAGGAGCTCGGGCCGCTTATTTCTCAGTCTTTAGCAGCTTTAAACATTACTGTGCCCACGGTATCTCAAGAGCCTCTAGAAGATCCTTTGTTGCAAGGCTTTAGAGCAGAGTAATGCTGTTTTCCTGTGCATCAAGTTATTAAGCAAATGATTGAGTCGGAATGGGAGTGTCCAGAGGCTACGCTACGGGGTAGTCGAGCCTTGGGTCGTCTCTATTCGGTGCCACAGGAGGAAAGAGAAATCTTGAAAATGCCTAAGGTAGACGCCTTAGTGGCAGTAGTGACTAAGAAAACAACCATACCTGTTGAAGGGGCAACGGCTCTTAAGGATATTCAGGACCGTAAGCTTGAAGGGCTCGTGAAGCAAGCCTTTGATGCCAGTGCTCATTCCCTGCAGGCTTCCATTTGTGGGACTTATGTCTCCAGAGCTTCTATCCATTGGCTGCAAGGGGAAGTCAATGCTGAGGCTGGGGAAGGATCTTCCGCGGAGGGTGCTAAGTTGGAATCGGCGGCGGCTTACCTAGTGGATGCCTTCTCTGATTTGATTAGGATTGCCGCTAAGTCCATGGCCTCGCTCATTGCAGCCAGGCGCTTCCTTTGGTTGAGGAATTGGGCAGCTGACGCCTCTTCTAAGTCTCGGCTCAGTAAGCTCCCCTATAAGGGTAAGCTGCTTTTTGGGGAAGCTAGAGAAGATTGTTAAGGATCTTGGGGACTCCAAAGGCGGTTGTTTGCCGGAGGATCGGCTGAAACCGCCTAAAGTAGGTTCATTGCAACGAGAGCAAGGTAGAGATTTTCAGAGGTTCCGAGGTGCTCGCTTTGCACCTTATCCAAGAGGCCATTTCGGGTCTCGTAGTCAGTCCTTTCATGGAGCTAGAGGTTTCGGCAGAGGCTATCTCGGGGTCCAGCAGAACTCCGCTAAGAAACCGCAATGAAGTGAGGCCGGTCCAGCCGGAAACTCCTGTGGGCGGCCGCTTACAGGGATTTCTTCCGGCCTGGACCGCCATAACCATGGACCAATGAGTGCTAGAAATAATTCAGGATGGGTATGCGCTGGAGTTCGCCTACCCATTAAAGGACGCCTTTCTGTTGTCTCCTTGTGGTCTGGCGCCGAAGACACAAGCCATTGCCGAGGCGCTGAATCGTTTGTTACGTCTGCAGGCGGTGGTTCCCGTGCCTCCCGACCAGTGCGGACTAGGTCGATACTCGATTTATTTTGTGGTGCCCAAGAAGGAGGGCTCCTTCCGACCAATTCTCAATCTCAAGCACATCAATCGCGCGTTGCGAGTGCTGCATTTTCGGATGGAGACGTTGAGATCCGTTATTCAAGCGGTACGCCCGGGAGAGTTCCTCACGGCCATAGACCTCACAGAGGCTTACCTCCACATCCCAATCCGGCCAGAGCATCAAAGGTTTTTGAGGTTTGTGGTTCCCATGGGTCACTTCCAGTTTCGCGCTTAGCCATTCGGGTTGGCGACGGCACCTCGAACCTTCACCAAGGTGATGGTAGTCGTGGCGGCGGCGTTAAGGCAGGAGGGTGTCAGAGTGCATTCTTATCTGGACGATTGGTTGATCAGAGCAGATTCGCTGTCGGATTCGGTAGCGGCTACAGCGCGAGTGGTTCAGGTCTTGGAGCAACTTGGTTGGGTAATCAACCGCGCGAAGAGTCAGTTGGTTCCAGTAAGGCAGCTTACGTACCTTGGGGCCGCCTTCGACACCGCGCAAGGTTCAGTGTTCCTGCCCGAGTGCAGAAGCTTTTGGGGCAGGTCGCCGTGTTTCTGCGGCTTCCAGCTCCTTTGGTGTGGACCTATTTACCGCTCTTGGGTTCCATGGCGGCGGCCTTAGATCTAGTACCATGGGCCAGGGCGCATATGCGTCCGCTGCAGCACGCATTGCTGTCCAGATGGTCGCCGCAGCGTCAGCCTCTGTCTCAGCGACTGGGCTGTCCGGAGACAGTGCGCCACAGTCTACTCTGGTGGCTAGATCCCAAGCACCTTCGGGCAGGGGTGCCCTTACAGGATCCTCACTGAGTACTAGTCACCACAGATGCCAGCCTATCGGGCTGGGGAGCTCATTGTCAGTCTCGGGTAACGCAAGGAGTTTGGTCAGAGGAAGAGATCTCCTGTTCCATAAATCGTTTGGAACTCAGAGCGGTACGTCTTGCTCTTCTACATTTTCACAGCTTACTCGAGGGAACAGCGGTTCGCGTTTTCTCCGACAATGTGACGGTGGTTTCATATATCAATCGACAAGGGGGCACAGGAAGTGTGCTCTTATTGCAGGAAAGTCAGGAGTTGATGACTTGGGCGGAAGCTCATCTCCTAGCGTTGTCGGTGGCGCACGTGGCAGGCAAAGACAATGTGCAGGCCGATTTCCTCAGTCGCCATAATCTCGACCCAGGGGAGTGGGAACTCAATGCAGCGGTGTTCCATGACATTACCGTTCGCTGTGGAGCAACCAGTGATGGATTTGATGGCGACTCACGGAAATGCCAAAGCGTCTCGTTTTTTCAGCAGACACCGCGAACACATGTCGGAAGGGCTGGATGCTCTAGTCCAGCCCTGGCCGTCGGACAGCCTACTGTACATGTTTCCCCCGTGGCCAATGCTCGGTCGGGTCATTCAGCGGATAGCGGACCACGGGGGGTTGGTGATTCTCATTGCTCCAGATTGGCCGTGCAGACCGTGGTATGCGGATCTGACTCGGTTGTTAGTGGGTTCTCCGTGGCATCTACCAGCTCGAATCAACCTCTTGAGTCAGGGGCCAGTTCTGATGCCGCAGGTAGATCGCTTCTCACTTATGGCTTGGTTCTTGAAGGGGACCGGTTGAGACGCAAGGGATATTCTGAGTCGGTGGTGTCTACGTTGTTGCGCTCCAAGAAGCCGTCGACTTCCATGGCGTACACACGCGTCTGGAGGGTCTTTGAGGCTTGGTGTAGGCAATGGGGCGTCAGTCCTTGGTCGGCATCGTTGGCGTGTCTTTTGTTGTTTCTTCAAGAGGGACTGGAGAAAGGTTTGGCCCTTAGCACTCTTAAGGTACATCTGGCAGCCTTATCTTGTTATCGGGGTGCCGTACGAAATCGTCGACTTTCGGAGCATGCAGATGTGCAGCGTTTTTTTCGGACGGCCAAGATGATTCGGCCGCCGTTGCGTCCAGTAGTCCCTGCTTGGGATTTGAACACTGTGCTAGAAGCGTTGTCACAGCCTCCATTTCGCTCCGGTTCCTCGGGAGGTTTGAGGGAGTTCTCCTGGAAGACAGCGTTTTTGGTAGCGTTGTGTTCCGCGAGGAGGATTTCGGATTTGCAAGCTCTTGTCGTGAACCATACCTGCAATTCTTTCCGGAAAAGGTGGTGTTACGGCCTGTACCTTCCTTTCTTCCTAAAGTAGTATTGATGTTTCATGTGAATCAGTCGGTGGTATTGCCAGTGTTTACGGATCTGTCCGGGTCTCCAATGGCTCGATCTCTCAGGAGTTTGGATTTGGGGCGCGTTTTACGGAAGTATCTTAGGGCCTCTGCTCCATTTCGCAGATCAGATCAGTTATTTGTTCTGTTTGCGGGATCACGGAAAGGAAAGGTGGCAATGAAAGCTTCGATTGCAAGATAGGTGAGGCAGGCCATAGTAGCGGTTTACGAAGCAGCTGGTAGGGAGCCTCCACGGGGCCTCCGGGCTCATTCTACTCGTGCTCAGGCAGCGTCTTGGGTGGAGTATGCTCTAGTTCCTCCTGTGGACATTTGCAGAGCTGCAACCTGGTCTTCGCTACATACCTTCACCAAGCACTATAGATTGGATGTGCTAGCCCAACGGGATGCGAATGTGGGGGCTTCGGCCATTGTCACAGGTCTCGCGGGTCCCTCCCGGCTTTAGGTACTGCTTTGGTACTGCCCTAACGTATCCTGGACGGGCCCGGAGAAACGATAAGGAAGGAGAAATTAGGTCTTAACTGCTAATTGTCTTTCCTTGAGGTCTCTCCGGGCCCGTCCAGGGCCCACCCGGTTTTGGCCTGCGTGCACTATGCTCTGGGGGCTTCCGCTAACCAGCTCATGCGTCAGGCTTGTAGGGTGCTGGTTGCTTGCTCACCTTCCGGTAGACTGCCACTGCTGTTTTTCTTAAAAAAAAAACAAAAAACAGACAGAAGACGCTTCTAAAAGAAAAAAAAAAATAGGATGGATATGGTCGCAGAGGACAGTGTGGCGTATTTGGAGTGAAAGTTCCTCTGGGGAATATAGCGGCCTAACAGGGTTTGTTTTTTTTCTACGTAGCTGTTCTGCGTTGTGGGTGGTCGCCTACGATTCTTGAGCTGCTTTGACGGTAGAAGACTGGAGAGTAGACACCAGGGGGGAGTGGCTTAGCCTGTCAACAAAACTTGAAGTTTTTCAGTCCTCAGCTGCTGAAAGGGATTGACAACCCTAACGTATCCTGGACGGGCCCGGAGAGAACTCAAGGAAAGACAATTAGCAGGTAAGACCTAATTTCTCCTTCAGATGTTTGATTTATGCATATACTGGAGTGGTATCATTTATTTGGAGTTAAGAGTTGTGCACTTTGAGTATAATTGGTTAAAAGTGTCATTTTCATATTTACGCCACATTTTCACTATTAGCTCTGTGAAGAATCAAAAATTAAGCACTAAAAAAATATGCAAAGTAACATTTGCAAGGTAGGAATATGTGTTCACCACATGCAGCTACAATTCAGCAATAATATCCAAATGGTTCAAAAGTTTGTTTGTTTGCTTTTCTTTTTTTAAATACCAAGTATGTCAATGCTGTAAATAGAAAAAGCGGTTACAGTTTTTTATTTTTCAATAAAAATAGGATATTTTTCACAAATGCTTCTTAAAAGGGCAATCTCCATGCCTCCTATATCTCTAATATATATCGGTATTAGGGACGAGACCCAGAAAGCATAGTTTTCTTGCATCTGCCGGAAAATATTCTCATCTGATACATCAACTCCTTTACCTTTCCTTGAAACGAAGGATCATTCATACTACATTTCCTTTATGCTACTATTTTACAGGAACAATATTTCATGACTAGAAATCCTTTAATAACTAAGAAAATCACAGATAAATAAAGTGGAACATGTGTAATTATCTAAAACTGTGTGAATCCATGCTGAAACCAATTAATGACAAACCAAATATTTACACAGATTATATAGCCTAATGCTAAACACAGTAAGCAGTTCAGTAAGCATGTAAATTTTCAACAAAATACAGAATGAAATTGATGATTAATGCTACAAAATGAATTAGATCTTCATAATATAATAGATGATGGCAGATAAAGACCTGTTAACCCATGCAAGCTGTTAAGTTATTCGGATGTATGCCATTGAAGATATGTCTCAGCAGCTTGGCTGTCTGTGGGATATCACCGTTGATCCAAGTCTGTTTTGCTGTTGTCTTCAGTTCCGTAGCTTTCTAGGTAGATGAGCATATGGGTTCCTATACTTCAGCATCCTGCAGCACTTTGCCCGTTCCTTACCCTCACACTTTATAGTCTAAATAGCTACCAATACTAGACAGGCTGTTTGAGTATCTGTCCGCTTAGGTCCTGTGGCTTTGCTGGCTGGTTCCCCTGTTAATGGTCTAAGGTCTGACGACTCTGACTACATCACAGCAATGTCTTTTCTATTAATTTTGAATAAGTGTTTGGTATATTATTTTTCGTATGGGGCTGCCAGTCACACATTATAAACACACATAATAGACAATCCCTGCTCTCTGGATTGTGCAATCTAATAAAGACAGACGCAGAAAAAATGTAGACAAAACAGTGGTGGGCCTTTTTTAAAGAGTGGGCCCATATGCAAGGTGTGAGAACCTGGGATAAAAATGTAGGTCTCTGAGCTAAGATGTTGGGTAGAGGCTAAATGAAGACAGGAACCAATCTACCTAAGTGAATCATCAAGTTTATTAAAATTTGTATCTAACTCAACATAGCATTGCGCAGGACATAAGATGATTAGGCATAGAGCCAGATGATATGTTTTACCCATTTCCCCTCCCCCCCCCTTGCTGCTCATGTTCTTGTGTTCGGGTGCAAAGGAATTATATCTTGCTGGAATTCCCTGTTGTCCTAGTTCAGGCACGTTTTCTGCCAGAAGGAATACCTCGCCAGCTGTATTGCTTCACTTCAGGAAGTAGGTAGTGGAGCTAGCTGCTCTTGTTCCACTGCTCTGAATTTCATAGGAAATAGGTTTGTTCTAACTTGCAGCATCCTGTCTATATTCTGCTGCTTTCCAAATATAGAAACAGAGAAAAATGATGACAGAAAAAGACCACATGGCCTATCTAGTCTGTATGCCACAGAGGTATTTAAACGTCTCAATCATATCACCTCTATCCCACCTTTCCTCTGTTGTACACATTAAGATCCTTAAGTCTGTCCTCATATGCTTTATAATGAAGACCACTAACCATTTTAGTAGCCACCCTCTGTATTGACTCCATCCTGTTTATATCCTTTTGAGGGGTTGTGATCTCTAGAATTGCACATTATACTCCAAATGAGGTCTCACCAAAGACTTATACAGAGGCACTATCACCTCCTTTTTTCTGCTAGCCATTCCTCTCCGTATGCACCCAAGCATCCTTCTAGCTTTTGCTGTCGCCTTTTCTACCTGTTTAGCCACTTTAAGATCATCAGACACAACCACGCCTAGGTCCCGCTCTTCTTTAGTGGACAAAAGTACTTCACCACCTATACTATATTGCTCCCTTGGATTGCTGCAGCCCAAATGCATGACCTTGCATTTTTAACATTAAATCCCAGCTGCCAAATTCTAGACCATGCCTTTTATTCAGGTTCAAGAAACTTCTTATTTGCGTTAGTTTATGAATGTTTTGCCCAAGGAATGCAAAAGTAGTGCAAGAAAATCATATACTTAATACTAGTAACAGTAAAATCAAATTACCAACTGCAGAACAGACAGCGAGAACAATTTTTGGGTTCAGTTACTAGTCATATAAATTTTAGTTGCATCGCATTTCTGATCTAGTGGCAGATACTGTACAACATGGTTTGCTGCTGAAGCAGCTGTTTCTCTGGTTCCCTCTGGATTATATATTTTTCCCTGTTCATTCTTTTGTGGGACGTCTCATTTTCTGTATTGTTGGGGTTTTTTTTTCCTTTTGGTTCATATTGATTGGAAATCGGACTAACCCTAGGACAGGAGTTTCCAACTCCAGTCCTGGAAGGCCGCAAACTAGTCAGGTTTTCAGGATGTCCCTAATATGCAAGAGAGAGATTTGTATGCACTGCCACCATTGTATTCAAAATGATCTTGCGCATCTTCATTAGGGATATCCTGAAAATTTGACTGGTTTGTGACCCTCCAGGACTGGAGTTGGAGATCCCGGCCCTAAGAGTTTTATTTGGCTTGTCCCATAGGCCAAGTTAAAATCTGAGCTCCTAGAGTTGTAAAGTTAGTACCACTGAAGCCCTTTGCAAATGGTGTTCACCTTTGGCAGCCCTTTAAGAGTTGATAAACTGGCCTGTAATTTTGATGATCTTAAAGTCAAATGAGCAAAAGCTTCTTTTATCAGTAGCATCACTAAATTATGTTGCCATGTCACTTTACTGTTATGTAAGACGTTGACAGGAGCATTTTGTAGTTTTACTGGACAATGAATTCTATGTTTGGCTGAAATTTAGAATCCCCGTTGAACGTGATGGTGACTTTACCTGTAAATCAATTGCTCCTTAGTTCTGTAGACAGTGTGTATTAGCCAAATGACAGCTGAGACAAACTGAACTTCATTGGTGTAAAATGTAAGACTGACTTTTTGAAATCTGCCCATTTGGAGATTGCCCTCTTATTGCATAGAGCTAAAAAGAAGCGGAGAAAGTATATGCTGTTACAACGATGCAGAGTGCATTGAATAGGCCTAGGGAGGAATTTCACCAGGTAAAATGCAGGACAGTTCAGTGGTGTGAATCTGCCTTCCTTAGAAGAACTGGCTGATTGCTTTGAAGAAAAGGTGGTAGTCTTGTGACTCGTTCCAAGTAATTTAACTGAACCTTGTTCTGCTTCCCTGGAAGATGAGTTTGTGTGAGCCCTTCTCATAACTCTTGTTGACTAAAATCCCTTCTAGCCTGATTTTGAATTGGATCACTTTCATTTGTGGCTGCTAAGGATATTTGTCTTCCATTTTGTTGGAGGTAGTGCTAGTGCTGGGAACTTGTCTTGAAGTATTAAAGAAAGCTATGGTGCCGCCTCTGCTTTAGGGAAAAACCTGAAAGAAAAGGATATAGAAAACGATTGTCCTGTTTCAAGTCTTTCATCATTAGTTAATAAAATTGAGAAATCTTTTTTAGAGGAGTGTCTTATTCTTGATCAGTTCCAGTGTGGCTTTAGGCCATAGTTCACAAATTTTAATGTTTTCTATGTTTGATTACATATGGATGATTCTAAAATATGGAAGTGCTGCTTTCAGTTAAATCTGTTGCTGCTGTTGCAGCCACTCATGCTGTTGCTTGATCAGCTTTATAATATTGGTTTAAGGGGGCCTGATTTTCATAGTTTAAAGATTGACTGTCCGAAAGGAAATAAAATGTGTTTTGGCAGTTTGGAAGGAATCTTGTTTCTGGGGTTCAATGAGGTTCCCCTCTTTTGGCCATGTTATTTAGTGTATGTGTTTAGCTACTAGCTATGCTTCTGCAGAGACCTGGTGCAAGGAGGACAACTAGTGGGACACAGTGATACCTGGGTGCAAACTATATTGCAAGGATAGGGTAGATCAAATTGATGGAGGGGTTACTATCTTTAAGAGAGGGCATTGAGTCAAACAGGATAAAGGTTTTGCAGCAAGCAAATACTGTAGAATCTCATGGATAGAAATTCCATCTAAAAAGGGAAAAGTGATGGTAGTTTGGGGGGGGGGGGGGGTGTATTGTCCTGTATTACTCAAATCAATTATTTCTGCTGCTCTTTTGAACAATGAAATTAAGATCATTTTTTGACTCAAATTTTGGTATATTTTACAAACTTTAGTAATGAAAGCTATAGATTATTGTAGCGTTTTATATATTGGGTTACCTTAATTATGTCCTGCAATCACACTGCAAATGGTGCAAAATGCTCTGGCCCATTAACTATTGGGCTGTCCTCTAAATTTTCATATAACCTTTTATCTTTGGATTTACACTGGCTTCCAGTCAGGCAACATATTGAGTCCTAGATCTGCTTTGTAATCCATAATGCACTGTGTCAGCTTGTCCTGAGTATCTTTAACTTAATTTGCAGACTTACTGTATTATACGCCTTTTCGCTCTCCGAAACTTACTAAGCAGAGTACATAAAATAACAATAAAAATTGCAATATGAGATGAATATAATGTAAGAATAAAAGCATCTAACACAAAATAAGATAGTGAAAGATCCTACTGTTAGAAAGCACTGTGATCTCAACATCCCAACTTCCCGTCTCCCCCTCTCCTCCCCCCCTGCAAAGAGGCGTTGGAATGAAACTGAATTTTTCTTTTGCTTTAAGTTCTGTGGTAACAAATTCTAGAGTGAAAAAATCAGCGTTACAGTTTAACTGAATGAAATGTTTTGGCTCCTGTAGTTCAAAATTAGAATCTGGCTAGATCATAGGGTATGCAACTGTTTATTTCTACTTAATCTCACACAGATTAGAGTTTTTATTATTATATAGTATCATCTTAAGGCCAAACATAATAATTTGAATTTAATTCTCGGATGCATAGGGAGCCAGTAAATGCCAGTAATTATAGGAGTATCATGATCCCTTCTAGAGCGGTTATTAGCCTATCTGTAGCAGTTAGCACCCTCTGTAGCCTAGTTGATGATCTTTTCGGCAGGCCAAGATAAATTGTGTTGCTGTTCCAGGTGGCTCATAACCATCGCCTGCATTATAGGAACCTAGGTTATTGATCAAGAACGGACACATGACTGGTTAAGGACAGGTGATCTGAAACTGAAGGATGAGAGGTTGATAGTTGCAGCCCAGGACAGCAGCTTATGGACAAGATGGTTTACAGCAAGCATTGAAAAAATTGGCAAAACAGACATATGTCTATTCTGTGGGAAAGAGCTTGGAACAGTGAGTCACCTCATAGCTGGCTGTGAATTTCTGATGGAAGAAAATTTGTATACAGAAAGGCACAGTAAAGTAGCACACCTTATCCATTGGAAACTCTGTAAGCACTTTAACATCACTGTGCCTGAAAAGCACTGGGATCATGACCCTAAAAGAATTACTGAGAATGAAGAGGTTATGATCACCAGGATACTCCTATTCCAACCGATAAAAAGCTGGATGCGAGGAAGACAGATATATAGTGGTAAAGGAGAAAAACACCAGAATGGCACTGATTATAGAGTTCCAAGCAACTACTTTGTGAATCGCGTTGAGAGGGAGAAATATTCAAGTACCAAGAAATGCAGTCTGAGAGCAAGAAAATGTGGCAGAAAGATATTATTTCCCATTGTGTTGGGTGCCACAGGCCTAATTAAGAGAAATTTCCAAGCATACCTTGATAACCTAACATCTTACGAACTCCAGAGGGAGGCTGTCTTTGACATGATGTGAGTACTATGCTGAGCATTAGCAGTAAATTTGAGAGACCGAGATCATACTTTAAATACCCTGACATAGAAGTGAGGTTCATGACTGTCATGGTAAGCGCAAAACTCGCCCATTTGGAAAACTTGCCCTGAAAATTCCAATGACATTAAAATGGTTGCAGATAATATACTGATCACAGCCCAGCCCAAGCCTTTTTTTACTTTTTCTTTTTACATGTGATATCTGGACCTTCGATGATTATTCAAAATCCAAAAGAACCCCTAAAATTCTCACAACCTCTCATGCCCCAACAGAAAGTCTTCCCTGCCTGAATTACCAAATGACAGGTTTAGACAATTTACCAACCCAAGGTTTCCCCAAAGTCACTATTGCCCTTCTACAGCTTGCCCAAAACACAGCAGCATGCACCATAGCCAAAGCCTCCACACACACCCATATCAAACCCTGTTAACCAAGTTGAATTTCCTGTTCATATGTAAACACAAAGTACTATTGGAAATGTGTGTTTTCATTGTTTCTTGTAAACCGCGCTGATGCTGAATAGCGCGGTATAAAAAAGACTATAAATAAATAAATAAAAAATATTGAAATCCCTCCACTGGCTTCCTATTGCATCAAGGATCAAACACAAGGTCCTCATCATCCACAAAGTACTTATCAACATCTCATCTGAGTATCTCCAAACACTCATCAGATGCTGAAACTTCAATAGACCAAGCAGACACAGCACCCTCAACCACCACCTTCTCCCACAACAGTTACGCAAGAGTTCAGTGTGCATGTATGAGAGCCTTTGAACTCTACGCTCCCATCCTTTGGAACTACTTACCCTCCTACACTATGTTCCAAATGTCTTAAAAAAACATCTCAAAACACACCTTTTCGAAGAGCACTATGGTTCATCCCTTACAACTGACTCCCAGCAGGAACTCCTTCCACTCTCACCGATCTTTCCTATCCCCCCCACTTAATCAACTAACTGACATTTAGCCCTAGACCAGCAGAACTGTTTCACAGCATCACAAAAAAACTGTATAACATAAGCTCACTGTACCACAAGCCCCCTGCTGTTTCATAAGCTCACTGTAATATAAGTTCTAAAGTTATAACAGTCTTGCATATTCCCCCCCCCCATCCCCTTGTTACTTGCTGTTCCATGTTAATACGTTTGCTGTAACACTGCATGTTCAATTGTTCAATGTAAACTGTTCTGACTGGTAGAAAAATGGTTTATTAAAACTGGTTAAATAAGATGTCTTTTTCCTTTCCTGTATTAAGTAATTGTTTAGCTGACAAACCCTTTTCCAAAACAACAAAACACTTCTTAATGTCTAATTGTACTTCAGTAATACTGTTCTTCCTTTATCTGATCATCACCTTCTCTCCTTTAATCTTCACCTCCCTCCCCCCCCCCCCCGCCTCGTCCTGTCTCCTCCACTCTTTTTAGGAACCTTCTTGCCATCCGAGTCACGGCACTAACTGAAAGAATACTCTGCACCTCCCCTCACCTACAACGAGGCAGGGCTCTTGGGTCACAGAAATCCACACACAAAGCAAGGAAAAGGTTAACTGATCACAATCTTTAGATAATACACAAATCTGTAAATCATACACAACACACTTGTATTATAAACACAGGACCAAAGCGCTTTGGGAGAGCAAGCCTGGCCTTTCCCTATGTTTACTCTGCCATCCTAGCTTTAGGCAACTTTATTTATAGGAAAAGATTCCATTACACAGCATAATTTCACTTTATTATTCTACGTCTCACATCACGTATATTCATAATATACATATTCTATTCTACGTCTAGTGTTATGTATATTCATAACATACTTTTCTATAGGCATGCACGTCATAGACAATCATGAAAAGACATACATATATTCTCAGGCATGACTATGTAGGCCTTAATTCTAATTAATTCTAACACTGACAGTTTGATATCTCTGACCAGAGACTGTAAGACTGAGAGGCTGGGCAAACAGCTTGCCTTTTACTTATCTTTCTAATAACATAGGCTAATGTTTATGCTATCTAAACCTTTCACCCAATTTCTTCTACAGAATTTTCATGGATGGTATTAAATAAGGAGCTACAAATGATATTAACTCTTTCTTAGGGCTTATGCCTGACTGTGTATCCAACCCGGTACAATCAAGCTTTCTTTCAGTCCTTCCTCTTATTCTGTAAAGAATCATTTCACAGATAAGGAAACTCAGACATCGGTATTAAAAATGGATCGTAGCTAGCTTCTGGGTCAACCTGTAACATCATTTTAGGGGTCAGTGTCTCCATTGCTTTCTTACAGCAAGCAGATATTACACAAAGAATTATTGTTCCTAAAATGATAATCCCTAATAAGCCAAATATTGAAACTACTATGCCTTGCAGGGGCCTAGATAATGAATTCCAGAAAGAAGAAACAGAACCAAAAAAATCAGAAAAAGAACTTACATAACTACTACTTGATACAAATGTACAATTCCTAACCTTATCTAGTAGGCCTGTCACTACTTTCCCTTCATCATCAAGCATATTGCAACAGAAATCAGAAAATAAGGCCACATACGCCATTTTCTTTCGCTAGTAGGTAGTCTAAAGCCATGCGATTCTAAACTGCATAAGTGGACACCTTGTCTACTGCACCTTGTAACACGCTAATAGCCTCTGTGAGATCCAGGGCCGTAAGTTCAACAACTGCCTGTAATTGCATAATCTGGGTACCATATTCTCTAGTGGGTGCTATGGCTCCAAAAGTTGAGAGCCAAACAGTACCTGTAAATGCATCTATCTGAGATTTAGTTAAAGGACTTTTAGAGTCTACCAACTGTTGTGCTGCTATTATGGCTTCATCCTGAGGGGAAACATCCCTTTTTCTTCTTAAGGAATTATTCAAGGTTGATAATAAAATAACATTTTGGTAAGGTAAAAACTGCCACGGGGTATCTAACTGAGCAACATAGCAAGTACCTGACCAACCTCTGGGAAGTTCTGTATATGCAAGATTACCACACACAAAATAGTCTCCCTTTAAAGCCACTAATCAATTTTCCCAAATTGTCAAGTTGCGGGAACAGACTAGATTCTGCGTACAATTATTCAAAGCCCACTGAGTAATGTTCATTTCCTTAATTCCTACAGATAGATTACGTTCCCAGGGATGGTAATATCCTAATAAGGGGCAACTCCAGTTAGGTATGTCTCGGACTGAGTCATTCAAAAGGTAGCCAGAACTATTATACTGTAACAAGTCATAATCATGCACCTGATTCCCTTGAACTTGCATTAATTGTACTATGGAAATATAAGGTTTCTGTACGTGGGATTTCTTATACCAGATGGAAGAATTATGTAGCATTATTATTTTACAAACGTTCCATGGGGTGTCCCCTACCTTTTTCCCTGTACCTTGAGCCATAAAACATATTGGAGGGGACTTTAAAGGCATAGAACTAACTACTCTAGGTTCCGTGTTTGTATGAGACCATCGTACAGTAGTTAGATTAAAAGCTGTATCATGAAACTCTTCAAAGGCTTTGGGCCTAACTTGTGGTAGAAACCCGTGTTGAGTAGCTGTCACAGTTGGACGGCAGACCGCACAACGTGACAGATTAAAATGTTTTGTAACTGAGTGTAAATGTGACTCAAAAATATTTGGATATTCCCCATACTTTCCCAAGATTCTAAATGCAGTACTGCTTCATTAACAATAATATGCCGTAGCACAACTAAGACCAAATACGGAAACATTCTTAGCAAACCTCTAAACATCTGAAACTATAATTACTCCAAAATAAATGTTCTAAGACAAAAATAAAAATACACCTACTCTTCTTAAGATGATGAAGCAACTTCCTCTCTTCACCGGAGCAGCGGCACAGAGGGCAGAGCACGTGTGCTCCTCCCGCACCTCCCCTACCCAATCGGGGCCTGATCTTCTCATTTAAAAGCGGCTGCACGCCGCCGGGAGTCCCTCTGCAACTTCCTCTCTTCACCGGAGCAGCGGCACAGAGGGCAGAGCACGTGTGCTCCTCCCGCACCTCCCCTACCCAATCGGGGCCTGATCTTCTCATTTAAAAGCGGCTGCACGCCGCCGGGAGTCCCTCTGCAACTTCCTCTTCACCGGAGCAGCGGCACAGAGGGCAGAGCACGTGTGCTCCTCCCGCACCTCCCCTACCCAATCGGGGCCTGATCTTCTCATTTAAAAGCGGCTGCACGCCGCCGGGAGTCCCTCTGCAACTTCCTCTCTTCACCGGAGCAGCGGCACAGAGGGCAGAGCACGTGTGCTCCTCCCGCACCTCCCCTACCCAATCGGGGCCTGATCTTCTCATTTAAAAGCGGCTGCACGCCGCCGGGAGTCCCTCTGCAACTTCCTCTCTTCACCGGAGCAGCGGCACAGAGGGCAGAGCACGTGTGCTCCTCCCGCACCTCCCCTACCCAATCAGGGCCTGATCTTCTCATTTAAAAGCGGCTGCACGCCAAGGCGTGCCCGCGCCTGAGGGCCTCGCAAGAGGGCCCTTTGGCACGGCCCTTAGGCAGAGAGGCCTTACCGAAAACGCCGATCAACATCCGACGGACACAACGCTAGCCTACCTCTCAATTGCAAAGCAGCTTGAGTTCCCTTCTGGTTGAACTCGCGATCGACGCAAACATCGAAGCAGCAACAGCGATATTCAAGCACCTATCAGCCTAAGCTCCTCGAGAACTGAGAGCACCCCCTGCAACAACACGTCAAAAGACCAAGGACACAGCAAGTATAACTGTTTTGTTGACAATAACCTGCTCCTTTACACTCTACCGCCAATAACCAGCATACTGCATGAACTTATTACCAGCCACTACAATACTGTTGTCAGTAAGAACTTATCACCAGCCATTACAATACTGTTGTCAGTAAGAACTTATCACCAGTCAGTAAGAACTTATCACCAGCCACTACAATACTGTTGTCAGTACTAATTAGCCTCTCAAAAGCTATTATACTGTTATTTGCAACTCAATAACCTTTATACTATTGCCAATACTAAATTAGCACATTGTACTACCACTGTCTATAGTCCTTTAACTGTTGCCAATAACAATTAGTCATTGTACTGTTGATAGCAATTGCGGGTCACTGCACTGCTGCTAGTCATTGCACTATTTCTATTTAATCTAAAATGTATAAGGTCCTGTTATCACTCACTACCCTCCTTACCTTTGGGCTCCCCTGCATCATAAACGCCCTCAACCACGATACTAGCTACATACCAATACTACATACATATGGAAGGAGATGGTTTGAATTCCCCCACCACACAACTGCAAAACGCAACCACACATCCCACTCCCATCTACTTAGCATTCCCCTTCAAGTCATCAACAAAGCACAATCTGAGAAACTCCATCGACAACGCCTCCTAAAATGTGCATTGATAAATGCCAGATCCATACGATCAAAATGGCCTGCAGTCATGGACTTGATTCCTCAATACAAGCTCGACATCCTGATGGTCACGGAATCATGGCTATCTGATTGCGACAACATCCTCCTGAATCAGATGCTGCCTCCTGGATTTGACCTCTACACATGCCACAGATCCACTCAGAAAGGAGGCGGAACGCTCATCCTCGCCAAAACAGATCTTAATTTCAAGCTATGCAACTCCTCCAGCTCAACCCACCTTGACTCCCTCACTATATCTAATGAACTCTGCTCAATCAACCTGCTTTATCGAGCACCCTCCCCATCACCGGATGACCTTCCAACATTAATTGAGCTTGCATGCGCAACATCCACCTCACGCTCTCCAAATTGGGTAGTTGGTGATTTCAACCTCCCATCTCTCCATGACAGCCACTCTGAAGCATTTCTAGACGCACTAGGGGATCTAGGCTACAAACAATATGTCGATTCTCCCACCCACACTAAAGGAGGTAAACTAGACCTCATCTTCGCACCCCATTCCAACACCTTAACACACCAAGCCCTTGAACTATCGGTTATACCAGTACCATGGTCTGATCACAACCTTATTCAATTCAATATACCCACCTATACCTCTCACGTGAGTCAAATACCATCTAACTCACCCGGAACCCACACAGTCCGCTTTCAACCTCTCAACCGTGACAAGGTCCTAGATAACCTCCAACCACTCTTGACCGACACCTCCCTCAACTTAGATGACCTGGTATCCAAATGGGACGAGAACCTCAGAGCCGCCTCATGTCCAGTGCACAAGGATAAGAAAATAAGAAAATGAGAACATGCACCATGGTTCTCTACTGACCTTCGTACATCTCTCATCCACCTACGCAAACTTGAAAGACAGTGGCGTCAAACCCACTCACCAGAAGCCCTTGAAACATATAATTCACACCTAGCTACCCACCGTGAGAAGGTAACACTGAGTAAGAAGCTATACCACACAAACCTACTGAAACGCTCCATCAATAAACCTCATGCTCTATTCAACTTAGTAAAATCCATAACAAGAGAGCCAGTTTCAGCCCAACCTGCAATGCCTCGGCCACAGGACTACGCAAACTACCTGCAATCAAAAATGATTAAGACCAGCACAAGCATAAATACCATCAACCCCATTATATCACCTAAGGCATCTCAAATAACTCCATTTTGCAACTTCAATACTATATCATCTAATGAAATTGAGAAAATTGTCGCCTCCATCAATCCTAGCACGGCACCTAACGACCCTTGCCCAGCCAACTGGATCAAAGATCTGCGACATGATCTAAGCCAAATCCTATGCAAAATACTGAACCAGTCCTTTCTAACAGGCTCATTCCCCCAGAGTCTTAAACACACCTCTATCAAGCCTCTACTAAAAAACAGTAAGCTTGATTCATCCAAAGCTGAATCATTTAGGCCAATCTCAAGCATCCCCCAGCTTGCAAAAATCATCGAGAAAGCTGCCCAACAACAACTCCAGCATCACATTGACACAGAAGCACCACTAGACAAATCACAACATGGATTCAGAGAAGCACATGGAGTCGACACAATCCTTACAACCCTATTCAACGATCTGATCACAGGAATAAACAACATCAAACAAGGATTTATTCTCATCTTTTTAGACATTTCCGCTGCATTCGATTCTGTGAACCACGATATACTACTGCAACGTCTGAGAGAGAAGGGGATTCGAAGCACAGCACTGGAATGGTGTAGATCCTACCTTTCCAATAGGTGGCAACAAGTTAAAACAGGCCAGGAATCCTCAAAACCATTCCTACAGTCTCAAGGTGTACCACAAGGATCTTCACTATCGGCGTTAATGTTCAATATTTATATGCAGCCGATATGCGAATTGATCAGATCCTTCAACGTACAATGCCTGGCATACGCTGATGACATCCTCATATACATGCCGTTCAAAACTGACCAACCAGTGTTTACTCCAATAATCAACTGCTTCGGAGCAGTAGCTGAATGGCTGCTGACTCAAAACCTAAGAATAAATCATAGCAAAACTGATGTCCTATTTGTCACAAGGAATCTTAAGTTCGTACCTCCTCCGTCGCTGCTGGTCAACAACATAGAACTGACGTCCAAACCCACGATCCGATACCTCGGCATAACATTAGATAAACACCTGGATATGACAATGCATGTGAAGAATGTGACAAAGAACATATATCATAAGATCAGAACACTACGCCACCTCCGTCCACTACTGGACTATACTGATTACCGATCAACCTTCCAGGCACTAATCCTCCCACATCTAGATTTTGCAAACATCATCCTCCACGGGCTCTCTCAATCAACCTTAAATCCACTTTGTCTGGCTATGAATACAGCTGCAAGAGTCCTCTCTGGATCACCAAGGTCTGCTCATATAACGCCTATCATGAAAGACCTACACTGGCTACCTCTACAAGCCAGACTCTCATATAAGTCACTAGTCTTGACCTTCAAAGCCATGAATACCTACCCACCAACACCAATCAGAAAACTAATCCATAACACCCCTGAAAATAGAAACAGAAGGACTACAACTATGAACACCTTAATAGTTCCCAAGATGATGACATCATGTACTAAAGCTACATCAAACAGAGCTTTTTCATTATTCGCACCCAGGAACTGGAATATACTTCCCCATGAAATCCGCGGCATCAAAAGCCTATTACAATTCCGCAAAGCCGTAAAACATCACTTATTCACAAAATACTACCCAGAAGTGACCATGGACACTCACACAGCCAACAGGCCTCCCACCCATACCAAACACCTTAGCACCTTTATCCAACCAGAAAATGGTTAGTTCCCACGATATTTCACTTTACTACTATTGACCCATGCCACCCATGAATACACGTACAATATCCACTCGAGTTTAAATATGGTATATAATAAAAGCATATTCATAGTATAATGTTGATTGTACATAGTTATCCCTGTTATTCCATGTTATATATTCCCTTGTTCTCTGTAAACTCGATGTTACCTGTACACATTGCAGTATATTTTGTTCAATGTACACCGCACTGATTTTAATAGCACGGTATATAAGAGATAAATAAATAAATGAAGATATATATTATAGCTATAACTACCCCTTAATTCTCAATTACGTCATGAAGTAGAGGTTAAGTACCCAAAGGTCATTGCTTATATATTAGTAAAATACTAAATCAAACCACCTTTATCCACCTAATCAGTAGTATAAATGCTGGACAAAAGGTTTTTGCATAAGTAGTTCATTCAAAAAGCATGTAAATCCTGATGATCTTTTCTGTAATATCAATGTAATGTTCAATAAGTCTCTGCGTTGTATTTTCTTGATTCACTGATAAAGGGAGCCGCCGTCTGGAGTCTGTGAAGGAGCCTTTTTACACTGTGTAAGGTGTATCCAATGAGAATGTCCTTCCACTTTACAAGCCGAGTATCCCACCAGGAGCACACGAAATGGACCTAGAAACTTGGGAACCAGAAGCGTCTTTGGATGCAAATTCTTAATCAGGACCCAGTCTGGTGACTTCACTTCTGGATATGATGATTCTGGATATGATGATTCTGTCATCTCGTTGAGGATTCACTTGCAATAAAAGGGAAACAGACAGGACTGAGTGCAACCGTGAGCAATAAGTCAAAATATCGCTGCGCAACAATTGGGGATCTGGGATAACTGCCAAGTAATGTGGAGAAGTAGCTGGACGTCCAGTAACTATTTCATATGGATTCAGGCCTCCCCGAGCACGCTGGGGGGAATTATGCACTGCCATAAGGGCAAAAGGAAGGGCTTCCATCCAATCTGTAGCCCAATCCTGTGTCATAGTGCGCAAGTGACTTTTGATTTTCCTATTCATCCATTCCACCTGGCCAGAGCTTTGCGGATGATAAGGAGTGTGCAGTTGTCTCTTAATACCAAACCAAATTTTCAATACCCTCCCAGACACTCGCAACAATGACTGGACCCAGACAAGAAAGAACAAAAGGAACACCCCAGGCAGGAATAAACTGGTAATGGATAAGCTTCTACCCATCCGGAGAATAGACAAGTGACCGCCAGACAAATACCACCTCCTTCCCCTGGCACAGGGCAGATCTGCAAAACAGGCTGCAAAATCAAAAAGAGTTCGGAAGGCAGAAATCTTAATAACTGACCCTAAGCTGACCCTACAGTGCCAGTCTTGAAACAGTGCAGACAAGTTGTGCCACAGGAAAAAATAACAGAAGTTCAGGTGATACCAGAGAACCAAAAAGACATAATTCATAGCCACAGCGGCAAAGCTTATAATGCAGGAACAGGGCAAGTAGAAACAAAAGACTGTCAGGACAAATAAGCAGATGATCCTCTTTCCAGCAGCCCTAAGCATCACAGGATGCACCCCACGAAGTCAGAGTCTGGATTTCAAAGGAAGTATCTTGCTATTGCTGCAAGAAAGATGAAAGGGAAAACAAAGTCATATTAGACGGTGTTAAATACAGCACTGTCGGTGACACAGTGCTTCTTGGTCTGCAAAATGGTTGCCCTTTGACACAGAATCTTCAGCAGAAGAATGTCCTTTGCATTTAAAACTGCAATTTGTGCTGGCAAGAGGACAGCCTGTAACAAACGGTGAATGTATGCAGCATGTTTAATTGGTTTATTAGCAGAAGTCAAAACCCTCGTTGCTGCCAAATATTGCCAAAACTCCACAAAACCATAGTGACTGCATAGCCTACACAAAGTTTGCCCTTGTCATCTCTAAAAGCAGAACTATCCACAAACAAAGGTATAATCCGGGGCTGGTAGAGGTACAGTTTGGAAACAATTGAAAATTGTTTGGAAACAATTATGAGACCCTTCTTCCTCCACAAGTGTTGAAAGGTTGCATAGTGATGTAGTACATACTGAAACATGAAGCGGAGAAATGATTAATTCCAGAGTCAATAAAACGTGTGGAGGACAAAGGCTGAGTCTTGGTTAGATGGAACAAAAGGGCGCTGTAGAACCAGAAAATCAGTAAGTGTCAATTGCAAAAGCCACTGCTACCAAACTACGTAGACATAGTGGGAGTCCCAAAGTCACTGCATTAAATCGCTTTGAGAAATAGCCTACCGGCTTGCAACCAGTTGGGAAAGCTTGTAAAAGCACACAGGTAGCAGAGGAATCAGAAATAGCCACATACAATTTGAATGGTAAAGAATAATCATATACAATAAACATGGCGCATTTCCCAGTGCAATTTTTACATTTAAAACAAACCTCCCACTGTGATAATGTGGGTACAATGAGGCCTTCAGATTCTTCTTTCCCAATAAGAGCATAAAGTGGAGCAGTAAGATCTTGAGAAATTCGCTAGCTATTATTTACAGAAAATTAATAAACTCAGGAAGCTACGCAATAACACTGGTGTCGCTGGAAAAAAGGCAATGACAGAATAGGTTTCAATCTAGCAGAGGTAATTGCACGACCAGATGGTGTTAAAACGACACCAAGGAAAGTAACATTTTGAGATACAAATTGCAGTTTAGACAGATTAACCTTCAAACCTAAATTAGTAATATGAGCTAATAGAAACAAACTCATAACATGGTGAACATAAAAGCAAATCATCCACATATTGAACTAAAAGGAATGGTCGAGTCTTACATCAAATAATACAGTTCTTAAGGCCTGTGAAAATATGCAGGACTACCGGTGTATTGGTTTTCTTTGCTAATTCTTACTGAAAAATAAGCAGAACTCAAATCTACAACAGAAAACGAGGTGGTCCCTGAAGGTATCTGTGTCCAGATATCATGTGGATTAGGCACCAAGGGAAAAATTGGCAAAATCACATTATTTACTGCTCGCAGGTCTTGCACAAATCAATAAGTCTTACCGTCAGCCTTTAGTACAGGAAGAATTGGAGTCTTACATAATGAAGTTGTAGAATAAATGACACCTTGTTTCTGAAGATCTTCAATCACAGGACGAATTCCATCAATGGCAGCTGCTGGCAGTAGATACTGCTTGAGTCTAGGAAGCTGAACTCCAGGTTTCACGGTGATTTTCACAGGCAGGATAGAAAAACATCCGACATTAGATCCCGGCACTGCCCACAAGGTAGACGGAAGTTCTCCAAGAGCAGGATGAATGCCAGTGAATCTTCTAGGTCGGGATTTTTTTGGTGTCACATCATGCTACTCTATCCTGGATGGGTGGCAAGTTCTCTTTCCAGCTATACTCTCTCTCTCTGAAGTGCCGTCTCCTGCAGATGCCAGTACCAAAGTGTCTCCCACAAGAAAAGTAGTTGGATATACAGTCTCTCCAATCTACAAAGGTAAATATTCAAGTCTACGATGAGGAATTATCTTTCCCTCAATGCCTTCACAATGTACTATCGGTGCTTGTGCTAATTGAGTATGATAGATGGCAGGCAAATCCTGTAAACACAGTGCTGATGTTGTAGCTCCAGTATCAATAACAAATTTCAAATTAGAACCTCCCAGTTTAGCTTCTAACTCACCCTGAGGAGTTACAGTCAAATTCAGAAATAGTCATGCATCCCATGTATCACCTCCTACAATCTTCTGGATTAGAGAAGCACTGATATACTGGAGTGAACTCAGCTTGTACTGGAGGGGGAGGAGGGAAATCAGCTCTCCGGCCATCAGGATTCCAATTCCGGGGACAGTCTCGCTGCAAATGTCCAGCCTCTCCACCAGTATCTCTGGACTGTCCACGCCCTCGCTGAGGATTCCCATAACCTCCTCTGTGTTTACCTTTCCCCCCTGCCCATGGGTGGCTGTATAGATTGAGCAATCTTCAAATTAAGCAACTTCGCTGGGGTTTTTTTTGTTTGTTTTTTTACATCTAATCTGATTTGTTGTTCCTGTTGTTCCATGAGGAACTTCAACTCACTGTATCGAGCCCCTTCCAAAATTTCATCGGCTGTTCTAGCTGGCCAATCTATTATTGAAGTTTCTAAAATTTCCTTTATTCTTGGAATCAATCCATTTACAAAAATATTAGTAAATCCTGAAGGTGTGTCTTCTGCCTCACCAGAATAGTCTTTAAAAGCTAGCATACACCTAGTGTGAAAATCTGTAACTTTTTCACCCCTATCCTGCCTTAGAGATGTTAATCTCGACCAATCCTTTACAAGTTTGCATACTACTGTAAGGAATTCTAACATTTTTTTTTTCTTTACACAAAAACAAAATTATCTCTTTAAGTCGTCTTTTGGAAATCTATCACAGGGTCTGTCACGAACTGAACGAGTGACCCTATGAAAATCAGCTGGATTAAAAAAAACACAAATTATCTAGAGCTGCCCAAATGGGATTATAACTATTAATTATCTGAGACCATAAAGAGACAAATCTACCAGGGTTATCCCTGTAATTCGGAAAAGTTTAGTCAAATCAAACACTTCTTTAAAGTAGTCACAATATCATTTCCCACCGCTGCTTCAGTTTAACAGTGGCAGAACATAAATTAGGCTGAATAGAACATCCTGAATAGAGCCTAAATCATAATATAATTGATCACACTTCATCAGAAACACTTAATTCTTTTGAAAAGTACACACAATGAGAAGTACACAATAACAAATCTGCTTAAAGACCTATAAATTCTGCTTTGAATTTCAAATCATTACTGCTATCCTGAACTCCAGGCATAGGTAATTTATGTCCCGAGAATACTAATTCTTTTGCAACAGAAACTCTATGACCTATTGCTACTTCTAAGATTCTTATTACAAGTACAACACTTTCCGTTTCTTGATTCAAACATGCTCTCAATTCTTTGAGCCGGGAGACATTCCAAATATCCAAAATACACAATTCTACTCCCCCTAACTGCTGTTGCTCTTTAAATATTTTCTTTTTCTCTTAGCTCTGCTACACGAGTGACCCGCACTTGCTAAGCTGGTCAGTAGTTACATTTCCTAACACAAACAACTTTTGTTTCAAAACATAAACATTCCTAATGTTTTCATCATGTACCATCCGTCCGCACCATGTAAGCACATTTGCACGGTTTACCTTTTAACCGCTAACTCATATCTCAGGCAATGGACCTTATCTACAGAGAAAGTTCCCTCCAAAGGAAACTGCAAATTCGCATTACGTATTGTCGCTGAATCCCTATGTGCTACGGAATCGATGGCTACATCACCTATGCTTCTCACACATACAATAGAAGCATACAATAAGGGCTACCTTTTCTAAACAGTAAAGCCCTAGCTCTGTCATGCCATTCATGCATCTGAGACAGAGCCTGTCTATTTAACAGATTACCCATCACTGGTAATTTTCATAATATTCACAAATCTTCAGGCACCTTCTGCCCTTGCCTTGAATGCAGAGATCTGATCCGGTTACGGCACCAACTGAAAGAATACTCTGCACCTCCCCTCACCTACAACGAGGCAGGGCTCTTGGGTCACAGAAATCCACACACAAAGCAAGGAGAGAAGGTTAATTGATCACAATCTTTAAATAGTACACAAATCTGTAAATAATACACAACACACTTGTATTATACACACAGGATCAAAGCGCTTTGGGAGAGCAAGCCAGGCCTCTGCCTATGTTTACTCTGACATCCTAGCTTTAGGCCACTTTATTTATAGGGATTCCATTACACAGCATAATTTCACTTTATTACTCTACGTCTCAAATCACGTATATTCATAATATACATATTCTATTCTACGTCTAGTGTTACGTATATTCATAACATACTTTTCTATAGGCATGCATGTCATAGACAATCATGAAAAGACATATATGTATTCTCAGGCATGACTATGTAGGCCTTAATTCTAATTAATTCTAACACTGACAGTTTGATATCTCTGACCAGAGACTGTAAGACTGAGAGGCTGGGTAAACAGCTTGTCTTTTACTTATCTTTCTAATAACATAGGCTAATGTTTATGCTATCTAAACCTTTCACCCAATTTCTTCTACAGAATTTTCATGGATGGTATTAAATAAGGAGCTACAAATGATATTAACTCTTTCTTAGGGCTTATGCCTGACTGTGTATCCAACTCGGTACAATCAAGCTTTCTTTCAATCCCCTGGTTCTCTCCTCTACCATTTCTCCTTCTCTCTCCTCTGTTTCGTCCTCCAAGTCTGTTGATATGGCAGTGATGTCCTATAATGCTGCTCTCTTCTCAGCTCTGGATATTTTCGCTCCTCTCATCTCTCGTCCTATAAGGCGTTCCTTACCTCAGCCCTGACTCTCTCCCACTATTCGCTATCTTCGCTCCAGTGCCCGCTCTGCTGAGTGTACCTGGCTCAAATCCCGCTCCCCTGAAGATTTCCTTCATTTCAAATTCATGCTCTGCTCTTTCAAATCTGCTTTAGCTCTTGCCAAACAAGATTACTTTGTTTGCCTGACTAATTTTCATGCTTCTGATCCTCGCCGTCTCTTCATTGCTCTCAGTTCTCTCCTCAAAGTGCCTCCGCCTCTTATCCCTCCTTCCCTTTCTGCCCAGGCTCTGGATGATTACTTCCATGATAAAATCCATAAGATCACTCTCCAGTTTCCCTCTAATTCCCCGATTTTCCTTTCCTGTTTTCATTCTCTCCCCCTTCTCATCCTACCCTCTCTTCCTTCCCCACGATTTCTATTGATGAAACTGCTCTTCTTCTCTCCTCCTCCAAGCTCACCACTTGCTCCTCTGATCCTATCTCATCCCATCTCCTCTCCTCTATTTCCTCTAGTTATCCCCTCCATTTCTCATATTCTCAACCTTTCGCTCTCCACTGCTACTGTCCCGGCTGACTTTAAACATGCTATGGTCATGCCTTTCCTTAAGAAACCCTCACTTGATCCCTGTTGTCCTTCTAATTATCGCCCCATCTCTCTCCTTCCTTTCATTTCTAAACTGCTCGAACATGCAGCTTACCGCGTTTGTCTTGACTTCCTCTCTTCCCATGCTCTTCTCGATCCCTTACAATCCGGTTTTCGTCCTTTGCACTCTACTGAAACTGCTCTTGTCAAAGTCTCCAGTGACTTGTTCCTAGCTAAATCTAAAGGCCTTTAATCTGTCCTTATTCTCCTTGACCTTTCTGCTGCCTTTGACACTGTTGACCATGATCTTCTCCTTGACATTTTGTCCTTGCTTGGCTTTAGGGACTCTGTTCTCTCCTGGTTCTGCTCATATCTCTCCCATCACTCCTTTAGTGTATGTTCTGCTGGCTCCTCCTCCTCTGTTACCCCGCTCTCGGTTGGTGTCCCCCAAGGTTCTGTCTTGGGTCCCCTTCTTTTTTCTCTCTATACCCAATCCCTTGGTGCACTTATTTCCTCTCATGGTTTTCAGTACCATCTCTATGCTAATGACTCCCAAATCTATCTCTCTACCCCTGATATTTCTTCTGCTTTCCAGTCCCGGATGTCTTGCTGTCTCTGCCATTGCTGCCTGGACGTTCCATCGTCGCCTGAAATTGAACATGGTCAAGACTGAACTTCTTATTTTTTTCTCCTAAAATTTCCCTTTCTCCTTCTTCTTTTTCAGTCTCTGTTGATGACTCTGTTCTCCAACTTGTTTCATCTGCTTGCAATTTGGGTGTTATTTTTGACTCTTCGCTCTTTCTCCTCTCATATCCAACTCATCGCTAAGACCTGTCGCTTCTTTCTCTTCAACATTGGCAAAATCCACCCCTTTCTCTCTGAGCTCACTACTAAAACCCTCATCCATTCCCTAATCACCTCCCGCCTTGATTATTGTAACCTCCTTCTTGCTGGTCTCCCTCAGTCTCATCTCTTCCCTCTTCACTCTATTCAGCACTCCGCTGCCCATTTGATTTTCCGTCAGCCTCATTTTGTCCACATCACTCCTCTCCTCAGATCTCTTCACTGGCTCCCTATCTGTTTCCGTATTCCCTTCAAGCTTCTCCTCCTGACCTATAAGTGCATTCACTCCGTGGCTCCTCAGTACCTTTCTTCTCTTATTTCTCCCTATTTCCCCCCTCGTGTACTCCGTTCTTCTTCCCAGTTGCTTCTTGCTATGCCCTTCTCTACTGCCAACTCCAGATTCCGCTCTTTTCACCTTGCTGCTCCTTACGCTTGGAATAAACTTCCTTTGTCCATACGTCAGGCATCATCTTTGCCCCTATTCAAACTCAAGTTAAAAGCTCATCTTTACGCCTCTGCCTTTGGCTCTTGATTTTGCTGTTCTCCTTCCTTCCCCTCTTTTATTTCACCTTTCTTTCTTCCTTCGTCTTACACTTGTTCTTACCTATTTCCTTTGTCCTGTCTCACCTGCTCTTGTCTCTTTGCCCTTGTTCTTATCTTTTTTCTACTCCTTTTCCTGCTTTGTCTTTTTAGATTGTAAGCTCTTTTGAGCAGGGATTGTCTTTTTGTGTTTTCATTGTACAGTGCTGTGTGCGCCTGGTAGCGCTTTATATATGCTTAGTAGTAGTAGTAATTGTAATTCTCCAGGACCAAGCAGGAAGTCAGTCCTCACATATGGGTGTCATCGGCGCCGATGAAGCCCCAGCGGAGCATTTCCGCAGCTTTCTATGAAAGCCTTTGGGAATGCAGGCACGCATGCGCGGTTCCCTTCCCGCCTAAAGGTGCCATCTTACCTCAGTCTCTTTTTTTCTGAGAAGCCCACCGGACGTGTGTCCTGTTCTCCCGGTTAAAAGTAGATTTTTTTCGGCGATTATCGCTATTTTTTCTCCCGGTTCGATGCCGGTTCCCCTCCCTCTGGGTTTGGTACACCGGTATCGAGCCCGATTCTTCTTTTTTGGTTGTTGCCCTTCGTGGCTGGTGTTCGCGCCCTTTTTTCCAGTTTTCCCTGGAAGGCTGGTCCTTTGACCTCGCGGGGACTCTTTTTTCCCCGATGGCTTCCAGTGGTTTTAAAAAGTGTGATCGGTGTAAAATTAATGTCTCTCACCGACACACATGACTGCTGCCTTTGGTGCCTCGGCCCCGATCACGACCCTAAGTCGTGTGGGCCATGTGGGAAGATGTCTTCCAAGGCACTCCGAAGTTGACAGCAGCAAAAAGAAAGGCTTTTCTCGGACTCAGCCTCCGGCCGGGCCCGGACCTCATCTGAGGCCTCGACATCTCGGGATTCCGAATCCCGAGCGCCGTCGAAGCTCCTCGGACAGGGGGTCCCCCGACCGGGAACGGAAGAGGAAGAAGCGGCTCGCGAGGGCGTCGTCGTCGGAGGTCCCTGGCTCCTCGAGGGCCAGGTCTAAGACCCCCGACCGTCGCCCCGGGCCCGTGGAACAAGAGAAGCCTGCCAAAGTTCCTCATGTGGAGCCAGAGTCTGCTGGACACGTAAGCCCCGTAGTCCTCGAGGACTCTCCTCCCAGAGAGCCAACGTCGGGCCCGGCGCCGCCGGGGCCCGAGTCAGTGGCTGCTGCGTCTCCCGTGCTGAGTCTCAGGATGACAGCCTTGGAGAGCAGACTGTCTGCCTTCATGGAGCAGCAGCGGGCACTGATGGCCAGCCTGTCTGGTGCATCTGCCCCGACCACCGAGACATCGACTTCGAAGTCGACCCCGGAGACCGAGCCGATACTCGAGTCCATCATGGCTCGAAGTTGACCTCAGTCGTGGTCTCCCTCGACCTCCCGTTCGGGACCGAGGGCGTCAACGCCGGTGCCGGCGTTGGGGCGGGTGCTCCAGGGCCCCGCGGGGTCAGACCCTGACTCCTTCTCGGACGAGTCCGCCTGGGAGACTGAGGACGAGGAGTCTCCCGATACATTCAAGACTCGGTGCGTCCCGTTGGACTCACTGCAGTCTGAGCCCCGGAGTAGATCCCCTCCGGAGGATACTCGGTTCTCGGAGTTTGTCCGGGATATGGCCACTGCCTTGACTATTCCGGCGGACCCCGAGGAAGAGCCTCGAGCTGAGGAGCTCGAGGCGCTGCAGTATGACTCTCCTCCGATGGAGGCCTTTACTGTCCCGGTTCCTCCGATACTGGAACGGCTCCTCTTCCGTATGTGGGAGGCACCAGCCTCGGTGCCGGTTCTAAGCAAGTGAGTCGACTCGTTCTATCGCCTCAGAAAGAGCCCTGGTTTTCAGAAGGCACAGCTACCACACCATTCTATTGTTGTGGAATCGGCCATGCATCGTCTGAAGAGCCAGAAGATGCACTCCGCGGTGCCCCCTGGCAGGGAGGCCCGAAACCTCGATGGCGTCGGTAAAAAGTGCTTCCAGGGCTCGATGCTTGCTTGCCGTGTCCAGTCGTACCAGCTGTACATGGGCATGTACTTGCGGGACCTGGCCAAGGAGTTGGCCGGGTTCTCTGCTGGACTCTCCGGGGAACCCTTGCAGAGATTTAAGTCCTTGTCCTCGGGGATTCGGGACTGCTCAAAGTTCATGTCCCGCGCCGCCTACGATGGCTTCGAGGCTTCGGCCTGAGTTGCGGCAGCCGGCATCGCGGCTCGACGCCAGGCATGGCTGCAGTCATCGGACCTCGAGCCATGTGTTCAGGACAAGTTGGTCGATGTCCCTTGCCGAGGTGAGAACCTTTTTGGCAAGCCCATGACCAAGAAGGCCGCTCAGCTCGAAACAGAGCACCTTACACGGACAAGGCTGTCTAGGAAGACCTTTGCCCCTTCTCATAAAAAGAAGGGCCCGGGTAAAAAGACCTTTTACCCGAGGAAGGGGCACTGCCTATAAACAGTACCCTCAATATCAGGCTACCCAAGCTGCACCCCAGGGTCAGCAAGCCAAGGGGCAGGGTAATGGGCCCCGTAGGCAGAGGACCCGCAAGCCTCCGGCCCTTGCTACCACTCCGCAGGGTGAGGGTTTTTGACTCCTTGAGCGTAGCCTCTCCGTCCCTGCTATCCCAACCCTGCACAGGAGGTCGCCTCGCTCTCTTTGCCCACCAGTGGCCCCTCATCACTGGGGACAGTTGGGTGTTGGACACTGCATTTTCACCAACTGCCTCCTCCATACTTTCCAGGGGAGCCTCCAAGGCCTCCCCTGCACACAGACCTTCTCCTTCAAGAGCTTCATGGTCTGTTGGTGGACAGGGCAGTGGAGCTTGTGCCTCCCCACTTGCAAGGTCACGGATTCTACTCCAGGTATTTCCTGGTGCCCAAAAGAACCGGTGGCCTTCGACCCATTCTGGACCTCAGGAACCTCAACAAGTTCCTAGAGAGAGAAAAGTTCAAGATGCTTACTCTTGGAACACTTCTGCCCTACCTCCAGCAGGGAGATTGGCTATGCTCCTTAGATCTAAAGGATGCGTATACCCACATCCTCATTCATCCAGACCACAGAAAGTACCTC
The DNA here is from genome assembly GCA_033557465.1 of Ichthyophis bannanicus. Classification (NCBI taxonomy): domain Eukaryota; kingdom Metazoa; phylum Chordata; class Amphibia; order Gymnophiona; family Ichthyophiidae; genus Ichthyophis; species Ichthyophis bannanicus. Next base: position 88,246,588 of record CM066043.1, read on the forward strand.
AGGTTCATTGTGGGAGGAAATCATTATCAGTACAGAGTACTGCCTTTTGGCCTCACCTCCGCTCTCAGGGTCTTTACCAAATGCCTGGCAGTGGTAGCGGCCTACCTGAGAAATCAGGGAATCTTTGTCTTCCCCTATCTGGACGATTGGCTCATCCGGGGTCAGACGTGCCAGGAGGCCAGACAAGCCATCCTCAGAACTATTGCTCTTCTTCAAAGCCTGGGGTTTGTAATAAACTTCACAAAGTCCACTTTGCTCCCCTCCCGGAAGTTGGAGTTCATAGGAGCAAGGTTGGACTCCCTGCTGGCAAAGGCTTTCTTGCCAGCAGACAGAGCCCAAAGGCTGATAAACTTAGCAAACCAGTTTCTCAGCAGGTCACTGGTCTCCGCCAGACTCTGCCTGAGGCTGCTTGGCCACATGGCTTCGACAGTGCATGTGACCCCCAATGCCAGGCTCCATGTGAGGCCTGCACAGTGGTGCCTTCGGACTCAGTGGTCACAAGCCACAGGCAGCCTCAGAGACAGGATAAGGGTGTCCAGACAATTTCTGAACTCCCTCAACTGGTGGCTACACCCACCCAATCTACTAAAGGGGGTACCTTTTCAGATTCCTGGGTACACGGTTGTACTGACCACCGACGCCTCCCTGCAGAGCTGGGGAGCTCATTGTCTAGGCAAGTGCACCCAGGGCCTGTGGTCTCATTGGGAAGCTGCACAGCAGATCAATCTCCTCGAACTCAGAGCTATTCGATTAGCACTCAAAGCTTTCTCTCCTACCCTGGCTCATCAATCTGTCCTGGTTCAGGCAGACAACCAAGTAGCCATGTTTTATGTGAACAAACAGGGCGGGACTGGGTCCAGAATCCTTTCTCGGGAGGCTCACGACCTTTGTTCATTTGCCCTCAAGCACAACATGCTCCTCAAGGCTGTGTACCTTCCAGACCAGGACAACTACCTGGCCGACAGATTAAGCAGAAATCTGCAGCCCCATGAGTGGCAGCTGCATCCTTCAGTAGTTCAGAAGATCTTCCTAAAATGGGGTCTCCCTTTGGTAGATCTCTTTGCCAGCCCAATGAACAAGCAGCTGCCAAAGTTCTGCTCCAGGCAACCGCATCCTCTGAGAATAGCAGCAGATGCTTTTTTGATTCCATAGTCTCAGGGCCTCCTGTATGCGTTTCCTCCCACGCCCTTGGTGGACCAAACTCTCTTCAAAATTCTTCAGGACAAGGCCTCGGTCCTGCTGGTGGCTCCCAGGTGGCCGAGACAGCCTTGGTTTCCTCTTCTGCTTCAACTGGCGGTGGATCCCCCACTGCCTCTGGGGTTGCAACCTGACCTTCTCTCACAGGAACAGGGTTTCCCTTCTGCACCCCAATCTCAAAGCTCTCAATTTGATGGCCTGGAGGCTGCAAGGTTAGTTTTGGCTCCCTGGGGCCTACCTCAGGAAGTTGAAGAGGTTGTCCTAGCCTCTAGGAAACAGTCCACTAGGAAAACCTATGCTCTCAAATGGAGAAGATTTTCTGTGTGGTGTCAGCTACGTACAGAGGATCCTTTCTCCTGTACGGTGCCAGTAGCGCTTCAGTACTTACTGCACTTATCCAATCAGGGACTTAAGTCCAATTCTGTTCGGGTCCACCTCTCAGCTCACCACTCACTGGTGGAGGGACATTCTCTGTCAGGTCACCCCTTGGTGTCCCGCTTTCTCAGGGGCTTTCTTTTGCTCAAGCCTCCCATCCGTCCTCCTGCCCCTGAGTGGGAGTTGAATGTGGTCTTGCAGCAACTGACTTTCCCACCTTTCGAGCCGATGGCTACTTGTCCACTACGCTTCCTATCCTGGAAGACACTCTTCCTGATAGCCCTTACCTCGGCTAGGCGAGTGAGTGAGCTTCAGGCCCTGGTCTGTGATAGCCCTTACACCAGGTTTTATAGGAACAGGGTAGTCCTTAGGACTCACCCAAAGTTCCTCCCAAAGGTTGTCTCCTCTTTCCACCTCAATCAGGAGGTGGTTCTTCCAACATTCTTCCCTAGGCCTCATGCAAGCCAGGCTGAAGCAGTCCTGCATACCCTGGACTGTAGGAGGGCCTTATCCTTCTACCTTGAGCGTACGCAGGGGCATAGAAGGGCTACTCAGCTCTTCGTATCCTTTGACCCCAATAAGTTGGGGTTGGCTGTGTCCAAGCGTACCTTGTCCATCTGGGTGGCTGACTGTATCACCTGGGCTTACAAGGCGGCTGACCTTCCTTTGCAGGGTAGGGTCATGGCCCATCGTGTCAGGGCAATGGCTGCCTCAGTGGCTCATCTCCGCTCTGTGCCCTTGGTAGACATCTGCAGGGCTGCAACTTGGTCTTCAAGCCAGACTTTTGCGGCCCATTACTGTCTGGAGAGGGAGTCCCGTATGGACAGTGCTTTTGGCCAGGCAGTACTCCGGAATTTCTTTGAGGTTTAGGCAACTCCTGCCCTCCTGCTCTCTGTTGGGCTACTGGTGGAGGTTGTGTCCTTGAAAAGCCTTTCTTTGCCTCTGAGACTAGAGGGAGTACTCGTGTTCAGCCTGGGTTCCTCGGTAGCCCAGAGCTAGGGTGTCACCCATATGTGAGGACTGACTTCCTGCTTGGTCCTGGAGAAAGAGTAGTTACTCACCTGTAACAGGTGTTCTCCAGGAGCAGCAGGAATCAGTCCTCACAACCCTCCCTCCTCCCCTTGGAGTTGCAGTTGTACATAGTTTATTTTTTCATTTTTGTGTGCTGTTCTTAGCTATGTCATTTGACTGAGGTAAGATGGCACCTTTAGGCAGGAAGGGAACCGCGCATGCGTGCCTGCATTCCCAAAGGCTTTCATAGAAAGCTGGGGAAATGCTCCGCTGGGGCTTCATCGGCGCCGATGACACCCATATGTGAGGACTGACTTCCTGCTGCTCCTGGAGAACACCTGTTACAGGTGAGTAACAGAGTAGTTAGGAGTAGTTAGTAGTTAGGAGTAGTTAGTAGTTAGGAGTAGTTAGGAGTAGTTAGTAGTTAGTAATTATTAGGAGATAGAGTAATCTCCTAATAATTCTGAAGCAGCAAAAAATTGAATGTCGGTATAAATACATTTACCCACATGATCTTTCTAGAGTTTGAAAATAGATGTTAAATAGAATAGGGGAAAGTGAATATCCCTGGAGATCTCGATACTGAATCAGACAAGGGTGTGAAAATTATTTCCCCAGCTTGACAGAAAAAGACCAGCAATTAAAAAATGGAGCCATTCCAATTCTCTACCACCAATTCCAATCTTAATTTGCTGCTGCAGCAGCAGAGAATGGGAAACCATATTAAAAGCTGCAGAAAGATCATATTAAAAGCTGCAGAAAGATCATATTAAAAGCTGCAGAAAGATCAAGGAGAATTGATAAACCCAGTTCTCCTTGATGTAGAGATTTTTGCATGTCCTTCAGTAATGTCATTACAACAGTTTACATTCAGAACCCAGCAATGAATCTGGAAAGGTTGGGATCCAACATCTCAATCCTCTCCAAAAACGCCTGTAAATGACAAGTAACAGATTTATGAACGGCTTTGGAACATTGGAAAATGGCTTATAAGACTAGATTCACTGGCTCTAAGTCACACTTTTTCAGTAATGGAAAAGTTGTGCTCTTTTTGAATTATGTGATGATATAATATGCCAGATTCAAAAGAAAGATAAATTCTTTAAAAAAAAAATCCACAAACACATCTGATACTTCAAAAACAAACAAAAACCCAATAGGACAAGAATTAAATACACAAGTTCTTGATGATAAACTCTTAATCTGAGCAATTGAAGTATCAACTCTGTAAACCAGTTTTGGACAATTTTCATTCTCTGAGGATAGATCATCTTTAACCTGATAGGGCAGATGGGCATCAGATCAGACACACACACCCATTCAGACATACCCAACATCTCTATATCTTTACAATCTTGATGACCTGTTTCATGTTTTGAATCATGTTACAATGTTAGATCTGTTGGAACTAAAATGTTAGTTATTCCTTGCATGACACAAGCCAGGATTGAGATCACAAGAAAATTTGGAATTTGTTGCCTGTTGTGTTTAGGCTTGAATGTGATTGTGTCTTTTATAAGGTAGTTGAAAGCCTTTGTTTGCGAAGGCCTTTAGTTCTTAGTCATATTTTTAAAATTTAGTTTGTATATATATTTTTATTTATCTCCAGGAACAAGCAGGAATGAGTCTTCACATATGGGTACGATTGTACCGATGGAGCCTGCGCGGGAACGCTCCCCAGCGTCCAGAAAGAAAGCCTTTGGGAGCATCCCACATGCATGCGCGCTGCCTTCCCGCCTAAACACTTCCCTCTCATCAGTTTTCATTTTTCCGCGGAGCCGACAGGACGTGTCCTTGTCACCGCAGAAAATTCATCCTTTTTATTTTTATTTTTTGTGGTCGCGCCTGCCTTCGCTCGACGTCCACCGGTACCGCCGGTGCTTTTCTTAAAAAAATTCTTCTTTTTTTCTGAGAAATTTTTCTTATTTAGTGCCTGAACATTTTCTGGCCACTAGGTCTCTATCCTTTCCATTATGGAAAAGCCGGCCACTATCCTTAAATGTCTAAAGTGTGGCGGTACAACTAGGTTAATAGACACTCATTTTTGGTGTCTAACTTGTTTAGGTCCTGACCATTGTCCTAAAGAGTGTTTCTCTTGTAGGAGTTTAACCAGAAGAGGTCTTCAGAACCGAGCACAACTCGGTACTGCGTCTCCATCAACCATGTCACCAGAGATTTTCTTCCTTCCACGGTAAGGTAACCAAACAACAGTCTTTTAAGACTAGCCAGTCCTCGAGAGGTAGATCTCTTTCTAAGCATCGAGATGGCTCTGGCCTTGCCCTCGAGGACACTATGGCTCAATCCTGGCGGGAGTCTTCGGGCTCCAAAGCATTATCAGGATCTCAGGTTGCTCCCGAGGTTTTTACCTCTGTGGATGCACCTGTGCCATGCTCGGTGGTTCGGACCGCGTCGACCGGTACCAATACTTCGGCATCGGCTATGGTGTTGGATGGAAAACTCCTCGCCATGGAATGCAGTCTGGCGCATCTCTCATCAACAGAGTCGCCGCAGACAGTTCTTCGACTACTGATATCGGCGTTGGCGTCGACGCCGGTACCGGTATCGGCTTCGATACTAGCACCGGTGTCGGTATGCGTACTGACATTGGCATTGCTCCCGGTACCGAATTGGGCATCGTTGCAGATGCCGGTATCGACATCGGTAGCGGCATCGATGCTTTCGATACCTCTTTCAACAGGCTCGCTTCCCTCGATGCCGAGTCTGGAATCGCTATCTAGTCTGGAAGATTCGGTACTGACTCGTCTCGGTACCGACATCGAGAAGTACCGATCACACCTCTCTAAGGAGAATCCAATGCTTCATCCTCCCCAGTCTTCTAAGCCCGATGTCGGAGATGCATCTATCGGTACCGCAACTGAACTTTCAACAGTTTGTTTTTACTCCTCATTTCAGAGGAGATCTCTTTTCAAGCTTTTCTGCTTGATATGGCAAGAATACTCGCCATATCTATACCTGGGAAGGAGTATACCAAGGGATTCAGAAATTCTGCAATCCCCCTTGTTTCCAGAGGAGGCAATCATGCTTCCTCTACATCAGATCCTACAGGATCTGTTAATAAGAATGTGGGAAACTCCCTTACCGGTATCCCCACATTCCAAAAGAGTGGACACTATAAAGTCCCACCTTCGCCAGATTTTCAAGACTCAACTCCCTCATCATTCTGTGGTAGTAGAATCAGCAATGAGGCGTGTTAAGAGTGCAAAAAAGCACTCCTCTTATCCGCCAGGTCGTGAGTCTAGAACCTTAGATGCTTTTGGGCGTCGATGCTTCCAAGCATCTATGCTTTCAGCAAGAATCATTTCATATATTTTCTATATGGAATTCTCTCTGAAAGAGGTTGCCAAAGATTTAAAACTTTTCAACCCTTTCCTTCAGGAACATAAAAGAGCTGACTATCACTTAGTCAATCATGCTCATAATATTTCTACATTCCTTTGTCATGCTTCCATGGATTCTTTTGAATCTATTAGCAGATCTTCTGCTATAGCCATAGGGGCACAACGTTTAGCCTGGCTCCAAGCTTCAGACTTGGATAAATGGGTTCAAGAAAAGCTGGGAAATAGCCCTTGTACTGGAGAACATCTCCAACAAGGATTGTCTATTTCAAGCTAGTCAGTTAACCACTGAAAATGCTACCTTAAGAGGATTGTCAAAACTTTCCTCTGTCCCAGCTAATGATGGATCTTCAAAAAAACTTTATTCCTCTAGGGGGAAAATGTTATATCCATCTTCTTCCCCTCAGACAGATGTTCCCCAACAGGGGCAGCATCAAACCAGGCTAAGGAAACAGAAACCTCAATGGACTCAGCAAACCCAGTAACTACAGGGTTTCTGATTTCTCTTCTTCCTGTATGAGGTTCAGGACCCGTACACCTGCCTTTTTATCAAAAGAGGCGTCTGGCTTGATTCTCATCCATGCTGAGACAACACTGAGTTAACTCTAAGCATGAATCTCTTGTTTCAAGAGAACTTCATTCTACTAGCTCCAAGAGCTCTTGAGATATCTCAGGCCTACAGGTAATAAGTTTCTACTTCCCTGTTTAAAAAAAAAAACAGGAGGGAAGGTCAATCAAGAAACTTAACAGGCTGAGTGGTACCTTTCACCCTTTTTTGACACTTACCTGTAAGACCTTAACTGCAGAGGACCCTATCCATGAACACTTACTAAATTGTAGGTTTTTCAACTCTGTATTACTTCTGTCTTTTAGTTGGGACATCTAGTCTCCAACCTGAATATTATTCACTGGAGAGCTTCTTACTGAAGCTATAGGAATTCCTACTCCAGTAAATCTTTCCAATACAGAGCTTTTTCCTTTTTGGGTCTTTCTGCACTGAGGTTTTTACAGGATGCAATTCAGCATTCTGAAAGCCCCTACCAGATTTAGTCTATACATTTGAGCAAGGTCAGCTCAGAAGGCTTCTAAAACAATCCATACTGGAAATATGAATAACCCACCAAGTGGGTTAGATGAGCTTCTTTAAACAGATAGCTCACATGGGTTTCCGCCTATTCTATGCTACTTGCGTTTGTTAGACCTGACCCCTCAAATACTTCCTGTTCAATTAATCATTGCAGGGCAAAAAGCCTCTCTACCATTTTTGCCATCCTCAATTCTGTTTCAACAGAATTGATTCACTTGCACACTGGCTACCCAACAGCCAGGTCTCATCTAAGCAACCTATAACATGCTCTCTGCAACTATGCAATGAAGCTCTACAACTATGGGCCTTTGTCAGAGAGTGTCATAGTCCACCCCTGGTAGGTAACTTCCAGGCGGTTAAAGAACCTTTGACTGGCAGTCTCTACCCAGTCATGCTCCCACATGGCTGTTTGTTCCTAATTTTCCATTTTCCTTAAAATTCTTTCAAGGAGAAGGAACTAGGGCCTGGACGGCTTCAAGTTTAAGGAATAGCACCACTCCCTAAATTGTTCCTTATCCTCAAGGGAACTCCTACAACAGGGATGCATTCCTAATCATTGCAGTTGATCCTTATCTACTGCAATTTTTCTACATTGAAGTCTTGAGAAGCAAAGAACGCATGATACTCATACTGCCCTCATAGAGAGACAGACATGGTATCCCCTTACATTGCGTTTTTTTTCTTCCAGCTTCTATTCTGAAGTGATAAAAGGAATCCTCTATCTTAGGATTAAGGATCTCTTCTGCACACCTTCGGGTACGTCTCAAGACCTAATTATCTGAGGACTAGTCGTTTTACGACCTAGACCTCTTGTCACGGGTAAGAATCATCTTATTGGTTTCCATGTAACCTTGCATATGTTTCTTATACCTTGACTAATAAGTGATCCTCACTAACTATCTGCAATAAGGTCTTAACCCTTCTTGTTATTACACAAGCATACAATCTGACCCTGAAATATTGTTGCTGTCCATATCGATGCTGTCGGCATACCATAAGCTGCTTAAGTGGACATCCAATTTGTCTGGTAAAGTTAGGAAACTCCTTTTCTTTACCATAACCTTTTTTTCTATCAGAATCAGGTTACCTTATATCTGAAGCTCTCTAGGTAAAGTTGTTAGCCTAAGTGCTATCACTTACGCAACTTAGGGAGGAGTAGCCTAGTGGTTGGGGCAAGGCCGGAAGGTCGTGGGTTCAAATCCCACTAGAGGACAGCAACCTTGGGCCGGAAGGACTGGGGTTTCTAGTCCCACAGATGCTCCTTGTGGTCTTGGGCAAGCTACTTAACCCTCCACTGCCCATGTTCCCTGTAAGTATTAGTGTATGTCTCATATCCCCACGTGTTAAATGTATCCCCCAATTGTGTTGTGACCGCTTTGATTGAAGAATAAGGCAGGATACAAAACTGTCTAAATAAATAAATAAATAAACACACATTACTGATCTTCAGAAATTGGGGGCTAAACAGCCCAATACAATTTTCTCGTCTGGATGAAGGGGTTCTACGAACCCATCCCCTTTTTCTATAAAGGTCTCTTGACCTTTTCTTCCAGACCAGTCGGATTTGTCTTTTCATTTCTTTCCCAAGCACCATCCTGATCTAGGGACAGAAATGTTTTAGACTTTGGACTATAGAGAAGTTTAAACTTCTCTCCAAGGTCCCAACTTATAAAATTCCCCAGTTTTTCCTTGGGGTTATGTCTAGACATTAATATTTCTTATTTCTGTCTGCATTGCAAAACTTTATTTCCTTTACTCCTCACAGTAAGGGAATTCCATATGAGGACAATGTGATGGTTCTTTACAACAGACCCATATTAACTTCCCCATATGTGTAGTTTTTTGCAATCCTTGGATAACTTCTTTTTTCAAGAATTGGGACTTCCTTACTAACAGTTATTTCTACACAAGGACACCTTCCCCGTTTCCTTGTTTAGTCTAGCTGTTCCACAGCACACCCTTTTACACTGTTAGCTCAACTCCTGCCCTCCATCCCTTGGATGCCTGAGGTCCTTGGGGGGAAGCATGGCCCATCCATTAGTTTTTGTAATATGCTGGGCCTCTCCTAGGCATCTCAGCTTGGGAGTCCCCATATGTGAAGACTCATTCCTGCTTGTTCCTGGAGATAGCACAGTTATTTACCTGTAACAGGTGATCTCTGGGAACAGCAGGAATAAGTCTTCACAACCCACCCACCTCCCCTAGGAGTTGTGCTCTCTCTCTCTCTCTCTCTCTCTCTCTCTCTCTCATTTGTCTACTTCCCTCCTTTGGTCTCAGCTACAAACCCAACTGATGAGAGGGAAGTGTTTAGGCGGGAAGGCAGCGCGCATGCATGTGGGATGCTCCCAAAGGCTTTCTTTCTGGACACTGGGGGCATTCCCGCGCAGGCTCCGTCGGTACCGACGTACCCATATGTGAAGACTTATTCCTGCTGTTCCCAGAGATCACCTGTTACAGGTAAGTAACTGTGCTTTATTAGTATTTGTCAAATTGCTTATATATATTTGATTACAATCCATTTAGAACTTTATGAATAAAAGACAATATAAATTCAATAAATCGACTGAAAGAGATTCTCCAGGAACAAACAGGCAGTCAGTCCTCACATATGGGTGACGTCGGTGCCGACGGAGCCCTCGTGCGGAGCAATTCCCCAGCTTTCAGAGAAAGCCTTTGGGATTGCATCGTGCATGCGCGGTCCCCTTCCCGCCCAAGGGTGCCATCTTGCTCAGTCTCCCTTTTTTCGTGGAGCCCAATGGACGTTGTTCCTAATTACTCGCGGAAAAGGTGCGTTAGAACTTGGAAGAAATTTTGGATCTTCGACCGGTTCGATGCCGGTTCCCCTTCCCGCCTTAGGCTCGGTACACCGGTATCAAGTCCAGTCAATTTTTTGTGTTTTTGTCCTTAGAGATTAGCGTTCGCTCTCTTTTTCTTTCTTTTCACTGGCAGCCCGGTCCTTCAACATTGCAGGGGCCCTTTTTCCCCTGATGGCTGCTAGCGGGTTTAAAAGTGTGATCGGTGTAAGAAGTTAATGTCCCTCACTGACACACATGACTGCTGTCTCCAATGCCTCGGGCCCGACCATGACCCGAAGGTCTGGCCCGTGTGGGGAAAATGTCCTCTAAGGCATTTCGAAGTAGGCAGCAGCAGTGTGAAAGGATTTTCTCGGAGTCTCTATCCCCCCTCTCCCCCCCCCCCTGGATCCGGACCTCATCAGATGCCTCGGGAGCTGTCTGAACCCAAGCAGTGTCGGGGGTCTTCTAAACAGGGGTCTCCCTCCTGGGAACACCGGAGGAAGAAGAAGCCTATGAGGGCAGTGGCGTTGGTTGCCTCCGATCGCCCTGGGCCCTTGAAAGCCAGGTCGTGGAGTCCTGACCGCCACCCTGGGTCCTTGGAGTCAGAGCGGCCTGCGAAGGTACCTCGCACGGAGCAGGAGACGCCGAGCAGGTAAGTGCTGTTGTCCTTGTGGACTCCCCTCCGGGGGAGCTGGCATCGGGCCCAACGGCTGCGGAGTCTTCTTAGCTCGGTCTCAGGATGATGGCCCTGGAGCGCAGCATGTCTTCCTTCATGGAGCATCAGCGGGCGCTGATAGCCGGTCTCACCAGTCCATCCACCCCGACCACCAGGACCTCGAAGTCCAAGTCGACCCCAGAGGCCGAGCCTATCCTCGAGACTCTTCGGACTCGAGTCGATCCTCGGCCAAGGTCTCCCTCAACCTCCCGCTTGGGATCGGGGTCTTCGACGCTGGTGCTCTCGGCATCGGGGCAGTCGGGGCCGAAGCCCTCGCGGCCGGAGCCCCTCGATTCCTCCTCAGAGGGATCGGCATGGGAGACGGAAGATGAGTCCTCTGACACCCATCGGACCCGGTATGTCCCATCGGACTCACTGGGTTCGGAGCCTCGGAGAAGGTCCCTTCTGGAGGATACCCGGTTCTCAGACTTCGTCAGGGACATGGCCAAGGCTTTGGCATTCCCAGCAGATACCGAAGAGGAGCCTCGAACTGAAGAGCTCGATGCCCTCCAGTATGACTTTCCCCGAAGGAAGCCCTTACTGTGCCTGTTCCTCCGAGGCTGGAACGGCTGATGCTCCGCATGTGGGATTCACCGGCCTTGATGCCGGTTCTAAGCAAGCGGGTCGATTCCATCTATCGAGTCCACAAGAACCCTGGGTTCCAAAAGGCGCAGCTGCCGCACAACTCCATGGTTGTGGAATTGGCCATGCATAGGCTCAAGAGCCAGAAAACACACTCCTCTGTGCCTTCTGGCGGGAAGCCCGGAACCTGGGCGCCTTTGGCAGAAAATGCTTCCAGGGCTCAATGCTTTCAAGCCGTGTCCAAACCTACCAGCTGTACATGGGCATGTACTTGAGGGACCTGGCAAAGGAGATTTGCCAGGTTCTCAGCTGGCCTCTCTGAGGCACCTTTGCAGTGCTTCAATGCCTTGTCCACCGAGATTCGGGTGTGCTCGACGTTCTTATTTTGAGTGGCCTATGATGGCTTCAGCCCAAGTAGTCGCGGCCGGCATCGGTGCACACCGTCAGGCCTGGCTAATGTCATCGGATCTGGAGCCATGGGTTCAGGACAAGTTGGTCGATGTCGCTTGCCAAGGTGACAACCTCTTTGGCAAACCCATGACTGAGAGAGGCTGCTGAGCTCGAGTCAGAGTACGTGACCCGGACAAGACTCTCAAAGAAGACTTCTGCCCCTTCTAAGAAGGGCTCGGGTAAAAAGCCCCTTTTCCCGAGGAAGGGTACTGCTTACCGCAACTATCCCACTTAACAGACCACCCCAGCTCCCCAACATGTGCAGCATGCCAAGGGACAGGGGCATGGCCCGCGTAAGCAGAAGGGCCCCCAAGCCCCAGGCCTCGGCTCCTACCCAGCCGGGTGGGGGTTTTTGACTCCCAATACATAGTCTCTCTTCCGCCAGTGGTAAGGTCATGCACAGGGGGCAGGCTAACCCTGTACGCTCACAGGTGTCCTGCCATCACCTCAGATATCTGGGTCCTGCAAATAGTCCAGAGGGGCTATATGCTTCACTTCAGCCAGTTACCACCCCCCTTCTTTCCAGGGGAGCCTCTCAGACCCCCTCTTCACAGGGACCTTTTCTTGCAGGAGCTGGCAGGTCTTCTAGAGGATCAGGCGGTGGAACCGGTGCCCCACCACCTGCAGGGCAAAGGCTTCTACTCCAGGTATTTTCTCATACCAAAGAGAACAGGAGGCCTCAGACCAATCCTCAACCTACGAAACTTAAACAAGTTCCTGGTGAGGGAAAAGTTCAAGATGCTTTCCCTTGGAATGCTGCTGCCTTACAACATTGGCTATGCGCCTTAGACCTGAAGGATGCCTACACATACATCCTCATACGTCCAGACCACAGACAATATCTGAGATTTGTAGTGGGAGGAAAACATTTCCAATACAGGGTTCTACCTTTTGGCCTAGCATCTGCTCCCAGAGTTTACAAAATGCCTGGCTGTAGTGGCGGCCTTCCTCAGAAGTCAGAGAATATTTGTCTTCCCTTACCTGGACGACTGGCTCATCAGGGGCCAGTCGCCTCAGGAGGCCCAACAGGCCACTTCTCACACTATCAACCTGTTGCAACGTCTAGGCTTTGTCATAAACCACACAAAGCCTATTTTGCTCCCCACTCAAAACTTAGAGTTCATAGGAGCAAGATTGGACACCCTTCAGGTGAAGGCTTACCTGCCGGAGGACAGGGCACAGAGGCTGCTAGAACTGACACAGCAGTTCAGGCACAGGTCTCGGGTTTCAGCGAGACACTTTTTACGCCTCCTGGGCCACATGGCCTCCACGGTACATGTGACACCGAATACTCATCTCCACATGAGAACAGCTCAGTGGTGCCTCAGGGATCAGTGGACACAAGCCACCGGCAGCCTCAGAGACAGGATAACAGTATCCAAGCGACTGGTGAAGTCATTGCAGTGGTGGAGTCAACCACCCAATCTGCTTGAGGGTGTGTCTTTTCAGATTTCCTCGCACACAAGAGTGCTAACGACAGATGCCTCCTTGCTGGGCTGGGGAGACCATTGCCAAGGAGCATGCACTCAGGGGTTATGGTCTCCTCAGGAGTCTGCGCACCAAATCAACCTCTTAGAACTGCGGGCATTTCGCCTAGCTCTTCAAGCCTTTTGTCATGTCCTCTCACATCAGTCTATATTGATACAGACAGACAACCAGGTAGCAATGCTCTGCGTGAACAAACAGGGAGGTACGGGGTCTTGTATCCTATGTCAGGAGGCACTGGACCTCTGCTCCTTTGCCATCAGGCAGGGTATGTCTCTCAAAGCAGTGTACCTGCCTGGTCAGGAGAACTGCCTAGCAGACAAACTAAGCAGGATTCTCCAACCTCATGAGTGGCAACTGGATCCGGTGGTGGCCCAGCTGATTTTCCACCGCTGGGGACATCCGTCCATAGATCTATTTGCCAGTCTACAAAATCACCAGCTGCCCAGATTTTGCTCCAGACAGCCACATCTCCTGAGGGTGGCTGCAGTCAGGGGGCCTCATGTATGCGTTTCCTCCCACGCCTCTGGTGTCCCGGACTCTGTTCAGAATCCTTCGGGACAAGGCCTCTGTCATTCTGGTAGCCCCCAGATGGCCAAGACAGCCTTGGTTTCTGCTTCTTCTCCAGCTGGCAGTGGAGACCCCACTTCCAGTGGGTATGCAACCCAACCTCCTTTCATAGGAGCAGGGCTCTCTCTTGCACCCCATCCTCAGGGCCCTCAACCTGATGGCATGGATGCTGAAAGGGTAGTGCTGGCTCCTCTCCTCCTACCTCGGAATGTAGAAGTGTTACTGGCCTCCAGGAGGCAGTCCACTAGGAAATCCTATGCTTTCAAGTGGTGTAGATTTGAGGTGTGGTGTAACCAGCACAATGAAAACCCTTTCTCGTGCCTTGTACCAGTGGTGCTGCAGTACCTGCTTTCACCTCTCTGAATTAGGTCTCGTGTCTAACTCTGTCAGGGTCCACCTGAGTGCTTTGTCAGCAAACCACTCGCCAGTGGAGGGGCAACCTCTTTCGGCTCACCCCCTGGTGTCCAGATTCCTCAGAGATCTGCTTTTGCTGAAACCCCCAGTTCGTCCTCCGGCAACTGAGTGGGATTTGAATGTGGTCTTGCAGCAGCTTACTCGCCCACCTTTTGAGCCAATGTCCTCTTGCCATCTGCGCTTCCTCTCCTGGAAGGTGCTCTTCCTGGTGGCACTCACATCAGCCAGACGTGTGAGTGAGCTGCAAGCTCTCGTAACTGATAAACCATACACAAGGTTTTATAGGAATAGGGTGGTCCTCCGCACTCACCCGAAGTTCCTTCCAAAGGTGGACTCTTCTTTCCACCTCAACCAGGAGGTGATTCTTCCGACCTTCTTTCCCAGGCCTCATTCTAGCTGGGCAGAGGCAGTCCTGCATACCCTGGATTGTAAGAGGACGATGTCCTTCTACCTGGGGCGTACAAAGGGACATTGAAGGGCTACTCAGCTCTTCGTCTCATATGACCCCAGTAAGCTGGGGTTACCTGTTTCCAAGCATACGCTGTCCACCTGGGTGGCAGACTGTGTACAGGGCAGCCGACCTCCTATTGCAGGGTCAAGTCATGGCCCACCGTGTCAGGGCTAAGGCCACATCAGTGGCTGACTTCCGCTCTGTTCCGTTGGCAGACATATGCCAGGCCGCAACTTGGTCTTCAAGCCAGACCTTTGCAGCCCATTACTGCCTGGATAGGGAGTCCCAAAGGGACAGTGCTTTTGGCCAGGCGGTTCTCCGTAACCTATTTGAGATTTAGGCAACTCCAACCCTCCGACCCTTTGGTGTCAGGCTACCGGGGGGTGTTGCTTTCTCGGCTGAATTCCTATTGCCGCTGCTGCGGCTCTTCTAGAGGGGGCCATTTTTAGCTATGGGTTCTCGGTAACCTATAGCTAGGGAGTCCCATATGTGAGCACTGACTTCCTGCTTGTTCCTGGAGAAAGCGTAGTTACTCAACTGTAACAGGTGTTCTCCAGGGACAGCAGGAATCAGTCCTCATGACCCTCCCTCCTCCCCTGGAGTTGCAGTCCTATTATTGGTTTTTATTCACTTTGCTGTCTTTTTAGCTATGTCATTTGATTGAGCAAGATGGCACCCTTGGGCGGGAAGGGGACCGCGCATGCACGATGCAATCCCAAAGGCTTTCTCTGAAAGCTGGGGAATTGCTCCGCACGAGGGCTCCGTCTGCGCCGACATCACCCATATGTGAGGACTGATTCCTGCTGTCCCTGGAGAACACCTGTTACAGGTGAGTAACTACGCTGTACTTCCTAATTTCAGGCATCATATTGTTTGAACAATTGGGCTCAATTTATGGCCAGCTTGCTTATGTTCTCTTAAACAAAAAAAAATGCCTGAACAAGAGCTTGTTGGAAAGAGTTCCTAATCTGGCAGGTTTTGTCTGCTCTTCCAGGTGGAGCCAATGCCATCAAGTGGCTGTCTGCTTTATTGCCTGCCTTCTGAGCACTTTTGGTAGAAAAGATGAAGGACTTATTTATGCAATATGCATTATTTGTGATTTTCTTGATCTGCTTGACTCCTTTTTCTAGTAGTATTGCATGTTAAGCATGGAATCCAGTTTTCTGAGAAAAATCAACCTCTGAATTTTTTCTTCACCTGTCAGCAATCACCACAGTTGGTATTGTGGAATCTGTTTACATAATTAAATGGTGTTTTGATAATGTTTAGAAAACAGAGTTTGATTTCTTGAGTTGTATGGTGTGTGTAGACTTAATTTGACTACTTTTTATTTTCCTCAGGGAGTAAGTGGGACCCCTCAGGTATGTTTTAAGTCTTCCCCCTGAGAAGTCCAGCTCTACTGTGTGAGGCAGTCTCCCTGGTGCATCCTGAGCACTTAGGTTAGGAGTGTTTTGAAAGAAGCTTTGAATGAATTCCTGATGACTTTCTCTCTGGAGAGGAGTACTTTTTTGATATTTTCATATCTCATAGGAGAGAAGTTATTTTAGGATTTTTCCATAGAGAGGGAAGAGGCACGTGGACAGTACCTACCTAAAATGCTAAAGAGGTTTTATGATTTCAGAGAGTGGTTTTGTGAGAGTACCTTGCAGAATCACCCAGAAGAGTCTGGGGAAAGATGAAAAGATGAGTGGGAGTTCGACCAGTACCTCAAAAGAGGAGTTTGATTAGATGGAGTGTGCTCAGGAATTAAGGATTTGAGCTGAGGCTTTCTTTAAGGGACTTTGCTTATTGCTTTGCCCTTTTGCTTTTTTGCCAACTTTTTCAGTATATATATTTGATTTTGGGACTACAACAAATATAAAATATACCCCTTGTTGTGGGCTTGTATTTTTGGCATATTTGTCACATCAGTAAATGCCCTGGGATGATTTGCCTCCCTGTCCACCAAAATCCTTTACTTATAGGGCTTTTTTTCCTATCTTATCTTTGCTTTTTTTGTTCTCCTCTGAAGCTGCCCTCATCCCACTGTAGTAGGCAACTACTAGGGTTGTACATTAGTGTGCATTTGGTTTAAGGTACCTTAAAAACTTCTTAGTACATGCAAAGTCTATTTAATGCACATTAACCCATAAATTAACGTACTTTCAATTGATTTCTTTACATTAAAAGTTTGTTTATTTTTTTTAGACCTTTTTAACACAAAATTAGCGAAAATTGGAGAAAAGCCAAATTTTCCAAAAATGAACTGAATTTTGTACACTTTCATAGCAGCTAGACTTCGGAATAGCAACTTAATAGCATCAAGAAGATTTTAAAAACTCCAGAGCAAAAAGGCCTCCAGTAATATAATAGTGTTTGACCAGCGATTGTAATAGTTGCCACCACTTATTGATTTAATCAGGCTGCATCGTGGGCCCATCCAATGGCTTGATAGCAGTGATTGTTGCCAAATTTGATTCTCGACCTGCTAGGGATGAGGATGCTACACTCTTTACAACCCCTAGCCTAGATGAAGGATTGAATCCAAGTAGTTATTCAACCGCTGTACTTTTTTGCCAGACTCTGAGTGCATCTGAGGATCATCCTGATGGCCAGCCTAGTTAGGGCTGGAAGTGAAGGAATAATTATACTGGAAAAAATCAGCTGGCTGTGAATGAAGACTTATGGTGCTGTAGTTTCAGTAGAAAATGGTTCCAGCTGAACTTGAAGTCTATCCTTAAAAATCATTCAGCTAATGCCTTAAAAAACCCCCCCAAAAAAAACCCTCAGACCACATAACTCCACTAACACAAACCCATATTAAGGGCTTGTTATCACTTATTGCTCTTGCTGAATATGCCATAAGACGTAAACAAGCTTGCAAAACTTTAAACCAAAGAGACATAAAGGTGAAATTTGAAAAGTAAAATTTAAACTAGATAATGCAAAAAAACCCCCCCCAAAAGCCACAAAATATAGAATAAAATTAATCTGCAGTAATTTACTGATTATTCCTAACTAGCATTAAATTCTGCACACAATATTAAACTTCTGTAAAATGCTTTGTTCTTTGTTCAAAATACAATATAATCACAGTTTGTTTGGTTTTTTTTTTTTGGGGTGGGGGGGGAGGTTGTTTGTGCTGTCAAGTCATTGCTGACTCCTGGCAACCCAGAAGCCCCTGGGTTTTCTTGGCAAGGTATGACCGGAAGTACAGTAGATTGCCAGATCCTTTTCTTCTGAGGCAATGGATGATAAAGTGACTTGCCTAAGGTCACAAGGAATGTCAGTGAGAATTGAACCCAGATCTCTTGGGTAATAGGCTGTTGCTCTGACCACTAGACGGCTACTCCACTCCATAATCACTGTACTGGAGTAATAAACCATTTAACTATGGTGCAAAAAATAAAATATTACTCAAATATACAATTTGAATTCCTTCCTGAGTACTGTAATAGTCAGTCTCACCATTCAAGCTTGCCAGTCTCTCCCTCTACACCACCATACTTGCTGGTTTCTCTCTGCCCAGCTCATCTCTGTGAGCCTCTCCCGCACCAATATTGCCACACTTGCAATCCTTTGCCAGTTCTTCCTCATTAGGCTGTCATATACACCACCATTATCTCTCTTCCAGCTGTGCCCGCTCTTTCCTAACCTCAGCTTTCCCTTCTTTCAGGCTTTCTCTCCTGAACGTATGCGAACAGAGCAGCACTTCCCGGACAACAGAAAATGCTTCTGCTAGCTAGTTCTGTAAATCCGTGGCAGCTTTTCTCGTTTCCTTGGGGATTCAGTTCTTCAGATCCACTGCATTCAGTTCTGCGGCTCTTGCTCCTGCCCCTTGCCTTTTATTGCAGAGGCGGTGGTTTCCGTTCTCATCTGCTGATGGAGCAACCTTTCCTGCTGACATTCGGCACCACAGCTGCTCCTGCTTTTGCTGGCTCCCCAAACTTATGCTCTTGCCAGCTTCCTGCATAGTGGCAGCTGCTACTGCTTTTGCTGTCTGAGCGGTGCAGCTCAGGTTCTGTGGAGAAAATTACAATTGTGTGATGTGACTTCTGTACCAATCGCGCACCGCACATTGGACAAACTTTCCCCTAGGACTAAGTCAGTTTAAAGAATAGTAGCCTTGTCATGAAAAAAATTAGTTTGAGAGAACAAGACTTTACGAAGACCATATTACTATGTCTTCCGGCTTAGCAGAAGAATTCTTTGGTCAGTATGTTCGACGGGTGACTCAATTGGCCCAGCACGTTTACAATTTGCAGTCTTTGATCACAAGATTCACTTGCAGTTGGCTGATGGTCTTTAACTAAACTTGCCAAGTATAACTTCAGCAGCACTCAGATGACTTTGTAGTTAAGAGTACACTGCTGTTTTTGTAACTTTGCCCATCGTTTCTATTGAAGAATGATTTCTTTCAAAAATAGAAGTTTCTGCTTTTCTTTCATGCATTATCACATAAAAAGTATTCCTGATCCACTAGGAGGTAAAAAGCAAAGAAACTGGCAGAGAAATGTCGTCTTAATTTAGGGATGCGAAACAATTGACTTCAAAATGGGAGAGAAACAGGCTTCTCAGATTTTTGTGGTTTAGTATAAATAAATTATGGAAGAGATCTATCAAACATTTCAGTCCATTAAGGAGTTTAGTAATGTAGGACGTTTTATTTTTCTTGTTTCTCTTTTTGTATTAGAAAAAGTAACCGGGAGTAGCTGTTGTCTCACTTCCCCCGCCCCCGTCCCCCCCCTCCCAGCACCACCAAGAAATACAAGAGGCCACAGCTTAATTACAGACACGCAGGGTTGAATGCAGCCCACCAAAATACCCAAGTCAATTGTGAAGGAGTATTTCTTTGGGGGGCGGGGCAGTTGTGGGCAATAGTTTTGGGCAATGAAGCAGTTTTTGAAGTGGTGAGGCAAATGCAGGGGACAATTTGGTGAGGTGGTGGGGCAATTGAGGGTGGATGGTTTTTGGGTGTTGGGTGTTGAGGTGATAGGGAAATAGTGGGAGCTACTTTATTTTAAAGGGTGGGGCAGTTTAAGGTGTAGTAGGATAGTGGAAAGGGAGTGTTTTTAAGGGGTGGAGTAGCATGTGGTTTAGTGGGCCAGTTGCAACATGGCAGTTTTTTGGAGTTGGGGCATTTGTGTGTGGGGGGGGGGGGGTAATAATTTTTGGGTGTGGGCCAGTTAGCATGGTTGTAGGTCATCTGCAAGGGGTATTCCTCTTTGTCTCTCCGGGCCAGTCCAGGAAAAGTAGGATTGTCAACCTCCTCCAGCAGCTGAGAACTGAAATCTGAAAGTTCTTGCTGACAGGCTATCAGGCTCCTCCTGGTGACAGCAAGTCAGTCTTTCAGTCTCCCTGGTGAGACAAAGAGGAATAGGCCGGCAGGTCTGAGTAGATGGCAGAAAATACTGTTGGCTGGGTTGCTCTAGCAGGGCAATTTCTCCAGAACAGTTGAGGCATTCCAGTTTAAAGTTTAAAGGGAAAAAAAAAAGTGAGGGAAACGGTCCTCGGTTGGCTGGGATTGTAGCAGTCAGAGATCGGAGCAGAGCCTGCTCAGAGTCCGAGGAACCGTTTCATTTGATATCTGAGGGAGAAGCTGGGGGCCCCAGAATCCACCCCTCTGCCTCGGTAACTTAGCCTCCGCGTTCTGCTAGCAGCGGGAGACGGGAGAGCTGCAGATTCAGCATGCTGGAGCTGGAAGGAGTTTTTAAAGACGCGACAGGTTAGTGTGTGAGGGAACCGCGTTGTGCATTTTACTGGTCGCAGAGTGATTGATGCACGGCAGAAGTGCATGTTACCGGCGTCGGCAGCCTGCGTGCAGTGTGGAAATCCCCACGGGCTGTCGGGGCCGTGTTTTTGCCGTTCGTGTGTGTGGGGCAGCTGTAGTTTAGAGAGGCTGTTTGGGAGCCTCATGGAGCCCCTTTTACCTTCGGGGTAGCTGGTGGACAGGCCTCAGAACAAAGAGATTAAGGTGGGAATGGTGGCCATTTTATCTGGAGCAGCCGTTTCTCCTGCCTCAAAGCAAGGCAGGGAAGAAAAAGGTGAAATCTAAGAAGCTTTCCCCTGCGGAGGGAAGCATTCAGGGGCAGCCAGCTGGGGTTCCGGAGGGAGTACAGTTGTTATTTTTGGCGGAGTTTATACTTGTTTTACACAAGGCTTATTGTTTAAAGGTAGAGCAGTCTGGCAGCGGTTTGGCTCCTCTCAGCATGTTGGGAGCTTCGACGGGGGAGAGTAAGATGACAGATCCAGGTGAAGGGACCTCTCAAAAGGGTAGAGGTACTGATTCCATTCTATGTGTAATAATGCAAATGCTGAAAAATATTATTAGAAACATTACTCCTTGGTGCTTCTTATGTCTCTGGATATTTTGGAAAAAATGATTGATGCTATATTCTCCAAATTGTCTTTCTAGTTATAATTGATGTGAATGAATGGGAAGATTTTCCATGCTTTGATGTATTTAGATATTTGGTAACTTGTGTGATGTGATAAAGGTTAAAAAATTAAGTGTTTAAAGGAAAGAGAAATTAGTAACTTAACTGGAAAAAAAAACAAAAAAAATTGAATTGCTTGTCAAGTTAAGTCAAACAAGTTTGTTTACTTAAAGGGAAAAGTGAATGATACAACTACATTCAAACAAGTGAATTAAGTAATTAAAACAGTATGGCGAATATATGTATAATGTTTTATTTTTCTTTTGTGATAGTGGACTAGTTGAAAATTACAACTATGATAGTGTATGAGTAACAATGTCTGAAGAAAAAATGCTGATGTTTTTCCTAGTCTCTTTTAAACTAATCTGCAGGAGTCAATTGGAGGAGTGATCTTAAATTCTCATGTCATGTATGTTTTAGTTATTATGGAAAGACCTCTGCAGAATTGATGTTAATTGCAAGTGTGTATGCTAATTGTTCTATTGCTGCTGTTTGTGGTCTCGCTCAGAAATTTCCCACTGGACTTAAGCCACTGGGCTATTTTTCAGATTTTTGTTGCCCTGTTGTAGCAGGAATGCCTCCATGTTTTCAGTTTTCTGGCAGCAGTATTCTTTGCAGAGTCGGCTGCTTGTTATTTGCTAGTGCTCAACCAGCTGAAGTGTTCGCTCTTTCTAGAGCTCTTATCTGCTCATTTGATCATTAATACTGATTTTGTCTCTGGCTTCTTGCATGAGGAGCTCTATGTGCTGATACTACTATGCTGTTTTGTTCTGAAAACAGTGTGACAAAGATAAAACTATTAAGCTATTAAGAAGTGGTAATTGACTTTCTAGTTGGTTCAGATTTGGTGTTAAAATGTTTTACTCTTATGTAAATGTTCCTTCTTTTGTGAGCTTAGATGTCTATGCGAATTAGAATGGAATAGAGAAGTAGTCTAATGACTAGAGTACTAGCACTCCTTGTGACCTTGGACAAGTCACTTAACCCCTCCTTGCCTTGTTGTTGTTAAGTGCCGTCGAGTCGGAGTCGGCTCATGGCGACCCTCTGGATAGCTATCCTAAATTGTGTTCGGTCTTCAGTCAGGCGGCTCATTGACGACAGACTGGTACCCGTAGCTGCTGTTATTGTAGCGATCCATCTCATTGCTGGCCTTCCTCTTTTGCGTTGACCTTCTATCTTGCCAAGCATGATGTCTTTCTCTAATGATCTCTCTCTTCGCATGATGTGTCCGAAGTATGAAAGCCGAAGTCTTGTCATCTGAGCTTCTAAAGAAAGCTTAGGTTTGATCTCCTCTAGTACCGACTGGTTTGTTCTTCGGGCAGTCCATGGTATACACAGTATTCGCCGCCAGCACCATAATTCAAAGGCATCAATTTTCTTCCTGTCTGTCTTTTTCACTGTCCAGCTTTCACATCCATATGATGTTATTGAAAATACCATGGCTTGAACAAGTCGAATCTTTGTATGGAGAGACACATCTCTGCTCTTGAGAATCTTATCTAGGTCTTTCATAGCCATTCTGCCAAGAGCAATGCGTCGTCTGATTTCTTGACTGCTTGTTGCTTCTTTATTGATAGTTGATCCAAGTAGGTTAAAGTTGTTCACAATTTCAATTTCTTCTCCTTCAACGATGAACCTGTTGATTATGCCAGTTGTCATGATCTTTGTCTTCTGTACATTAAGGTGCAGGCCCATTTTGAGACTATGTTCTTTGATTGTGAGAAGCAAATGTTTCAGATCATCTTCGCTTTCAGCCAGTAATGTGGTATCATCAGCATAGCGAAGGTTGTTGATGAGTCTTCCACCAATCTTCACACCTCCTCTGTTGTCTTCATACAGTCCTGCTTCTCTGATGATTTGTTCTGCATATAAATTAAACAGGTAGGGGGAAAGTATGCAGCCTTGTCTTACACCTTTGCTTATTTTAAACCATTCTGTTTCTCCTTGTTCCGTTCGAACTGTTGCTTCTTGATCAATGTACAGATTACGCAAGAGAACGATCAGGTGTTCTGGTATACCCATGCTTCTTAATGTGGCCCAGAGTTTCTCATGGTTTACACAGTCAAAAGCCTTGCTATAGTCGATAAAGCACAAATAGATATCCTTTTGGTATTCTTTAGTCTTTTCAAGGATCCATCTCACATCCGCAATGATGTCTCTCGTTCCTCGCCCTTTCCTGAACCCTGCTTGCACTTCAGGTAGTTCTTGTTCTAGGTATGGCTGTAGTCTCTTTTGAGTAATCTTCAGTAGAATCTTGCTGGCATGTGGGATCAGAGCGATTGTGCGATAATTTCCACAGTCAGTTGGATCACCTTTCTTTAGTATTGGTATAAACACAGATCTTTTCCAGTCAGTTGGCCATGATGTTGTCTTCCATATTTCTTGGCAGAGCCTTGTAAGTACGGTAACAGCTGCATCAGATTGCTGCAATACTTCTATGGGAATGCTATCAATGCCTGGTGCTTTGTTCTTTGATAAGGCTTTCAATGCTGCTTCAACTTCTTCTTTCATCACCAATGGTTCCTGATCATAAGGTATAGGTTGAAACGGCTGTTGGTCCACTTGATCTTTATCATATAAAAACTCTGTATATTCCTTCCACCTTTTCTTGATCTTCTCAGCATCATTCAACATAGAACCTTGAGCATCTTGTAACATTCCAATTCGGGGCTGGAACTTTTTCTTTAACTCTCGCAGCTTTAGGAAAGCCGATCTTGTTCTTCCTCTAATAGTTTCTGCTTCTATTTCCTTGCAAGTGTCATTGTAGTACTTTTCCTTGTCCTGTCTTGCTGCACGTTGGAAATCTCTGTTGAGTTCTGCGATTGTCTTTCTTTCTCCTTTGGCTTTAGCTTCTCTGCGTTTCTGGGCAATTTTCAGAGTTTTTTCCGTCATCCATTTTGGCCGTTTTTGCTTTTTCACCTTTTGTAGAGACTTCTCGCTTTCTTCCAGCACAACCTTCTTGATGTCATTCCATAACTCTTCCGGAGCTCTGGCATTTGTATCTAAAGCAGCAAATCGATTTTGCAGGCAGTCTTTAAATTCCAGTGGTATATTCTCAAGGTCATATTTTGGTGCATTCATGAGTGGTTTGCTCTTTTTCAACTTTAGCTTGAGTTTGCATACTAGTAGTTGATGATCTGTACCACAGTCAGCTCCAGGTTTTGTCTTTGTTGATGTTACAGAGCTTTTCCATCGTTGACTTCCACAGATGTAGTCAATTTGATTTTTATACAATCCATTGGGTGAAGTCCATGTGTACAGTCGTCGCTTGTGTTGCTGGAAGAAGGTGTTTGAGATGAATAGATCATTGGTCTTGCAGAATTCTATCAATCTTTCTCCAGCTTCATTTCTGTTGCCAAGTCCATATTTTCCAACTACTTTGCCTTCTTCTTTGTTGCCAACTTTTGCGTTCCAGTCACCCATGACTATCAGGATATCCTGTTTGCATGTTCTGTCAATTTCAGCTTGTACTTGTTCATAGAACTCTTCAATTTCATTCTCTTCTGCAGCTGTTGTTGGGGCATATACTTGAATTATAGTTGTGTTGATAGGCAATCCTCGTAGACGAATAGAGATTAAGCGTTCGCTGACTGCATTGTATTTCATTACAGTTCTTGCAAGTTTCTTCTTTATTATAAATGCAACACCATTTCTTCTTTGTCTTTCATTTCCAGCATAGTAGACCATGTGATCATCTGATGCAAAGTGCCCGATGCCAGTCCATTTCAGTTCGCTGACACCCAACAGATCAAGTTGTACACGTTCCATTTCATTCTTGACCACCTCCAACTTCCCTTGGTTCATGCTTCGTACGTTCCATGTTCCAATGTGTAAGACATCTTTACAGCTTCTGACTCTCATTTCATGCGCAGCTACATCAGCAGTCAGACTTCCCGAGGGCTTTGATCCAACCACATCATAAATGCTGGCTTTACTCTGAAAAGTCTTCAGCTCTTCCCCAGTAGCTAGTTGAGTGCCTTCCGACCTGGGAGTCTCATCTTCCAGCACCATAGCACAATTTGTTTTGTTGTAACTATCCATTGGGTTTTCATGGCAAGATACAGAAGTAGATTGCCGGGCCTTCCTTCCGCGCAGTTTAAGTTTGGTGTTGTTGCCGTTGTCACAGAAATGTGATCCTCCGCCGTCAACACTATCCCATTCTGCTGCTGCCCAGATGGGTGGTTTGTCTTCGTCTGGCACCTCAGCTGAGACCTGTCCATCTTGGGAGACCCTGCCAGTAGTTAAACTACCGATAGTTTAGCTCTCAGCATCACTGATGCACGCAAGCCCTCACAGCACGACAAGCTGCAAACCAAGTGAGAGCCTCCTTGCCTTACAAAGAAAAATTCCAAGTTATCAATGTTCCTGTTTTATGTGCTGTACCAAGTTTTAGTTGCAATGACTGCTGTGACTAGTGGGGAAAGTAGTATTAAAAACAATAACATAAAAAGGGAAAGGGTATATTACTGATAATGTTTAAAGTAATGTGAGTTGAACCATCACCTAAGATAAGACAGCTTTCCTAATAATTGTTGACAAACAATTAAAATGAGTTTAATTTGTCATAAACTGCTAGTTATGTTTTAATGTTTGTTACCCCTTGAATAATCTGATCGACTATGTCTTGTATATTGCTATAACTGGAGAGTACATCACAAATATAATTAGTGATATGAATATGTACAATTGTGTTCCTGATAGGAAAAAGAAATGTGTCTATTAGGCCACATGCTAACATTTGATTTGGCAAGTAGACGGAATAAGTTCAGGAATGAAAATAATAAGTATGTTACAGGCTAGCTATGTAATAGTTTAGTGCTAGCTATAGATGTATTGTAATTAACAATATATAATATAATTCTGTTCAACAATTTAAGACTGTCATTAGGGATGAATAATTGTGCTTGTTTGCAATTGTATGGCATCAAGAGAGATGCTGTAGTGGAGAGTTGGGTTTTTGCAAATTATATATTGTATGCACTGAATCCTATGGGCCGAAGAGGAAAACGACTGTGAATGAAATGCTACTGGATATGGAGACTCCTGATAAAGATCAGCGATTCCAGCGGAACTACTCATGTATGCGCATCAGTGAAGCCTGGGTAGACACTGGGTAGTCACTGAAAAAGCTCTATCTAAGATGTGCATGGCACAGCCCATGGTACGAAAAGATGCTGCTGAAGAATCTGGAGTGATGACTGGTGTCATGATATGAGGAACTAATCTCTGAATTATTGCTAGATCTATGAGAAGTAGTTGGCCACTGCTAGAAGAGGTAGTGCTTACGAGAATAATTGGTAAAGTCTTGCGCTCTGTACACATTTTTATTGAGGCTAAGCAAAGGTAAACAATGTCACATGATTTTGTATAACGATTTCTTCCAATAAACAAGATGGAGCTCACTTATGGACCAGATGTGCCTAGGACTTTGAAGGAACATCTCCAAAATAAAGCCTACTGTAGAAGATTTATTCTGGATTTGGACATGTTTCAGCTACCGTTCTTTTGTAATGATTCTTTATAGAATCACAGGGAGGACTGTAGAAATGGACAGATAAAGGGGATACCAGAATCCCCAATATGTAATTGAAGATGGATGAATTTCAGAATGTGTTTAGAAGTTTGACTTTTCACCTACTTCCTCTTAAATAGAATAGGATGTCATGATCATGAGTTCTGTGTAACCGTCTTTAAAATAGTTTGGAACATTGTTAACGCAAGCATAAAGAGTAAACATAGGCTATGAACTGCGCAACTATAGTTCATTGTACAGGCAAAGCTGACACAACATAATTTTTGCAACTTTGCAGTTATAAATAATTTTGTCATAATCAAGAAAATTTCATCTAATACACTGTAATCAGATCTTACTCTGTAAAAAGAATTTTGGCGACACCTTGTGTTATTCCACGTTTATAATAAATGACTGTTACTTCCCTTTTTTTTTTCTTTAATAAAAAGGAGCTTTTCAGGAGGAAGAATTTGAATTCGGCAGACGAGGAACTATGCGTGTCCATAGACCTGTCTGAGGAACTATGCGTGTCCATAGACCTCTGAGCTCAAAGAAAATAGCACTTTGTGTGTGATTGTATTCTGTGTTGCTCTCTGCCTGTTTCTCACTGCTTGAGGGACCAGAGACCGAAAGAGCCGTGGTATTGTGGTCAGATCACGGGGTTTTCTTCAATTCTAAGTGTGGTACAGGTTTAAAACACAAAACCACAAATAACATATTGAATAAAACCCACAGGTCACCCCCCCCCCCTCCGATATATCAATGAAAACTAAATACAAATATGCTAAATGCAAGTCAAAATAACCAAGATTTGGGTTCTTCTCCAGTGCATAGAGTGCATACTATTGCAATGTATACTACCAACCACCTGGACAAGATGGAGACAAGCAATGAAATCCTATGAAATTAGCAGGGCTAATAAATTTGGTAAGAATAAAGGGAGATTTCAGTTACTCTGATAGAGGAGATCAAACCTGAGCTTTCTTTAGAAACTCAGATGACAAAGACTTCGATTTTCATACTTTAGACATATCATGCAAAGAGAGAGATCATTAGAGAGAGATGACATGCTTGACAAGGTTGAAGGCCAACGCAAAAGAGGAAGGCCGGCAATGGGATGGATTGATACAATAACAGCAACTATGGATGCCTCTCTAAATATCAACAATGAAGACTGAACACAATTTAGGACAACTATCCAGAAGGTCGCCATGAGTCAACATTGACTCGATGGCACTTTATGACAACAATTGATCAAGTAAATGTCTCAGTAGACATGCTAAATGTGGTAAATGGCTTCTTTGTAGAACAATATGTCATGGAACTGATGAGAAGCCAAACTATTTTAGACTTGGTTCCTACCAGAATGCAGAACCTGATATGATGAGTAATGATGGTGGGGCCACTTGTCAATAGAGATTATAATGTGATCAGATTTGTCATGCTTACTGGAAGGAGGACACTAAGGAAAATACAGCTGTGAGACTTGGTCTTAAAAAGGAAGACTATGATCAACTGAAGAAATTAAGAAAAAAAAAAACTGAGAAGCTGTTGCTAGGGCTCAAAGTTTGCATGAGGTGTGGACATTATTTCAAAATACCATTTCTGAAGTATTGATAAAATATATTCCAAACATTAGAAGTGAGGAAACCATGTGGAGCATTGCTTACAGAATTCTTTCCAACTCAGCTGTGTATGAAACTGTTACCTCTGTGGGTGTTTAACTCTGAGGAGAAGGGATGGTTAGGTGGGCTGTGGGATGGGAAATAGTTGAGGATAGCTTGGGAAGTGCAGGTAGTAGGCATTTTGAAAGGAATAGTTCCCTAATTGCTGTGTGTTACTGTAAATTTCTATGCTGCAGAAACTGGAATTGCTTCTCCTATAACAATGCTTCGGGCCTGGGCATGGCGACTAAAAAAAATCTGACCCGATGCCTAGGGCTTGGAACACCTGTAGCATGACTGGCCCTGGCTGCCTTTGAGGGACCCATACCCCACGGGCAGAAGTGCAGTGAGAATTGGCCCTGGCTGCCTGTGGGTAGAAGTGCAATGGTACCGGCACTGGCTGCCTGCAGGGATCCAATCCCCTATGGGCAGAAAGGTCGCCGAAGGCCACGATCGCAGCAGGAATCGTCCCTGGCTGCTCGCAGGGATCCCATCCCCTGCGGGCACAAGTGCTATGACAATGGGGGGGGGGGGCCGGCGCCTGGCACCAGGCCCCGGACTGGGCTGCCCGTGGGGATCTGTTATCCTGCAGGCAGAAGAGAAGGGGATAGCAGATGCAAGCTGTCTGTCCATGGGAAATTGGATTCCGTGCTAGCAGTCGGCTTGCATCTGTCTATATCAGCCCTCCTCTTCTGCCTGCGGAAGATTGAATCCCCGTGGGCAGAACAAGAGGGGGAAGTAGGCTGCTCCGAGCCGGTCGGGGCCTGCAATAGAATAGAAAAAAAAGTTAGATGGGGGAGTGAGCGAGTTTAGCTTTTAAAGTACCAGAAAAAAAGTAAAGAGGGTGGGAGGAGAGTGAACTAAAATCTTAAAGGGTCAGAAACTTAAAAATAAGAAAAGGAAAGAGAATGGGAGGGGGAGGGTGTGTTTGTGTGTGGAATCCAGGGGAGGCGGAGAGGGAAGGGGAGAGAGTTTGGAGGAGGAACAGAAAGGTTAAAGTTCTAGAAGGAAAACAAAGGTTAAGGGGTATAATGTCTGTTTATCTAATGGTGCATTTCCCCTCCTCTAAGAACGCATACACAAACACCTCACCTCTGTAGGAAAGACATATACCCCAGCACCACACTATATACACACTCACGAATCTTGCCTCTGCATCGCACACAGCAGCTCACCAACTCTGCAGCGCATGCACACACTTGCACTACAACCCTGCACACCACCCACGCAAAGGCGCACACATCCCATACAGAGACTGGTACACCATCATTGCACTACACACTTGCTGTCTGAAGCTATAGCTGCTATTATCTAAAGATGACACACAGTTGGGAACTCTGGTACTGGTCTCGTGAGACTTGAGAACATAAGACCAGTGCAAAAGAATCGGGGGGGGGGGGAGGGGCACAAAGAGGTCACGAGCACTGGCTCCCAAGATTTTGGCCTGGCTCCTAAATTGGCGTAAAATTTGTTAAAGCCTGCTTTTGGCCATGGTTTTGGAGGGGAAAGCTTATTGCTCTTTAATCCTCAGGCCAACTGACCCATTATTCAGATTTTCTTTTCACCATTTTTTTCTTGTAGGCTGAATTCAATCCTGTTTTTATTACGTTTTTGGAGAGTTATGTTTCCTCTCCCACCCCTTCCCCCAACAGACAAACATTCTGAATTCCTTATGTAATAAATTCTTTCCAACTTTCATTGGGTTGGAAATAAGAAAAAAAAAATGGTCAGAAGACCAAACTGCCAGCCTAATTTAATAGTGAGGTGAAAGCCACTTAAAGCCAAAAGGGCATGTTTTCTGAAATGGAGAGCAGACACAAATGAGGAAATTAGGGATGAACATAAACAGAAAATTAGATTTAACTGTAATAAGCAGGTTGGGAGTGAATTTGAAAAGAAGCTCGTCATAGAGGCAAAAAGCTAATATTAAAAACTTTTTTTTTCAGGTACGTTCCAAACAAAAAGCCCATGAGGGATTTAGACTGTCAGAGGACCAAGAGGTAAAAGGAGTTTGCAGGTAATACCAGAAAAATTTCATGTTTTGCCTCCGTCTTTACAGAGGAATCAAACCCACCCTTTAAACATTTTTTAAAATGATTATTGAACTACCTGTAAAGCAAATAGCTGTAAATCTAGACTATGTAATAGAACAAACTGATGAACTGAAGAGTAACAAACCATCAGATGACATTCACCCTAGTTCTGAAAGTGCTTGAACATGAAATTGTTAACCTGTTAGTAGTGAACTGGAAGGTGGCCATTGTAACATTAATTTTTGAAAAGGACTCCAGGGGCAATCCAGTAGACTGATGAACCTGATGCCTCTACTGGGCAAAATGGTAGAAGCTATTCTTTAAAAAAAAATAAATAAAAATAAAAATACCAGCTATATATGAAGTCAGCATGGGTTCGGGAGTGGCAAAACTTGCCTTTAACAAATTATTAGATTTTCTTTTGAATGTGTAAACAAACAAACATAAGATTGAGCTGGTTGATATTATGTAATTAGGTTTTCATTTGACAAAACTCCTCATGAGACTCCTTGGAAAATTTATAAAGTCATGGGATAGGAGGTAATGTCCATCGTGGACTGCTTAAAAGACAAGAATTAAATGGTCATAGTAACATAACATAGTAACATAGGTCAGTTTTCCAAATGGAAAAGGTCAGTAGGGAGTGCCTCAAGCATCTGTGCTGGGGCCTGTGCTGTTGGACATATTCATAAACGATCTAGGAAAAAAATAAGTGAGGCAGTCAATGTACAGATGGCAGACAGTATAAATAGTAGATTAAATTTAATGCGGAGAAGGTCGCATAGGGAAAAATAATCGCAATTTTTAGGTACCCAATGCTGCTTTCTGTGTTTGAGGTCAATACATCAAAGTTTTCAGCCCACTATGTGGCATCTGCCAAAAAAGCAAATAGAATGCTATGGATTATCCAAAATCAAATGGAAAACAAAGCAGAGAATATTCCGCATTTGCATAGGTCCATGGTATGGCTGCATCTTGAATACTGTTTGCAGTTTTGCGCACCCCATTTAAAAAGGATATAGCAGAACTAGAAAAGGATGACAAATTATAAATGCGCTGAAATACTTCTCTATAGCAAAGCTAAACATGTTATGGCTCTTAAACTTGGAAAGAGACAACTGAGAGGGGATATAATAGGCTTTTAAGAAAACCTAAGTGAGATGGATCAGTTAAGGGATGGTTATAATTTAACCTTTCCAGCAACAGTAAAACAAGTTGAAATGTGTATATATGCGGTGTGATACAATGACGCACTTCCCCCATTTGCACAATCGATGAACATCGGGGGGGGGGGGCGGGGGGTTATGAGTGTCTCAGAAGTGGAGGGTGTGTGTGTTTGGGGGGGGGGGTGCATGTGTCCCTGTATGTGTCTGGCTGTGTATGTGTATGTTGGGGTGTATCGGTGGGTGCCTCCTTGCCTCTGTGTGCATCAAGGGCAGTGTTCAGGGCTGTGTGTGTGTGTATCCCTCTCTCTCATAACCCCCCACCAGCCTTTCCCCAGTCTCTCTCATACGACGCCCCCTTCAAAAAAAAAAATCTTTACCTAGCGTGTCTCTCATAATCCCATCTCCACAAGCTTCACTCAGACTTTGTCTCATAACCCCGCTTCCCCAAGCTTCTCTCTCTCTCTCTCATAATACCACCAAACTTCTCTGTTACTCACCGGTGGTTCTGTCCGGCTGCAGTTCCTGAAACGGGACATTTCATACTCCCCTCACCGCGATCGGCTGTGTGCATGGCTGAGGCACACAGTGGAGGAAGTTAATCCTGACCGAAACAAACATGCATAATGACAGATATTTTGCTTAGCCAATTGAACCCTCAACAATAGGCACTACCCCTTAGTGAAACATATTTTAAGAAGAGCGCACTGCTTGAAATTGGGCCACCAGTGACTTGTAAATAAATTATACAAAAGTAGTTTGGGGATCTGCTGGGTACATGTGACTCAGACTGACCACTCTCAGAAATAGGATTTTTGGCTTGTGGGATCTTTGATTTTCCTCCTCATAGCATTTCTTATGTTCTAGTAGCGAGGAAGGGTTTTGTATATTGTTGGATAAGACAGCAAGCAAAGTTTGTTTACAGCATTATTAACACTAGAAGCCCCAAATTGCGTCAATTGCGCCACTGCTAGGACCATGTCAGTCATGGTCCATGACTTTGTTAGCAAGGTCAAGATGTTCAAACATGTGCATAGAAAATTGGACAGATGCACCACCTAGCGGGAAAATAAATTTATACCTAGAAGCCCCAAAGTACATCAATAGACGCACTCAATTGTCTTGGATGCGTCCGACTGACGTACTTTGGGGCTTCTAGGTATAAATTCATGTTCCCACTAGGTGGCGCTTATCAATAACTGTTTACGGTTTTACTCCGACATTACAAACAATAAACACACGATGACGCCATGTAATGACGTCACATACTGCACGTATTTAACAAATAAGTAACTTCACATTAATTCACATCTGCATTTCATGCTAAACACAGTCATAATGCGTCAATTGACGCACTTTGGGGTTTCTAGGTAAAATTCCTTTTGGGGCTTCTAGTGCTAAAACTCCTATGGCAAGGATGTTGATCTTTGTACTGTTTACAAAATTAAAACAGAGAGAAGATATGGATATGAATACAAATGAGCTAATCTCAACTAATTTTCCTTTGATTATGTAGTTTTAAGTGGCTTGGAACATTTAAATGACAACAGAGCTTCCCAACTGTGTGCAGTAATAGACAGTAATGCTCTGTGAGGTGTCCACTGCTGTAAACCAATTGGAATCATAATATCCTTTGAAATGAGCATCTTTAGGAATTTGTAATCAGAGCAAAGGTAGGGTCAATGTTCTTCTGGTTAATAACTTGAAGATGCTGGTTCTAAATTTAATGCCTAAGGTTTGTTTCCATCTTTAATGGTCAGTTTCCTCTCTCTTTCTTTCTACAAAGGCATAGAGATAGAGTACTTTATTTTAATTTGCATTTAATCATTTAACAAGCATTTTGCTTGACAAGAAAAGCATATACCGAAATTATGGAAGTAAGCCAATCAGCGAAGATAAAGAGATATGTAGTTGTAAATACAAGATAAAATAAAAAATCTATCTATATAGATAGTGAGGCAATCCAAAGGAAACCCGAGAGCTAAGTAGGGAAAAATAATAAATGATCAACTTGAGAGAGGAGCAAAGAAATATGATGACAGAAAAGATCATAATACCTATCTAGCCTGCCTTCCTTATATTTTATTTTATTTATTTATTTATATTCTCTTATATACCACGCTATTCTGCATCAGTGCGGTTTACATTGAACAAACTGAAATTACATTGAACAGGGCATTATAACTTAGAGATAAACTATTTTACAGGGAACATGGGCTATGGAGGTTTAAGTGGCTTGCCCAAGACCACAAGGAGCACCTGTGGGACTAGAAACCCCAGTCCTTCCGGCCCAAGGTTGCTGTCCTCTAGTGGGATTTGAACCCCCGACCTTCCGGCCTGAAGTACCTTGCCCCAACCACTAAGCCACTCCTCCACTCACAATATATATCAGCTGTACACTCTCCCCCAAAGGTCCTCTGTCCTTGTCCCATGCTTTCCTGAATTCAGATTTAGTCCTTGTCCTCCCATTTGATGCTCTCAGGTGGGAACCTTGCAGTATCATTTGTGCCAGCCTGATGAGTAGTTATCAGGTTTGAGTAGTCTCGGCAAAGTATCTGTAACATTTCTGATCTTGGCATGAGGCAAACAGCACACCTCCTGGGCCAGCATGTCTGGACAGTAGACGAGTGCTTCTGTACCCTTCAGAAGGGAGTCACTAATCACCACTACCCTTCACTTCCTAGTAGTTGTTGAGTTCAAAAACTGCTCCCACCCCTAAACCCCTCTCCAACCTCCCTCCTCAACTGCCTCATCTCCAAAACACCCACTCCCTGCAATTTCCCTACCATCCTCCATACTACCT
Organism: Ichthyophis bannanicus; assembly: GCA_033557465.1. NCBI lineage: Eukaryota > Metazoa > Chordata > Amphibia > Gymnophiona > Ichthyophiidae > Ichthyophis > Ichthyophis bannanicus. The sequence goes on from CM066043.1 coordinate 88,280,667, forward strand.
CACCCTCAAAAACTACATCCTAAACTGCCCTTCTATCTCTACAGTTCTCTAATACTCTCTCCTCCCCCCTAAGTATGAGTGAGCCTGCCCTGTCTGCTTCCATGTAGCTAACAGCAGAGATTATGGGTAGGATCCAGCCTGTGGGAAAGCTGTGGGATTGGAGCACTAGAAGGCAGCTATAGTCAGAAGAATGGAGGTGAGCAGGGGAAGTACCTGTGCTGTAGTAGCGAAGTTCGTGCATGCTGTGGGGTTGGAAAGGAAATTCCCCCCCCCCCCCCAAAAAAAAAAAGTGCCTCAAATAAATTTCTGTGAGAGAAGAAGTTCCAGCAACAGCATACATACACTGATTCAGTATACCATAGTGATTAAAGACTTGGACCTTTAAAACTGTCCTCCTCTCCCCTCCCCTCTCATCTCCTCTCCCATTCACAAATACATAGAAAGCCAACACAGATATATAGATACACGCCAAAAATGTCCATCCTCTTCCCCTCCCTTTCCCCTTCTCCCTCCCTACACATGCAGAGGAGTTAGAAACAATTCCATGAGCCATGCTTTGCATGCTTTCTCCACTTATGTCTGTGAAATCTCTTAAAGGTAATTTACAGTTGTGATCAACATTATTGGCACCCTTGCAGTTCAACACCTTAATGTCCAATATCTCCTAACACAAAGAAAAAAGTGGCCATTGAAATGACTTTGGACTATATATGCACACGTATGTGACACACAAAATCAAATAAAAGAAGGCCAATTAAAAAAGGAAATAGTAGGAAATAGTATAAAAACTGGGACATTGCCAAAGCATTATTAGTACCCTTATAAACAATTCAAATCAGTTTGAACAGAGCCACCACATTCCCATTGCAGTAAAATCAGACACATCTGCGATCAATTGTCAGTACTCACATGAATTGAATCAACCAATGAATGATGGCTGTAATATTTAAAATGGCCACATTCATTCCCTGTTCCATTTTCACAATGGTGAAGATGAGCGCTGCTGACACAGAAAAGCCATTATCACCAAATATCAAACCTCAAAGGGAGTGTAAAACCATCTCCAAAAGACCATGGGATTTCTGTGTCTACAGTTGACAATGTTAAGAGGTTTTCTGCTCATAGAACTGTCAAGAACTCCCAGGACATGGTGGGAAGAGGAAAATTAATCCAAGAAGTCTTCAAAGGTTAGTGCAAACTGTTGGGAAAACACCACATGCAACATCCAAAGAGCTTAAGGCTGAGTTGGAGCAATCTGGTTTCAACTTGCACCATACGCTGTGCACTAAACAAAGAAGGACTTTATGGGAGAAGGCCAAAGTGGATTCCACTGCTCAAAGACAGACATAAGGCACGCCTGATCATTGCCCAAACTCATCTTGAGAAACTACAATCCTCCTGGGAAAATGTTCTGTGGACAGATGAAACCAAACTTGAGCTCTTTGGAAATGCAGACCAGCGATACCTTTACAGGTGAAGAAATTAAGCTTTTAATGGGGGGGGGGGGGGGATCCTTCCTTCCTTCCTACCTACCTACCTACCTACCGTTCCTACAGATTCTGTAATGTTGTGCTCTTTGACTGCCTCAGGAACTGGAGGTCTGGAACATATTAAAGGAATCATGATGTCAGAGGACTACAAGGTATTTTGAAGCAAAATGTGCTACCTAGTGGCTGAAAGCTAGGTCTGGGTCAAAGGTTATGGGTCCTCCAGCAGGGCAATGACCCAAAAAATACATCCAAAAGTATAAAAAAGTGGTTATAAAAACATTTTGCTTGTTTTCTTTTATGATTTTCCTGGTGATACTTGTATTTCCCCTTAATGTGGGCTATTGTGTGGTACTTTTGGGATATGTTCCCTTTTTTTGTAGTTTCTTTTTCCTATATATTGCACATATTTTTTGCCTTTGGTAATGTATACTTTAAATTTCAATTTAAAAAAAAATGTTTAAAAAGTTAAAAATGGATTGTTTTAAACTGGCCAGCTATGAGGCCTGATCTCAGTCCAATTGAGAACCTTTGGGAAGAGCTGAAATCTGCCATTGGTAAAAGGAATCCTGGAAACATTCATGAGCTGGAACTAATCACAGATGAAGAGTGGGAGAAACTACCAGCAGACAGTTGCACAAAACATTTAGATGGCTACAAGAGTGTCATTACTGCCAAGGGTTGTGCAACCAAATATTAGTGAAGGGTGCAATTAATCCTGTCCAGGTCATATTTTGTTTTTTCTCAGAAATTACTACCTCTAAGTTGTACAGACATCTTTTTTTTTGTTGTTGTATAACTTTGAACATATTAAACATTAAACATATTAAAATATTATGATGACATACAGTTGGAATATTTCCAATTATTTCTCAAGATATTGTACACAACATACCTAAAATGCAAAGGTGCCAATAATGTTGATCACAACTGTATGTTTACTCATTTTCCCCCACCCCATACTGTGGATAGTGTGGGCTGTAAGTATTTTAAATAAATTTAGCATTGTCCCCAGTCCAGCAATCTAAACACTCAGTCAAAGCAGTTGATCAGACGACCTACTTTTGGTAAAACCATGCTGTCTCTGATTCTGCAATTCATTAGATTTCAGAAACAGCACTATTCTCAATTTTTGTCATGATTTTGTTAGTCTGACTTCAGTGTTAAATATATTAACTGGCTTGTAGTTATCAGCCACCATCTTTATTCCAGTTCTTGCACATCTCCAGTCCTGTATAACCTCCGTGACTCTAAAGAAACATTGAAAAGGTCAGATAATAGGATTGCCAGAACAAATAAGCACCGCTTCCATTCCCCAGGCTCAGGCAAACAGAACAGTCATTGCCTTTTAAACTTCTTCAATTAAATCACACCACTAAAGCACACCGCGGCATAGTGTCATGTTTCAAGCCGCCGCTCCATTCACGGCTCTTCTTCAGGTGAATCAAAAACAGCTCAAGTTGATACTGATTTGCCAATGAAGGGAAACTATTGTATGATGTCAAAAGTCAGCCAATCAGGATTTGAAACATAATCTAATCAATGTAGATTAAAACAGACTCCACTAATCAGTTTCAAGATTAAGGCCAAGAGGTGTAAGTGTTTGTAATTTAAATATCCATTCCTTATCGTTCCTCCAGTTTAGTCCTCTACTTCTGGGTTGTGCACCTCTTCCTGCAGCTAGGAGACACGGCATGTCAAAGTCGTGACATCACTGGATATAGCCTGCTGGTATCTCCCATCAGCCTCCAGTGTGTCCAGTCTCCTTGCAGCAGGAGGACATAGTGAGCCTAGCTCCTGGGCTCACTTGGGGGGAACAGATAAGGAGCATTTAGTGTGACAAATTCTATTCTGATTTTACTTTTGATTTTTACCTTTAATTTACTTTTAATTTTACTTTTAATTCAGTTACCTTTGGTTAATTGGCAATCAGGGATTAGTTCCCTTTAGTTAGGAGCAAATTTCCTTATTTACAGTAATTTTAAATTTGAGCCTGGCTCTTTAAATTAGTAGCAGCTCTCGCCTTCCCTCCTTCTCAGTTATTTTCACTTGCTGCAGGCATTTGCCGGTGCAGATCTCTCTCCCTTGACTGTACGGGAGAGAGTTCCGGGACCCGTACAGCCACACTGAAACTGTGTGAGACGGAGCCTCTCCGTTGCTGCGGGATTTTAATTTTACTCTGTGGAACCGGCTGAGCGATCCTCACCGTGGCTGCCAGGCGCATCAGCGTGGCTTGAGGATCGGATGAATTCAAGGTGGTAGGAGCAGGCTGTGTGGCTTTTGGCCCTGCAGGTAAGGCCTTCGGGCTCGGTCGGTCTGCTGAGGCCTCCTTTTTGCAGCGGCTGTTCTTGGCGCCAAAATTCATTGGCGAAGGGGCGGCCATTTCTTCTCTAGGTATTTGGACCGCATGGCGAGAGTTGCAGTGAGCTGCCTGCATGAGGGAAAACAACAGGCAGAATAGCTAAATTTTTGGGCCTAGTGTTTGTTTCTTTCTTTTGTTTGTAGGATTTTTTTTTTTTTTTTGAGGCTCAGGGGGTTCCTCAGCATTAAGGGGGACTGTTGTCAATCCTCTTTATAGAATAAATAAGAATAAACTTAAAAACAGGACAGCAGTTTTGGCATTGATCCCTGATACCACATGGTCTTTCCCTCCTAATCATGTCTCTGAGGAGCATCTGTTAAGGCCCAGGATATTAGGCAAATTGCCAGCTTTTAGGTTCAAGGGCAGAGTCCTAACTTGTAGTTGGCAGGAGGGAAAGCCGAGAAGTGTGCCTTTATGTATTCTATAGTGAAAGTTGCCCAAAATTCACAGGGACAGGTTTAGGAAACCTTAGGATATAAAAAAATAGACAGTTAAACTGTCAACCAGGAAGTGCCTGTGCTACGGTCTATGGCCACCAGAGGGCAGCTGGTACACTCAATAGTGCCTTTCTATGACTGTGCAGGCAGCCATTATCTGCAGGTCAGGATAGAAATCACCACAGAGCCTCGGTGCTGTGATGTAAGGTCTGAGAATCCAGTTTATATGACCAAGATTTAAAGCTCTTAATTTCTGTATCATTGGTCGGGCTCTGCTGCCCTAAAGGCCGCTGAATGACAGCGCTGCTCATGAATCACATATAGTATTCAGTGCCCCCATCCCTGGGGGGTGAGTGGTAGAATACAAAATCATATTACTCATCAGGTTCACACAAGCAGCAACCTCTCAGACCTCCATTTGCAAGGTGGTCGGTGTATTCCACTGCTATTTCTCTGACTTCAGGAAGGCCTGGGGAGGTGCTTGTGTGTTTCATAGCAACACTTAGCAGGCCCTTCCCAGGAAATTCTCATCTATTACTAGAGCAGGGTTTCATTTCATTTCATTTCTCTGGTTGTGGTTAATGCACAGCATCGGGGGCTGTGTTCGAAAGCTTGGGTCCCACGGACTTCGGTGGGATTTCAAAAAGAAAAAGAAACTCGCTTTAGTGAGAGATAGCCTTGTTCATTTTTAGCTAACACTGTTGATTTTACTTTTGATTTTTACCTTTTGCGCCTGAATCCCAAGGACGGGACACTGTTTGCTTCCAGGGGTTCTACTTTCTATTTTGCTCTTCAGCTCCCTGGCAGATGCAGTAGGCTGGCATGGGGTGGGCAGCGCCTCCTGCAATGCAGAATCTCCCAGGATAAGGGGGGGGAAGGACAACTGGGTGCAGCGGGGGCTGGTAGCTTCTTGCAAAGCTATAGTAGCAGTTCCGGTAATTTTAGCGGATCTGCTTTGATTTCATTGGAGTTGGCGGAAACTTGGTTTTTGGAGTCCTATCCTTTAAAAAAAACCCAAACAAACAGGGCATAGCTATGTTGATTTACCAGAATCTCCTTCCGCTATCCATAGAAGGTCCCTATAAAGCGTTAAAGTCGGTTTATTTGGCAGGATAATATTTTCGCTTAGCTGCTGTAATATAGCACTATGTTCCGCTGTAAACATATTCAAGTCAAAAGGAATTATGGTGATAACTCTCTTGGACAGTTGTAACAGGTGCTTGGGTGAGAGCCATGGCCAGTCCACAGATGTGGAATGCTCTGCCATAAGCATTATGTCATGGGAAGAATTTTATAGTTGTGTGGTTTCTTAATGGAAAATGTTCCAGTTTAGTTTGACTTTGCCCAATTATATGATTTTACGGTAGATTTGTAATGTCTTAATTTTGGCTATATGTGGTTTAATTTTACATATGGAAAAGGCAGCTCAGTGGAGAGGGGTTACAAAATAGAACTCTGGCCTTTGGAGCTATCTATGCTCCCATTCCATTTATCAGAGGTTCTCCAGTACAGAGAGTCTCTGCTAGTGTTCGGTGAATGCCTTAATGGGGGGCCAGAAGCAGCTAGGCTAGTTCTTTAGCAGCAATGGCAGCGGCTCAGACTCTAGTAGGCATACTTCATATGCTGGGCTTACAAGATGGCTTCCGCGCTGATCGGCATCAGCCAAGGTGACTGCCGGTTTAGACTGTGGATGTGGAGTCAGCCTGGAGGAGGGGCCTTGCGTTCTCTGGACAATGCTCTGCATACACTGAATCCCTTCAATTCGATCAGCGGCTGGCAGGACACAAGGCATGCTCGCATGCTTTTTTGCTTCAGTGGTCTAAAAGTGGAGTCTTTACCAGGTGGTATAATGGGAACTTGTCTGCAGTTTCTCGGCTTCTTCATTAATGACTCAATTGCCACTGCGGAATGAGAGCTGTATTTCATATCACCAGGTGCTAGTTGATCTTAAAATATACAGTCCGTCTTTGTGCAGTCAGACGGAATCGGGCGTTACTCTAGCAGGAAGGCCGTGGATTAGTATGCCTGTGTTTTGGAGTTCTTTCTACTTCATATTGTTGGCACGGAAAGAGCGTCTCTTAACATATGCTGACGGCATTTTTGGTTTAGAGGTGTCTTTGTAAAAATAAATAAATAAATTAAATTTAAAAAAAAAAAAAAAAAAGAAAAGAAAGAAAGAAAATCAAGAAAGTATTCAGCTGTCCTGAATTCGCCTGTTCTTGATTGATATTTTGAGGCTTAAGCAGGGGCAGGCCTGGGTACTACGTGGGTGGGTGCACACTTTGCACTACCAGGGGGTGCGGACTCACTGTATGGAACAGAGCCCTAGCAATCTTCTTTATCGCAAGATGGGAAAGTAGATGGTTCACTGAAGCGATCATTGGGGGCAATGCTCTGGCCTTACAAGCTCCCATTTTTGGAGCCTGGGGAGGCGAGAGCATGCTTCAGGTGGTCGCAGTGTTTACGGCAGTCTACTCGCCTGGAACAGGAAAGGATCATGGAGTTGAATCAACTAGAGCCTGATTTGCTTTATGGGGAAAATGTGCATTATGGCTTAATTCAAGCGCTAGCTAATATTATTGGCTTCCTTGGGGTTCACCCAGAGGTCTCTCTGGTGGAGGAATGGGGCAGCTGATGGTTCGTCCGAGGGTCAGTAAGCTCCCAATTAAGTCTTTGTCTTGTCCTTTCCCCTTGGGCTCTCATAGGGCAACTAGTTGGCGTATCGAGGCTTTCGGAGAAAGGCGCTCTTGGTAGCGCCCGGTTGGGCGAGACGGGCTACTAGGCTTTTCTCATTCGCCTACTCGACAGGCTTTTCCTAGAAGTTGTCGGTAGCAGACGTTCTGCTGCGGCTAGGTCCATGACGAATGTCTCAGGTGGATTGGTGCCCGCCTACGGTTTGGCCTTTGTATGGGCGGGGCTCAAGTAGAAGGGTTATTCTGCGGCAGTCTTCACCGCCTTGTTGAGAGCAAGGAGGCAGGCTGCTTCTGCTACGTAGGTCCATGCTTAGCACCTTTTGGAAGGCTGCTGTTCACGGCGGCAAGTCCGGGCGACAAAGGTTTCTGTATCCTTGGTCTGAGTTCTCTGCAGGACAGTGTCTGAAGGAACTAGCGGCCAGTTCCTTAGAGGATCCAGCGAGCAACTGTTTCCGGCTGTAGAGGTCTGTGAAGGGAATAGTGCTAGGTGTTCGGATCGATGTGTAGCGTTTCCTTAAGTTGGGATCCGACTGCGCTCCTCAAGGAGAGTTCGGGTGCCGCCGGGGAATCCCGATTGGGCCTTAGAGGCGTTAGCTAAAGAGTCCTTTGATTCTTTACTCCAGGCGTCGGTAAAGGATTTGCTGTTATAGACAGTGGCTTTGATAGCTCATTGTTCGGTGCGACGAGTTTCGGAGTTTCAGGCGTTGTCATGTAATGAGCCGTTTTCACCCTTTCTGGATAGAGGGTGGTGTTTGCGAGCAGTCCTGTCGTCCTTCCAAAAGGTGGTTTCTGATTTTTCTCCTGAGCCTATTGGTTTCTCTTCCAGTTCTCGGTTTTTCTGGAAGGGGAGGTTTTTATTCGTAGCTTACGCCGATAGGAAACATTACCTGCAGGGTGTGATGTTCGTTTCTTTGTTTTTGTGTGCTGGTTGGAGGTCCCCACAAAGGGGAAACAGCAGCGAAGGCGGCCATTTCGCACTGGGTTAAGGCGGTGGTTGCCTCAGCTTTCTGCTGGCCAGGTGGTATGATTCCGGGGGGCTTTCTGACTCTTGCTACCAGGGCACAAGCGGGCTTCATGGGTGAATCACTGTGTCATTCCATCAGGGGGGATTGGTAGAGCAGCTTCCAGGTCGTCTCTTCATTTCCTCAGTAACCACTACTGCCTAAATGTTTTGGCAGTAAAGGGGGCCTGTTCTGGGTTGGTGGTGTGGTGAGTTGGCTGGATAGGTCCCTCCCAATGATTACTGCTCTGTTACATCCCAAAAGTAGAGGACTAAACTAGAGGAACGATAAGGAAATAGAAATTACACTTACCTGGTAATTGTCGTTCCTTGAGTGACAACAGTTTAGTCCTCATTCCCACCCAGGAGTATGATTTCTTCAGTTTATTTTCAGGCGGAGTGGAGCATCAATCTCAAGGAGTAGACAGATCCTTTCAGTTTCTAGATCACAGTGAGTATCCCTTTCTGTTCTTTATTTCTTTTCTCTTATTTAAACGAGGTGATGGTATAGGATACGTGTTTGCATAGGGGGGACATGAATGTAAAGTTAAAAAAAAATAAATAAAAAAAAAGAAAAGAGAAAAGAAAATATAAGACGGATACGTTTTAAAAGGCTCCTCCGGTTGAGGAATGGGGAGTTATTTAAAGTTATGGTATAGTTACTTATTTGTTGTTCCTTTGAGTTTGCTTTGTCAATAGTACACTGGAGGCTGATGGGAGATACCAGCAGGCTATATCCAGTGATGTCACGACTTTGACATGCCCAGTCTCCTAGCTGCAGGAAGAGGTGCACAACCCAGAAGTAGAGGACTAAACTGTCGTCACTCAAGGAACGACAATTACCAGGTAAGTGTAATTTCTATTTGTTGTTCCAAGTATTGTAAACAAGCCAGTCTATCACTCCCCAGGCTCATAATAAAGAATAAAAGGAGTATTTGCTACAGGAGAGGTTTCCTCTCATGGCAAATGGTCCGACAAAAAATAGACTTTGAGGGGTTCTGCAGTTAATTAAGAATCCAATGCCTATGGTAAGAGTTTTGAACAAATTTTAAAGGAATTTTGTTTGATAGTTTGGATATTTTTCTCCTTTGTGGTTTTTGATGATATTTGAGAATCTATTGTTTAGCTTTGAATGACTTGCTCTCTGCCGCCCTCCAGAAGTTGTTCCCATAGCTTTGCTTTGTGGTTGGGTAAACCCTGTGCATCACCTATGTAAACTGCTCTTCTGTAGACAAATCTGAGTGTATAATCTTTTAATTAAGAACAGATGTAGAGAGTTTTATAACCATTCCTCCTAACATATAATTAGTGGTTTCTAGATTCTAGACCCTCCTACCGAAGTTTGTCTTGTGGGTTGATCTTAAGGTAATTGGATCTCGTCTGTTTCCTTATCCATTTAAAATGCTCATCATGAGTTTCATAAACCGCATCAATCCCTCCACAACTGCCATTATGTGTACATCATCTTTATAGATCTAATGAGAGAAGTCCAGTTAATCAAATAGCTACCCTAATGAGCCCATATATGCAATGAATAGAATCTGAAAGTGGGGAGCACTGGGGAACACTATATTTTAAGTTACAAGCTTGTGAAATAGGTGATCCCTACTTCACCACACATTGCTGGTTCCCTGAGAACTCCTTGCACAACTTAAATGCATCAGTTTATAGAATAGTGCTTTCGATATCATTAGTCTAGTCTAGTCCAGTCCAGATGCATGGGTTGTGCTTCCCAACCAGCAGATGGAGACTGAGCATGACTAGCTTTGCTATGACATCTACATAGGGCACTGTGCACCAGGAAGCTGGCCAGTATTGCCCAGTCTCCAGCAGATGGGGGCCTCTCTGTATATCTTGGCTGCACTGTAAGGAGATTAGAAGCTACCCTAGGCCATTATGGTTGGAATGAAGGGCTGAATTGAGCCAGTTTTGGCTTTCACAGATTTTTCATTTACAAAAAAAAAAAAGATTTTTTTGTAGTAAAAGCCTTTTCTTTGCATTGGAAGCAGCCAATAAAAGAAAAAGGAAGAATCCTGTCTTAATAGCAGCAGAGATGGGCCCTTCCCCTTGAACGGGACCCTGTTCTTGGTTGGAGAGTGTTTATCCTGCGGTACGGGGCAATTGGAGTGGAGTAACTGCCTAACGGTTAGAGTACTGGCTTGAGACCAGGAGATCAGGGCTCAATTCCCACTAGCACTCCTTGAGGCCTTGGGCAAGTCACTTAACCCTCCATTGCCTCAGAAGAATCCAAGTTATCAATGTCCCTGTTTGTACATTACCAAGTTGAAGTTCCAATGTAAACTACTTTGACTGAAATGATAAAGCAGTATAAAAACTTGTTAAATAAATAAAAGAAATAAAGAAATGGTGCTCCCTAGCAGTGAGTGCCGTGAACCGTGAACAGCCTCACTTGCAGTGGGGTGTAAACCTGGAGGCCCTGGGTCCCTTCCTCCTTACTTGCCTGAGATATCAGCTGAAAAGCAGACATTTCTCCGGAATCCATCCAGTGAGTGTTGCTTGCCCCACAAACCCAAGGTTCTTCTGTCTCTTCATGTGCTGGTCCAGCGTCTCGGCGGTGCCTTAGTCTCCCACAGTTGGCTTGAGTAGAGTGCTTGGTGCAGAGCAGCTTTTCAGCATGTCGGGAAGCAAGCCCATCTGTGTGGTCTGCGGTGTGAAGGGGCACTGTATCAGAGGTTAGGTTCTGTTTATGTGCAGAAGAGAGCATAGTGGCAGAGCAGGGTTTGCAGTCTTAGCCAGCTGCGATGCTTTGGGGTGAAGTGCGGGATCTGGGAACAGCTGATTCTTCCTTCCCTCTGTGTAGCCCAGCTTTGGCAGCAGAGTTGGCCATTTTGGGCCATGTGGAGGCGGGAACAGTGCAGGGGGAGTCGGCCCAGATCCAGGGACTAAAGCGAAGTCAGAGGAAGCACAAGACAGTGGAGCCTCAGGGCATTGATTCGGGGATACCTTTCTTGTCCAAATTTGTCCTACTTCTCCATCAAGCCTTCTGTCTGAAGCAGGGCAGAGGTACAGACTGGGATTCCAATTCTAAGGCTTCTCAAATGGCGACTTCAGAGGTCAAGGCTCTGATGGATGTTGGGGAGACCCCAGCCAAGAGGAGCAGGGACTCCCTGCAGGTTTGGAGGTTTCCAATTCCTCGGGGTCCCAGGCTTCAGAGGAAGCAGCAGAAGGGACCTCAGGGGATTGAGAGGAGGAGACCTATGGGATTGAGATGGGCGAGGAATGCCCATCAGCTGAGGAGCCTAAAGTGGTGCATGTTTTCCGCAGGGAGGAATTGGCTTCCCTTATCTCCCAGTCCTTGGGAGCCCACAACATGGCAGTTGTACCAGCTGGCTCTGGAGGATCCTTTGTTGCAGGGGATCCACACCCCTCAGGACTTCTTCTGTGTTCATCAGGCGGAGGAATCTGCATGGTCGATCAACTGATGGGAACTGTGCATGGTGTTCCGGATCCTCCTGCACTTCGAGAATCTCGTGCAAGGCTGGACCATGTTGGTCTTTTTGAACAATGCAACAGTGGTGGCGTACATCCAATCATCGGGGGTATGGTCAGCATGTCATTGATGGAAGAGATGAGCCTGATTCTCAGCTGGGCGGAGGAGCATCTCCTTGCCCTATTGGTGGCGCACATGGCCGGCAAGGGGAATGTGCAGGCGGACTTTGAACTGGTACTGGGTTAACCCGGTGGAATAGTCTTTGAACAACTCTGTCTTTTGGAGTGTGGTGCGATGCTGGGGTCAGTCAGATGACTTCAGCATCGAAGGCCAAGTCAAGCCAGTTTTTCAGCAGGCGATGTGAGCACATATCGGAGAGGCTCGACACGCTGGTGCATTCATGGCCGCAGGAGGCTCCTGTATGTTTCCACCCTGGCCCCTGCTTGGGTGGGTGCTTCACAGGATAGGGTGGTACCGGGGTCCAGTGATCCTGATTGCTGCGGGCTGGCCTCAGAGGCCGTGGTATGCGGAGTCTTGGTGGCTCCCAGTGCGGGGCAATCTGTTGGTACAGGGACTGTTGTGCATGCCTCAGGTGGATCGATTCTCACTTACAGCCTGACTCTTGAGAGGGCGAGATTGAGTAAATGGGATTACTTGCAAGCAGTGGTAGCAAAGCTCCTTAAAGCCCGGAAATGGTCTACCTCCCTGTCTTACATCAGAGTGGGAGTGTGTTTGAGGACTGGTGTGCCATTGAGGGGACTTTAGCTCTGTCTGCGTCTGTCTCGCAGATTTTGGGATTCTTACAGGCTGGGCTCGAAAAGGGCCTGGCTCTTAGTTCGCTGTGTGTGCAAGTAGTGGCGTTGGCCTGTTGTGGCCAGATACGGGGCAATGTCCCTAGCTGCACATCCGGATGTGGTTCGTTTTCTCAGGGCAGTGCAGCAGGTGAGGTCACCTCTGCGACCTTTGGTCCTGCCGCGGGATTTGAACTTGGTGCTGTCGGTGCTTGAGCCTTTGAAGGAGGCATCTGTGAAGGGTCTTATCCTGAAGACGATGTTCCTGTTGGCAATTTGCTCAGTGAGATGTATCTTGCAGTTACAGGTGTTGTCCTGCCAAGAGCCCATCTTGGTTTTTTATCCAGAGAAGGTGGTGCTGTGGACTGTGCCTTCTTGGTCAGGGGGAAGGAATCCAAATTCATTTCCGTCATGTTGTGGTGTTAGTGTGGAGTATAGATTCCAGAGAGGGCTAAGAGTGGATTAAGAAGGGAAAAAAAAAGAAAAAGCATATTTCTTGACAGCTCTCACAGGCGAACTGCAAGCAAACGCAAAGAGCTTCAGGTTCAAAGTACAAACAATGGGCATTTTGGTAGAGACGTTTTTTTCTTTGGGGTGGTAGCTCACTTTATGGTGTGGCCTAAGAGGTATCAGGCGACACGATTTTGTTTCTACTTTTTAGTTGTGGTAGTTTGGTTCAGTTGGAGCCATGTGGGCTTAAATTCTGCTTTGTAACTCCGATACTGGCCAGTTTCCTGTTACACAGTGCCCTATGTAGATGACATCAGCAAAGCTGGTCATACTCGGTCTCCATCTGCTGGTTGGGGGGCACACACATGTGTCTGGACTGGACTGGACTAGAGGAATTCAAAGAAAGGTAATTAGCAGGTAGGACCTAATTTCACTTTATATTCCATCAAATCAGAAATGGATATATGAGAGTTGTATCAGCAACACACACTCTTTCCACTGTCGACTATTGCCCAAAACACGTCCCTTATAGAGATTAATCTGCCCTACTTGATTCTCCTTTGACCAAACTTAAAAAGTCTCCCGATCCTCCTCCTCCTCCGCCTCCTCCCACCATCACCACCCCAGTACAGCTTTCTGAAAATTAGAGTGTGGCCCTCCTTCCTTTGGCCCAAGCTATAAAAATGTTGGTTCTGGGCATCAGCCCTCTATGCTCCTCCCACCCACCAGGACAAACTAAAAGGTACCGTAGTTGAACCAGAAGTAGGACATAATTACTTTCTCCTAGCTAGGTGTCTGATTTGCTCTGACTGCATCACTGTCCTGTCTCATATTTTGTACATTTTGGGCTGCTCTGTGGTGAAGAAAGTATATGGGATCAGGGGTGGGACAAGCAAGGGCCTGGAGCTGACATTTTTAAAACTCAGTTGGGAGACAGGAGGATAATTTTTAGAAAGCTGAAATAAGGGAGCTTTAAGATTTTGTTACTCGCTTATTTTTCAAATCCAAGCTCAAGGCAAGTGACACTAAAATACACAAGTTATTTCCCTGCCCCCATGGACGAAAAATCTGATTTGTTCCCAAGGGTGATGTACTTATCCAAAATCAGGGAGGCTGTTAGTGAGAGAAGCAAGATTTGAGCACTGGCCTCCCTGGTTTGCACCCTGCTACTCTTTCTGCAAGATGGTAGCTAGTAACTATAGTGTTAATTTTTATTTCCATCTTTTGGCTCGTGCATATAGATGAGCAAGAGGGCATTACTAGTCTGTATCCAATCTGTTTCATTTCGACCACATACACCCCTGTAGCTCGGCTTGATATCTGTAAGCATGCAGCTGTTATTCCTCAGAGGAAAAGTGGTCCAGCCTCCTAAGGTCACTTTTAAAGTCATCTGGCAGGTGTCACTTGTCAGGCTTGGCCATCATTCCCCCCCCCCCCCCACCTGCCCATCTGAATGTTCTTACTTTGCTATGAGGATGGAGGAGGCTATACAAAAATCTTATTTCACAGCCATCCTGTTTCATCAGTACAGTATCTGTCATCTATCAGGCCTCTTCCCTTGCCGGCAAAATTATGTGTTGAAAAATGGTGTGAGTGACCTCTTAACTTGCCCGATAAAGATGCGAGTAGTCTAGTTACTTTTTGGAAATGGTGTTTGAAGCAAGGTAGAATCTCCAGAAAGCAACAACTGTTCAGGGTCTATTTATATTCTCCCTAGTCATTTGATACCGAGTATATGCACTGTGGAGAATTGAACAGCCATTTTGAGAACCTGACCTGCCTCTCCTTTGATCCTTTCAGTCCTTTCAAACATTAGCTATGTCGAAGTAAATAAACAGGATCAAATATTCCGCCTCACTGCTGTTCTAGATAATGTGGACAGACAAGAGGTGATTGCTGGGTAGATATTTTAAACTTGTGCACTCTTCAACAAAATTCACATTCCTTAATAGTATTTTTTTTCTCTCAAGCAAACACTGCCATCCTGATTTGCAATCAGAAGGAAAAAGAACAGAGGATTGAGGAGAAAGGAAATTCATCTTGGATGAATCTGTGGCACTTCGACTTTTTTTTTTTGTGAAGGAATTTAGAATCAGCAGTTGCAGCAGGAAGATTTAACACAGCCACCCCTCACTCTGGAATGGATAAAACGCTGCAAACCTGAATGGTAACTTCATTTGCTTTTTATTTACTTCTTCAACGCTCTTTAAGGATAGCAAGTGCAGATTGTCAGGGATTTTTTTTATTCTTAGTTGTAAAGTTTAAATATAGGACACTTACAGTTACTAAACTATGATGGAAGCTGTCATTTATCAGAATGAAGTTTTCTTTCAGTGCTTTTTACTTCCGTTCTTTGCCTCCTGTTTTGGCAATAGTTGTATGTATTTTGGGTATAGTTGTATATATTTATTTATTCTGTTTGTTTACTTATGCTTGCTTATATGCTGCTCTCTGCAGTTTACAGTATATCGGCCAATAACATAAACCCTTCCAACAAGCACCCTCCATCCCAACCCATAACCATCACTACTAACCCAAACAGACTTACACACCTTACGGTGCCCTAACCTCCCTCATATGCATATTTAAACAAATGAGTCTTCTGGGATTTTTTAAAACTGTCTAGAGCTCTGGCTAGAGCATGATATAAGAGGGGAGCATACTCCAACATTCAGGGCCCTGAACAGAAAAAGCTCAGTCTCTGGCAATTCTTCTGTATTTCCCTCACACCTCAAACACAACTCGCACCTCTGGGACCACAGCCGGCTATTAGGAAGCTAAGGGACTACCATAGCAGCCACATAGATCAGAGCCATGCTAAACTCAGTGCAAAAGACCTTTAACAACAACTTATACCAGATGCAGGACTGCCCCTGTAGCCAATGTCATTCTTTTAGGACAGGTGTCACGTGATCTCGCCAACAAAGGCCTTTAGTCAACTTTTCTGCACCACCTGCAGCCAACTAACTTCCCACTGCAGGAGGCCTACCAGCAGAACGTTGCATTGTCTATATGGGGATAAAATCAAGGCCCAAGTCACCAGGACCACATTCGATTCTGAAATATATGGATGCAGTTGCCACATCTGCCTTAGACTATAACAAGATCCGCATGCTACCCATGCAACTTGATTTTTCATGGAGAGATGTGAATCAAGGCAAACCCATGATCCTGGCAAAGATAGTGGCCAATTCACCATTACCACATTACTCAGCCAGCCAAAGCCATTCCATCTTCATAACACTGAGCTTCAGTCATAATCCATCCAACTAATCAACCACTAGTCCTCTGCCGCTTCCAGTCTATAGAAGCTAACTGGTCAGCAGTACAAGACATCCCAAGATTTTATGTATCAAAGCAAAATGATATAGTTTAGATGTGGTTAAGGTTAATTCACTCAAATGAAATATTGCTGTAAAGAAACTCCTGCTATGGTATACTGAAATCTCCATGAACAAGCAGGAATGTAGTCTTCTCATGTGGGTATCATCGGTACCGACAGAGCCTGCGCGGGAACACTCCCCAGCGTCCAATAGGAACGCTTTTGGGAGCATCCCACAGCACATGCGCGCTGCCTTCCCGCCTTTCCAACTGTCCCTCTTCAGTTCTTCATTTTCCGCGGAGCCGACAGGATCCATACCCTGTCACCGCAGAAAATTCCGTCTTTAAAATTGTTTTCTTATGGTCGCGTTGGCTGCCGCACGACGCTTACCGGTACCGCCGGTTCTTTGCTTTTCCCAAAAAAACCCTTTAAGCTGTTTCTCTTCAGAAACTTTTCTTTTTTGGTGCTAGGTGCCATTTTGGGCACTAGGCCCCATATTCCTAAAACATGGAAAAACCAACTAGTGGTTTTAAAAATTGTACTAAGTGTGGCGGTACTATTTCTGTCACTGACACCCATGATTGGTACCTTAAATGTTTAACATAGTAACATAGTAGTTGACGGCAGATAAAGACCAGCATGGTCCATCCAGTCTGCCCAGCAAGATGGCAAGAGTAGGTGCACCTGTCGCTCCGCACAGGCCACCCCTCCCCATATCCTTGTTCAGGGGTAAACCCACCACTCCATGTAGGACACCCCTATTTGTTGAGACGTTATATGGTTCAGAAGTTAGATGGTACCGTTTATTTTGTTTTTATCCTATTTCTGTAAAGGGATCCTCTGTGTTTGTCCCATGCCTTTTTGAATTCCGTCACCGTGTTCGCCCCTACCACTTCCATCGGGAGGGCATTCCAAGCATCCACCACCCTTTCAGTGAAAAAATATTTCCTGATATTGCCTTTCAATATATAAATCTGTGGACACCCCTATCACATAACCCCACTGTGGGTTTGAACCCATGACATCTGGCTGCACAGGCAGTGACGTAACCATTGGGCTACAGCTCTATAGCTTTAGGGCCTGAACATTCTCCATCTGAATGTCTCTCCTGTATGGGGATGACTAAAAGAGGAAGGCAGAACCGGGCTGCAAAGCTCGGTACCCTCTTTTCTTCGGATGCCAGATCCATTGCATCGACATCTTCGAGGGCCTCCTCTTCCTCCCATGGATCTCAGGTAACTAAACATAAAAGCCGGTCCTCAAAGGGTAGCTCTCCTGCTAGGCATCGAGAGGTCATTGGCATTGCCCTTGAGGGAACCACACCGGCAAAGCAGCCCTGGCAGGAGGCTTCAGCCTCCAAAGCATCAATGGGGCTCCAGGATGTTCTTGAGGCCCCGACATCGCAAGAACTACCTGTGCCATGGTTGGGGGTTCTGGCCGTTTTCACCGGTACCGATACCCAGGCATCGGCAGCGTCGATAGACCAGAGGTTCCTTGCTATCGAACGCAGCATTGCAGCTCTTCTCTCAGCTGCGGTACCGTTGGTCCAACGGGCACCGGTACCGACATCGACACCAATGCCGGTACCTATACCGGTAGAGACACTGGTACCGGTACCGACACCGACAATACCGGTACCGACGGTACCGGCCCCGGTGGGAATTCTTCCCATGCCATCTTTGGCTGGAATCAACAGATCGGTACCGGATCAACTCGGTACCGACTTTGATCGATACCGGGACTGTGCTTTGCATGAGCGTCATGGTCAGGAATACTTTGAATCCTCTGATTCCGAAGACTCTGACCATTCTGCTGGTACTAGAGGGTTTCTCCAGAGGATCCCTCTTCTCCCCAATGCAGAATGTCACCTCCAGAGGACATGTCTCTTCAGGATTTTATTCGTGATATGGCCAAGGGCCTTTCAATCACGGTGGCTCCTGAAGAGGAACCCAGAGCAAAGGAATTGGAAATTCTCCAATATCCTAAAGCTCCAAAGGAGGCAGCCACTCTGCCCATCCATGAAATTCTGCATAACGTGATGCTCAGAACGTGGGAGACACCTCTGACTACATCTTCTCACTCTAAGAGACTTGATACTATGTATCGAGTTCCGCCATGTCCTGGATTTCAAAAGACTCAGTTGCCACACAATTCAATGGTGGTGGAGTCAGCCATGCGTAGGAAAAAAAGTGCAGAGGCATGCATCCAATTCTCTAGGTCGTGAATGCAGGACTCTGGACGCTTTTGGGTGCTGAACGTTTCAGGCTTTCATGCTTTCAGCTAGGATCAGTTCATAAAATAATAAATAAATAAATATATACTGTATATGGGAATGTTCCTCAAGGAAGTTACAGGAGATTTGGAGCTTATGAGCCCATTTCTCCCAGATGACAAGAGACAAGACTTTCTTGCTCTAGTTAAGCATGCTCAAGATGTCTCCAAGTTTGTAAATCGTGCAGCCTTTGACTGCTTTGAATGCATCAGCAGAACCTCTGCTATTGCCATTGGCGCATGACGGATTGCCTGGCTTCAGGCATCAGACTTGGAGACTTGGGTACAGGACAAGTTGGGCAACATTCCTTGCACGGGAGAGAATCTCTTCAGCAAGAACTGGCAGGAAAAGGCTAATGAGTTAGATGCTGACAATACTACTCTTGATAGATTGTCGAAATCTACAGCCACTCCAGCCAAAAAGAAGTCTTATAAAAAACCCTCTTTCAGCAAAAAGAGGAAATTGTATCCTTCCTATACCCAGCAGAGTCCATCTCAGGGTCAGCTTGCCCAAAAGGGACAAACTAGACAGCAAAAGAAGCTAAAAGGCCCCAGAGCCCAACCAGCTCTGCAGGTTCAGCCCCCCTCAAGGGCTTTGACTCCTTCCTAGAGAGCTTAGCCTTCCTGCCTCTGAGGGGTCCCCAACCCCGCAATATCCCAGGCAGGTTATGCCACACTGCCAACAGAATTTTCACTGGCGGAAAATTTACATCACATAGTGAACCAATCCCTTTCACAAGGCATAATGCCTGATGCCTTAAAACTCACAACACTCAGACCAATAATAAAGAACAATAAGCTTGACCCAAAAGACCCGAACTCATACAGACCCATAACCAGCATCCCATTTATAGCTAAAATAATAGAAAAAACAATTCAAATACAGTTACAAGAACACATTGATGAACATAAACAACTTGACTCACACCAATTTGGATTCCGCCCCTTCCATGGAGTAGAAACTCTATTAATCACCCTAATGGATTTCCTCATCAGAGGTACAGATGACAACAACCAAGGCTTCCTACTTCTTTTCATAGATATTTCTGCCGCCTTCGACAACATTAACCACCCCACACTGATCAACAGACTACAAAGCTTAGGAATAGGCGGGACTGTCCTTAAATGGTTCAAGTCCTACATCTCGAACAGACTAATACGCGTCCAAATTGACCAAGAGGCGTCAGAATCATTCCCCCAAGGCCAAGGAATACCCCAAGGATCGGCCCTCTCCGCCCTCCTATTTAACCTGTACCTACAACCTATAACAAACATATTTAAAAAACACAAGATTAACCACTTCATATATGCTGATGACATCATGCTCGCTATCCCCATAACCACTAAAAACCCTTCATATGACACACTATCAGAATGCATGACTGAGTCCTCCTCCTGGTTAGAATCTAACTACCTCAGCATCAACCTCAAAAAAACGGAAGCAATGTTCGTAACAAGGTCATCAACCACTGAGAACACCTTCCCAGAAACAATCACAATCAACAAAACATCCATACCTGTTAGAAAAGAGGTAAAATATTTAGGTGTAATAATAGATCACACACTTACCATGCTACCACACATAAAACAAACCGTAAAAACCATCTACTATAAACTTAAAACTATTCAGCACCTAAGGCCACTCCTCGAAACACAAGATTTTAGATCTGTAGTAAATACACTAATCACCCCCCACTTCGACTACTGCAATAGTCTATTAATAGGCCTCCCTCAAAAAAACACATACCTCCTCCAAAGAGCTCAAAACATCTGTGCAAAAGTAATAGCTAAAGCCCGTCTATCGGACCACGTAACCCCAATACTGCTAGAACTACACTGGCTCCCAATAAACAGCCGAATCAGATACAAAATTATCCTAACAACCTTTAAACTCATAAAAGACATAGCCCCCTCACACCTATCCACACTACTGCATTCACCAACCGAAACTAGATCACACAGACAAAACGCAGCCCATTCTCTTATCACACCAAAAGCTTTCAGGAAGACAAAGAAAACCACTAGCTCCAGAGCATTCACATTCACTGCCCCTACGCTCTGGAACGACCTCCCTATAGACCTTCGCATCATAAAAGACCTCTCTCAGTTCAGGAAAGAACTAAAAACTTACCTATTTACTGAACACTTTGAAATCCCATATTCCCCCAAAACACCTCCATAACAACCATGGACTTAAACGCACAAAACCCCCATACTCAAAACTAAATAACTCTTATTCCCTGACTGCCACCCCCACACACACTCCCGACTTACGACATAAAAGGAAATAAATTCCAATACCTAACTACGCATGCCCTACACACAACACTCAACCACTGTAAATATCCAATGTAAATAATTTAATGGTTGTTTGTATTATTAATATCTCATAAAGTTGAAGTTTATTGTTCAATGTAAATAGTTGAACCTGACCGTTCAATGTAAATAGTTGAATCCGATTGTTCAATGTAAATGTATACAACTGTGTACAATTGTTAAGATGTTTCATGTAAACCGCCCTTGATCGCTGGAAGGGGCGGTATAGAAGAAAATAGATAAATAAATAAATAAAATAAATAAATAAAAACAGATGGCATCAGATAACAGCAGAAGATTGGACTTTGTCCATTGTAGGAGAAGGGTACAAGCTTCATTTTCACAGCATGCCCCCTCCTACAATTCTAAAGCAATTCAATTCTCAAACCTCCGCAAACAGTCTGTTAGATCATGAGGTCTCAACACTTCTTGCCCAAGGGGCAATAGAGGAGGTACCCATTCTTCAACAGGGTGCAGAGTTCTACTCCCCCTATTTTCTTATTCCAAAGAAAACAGGAGGACACAGACCCATTTTAGACCTCAGAGAATTGAACAAATACCTGTTCCGAGAGAAATTCAAAATGATTTCTCTAGGAACTCTTCTTCCATACCTTCAAAGCCAGGATTGGCTTTGCTCTCTAGACTTAAAGGATGCATACACTCACATTCTGATCCATCCAGATCACAGGAAATTCTTATGATTCCTTTTCAGGGGAAAACATTTCCAGTACAGGGTTCTTCCCTTTGGTCTAGCTTCAGCACCAAGGGTATTCACGAAATGCATGGCAGTAGTAGCTGCATTTCTACGAACCCTGGGGATATTCGTCTTCCCTTACTTAGACGACTGGCTCATTCGAGCCCCTAAAGTTGCAGAAGCCAGCACTGCACTGTCTCGCATAATGCGAATTCTCCAATACTTGGGGTTGGTAATAAACTTCCCAAAATCACAACTTGTTCCTTCCCAATGCCTGGAATTCATAGGAGCCTGTCTAGATACCAGACAGGCAAGGGCTTTCCTTCCACAGGCCCGGTGTCTTCGCATAATGCAACTAGCTTCTCAAGCAGCAGAGAAATCCTCCCTAACTGCTCGAGAGCATGTAGTCCCATATGCTCGCCTCCACATCCAAAAAGCTCAATGGACCCTTTCCACACAGTGGACACAGGCCACAGGTCATTTATCGGACAAAATAATAAACTCTCAATGACTAATTTTGTCCCTCCAAAGGTGGCAATCCCTAAAAAATCTGACAATGGGGTCTCCTTTTCATCAACCCCTTTTTCAGGCCACTCTAACAGATGCATCGCAGGTGGGTTGGGGAGCACACCTGAATCATCTCTCTACCCAGGGACCCTGGACTCCACAGGAGGCTGGTCTGCACATAAACCTCCTGGAATTAAGAGCAATCTATTTAGCTCTTCGAATATTCCACGCCCAGCTCAGCTACAAGACAGTCCTAGTCCAGACGGACAATCAAGTAGCAATGTTCTATGTGAACAAGCAGGGTGGGACAGGCTCTCTGTCGTTAAGCAACAAAGCTTTACGGCTGAGGGCCCTTGCCAGAGAGTATCAAACTTACCTTCTAGTGGTATATCTTCCAGGCATTCAAAACCTTTGGGCAGATAAACTCAGTCGAGTACTGCTGCCTCACGAGTGGTCCCTCCACCTGGACCAGGTGGCAAAGATATTTAATCTCTAGGGCACTCCAGACATAGACCTCTTTGGAAGTCCACTGAATGCCAAACTTCCCCGGTTCTTTTCCAGGATTCCGGCTCACAGTTGTCAGACAAGGGATGCCTTCCTCCTTCACTGGGGTCAGGGCTTCCTTTATGCCTTCCCACCCATTCCCCTCATCCCAAAACACTCTTCAAGCTTCAGAGAGACAGGGGTCGCATGATTCTCATAGCGCCACAATGGCCACACCAAGAGTGGTATCCCCTGCTTCTACATCTCTCTAAAGCTGCACCTCTGGAGTTAGGGCATGCTCCAGATCTCCTTTCCCAAGAGAACGGGATGCTATGGCACCCGAATCCCAGTCCCTGCATCTCACGGCCTGGTTGCTGAAGGCTTAGACCTCCACGAATTTCAACCTGTCCCAACAGGTAAAGGATATTCTTCAGGCTTCTAGGAAACTTTCCACAAGAAGATCTTATGCCTTCAAATGGAAACGTTTTACTATATGGTGCTCCAAGAAGGGATTAAACCCCCTTGGCATACCCTTAGAATCGATACTATAGTATCTCCTTCACTTATCGAATTCTGGTCTAAAGACCAATTCGGTAAGAATCCATCTTAGTGCAATTGCAGCTTCTTATAAGCCTCTGAATGGACAACCAGTTTCCTCTCATCCACTCATATCCAGATTTATGAGAGGTCTTCTATTAACCAAACCTCCCATTAAGCCACCACCGGTGGCATGGGATCTAAATCTAGTTCTCGGGCAGCTCATGAAGCCGCCTTTTGAGCCTTTAGCCACTACAACCCTTACGTTTTTGACCTGGAAGGTCATCTTCCTAATTGCAATCATCTCTGCACGTCGCATTAGTGAACTGCAAGCTTTAGTGGCTAATCCTCCTTATACTAGGTTTCACCATGATAAGGTTGTTCTTAGAACTCATCCACACTTTATGCCAAAGGTGGTTTCACCTTTTCATTTAAATCAATCAATTTATCTTCCTGGATTTTTTCCGAGGCCTCACGCCTCTAATGCAGAAAGAAACCTTCATACTTTGGATTGTAAAAGAGCCTTAGCCTTTTACCTACAGAGAACACAGCAACATAGAAAGTTCTCACAACTTTTTATAGCTTTTGACCCTAGTCATTTGGGACAACCGGTCTCCAAAAGAACTTTATCTAAATGGATTGCCCAATGCATATCCTTTACTTATGAGAGTAAGGGTCTTTCTCTTCAGGACCATGTCACAGCTCATAACGTGAGAGCCATGGCAACTTCCATGGCTAATCTCCACTCTGTGTCTATCAATGACATTTGTCGAGCAGCCACCTGGGCTTTTGTACACACCTTCACAGCCCACTACTGCCTGGATAAAGCCTCCCGTCGGGATGCCTTCTTTGGCCAAGCTATTCTTCAAAATCTCTTTCAGACCTAATTCAACTCCTACCCACCAACCCTGGTGAAATGCCAGAGATCCATGGGAGGAAGGATTCCCACCTTTCTAGGGTGGCACCTTCCTGGGGCTAGCTCCCTGGCATCTTCAGCTAGGGAGTCCCCATATGTGAAGACTACATTCCTGCTTGTTCCTGGAGATAGCATAGTTACTCACCTGTACAGGTGATCTCCGGGAACAGCAGGAATTTAGTCTTCACAACCCACCCACCTCCCCTAGGAGTTGTCTCTCTCTTTGTCTCTTTCCTCTCTCCCTCTATCCTTTCATTCTGCTACAAACTTAACTGAAGAGGGACAGCTGGAAAGGCGGGAAGGCAGCACGCATGTGCTGTGGGATGCTCCCAAAAGTGTTCCTATTGGACGCTGGGGTGCATTCCCGCTCAGGCTCCGTCAGTCCCGACGATACCCATATGTGAAGACTAAATTCCTGCTGTTCCTGGAGATCACCTGTTATATTTCCAGTACCCTATTATGCATGTGTCTTAAGTGACTTGCGTCTTCTGTTGTAATGAAAAGTCATTGAACTGCACAAATTATTTAACAAGAACATAAGTCTTCAGTCTTGTTAAATAGTAGACACATGTGGGTCATTTTACAGTGCATGTTTCTTGTGTAAGTCATGTTTTAAATGGGGATAGTGACTGCACTAAAATTGCATATGTACTTTTACACAGTCTGCACATAAGTGTTCCCAGGAAAGAGATGTTTTGGCAGAGCAGGGATGGAGTTGTGACGTACATACATAGCTCATGTAAACATGTTTGCTCATGCCTTTGAGCAAGTTTAAATGTGTGTGAGATTATTTGTGCACTATTGTAGGTGATCATAAGAGCCAATTTTATAAAGACACATAGGCAGCCTTTTTGAGAGTAGGAGCCCTTTATAAACTTACCTCCATACCATGTATATTACACATGCTATTGCAGCAAGGATTCTCCCAAACTAGGAACAGTTACCATCTGATGCAGAAGATGGTATGTTATGGTAAACCTGACTGCAGATGCAAAGAACATTTGCAATTCACATGAGGTCCAGTAAATGCTATGTAATGAAGATTTTCCTTATTTTGCATAGTTTGATACTACCATTTCTGACCCAAATTACTAGGGCTCCTGTTCCCTCCTGACATAGTGAATCTTTGGAATGAGGTCTTCTCTTTTCTAAACAATTGAAGCACATAAGAGGTTTCATTAGATATGGAAGATTTATGGTGAAAAGCTAATACTTTTGCAGCCCTAGAAAATGGAAATCCTTTTCCCAGCACACACTACTTTAATTGAAAATAAAATTGTCATCCGAAGCCGGCTTTGTTGGTTTTGCACCTTTATCCTCAAGTGCAGAAGGGGATTTAAAAGATTTTTAGTTGGAAAATGTGATTTATGTAAAACAGCACTGTTGCACACATGCTTTGTATGTTAGATCAGCTTGATAACACTGATGTCACAATTTTGTCAGTAGCTTGTACTTTGCAGCTGTGGAGTCGCCATTTTTTTCCCATTTTATTGTTTTTATTAAGGAAGCTTGCACAAGTATATACAACAGAGTACTACCACAATCCTTGCATTCCTCAGACTTTTCACCCCTTTCCCCCCACCCCCCTCCCCCTCCCTTCCCAAATAGATATTTACACCTTCCCAATGGTGTGACCTCTCTTAACAATTCTCCTCCGCCATGCCTTCTTTTCCTGTCCCCACTCCAATGTGTTCACTACATTCCTTCTCAGCCTAATTCCCAACCACCATCACAATTACAACGGTAATACATTTATAACATAATTATAATATTCACATGGTATACAGAAGACCCGGTTACCCAGAAGCTGGGAGAGCTTCTATATCCCCTCTTTACCCTCTCAGAGCTCTCCCTCTCCACCCCTCCCCCCCTACCCTCCAGTGCTCTCCACTTAAGGTAGGTTCCCCAAGTGGCCTGATAACTCAGCACACTATTTTGGTTCATCGCTGCAAAGCGATATAATGTGCAAAGCCGCTCCACCCTCCCCTGAACCTCCTCCAAAGTGGGGACACTTGCTGAGCGCCACCTACATGCTATCAATTGCCTGGTCGCAGTGCAAACCACTCCACACCAGCCTTTACCCTCTTTTTTTCAGTCCCACATGCGCTACAGTTAGCAGTGCTAAGCAAGGTCCCCACGGAATCTCCTCTCCACATACCGTTTGCATCCATTGCATGATTCCGTGCCATAAAGGTCCCAGTGAGGGACACTCCCACCAAATATGTAGGAAGGTCCCCACAGCCCCTCCAGCATTCTGCCCCCCCCCCCTTGCCATTTCTGTAATCTCTGTGGAGCCATCCCAATTTTTATGGATATGGTCCTCCCAAGCCTTGTGGTGGGCACACTTGTCACCCCTCTCCCTCTCCATAACCTTATATAATCTGGATATGTGGCCTTTAACCTCTCTCCTCTCAGAGCTCATCTATTTCTGCCCCTTGGGGCCCATTACCCCACTGTACAACCCCCTTACAGTAGTGCAGGGCTTGAATATGTCTATACCGGTCAGCGTCTGGTAACTGATACTCTTGTAATTCTGCAAATTGCACCCACTCACCATCCACTTTAAATTGCCTCACCTCCCGCAGTCCCAACTCACTCCACCGTTTAAAGCCGGGGTCCGTCATCCCAGGCTGAAACTCTAAATTCCCAACCAGTGGTATAAACCGCAAACCCCCTGCAGCACCATACCATTTCCTTTGCCATTTCCACCAATACCACAGAGTAAGCATTACATGAGGGTTCCCCCTCTCTCCTCTAAAAGCCTCTCCCCCCCCCCTCGGATCCACATCCGCCCTCTCAGATCTCTCTCCCCATTTCTCCCTTCTTTCTATAAGCACCCAATCAATCGAGCCCCTCACATCCCATTCAAAAACTGCCCTCACTCTCGCCGCCTCATATCGACATAAGAGGTACTCCCATTCCCCCAATTTGCTTACGCGCGCACAAAACATTTTTCTCTACCCGTGGCCTCCGACACCTCCATATATATTTCATCACCCTATCTTGTAGCTGCTTCAAAAATGTTGTTGGAACCTCTACTGGCAGATTCATAAACAAGTATAATAACCTAGGTACCAGGATCATATTGACCAAATCTCGTCTGCCCAGCCATGATACTTGCCAATCATCCAGCTCCCTAAACATTTTATTCTGGGCTGGAATATAATTCGAAGCAGCCGAAACAGCCCCTCCCTAGTAGCTGTAACCTGTACTCCCAGATAGCGGATACCATTCTCTGCCCATCTGAAAGGAAAATCTTGCCGCAGCTGCTGCTCTTCCTTCTTATTTATGGTTACATTCAATATTTCCGATTTAGTAGCATTCATGCGGAATCCTGACACTTCACCATATGCTCTAAGCTCTTCTTGAATTGCCCCCAGCGACCTCTTCAAATCCGATAGAAAAAATAACACGTCGTCCGCAAACAGCAAAATCTTATGTTCACTCCGGCCCCCCCTAACCCCCACTATATCCGCCCGATCCCGTATCCTTTGCGCCATTGGTTCCAATGACAAAATAAATAACAGGGGGGACAAAGGGCAGCCCTGTCTCGTGCCTCAAAACAGTTCAAACCCCCGTGTTATATTGCCATTTTATTTTTAAACACGCCATTGGCCTTTGATATATGCTCTTAACCCAGCTTAGGAACTTCCCCTGAATACCAATTTTTCCAAGCGCTCCAAATAAAAAACCTCAATTCACCCTATTAAAAGCTTTTTCAGCATCCATCGCCAATAAAGCTGTCTTTCCCCCCTCACTTCACCTCCCCCCCCCCCCCCACATTATTTTTAAAGCCCTTCGGATATTATTTGACGTGTACCATCCCGGAACAAACACCCACTGATTCGGGTGTATTAATTTCCCCAGAAGTGGTCCCAACCTATTAGCTAGGGTTCTGGTAAAAATGTTAAAATCCCCTCCCAACAATGATATGGGCCTATATGAGCCACACTCTGCGGGGTCTTTCCCCTCTTTATGCAAAATACTATTCCTGCCATACGCACTGAGGGCGGCATCTCTGCCCCATAACTAAGGGAATTATACATTCTTACAAGCGGCCCTACTAAATCTCCAGCAAAGGTCTTATAAAATTGGTTTGTAAACCCATCCAACTGCGGTGCTTTGTGTTTCTTCAAACCTTTAATCACTGCCAGCACTTCTTGCTCTCTCAGTGCACCACTAACCCACATCGTAAACGAATCCTTTACCCAAGGACACATGCCAGACGCCCTCAAGACCACAATCATTCGACCGACCCTAAAAAAGCACAACCTAGATCCCCTAGACCCCACCTCCTACAGACCAGTAGCGAGCCTCCCACTCACAGCAAAAATAATCGAGAAGATAGTCCAACGCCAGCTTCAAGAACACCTAGACGTCAACAACATACTGGACCCTCAGCAACACGGATTCCGACCATTACATGGGGTCGAGACCCTCATGACCACGCTGATGAACACCCTCATCATAGGAACCCAAGAGAAACACTCAGGATACATCCTAATTTTCCTGGATATATCAGCGGCCTTCGACACCATCTCCCATAACACCCTTATCCACAGACTCCAAACAATTGGGATCAAAGATACTGTACTCCAATGGTTAAGGTCCTATCTAACCAACCGACAGCAACTGATTCGCACCAAAACCTCAACCTCAACCCCCTTCCAGCAGCATCAAGGAGTACCTCAAGGATCTACATTATCAGCCATGCTTTTCAACATCTACCTCCGTCCACTCTGTTCAGTCATACGCACTCACAATGTCAACTTCCACATATACGCTGACGACATAATGCTCTACGCCCCAATTACAACCACAGACCCAACAAACGACCAGCTATCAACCTGCTTCACCGACGTATCCAACTGGCTACAAGAGAACAACTTATCCATTAACATAAAGAAGACCGAGGCTCTTATAGTGACAAAAGACCGAGACTTCAAACCACCCACTCACCTCACCATGGGAACCACGCAAATTCAAATACAACCACACATAAGATATCTCGGCATCATCATTGACCAAGCCCTAACCCTTAAGCAGCAAATCAACAAGACTACTGGAACTGTATTCCACAAAGCGAAAACGGTACAACGTCTCCGACCTCTCCTCGAACCACAGGACTTCAGGACAGTAATGCAAGCTCTGACACTCCCTCATCTGGACTACTGCAACATAATCTACCATGGCCTACCTGCCGCACAAACCAATCCCCTCCGAACTGCCCTAAACACCACGGCGAGAATAATACACAATGCAAAGAAACGGGACCACATCATCCCAATTCTGAGACCTTCATATTCTCCCCATCGAAGCAAGAATCAAGTACAAAGCTCTTCTACTCACCCACAAAACCATCCACCAAACACAAGGCACCCCACTCCGCACCCTACTGCCTCGCCCAACCCACAGCAGAACAACCAGACAATCCTCCAACAGCTCCATTGCTGTCCCCCACAAAAGAACCAAAGCAACACAACCGACCTGCAACAGAGCCTTTGAACTCTATGCCCCATCCCTCTGGAACTCTTTACCAAGCCACATCAGGAACAATGGTGATCTCCCATCATTCAAAAAGCAGCTAAAAACGTCCTATTCCAAGAACATCTCTGAATAGGAACCCCCCCTATTCCTCTTCAAGAACTCCAGACTAGTAACTCTACTATCCTGTCAGTCTCTGTTCACCCCAAAATCATCAATGTTGAACCCCCGGTGATGGGCCCCCCCCCACTATTGATTCCCCTCCCCCGTTATACGTCCCACCGCTTTTGACCCGGTGAAAAGCGGGATATAAATACAGTTAAATAAATAAAATAAATAAAGGGCTCTGACAGCTCCTCCCCCTCTTCCTCTGTCAGTTTTGGGAGCTGGATTTTACCCAGGTAAGCCTGTATCATTTTCTCCTCAAATGGCTGCTCCGGGATATAAAGTTGATGATAAAATTGAATAAATCTTTCCTCAATATCCTTCCCTGCCCATACCGCCGCCCCCTTAGTGTCCTTAATGCTAACTATTGTATTCCTCGTTTTCAATTTATGGACTTTCCTAGCTAACATCTGACCCGTCTTGTTGCTAAACTCAAAACTCCCTTTAACTTTCTTAATTCCTGTTTTAGCTGAGCATCCCTTGGGTCCTTTTTCAGTCGGGCCTCCACTTCCCCAATCGTACGTAACAGGGATTCCTGCTGCTGCAACTTCAATCTTTTCCGATGGGCCCCCACAGCAATAAGTTTACCCCTTACGACCGCCTTTAAACAGTCCTATACCATTCCCGCAGAGCATTCCCCGGTATCATTTAACCTAATATAATCCTTTATATCCTCTGTTATCTGCTGAACCACTTCCTTATCTTCCAAAAGGGTTTCATTTAGTTTCCACCACCCCTTATTAACTCGGGACCCACCTAATTGAAGTCTGCACATTACGGGGGCATGATCAGACCACGTGCGTTCTCTAATTACACATTTCCACACGTCTGACACCAGAGTCCTCTCCACAGATATCATGTCTATTCTGGAGTACACCTCGTGCACCGCAGAAAAGAAAGAATAATCCCTCTGCCCTCCATTTATTTCCCTCCATATGTCCACCAGGCCCATTCCCCTGATCAGGCTCTTCAAACATTTCCTATGTTGCTTAGCTGTGGATGCTTCTCCTCTAGATGTGTCCATACGGGGATCCAATGTCGCATTAAAATCTCCCCCATGATAACACATCCTTCTACCATCCCCATTAACTTACAGTGGAGATCCTTAAAGAACTGAGCCTGCTTAGTATTTGGGGCATAAACACACACCAGGGTATACATCTTCTGATCCCAGTTCAATTTTACAATAGCAAACCTCCCCATTCTATCCCGAATTACCTTCCCCGCTTGCCCCGTAATCCGTGCTGAAAGCAAAAGGCCCACCCCCCCCCCTTTCTTTTTTTTCTACCTTATTTGATGCAAATATTTTTTGGGGGTATTGGGGATGACTCACTCGATTCTCATCCTTAGTCATTAGATGAGTCTCCTGAAGAAACACAATATCCCCTTGCAAACGCATACATTCTTTCATAAGATATTGTTTTTTTACATAGGAATTAAGGCCTCAAACATTCATAGACATTACATTTATCTCAGGCATGATCTCTTTCCCTTACTCCACCTATATCTCACACCCTGAAACATTAGAAACCCCTCCCTACCTATTCCTTGCACCTCCCCCTCCCCCTTTCCCCCCCTCTTACTCCCTACCCCATAATCCCCTCCTTTCTCCCCCACCCCCTCTCCTATCCCCTTCCGGTCCCATTAGGACCCCTTCGGGTGACAACAGACTCCCTCGCCCCATTCCTCTCTCTTGGAGCCCCCCACCAACACATGTTGGGCTCCCGATACTATCCTCCACCCCTATCCTCCTTTAACAACATTATAACAGCTTATTAACTCCTCATACACCCCTAAGAAAACATTTTTTTGTTTGACAAGCATTAAGCATCCCCACATTTATCCAATTACCCCTATGACAACATCAATTTATACATCCCTCCCATGTCCAATGTTCATTTCAGCATTCTCTGACGTCTCAAGCTCTTTTCTCTTCCAGGTGTTCTGCTCCACTGGCGCTGGGGCGCTCTCTCTCTCGATCCGTTTTCTCCCGTTGGTCTGAAGTGCTCCTCTCCAGCACCGGCAGCTCAGTCCAGCCAGCTTGTTTCATGCCCAATATGGCCGCCTCCACCGAATGAGCCGCCGTCATCTTTGTATTGATAGTAAACTGCAAACCCACTGGGAAGAGCCATCTGTATCTCACATTCTCCTCTCACAGTCGCCTGGTCACCCCCTGGTAGGTCGGCGTTTCTGAATAGTGAGGCTAGAAATATCTGCAAAGACCTCCACTTCCGCTCCTTGCCATTCAGTCTTGCCCAGTTTCCTGGATGCCTTCATCGTCAGTTCTTTGGTTCTGTCCTCATGCAAGCACACAACCACATCTCGCACCTTGTTTTCTCTCCTCGGCCCCAATGCTCTGTGTGCCCTATCCACCGTAAGGCACAGCCCCTCCAAGTTCATCTCTACGGCCTTAAGAGCAGCCCCACAAAACTCCTCTGCCAAGGATATATAGTTCACTGCTCCTTCACTTTCAGGCATGCCTCTGATCCTAATATTCGATCTTCTTGATCTGTTTTCAAGGTCCTCGATTTGTTGCCAGAGCTCCTCTTGCACCTCGCTCACCGATGTCACACGCTTCTCGTAGGGGGCCCACTTGCTCTCCTGGTCTTCCAGCCTATTTTCCATCTCATCCTGTCGGGTCCCCATAGATGCCATATCTGCCTTCATCTCCTTGAGCCAGCCATGCACTTTTTTTTCCCAACACCCCCAGTTCCTGCTTCGTGGAGTCAAACCATTCCTTTAAATCCTCTTGCAGGGCTCGAATAGCCATTGACATAGCTCCCACTACACTTGCCTCCGCAGTAGGTCTCTGCTTCTCACTAGCCGATGCCATCTTGGCCCCGTGGCTTTTTGTCCCTGCAGGGTTCTTAAACGAGAAGGCTTTCAAGTCCACCGCGGACTTTCGTGTCGCCATCCGCACTCCCCTGCCTGCAGACTCTCACCTCCGAGCTCTGGGGTTATTGATTCTCCTCTTGCTTCTGCTCTCTCCTCTACAGGCCCTGGTCTGCCTCTTCAGGGTCCCCAACGAACTCCATGCCGACCTTGCCTCTCCCACTGCACCGGAGGTGGGCACAGGACTGCTGCCACTACCCCTGTATACTCCTGTAACTTCCAGATTACCGC
The DNA here is from genome assembly GCA_033557465.1 of Ichthyophis bannanicus. Taxonomy (NCBI): domain Eukaryota; kingdom Metazoa; phylum Chordata; class Amphibia; order Gymnophiona; family Ichthyophiidae; genus Ichthyophis; species Ichthyophis bannanicus. The sequence goes on from CM066043.1 coordinate 88,313,156, forward strand.
CCCTGTACTGTTTTTGCAGTTGATCCTGGGACTCCTCTCCACCAAACCACGTGCTCGTTCCCACAGGCGCGCTCTGCACCTGATCCGTCGCCTCAGCCTCTCGGCTGCTGCACTCTGACTGCGAGGGCTATTCTGCCCGATGGTTCCTCCTCTGAGCGCAGGATGATCCGCTCGTGGTTACGGCGATTCTCTGTCTCTGCGCCGCGGGGAGCCCCTTGAGGCCTACTCCGACCATGTGTGCTCTGCCGCTTGTATGCTTTGGGGGATCGCTATCCCAACTTTACTTCCCCCTACACCGGGATGCTGCCTGGACCATTTACTGTTCGGGGAGCTATTTTCTGCTCATTTAAGGGGTCTTTCCTGCTATTTTGAAGGGGTTTATGGCAGCGCTTTATCTGTGCGCTGCCATTCCATCTGCTGATGTCACCGGAAGTCGAGTTTCCATTTTTAATACTGTTTGGAGTTTGAAATTGATTTTGATCTCCTGGAATTAGGCAGAAAAAGTATCTAAATCTATCAGGAAGGAAGACCAACTCATAGTGGGAAAAAAATCGCCATTTCTAAAAAAAAAAAAAAAAAAAAAAAATGCTGTTATCTTTGTACTCATTCTGTCTGCCAAAACTTTTGTGCTGACATTGACAATAGCCTTGAAAGTATTATCAACAGGAAAATAAATTCATCTTGAACCCCACTGGCTTTTTTCCTGTCTGAATGCTGCCCATTGTAGAGAACATACTGAAGACTAAACATGCTTAGGCATGTTAAAGAGAATAATCTCTTCTGTCAAGATCCTGCTCCATTGTCAGTTGGAGAGCACGTCTTATTGGATCTGCAGGAGGCATCTAAATGTATGTATATTCATTTCTCCTAGAAAGCTTCCAGGCTTTTTCTGAATCTTTAATTTGGCATGTAAGGAGAAAAGAACATACAAAAATTCCCAGCCTAGATCTCAAGGCTGTACTAGAAATGGTTCTTTTGTTTTTTTTCTGCACAGTTCTTACTGATTTGTTTTTTAATGAGAGAACCTGATGGGCTGAGCTGGGTCAGTAACTGATGAATGCTTGTCTTATTTTTCTGAATACAACAAAATAAATACGAGGGGGGGTACCCAAAAAAAACAGGAATTATTTTTTAAAAGCTATTTATTTCAAATTCTTTACAAAACAACCTTATCCCCTTCAAAATACTCTCCATTACAACTGATACATTTGTCCCACCGGTGCTTCCACTATTCGAAACATTTTTTGTAGTCATCTTTAGAAACGGCTGACAGCTCCTCCCTCTTTTTTTTTTCTTGACTTCTTCAATGTTGTCAAATCGGTGTCCTTTCATGCCCCTTTTCATGCATGGAAATAAGAAAAAGTCGCACGGAGCCAGGTCAGGCGAGTAAGGTGCGTGGGGCAGCGGAACCATGCCATTTTTAGCCAAAAACTGTCTAACAGATGGCTGTGTGTGCAGGTGCGTTGTCGTGGTGGAAGAACCAGTCTCCTGTCTGCCAAAAATCGGGTCTTTTTTGACGAACACTGTTGCACAATCTTCTTAAAACTTCCAAATAAAAGGTTTGATTGACGGTCTGACCTGGGGGAACAAACTCTGAATGAACTACCCCCTTGGCATCAAAAAAGCAAATCAGCATTGTTTTGATGTTTGATTTGACTTGACGACATTTTTTTGGACGGGGTGACGATGACGTCTTCCATTGGCTTGACTGTTGCTTTGTTTCTGGGTCGTAACCATAGCACCATGACTCATCACCTGTAATGACCTTTGACAGAAAATCTGGATCAGTTTCAAGCTGTTTCAAAACACGACATGTTTCAACTCTATGTTCCTTTTGATTGTCAGTCAGAACCCGAGGAACAAACTTGGCAGCAACCCTTTTCATTCCCAAATCTTCCGTTAAAATTCGCTGAACCGAGCTCCAAGATAACCCACTAATCTCTGACAGTTGATCAATTGTCTGTCGACGGTCTGTGAGCACAAGCTCTCGAATTTTTTCAATATTTTCGTCGATTCGGGCAGTTGATGGACGCCCAGAACGAGGTTTGTCATCAATCGACATGTCGCCATTTTTAAACCGAGCAAACCACTGGTACACTTGACTTTTTCCCATAGCGTCATCTTGATAAGCTGTTTTTAACATTAAAACAGTTTCAGCAGCATTTTTACCGAGTAGAAAACAAAATTTCACAGCTGCACGTTGTTCACTTAAACTTGTCGTCATAAAAAAAGAAACAAGAACAAAACAGCGCTAGCAAAAGCAATCACTGCAGATGAACAGAACAAGCCAGGTCGACAACACAGGCGGCACTGAACTGACAATGAGTTGCACTATACATGCCTAGCGGCAGAAATGCGTACTACACAAGCTCCGCCCACGGCAATGTTATTCCTGGTTTTTTTGGGTACCCCCTCGTATTTGTAGGGAATCACAGATTTAATCCATTCAGCGAATGGTGTAAACATAATATGAAATCAGAGAGATTGTTCAGTGATGTGGAAGGATTCTTATTTATTAGATGAGAATTTCTCTGGAAAAAGCTAAGCAGCAGCCTTTTACCAGGCTGTCTGCTCTTCTTCATTTGTCACCATCCCTCTGCTTTCCTGTAGGTAGACTTTATTTTTGGAAGTGGTTATTGTGACTTAATTGAGGTATCAAATATTAAGATGAACAAATTCGGGGAGCGTTTCACCTGCAGTCCGGTTCCTTCGAGGGGGAGGAAGCCGGCTCCGAGGCTGGCAATTGAGCGGCCAGCCCCAGCTGATGTCATCTCGAGGGTCTTGTTTAAAAGTCTCCCTGCTGCTGCTCTCTTCGGGAGCATTTCACCTGCAGTCCGGTTCCTTCGAGGGGGAGGAAGCCGGCTCCGAGGTTGGCGATTGAGCGGCCAGCCACAGCTGACGTCATCTCGAGGGTCTTGATATTGCTGCTGCTCTACGGCGCTTAGCCGTCGGCGCGTCTTCTAAGGGGGTCTTCTAAGGGGGTTGTCTTGCCCCCTGTGAGCCCCTTAGGAGCCTACGTGGAGGCGGAGTGGCCACGTTGCGCCGAAAATGCCTGGCGGCAAGCGCAAAAAAGAAACAACTTGCGGAGGACTCTCAAGCTGGAGCGATGGAAAAACATGTGGTCTCCACACCGCGCGTCTCCAACACAGGTACTGTGTCTTCTGATCCTTTACTCGAGGGACCGAGTTTAAGCTCTGAGCGTACTCCCCCGCTTCCTCCGGGTTTTCTTGAATTATCTGGGGACTTGTCTCCTGATATTGTCCAGTCGAAGTTGTTGCCTACGGATGTTTCCTGGAGACCTCTCCCTTCGCTTTCCTCTGATTCCTCTGCGGCCACGGTTTCCCTTTCGGATGTTTGGCGAGTGGTTTCCCGTACTGAAAAAATGCTTGAGGAGACTGTTCCTAAGCTTTGTCAATTTACTAAGGATTCTGTACAAAAATTTCAATCTCTCGATTCTCAAGTGGGAGCTCTTAGCTCAACTCTGGTGAAAATGGAAATGCAGGCTAAATCCTTCTCTGAATTTTCGGTTACTCATGTTAAAGAGAGTTTCATTTTACACCAGAAGCTTGAGAATTTAGAGAATGCTTATCGCAGCAAGAACTTAAGGCTTTTGAATTTTCCCAGCTGTTCTTTATTATCTCCTTTGGTATTGTTTAGGAAATATCTGAAGGATATCCTTCTCTATCCGCAGGCCGACTCTTGTGTTATATCTAAATGCTATTATTTGCCCTCTAAGAAATTAGTCGGCTCTGTGGGGAGAGAGGAGGATCTTCCTTTAGATACTGGTGATTTCAATTTAACTGCTTTTTTAGAGGAATCTCACGATGTGATAGCTACTAGGGCCACATTACTGGTGATTCTAGCCTCCGAGGAAGATAAGGTAGCCATTTTAAAAAGTTACTTTCGTAGGAAGGAGTTTCAGTTTTGTGGGGACAAGGTAGCTATCTTTCCAGATGTTTCTCGTCCCACACAATTACGTAAGAAAGATGTCTTGCTTTTGAAACCTAGAGTGCTCGCCTTAGGGGCTACATACTTTTTAAAGTATCCTTGTAAATGTTGTATTACTCTACATTATGATAAATATGTTTTTCTCTCCTCATCGGAATTGGAAAAATGGCTAGTGGAACAGGAAAAAGCGCGTAAATCTCTGTGATAGCTTTTGGTAGGCAGCGGGAGATCTCTACCGGCTGCTTTGTTGGCTGTGGTTTTCCCCCCTATTTTGTTGTCATTTTAGGGGGGCCCTTTGCCTTGTTTTCCTTTAGCTTTTATTTTCTTAGTTGTGATCAGTCTCCCCGAGATGTGGGCTAGAACTTAGTTTAAATATTATGCCTTTTGTTTTCTTTGATATTTTATGTTTCTTTGATTGTAACTGTTTCATTATATTATGTAAACTGTTAAAATTTCATAAATATAAATAATAAAAAAAAAAAAAAAAGATGAACAAATTCATAATTAATTTCAGCAGTAAGGTCTCTCAGGTTGTATATTCCTGGTTGATATCAACATCAATCTAAATATGTGGAACAGTTTTTAGTTACCAGGTAAGTGTTGCTAGTATACTACAAGTTGTAGCCTTCAACTCCATCTGCCAGCTCCTCTGATCGGGGTTGAGCGCCAGAGCAGGAAATCAGCTCCCCTTCCGCTCTGGGACCTCCAGCACAATCGGGGCAAAGGACATCGCATAAATTTGAAGCTGCCATCGAACACGCCCATGCCTGAGTTGCCTCGCCAGAGGGCCCTTTGACGGGGCATCGAGGTGATGTGATGGGCACCCCGAACAAGAGTAGTCCATTCAATGACCGCAATACAGAATGAATAGTCTGAAGGGACAGCTGACCAAGGATCCTGGTCTCCAAACCCTTCCTTCCGAGCTTTCCAGCAGAAAAACCCAAGCTCCCTCGGACATCAGACAACACAGGACAGGCAACAGCAAGCACTGAAGGAGCACAGCCCACTCGCCTAACACAAGTTAACCAATTGAACCTCGAGAGGTACTAAAGGTTTTACAATAAAGTATGCAGATCAAATGAGCACTTTGACTTATGCTAGTGGGTCAGCATCCCCAGCACAAGGAACCTGCAGCTGCGAATCCGGATTGTAGCCTCCAAACTGCTGCTTTGAAGGCCCTCCAGCATCAGTGTCTACACAAGCCAGTGGGGTCTACCACCAACGGATAAGCTCCATCCACCAAGGATGAGGGCAGCCCCTGTCCCAGATTACCTCTAAATGTCTGACCACCTGCAGCACTCGTCAACTTCAGCATATCCGCACTTCAGGTGAGCACACGCCCGTTCTCCCCTGACGCACACCAGCATCCCCAAACTCAGCCCACAGGCATTCTCACCCGGCAGCACACAGCCACATCTAAAAAACACTAGGTCCCCCACACTGGCGGACCTGCACCTAAAGGCAAAGCCAAGGGGCCCTTTACATAGCCCCTTGGAGTTGCCCAAACACAAACGCAAAGAGAAGCTAGGAAGAATAGATGGCAAAAGGATAAGGAAACCAGGCAAACAGCTCCAATCATCCCACCTGGGAAAACAAACATGCATGCCAATTACCATCTCATGGTATTCCTCACTCTGCTGCTTCTAACACATGGAGTCCGATCCAACACTCATGTGCCAACATACCCTTTCCTGCCAACTCAACCCATACAAATGCCCTGGTCTACCCCTTCACAAGGGTACCAGCATCCCAAGCAAACAACACGCAAAGTGGAGTGGAGGTGTGGCCTAGTGGTTGGGGCAAGGTACTTCAGGCCGGAAGGTCGGTGGTTGAAATCCCACTAGAGGACAGCAACCTTGGGCCGGAAGGACTGGGGTTTCTAGTCCCACAGGTGCTCCTTGTGGTCTTGGGCAAGCCACTTAACCCTCCATAGCCCATGTTCCCTGTAAAATAGTTATTTCCTAGTTATAATGCCCTGTTCAATGTAATTTCATTTTGTTCAAAGTAAGCCGCACTGATGCAGAATAGCGCGGTATATAAGAGAATGTAAATAAAGAAATAAAACACACAACACTGTTCATATACTATCTCACGTCCTCCACAGACTTCTAACAGCAACCCCATCCTTGCATCTGCTTTCAGATGCGCACTGCTAAATGCTAGGTCGATCCAAAACAAGCCAAATACCATCTGTGACTACATTCTGGCCCAAAAGCTGGATATTATATGCATCGCTGAGACTTGGCTTACTGATACGGACCAGATTATCCTGAACCAAGTCACTCCACCAGACTTCTCAGCATTCGGCTGCCCCAGAGTACACAAGAGAGGAGGAAGAACCCTAATATTCACCAGAAAAAAACTGCAGGGTTAAAGCGATCTCCACTAACAACTCAACTGAGTCAAACACAATCATCTTATCTAATCAATACATCAGCATTTGCCTCACCTACAAGCCCCCTAATGCCACGATGGAACATCTTTCAGCAAAACTTGAATTAATGTGCACATATAGTGACCAGCATAAACTGCTCATTGCCCTGGGGGACTACAACCAAACCTCTGCACCCACCAAAGAAGCCAGAGCATTTCTCAAAGCCATGGAATCGCTAGATTACTGACAGATGGTCAATATGCTGACACACCAATATGAAACCACTCCAGACCTCGTCTTCATCCCAATACAACTAGTAGAACAGGATCAGTTCACAACCCCAATGGTCACCCCAGTCCCCTGGTCCGAACCACCACATCCTCACCTTCACCTTGCTCCTGGACAACCCCACTCAACACACAGACAGGGAGAACAGAGCAAAAAGATTCAGAGCCTACCAAAGGGAAACTTTCCTGAAGGAAATAATGCCACAAATCCAACAAGAATGCGACAAGTTAGACAAAACCATAGAAAAATGGAACTGCACCATATTCAAAGCAAGCTGCATTGACTCCAAACAAGGAAAAGCCGTACAATGCAGGAAAGCCAATGCCTCCTGGTACTCAGGGAAGCAAAGCGTTCACTCAGAAGACTGAAAAGAAAATGGAGACAAAACAAGTCACAGGATACTATGCTCCAATACAGAGCTAAACTAGCATACAATAACCTGATCAATTATCACAAACGCCACCACCATACCAACCTAGTCATGAAATCAGCTAACAAACCAAGGGAACTATTTAACATCGTGCAAAAGCTCACTAGAGACACTCCTCTCCACAGCTCCTATCAAATAGACACTTAAGAATTCGCAAATTACATAATGAGCAAGCACTCCAATCAACCACATACCTTACCCACCGCAGTATACAACTCAACAATGATGGAACCCCAGCAAACCTGGGATGACTTTAGCAGACCAACAACTCAGCAAATAGAAAACATTGTGGTCACCTTTAATGCGACAACCTCGCCATCTGACCCATGCACAGTGGAATGGATCAAAGCTGCTAAGGACTGACTAAGCCAACACCTCCACAAAATCATAAAGGAGTCCCTCCAGCAAGGACATGTACCACAAATGCTCAAGCAAGTTATGATACGACCGATCCTCAAGAGCGCCACGCTATATACCTCAGATCCAAAATCCTACAGCCCTATCTCAAACCTACCATTTATTTATTTATTTAACCTGTTTTGTATACCGCCTTATCCTTCAATCAAGACAACAAAGGCTAACATATTGAGGGTATGGGAAAACAAAAACGAAACATTACAATATAAATACAAAACAAAACAGTATGTTATAATACTATATCATAGTGAAATTAAATATACATAATGTTTAATTTAAGTAATTTCACCAAATGATTCTATAAATAAGTAAATCTTTAAAGATTTGCGAAAGTCCTTAAGGTCTTCCTGAGTTAGGTCTTCAGGAATAGAATTCCATGACTCTGGTACCATAAAGGAAAACACTCTTTTAGAAGTCATTTGTTTTGATTTGTTGAAGTTCAAAGGAGTATTAAGTTTATTAATATTTTGAGATCGTCTTGGTCTTATGCTCTTGTCTTTTGAAATAATAGATTGTAGAATATCTGCTGAGGATTGGTGAAAAATTTTGAAAATAGTCATTAGGTTTTTATATTTTGCCCTTGCAGACCGGTGAACCGCACATCAGTACCGGGAAAAATGGTAGAAACCATCATAAAGAATAAAATTACTCAGCATGTAGATAGTCATGGCCTAATGGGAGACAGCCAACATGGCTTTAGACAAGGAAGATCTTGTCTTACTAATCTGTTATGTTTTTTTGAAAGTGTGAATAAACAGGTGGACATAGGTGAGTCAGTTGATATAGTATATCTGGACTTTCAGAAAGCCTTTGACAAGGGCCCTCATCAGAGACATTTGGCAAAACTAAAGAGTCATGGGATAGGAGGCAGTGTACTACTGTGGATCAAGAACTGGTTAAAAGATAGAAAGCAGAGGGTTGGGCTAAATGGCCAATTTCCCCAATGGAGAAAGGTGAATAGTGGTGCACCCCAGGGATCTGTCCTGGATCTGCTGCTTTTTGACATATTCATAAATGACCTGGAAAGTGGAATAACGAGTGAGGTTATCAAATTTGCAGATGACACAAAACTATTTAAAGTTGTTTAAACCCAAGAGGATTGTGGAAAATTGCAAGAGGATCTTGATAAATTGGAAGACTGGGCGTCAAAATGGCAGATGAAATTTAATGTGGACAAGTGCAAAGTTATGCACCTAGAGAAGAACAACCCAAACTATGGTTACACAATGCAAGGTTCCACATTAGGAACCACCACCCAGGAAAAAGATTTAGGCGTCGTGGATAACATGTTAAAACCCTCGGCCCAGTGTGCAGCGGCAGCCAAGAGAGCAAATAGAATGCTCGGTATTATAAGGAAAGGAATGGAAAATAAAACAAAAGTTATTAAAATGCCTCTATCGTTCCATAGTGAGACCGCACCTTGAATATTGTGTGCAATTCTGGTCGCCGTATCTTAAAAAGGATATAGAGTTATTAGAAAAGGTTCAGAGAAGAGCCACCAAAATGGTAAAGGGGATGGAAGGATACTCCTATGAAGAAAGGCTAAAAATGTTAGGGCTCTTTAACCTGGAAAAGAGACGGCTGAGGGGAGATATGATTGAAGTCTATAAATTAAGGAACGGAGTGGAACGGGTAAACGTAGAACGATTGTTTATGTTTTCAGAATATAGAAAGACTAGGGGACATGCAATGAAGCTACAGGGTAAACTATTTAAGACTAATAAAAGAAAATATTTCTTCACTCAACGTGTAATCAAACTCTGGAATTTGTTACCGGAGGATGTAGTAAAGACTGTTAGTGTAGCTGGGTTTAAAAAAGGTTTGGACAAGTTCCTGGAGGAAAGGTCCATAAACCATTATTAAGAAGGGACCCAGGATATCAATGCTTGACCCAGTACAAGCATTGCGGAACCTGTGTCTTTTGGGGAAACAGCTAGGTACGTATGACCTAGATTGGCCACTGTTGGAAACAGGACACTGGGCTTGGTGGACCTTGGTCTGACCCAGTATGGCATATCTTATGTTCTTATGCAATAACTGGAAGGAAATGTAACTGTTTGAGGACTGGAGTTATGTGTTCAAATTTTGTAGAGCCAGTTATAATACGTGCAGTGGTGTTCTGAACTAATTGGAGAGGATGGATAGAGTGTTTAGGAAGACCTTGATAGAAGATGTTTCCAAAATCAGGTAGAGGTGTTATGACTGCCTGACATACCGTGCGAAAGTGATTTGTATTTATTGGTTTTAGTCGTCTTATAATCTTTAAACGATGGTATGCTTTTGACGCAATTTTGTTTGAGATTTTAAATTTAAATATTTATCTAATGTTACACCTAAATATCTTTCTTCATCTTTAATTTTTATTTCTCTATTTAATAAGTTGATTTCAATTGGTAGTTTTAAGGATTGGCATTTAGATATGAATATTGCTTTTGTTTTGTCAGAATTTATTTTTAAGTTGTTGTTAAGCCAATCATTCATATCAGCCAAACAGTTATTAATTTTTGTATTTTGGTCAATTATAGTATAAACCATAATGTCATCAGCGTATAAATAATTTCATGAAGATTAATAATTTGACATATGGGTTGAATATAAATATTAAATAGAATAGATGATAAAGCTGAACCTTGAGGTATGCCTTGTCCAATCGAAAATTGAGAGGATGTTTTGTCACCATATTTTACTAACTGTGTACGATTAATTAGATAAGAGGCAAACCATTTTAATGTATTGTTGCATAAGCCAATATCTTGTAGAAATTGTAACATTATTGTGTGAGACACAGTATCAAAAGCTGCTGAGACATCGATGAAGATGAACAGAATAACTTATTTTTTCAAGGCCTGTTATAAAATTATCAGAGAGAGAAATAAGTAGTGTTTCCACATTGTGATTAGGTTTAAATCCATGCTGATGTAGATCCAAAGGGGCATGCGAGTCAATGTGATCTTGCGGCTGATTTTGCACTACTTTTTTCTATAATTTTTGAGATAAATGGTAAACTCGAAATAGGACGGAATGACTTAGGGTCAGTGATGTCCAGTGATTTCCCTTTATAGACTGGTCGAGTTATAGCACTCTTTAGTATAGGTGGTAAGTAACCTTGTTTTAAAGAATTATTTACAATTTAAAATGTGAAAGCTAATACGATTTTTAGTACTTTTAATCCATTCTACTGGATATGGGTCAGCTGGTGAAGTTGTATTAAGTGTGCTGATTATATTGTCAATCTGTTTTAACGTTGGTAAAGAAAATTCCTTCCAGACTTTTATGGATTCAGTGCAAGGTTTAAACCAAAGTTGGTGGAATTGTGATGTAGATAAGTTTGACGAAATATCATTTTTGCTTATCAGGTAATTTGCAAATTTTTGGGGGTCTATTTGAGGATCACCATATAAAGTCACTTTTGTAAGTTGTTGAACAATGTTGAATAGTTCCCTTGGTTTGTTATTTGCTTTCATTATTAGATTTGTATGATATTGTTGTTTACGGTCATTAACTTATTATATTCCATTTGTTTTACATTAAATAGGAATTTTACATCTTGAGATTTAATTAGTCTCCATTTACGCTCAAGTTTTCTTAGTAGGCGCTTTGCCTCTCTGATTTCATTAGAATACCATGGTGCGCTCTTCTTCCTACGCATTTGTACTTTATTATTTTTTGGGGCTAGCGCAGCATTTGAAATGATGATCCAATTTTCTATGGCTTTATCCAGTTCAGTGCAATTTTGTTGCAATTGTGGAACAATGTCTTTAAGAAAATCCTCTTTATGGAAAGCTCTAAATTTTCTAGTTTTGTAATCACCTTTTAAGTTGTTAGGGGATTTTTGTAGTTGCAAGGTAAATGAAATAATATAACGATCAGACCAAGGTACTGGGTAGTTTTTGGGACTGTAATTTGGTTTTGTGAAAATAGTTGCACAGGGCAAAAAAATTAGATCAGGAGTGGTTCCATGTTGTTGTGTAGGCTGGTTAATTACACAGATACACTAAAAAAAAATTTTTTTTAAACTGCCTCTAATGTTTCGATTGATTTTTACGTTTTTTGGTGCGCTGAATCCAAATCTGGTAACCAATTTGCTCCATCACGTACAGAATTTTTGCTACATTGGGTTAGCAGTTTGAGGTGAACGTTTCAGATTGAGTGCGATCGAGATAAACGTTTCTTGGATGAATTCTTTATACTAATTGTTTAGTAGTTATTCAAATAAGAATAAAGAAAATTGTAACAAGGCAGCACATAAGAATAGAGTAATGTCAGCAAAACACACTGTGCAAAAAATGTTGTACAGGTATGTATGTAAGAATAGAAAACGCAAACCGCACCATTGCAATACATGAAGACAAACACCCGATGGTGTGAAAATAAAATTCTAATAAATGAGATCCGACACTGTGGTGGTAATTAGCAAATTTTTATTTCAAAGTTTAGTAAAAACACGATATTTGTCAACACAGTTTAGATTTTAAAGTCATTCTTGGGTCAATCAATCTCCTGGTGGGCCCGTTTCTTCTTCCCCCGAATGCTTCTCTTGGTGCGCTGCTTGGCGTATTTTTCATCTGGGGTTTCCCGCAGCAGCAACCAGCAGAAATCAGCCATCATAGTGGTGTTCCATCTTCCTTGGTACCTTCTCTCTGCGTCCTTGATGTCCTGGTGAAACCTTTCACCTTGTTCTTCACTGTACGCCCCCAAGTTTTCGGGAAAGTAGTTCACATGGGAGTGCAAGAAATGGACTTTCAGGCTCATGTTACAGCCTTGTTCTTTGAAGGCATTGAGCATCCTGGCAACAATATCCTTATAGTTCTCATCCCGCCTGTTCCCCAAGAATTTGAGAACAACATCCTTGAAGGAATCCCAGGCTTCTTTTTCCTTCTCAGACATCGTTTCAGCGAATGCTCCATCTGAAATGAGTTTCCTTATATCAGGGCCAACAAACACTCCTTCCTTTAGCTTTGCTTCAGAAAGTCGGGGGAACTTTGAGCAAAGGTACCGAAAGCACTCACCATCTTTTGGAAGGGACTTGATGAATTGCTTAATGAGACCCAACTTAATGTGGAGAGGTGGTAATAGAATTTTATCACGAGGTACCAAGCTCTCATGAAGAACATTTTTCTCACCGGGTCTCAAATACTTTCGAATTGGCCAGTCTTTTTTCCCCCAGTGTAGGTCGTGGGCCCGGCTATCCCACAAGCAAAGGAAGCAGGGATATTTGGTGAAACCGGATTGCTGCCCTAATAGCATGGATATAATTTTAAAGTCTCCACAAATCATCCACTTATGCTCATCATAACGAATCTTCTGAAGAATCAGGGCCAAATTCTCGTATTTTTCTTGGAGAATAACAGAGTGAGCAATAGGAACTGAAGCGAATGTGTTGCCATTATGAAGAACACCTTTTATGCTGTCTTTTGACGAATCAATGAACAGCCGCCATTCAGCAGGATCATACTTGAGTTTAAACTTTTCCATCACTCCGTATATATCGTTGCAAAATACCAAATCTTCCTCTTTGCTGAAATACTTCAAAAATTGTGTCTCGCGGTTGCGGTACCAATAAAAAGTTGTTCCTGGTGACAATAGATTTTTCTGTTTAAGCCGAGAATCTAGCAGTTGGGCAGCATCTTTTGGGAGTCCTAAATCCCGGACGAAATCATTCAATTCAGCTTGAGAGAAAAGTTCAGGTTTCGGATCTGGTTCAGTTTCAAACTCGGAAGTACTGGACTCATCGGGAAAAGCCATCTGATGAGTCTCATCATGATCAGAACCGTCCACACAAATATGATCCAAAGATTTTGGTGGTTCAGGCACAGGTACTTCGTTGCTATGAGGCATAGGCCTAATTGCTGAGGGAAGGTTGGGGTAACTTATTACGTTCTTATTTTTTAAGTTGTATACCTTCACAATGCAAGAGCAAAAATAGCAGTCACTGCTGTGGTCTTTGTTCACGCCACGTCATAGGTATTCCGAAACGAAATGCTTGTTTTTTACCTTTCATCCATAAGCGTAAATCTTCCTCACATGTCTTGCACACTTTGTGAGGAGCCCACGGTTTGTCTTGATCGCCTAACTTCAAACCGAAATAGGCGAAATATACTTTTTTAATAAATGCAGAAATGTTCCTCTGCCGCTTTTTCACGGTATATTCCCCACAAATAAAACAAAAACTGTCCGGAGAGTTGACGCAACCTCTGGCTCTGTGAGCCATCACAAATACACAGCACTGCAAACTACAACTGTAGTGAACCACTTCGGAATAAAGCTGGATTACGACTGAGCAAACAAAAGGTAATAATGAACTTGCAAGAAACTGAAATTTGACAGGAACGTTCATGTCGCAACCACCGTGTTTGAGCGAGCGAACGAGGCGAGGCGAACAGGAAAGAACATGTGCCAGCACGAGTACTGGATTTAGCCCCCCGCCTCCCAATTGTCCTGTTAATGTATAAAATGAATACAAAACACTCTAAAATATCATGAGGGAGTGTTTCTAGTTAGTTAACCATTACAACCTCTATTTTGGGCCAAGAAAATAAACTGCAGTCGGCTAAAAAGAAATTATGTGAACATTCCTTATCTGGGTAAGAAATCTAATTTTGCAAGAAAACGTGACGTGATGGAACATTTTGGCTATTTTTCCTGGATTCAGCACCCCAAAATCTATAGGAATCAGTTGCAAAACTGGAGGCAGTTTTTTGGTAGTGTACCTGTGTTTATCTGTTGATAACCTAAAGATTTCACTGCTTTCAAGAAGGATCTGTTCTCATTAGAAGGTGATGATGATAGATTGTAATCACCTAATGCAATTAATGGTTTAATTTGAGAGCTATAAGTGCAAATTAATTCTAACATTTTTGAGAGGTGATCCTTAGCCAGCATTAGGTGGGTCTATATGTGAGGCAAACATTGAGGTGGTGATTTGATATAATAATTGAAGTTGTTTCAGTTGAATTGTTGTAATACCTTTAAACGTAAAGGTTGTTTTTGTTAATATTAAGATTCCTCCTCCTTTTTTATGTTCTCTAGGACAATTAAATATATCATAATCTAAAGGGGTAATTTGGTTTAAAATTTGATCTGTGTCTTTTAACCAGGTTTCAGCGATGCAAATGATATCAAGCTTTTGATCTTTAATATAATCATAGATAATGTTTGATTTATTCCATATTGACCTTGCATTCATTAAAACACACTTAGTGGGTGAATAAAGGATTGGATTTCTAGTGCTATGTTTAGATGATGAAGAATTTTATGTAATTTCTTAGGTTTTTGATTATGATGATGAAGTTGTTTGAAACAATTATTATACCTAGCATATTTTGGAGAAATAGGATTAATTACTACAGCGTTTGGTAAAGCTTGCTGTGTAAGGAATAACATATTAAAATATAGAAGTATAAATTGATAAGTTGTATGCATGTTTAAAAAACTAAAATGAACTTTTAAGCAGTTAGATATGAGTTATTTAATTATTAAGAAGATATACACTTAAAATTTCATATGATTACATTCAATGCATTGAACTTTCTAACATTTGTTTTAATTGGGAGGAAGAATAGATTAGGTAGGTTTCTAAATTGAATTATTAGGGTAGGTTGATGAACTATTGATATGACTTAGTAGCTTACCATTAGTTTTCTTACTTTTGTTGTTGATAGTTTTGCGTGTTTCTTATCACGTCCCCGCCTAAGGGCCTTGCCAAAGGGCCCTCTGGGGAGGCCCTCAGGCGCGTGGGCACGCCTGATGGTGGCAGCTCCTAATGTTATGAAGGCTCCTCCCCCTAGCCCCGATTGGTAGATTAAGCAAGGGAATGCCTTAGATGTGATCAGGCAAAGAGCTGCTTGATGATACTTAAATTAGCTGTGCAGGACAGGCAGTCTGATCCAGATGGTGGCAGCTCCTAACGGTATCAAGGCTCCTCGAAGATCATTGAAAAAACGTTACAATTCAACTGCAGGATCACATCTGCATGCTTCACTGCACACCCACCAATATGGCTTTAAACCACAACACAATGTAGAAACTGCTTACCTCCCCCTTTGACAACTTCCTGAAGGGTAGAGAACAGAAAAAAAAGGATTTCTGCTAGTTTTCATGGACATTTCAGCGGCCTTTAACACGGTGTCCCACACCATACTGCTACAACGCCTACAAGAGATCGGACTATGCAAAAACACTCTAAAATGGTTTACCCCTCTTATCTGAGCAATCTTAACACAGCAAGTGAAATGCGGTGAGAAAAAATCAACACAGTTCCCCATCACGCAAGGAATACCTCAAGGATCAGCACTCTCTCATCTGTCCATTTCAACATATATATCCAACCCATATGCAAAATTATCAAACACAGGATACATTATCACTTCTATGCAGACGATATCATGGTGTATGCACCAGTTGACCTGCTTGCACCTGATATGACTCCAATGACCAAGTGCCTAGAATATATGAACACCTGGCTCGCCAACAATAACCTGATGGTCAAGTTTGATAAGATAGAGGCAATGTTCATTTCCAGAAACTCCTCATTCAATCTACCGCAAGTAATCCGTTCCTAAACAGGATGGTAGCACTAAAGGATGAGATAAAGTACCTAGGCATCACCCTTGCAAGAATCTGCATCTACAATCGCTCATAAATAAAACTGCAGCGAAGGCGTACCAACAATCCTCAGCCAGGACCATTTCCGCACCATATGCCAAGTGGTCATCACCCCAATATTGGACTACGGAAACTCACTATACCAAGGTCTACCCAAGCAGACTATCCACCTACTTCAACTGGTGCAGAATACTGCAGCACACATCATTACGGGCACTGCCAAGTTCGAACACATCACACTCATAGTTCAACAGCTGCACTGGCTACCGATAATTGCACGGGCAAGATTCAAAGCAACTCTGAACATATTCAAACTGCTCAGCAGACGTGCTTCAAGACATAATAACCAAGGAAATAAGTAGCAGACCCAGGTGAACCAATGGCAGTAACAGACTCAACACACCCGCAGAATATCATAAAACAAAGCAGGCAACGTCCAAGAGAGCTATTTCGCTCTCGGCACCTGCCCTATGGAACTCCCTCCTAGAAGAATTAAGAGCCCTAAACGACCTCAAGGACTTCCACAAATCTCTCAAAACCATCCTGTTCACGGATTCTATGGACAAGTAACATGAAATTGTCAAGCATCACAATTCTGCTGCATATGGCCCACCAACAGCCTGCACGCCCAAATGAGAACTAAGGACTAATTGTAGATAGTCTATATGTATGTCCTGTCATACCCCCCCCCCCCCCCCCCACGTTGAATGTAGAGCCACAATTTGTGTTGCTAACCACTTTGATTGAAGGATGAGGTGGTATATAAAACTGATTAAATAAATAAAATAAATTGAAGCCAACATGTCTTAAGCATGTGATATTGGTTTCTACAGCTGCAGGTAGTACAGGGTGAGTGTAAAATACTCCACGTACAGGGAGATGATGCCTGCAATAGCAAACATATTGCTATGAGCTCTAGAGGCTGATAGTTTGGATTTATCCAACTATTTGGAGAAGTCTTTAGTGGCTGAGCGCTACAGAGGAACTCTTTTGTTGACTTTTGCTTTCCCTCAGGACTGAAATCATGTCTTGTGGCTACTTTTTTTTTTTCTAATAGAACTCTTCTCAGTTCAAAAATATGGATTTGTCATGAGACACAGGACAAGAGGAAGACATTTTTAAAATGTGCAATAATGTTTTATATCTTGGTGGTTAATTCCTATTAAAATGTCCTTCTAAATCAGGGGTTCTCAACCCTGTCCTCGGGACCCACCTAGCCAGTCGGGCTTTCAGGATAACCACAATGAATATGCATGGGAGAGATTTGCATATAATGGAGGCAGTGTATGCAAATCTCTCTCATACATATTCATTGTGGTTATCCTGAAAACCCGACTAGCTAGATGGGTCCCGAGGACAGGGTTGAGAACCCCTGTAAATGTTTAGTTGTTGTATCTAATATGATGTATGTATTTTTTTGAGCCTCAACAGTTGGTTTTCTTACGGATGCTGTGAAGCTGGAATTTCCTGTGGTCTTTAATAGTTCAAGTATACCAGGAGAGATTTGAGAATTTGAGCTGGAACTCGGTTTGCAGTTGTTTCTATTTAGGGAGTGATGGTTTTTATTGCTCCTTTTCTTATTTGCCTTGATATACTTTGCATCAGGTATTTACTTTGTCACCCTCCCCCCATTTCCTTTTTAAGTTTAGTAAGTAGCACAACTATTTTTTTCGGAATCATTTCTGACTATATTTGCCTTTTTTAACGCTTTTCTTAAACAACTGTCTTACTGTAGAAAATTGAAATTCTTTATAAATAATTTAAAAAAAAAGAAATAGTCCACATGCCACATCTTAATTCCTCCAGTCCAATCCCAGTACTTGTGGATATTCATGCCCCACCAGCAGCTTGGAGACTGAGCATGTCATGATCTTCATAACATCAGCATAGATAGAGAGCTGGCACCTCCCACCAGTCTTCAGTATCTTATTGACAAAGCAGACTCATGGAAAACAAATATAAGCAACTTTTCCAAGAATCAACTAATACCTCTCCCCACCAGGGAAGGAGAAGAAACACTCACCTGTTACAGATGGAAAGAGAGGCTCTGGAGGCCTGTCACTCCCACCCCCAACACTCTGCTCCTCAGTCCCTAGGTAAAAAACAATCCCTCTTCTCTGCCCTTGAGGTATTCTACACATGCATCCTATCTCCCAGCCTATTTATGAACTAGTTGTACTTTTTCAAGCCGAGGAACCATGTGCCAACCACCAGTATTCACAATCAGGAAGGGATTTGGGACTGGACTGGAGGAACTCAAGGAACATCATTGAGCAGGTAAGGTCTAATTTCCTCTTTCATATCGTTCCTCCAGTCCAGTCCTAGTACTTGTGGGATGTACTATAGCAATACTATTCTCGGGAGGGACCCGCTAACTCGGCTTGAAGTACCACAGCGCCAAACTGTGCATCCTCCGATGCCTGTACATTCAGCCGGTAATGTTTCACAAAGGAACTCAAGGAGGATCAAGTTGCCACCTTGCAGATATCCATGGATGGGACTGGACTGGAGTAACTCAAGGAACATCAATTAGCAGGTAAAGTCTAATTTCCTCTTTTTTCCAACAGTTTATAGAATATTTGCTGTAATTTCCAGCAATCCCATAGTGTGTGGTGGCCCTTTAAATTAAAATAATTAAGAAAACCAACAAAAATCATAACTCAAATAGTAGTTCAATTAAATACTTTCTGACTCTGCCTACTAGCACAGAAAACCTTTTTTCTGGCAAAGCTTAACATGGGATTCGGGTAATAGCCCAAGCTTCTTTATGGTGTGTGTGTGTATGCATGCAGGGGCGGCTCAAGGCAATCTGCTGCCTGAGGCGAAGTATGAAAAGGTGCCCCCCCACACCTTAGAGGGGGCGGGGCTTTTTCAGAAATCCAATCAGAGACTGAACTAAATCAAAAAGCCGATTAGATTATATGGAAGAAATGCAAGATGTTTGCACACAGGGCTATATCGAGCTGCAATCACACCCCGTGAGATTTGCAGCTCGGGTGCACACCCCCCCTCCTCCCATACCTCTGTCCAGCGCTGCCTGCTCTTTCCCTGTTGCTGCTGCCCTCTGTTTTTTTTCACAGAGGCGCCAGCAGCAGAGAAAGACCAGGCAGCGCTGGATGGAGGTATAGGGAGGAGAAGGGGGGGGGGGCATTCGCCCGATCTGAAAGGCACCGGCACTTTAAGCAGATCTGTCCCTACTCTGACATCGCGTCGGAGGAGGGAGGGACCAGGTCTGCTTAAAGTGCTGCGAAAAGGCTTGGGGAGCGCATTTCGGCTGCCTGCTATTGTCCTGCCAGTGGCGGCAGGGCAACAGCAGACAGCCGAAATACGCCTCCCAAGCCTTTGCACCCTGTGCGGCTGCACAGCTTGCACAGGGCTAGGTACAGTCCCATTTGCACACCAAGGAACTAAAAGACAGCAAGAACTAACAGCACAGATTATAAAACTAAATTATAACTCATTTTTATTTTGTTATAAACTGCGTTATGGTTCTTGCTTTTTTCTTTTTCAACATATATTTTGCATCCACAGTAGGTGCAGAACAGAACCAGGACATTCACCCACAGAATTCAATATTTAAAAAAAAATCTGATTCTGATCATCTCACTAACAACCACCACTATTCTCCAGTACCAAGCATGTTGAACTAATACAAAACCCTACAACAAAGAACAAACACAACCCTACCATACCATATCAGCACAAACTTCCAAAACTCACGTAAGGAGCCCATCCAAAAAAAAGCATCACTGTAAATACTACAGTGGGCCCTGGAACATCGATACCCCTATTTGAAAAGCTGAACAAATCAAATTACTATAGTACAGTATAGATCTTTATGTACAAACTCCATGTTAACAGAACACCTGAACTCAGTCACACACTTGCAGCATTGACCCTCACCAAGTACAGAATAAGTAACCACAATCTAAAATAAAAATATGTAGACTAAATTTAAATTGAAACCCCAAGAAGCCAGAGTCCACATACAGTGCGCAACATCAGATAAATAAGAGATGCAGTTCCCCAATACTGTGTAAAATATAAAAATAGCACAAAGTCCAATCACTAAAATTAAATAAAATTATTTTTCTACCTTTGTTGTCTGACCATTTTATTCTCTGATCATGCTGGTCCTGATCTGAGGCTTCTGCTTTCCTGTCTTCTCTTAGCTCTCTTTCTGTGGTCTATGGTCCATCTGCCATTTCTTATTTCTTCTTTTGTTTTCTTCACTTCCTTCCATTAGCCCACTTCCAGTTCCAGTGTCCCTCCCCAGTATCAGCCCCCCTCCCAGTACCTTCCAGTGTCAACTGCCTTGCATTCCCATGACTATAACTGATGTCCATTTCCCCTCCTTCCCCACTGTCCAGCCCCTTCTAGTCCAAATACCATCCCAGATATTAGCTCACGTCCATTCTCAGTGCCACCCTCCAGGTCAGCTCCCTTCCAGTCACCCTACCCTCCATCCATCCCCCTTCCAGTGCCATTTGCATGTCAGCTCCCTTCCAGCCTTCTCCCCATTACCCAACCACCTACCACTCCCATCCTGAAGTGTCAGCTCCCTTCGTGCCCCCTCCTTCCCCTGGCAGACTCTCCCATTATCTGCTCCCTTCCAGTCCCATTCTACCATCCTCCCGCATCAGCCCATTTGTAGCCCTAGCCCCTAGTTTTCTTCCAGGGCCAGCAGCACTCTCCTCCCCTCCCCCATTAGCCCATTTCCAGTCCCAGCCCATTTCCAGTCCTATCCCCCCCCAATCAGCCCACTTCCAGTCCTGCCTCCCCATCAGCCCACTTCCAGTCCTGCCTCCCCATCAGCCCACCTCCAGTCCTACCTCCCCATCAGCCCACCGCCAGTCCAAGCCCCCCATTAGCCCATTACCAGTCCTAAACCCCCCCATTAGCCCATTTCCAGTTCTAGAATTCCCCATAGTCCATTACCAATCCTAACCCACCCCCATCAGCCCATTACAGGTCCTAAACCCCCGGGGGAAAAAAAAAAACCTGGCTGCTGAAGCTGCTGCCGCAGCGGCAGAGCCCTCCTATCTCCCTCAGCGCGGCTTACGGAGCCGTGAAGGGAGATGGGAAACCGCGGCTGTGCTGTGATCTGCAGTTTCAAACAAAAACAAAACCAGTGCGGAGCCTTCCCGCATCTGTGAAGGACCCCGTGCAGCTGGGGGCGGGACAAAGTTGCATGGGGTCCTTCACAGAGGTGAGAAGGCTCTGCACCGGTTTCGTTTCTATTTAAAACTGCAGATCACAGCACAGCCGCAGCGGCCTGGAAAAGGAGGGTGAGTTTGTTGCTGCCAAGAAGCAGACTCTGCAGCAACTTGTGCACTTCCTTTTGGGGGATTTTTTTAACTTTTGAAGGCAAAGTGAGGCGGCTGTTTTGGTGGCATTTTTTGCTGCCCTCAAGACTTTGCTGCCTGAGGCAGCCGCCTCACTTCGCCTCATTATCGAGCCGCCCCTGTATGCATGTGTGCCATCGTGTCAATGCTGACTCCTGGAGACCCAACTCCTGAGTTTTCTTGGCAAAGTATGATCAGAAGTAGATTGCCAGACCTTTCTTCCAAACAGTAAGTCTATAGAACCTGGCATCCAAAGTGGTCACTTATCCATGTACTGACCAGGCCTTGACCCTGTTTAGCTACTGAGATCAACCAAGATCAGGCTCATTTCGTACAGCAAAGCCCTAAAATGCACAAACTACACTTTTTATTAATGGGCCATTGCAGTCTCCTAGCAAGATTTCTCCTTCAGCTTTCCCAGAAATGTTCTCTCCTTCCTTTCCTTTTCTGCTATTTGCAGGTTTTTAAAGGCTGTGGGTCCCAACCATAGATAGCATTCTGCCTTTTATATGAACTATTCCAACTGTGACCATAATGCTGTTAACAGACCTTGCGAACATTACCAGCAGCCAAAATACTTCCATTGTCTACTATAAACTGCATCTGGCTACCAGATGGCGTTATAGCACAATGAGCACATCCAATTGGTGCTATCATTGACTCTGATATGGGCGATAAATTTGTGTTAGCATGCAGTCATTAAATAGCAAGTGATTTAGTGGCATGGGTGCTAATTTTAATGTGTGTGTTTTGCATTCATGCATGCACCTAGACATGAATGCACTAAAGTAATAGCAGGTACCTTAGCACAGGCCTTGACAAATGTTGTGCGGATTTAGGAGCCAGGCCAAAATCTTAGGAGCCCAGTACTTGTAATCTCATGCCCTCCCATCCCGCCCCAGTTGCTCTTGTGCTAGTCTCATGTTCCCAGCAATAGAGTTCCTACACATGTCATCTTTAGATAGCAAGTGTCTGTGGGTGTGGTGCAATGGTGGTGTGCCTGTCTGCATGGGATGTGGTGGTGGATGCCTTTGTGTGGGTGGGGTGCAGGACTATGGTGTATGTATATGGGTGGGGTGCAGAGTTAGGGGACGTTGTGGGGTGCCCATGTGAATGTGTGTGTGCAGTGCGGAGGTGAGGTACCTTATAGGTGTGCATGTGTACAGAATGTAGATCTTGGATGTGTATCTGTCCTCTGGAGGTGGGGTGCCTGTGTTTGTGGTGTGAGGTGCTTGTGTGTGTCTCTTCCCCATGATTTCATCTCTTTAGCATCCAACATCTTGCACACTTCCTTCCACCCTCCAACCCATCCCCACTCTGTTCTCATTCAAGACTCTCTCCCATAGCGCTTCCATCCCCATGCTCTTCATTCCCCCAACCTCTTTCATTTGTTTGTCTTTGTTTGTTACTGTCCCTTTAAGTTTTTGCAGTTTTACCCCCCCCCCCCCATTTAAATTTTTTTTAAATTGCTGCCCCATCAGCTAATTCTGCCTTGCAGGCCGCGATCCTGTTCTTCCCCACCTGTTCTGCCCATGGGGATCTCATCTCACGCAGGCAGAAGAGAAGGAGATGGCTGCGATTACGGGGCCGATGCAAGCTGTCTGCCAGCGCCTCCCGGGTAGACAGCTTGCATCGGGGCAGCCATCCCTCTCTCTAATGCCCATGGGGATCGATCTCCCTCAGGCAGACAGAAGGGTTCTTGCCCTGTGATCGCAATTTGTTTGCGGGGGAAGGGAGTAAATGCCAGGCACCAGATGCAAATTTCTGGTTGCCGAGGATTTGTCAAGCCCTGCCTTAGCAGGTATACCAAGACTTTAGTGAATAATACTGTTTATCACTAGTTGTTAGCAGCATTGGCCAATATGCTAGAAAATTCTTATTAAGAAACTGTGTGTTAAACTTAGATGACAAACACGGATTAGTCAGCACTTACCATAGTTTTCAAAAGTTCAAATGAGGGCCCCTCCCAGCAAAATTTGCTGAAGACCCACCATTGTGGTCATGGTGGCATGAGGACCCCTTCCTTCCCATTCCCCTCTACCACATCATAAATGCTGGCTTCACTCTGAGAAGTCGTCAGCTCATCCCTAGTAACCATCTGCGTGCCTTCCAACCTGGGGGTCTAATCTTCCAGCACTTAATATGTACACCTTAGAGGAAAGGTAGGATAGAGGTGATATGATTGAGATTTTTAAATACCTCCGTGACATAAATGTACAGGGGGAGAGCCTCTTTCAATTGAAAGCAAGTTATGCTACGAGGGGACATGGGATGAGGGTGAAGGGGGATAGATTCAGGAGTGATATGCAGAAATTTTTCTTTACGGAAAGAGTGGTGGATCCGTGGAATAGTCTCCCAGTGGAGGTGGTAGAGATGAGGACAGTATCTGAATTCAAAAAAGCTTGGGACAAACACAGAGGATCTCAATAGGAAAAAAGGGGACTGTTGATATGGAAGGACAGACTAGATAGGCCATGTGGTTTTTTTTCTGTTGTCATATTTCTATGTTCCTATGAAGGACCTAAACAAGATTCTCAAGAGTAGAGATGTCTCCTTCCATACAAAGACTCTACTTGTCCAGGCCATGGTATTTTCAATAACGTCATATGGATGCGAAAGTTGGACAGTGAAAAAGATAGAAAGAAAATTGATGCCTTTGAATTATGGTGCTGGTGCCAAATACTGTGTATATTGTGGACTGCCCAAGAACAAACCAGTCGGTACTAGAAGAGATCAAACCTAAGCTTTCCTTAGAAACTCAGATGACAAGACTTTGACTTTCGTACTTTGGACACATCATGTGAAGAGAGAGATTACTGGAGAAAGACATAATGCTTGGCAAGGTAGAGGGTCACCCTAAAAGAGGAAGGCCAGTAATGATATGGATCGATACAGAGATAGCAGCTATGGATACCACTCTATCAACAATGAGCCGCTTGGCTGAAGACCGAAAAAAGTTTGTCAACTATCCAGAGAGTCACCTGGAGTCGACACCGACTCGACAGTACTAAACAGCAGCTTGTCCTGCATCTGGCAGCCAGAGAAACACATCTCTTTTTTATCTTGCTAGACCAGTTCAGAGAAGTGAGCTGTGCTTCCCATCCAGCAGATGGAAGCAGACCAGAGCAACGTTCTGTGACATAGACTGTATATCTAGTGTGCAGCTCTGAGACTTGCCAGTATTTTCTTCCTCCAGCAGATGGCAAGCTGTGTGAATTGGTGCAGATAGGCCTGTTTCCCCTAGCCCAGATCATGGTTGTGTGGCCTATGTGAGTCCATCTTTGTGTATTCCAACCATTTCCCCTTGGTTTTACCTTAGTTCCCTCTTCATAGTGCGCTGTCTTGAATAGGCTTTAAGCTCTTTTGAAAAGGGACCGTCTCATGTATGTGCATACAGTGCTCCATATGCTTTTTAGCACTTATAAATGTTAAGAAGTAATAGTAAACCATCTCCCAATGTTTGTGTGAAACTTGGGTATGCCCTCTCTCCTTGAGCTGGCAGTTGTCCTGTCTGTTGCTGTTATCCGCAGGTTCCAGCACTGGTAGGCCAAAGGGTGGTCAAGAGGACCCGATTGGGCCTCTACAGGGGAGGGGAGTAGTAAGCCTGTGCCTGGTCTCCCTTCCCTGTCCAACCTATACAAGTTCTGCTTTATTTTTGTCTAGTTTTCCTTTTTTACATTGAAATGGCTCTCTGACTTTGCTGCTTTAAGAAAGCGGAAAAAAAACCCCTTCTCAAGGAGCCAGTCTTCACTCAGGCCTGCGTGGGCAGTTGGGGTTTCACCAACTGGCTTGACAGGGGAAAGGATTTCTTCTGATTATAGCTGCAGTTTTTCATTGGGGATTTTTCTTCACAATTTTTAAATTTATTTTGACTGTTGCTGAGCTCAGCCACGATGTCAGATACATAGAGGTGTGTTGCTTGAAGATCCCATTGGATGGGCTACGCAGCTTGATCATTTTACCCAGAGTATGATGAAGTATCAGGACACGTTTTTTTCGGGCCCTGTGCTGATTTTGCTGTCTCAGCCACATTTTGCATGATTTCTTTGCTGGTGGGAACAGCGGCCATCTTGGATGGCTTCATGGCCCCAACTGAAGTGGAGAGTATGGTGCTGTGGTCTCAGTCTCGAA
Source organism: Ichthyophis bannanicus (assembly GCA_033557465.1). NCBI lineage: Eukaryota > Metazoa > Chordata > Amphibia > Gymnophiona > Ichthyophiidae > Ichthyophis > Ichthyophis bannanicus. The sequence continues at coordinate 88,338,693 of CM066043.1, forward strand.
CTGGCAAGCCCCTGAAGGTCCTTCAAGGCCCAGGGCTTTTCTCAGCCAGCTTTGAGCAGCAGCTTCTGAAACAACTTGTGGGCTGTTTTCAGTCTCTGGCAGCTGTGTGGCAGCACATCTCATGGGGATATGAGTTCTTGTCCGGCCCTGCCTTCCCCCATGGTCCAGCTTTGTTCACTCTGGGGGGAGACTGGAGAGAAGAGGAGGATACACTCTCTCCAACAGGTGAGTCAGTGAAGTTTCTCTTTATGGAGGGGGAGGATCTATCCATTTCTCCATGAGGCCCTATCCACCCTGATCCAGGATGCCATGGTGGCTGTGCATATTACGGATCCCTCTTCTGTAAAGTTTCCACGCATGGTTTTATCCTGGATGGTTTGCGACATCCCTCAGCTTTTAACTTTCCTGGAAATGTTGTGGAAGCTCGTAATCTCTAAGTGTGAGATACAAAAAGTGGGACTGATGGGTACTAAAGTTCTGGCATGACTGTATCCTTTACCCCAAGGACAGATGGGAAAAGATATTTGGGGTCCCTAAGTGGATATCCTGATCACAGCAGTGTCTAAGCGCATCCCCATCCCAATGGAGGGCAGTGCTGCTGTGAAAGAGACCCATGATAGAAGGGTAGAAATCATTCTCAAGAATACTTTCATGGCTTCGGCCTTGGGGACTTGGGCAATGCTTTTTGCAGGCATGGTAAGCCAAGCACTCTTATGATGGATTCAGCAATTGCCGGACAGCTCAGAGATGGCAAGATGGGAATCAGAGGCTTTGTTTGTGTTGGATGACCTCTATGACTTGATCAAGATCTCTAAGTCCATGGCTGCTGCTGTGCTGGCCCATAGGTGACTATGACTCTAGAAATGGTCTGCGGATGCTGTGTCCAAATTGCAGTGAGCAAACTCCCCATTTAAGGACCATCTACTCTTTGGGGAGGACCTGGAGAAGCTGGTGAATGAGCTTAGTGAAGCTTTACCACAGAAGCTTCTGGAATGTAGGCCCAGAGGCTTCAAGGGTTCCTCTGATAAAGCCCTAGTGGGGATCATGGGGACAGTTTAGGGTCAGCAAGAGCTCTTGCACAGCCTATTCCTACTATGTGGTTTGGTCCAAAAGGGGTCATTCCTTTTGGGAGGTTCCCAGAGCTATAAAGCAACAAGAAACAGAGCCTTCGTGTACTATGCACCCACGTGTTGGAATGCCCTCCCGCCTGGCCTCCGGGCCATTACGGATCTTACCCAGTTCAGGTAGGCGCTGAAACACCACCTTTTCCTGCAGCACTATTCTCATAACGAGGACACACAACAGCCACCCACCCGCAACCACCAAAGCAGTCGCCCCAAACCACCTACAACACACAGCCCCAGCCCTGCACAGTAGCACTACCAGACACCATGGCAGGAGCATGTATATAGTCACCTAATCGTGTAAATAGTAGCTGGGCAGCCCGGTCGCCACTTCGCTATCACTGACCCGACTGCTTAGCCTGTACTAGAGTAACCTAAACGAGTAGCCAAGCTACTGCGTAGCATGTACATAGTTATCCCAGTTAGCCCAAGTTGAATAACGCTGTTTTCTGTAAGTCCAGTACAGGAGCTGCCTGTAACTGTACAAATCTGCTGTTAACTGTAAACCGAGCTGATTTTAAAAAGCACGGTATAGAAAAGACTTTAAATAAATAAAAAAATAATTAATTAATTAAGGTGTTGAGCTGGGAAATTCAACTACTACATATTTCAAGAAACTAGAGACATTAAACATGCCCGCATAAGAGAAGATAACATATTAATCTGTCGCCACAAGTTCCTCATCCTATCTACCTACAAGGAATTTATTTAAGAGCTGTTAAAAAAGCTATATCTCTGCCCCTGTAGGGTCACAAGACATTTACAGGGGAACTTCAAATAAAAAGTAGCACCTAAAGCCAGCACTTTAGACTTTAACTGTAAGAACTGCTTCTGGCGAGCCTAGTAACATCTAGAAATAGCCTCACAGTTTGACCACAAAACATTGCAGCTTTATTTTTAAAAACAATCTCAAAATTCGCACCTTAACAGATTCTGCCATAAAGGTCACAAGTAATGTATTATGTCTAGTAGTAATATCAGTGGAATCTTTTAGAAAATGAGATAAATTCTGTCTAACTGTAGGTGCTAAGGAGTCAAACCCATCCTCCCCTAAGGTGGGTACCCTAACTTTAGTTGGAATGTAGAATGCTTGAGCAATTTCAATATCTGGTATTTTCAAAACCTCTTTAAACTATTTTGGTAATAAACAATCTGCCAATAATGTGTGTAAGGAAAATTCAATATTTGTAAATTCCGCGATTTAGAGTCATTCTCTAATGCCTCAATTTTAGCATACATAATACAGGAATCTTTAACAAAATTAGCATTCACATTCACAAAAGAGGAAAGCTGAACATTTAACTAAGAAACAGCTTTATCAGTTACCATTACCTTGGTTTCCAAATCAGACAGTTTCTCTGCTACCCCATGTGTAAAATCACACAGCGCTGATAGTACTGGTGACTTTAGAATCCATAACTCTAATCACACTCCAAGAATATCTTTCAGGGTAATCTCCCCATCGACCTCTTCAGAAGACAACTAAAGGCTGCACAGTAGCAAGAGTAACTGGCGTCAGAACTGGAACAATAAAAACAAACTTTTCATCATCTAACAATGGAGTAGAAGACATGGGAGGAGATGGACATGGTAGTGGAGTATGACCCCCCCCCCCCCCCCCCCCCCCCCCGGGGCTAAGAAAAGCTCCTTTGGGGACACTTGGCTTACTGGCAAAGAAAAAAAACATGCCTGTCCATTGGCCCCACTAGGACTCCCGATAAGGCAGCAAAGGAACTGTCCTTCACAGTACCTTTATTCTTCCTCTTTGCCATAGAACTAAGCATCCAAACACTTTCAGGACCATTCAACTCTGTTACCTCCGGATGCGCCCCTTCAGACCGCAGCATGCAGTTGCATGTAAAACTGCAGGTCTTTTATGGGGAAGAGCCTCCACCCAGCAAATTGACCACGCTTTTGCCTGCTGGCACCAAATATACAGGGAAAAAGCAAACGGGAAAAAAACTGCAGACAAGCCTGAAGTTATTCTCACATTTAGCCCCAGTATAAGAACATAAAATATGCCATACTGGGTCAGACCAAGGTCCATCAAGCCCAGTATTCTGTTTCCAACAGTGGCCAATCTAGGTCATATGTACCTAGCAGTTTCCCCAAGGGACACGGGTTCCACAATGCTTGTATTGGTTCAAGCATTGATATCCTGGGTCCCTTCTTAATAATGGTTTATGGACCTTTCCTCCAGGAACTTGTCCAAACCTTTTTTAAACCCAGCTACACTAACAGCCTTTACTACATCCTCTGGTAACAAATTCCAGAGTTTGATTACACTTTGAGTGAAAAAATATTTTCTTTTATTAGTCTTAAATAGTTTACCCTGTAGCTTCATTGCATGTCCCCTAGTCTTTCTATATTCTGATAAGGTAAACAATTGATCTACGTTTACCCGTTCCACTCCGTTCATTAATTTATAGACTTCTATCATATCTCCCCTCAGCCGTCTCTTTTCCAGGTTAAAGAGCCCTAACCTTTTTAGCCTTTCTTCATAGGAGTATCCTTCCATCCCTTTTACCATTTTAGTGGCTCTTCTCTTAAACTTTTCTAAAATCGCTATATCCTTTTTAAGATACGGCGACCAGAATTGCACACAATATTCAAGGTGTGGTCTCACCATGGAACGATATAGAGGCATTATAATATCTTTTGTTTTATTTTCCATTCCTTTCCTTATCATACCTAGCATTCTATTTGCTCTCTTGGCCGCCACTGCACACTGGGCCGAGGGTTTTAACATGGTATCCACAATGACGCCTAAATCTTTTTCCTGGGTGGTGGTTCCTAATGTGGAACCTTGCATCGTGTAACCATAGTTTGGATTGTTCTTCCCTAGGTGCATAACCTTGCACTTGTCCACATTAAATTTCATCTGCCATTTTGATGCCCAGTCTTCCAATTTATCAAGATCCTCTTGCAATTTACCACAATCCTCATGGGTTTTAACAGCTTTAAATAGTTTTGTGTCATCTGCAAATTTGATAACCTCACTGGTTATTCCACTTTCCAGGTCATTTATGAATATGTCAAAAAGCAGCGGACCCAGCACAGATCCCTGGGGTACACCACTATTCACCTTTCTCCATTGGGAAAATTAGCCATTTAGCCCTACCCTCTACTTTCTATCTTTTAACCAGTTCCTGATCCACAATAGTACACTGCCTCCTATCCCATGACTCTTTAGTTTTGCCAAAAGTCTCTGATGAGGGACCTTGTCAAAGGCTTTCTGAAAGTCCAGATACACAATATCAACCGACTCACCTTTGTCCACCTGATTATTCACTCCTTCAAAAAAACATAACAGATTAGTAAGACAAGATCTTCCTTGTCTAAAGCCATGTTGGCTGTCTCCCATTAGGTCATGACTATCTACATGCTGAGTAATTTTATTCGTTATGATGGTTTCTACCATCTTTCCCGGTACTGACGTCAGGCTCACCAGTCTGTAGTTTCCCGGATCACCCCTGGAACCCTTTTTAAAAATTGGTGTTACATTGACGATCCTCCAATCTTCAGGTATTAGAGATGATTTTAATGATAGTTCACAGATTACTAATAGCAGGTCTGCAATCTCGTATTTCAGTTCTTTCAACACCCTTGGATGTATACCATCCGGCCCAGGTGATTTGCTACTCTTCAGCTTATCTAATAGTTGTAATACATCTTCCCGATGTATCGATATTTCCTTCAATTCTTCCGCACCTTTAAATACCACTTCAGTCATGGGTAACATCCCTACATCATCCTCAGTAAAGACTGAAGCAAAGAATTCATTCAGTCTCTCCGCTATCGCCTTGTCGCCTCTTAGTGCTCCTTTAACCCCTTTATCATCTAATGGACCAACTGACTCTCTCACAGGTTTTTTGCTACGAATGTACTTGAAGAGGTCTTTACTTTGCGTTTTTGCTTCCGCAGCAAGCTTCTTCTCAAATTCTCCCTTTGCCTGCCTTATCAATGCCTTGCATTTGACTTGCCAGTGCTTGTGCTGTTTCCAGGTTTCGTCGTTTGGCTCTTTTTTCCATTTCCTGAAAGATGCTTTTTTGGCAACAACAGCCTCTCTGACCTCACCTTTAAACCATGCTGGCAGTTTTTTAGACTTCCTTCCACTTTTTTTAAAGTGTGGAATACAGCTGGCCTGGGCTTCCAAGATAGTATCCCCATGCATCTTTTTGAAGGTCATAGTGGCCTTTCTGTGCAAGCAAGGGATCAGGTTCATCCATACCTGGACAACTGGCTGATTTGGTCCGATTCCATAGAGATGTCCAGGGAGGACATTTCCCAGATGATCTGGTGGCTGGAGAAGCTGGGATGGGTGATAAACTATCCCAAGAGCAGTCTAATTCCCTCCCAGGTCTTGGAATATGTGTATGCCTACTTTAACATCTACTTGGAAAGGGTGTTTCTTACCCTGGATAGGCTGAGCAAGCTACAGTGTCAGCTCAGGGAGTTTTGCTCTTAGGCAACTCTCAGGACGTGGAACTACTTCCAACTTCTGTGGTCAGTGACTTTGACCCTAGAACTAGTTCCTTGGACCAGGGTGTACATGTTCCCCCCTGCAGACACATCTACTGAATTACTGGTCTTGTTTCTCCCAGTTGTTTCAATAGCACCTCCCTCTTCTTCTAAGGATCGGGGGAGAATTAGACTGGTGGCTACAGATTGACCCGCTGATAGAACGGATGCTTCTGGAGGTGCCAGACTGGGTGATAGTTGCCATGGATGCCAGCCTGCTGGGCTGGGGGAGCTCACAATTAGGGGCAGTTTGTTCAGGGTCACTGGCCAGTTGATGAGGCCTCCTGGTCAATCAACGAGCTGGGGACCAGGGTGATTTGCCTGGCTCTGGAGATATTTCAGACCCTCCTGGATAGTAAGTTTTTTGACAAATTCCATGGCTGTTTGACATACATTAGCAATCAAGGAGGCATGTGCAGTACTATGGTAGCTAGAGAAGTGGTAGAGCTATGTTGCTGGACAGAAATTCATCGGGTGGCTGTCAGTGGCCCACATAGCAGGAGTCGGCAATGTGCAGGGGAACTTATTGAGCCAGAACAATGTAGATCTTTGAGTGGGAGCTGAGCCCTCGCACATTTAGCCTCATTGTTCAGAGGTGGGGCCAGTATTTGACTTGATGGCTACCCAGATGAATGCCACAGGATGGAATTGATGCCCTTAAGGTGTGGCTCCAGAAGGGGCTTCTGTATGTTTTCCCCCATGGTCCTTGGTGAGCTGGGTTCTACGCATATTTCAGTCTCGCCCAGATTTGGTCATTCTAGTGACAGACTGGCTGCATAGGCCATAGAGGTAGATCTCTTGGGCCTGCTAGTGGGGCCCCTGTCTTGTTGCCTAAGGAACAAGGACTTCTGCGGCAGCATCTTCTGGTCATGGAGGATTTTGTTCCCTTCTCGCTTACAGCCTGGCCCTTGAGAAGTGAAAGAAGTTCAAGAAAAGATATTCTAGGACTGTAGTCAACATCCTCTTTAAGGCTTGGAGGGCCCCTATCTTTGTCCTGGGTCTGGTGGGTCTTCGAGAGATGGTATTCCTCTCGGGCTCTAGATGCTTGGAAGACAGGCATAATCATTGTCTTAACCTTCTTACAGACTGGTTGGAACACGGCTTGGCTCTGAACTCTCTCAAGGTTCAGGTAGCGGCCACTGCGTGCTACCAGGGGAGAGTTCGGGGTATTCCACTAATGTGTCCTGCTTTCTCAAAGGGGTGAAGGAGATCCACATGCCTCTAATTGTACTGCTGTGGAGTCTTTCTCTGGTGTTGAGGGCATTGAAAGGCCCCCCCCCTTCCCCCATTGAGCTTCTTCTGATGACTTCTTAAAGACTAGATCCTGAAGGGGGTCGTCTTCATAGCTGTTGCATCTGCTAGGCGGGTGTCTGAACCACAGGCCCTGTTCTTTTGGGAACCTTTTCTGGTCATCTTGATATCATCTCTTTGAGGACAGTGTCATCCTTTCTTCTGAAAGTGCTATTTCTGTTTTAAATGGTGTTCCTGCCCTTCATTTTGGAGGCCAGTCTGCAGAAAGATCCTTAAGTATGTGTGTTGAATGTGAGGAAGGAGTTGTTCATGAAGTATCTGGAGAAGGCCAATCTTTTCCATTGATCTGATCATCTTTTTGTCTTGTACAGTGGTCCAAGGAAGGGGCAGGCAGAGGCAAAGTCCTTGATTGTTCATTGGATTAAGGAGACTATTAATTTGGCCTATCTCTTGTGTGGGAAGCAAGTGCCAGAAGGGATTGGAGCCCACTCTACTAAGGTGCAAGCCTCCTCGTTTGCTGAGTCTGTGTTGGTGTCTCTGGAACATCTATGAACATCTTGCAGGTTGCATATGGGATTTGCTGCGGATGGTGCCTTTGCCAGAGCAGTCTTCCTCCCACCCTGGGACCTGACTGCTTGGGTATGTTCCACTCGTCTGGGCTGGTCTAGCAGAACAGAGAGGGAGAAGTTTTCCATACCTGTTTTCTTTTCCTTGGTTCCTGCTAGACTAGTCCAGGACCCATCTTGGGGAAGATTTCTTTTACAGTATTGTTAATATCAGTATCTAATGCAGAGTCGAGCATGGTAAGAGAGCCAAGAATTTCTTGTTCAAAATTATTCTTCTGCTTAAAACTTTGAGTGTTTCAGTCAAGCTTTCTCCTTGGGAAGTGTCATATTGGCAAGTCTCAGCGCTGCATCAATAGTTATATAGTTGATGATGTTGCTGAAAGTTTCTCTGGTCTGTCTCCATCTGCTGGTTGGGAAGCAGCATTCATTCATCTGGATTAATCTAGCAGAAATCAAAGAGAGGAAATTAGCAGGTATGGAAAATGTCTGTATCCCTGCCTGCTGCTGGCTGAAATCTTAGGCTGAAATCTTAGGCTGCTGTTATCATGAAACTTCAGGTAGCAGCAGGAGGGGCGATGCATATGGACTTCTCTGTCTGCTGGAGATAGGACAAGATTAGTGTGATAACTGAAAATTGGAGAGAGGCAGCACAACCTTTTATAAAGTAAGTTATGTTTGCCTTGCACTTCCTCCATTGTGGCAGTGTGGGGTCACCTCTGCACTGTGGGGGCTGCTTGGGCAGAATTGACACTACTAAGCAGGGCTAAGGTTCCTTTGTAACAAGGGTTTCGGTTTCCTGTGATGGTGCAGCAAGGGCCACACAGTTTCCCCATTGCAGTGAAATTGCTGGGTTTCTGAAATTGTGAGGAAACTGGATCCTCTCTCTCTCCTTATCACATCTGACATTAAAAGGACAACACAAGTCCTTACATTGCATTCTTCTCTATCACCTGTACTTCAGTTCACACTGTGATGGTTCAAAATGTTAGTCCGAGTAGCAGAGGAGGAGGATGTGAACATAAGAACATAAGATATGCCATACTGGGTCAGATCAAGGTCCATCAAGCCCAGTATCCTGTTCCCAACATTGGCCAATCTAGGTCATACGTACCTAGCAGTTTCCCCAAAAGACACATGTTCCACAATGCTTGTACTGTGTCAAGCATTGATATCCTGGGTCCCTTCTTAATAATGGTTTATGGACCTTTCCTCCAGGAACTTTTCCAAACCTTTTTTAAACCCAGCTACGTTAACATCCTTTACTACATCCTCCGGTAACAAATTCCAGAGTTTGATTACACGTTGAGTGAAAAAATATTTTCTTTTATTAGTCTTAAATAGTTTACCCTGTAGCTTCATTGCATGTCCCCTAGTCTTTCTATATTTGGATAACGTAAACCATCGATCTGTGTTTACCCGTTCCACTCCGTTCATTAATTTATAGACTTCTATCATATCTCCCCTCAGCCGTCTCTTTTCCAGGTTAAAGAGCCCTAACCTTTTTAGCCTGTGACTCAAAACACTGCAGTTTCTTCCACCCCTTGATGGCTTAGGTTGATTCAGAGAGATGCAAAGGGAGGGAGGATTAATTTGGGTGAATCAAGAGAATAAATTGGTATGGTTGAAGGAACAGTAACGAGGAGACATCAACTGACAAAGGCACTGAGAAGAGAAGTCAGCGTTGGGGGGAAAGGAGTAAGTGGGGGTGGGATTGGCTGGATGGGATCATTGCAGGGAATGTGCATGTGAGAGAGGTGATCAAGGGTAGTGTTTGTACATGAGGAAATTAGAGAAGGAATTGTGCCATATGTATGAGAGGTCATGTGGAATTGAAGCAGTAGGGGGAGTTAAATGTGAGGACTTAAGGACAGGGAAGATAAAGGGATAAGGAGGATCGACTGTGTAGGGTTGTGAGGGAGAGCTGCTCTAGATCAGGAGGAATACTTTACTATACTCGCCCTATGGATCCTCCTCCCTACCCTACCTTCAGTTGTATCCTTAAACCTTTTGCCAATCCTCATCCTAGTCTCTCCTCATAATACCAGTTGTCTTTCCTCCCCACTCCGCAGTCCACTCCATATTAAATACTTATCCATCGCCTTAAGGAAAAAGGAATACTTGGAACCGCACTTGACTGGTGTATATCCTACCTAAATAACCGTTGGCAACAAGTAAAAATTGAGGAAAAAACATCTGAACCATTTCTGCAAGATCAAGGGGTACCACAAGGATCCTCTCTTTCAGCACTAATGTTTAACATATACATGCAACCAATCTGTGACCTCATCCGCTCTTTTAATGTTACCTGCCTAGCATATGCAGATGACATTCTCCTATATACATGCCATTCTCCATCAACCACCCTGATTTTACACCTTTGATAAAATGCTTTGAATCAGTAGAAGACTGGCTCCTCTCACAGAACCTAAGAATCAACCATAGCAAGACCGATGTTATGTTTATCACAAGGGATCAAAACTTCACACCTCCCACTACCTTAAAGATAAAGGACAAGGAATTGACAGTAAAACCTACGATACGATACCTAGGTATTACCCTTGACCAGCGCCTTAATATGAAGACCCACATAAAAAACATAACAAAACTAATATATCACAAGATACGCACACTACGCCACTTAAGACCTTTACTTGAACCCACAGATTTCAGAACTGTCTACCAAGCCTTGGTAATGCCTCATCTTGACTTCGCAAATGCAATTCTACATGGTCTCCCGCAATCAACTTTAAATCCCCTACAATTGGCGATGAACACCGCTGCTAGAGTTCTCGAAGGAATATCAAAGACAGACCACATAACCCCAATTCTAAAAAGCCTCCACTGGTTACCAACCAACGCAAGAATCCACTACAAGATACTAGTCATTACTTTCAAAGCCCTAAACAATCAAGCACCATCAACGATCACCAACCTTTTACACACACAGACTCCCAATAGATCCAGAAGATCAACTGCTATAAACTCATTAACAATCCCAAGACAAACAATCAGATACACTAAGGAAACATCTAAAAGAGCCTTCAGCATTCATGCCCCAATAGCTTGGAATGCACTCCCACCAGAACTGCGAGCCATAACCAGCCTAACACAATTCAGAAAAAGTCTCAAACACCACCTCTTCTTAAGCTATTTCCCAATTTAGTTTTGCACAAGAGAAATACTACATCCATACTCAGGTCAAGACAACTTCAACTGTGACTTATGTGTATAGACTACTGTATATAGTTACATAATGTACATAGTTTCCCTTTATTACCAAGTTCAAATTCCTGTTACTTGTAAAATGCACTACAGTTTTTCTGTATGTATATGTTTGGTTTCATGTAAACCGCGCTGATGATAATAGTGCGGTATATAAGAGATGTTAAATAAAATAAATAAATAAATAAATATTCTCTCCCCATCCTTCCTCAGTCCATCTCCACCAGTGCAGATTCTCTTGATACAGTCTCCTTGATCCTTCCTGACCTTCGGTCTTGCTTTCTGTCCTTCCTGTCCTTTCAATTCATCCCTCTACTCTTCCTAAATATTTTTGTCCTCAGTCCTGTCTCCTCCTCCTCTTTTACAATCCAACTAGATTTTCCTCCCCTAGTCCTACCTCTTCTTTCTTTCCCAATCCTGGATTCTTTCCAAGGCCAGCCCAACCATTAGGCAAGACTAGGTGGCTGCTTGGGGTGGCAAAGAGCACTAATAGTCAAAGCAAAACAGTAGATCCTGAGAGCCACACAAACTCGGAGCCATTAACACATCCTTTTACCTGCAGGGTGACTGGACACACACATATATGCAAAGCACAGTTTAATATTTTAAAATATGTCTGATGCATGGATTATTGTGGAAGGAATGGTGTTTTGATGGTCATGATAGTTTATTTATCAAAACCTTGGGGGTCGTAAAGCTGAAGGTTCGCCTAGGACACTCAATACGCTTGCACTAGACTGATTTTCTCACCCCTCCCATCACCTCATTCAATCAAATATGTGCATTTAAGTACATGCATCAGCCGTTTGCCACAGAATCTAAACCTAATTTGTATCAAATGCTTGAGTTCATGCAGCAGTTCTTTTAATGTAATAAAGCATAGGACTGGAAATAAGGTGGTTTAATCAACCAGATCATGAACATTTTCAGTCTTTATCCAGTTCACCACCATCATTTTATGGTATGCACGTTAAGCTACAGAGCTGCCAATGATTCTGTGTAATTGTCAGCAGTTGATTGCAGTTTAATACTTTATTTTCATTTCATCTCTGAGTCATTATTTTGATTTCTGTTCTGAAAAGCACTTTCCTTTTCGTCTCTCCGGGCCATTCCAGGAACAGTAGGGTAGTCAACCTCCTTCAGCAACTGAGGACTGAAATATTCAGAACTTTGCTGACAGCCTACCTAGCTCCCCCTGGTGTCAGAGAGCCAGTCTTTTCAGTCCTCAGCAGTTGAAGGAGGTGTTGCTGACGGGCTCCGAGAGAAGGGAAAGTTAATAGTTAAAGGTTCTCCTTACTAGCCCTAGCTGGGTTAGTTTTATGAGTACTAGGTTCAAATTGGAGTTGGTAAATTAAAGTTGTTTAAAAAAAAAAGAACGGGACGGTGGTCATCTGCCTGGTCATCAGTGGTAATTGAAGTGTTGGTGAAGAGACGTCTGTGTAGTCAGGTGTGTGTTATTTTCTGTTTCTTGTAGTTCGGGGCCGCGTTCGATGGAGTGCAGGGGGGAGCGGGACTGATAGGAAGAGCACGGTCTCGGTAGGCGGTGCGCGGTTCGGAAGCAGCCGCGTTTGCTTCTGTTCTCGTGCTTTTGGCCTCGGGGGAACAGCGCTTTGCAGTTAGGTTCGGCGGGGTAATGGAGGAGACGTCATCGGCTCAAAATGCTGCAGGGAAGCTTCAGGCCGCGGGTGAAAAGGTGGGAACGGTGGCCATTTTAAACGCCACTGCCGTTTCTCCCGTGCTGCAGCAAAAGTCTCTAAAGAAAAAAACTAAATCGAAGAAGTCGGCCCCAGCAGTAGTGGTGGACCCCGCACCAGTTTTGGAGGTTCCTGAGGGTTTTCAATCCCTATTTTCTCTGGACCTTTTGTCCCTTCATAGAGCCTACTGCTTAAAGTTGGAGCGGGGGCAGAGCAAGCAGACGTTGCCTAGCCTGCCTGATTTGACTACAGTTCCTGGCACAGCAGGAGACCTGGGAGAGGGGTCTTCCAAAACAGGTTTAATAGCTGGGGGGACGGCTGGGGGTCTGGAACAACAGGTTCTGGATTTACAGGGACCAGAGGAGGGAGAAATCCCTTCAGAGGCTGGTATAGATCGGTGGCCAGAGGACCTCGAGGAAGGGGAGCTGGGGGCTGGCGATGATCCCAATCTTTTCCAGGTGCTTTGGAAGGAGGAGTTGGGAGCGCTGATTACCCATTCACTAGCAACCTTGAATATTGCCTTGCCGGCAGTACAGGCTGAGCCATTGGAGGACCCATTGCTGCAAGGTTTTAGAGCAGAACAGAAGTGTTTCCTTGTTCATAGGGCCATTAAGCAGATGGTTGAGTCCGAGTGGGAGTGTCCAGAGGCCACCTTGAGGGGTTCTCGGGCATTAGGCTGCTTATATCCAGTTCCTCAAGAAGAGAGGGAATTGATGCGCATGCCAAAGGTTGATGCATTAGTAGCGGCTGTGACTAAGAAAACGCTATTCCCGTAGAGGGTGGTGCGGCCCTGCAGGATCTTCAGGATAGAAAACTGGAGTCCATACTCAAACAGGCATTTGATACCAGTGCGCTAGCATTGCAGACTTCCATCTGTGGAGCATGTGTGTCCAGGGCTTCGATTAGGTGGCTGCAGGCGGAGCCTTCTCCAGGCTTGGAGGGAGCATCAGCACCGGAAGGAGCGAAATTAGAGTTGGCGGTGGTGTATCTCGCCGACTCCTTTTATGGTTTAATAAGGATGTCAGCTAAATCCATGGTGTCAGTCATAGCCTCTCGGAGATTTCTCTGGCTGAGGAATTGGGAAGCGGACGCGTCTTCTAAGACACGCCTTAGTAGGCTACCTTATAAGGGCAAGCTACTTTTTGGAGAGGCTTTGGAAAAGATTGTGAAGGATTTGGGAGACTCCAAAGGCGGACAGCTACCGGAGGACCGTCCGAAGGGTCCAAAACAGGGATCTGCGCAGAGGGGTCAAAGCAGAGATTTTCGCAGATTCAGAGGGACTCGGTTTGCTCCCTATCAGAGAGGCCGATTTGTACCCAGGGGGCAGTCCTTTCAGGATGCTCGGGGGTTCGGACGGGGATTTAGCGGACCTCAGCCGAGCGCCTCTAAGAGGCCGCAATGAAATGAGGCGGGTCCAGGTGGAGGGTCTGATAGAGGTCGGTTGCAGCTTATCCTCTCTGTCTGGACCACCATAACTACGGACCGCTGGGTATTAGAGATAATTCGAGATGGTTATTCTTTGGAGTTCGAGCAACCGCTATCAGGGGCATTCGTGATGTCGCCATGCGGGTCTCCCGCAAAAGCGTTGGCGGTATCCGAGACACTTCAACGGTTGCTCCAGATTCAAGCGGTCGTTCCGGTGCCTTCAACCAGTACGGCTTAGGTCGATACTCGATTTATTTTGTAGTTCCCAAAAAGGAGGGCTCGTTTCGGCCAATTCTCGATCTAAAACATGTGAACCGCTGTTTAAGGGTGCCGCATTTTCGGATGGAAACTCTATAGTCCGTGATTCGGTACGTGAGATCGGGCGAGGTGCTTTTGTCCATAGATTTAACAGAAGCGTATCTACACATACCCATCAAACCCCAACATCAAAAGTTCTTGCGCTTTGCGGTACCCATGGGGCATTTTCAGTTCCGGGCGTTGACGTTCAGTCTGGCCACAGCGACCTGCATGTTCACAAAGGTGATGGTGGTGGTGGCGGCAGCGTTGCGGAAAGAGGGTATCCTAGTACATCCCTATCTGGATAATTGGCTCATTCGAGCTCGGTCGTTACCGGCATCGAGAGAGGCCACCTCTTTAGGATGGGTGGTCAATCGAGCCAAGAGTCAGTTGACTCCCTGCAGTCCCTAGTATATTTGGGGGCCTTGTTCGACACGAAGCTCGGGCGGTATTTCTTCCGGAAGACAGGATTCAAAGTATCTTATGGTAGGTGGCTGCTTTTTTGCGCATCAAGGCTCCCACAGCGTGGAGATACTTGCAGCTTCTGGGGTCCATGGCAGCAACCTTGGATTTTGTGCTGTGGGCCAGGGCACATATGCGACCGCTTCAGCACTCATTGCTATCCCATTGGTCTCCGCAGAAGCATCCACTCAGCCAACGGTTGGTTTGTCCCGCCAGGGTTTCCAAAAGTCTAGGGTGGTGGCGCGATCCCACACATCTTCAGGCAGGAATGCCACTGGACACACCGGATTGGGTATTAGTCACCACGGATGCCAGTCTCTCCGGATGGGGAGCTCATTGTATGGCTCAAGTAGCTCAGGGGCGATGGACGGTAGAGATGTCCAACTGCTCCATCAATCAGCTAGAAATGAGAGTGGTAAGACTGACGTTTCTGGAGTTTGAGCCTCTATTGTACGGCAGAGCAGTCACAGTAGCCTATATCAATCTGCAGGGAGGCACAGGCAGTGCGGTCTTGTTGGAGGAGAGTCAGGCACTAATGCAGTGGGCGGAGGAACATCTCTTAGCCCTGTCGGTGGCACATGTAACGGGAAAGGACAATGTGCAGGCCGATTTTCTCAGTTGACATGTATTGGATCCAGGAGAATGGCAGTTGAACTACGCATTCTTTCACGACATAACGAGGCGTTGGGGTCAGCCAGTTTTGGATCTGATGGTCACGTTTGACAATGCCAAGGCATTCTGGTTTTTCAGCAGGGGCAGGGAACGCATGTCGGCGGGCCTCGACGGCTTAGTTAAGCCTTGGCCGGCGGGGGAGCTTCTGTATGTCTTTCCTCCGTGGCCCATGATTGGTTGGGTCATTCGCAGAATCGCACATTACCAGGGGATGGTGATTCTCATTGCCCCGGACTGGCCGAGGCGAGCGTGGTATGCGGATCTCGTGCACTTGCTAGCCGACCGTCCTTGGAGGTTACCAAGTCGGGTAAATCTGTTGTACCAGGGGCCCAATTCTCATGCCACAGGTGGATCGCTTCTTGCTTACAGCTTGGCTCTTGAAAGGGAGTGTTTGAGGCATAGGGGCTATTCCGTGGTGGTGGTCAACACCATGTTACAGGCAAAATGAAAGTCAACGGCGTTGGCTTATATCCGTCTTTGGCGAGTTTTTGAAGGCTGGTGCGCAAAGCACATGGTTCGGCCACAGACAGTGATGGTGTTGGAGGTTTTGTCGTTCCTCCAAGATGGGCTGGATAGAGGTCTGGTGTTAAGTACTCTGAAGGTACACCTGGCTGCTATAGCTTGCAATCGGGGCAAGGTGCAGGGCCGTAGTTTGGCTTTACATCAGGATGTGCAACAATTTTTCCGAGCGGTCAAGAACATGAGACCGCCTAGGAGACCGATAGTACCGCCTTGGGACTTAAATTTGGTCCTACAAGCTTTGATGCGCGCTCCTTTTGAGCCGGGGAAAAGGATAGCGCTGCGGGAGCTCTCTTGGAAGACCGCCTTTTTGGTAGCTTTGTGCTGAGCTAGAAGGATTTCGGATTTACAGGCTTTTTCCTGCAGGGAACTGTATATTCAATTCTCAGAGGAGAAGGTGGTGTTGCGCCCGGTCCCCTCTTTTCTACCGAAGGTAGTGTCCGGATTTCATGTGAATCAGCCAATTTCTCTGCCTACCTTTCGGTCTGGACGGGCGACTAGGAGGGACGTTTCGCTTCATAGATTGGATCTTGGTAGAGTACTGCACAGATATGAGATGGACACAGTCTTTTCGGAAGTCTGATAGTTTGTTTGTTCTGTACGGAGGAACATGGAAAGTGGAAGCAACTTCCAAGGCCTCCATTGCACGCTGTGTGAAGCAGGCAATAGCAGCTTCGTATCAGGCGAGCAGGAAGCTGCCGCCGGAGGTGCTGCGAGCTCATTCAACTCGGGGGCAGGTGACGTCAAGGGGCCGAGAGGGCTTTGATTCCGCCAGTGGATATTTGTCGGGCGGTGACCTGGTCATCTTTGCATATATTTGCGAAGCATTATCGCTTGGATGTTCAGGCAGCAGGAGACGCGAAGGTCAGAGCGTCTGCCATTTTAGCGGGGCTATTAGGACCCTCCCGAGAGTAGGTACTGCTTTGGTACTACCCTACTGTTCCTGGACTGGCCCAGAGAGACGAAAAGGAAGAATAAATTAGACCTTACCTGCTAATTGTCTTTCCTTGAGTATTCTCCGGGTCAGTCCCAGGACCCACCCAGAGTGTAGTAGTAGTGGGTAAATGGGTTTCCTTACTTTCGCTGTCTAATGCGCGGAGCAGCTCATGCGGCGAGGGCCATGAGAGGGGTTCCTTGTGGTGGCAGAAAAAAATATATATATTGTGGACCTCGAGGGGGCTCTGGTTCTTCCACAGTGGAACTGGCTAGGGGGCTCCCGTAAGGTTCAGTGCTCCGATTACAAAAGAACTATGGGTTGTATCGGAGAATTTCTAGTTATTGCTGTAAATATAAGGGGGCATGAGTTTATAAGGTAGCGTTAAGATTAAAAGACATAGCATGTTCTGTTTTGGTTACTGCTTGGACTTTAGTAGACTGGCTCTCTGACACCAGGGGGAGCTAGGTAGGCTGTCAGCAAAGTTTTGAATATTTCAGTCCTCAGTTACTGAAGGAGGTTGACTACCCTACTGTTCCTGGACTGGCCCGGAGAATACTCAAGGAAAGACAATTAGCAGGTAAGGTCTAATTTATTCTTCTCCCTCAATCCCTGGCCACTTTCAGCATTGATTTCTTGGTCAGGACTGAGTTGTGCTTGTTAGAATTTTGTTTTGAGGCCAAGCAGTGAAGTACTGTAACAGTGAATCCAGAAGCATTGCCAGTAGTATTGTGTGGCGGATGTTTGTGCATTGTCTGGTCATTCGGTTTTACTTTAGCCTGCTTATTAGTTGCTCCTATTTCAATAGTCCTAAATCTATCTTTTAAAAGACCTGACTTCTTTGGAAATTAAGATTGTACAGAAATTAATGCAACAAAATAAATCTCAATGGCACAGAGGTGAATTTACCCCTACATTGCTTTGATATGATTTTGCGGCAAAAATGCCATGCACTGAAATTCTGCAGCTACTGGTCATGTGTGTGGCTCAAGAATCTTGAAGAATAAAGACCATGGCTGGTACTCTGCAAGGTAGTGAAGATCATGAAATACCCTTGGGGTAAAAGAGGAGTTCTATCCATCTTACTGATCTGAGGTCTCATGCTGACAACTGCATATCTCTCTTTGTGAGGTTATGAATTACAACATTTTTCAGTCTTCAAGCACAAAGAAACAACACCATAAATAATTCTGCCAGGATCAGAATGGCAGCAGTAAAGTATAAGGGCTGACATGCTGTATATGAATAACAGCACGGCAAGGGATGAATTGTTTCTCTGGTTCAGTTTCAAAGCCTACTAATAGTCCCTTCCTGCCCACTTACTGATAGGAAAAGTGTATTCATTTTTATTTATGATAGACTAAACTAAAACATATTGAAAGTGTCATTTAATAAGAGCAGCTTTAAACTCTTCAGTATGTTAAAAGCAGTGTGTATTGACTATAATAGGGATGGCGATGATCCAGGAATAGCTTTAAAATATTTTATTGTTAGCACTGTCTGTTGCAGACTGCCTAAAGTATGACCTGTCCTATAAAAGAAAGACATACTGTTTTTGTTAAGTGGCAGCTTATCACAAACCTTGACAAATTTTCTCGGAATCTAGGACCAAGCATAAAAATTTAGGAGCCGGTTGCTGAGGTCTTGGTCACAGTGCCCCCCCCCCCCCCCCCCATCCCTAAGATGTATTGTAGCTCCTTTAAGGGCCAGATTTACTGTTTTCCCATTTTCTATGGTTAAAGAAAGTTAAATAAATCAGACTTTTAATGTGTCTTTACACAGTGCCAACAGAAGTCAGCGATGCTTCTCCCTCTCCCCCTCCCATCTTTCCTAATGAGCATGCTGTCAGTAGTATATTGGTGACTCTATAGCTGTATCTGAGGCAGCATCTATTTTTTTGCTTCACATATTACCATGGCCTGGTAATATGTGACTCTATCAAAATCCTGTGCTTTATAAAGCACACTATTAAAGCCACAGACACATTTTGTTGGACAATATCATCCAAAGCGCTATAACAAAGTTCCTTCTCTTTTAAGTCCTTTTTTATTCTTTTATAATAAAGCGGTCATGCAAATTTTAAAAATTATCAATCTGAAAAAACAACTAAGACTGTCACATTTCAAATTGCAATAGCTAAATTCTGTATCAGGGTACTGATGATTAAATTGTACTCATCTTTGCCAATCTTGCTTTGGTTTTGTCATATAGAAACAGAGAAACATGGTGGCAGAAAAAGACTACATGGCCTATCTAGTCTGCCCTTCCATATCATCTACTCCAGTAGTCCCCTTTTTCCCTTTAGAGATCCTCTGGGTTTGTCCCATGCTTTTTTGAATTCAGATATTGTCCTCCTACTACCTCCACTGGGAGACTATTCCATGCATCTACCACTCTTTCCGTAAAGAAATACTTCTGCATATTACTCCTGAGTCAATCCCCTTTCACCCTCATCCTATGTCCCCTCGTAAGAGAGCTTGCTTTCAATCGAATGAAGCTGTCCTCCTGTGCATTTATGCCACAGGTTTTTATACGTTTCTATCATATCTCCTGTATCCCACCTTTCCTCTCATGTATGCATATTAAGATCCTTAAGTCTGTCCTCATATACTTTATAATGAAGACCACTAGCCATTTTAGTAACCACCTTCTGCACAGACTCCATCTTGTTTATATCCTTTTGAAGATGTGGTCTCCAGAATTGCACACTATACTCCAAATGAGGTCGCACCAAAGACTTATACAGAGGCACTATCACCTCCTTTTTTCTGCTGGTCATTCCTCTCCCAAGCATCCTTCTAGCTTTTGCCTTCACTTTTTCTACCTGTTTAGCTACTTTAAGATCATCAGATACAATCACGCCCAGGCCCCAGGTTCATAACATGAAGTAAACTGAAAGGCAACATCAAGAAATCATATTTTTCACTGGCATACCCTCCCAATGGAAGTGGTGGGGACAAAAAAAGTGACAGAATTCATAATAGCATGGGACAGACACAGTGGATCCCTTTATAGCAAAAGGATAAAATAAAAATAACAGTAACAGTCTCTGCTATCTCAACAAGTAGGGGTGACCTGCATGGAGCGATGGGTATACCCCTAAACAAAGGCAATGGGAGGGGTGACCTGCACAGAGTGGCAGGTACACCTACTCTTGCCACCTTGCTGGGCAGACTAGATGGACCATGATGGTCTTTATCTGTCATCATATACTCCGCTCTTCTTTTGTGAACAGAAGTACTTTACCCCCTACGCTGTACGTAACCCTGTATTTTTTTAGCATGAAATCTCAGCTGCCAAATTCTAGACCATTCTTCAAGCTTAGTTAGATCCCTTCTCATGTTATCTACTCCTTCCTGGGTGTCTACTCTATTGCCGATTTTGGTATCATCCACAAAGTGGCAAACCTTCCGCAATATCATTAACAAAGATGTTAAAAAGAATTGGACCAAAGATAGATCCCTGCGGCACTCCATTGGTAACCTCCCTCCTATGAGTGAACTCCATTTACCTGTACCTTTTATGGCCTCCCACTCAACCAATTTCTAACCCAATCAGTAATTTTAGGGTCCATCCCTGCTCAGTTTGTTGATAAGTCTTTTGTGTGGAACAGTGTAAAAGGCTTTACTGAAATCCAAGTACACCATATCTAGGGCTTTCCCTTGGTCAAACTCCCTGATCACAGAGTCAAAGAAATCAGATTTGTCTGACAAAACCTGCCTCTGGTTAATCCATGCTGCCTCAGATCCTGCAATATAAAACCTACATTCTGCAGCCATGATAGGTTTTCATTACTACAATTTCACTGATAGAAGAAAGTGGTTTTTTAGAGGAATTATGGAGAATGTCTGTATGTTTTTGTGGTGTTATGATTTTATCGTAATTTTTGTTTCTACCATTGTACTTCACCTTGGGTGAGTTGTTGAAATGCAGGAAGGCAATTTATAAATGCTCATAAAAATAAATTGAGGGTGCATTCAGAAGCAGAACCTCATCTGCAGGAATATGTCCTGCTGCTCACTTTGTTCCATTTTTTGTTCCTGCTGTCCCTTGTGTTAGTATCCAGATTCCTACTCCATCCTAAAGTCCTTTATTCATTAACTGCATCTTTGCATTTTAGAGAGGTAAGGGTTTGATTGTATGGGGGGATTAGGTTGGTCTCATCTCTACATACTGTATTAAACATTTTCCTAGAAAATAAATAGAAGTTATGATTACTATTCATGATGATATCTTTGAACTAGATATTTTTTAAAAAACAAAAGATTAATTTTAAAATCTGATTTCTTTTTTCAATTTTTCAAATAAACCTCCCCATTGTTATGCATACTCTGATATGGTCTCTTATGTTTAGCCCTAATAAGCTATATTTTTGTGAGCAAAGGCTCCATCTTAGTTTCAGATGTTGCCTCCTGCCCTGAACAATAGAGAGCAAGCATGAACTAGCCTACTGTTGGACTACGACTGCTGCTACAACTTCTGCATATCATTTGTATAGCGCCACAGGTGTACGCAGCACTATACAGAGACTGTACGCTCATCAGAGTCTATAGTCTAATCAAGACAAACATAACAGCCGGGAGCTAGGATTTATCTAGGGCAGCGATGGCGAACCTATGGCACGCGTGCCAGCTGTGGCACGCGAAGGCCTTGCAGCTGGCACGCGGGAAGGTCCGCAAAAAAGAAAAAGCTGGCTCTGACTGCTGCCGCGGACGCGGCAAGGGCAGAATGCAGTGTCCCGCGGGGCCCCCTCCGCCCGCTAAGCCCCTCTGCAAGGGCTTTCAGATTCGCGAGGGAGAGCGTCTCCCTCGCGTCTCTGTTAAGCCCGCAGGGGCTAATGGGAAATTTCCCATCAGCCCCTTTAGACGCGAGGGACTGATGGGAAATTTCACATTAGCCCCTGCGGGCTTAACAGAGACGCGAGGGAGACGCTCTCCCTCGCGAATCTGAAAGCCCTTGCAGAGGGGCTTAGCGGGCGGAGGGGGCCCCGCGGGACATTGCATTCTGCCGCGGGAGCGGCAGCAGCCAGAGCCAGCTTTTTTTTTTTTTTTTTTAATTTGCCGGGGGGGGTTAGGACTTCTAATGGGCTGGGGGGGGGTTAGGACTTCTAATGGGCTGGGGGGGGGTTAGGACTTCAAATGGGCTAGGGGGGGTTAGGACTGCTAATGGGCTAGGGGGGGGTTAGGACTGCTAAAGTGCTAGGGGGGGGGTTAGGACTTCTAATGGGCTAGGGGGGGGTTAGGCCTTCTAATGGGCTAGGGGGGGGGTTAGGACTTCTAATGGGCTAGGGGGGGGTTAGGACTGGTAATGGGCTGTGGGCTGATGGGGGCTGTCTGGAAATGGGGTGATGAGGGGTTAGGACTGGTAATGGGCTATGGGGGGGTTAGGACTGGTAATGGGCTATGGGGGGTTAGGACTGGTAATGGGCTTTGGGCTGATGGGTGCTGTCTGGAAATGGGGTGATGGGGGTTAGGACTGGTAATGGGTTATAGGGGGGGCTTAAACTGAAAATGGGCTGATGGGGGTTTAGGACTGGAAGTGGGTTGATGGGGGGGCTAGGACTGGTATTGGGTTGGGGGGTTGCTAGGACTGGAAATGGGCTGATGGGGGGCTAGGACTGGAAATGGGCTGATGCAGGGACTAGAAGGGAATGGATGCTGGGTGAGGCTGGAACTAGAAGGGAGCTGATGTTGGGGGAGGATTAGAATGGGATGGGGCTGGGAGAGTAAAATGGAGAGGGGAAAATATTTTGTGTGGGAGGGATAAAAAATCTACAATTGGCCGGGTATTGGGAGAGTAAGTGGGGATTGAGGATGGAGGGGTAAAATTTGAGTGGATGAAATAGGAATGAGGAAAGAGCAAAAGGAGAAAGATTAGTATGTTAAAGCGGATGTAGAGAGAGAGAATGGAAAAAAAAACTAGAAGAGAGAAGAAAGGACAAATGGACAGCAGATGATGGAGAGTTAGCAGAAAACATGAAGAAACCAGAAGAAAGTGGCTGGAGCAATTGCAACTGTGTAACTGAGCTGAGGTATTCTGTTTATGTAATTCCTTTTTGACATTGCCACTTGTTCTCTTTTCCCCAGTAGGTCATGTATTGTTATTCTCTGAAATGTATTGGTTTAATATTTGCAGTGTTGCCTTTTGATAGGTATGGTATGGTGCTTTGTGAGTCCTGGTAGTGCTGTTAGGATACGGCGGGTTTGCTATTGGTTCTAAATGGGCAGTGTTTGTAGTAGTTCCTAATGTGCCTGGCGGTTGGCACTGGATTATAGTAATGTAGAAATCTTTTAGTCTGTCTTTATCCATACACTCATTAAGAGACATGTTTACTAAAAGTTAGTGTATGTTAGCATTATGCAAATATTTATGCAAATTGACGTGCTGGCACTTTGAGGAAATTCTTTGGTTTTGTGCGGCAGTTTGGGCACTCGGGCTCAAAAAGGTTAGCCATCACTGATCTAGGGGAATGGTAGGGAAACACATAGGAGGTAAACAGGAGACTAAGGGGATCAGGATCCAAATGCCAGTCTCAAAGAAGTGAGTGTTCAGCCTGGATTTGAACAGTACCACAGATGGAGCCTGTCCTACTGATTCAAGTAGTTCCAGGTATAAAGCAGTCATGTAGAAAGATCGAAGCCTGGAGTTAGCCGTGGAAGAGAAGGGATGGTTCTCAAATTTACTGCTTTGGAAATGGTGATAGAGAAAAATAAGGCAGACAAAAACAAAATAAAAAATGGCAAACCCTTTGGGCATTTCTTTGGTATGAAAAATACAGGTACATAGTAAAGTGCCTCTTTATTTCACTATGATCGCACAACTCATTGTGAGTGGAGACAAAATTGCCTTAGTTTTCTGCAGGTGCACATCAGAGAAAAAATAAAATGATTTTCATGCCTAAAAAAATGTATACAAGAACACTGATTTTCTCAGCCCTCCCATAGGAAATTTCTAGAGCTCTTTTTAAAATAATGAACATGGAAGATTTTGCATGCAGTGGAAATTATTTTCATATATTGTTGCCATAGCAACATGTCTTCCCAATTCACATAACAGTGTTAGGGTCTTCAGTATCTTGCTGACAGCCCTTGTAAATAGATACATTACAAGGTCATCTTTTTATTTTCTTTGCCATAATTCTTTTTAGAGCTGGCAGGTTTCTCTTACTACTTTATATTTCCAGCTCCAGTACCAGAAATGGAATCCAGTGCCATGAACCTTCATTGACGGCTACCTGGGAAATGTTTTTCTCTTATTTCCATCCAATACACCTCCTCTGGTCACTGCATAACAGCCCTGAGCTGGGCACCATGCACCAGAGCTGCTTTTTGCCACTGGATATTACCCTTAAGGAATGACCTAGAGTGTACCCCAGAGGCTGTGAATGTCACCTTTACACATCCCCCAGCTGACCCAGGAAACACTTTCTACCTAAGCCTCCGATCTGTGCCCTTCTTGATTCAGATTAGAAATCATAATATATGGAGTGTGGTGAGCATAAGGTCGACCCAGCCATCAGGCAAGACTAAGCAGTTGCCTAAGGCAGCAGCTTCTGAGGCATGCCAAAGAGTAGCATCAGTCAAAGCAAAACAATGGATCCTGACAGCCAGACAGACTCGGAGCCATCAACACGTTCTTTTAACGGCAGGGAGAATGGGGTGCATGCATACATACCAAGCAAAGTTTTAATATTTAAATGGAAAAGTCTGGACTGAATGGAAAAGTCTGTCTTTTTGCAGATGACATGCAAATTTGCAACACAGTGGACTCCTCTGAGGGAGTGGAGAACATGAGGAAAGATCTACAAAAACTGGAAGAATGGTCTAATGCTTGGCAGTTAAGATTTAATGCGAGGAAGTGCAGTGTCATGTACTTAGGAAGCAGAAATCCAAGGGAATTAAACGCAATTGGGAACGAGAGGTTGGTGTGCACGGATCAGGAGAAGGACCTTGGTGTGATTATTTCTGAGGATCTCAAGGTGGCAAAACAGTGCGACAAGGTGGTGGCAAAAGTCAGAAGAATGCTGGGTTGCATTCAAAGAGGAATTACCAGCAGAAAGGAGGAGGTACTAATGCCACTGTACAAGTCACTGGTGAGGCTTCACTTGGAATATTGTGTTCAGTTTGGGAGACCGTATCTTGCAAAGGATGTAAAAAGATTGGAAACTGTTCAGAGGAAAGCGACCAAAATGATTTGAAGTCTGCGTCAGAAGACTTATAAGAAGAGACTTGAAGATCTATAAGAAGAGACTTGAAGACCTAAATATGTACACTCTGGAAGAGAGAAGGGACAGGGGAGATATGATTCAGACCTTTAAATACTTAGAGTATTAATGAACAAACAAACATCTTCCAAAGACGGGAAAGCTGTAAAACCAGAGGGCATAACATGAAGCTGCAAGGGGGTAAATGGAAAGGCAATGTCAGGAAATACTTTTTCACTGAAAGGGTGGTGGATGCTTGGAATTGCCCTCCCAATGGAAGTGGTGGGGGGCAAACACAGTGACAGAATTCAAAATGGCATGGGACAGACACAGTGGATCCCTTTATAGCAACAGTATAAAATAAAAATAAACTTAACTATATCTCATATCTCAATAAATAGGGGTGACTTTCACAGAGCAGTGGGTACACCCCTAAACAAAGGCATGGGGAGGGGAGACCTGCATGGAGCAGCAAGTGCATGTACTCTTGCCACCTTCCTAGGCAGACTAGATGGACCATACTGGTCTTTATCTGCCGTCATATGCTATGTCACTCTGTTACTATGATGTCCAATTATGCATTTTGTAAGATTGTTGTTGAGGGGTTGGTAATCAGATGATCATGATTGTTGATCATCAAAATCTCGGTGGGCAGGGGCATAAAGCTGAAGGTTTGTTTAAGGCACTAACTACTGTACAGCAGCCCTGGAGCCAGCCCTGGGCGATTGGAAGAAATTTGAGAATAGGAAAATCTTGCAAACTATAGAATATGAAAATAGATAGTTCCTCCCTTGAAAGTTTCTTTAGTATTCT
Source organism: Ichthyophis bannanicus (assembly GCA_033557465.1). Classification (NCBI taxonomy): domain Eukaryota; kingdom Metazoa; phylum Chordata; class Amphibia; order Gymnophiona; family Ichthyophiidae; genus Ichthyophis; species Ichthyophis bannanicus. The sequence goes on from CM066043.1 coordinate 88,364,396, forward strand.
GATAGTTTTTTTGAAACCACATTTGGCAAATGGAATTCTATACAGCAGTGAAGTGGAGATAGGACAGTGGCTATTTCAGTCCCCCCCCTCCCTCCCCCCCCAAAAAAAAGTCGTACATATAGTGAGACCAATGAATGTTAGTCATAGCTTTTGAAAATACACCAAATATGTTACATCCTAATGCACTCAAAAGAAAGCCTTCTTCCGGAGTTCGATAAGATGTAACAGCAATGACTGACTGAAACATTCATTGCTTTCACTAAATGAAAATACTTTTCTTTTTTTTTTTTTTGGGGAAACTGAAATAGCCACTGATCTGTCTCTACTTCATTACTTTATAGAATTCCATTTGCCAAATGTGATTTCAAAAGAACTATCAGAATACCAAAGAAGAATGCAAGTACAATGGAGAACATTAGCAATAAATTAGGAGTGAGGTTCGTTATTGCCATGGTTTATGAAAACTAACTCATTTGGAGATATTGCCCTGAAAAAAAACAAGGAACCAGCAAAAAGCATACCAACCTGCAATGTCCAAGGAGCCAAGAAGAAGCAGTGCTGACAATACATCGTGGATGGGTGCAAAGGACTTTATTCGGGTATTTAGCAAAATCACACCATACACGTGTTTCGGCATGAAGCCTTCCTCAGGGGTTTGGGACCTCATACAAAAGCAATAAACACCTACATGAGTCATATAAAATCAAGACATACACATGGAAGGGACATTTTTAACATATTCATGCAGACAGTAGTTTTGCAGACATAAATCGGTAATAAATCCTCCTTTAGATTTCTTGATCTTAATAGCAAGATAGGGAATCTCTTTACTTCATATAGAAAATGTATTTAGAACCACTGTATATAGCCCACGTTGTACATAGCTCATACTAATCTAGCACACAATACAACACTCACCCAACTAAATTTCACCCTCACTGCATGTATAACACACTCACCTTACCCGATTGTTTGCTGTGATACCACCTTGATTATTAAGATAAGGCGGTTTAGAAATACTGTTAAATAAATAAATAAATAAAATACTTGATTTTGCTTGAAACTGTAGATTTCTGTCATGAGTATTGAGCCATCTCAAAAATTCTTCAAAATGACTCATCACCATCCCATATTAAAAGAACATCATCATATAACTCTTCCAGAGTTTCACACATCTTTTGTAAGGATAATTAGTTAAAAAATATCCTTACAAAACAAAAAGAAATCTCAGTTAAAGCTAGCCTAATCAATTGCATGAGAAAGAAAGTGGGGATCTTTTTATACTGTGTATGATCAAAAAGTGTCTGTTTAACAATGGAAATAGCCTCCTTCTGTGGGATGTTTGTGTACAGCGAGCAAATGTCTACGTTGACTAAAATCAGAGAGAAACATAGAAACATGACGACAGAAAAAGACCACATGGCCTATCGAGTCTGTCCTTCCATATCAACCACTACAACATTCCCCTTTTTTCATTTAGAAATCCTCTGTGTTTGTCCCATGCTTCTTTGAATTCTGATACTGTCCTTATCGCCACCTCCACTGGGAGACTATTCCATGGATCCAACACTCTTTCTGTAAGGAAATCTTTCTACATACCACTCCTGAATCTATCTCCTTTCACTCTCATCCCATATCCCCTCATAGCACAGCTTGTTTTCAATCAAAAGTGGCTCTCCTCCTGTGCATTTATGCCATGGAGGTATGTAAACATCTCAATCATATCACCTCTATCCCTCCTTTTCTCTATGGTGTACATATTGAGATCCTTAAGTCTGTCCTCATTTGCTTCATAATGAAGACCACTAACCATTTTAGTAGCCACCCTCTGTACAGATTCCAACATGTTTATATCCTTTTGAAGGTGCGGTCTCCAGAATTGCACACAATACTTCAAATGAGGTCACACCAAAGACTTATACAGAGGCACTATCACCTCCTTTCTTCTGCTGGCCATTCCTCTCCCTATGCACCCAAGCATCCTTCTAGCTTTTTCTGTTACCTTTTCTACCTGTTTAACTACTTTAAGATCATCAGACACAATCACGCCTAGGTCCTGCTCTTCTTTAGTGGACAAAAGTACTTCATACCCTATACTATATTGCTCCCTTGGATTGCTGCAGCCCAAATGCATGACCTTGCATTTTTTAACATTAAATTTCAGCTGCTAAATTCTAGACCATTTTTCAAGCTTAGCTAGATCCCTCCTCATGTTATCTACACCTTCCTGGGTGTCTATTGCAGATTTTGGTATCAGCCACAAAGAGGCAAACCTTACCCCAACAGTCCTTCCGCTATATCACTAAATAAGATATTAAGAATCAGACCAAGAACAGATCCCTGGGGCACACCACTGGTAACCACCTCCTCCTTAGAGTGAGCTCCATTTACCTGTACCCTTTGTTGCCTCCCACTCAACCAATTTCTAACCCAAGCAGTAACTTTAGGGTCCATCCCTAGGGTGCTCAGTTTGTTTAAAAGTCGCCTGTGAGGAACGGTGTGAAAGGCTTTACTGAAATCTAAATACACCACATCTAGGGCTCTCCCTTAGTCCAACTCCCTGCTCACACAGAAAAAGAAATCAATCAGGTTTGTCTGACAAGACCTGCCTCTGGTGAATCCATGCTGTTTCTGATCCTGTAATCTGCTGGACTCCAGAAACCTCACTATTTTCTCTTTCAGCAGCGCTTCCAATAATTTACTCACCACCGAAGTTAAACTAACCAGCCTGTAGTTTTCAACCACATCCTTACTTCTGCTTTTGTGTAACGGGACAACATGTGCCTCTCTCCAGTCCTTTGGCACCACTCCTGACTCCGAGGCATTGAAAAGGTCAGTCAGTGGAGCTGCTAGATCGTCCCTAAGTTCCCTCAATATTCTAGGGTGTATCCCATCTGGTCTCAGCGCTTTGTCTACTTTGTTCAGCTAGTTTCTCACGAATGCAGTCTTCTGAAAATTGTTCAAGATGCCCCTCGCTTCTGTTCCTGTTTGTGGGTGTTTTCTGAGGTCCTGCTCCTGATTCTTTATCTGTGAACACAGAACAGAAATATTTGTTAAACAGTTCCGCTTTATCCTCATCAGCTTCTACATATTCCTCCTCTTCACCCTTCAGTCTGACAATACCACTTTTGCTCTTCCTCTTCTCACTAACATATCTGAAAATTGTCTTATCCCCCCCATTTTACTGCATTGGCTATTTCCTCCTCTTTTTGAATCTTTCTTTCCTGATTACTTTGCTAGCTTTTCTAAGTTTTTCCAAATATAGGATGCCTGTCTTCCCCTCTCCGTGATCTCTTGTATTTTATGAAGGCCTCCCTCTTTTTTTCCCTTTTTCAGCTACTTCTTTTGAAAACCATAGCGGTTTCCTTTTCCTTTATTTACCATTTTAGCAAAAAGGTTGTTTGCCCTTAAAATATCCCCTTTCAGTTTTGCCCACTATTTTTCTACATTCCCCAGCTGTTCCCATCCCGCTAATGACTCCCTGAGGTATTGGCCCATCTAGGCAAAGTTACTTTTCCTAAAGTCTAAGACCCTCGCTTTTGAATGGATTTTAACAAGCCTAGTCCTAATACTGAACCACACCATCTGGTAATCACAGGATGCAAAATGATCTCCCACTATAACATAAGATGTTCATGGTACCCATCAAACTCCTGTAAATATCTGTATAATGTAGGCTGAATCTCTCCTATAGAAAAGAGCTAGGCTTTTTTATACCATTTTGGGATACATATTCATTGTTACGCTTGTGATAACATAGCCTGATCAAATCATTTCTGTTCATGCACAATTTATTTATTTTATTTAGTATATATTTGTATACCGCTGCTTCCAGCGATCAGTAGCGGTTTGATTACATGTATGAATTTGTCAATCATGACAGGAATTTTTGCGGTATACACACATTGGTTTGAAGGGAGAAGCACAGCACACGGTGAAGGACTTACAGAGAGTAATCGGAATATACATATGCACATATTTACATATGGATTTCCTATTTGGTGGTTTATCAAATTTATATATGATATTTGTATATTTATTGCTGTCTTTTACTTCATTAGTTTAATATGGTTTTATTGTTATATCATTTAGATTCAATTGTTCATTAATGTCTGTATGACTATATTAAAAATGTCCCTTCCATTTGTCTTGATTTTATGATTCATATAGGTATTTGTTTTATTGCTTTTAATGTTGTATGAGATCCCAAGCCCTTGAGGAAGGCTTCATGCTGAAACAAGTGTAGGGTTTGACCTCGCTGGATACCCAAATAAAGTACTTTGCACCCATTGATGGTATGATGTGAGTCCTGCTTTTTCTTGCTCCTGAAAAACAAGTCATTGGCTGGTGATTCCTTTATTCTCATATAGCTTTGGAATTGTAGACTGGCCTCTTTCTTGAAAAACTCCCATCTATAAGAACCAGTGTATGCCAATTCTGTACAGTCTGCAAGGCAAAGAAGGAATGGGCCTCTTAAATCAATTATACATGCAGAGCTATTGTCTAGGCCTCCAAGCCTATAACCGCATCAACAGATCTAAACATGCCGAAACTGTTGAAATATGAAAGTCAATGTTTAGAATCCATCTCAATTAATCTTGAACAGGCATTTTGACAAGTAGAAGGAATGGATGAGAATCACCCATTACATAGGGAAGGAAACAGAATTTGCAAAACAAGAGTAAAAAAAACTCTTTAAAGTATTAGATCAGCAAACGATGAACATGTAGTGAAAAATGCATAAATACATTGGGGAAATACAGAATATTACTCCAGGAACCATTTGATCAAACTAGGAGAGAAAAATGGTTAAGGAGAAGTAAACTGAAACCTAAGGGTGAGAGATTGATATTTGCAGCTTATGACAGCGGGTTACAGATGAGATGATGGACAGTGAGCGTGGGGAAAAGTGACACACAGAATCTGTAAGGAAGAGCTGGCTGCAAAATTTTCATGGCAAATTAAGGTAGCAAGTCTCATCCACTGGAAACTTTGCAAATATTCCAATATCACTATACCAGAGAAGCATTGGAATTGCAATCCTAAGAGATTTATGGAAAATGAAGATTTTATGGTTATGATCGCCTGGGATATATTCCTATTCTAACTGATAGATAAGACAGGACATATAGTAGTCAAAGAGAAAAATACCAGAATAGTATTGATGAGAAGTGTCTGCTCAAAATGATTATTCTGTGAATCATGTGGAGAAAGGAGAGTATCGCCAAGTACCAAGATATGATGCAGAATGATACAGGAATATTTCCCATCATGTTGGGTGCCACAGGCTGAATTAAAAAGAATTTTAAAGCAGATTTTGATAGGTTACCTATTCATGTTAATCTTAAGATAAAATAGAATTTTATAAAGCAATGAAGTGGAGACCGAATAGTGACTATCTCAGTTTCCAAAAGCTTTGGCAGTTTTTGGTGCTTATTCTATGTGGAACCAAATAGGCAAATTTAAATGTAGAGGAGAGAGCACTAAAAATGCAGTCTTCTATTCTGCATGCCTATTTGAGCTGTGGCCTGGCAAAAGAAATAAAGACAATAGCAGTCTCAAATACATATACAGAGCTGGAGGTATAGAAGGAAGCATTCCTATTGAAGTCGGAGTGATTTTTTTTTCTTTTAGCATCATACGATACCCTCAGTGGTAATGTTTCTTCACATTTCAGTTCTTTTATTCTTGTGCGACATATGCATTTGTGAAATATTTTGTGAAAATGATTCGCTTGAGGTTAAAAGGCTAGACTGGCCAACAATGGATTGTAAGAATGAGAATCCTGAGACTGAGAGATATTAGTGAGAAATCTGATACACAGTCTCTGCATTCTTGGGGGTTTATGAGAATGCTTTGGGTCAGTATCCAGTCCTTGATCTGAGCTTCCAGGGAAATAGAACTGTCACCAGCTGGCATGCATTAGGGCCAGATTGTTTTTCATGTTTTCAGGTCCCTGAGAACTTTTAATTAATGGGACTCATTACTTTCCAGTTATGCTGCTCGTTTCCTGCAACATTAAAGTCCTAATTTAGTGCTGAGTAAAAGCAAGGTTCACATCTAAGAACATAAGAATTGCCATCTGGGTCAGATCAGGAGTCCATCAAACCCAGTATCCTGTTTCCAACATTAGCTAATCCAGGTAACAAGTGTGCTTCTTACCCTCATAGATAAGCAGTGGCTTTTCCCAGATCTCGCTTAAGTCTCTCAATGTTTTCTCCAGGAACTCAATCAGATGTTCACTATCACAGGGATGAGGAGAGTATTTCAGAGAGGTGCACAGTAGCTCATTTGTGGGAGGTTCTTGCTAACAAGTGGCATGGCAGAATTGTTTTGGACTTTATGGTTGATGGCAGAACCACAATGCAAACTCCACCTTTACTAGTTTTGGCTCTCTGGGCAACAACTGTTTCGCCAAATGGAAGAATAGTCAGTCCCTGCTCAACAACATGCCTCAAAGACTTTCAAATCTGAGCACTAACCTCTTTCTAGAATCTCAAGCAGAAACGGAAGAACACTATCAAAGAGAATAGAACAATGTAAACATTCCAAACAAACATATTCGAGACTCGGAAATCATATCTCCTGACTCTGACATTTCTTGTAGACACTGGTCTATCATTACCCACCTTAGAAAATTAAGAGTTTGGTGTGCCCTTCTCCTCCATCAATGAAAAGTAAGGACAAATCAGTGTGTTTTGTTATGCTTTACCATACAGTTAATCAGTATCATTTGTGCTCCTTTGGAAGAGGAACAAAACTGCATAAATATCTCCTGATGTACTTTTGTAGTTGATGGAATATAATGCTAGTATTTAGGTCCTGAACATATTACTATATGTGAGAATAGTGTGTGTGATGGTGGAAGGGGGGGAGGTTATACAGTATATGAAGATGATGACACTAAAGACACTATAAAAAGCAGGATTAGATTACTGGAGTACTGTAGCTCAGAATGGCTTCTGAGTAAAATATTTTACTTTGAGCTTTATAAGAGTCTGTTATAGGGTAATCTTCTGTTCTTTATCCTGCAAGACCGGTCCAGATGAGTGTGTTATGCTCCCCAGCTAGCAGATAGAGGCAGGCAGAGCAACGTTCGGTGTTGTCATTTGTATATACACTTTTTTGCAGCACTGAGAGCAACCAGTATTGTCTGTCTCCAGCAGGTGGCAAGATGTGTGGACTTGGTGCAGCAGTGAAGATAGACCTGTCTCTCTACCCCAGATGACTTGAAACCTTGACCCAACATTTGCGCAGAGCTTAGGTATTCCCATTTGTCGTCTCAAGCCAACAGTTGCCCTGTGTCCAGTGCTGTTATCCACGGGTTCCAGCACTGGTAGGCCAGAGAGCAGACAGGAGGACCTCATGGGGCCTCTGAGGGAAAAGGGGGGGTTGGTAAGTCTAGGCCCAAGACGCCCTTCCCTCTCACCGTCCTATTTCTGCATATTCTGCTTATTTGTCCCTATTATTTTTTGTCCTGTTTATTTGGCTCTCTGTCTTTGCTGCTTGAATAAAACAACTTAAAAATAAAACTACAAGTCTTCCCAGGCCTATGTCAGCAGGCAGGGAGACCCTTCTCAGTTTTCTTTGGCCAGCCTGGTAACTGCGAGGATTCCCTTACTGTTCGGGGGTGCCTTTTTACACCACAATTTTCTTTTCCATCATGTTTTTTTTTCTTTGGTGGTGCTTTCTTTGACCACAGTTGAGCTCTGCCACGATGCCAGGTGCATGGAGGTGTGCTGCTTGTGGCTACTGTGGCTGGCTCTTTTTGCCCAAATATGATGTATGAGCCTCAGGGCACATTTTTTTCATCAAGATTGGGACCCAATGCCAATTTTGCTGCTTCTGCAGCATCGCCTATAATTTTTCTGCCAGTGGGAATGGCAGCCATCTTGTATGGCTGCATGGCCCTGGCTAAAGGGAAGCATGGTGAGACAGCTGTAGCCTCAAGAAATCAATTTTCTGAAGGTCCTCCGTGCCCCCGTTCTCAGCTGGCTTTGAGCAGCAGCTTTTGAAACAGCTCATGGGCCATTTCCAGTTTCTGGAGCTGTGTGGCAGCTCCTCTCATGGGAATCTTAGTCCCTGACCTCCCCTACAAGGCTCTCTAGCATCCTCCCATCTGGTGGCAAGAGGTTATGTGCCCTTTCCCTTCATTTCTGCCCATCTGTTCCTCCCAGAGCCCAGCTTTTTCCCTTCTGAGGTAAGGCTGGGGAGAAGAAAACTCCACTGTGTCTACAACAGGCGGGTCAATGGATAAAGGGCAGCTTCCTCTGGTGGAGGGAGAAGATCCATTAGTGGTCATCTTTTCATAGGTAGGACCTTTCCACCCTTATTCAGGATATTATGATGGCTCCGTGCATTACGGAGCCCCTCTGGAGGTTTTACAAGTATACTCAGTCCTGAAAAGATTCTGGAAGGTGGCACTATGCTGAAGACTCGGAATAGGAGGGTGGAAGCCTTTCTCAAAAATGCCTTCATGGCTTCAGCCTCGGGTACTCTTTGTGTGAGCATAGTGGCTCGAGCACTCATATGCCAGATCCAGCAAGTAGTGATATTAGAGTCTGGAGAATCATTTGTGGTGGATACCCTGTTCAGCTTGATCAGAATCTCTTCTAAGTCCATGATTACTTTGGCTCTGGAATCGGTCTGCTGATGCTGTGTCCAAGCTGCAGCTCAGCAAACTTCCCTTTAAGGGCAGGTTTCTCTTTGGAGAGGACCTGGGGAAACTGGTGAAAGATCTTGGAGAGGCTCGCCCTTAGAGGCTCTCAGAAAATGGGCCCAGAGGTTCCTCACAAGTTTAGCGAGGAGCATGGTGGCAGTTTAAGGCCAAAAAGAGTTGGGCATGGCCTATGGGTCAGTTCTTTTTTTGGACTTACAGTGATCTCGGGACTCTGCATATGCCACCTCAGGAGCCAGTAAACACAATGAGATCAGATGGATCCATTCTGAGGGACAGGCAGTAAGAGGGCATTTGCAGTGTTTTACTCAGAATGGACCTGCATCATGTCAGATGAATGGATCCTAGAGGCCCTCAAAAAGGGGTATGTGCTGGGGAAATCACCTAATTGCATAAACAGTAAACACCTAAAATTCCAAACGATAAACCCCCTAGAATCAGAAGCCCTGAGCAGACATAAATGTCCATGGCTTCAGTCTACCCAGTAAAAACGTGGAATGCAAATGAAAGGACACACCAAATTTTATTAAATAATATCACTCCAGCCAATGGCCCAACACAGGCCGTGTTTCGGAAAAGCCTTCTTCAGGGTCGTGTAGGCTAAAAGGATGAAGTATAATACACATAAACAATAAAATAATAAAGATAAAATCTGATTATTATAACAGAAAATGGACATTAAGGACAAACATATTAAAAGCATAAATAATTAAAATGAATGCCAAATTAAAATTATAAATTGCATATATGGCTAAAAAAAGGGGGAGGAGCTATAAAAACTTACACATAAAAATAGATAACATTTTAAACCAATCATTCAAAACATACAAAATGAACAATAAGATAGTAAAAAAAATACTCTTTAGAACATTATAAATATGACTAGGGCACATAAAATAAATAAATGAACATTAATAAAAGTAAAAAATCATGAATAATAATTATTAAAACCTCATTAAATAAAATACAAACAATTATAAGAGAATATATATACATATAAAACGTACATAAATCATTTTTACTTAAACCACATAATGTACCCAATAGTCATAATTATTTAGGAAGGAAGAAGTTAAAAACAAGAAGTGCATACCTGCGTTTGTAGGAACAATAAATATGTCCCATAGAAATTTCGTTAAAGTAAGGATCATTAAACTCAAATATACTCCAAATAAAGTAATAATATCTAACTAAAAAGCCCTAGGGCACTATTAAATACAGGGGTGAATCACTCCCATAAAAATAACTATAAATATCTATATATAACTAGGTAAGTATAATTAAACTAACTGATCAACAATTTATGTTCCTAAAAAATTTTTGGAGATGAATGGAGAAACAATAGAACCACAAAAATTACCTGATGGAGCGTCAAATACGAGATGCCAAAGGGTACATATAACTGTAAAACGAACTACTCCTATAAATTGTTGATCAGTTAGTTTAATTATACTTACCTAATTATATATAGATATTTATAGTTATTTTTATGGGAGTGATTCACCCCTGTATTTAATAGTGCCCTAGGGCTTTTTAGTTAGATATTATTTAAGTAATACTTATAGATATATTTATTTAATTTGGAGTATATTTGAGTTTGATCCTTACTTTTTAACGAAATTTCTATGGGACATATTCTGTCAGATTTGGTATTATATGTCTGTAGGGTTCGCCCTCTCACCAGCCCCTTTGCACTGGGGCAGTACAAAAGCATTTTCTCCTCATCCCTCTCATTGGTTTTACTTTTTGTTAGGTTTTTTTAAATTTTGTAAAAGGAATATTTTGTTTTATTTACTTATTTATTCATATAGGTGATTGTTCCTACAAACGCAGGTATGCACTTCTTGTTTTTAACTTCTTCCTTCCTAAATAATTATGACTATTGGGTACTTTATGTGGTTTAAGTAAAAATGATTTATGTACGTTTTATATGTATATATATTCTCTTATAATTGTATTTTATTTAATGATGTTTTAATAATTATTATTCATGATTTTTTACTTAATGTTCATTTATTTATTTTATGTGCCCTAGTCATATTTATGATGATCTAAAGAGTATTTTTTTTACTATCTTATTGTTCATTTTGTATGTTTTGAATGATTGGTTTAAAATGTTATCTATTTTTATGTGTACGTTTTTATAGCTCCTCCCCCTTTTTTTAGCCATATATGCAATTTATAATTTTAATTTGGCATTCATTTTAATTATTTATGCTTTTAATATGTTTGTCCTTAATGTCCATTTTCTGTTATAATAATCAGATTTTATCTTTATTATTTTATTGTTTGTGTATTATACTTCATCCTTTTAGCCTACACGCCCCTGAAGAAGGCTTTTCTGAAACATGGCCTGTGTTGGGCCATTGGCTGGAGTGATATTATTTAATAAAATTTGGTGTGTCCTTTCATTTGCATTCCACGTTTTTATTTGGTGGTTCTTTGCACGTGGATCCGTGCTTGGTGTTGGACTCATGGCTTCAGTCTATGCATGACTTCTATAGCTTTTACCCTAGTATTTGATAGAGACATAGGTACCTATTGGGCCTTTTTTTAGTAAACAGTGCTAATAGTTAAGGCATGTTTTAGCGAACAGTAACTGGCTGTGGTGAACCCTAATGTGTGGGCATTGCCACTACAGACCACTAAAACATATGTTAACTGCACTTGCATGCTAATATGGATAGTGGGTCATGGGTGTAGTTTAGGGGGGCATTGCTCCCTGAAACGAGCTGGCTGTCCTCTGATTCAGCAACAGACTGTCCCCCCCCACCTGCATTGCTACCTTTTCTGTGCCTGCAGCGGTAGCAGTAGACTGGTCTCCAATTTGGGGGGGAGGGGGGAAATGCAGGAGTAAGCACCGAAGCATGTGTCAGAGGGTCGGGACCAGACCAGCCTTCTTAGCAAGGAAGTGCTCACACCATGGGTTTTTCTTTTATTTCAAATCGGAGGCCAGTCTGCCGCTGGAGGCACAGAAAAGGTAGCGGTAGTGGTGTGGATGGGCCGCAGGGGGCTGGAGAGGGTGTGGAAAGCTGGAATTGAAATGTTGGGCAGGTGACCATTAAGTGGGGGGGGAATGTGGAATGGCTGGAAGGGAAATGCTGGGCAAATGTTGCATATGATGGGGGCAGAAGGCAGATGTTAAATAGGAAGTGTGATGGGGATAACACGGGGCAGTTATAAGATATATATTTGACTTCTGTCTTGTGATTGTTTTATTAAAATAGATTGCTGGAAGCTGCTGAATGGTTGGCATGATGCTAAGATGTTTCATTTAAGAACTGAAAATTTTTTTCAAGTGCTTGATAATTTCATTTAGTTGGGTGCAGTTCAGCATCTGCTGCTAATGGCCTTAGTAGGCATTATATGCAAGTAGATGAGTTTCTACCATTGTTAGCATACTCAGGTCTTAACTAGAGACAAATGATGGTATAATTTTGTCAAAATAAATAGTATAATTCTTATAAAGGATTAATGTGGTTAGCAAACCATCTAACCACAATAATCGTGCTGAGCGGGATATTCAGCGACACATAGCTGGTTTGTACCACTGAATATCCCCTCCCAATGCCACTGAACACCCCAATGCTACTCTGCCCAGTTAGCTAAACTAGGTAAAGTTAGGAACTTTAAAGATTGGTCTAACTTTAGCTGGTTTAGCTAATTGGGCAGCAGCTGAATATTGCCGTTGCCCTACTTAGCTAACATGGATATTTGATGCTGGTAGCCGGATGTGACCCTTGCATTGAATATTTGGTCCAAAATTAAAGCAGTCACGACCAGCTGTTTTAACTGTGCTGGCCACTGCCACTGAGTATCGACCCCTCAGGCACTAATTCTTATATTGAGTTGAACTGGTCACTTGTCTTCAAAACCCCAGGCCTGTGTTGTGTTTGGGTGTTTCAACATTGTGTCTTCATGATGGGTATTTTAATTCCACCCTTGTTTTCTTAAAAGAAAGAACATATCAATGGTTTTAATCTAAATCCAGGCATACAATTTCCTCTAATCCATATAGCACCACTATCGTAGATCTCTTACCGGTTCAAAAGAAACAGATGAGGAGATAATGCACTGGAAAATTTGCAGAGCTGCCATATATTAGGAGAGGCTAAATAGACTCAGAAAAAAATAGAACATTACAAATGGCAAACTGTGATGTTAAGATACCCGTTATAAAAGTTTCTAACTGGGGAATCCAAGATGGCGTTTAGTCTGTGAGCTCTAGTGGCGGCGTTTATTTTACCTTTTATGTGATGGGTAAAAGGAAGGTGAAAGGGCCCAAGAAGTCCTCCTCTAGCCCGGTAGTCCCCTCTGCCCTTCCCTCTCAGGTGGTTGGACGACTGGATTCATTTGTTACGCCGCTACGGCGGTCTGCAGTTCCAACGGAGGAGAGCCCCATTGTATCACGGTCGGGGCTGGGTGGCTCGACGGGTGACTCGGGGCCTGAGATCTCTCTGCCGGAGCAGTGGCGGCCTCCCAAAGATCCACCTCTGAGGCGGACTCTGGCGCAGGCTGAGGAGGAACTTCCTTCCGTTGTGGGGGAGAGGTCTAGCCCCAGAGGATTGGCAGCGCAACGGAGAAGTGAGGCTTCTGGTTCCGCTCTGCTTTCCAGCGCAGTGGATCTGGGTTTGTGGAGGTCTGCAGGCAGAATGGCGGCTGTCCTTTCTGCAACTGGGGATTCAGGAATTGAGCGACGGTCAACGGAGGAGCCCTTGGGGCAGTCTCAAGTTTTTTCATTGGAGCGACCAGCCATCTTTACTTTGGAATCAATCTGGTCCGCCATAGTCAAGCTTGGAGAACTTTTAGCTCCCCGGGTGGTGGCTTTGGGCGCCCAGGTTCAGGTTCATACTAACTTATTTCAACAACATACTCTTGAAGTTACAGCTCTACAATTTTCCGTAACAGAATTGCAGCAGAGAGCTTCTACCTCTGAGGATGGTGTTTCTCTTCATCAGAAAGATATGTTGGCTGTGAAAGCAAGGGTTGAAATGCTTGAAAATTCCTCTAGATATTGTAATCTTCGGTGTATAAATTTTCCTAGGTTGCCTTCTATCTCTGCTAAAGAAATGTTTAAGAAATATCTTTTGGAAGTGTTGGGGGTTCCAGTAGTATCTCATCCTCCTATGCTTAAGGTTTATTATCTTCCTTCGGGGAAGAAAGTCCCTGCTGAGGGAACTTTGGAAAGAGGGGGTCAGTTTGATGTATTAAATATCTCTGCTATTTTGGAATCATCAACAGTTGAGAGTGTTTTACCTTCGACATTGATAGCTACGTTTGTGTTAGCTTCAGATAGGGATTGGTTTCTCTGTATGTTTTTCAAGAAACGTGCTGTGCAATTTTGTGGGTTGACTGTTCGTGTTTTTCCTGATTTAGCCAAAGAAACTCAAAAATGTAGGAAAGAATTTGTTATTACGTCCTGGAGTATTGTTGTTGGGGGGTTTATATTTCTTAGTTTCCCTGTAAATGTATGGTTAGGTTTAATAATGAGTCATATATTTTCTATGAGCCGTCCCAGTTGGTGGGCTTTCTCAGTGCTTGCCGCCCTCCTGAGGTGTCCTCAGATTCGCTGCTGATAAGTTAGGCAAGATCGTTTGCTCACATTCTTTTTCTTTCTTTCTGGTGGGTGTCATTTTATTATTTTTCCTTGGATTCCTTCTTATGGTGGGCTATAGTAAGCGCTGGAATTTGTTTTCGTTAATATTACCTTCTCATATTGATGGATATCATTGTTATTTTTCTATACCAGTGTCTTAATTTCCATGAAGTTTTGGTATATGCTTCATTGTATGTAAAAATTGATAAAGTTTAAATAAAATAAATAAATAAATAAAAGTTTCTAACTGCAAATATGACAAAAGAATATGAAATGATAAACTAAATGGACTGTGTACTGATGCTTCAAGGAGATACGTTTAGGGAAAATGTTAAGATATTTGTCTCATATGAAGTTCAATTTCAGTAGGACAAATATCCATTAATGGGCGACTGATATTGTGAAATCAGACTGGCAGTGATAATCCTAAACTAGGTAGATGTATGAGAGAGCAGTATATTTTTAGCATGGAGTAGAGGTGCCTCACAACACAAATATAACAAGTAGGCAAAGCATGCAGAGATATTATTTCAGGAATGCTTTCCAACATAGATTCAAGTGATAGGGTTTCTAGATTACATACTAATCAAATAGTATGCCATGGTATGTTTTTTTTCTACTTGTTGGAGTATATATATGTAGTGGGAATCTGTGACTTGAGAATTGTGAAGGGAGTTGTCTTTGTGAAGCCTTAGGAAGCTTTGCGTTGCTTGTGAGGGGCAAAGGCAGTAGTGTTGGTGAGTTCTCCATTGTAAAAGTCCCATTCTCTCATCCTTCCTCCTTCAACAGCTTGGCCTTAAAGCAGTGCAGGTAGAGAGAGATAATCTCAATTTGTTCCATTGAAACCATTCTGATGTAAATTCAAATTTTAGAAAGCAAGTAAGAAAGAATAGGAATACTAAACAGAATTGTATTTTTATTTGCAATGGCAAGGAGGAGTGTTATGTTTGAAGAAGGAGAAATGGGCTTGTACAGAATCACATGAACAGTGATGAATCTGATGGTCCTGGTGTCTGTCATAGTAAAGTAAGGGGGATTTTTGGGAGGGAAGGCCCAATCTGAGAAATAGGGTTGATTTTTTTTTTTATTAAAATAATTTAAATCATTAAATTCCTAAGATAAAACTATGATTTAAATCATTGATTTAAATAACATTTCCCTCTGATTTAACAAGTTTAATAAAGAATGATATAGATCTGATCGCTAAAACTTGCAAATGTCTAGTC
Source organism: Ichthyophis bannanicus (assembly GCA_033557465.1). Lineage (NCBI taxonomy): Eukaryota > Metazoa > Chordata > Amphibia > Gymnophiona > Ichthyophiidae > Ichthyophis > Ichthyophis bannanicus. Next base: position 88,379,895 of record CM066043.1, read on the forward strand.
AGTAGAAAGTTTTATGACATCTTGCAGAATATGTTCTTCCTTCTTCCCTGTTCACGGTTTTATTTATTTATTTATTTATTTATTTATTCATTCAAATACATCCAAGTAAGAACACCTGTACAGAATTGATGGAAGTTCACAATGCAAAATTAGGAAATAACTAAAAAAAAAAAAAAAATTTGAAATAGAGAACCCCATCACTCTAGCACACAATATACAGTGAAACCAAGAGTAACAAATGGAAAAGAAATTAAACTTCAGTAAGAACAGGCAGTATAGCAATGCAAGCTAAATGTATCTACTTACGGAGTTAGAGCAGGAGAGATGATGGTATGAGTTTTTACAAACCCAAACAGTTGGGCAGGCTCAAAGAACACGTAGCTAACAGATTGGAATTTGACTACGCCTTTGGCATTTACATGAGAATTTAAGGCAGAAATGTGCACCTAAATACAAAACAGCAGGTTTAAACACAAATTCCTTTCTCTCCCTTTGTGTATCTCAAAAAAAGTCTGGAACGATCTGTATATTACCCATGAAGGGATGCTGCTGCTTCTTGAAATACATTCTTAAAAACCAATTGCGATCCAGAGCAAGAGCAAAGGAAACCAACAAAGTACCAGACGTAATAACATCCGAATCGGTTCTTTCCAAAATATCAGTTACATTCAGTTAACTAGATTCCGACGAGACCAGAGAAGAATCTTTAGGAAGCTCAAATGGGCATCACTTAGCCTTGGGAATAAAATATGCCTTTCCTTAGGGAGGTAAATCCTCACAAAAAATCATCAGTCGTATATGATTTAAACATCTCTTTAGGAGAAACAATTCATGACTTAGGAAAATTTAGAACTCTAATGTTTGCAGCCCTAGCAATATTTTTCAACCTTTCAATTTTGCTTTTGAGGACCAAATTATCTTTCATTAAAGCAGAGAAAGTATCTTGTACAGAAATGCTCCTGGTCTCTAAATTTCCAATAGAAGACCGCACCTGAGAAATATCTTGCTAAACCATATCCAACCTGTTAGCATTAGAGGAAATAAGCTGGCTCTGAGCACACCCCAGCTGAGAAGTTGCTTCCCAAATAGATTCCAATGAGAATTGCACTGGTTGCTGTAAGGTAAAAGCAACCATAAGCAATGAAAATGTAGTTCTTACGGCCTCCAAAGATTCCAGGTCACCTTCAGAAACTCCCTTCACTTTCTCGGGGGGCTGACAAGGCAGACCTTAAGATGCCTCCACAGTCTCATCCACTGCCAAATCAGTGGGAGAAACCTGCTAAACATCAGGCCTCAGCATCATGGTTTCATGACCTCTAGTGCTCACCCTACCCCCTGAATCTTTGCGGGGGGGGGGGGGGGGGAACCACACGCTCCATTCAAGTGGGGGACCATTTGCAATGGCTGCAGTGGAGGCCTCTGTAATTCAGGGTAGAAAGACATCTCCAGTCCTGATAGCGATGCTGAGCCCACCAACACTGGCATTGCGCAGCTGGGCTCAGTCCAGAAGCCTGTAGTTCCCCAGGATGAACCAGGAATTTGTCCATATTGAAAGTAGGTTGCTTCCCCGATTTGCCTTTCTTCTTACCCATGAGAGAGAAGCCATCTTAGGGAGACTGCATGCTGCCGCCATCTTGGTTCCAACCCCATATCCTCTGTTCACTGTCTTGACTGGTGCTCTGCCAGTATACCCAAAAACAAGGAGAAGTGCATCCCAGCGTGCAGTGGCTTCCCTGCAAAATAACTCCCTGAAAATTCAGTGGGATGGACCCAAATATGATGTGGAAAAAACTGGTGAAGAGCCAGAGTTCATAAATGGAACAGATTAATACATCCGAACTGAGATTGGAGGGAGGGGGCAGAGGGTGTGAATGTCACTAAATATTTTAAGAAAACCAGAACAAATTTGGCCCTGGAGGAAAATCTGGTAATGAGAAAATGGGTCATATTGAATCAGGGGTTCTAGAAATAAGCCTTCCTCACCCTCAAAAAGTCTAATGCAGTTGTGTGAGAAGTAGTTCAGAAGCTGCAGCATGCAGACATTGATTCACTGTGAAATTCCCCCTCTCATCTCCTTTCCCAGTCACAGATATACAGAAAGCCAACATAGATATATGTATGTAAGCACAGATGCACATACCCAACACACTCGCAGAGGGGTTGGAAATAATTTTATGAGGTATGCTCTTCATATTTTTCCCACCACACATCCCTCTACCTTTTGTGGTATCCATATGAAAGAAGTACAAATGAGTTGGCATACATAGCAGGGAATGTGTTGAGAATATGGGGACTACTTGGCCCCAACAGTACTCTTCGTATTGTCGGGATGAGACGAGCTTAATGGATCTTGAGCATGCAGTGGGCTCTGGCCATTTAAAAGCTCTGAGATGAATTCTTGGTCACCAGTCCTCTAAAGAAGTTACTTTCTTGATGGATAATTCAACACAGTCTGGAAGGAATCCCATTTCAAATTCCTCCATTTGAAATTGTTCCAATGATGGGCAGGTCCATACTGCGTTGGAGAGCCCATATAGAAGAAAGTTCATCAACAGAACTCTTTCACCTACATGCATTGTTCTCCAAATCCATCTCCACATAAGCTTTGTGATCACTTATGCATTCTCCTAACAGATGGTACACTCTGGCCCACACAATGGCACTTTGCTCCCTAGGACACATCACACAGACCTCACCTACAGAGGATATGCAGGTCACTACTCATGCTCAATCACTGCAGCTCTTCACTGGCACACACATCCCCACTTCTGTGCAATCCACTGACATCACACCAAATGACCAGAGCACCCCTCACTGATACCATCCAACTGCCACATTATCCTGCCACTTACTGCCTAACATGTAAGGGACATATGGATATGACATGTTCATCAGCTACTACCTTTACTCCCATCCAGCCCCTAAAATGTGACTTGAAGAAAGACTCCCTTGTCCTGCGTTAAGACAACCGGCCTTATCGAGCATTAAAGTGCATGCTTGACCTTACTGGGCAGACTGGATGGACAATACTGGTCTTTATTTGCCATCATATACTATGTTACTATGTAACTATATTTCCTGGAATTAAGGGCATTCTGGAACACCCTAAAGAATTTCAAAAATTGGTTGACCAAACCCAGTAATCCTCATTCATACTGAAACCAAATTGCAATATATTGTATCAACAAGCTAGAGATGAAAGGGGTTATATTTTCTGTGGATTTAGAAATGGGATATTGAGTTTGATGAACCTTTTGGTGACCCAGTATGACATATTTTATGTTCATATGGAGCTGGACCATCTCGCATGGAATGACCCTCAGGCTGCCTTTCTAGAACAGATGATTTTTTGTGAGTGGGGAATACCTAAGAGATCTTTTTGCCATTTCTCAGAACAGGAAGGTATTTCAGTTTTGCTCCAGAATAGGATCAAGAAACAAAATTAGCCTCAGCTGCATACCCACAAAGGCAAAAATGATTTACATAGTCTGGATTTCAAGAGAGCCTTGGTCATATGCGTAGAGGCCTTAGAAAGTCTCCCTAATGTTTTTCTTTCTTTTGATCCCAATAGGCTGGGAATGGCTGACAGATGCACACTAATCCTGTTGACTAGCAGACTACATACCCAAGCAGGTTTGACTCTTGAGGGTCATGCCAAGGCTCATAATGTCAGAGCCATGGCTGTGTCAGTAGCTCATTTGAGAATAACTACTTTGTAGGAAATTTGCAATGCTGCAACGTGAATTTCTGTCCACACATTCATATCCCGCTGCTGTCTACAGGGACTTCCAACAAAACAGTAGGTTTGATCAGTGAGTCCTGAATTCTTTTGGGGGATTAGAATCCAACTCCATTCCCCGGTTTTCTTATGTTCCAGGTTGCCACTCCCCAAAAAAGGAAAATTGAAACAGCTGATTGTCTCAAAAAAAGTCTATGGCATTTGCTTGTTGCGAAGCTCCTCTTTCAATTTTCCCCTTGTTTTGTTTGAGGCAATCTCTAGTTTAGAGAGTCCCATGAGTGAGGACTAACTATCCTGTTTGTTCACAGAGAAAATCAAGTTAATTACCATTAGCAGGTGTCCTCCATGGAAAGTATGATATAAGTTCTTATATACCCATCCACCTTCCGTGGTAGTTGAATTCAACTCTGAGCATTATTAAAGACTGAGATGGTCCTGTGCAACAGTGGAGGCAGGAAGTGGCATGAATGTGCTGTGAGCTATTCAAAAGATTGAGAGATGATCCTAAGCTGGGTTAGATGTTCCTGCTCCTGTCTCTTTTGGTGATGCCACCTACCAGTGAGTACTTATATTGTATTGTCAAGGGAGAATACCTGCTGTAGGTAAATACAGTAACTTTGTTTTCCATGCAGTGCTTCCTATCCTTTCTGTAGTTTGTCCTCCACTTGCCAGTAGTTAGTTGATGCTCTGTGTTCCTTTGCTTAGAGCCTAAGGATTGATGTGGGTGGTTGCTGCTTATTCAGGAGAAGTCCATGTCGCAACTATCTTCCCTTTCTTTGGAAATAGTCTTTGCTGTTGGATGTCTCCTGGGTGCTTCAGTTTTGCAGCAAGTAAAGATTAGAAGTGTGAATAGTCAGCTCTTATATTTAGTAACAGAGGTAACCCAGACCCTAGCTCCCTTCACATTCCATCCACCACCCAAAATCCCCCCCCCCCATTCCCCTCATCACACACACAGCACAAAAAACATCAGAAATCAAATGTTGGTCAAACTCTGGTCGCAGCTTTATTCCAAAATAAACTCAACAGTATAGACTTCCAACAAACAGTAACAGTTCAGATCCTTATCAACTCCCAACTGTCATCCAGATAAAGTAACCAGCAGCTATGTTAGTAAGGTGGAACCATACCCCTGGCTTCTGCCACTGCCAGCTCTTGCAGTGACTACTTAGCCTCTCTGCCAGCCTTGCCATATCATTAGCATAGACCAGCACCCTTTAGGTGACTCCCCCATACCTGGGGTTACACCTAAACTCCCTTTGCCCCCACTGGGCTTCCATCTGAGATCACCTGATCCCAGCCTATCCGTCAATGCCCCAGAGACTAATGGTCCCCAAAAGCCATGGATAATCACCGCCAGCGGCAGACTGGTGAAACCTACCCCAGCGCCCTCCCCCCCCCCCCCCACCTAAAGCTGCGACCAGGGACGGACAATGTGCACTGCCAATTCCAAGGTCTCCTGCCAGCCGTTAAGAAGCAAGACCTGACCCATCAAGGAGAGATGAACACCATCCAGGCCACAAAGACAGGCGCAATCCACCTCCACCCAGGGATGGTGGACTTGGAACCCCCCCATGCTCAACCATCCAATCTGGCGATTGACTTTCACTAAACCCCGTGACCAGCTCCATTCATTCCTGCATGCAGGTCTTGGAATAATGTCTGACCAACATAAAATGACACCAGGGAGTACAGCAAGCACCCTAGGGATGGACTCTAAAATTACTGATTGGATTAGAAATTGGTTGAGTGGGAGGTGACAAAGGGTACAGGTAAATGATGCTCACTCTGAGAAGGTGTTTACCAGTGGTGTGCTGCAGAGATCTGTCCTTGGTCCAATACCTTTTTTTGTTGGTGATATTACGGAAGGGGTGTCAGGTAAGGTTTGCCTCTTAGCAGATGATACCAAACTCTTCAATAGAGTAAACACCCAGGAAGTAGATAACATGAGGAGGGCTCTAGCTAAGCTCAAAGGATGTTGCAGAATTTGGCAGCTGAGATTTAATGCTAAAAAATGCAGGGTCATGCATTTTAGCTGCAAAAATCCAAGGGAGTGGTACAGTGTAGGGGGTGAAGTACTTCTGCCCACAAAAGAAGAGCGGGACCTAGGTGTGATGGTGTCTGATGATCTTAAAGTAGCTAAACAGGTAGAAAAGGCAGCGGCGAAAGCTAGAAGGATGCTTGGGTGGATAGGGAGAAGAAAGACCAGCATTAAAAAGGAGGTGATAGTGCTTCTATATAAGTCTTTGGTGTGACCTCATTTGGAGTATTGTCTGCAATTCTGGAGACCACACCTACAAAAAGATATAAACAGGTTGGAGTCTTTGCAGAGGGTGGCTACTAAAATGGTTAGTGGTCTTCGTTATAAAGCATATGAGGGCAGACTTAACACTAGAAGCCCCAAAGTGTTTCAATTGACGCAAATGCATCTTCGAACTTGTATACCAGCGTCATTGCTAGAACCATGTCAGTCATGTTCCATGACTTTGTTAGCAAGGTCAAGATGTTCAAATATGTGCATCGAAAATTAATGATAGATGCACCACCTAGCGGGAAAATGAATTTATACCTAGAAACCCCTAAGTACATCAATTGATGCACTGAATTGTCTTGGATGCGTCAATTGACGTACTTTGAGACTTCTAAGTACATATTCATGTTCCCACTAGGTGGTGCATCTCAATCACTGTTTACAGTTTTACTCCGACATTACAAACAATAAACACATGATGACATCATGTAATGATGTCACATACTACACGTATTTAACAAATAAGTAACTTCACATTAATTCACATCTGCATTTCATGCTAAACGCAGTCGTCATGATAATGCGTCAATTGATGCACTTTGGAGTTTCTAGGTAAAATTCCTTTTGGGGCTTCTAGTGTTAAGGATCTTAATATGTATATTTTTGAGGAAAGGCAGGATAGAGGAGATATGATAGAGACATTTAAATACCTCTGTGGCATAAATGCACGGGAGGAGCACCTCTTTTGATTGAAAGCAAACTCTGTTATGAGGGGACATAGGATGAAGGTGAAAGGGAATAGAATCAGGACTAATATACGAAAATATTTCTTTATGGAAAGAGTGGTAGATGCATGGAATAGTCTCCCAGTGGAGGTGGTAGAGATGAGGGCAGTATCTGAATTCGAAATAGCATGGGGCAAACACAGAGGATCTCTAAAGGAAAAAAGGGGACTACTGTAGTAGTTGATTGGAAGGGCAGACTAGATAGGCCATATGGTCGTCTTCTGCCATCATGTTTCTATGTTTCTAAGCACCCAACCAGATTGCTCTGCATAGCCTGAATGAGCTGCCTGCAAGTCCACACGTACAATTCATTTTCTCCCAGATGCATAAGGATGCCATTTGGATGGCTCAGCACACTGGCTTGATACTGCAAGAATGGGATGAGCAGATCCCAGTGCATTCCCCACTTGCTGAGCCAAACCCAGGGACACCATGGCAGGGGCCAAGCCCAGATGAAGCCTGAGCGGATGCGAAGCAGCATGTTGACCAGCCCAATTAACAAAGGATTGGCCAACCAGCCACCAGTGCAGAGACCTCTGGCGTGCATCTGCAAAAGAAAACAGTTAGACCATCTGTCCCTACTACCCCGCAAAGGCTTTCCACCACCACCAACCAATCCACTGCATCACTGAGTCATCCACATTCCCCACCGCCGCACCAGTAGCTGCTCAAATACTGAATAAATGCGGTGCAAACTTATGAGCATCATACTCCCTTGCCTCAAGACTTTCTGAAATACTGCACTGAACTGGAATTGGGTCAAAGGCATGGAGTCTGCATGCAGGAAAAAACAACCAGCTGCCGTCGGCTGGACCTCCAAGTGCACTGTTGGGCACATCACTGAGCAAGTGATTGAACCCTCAACCTTTATTCAGAACTACCCATAACTCCCTACTAGCTTGGTCCATCTTAGACCTGGGAATCAAGGTCCATAACTGGTCCCCCGCTACCCAAACATGCTCCAACAACATGCCGGACCCACTCCGGCCACAGGTAGCAGGGGCCACCAACTCACTGATCCGGAAGGCCCCAGGCATAAAACAGCTTTGAAGAGTGCCACTTCAAAAAGCAGAGACAGCAACAGCTGGCAGTCCCTTGCACAAGCGCACCAAAATCTCATGCGAGATAGGCAGCCTCCTGTTAGGTGGTGTCTGTGCCACATGCTCCCACCATACCATCAACAGTATGTGTACTAGAAATCTGGACAATGGGCTCACCCCACCAGCTGCTTTCACGAAAAAGGAGAAGCCAGCGAAATGAGAATGAACTGTAGCCCTGGCCCAACTTCTGCCTTTTGCCCAGGCAATGTAAATCTCCTATAGATGCTCAGGGGGAGACCCACCACACCATCTCCTGGCCATCAAAAACTCCTCCACCTTGCAGAAGCCCTGAATATGACACACCCATGTGGCAGGAGAAACAATCCTCCACAGAAGATCCATCACTTCAGGCGTCCAAGCTGCTAAAGGTGCTCGGAAACCACGGTGCCAGTCTTGTGCGCTCCTGGTGCCAACCTCTGAAATAGGGATCACTTAAAACAAGAGAGAGAGTCAGCAATGCAGTTATTAGGGGAGGAGTGGCCTAGTGGTTAGGACAAGGTACTTCAGGCCGGAGGGCCGGGGGTTCAAGTCCCACCTGGGGACAGCAATCTCAGGCTGGAGGGACTGGGATTTCTAGTCCTATAGGTACTCCTTGTGGTCTTGGGCAAGCCACTTAACCCTCCATTGCCCATGTTCCCTGTAAGTATTAGCGTATGTGTGTCATATTCCCTCGTGTTAAATGTATCTCCCAATTGACCGCTTTGACCCGGTGAAAAGCGGGATATAAATACAGCTAAATAAATAAAAAATAAATAAAATAAATAATATTACCCGGCACATGATGTGCTTGAGCAGTGACATTCCAGCGCAAGCAATACAGCACAAGAGCACGCATCAAACGCACTACCCGTAAACATAGAGGAGAATGCCTATTGATAGCTTTCACCACTGCTGCAATATTGCACCAAAACAGATCCTGCAAATGCTCCAGCCAAATTGCCAGCACTACCACAATTAGGAAAAGTTCCAGGAAGGTCACATTGTGTGTCAAACTGGAATCCTGACAATCCTGTGGCCACGGCTCCACACAACAAGCTCCCTGGAAATAGATGCCGAAACAGACTCCCCCAGCTGCATCCAAAAACATTTGCAAATCTGCATTTGACACTTCCTTCAACTGCAGCACCGATTGTTCCATTGTAGTCAGTCAAAAAGGAATCCCATACCTGAAGATCTCTCATCCCTCAAGATACCCAGATGTGATGAAAAGGCTGACGCACACCTGACATGGTGAACATCAAGCACCTTGAAAAAACCCTGCTCATTGGGATTGCTCGACATGCAAAATTCAGTGACCCCACCAATGCCTGCAATTGCCTGAATAACCTTGCTAGCAGAACCCACCTTGGCCAATAACTTCCACAGCTTCGCTACCTTCTCCCTAGGGAGTCTCGCCATCATGGCCTCCGTAATCAAGCTCAGTCCCTGAGATTGTTAACCTTGTAATTGGGCCCTTGGTCTTTCCCTCAACAACAGAATCCCAAACTCCTGTGACCATGCTAAAAAGCTGTCGAGCAGAGCGGAACAAGACACCGACTGGGCCCTACAAACAAAACATTGTCAAGATAATGCTCCACATTATCGATCCCAGAATATTGTACGAGAACCCAATGCAGAAAACTACTAAACATTTCAAAGTACGGAGTGGAGGAGTAGCCTAGTGGTTAGAACACTAGCTTGGTAACCAAGCAACCAGGGTTTGATTCCCACTAGCACTCCTTGTGGCCTTGGGCAAGTCACTTAACCCTCCACTGCCTCGGAAGAAAGGCCTGGCAATCTACTTCCGGTGACACTGCCAAGAAAACCCAGGAGCTTCTGGGTCGCCAGGAGTCAGGACTGACTCGAAGGCACACATTGCATTGCATGATATCAAACAGCCCATAGGCATGCACTTATCAAAATAAAAGGAACCCTCAAACTCAAAATCAAGCAACGGGAAGGCCAAAAGATGAACTGGCAATAGACAAAAGGCCAACTCAATATCAGCTTTGGCAGGCAAAGCACAGGGACCACACCACGGCACCAATGACACCACTCTATCAAAAGAAGTATAGCGCACCGCACAAAGCTCCTTCGGAATGTGATCATTCACAGACCTGTCTGGAGGGAAGGACAAGTTATGAATCAAACAAAATTTCCACAGCTCCTTCTTAGGAGTGACACCCAATGGAGAAACAACAAAAGCTGGAAAAGGGGGGAGGGGGCAGGAAAAGGGCCAGCCACATGACCCAGTTCATGCTCCATGCCTGAGAAGTGAGTCGCCGAAGGTGGGTTCTGTGTTAACCAACCAATCAACCACCTCCGCTTGATATGGGACGTGGAAACCAAATTCAAATCCTAGACCTAGCAATGCTCCTTCACTGCGACGGGGATAATGGTCAAGTCACAGGCGCATGATGTCCACCCGCATTGGGGTAGGTACCCTCTGCAAAACTTGTGAGCTACTTGCCAGCAGCGGGGGCCCCAGGGACCTCTTTACGACTATACTTGGACACTGGATGTCTTCCTTCACACCCTGAGCAGACATGCTGAAATTTGCAATCTGGGAAGTGGCAGGACGATTTGTTAAATCTCCAACAAACATTGCCCCCCCCCCCCTTTCCTTTCTACATGCCTGACACCCCTGCCTGAAAGGGATGGCTCATCACTGAAGTAGCTGCCACCCCTCCCCCCTTTGTGGCCATGCCCCCATCATACCTTACTGGATCGACATCTGCATCAACTGCAGATTAATATCTTGTGTCCCCTATAACGTGCCGATTCTCCTCCATTTTGTTTCAAAACTTCTTGTCATAGTTAAGCTATGCCCACCCCTCTTGGGTCTGAGAAGCCTCTAAGATAGAATCAACATACACCAGTAAAGGTCCATAGTGATTGGGAGTGTGGTGCCCCCACACGCTGGCCAGGCAGAGAGAGGCTAGAGTCCAATTGATCACATTCTATGAAACCTTAACACGTCCGGCCTTCTCGTCCTCCTTCCACTTCTTTCTGCTCTTTCCCGTCTGCTTCCTACTCTCGAGCAGACAAAATCAGTGTATTCACACTTCCTAATCTTACGCTGCTAGGACCGAGGAATGCCCTCCCATAATTCAGAAAAGGGGATGAGGCAGCATACCACCTACTTGCTCCAAAGGCCGTCTACTAGTTCCGGACACCGCAAAGGCAGAGCCATGCTGCAAAGAATTATAATGATGGAGACAAACTCACAAGACAACTTCCTCCTGCTGAAGATGGAAAAAAAAAGAGGGAGCTGGCCTCCTGAAGGTAAAATACCCTCGGAACCACCCCTCCCTATTAAACCCCTAGAGCCCAATTAGCAGCTCCACAAAAGAAGACTTCCCATAGGGGCGAACGCAATTACAAAAATTGCGCCAATCTTCCCATACCCACACTCCCCCCACCAGCTGACTCGTCGCACCTGCTTGTGAAATTGAGCCATCTATCGCCCCAGCCACTAGGCTGCGTGATCCCCGGGTCTGGGGCCAGGCACCCAGTTACCTGCGCCTGGCGGGGACTATGGCCCCTCGGTCTAGACCAGCGATGGCGAACCTATGGCACGCGTGCCAGCTGTGGCACGCGAAGGCCTTGCAGCTGGCACGCGGGAAGGTCCGCAAAAAAGAAAAAGCTGGCTCTGACTGCTGCCGCGGACGCAGCAAGGGCAGAATGCAGTGTCCCGCGGGGCCCCCTCCGCCCGCTAAGCCCCTCTGCAAGGGCTTTCAGATTCGCGAGGGAGAGCGTCTCCCTCGCGTCTCTGTTAAGCCCGCAGTGGCTAATGGGAAATTTCCCATCAGCCCCTTTAGACGCGAGGGACTGATGGGAAATTTCCCATTAGCCCCTGCGGGCTTAACAGAGACGCGAGGGAGACGCTCTCCCTCGCGAATCTGAAAGCCCTTGCAGAGGGGCTTAGCGGGTGGAGGGGGCCCCGTGGGACATTGCATTCTGCCGCGGCAGCGGCAGCAGCCAGAGCCAGCTTTTTTTTTTTTTTTAAATTTGCCAGGGGTGGGGTTAGGACTTCTAATGGGCTAGGGGGGGGGGTTAGGACTTCTAATGGGCTAGGGGGGGTTAGGACTTCTAATGGGCTAGGGGGGGGAGGGGTTAGGACTGCTAATGGGCGGGCGGGCGGGCGGTAGGACTGCTAATGGGGGGGTTAGGACTGCTAATGGGCGGGCGGGCGGGCGGGGGTAGGACTGCTAATGGGCTGGGGCGGTAGGACTGCTAATGGGCTGTGGGCTGATGGGGGCTGTCTGGAAATGGGGTGATGGGGGGTTAGGACTGGTAATGGGCTATGGGGGGGGTTAGGACTGCTAATGGGTGGGCGGGCGGGGGGTAGGACTGCTAATGGGCTGGGGGGGGTAGGACTGCTAATGGGCTGTTGGCTGAGGGGGGCTGTCTGGAAATGGGGTGATGGGGGGTTAGGACTGGTAATGGGCTATGGGGGGGTTAGGACTGCTAATGGGCGGGCGGGCGGGCGGGGGGTTAGGACTGCTAATGGGCGGGCGGGGGTTAGGACTGCTAATGGGCTGGGGGGGGTAGGACTGCTAATGGGCTGTGGGCTGATGGGGGCTGTCTGGAAATGGGGTGATGGGGGGTTAGGACTGGTAATGGGCTATGGGCGGGGTTAGGACTGCTAATGGGCGGGCGGACGGTAGGACTGCTAATGGGCTGGGGGGGTTAGGACTGCTAATGGGCGGGCGGGCGGGGGGGGCAGGACTGCTAATGGGCTGTGGGCTGATGGGGGCTGTCTGGAAATGGGGTGATGGGGGTTAGGACTGGTAATGGGCTATGGGGGGTTAGGACTGCTAATGGGCTATGGGGGTGTTAGGACTGCTAATGGGCTAGGGGGGGGTTAGGACTGGTAATGGGCTGTGGGCTGATGGGGGCTGTCTGGAAATGGGGTGATGAGGGGTTAGGACTGGTAATGGGCTATGGGGGGGTTAGGACTGGTAATGGGCTATGGGGGGGATAGGACTGGTAATGGGCTTTGGGCTGATGGGGGCTGTCTGGAAATGGGGTGATGGGGGGTTAGGACTGGTAATGGGTTATAGGGGGGGCTTAAACTGAAAATGGGGTGATGGAGGTTTAGGACTGGAAGTGGGTTGATGGGGGGGCTAGGACTGGTATTGGGTTGGGGGGTTGCTAGGACTGGAAATGGGCTGATGGGGGGCTAGGACTGGAAATGGGCTGATGCAGGGACTAGAAGGGAATGGATGCTGGGTGAGGCTGGAACTAGAAGGGAGCTGATGTTGGGGGAGGATTAGAATGGGATGGGGCTGGGAGAGTAAAATGGAGAGGGGAAAAATATTTTGTGTGGGAGGGATAAAAAATCTACAATTGGCCGGGTATTGGGAGAGTAAGTGGGGATTGAGGATGGAGGGGTAAAATTTGAGTGGATGAAATAGGAATGAGGAAAGAGCAAAAGGAGAAAGATTAGTATGTTAAAGCGGATGTAGAGAGAGAATGGAAAAAAAAACTAGAAGAGAGAAGAAAGGACAAATGGACAGCAGATGATGGAGAGTTAGCAGAAAACATGAAGAAACCAGAAGAAAGTGGCTGGAGCAATTGCAACTCTGTAACTGAGCTGAGGTATTCTGTTTATGTAATTCCTTTTTGACATTGCCACTTGTTCTCTTTCCCCAGTAGGTCATGTATTGTTATTCTCTGAAATGTATTGGTTTAATATTTGCAGTGTTGCCTTTTGATAGGTATGGTATGGTGCTTTGTGAGTCCTGGTAGTGCTGTTAGGATACGGCGGGTTTGCCATTGGTTCTAAATGTCAAACACTAAAAACCTACTCCATTTCCCATAATAGACATCCAAACCAAACAAAGGGAAACACCATTATTCAAACATTTTTTTGTTGGAACTCATACCATGAGGGGAAACCCCCTCTCCTTGTATGTTGTTCCGTTTTTCTCTATAGTTTAAATTAGGGAATTAACCCTAACAGAGGGATCCGAGGGATAAATCCCCTCATACACCAACTGAAATATGTAATAATAGCCGAAGGGGATTAATCAAAATCACTTAGCTTGGAAACAGGATCCGGCATCCAGGAGATTTCAAAGAACTTGGTAAAACAAACAGTCATTGCTGTAGCCATGTAGCCATATCCAATACCAAAGTCCATGTGGAAAAGTCGGACCAGGGAATCATTCCCCAATCATGAGAAAAATGTGTCTCCTGTTAATCAGCCAAATCGTATTCCAAATCCCCTGCTTCAAAGCAACAATTTAAGGGGAACCTCCCCTTGCAAATGACTCAACGTTGTAGCTGTTTCGAGTCTCTGAAACTCCCGACTCTTTCTCAAACTATGTTGCTCATCATCCCATTGAAAATGAAAAGCTTTTAACCCCCAACTACGGGCATGTGATCAGTCAGTGTCCAATCGGCTTGCAGTCCAATCCGCTCTGACGTTCAAAGCAGAGTCCACCAATCAACAGTCGAGTTCAATCCCCGAGGTTCTAAGGAATCCAAAGTAAAGATCCAAAATTGTTCCCGGTGACTCAAACGTGAGATACGATCACCCCCTCGAGCTGTAAGAGGGACGTGATCGATGATTCGCCAATATAAATCAGCAAATCTATGCTTACGTTCTTGGCAATGAGCTGCCACTGGGGCTGTCAATACTGCTCCATTTATACGCGAACGATGTTCCTGAAGACGTTTCTTCATTATTCGGGTTGTCTTTCCAATATAGATCAGCTGACAAGGACAGACGAGGATATACACTACAAAGGCAGTCAAACAAGTCGTAGTGTATTGACTATAAAGATTTCGGTGAGTCGTGGGATGTTGCCAGACAGGGCCTTCTAAAGTTGACAGACAAAAATCACACCCCATACACTTAAAATGGCCCTTAGTGGCCCCTGTCCGTGTGGAGACAGTGCTATCATGATGCACCACCCAATCAGCTATGTTCTTCCCTCTTTGTAATGCAAACATGAGGGGTTTTGTGAAACTGGTATGTAGGGAAAGTAATGGCCAATGAGACTTTAAGATTTTAATCACCTCTGTTGTACCAGGCATATAAGGTAACACTCCGACAAAAGGGGGGGATTCCATCGGACTATTTTCCGAATTGTCCCACCAATCGGGATAACTGAAGCGGGCTCGACGATAAGCCCTATTTAGAATAGTGCGGGGATAACCCCTATCTAACAGACGGGTACGTAACTGAGAGGCTTGGAGTTTAAAATCCTCCAAAGTAGAACATAAGCGCCTAAGGCGTAAAAATTGTCCTACTGGCAACCCCCGACGTAGGGGGCCTGGATGGTAACTTTGATAATGAAGCAAAGTATTCCGTTGGACATCCTTCCTATATAAAGTGGAACGAATTTCCGACCCTTCCTTTATCAGACGAATATCCAAAAAATCAATTGTGACATTATGAAAAGTGGGTGTGAATTGTAAATCAGGAGACAGCGTATTAATCCAAACAAAAAATTCCTTTAATTGTGTCTCTGTACCCGTCCAAAAGAAAAACACATCATCCAAAAATCGAGACCACATTCGGATCCATTGAAACCATACAGAGGAATATATATGGTTAGTCTCAAATTCAGCCATAAAAAAAGTGGCCACTGATGGTGCCACAGTTGCCCCCATCGCGATACCGTACACTTGCTGAAAGTACTGATCCTCAAACCGAAAATAATTTTTGGTCAATACCAAACGCAACAGTTGAATCACAAAAGATTTCGGTAACCGTGATGGTAAATTTAACGGAATCCGCTCTATCATGGCCAGTGCAGCCTGCTGATTAATGTTAGTGTATAGAGCTTTGATATCCATGGTGACCATATACCAGGAAAACTTATCATCTGGTAGGGCATTCAATGTTCTCAAAAATTGAAATGAATCCCGTATGTAAGATTGAACTGTCGGTAATAAGGGTCGAAAAAATAAATCGCAAAATTGAGAAAGCGGCTCTAAAAGAGAGCCGCGGCACGAAACGATAGGGCGGCCTGGGGGATTCCGAACATCCTTGTGAACCTTGGCACCATATAAAGAATCGGGATCACTGGATGTGCCTTATTCAAAAATTGATATTCTTTAGATGTAATCCACTGAGATGATAATGCTAATGCTGTCAACTCCCGTATCTCCTCCTGTATTAAAAGGGAAGGATCAGAGGGTAAGATCTTATAATATTTAGTGTCAGATAAATGGGCCCGCACTAAAGTCCGGTAATAGGTGGTATCCTGAAGCACTATCGCGCCCCCTTTGTCTGCCCGATGAATTATGACATCCTCACAAGCGCTCAGAGATTTCAAGGCTCGGAACTGAGCTGTATCCAAATTAGAGAACCGCCGGGTTACACCGTGTCCTTCCCAACTAGACAAATCCCTTAACACCAGTTTCTGAAAAGTGTCTATTGCCGGGTCCACCATCCCCGGAGGGATCCACTTGGAAGGATTGCGAATCACTGAATCATCCGTAGAACCCACTCCCACCTGTTGGGAAAAGAATTGTTGCACTTGTAATTTCCTAAAAAACCTATATAGAGCTACCCGCATCCGGAACGGATCATATTTAGAAGAAGGTACGAAAGACAACCCAAGTTGTAACACTTGTCGTTGGTCCGATGATAATATCATAGAAGATAAATTAATTACTGAGTCCTCGTGTGGGACCTGGTGGTTGGTCCCCTCCGACCTTCCTCGATCTGAATGGGCCGGCGTGTCTGAGGGCGGCCCCTGAAAAAAGGACGCCGAAATGAACCCCCCCGCGGTGTTGTTGAACCGCTCACAGCCGCCCCTTCCGACGAACTCTCACTGTCTTCCGTGGAATCCTCAAAAGTGACCCGACGTCTCTTCCGAAGTTTCTCCTGTGGTAAAAATTGACGCCAAGTGTATACTTGGTTGCGCTCATAATCTCCAGTGTCTCGTTTATATTTGACAACCTTCTTCTGTTTCACCGTATCCTGGAACTGTTTCAACTGCAATTCGAAATCCTTTACATCCGTTCTGAATTTCTCCAATGAGGAGGCTGTAATTAATTGTTCCTCCATTGCCGTCAATTGATCTTTAACAATAAGCTCTTCCGCACTCAGGCGTTCCACTAAAAGGGCTATCAAATCCAATCCACATTTATTAAGGATCTTATCCCAAGTCCCACAAAACACTGCATCATCTTGAAACATATGTGGTGGTTTCAGGACCCGAAGGCCCCGAGGAATCATCCTCTGTTTTAAATATTGCGCCATGGTTGCAGTGTGTAGCTGAACCCTAATCTGTTTCTTTTTAAGATTCTTAAAGTCCAACCAAGTCGGAGAATGAGTTTCTTCAATGACTTCCTCCACCAATTCAAAAAGTAGTGGGCGATTGGTTAATTGATTGATTTTATCCTCAGAATAAGCAAAAGTAGCTGTATTCGTTGTTAATTCTGATTGTTCTGCAGCCATTGTAATTTAGGTATACTATTAACTATCAAACACTAAAAACCTACTCCATTTCCCATAATAGACATCCAAACCAAACAAAGGGAAACACCATTATTCAAACATTTTTTTGTTGGAACTCATACCATGAGTTTTACGCCTTAGGCGCTTATGTTCTACTTTGGAGGATTTTAAACTCCAAGCCTCTCAGTTACGTACCCGTCTGTTAGATAGGGGTTATCCCCGCACTATTCTAAATAGGGCTTATCGTCGAGCCCGCTTCAGTTATCCCGATTGGTGGGACAATTCGGAAAATAGTCCGATGGAATCCCCCCCTTTTGTCGGAGTGTTACCTTATATGCCTGGTACAACAGAGGTGATTAAAATCTTAAAGTCTCATTGGCCATTACTTTCCCTACATACCAGTTTCACAAAACCCCTCATGTTTGCATTACAAAGAGGGAAGAACATAGCTGATTGGGTGGTGCATCATGATAGCACTGTCTCCACACGGACAGGGGCCACTAAGGGCCATTTTAAGTGTATGGGGTGTGATTTTTGTCTGTCAACTTTAGAAGGCCCTGTCTGGCAACATCCCACGACTCACCGAAATCTTTATAGTCAATACACTACGACTTGTTTGACTGCCTTTGTAGTGTATATCCTCGTCTGTCCTTGTCAGCTGATCTATATTGGAAAGACAACCCGAATAATGAAGAAACGTCTTCAGGAACATCGTTCGCGTATAAATGGAGCAGTATTGACAGCCCCGGTGGCAGCTCATTGCCAAGAACGTAAGCATAGATTTGCTGATTTATATTGGCGAATCATCGATCACGTCCCTCTTACAGCTCGAGGGGGTGATCGTATCTCACGTTTGAGTCACCGGGAACAATTTTGAATCTTTACTTTGGATTCCTTAGAACCTCGGGGATTGAACTCGACTGTTGATTGGTGGACTCTGCTTTGAACGTCAGAGCGGATTGGACTGCAAGCCGATTGGACACTGACTGATCACATGCCCGTAGTTGGGGGTTAAAAGCTTTTCATTTTCAATGGGATGATGAGCAACATAGTTTGAGAAAGAGTCGGGAGTTTCAGAGACTCGAAACAGCTACAACGTTGAGTCATTTGCAAGGGGAGGTTCCCCTTAAATTGTTGCTTTGAAGCAGGGGATTTGGAATACGATTTGGCTGATTAACAGGAGACACATTTTTCTCATGATTGGGGAATGATTCCCTGGTCCGACTTTTCCACATGGACTTTGGTATTGGATATGGCTACATGGCTACAGCAATGACTGTTTGTTTTACCAAGTTCTTTGAAATCTCCTGGATGCCGGATCCTGTTTCCAAGCTAAGTGATTTTGATTAATCCCCTTCGGCTATTATTACATATTTCAGTTGGTGTATGAGGGGATTTATCCCTCGGATCCCTCTGTTAGGGTTAATTCCCTAATTTAAACTATAGAGAAAAACGGAACAACATACAAGGAGAGGGGGTTTCCCCTCATGGTATGAGTTCCAACAAAAAAATGTTTGAATAATGGTGTTTCCCTTTGTTTGGTTTGATTGGTTCTAAATGGGCAGTGTTTGTAGTAGTTCCTAATGTGCCTGGCGGTTGGCACTGGATTATAGTAATGTAGAAATCTTTTAGTCTGTCTTTATCCATACACTCATTAAGAGACATGTTTACTAAAAGTTAGTGTATGTTAGCATTATGCAAATATTTATGCAAATTGACGTGCTGGCACTTTGAGGAAATTCTTTGGTTTTGTGCGGCAGTTTGGGCACTCGGGCTCAAAAAGGTTAGCCATCACTGGTCTAGACCATATAGCAATAAACTCATACTTGGACTGGGGACAGGGAAATATGTGCTGTACCAGAATGTAACTCACTTTGAGATGCTACTGGAAAGGCGTGAACTAAATAAGAATAAAATAAAACAAAATAAATTTAACAAGATGCTAAGATCCAAATAGTTTCTAAAACGAGCCTGAATTGAAGAAAATTTAGTAGTAGTAGTAAGACTTTTTGTGTGCTCAATATTACTTATCTTGATATTATGCCCTTGTTTGTCCGTGAGAGATGTTTTAAATTTCTATGTCTCAGGGCACAGTTGTCAAATAAAAGAAATTCCTTTTACAGTTGATTGACTTTTTTCTAATTAAGTTTCTATTCCTTTTCAGTTATGCAGAAATAGCAGGCTTGATGTGATCCCCCTAGGTATTGTAGAGTTTTATAGTAAGAGCTTAAGACGTCTGTATTTTACCCACTGCTGTCTACAGAATGAGCCACAGTATGTAACATGGCTGGAAGCATACTGTAAACAAGACAGTATGGTGAATGACATTTAGACAAGTGTGTTTGGCTTTCTGCCTTTGGTTTGAGCTGACAACAGTTCACTGTGTTGTCTCCTACCAGTTTCAGATGCTGGTGATGACAGAGTAGCTACATATTGGTTTAAGTGATAATGAAGGTCTTGCATATTGTAAAGAAACTAGTAACATTTTTGCGATTCAGATCAGGGAGTAGGCCTAACTGCCGCTATATGTAAGGGATGCTGCACTTTATTTTAAGCACAAGCATGTTGTTCGTTGGCATTGGGAAATTTTTGCAGGTATTTTTTCAGAGCTTGAGCTTGTTTGAGTGAATTGAGCCCACGGTGTGTTACAAGATTCAAAGACTGATCCAAGTGACTGGCTTTCCCTGAAACATGTTGATTGATATTTGGAATGACCGTTTGCCATGAGAATATACTGAAAAAAGGGAAGCTGTGACCTTCTCTGAGAATAAGCATTTAATTATAAACTTTTATGAATACAAACCTTGTTCAGATAATTCGGATAACAAAAAGGCAGAGAGAGATCAAGAGAAAAGATAAGCTAGTCAAGCAGTAACTAGGTTTCTTTAGAAGAAGTACGTGCTTGATTCTAGAACAATTAATTTAAATTGTCTTAAATCTCTCTTCCCATCTTCTTCCTGCTGCTTCTCTCCTCTCCTGAGGAAAATCTTGACAACATGGGCTTAAAGTACTGTAATCCTTTACCTGCTACAGTTATTTTGGCAGGATATGTATTTTGTTTAACATTGTTTTCTCCAAAGACCAAGTATCTCAGTGAAGTACATTAGTGGTTTATGTGGCAGAGTTTCATGCATTACTGGAGGGGCTTTCACAGCGTACACGCTGCTAGGTAGAGCGCTGATAGTTCCCTTGACCACCTGCTTGCTTGTCTTTATAAACTGACTACCAGAAGCACATCTTTCTGAGCTCTAACTCTGCTTGGTTTCTATGCGTTTCTTTCGATTTCTACAAATTTCTTTTGGTCATTTAGAGGACCATTTTCAAGGATATTTGCACACTTAAACAGCAATTGCGTAACTAAGCTGACCATCTGAAAATTGTCCAGCCTTAATATAGCTAAAAGCTGCTTTTAGGAGAGTTTTCTAGGGGCACATGCTTGGTGGGATTAGAAAACATGCATAGATTGCACTTTCAATTTCATGTGCTTTATTTTTTTGTATTTAAAAAAAGCTGCACACACAAACAAGTGGGGAAAGCATGTGGAGCATGACTCAGGAAATTCCCTCCAACACCTGTGCATGTGCTATGTCTTTGTGGTCCTCCCTGACTTGAAGGGAAAAGAGATGGGGCAATTTAAATGGAGCAGTATTTGGTTTGTAAGAAATAATAAAATGAAGCAAAGGGTGATAACATACCATACTCTGAAGATATCAGCATCAACCAGTTTGACCACAAAGTTCCATTGTCTCTTGGCAACAAATATTGCATTGCTTCTGTGACAGTAATTGGCAATACACATAGCAACTGGTAGTAAACTACATAGTTCAGTCAATAGACGTCACCATAGATAGCAAGTGTTAAACTATATGGTTCAGTCACTAGGTTTGACAATAGAATTTCAGCCTTTAAGGGAATAAACAGAAGAGACAGCAACCTTTGCTGACTTAGAACAACTGTTTCTTTTTCCATGCACAATTCATAAGCTTCACTTTATTTTGAAAGACTGACCACAATTATTCTGGGTTGAGCTTGAGGTGGTGGTGCTTTTGCTGAGGTTCCATTAGCTCTTTCCTTTGTTAACTTACTGCAGCATATCATGACTTCCAAAGACATTTCTTATCTACTTAAGAATAAATGTTTCCATTTCAGAACCCTCAGCTCCTGGCATGCCTACAAATCTGATGTTACTTTTATCTTTGATCTGCTTTCTAAGTCACCTAATTTAGTACCTTGGAAACAATTTGTTTTAAATTTAAAACGTTTACTTTTCCATGTTAGTAACTCTCTTCTAGAGAGCTCACTCGTTCTTCAGAAACTCCCAGCCTCTCATGCTTTCTACTTTCTGGGCTCAGCACTATGGAACGCACTGCTCCCAGACCTCTGCCTGGAATCGTCCTTTGCCAAGTTCAATCCTTGCTCAAAACCCACCTGTTTCAACTAGCCATTCACCCACCGCCACCATATCCATAGTTCTCCTGTCCTTACTACCCGTTCTGTGTGACTGTGCTGCCTTTCCTATCAAACTATATTGTTTCTTTCAGTTTCTTTTTGTTTGATTTTAAATTTGTGCACCGCCCTGCTGCATGTTTGAGGGCACGGTATATCAAACCTAATAAACACAGAATGTGAAATACGCATCGGAATCACAAAAGACCAAGCCCAGCGGTGATGGGAGAATGGCAGTGGAGGGGGGAATAGGGAAGACATATTTGTGTCTGTGTGTGCCTGTGTCTGTTTTGTCTCCATATTTTGTGTATGCATGAACATTCACATTTGTATCTGTTGCCTCTGACTGCATCTCTGACCTGGAGGAGAGAGGGGAGGGGATTGGCATATAAATAGTTTTTCCTAAACATTCTGTTGGCTTAGAAGGCATCTGCGTCCTCCCATCCGGTCTTTGATCACTTCCTGGGATTTATTGATTTATTTAAACTATTTTATATGCCATTTTATTTCACAGTCAGAGCCGTTTACATAAAACATTGGTCAATAAGATTGTTTACATAGAACAGGAGTGATGACTTGGATAACTCAACAGCGTAAACTAAATAACAATTGAGCTCTATGGAGAGGATATTGACGAGGGGCTAGTTGTGGTGTTGGGCCCTTAAGCAGCTCAATTGAGGCAGTAGTTATTCTTCTTAGGGAATGTTGTCATAGTATTGCCAGAATAAGTGTGTTTTAAGGGACCTGCAAAAGCTTGAGAGGTCAGAGGTGGATCGGAGTGAATCAGGCAACGTGTTCCAAAGGGTGAGAACATATGATGAAATGCTCTATTACAAGTTCCTCTGGTTGCTTTTTGTTCTTGTTGCAGGAGTTATGAGAGAGTTGCACATACTTTACCATCTTTGCCTATTATCAGGTGTCCAGTGAATGGTGGTTATGAGAGAGTCTATGAACATCTTGTGTAGGCTTTTTAAATATCATGAGCAGGGCCTTATATTTTATGTGCACCACAATTGGTAACCAATTTAGGTGTCTTAGTACTGGCGTGATGTGCTCTGACCTGGATGTTCCATTTAGAGTATGAGGTACATGCTGCAGTATTCAGGGCCATTTGAAGTGGTCACAGTGTATATTTCGGTAAGCCTTGCTATTCCAAAAGTCAAAATTTGGGAAGCTGAGAGCTTGGAAGACTATGCAGAAGTTAGGTAGATCATAAGTGGGCATAAGTGGTGGAGCTTTCTTTCTTGTGGCAGATGGATTTAGTGGTATTGCTGATGTGGGATTGCATATTAAGTTGCTCATCAACGATGACTCAGAGGTAAATTATCTCCTGTTTTACTTCAAGCCCTGCATTCTTTAAATTTATGGTTGATGGAGGGATGAATGATTGGTCTTTGGTTATAAATAGTACCTCAGTCTTTTTGTAATTAACCATAAGGTTGTGCCTTGGGAGCCATTGGGAGGCAGTATTAAAGCAGTCTGCTTGGTGTAGTTGGGTTTGTCTGTGGAGAAAGGTGCATATAACATAATGTCATTAGCGTAAACATGATAATGTATGCCAAAGGAGTTTATTAGGGGGCATATAAGCTGAATATAGAGATTGAATAGAAAGGAGTAGAGTGCTGAACCTTGCGGGACTCCTTGTGTTTGGTTGTATATTGCTGATAAGTGAGCCCCTTTTTTCACTTGTTGGCATTCACTCAGATAGGATCGGAACCAGTCCAGTGCTGTACTGGCTAATCCTATCTCTTATAGACAATCTATCAAGGTATTATGACAGACTGAATTGAAAGCTGAGGAAATATCCATGAATACTAATATATATACTTGTTTTGGTTTCTCAGTACCTCTAATTAGCCTATCCATGAGAAAGGATAAGAGTCTCAACTCCATGATGCTATCTGAAACCATGTTGCTGTGAGTCCAGAGGGTATGAGTGTCTATATGATCTTGAGCTGCTATTGAACAGTCTTCTCTATGATTTTTGCCAAGAACGGAAGGCTGGATATGGGTCTATAGGAGGTTATGTTGCTGGGATCCAGTTTCTTGTTCTTCAATAGTGGCCTTGTGGATGCTGTTTTGAGGGATGTTGGCATAATGTCTTGGCTCAAGGAAGTCTGTGTCTGGTGCTCCGGGCCCTGATGACAGTGCCTTTTGAGCTGTTGAAGCTTGCTACCTTTAAGGATTTGACGCTTAAGATGGTAATCTTGGTTGCAATTTGTGTGGCAAGGCAGATTTCCAAGCTGCAGGCTTTGTCTTGCCGTAATCCTTATCTGCCTTTTCTAAGGAGGTAGTTTACATTTGGCCTGTGCTGTCCTTGCCTAAGGTGATCTTTCTCCTTCATGTGAATCAGGTGATCTACCTGCCCTCCTTCTCTAAGGAGCACTGATGGGGGAGGGATAAGGATCTTCACCTTGTGGATGTCCAGAGGTTTTCACACCAGTATGTTGCGGTTAGAATTCCCTTTGTAAGTCCTACCATCTTTTTGTGCTATTTGTTGGCCCCCGCAAGGGTGATGCAGTGACCAAGTCTGCTTTAGGGTGCTAGATTAAGGAGGCTATTGCCTCAGCATATCTGTTACAGAACCAATTGATTCTGGAGAGTTTGTGCGACCATCCCACCTGAGCACATGCATTCTCTTGTGTGGAGCAGAGCTCAGTAGCTCCTGCAGGCATTTGTCGGGCAGCAACATGGGCATCACTTTTTCCACTTTTGTCGAGCATTATTGTTTGGATATCACACATGGGCGGGCATGGCCTTTGGCTCTGGGGTTTTGCGAACTGCTGTCTCTTCCCACCTAGTGGAATTGTAGCTTTAGTACATGCCACTTGTCTAGACTGGTTTAGCAAGGCGATATGGAAAGTATCATTTTACTTAAGTGTCCTTTCCTTGAGTCCTCCTAGACCACTCTAGGGCCCGCCCCTGAAGCTGCATTCACTTTGTTGTTCTGCTGCGGTTCCTTTGCGTCTGCAGGTTCATCTTCTACAGCAGAGGTACTCAAATCCAGTCCTGGAGGGCCGCAAACCAGTCAGGTTTTCGGGATTTCCCTAATGAATATGCATGAGATAGATTCAAATACAATGGAGACAGTGCATGCAAATATATCTCATGCATATTCATTAGGGATATCCCGAAAACCTGACTGGTTTGCGGCCCTCCAGGACTGGATTTGAGTACCTCTGTTCTACAGACAGCATTCTGTTTATGCTTTCCTGTGCATAGCTCTCTACTGTTGCTTACTCTTTGTTGCCCATTACTGAGGCTGTGTGAGGCTTGCCGTGTTTCTCCTATATGCTTTGGGATGAATACTGAAGAGGCCTTTGGTGTCTGAGGCGAATAGAGGCATGAGAGTGATGTCACTGAAACATGGGCTTTTCATTGGTTCTTTGTCTCCACCAATCTGCTGGTAGTGGAACACAACCCACTTGTCTGGACTGGGCTAAAAGGACTCACAGCAGCTATGGGTACCAGTCTGTCAACAATGAGCCACCTGACTCAAGACCGAACACAATTTAGGATAGCTATCCAGAGGGTCGCCATGAGTCGACTCTGACTCGACGGCACTTAACAACAACAACAACAAAAGGACTCAAGGAAAGGACATTAACTGGTAAGTAGAACGTCACCTTCCTCCTCAGCACTGACTGCAGACCTTTTATGTCTCCTCTGACCTAAAATTAAAGTCCCGATCTTGAGCTAAGCCTTTCTGCTCTTGTGCGCACTTCTTTGCATCCGAGCAGCATAGCTAATTGCATCATTACCAGTGCTGACCGAGCTATTAGGCAAACTAGGCTACCTCCTAGGGTGGCAGCTTCAGGTGTGCAGCAAAGAGCAGAACATTCAAAGCTAAACAATAGATTGACAACCAGGAGGGACGTAAGGCTTAAGGTTTGCCTAGAGTGCCAACACCTTGAACTAACTCTGGGGCTGGCCCTGTTCATTTCCATCTATTTTAAATGCTTTTAAATTTGCCATGCACTGCCGTTAGCCCAGGCATCAGCGTTGTGGTTAGGATCACAGCAAATCCCTTTCTGCATTTTGCACTCATGGTAGCACAGAAAACATTGCACTGATGCCCTTGTTAAAGGCAGCACCCTTTTCTGCATCAGCCAGCATGTTCCTTATGCACTGCCACTTTGGGTATAGAAAGCTGGTTGCAGCTACAAGTGGGGGAAAGCATGCAGAGCATGGCTCATGGAATTCTTTCTAACCCCTCTGGGTGTGTGCATCTGCGACCATGAGAGAGAGAAAAGGGGAGAGGTGATTTGAAAGGAACAATTCCCTAGCTGCTATGTTTCAGTGTAGCAGAATTTCCATCATGCAGAAACTGGAACTGCTGGTTCCATAGAAACGCATTGGGCTGATTGGAGGGAAGAAAAGGCACAACCCCTGGCTTTTATGTCATCAGAGAGCATTCTTCTATCTGAACAAATTGGTTGTGCTCCATATCTATAGCACAACCATCCACAAGCTTTCAGCAGTGGCTCCTGGGGATATTCAGCGGCACTAACCATGTTAATGTTATTGGATATCCCACTTGCCACCGTTAACTGAGGTTAGCAGGTTTGCTAACAGCGTTAATTGCTTTGAAAATGCTCCCTTTCAGATTTTTAACCTTTTAGAACAATTTTGATATACATGTGAAGAGACTGAATCTTTAGTACCCTGGCAAGAGTATAATAGGGACTCTCTCTCTGCTTCTTACATGTCTTGAAAAGAAACACAAGATTCCAACCCATTCTTGTCCCATAAGAGTTGAGCCTCTTGGAAGAAGTCAATTCAGTATAATCACTAGAATACCCATTAAGAGTAACACCAACCTAGGCTATGCTCCTTGATCTCTGTGCTAGTAGGGGCCATTAGCTTATAGCAACCATCGTCCCTGTTGTACCAATCCAGTGCCACATTATCCTGTTTGTTAGGATTGTGCCCATGGAGCCAGTGCAAGACATTCAGCATCCTAGGCAAACCTTCAGCCGTGCGTCCCTCTCAATTATCTTTCAGGCTGCTAGACCCTGCCCACAAATTTTAATAATTAAATTCATTAATCATGGTTGCCCCAATATCGCCCTTCCCTGAATATTCCCATAAAAACCACATAATTGGACAATATACTTATAAATCCTAAAGTTAAAATCACAGTTAATGATTCTTTGAGTTTGCATGGCTGTCAGGAACCATTTTGCTTTGACTGCAGCAACTCTTCATCACCCTCTCTACTCAGAATGTGCTGCCCTAGGTGAATGCCTGCTTTACCTAACGGTTAAGCTGAGATGTTTCACTTGCCATTATTGAACTTCTATTCCATTTTCATTCTTCTGAGCCGAATGTAAGTTAGCAAGAATTATACATAAGGGGTCGAGAGTGTCTATTTAGGAAAGCAAAATAATTCTCTGAAAATTCAATAGAACAAAACAAAAATCGACATGGGGAAAAAAACATTGTTGAAAATGGGCCAGATCAGAATGGGAGTTTCAGTTAAATCAGTACCCTGAAATAATGACCCAATATATTTGTATGGGAAAAAAGATTCCAGCTTCTGCAGCATAGAAACTTACAGTGAAACATAACACCCCCTCCCCAAGCTAATTTCCCCCAACAACCCTCCTAGCCTCCTAAACCTCAGCCACCTTTGGGGTAGGTAGAAGATGTGATTTGAGAATCAAACTTGGGACTTTCCTGTATGGCAGTGAAATTAGCCATGAGTCCAAGGCAAGTTGTTTTCATTTTTGTATAGCAAACTTTAAGTAGCTTATCAGCTTTTGTGCATCGCATTCGTCAGCTCACCTCTTGCCACTTGCTTCATCAATAGGTTCTCTCGTATTACCCTGGGAAATGTCAGCTATCACTGTAATCTACAGGCGTCGGCCTTTTTATCCTCTAGCCCCTCCTTCAACAGCAGAATCAGATAAATGCATTGGTTCCTATCCCATCTTCTTTCTCTGTCTCCGATTTCCGTAACGCCCAAGTTCAAGCCCTTACCTCTGTTGGGGCAAAACTAACCAATGACCTGTTAAATTGTCAGTCTATTAAATCTAAGTCTACTTTTATATTGGAGTGGAGGAGTGGCCTAGTAGTTGGGGCAAGGTACTTCAGGCCGGAAGGTCGGTGGTTCAAATCCCACTAGAGGACAGCAACCTTGGACCGGAAGGACTGGGGTTTCTAGTCCCATAGGTGCTCCTTGTGGTCTTGGGCAAGCCACTTAACCCTCCATAGCCCATGTTCCCTGTAAAAATAGTTATCTCCAAGTTATAATGCCCTGTTCAATGTAATTTCAGTTTGTTCAATGTAAACCGCACTGATGCTGAATAGCGCGGTATATAAGAGAATGTAAATAAAAATAAATAAATAAATAAAAATATTGTATCTTTTAACTGACCTTAAGCTCTGCATTTCAGAGATGTGGCTTAGGGACAGGGAGGACTCTTATTTATCCCGCTGTCTTCCACGTGGCTATGGGGCTCTCTCCACCCGTTGTCCTACTAGGCTAGGAGGTGGGGGTTTGCTGTCATCTTTAAATCTGCCCTCAGCCTTGCTTCCGTGTCACCAAAATCATTGTTACCCCAAAGCTATTCTAATTATGTCCCATTCACTTGCTCAGTTTCATATATTGCTCCTTTATTGCCCCCCTCCTTACTTGATTCTGCAGCTTGGGATTCGGTCTTTAGCTCCATATCTCAACTCGTAATATCACTCCCAGGTCTTCTCATATGGGAAGACTTTAATATTCATGTTGACATGCCAACTCGCCATTATGACAATTTTTTTCTCATATTCCTTTCTGATCTTGACCCAGCACATACCTTTCCCTACCCATTTGGCAAGTCAGACCATTGACCTAGTAATAACTGGATCTGGGTCAGCTATTCAGCCACAGCATTTCTCTTCACATCCATTCCCATGGACTGATCATTTCTTGGTCCAATTTTATTTACACCTACTTGTGTATTACAAAATTATCATACACTACGCTTTTACAATCGGCAGTGGCTCCCCAAAAAAGCACTTAGTATCTACTGCAGGAAAAAGACTATCTTTCTGCTAAACTTTGAATCTCTATCCCTTTCAGAAAGGTTGAAACTTGGGATGATTCACTCACATTCACCTTTTCAAGTATCTGTTTACCCTCTACTTGGCATATGGCTAAATCCAGACATCCTTGCTATCGCCCGGGCCACTATCTCTCAAGGAGACAAACTCACAGAGCTGAGAGTCTCTGGAGAAAGCTTAAGACCCCAGCACTTTTAACTTCCTACAAAAATTCCACAGCCTCTTACCATTCACAAATACAGTAATGGTTGCCAAAAATAATTATTTCTCTAACCTCTTTTCAAAGTCAGCTAACAGCCCAAAGAAACTCTATGCTATAATATTGCAGTTATCTTCTCCTTCCCCTTTTTTACATGATCAACACTGGCTCAGCTGTACTGCGGATACTCTTGCTTCATATTTCTCTGAAAGTCCAGCCTCACTGAAGACAACATTGAGTCTGTTCTCACTGAACCTTCTTCCTCTTCTCTCTCTCTCTTGACATACCTGGGCTCACATACACGAGATCAGTGTCACACAGCTTACTAAAATTATCTCGTTCCTAAGGAAAACGACTTGTGCTTTAGACTCTATTCCCTCTTCTTGGATCTCTGAACCACCATTGAATCTTCTGCCTTTTGCAATCTCTATATATAATTAACTCAAGTTTGACCTTGGGCGAGGTTCCATTGTCTTGGAAATGTGCAACTGTATGCCCCATTATAAAGAATCTGTTATCTGACAAAGCTGAAAAGTTGATGGAACGTTCAGTCTTTCACTAATTATCAGATCATCTTGAGTAGACAAATAACCTTTATCCTTGGCAATCCGGGTTCTAGCCCGGTTTTAGTACTGAAACTGTACTTAGCTTGTTACTCAATAATATATATACTTCTCTGGATTCTGGTAAAACTTCACTAGACTCACTTGACCTTACCCCGCAGCATTTGACCTCGTTGATCATACCACGTTACTCTGTTAGCTGGCGTCTGTGTCACTGGACAGGCATACAACTGGTTCTATTCTTTCCTCACAGACTGCTCATACCAGGTTTGCACTGGTACCTCTACTTCCGCAATCTTCCTTATTCCCTGTGGCATGCCCCAGGATTCCATTCTTTCACCCCTTCTTTTCAGTCTCTACATCAGCCCTCTTGCAACATTCAATCAAGCTCATAACGTCCTTGCTTACTGCTGTTTCCATTCTAGACCCAGCCAAACTGGATTTCTCTCACCTAAACTGAACCCTGACAGCCATTTCAAAATAGTTTCAGGCAACTACCTTATAATGAATTATGCTAAGACTTCTGCAGTCTGGTTCACGGGGGTACAGCTTCTCCCATAGAAGCCCCATCTATAGACAATACGCCAGTTCAGTTGACCACAACTTTAAGATACCTAGGATTACTCCTAGATAAAGAACTATCTTTTTTCCCCTATGTTAATGCTGTAGTGAACAAGTCTGCCTTTGCTCTCTGCTAATGCCGTTCTCTCTGTCCCTGACACCCTTTAATAATTGTCACGCCATGCTCAGAACCCCATGAATTCTGAGGCCTTTTTCTCCTCTTTTTTTGAAATTGCATGATGTAGTAAGCCTGGGATGAAAAGTTTGTGTATATAGTGGAATGATTTTTTTTTCATCTTACTTGCGATCTCTCTGTCCCTATCTAGATCAAGAATCTCTTACCTCTCTTTGTCCAATATGTCATAGCAAGATTGGATTACTGCAGCACTATTTATGCTGGTCTTTCACATTCAAAACCCAAACGCTTGCAGTCTCTTGAGAACTCAGCCATCCGCATCCTAACATAAACGTAAAAAGAACTGATCATATCACCCCCCACCCCCCCCCATTGAAAACTCGTCACTGGTTGCCCATTGCCTTCCGTATTCAGTATAAACTCCTGACACTAGCACACAAGGCCCTTCATTCTGGTACACCAGCCTATCTTGCCAGTTTTCTGACATTTCATACTCCACCACAAGCACTACAATCCCTACATGATGATCGTTTCTATCTACACCCACCTTCGCGGGCATGCTTAGAATCAACCAGAATGTCAGCCTTTTTTTTTTGTGTCCTCATTTTATGGCGCTTATTGCCGCATGATCTCTGTTTAGATTCCTCTTATGCCTCCTTCACATCCCAGCTGAAAACCCTTCTCTTCCAACAGGCTTTCGGGGCCTGATTCACATCAGTGTGATGGCAGTGCTGTTCTCTGTCAAATAGTCTCTATTTTTGTGCCAGGTTTTTTTCCCCTGTGTTTTTGTCTTGGTCCGGTCTTTTTTGTTCTGTTCTGTTTCCTTCCTTCTTTTGTCCTTCTATTACTTTTAATGTAAGAATGGAGTTCCTTTCCAAATGTTGTTTTTATTTGTCTGTTACACCACTTTGCCTATACCAAGAAAGGCAGTATAATAAATTTTTAGGTAAACAAACAAAAGTATCACTCAGGATGGTGCTATCATAAGATGCTCGGTATCTTTAATACTGTGAATTGTATAAACGGTACTAATCCTGATTTTGGAAAAAGTGAATGTTTGCAGTATATATTCCTTTTAGTGGCAATATTACATTTGATTTCTATGCACTATTAGTGCAAAAATAGTCTAGTGGTTAGAACAGTAGACTGAAAACCAACCAGTTCAAATCTTGCTCCTCCCATTGATGGTCCTTGTGGCCTTGGGCAAGTTGCTTCACCCTATATTGCCTACAGTACAAATTTGGATTATAAGCCTGCTTGGACATGGAAAGACTTAATGTACCTGAAATGTAACGTGCCTTGACCTCTGGTTTAAAAAGGCGAGTGATTCCAAAAATCCAAATCTATGGACACAGTTCTGACAAACTCTAGGTACCAACAGTCAGTGATTACTGACGTCTCTCTTTTTCTACTGACTATTTATATTAAGTCAGAAGACTTACTTAGATTTGTATTTTTCTTGGCATTGTTTCAGAATGCAGAACTTGAGCTGTAATAAAAAGAAATCATTTTGTTTTTAATGTTCCCACATATGCACTTATTTTTAATAGGCTTAGACAACTCATAATAAGGAAGTAGAGACACTTTTTTCTGGGGGGGTTTTTTTTTGCAAAATTGAGTAAATACTTGAAAATCATTCTTCAAACTGTGGGGAATCCATAGAACCATTTTTCACATATAGCAAGAATTGTTTGTCTCAACATGCTGTGATATAAAACGTTCATAATGCAACTGAAGTTCAGAAAATTATTTATGCTGTCTGAAAGGTTTATCAAGTGATTATGTAAATATAAAAACAGAATATATGAGTCAAGAATTAAAAATGGCTTCATTTTATTGGCAGTCAAAATACTCTTTAAATTTCCCCAAAATGTTTTTTTTATTACTTTTTATCCCAGTTAGTTGTTCACATGTGTAGTATAAGCAGTAGACCTCCAAAATCATGTGCATTGGTTTATTTTGACCTTTGAGAATGTCCTTGCGCTATTGCAACAGGGACCGATCGTCCTGGAGGACCCGGATCCCTTCTCGCTTATGACATGGCTCTTGAAAGGAGACTTCTAGCGTAAGGGCTACTTTCCAACAGTGATCTCTACTATACTTGGTATCCAGAGGTCTACCAAGCAAGCATATGGTGCCTCTTTGAGCGCTGGTGCGGCTTGCAGCACTTGACTCCTGAAGTGGCGAAGGTGTCCTCCCTGTTGGCCTTTCTGCAGGATGGCCTAGAGAAGGGCCTTTGTCAGCTCCCTGAAAGTTCAGGTGGTAGCTTTGGCCTGTTTCCGTGGTCCGGTGATGGGCAAGTCCCTGGCCTTACTTCTGGTTATCTTGCTTTTTCTCCAAGGAATTTAAAGCCTGTGTTCTCCTCTTTGCTCTGTGACAAGTAACCTCAGGCCGGAGGGATTGGGGTCACTAGTCCAATAGTCACTCCTTGTGGCCTTGGGCAAGCCACTTAACCCTCCATTGCCTCAGGTATACTTAGACTATGAGCCCTTCGGGAACAAGGGAATAAAAAAAAAGGCGCTTGTTAGCATATATCTGTAAAGCGCTTTGACCCGGTGAAAAGTGGTATATAAACACAGCTAAATAAATAAATAAATAAAATAAACAATCTCTTCCTGGGATCTGCCTCTGGCTCTCAGGGCCCTGATGGTTGCCCCCTTTGAGCCGTTGAGGCATGCCACCTTGAAAGATTTGACACTCAAGACTGTCTTCTTGGTCACAAGTTGTTCTGCAAGGCGGATCTCCGAGCTGCAGGCTCTGTCTTGCTGAGTTCCTTATCTGTCCTTTTCAACCAATGCCATTTCCATTTGGCCTGTACCTTCCTTCTTTCCCAAAGTGCTGTCTCCCTTTCATGTGAACCAGGTGGCTTGCCTGTCATCCTTCTCTAGGGAGCAGTGTTGGGGGAAGGATAAAGATCTTCACCTTGTGGATGTCTGGAGGGTCCTTTTCTGGTATTTGGAGGTTATGAATTCCTTTCGTAAATCACACCATCTTTTTGTGCTGTTTGCTGGCCTGCGCGAAGGTGAAGTGGCGGCCAGGTTGACTTTAGGGTGCTGGATTAAGGTGGCTATTGCCTCAGTGTATTTGTTAGACTGGAGGGTTTGTGTGCCCATTCTACCTGAGTGCAAGCATCTTCATGGGCGGAGCTGAGCTCTATAGACCCTGCAGACATTTGTTGGGTGGCAACGTGAGCCTCCCTTTCCACTTTTGTCAAGCATTACTGCTTGGATGTCCACGCGCGGGTGGACACTGCCTTCGGCTCAAGAGTGTTTTGCAAGCTGCTGTGTTTTCTTCCCGCCCAGTAGTGGTGTAGCTTTGGTACATCCCATTTGTCTGGACTGTTTTAGAAGATGATATGGAAGATGACATTTTACTTAACAGACAATACCCTTTCCTTTGTCCTGATAGACCAGTCCAGAGCTCGCCCTGAAACTGTATTTGCTCTGTTGTTCTGCTGTGATACCCATGGGTCCACCATAATTCTATATTTGGCTCTGCCGGTTCATCTTCTACTGACAGCCTTCTTCTTATACATATCTCTCTCCTGTTGTTTACTTATTGTTGCCCACATTGAAGTTATGTGAGGCTTGCTCTGTATCTCCCATTTATTTTGGGATGAATACTGAAGGGACCTCTGGTGGCTGAGGTGGATAGGACAGGAGTGATGTCATTGAAATCTGGGCTTTTCATTAGTTCTTTGTCTCCACCAGTCTTGTGGTAGGGGAACACAACGCACTTGTCTGGACTGATCTAGCAGGACTCAAGGAAAGGACATTATCTGGTAAGTAAAATGTCACCTTTTCTCTGAAGATGAGCAGTTCACCATAGCCATTAATATGGGTGACATTTTCACTGCTTGGTACCAGTGGACATCTAGAAGAATTGAAGAAGGTCCTGATCCTCCAACCTAGAACTAAAGGCAGCATTAAAGCACTAGAATCATGCATACACATAGATGTTTGGAAGCAAGAGTTGCTGAAGGAAGCATTGGTTCTGCAGAAACGTAAGGATAGGCACAAAGATCAAGATTACTCTCAAATTCCCAGCTCTCACCAAGCATAGGACATAATTTGATCAACCTTTTCCATGTATAAAATGCCTCTTATAAAATTAGGCCATGCCTAGAAATATATATGGTGCAAATAAGTGCATATTTGTAGAATAGGCTGCTCAGGAAAAGAGTTGGGTGGAGCATGAGCAGTCCCAATTGATAAACTTATTTTATAAAATATTCACATACTTTGTGCTAACATTTACACCTGCTTCTGAGAAGGCATAAATGTATGTGCCATAACTGTGAGTGTGATTTCTTTAGGATTTGTGCTATCATTTTATAAAGACACACAGAAAGCTTTGTTTATGAAATAGGTGAAACATATGCACCTTCCTGCCCAGTTAACCTAGATGACCTGATAAAATTACCCTTACAATGCTTGAGAAATGAGTAGAGAAGGCTTAAAGAAGGGACAAGATTCATAAGAACCGGTTTTTCAATGCGTAGCTTTGAAGGCAGGAGGATACACTCCAAAGCAGCTGAATTGGAAGGATGCATTACTTCTTATCAAGGGCACACTGGGGCTCCAGATTTAAGCTTTCTCCTTGAAATGCTTTGAAGGAGGTTTTCCTTTGAGGACCATTTATTACTTTGACTTAGAGCAGTAGTTCGCAAATTGGGGTCGCCATTCCAAGTGGGATTGCAAGGAGATCTGCACATGGCAGACAAATCATTTGAACGTACGCTTTGGCAGGTTCCTGAAACAGAAAGTAAGGTAGAGCCATGAGTATGGCGGGTTCTTGGAAAGTGAAGTAGAGTGAGAACATGTGCGTGTGGTGGTTACACACCTGATGGAACGAGAGAAGAGTCAGAGCGCGAGTACACTATTGCTTCTTCCAATCCCCATGGTCATGTTTCGGGCCAGATTCCATTCTCAGCCATCTCCAATCTACTTGCTCCCCTCAGCAGCTGATCAGCATGATCGCAGGCCTCTTCACCTGGAGTGCTACTAACTGCTGCAATCCTGGGCATACATTACTACTGTCCTGGACCTTCTCTTCCTTTTCCCCTTGCCCCCCTGAAAAGATCACTATTGACCCATCAAAAGAAGGAAGTGACAGGAGGAGAAGATGACCTGAGGCACCCATGTTCTCTTCTTCCTACTGGCAGTATTGAAAGGGGTCTGGCAGAACAGGGGAAAGCAAGTGTAAAACAGGGATGACCCTGAGGTGTGAGAGAGGGAGAGCAGGGATCAGGATTAGTTGGGAGGGGGAATTGATGAGTGAAAGGGTGTATCTGACAGGTGAAAGGGAAAGAATGAGAGAGGTGCAGGGCCATCTAGCCCATCAGGCGAACTAGGCAGTTGTCTAGGGCATGCTGACCCTGATGGGGCAGTACAGTGATCCCTTCTTGCTTCAACACCATAGTGGGCCTTAAAGCATCTGCGTGTGTGCGTGCAGTCATGTCCTTCAGCTCCTGCCCCTTCCGACAGGAAGTTGTGTTGGCAGGGGCAGGAGTGGCAGGCTGTGAGTGTGCGCATTCACTTGGGTAATTTAAGTCCTGTCACGGTGCTGAAGTGACAGCTCTGCTGCCCCTTTGAAGAAGCAAGCAGGGGTTGCCGTGCTGCCCACTTCCCCCAGGTGAGATGCTGGAGGCAGAATGTCGAGGGTGGTGGCAGTAACAGACACATGGGCCGGATGGTGTGGTGTGGTGCAAGAGGGGGGAGGCAGCAGCAGAAACCCTTTGGCTGATTCTGGAGAGGGCAGTGGAAGATTGATAGTCTGAAGGAGGAGTAAAGGGAGTGAGTGAGGATAGGAGTCTGCAAGAGGAAGAGAAACGGGGTGCAAAAGAATAATTGGGATAGTAGATGAATGAGCCAGTCTGGTGGGGGATGAGACTGGTTCCTCGCACTGTACTGGACTTGGTCACTTATCACCCATGCAGTCACCTTCATTAAGTCACCTAAAGAACTATTCAGGCAACTGGTAACATAACCTACATGTGAAGGGGCCATATTTGGAATTGGTGCTTACCAATGGAGAAAGTGTTTCTGATGTTATAGTGGGAGATCATCTTGCATCTAGTAATCACCAGATGGTGTGGTTCAGTATTAGGATTGGGGCTGATAAAATCCATTCAAAAGCAAGGGTCTTAGACTTTAGGAAAGCTAACTTTGCCAAGATGGGCCAATACCTCTGGGTGTCGTTAGCAGGATGGAAACAGCTGGGGTATGTAGAAAAACAGCGGGCAAAACTGAAAGGGGATATGTTAAGGGCAACGAACCTTTTTGTTAGGTAAATAAATGTAAAAGGAAAAGGAGGCCGCTATGATTCCCAAAAGAAGTAGCTGAAAATGTGAAGAAAAAGGAGGCCTTCATGAAATACAAGAGATCACAGAGAGGAAGACAAGCATCTATATTTTGAAAAACTTAGAGAAGCTAGCAAAGTAGTCAGGAAAGCAAAGATACAAAAAGAAGAAGAAATAGCCAATGCAATAAAATAGGGGGATAAGACATTTTCCAGATGTGTTAATGAGAGGAAGAAGGGCAAAAGTGGTATTGTCAGACTGTAGGGTGAAGGGGAGGAATATGTAGAAGCTGATGAAGATAAAGCAGAATTGCTTAACAAATATTTCTGTTCTGTGTTCAGATGAAAGGCCAGAAGCAGAACCTCGGGAAACACCCACAAATAGGAACAGAAGTGACGTGGAACTAGAACGATTTTCTGAAGACTCTGTTCATGAGGAACTAGTTAAACTAAAAGTAGATAAAAGTGATGGGACCGGATGGGATACGTCCAAGAATACTGAAGGAACTTGGACGTTCTAGCAGCTACACTGACTGATCTTTTCAATGCTTCTTTATAGTCTGGAGTGGTCCCAGAGGACTGGAGAAAGGCACATGTGGTCCCTTTACACAAAAGCAGAAGTAAGGATGAGGTTGAAAACTACAGGCTGGTTAGTCTAACCTCTGTGGTGAGTAAATCATTGGAAACTCTGCTAAAAAAGAGAATAGTGAGGTTTCTGGAGTCCAGTGGGTTGTAGGATCTGAGGCAGCATACTTTTACTAGAAGAAGGTCTTGTCGGACAAATTTGATTAATTTCTTTGACTGGATGACCATAGAGCTGGACTGAGGGAGAGCTCTAGATGTGGTGTACTTAGATTTCAGTAAAGCTTTTGACACCATTCCACACAGACAACTTATAAACAAACTGAGCACTCTAGGGATGGACCCTAAAGTTACTGATTGGGTTAGAAATCGGTTGAATGGGATGCGGCAAAGGGTACAGGTAAATGGATCTCACTCTGTGGAGGTGGTTACCAGTAGTGTGCCACAGGAATCTGACCTAAGTCCGATTTCTTTTTTTTTTTTTTTTTTTTTTTAGCATCTTTGTTAGTGATATTGTGGAAGAGCTGTCGGGTATGGTTTGCCTGTTTGCGGATGATACCAAAACCTGCAATAGACACCCAGGAAGGAGTAGGTAACATGAGGAGGGATCCAGCTAAGCTTGAAGAAATGGTCTAGAATTTGGCAACTGAAATTTAATGCTAAAAAAAAATGCAGGGGCATTCAAAAATTTATGGGAGGGGTACAGTATAGGGGGTGAAGTACTTCTGTCCCCAAAACAGAGCGGAACCTGGGTATGATTGTGTCTGATGATCTTAAAGTAGCTAAACAAGTCGAAAAGTCGACGGTGAAAGCCAGAAGGATGCTTGGATGCATAGAGAGAGGAATGGCCAGCAGAACAAAGGAGGTGATAGTGCCTCTGTATAAGTCTCTGGTGTAACCTTATTTGGAGGATTGTATGCAATTCTGGCGACTACACCTTCAAAAGGATATAAACAGAAAGGAGTCTG
Source organism: Ichthyophis bannanicus (assembly GCA_033557465.1). Taxonomy (NCBI): domain Eukaryota; kingdom Metazoa; phylum Chordata; class Amphibia; order Gymnophiona; family Ichthyophiidae; genus Ichthyophis; species Ichthyophis bannanicus. The sequence continues at coordinate 88,417,978 of CM066043.1, forward strand.
TGCAGAGGGTGGCTACTAAAATGGTTAGTGGTCTTTGTTATAAAGCATATGAGGACAGACTTAAAGGTCTTAATATGTATACTTTAGAGTAAAGACAGGATAGAGGAGATATGATAGAGATGTTTAAATACCTCTGTGGCATAAATGCACAGGATGAGAGTCTTTCAGTTGAAAGCCAGCTCTGTTACGCAGGGATATAGGATGAGGGTGAAAGAGGATAACCTCAGGAGTAATACATGGAAATATTTATTTACGGAAAGAGTGGTAGATGCATTGGAAAGTCTCCCAGTGGAGGTGGTAGAGAAGGACAGTATCTGAATTCAAGAAAGCATGGGACAAACACAGAGGATCTCTAAAGGTAAAAAGGGGACTATTGTAGTTAATATGGAAGGGCAGACTAGATAGGCCATGTGGTCTTTTTCTGCCATCATGTTTCTAGGTTTCTAAATCTGCTCAGTGTCACACACTTGCCTTCATTCACATGCTCACAAACACATACAGAGTCCAACTATTGTTTGTTGTTTATCTGCAGGCATACAGAACGGTTTACAATACTACATCAGTAACAGGAAAGCAGAGAGAAAGGTCAGCAGAAGAAAACAATTGTAAAGAACTTGGGACTACAGCTCAGCCAGGAGGGTTTTATGCCAAATGCCTGGACAAAGAGATGAGTCTTAAGGAGATGCTTGAAGGCCAGAAAAGAGGATTCCAGCTTAATCTGATTGGCTAGGGCATTCCATAGAGCTGGAGCCAGGTAGGAAAAACCGGAGCAGTGTGTTTGCTCCAATTTTCCAGGTGAATGGGCAGGGAGAACCAAGCGGTTGTCTTGTAATGACCTGAGATAACGTTGAAGGACATAAAGATTGATTAAGGGAGACAAGTGGTGTGTTGCGTGATCATAAAGAGATTTGTGGGTAAGTGTAAGGACCTTAAAGATGATCTTTGAGGGACCGGTAACCAGTGATGCTGCATGAGCAGCAGTGTAATGTGATCGTATCTTCTGGAGAGGAGACGAATTGCAGTGGTTTGGATTGATTGGAGGCGATTAACCTGATAATGCCGAAGACCAGAGAAGCAGATATTGAAATAATCAATTTTTGAGATGACAGTGCTTAAGACTAGCATAGTTGAGGCTACTTCATCAAAAAAAGGGCGAAGAGCCCTGAGATGATGGAGAGAACAGAAAGTGGATCTAGTCTGATGAGAAATGTGCGTCAAAAGGACACATGTTTCTAGGCATTTGTAGACATCCTCTCACTCTTCGAAACATACCATATCCAGACACTCACTACCCTATGTAGTTGCATAATTACCTAAATCAAACCTTGACAAATTTTATTGGAATCTAGGGACCGGCCACCAAAACTTAGGTAACTGTGCACCCCCTGCTGCCCCAGAAAGGTATATGGCAGTTACTTTTTTAGGTTTTAGGGCCTGATTTACTAACACTGTTTTCCATTTTCTTTGGGAAAAATCTTTTTAAATCATGTCCCTCTCCTCTCTCTCCTTACCACCCTCACTGATCCTTTCAGCTACACCTGTGTGTGTGTGTGTGGTTCTCGGATGGGGTGCTTCACCCTCCAACCACTTGCACTCTTCCCTCCCCTCCCCTCCCCCTCTTCAGCCCCCTCTCCTGCTGTCCTTTGCCACCGCATTTCCCTTCCCAGATTCCCTCCTCTTCTCCCTCCCCCTCACAATCACCCCCTGCCCTCCATTCCCCCCCCCCATTCTTTCTTAAATCAAACCTACTTCGCCATTAAATTTTTTTTCACTCTGCCCCTTAATCTTTTTCCCTTTTGTTTTGTTTTTTCCTTGCAACACTTCTGCCTATGGGAGATGATATCCCCTTGGGTAGGAGTGCTGTAAAAGGCCACAATTGAGGGCTTCTGCAGTACCACAATTGAGGGCTTCTGCAGTACTTCAGTCTGTGGGGATCTCATCTCTCATGGGTAGAAGTGTTGCAAAAGGCCGCTGAGACCAACACTTTCTGCCCATGGTGATCCCATCTCCTGTAGGCAGACCGTGCCAGTGTCACCTGCGATCGTTTCGCAGCATTTCTGTCCACGAGGATTCCATCTTCTGCAAGGCAGAAGTGCTGCAAAAAGCCACGATTGTGACAGAGGCCAGCACTGACTACCCACGGGAGATGGGATTCCTATGGGCAGACAGTGCCGGTCTTTGACAGTCATCCTCCCCATATGTGCTCTGAGCCCCCTGCCAGCTGGGGTTTGTTGAGCTCTGACCTAAATACTCAAATCTGCTATCTTAAGTTACACATCTACACCCATTCACTCCCTCATGCGCATAGGTGCACAAACAAACCCATCCCAACGCCACACTTAGATTCTCTCCCAACAGTCTTCACTTAAAAAGAGGCAGATAGGCCAGAAAGGATGTGTTGCAGGAAGAGCTTGAGAAACCGTGCTGCAACTTGTAAGCTTGCGCTGCTTTGGCAAGGCAAGTACATTTGATAATTTATTTTTAAAATGCACAGATTTATAGATTTATATTGTATTGAATTTTTAAGAAACACAATGACTATGCTATTTGAGTATTAATTTGCTTTTGTTAATTAGTATTTAGCTCACGCCTTTCCAATGGAGATTCAAGGTGAGTTACGTTCAGGTACAGTAGGTATTTCCCTGTCCCTGGAGGACTTACAATCTAAGTTTGTACCTGGAGAAGCAGACGTCAAAATCACAGGGTTCTCCCTTACGGAAATAAACTCACTTGTTTGGCTGAAGGGAAAGATCTTACCTCTCATCAAAGGGAGTGCAGTATAACATTTACTAGCTGTGGTTGATGAATTGTTGTGCATCTCTTAGGGGGAGAGAATATAGTTCCCTCCACAGGTTTTGTTGGGTACCTTCACATGGTGACCCTATTGTACAAAATCTATATGAAATCCCAGCCAGCTAACTACAATTGAAGTATGGTAGGAAAGAAAAATGCATATTGGCTGCACGTCAACCAGGATATGAAAGTGCCCACTTGTAGCCTCCGCACTAGTGCAGACACTGCAGATGCAGATAACATCCCTGCCACAGATATAGGCCATGGTGAGTGTGTTCATGGACCACTATGACAGGAGATAAACCACAGAAATTAATGAAAAGAGGATTAACTATGGTTAAGTGGACTTCTGCAGATAAAGAAGAGATAATGTTACTGCTATTTTTATGCTACAAACCCTGTATTTAAATCAAGAGGGTATATAAATAGAATCCACGAAAAAAGAGGAAAATTGCCACAAGAAAAACTACAAAAAGTAATGGATGCAAATTTAAGATCTTTAGTTTCATGGATCACAGTAAAGAAGTATGTGAATGATAACATGGAAAAAGGAAATACAGGGAGAAGGAAGAGACCTGGGGGGAGAGTACCAGAAGAACGGAATACACAGAAACAGAAAGAGCAGTTGGGGGGAGGTGGAACAGAGATCTGGAACTGCAGGAGAGTAAGATGAATAAAGGACAGGTCAACAAATCTACTGAAGAGGGGGAAGAAAGGGAGAAGGACCCAGAGGTGGAAGAATTCAAGATCAAACGCCAAGTTCACATGGAAAAAAATGAATATGCTGGGTTTCAGGCAAGGGAAAGATTATCCAAGTTAAATTTAACATCTAAGGTTAAAAGTATGATAATTAAAATGAACAAGGCTATATCCTATATAAAGGGATCATTCATTGACATCACTGAAATAAATCGAATACAGTATTGTGTAGCTAAAACTATTACTGCAAGAATACTACTAACTAAAATGCAGGGCCAGAAGAAAAAGAACAAGAACTAAGAACTCTACAGCCATTACGTAACATCATTGAACTATCAGACTTTAGATCAATAATACAAGCAATCGTAATGCCACATCTAGACTACTGTAATGGCATACTTCAAGGCCTGCCCAAAAAAACAACAAACATACTTCAGATGGCACAAAATGTAACAGCCCGAATCCTAATGAACGTACCCTTCTCTGATCACATCACACCTATCCTAAGAGAACTTCACTGGTTACCTATACATGCACGTATACGATACAAAATAATAATTACTACATTCAAACTAATAAACAGTTCTGCCCCATCTCATCTGGCTACACTCATAATGCCACAAACTACAAACAGGAAAAGACGTACTCACAACCTAAATATACTACACACACCCCTCTCCATTTGCAAAACAAAGGCATTCACTAGTAATAGAGCATTCACATACACTGCTCCAACACAATGGAACAAACTCCCCGACAACTTAAGAGCTAACAAAGATCTCACATCATTCCGTAAAAGCCTTAAAACACATCTATTTCAAGAATACTTCAATCAGTCAGAAATAACATAGAGTAATTCGTGATGAAAACAATTAAAGGGAGATATTCTACCACTTCTACCAGTTAGTTCCCCCAAGTCCACGAAGAATCAAAATAATGAACCTACTTATATTATCTACACAAAGAATGTATATAGTTAATCAAATTCATGTATGTTAACATGTTTCCCTCCTCTATCTTGTATTTAGTTTTAGTTTTTCTATCCCTATTTGTTGAGTTATCCTAAACAATTTTTATCTTTTAATGTTCAAATGTTATGATCCTACTGTTTTATGTAACTGCTAATCTTTGCAGAGTTAATTGTTAACTGTAAACCGCTGCTGATCACTGGAAGGAGCGGTATAAAAATGTGCTCAAATGAATAAATAAATAAACAATGACAGCTCTTTCCTTGGAAAGAGCACATCGAAGGAAAAATACAGACATTGTGTGCGGAGGTATCCATGATAGATGGGTATCAAAGGATTAAGATCATCAAAGATACTGAGGAACATCCAGGACATCGAGCTGAAACATGCTGCTTTAACAGTAGACCTAAAATGTATATGTTCCAACAATAAATGGAAAGTAGCAGCAGAAGCACAAAAACTGTGAAGATATGAAGAAAACAGAAAAGAAAGATATCAAAATAAACTATTTACAACCCAAAACAGTTCTACAGGGAACTGGAAACGAGCATTAATATGGTAAAAACACCACCAACCAAAGCTGAAAAAGAAACCGTCTGGAGAAGCCTATAAGAGGACCTCATAGAAGCACAATGGTTACCCTGCATATAGGAACATTTAGAAAAATCAAACCTATGGAATGGCCTGTAGTAACAAAAGAGCTGGAAAGTAGATTAAAATGAGCCCCAAACTGGAAGAACCCTGGCCCAAATGGAATGAGCAACATTTGGCTCAAACAGTTAACATCACTCCACCAAGACCTGGCAAACTACAAAAACTAATTGATCAAGCAGCCAAACTTAAAACCGCAATGGCTTATAACACAGTAGTGGCTTATAAAATACCATGATGGGGGCATTCCCATCTCTGTGTACCGTAAACCAGTTGATCATAATACATTGCTGCAATTTGAAAGTCACCATCCTGTTAAAAAACTTAAGAGGCCCTTACCCATAAGCCTGTTTCTCAGAATTAGACGGATCTGTTCAGACATGGATTTTAAATCTCAGGCAAAAGGTCTGTTTCAGCATTTTTTGGATAGAGGTTAGCCTCGACGTGTGGTTCAGGCAGCGTATCTCTGAGCTCTATATGCCAATAGGTCTTTGTTACTTACCAGGCAACAACATTCCCCAATGGAAGAGCAAGTTTGTCATCTGCTATTCAGAGGAAGCATACAAATTTGCACAAAGTGTCTACACACACTGTCATGTCCTAGCACTACACTAGGAATTTAAAGATAGACCCTGTATAGCATATACCAGATGCAAAAATATACAGGATCATTTGGTTCACTCTGATTTTGCACAGGTTAGGTCATCGTTGCCTATAACAGGCAGCCATACCCCATGTGGCCATTATGTTATGTGCGTGAACTCCTATATCTTGGAAAATTGAATTGATCCCAGATCCTGGTAGGCAATTTCATCTTGGGCCCTATATGTGATAGTGTGTCCTTGTGATAAGATCCTTTTAAATAGTTCTTAAACACTGAGGAGATTATTCTCCCTGGCGGTCACTCTCTATACCACTTGTGCGACTCTCCTGAAGCAGCCATTCTAACTTTTCAAGGCAAAACTAGAGTCGAGCTACATTTGGTCTCACAGTGGCTTATATCACTTTTGGGTTTTCTGGAAGCTCACATTTCAGCTGAGTACTATTTTAAGTTTTTACATGCATTACAAATTTAAATAAATTGACTGACTGTGAATCGGGATCAATGAGTGATACATGGTAAGGAGGAATTCTTGCAGTTTCAGCATATAAAGGCTAAATTTGTATCCCAAAAAGTTGATGAGAGTACTCACTCGATTAAGCGACATACAAAACAGAAGTGACAGGGAATCTCCTTGAAATATTCCTTGCTGGAACTTAATGTTAGGAATGATGTTCTGACCATCTTCATACTTCAAAAATAGGGTGGTTTGCAACATTGTCACGGTGAGCTTAAATTCTGGTTTGATAGAGTACATTATCTTATACATCTTAAGGCAATTATATTATCCAAGAGTGTGGGATGCTATCAAAAGCTCTCTTATAATCAAATCCATACAATACTGAGATTTTTGCTTTTCTTAGCGTTGGCCAGGTGGCCTTATTTAATATTAACTGGCCTTTGGTTCCATATGCTCCCCCTCTTGTTGCCCTTTTGCTCTATTGCCGTGTTACTGGATTCGATGTGATCACATATTTTGTCTGCCTCTATTGCAGTGAACAGCTTATAGATTGTAGGTAGACAAGTTATTGGTCTGTAATTTTTAGGAATGCTACTTGGGCCTCCCTTTGGAAGGAGAAATGTTCTTCCTGTTGTAATTAGTCCAAACAAGAAACATTGTTTCAGTATAACGTAAAAGCCAGTAATATTACTCTCAAAAAGAAACATAATAGCTGTAGGTATTCTCTTGGGAAAGAAGGGACCTCATTTATATACTCAAATGGTTTTCCAGAAAGTCCACATTCTGATGCAGAAACTTTCTTTCACCTGGACCACAGCCACATTCCTCAGCTCTGTAACAACTGTTTCAAGGGTTTCCACTCTGGCTCCTTGCTGCTGTAACTTAGCACCATATCCTTCATACTTTCAAGATCAGGAATCCACCTCCACTCTGGATTTCCCAATGAAGATTTGTTCATCTTTTAAATTGCCTCTGAGTACGTCCATCGTAATAACCGCAGCCTTCCCCATTTGGAAAGCATCCTTCTGGGTAGGGTCTTTCTCCCCTAAGAACACCTGCAGAGAAACCTGCTGAAGGGGGAGCTCTTCAAGCCTGATTTCTGGGGTGAAATTCCTTTCCCCAGCATGTAATCTGTCCTCCCTCAACAGCCTCTTCTCCTCCTGGTCTCAGCAGGGCCTCACGTAGCTCAGGGCTTAGAGACACTCCTTCAATGCTGCTCTTGGCCATGATAGAGGACAAAAGTGTTGAAAAAGAGCAGATCTCCTGCCAGCAAGATGCCAAACCTCTTAAGCATCTGTTGTCCTGGATTCTTGGGTCGGACTGGTGTGGAGGTGCTCACCGAAATCCGGCCCTTCCTCTTCACTCGCTTCTGTGGCAAAAGAGGCCCTCCAGGACAGACGAGCTGGTAGGTCTGGCATACTGACTCAGGCTTCTGTCACCGGTGCCATCTTGGCACACATAATCTGGAAAGAATTTAAGGGTCCAATTTTTGAAGGCATTTACATGGTTAACAGCCCATGTTAACCATATAAATGCCTTAATCGTGAATTTTCAAAGGCACCTACATGGCTAGTGCCTTTGAATATCACCGATTAAGTCCGCTAGGTGCCCCGATGCCATCCAGTTAGCATCGGGGTGTATTGAGGGTGTTCTGGGGTGGAGCGGAGGCAGGGAATGGTGCTAAACCGGGTAGCAGTGATTTTGGATGCTGTTCAGTTAGCACTGTGTGCCTTAAAGATAGGCAAGGAAAACCCTTGCCTATCTTTAAGGAACTGGGGCTAACCGGGCAGCATCCAAAATCGCTTCTGCCCGATTAGGCTTGACGGTTTTCTGGCTGTGCAGTGAACCCCAGATTTTCACTTCCGTCGCTACGGAAGTGAAAATTCGTGGTTAAGGGGTCGGTGGGCAGGGCTGTGCAGCTACGGTGCTTAGCCCTGCCCAGTGCAGTGCAAAATATTGGATGCTAAATGTCTAACCCTTTACAATCATCCATTTTTATCCTCTCTTTAATTTCCAAATCTTGCTAGTGATATCGCAGGCTAGTGCTGTTACCAGAAAGAGAAAGAAATATGTATATTTTTAATATAAGACTGCCTTCAAAATGAAATTAATTTTTACAGGCAAAAATCTTGTTTTCATTCTGATAGCTTATTGATAATTCACCTACCGAAGAGAAATAAAATACATATATGAAATACATTTTGCCCGAATGTTTGTTCCATTTAGTATCATAAGTAATTAAAATATGTTGCATTCAATAATAAGTTCCTGTTACTGATGAAGTCATTGCCTATAGGATATATGAAGTGCCTTCAAAATGTTCCTGAATTGACCCCATAAAAAATGATACACTAACCTGAGATTTAGTGACCACCATCCCACTCTAAGTAGTCCCCTTATGAGTTGATGCAACGGTCCCAATGGTATTGCTATTATCGGAACGCTTTCTGAAAGTCCTCTTTCTTGAGACTGTTCGGCACATTCCTCGTCTCTTCCTGAATCTTTGCTATGTTGTCAAATCTGTGCCCTTTGAGCTGCATTTTCATTCCAAGGAAGAAGAATAATTCACAGATGACCAAGTCAGGAGAATAGGGAGGGTGAGGTATGGCATCCATGTTGTTTTGGGCCAAAAACTGCTGCTCTTTGATAGACCTGTGCACTGGAGCATTGTCATGGTGGATCATCCAGTTCCCAGTGGCCCACAGCTCAGGACATTTGTGCTTTACAAGGTCTCGCAGATGCTGCAGCATGTCAATGTAGTAGTCTACATTGACTGTCCTTGGGAACAAATTCTTGCAGAAGTATTCCTTTGTGGTCGACAAAAACAATTAACATTGACTTCACATTGTTCCTCACTTGCCATGCTTTCTTGGGGAGTGGTGACGATGGACTTTTCCATTGTTAAGACTGTTGTTTGGTTTCTGGGTCATACCCATATACCCAGCTTTCATCCCCAGTAATGACACGTTTCAAAAAGTCTATCAGCATTCACTGTGTTCTTGAGGTCTCTTTGCATTCATGTTGCTAAAGTTTCTCATTCATTTTCGGCGGCAAGAAAGTTGTGAAATATAGTAAACAAAGAAGTGCAGCGTGGTCCCACATCCACTCCGCACCGTGCCACTGAGTACACTGACTCACAAGGCTGCCAGGTAGTGCCATACGGCAGCATACTGCTATACTGTGTTCCGTTCCCATGCAGTGGTGCAAGTTCAGGAACATTTTGATAGCACCTCATAAATCGGTTAAAACATGCAGTTGCTCCTAGAAATTAACTAAAAAGTTTAGTTTAACATACTGCTTCTAAATCCAAACCCTCCTCTATCCTCAGAAAAAAACATAGAGAAAAGCAGTTTCCATCATTAATGATTTGTCTTTTAGAAACTAAATGTTTCATTTTAGATTCTCAATAATATCAAACACCATCTAAGTTTTGTGATTTATTTTATAATGCCTTACTGTACTGATGTAATTTGTTTTTACAATTGTTTGTGTGCTCTTTTTATAGCCTTGGGCAAAGCTGTATATACTGTAGTTGAGGAACAATTTTATTTGTTATAAATTTAAAGAAAAGTTGAAGGAAAGTTAGACTGTTACAGTATTTTTGTTTGTAGTTCAGTATTAAACTATTGTTCAGCATTAAGCTAGATCAGGTCTAAAAGTAGACCACAATTGATACTAGCTTGACTGGAACTGAGGTAATGTGCAAGGGGTTGTGAATAAGCCATTGGTGTTGCCCACCAGATTAACTGTTGGGCAACAGTAATGCTTGTCCTCTTCAAAATCTCTCATTGGGTACTTTGTTCTAATTACAGGAATAGTATGGATTGAGTGTTCTTTTGGATATAAAATAACTTAGCCACCCCCCTGCCTCAATTCCCAGGGTGAAGAGGGCATATATCCCAAGATGTTGAAATGGGTTGTATATGGATTTGGTATTCCCTCTGTTCTTAAGAGCCACCAACTGGATAGGTTTTCAGGAGTATCCCTAATAAATATGCATATGAAAGAGTTGCATACAATAGAGATAGGCATGCAAATATCTGTGATGCAAATTCATTGGTGATATCTTGAAAACCTGACCCATTGGTAACCCTCAAGATCTGAGTTTGAATACTGAGGTTTTATGGAACGCAGAGAAGTTGTATATAAATGCTGTCATATTTATGACAGAAAAATAGTCTATGCATAATCACAGGTTTTTTTCTTGCTGAATAGATGCTTTTCTTTTCCAACTTCTCAGGTGTTGGCCTCTTACTATAAATTTACTACTACTACTTATTTGTATAGCACTATCCATATGCATGGAAAAACCATCTAAGTCAGTACATCAGGCACCATCTATAGCCCTATTCAAAACCCACTTCAAGGCTGCTTTTGGATCCTGATCCCATTGGTCTCCTGTTCACCACCTGTGTGTACCTTTTACTATTCCACTAGATATACCCTTGTCCCCAGTTTGTTGTGTCTGTCTTGATTAGCTTGCGAGCTCCATTGAACAGGGACTGTCCCTTATATCTGTTAGTACAGCACTGTTTATGCCTTGCAGGGCTATACAAATAAAGGTTCTGAACTGAGTTTTCAAGGCTACAAGGGAAAACCCTTTTAAGTCAAACGATGTAATTGGTCCAGAAGTGTGCTGCTGTTTTGTCACCATGCCAAAACTCTTGAAGCTTCTACCCTTGTCCCATAAGAATGTGTCTTGATACCTTGGGTGTGCCAGTGATTAGATGCCTCCTACTTAAGGCTCCCTTTTGTAGTTACTCCTAGAAAGATGCTCTCATCTTATTACTGTTGACTCTCAGTCCTTCAGAAGACGTTTCTGGAAATGCTCCAGAAATAAACGGGGGAAACAGAGTGCGGTATAACTGCAGCTGGTGTCTAAAAGCTTTTATTTATGAGGTACCCCTATGTGTTTTGGCTTTGCCTTCATTGGGGGGTCAAAAGCTTTGAAATTACATAATAGTAAACATAAATTAGAAATAATTAAAATCACCAACAATTAAAAAAAATAATAATAATGTTATCAATTAAAAAAACATGATACCCATGATTATTTAACGTAAAAATTTATAGTGTAAGGCAATCAAGTAATTAATAAATATGACACACATGATCATAATAAATAATAAGTGATCAGTAACAAATAAGATAGTCTTTAGTAAATAAAAAACGTGAGAGCCAGAGGAGAATGGGTTAACACAGTAGCACAAAAAAATCACAATATTGTCTGAATGCTGGAATTGTACTGAGGTGCGTACGTGAAACTTTCAGAGATATGTAACATCATATGGAAAAATTGTGAAAATACACTTATCAGTAAGTGGTGGACAGAGAGAAGGTACAAAAGGCAACCATGAAGCACAAACGGTCCCTGGTATAGTTGTCAGAACACGGGGAGTTAAAGAGAGATATTTCTTGGGAACTAAGGGGTGGGAGAGAACCAAGCAAGAGAACCAGATAAAGAACTGAGGGGGGGGGGGCAAAAAGGTCAGATTACAATATAAATCTGACAGGGCCAAGCTAATAATTGCAGGCGTGGGCCTGAGAAAAGGTCAATGGAGAGGGGTACAGATATGAGGAGAATAACATGGAAAATCACACAAGTGGGGGCCGTAGACAGCTGGAACAAGAATTAGCTAATTAGAGAAGAATACCCCGAATGGCAAGAATGGTCCTGAGCAAGGGTATATAATATAACAGGACCAAATAGGCGATGAGTTTGTCTCCTGCTTAGTGAAGGCTGTGTGGGGTATGGATTCCGTGGGTTCCCTATTGTCCCAGTATCCCTGTTGTCGTGTCTGAGAATTTTGTGTGTGTGCTAGTGTCATGTATGTCTGTTACGCTGATTTCTTTTGTCTAGGAAAGCCTGTCACACATTCTCTCACTCACTTTATAGACAGGACAGAAGGATGTACTTTTATTTGTTATTTCTGAGTCAGGAAGTAAGACAGAATCATGCAGACAGGATCGGGTATTGTTGCTTGTAGCTGTTTAGAGATCTGCATCCGAGATAAGTACAGAATTGACTCTGTTTGCTGTTAGAGGAGGCAAGATCTGTAATTCCACTGGACTGTTTTTTGTTTGTTTTTAGTCTTTTGTTTTTATAAGATAGGGAATAATAAAAGGATCCTTTTGCAAAGAGAAATCTGTGAGATAGTTATTACCATGTACGGGTGTGCTGTCCTGCATAAGGTGAGGTGCTGTTCTGCATAAGGTGAGATTTTATTAGGAAGTGTAAGTCTTCCTTATGTGTTTCTTTTATTGGGAAGTGATATGTCCTCTTTGAGCGTTTTTGGTTCCCCTTTTGGACGGAGGAAGGGCCTGCTTGGGAACAGTCTGACTGACCCTTCGCCCTGTACAAAAAAGTAACAAGTATGAGTTTAAAAATCATAGACAAAAGAGGGACCATACTGAAAGAATAAAAACAAGATCTCAGAAATGAACAGGGCTAGCGTGACCATTAGGTGAACTAGGTGATTGCCTAGAACATTGGCCTTTCAAGGTGCCCATTGCTGCCACTGTTGCTCCTCTAGGGACCTGCAGTGGCCACAAACAGCCCTGTAGCACTTACCTTTAAATTTGGTGCTGTGGGGCTGTTTGCAAATAGGAAGTTTACATCGGGCAGTCCAAGGGGCAGAAGCAAACGGCTGCAAAATGCAATGTGTGCCTTCAAGTCAGTCCTGACTCCTGGCGACCCAGAAGCTCCTGGGTTTTCTTGGCAGTGTCACCGGAAGTAGATTGCCAGGCAGTGGAGGGTTAAGTGACTTGCCCAAGGCCACAAGGAGTGCTAGTGGGAATTGAACCCTGGTTGCTTGGTTACCAAGCCAGTGTTCTAACCACTAGGCTACTCCTCCACTCCAGCTGCACAGTACCAAAATTTAAAGATAAGCGCCTGCGTTGCTGCTTGCGACCATTCTTTGCTGCACGTCCCAGAGAAGGTGCCATGCGTGGAGGGCAGGCATAGGAGATGAGGTTTGCCTAGGGTGTCTCATCTCCTTGCACCAACCCTGGAAACCAACTACACCCTCTTAGACTGAAAGAGCCTCTCTGCCTGGGTGAAAGGTTGTTACCATTTCCCTGATGTATGATAATGGATTTAATTGAATTAAGGCAAGGGAGCATTACTATAATATGAAATAGTTCTCTTGGATTGTCATAAAACTAATGTCAATGCAGACTAGATAGCTCCAGTTCAATTCATCTAAGATTAAACATTTAGGACCCGATATTCAGCGGTTGTAGCTAGTCAGTTAAATCCGGTTAGTTGCCGCCACTGAATTTTAAACCCATATATTCAATGCTGGGGTCATATCTGGACCTGGCATTGACTATTCGGGTTGTCCGGATTGGCAAGAAGGTAACCGGGCAGCTGCGATATTGAGCCCCACTATCTGGTTATGGCCAGGTGCTGCACCCAGACCGTCCTGATGCTAACCGGTTAGCATCGAGGTGTGCACCAGCAGCACCCATGTGTATTCAGTGGCACTGATAATACGGTCTGCTAACCGTGTTACTCCCTTTGAATATCTGGTCCATACTATATATTCCGTTAGTTCACTGGACTTCTGAAACATAAGTCATGGTAACCCACATATTTATCTGATATACTTTTTATACTTGCAGTGACTATACCAAACAATACATTTTCTGTAGCCTAATCTTTACTTTCATTCAGAAGTTCTCTTTGACAACTGTCTTAGTTTTTGGCTCATACTCACTAGGTACCATCTTTTAAGGAATTTCAGATGCAGTGCTTGTGCATTAATCTTTATTCATGTTAGTAAGAGCAGTTATAAATAACTAATCCATTATGTGAGCCTTGTATTTATGGAGTACATATCCACATTATTTTATTTATACTGGATTTCCACCTTTTCTTTTTCCCTCAAAGCAGATCACAGCAAAAAAAATAACACAAAAAATGTCCCCTTTGCTTCTCTCACCTTATTCAGTCCATGCGCTCTACCTTCCTTTCCACTTTATCACTCACATCATCACCATGCCACAAACAAACTCCAGCAGCTCTTCTTTCTTTAGCTACTTGCTCACAAAAGCTTGCTGATACAACCATAGCCTCTTTCAGAAAACCAGGTGATTCCCCTTCCAAAGTGCAGGGGATAAGTCCTTCCAAAGAACTGATTAAATGCCGAATGGTATATCTTCAGAGAATCAATTGTGATAATCTTGTCAGAACATAAGAAAAGCTTTGCCGAGTCACATCAAGGGTCATTGAGCCCAGCATTCGGTCTTACACAGTGGCAGGTCCTAGCTGCAAGAACCCAGCAAATCTCAAAAAGTAGATCTATTTCCCATAGTTCATTTCCAGGGAAGAGCAGCGGCTCTCCAGGTCTGCCTGACTAATATGTTTTTTATGGACTAATACGTCAGGAATTTGTCTGAAACTCTGAGTCCCACTGTGTTGGTTGTCTTGACCGCATCTTCTGGCAACAGATTACACAGCTTAATTACACACTGTTTGAAAAAAAATGCTTTCCACAGTTTTTCATTAGTTTCGTGGAGTATCCTCCTGTTTTAGTGTTAGCTGACAGGCTGAACAGTTATTTCCTATTTTTATCCATTCCAGCTCACTTGTGATTTTATAAACTTCTATCATATCCTCTTTCAAGCTGAAAAACCCAAACTTGATTAGCTACCTTTCATAGGGGAGGTGTCTGGTTGTGTTATCTCCATTTGGAGGCCAGAACTGCGCACAGTACTCAAGGTGCAGATGCACCAGGGACCTATACAGAAGCATTATGATACACTCAATTTTGTTCTCCATCTCTTTTCAAATAACCCCTAGCGTTCTTATTCGCGTTTTTAGCAGCTGCGACACAGTGTACTGAAAACTTTAACATCTGATATTATCCACAGCGCTTCCAAAATCTTTTTCTTGGGTGGGGACTCCAAAACGCAGAACTCAAAAGTTTGTACCTGTATTTGGGATTATTTTTCTCTCCATCACTTTGCACTCGTCCACATTAGATTTCATCTAACTGTTAGATGCCCAGTCTCCCTAGTCTTATTTTCCTTCTGCAAATCCTCACAATCCTCTGTTCTTTTAATGACTTTAAATAATTTTGTGTCATCTGAAAATCTGATCACTTTACTTGCCGCTCCTAGCTCCAGATCATTTATGAATATGCTAACTAGCCCAGGTCCCAGTACAGTCTCTTGGGGCACGCCTATTTAGTCCTAATCTGTTTCCTGGTTTTTAGTGCCATCCATAAAAAGGGCATGGCTTCCTGTACCATGACTCTATTTTCCTAAAGAGACTCTCATGAGGGACTTTGCATTTGGATTTTCAGAAGGTTTTTGACATTATATCAACTGTCTCACCATTCTCTATATCTTTTTTATACCTTCAAAAAAAATCTAATAAATTGGTAAGACAAGACTTGTATTTGAGTCTATGTTGATTCATTCCCATTAAGCCGTGTCAATCTATATGATCAGTAATTTTATTTTAAAGTATAGCTTTAATCTTTTTGTGCAGCACAGCTGTCAGGTTCACTGGTTTATAATTTCCTGGATCACCACTGGAACCCCTTTTAAAAACTGGTGTTACATTGGTCACCTTTCAGTCCTCTGGTATTTGGCTGTTTTGAATGACATGTGACAAATTACCAGTAATAGATTGGCAATTTTATGTTTAAGCTTGTTGAGGACTCTGGAGTGAATGTTGTTCAGTTCTGGCAATTTGTTGCTCTTAAATTTGTCAGTTTGATCTGTTTTGTCTTATAGGCTTATCTGGGCTGGTACTAGAATTGACAAATCAGGTGGTCACCTAGAATGACAGACTTTGGAGGGCAGCACTGAGGCAGAAAGTTCTGGCCTCCCGCTCCCATCTCATTCTTAGCGCAGCTGCTGTTACCATGCCTTTTCTCCTGGGTCCAGCAGTGATGGTAAAATAACAGTAAAACAGCAGAAGTGCAGCATAGAGGGAAGCCTCTCAGCCCTTGCATGCTGCACTCTAGAAATGCAATATGTCCCGCTGCAACGCAAATGGGAAGTTTGCATTGGAAATGAGGAGAACCTGATGCACTTTCAGAATGCAGCACGTAGCGGTTTAGAAGCTTCCCTCTGCACTGTTTTTCTGCTTCTTTATTGTTGTATTGCCATTGCAGGTGGACCTGGGAGATATGGCGTAGCATGGCAGCAGCAGGGTGGGAGTGTTAGTGAGGGTAGGGAGAGTTGAGGGTTGCCTGAGGTGGCCAATGCCTTTCCACCATCGCTGAGACTGTGATGTGCTTTAGCTGTTCTGAATCATCCCCCAACAAAGGAGGTTTCTGGTGATGGTAGGACTCCAGCATCCTCCTCAGTACAGAAAGAGGCAAGCCAAATGGTTTAGTTTTTCTGCTATTGCCTTATCCTCTCTCAGCTCTCCATTTATCCCTTGGTCATCCAGCCCAACCAGGTCCCTCATGGCTTCTTTGTTTCAGATGTACTTGTAAAGTTTTTTTTAATTTAGTTCTTGCCTCTACAGCAAGCTTCTTATCAAAGTCTCTCTTGGTTTGCCTAATTGCATTTTTTTATCTAACTTCCTTATGCTTATACTCCTCCCTGTTTTATTCATTAGGGTCTATGTTCCATTTTTTGAAAGATGCTCTTTTGCTTACACTGTCCTTCCCTCACCATTAAAACCCACTGGTCAACGTTAGATGTGTGGAATATATTTTTCTAGGCTCCCAAAATGCTTTATTACCTGGCAACATCTCCTTCCATATTGTCCTGCTAAACCAGCCCAGACAAGTGGGTTGTATTCCCCTACCTGTAAACTGGTGGAGACAAAGAACCAATGAAAAGCCCAGGTTTCAATGACATCACTCCCATGCCTCTATTTGCCTCAACCACCAGATGGTCCCTTCAGTAGTTGTCCCAAAGCATATGGAAGAAACGTGGCAAGCCTCACACAACCTCATACATGACTGAAGTCCTGATGGCAGAAAATGTCTATACAAAAAGACATAATAAATTAGCGCGCCTCATCCATTGGGAACTCTAAAAGCACTACAACATCACTGTGCCCGAAAAGCACTGGGATCATGACTCTAAGAGAATTACAGAGAATGAGGAGTATGATCACCTGGGATACTCCCATTCCGACCGATTAAAAAAAAATTGGATGCGTGGAAGCTGGATATAGTGATTAAGGAGAAAAAAAAAACAGAACAGCATTGATAATAGAGGTGTCATTGTCAAGCGACTATTCTGTGAATTGCATGACAAGGGCGAGGGTCACAAGAAGTGCTAGTGGGACTTGAATCCTGATCTCTTGGGTACTAGGCTGTTCTTCTAACCACTAGGCTACTCCAAACATTTTATCATAGACTTCCTTTTAAAATTGATTTCTTAAAGCGGTAGTTTTTTAACATCTTGTTCCAGGGATGATACATTTGATTGCATTATGATCATTATTGCCTTGCAGCCCACCACTAATGAACACAACAGTTTATACCATGAAATTGTCTGCCAGATGTTTAGCATTAGAGAAAATAACCCAAGCAAAGGTAACTGTAATACCATTCAGAAAAAAAACAATGCTGTGTTTGAAAGTGTAGTGAATAGAAAAGAACCATCACATGTTAGCTAAAATTAGCCAACAGCCTCCTAGTATTTTTAAGACTAATCAAAATTATTCATCAGTCCCAGTATGCCTTTGTACACTTTTTCTGTTTTTATATCTGATGCATATAAAATAAGCATTTTATAGTGATATAGCACAACAATTTAGCATTAAAAATAGCATAGTGTATATCACAACATTCACTATGTGAAAATATCACAGAATTGTCCCAAATTTCTTTCAGATATAAAGCATCACATCTCAAATGCTGGACATAAAAAATTGTGAGACGCTGCTGCTCGTCCTCGGGTTTGGCAGCTGTTGCTTCAGGGGCTTGCTGTACAGGTAAGGTTAAATCCGTACTGCTGTAATGAGAATTGTTACTGTTGTTCACCAGTGTTCTCCCAGTTTTCTTACCTCTCCTTCTCCTGCCCCCACCCCCACTCCCACTTCATGGTCCAGCATTTTCTTTCTCGCCTTGCCCCTCCTTCCACATGATCCAACATCTCCATGTTCTGTCACAGATTGAATAAAACATTTTCAATAAAATCTTTAATCAATACAAGAAAACAGCCCTAAATGGCCATATTTCAACATCAGAGGCTATATATCAATAAACATCTCACACCAGCAAATCAAAAACTAAGTTTGTCAATTTTAATAAACCGCTGTTGCTCTGTGTGCCAGAATCCCACTTAAGGATTGTGGAATACCATTTACTACAACACCAGAAGTTATGAGCTTGCCAGCTCTAATGGGGTTTCCAAACTCAGTATGGCAGAATTCCTGTTCCAGTATACCAGAGTGTATATTTGATTCAGTCACTTGCTTGTGCATTATGTTTGTGTGGGTGAGAATGCCTCATCCCTTCTCTGTGTCTCCTTGTTCTCATCCACATCCACCCCAGTCCCACTCCCAGTCCATGGTTCAGCATCTCCCCTATTTCTTCCCTGTCACCTCCCACCCCATGGTCTAGCATCCCCTGTTCTCTTCCTCCCTCTCCCCCATTCCATGGTCCAGCATCTCCCCCTTGTCTCCCCCTCCCCCTCCCCCCCTGTACACCAGTGAATAAGCGATATAGTGGTTCTCTGAGAACAAACAGGAAATCAGTCCTCACATATCGGGTGATGCCGGCGCTGACATAGCCTGCACAGTAACCACTCCCCAGCTTTCAAAGAAAGCCTTTGTGAGATGTACCACGCATGCGTGGTCCCCTTCCTGCCTAAGGGTGCCATCTTGCCTCAGTCTCCTTTTTTCTGTGGAGCCTATCAGACGTGTGTCTGTTCCCCCCAGAAAAAGTTGTTTTTCTTGTCTTGTTTTCCCTGTTTTTCTTTGGTCGCGTACCGGTGTCCTGCTTCCCAATTCCGCTTGCCTTCAGCGTCACATTTCTCTTTGGGTTCTTTTCTTTTTCCCCTTTGGGTTTTTTTCTCCAGTGCGCTGGTTTTCATGCCCTTTCTGTCTGGGACAAGGGAGTTTGACCTTGTTGGGACTGTCTTCCCTGCCATGGCCTCGGTCAGTGGCTTCAAGCCTTGTGCTCAACAATATGTCGTGCACAGATCTGCATGATTATTGCCTTCAGTGCCTCAGACTGGATCATGATGCCTTGGCATATGGTCTCTGTCAGCAAATGGACCCCCAAGGCCCTCTGAGGCCACAAGAAGCAGCACAAGTCAATTTTTCATAAGACCGACTCAGCCCCTGATCCATCTGCGAGACCAGTGCCCTCGAGGGCTGTTGTGGAGGATTCAGCCTCGCATGGCGACTGTGCTGCCTCGGAACATCCAGGTCAAGGAGCATTAAGCTGGGGCTCCCTCGGGGAGGGACACCCCTCGAAGACCCTGACATCATCACTAGCCACCTCGGGTGACAAGTCCAGCACTTGACGCGAGGTCTAGGGTGATGGCTAAGAGCGGCTCTCGAAACTTCCTTGATGGGGAGAAAACACCATTGGTGTCCAAGGATTGGTCTTTGTCGTCCGAGGCCATCCTCCTCGAAGACACCCCCTTGATGGTGCTGGTTTCGGGTCCTCAGTGTCTGCACAGCCATCAGGCATTGAGGCCAGGATGGCAGCCTTGGAACGCAGTTTGTCTGCCTTCATGTTACAACAACTGGCTCTGATGCCCGATTCCTCTAGGTCATCACGCCCAACCACCGGTGCCTTCACAGCTGGGGCCTCCCCAGAGATGGAGCTGATTCTTGAGCACCATCTGTCTCGAGAGGCTCCTTGGGCCCGGGCCTGTTCCCGTTCAGGACCAAGAATTTCACCCCAACTCTGAGCGCAGGGGCATTGGGTCCCCTGGGCCCATCAGGGCTGTGGCCTGAGGCCCCTCTGGATCTTCTCTGACTTCGGATTGGACTGGGAGACCAAGAACAACGAGGCCCCAGACATCCGACTCCACAGATGTGCCCTCAGACCCTTCCCCTCTAAAGGCCCGGCGCCAGTCCCCACCAGAGTACCTGGTCTTCCTGGACTTTGTGAGGGATATGGCGAAGGCTTTTGCCTTCACCACAGAGTCCAAGGAGGAGCCTTTGGCAGAGGACCTCAAGGTCCTCCAGTACGAGGCTCCCCTGAAGGAGACCCTCATGGTGCCTGTTCCCCCTATCCTGAAGCGGCTGCTCTTCCATATGTAGGAGACCCTGGCCTCTGTCCCCATTATGAGTAGGTGGCTGGACTCGATGTACCGGGTTCGCCGAAGCCCTGGCTTTCAAAAAGCTCAACTGCCTCACAACTCCATGGTGGTGCAGTCAGCCATACATAGGCTGAAAAACCAGAAAACGCACTCTTCAATGCCCCTGGGTAGGGAGGCCGACACCATGGCTATCCTGGGCAGGAAGTGCTTCCAGAGCTCGATGCTCATCAGCCAGGTCTACTAGATGTACATGGGCATGTACCTATGGGACATGGAGAGGGTACTCGCTGGGTTCTCTGCTGGTCTCTCTGAGGAACCTCTTTAGTGGTTCCAGACCCTGGTCTCCATGCTCAGGGAGTTATCCAAATTTATGATCTGAGTGGCCTATGATGGCTTTGAGTCAGCAGCTAGAGTAGCAACGGTGGGCATTAGTGCCCGCTGCCATGCCTGGCTACAGTCTTCCGACTTGGAGCAATGAGTACAGAACAAGTTGGTCGATGTCCCTTGCCGGGGAGAGAACCTCTTTGGCAAAGCTGGAGTCAGATTATGACCAGGACCAGGCTCTCTAAGAGGACTGCTGACTCTTCCTGGAGGAAGGCTTTGAGTAAAAAACCTCTATACCCAAAAAAGAGGAAGGCTTATGGAAACCACCCTCAGCACCCGGCCTTCCCAGCCCCCCAAGAGGGCCAGCAGGCCAAGGGACAAGGGCATGTCACTCATAAGCCTAATGTCCCCAGGGCCCTCTGACGCCGAAAGAAGCAGCTCCTTCACTGTGACCTACTTCAGCAGGAATTCACAAAATCTATGGCAGACATGGCAGTGGAACCCGTCTCCTCCACCTAAGGGGCAAAGGATTCTACTCCCGCTACTTCCTGGTGCTCAAAAGGACAGAGGGTTTTTGGCTGATTCTGGACCTACAAGACTTCAACCGATTTCTGGTGAGGGAGAAATTCAAGATGCTCTCCCTTGGAACATTGCTGCCATACCTCCGGCAGGGAGACTGTCTATGCTCCTTGGATCTAAAGGATGCCTATACACACACATCCTCATCTATCTCCCCCCCCCCCTCCCTGCACAGCCAGTACCTCCACTTCATGGTAGGAGGCTGCTACTGTTAGTACAGAGTTCTGCTGTTTGGTCTGGCCTCATCCCCGAGGGTCTTCACCAAGTGCCTGGCAGTAGTCGCTGCCTTCCTGCGTCTCCAGGGGTTATTAATCTTCCCCTATCTGGACGACTGGCTCAAAAAAGGGCAGCACCACTGCAGAGGCTCATCAGGTGATGGCCTGCACCATCCTCATTTTGGATCAGTTGAGGTTTGTCATAAATTGCCTAAAGTCCCATCTCCATCCACCACAATGCCTGGGCTCATAGGGGCACTGATGGACACCCTCTAGGCCAAGGCCTTCCTCCCTCCGTACAGACGCCCAACCCCAGAGGATCCTTACCACAGATGCCTCCAAATTGGACTGGGGAGCCCATTGCCATGACCTCTGCACTCTCAGGGCAGCTGGTCGCATGTGGAAAGCCCCAGCAGATCAACCTTCTGGAGCTCCGGGTGGTAGCCCTTGCCCTCCGGGCTTTCTAACATCACCTTCAGCACCAAGCAGTCCTAATCCAGACTGACAACCAGGTGGCGATGTTCTATATCAACAAGCAGAGAGGGATGGGTTCATTCCTCCTGTGCCAGGAGGTGGTGGGCATCTGCTCCTTCACCAGCAGCAGCAGGATGCTCCTGCGGGCTGTATACCTCCCAGGCCAGGACATCGTCCTGGTGGACCAGCTCAACAGAGTACACCAACCGCACGAGTGATGCCTGGACCCCAGGGTGGCCAGTCGACTGTTCTGCCTCTGGGGGTTCCCACATGTGGACCTCTTTGCCATCCCAGCCAATGCCCGGCTAGCTCGCTTCTGCTCCAGGCAGCCACATCCCTTGCTTGTGGCTGCAGATGCATTCCTCATCTTGTGGATGGAGGGCCTCTTCTACGCCTTCCTGCCCACGCAGTTGATTGCAAAGACCCTGTTCAAGGTACACCTCAACAGAGCCACATTGATATTGGTGGTCCCTCGGTGGACCCCATCAGCTGTGGTTTCCACAGCTTCTCCACCAGTCCTAGGCACCCCCGGTCCCTCTGGGGAGTGACCCAGGCCTGCTCTCGCATGAGAACAGCTCCCTTTTACACCCCAACTTGGGGTTCCTGTCTCTGACAGCTTGGCTGCTGAAAGGATAGCCCTGGCCCACTTCTATCTATTCAGTGATGTGAAAGCAGTCCTTTTGGCTTCTCACAAGCCTTCCACCCATTGGGCCTAGGCCTTCGTGGTGTAGGTTCTCGGTCTGGTATGGGGAGAGGCGGATTAACCCTTTCTCCTGTTTGGTCCATCTGGTCCTCCAGTACCTGCTTCACCTGTCCCAGGTAGAGCTTAGGTCCAACTCTGTCAGAGCCCCTCTCCTCAGCCCCTTGTGACTCGATTCTTGAGGGGCCTACTACTCTCTAAGCCACCCATTCACTCCCTGGCAGCGGAGTGACACCTCAACATAGTTCTTTCAAAACTCACTGTGCCACCATTCAAGCCTCTCGGCTCATGCCACCTTCAATATCTATCCTGGAAGGTGGTCTTCCTAGTGTCACTCACCTCATTTTGCAGGGTCAGCGAGCTCCAGACCCTGGTTGCTCACCCACTTATACGAGGTTCTACAATAACAGGGTCGTGCTCCGCACCCACCCCAAGTTTCTCCCAAAGGTGGTGTTCCTATTCCACCTCAACCAGGAGGTGGTGCTTCTTACATTCTTCCCACGGCCCCATGCCAGCAGGGCAGAGGTGGCTCTCCACATGCTGGACTATAAGCAGGCCCTGTCCTTCTACCTGCAACGTGCTCAGGCCCACCATCGTGGTTCACAGCTCTTCGTCTTCTACAACCCAAATCGGCTGGGGACAGCGGACTCTAAGCATACCCTGTCCACCTAGGTGGCGGACTGCATTGCCTTTGCTTATGAGTAGGCCAGTCTTTTGCTGGAGCGTCCTCCTGTGGCACACAGAATGTGCCTCTCTGGTGAACCTGCACTCTGTCCCCTTGGCGGAGATCTTCTAGGCTGCCACCTGGTCCTCTTTTTACAGCTCATTACTGCCTGGAGAGGGAGTCCTGTCAGGACAGCGCCTTCAGCCAGGCAGTACTCCATTCCTTTGGAGTGTAAGACAACTCCTGACCTCTGGCCCTTCAGTTGTTCAGGCTACCAGAGATCTGTTTCCTAGCTTTACACTTGGGGCTGCTCATGGGTCTTGTGTCCTTGACTGACTTGCTGCTTCTCACGGTTCACCTTTTTTCTAGTCACCCGTGGCTTTTTACAGGTATTTCAGTAGCCTGTAGCTAGGGAGTCCCATATATGAGGACTGACTTCCTGCTTGTTCCCGGAGAAAGCTTAGTTACTCATCTGTAATATGTGTTCTTTGGGGACAGCAGGACTCAATCCTCACAACCCTCCCTTCTCCCCATGGAGTTGCTTTTCTTTTTGCCCTCTTGAGCTGTGTTGTCATATTGATGCAAGATGGCATCCATAGGCGGGAAGGGGACCACACTTGCGTGGTACATCTCCCAAAGACTTTCTTTGAAAACTGGGAAGAGGTTACTGCACGGGCTCCATTGGCACAGACGTCATGCCATATGTGAGAACTGATTCCTGCTGTCCCCAGAGAACACCTGTTACAGGTGAGTAACTATGCCTTCTCTGCTTGGTTCACAATGAACCAGGCCAGGACACTCTCCAGGCCAGGGCCTTCCTCCCCCTGGACAGGGTGGATCGCCTCAGTGCCCTGGCCACTGAAGTGCAGCGCCATCACACAGTGTTGGCAAGGTCCATACTCCACCTACAGTCCATGTGGTCTCCAATGCCCGCTTCCACATGTGGGCAGCTCAATGGTGCCTCCGCTGACAGAGGGCATAAGCCTTGGACAGGCTCTGGAGCAGGGTCTTAGTGTCCTGTCTACTAGCAGAGTCTGTTGACTGACAGAGCACACAGCACCTGCAGAAGGGCATGCCCTTCCATCCCCCAAACCCCCAAAAAGGTCCTGACCACAGACAGGTCTTTACTGGGCTGGGGTGCCCACTGCAAGGAACTGTGCATGTAGGGCAACTGTTCCCTAGCGGAGAGCCAGCAGCAGATCAACCTGCTGGAGCTCCATTTTTTCGGCAATCAAAGCCTTTCATCACTGCCTGCAGAGTCAGTTGATGCTAATCCAAACAGACAACCAGGTCGCGATATTCTACCTGAACAAGTATTTTATTTATTTATTTTATTTTATTTACATTCTCTTATATACCGCGCTATTCTGCATCAGTGCGGTTTACATTGAACAAACTGAAATTACATTGAACAGGGCATTATAACTTGGAGATAACTATTTTACAGGGAACATGGGCTATGGAGGGTTAAGTGGCTTGCCCAAGACCACAAGGAGCACCTGTGGGACTAGAAACCCCAGTCCTTCAGGCCCAAGGTTGCTGTCCTCTAGTGGGATTTGAACCCCCGACCTTCCGGCCTGAAGTACCTTGCCCCAACCACTAGGCCACTCCTCCACTCCAAGTAGGGGGGCACAGGGCCTCAGTGCCTCTGCCAGGAGGCAGTAGCTCTCTGCTCGTACACGATTGGTCAGGGAATGCTCCTCAGGGCAGTATTACTTCTGGACCAAGACAGTGCCCTAGCGACAGGCTGAGCAGGGTCCTCCAGCCACACGAATGGAGTCTAGACCCCAAGGTGGCGCAACAGCTATTCAGATTCTGGGGAACCCCAAGTCTTGACCTCTTTGCCAGCCCAGCCAATGCTCTGCTGCCCCGCTTCTGCTGTCCACAACCGCATCTGTCCTGGATAGCGGCGGATGCCGTCCTTATATCGTTGTCAGAAGGCCTTCTGTATGCCTTCCCTCCCACGCCACTAATCGCCTGGACCCTCTTCAAGGTCCTGCGGGACAAGGCATCCATGATCCAGGTGGCCCCAGAGTGGCCCAGGCAGCCTTGGTTTCCTCTGTTTCTCCATCTCTCGATGGAGCTCCCGGTCCCTCTGGGGAATGCCCCCGGGGCTACTGACCGAGGAGGAGGGCTCGCTGCTTCTCGCAACCTGGGGCCCCTGTCATTAACAGCATAGCTGCTGAGCGGTTCGCTTTAGCACCCCTCAACCTCCCAAGGGAGATGGAGGAAGTCGTCTTGGCCTCTCTTAAGGACTCCACAAGACGGGCCTACACCTTCAAGTGGTGCAGATTCTCAATATTGGTGTGTGGAGCTACGGTATACCCATTCTCTTGCCATGTGCACACAGTTCTGCAGTACTTGCTCCACCTTTTTGCAGACCGGACTCAAGTCGAACTCTGTCAGGGTGCACCTGTGCGCGCTCTCTGAACACTGTCACTCCACTGAGGGAAAACTCTTTCTGCACAGCCCCTCATTACCCAATTATGTGGGGCTTGCTGCTCTCTAAGCCTTCCATCTGCCCGCCCCTGGCTGAATGGGATCTCAACATGGTTCTGATGCAGATCACCAAGCTGCCTTTCGAACCTCTGGCTACCTGCCATTTGCGCTATCTATCCTGGAAGGTCATCTTCCTGGTGCCGCTCACCTCTGCCCGTAGAGTCAGCAAACTTCAGGCCTTAGTGGCCAAGCCACCTTACACCAGGTTCTACAAGAATAGGGTCATGCTTCACACCCAACCTAAATTCCTTCCAAAGGTAGTATCCGCTTTCCACCTCAACCAGGAGGTGGTGCTCCCCACCTTCTTTCCATGGCCCCATACCGATAAGGCAGCAGCCGTTCTCCATACTCTGGGCTGTAAGACGGCCCTATCCTTCTACCTGTAACGCACCCAGGGCCACCGCAAAGCCTCTCAGCTTTTTGTTTCCTATGACCCTAGTCGCCTGGGGGAGGCTGTTACCAAGCAGACCCTCTCCACCTGGGTGGCGGACTGCATTGCCTTCGCCCACGATCAAACTGGGCTCTCATTGGAGCGCCGGATCACAGTGCACAATGTCAAGGCTATGGTGACTTTGGTTGCAAGCCTATGCTCTGTCCCTATGGCAGATATCTGCCAGGTCGCCACCTGGTCCTCAGTTCACACTTTTGCGGCTCACTACTGCTTGGAGAGGGAGTCTCAATGGGACAGTGCCTTTGGCCAGGCCGTACTCCATAATCTGTTTGGGGTTTAGGCAACTCCTGCCCTCCGACTTTTCTTGTTCAGGTTACCAGAGCAATGGTTCTCCCTGGACACTGTGGTCCTCAGAATCTCTGCACAGATTCGGTTGCAGCTGCTCACGGCTGGGCCATATTTTTTTCTACAGGTTCTTGGTAGCCTGTAGCTAGGGAGTCCCATATAGGACTACTGACTTCCTGCTTGTTCCTGAGAAAATGTAGTTGCTCACCTGTAACAGGTGTTCTCTGGGGACAGCAGGAATCGGTCCTCACAACCCTTCCTCCTCCCCTTGGAGTTGCTGTACAATTTTTGCCATCTTTTGTCCGCTCTGTCAGCAATGTCATCTGACTAAGATGGCACCCTTGGGCGGGAAGGGGACCACGCATGGGTGGTGGCATCTCCCAAAGGCTTTCTGTGAAAGCAGGGGAGATGCTTCCGCGGGGCTCCGTTGGCGCCGTCACCCATATGTGAGGACTGATTCCTGCTGTCCCTGGAGAACACCTGTTACAGGTAATTAATAATTTTGCCCTTGAAATGCACAATAAAACTCTCACTTTATAAATCCCTAATATCTAGTTCTTCCTGTTTGCTGCTTTTCTTGAATAGCTTCTGCATGGTTTGGCAAAAAAATAACCAAAGCAACTCTATTAATCTCAATTGCTCCCTAAAAAAATACCTTTTAGTTGTCTTGACTGGCTTGATGTATTTTTTGAATTTGAACTTTACAAGCTTCTAGGTTTGCTAATGATTTTTCTTTCAGCTCGAAAGATGAACTACTTTCAGGAGATGTAACCTTCGGTGAAATTACGGTGACTATCATTTAGGCAGCAGGAGAATACTGGAACAGTTTGTAGGATTTAGAAAGGAGGGCAAATCTGATTTAGATCAGATTGCTTCAGATCACTGGTCAGAAAGATTGTATTTAATCACGTTTTTTAGCAAAAGTATATTCTTGTTGGATATAATCTTAATGCAAAATCCATCCTTATAAGTGTTTGTGGTTTTCTCCCCTTTCCACCTTGTAAACTGCCATGATTGTTTTTTGAATGGCAGTATACCAAATAATACAAATAAATAAATGATCAATTTCTAGTTTCATAGAAGGTACCACTGTTTATATTTCTAAGGACCGTTATATTAATGAACTGCCAGGTTTTTCATTGTTTTCCTCACCTCTGCTCTTTCCTTATCTGACGATCACCTGCTAAGCTTCACTCTTCATCAGTGCCCGCCTCAATCTTGCCCAGTCTCCTCCTACCTTTTTAGGAATCTTTATGCTATCGATCCATCGGCTCTCTCCACTATTGTTTCACCTCTTTCCTCCACCTTGTCTTCTGAGTCTGTTGATGAGGTTTTAGTTTCCTATAATACCGCTCTCTCATCTACTCTTGATGCTCTTGTTCCACCCATGCCACATCCTTTGAGGTGTACTTTACCTCAACCCTGGCTGTCTTCAACTACCCACAATCTATGCTCCTGTGCCTGCTCAGCTGAGTGCATTTATCTCAAATCCCACTCCCTTTCTGACTTTGTTCACTTCAAATTCATGCTTGCCCCCTTCCAGTTAGCCATAGCCCTCTCCAAGCAAAATCCTATCTCCATCTGACTAACTCTCTTGCCTCTGACCCCCAACATCTCTTTTCAAATCTCTCCTTAAGGTGCCTCCGCCCCGACCCCTCCTCCTCTCTCAGCCCAAACCTTAGCCGACTATTTCCATGACAAGTTCCATAAGATTACACTCCAAATCCCCTCTAGATCTGCTTCTTCCCCTTTTCATTACCAACTTTTCTCCTCAATCTCTGTTATCCTTTCATCCTTTTCTAAGATCGCCGATGAGGAAACCTGTCATCTTCTTTCCTCCTGTAAATCTACTACCTGTTCTCCTGATCCCATCCCTTCCCATCTCAACTGCATCTCCATCTATCTGCCATCTCACATATTCTCAACCTTTCTCTCTCCACTGCAACTTTCCCTGCAGCCTTCAAGCATGCTGTGGTCACTCCTCTTCTCAAGAAACCTTCACTTGACCTTGTCCTTCTAATTATTAACCCATCTCCCTTCTTCCCTTCATTCCCAAACTTCTTGAATGTGCAGTTCTCAGCCATTGCCTTGAATTTCTCTCCTCGTAAGCCCTGCATGAACACCTTCAATCTGTCTTTCATCCCTTCCATTCTACTGAGATGGCTCTCGCCAAAGTCTCCAGCGACTTATTCCTGGCTAAATCCAAAAACCTTTACTCAGTCCTCATTCTTCTTGACCTTTCTGCTGCTTTTGACGCTGTTGACCCCACCACCTTCTCCTCGATACATTGTCCTCACTTGGTTTTAGGGGTTCTGTCCTGTCCTTATTCTCTTCTTATCTCTCATCGCTTTTTCAGTGTTTGTTCTGGTGGTTTCTCCGCTACTGCTATCCCACTCTGTTGGTGTACCCCAAGGGTCTTTTCTGGGCCTCCTCCTTTTCTCTTTTTATACCCAGTCCCTTGATGCTCTCATCTCATGGCTTTCATTATCATTTTTATGTTGATGACTCTCAGATCTTTCTATCTGCAGCTGATATTTCTCTGACACTCCAGGCCTACATCGCTGTCTGGATGTCTCACTGTCTGAACATGTCCAAAACCGAACTCCTTATTTTCCCCCAAACCCTCCTCCCCCTTCCCCATCCCCCCTTCCTCCTTTCTCCATCTCTGATGTAAGCTTGAATTTGAAGTGAAGAAAGTCACTGAGGGAGTGGGATTTGAGTAGGAGCTCTCAGCTGAGAGGGCAGGTAGTTGAAGACAACCAAGGCTGAGGTGAGGTGTGTCTCACAGGACATTTTATGAGAGGAGCAAGGGAGTCTAAGGTAGAGGAGATGGTGGTATTAAAGGAAGTTACAGCTACATCAACAAATTGAGAGGACAAAGTAGAAGAAAGAAGGGATGAGATAGTAGTAGATAGTTTAATGGATCGGTAGCATGAAGATTCCTAAAGTTGTAAGAGGAGATTAGCCGAGGTGGAGAGGGGAAGTGATGAAGAGTGAAGCTTAACAGGTGATGGTCAGATAAGGGAAGAACCTGAGGTGTGGAAATTAGAGGGTAAACAATTGGAATAGAAAACTAGGTTAAAGCAGTGACCTAGCTGATTGGGGGCAGAAGAGCAGAGTTGGAGTTTGAAGGAGGAGGTAAGTGAGAGGAGTTCAGATGCACAGGGATTGAAGGGGCTATCAATATGAAAATTAAAGTCACCAAGAATAAGGGAGGGGGAAGAGAAGAGCCAAGAATCAAAATTGGTTAGGAAGGTAGAGGCAGACTTATCAGGGGGTCTATAGATGGCAGCAATCCTGAGAGGAAGGGAAGTAAAAAGACCGTTGGAATGAACTTCAAAGGAGAGAAAGGAATGGATTTGAGGTAGAGAGAGGGGTTGAAATTGACAAGAAGGAAACAGTAGAAAGCCAACACCACCACCGTGGCCACTGACATGAGGAGACTTAGAGAATTGGTAACCACCGTGACAAAGGGCAGCAACTGAAGCAGTGTCATCAGGAAGTAGCCAGGTTTCAGTAAGAATAAGAAGATTGAAAGCATGAGAGATGAAGAGATGGGTAAAGGGAAGTTTATTAGAAATGGAGTGATCATTCCATAGGGCGCATGATTAGGGGAGAGAGGAGGGTGAGAGGAGAGGGATATGAATGAGATTAGGGAGGTGGAAAGGGGATCAAATAAGGTGGTGATAGAGAAAAGGCACCAGGGTTGCGATTAATATTACCAGAAGACAGGAGGAGAAAGAGAAGAAGAATGCGAGGAAGAGAGGAGACAGTACGGCATAGAACCATAGAATGATACAGAGGCATTATAATATCCTTTGTTTTATTTTCCATTATTTTCCTTATGATACCTAACATTCTATTTGCTCTCTTGGCCGCCGCTGCACACTGGGTGGCGGGTTTTAACATGTTATCCACGATGATGCCTAAATCTTTTTCCTGGGTGGTGGTTCCCAATGTGTAACCTTGCATCGTGTAACCATAGTTTGGGTTGTTCTTTCCTAGGTACATAACTTTGCACTTGTCCACATTAAATTTCATCTGCCATTTGGATGCCCAGTCTTCCAATTTATCAAGATCCTCTTGCAATTTTCCACAATCCTCTTGGGTTTTAACAACTTTAAATAGTTTTGTGTCATCTGCAAATTTGATAACCTCACTCGTTATTCCCGTTTCCAGGTCATTTACGAATATGTTAAAAAGCAGCGGACCCAGCACAGATCCCTGGGGTACTCGACTATTCACCTTTCTCCAATGGGAAAATTGGCTATTTAGCCCTACCCTCTGCTTTCTATCTTTTAACCTGTTCCTGATCCACAATAGTACACTGCCTCTTATCCCATGATTTTTTAATTTCGCCAGGGATCTCTCATGAGGGACCTTGTTAAAGGCATTATGAAAATCCAGATACACTGTATCTACCGACTCACCTTTGTCCACCTGTTTATACACATCTTAAAAAAAACATAACAGATTAGTAAGACAAGACTTTCCTTGGCTAAAGCCATTTGGCTGTCTCCCATTAAGCCATGACTATCTACATGTTCAGTAATTTTGTTCTTTATGATGGTTTCTACCATTTTTCCCGGTACTGGCATCAGGCTCACCTGTCTGTAGTTTCCCAGGTCACCCCTGGAACCCTTTTTAAAAATTGGTATTATATTGGTCATCCTCCAGTCTTCAGGTATTACACATGATTTTAATGATAATTCAAAGATTACGAATAGTAGGTCTGCAATCTCATATTTCAGTTCTTTCAACACCCATTTGATGTATACCATCCGGGCCAGGTGATTTGTTAATCTTCAGTTTATCAAATAGTTGTAATACATCTTCCTTGTGTAAGGATTATTTCTTTCGATTCTTCTGCAGCATCATCTTTTGAATACCATTTCAGTCATTTGCAACATCCCTACATCTTCCTCAGTAAAGACCGAAGCAATGAATTCATTCAGTCTCTCCGCTATGGCCTTGCCCCCTCTTACTGCCCCTTTTACTCCTCTATCATCTAATAGTCCAACTGACCCTCTCACAGGTTTTTTGCTATGAATGTACTTGAAAAAGTCTTTATTTTGTGTTTTTGCTTCCACAGCAAACTTCTTCTCAAATTCTCTCTTTGCCTGCCTTATCAATACCTTGCATCTAACTTGCCAGTGCTTATGTTTCCAGTTTTTGTCATTTGGCTCCCTTTTCCATTTCCTGAAAGATGCTTTTTTGGCAAAATAGCCTCTCTGATCTCACTTTTAAACCATGCTAGTGGTTTTTTGGACTTCCTTCCACTTTTCTTAAAGTGTGGAATACAGCTGGTCTGGGCTTCCAAGATAGTATTTTTAAACACCCATGCTTGATGTAAATCTTTAACCTTTGCAACTGCTCCTTTTTAGTTTTTTCTTAACTGTTTTCCTCATTTTATCATAGTCTCCCTTATGAAAGTTAAAAGGTAGTACTGTGGATTTTCTTGCCATTGTTCCTCCATTTATTAAATCAAACGTGATCATGCTGTGATCACTATTGCCAAGTGGCCACAATCACCCATTATTATTACTGTGATTCATTCTCTTAGAGGAATATAAGGAGGTCTCAGACGCAGCACTGCAGACCTGCGCTTGTGAGGACGTGACTCTGGTGCATGAGTAGCAGAGGGGTCTCTCTTGTGGTTATGTTTAGACTTAAATTTATGTTTTTGACTTACCCGGAATATCCAGCCTTGGAGCTGGAGTCGTAGAGGAGGGTGAGGAGGACATGGAGTCTGGCCTCTGGCCTGATTTCTGAGGCTCTGGACTGACTACTTTGATGTTGGCATGTAAGTGTTCTGCCTCCGAGCATGCAGTGGCCCTGTCAGGTCCCAATCCTGCCATGACTGGGCCCGATGGAAGTGGGGTCAAAGTAGGAGCAGAGGTCATGCTGAGAGTAGACAAATAGCCAGTTACCCCTGAAAATTAAGAGTGGTTAACTAGTTCTTACTGTGTGTTTTTGTTTTTTTTAACTTGCAGAAGAGTTTCTCTGTTGAAGTTCCTTCTTGCTTTTCTGTGTGTTAATTTTTAAAGAAAATAAGGCAAGGGAAACTGCAGGAGCAGAGAGATGTCTTCTCTAGTACTGCAGACTCTTCTGGGGTTTGTTTTGTTTTTTTTCTTCTTGTTTTTTGTTTTAGAGAAAAGAAAACAGTGTGGGAGGATCTGCAGCAGCAGAACTGCTCTTTCTTCCGGGGACTGTTTTTTTCTGAAGTGAGATGCCCAGAAGGCACCAGAGTCATGGCAGAACTAAAAACAGGAGAAAAAGAAAACAAAAGGAAAACAAACTATGAAAGACTGCGAACCCGACACAGGCAAGGGAGAGCCAATCTGCACCGTAAGCAGTGAAGATAGACTGAGGAGGCAGAGCGGGACAGCAAGGCGGGAAGCGGCACACATGCTCAGGGAGAACTGGGCACAGAGCACCTAGAGTGTGCCTGCATCCCCCTGCTTGTAGACGGAGAAACAGAGGTGATAGGAGGGAGGAGAGTGGATCTCAGAGGTGAGAAACAGTCAGAAACTTAGACCCCGTGAGTGTGTGTTGGGGGAGGAGGTAAATAGAGGAAAGCAAGAAGATAAAAGGAATGAAAAGTAAGAGAAAAATTAGTGAAAGTTAAATAATAAAGGAACAAAATAACACGCATTTCAATTACATTGGCTGCCGGTTCAGGCAAGAATAATTTTTAAATGGTTTGGTTTGCAAAATTTTGCATGATTTATCTCTTGAATACATGTTGAAATTAGTGGCTTTTCCTGAAAAAAAAAGTTGCTATGCTCTCCTAAGAATATCAACTTAACTTATCTTTCTATAAAAGATTTTCATGTCAAAAGAACTCTTGATAGATTATTCTCATACCAAGCAGGAATAACGTGGAATCAATTGCCTTATGAAATTAAAAGGTTTAAGAACTGTTTTTCATCATACTCTTAAAACTTATCTTTTTTATGTCTGTGAATTTGCATGAATGAAGTTATTTTAAGAATATATGATTTGCCATATTGGGTCAGACCAATGGTCCGTCAAGCCCAGTATCGTGTTTCCAGCAGTAGCAAATCCAGGTCACAAGTAATCTGGCAGGATCCCAAAAGGTAGACAGATATCATGCTGCTTTTCCTAGGGATAAGCAATGGATTTCTCTCAGATCATTTTAATAATGTTTTATGGACATTTCCTCCAGGAACTTGTCCAAACCTTTTTTTAAACCTAGCTATACTAATCACTTTTATTACATCTTCTAGCAGCGAATTCTAGAACTTAATTATGTTTTGAGTGAAAATATATTAACTTCAGGAACAAGCAGGAATGTAGTCTTCACATATGTGTGATGTTGGTACCAACGGAGCCCGCATAGGAACGCTCCCCAACTTCCAATTGGAAACCTTTCGGGAGCACTCCTCTGCGCCTCCGTGACGGCCTTCCTGCCTTCCCAACTCCCTTTCCTCAGTTCTTCATTTTCCACAGAGCCAGCAGGAAGCAAATCCTGTCACTGCAGTAAAATCTTTTTGTGGATAGCACGTCTGCCTTCCTGTTGATACCGGCACCATCTAGGACATTGCTGGTTCCCTTATCCTTTTCTTTACCTTATCCTTTTCTTTCTCTTCTTTCTTTATTTTCTTTAACAAAAAGAAAAAAAAACTACTTGGGCGTCAACGCCCTTTTAGGCTTTAAGCCTACCATACTCTTCATACTTAGAAAGTATGGAAAAACCAACTAGTTGTTTCAAAAAATGCACTAAGTGTGCCAGCACCATCTCAGCGACTGACACACTTGACTGGTGTCTAAAATGTCTTGGCCCAGACCTCCAATCAAAGGACTGTTCCCTTGCCAGAAAATGACACTGAGACCTACAGAACTGGGCTTCTAAATTAGCAGCACTCTTCGCATTGGACGCGGTA
Source organism: Ichthyophis bannanicus (assembly GCA_033557465.1). Taxonomy (NCBI): domain Eukaryota; kingdom Metazoa; phylum Chordata; class Amphibia; order Gymnophiona; family Ichthyophiidae; genus Ichthyophis; species Ichthyophis bannanicus. The sequence goes on from CM066043.1 coordinate 88,452,444, forward strand.
TCGTTGCCATTCATTTCATCAAGGGCCTCATCCTCTCATGGATCTCAGGTATCCTCGAAGTCCAAGCCCAAGGCCACATCGAAGTCTGCAGGCACCTCCAAGAGAAGATCATGCTCAAAGCACAGAGATCCCTCAGGGGTTGCCTCGGAGGCAGATTGGCCTGCTAAACAGCCCTAGCGGGAGGCCCTGTCCTCCAAAGCCATTGAGGGGCTCCAGGATGCTCCCGAGGTCTCAACATCTGGAGAGCTACTGGTGCCATGCTCTGGGATGATAGCACAAATACCTGTCACCTATACCCAGGCATCAGCAACCTTGATAGACTAGCGCATACTGGCTATTGAACGCACTTTGGCAGCCGTACTTGCAACCTCAATACCCATAAAACCCATGGCTACAGGTACCGTCCTGTCGATACCGATTCCAGTACAGACATTGACACCGGTTCCTGGTACGACTGGGGCTGCTGCAGATGTCGTAGGCATTGCGTCCACCCATACCCTCCCTGGAAACCTTTAATGATACCAGTGTCATGCCCAAGTGGCTCACCGAGGTTGATAAATCAGAACATCGGTACCGTCATCTAGTTTTGGGCGAGCACCATACCTGCTCAATACTTGGTCCTCCGATTCAGATTCCCCTGATCTGGATTTGGAGTCACTCAATTCATGGGGACCCAGGACCTTTCTTTGTATCCTTAACATAAGAACATAAGATATGCCATACTGGGTCAGACCAAGGTCCATCAAGCCCAGTATCCTGTTTCCAACAGTGGCCAATCTAGGTCATACGTACCTAGCAGTTTCCCCAAAAGACACAGGTTCCGCAGTGCTTGTACTGGGTCAAGCATTGATATCCTGGGTCCCTTCTTAATAATGGTTTATGGACCTTTCCTCCAGGAACTTGTCCAAACCTTTTTTAAACCCAGCTACACTAACAGCCTTTACTACATCCTCCGGTAACAAATTCCAGAGTTTGATTACACTTAAGTGAAAAAATATTTTCTTTTATTAGTCTTAAATAGTTTACCCTGTAGCTTCATTGCATGTCCCCTAGTCTTTCTATATTCTGATAACGTAAACAATCGATCTACGTTTACCCGTTCCACTCCGTTCATTAATTTATAGACTTCTATCATATCTCCCCTCAGCCGTCTCTCTTCCAGGTTAAAGAGCCCTAACCTTTTTAGCCTTTCTTCATAGGAGTATCCTTCCGTCCCCTTTACCATTTTGGTGGCTCTTCTCTGAACCTTTTCTAATAACTCTATATCCTTTTTAAGATACGGCGACCAGAATTGCACACAATATTCAAGGTGCGGTCTCACCATGGAACGATATAGAGGCATTATAATATCTTTTGTTTTATTTTCTATTCCTTTCCTTATGATACCTAGCATTCTATTTGCTCTCTTGGCTGCCACCGCACACTGGGCCGAGGGTTTTAACATGTTATCCACAATGACGCCCTTCCCTGCCTCAACAGAGCTCCGTGTCACCTTCGGGGGATATGTCTTTCCAGGAATTCATTCAAGACCTGGCCAAAGGTCTCTCTATCACAGTGACATCAGAGAAGGAGCCAAGGGCGGAGGAATTAGGGCTCCTCCAATACCAAACAGCACCTAAAGAAGCAGCCACCTTACTGGTGCACTGCATCCTCCATGACCTTATGCTCTGTATGTGGGAGATGCCTCTGTCTCACCCCAAAATAGACGTCTCGATACCATGTATCATGTACCGGAGTGTCCTGGCTTCCAAAAGCCACAGCTTCCCCACCACTCCATGGTGGTGGAATCGGCTATGCACCGAATCAAAAGTTCAAAGACTCACTCCTCTAACCCTCTGGGTAGGGAATCGAGAACCCTTGACACCTTTGGTCATCGATGTTTCCAACCATCAATGCTCTCAGCTTGGATTAACTCTTATATACTTTATATAGGAATATTCCTGAAGGAGGTCTCCAGGGATCTCGAGGCCTTTGCTCCTCTCCTCCTGGATGACAAATGGGCAGATTATTTTGTCGTAGTTAAGCATATCCAAAATGTATCGAAGTTTGTAAATAGAGCTACCTTCAATGCTTTTGAGTGCATGAGCAGGGCCTCAGCAATTTGCATCAGTGCACGTCACATTGCATGGTTTCAGGCCTCAGATCTTGAACGGTGGGTTTAGGATAAGCTGGGCAACATTCCTTGCACAGGGGAAAACCTCTTTGGCAAAGACTGGCAAGATAAGGCCTCTCAATTAGCATCAGAAAATACTACTCTAAAGAGATTGTCCAGAATAGCAACTGACCCTGCTAGGAAAAAGACTCCTGCAAAGAAGTCTGTCTACAACAAGAAGAAAAGATTCTTCTATTCTTAGCCTTCCGCTTCTCAGTATCAGGGTCAAGCCCCACAGAAGAGGCAGCAGTCTCCTAAACAAAAGAAGCCACAGGTGGCTAAATCTCAACCAACTCCGCAGCCACAGCTTGCGCCTGGCTTTTGAATCTTTCCTAGAGAACATTGCCATCCTGCCTCTGGAGGGGCCCAAACCCCTCCACATAGCAGACACTGTGTCACTATGCCCACAGATGGCACCTCATCACCTTACAGCAGTGGGCACTCACCATAGTTCAGGAGGGATATAGCCTTCATCTGCAAACTCTGCCCCTCTCCACATTCACGGGGGAATATCTAATGCAACCCCCACTTACTGCTCTCCTACAAGACAAGGTGTCCTCTCTCCTGTCTCAGGGCCGCCATAGAAGATGTTCCAAAATCCCAACAGGGAGTGGGCTTCTACTCTCCCTACTTTCTCATTCCAAAGAAAACCGGGGGGGGGGGGGGGGGGGGTACAACCTCAGCAAGTTTCTAGTCCATGAAAAGTTCAAGATCTCTCTCGGGACTCTTCTTCCCTACCTCCAGAGTTAGGACTGGCTCTGTTCTCTAGACCTAAAAGAAGCGTATTCACACATCCTTATCCATCCAGGGCACAGGAAGATCTACGCTTCACCTTCCAGGGAAAACATTATCAATACAGAGTCCTTCCCTTTGGACTTGCATCTGCCCCAAGAGTCTTCCCAAAGTGCTTGGTGGTTGTGGCCGCATGTCTAAGAACTCTGGGGATATTCGTCTTCCCTTACTTAGATGACTGGCTAATAAAGGCAGACACCTCCCAAGAGGTACTGCTTGCCTTTCAATGTACCATCACAGTACTACTACATTTGGGATTTGTCAGAAACTTCCCAAAATCACAGCTCGTTCCAACTCAGACTAGAGTTTATCGGAGCACTACCCAACAGTCCAGGGCGTTTCTGCCCCAACTCTGTTGTGCCCGTCTAGTCAAACTAGCATTCCAGACGCTCCTACGAGACCATCTGATAGCCCGAGAGATGCTGCAGTTCCTTGGGCACATGGCCTCTACAGTACATGTAGTTCCGTATGCCTGACTACATATGAGGCAGCCCAGTGGACTCTTGCCTCCAAATGGAAGCAGACCTTGGGCCATCTCCAGGACAGGATCCAAGTCACTGCCCGTCTAATCACATCCCTTCATTGGTGGTGGTCTCCAGAAAACCTGCTCATAGGGTTACCTTTTCAGATGCCTCCATGTCAATGCACCCTGATGACACATGCCTCCATGCTGGGTTGGGGAGCCCATCTGGGTAACCTGATGACACAGGGGCTCTGGACAGTGCAGAGGTCACAACTCCAGATCAATCTTCTGTAACTTTGAGCTATCTCTAATGCCCTCTGGGTTTTCCAACACTACCTCACAGCACAACAGGTCCTAGTCAAGATGTGATGTGAGTGGAAAAACACTTTATTCAATAACAATATCAAAGACCTAATTAACAAACCATTTTAGATCAAGATTTTTCTGTCTGTTTTTTTGTAATTGGTGGCTTGTAGACCCCTATTTAGTTTATTGTTCTATTCATTTTCTTTTTAGCTGTGCTATGACAAATTTGCAATATAATAAATTTGGACTATAACTACCTTTTATGTATTCGAGTGCTATTATAGATTGCACCTTTTTATACTCGTTTGCTCTAAAGAGGCTGAACATTTTGGCTTAGTAAATTCCTCGTTGGTTTAACTATTTTTCAATCTAGGTTGGTTTCATATTATTGCTATTACCGACTGTACCCATATAGATTCGTCCTTTTAAACGAGGTCTATCATATGGTTCAGTTAAGTCGTCTGTTTCCTATCTTTCTTTTTAGTCTTTTATGTCACTTTATTTTTGGCGAATGTAGGTATAGGTTAAGAGAGTGTTTCTTTTAAAGGCATAAATTTCTATAGTTTTCTCCCAAATTTATTACACTAGGAGTTCTATACTAGTTATGAGTTTTACCGATTTGTCCTGAAGAGTAGACTCCGCCTTCACCACGCCCCTTTGTTTCCCGCTCCATACAAAGAGCATAAAGCTTGCGCATGTGTCGGCGTTTTCCAGTTAGATGCTTTTCGGCTTATCAGACAACAGACTGCTTGTTTTGGAAAGCAGAAATATATGATAGTTACTCATATTGGTAAGTGAGATTCGATCTATTATACCGTCGTTTTTCACTATCTAGATCCTATCGATGTAAAATTGGTAGCTCACACTGTTTTAGTTTTTCTTTTGCAAATATTTTCAGGCGGTTCTTCCTCATCTGCTTTGCCATTTTGTTATAACAATTTTAAAGTTTGACGAATGCAAAATGTAGACGGTTGGTTCACTATTAGTTTCATTACATCTAGCTAGTTTAATTTTTAAATAGCAATGAATTTTCATATGAATATATTGAAGATCATCAGTTTGGGCACATCCCTGTCTTCACCTTTTCCATAAGGTTTACTCTAAGATCGAATTGATCACAGTCAGTATGAATTGTTTTCCATGAAGCTCTGTCGGTACCTCTGAGTTCGAGTCTGACCTCCTCCCTTCCTAGCTCTTGGTACATGTACTCCGCACCCGTTGCTTCCTTTGGTCCTTCAGTTTTTTAGTTTTTTTAGCTATTTATTTATTTATTGTTTTACTGTTTGAGATATTAATATTTTTTAGATGTATTATAGATGTTAGCTAAGGTATCATCTCCAATATATACATATGCCTAAATTTGTTTTCTTTATTTTAGTCCTGTTACTTCCCTTTGAGGGTTACCTGTCCATTATATCTACAACTAAGGTATTCTTGACAAAGTAATATTGCTTGTTTCACCCTTAATGTTTTAATTTAATTTCAGTTATGTGCTATTGTTTGCTTTTAATTGTATTTGCGTATCCACACTTTTTAGTACTTTTATTCTGTTTTATACATTTATGTATAGTTGATTTATTTATTTATTTATACGATTGATTTTGATGTATATACGCGTGTTTTATGGTTTTAATCAGTATTTTGTTCTTTCCCAATTGTTTCTACTTTTTAATTTATTCTGTACGTTTTTATGTTTTTAGTACCTACTCCAACAACCCCTGATGAAGGTTTTCGAAACACGGCCTGTGTCAAAAAGGGGTTGTTAATTAGGTCTTTGATATTGTTATTGAATAAAGTGTTTTTCCACTCACATCACGTTTTGGACTGTGTGCTTGGTACCACGTGATTTTTTGCCTCCTTTGTTGGACTGTCCTAGTCAAGATGGACAATCAGGTTGCCATGTTCTATATGAACAAGCAGGGAGGAACAAGCTCTTGGGCCTTCTGCGAGGAGGCGATACATTTTTGGTCCTTTGCCATTGCTCATTAGATACATCTCCAGGCGGTGTACCTCCCTGGGGAGTCTAATGTCTTGGTAGACAGACTGAGTTGCATCCTTCTTCCCCACGAATGGTCTTTGCATCTGGGCATAATGTTCTATATCTTCCAGACCTGGGGAACTCTAGACATAGATCTGTTTGCGACTCTGCAAAATGCAAAGCTTCCTTGCTTCTGCACAAGAACTCCGACATCCACCAACCAACAAGTGGATGCCTTCCATCTTCACTGGGGTCAGGGTCTGCTTTATGCGTTCCCTCCCATACCCCTTATTCCCAAGACACTTTACAAGCGTCAGTCCGACAGGAGCTCCATGATTCTCATAGCCCCTCACTGGCTGCGACAACTGTGGTTTCTGCTGCTATTATGTCTGACTCAGATTCATCCTCTGTGATTATGAAGTGCACCTGATCTCCTCTCGCAGGACAACAGCTCCATCCCAATACACAGTCTCTTCGCCTCACAGCTTGGCTGCTGAGAAGCATAGCTTTACAAGGCTTTGATCTTATCCAAGAGGTTAAGGAGATCCTTTTGGCTTCTAGAAAGTCCTCCACCAGACATTCGTACGCTTTCAAGTGGTGTAGATTTTCTGTCTGGTGTTCCCAGAAAGATCTCAATCCCTTTTCTGCTCCAGTGGAGTCACTCCTATAGTATCTCCTCCACCTGTTCTCGATAGGACTAAAAACAAACCGAGAGTCCACCTTAGTGCCATTGCGGCCTCTCATCTGCTTGATGGATAGCCCACCTCCTCACAATCACTAGTAGCGTGTTTCATGAGAGGTCTCCTGCTGTCTAAACCTATTAAGCCACTTCCAGTAGCTTGGGACCTTAATGTCGTTCTAGTGCAGCTCTTCAAACCGCACTTTGAACCATTAGCCATAACCTCAGTTAAATTCCTCTTGTGGAAAGTGATCTTTCTAATTGCCCTCACTTCAGCTAGATGCATTAGTGAGCTTCAGGCTTTGGTGGCGGATCCACCCTATACATGCTTCCACCATGTCAAAGTCGTCCTTTGGACTCACTCACACTTTATGCCAAAGGTGATATCTCCCTTCCATCTAAATCAGTCAATTTTACCTTCCAGTTTTCTTTCCTAGACTGCATGCGTCTAGAGCGAAAGCAACTCTGCACACTCTCGATTGCAAGCGTGTGTTGGCTTTTTACCTCCAAAGGATTCTTGGGGATTTTTGGTGGTTAATGACTGCTGTGTTGTACCCCAAAGATAGATTGAGATTCACCCCCCTTTATTACCAACAGGAATGAGGGTCATCGTAAAGCCTTGCAGTTGCAGTTGTTCATCTCATTTGCTCCCAGTCACCTGGGATTACCTGTATCTAAGCGTATGCTCTCCGGGTGGATAGCGGAATGCATTTCATTTCCCTATGACAAAGCAGGGCTCTTCCTTTGAAGGGCATGTCACTGCTCACAATGTTTGTGCCATTGCCACCTTAATGGCAAACCTACGCTCAGTAGCCATCGAAGAAATTTGCAAAGCAGCACCTTGTCTTCTGTCCATACATTTGCTGCCCATTTGTCTGGACAAGGACTCCTGTCAGGATGCCATGTTCATTCAGGCTATACTCCAGCACCTTTTTCAGACTTAGATGCAACTCCTACTCTCCGTCCCGGACTTTGAAGATACCAGAAATCCATTTGGGATCCATGATCTCATCATGCCTACTCCGAGGTGACCCTCCACCGGTTCTAAGGTCACTTTATTTGGCATCTGGGAATTAGGGAGTCCCATATGTGACGACTACATTCCTGCTTTTCTTGGAGATAGCGTAGTTATTCACCTGTAACAGATGATTTCCAGGAACAGCAGGAATTTAATTTTCATAACCCGCCTTCCTCCCCTAGGAGTTATAGGGTTTCATTTACTCTCTTTCTCAGCTACAAACTCAACTGAGGAGAGGGAGTTGGGAAGGCAGTCATGCAGGTGCAGTGGAGTGCTCCCAAAAGCTTTCCAATTGGACGCTGGGGAGCATTCCTGCACGGGCTCCATCTGTACTGACGTCACCCATATGTGAAGACTAAATTCCTGCTGTTCCTGGAGATCACCTGCTACGCTTTCTCTGATTAGTCTTAAAATGTACTACTTCGTAGCTTCATTACATGTCCCATAGTCTTTCTACTTTTTGAAGAACAGCCAGTTCACATTTCCTCTTTTTACTTTGCTTATTATTTTATAGACTTCTATCATTTTTCTTCTCAGCTGTCTCTTCTCCAAGCTGAAGAGTCCTAACCTTTTAAGCCTTCTTCATTGGGGTATCCTTCCATCCTCTTTATCATTTTTGATCACCCTTCTTTGTACCTTTTCTAGTTCCACCTTATGCTTTGTCACACCCTCATCGGGCCCCTCCGGTGGAGACTGGTATTATGGCTTAATACCTTTTCTTGGCTTTCTATATGCTATAGATAGCCCTGCCTGGCCCTCTGTGGGTGGTAGTTGTACCGTCTTCTTGTAATCACTCAAACACACAGTTCACACTTTAAATCAAGGGCTTTATTCCTCGTCCAATGAGGTATTCTTTTTCTTGAAGAACAAAATAATCAAAAACCACTCTGGCAAATAACAGAAGCAAACATTGAACAAAAAGTGCTTTCCTCAGCTTAAACTTTTTAACAAAAGAAAAACAGTTCTCTTCATGAGCACTTAATCCTTTTCTTTTGCTGATATAAATCAATCAGGATTCACTTTAAACCAAGCAACTTCTGCCAGTTACTGTGTTGCTGTTTAAACCTTCCTTGTACATGTATTTCCTTATCTCAGTGAAAACTCTTCCTCTTCAGTTGTCACTAACGAGCATTCCATGGGTTCAGTGTTATCTGGTACATTAGAAATATCATATGGCATTACAGGATAACCATTTGTACCTACGTTTTCTGTAGCAGCTGTCCTGCCGAGCTCACTCTGGTTAATCACGTCAGCTACGTGACTGCTTCCTGGCTTTAGGCTAAAACACTGCTGGGTATTACCGTATACTCTGGATAATGGCTTGTAAGAGCACTCCTCCTGTGTAAAGCTATGAGGTAACTGCCCATAAACACTGGTATTAGAGTCAAACAGCTTGTGTCCTGTCTTGAATGGGTTAAAGGCTAATTCCTCTGATACAGCTGTGGGAGTTTTCAGTGCTGACAACGGCACTCGAGAGAAGTCTGAGCATTTAAAGTTGCTAGCAGAATTATAAGGTAAGAGACCTTCCTTTCTCTTGTAACTGCCCGTACAAGGAAAGAAGTTGTTTCCTTTTCCCTTTATCTCTGCTCTAGGCTGGCTTCTTCTATTAATCCTGGACTTAGCCCATTCGGGTGTAAAACAGTCCTGTTCCACTTTGAATGCCTTGCTTCCTGCAACAGGATTCCTCCCTCTTCTCTTCTGGCTTTCACACACACACTCTGTGTTCAACAGCTGATCTCCACACGTACTCACATAGTCCTGAGACTCATTCAAGCTGTCCTCTGGTATATGTTGCTGACACTCTCTCTCATTTCCTTCCTTCCACCAACTTTGGTCCTGGAGATGAGATTGGCTTATAGTGTTTCTTTCTCTTTCCCTCCGTTCCCACGACTGAGGTTGTTGCTTCCACCTCTGTCCGTGCTCACTCTCCCTCACTGCTTGTGAGTGTGCCTTATGTATCTGTCCCCGGGTTCCACCCCTTCTCAGCTGATCCCTATCAGGTAAATCAACCTCCATTCTCATGCTGGCTGGGTGTGTCTTTTTACCCTTTTTCCACGTGTGCTGTGGTTGCTCATAGTAACTATTTGACATGTTTTTGTTTACCTCATCAGGTTCTGCCTGATTTTCTCCGTTAATCTCCATTTCCTCTGGGTCCCCTGGGTTTACCTTGTGACAGCTTTTATAGATGCAGTGACCAGTGATGCAGTGATAGAGACATTATGATATCCTTGGTTTTATTCTCCATTCCTAGCATTCTATTGACTTTCCTGGCTACCGCTGCACACCAAGCAATGGAGTTCAACATATCATGCACGATGACACCTGGATCCTCTTCCCAGCTGGTGGCTTCTAATGTAAAACCTTGCATCATCTAGCCATAGTTTGGGTTGTTCTTCCCTAAGTGAATAACTTTATACTTGTTCACATAAAATTTAATCTGGCATTTGAATGCCCGTCGTCCAATTTCTCAAGGTCCGCTTGCATTTTTCACAATCTTTTTGTGATTCAACAATTTTGAATAATTTTGTATCTGTAAATTTGATCACCTCACTCACTGTTCCATTTCCAGGTCATTTATAAATAGGCCAAAAAGCAATGGGCTCAGCATAGATCCCTGGGGTACATACTATTTACCTTTCTCCACTGAGAAATTTGATCATTTAGCCCTACTGTTTTCTATCTTTTAACCAGTTTCCAGTCCATAGTAGGAACTGCCTTCTTTCTCATGACTTTTTAATTTTCTTCAAGAGTCTCATAAGAGAATTGTCAAAAGCTTTTTTTTTTTTTTAATCTAGATATACTCACTGTATAGTAGCTGCCAGAAGTGAAATAGCACAGCACTGGCAGGGGGAGACCATGCCACAACGGCAGGATTTGTGAGAAGAGTGACAGAGATGTGTTTGACGCAGATTGACGGAGATGCGACGGGGGGAGATAGGGGGAAAAGCTGAGGAACAATGAAAGAGAGTGCGAAAGTGGTTGGAAAAATGGAAGGATGAGAGAGTGGGAGCGATAGAGAAAAAGGCGAGAGGGACTTTAAATAAAAATTAACAGGTAGGCCTTATGGTGATTGGGTAAAACGGGAGAGGATAATAATTCAGGAATGAATGAGCGGGGAATGAACGTATAGATGACGAGTGGAAGATGAGTGGGGGAGGAAGGAGGAGGGGGAGGTGGGAAAGGCCATATGATATAAAGAAAATAGATTATATAAATGTTAACATATATGTAAATGTTAAGTGAAAATTGTAGTGATGTGTAATTGATTTCTGTAATACTTAATAAAATATTCAAATGGAAAAAAATCTAGATATACTCTGCTAGCCAGCTTACCTTTATCTACCTGTTTGCTCATTCCGTCAATATTATAGCAGATTGGTGAGGCAAGACTTCCCTTTGATAAATCTGTGTTGACTTTGTCCCAGTAAACCAAGATTGATTATATTTTCAATAATTTTGTTCTTTATATTGGTTTCTACCATTTCGGCCTGCACTGATATCAGGCTCACCAGTTTGTAGTTTCCCGAATCGTCCCTGGAACCTTTTTTAAAAATTGGCATTATGTTGGCACTCTGCAGTACCGTTTTATTGATAGTTTACAAATTACTAATAGTAGGTCTGCAATTTCTTTTTTGAGTTCTTTCAGTATTCTAGGATGTGTGCCATCCAGTTCGGGTGATTTGCTGCTCTTTAGTTTGTCAAATTCCTCTATTGCATTTTCAAGGTTCACAGAGATTTGTTTCAATTCCTCTGATTCATTATCTTTAAATATAATTTCTGGCATGGGTATCTCCCCTATATCATCTTCTATAAAGACCGAAACACAGAATCCATTTAGGGCCTGATTCTGTTCTGTAGTGACAAAACAGAGCTGGTACCAGGTCTGGCGGATTTCAGGTATTGATAACCCTTCTTTTATTGACCCCAATGCGTTTCGGCTCACGGCCTTCTCAGAGGTGGAATAAGTTCCCCGTATAGGACCGACATTGGAATCGGCCCTGTACGTCCGGGACTGCAGACTGCCCACTGCCCACTCTAACTCTGCCCCTGCAACGCCCCTTTCCTGCCCTGTCTAGCCTCCCCGTACAATGTGCAGGGAAGTTAGTCGAGGTCGGCAGAGGGGCCGAATAGCGGAGATGGACGTCCCAGTCACTGCTATTCGTGCCTCGGAATGATCCTGTTAGTCTTTTTGTTACGAAGTTGTCCTCCCTTCGTGCTCATTTTACGCCTCTGTTATCTAGTTATTATGAATTTTTGCTGCCATGGCAAACTTCTTTTCAGATTCTTTGCCTGCCTTATTAGAGCTTTGCATCTAATTTGCTAGTGCTTCTGCTATTTCCTGTTTTCTTCATTTGGATCTTTTTCCATTTTGTGAAAGATGTTTTTTGGCTATAACACTATTCTAGTTCTAGTTTAATATTTTATTATACAATGTGCGATCAAAAAGTATCAACACTTGTACAATAACACAAGAAGTATAACACTGACAGTTATTGCACTCACTCGTTCAAAGTAGTCCCCTTCCAATAAAACGCCACCTTGCATTCTGCCACTGCTGGCAACAAATTTTAAATGCCTCTTTCTTTATGCTGTGAAGCTGCTGTGTTGAATTTTGCCTAATGGTCTTCAAGTCATCAAATCTCCTTCCTTTCAATGTTAATTTCAGTTTTGGAAACAAAGTCAGAGTGCGAGGTCAGGTGAGTATGGAGGTTGACAGAATTGCTCAATTTGGTGTTTGGCCTAGAACTGCTGGACAAGATGTGATGCGTGAGCTGGGGGGATTATTGTGATGAAGCAACCATTTACCATTCCTGTGCAACTCTGGCCTCTTACGATGAACTGCATCTCACAAACGAGTCAGAACTTGGACGTAGTACTCCTTATTGATGGCTTGACCATTTGGAGCACACTCATGATGAACAAAGAAAACCGAGCATGACCTTGACATTGCTCCTCACTTGACGGGCTTTCTTAGATCTGGGAGTCTGGAGTCTTCAACTGTGAGGATTGAGCCTTAGTTTCTGGATCATAACCATAAACCCATGATTCATCACCCGTAATAATTGTTTTGATGAAATCTGAGCCATTTTCAACTTATTCCAATAACTCCCTGGCTGCAGATAGTCTATCTTTTTGGTCTAAGGACTGGAGTTTTGGCACGAATTTTGATCACACGCATTTTATCCCCAAATTGACTTTAAGAATAGATTGTACCAATGCAAAACTGATGTCCCTCAACAAGCTCCCTGATAGTTAATCGACAATTTGAGCCTATTGCAGTACACACTGCTACAACTTTTTCTTCATTCCTGCTTGTGGATGGCCTTCCAGAACATTCATCACTTTGGTGGCCCTCTTGGAAACGATTGTACCAAACATATTTATTTTATTTATTTATTTATGTTTCTTATATACCACGCTATTAAGATCAGTGCGGTTTACAGCGAACAAAACAATAGTACAATGTAACAAAACACATTGTGCTAACAATGAACAGGGTAATAACTTGGGTGCGAACTTGGGTGAGAACTATTTGCAGCACATTTTACAAAGTTACAGAATATTCACCATCGAGTAGGATTGATGGCACAGGTTTAAGCCAAGGGATGCGCAGATTATCTATTCTCTTGTTGGCTTAAAGTATTGGGGCAGACTTGAGCATGACTCATGCATTCATCGCCATACACTTCCTGTAATTTGCCATAAGTCTCTTTGCACGAATTTCCAAGTTTCTGGCAGAATTTAATGCAAATTCACTGTTCAGTTTTTTTTTACTTATCGTAAATCTGATGATACCAAACATCACGTGATTAAAAACAAAGTACAGATGTGCTGCAGCCATGCACATGCAGAGCACATAACTAGGTCACTGCATGCTTAATAGCATCGTGGTGCGACGCATTGTTACATAGCTACACAACAAGTCTCAGTACTTTTTGATCACACCTCTTATTTTTGTTTTTATGTACTAAGTCTTATAAAGCTTTTTGTGTTGTTAAATTTATAATATCTGCTATTTAGTAATGAAGTGATTTTTAGAACATTGTTTTTAATTTATATGATAATTAGGATGGTTGCTTCACGTAGATTTTTTATGCTTGATGTATGTCATTTGTTTCATGTATTGTAATTTTTTTGTATATAATCCACTTTGTACTGTTTGGCTCTAGTAGAATATAAAAACAAATATTTATGCACAAAGTTTGATACTTATTTTTAAAATGTTTACTAGGTGATCAGCTATAAAGATAGCGGTTTAGCAGGGTCCTACTGTTATGAAATCTGAGATTTTAAATATTGTTTTGTCTTTTTGAATATATTTTTATGGATATATATATTGTTTGCTCCCCCTCCACTTGTTCCGTTTTTGTCTTATTAGTGGTTTAATTAATGTTTTTTCAGCATTTTAATTTTTGGGTTTTGTAAACTGCCTTGGTCCATATTCTGTCTAAGGCGGTTTATCAAGTAATAAACTGAAAACATGATACAAAATAGAAATAACATCCCTTCCCTGAAAAGAACAAAACGGAATCCCCACCCTAAAACCACCCCCACCACCACACCCCAAAATGGGAAAATCTTGATGTGCACACTTTTCAGTTTCCTGTGCTCTAAGTAAATCCTTTATTAGTCTCTTCGGTATTTCCAACTTACTGCCATGTTCCTCTACGATCAATTCCTTCCTCCTGATTGCCTTTTGGGACTACAGCTCCCAGCAGCATCTTATTCTGTTCATTTCCTTCATAAAGCAGCATTACCTTTGGGATTCTCTTAAAAGCACCCTGTCTGATTATTGCTTTCCCCTCATCTATTGATTGTTCCTGGCTATGTAATGCAACCTCTTCATCAGTCTGTCTGTCTCATAATTGCAACCCAAGGAAGGTAGTCAAAAAGTAAAAACATAGTCCTCTGTAGTCACTCTGCTGTATGCAAACTGAATAAGTGTGTTTTGTGCCATCATTTAGAGAGTAGAATTACCGTATTTCCTGGATTTTAAGTCGCCCCTGTGTAGAAGTCATAGTGACACAATTTATTTATTTATTTTAAAGGATTTATATCCCACTTTATCCTAGAATCAAAGCGGTAATCGCTGCAAACCAATCAAGTTGAATAGTGTGGGGGTGACTGCATGCAATGGTTGTTAGATAGGGTTTGTGAGTATGTAATAAAGGTATTGCTTGATTTGACGGTGATATATATATATATATATATATATATATATATATATATATATATATAGGTTGAGCTTTCTACAGTGAGCTATATACGCAGGGTGTAGGCTGGGGTGGGGGTGGGGGAGGAAGGGGGCAGAGGCGGGGTCGGGGAGAACGGTGTCAGGAACAGATAGATCTAAGGGGTTTCTTGATAATTTGGTGTTTTTACATGTAAAATACTAGTATAAGTCACCAGTACAATAAGTAAAGTGTGAGACAACATTGCTGTTTCTTAAAACCGGATTTATTCTGTTTCACTTTCACTTTAAAATAACTCTCATTCTCATTACCGCACTAATGCTGAATAGCGCGGTATAAAAGAGACTCTAATAAATATCAGATTTGTTCTGTATTGCTCTCGGGAAAGCCGTTGGAAGTCCTTATCTGCAGTATCACTGTGAAATATAATGTTCGGATAAGATAAGATTTTTGAAATTTGTAAATATTTAAATCTGTATATATGTTTAAACTATCTATATCAGCATTTACTCGGCATTGTAACCCTCATATTACCATTTTTTTTATATACAATTTAATGTTCACTGTAATTTCAATTGTTTGAATAAGTTTCAATGTAATGTTCAAGTTTTGTTCTATGTAAACCGCTTTGATTTTTCTGAAAGGCGGTATATAAAACCGTTCAATAAATAAATAAATAAATAAAAATAGTTCTGCAATTTCAGGTGCCAGTTCATATTCGTTATTGTCGTCTTCATCTTCATGGTTATTGAGGCTCTTTAGAATCTCAGCCTTCATAAAACTTGATTTGATTTTTTTATCGCTCATAAGAACATAAGAAATAAGATATGCCATTCTGGGTCAGACCAAGGTCCATCAAGCCCAGTATCCTGTTTCAAGCAGTGGCCAATCTAGGTCATACGTACCTAGCAGTTTCCCCCAAAAGAGACAGGTTCCACAATGCTTGTACTGGATCAAGCATTGATATCCTGGGTCCCTTCTTAATAATGGTTTATGGACCTTTCCTCCAGGAACTTGTCCAAACCTTTTTTAAACCCAACTACACTAACAGCCTTTACTACATCCTCCGGTAACCAATTCCAGAGTTTGATTACACGTTCAGTGAAAAAATATTTTCTTTTATTAGTCTTAAATAGTTTACCCTGTAGCTTCATTGCATGTCCCCTAGTCTTTCTATATTCTGATAACGTAAACAATCGATCTACGTTTACCCGTTCCACTCCGTTCATTAATTTATAGACTTCTATCATATCTCCCCTCAGCTGTCTCTTTTCCAGATTAAAGAGCCCTAACCTTTTTAGCCTTTCTTCATAGGAATATCCTTCCATCCCCTTTAACATTTTGGTGGCTCTTCTCTGAACCTTTTCTAATAACGCTATATCCTATATAAATACATTGTAGTCGAATACCCAGGGACACCATAAGAAAATGCCTGTTGAGAAGAATGCAAACTTCTACTTGGACTTAAAAAGATAAAGAAGATTTCAGTAAGCTGGGCCATCATAATACAAAACCCAATACACTAAACATAACACTTTATACTAAATACAGGCCTCCACAGGCAGCCAATGAAAAGCCGTCAAAATGGGAGTAACATGGTCCTGTAAATACCGCCGTTAAAAGCCAAGTACCTGCATTTTGCACAAACTACAATCTCTTGAACTGGTACCTCGGAAGCCCAACATAAATGGTTTTACAATAATCTAATCGGGTTGTTACAAAAGAATGCACCAACAACAAAATCTTGTGGCTCCAACAGTCCAATTGATGAAATAGTCGCAAACTAGCAAAGGAGGGCCAGACCATCGATGAAATCTTATGAAAAGATAGTCCCTCATCAAATACTACACCCAAATTCCACACTATCCACTGTCTAGTTAAATGAATTCCTCCTATCTGGTACAAAAGTCAAGTTTCTGTTAAGACAGCTAATCCATAAATATTCAGATTTCTGAATATTTAACTTTAGTTTAGATGCCCACAACCAGGCTGCAGTATCCTGCAGACAGGCTTCCAACCTAAACAATGCTGGCCCCTGATCCTGCTGCAACCCCCAACTGAATGTCTCCTGGAAACAAATAATATACACTAAAATGGTGAAAAATTACTGGCAAAGGACAAATCAATTTAAAAAGCAGGAAGAGTACAGATCCCTGAGGGGAGTCCACAATCCAAGGATTGTGAGGCTGAATTCATGCCCTCACATTCTGCATACTGCGTATGGATCCTTAAATACAAAGTAAACCACTGAAAGACAGAATCCTGCAACCCTAACTAAGATAATTTATGGAGGAGGAGGAAATGGTCAACAGTATCGAATGTTGCTGATAGTTCTAAATAAAGCTAATAACACCTCCCTAGCCTTATCAAGCGCTAAATACATCTCACTTAATAATGACATCAGAATAGTGTCCGTTCTGTGACCAGCCTAGAATCTAGGCAGTCATGCGAATCCACAAAATCAAGAAGCTGCTGATACACAAACTTCTCAATAAACTTACTGAAAAAAAGGCAACTGCAAAATCGGACGATAGGGCAGATCAACAGCAGCAGTCATAGCTTTCTCCATAACTGGCTTCACCACAGCACAGGCCAAATCCTCTGAAATAAACCCTTGTTGAAAGGGAGAGTTAATCAAGGGTACAAATAATGGAGCTGCCAACTCTCAACGCTTCACCAAAGAGAGCATTTTACGTGTTTTCTGAGGTCCTGCTCCTGGTTCTTCATCTGTGAACACAGAACAGAAATATTTGCTAAGCAATTCCACTTTATCCTCATCAGCTTCTACATATTCCTCCCCTTCACCCTTGAATCTGACGATACCACATTTGCCCTTCCTCCTCTCACTAACATATCTGAAAAATGTCTTATCTCCCCCATTTTATTGCATTAGCTATTTCTTCTTCTTTTGGTATCATTGCTGGTCTGTTTGGTCAGAGCAATGGTCCATCGAGCCTACTATCTTGTTGCTGCAGATGTCAGTTCACGTCACTTGGGAGTACCCAACTGATCCGAAGCTACTCTCGTGAAAAAGAAATGATGGTCCCCAAGTCTGTCTGGCTAACAATAGGTGAACCTGTTCTTCAGAAAACTATTCATATTTTCATGAACCCAGCCATACTGCTAGTCTATACTATATCCTGTGACAACAAATTTTACATCTGCACTCTGCATTGACTCTGAAATATTTTCTTAAATTTGTTTTTAGCCTGCTGCTAGTTAGTTTCATGGAATGGCTGACTGACTCCTAGTTTAACACGATTTAAAAAGGTAAATACTATAAGTATTTCCAATTAACTTGTTCCATACCATTCATGATTTTATATTCCCTCTCTTGTCTCCTAGTTAAAGGATCCTAACCAAAGGGAGCCATTCCATCCCCTCTGATGTTTTAGTTGTGTTCTCTGTAGGTTTTCTATTATCTTTTCCGAGTTAATTTGACCAGAACTGCACTCGGTATTCAGAGAGAGATATAAAGCTGGTACATAACTTCTATATTACTATGTAAGAGAGAAAGCAGTGCATGCAAGAGTGGGAAGTATGGTGCCTGGGATGATGGGGAGAGGGTATGGATTTATCCTAAAGAGCATGCAGTGATCAGAAATGGAGATGGAGGAGAATTGTGTAGTACCCGGGAGGAAAATAGGAGCTCTGTAGAAGCCAGAGCACTTTATCGTCCAGAAAGGGAATATAAGAGAGATGTGCGGTATCATAGGTGGAGTGCATAAGAGAAAGGGATGTGCCCAGTAATAGAAGAAAGGGAAAAGATTGCAGCGGCCCTTTGATTTGTAGGGGAATGAGAGAGAGTGAAGCTATTGCCGGAGGAGATGGTCATCAAGAGCCAGCTATAGCAAGCCCCCAGTTTCCTTTGATTCAGTGGGAAATTGTATGGCAGAAGACAGTTTTTAGAGCATGATTAATAGTAGTAGTAGTAGAGCAAATGCTGTCACTACATAATCGCTGGAAGGAAAGAGGGGTTTTTTCATCACTGTATAGAAAAATGTGTGCGTATACTAGTCACATGGTTCTCACCAAAAGGGGTTGATTTAGCACCAGTTTAACATTGTGAGTAATAGCAACATGGAGATTGCCAGTACTGCTCACAAGTTTCAAACTTGTGCTGTCAGCCTCTTTTTGTGTTTAAGTATTGTATGAAATCTGAGTTCTAAGCTGCAACTTTATTAAAAGCATTTTAGAGGAATTGTAGCTCCATCTGGTGGTTTCGTTTAGACCCTTTTTCTGTTTCTGAATTGGTACAGGAGATGGAGGAGCAAATGTTTACAAATCACAAGCTGTAAAAATCAGCTAAGTACAGCAGGTTGCAATTTTAATAGTTGTAGAAAACTAGCAGAGGCATGTTCTGTATACATTGAAGAGGGCTGTGTTTTATGTAGATGATATAGTCGTGTGTTTCTAGTACCGAGCAGTGAGATCTGTAAAACTGGTTCAGTTTCCATCACTGCTGCTGTTCAATTTATAATACTGACCAAGTTGCTTAAATTGATCTGTGCTACATTATTTTTAGTCCTCTTCTTTTCTCTGACAGTGTTGATTAGAGCCAGCCCAAGCACTAGCAAAGCGCAGGGCATTCAGAGTTAAACAATACATTTTGACACCTGGGGGAGGGTGGTGGTGTATATTACGCTTAAGGGCACCAATACCTTGAACCGACTCTGGGGCTGGCCCTGTGTGTTACTTTTGTATCTGGCTTAGTGGGGTGCAGAATTCAAGTCATTCAATGAGGAGTTGGAAAGCAATGTGTATCATAATCACTGTTCCCTCTAAGCTGTAAATGTGCAGATCATGAACCCTGCACACACAGCAAAACATACTTTGCACAAGAAAAGATGATACTATGGCACATTTTAGTTAGGTGTCATAAGGCAGCACAGAAAAACGGAACTATTTATATTTGCCTGATCTTGGCACAGAGCATGACTACTTAGCTTAAATGCAATAGTTGTGGTGCCTTCATTCTAAGAAGAATCATTTGGAGCCTTAGAGCTTCCCCTATATGTCTTAAGCTATCTGCTATGAATAAAGAATTGACTCTATTAAGGGAAGAATTAGCAGCAATCAAACGTACCTCCCTTAGGGTACAAGTTGAAAACAATTCACCACCACAAAGAATCAAACATCCCAGAAACAAATGGATCACAGTGGGCTCTGGTAGGTTGCGACCTGTAACAAGGAGACACCCTCTCCATCAAGAGATATCCCTGCATAATGTCTTCTCTGTCTTGGAAAATGAGAATGCCCAATTAGTGAAAACTGAAATGGCCTTAAATGAGAAGATTAATACCTAGTCTACTGGTAATGCCCCAAATATGAACAAAATATCACAAAACAGGAAACTGTTACTTACTACTTGGAGACTCCATCATCAGAGGGACTAACTTGGGAACACAGCCCAAGAAACAGAAGATGTCAAATACCGCCCAGGTTCTTCAGCTAGCAGGAATGCAAACCAAGTAAGCATTCCAAAACTGATGTTATCCACTTAGTACAAATGACCTGGCTTGAAACAGTATTTCTATAGTACAAAGGGACTTCCAGATTTTGAGAGGGAAACGTAAGCTCATTGTCAACACTATAGCATTCTCAGAAGTTCTACCTTTTCATGATAAAGGGGGAGGAAGAGAGGTTGCATCGCATAACCAACTTTTTAATATGTGGCTCCAAACCTGTTGTAAAGGAGAAGGATTTTGATATATAGACAACTGAGACAATAGATAGATCAACAGGAGTTATACTGTGTTGGACTGCATTGCTCTGTGGTAGGAAAAAGGATTGTAAGTGAAAAATGTAGCCAATATGTGGACAAGCATTTACACCAGGGAAAGGGGATGACGGATGGGAAAAAACAAGTTCAGGATGTCATTCCCAGCAAAAACCTAACATTGGTAATGGTCATCATATTAATTCACACATCAATAGCAAGAAGGAAGAGGAATCTGGAATAAAACCCATTCAAAATACATAGGAGTGGAGGAGTGGCCTAGTGGTTGGGGCAAGGTACTTCAGGCCGGAAGGTCGGGGGTTCAAATCCCACTAGAGGACAGCAACCTTGGGCCGGAAGGACTGGGGTTTCTAGTCCCACAGGTGCTCCTTGTGGTCTTGGGCAAGCCACTTAACCCTCCATAGCCCATGTTCCCTGTAAAATAGTTATCTCCAAGTTATAATGCCCTGTTTAATGTAATTTCAGTTTGTTCAATGTAAACCGCACTGATGCAGAATAGCGCGGTATATAAGAGAATGTAAATAAATAAAATAAATACAAGCCAACCAACAATAGCTGGAAGGCAATGAGAAACAAATGCTTAAAGTCTAGCCAACCAAGTTCCTGATCTGGAAGCCCTGATGGTGGAAGTGGACTTGGTCAGTGTGGCCATTACAGAAGCATTGTTTGAGTCACATGAATGGGATATAGCCATAGCTGGCTATAATTTATTAAGGAGAGAGATAGATAAGGCAGAAATGGAGGAGGAGGAGCTCTGTATGGCAAAAGCAATATTAAAGCCGCTGAAATGCAGGGAACATGGGGAAAAGAAGTTAGAAAGAGGAGATGGCACTATCATCCACACTAGTGTAGTCTACAGGCCTCCAACTCAAACTGAGGAAATGGATGGAGGCTTGATCATTGATATAGCAAAGGCAGCAATGAAGCGAGACGTGATCATATTAGGTGACTTTAATCTACCAGACGTGGATTGGAGTATTCCTTCTGCATATCTGTTAAAGAAGTAAAAAGATTGTGGATTGCTCAGACAAATGGTGATAGAACCAACCAGGGAAAGTTTGACACTGGATTTAGTACTCGCCAATGGAGATAGCGTGTCAAATGTCCGGATGGGTGCCCATGTGAGCAGCAGTGATCATCGCACAGTGTGGTTTGAGGTAAAATCCAAGGCAGAGTCCAATCACAGCAAACTAAAGGCTTAGACTTCAAAAATGGGAAAGTATCTGAAAGAGAAGTTGGAAGGGTGAGAGGAGATAAGGGATGTGGAATTGCAGAGGGCTAAACTAAAAGAGGCAATAAAAGGGGCAACAGATATATACGTAAGTAAAGTTAATAAAAACAAGACAAAAAATAAACCTATATGATTCACCAAAGAAGTGATTGCACAAAGGCAAAAAAGACAGATTAGGCAAAATTCAGAAGATCACAAAAAGAGGAAAACGGAAAAGAATACAAGATAAAGTTAAAAGAGATAAGGAGAAATAAGGATAACAAAAGCAAAGGCAGAAGAAAAGATGGCTTAAGATGTGAAGCGTGAAGATGAAACCTTTTTTTCAGGTATATTCAGGAGAAGAGGAAGATCAGAGGTGGAATTGCAAGACTCAAAAGTTCCCAAGGACAGATTTGTGGAAAATGACACCAAGAAAACGAAAATGCTAAACAAATACATCTGTTCTGTATGCATGAAAGAAAATCCTGGAGAAGGACCGCATATGATTGGCAAATATACAAATGGGAATGGAATAGATATCACACCATTCACATAAGTTGATGTTTTTGAGCAGTTTGCAAAACTGAAAGTGGACAAGGCCATGGGACCAGATGGGATACATCCCAGGATACTGAAAAGCTCAGAGGGGGCCTTTAAAGGATGTTTTTAATAGATCCTTGGAGACAGGAGAATTTCTTCAGGACTGGAGCAGGGCTAATGTACCTCTTCACAAAAGCATTCATAGGGAAGAGGTGACAAACTACAGGCCAGTAAGCTTTACCTTTGTGGTGGGAAAAGTAATGGAGGTGTGCTTGAAAGAAAGAATAGTGGACTTTCCAGAAACCAATGGATTGCATGATCCAAAGCAACATAGCTTTACCAAAAGAAGAAGATGCCAAACAAATTTGATTGAGTTTTTTGACTGGGTGACCAGAGAACTAAATCAAGGGCATGCAGTGTATATTATCTACCTAGATTTCAACAAAGCCTTTGATACTGTTCCTCATAAGAGGTTTCAATAATCTGAACAGCCTGGGGATAGGTCCCAAGGTGATGAACTGGATCTGAAATTGGTTGAATGACAGACGACAGAAGGTGGTGGTAAATGGAACACACTTAGAAGAAAGGAAGCTGCGCAGTGGTGTGCCTCAGGGATCAGTCCTGGGACTGATATTGTTCAGTGTATTTGTGAGTGATATTGCTGAAGGATTGAAGGGAAAAGTCTGCCTTTTTTGCAGATGACATGAAAATTTGCAACAGAGTGAACACTTCTGAGGGGAGAGGACAAAATGAAGAAAAATCTGGAAGAATGGTGTAATGCTTGGCAGTAAAGATTTAATGCAAAGAAGTGCAAAATCATGTACTTGGGATGCAGAAATCCAAAGGAATTGTATATGATGGGGGGAGATATCTCAAAGGTATTAGAAATGCATAAGAAAAGAATGCTCTAGCACAAGAGGTCAAGGGCTAATGTCAGAAGGGACAGGGTGTAAGGTTCATAGATTAGCTTCCCCGAGGTGGAATGTCCATCTCGCTTATTCTTGCACCCTGGAACTGGAAAGACCAGGGTTCAAATCCCACTGATGCTCCTTGTGGCCTTAGGAAAGCCACTTAACCCTCCATTGCCTCGGGTGCAAACTTACTGGCCGATGCAGAAAGACTACCGCACCCTTTGCACATAGATAACGCAACTTATATGCACAAGTTCCCCCATGTACCTGAATGTAACTCTCCTTGAACTGCTACTGGTAAGGCGTGAACTAAATGCTAATAAATAAAGACCAGCAAGGAAACTGCAGAAAGCCGGTAAAAGGCTCAGTAGTAGGATATAAGCTCTTTAAATGAATGTGATAGCAACCACACTGAATACTGATTGATGAGTCTGAAAAAGTAGTGGCTATAAAGTGGGCATGCACCATCTTTATTTTAAGAGTAAAAGATAAGGCTAGGGTTTGAATCCCACCGAGACTGATTTTGTGGCCTTGGGCAAGTCACTTAACCCTCCATTGCCTCAGGTACAAACTTATATTCAGGTACAATAGGTATTCCCTGTTCCTGGAGGATTGCAATCTAACTCACCTTGAACTACTACTGGAAAGGTGTGAGCTCAACATATAGAAGAATGTCTTTATAATAAGAACCAATTTCCTTAATTTTGTTGCCATGTTGTGATTGTGGTTTTTTTTAATCTATAGTTGCTGCTGCTGCTGCACATAGTTGCTCACAGATCTGCTCAGTGGCAGTGTTTGCAAATGGGCTAAACAGTTTGCACATAAGCCATCAATCCTTAGAGGGAACATTGATCACAAATCTGGCAGTTCTTCCTGTTTAACCAAGCAGTTGAGAACAGAGACAGGCAAAAGCCCTCGGTACTATCATAACACCCACCAAGAGAATTAACCCTTTGGTCACTTTGAGGATACCACTTACCACTACACTACTTGCTTGCATCTATTCATATGCTGCTAAGCTGGCAGGTTTCTGCCTGGGAACTGGATACCTGTTTACCTCTAGTAAGTACTTTGACTCACAAGCTATATCTGGGAGGTTTCCAGGGATACTGCAACGCCCATAAAAACTATTGGTCTCGTAGTTTACAGAAACACCCTCCGAGCAAAACACCAAATCAGAATGGAACCAGCCAGTTATTGCCTCTTCAGATCCCTGATCATTCACAGAGCTAACACACTAGATACATGTAAAAGATGATACAGTGCTGCACAGATACATGTAAAAGATGGTCCCTGCTCATCAGAGCTTGCAATCTGGTCAAGACAGACAACACAGTAGCTGTAGACATGGGGTACAGCTTGGGGGAATGATAAGGAACCACAAAGTAGATCAGGTGAGTCAAGATCCAAAAGCAGCAGCGAAGAGGTGAGCTTTCAGCCTGGATTTGAAAAGGACAGAGAAGGTGCCTGACATACAGACTCATAAAGTTTGTTCCAGGCATAAGTAGCAGCAAAGGGAAAGGAGTGAAGAAGAGCTCACAACTTGGATTCTTAGTGAGCCTGGGGAAGGAGTGTGTAAAGTACATTATCTGAGTGACACATTTTCCATACAGCATTGAGAGCCTTTTCAATGAGTATTGGCACCTACAGACTCACCAAGGGTACAGGAGAAGCTTGCTGACATGCCATGCCGTGAAGAGAATCTCTTTGGAGATTAGGTGCAAGAGGCTATCACCATGATGAAGCAATACAGTGACATTCTTCAGACACCTCCAGGCCCACTCTTGATCCATCCTCCTCAACATCTCAGAGGTACCATAGCAGAGAGCACAGAAGGACCTATTACTCTCAAAGGAATAGGTACTTTCCTCCTTTCTGCTCATCCCAAATCAGAGTTATTGCCCTCGCTCCAGGCAACAGATGGATCAGAGGTCCCAGTTGACATCCCTCCTAAAACAAAGGGATAGGGTTTTGACTGGCAGCTAAAAAAAACATAGCTGGACTCCAGTCATTGTTCTGGTGACCTTCTGGTAGAAGGGAGGCTTACATTCTTCACAAAACAATAACTCCTCATAACCTCTGACTATTGGATACTCAAAATAGTCTGGATCCAGGTAAAGATTGTGTCTATTCAAGCTTCTGTCAAATTGTCCACCAAGAAAACATTTGGTCCCCCTCTCAGCACCAGCAGGTGGTACTTTAGGAGCTCTCTGCCTTTCAGCAGGCCAAATCCAGGGCAGAAAAAGCAGGGATTTTACTCTGGGTACTTCTTGGTTCCATCTCATCCCATCACTCTGCTCCCCTGCCTTCAAAAGGGAGTGGCTAAATTCTCTAGGCCTCAAAGATGCATGCACCCACATTCAGATACATCCAAGTCACGGGAATTATCTGCGATTCATCAAAAGGGAACACTACTATTCAGTATTGCATTCTGCCTTTTGGCCTCCTGTATCTGCTCCTTGCACCTTTACAAAATGCCTCAAAGCATATGTATGCAAACTAGGCATGCACATGTTTCCCTCCTTAGAAAATTGGCTGATCCAAGACCACCACTCAAGAAGGGGTGTGGTGATCCATATGCATTATCATCCGAGTGTTAAGAATTACCAAGGTTAGCATCAACTATCCCAAGTCTCACTTGACCCCATCAAATAAATTGGAATTCATTGGAGCTCTGCTAGACCTGACTCAGTTGAAGACCTCTTTCTCCCAGCAGCTTACCCACATGGTAGCAACAGTAGAGGATGTAGAGTCGTCAGACATCCATGAGAAAATTTTTGAGAATGTTGGGCCAGATGGCCTGGACTGTGCATGTAACTCCCTTGGCACATCTCAAGATGAGACAAGCTCAATGGACCTGGAGTACACAATGAACACAATTAATTCACAAGCTGAGCAACATCTCTATCAACTCCCCTCCGGGACTCCATATCTTGGTAACTGTTCCTTCCAATTTGGCTGAAGGGTTGCTCTGCCACCAAAATGTATACAACAGATGCATTTAAAGTAGGCTGGGGAGCCCATGGATATCTTTCACACCAAGGGTAGATGCATGGAATAGTCTCCCAGTGAAGGTGGTAGAGACAAGGACAGTATCTGAATTCAAGAAAGCGAGGGACAAACACAGAAGATCTATAAAGGAGGGAAAAAAAAGAGACTATAGTAGTTGGTATGAAAGGGCAGACTGGATAGGCCATACGGTCTTTTTCTGCCATCATGTTTCTATGTCTCTCGCAGCTTTGATGTTGCGAGGCTAATGTTGTCTTCTTTAGGTCTGCTGCTTAGAGTCACCAATGTCCTCTTGGCTTCCAGGAGAGATTCCACTGATGGTTGTATGCTTTCAAGTGGAAGAGGTAAGCTGTTCATTGTGATGGAAAGGCCCTAGATCCTTCTTGTGTGTCTCACAAAAACTGCTTGAATACCTTGTATATCTGTCAGAATCTGGTATGAAGATCAGCTCCATAAGGGTTCATCTCGATTGGCACCTACTGTATCGCCATCAGATAAGAGAGGTCCATCAATTTACAGCCTTTGGTTTGATTTATATGGGGCTTTCTTATTTTTATTTATTTAACAGGTTTTATATACTGCTTTATCATTTCAATCAAAGCGGTTTACATTGAAGCTTAAACTTGGTACATTAAACAGGGACATTGATAACTTGGATTTTTCTGAGGCAATGGAGGGTTAAGTGACTTGCCCAAGGCCACAAGGAGTGCTAGTGGGAATCAAACCCTGGTCTCTGAGTTCCCAAGCCAGTGTTCTTAACCATTAGGCTACTCCTCCTCAAGCTTACTGCTGTGTCTTAGGACCTCAGTGTGGTACAAATTCAGCTGATGAAAGCTTGTTCCACACCACTAGATACCTGTGAACTGAAGCACTTGATCTTAGAAGGTCTTGTTTTTGGTGGTGGTAACCTCTGCATGCAGAGTTAGCAAGCTCCGGGGTGTGGTAATGAATCCACCGTACATCAAATTTCATACTGTTGTGGCCAACATTATTGGCACTCTTGCAGTTCAATATCTCCAAAAAAAATGACCAGTGAAATGGCTTTGGACTATATATGCATGCATATTTGACACACAAGAAAAATCAAATAAAATAAGACCAATTAAAAAAGGAACTAGTATACAAACATTGTCCTGAAATTGTCTGACATTTGGTTTGCTCTATACTGTCAATGGGGGACACCGGGGAAATCACCGATGTCAGATAAGTGTTGAAATTGACATTTAGTGTGCTCTATATACTGTCGATATATCTGATATATATATATACACAGAATATAAGAAGAGTAAAGGAGGAATTTTTCTGGATCAGTGATGTTCTGAGCATTGTTGTGAGGGCTATTTTGACATGCCCATATTAACTGGCTCAAATGGTTCTGAGACCCCTTTCTTCTCATGATTTATGATAGCTAGTTGATCCCTGGGATTTGGAGAGACCTTGATATTTTAGTGGAGTGAGTTTTCATTATTTGATGAGGACGTGATTATTGGCACTCTCATAAACAATTCAAACCACAATCCCATTGCAGTAAAGAAAAAATATTAAATGCACCTGTGATCAGTTGTCAGTATTCGCATGACTTGAATCAACCAATAAATGAAGGCTCTGTTTAGCATGCCCACATTCACTCCCTGTTCCATTTTCACAACGGTGAAGACAAAAGAGCTGCCAGAGACTGTCAGAAAGCCATTATCACCAAACATCAAACTTCAAAGGGGTACAAGGCCGTGTCCAAAGACCTTTGGATTCCTGTGTCTACAGTTCGCAATATTATTAAGAAGTTTTCTGCTCAAGGAACTGTCAAGAATCACCCAGGACGTGGTGGGAAGAAGAAAATTAATCCAAGAATGTTAATGCGAATTGTTGGAAAAACACCTGTAAATATCCAAACAGCTTAAGGCTGACCTGGAGCAATCTGGAGTGGTGATTTCAACCCACACCATACACCGCGCACTAAACAAATAAGACTTCATGGGTGAAGGCTAAGGACAACCACACTGCTCAAAGACAGACATAAAAAGGCATGCCTGATCTTTCCCAAACCCATCTTGAGAAACCACAATCCTTCTGGGAAAATTGTTCTGTGAACAGATGAAACCAAAGTTGAATTCTTTGTCAATACAGATCAGCGATACATTTATAGGCGAAGCAATAAAGCTTGTAAAGGAAAAAACACTCTTCCTACAGTTAAATATGGTGGAAGTGCCATAATGTTGTGAATCTGTTTTGCTACCTCGGGAACTGGAGGCCAAGAACGAAATAAAGGAATCATGAAGTCAGAGGACTACCAAGGTATTTTGGAGTGAAATGTGCTGCCTAGTGTCAGAAAACTAAGTCTAGGTCAAAGTTCATGGGTCCTTCAGCAGGACAATGACCAAAACATCCATCCATCCAAAAGTACAAAAGAATGGTTAAAAAGGAAAAAATGGACTGTTTTAAACTGGTCAGCAGTAAGTCCTGATCTCAATCCAGTTGAGAACCTTTGGAAAGAGCTGAAATCTGTCATTGGTAAAAGGAATCCTGGAAACATTCATGAGCTGGAACAGATTGTAGTTGAAGAGTGGGAGAAACTACCAACAGACAGATGTACAAAATTTATAGATGGCTACAAGAAACATTTAGAGGCTGTCATCACTGCTAAAGATTGTGCAATTAAATATTAGTGTATTAGTGAAGAGTGCCATTAATCCTGTCCAGGTCATATTTTGTTTTTCTTCTCAGAAATGACTAAGTTGCACAGACATCTTTTTTTGTTGTATACCTTTGAAGATACCATTAAAATATTATGATTACATTTGGAATATTTCCAATTATTTCTCAAGATATTGTGCTCAAAATATTTAATACAAGGGTGCCAAAAATGTTGACCACAACTGTAACAATCAGGTGGTTTTGAGCATGCATCCCAAAATCCCTAAAGTGGTATCAATTATTCATCCAACATTTTCCTTAAGACCACATGCTCACTAATGGACTCGAGAGAGCCTTGGCCTAGTATTTTGAGTGGACTAAAGCCCATAAGAAATCCACCCAACAACTTCTTTTGACCCAAACAGATTGGGGACTGCTGTCAGCAGATGTACACTTTCAATCTGACTGGTGAATTACATCTTCCTCGTTTATGGCCAGGCAGGTTTGATGAGTCATGTCATGGCTCATAATGTCCGAGCCACAACCATGTACATGGTCTATTTGAAGTTAGTCCCCATGGAGAGGATTTGCAGGACCACCACTTGGACTTTGTCCATGCATTCACATCTCATTTTGTTTAGAATATGTTAAGGGAATAGAATCCAGTTTTATTCCCTTATAAGCCCAACTATTTTCAGTTCAGAAGCAACAGTTCGAACGGAACAAGGAGAAACAGAATGGTTTAAAATAAGCAAAGGTGTACTAGTGTAGACAGCTGTAGTTTAAATTTCATAGTCACTCAGGGCCTAGCATCAGCAAAGTACTTTTAGTTTCAAATTAAAACACAGAAGAGAGCTTTCTGGTTAAATTTAGAATCCAGCAGAGAGCTTGTAGTTTAAATTTCATAATAGGTTAGAGCCTAGTAGCAGCAAAGAGCTATAATTTAAATCAAATCAGAATATAGTTTTCCTCAGCAGCACAGGACAAGGTACTGTGTAGCAGCCCTTTTTTAATAAGTGTTATATCCCTCCCTCCCTCCCCACACCCACCCTCCCCTGGGAAAATCACAGCTTTATAGGTACTTGCACAACTTAAAAGACAGGAGGTGCTCTCAGGTGAAGCTCATTACCCAAATCAGTCATACACCAAGGACCTGAGATTAATTAAGCTTCAGGTGAACAAGGTATATTAAACTTCTTAGGTACAGTTTTAGTGGTATAAATATCCATTGCACCCTTTAGTACATATAGAACTTAAAGATCTAAACACAAACTTAAAACTAAGATGCAGACAGCAGTCCAGCAGCGGGATGTGGGCTTTCCAGTCTTTTGCATTGAGTGTCACATGTATGATTTTCTCCCAGCTGGTGAGAGGTCTTACGTGTGCACTAGGTGCAAGGAGCTCTCTGCTCTCAGGGAACAAGTCCGTTCTCTAGAGGCTAGAGTAGCAGACTTGGAAAACATAAGACAGACAGAGAGGTACATAGACGAGACCTACAGGGATATAGTCCTGAAGTCCCACCTCCAGTCTGGCAGCATCCCTGTTGCCATGGAGGAGAGAGGTCACGTGACAGGAGAGCATCACCCTGGTGTGGCAGGAAGTGATCCTGTAACTAGGACCTGTCCTCCAGGTGATGTAAACCCCTCTCGCACCGAGGAGGTTTCTCCAGGGCCAAGTGCCCATGCGGGAAGGGTTAGGACAGCAGTTATAGTTGGTGATTCGATCATTAGGCATGTAGATAGCTGGGTGGCTGGTGGACGTGAGGATCGCCTGGTAACATGCCTGCCTGGTGCGAAGGTAGCGGACCTCACACGCCACCTAGATAAGGTCTTAGATAGTGCTGGGGAGGAGTCTGCTGTCTTGGTACATGTTGGTACCAATGACATAGGAAAATGTGGTAGGGAGGTTCTGGAAGCTAAATTTAGGCTTTTAGGTAGGAAGTTGAAATCCAGAACTTCCAGGGTAGCGTTCTCCGAAATGCTTCCCGTTCCACGCGCAGGACCCAATAGGCAGGCAGAGCTCCGGAGTCTCAATGCGTGGATGAGACAATGGTGCAGAGATGAGGGGTTCGGATTTGTTAGGAACTGGGGAACATTCTGGGGAAAGGAGGGGCTCTTCCGAAGGGATGGGCTTCACCTTAACCGGGATGGAACCAGGCTGCTGGCATTAACCTTTAAAAAGGAGATAGAGCAGCTTTTAAACTAGATAATAGGGGAAAGCCGACAGTCGCCCAAGAGCGCATGGTTCGGAAGAATGTATCCTTGAAGGATACTACAAAAAGCAGAAAGGTTCCAAAAAAGAGTAAAGTAGCCCAAATGCCCTCGAGTATGGAGCAGACAGAACTTAAAGATCCCAAATTACCCATGTCTACCAATAGCCAAATTAATATGAATAAAATACAGTCTCTAAAATGCTTGTATGCAAATGCTAGAAGTCTACAAAACAAGATGGGAGAGTTAGAATATATAGCACTAAACGAGAGGTTAGATATGATTGGAATATCAGAGACAT
Organism: Ichthyophis bannanicus; assembly: GCA_033557465.1. Lineage (NCBI taxonomy): Eukaryota > Metazoa > Chordata > Amphibia > Gymnophiona > Ichthyophiidae > Ichthyophis > Ichthyophis bannanicus. The sequence goes on from CM066043.1 coordinate 88,483,577, forward strand.
GGTGGAAGGAGGACAACCAGTGGGACACTGTGATACCTGGGTACAAACTATATCGAAATGATAGAGCTGATCAAATTGGTGGAGGGGTTGCGCTCTATGTTAGAGAGGGCATTGAGTCAGAAAGGATTAAAGTTTTGCAAGAAACAAAATTTGCTGTAGAATCTCTATGGATTGAAATTCCATGTAAAAAGGGGAAGGCGATGGCAGTGGGGGTGTACTATCGTCCGCCTGGCCAGAATGAACAAATGGATGATGAAATGCTCAAAGAAATCAAGGAAGCTAGCAAAAGTTACAGTGCAGTAATAATAATGGGTGATTTCAATTACCCCGGCATCGACTGGGTCAGTGTCACAACAGGACATGCTAGGGAGATAAAGTTCCTAGATGAAATAAATGACTGCTTCTTGGAGCAGCTGGTTCATGAACCGACCAGAGGGGAAGCAATATTAGACCTAGTCCTTAGTGGAACACCAGATGTAGTGCAAGAGATAAGGGTGTTGGGGCCACTTGGCAATAGTGATCATAGCATGATCGCCTTTGATTTAATTAGTGGAGGAGGGATAGTAAGGAAATCCACAGTACTACCCCTTAACTTTCGAAAGGGAGACTATGATAGAATGAGGAAAACAGTTAAGAAAAAACTAAACGGAGCAGTTGCAAAGGTTAAAGACGTACATCAAGCTTGGGTGTTGTTGAAAAATACTATCTTGGAAGCCCAGACCAGCTGTATTCCACGCTTTAAGAAAAGTGGAAGGAAGTCCAAAAAATTGCCAGCATGGTTTAAAGCTGAGGTCAGAGAGGCTGTTGTTGCCAAAAAAGCATCTTTCAAGAAATGGAAAAAAGAGCCAAATGATGAAACCTGGAAACAGCACAAGCACTGGCAAGTCAAATGCAAGGCATTGATAAGGCAGGCAAAGAGAGAATTTGAGAAGAAGCTTGCTGCGGAAGCAAAAACGCGAAATAAAGACCTTTTCAAGTACATTCGTAGCAAAAAACCCGTGAGAGAGTCAGTTGGTCCATTAGATGATAAAGGGGTTAAAGGAGCACTAAGAGGCGACAAGGCGATAGCGGAGAGACTGAATGAATTCTTTGCTTCGGTCTTTACTGAGGAAGATGTAGGGATGTTACCCACGACTGAAGTGGTATTTAAAGGTGTGGAAGAATTGAAGGAAATATCGATACATCGGGAAGATGTCCTACAACTATTAGATAAACTGAAGAGTAGCAAATCACCTGGGCCGGATGGTATACATCCAAGGGTGTTGAAAGAACTGAAATTTGAGATTGCAGACCTGCTATCAGTAATCTGTGAACTATCATTAAAATCATCTCTAATACCTGAGGATTGGAGGATCGCCAATGTAACACCAATTTTTAAAAAGGGTTCGCGGGGTGATCCGGGAAACTACAGACCGGTGAGCCTGACATCAGTACCGGGAAAAATGGTAGAAACCATCATAAAGAATAAAATTACTCAGCATATAGATAGTCATGACCTAATGGGAGACAGCCAACATGGCTTTAGACAAGGAAGATCTTGTCTTACTAATCTGTTATGTTTTTTTGAAGGAGTGAATAAACAGGTGGACAAAGGTGAGTCGGTTGATATTGTGTATCTGGACTTTCAGAAAGCCTTTGACAAGGTCCCTCATGAGAGACTTTTGGCAAAACTAAAGAGTCATGGGATAGGAGGCAGTGTACTACTGTGGATCAGGAACTGGTTAAAAGATAGAAAGCAGAGGGTAGGGCTAAATGGCCAATTTTCCCAATGGAGAAAGGTGAATAGTGGTGTACCCCAGGGATCTGTGCTGGGTCCGCTGCTTTTTGACATATTCATAAATGACCTGGAAAGTGGAATAACGAGTGAGGTTATCAAATTTGCTGATGACACAAAACTATTTAAAGTTGTTAAAACCCAGGAGGATTGTGGAAAATTGCAAGAGGATCTTGATAAATTGGAAGACTGGGCATCAAAATGGCAGATGAAATTTAATGTGGAGAAGTGCAAGGTTATGCACCTAGGGAAGAACAACCCAAACTATGGTTACACGATGCAAGGTTCCACATTAGGAACCACCACCCAAGAAAAAGATTTAGGCGTCCTTGTGGATACCATGTTAAAACCCTCGGCCCAGTGTGCAGCGGCGGCCAAGAGAGCAAATAGAATGCTAGGTATGATAAGGAAAGGAATGGAAAATAAAACAAAAGATATTATAATGCCTCTATATCGTTCCATGGTGAGACCGCACCTTGAATATTGTGTGCAATTCTGGTCGCCATATCTTAAAAAGGATATAGCAATTTTAGAAAAGGTTCAGAGAAGAGCCACCAAAATGGTAAAGGGGATGGAAGGCTACTCCTATGAAGAAAGGCTAAAAAGGTTGGGGCTCTTTAACCTGGAAAAGAGACGGCTGAGGGGAGATATGATAGAAGTCTATAAATTAATGAACGGAGTGGAACGGGTAAACGTAGATCGATTGTTTACCTTATCAGAATATAGAAAGACTAGGGGACATGCAATGAAGCTACAGGGTAAACTATTTAAGACTAATAAAAGAAAATATTTTTTCACTCAACGTGTAATCAAACTCTGGAATTTGTTACCGGAGGATGTAGTAAAGGCTGTTAGTGTAGCTGGGTTTAAAAAAGGTTTGGACAAGTTCCTGGAGGAAAGGTCCATAAACCATTATTAAGAAGGGACCCAGGATATCAATGCTTGAACCAATACAAGCATTGTGGAACCTGTGTCCCTTGGGGAAACTGCTAGGTACGTATGACCTAGATTGGCCACTGTTGGAAACAGAATACTGGGCTTGATGGACCTTGGTCTGACCCAGTATGGCATATCTTATGTTCTTATGTTCTTAGTGGAGATCAAACCTAAGCTTTCTTTAGAAGCTCAGATGACAAGACTTCGACTTTCATACTTTGGACACATCATGCGGAGAGAGAGATCATTAGAGAAAGACATCATGCTTGGCAAGGTAGAAGGTCAATGCAAAAGAGGAAGGCCAGCAATGAGATGGATCGATACAATAACAGCAGCTACGGGTACCAGTCTGTCAACAATGAGCCGCCTGACTGAAGACCGAACACAATTTAGGATAGCTATCCAGAGGGTCGCCATAAGTCGACTCCGACTCGACGGCACTTAACAACACCAACATTTTCAGTTCAAGCTGCCTCTCTCCTGACGCGATGACAGATTCTGCCAATCCATTCTTTAGAATCTGTTCTGGGTATTGTGATGAGGAGAGTATGGCTGAGTCCATGGAATTGGAAGAAAATCGGACATTTACCTTTAAAGAAAGAGACAGGCAAGGAATCAGTAGCTCTCAAACTGCAGGCAGAGAAAAAAAACATGCAGCTACTGAGGACAGGACACACCCAAGCTCTGCTAATCCAAGGGCAGGCTTGGAAATTAATGAGGGACACCTGGGTGAAGGGGAGTGCACGATAGTTCAGAGACACTCTTATAAACCCAGGGAAACAGTGGAAGACAGAGAGAACAGCCAGAGAGAGGGCAAGAGGAACAGGAGTACCAGGACGAGGCAGCACACGCAGCAGCACCCTGGAAAGGGGGACACAGGGAAGTAGCACGCTGGAAGGAAAGATACAGGAAACCAGCACTCGAGAGAGCTGACCAGCACTCGAGAGAGCTGACCAGGGAGAACACTGGAGAATTCAGTGGGGAGAGAAGCACCAGAGAAAGGCCCAGAGAGTGCACCATGGAGGAGAACGGTGGAGACTTCCGGGGGAATCTCAGAGGTGAAAGCCCTAGTCAGAAGGAAAGCCAGGATTACAGGGAAACTGCAATTGGTTTTAAAACTAGGAGAGCTGTGCCAGAGAGAAGTGCTGATAAGGGTCAGGCTGCAGTGCCAACCGTTCCTGAACCAGCTAAAGAGCTGCAACTTCCAAAAAGGTGCGTGAATAAAAGGGTAGCCAAAAGTGCATTGTGTCATTTGATGCAAGAAAAGAATCTCCACGTTCCTGGTGGAAACCCTGTGCATAGGGAAAAGCCTCAGTGGAGAAAGGTTCTGGAACTTTTAGAGAATATTAAGCCTGAAGTTTTTCATGTTGGCTTAAAGCCAGATTTACCGACACAGGTCCTGAGGAAATGCAAATAGACTATTATGAATCTGATGAGGGGTCTGAAGATTCAGTAATGGATTGTTCTCTGTGCCAGAAGGCAGAATAAAAAGTTCTTGGATAAAAGAAGGGAAAAGCCTATAACCTGAGTGTCCTAGAAGGCAGTGTGAAAACAGGGAGAAATGTTTTTAGCCAGGAATGCTAAAGAACCCTGTTGCTGAAGAAAGGATATTTCTTTTGGGTTTGAAGAGAAGAGAAACCTTGCTTGATTGCTGAATGATTTGAAAAAACAGTGACACATGTTAAAAAGCTACATAAAGCAGTTTCATTGTTTTGTTTGGTAAAATGCCTATGGATTATTGTTTGGAGAGAGAATCCTGTTTGTTTTTCGTTGAGCCTTAATGCTCTTTAGAAAAAGAAATAAATTCCTGTGTTTTGCCATGTAAACCCTCGGTCTCCACACTACTTGTTTTTTTAAACACAACTACAAATCCCAGCAGCCCCGGCACTGGATGAGGAAGAAAACTCTTTAATTAAAGGACTAACAAGTGCAGCCCTAGGCTTATAGGCTTATAGGCTGTTGCCTGGGCCAGGGGCCTCCACAGTATAGAATCCAGTTCCATTCCATTCTAAGCCCAGCTGGTTTATGTTCAAGTTGCCTCTTTTAAAGAATATAGGCAAAAGACCTGTTGCCGCCAAAAGCTTTTTAGCTGGTGTCAGCCTGTTATGACATTAGTTTTGTTCCTCTTTTTTCTTTTGAGGCAGCCGGTAGCTAGGAATTCCCATATGTGAGATCCTGTCCTGCTTGATCATGAAGAAAACAAGCTTATTTACCTGTAGCAGATGTTCTCTGTAGATAGCAGGATAAATCCTTGCACCCTCCCTCTCTCCTTTGCTTGGAGTTGTATTTTACCTTAGCTAGTCACTTTTCTGAAGAGAAGAGGGTGAGGCAGCAGCAGTCGAGCTCATGCACAAATGTGGTGGAACCACTTTAAAAAAATTTCTAGAAGGAGGAAAAAGAAATTCCCACATGGATTCTGTTGATGTCACCCATATGTGAGGATTTATCCTGCTCTCCAGAGAACATCTTCAGTAGGTAAATAACCTTGTTTTTGTCTGTTACTGTTTTAATTTTATTGTACACTGCATCTATGCTATTTATGGAAAACATATAAAAAGAATGTGATTAAACTAAACATTAGTCTCCATGTCTTCTCTGGAGACTAATGATCAGAATGATTAGAGCACAAAATGCAATAATGACAATAGATCTATTTCTCCATTTTTTCTGCTTTAAACTATTGGTATGCAGTTGTATGCTTGCCAGATAGCTTAGAAATCATTTGCTGGGAAGATTGTAGTGAAGTATAAGTTATAGCAGCAGTCTCTTTTGACACCTTTTCAACAAGCAATCCTTCTGGCTTCTCCGTTTATATTGTTCCTGAACAGCATACTTGTTTTAATTCTGGAAACAAAAAAACGTAATTCAAGAAAAAAAAGCCTGCTGAAAAATCTTATCTATACCTTATTCCAGTTACACTATGAATGGAGGCAGCTGTCAATCATAGATGTCATGGAAGAGGTTTCATAGTAAGCACATTAGTACCTAAAGGGTAAGGGGCATATGAAGACTATTAACCAATTCTGCTGTCTGGTTGTTTCTTTGGTTCAGCAATGAACTAAAAACTAGGGTTCGAAAAAAAAAGTTGTTAGGTTCTACTCTGTTCTTAACTTGATTTAAATAAAAATTGTTTTACTATGTAGTGTTACAAATAAACAAATCTGTGTATTTTGTATTTGCAATACCACTCTTCATCAGTTAAACGAGCCTTGAAGTTAAAATGCTATTTTTAGTCTACATAGACTGCAAAATTACCAATCTGCCAAATATCTTAATCTGCATTTATGCGAGGGAGGACGAAACGCATACAAAGAAAAATCCACTCATTTATTTATTGTTGAACATTATTTTCCTTGCCAAATCTGATCTTTTTTTCTTTTGTGTTTTTGAAGGTTGATCTCCATATAGAAGACTAGCTAAACTGAGTGTTGCACAGAAAGCACAGCTAATGGACCACGATTCTACAATGCTCTGAACTGTGGACACAGTATTACATAGTGCTTTGAAAAAATGTCAGCTTGTAATACTTTCACTGAGCACGTCTGGAAACCTGGCGAATGCAAGAACTGCTTCAAACCCAAAAGCTTGCATGAACTGCCTCCAACCTCTGAGAAGGCTCCGCTTTCCCATGGAAGTTTGAAAACCAATGCCAACCAACGTGTCAGGAGTACAGGTAGCTTCCGACCTCCTGTCGCAAAGAAACCAACCATTGCCGTGAAACCCACCATGATGGTCGTAGATGCGCAGGGTGTCTGTGATGAGATCAGTTCTTTTGAGCACTCTGAAAACAAGCAGGTTATTGTTGGATGGAACCGAAACAGAGCTAGTTTGAATAAGAAGCCACTTAATAATAATAATGAGGATGAGACTGAAGGATATAGTCATATCTATAGGCCTTATGGCAACAATGACAATGTTGGAAAGTTGCCCATGAACAATAATAATGGACTGACTGAAGTACTGAAAGAAATTGCAGGTTTGGATACTACACCACAGCTAACAGGAAATGAAATGAATGCCAGAGAATCCTTTTTGGGAAGGATCAACAATTGCTACAAGCGGTCATTGGAACGGAAGATTCTTCCAAGCTGCATTGTGGCTGGGATGAAAGATAATCATGGAAAGCATGTTGTCATGAGTGGTAGCACAGAAGTTATTAGTAATGAAGGTGGACGTTTCTGTTACCCAGAATTCTCTAGTGGAGATGAAAGTGAGGATGATACTTTCAGAAGCATGCAGGAGGAGCATGAGAGTTGGGATGAAAGTGATGAAGAACTTTTGGCTATGGAGATTCGTATGAAGGGGCAGCCTCGCTTTGCCAACTTCAGGGCCAATACCCTGTCTCCTGTGAGGTTTTGTGTGGACAAAAAGTGGAATACCGTGCCATTAAGGAACAAATCTCTTCAAAGGATTTGTGCAGTAGATTATGATGATAGTTACGATGAGATTTTAAATGGTTATGGAGAGGACAATATTATACCCTATTGTCAAGAAAGCATGCAGAGCATGGTTTCTTCAGATTCTACATCCCCAGACTCTTCTGTTACGGAGTCATCTCGTTCTGGTACAACCAGCAACTCATCCCAGAAATTGTGCAATGGAGGGCTTTCTCCAAGTACTCCTAAAGATGAAATGGTAATAGAGCCAGATTATGAGAGTTTTAGTGGTGATCAGCAGGGAAAAGATGCTTCAAAGATTGCCAAAAGCACTCCAAAGACTCTGGAAACCCATAAGGCAGTGCTTGCCCTACGGCTGGAGGAGAAAGATGGAAAGATTGCTGTACAAACTGAGAAACAAGATGGGAGCAAAAATTCTACTGATATAGGTGAACAAACATTGACTGTAAGCATAGTGCCTGCCAATGAACAGCCCATTCCTTATAGGGTGGTAAATCTAGATCAACCAGTGTGCAAGCCCTATACTATAGTAGATGTGTCAGCAGCCATGACTAATGAATGCCTAGAGGGACAAACAGAGAATCCTAAAACCAAAAGCACATCATCTACTCCAAGCACTCCTGGTACACCCGTTAACTCAATAGCCTCTGGACAAGTAAATAATGATCTAAAAAAATCCAGTGTCATTCGGTATCAGGAAGTATGGACCTCTAGCACAAGTCCACGACAAAAGATACCTAGAGTTGACTTAATCACTAAAAACCTAGGGCCTGTGGTTCCTCCAAGAAAGAGCAGCCATAAATCTGCTCCAACTTCACCTACCACAACAAACACTTCCTCAAAAACTATCCCAGTGAAGTCACCAAATTTGTCTGAGATAAAATTCAACAGTTACAATAATGCTGGTATGCCACCTTTCCCAATTATCATTCATGATGAACCAGCATATGCAAAGAGTTCTAAAAATGCTATCAAAGTGCCAATTGTAATAAATCCAAATGCATACGATAATCTGGCCATCTACAAGAGTTTTTTAGGGACCAGTGGAGAATTGTCTATCAAAGAAAAGACCAGCAGTGTTATAAGCCACACCTATGAGGAAATAGAGACGGAAAACAAAGGGTCTAATGTTACCATTGCCAAACCTGCAGAATTTGCCCAAGCCAAAGTGGTTGCCAGCAGCCCAGAGTGCAAACTAGGATCTGTAGCTCAGAAAGTTCAAGAATTCAACAATTGTCTGAGTAGAAGTCAAACCTCACCACAGAGAAGTCTTAGTTCTAGCCACAGCTCTCCTACAAGAATCCAGAAAACCACTCCAGAGTCACCCATAAAGTTAGATAGTACCAAAGAACCTTTAACTTGTAGCAATAGGGAGAATGCGCACACAGTACTTTCTCAGATAGTGGCTTCCATCCAACCTCCACAGTCTCCTCCAACAACACCTCAGTCTAGCACCAAATCCTGCAGTGTAGAAGAATTGTATTCCCTACCTCCAGACATAGATACCACTAAAAGTACTCTCATACGTCCCAAATCCCTCTCTTCATCACAGTCTGTCAGGGGAGCAGAGACTCAAAAATCCATAGACTGTACTTCTTCTGATGCACAAAAGGAACCACTTCCTTCTAAACCAGTTACTATTCCTTCCTCAAAGTCAGACATGGGCACCTGCAATTCTACCACAAGCCCAAAATCTGACCAGGTAGCTCCTTTTCCCCCACCCCGTTCCACTTCCTCACCATACCATGCTAGTAATTTGTTGCAAAAGCATTTTAGCAACTGGGCAAAACCTACCAATCCCACTCGATCAACAGAGGCAGAGTCTGTTCTTCATTCAGAAACCCGGCGGGTAACTGATGCCAAACCCAAACGCTGGATATCCTTCAAGAGCTTCTTTCGCCGCAGGAAGGGTGATGATGATGAAGACAGGGAGAGAGGACGAGAAAAGGGTAAACTGGTAGGGCTTGATGGGACTGTGATCCACATGCTTCCTCCACCCCCAGTACAGCGCCACCACTGGTTTAGTGAAACCAAAACAGAAGCCAGTGAGAAACCATCCATTGTGTTCATGTACAGATGCGAGTCTGCAGTGACAGAGCCAGTTGGAGATTCGGACAAGGTTGGCAGTGATGCTCTGGTTGAAAAAGTGTTAGCTAAAGCAGTAACTAAGCTGAAATCTGCAGAAGAGAATGAACAGAATATGAACCATTCTTCACCACCTCTCACTCCGAAGAAAATGATCAGGTAAATCACTTTTTCTCTTCACCCATGATTCTGTTTTACAGTATCTGTTATCATTGATTTTGTTTTCTATGATCACTACTACTACTATGATCTTTCCTAATTACAGAGGGATTTTTAAAACTTGTATCCATATATTATTTGTTGGGGTTGAAATAAAATGGCTCTCCCATCCATAACCTAAAAAGAATGCTTTTTCCAAAACTTTTCCTATAGGTAAACAGAGGTTTATGAAAGTATCCATTGTGTTCATAGTGCAAGGCTTTTTAGAATCCATAAAGGGTTGGAAAGAGGATCTTTAGGTAAAATCCCTTATGTTTCTCATTTGACTTACTGCAAAAATCATATCCATTTGCTCAGTGTAAGGAAATTTGACAATTTTTTATGCACAATATTGCACCATTTCCTCGGACTTTTAAATTTTCAACAATTTAACAAATATTTTATGAATATAAAACATCAACACTATGCATTATTGAAAGTAAAAATTGGGGAAAACATGCAGAACGTGGCTCATCAAATGCTTCACAACCCCCTTTGTATGTGTGTGTCTTAATGATGTGTTCGCAAACATTCCCTTGGTTTTGAAAGAGTAATAAAATGAAACCAGGTGTGACAACACCTCAAACCATTAGATGTTGCTGTCAATATATTTTGAAGAATGGATTTGGGTGCCATTATCCCAAGTTAACATGATGTCTGTGCTTTTCTACCACAGAATACATAGCATAGTGACAAACTACACAGTTCAGTCACTAGGTGTTAACTTACATAGCCAGATGGTTCTTTCACTAGGTTTCACAGTAGAATTCACAACAACAAAAAAGAAATACACTTCTGAATCACTAAGAACAAGCCCAGCAGGGATATGGGTGGGGGGGAGAGGGGGTTGCTAGCAGAGTGGATATGTATGGTTGGTAAAGCATACTTCATCAAATTATTTTCACCCCCTGCAGGTGTGTACATCTGTAACTGTGTCACTTCTTTATGTCTCTGTGATTGGGAAAAGAAAGGCAGTTTGAAAGAAGCAATTCTGTAATCACTGCTTCAATATGTCACGGTTTCTGTGCTACAGTTATTGCAACTGTCTGTCCCACTGAACTGCATTGAGCCATTTTTTATGCATTTCTCTGGAACTCCTGTCTAATTTTGCACATTTTTAAACTCAGTTTGTCTTTTCCCCTCTTTTTCCTCATACCAAATTTAGTCCCATTCTCTGTTTTCGGAGAGTTACTTTGTCCCCAGACTGATAAATTAAGGGGTTGAGAATACCTGTTTATCATTTCTTTGACGTTTTGTTGAGTAGGAAAGCATAAGTGTGGAAAGCATTTAGCGCATGGCTCATACAATCTTTCCAGCCTTTATGTATATGTGTGTACATTGTTTTGAAAACAACAATAAAATAAACAGTGTGTGATACATATCAAACCATTACATGTTACAATGAACAGATTACAAAAGATGGATTGTACAGTTCAACCACAGCAACACATATTGCCGTGCCTCTCCAACACTAGTTGACAGGATACATGGCAACAAGTAGCAAACTACATAGTTCAATCACTTACATAGCAATGACTAAAAAGGCTGTAGGATTCAGTCACTGGGTTTCACAGTGGAATTTAAATGAAGAAAATGAAAGGTACATCCAAATTGCTAAGAATGAGCCCAGTAGAGAGAGGGATGTGGCAGCAACAGGGTGTACATGGTGGAAAAATCATAAAGAGCATACTTCGTGGGGTTATTTCCAGTCACTCTGCATGCGTCTGTGTTTTGTTTGTGCGTGGTTTGTGTGTGCATATGTGTGGGTGTGTGGTTTGTGGGTGTATGGTTTGTATGAGGGTGCATGTGTATGGGTGCGTGGTTTGTGTGGGGTGCATATGTGTGGGTATGTGGCTTGTGTGTGTTTTGTTTCTGTCCATGTATATGTGGGGTTTTGTGTCTCTGCTTGTGTGTGTGCTGGCTCTGCTTATGTCTGTGTCCAGGAGAGTAAAGAAGAAGAGAGAGGCAGTCTGTGTTTGTGTATCAGTTTCTATGCTGCCAATGCTGAAACTGTTTCTTCCATAGATATTTATTGAGCCATTTCTAGAGGAAGGGGGGGGGCGGCTTTACTGTATTTCTTTGGAACCCCTTGTCTGCTCTGGCCTATTTTCATACTATGTGTCTGTTTTCACCAGTTTCCCAGCATGCTAAATATGATTCCATTACGATAACTCTTCAGAGTTATTTTGCCCCCAGGCAAACATGCAGATAATCTTTATGCCTTATGAATAATTTCTTTACAGCATCCATTGGGTTGGAAGGAAAAAACAGAATTCCAGAAATCTCCAGGAACAAGCAGGAATGCAGTCTTCACATTTGGGTGATGTCGGTACCTATGGAACCCGTGCAAGAATGCTCCCCAGCGTCCAATTGGAAAGTGCACATCTGCCTTCCCAATTCCTCTCCTCAGTTCTTCATTTACCATGAACCAGCAGGTTGTTTCTTTTCTGTCACTGCCGAAAAATGGGTTTTTTTTGTTAAACTATGCTCTGCCTTTCCGTCAACACCAATGCCTCTACCGACACCAGTCCTGATATTTTCTTTCTTTTTCAATGTTTATTTCTTTCTTATTTTTCTTTCAGTTTTGGTGGTTTTGACCACCAGCTAGACCTTGGCCTACGTTTTTCTCACCACGATGGAAAACACATCAGCAGTTTCAAAAAATGTACCAAATGTTCTGGTACTATATCATGACTGATGCTTAAAATATTTGGGCCCTGACGGTGTACCAAATGATTGTCCTTTGTGCCAGCAAATGACAAAGAGAGGCCTAAAGAACAGGGCCAAACAGTATGGTTCTTTGTTCGCCCTGGACTCTATTTCAGTGGCTTCCATGTTATCGAGGACATAAGCTTCCTCTCATGGTTCTCAGGTCTCAAAGTCCAAACTCAAAACCAAGTCTAAGGCATCTGCATCGAGGACTAATACTGATTCCAGAGGTAAGTCCCTTCGCCATCGAGACTCACCAAAAGATGCATCCAATGCTGACTGACCTGCCAAACAGCCTCAGCGGGAGGCTGTGTCCTCCAAAGCACAAAAGGGGCTCCAGGATGCTCCCAAGGCATCAACCTCCAGAGAGCTACTGGTTCCATACTCTGGGACGATGGCTCAAAGCCCCGTATGCGATTCTACCCAGGCATAGCTCAGCTCCCTCGACCAGTACATACTGGCTATTGAGAGGAGTTTGGCCGCACTCCTGGCAGTCAAACCTGCATCGGGGGATCCTCTCCTTCTGATACCCCTATTGGAACTGACAGACATAGTCGGTACCCAGCAGGCTCCCGAATCTTCACCGATCAATCATCGGTACAGACATCGGTCCTTTACATCGGGGAAGTATTGAGATCAAACACAGGATCGACGATACTTTCTGACTTCTTGTCAGCCTCTGACTTCACTTCCTCCAATTCCGATGACACATTGGAAGACTGCTGAGAAAGCTGAGACATTCCATCAGACCCATCCCCTCCTCAAGAGCAGCATTGCTCCCTGCCAGTGGCTATGTCTTTCCAAGTCTTCATTAGGGACATGGCAGCAGACCAACAGATTACTGAGATGGAACCGAGGGCAGAGGAGTTGGAAATCCTCCAATACCCCCTCAACACCTGAGGAGGCGACCATATTACCGGTGCATCGCATCTTGCAGCATCTAATGCTCACTGTCTACACCTACTGTGTTGTCATCTTGACTAGTGTGACATAGTGGGTCCTTCCAGCCCGGTAGAAGAGGCTAAAAAGCCAGGAAAAGGAGTAGGGCTGAGTTGTAAACAAAAGCACATGGCTCCTGGTTACCTTAGAAACCAAGCACAGAGGCAAGAGAAACGCCCGTGCTACCATTCAGGGAATGAGTCACGAGCTAATGCAGGACACCTGCTAGGGGGTGGAGTTGAGCACTGCCCTAGAATTCACCCTGATAAAGAGTTTATGGGGTTAGAAGGAGAAGAAGAGGAAAAAGGGTTTGGAGAAGGAGTAGGAGCTGAGGCATGTGTGCTGGATAAGGAAGCTAATGAGAGCTACGGTGAAGACAGCAGTGCCAGGAAAAAGCCAGAGTCTCTGTGGAAGGGTGAGACAGAGTCTTTCTTCAGGAAAAGAAAAGAAACCCCAAGGGAAGGATATAATAAGGGCAGAGTGGATTACCTGCAGTATCCAGGGGAACACAGAAGTGAAAGGAAGCCAAGAAGGCAAGTGAAATCTTCTGTGCAAGGCTTAGGTTGGGAACTTACAGCCAGTCCAAAGCCACAAAGAAAACCTCCACCAGCTAGGCTATAAGGTAAGCCAAAAGGCTGGTCTAAAAATAGTTACAGTGACTGTATTTACCCAGAGGGTTGGAGCTGGGAAGAGAATACCTGTGCTGATAACGTTTGTAAAAGCCAGTATTTAACTCAGGAATATCAGGTGAAACCTGAAGCAGTTAGAAAGGGCGTGGCATCAGGAGTGCCGTTACAAACATTTCCTTCTAGCCAGGAGGAGTTAATGGACTTTGAACCTGAGTGTGTGAATATTGATGAAGATGATATGGACTGTACGATATCGCTTGCTAATGAAATAATCTCATTACGCTGAAGGCATGTTTTGAAAGAGAAAGTACAGCACTACTAGCATTGGGAAGCAGAGAGCTGTGAAGAAACAGCATTGTTACGTTGGAATGCTAGATATCAACCTGTTTATTGCTGAAGTAAGCCTTTTCTGTTAAAGAACCTTTGTTTTGTCCTTATGCCAGTAAATACCTGGTTTGTGTTACTTTGTTCATGGTGAAATCCACCCCGGGAGGGGAAATAAAATCCTTTGGTTGCTTAAACCACTTTTCCACAACTGCTCCTCATTGATTCGGTGAAGGGACTACATTTCCCAAAAAGCCTAGCTTCAGGATTTGTAAAGTAGCTGCTTCAGTGGGGAAGACCCACTCACTTAACCTCTACACACTTATATACGGGGGTTTAAGGAGAGCTGGTGACAAATGGCGTAGTAGTTTGGATTTTTACCTGGATTTGAGGACACCACAAGGACGAGGTTCCTGCAGCAAGAGCTGACAGCCAGGAGGAAAAGATCCGGAGCTCGGCTGACGATCGGTCAGACTGGGGAGTTCCCTTTTCTCAGTGCCTGACTCTGCACTGGTGCCAGGTAATTGTAGCTGGGCACGGGTGGAGAAGGATACAAAGGAGAAAGGGTGGTGCACAGGAATAGTGCACGGCGTTGAAGGAAAAAAAAAAAAAAGAAGGGGAATTTTTTTTTCTCTCTCTCTTTTTTTGGGCCACACTTGGGTTTTTTTTGTTGTTCTGTTACAGATACCAGGAGATCCAGAATAGACCCGCAAAATATGCTAAGGTGGATGTCCCTGCAATGGGATAAGCAGCTGGAGATGTCGCGAAGGGTGCATGACCAAGCGATGACTGCCTTACAAGAACAGCTGAGACCAGTAAATGCTCTCATAGAACATTTAGCAAAGCAACAGCAGGAGCCAGTGGAAGTTTTTCCAGGATTTACCCAAGGGGTAGGACTAAATGGAACCGGTTCACTTTTGCTGGGACAGTTATCTCCTACTGACAATTTAGATGATTATGTGGATGCATTTGAACGGATTGCAGAAGCCGTCAAACTGCCTAAGGAGCAGTGGGCTATAAGATTTGCCATTTCTTTATCTGGTGAAGCTTTGTCGGCATACAAGTCAATGCCAGCTACCTTAGCAATGAATTATGAGGCAGTAAAGAATGCTGTACGAGACAGGTTAGGGCTCACCCCTCTGTTCTACAGGCGCAGGTTTAGGGAGGCAAAGTTAAAGCCTGGAGAAACCCCTAAAGCCCTGTATTTTAGAATAAAGGGATTAGCCTGTAAATGGCTCAAACCTGAGCAGCAAAATGTAGAGTCTGTTAGATGAGATAATGTTGGAACAGTACATGGAAGCTGTACCTGCTGAAGTTAAAAGGTTTCTTATGTTACAGAACTGTAAGACAACAAGTGAAGCAGCTGCCATGACAGAACGGTATTTTGAGGCTGAATTCTCAAGGACCTCAAAATCCGGCGTTCTGGGCATGACACAGGCTGATAAAGTAAGTAAGAATTTTGAATGTAAAGCACCTTGTGAAAATAGGGGTTTTTCCTCTACTAAAGGAAAATGTTTCAAGTGTGGAAAT
Organism: Ichthyophis bannanicus; assembly: GCA_033557465.1. NCBI lineage: Eukaryota > Metazoa > Chordata > Amphibia > Gymnophiona > Ichthyophiidae > Ichthyophis > Ichthyophis bannanicus. The sequence continues at coordinate 88,499,098 of CM066043.1, forward strand.
GTTGGGCACTTGCAAAAAGACTGTATTATACGCACTGCCTTAGTATCTGGTAATGGGGAAAACTTCAAAGCAGGCTTTTTACTACCAGTCCAGGTGGAGGGCATAAAGGCCCAAGCGCTACTAGACTCGGGCGCTAACCAGAGTATGGTGTCCCAACGGCTCTGGGAAGCCATACAAGCTCAAGTAGAGCCGAGTCCAGCAGTGGGGCAGGTGAAAGTACAGTGTTTGCACGGGTCAGCCTCCTATTACCCTGTATATGACCTCATGATAGAAGGTTTAGGATCAGCCAAGAAAGTAAAAGTGGCAATAATCCCACAGCTGTTACACGATGTAATTTTGGGAAATGATTGGCCTCCATTTTGCCGGGGAATTGAAAAGGGTATAGAAGAGGACAGGCTATGTCTCTACCCTCTCCCAGGCAAGAACCCCTCATAGGGAGGAGGACCCCGCTGAAGAAGTGGCAGGTCCATTCCGAGTTAGGGAAGATTCCCCTGACTTAGAAAGGGAATATGATGGGGAAGCAATAGACCTATTGCCCGCACAGACTGACCTTTTTGATACCATGCCCAAGGAGGTGAGGAAAGGAAAGGCCAAGAAAAAACAAGAAAGGCAACACAGGACCCAAGGAAGGGCTGATTTGGGAGCCGGGGAGGGCTTACCATGGGTACCCTCGGAGTTAGTAAAGAAATTCCCGTCCTTCCCAGGAGAACAGAAAGCGGATCCCGCTTTGAAAAGAGCCTTTATGTTTGCGCAAGAAGAAAGGGATACTCTGCCCCAATTCCTTTTAGAAAGGGATATCCTGTACAGGGAGAGTAATAACCCGCTTACCGGTGAGGTAAGAAAGCAGTTGGTAGTACCGACTACATTTAAGGCCATAGTAATGCGTCTAGCCCATGACCACCCAATAGGAGCCCATAAAGGGATTCAGGGGACATTGGACCAGGTCTTGGCCCGTTTTTACTGGCCAGGGGTCTACAAGGAAACGTCCCGCTATTGTGAAGCGTGTCCCACCTGCCAACGGGTTACTGCCTCGAAACCGAGAGCAGTGCCTATGATACCCACACCTGCCATATCCACACCCATTAGGCGAATGGCAATGGACATCATAGGGCCACTCGTTAGGACTCCCCGGGGTTTTCAGTACGTGTTAGTGATCGTGGACCAAGCTACACGTTTCCCATGGGCCATACCCATGAGAAATACCTCCGCCAGAACAATAGCCTTGGAACTGATAAAATTGTTCTGTGAGGTTGGCTTCCCTCAGGAGATGCTCACTGACCAAGGAAGCAACTTTTTGTCAAAATATTTAGCCACTGTGTGGGATGCCTTTGGCATACACCATGTGCGGACTGCAGCATACCACCCCCAGTCCAATGGGATGGTTGAAAGAAAAAACCAGACCATAAAGCAAATGCTTAGGAGGGGACTAGATGGGCAGATGTCCGAGTGGGATACATTGTTACCCTTTGTATTGTATGCATGTAGGGAGCGTGTACAGGCGTCCCTAGGGGCATCCCCGTATGAGCTGTTATTTGGTAGAGCCCCCAGAGGAGTTCTTGATATACTCAGAGAACAATGAGTGGAACCAGATAGGGGGGAGACAGAAGTACCCCAGCTCCTCAAAGTCTTAAGGAGTCATTTGAAGAGAACGGCTCAAGCCTCTTTAGAAAACTTACAGGCTAGCCAAAAGAGGCAGAAAAAGTACTACGACCGGGGAACAAAACCCCGTCAATTAGCAGTAGGCGATAAAGTGGTGATTATGGTGGCCGAGGTAGGACCAAAATTCGAGTCCAGATGGAAGGGGCCCTGTATGATAGTGGAGAGGGTAGGTCCCGTCTCATACCGGGTAGAGAATAGTAAGGGCCGGCGCCAGGTATATCACATTAATGTTTTAAAACCCTGGCAAGAAAGGGTAGCCACAGTACAATTAGCTATGAAGGAACACCACAGGAACCCTACACAAGGGATTACGTGCTGTCCGTCGCAGGCTTTGGCAGCCCGTAATATTTTAAGGGGGGGGGATCTGTGACATAGTGGGTCCTTCCAGCCCGGTAGAAGAGGCTAAAAAGCCAGGAACAGGAGTAGGGCTGAGTTGTAAACAAAAGCACATGGCTCCTGGTTACCTTAGAAACCAAGCACAGAGGCAAGAGAAACGCCCGTGCTACCATTCAGGGAATGAGTCACGAGCTAATGCAGGACACCTGCTAGGGGGTGGAGTTGAGCACTGCCCTAGAATTCACCCTGATAAAGAGAGTTCAGTTGAGCTTATGGGGTTAGAAGGAGAAGAAGAGGAAAAAGGGTTTGGAGAAGGAGTAGGAGCTGAGGCATGTGTGCTGGATAAGGAAGCTAATGAGAGCTACGGTGAAGACAGCAGTGCCAGGAAAAAGCCAGAGTCTCTGTGGAAGGGTGAGACAGAGTCTTTCTTCAGGAAAAGAAAAGAAACCCCAAGGGAAGGATATAATAAGGGCAGAGTGGATTACCTGCAGTATCCAGGGGAACACAGAAGTGAAAGGAAGCCAAGAAGAAAAGTGAAATCTTCTGTACAAGGCTTAGGTTGGGAACTTACAGCCAGTCCAAAGCCACAAAGAAAACCTCCACCAGCTAGGCTAAAAGGTAAGCCAAAAGGCTGGTGTAAAAATAGTTACAGTGACTGTATTTACCCAGAGGGTTGGAGCTGGGAAGAGAATACCTGTGCTGATAACGTTTGTAAAAGCCAGTATTTAACTCAGGAATATCAGGTGAAACCTGAAGCAGTTAGAAAGGGCGTGGCATCAGGAGTGCCGTTACAAACATTTCCTTCTAGCCAGGAGGAGTTAATGGACTTTGAACCTGAGTGTGTGAATATTGATGAAGATATCATGGACTGTACGATATCGCTTGCTAATGAAATAATCTCATTACGCTGAAGGCATGTTTTGAAAGAGAAAGTACAGCACTACTAGTATTGGGAAGCAGAGAGCTGTGAAGAAACAGCATTGTTACGTTGGAATGCTAGATATCAACCTGTTTATTGCTGAAGTAAGCCTTTTCTGTTAAAGAACCTTTGTTTTGTCCTTATGCCAGTAAATACCTGGTTTGTGTTACTTTGTTCATGGTGAAATCCACCCCGGGAGGGGAAATAAAATCCTTTGATTGCTTAAACCACTTTTCCACAACTGCTCCTCATTGATTCGGTGAAGGGACTACATTTCCCAAAAAGCCTAGCTTCAGGATTTGTAAAGTAGCTGCTTCAGTGGGGAAGACCCACTCACTTAACCTCTACACACTTATATACGGGGGTTTAAGGAGAGCTGGTGACACTAGATTGTAAGTTCTTATGAGCAGGGACTATCTCTTACATGTCTGTGCAGTGCTGCATACGTCTTGTAGCGCTATACAAATTTTCAGTAGTAGTATGTGGGAGGCTCCTCTAACGGTTCTGCCTGTCAGCAAAGACACAATACCATGTACTGAGTTCAAGCACGCCCAGGCTTTCAGAAGCCTCGACTCACATACCATTCTATGGTGGTGAAATAAGCAATGCACCGCATCAAGAGTTCTAAGAATCCCTCTTCCATGCTTCCAGGCAAGGACTCCAGAACTCTCAATGCCTTTAGCCGTCGATACTTTCAGGCATGCATGCTTACATCTAGAATTACCTCCTACATGCTCTAAAAGGGCATGTTCCAGAAGGATGTAGCCGGGGATCTGGAGACATTTGCATCTCTTTCTCAATGACAAATGAAATGCATTCCAAGCCCTAATCAGACAGAATCAAAATACATCCAAATTTCTTACCACAGCATCTTTCAATGTCTTTGAGTCATCCAGCAGAGATTCAGCAGTCTGCATAGATGATTGCAGGATGGCCTGGCTACAGGCATTGGATCTTGAACAGTGGGTCCAAGACAAATTGGCTAATTTTCCCTGTTCTGGAGAAAACCTCTTTGGAAAGAGTTGGAGGGAAAAGGCCGGAGAGATTAAGAGAGATGATCTCACCCTTAAGTGTCTTTCAAGAAAGACAGTGGACCCTTCCAGGAGGAGGTCTAAGCCAAAGAAATCTTTCTATCCCAAGAAGAGGAGATAGCATCCTCCTTATCCACCTGCAACTGCTTACCAGCCTCAACAGCAGCACCAACAGAGCCCTCGCCACCCCAAAGAAGCCTAAGGCTCCTAAACCTCAACCAGCTGCACAGCCACAACCAGAACCAGGTTTTTGACTCATTCCTGGAGAGCATAGCCACTCTGCTGCTGCAAGATCCCCAAACCATACATATAGCAGGCAGGCTGTATTCCTATGCCCACAAATAGCACATTGTAACATCAGAGCAGTGGACTCTCAACATCGTCCAAAGGGGCTCACTGCTTCACTTCAAAAGCTTTCCCCCCCCCCCCCCACACACCTTCATAGTAGATTATTACAGAAATCCCCTGCAAAACAGTCTCCTATCAGAAGAGCTGTCCACCCTGTTAGCTCAGGGGGCCATAAAAAGAGTTCCTCCACCACAATATGGCATGGGCTTCTACTCTTCTTACTTTCTTATCCCCAAGAAAACAGGAGTGCTCAGGCCCATCTTATATCTAAGGGACCTGAACAAATTCCTCATTCAAGAAAAATTAAAAATGATTTCCCTTGGTACACTCCTGCTATACCTTCAGAGGAACAACTGGCTATGTTCTCTAGACATGAAAGAAGTGTAGATGCATTTACTGATCCATCCTCAACACAGACAATATCTGTGTTTTCAGTTCCAGCAGAACCACTACCAATATCGGGTGCCCCCCCCCCTAGGGGCTTAGCCTTTGCACTCCGGGTACTCACAAAGATCATGGCAGCGGTTGTGGCTTACCTTCGCACTTTGGGGGGGTCTTCATCTTCCCCTACCTAGACAATTGGCTAATCAGGGGAGAATCCCACAAGAGGTAAAGCTCTCCCTTCATCACACCGTGCTCCAATATCTGGGATTAGTCTTAAATTTTCCTAAGTCACACCTGGTTCCAACCCAGCAGTTCAGGTTCATTGGAGCACTTCTGGACACTAAACAGGCCCTGGATTGCTCTACCTGGCTCATCGAGCTAACCCACAAGATAAGAAATCACAGTTGTGTAACAGCTCAAGAGATGCCTTAAGCTAATACTACTACTACACATTTGTATAGCGCTACAAAATGTATGCTGCACAGACTCATGTAAGAGACAGTCCCTGCTCATCAGAGCTTACAATTTAGTAAAGACAGACAACACAGTAGCTGTAGACACAGGATACATCTATGGGTAATGGTAAGAAAGCACAAAGTAAATCAGGTGAGTCAAGATCCAAAAGCAGCAACAAAGAGGTGAGTGTTCAGCCTGGATTTGAAAAGGGCCAGGGAAGGCGCCTGACGTACATACTCAGGTAGTTCCAGACATAAGGAGGAGCAATGTGAAAGGAGCAAAGTCTGGAGTTAGCAATAGAAGAGAAGGGCACAGATAGAAGTGATTTGCCAGAAGAGTGGATTTCCCGAGGAGAGGTGTAGGGAGAGATAAGAGAGGAAAGGTAGTGAGGAGCTGCAGAGTGAATGCACTTATAGGTCAGCAGGACAAGATTGAACTGAATGCGGAAACTGATAGCCAATGAAGTGACTTGAGAAGAGGGGCATGATGAGGCTGGTGGAAGATTAGCTGTGCAGCAGAGTGTTGAACAGATTGAAGGGGAGAGAGATGATTCAGAGGGAGACCAGCAAGGAGTAGGTTAAAAGTCAAGATAGGAGGTCACTAAAGAGTGGATAAGTGTCTTAGTAGTATGTTCAGAAAGAAATTAAGTGACAGATCACTACCCAAAATGTTAGGCAAGTATGGAGGGGATTCTCTGCGATGGTCCAACTTAACCCCATTTGTTAACCCCCCTCCTTCCCTTTTGTGGTAATTTGGATTTTTGTGCTGGTATGGAAAATGGGGGTTTCAGCAGTGGTAGATAAAGATTTCATGTTTCTGTTGGACATTTTTGATGAGAAAAGACTGTTTTGGACTTTCCAGGCATTAGCCCTTAAATATGACCTGTTTAAAAGGGACTTTTATGCCTACTTGCAGGCCTGGCACTACATTAATTTGGTGGGCTTGACTGATGATTTGAGCAGATGTGAGAGAGATTGTAATCTTGCCTTTCCTTGTGAGCTGATGCTCTGGTAAAATTATCTATATTCCAGAGTGCATTGTTAGGGTTAGTTGAAGAGATTAGCTCTCCAGCTTTAGCAGATGCTTGGAGCCAGGAGGTGAGCTCTCAGCTTTCACCTGGTCGTTTGCTTGCTGGCCAGCCTTTGGAAGGTCAATATCTATCAGTGTGGTTTATCAGGACTCACAGTATAAAATCATTATGAGAACATACATTCTATCATAGAGGGTATAGTGAGCTGATTTTTTGGATACAGGTGCCTGCCCTAAATGTGCAGTGGAGCCAGTCCATGTGGGGGGAGGGAAGGGGAGAGAGTAGGATCTTTCTCTGGAAGGCTTTGTTTTTGCTCATAGGACTACTCTCTTTACGTTGGAGCCCTGACCCTCCCTACTCTGGTGCAATGGTGGGTTCTCTTTTTTGACCTGCCCTTAATGGAGAGGAAGGATGCTGGGAATGCTCAACCAGCAAAGTGGAGGGCCTTCTGAGATGTCTGGGAGCCTTACTGGTCATGGGTTACCTCACAGAACTAGAAGTCTGGTTCTAATTGTTGAACTTGAAAAGAGGAAGGGGAACTTTCCTTCTGTTATCCATTGCATCTAATTAATGTGAGTTGAGGGTGCTCTATTAGGGGCTCTGTAAGTTTCACTGTAGTTTGTGTGCTTATGCTCTCCATCTGTTCCCTTATTTGGTTATGGTGTTTGGTCGCTACCATGTGAGAGGAGTAAAAATGGGCAGAAAATTTCTGTGGAAAGACTATTTGTATATGAGTCAATGTACATAAGAAACCACTGTATGTTGACTGTTTTCTTCTTGTCTTTGTTAATAAAGCGATTGAAACATAAGCTTCAGGGGTGATCCAACTAACTATAGAGCAGTGAGCCAATTCAGTGCCATGTGAAATGGTGGAAACTTGCGAAAAACAAAATTACTGGTCATATGGATAAACACAACTTAATGAGCAAAGTCAACATGGATTTAGTAAAGGAAAGGCAGTCAAGTTCATGGAAAGGAAAGGAGAATAACCTGATCTGCAGAGATTCACCTTTGTTCCACTTCTGTACAACTTACGTGATATTGCGGAAATGCTGTTGAGAGAGGTCAGATACCCTGAAAATTATAGAAAACAGAAGATGGACACTAATGAAGATTGAGAAATGGTCTAGAGTTGGTAGCTAAAATTTAATACTAAATAAGTTGAAAAGTGTACAGTTGTAGTGTGGCACAATGGTGTGTTTCTCCCATTTGTAAAATCAGGCATTTGGGAGTAGCATATATGTGTATCATGGGAAGTATTGGAGAGTTTTTTTGTGTGTGTCATGGGGATGCATACATGTGCCTGTTTATGTGGGTGTTGGGGAGTGTGTGTGTGTCTGTCACAGGGGATGTTGGGGAGTATTTGCGTGTCATGGGAGGTGTTTGGGTTGCATGTATGTGTTGGAGAATATGCATGTGTGTGAATGTGTGTTATGGATGGTGCTGGGGATGCATCTCTGTGTATGTGTGTATCATGGATGTTTCCCATTCCTACCCTTCAATACCCTCCCTTTTGCATACTCTCTCCTTCCCTTCACTCAGCCGTGCACACTTCCCTGATCTCCAAACCAGCTTTACACTCCCTCTATCCTCTTTGCCTTTCAACCTCTCACTTACACAGGCAGCCAGGCCACAGCCCCATTTATCAGTCTGTTGGGAACTATGAGATTCCCAATGTCTCTTCATGCTGCTGCTTTGTGGGAGAGGGTTGTCTGCATGCATCTATTTATTTGTGCATGGACAGACAACTCTCTTCAAAGGTAGCTGGAGCCTCCCCAGAAGGCACTATGACTTGCGTGAAAAGCATCTAAAAAGAAAACTGTAGGTTTGTGTATTTAGGTTCAGAAATCTAAGAGATTCAGTAAAGTGCATGAAGTTCTGCACACTAAACAAGAGTGGAATCATGGGCAAAACAGATAAACAGGATGACCGCAAAAGGCAGGAGGATGTGTGGCTGCATAAGGAGAGGAATAACCAGCAGAACAAGATAGAGCTTAACCCCCTAGCAGTGGTATGGCAAGAATACTGCTAGGGGTCAGAGTTACATCTGGGCTGGTGACAGGGCAGAAGAATCTGATGTTTGTTCCTGCTGCACTCCCCCTCCCCCTCTACTATCACAGGTGAAGCAGAGGGTGGTCTGGAGACTAATTGAGGGTGAGTGGGAGGTATGAAGCCACATGGGGAGGAGGAGGCTTGGGAGTTTATTATGGAGGTTTTTATTTTCAAGCAGCAGCTTCAGTAACTGCCTTCCATCTGATGGGGTGGGAACTGGGCAGGCGATGAGTGAGGACTTGCACATAGAGGTAGCACAGGATACTTTAGCGTTCACTAACTTTAATGGCTGCCAATAGCAAAGGTGTGCATGTAACACTTGAGAAAAAGAGATTCTCCTTGATGAGGCTCCCAATTCCCTCCCCCACATGTGCTCCATATCCCCACCCTGCCCCCAACTGCACACTGAATTAATGTTTTCTACAATTACAGCAAGATCCATGTTAGCAGTAACCACTCAGAAAGAAGATCTTGCTGTAGTGGGCAGCAGAGTTCCAGAAAGCAAAAGAATTTTAGGACTTATTTGGAGATGGAATGGAGAATAAAATTGAGAATATTATAATGCATCTACACATAGTGCGACTGTACCTTGAGTAGAATAAAGATAAAGAGTGCACTTTAAAAAAAAAAAAAAAAAAAAAAAAAAGCACAGCCGCGCAACTGGCATGGCAGCCTTGGGTTTTGCCTACCCTTACCCCGTCGCCTCTCCCCCACCCCTCCCTCCAATAAGTCACAACATTTCGCCAAGGGTTTTCTTTCGACAAAACTGTTTCTATTTATTTAAAAACAATGGTTATTAACAGCACACAAAACTGTTGGCCACAGCATGCACGTAACAATCAACAAAACACTGTACACAATTCCTTTTGGCACCACCTGCCTTTTCAGCCCCCTCGAGAGACACAGCCAATATCCTACAGTCCTTGTAAATGGCAGGAGGAAAATTGCCGTGAAAGCTTTTCCTCAGTCCTTAGTCTTCTCCATATCCTTCAGTCGAAAAGCTGTTACGCCTGCCGTTCAAGCAGACTTGGCAACCTTTTCTTGTTTTACCCTCCCCCCCCTTTTGCCCGCCGTCAAAGCAAGGAAAGCGGCCCTCTGTGCAGTGTTCTTGTCGCCTTATCAATCTCTCCGGGGGCAGGTCCGTGTTTCTCTCCTGCACCTCTCCCCCTTTACTTAAAGCCTAGGCTGTGTTCTCTCTCACCGGGTGCGTTTTTCCTGCCAACCCCGACAACAGCGAATCCTCGCTTGTTGACGGGTCCCCACTGATCAACGCGCCACTGTGGCCAACACCTGCTTCTGCCATAAGCGTTCGACCATGTCTTGTATGGCGCACAGAAAAATGTCCATTTCTATGTCTGACAAGTGCACTCCATCTGCGCAATACAATCCCGGGCATCTCTCTTCTATGAGGTCATGCTTGATGCTGTAACCCCCTATTGCCCCCATGAAGCGGGCCATTCACTTGTTCACTTTTTGTCTTGTCCTCTCCAATGCCCTGTGCGAGTTCTCGCCCCACCACACACGCCGCGGTATGATGTGAGACCATGCCAGGAGTGTCCCGGGAAAGGTGTTTGCCAGTGTCAGCAGGTCGCTTTGCATCTTTTTGGTGAGCTCGACGCTGCGTGTGGACACAAAGTCATTGCCCCCCAAGTGGATCAAAATCATCACTGGGTTCCTGGTCGATCTCTTCCTTTGTAGCAGGGATGGCACTAGCTGGTCCCACACCATACCCCGTCGTCCCAGCCACACCACGGAAACCTCAGCACCTGGTAATCCCAAATTCAACCCCTGTGGTCTGCACCGAGTCCGTCTTTGGGCCCAGTGAACAAATGAATGGCCACATATCCACGCTTCACAAGGCCAGAGGCGGCGACTTACTCCTGCAGTGGATCACAATCGGAAAGATATGATTACAGCAGAACTATCCAACAATGATCATAACACATAATACTGATTTTATACAAAAATGCTTCCACATTGCCAGTATCACCTTACCCCTGCTCTCTACATGTTACAGTTTTGGGTTTTTTTTGTTTTTTTATTATAAACCCATCATTCCTCATTCCGCTGGACGTATATACAGTTTGTATCTATCCGAGCGCCATCGGCCTATATTCATAATCTGTTCTCTTGACATCCCAATGCTGGCTGCCGTTGAAGCAGCTCCAATGCGAAAGGAGTGCGAGCCGTATAAGCTTGCATCCCGTCCCGTTCGTTCTATTACCAGCTTGAGTACTCTGATAAATTGGAAACGTGATAGGGGGGCACCGTTCACATGCACGAACCATTGATTTCCTGAGTGTGCCCGTAACTGTTGGTAGGCTAAAGCATTTCTCAGTGAGCATGAGGGGTCATTGTGCAATGCCGACAACACCACCTGTGCCCCTTTTCCCTCCATGTCAGTTTTGGATCTGCGCAAGTTTAGCACTATGACCCCTGTGAGTATGCTCACATCGCGCTTTTCCATACCTCCACAGTCTGTCCCGTGCTTCGAGGATGAGGAAGCCACTAGCTCCCCTACTCGAAATGCTCCGTAAAAGGCCCAGGAAAAGGCACATCTAAACAGCCTTGTCTCGTACTCATCGTAACACACTTGGCTAGTCATTACCATCAGTTGTTGGAGCATCTGATGAGTGATCGGGTGGCGTTGGTCTACTTTCCGGGGCTGCCCCAAGGACCAGCCTCTCATTACCTTCTTTATGATAAACTCCGCCTTGGGACTCCTCTTACCCATAGCCTTTGCAAAAAATTATACCGCTGCCAAACGGGCTTGCACTGCTGCTTTTGTGTAGCCATTGCTTTTGCAATGCAAAATCCATCTCAGAATCGTTGCTACTTTAAATCTGTCTTCTTGCTGTATTATGGCTTCTCTGCAAAATGTTTGGTACTGTTCCCATGCCGCTATGTATTTACGCCAGGTATTTTCGGCTAAGGAGCCTAACAGGAGCTCCCACACCTCGGTGGACCATACTCCCAGACATGATCGGGCACAGCTGTCTTGACCGCGTCTGCCTCGGGAGCCAGTTGGTGAAAAAGCCTGATCTTACAACACGAGAGAGCATCGGCAATGTTATTATTTTCGCCTTCAATGTGCTGCGCTCTAAGGGTTATGTTATGCACCAGGCATAGTAACACTATTTGTCTTAATAGTGCCACTACCCTTGGCGTCTTAGCTCTCATACTGTTCACTGCCCACACCACAGCTAGGTTATCGATATGGAAGGTGATAGCTCTGTTGGCGAGCCCTGGTGCCCAGATACATAAGGCTACCATTAGCGGGAAAAGCTCCAGGAAAGTGATGTCCCTGGTGGTCCCTTCCGCTTGCCATTCCATGGGCCATGTCTCGGAGCACCACGCCCCTTTATAGTATATGCCGAAACCAATCCCCCCCGAGGCATTGGTGAAGAATTCGAGTTCCGCATTAGATACCGGGAGTGCTTGCCAGAAGGCAAGGTCATTGAAGGTGCGAAGGAATTGCAGCCAGACCTGCAGGTCTTCCCGTATTTCCCTGGTGACCCGGATGCGATGGCATCTTTTTGTGATACCTCTCGTTGCCCATGCCATACGGTGGCAGAAAACCCTCCGCATGGGTATCATCCTGCATGCGAAGCATAGCAGGCCCAGTATTGACTGAAATTGTTGCAGTGTCGCTTTTCGCTGGCTGTGAAGTAGTTGAATATCTTTCCTCAACTTCAGCACCTTATCTGCTGGCAAACGTGACCTGTGTGCCGGCACATCTAACTTGTATGCCCAGGAAAGTGATGATCCCTTTTGGGCCATCTGTCTTTTCTTTCGCTAACGGGATTCCAAACGACTGTGCCATCCACTCAAAGATATCCAATATCCTTTTGCAGTCGTCATGGTCTTTTCCTACAAACAGGAAATCGTCCAGATAGTGCACAGCCGTGTTGGGGCCCGCCAGGTCTTCAACTACCCAGTGTAGGAATGAACTAAATTGTTCGAAATATGCGCATGATACCGCACATCCCATGGGCAAACATTTATCATAAAACTCCCCATTGAACGAGAAACCCAATAATGGGAAAGACTCGGGATGTACCGGCAATAGCCGGAACGCGGACTCTATGTCCGCCTTCGCCAGCTGTGCTCGCGGCCCCTTACTTCGTATGAGCATAATTGCCTGATCAATGGTTGCATATTTAACAGAGCATAACGCCGGATCAATATAATCGTTAACTGACTTTCCCTCCGGGTATGATAGGTTATGAATTAACCGGAATTGTCCCGGCTCCTTTTTAGGTATGACCCCCAATGGGGAGATTATGATGTCCTTGAATGGGGGTGAATGGAAAGGACCCGCTATTCTCCCCATACCTATTTCTTTTGCTATCTTGCTGTGCGCGATCTCGTTGTGTTTTTGGACAGATGGTGGGTTATTTATAAAGCGCGTTTGTGCTTTTTATTATTATTATTATTAGGGATGGGATGCGGAAACCCTGCGAGAAGCCATTTTCAATACTGATAGCTATATCCCGCTTAGGGTAGGCTCTTAGCCATGGACGCATATTTTCAAGCCTGATGGGTGTTGGGGCCAACTCCCTCGGTTGAGCGCTGCTGTACCGCTCTGAAAGGCTTGGCCTCCCTTGATGCCCTGCAGGTGAAAGCGGGGTGTCCACCTCCGCATACTGAGCAGGAATGTTTGAATTTACAAGGCTGCCATGTACAACTCCCTGCGTTGTACTGTCGGCATGCCCGTCTCCCTGCCAACTGATTGGTTTGCCGCCATTGCGTGTTCTGGAAAGGCTGTTGCCATTGCGTGCTCGGCAGAGGCTGCTGTAGCCCGTCCTGACACCATGGCCTATTGGGCGCCATTTCTTCTGTCCACATGTCCAGAATTCTGTAATGCCATGCTAGGGTGGAATCTTCTGCCATGCTTCTCCTGAACTTCACATCGTAGTTCAGCCAGGCCCACCCCCCGTATTGTTTGTGCTCTGGTGATCGTGTCCAGGTACCTGGTCAGATATGGCCCCGATTCGGGTTCCTTCTCCATCACCACGCTCATAAAGATGTGGAATGCTGTCACCCAATTGTTAATGGATTTGGGAATTTTAGGTTTCCTATCCCTCTCACTTCTTTTATCCTTATCTTTTCCACCGTTTGATTTGTCATCCTGATCTCTGAGCAGGAGAGAGAATAGGTCAATATATTCTCGCCTCCAAATCTTCTTTTTGATCTTTTTGGGTACAGACACAGCCAGGGAGCTCACCCCGCAGCATGGATCGCGACTGGTATCGTGCCAATCCAGCTGCGTTCTTTGGGCCGCCCCAGATGGCGTGCTCCCATGGTCCTCGCCCCTCTGACTCTGCCCCGACCAGGCCTGCCTGAGGGGATTAGATTGTTTTGGGCTCCTCTTCCTTTTAAATTTCTTTACTGCATATTTTATCACATCGGCCCATGCTATGTCACCGTCACTGTCAGAAAAGGAATCGTCAGATGATGAGGTTAACAACTCTGGCGCCCCCTTTTCACACCCAGACTTACCATGTGCCATGTTAGGTGTTACTGTGCTGTTGCTCGTTGTCGGCAGTTCTTCGCTCGCGAAGCCTGGCATGCCAGTCATTGTCTGACTGAGATCAGGCCGTGTTGCGTAACCTGCTCCCGAACCATCTGGAGCAGGTCGTCCAGCTCCTGCCTCTGTGGAGGGGCTGAGCTTTCTTGTTGCTGTGGCACCTTCTTCCTATTGCTGCGCCTAGGCTCTCCTGCTGCTACACTGCTAGTTGCGTCATGGCTGGCCATCTGTGCTCTCCTTCTTCTCGAACTAGCAGCCGCCCGCGCCTTTGGTGCTGGTGCTGCATTCGGTGTAGCCTTGGCGCCTCGTGTCCTGGAAGCCTTTTGTGTCTCCTTTCTCGGCATCTCTAAACTAGGATAAAATTACTACGCAGAGGTAATGGAAAGTCTAAATTACTAACAGTCTTGGATGCCTGCCTCAATCCCGTGCGCCATTCGTTTCCTATAGCCATATATACATCTAGAGCTATCAATATCCATTTATATCTACATAACTATATATATATCTATACATATCTATATATCACTATCTAAACATCTCTATATACATATATCCCCCTGGCAATGATCACAGATATTCCTGGCTGCATCACCCCTTCATTCTCAATTGAGCATTAATACAATCCCCATTTCTTTATTCCCTGGTTATCTTCAATATCACCACAAAACAAAATCATCCTAACAGTCTGCAATACCGCTTTTATCCATGAGATGGCAGCCTTACACCATTAGTTACTTCCTCATGACTTTCTACAGCATCCGCTTTAAAACATTGCTATGCTGCCGTTTTGTTTTGTTTTTTTTGTTTGTTTTTTGTTTTTTTTATTATTAAAGAAAACCCTCTTGGCTGTGCCTTCCCCAACCCGAATCTGGTGGTGGTTCTTGTTATTATTATTGTATTAGCGATTGTTGCCCTGCAGTGTCTGCTCATTTGCCGTGCCTGGCCACGTGTACCCGCGGTGTATTTTTGCATCGCAAACGTGGTCCACATAGCCCAGCACCCCTCCTCTGGCTCCCCGGCAATTTTTTGTCCCCAGGACCAGGCACCCCATGCTGCCCACATCGGGGACGATAAAGGTAGGGGTTTTGGTTGCCTCAGGCTGCTGCTATAACCCTCCCCCCCCCCCACAGGACCCAGAAGCCGCATCGTGCAACAGGACCCCCCGCCACGGCTGGAAGCGCCGCTACGCCCGTGCCTATTCCTCACTCTTTCTTTTTCTTTTCTTTTTTTTTGTACTTGCCGTGCGATTCTCCCTCTGCCCTCTTGTAGATGCGGCCTCCGTTCTCCGTTCCTCCGCAAATCCTCTGTTGTCCGTTGTCTGTCCTCCACTAGAAAGGGGGGGGGAGCGGCGAAAGAGGCCGAGTCGGCGCCGGACGCGCTTTTTTATATGTGGCTCGTTGCCCGCCCTCACTGTCCCCCCGCCCCCCCAACCCTCGGCCCGCCACTGCGCGTCTGTGCCCGGCCGTGTTAATTCGCAGCCGGGTCTGAACCAGAAAACTTTTATAGAGGCAGCAAGAACTGCTTCTTTATTTTATTTATTTAAACAACCTAGATAAAAAATGTTTAAAGCAGTTTACAATAAAACATAAGCATTAATACCATAAAACCACAATAACAAATACTGCCAATTACGTCATCAGCAAGGAGGTAATTAAAATAAAAACAGAATAGATCATCCAATGAGTTCTGGAAACAAAGTATCAATTTGTTTCCTGAGCTTGAAAAATTAAGTTCTAACCACACTTCGGGAGTAAGACTGTTCATCACTCTGGTGTAAGAACTAAGAAAGTCTGAGTCTCCTCAGTTCTCTTGCAGTCTGTTTCCCCAGCACCAGTACAAAAGGGACCTCCAAAAGTCCACCTTCAGTGGACTGTAACTCCAGTCCAGCAATTATGATGGACTATTGTGCTATTGCACCAATTGCCAACACTAGCATTTTAATTGAATATGAGCTATGATAGGAAGCCAGTGCAAATTTAACCAAAAGAGACCATGTACATACACCTTTATAGCTCCCAGTTACCATTCTTACAGAACTTTCCCGGGGAGGCCAATATACAGAGCATTACAGTTGTCCAAAGCACCATATAACAGAATGCACTGCAGGACTAGCTGGACTGGCGGCTCAAATGCGCCATCACAGTCCATACAGACCCCCCCCCCCCACATGCCTAACTTGAGAAATGAAGGGGACAACCACCACCCTCTCTTACATACTGTAGATCTTGTATAAACCATCTGTTAATCTAGTCCTCCCAGACAGATTACCTTCGTTTTTTGATTGTTGTTGATCAGTAGCTTTTCTTTCAACCATGTAAGTCTGTCAAACAGTTGTTTACCCTTTCTAACAGTAAACGGATTTAAACAATCATTAAGCTGTGATATTTGTTATTAGAGAATGTGGTCAAAGTTAATAGCATTAATAGTTGAAAACGCTTTGGGAGCATTTCTGAAGGACAGGTTTATCCACATTTATTAGCTTGGGTGGTTCCACCTCATATCAGGGAATGAGAAACAAGGAAGAGATCTGTTGTGGTTTGGACACTGAGGCAGGATGCTCGATTCAATGGGCTATTAGTCCGATCCAGCATGGCAGCTCTTTTGCTCTGTAGGGTGCATATTCAGAATGGTTCAGCCATTTAGCAGACTTCCTAACCAGTTAAACCGTGCTCAGTGGGATATTTAGCAGCACTAAATGCTTTAAAGCGTTTAGTGCTGCTGAGTATCCCTTCCTACCCAGTTTGTATGCTCCAACATTAACCGGTTAGCATCGGGATATTCAGGGGGCAGAGCAGGGGTGGCAACCAACCATAGTTAGAGGACGCTGGCTGGTTAACCTTAATCGGTTAAAGTTAAGTCAACAAAAGCTGGTCTCACTTTAAGCTTGTTCAGGTATCTGGCCAGCGGCTGAATGTAGCTTCTGACTGGATAGCTAATTGACTATCTGGGAAAACCAGATAGTCTATACCAGTGGCAGGATATGGTTCCAGTTTTCAATATTCATGTTTAAATTAAAGCGGCAACAGCAGGCTGCATTAAATGTGCTGACCCCTGCCTCCCCCTGTATTTTTTAAATTTAAGGATGAAATTTTAAATAAAATGTGAGACCAATTGAACCAAAAGTAGAAAGAACCATCAAAGTTTGTTCTTTTACATCAGTAATACATGGGAGAGTTATTTTTATTTTATTTATTTAACAGGTTTTATATACCGCTTTATCATTGCAATCAAAGCGGTTTACATTGAAACTTAAACTTGGTAATGTACATTAAACAAGGATATTGATAACTTGGATTTTTCTGAGGCAATGGAGGGTTAAGTGACTTGTCCAAGGCCACAAGGAGTGCTAGTGGGAATCGAACCCTGGTCTCTGGGTTCCCAAGCCAGGGTTCTTGTGTAGACAGCATCATGGAATAAATGGGAATTATTGTGGAATTTCTGTCCAGCAGGTCCACTGTTAAAATCACTGGCTTTTATTTTCATTTCTGTTTTACTGCTGCTGAGAAGTAGAGACAAGCAACATTGGATGGTACTAGGATGAATTCATTATGAAAGCATCTCTTGCACAATAGCTACGCCAATATACAGTATTTTCTTTCTAATCTAATACTGGTCTTCTGCAGTTCGTCTCTTGTATCTCACCGTTCAGTTGCTAGTACACAACCTTTTGTTCAGTCTTGGAATGCTGTTTTGAGCAGCTAGATGAAAGCATTAACTTTTACTTTATGGTCTCTAAGCAACTTGGCAAAGAGACTGGTCTCTCAGTCCTTTTGACTTTATCTTCTTCCGGGTGGCCCCTGCATGGCTTCTTGGTTATTCATCCAGCATTGTTTGTGTAGGTAAGCTGCAAATAATTGAGCAGCTTTGTCAGAGGTCACATTCTTCACCAAACCTATGTCGTGTACCAGTAAATACATCACTGGAAATTCTGGATTCCCCAAATTCTTTTCTTGAGGATATTTATCTTTCAGCATTTTCACAACTTTAATGGAATACAGATGCTCTAAATGTATGTGTTTGAATAGCTAGGTGTTTAGCAGTATAAAGAACCGTGATCTTATTTGTATTCTTGCTTTAATTTTAGCGTGTCTTACCTGAGATTTCATAATTCAGCTTTTTAGGTCATCGGAGATTTTATTTGATTAATTAATATCCTGCTGGTCACAGAAGCATCTCAGTGGTTACAACAAAAACATAACTTAAAAAAATACAAAAATTACAAATACAGTAATAGAATGCATATATTTATCCTCCCAAAAAAGCCTCACTCTTATTTTCATAGAACAATAGATTAATATCTAATAAATTATGCAGGCATATGAGAATTGATGTTTGTTAAAGAATTAGGTCTTAAGCTGCTTCTTGAAATCTAAATGGTTTGATTGCTTCCCCAATTCCAGTGGAAGTAGATTGAAAACTCTGCCCCTATGTAACTAAAAGCAAGTTCTACTGTATCTCCCACAAAGGAGGCAAACTGAGTAGGTTCTGTTAAGGAGGGAAAGGATCTACTTAGAAAATAAATAATCTGGAAGCCAAAGGAGCAGCTGCAAAGGTGAAAGGTTCACAGCAAGCATGGGCATTGTTTAAAAATACTATCTTTGAAGCCCAGACAATATGTATTCTGTGCTTTGAGAGGTGGAAGAAAGGCCAAAAAACTACCAGCATGGTTTAAAGATGAGGTCAGAGGCTGTTGTAGCCAAAAAAAGCATCTTTCAGGAAACTGAAAAAGAAGCCAAATGACATATAAACAGGAAACAACATGAGCACTGGCAAGCCAGATGCAAGGTATTGATAAGGCAGGCAAAAAGGAATGTGAAAAAAGCTTACTGTGGAAGCAAAAATGCACAACAAAACCTTTTTCAAGTACATTCATAGCAAAATACCTGTGCAAGAGTCAGTTGGACCATTAGATGATAGAGGAGTAAAAAAGGGTGCTAAGGGAGGAAAAGGCCATAGAGGATAAGCTAAATGAATTCTCTGCTTTGGTCTTTACTGAAGATGATGTAGGAAAATTACCCATGCCTGAACTGATATTTAAAGGTGATGTATCAGAAGAATTGAAAGAAATCTTGATAAACCGGAAAGATGTATGGCAACTATTTGATAAACTAAAGAGTAGCAAATCACCTGGACCAGATGGTATACATCAAGGGTACTGAAAGAACTGAAATGTGAGATTGCAGACATAATTTTAATAATAGTTCACAGATTACTAATAGCATCTGTAGAACCTGAAGATTGGAGAATGGTCACATAATGCCAATTTTTAAAAAGGATTCCAGGAGGCTTCCAGTTCCAGTATTGATGTGAGTGGTGATGTTTGAGCACGACTCCAGGCTATCATATTATAAACCCATCGTTTCTGCTCACTGAGACTAAAAGGAAAAAGTGGGCTGCGGCTGGAGAGATGCCCAAGGTGTTAAGGGTGCGACCAGAAAAGTCCATTAAGGACATATACACTGAGAAAGTGAAGAAGTCGCTGATGGCGGGAAAGAATTCTGGGCTGGCAGTAGTGGATGCAGGTACATCTGAGCAGCATGGAGTGGCAAGAGAAGGTAGTGATGGGCAGTATGTAAGAACTGCTACAGGAGATCCAGGCCTCTAAGATAGAAATAGTTGACAGTCTCGATTTGATGAACGTTTTGACTCTGATAACGTGTTTGACTGAGGTGGAGGAGAGAAGTGGGCCAATTAGAGGATCATGACGTTCACAGTACAAAAGAGGTTGAGCGGCTCTACAAGGCTGTCCTGTTTGCTGGCTTGAGGATAAAGTGGAAGATCAGAAAACTAGAACCACCAGCAAAACCTGTGCATTTTTGGTGTGCTGGAGGGGATTGAGCTGTCAGATGCCCGTGACTTTGTGCAACACCACCTGAGCACCTGTTTCCCCTCACAAGTGGCATTAACCATCTATGAGATAGAACTTGCTCACCCGGAGATGCGACCTAAACTGGGTGCTTGGTGCTCGTTGCTCGACCTCTACCGAGAGAAGAAGCATGTGATCCTTGAGGGCACGCAAGACCAAAACTGTGGATTATAAAGACTGGAAAGTCTCTATCTTCCCTGATATAAGCGCAGAGACTATTTGAAAGCTTTGCTGCCTTATTGGGACTCTCTGATTAAGATCCAAGTTAGCACATGATTCCCTGCCTAACTTACTGTTGTGTATCAGGGATAGCACCTGTTCCTTCACTCCGGTACAATGTGGAATACCTATTGAAATGTGGTGGGGGTTGCTTGGCGAGTGGTGGGAACCGCACAAAAGAGACTTCTGACCAAGGGCCATGGAAAATCCCTCAAGATCTGAGGCATCTACCCAGTAGTCTGCCTCAATTCTGAGCACCCTGGACCAAGTGCATTCTTTGCCTCAGAGTGGAGAAGGGTGCCCTGGACAGTGGCAGCTCTGGGAAGGCTGCAGAGTGTGGTATGAGCACCATGATGCCCACAATGTCCTGCAGAGTGATGGGGGCCTCTTTCCCTTGGAGACTATGTGACTATTTCTCGGGACAATTTGCTATTACAGTTTAATGTTCCTGCTGTGTGTGGAGGCGTGCTCTATTCCCACTGCTGCCTCAATGATTGGAGGTGATACTTATAGCTCCGCGCATTGGGGCCCGGTCCGGATGGCAGGGAGGGGCCATCTACCAGTGGGATATATGTTATGGGCGATCTCCCAGTCTTTAACTGTTTGAAGGGCGCATCTAGGGTCTATTTGTTATCCCAACCCAGAGGAAGTGCTCTGCTGAGTTTTATGGGGAGCAGCTGGGTGGATAACTCGGTTTGCCAGTGCTTGGAGAGTATGGGGAAGCCCATGAGGATTGTATTAGGAAAAGAGGATTGTTATTTGTTTTGTACATATTGTTGAATGGTTTATGTGGGAGTTGAGGGCATGAGGGGGTGTGCGTGAGTCTTCTGAGTGGATTTGGGGGGGGGGGGTGGCCAGGATGGGGAGGTGGCCTTAAAAACAGATTCTTTTTAGACTGTTGCATTGCAGCCCTTGTTTTCCTGTACTAACGCGTGCCTCAAACTGATTACCATAAATGTTGGTGAGTTCAACAGCCCGGTTAAGCGGTCCTCTCCTCTTTACAGAGGAAACAGGTTGATATTGCTCTGTTGTAGAAAGTATGACTGGTACCATCTGAGATGGCCAAACTGCAAGGTGGACAATGGAAGCAGGTTTATTACTCTGCCTACAACTCCAAAAAGTGAGAGGTGGCAATCTTGGTGAGTAAGCGTACTCCCTTAATTCTATTGGATTCTGGGAGGGAATACACAGGGGCTCATGATTTGGGTTGTGGGGTGTATTGAGAATCAAGACCTGTCGCTTCTGAATCTTTATGCTCCCAGTGGTCCTAAGGGCAACTTCTTCCAGCAGTCATTCTCTACTTTTGTGCAGAAGGCTATGGGTGGGGAGAGAGATGAATTGTGCATTGAGCTCTCTGGATAGATCAGGCCCATTCAATGTGTGAGACCGCTTTTGGAAGGCGTGGCCCTCAGCAAAGCTTTAACAAGAATGGGCTGGGTTGATATCTGGCATTCATTGTATCCCGCAGAATGGGACCATATGCACTGCTCCGCTAAGATGCAGGGATATTCAAGACTGGACCTTTTCTGTGGGCGGGAGGTGGAGCTGGCTCGGGTGGAAGATATCCAGATACTGTCCCCTATGGTTTGCCTTTGGTTGAATTTGGGTCCTCAGCCGGGGGCGTGCAGGATATAATGCAATCCTTATGGGCTGATTTCTTGAGTCATAATGACTGAGCGGGCTTACTCTGGGAGTTGGGCAGGGCCTATATGAGGGAGCAGCTATTGCAGTTGGCGTCGTAGCAGGAGTGACAGAGGGATGCTGACCTGGTTTGGCTTCGGGACCAGTTGGAGAAGCTGCAGAAGGTGCACATGCGAGCTGGCATCAAGAGTTTACCTTCAACTGGTTTAAATGTGTCAGCAAATTGAGGCTATTGAGGTGGAGAGGATAGAATTCCTGTTGCGGCTTACTCACGGTAATTTTCTGGAATATGGAGGTCGAGCCGGGAAGCTGCTTGCATGGCAGCTTCATAAGCGGTGGGCCAGTAGGCTTATGAGTGAGGTGTATGATCAGCATCAGCAATTGCAAAGAGATCATGATGGCATTGCCCAGGCCTTTCAGACCTTTTATACCTCCCGCTACTGTTCCGAATGTACCTCTGAATCGTCAGACTTGTCAGAGTTTTTGGATAGGGTGATTCTTCTGGTGGAGTGGCTACAGCAACGGGAGATCTTAAGCCGTGGAATTTTGGTGGCTGAAATTGAGTTGGCAATTGGTTCGTTGGCCTCTGGTAAAGCTATGAGCATGCACGTTTTTCCCATAGAGTGATAGAAGGGGATGAAGGATTCCCTCGCTTCGAGTCTTCAGAGGGCCTTTAATGAGGCCCTAGAGATGGAGTGGCTTCCGGTCATGTATGAAGCTGAAATTTCCCTGATTCCCAAGGAGGGCAGGTCGCCTTTGGAGTGTTTTTATATTGTAATCACCAAAAAGTGTCAAGTATTGGTGGTGCACTTTAAGTTAAGTTTTTTGTCCACCGTATATATAACTTGCATATCACAGCAGTTGATTAAAACACTGAAGTCATTGATGCAAAATATAGCACCATATCACTGGACGCAAGTCTAAATAAGAGTGCGGTATCAGTCTGAGACCTGATAGCAGTGTTGCAATTGAAATGAGTGAATTGCTCTAATTTACTTTTTTGTTCAACTTGAACGCATTTTTGGTGATTACAATATAAGTGAACGCGTTCAGAAAAAGACCTAGTAATTTGCCTTTGGAGTGTGGCAACTATCGCCCAATCTCGCTCCTTAATAGTAATGTGAAAATCTTCACCAGGGTCCTAATATAGTAACATAGTAAATGATGGCAGATAAAGACCAGCATGGTCCATCCAGTCTGCCCAGCAATACGGCAAGAGTAGGTGCACCTGTCACTCTGTGCAGGCAACCCCTCCCCATGTCTTTGTTTAGGGGTGGACCCACCACTCCATGTAGGACACTCCTATTTGTTGAGAAGTTAGATGGTTCAGTTTATTTTGTTTTTATCCTGTTGCTGAACGAAGAGTGCAGCGGAATGCAATGACCACGGCCTACCAAGGTAATAGGTAAAATTCTTTATTAAGGACCCAACTTAACAAGTTTCAGCCGAAGCCTTCGTCAGGGGTCAGAGAACCACATAGAAGGTGTGAGGAACACGTCTATGCGGTGGAGCAACTATTCTTCCCAATCTGCACACACAGTGAAAGGCACACACACACTGACCCCTGACGAAGGCTTCGGCCAAAACTTGTTAAGTTGGGTCCTTAATAAAGAATTTTACCTATTACCTTGGTAGGCCGTGGTCATTGCATTCCACTGCACTCTTCGTTTCTGATTATTTGCGGAAGGCCATCTTCTCTCCCTTTTCCTTTATCCTGTTGCTGTAAAGGGATCCGCTGTGTTTTGAATTCCATACCTCTTCCTTTCTACTGGTAATTCCTCTTTGTATGCAGCCCAACATCCTCCTGGCTTTTGCCACTGCCTTGTCGCACTGTTTTACCACCTTGAGATCATCAGAGATAATCACACCAAGGTCAAACCTCTCGCCCCCTATTGTGTACATTTCCCTTTGATTTCTGCTACCCAAGTGCATGACACTGCACGTTTTCGCATTAAATCATAATTGCCAAGCATTAGACCATTCTTCCAGCTTTTGTAGATCTTTCCTCATGTTATCCACTCCCTCGGGAGTCCACTCTTGCAAATTTTTGTGTCATCTGCAAAAAGACAGACCCTTCCATTCAGTCCTTCAGCAATATCACTCACAAATACATTGAACAGTGCCGGGCCCAGGACCGAACCCTGGGGCACCCCGCTAATCACCTTCCTTTCATCCGAGTGAGCTCCATGTACCATCACCTTCTGTCGTCTGTCAGTCAACCAATTTCTAATCCAGTTTACCATCTTCGGACCCATCCCCAAGCTACTGAGTTTGACAAGCCTCCTATGAGGAACAGTATCAAAGGCTTTGCTGAAATCCAGGTAGATGATATCCATCGCATGCCCCTGATCTAGTTCCTTGGTCACTCAAAGAACTCAATCAGATTTGTTTGGCAAGACATCTTTAGCCATCTTTTCCTCTGCCTTTGATTTTGCTATCCTTATTTCTCTTTTTGTCTCTTTGAGTTTGATCCTGTATTCATTTCTGTGTACTTCTGTTTGCAAGCTTTTGAATTTAGCGAAAGCTGTTTTTTGCCTTTATTTGAGCAGCCACTTCTTTGGAAAACCATATAGGTTTCCTTCTCCTCTTGTTTTTATTTACTTTTTTTACATATTTATCTATTGCCCCTTTTATTGCCACCTTTAGTTTAGCCCATTGCAATTCCACTTTCCTTATCTCCTTCCACCCTGTCATCTCCTCCTTTAGGTACTCAGCCATTTTATTGAAGTCAATGTTTTTGAAGTTTAGGACTTTGAGCTTGCCATGTTTGGCCTGTACCTTGGCTTTTATTTCAAACCACACCATGTGATGATCGCTGTTGCTCACAGGGGCACTCACGCAGACATTTGACATGCTATCACCGTTGGTGAGCACTAAATCCAGCGTTGAGCTTTCCCTGATTGATACCATGACCATTTGTCTAAGTGATGCATCTTGGAGAGCATCTACAATTTTTTTGCTTCTTTCCAGATGTGCAGAAGGAGTAATTCAATCCACATCAGGTAGATTAAAGTCACCCAAAATGATTGCTTCCCCCTTTGTGGCTATCTTGGCAATATCTATAATCAATTCGTTATCTATCTCTTCAGTTTGAGTTGGAGGTCTGTAGACTACAGCAGTATGGATAACAGTGCCATCTCCTCTTTCCAACGCAATCCAGAGTACTTCTTTTCCCCATGTCCCCTGCATTTCAGTAGCTTTAATATTGCTTTTGACATACAAGGCTGCTACTCCTCCTTTTCCATTTTCTCTGTCTCTTCTGAATAGATTATAGCCAGCTATAATCCCAATCATGTGATTCATTAAACCATGTTTCTGTAATGGCCACAATGTCCAAATCCATTTCCACCATTAGGGCTTCCAAGTCCGTAACTTTGTTGGCTAAGCTTCGAGCATTTGTGCTCCTTGCTTTCCAGCATTTACCTGGCTTGTGTGTATTTTGCATTGATTTTGTTCTGCCCACATCTTCCCACTTGTTTTTGATGTGTGGTTTAAAAGTGTGGCTATTTCTGATGTTCTGCTTTTGCAGGGGGTGGCGTGCAGGTCTTGAACTTCCACATACGTCACCTCCTTTTCCTAGTTTAAATGCATATCCACATACTGCCTGAATTTTTCACTTAAGATTCTTTTCCCTGCGACAGAGAGATGTAGTCCATCAGCACAGTATAGCCTCTTGCTGGTCCATCTGTTTCCCCAGTCACCATTAAATCTGAATCCTCCTTGTTTGCACCAGGTCTGGAGCCATATATTAAAGCTCTTAATGCGATGCAGCCTTTTTGTCCCCTTACCAAGAACAGGCAGAACCTCTGAGAATGCAACAGTGTTAACAATGGGCTTGAGTTTCTCTCCGAGAGATTGGAAGTCCTTTTGGACTGTAGAGGCACTGTTTCTAGCCAGGTCATTTGTGCCCAAGTAGATAACATCAAGTTTGGAGTGTTCACTTTTTGTGCTAAGTACTTCAACAACTTGGTTTGTATTCCTGCTGGCTGTCGAGCCTGGTAGGCACATGACTATCTTCTCTCCTTTAAACTGGGTTCCCAAGTTGGTACCTCTGATGATGGAATATCCAAGTAGTAGTAGTTTTCTGTTTGGTGAGGTTTTTAGTCATATTTGGTGCTTTAGCAGGAGATTGAGCATTGTCTGACTCATTTAAGGGCCCTTCAGTTTCATTGGATTGAGCATCCTCATTAGCCAATGCAGAGAAGGCATTATGCAGGGATATCACTTGATGTATAGGATGTCTCTGCGTTACAGGTCGCAATCTTCTAGAACCCACTGTGATCCATTTGTTTCTGGGGTGTGTGATTCTTTGTGGGAGCGGTGGTGGACTTTGCTAACTGGTTGGATAGTGTTATTGCTACCCTCATTCACCCAGATCAGACTGATCATAAGATAATAAGATATGCCATACTGGGTCAGACCAAGGTCCATCAAGCCCAGAATTCTGTTTCCAATAGTGGCCAATCTAGGTCATACGTACCTAGCAGTTTCCCCAAAAGACACAGGTTCTACAATGCTTGTATTGGGTCAAGCATTGATATCCTGGGTCCCTTCTTAATAATGGTTTATGGACCTTTCCTCCAGGAACTTGTCCAAACCTTTTTTAAACCCAGCTACACTAACAGCCTTTACTACATCCTCCGGTAACAAATTCCAGAGTTTGATTACACGTTGTGTGAAAAAATATTTTATTTTATTAGTCTTAAATAGTTTACCCAGTAGCTTCATTGCATGTCCCCTAGTCTTTCTATATTCTGATAATGTAAACAATCGATCTACGTTTACCCATTCCACTCCATTCATTAATTTATAAACTTCTATCATATCTCCCCTCAGACGTCTCTTTTCCAGGTTAAAGAGCCCTAACCTTTTTAGCCTTTCTTCATAGGGGTATTCTTCCATCCCCTTTACCATTTTGGTGGCTCTTCTCTGAACCTTTTCTAATAACGCTATATCCTTTTTAAGATACAGCGACCAGAATTGCACACAATATTCAAGGTGTGGTCTCATCATGGAACGATATAGAGGCATTATAATATCCTTTGTTTTATTTTCCATTCCTTTCCTTATGATACCTAGCATTCTATTTGTTCTCTTGACTGCCGCTGCACACTGGGCCGAGGGGTTTAACATGTTATCCACAATGACGCCTAAATCTTTTTCGTGGGTGGTGGTTCCTAATGTGGAACCTTGCATCATGTCACCATAGTTTGGGTTTTTCTTTCCTAGGTGCATAACTTTGCACTTGTCCACATTAAATTTCATCCGCGATTTGGATGCCCAGTCTTCCAATTTATCAAGATCTTCTTGGAGAACTATTATCGAATTTATGTAACATTTTAGGAATCAGAGAGGCGTTTGTGACCTGGATTGGCCACTGTTGGAAACAGGATACTGGGCTTGATGGACCTTGGTCTGATCCAGTATTGCATTTCTTATGTTCTTTTGCAGCTACTTTTATTTAAGAATTTTATTTTGTCTTAATTTGCAACCAGCTTTTCTCCTTCCCCTCTTCTGACCTTTTTTCTTTGTGCTTTTGTTGAGCAAGAAAGAGTGTCAACACTGGAAATAATTTTGAACATAATCATAACAGCATATATTGAAATTATCTGTCATCACAGTTTGGGTATTGTAAGCAGCCTTTGGTCAAAGGTCAAACACTTTTAGTGATCCTAGGTGTGGCTATAGTAAGCCAGCATTATAACTATACCTTAGAGTGGCTGAATGCAGTTAGAAAATATCTTATGTAAGTGCACTTACCTTCCATTTTCTTTTAATATGATTGGTTAAGGTCATTTTATTATTAAAGGATCCATTTACTAAACTGTCTTAATGCATTAATAATTTGTTACATGCCTATATTAATATTGGTTAAACAGGGGGAAATTCTAGAACAGGACACCTATGTTTAAAATCCAGGAAAGTGCCTATTTCATAAAGACAACATAAACAGTTATGTGCCTTTATTGAACAAGCTCTTAAAATAAACCCTAATAGCAACTTAATCCCTGTTCAAAGTTGGTATAAATGTGTTCACGTACTCTACTTATATACTCAATATATTTTATAAAACACATACATCACAACTCTACCTTGTTCCACCCAAACTATGCCCCTAGGAAAGCTTACATGTAATGTATGTATATGTATACACACTATTGTAGATGCACATATCTTCATATGTGTAAGCTGCTACATGATTTTATAAAAGGCTTTTTACACATGTAGAATGGGTTTCAGGCACAGAGAAAAATATAAAATTACTTCCTTAAAGTGCTAGTTTTGCATAAACATTCATTTCTAATAGAAACCTTTTAACACCTTCTCTAGAGGCATGGCAGCACATTACATTTTACTACAAAAATTCAAACTAATTTTAAAAAATTACTTGTTACTGTTAGTGGGAGTAATTTTATAGAGAGATTTTGCACGTATGTCAGTATATACATGCAAAAGATGTCTTATAAAATCACTTTGTGCATAAAAATGCATATTTGTGCTTGACTTTAGAGTAGGCCTGTTCAGGAGAGCAGCGTGAGTGAAGTCCAGGTGGAGTCATGATTTATGTGTGTATTTTATACAATATGCTCATACGCATGTACTTCACATGCTAACATTTAATTCTGCTTCTGAGCAGGTGTAAATATTTGTAGCTTCAGTCTAGCCACAATTTCTGATGTATTTGGATTAGTATTTTCAAGAGTCACCTATGAGTTTTTAGAAAATAGGCTAAAAATAGGTGCTTACTTGACCTTCACACACAGGTGATCTGTTATGAAATTAACCTTTTAGAGGGAAATTTTCCAGAGTTATAAAAGTAAGTGGCTGTCTCCCAGTGTAAACTGGCTGCTTTAATTTGCCTCAGACCTTCCCCCCTCCCTTGCGCATATAAGTACACATGTTCTACAGTGTACACATTTTCCTTTGCATTCAGCAGAAGTGTTCCTGGGAATGGAGATAGGGCAGGGAATGTTACAACACATGCACAGTAATTTTGCGTTTTCAGAATTTCATGTGTTGCTATGGAGGATAAGAGTGTCCAGATAAAAAGCCGGTGCTAATCTTTTATGATTACTCTTTCCTAGGCAGTTTTCAAAGGGGTAGTTCACGTATACTTTCCCTTTAAAAAAGGGGTGCTAAGTCAGCATGTTAAAGTATCCATAGACTTTGCAAGTATGTTGTTTTTTTTGCAAGTATGCATGTTTTTCGGCAAATAGCCTCAAAGGTGCACAGTTTCTTGGTTGTGTTGCTAATGTATGCATTAAAATGGCCCAATAAATAGACCCTTAAGTGAAGTAATTCATAGTAACCAGTAAATGAAGGCAAAGAGAGGTCTAGTGGACCATACACTCTGCCCGCATTGAGACTCTTCCATTCTGATAATCCATCATTCTTAGGCAGACAGATGAGTGCCCAATTCCCAATAAGGCTTTCTGATAAAAGTGCAAGCCTGAAAGCAAAAATATAGAACTTTGTGCCTAAGGGGACTTAATTATCTTAAATTCAATTTAGATTAAACTAAGTTTGAGAGCTAAAAATGGCAAACTACAGGACCCAAAACACTAAACTTCTATTAGTATCTTATCCATGGCTTTTTAGGATAAAAAGTAAAATAAAAAGCATAAAATAAATGTCTAGGTTAACTTTTTGATCAACAGTAAGAGATACTACACAAAGCAACCTAGAACACATTCTCAGCTGACTGAAGGCACTAAAAGACAGGGAACGAGGCTTTACTTCTAACTTTTGGCCAACAGATGGACAAACAAAAGTAAAACAATCCTGCTTACACTGACAGCCCCCCCCCCCCCCCATGTACGTAAAATAGATTTATATTGGAATGTAGAGATTTACAAAGGTAAATGTTTTTGGTTCATATGGCCTTTTTTCCGATATTAAAATAATTTTTCACTTTGCTTCACACATTCATTTTATTACAAAAATAGCTCCAATTAAATTGATTTATTTGTTTTATATTTTAGCTCACACTTTTCCATTAACAGTTCAAGGCAGGCTACATTCAGGTACAGGAGACGTTTCCCTGTTCCAGAAGGTTTACATCTAACAGACTGATGCAGAAAGCCAGTGCTGAAGTCGCACATTAACATTTGTGTACACGATTTCATAGCACGCCGATAGCGTGAATTTTCAACGCCAGCATGCAGCACAAAGCATGTATGCAAATGAGCTGTGCACAAAACTTCAGTGTAAAATTGAAAGGAGGGGAGCCAACACATACACAAATGATAGACGTGCTACAAGTGGCCATGGGCACGTTCGCGTAAATGTCAAATGTTCACGTTATGCACATAGGACATGCAGGTTCTTTTGATGCTCACTCATAATAAACACTGTAACTGTTCATTGGTACATACCCCAAAACAGTCTCTCCATACTTGTGCAAGATTTTTGTCACCTCAGACCAAGCGTAGAGAGAAAGGCGCTCCTGCTTATGTACTCCTCTACAGCTTTCTCTGCATTGGGCGCAGACCTTATTAGCATTCCATTTTAATACATGCAGCTCATTTGCATATTATTTAAATACGCGTGGCATTGCTGTGTGCACATACTTTTTTCTGTTTATGCGTTCATCAATCTCTTTTTCATTTAGCGTAGAGGTATTTGTGCAAATATGTTGCATTATTTGCATGCAAAGGGCCTGTCAGTCTTTCTGCATCAGCCCTTAAGTTTTTACCTGAGGTAGTGGGAGAGCTAAGTGACTTGACCAAGATCACAAGGAGCAGCAGTGAGATTTTCACAAGGTTTTTTGGTTTCCAGCCTGTTGCTGTAATCATTAGGCTACTGCTCTATTCCTTTAGCCACACTAATGAACCAAATGCAACTAACAAATGTACACTCACATCAGATGGTAAAATGTGCAGTGAGTCGCTGCAGCCCAATTGACTTGACATTGCAAGATTCTTTATTATACAAGATGGCAGGGTGGTATAGGTATATTTAGTGCCTGTACCCTTTTCTTCCTCCTTCTGTGTTTCTTCCCTGGTGGTGGATAAACTTTGCCCTTGTATGCTGAATGTATCTTTCTGTGAGACAGTCTGGCTGATTAGGCAGCTTGTGCAAGTCAGCTTTCCTACAAAGGTATATTTCCAACCCAGTCACTCCAGCACAGATCAAACCAGACAGTGGTATAGCTTACCTAGGCCATGAACGACTGCACAAACCTTTAAGTCTCTGCCTAGTCAACATTTTTTTTATGTTTTTTAATCTTTTATGTATTTTTTAAAAATATATATTGAAGTATTGCTTTTGCCATGTCAGTTCACAGTTTTAACACATATAGGTCAGTGCTTCTCAATAGTTTTTATTTCAGGGTGCACTTTAAAGATTGCTTGAGCCTCGTGGCACACCAGACCAAATTTTGCAAAGTAATTGTATTTACTAGTCGTTGGCCACTGGCCCCTTGAGTATTAGCAACAATCATTGTATATTAAAAACAGCTGTGTGGTGGTAACAAAAAAAAAAGTGCCAACTGCTTACTGCAGGTTGGGGCGGGGACTGGGTGGAGAGTGGCCATTTTCTTCAATATTCCAGTACTTTTGGAGTTTAAATATTAGACGCAAAGTTTGTGGCAGCTGTGAGGGCACTGGTGGTTTGGGCAGCCACTGGTCACTGCCTATGCCCTCAGCAAGTAACTGCAGTAAGGGCAACAGTGAAGGCTTCAGTGCCTGCAGGCTACATCAGATGGGATGGGAATGTGGGAGAAAAGTACAAAAGGCTGCAGCTTTCAGGCTCCATTAAGCCACTATCCCCTCCTCAGTCCTCCAACACACATGTGCTCCCCCAAACCTTATTAAATCCAAATATATATTCTGCATCCATAGAACCCACCAGTCAATTTTAATAACGGCAACACAGACCCCCTCAGTACTAGGCATATTGTTAAATAAAATAAAACAACTCTATAAAAATGTCCCATAGGACCTAGAGCAAATCTACCATGCCAGTACTAATCTCCAAAACCCACGCAACCAGGGTCCTACCTAGGAAAGGGAGCATCGTAAATATTGCAGTGGGCTCTAGGAATATCAATGCACCTATTGAGAAAACAATACTACAGATTGCTATGTAGAAAAGTCATGCTAACAGAATACCTGACCTCCATCAAACATACAGAACATAAATAGACCCTCATCAAAACAAAGTAAGAGACCACAATCTAAAAATAAAAATATGTAGATTAAAATTAAACCAAAACTCCAAGGAGCCAGACAACTGCATATAGTATGACATCAGGGAACTAGAAAGAGATGCATTTCCTCCATACTGTGCAAAATATAAAGACAGCAGATGCCAGCATTTAGGAATGGTGGGTGGTGCCTGGGTCCCCAGATCAGAAAAATCCAAATCTGCATGAAGCTAATGAAGGTACAGCCTGCTAGCAGGCTTTGGCTCCCTTCCCAAATTTCTGGCCTGGGCTCCAACCATGTCTAATACTACCTCTGGCAGATGTAGATTCCACAAACTGACATATTCCAATCACTAAATAGAAAATAAGAATTCTTTTTTTTCTACCTTTATTGCCTGGTCATTTATTTTTCCCATCATATTGGCTCCAGTATGAAATGAGATTCAGAAGCTTTAAAGATGTCTTACACATTGGAACATGGAACGTACGAAGCATGAACCAAGGGAAGTTGGAGGTGGTCAAGAATGAAATGGAACGTGTACAACTTGATCTGTTGGGTGTCAGCGAACTGAAATGGACTGGCATCGGGCACTTTGCATCAGATGATCACATGGTCTACTATGCTGGAAATGAAAGACAAAGAAGAAATGGTGTTGCATTTATAATAAAGAAGAAACTTGCAAGAACTGTAATGAAATACAATGCAGTCAGCAAACGCTACTCTGTTCGTCTACGAGGAATGCCTATCAACACAACTATAATTCAAGTATATGCCCCAACAACAGCTGCAGAAGAGAATGAAATTGAAGAGTTCTATTAACAAGTACAAGCTGAAATTGACAGAACATGCAAACGGGATATCCTGATAGTCATGGGTGACTGGAACGCAAACGTTGGCACCTAAGAAGAAGGCAAAGTAGTTGGAAAATATGAACTTGGCAACAGAAATAAAGCTGGAGAAAGACTGATAGAATTCTGCAAGACCAATGATCTATTCATCTCAAACACCTTTTTCCAGCAACACAAGCGGCGACTGTACACATGGACTTCACCCAATGGATTGTATAAAAATCAAATTGACTATATCTGTGGAAGTTAACGATGGAAAAGCTCTGTAACATCAACAAAAACAAAACCTGGAGCTGACTGTGGTACAGATCAACTACTAGTATGCAAACTCAAGCTAAAGTTGAAAAAGAGCAAACCACTCAACAATGCAGCAAAATATGACCTTGAGAATATACCACTGGAATTTAAAGACTGCCTGCAAAATCGATTTGCTGCTTTAGATACAAATGACAGAGCTCCAGAAGAGTTATGGAATGACATAAAGAAGGTTGTTAAAATTAATGAAAAGAGATCTGAGTAAAATAGAACAGAAATGACAAAGAACCAAATCAACTACATACTATGAGCTCTACTATAACCACCTTAAAAAATATAAAGAAGCAACAGAAAATGCGAAGGAAAACTACCACTCAGTCATTCTAACTAATTCAATAAACAGACCTAGAGAACTTTTCAGCATTGTACAAAACTTAACAAACTCCTCATATAATTCAGGCGATACCATCACCAATATATCACCTCAGACTTTAGCTAATCACTATAAGAACAAAATAAAACAGAATACTTGTTTACCAAAGTCATACAGTAAATCAATCAATCAATCAATGATCAAACAAACAATTGGTCAAACTTCCACCTAATATCCAAAGACACACTCAAGAATA
This sequence comes from Ichthyophis bannanicus, assembly GCA_033557465.1. Classification (NCBI taxonomy): domain Eukaryota; kingdom Metazoa; phylum Chordata; class Amphibia; order Gymnophiona; family Ichthyophiidae; genus Ichthyophis; species Ichthyophis bannanicus. The sequence continues at coordinate 88,532,449 of CM066043.1, forward strand.
TAATTTCTAATCTTAATACAACAACTTCCTATCTAGACCCATGTCCAGTAATCTGGATAAAGAAAACTCTACCAATTCTCTTCCCCTTTATATTACCTATGATCAGCCTCTCATTACAACAAGGGTACCTACCCCCAACCCTTAAACATGCACAAATACGCCCAATACTCAAAAATGGTATCATTGACAAAACATCTCCCAACTCCTATAGACCCATATCGAGCATAGCCTTCATGGCCAAACTAATTGAAAAAGTAGTGCAAATCCAAAGGCAAGATTACATTGATACCTCAGCCCCTCTTGATGATCAGCAATACGGTTTCCATCCCTTTCATGGTGTAGAAACGCTACTTACAGTACTGCTAGACACCCTTGTAAAAGGAATCAATAACACTAAACAAGCATTTATTCTTCTATTTCTTTACATCTCTGCTGGATTTGACAGTGTAAGCCACTCTATAATGCTTAATAGACTCAAGCATATTGAAATAAATTCAACAGTACATAAATGGTTCACATCATATTTAAGCAATAGAACACAAACAGTAAGAATCAATACTCAAACATCTAATACATACAACTAGGAACTCGGTCTCCCACAAGGATCTGCCCTATCGGCACTTCTTTTTAATATTTATCTCCAACCAGTCTGCAACATCTTTAAACAGTTCAATGTCCACTACCACATCTATGCGGATGATATAATGCTATACATACCATTCATGATCCCTACTCCTCCAATACAATTAATTTCTGAGTGCTTCAATGTAACCGAGGTATCCGGATGCCCGCCCCTTGCATACCAGCAGCCATGCCACTTTACCACCATTCCACAATCCAAGCCACATTACATCATGGGCAACCCCCCCCCCCTTTCCTTTTTCACACCCTACTCCCATAACAGAAAACACACAGACCATAACTTTGGTGAACAATTAGTTGGTCGCAGCTTTATTTATAATATTGCAAACCGGCCCAACATAGGCCAAACAAACGTTCTTAATCCAAACGTTCCCCCCCCCCCGCCTCCCGAATTTCCGGATGATACCCCACCAGCCATTTATAGCAAAGCGGTGCATCATCCACCCCCCCATTCCCACGCCACCCGCCTTGCCATGTTATTAGCAAAGGTCGGCAATTTTCTACCACCGGGCAGAGACCACAACCGTGATGTCTCTCCCAACCTACAGCACTGCCGCTCCCCTGCCAAGCGGCATCCGCCTCAAATGCCCCGCCGGGTCGGCTCGCGCCGGCTCGCTACCCCGCCAGCCCACAGCTACAATGACCCCCCCCCCCTTACCCAGCTGCGACGACCATACCCTTCCTTACTACCATGAGCGAGGGGAGGGTGGGAAGGGACACCTTTTCAACGGCTGGCCACGCTGAAAAGAGGGAGAGCGCACACCGGCGATCTCCCTTGTGTGCCGTTGCTCCGCCCCCCGGCTGGCACCAACACCAATCACCTTCAACCACGTGCTCACGCAGGTTGCTGGTGCCGGCCGCCCTTCTTCCTCTGCTCTCACCCCCCCTTACTCGCCGGACCGCGCTGCTGCCGCAAGGAGGCTGGGCCCCGGGAACCTGGTTACAACTGGCCTCGGGACCCTGCCCTGCGGCGCGGCGGCACTAACCGAGGTATCCGGATGCCCGCCCCTTGCATATCAGCAGCCATGCCACTTTACCACCATTCCACAATCCAAGCCACATTATATCATGGGCACCCCCCCCCTTTCCTTTTTCACACCCTACTCCCATAACAGAAAACACACAGACCATAACTTTGGTGAACAATTAGTTGGTCGCAGATTTATTTATAATATTGCAAACCGGCCCAACATGGGCCAAACAAACGTTCTTAATCCAAATGTTCCCCCCCCCCCCCGCCTCCCGAATTTCCGGATGATACCCCACCAGCCATTTATAGCAAAGCGGTGCATCATCCACCCCCCCATTCCCCCGCCGCCCGCCTTGTCATGTTATTAGCAAAGGCCGGCAATTTTCTACCACCGGGCAGAGACCACAACCGTGATGTCTCTCCCAACCTACAGCACTGCCTCTCCCCTGCCAAGCAGCATCCGCCTCAAATGCCCCGCCGGGTCGGCGAGCGCCGGCTCGCTACCCCGCCACCGGCACAAGGTAGTTCCACTATCCTTGCGCCGCCCCCCCCCAAAGAAAGCTGCAACCAACACCAGAATTCAAGGGCCTCCTGCCAGTCATTCAGCAACAAATCCTGTCCAACAGGAGCAAGGTGCACACCGTCCAGGCGGTACAGGCCACTGCACCGGACTTCCGCCCACGGATGCAACACCTGCCTTCCACCTGTTTGCTGAACCCATCGCCCGATCTGTCTATTAATCTTAATCAGGCCCCGCGACCACCGCCGCTGTGTCCAGCAGGCGGGGTGCGGAATAATGTCCGACCAAATAATGGCCACATCGGAAATAGCTCCTGCAGCAGACCAAGGTCCCTCTGAACAACTCGGATGATCTGCCGGCAAGACCAACTCGCCAAGTCGTTGCCCCCCAAGTGTATCAGAAGCCCGACTGGCCGCCGTTGCTGCGCCATCTGTGCCGGAACGAATTCCACGAGTTGCCACCACTGCATCCCACGTTGTCCCATCCAACAGAGGCGAACTCCAGAAGCAGCCAGCCCAAGGTGAAGTCCCAGTGGCCGCGACACCGCCCTTCGCTCAGCCCAGTAGACGAAGGAATGGCCAATGATCCACCAGTCGCCGGAGCACACACCATCTGAAAGGACAAAGCGGACTGCAACCAGCAGGCAACTCTGAAATAGGAAGAAAACTGTTAATATACCCCCCCCCCCGTTAACCCCTTGTGACTCCAGTAGAGCTGCTAGGGGCCGTCCCAGATCTTGCCCGCAGGCCGAGGTAGGCAACCTAAGGGCGCTCGTACGCGCCTGAGCGCCACCTCCCGATCCGCTGAATAACCTGCCCCTCAAGACCCGCAGCCACCGCACTCGTGGCCGCTCCGATCCGAAACGAATGCGAAGCATAACTCCGTTCGTCATAGCCTAAGGACCGCAACGCCAGGCGCAACACAGCCATAAACTGGAACTGCGTTACCGGCCTGCCGTCCTCATGCAGAAAGAAATAAGAACCGGGCAAACCAGAGCGCCTCTGCGAATAACTTCTCAAGGCCTGCACTGGACAAGATGGCAGAGGGTATATGGCGCTCAATACCACCCAACCCCCTTTTCCCGCCTGATCTGTATTGGACCGCGGGATGAAAATAGACACCTTTATCGTGTCGTGGGCAAGCTCGAGACCACTGGGCACACCCCTCCTGGCTGATCAGGGCACCAGTTCGCACACGCGAAACGCCCCAAAAAAGGCAGTCACAAACAATGCGTGGAACAAAACGGACTCGAAAGGAGAGGCCGCGACACGAGGTAAGACCTCGCAAATGCGCAGCAAAAGTTCATGGGAAACCGGGAGCCGCCAATCCCGAGGCCTGGGGTGAGCCCTAGCCCAACCTGACAAGAGGTACTTGACTAAAAATGAAACCCTTGGGTTCCCCCACCCCGCCGTCTTACAGAAAAAGGAAAACCCAGCTACCGCGGACGTAACTGCCGTACGAGTCCAACCTGCCTTCTTCGCCCAGAGCACGAACTGTCCCATCATCTCATCGGGAACCTTCCCCCCACCCCAGCCCAAAGTGCTCAGGAACGCACTCACCTGGGAGTATCCACGCCGATACAGGGCCCAAGTACCGTGCGCCACCGACGTAGACAACAGCGCCATCAGATCCGCATTCCAACCTTCCAAAGATGCCCCGGGATCGGGGAAGCCACCTGATCTGCCTCCGGAGCCAACAGCCGGAATTGCTCCCACTGAAAACGGGACAAAGCGTCAGCAATGGAATTCTGGGCCCCAGGCACATGCCGAGCCCTGGCGGTGACATTCATGCGTAAACAGGCTAATACAAAAATCCTCATCAATGCAGCTACCTTCGGGCACCGAGGCGCTTGCCGGTTGATAACCTCCACCACTGCCGCGTTATCACACCAAAAAACTACACGCCTATCCCGCCAGCGCTCAGGCCAAACCCAAAAGGCAACCACTATGGGAAACAGCTCCAGAAAAGTAATGTTCCGAGTCAAGCCGGACTGCACCCAATCGGTAGGCCACGGCTCAGCACACCACGCCCCTTGACAATAAGCCCCGAACCCAGAACTGTCGGCCGCATCCATAAACAAATGCAGGTCCGCATTCGACAGCTCAGGTAACTGAATAACCGAGCGACCGTTGAAGTCAGCTAAAAAGGAATCCCAAACCCGTAAATCCTCACGCATCCCTGTCGTCACACAAATCCGGTGGTGCGGGAGCTGGACTCCAGCCATGGCAAGCGATAACCGCCGTGCGAAGGGACGCCCCATGGGCAACACTCTGCAAGCAAAAGTGAGATGCCCGACTAAGGATTGCATGACACGGAGAGTGGTCTTGCGCGAAGATCCCACGAAAGCTACCATCTCCCGGAGACACTCGACCTTCCGCTCCGGTAAGCGCACAACCATAGCCTCAGTATCAATCTCAATCCCAAGAAAGGTGAGGCGAGTAACAGGCCCGACCGTTTTATTAGCCGCCACTGGAATTCCGAAGTCGCCCGCCAAACGCAAAAAGGTCTCCAGCAATATGTCACAAGTTCTCGCATTTCCGGGCCCGACGAACAAGAAATCATCCAGGTAATGGACGATAGTATGGACCCCCGTCAATTTCCCCAACACCCAGTGCAAGAAGGTGCTAAATGCTTCGAAATAAGCGCAGGATATAGCACAGCCCATAGGCATGCACTTGTCAAAGTAATACCGTGATTCGAAAGTAAAGCCCAACAAGGGAAAGGCCGAAGGATGTACTGGCAGCAATCGGAACGCGGATTCGATGTCCACCTTCGCCAAGAACGCCCCAGCCCCACATTGCCGTACTAAAGCGACCGTGGCGTCGAAGGAGGCGTAACGCACCGTACACTGCTCCTGAGGGATGTGATCATTCACGGAATCCCCGATAGGGGAAGATAAGTTGTGTATCAGTCTAAACTTACCCGGCTCCTTTTTGGGAACCACCCCGAGTGGGGACACCGTGAACGGAGAAAATGGGGGCCCGCGAAATGGCCCCGCCACTCGGCCCAGCGCGCACTCCTCCACAATCTTCAGCCGCACAACCTCGGCTAGAGAGCTCACCGAACTAGCGTTACGCGACCCACCCCCCGCTGGCGAACCCTGACACGGAATCCGAAAACCTTCCGAAAAACCTTCCAGTAACAAACTCCACGCCCCCCTCAACCACGGGCGCATGACTTCCACTCTCACGGGCGTAGGAGCCAAAGCCCCGAGACCACCCTCACTTACCCCTTGCAGGGGCTCCTGCCGCACCTTTGAGACTGCATCTGGTGGCAGCGTGCCCACTGCCACAGAGGGAGCAGGCGTGCTTAAATTTGCAGTCGGGGAACGGGCACGAGGATTTTTTGAAACGCCAACAGACATCCCCACTCGCAGCGCTGCCCCTTGACTGAGGTGCCGGGATGGCGTTCGTCCGAAAGGACCGCACGCCCACCGATGAAGTCGCGGTTCCGGCCTTACTGCCTCCACCACTGGCCCCCCCAGCACGGCCCCTCATGGACATCTGCATCAGCCATAAATTGATGTCCTTCGTGCCCCACGATAACTGCTTATTCTCTTCCATCATGTCCCTGAACTCCTCGTCATAGTTCAGCCAAGCCCACCCTTCCTGCGCCTGCGACGCCGCTAAAATCGTATCACCATAAGCCAAGAGCGCCCCGTACTGATCTGGAAAGTAATGACCCCAAACACTAGCCAACCGAAAGAAAGCCCGAGTCCAATTCAGGGTGTTGCGAGATGGCTTCCGCACTCTACCTGCTTTCTCATCCTCCTTTCGTTTTTTCTTACTCTCCCCGAAGCACTTCCTGCCCTCGAGGAGGCGGAAAATGTCAATATATCTTCGACGCTTAATCCGGTGACGCAACTTCCGCGGAACACCCTCCCACAGCTCCGCACAGCGCACCACCGCGGATCTACCACCTGCATCCTTCTCTCCCACCGCAACCACTGAGTCAACCGAGGAAACCGTTGACGAGGATGAGGATGAAGAGGAGGCCCGCCGACAATGACGCCCGTGTTTGCGCTTTGCCGTTTCCTTTCCGCAAGCCACCACTACCGCCTCAGGGCTTTGCACTCCACCCGCAGCACTGCCCACACCCAACGAATACTCACCAGCGCTTGGGGGAGAGGCGTCGACGCAGTGGCGTTCTGAACCCCAACCGCTGTACCGCTCCGCTCATCCGCCGAACTCGTGGGGCCCGCTCTAACAGGGTCAGCCAGGTCCATCCTGGGCCGATCGCTCTGAGGAACCTGTGGCAAAAGAGAAGAGAAAGCGGCAGGCGCTGCCCGCAAAGTGTTGGACGCAACGCTGGGTCCCCCGCCCCAGCCCCACGCCGAGGACCCAAGTCCGCCCGCCTCCCAAGCTGCCATTCCCCTGCCCACGGGGTTTGCAGTCCCGCCGACCCCAACCCCCCGCCAGCCATCCCACTCACCACTCCACTGCCCCGAACCGCCCCATGCGCCCCCACCACACGGCCAAGGCCCCGGAGCTCCGAAAAAACCAGAATGTGGAAATTGCCCGCCCCCGAAGCCGGGAATAGACCATTCGGACAAAGGCGGAGGAGAGGACATTCCTACGAACCCGCCGGCCCCGGGGTCGGGCCGGCCCTTCAACGGAGCCACCCCCACCCCCACGGCACGAACCTCTGATGCTGCGGACCCAGCCCCGGACCGCCCCACCGTGCCAAGCCCACCTGCCACCTCTCCCAATCCCCCGTCACCGCCCTCCGAGCCCGGGCGCTCCGGGCCCAAGGAGCTCAGCGGAAACCGCATCCGCTCTGGCCCGAGAGGGCCGGCCAGCGCTACCGCTGGAGCGTGCCCCTTGCGACCTCCCCCTGCCCCGCCCTCCCCAGGGGGCCCGAGACGCCACCGCCACCACCCCTTCACCAGCTGGAGGAAAATGCCTCGGTCTCCCTGTCTCTTTTCCTCTAACGGCTGCCCCCCGAGCCCCCACCCTCTTATGCAATGACCTACCAAACCGACGGGCCATATCTACCCGCTCAGCCCCAAAGAAAAGACTAACCCTCCAACCCCTTTGTGGTATTAAGTCACTTAAGTATGGCAAGTGAGTAGTATTTAAACTACTTGTCTGTTATTGGGTTACCTTTTTTTTTTTTTTTTAAATTAAAAAGGCAGCTGTACTGAAAACAGTATATATATATAGAAGACCTGAACCACTCCCCTAAACCCCCGGAAAAGCAAATGTGTTTCCCTCTTTTTTTTTTTTTTTTTTTTTGATATTAAACCCCACACAGGTATAGTGGGATCGCCCCTTGCCTGGCCAGCTAGCCAGAAAAACTCACGCCAGAAGGGAACCCCTCAAAAGCCCAGAGCAAGGCGCCGAGAGTAGCCCCACACCACCGAAAACTAGGCCCCCCAACATGCGAGCATACCCGGAGCCCAGCAGCTCAACTAATCTCCCCCGACCCCCCCCGGAAAGCACCCGCCAGCAACCGCCGTCTCCGGAGCACTACCGCGCTAAAAAGCCCACCGCCAAACCAACCCAATTGATCGCCACCCGGAGCCGGCCCAAACCGCAAGAGCCCCCGCACACACACCTTTTCAACGGCTGGCCACGCTGAAAAAAGGGAGAGCGCACACCGGCGATCTCCCTCGCGTGCCGTTGCTCCACCCCCGGCCGGCACCAACACCAATCACCTTCAACCATGTGCTCACGCAGGTTGCTGGTGCCGGCCGCCCTTCTTTCTCTGCTCTCACCCCCCCCCCCTTACTCGCTGGACCGCGCTGCTGCCGCAAGGAGGCTGGGCCCCGGGAACCCGGTTACAACCGGCCTCGGGACCCTGCCCTGCGGCGCGGCGGCACAACTCACAATATGGCTAAAAGAACACAATCTACACATCAACTACTCAAAAACAGACATTTTATTTGTAACAAAAAATCAATCATATACTCCTCCAACTTCTATTACCCTACAGAATCACGAGATTAAAACTAAAAATGAAGTGAAATATCTAGGTGTGATTCTAGATAAGAAACTCAGTATGGATTCCCACATTAAAAACATAACAAAAAAAAATCCATTACAAGCTTAAGATACTCAAACAATTACGCCCACTAGTACATTTACATGACTTTATAAGCATAATACAAGCAATCATCACACCTCACTTTGACTTTGCTAACACAGTTCTCCTAGGAATAACAAAACAGAACCTAAAAAAGCTTCAGCTAGCACAAAATATAGCTGCCAGAACCATCATGAAGGTTCATACATTCGAGCACATAACACCCATTCTAGCCAACCTGCACTGGCTCCCAATCTACTGCAGGATAAACTAGAAAATACTAATACTACATTTAAAGCATTAAACAATACAGTACCACTGACTCTGGGTAAGCTTATTAATATGGAAACATCAGAAACTGTTCATAGGAGAGGGTTCTGTCCTTGCCCCTCTTCTTTTCAATCTCTTCTTGGCCCCCCTAGCGTCTCTAATCCAACAATTTGGTATATCTGCTTTCTTCTATGCTGATGATATTCTCTTACTCTATCACACTTCCCCCTCTTGTCCTGATCTTTCCGCTCTAGACTCTTGCCTCACAGCTGTCACAAACTGGTTAACACTTAACTGTCTTCACTTAAATCTCACTAAGACTATCGCCATCTGGTTCTCTCAAGGCAGTTCACCCCCTTCTATAGCTCCCTCTTTTTCCGGCACGCCCATTCCCTTGGTTTCAACTTTCCGTTACCTTGGTGTGCACTTTGACTCCGATTTATCTTTCGACACCCACATATCCCATGTCACCAAAACATCCTTTTTTTTTCTCCGTCAAATCCGTTCCATCCGTCCTTTCCTTTCTCCTTTGGCCCTTACCACCCTGGTACTCTCCCTAGTTATGTCCAGAGTAGATTTCTCCAATTCACTTTTCATTGGTCTCCCTAAATATCAGTTATCTCGTCTCCAACGGATCCAAAATACTGCAGCACGCCTCATTACACATTCCTCCCCTAGAGATCATATCACCCCTGTATTATTTCATCTCCACTGGTTGCCTGTTCCCTTCCGTGCCACTTTTAAATTGTTGACCCTTGTACACAAAGCTTTTCATACTAGCACACCGCAATACTTAACGGATCTCATTTTTTTTCATTCCCCCAGACACACACCACGTTCTTTTCACCTCAACCGCCTCACCCTCCCCTCTCCCTCGCACGCTCACCTGCAGTCCACCCGTACCTCCGCCTTCTTTTTTGCCGGTCCCGCCCTCCGGAACGCTCTTCCCCCCTCCCTCCGTCTGGATCCTCAATATACCACTTTCAAGCAAAACTTAAAGACCCATTTGTTTTCCCTGGCATTCGATGTTCCTTCCCCTTTCGTGTGACCCCTCTCTCCCCCTCCTCTTAATCCCTATCATGCTTTCCTTCTCTTGTCTTGTCTTGTCCTGTCCTCCTTCTTTTCTTTCCTATTTTATCATGATATTGTACTTTCCTTTCCTTTTTATTGGCTTCCAGCCTCTTTTATTGACTTTTATTGTACACCGCCTTGGTTATTTTAGAAAGGCGGTTTTTATCAAATACAATAAACATAAACATAAATACAAATAAAATTATGTTTTTGAATGACTTTATAAAAGCCAAAAAGTCAACTAACAACAAGGTATTTTCACATTCGGCTCCCATCCTATGGAATACACTACCTGATGAAATCAGAACACTAACTGATATCAAGGAATTCCGTAGGAAACTAAAAACTCATTTATTCATGTCACACTATGGCTTACAGACTAATTCCATCTCCCTTAATGACAATGGATAACAGAAGAAAGTCTAAACATCTAACCAAGTAACAGCATATAATGAAAACTTAAATCATTTTCTCCTATCACGGTAACAATATCTCTACATATGATGGCTTTCGGCTAACCGCACTGAAATATATATAGTCCAAACACAATGTAACAGATCTTATGTACATAGTTGTGATGCACGCTACAAAAGGTTATTATGTATATAGTAGTTGGACCTTTAACTGCTCTAGTTTTATGTATTAAGGCACAAGCCTACTGTACATAGTTCGTTGATGTTCCATGTAAAAAGAACAGGCTTTATAGTTGTTTCTGTTTCTTTAATTTGTTATTTGTAAACCGCACCTGATCTATTGGAAAGTGTGGTATATAAGTGTTTATTAAAATAAAATAAAAATAAGAAAGCGAGAAGTCTCTACAAAAGGTGATAAAGAAAAAATGGCCAAAATGGATGACGGAAGAAACTCTGAAAATTGCCCAGAAACGCAGAGAAGCTAAAGCCAGAGGAGAAAGAAAGACAATCACAGAACTCAACAGATTTCCAACATGCAGCAAGACAGGACAAGGAAAAGTACTACAATGATGCATACAAGGAAATAGAAGCAGAAACTATTAAAGGAAGAACAAGATCGGCTTTCCTAAATCTACAAGAGTTAAAGAAAAAGTTCTAGCCTCGAATTGGAATGTTACAAGATGCTCGAGGTTCTATGTTGAATGATGCTGAGAAGATCAAGAAAAGATGGAAGGAATATACAGAGTTTATATATGATAAAGATCAAGTGGACCAACAGCCGTTTCAACCTGTACCTTATGATCGGGAACCATTGGTGATGAAAGAAGAAGTTGAAGCAGCATTGAAAGCCTTATCAAAGAACAAAGCACCAGGCATTGATAGCATTCCTATAGAAGTATTGCAGCAATCCGATGCAGCTGTTACCATACTTACAAGGCTCTGCCAAGAAATATGGAAGACAACATCATGGCCAACTGACTGGAAAAGATCTGTGTTTATGCCAATACTAAAGAAAGGTGATCCAACTGACTGTGGAAATTATCGCACAATCACTCTGATCCCACATGCCAGCAAGATTCTGCTGGATTATTCAAAAGAGACTACAACCATACCTGGAACAAGAACTACCTGAAGTGCAAGCAGGGTTCAGGAAAGGGCGAGGAACGAGAGACATCATTGCAGATGTGAGATGGATCCTTGAAAAGACTAAAGAATACCAAAAGGATATCTATTTGTGCTTTATCGACTATAGCAAAGCTTTTGACTGTGTAAACCATGAGAAACTCTGGGCCACATTAAGAAGCATGGGTATACCAGAACACCTGATTGTACTCTTGCACAATCTGTACATTGATCAAGAAGCAACAGTTCGAACAGAACAAGGAGAAACAGAATGGTTTACAATAAGCAAAGGTGTAAGACAAGGCTGCATACTTTCCCCCTACCTGTTTAATTTATATGCAGAACAAATCATCAGAGAAGCAGGATTGTATGAAGACAACAGAGGTGTGAAGATTGGTGGAAGACTCATCAACAACCTTCGCTATGCTGATGACACCACATTACTGGCTGAAAGTGAAGATGATCTGAAATATTTGCTTCTCACAATCAAAGAACATAGTCTCAAAATGGGCCTGCACCTTAATGTTAAGAAGACAAAAATCATGACAACTGGCATAATCAACAGGTTCATCGTTGAAGGAAAAGAAATTGAAATTGTGAACAACTTTAACCTACTTGGATCAACTATCAATAAAAAAGCAACAAGCAGTCAAGAAATCAGATGATGCATTGCTCTTGGCAGAATGGCTATGAAAGACCTAGAAAAGATTCTCAAGAGCAGAGATGTCTCTCTCCATACAAAGATTTGACTTGTTCAAGCCATGGTATTTTCAATAACATCATATGGATGTGAAAGCTGGACAGTGAAAAAGATAGACAGAAAGAAAATTGATGCCTCTGAATTATGGTGCTGGCAGTGAATACTGCGTATACCATGGACTGCCCGAAGAACAAACCAGTCTGTACTAGAGGAGATCAAACCTAAGCTTCTTTAGAAGCTCAGATGACAAGACTTCGACTTTCATACTTTGGACACATCATGCGAAGAGAGAGATTATTAGAGAAAGACATCATGCTTGGCAAGATAGGTCAACGCAAAAGAGGAAGGCCAGCAATGAGATGGGTCGATACAATAACAGCAGCTACGGGTACCAGTCTGTCAACAATGAGCCGCCTGACTCAAGACTGAACACAATTTAGGATAGCTATCCAGAGGGTCGCCATGAGTCGACTTCGACTCGACGGCACTTAACAACAACATTGGGTTCTGCTTTCCTCTGTTTTAACTATCTTTCCAGGGTCTCCTGTCTATTTGCCATTTTTTCTCTCTCCTACCGTTTTCACTTCCTCCCTTCCATCAAACTCTAACATTGATTTATTCTTTTCAGTTTGCCCTCATTTATTTTTCTGCTTCCCTATCAAGATTTCATTCCTCTTTCTTACCAATCAGTTCTTAAATTTCCCTTTTTTCTTTAGACTTCACTTTCCAACTTTTTCCTCACCCCAGCCCTTCCATCCCCCAGTCTCTCTCCTTCCCCAGCTGCTTATTTCTGTCTTTCACTAATTTTTCCCACCCTCTCTCAACTTCATAGTCAGCATCTCTGCCCTAACCCCTTTTACCAGTGTCTCCTCATCCCCCTCAATGCAGTGTCTTCCTATCCAATATCTCCCCTCTGTGCCCCTATCCCTATCCTTCTCCCCCCTCCCCAAAGTGTCCAGCATCACCCTCCGTGTCTCCCCTTTCAAGCATTTCTCCTATGTGTCCCTGTCCTTAGTCAATTCCACCTCTACCCCACCATGTCCAGCATCTCCCTTATAACTACTACTATTTATATTTGTATAGCACTACAAGGCATATGCAGCGCTGCACAAATACATGAGACAGACCGTGCTCAGCAGAACTTACAATCTCTCTTCTTTGTCTGTGTCCAGCATGCCCCTCTGGTTCCCTGTCCTGGTTGGGGCAAGGTACTTCAGGCAGTAAGGTCGGGGGTTCAAATCCCACTAGAAGACAGCAACCTTGGGCCGGAAGGACTGGGGTTTCTAGTCCCACAGGTGCTCCTTGTGGTCTTGGACAAGCCACTTAACCCTCCATAGCCCATGTTCCCTGTAAAATAGTTATCTCCAAGTTATAATGCCCTGTTCAATGTAATTTCAGTTTGTTTAATGTAAACCGCACTGATGCAGAATAGTGTGGTATATAAGAGAATGTAAATAAAATAAAACAAATAAATGTCCAGCATCATCCTTTCCTACCTCCCCCTCCCCCCTCCCTCACCCTCGCTCCATGCATTCCACTAGGGCCTTACCATGTAGCTAGCAACTCTGATTCACCGGCTGTGAGCCACAATAGTCCCAGCACAGGAAAGTTAAAAAAACAAAACAAAACAAAACACAAAAAGAAGCACGGAGCTTACCTGTAGCCCATGCACACACTGAGATCACTCTGATGTATTCTACCCCCTCCGATATCCACAAGGGGGCGGGTTGCATCAGAGCCACCTCAGTGAAAGGCATGGGCTACAGGCAGGCCCCACACTCTTAGCTTTCTCTGTGCCTTTTAGCACTTCTTCCTCGTGCCCTTAAAAGCACTTTTATTCTTTCCACCACCTCCCCAACTGGACAGGCAGCACTTCTGTACCCCCCTCCCCTACAAGCAGCACCTCTGCACTTTTTCTCCCCCCAACACACTGGTTGCATTCATAATCATGTTTTTAATCCAAGGTCATTAGCAACATGGCTACTACTACTATTAATCATTGATACAGCACTACAAGGCATATGCAGCGCTGTACAGACACATATAAAGACGGTCCCTGCTCATTAGAGATTACAATCTAACCAAGATGGACAGAGACAACAGAAAAGAATAAAGGTTGAATAGGGTAAGGGTAAGAATAAGGGTAGAATAGGGTAAGGGTAAGAATAAGGGTAGAAAGGGTAAGGAGACCTGTCCTTGCTCCTACTCATAGGAACAGGCTGTAACAGCAACGGAGATGGCAAAATCAGCAAGAGCGGGAGGTCCCTCTTCGAGTTCCGGGGCAGCAACGGCAGAGGAGGGGGGAAGGAGGCCGGCCAGTACAAGCAACATGAGTCAGATGTGGTAGTTGCGGCTGGGTGGGGGGGAGGAGGAGGAGGGTCAGCATCAGCAACAGCAGCAAAGAGAGTGATAGAAGGAAAGCACAGCGTCCGGAGAGACTTTCCAAATGGTGCGAACAGGCTGCTTGTCAGACAAACATGTGCGAATCAGCCTGTTACTGCGTCCGTATGCCTTTCCCATGGGCCAGTCAGAGGAAGTTCCATGGTTCCCGTGGCACACTTGCGAGTTTGCCCCGTGGCACACCGGTTGAGAAGCACTGATATAGGAGATACCTTTTTTTTTTCCCCCTGTTGGTTTGACCCTTATTGCCACCTATTAAAGTGTATAGACAAGGCCCAAGTTTTCCTGCCACAGCATACAAGTAAATTCATCAGCATAAGACTTGAGACTTTCTAGCACATTTACATATATTTGAATGTTTGTATATGCAAAATACTTTTATGTTGAAAATCTGTCATTTTAAGCAATCTCCCTTTCATGTTCAAAGGGAAATATCTGGATAAATAGTCCTGACTGTCTGGATATTTCCCTTAGGCGGCATTATCCGTGGAACTCGGAAGCACTGTATTGGCAATACTGCTGAATATGCTGCTCCTTGTGCCTGGAAAACTACCTGAGCCTGTGTGTCAGGCTTCATCTCTGGCCCTTTTCAAATCCAGGCTGAAAACTCTCCTCTTCGAGGCTGCATTTGGATCCTGATCTGCGTAGTCTTCAATGTGTTTCCTTACCATTCCCCTAGATGTATCCTTGCCCTCAGCTGTTGTGTTGTCTATCTTGACTAGATTGTAAGTTCTGAGCAGCAGGGACCATTTTATATATGTCTGTACGTACAGTGCTGCGTATGCCTTGTAGCACTATACAAATGATCAGCAATAGTGGTAATATCCTTAGACTACTTCAGCACTGTCCAAATAGTACCAGGGCAGTATGTGGGCAAAAGGAGCAGTGATATGCAGACCACTATCTGCTTAACTATCCAGATATCTAGAGCATAAGATATGCCATACTGGGTCAGATCAAGATCCATTGAGCCCAGTATCCTGTTTACAGCCTTGAGTAAGTTGCTTAACCCTCCACTGCCGGAGGTACAGACTTAGATTGTAAGCCCACCAGAGACAGGGAAATGCCTCCCATACCTGAATGTACTACGATTGAAAAAGCAGGAGCTAAATCCACATCTCTGCTTCTATATAGCGCTGCTGCTCTCACTTTCTAGCCATGCATACAGCACTTGCCAGAATTTGGATACCAGCATTAAACATCCTGATATATTTTTATTTTTTTTTAACTTTTGCAGCTGGCATTTAAAAGAAAATCTCACCATGGCAGCTAACGTGTATTTTTTTCCTTTTAAGTTTACCTTTCTCCCTCCTTTCATTTTTCGTACTTTCTTGCTCTTTTCTCTTAGCCCGCTCTCACTATTCTTTCTGCCCTTAAATATTTCTTTATCTCCAGGAACAAGCAGATATGCAGTCTTTACATATGAGTATCGTTGGTACTGATTGAACCCACACAGGAACACTCCCCAGCGTCCAATCAAAGTCTTTAAGGGCACTCCACTGTGCCTGCGCATCTGCCTTCCCGTCTTCCCACCTTCCCAACTCCTCTCCTCAATTCTTCTTTTTCCATGGAGCCAGCAAGAAGCCTTTTCCTGTCGCCGCTGAAAAGCTTCTTATTTTTTAGTTTAATTCTGTATTTCTGGTGATGCCGGTACCTCCCTGATACCAACCTGATATTCTTTTTCTTTCCGTTTTTTTCTTTTTCTTTCTAGGGTTCGCCACCACCTTAGGTCTTGGCCTAAGCTTTCACGTTTGTCACCATGGACAGACATATCAGTGGCTTTAAAAAATGTTCCAAGTGCTTCCTGCACAGTCAGTCACTGATTCCCATGTTTTGGCCCAGTCTGTAGACCAGACAATTGTTCTTTGTGCAGACAAATGACCAAGCGAGGCCTAAAGAACAGGGCCAAATAGTATGACTTGATGTTTGGCCCGGACTTGATGTCAGTGGCCTCTGCATCGTCGAGGACGTCTGCCTCTTTAGCTGGTTCCCAGGTCTCCAAAAAGTCCAAAATAAGTTAGACTAAGTCCTCGGCATCAAAATCGGATACCTTGACACTTGGTAAGTCCTATACTCATGAAATGCACCAAGAGGGGCATCTGATGCTGACCGGTCAGCCAAACAGCCCCGGTGGGAAGACCCAGCCCTCCAAAGCCACCCAGGGGCTCCTGGACGCTCCTGAGGCATCGACATCCAGAGAGCTACTGGTACTGTGCTCTGGGATGGTGGCACACAGCCCCGTACTCAAATCCACCGCGGCATCAGGGCCCCTCGATCGATCAGTGTTTCTTAGCTATCAAGAGGACCTCGGCAGCACTCCTGGTCGCTGCGGTACCAAAGGTATCAACAGCACCGATGAGTAAACCACCACATTCCAGCTCAGCGCCAGTACCTCTGGCTCCAATGCCAGCCCTTGTCTGGTATCGGTGGGACCCCTCCCTCTGATTCTGCTACTGGAACCGGCAGGACTCCTCCCTCTGATTCCTCTGCTGGAAACCGGTAACCATCATCGGTACCAAACTGGTTCCCGGTTCAAGTTCCGCACAGACTGAACATCGGCGTTGAGCATCAACATCAGCTCGAGACCGTCGATACTTTGTTTTTTTTTTTTAATTTTATTTAATGCTTTTACAACTCCACACCACCAACCTTCATCATGACGTTAATAACAAAACAGCCCAACTTAACCCGCAACTCACCCACCCCATCTACCCTCCCCCCGTTCATCCTTCCCCGCCATCCCCCCCCCCCCCCCCCCGTCTCCTTGTGATACGCTATCTAAACAAAATCTCCGATACTGGAGATACAAGTATTACTAGTACACTCTTACAGGATATCAGTGGTAATAAAATAAAATTACTTAGACAAAGCTGCAAACTCGTCCAAATACCGCCATTTATCTCTGACAGGTGGTGCATCATCGCTGGAACCTTCTTGTACCCCGTGCAAGGGTTGTTGACCTCTGAATGACATCAGCTTATCGTACATTTTTTCATGTCTCACATATAGACATAACAGGTTCCACCACAATATGACGTCCAGCTTTGTCGAGTCCTTCCAACATGACATAACCACTTTGATGGCAACAGCTAACATAAAGTTAAACAAAAACACTTTATCCTTTGATAGCTTCAGGGTAATATCATTGGAACGCAAAACAATGGTTCTCCAATACAGCTGTCCATCGAGATATAATACTTTTTGAACCCTGTCCCATACCTGAACCCAAAATCTCTCTGAACGTGTGGGCAGCTAAACATCATGTGCTTTAGGGTACCCGGAGCCTCCCCGCATGACCAACAGTTGTAACCCACCTTCGAGTCCCACTTAGCCAGCCTCACTGGAGTAATGTACGCTCTATGAGTCAAGAAAAACAAAGACTGGGTTATCGCCGCTCCTCTGGATACCCTGGAGACCTGCTCCCAAGTCCTCTCCCACAGGAATTGTGACACAGGCATCTCAATATCCGATTCCCATACTTTCCCCAAACCCGACAAAGCTTGGAAGTCCCATCCCTAAGTGTGGCATAAAAGTTCGAGCTGATCCCTTTCCCAGCAGTGCAAGCCTCAATTGTACCTAAGAGCTTCCACTCTGGGGATAAGGAGTCCGCAGTAAGTCCTGCCTTCGATAAACAATGTACCAACTGCAACCATTGGAAGTAGCAAGTGCCGGGGAGTTTAAACTCCTGCTGTACCCTCGCAAACGATTTCCACTTGCGCACATCCAGGAGTTGACTTAACGTCCATATGCCACTACCATACCAAGCTTTCCAAGCTACCACCTTATGCCCAATCTTAATGCGGGTATTAAACCAAATCGGCATCTGCAGCGACGGGGGGGGAGCCGAGACCCAGCCTCTGTTCCAAGAGCCGGAAGGCTTCCTGCGTGCTCCGAACCACCTGGCCAGCCCGAAGCGTGTCCGGCAGTGACATTCCAACCAACAGGGGTACAGGAATTGGTGCAACAATTCGTTCTTCAACCTTCAACCACGTTGGCCGCCCTATTGTAGCATCTGAGGAAAGCCATTGAGCTCCTTGTTTAAGCTTAAAGGCTTGGTGATAAGTTTGAAAATCAGGAAGTTGAACTCCTCCGAAACTTTTCTTAGCAATTAATTTCTTGTATGCAATCCTCGGAGGTTTGCCCTGCCACAGAAAAAGACTGAGTGCTCTCTCAAGTTTCTTATAAAATTTAACAGGTATAGAGACAGGCAACATCTCCAGTATGTAGTTAATTTTTGGGGCCAGTACCATCTTTATAGATTCTACCCTGCCCCACCACGACAGATGTAGGGGTGACCATTGTAAGGTAAATTGCTGCACCATTTCCTGTAGGAGATTGATATTCACCTCCACTGTCTCCTCCAGATCATGACAGTACCGCACCCCTAGGTACTTAATCGTGTCCGACGCCCACACGAAGGGAAAAGGCGCAACCATCGCTTTAAACGTCAAGTTGTTCAAAGGAAACGCGGTAGATTTCGACCAGTTTATCCGATACCCGGATAGTTGAGAGTAATTACCGATCACCCTTAATATAGCTGCTAACGAGGAGGGGTGGGTAAATAACAGCAGGTCATCCGCATATGCAGAGATTTTCACTCGCATATCCCGGATCTCCACTCCCGAAATCTCCTGAGAATGCCGAATCAAAAGGGCCAGAGGTTCTAAGGCAATATTAAACAATAGCGGGGATAAGGGACAACCTTGCCTCGTGCCCCTCTGAAGGGCAAACGAGGCAGACAAGGTATTATTGACAAAAATGCGGGCCGTAGGGTTGGTATATAACACTTCAACGAGCCGCATAAATTTATGCCCGAATCCGAACCAATGCATGGACTGGTACAAAAATGCCCACTCCAACCGATCAAAAGCCTTCTCGGCGTCCAACGAGAGGCCCACCAAGGGAGACTCAGAACCCTCTGCCATGGCGAAAATATTCAGCAAAAGCCGAGCATTATCAGACGTCGACCGGCCTGGAACAAATCCACATTGATCCGGGTGGATTAGATCCGGAATGACTTTCACCAATCGCCGCGCCAAAACCGAAGCATACAGTTTGTAATCGGAATTTAATAACGAGATAGGCCGATAATTTTCTACTTAACAGGGTCCCTACCCGCTTTTTCCAAAACAATAATAGTGGCATCATTAAAGGAGCCAATAGTAGGCAACTGCTCATCGAGCCGGGAAAAGTATTCCACCAAATGTGGAATTAACTCCATTTCAAAGACTTGGTAAAATTCAGACGGAATCCCATCTGGCCCGGTCGACTTCCCCTTAGCCATTGCTTTTAAGGCCTCTTGAATTTCACAAGCAGAGAATCCCTTGTCCAACTCAGAGACTTAGCAAACGGAGAGGACTGGGTGCGGCACTTCAGCCAGCAAGTTCTGAAAACTCTCTACCGCACATTCTGTTTCAGATTCATACAGGCTTGCATAGAAGGAGCGAAAAGCTTCTGCTATCTCCGAGCTCTTCGTCACCTCTGCCTGAGAGTTCCCCCTAAGAACCGCGATTCTATTTCGTAGGGATCGTGGTTTCAGCATGCTCGCTAACCTGCTGCCTGCCCTATTGCTTTCCACATAATATTTAGCTTGTTGAGACCCTATATCCTGCTCAGCTTCCTCGCTTAAGATAAGATTATACTGGTACCTCAGCCTCTGAAGGCGTAGCAAAATCTCGGGATCCGACCGGGAAATCAACAACCTCTCACCAGCCTTAATTTGGGTATCCAAGGCAGCCAACTTGGCCTTCTTTGCTCGCTCTAAGCCAATCGTAAAGCTCGTAACCTTCGCCCGGGTGAAAGCTTTAAAAGCCTCCCACCAGGCCCAGCCCAAGGTGTCTCCCGGTTGATTAGCATCAAAATATTCCCTTATTCCCTCCCGCATAAAAACCTGAAAGGCTTTATCCCCTAGCAGGGATCGACGAAAAAAGAATCTAGTACTCCCCGCCCCATCTTCCCCATGCCTCAAGGTAAAGGTAATAGCCGCATGATCTGAGATATGTGTTGCACACATATCCGCTTTAAAGACCATAGGCAGTAAAGTCTTGGAGAGGAGAAAATAATCAATGCGGGAATGGGAGCCATGAGGGAGGGAGAAGGAGTATTCCCGACTTGTGGGATGCTTGACCCGCCAAACATCTGCGAGGCCTGCCCTTTGCATGATAGATAAGACTACCGAAGTAGCTTGATGCCGCCTATGTGCCCGAAATGGAGTACAGTCCAGCAGAGGGTCCAGTACTAAATTTAAATCCCCTCCCAGAATAATCTCATAAGGGGCAAGTGAATGTACTTCCTCTGCAATCCTTTGAAAGAAGCTAACATCAACCGAATTGGGGGCGTAAATATTCAATAGAGCCAGTTGTTTTTCTTGGATCTGTAAAACTACTGAAGCCCACCTCCCATCTACGGCAGCGCGAGCCTGTACCACCATCGGGGTCAAGCTTCTCTTAATCAAAATTGCTACCACCCCATTTTTCTTATGCACGGCAGCCGAGTGGGACACAAGGAGATATGGGCCAAGCCCTATCTTTCGAGATTCTGAGGAGCTGAGACGAGTTTCCTGCAGTAGGACTACATCGGCATTCTCTTTTTTACAATAGAGCAGGATCTTTTTCCTTTTAATAGGGTTGTTTATGCCCTTCACGTTCAGAGAGAGAAACTTACAGGAAGACATGGGACAGGGTTCGTACAATAAGCACATTCCACTCAAACAGTTTGCAACCCCTTACATTTCCCTTTAATATCATACTGTCACTTCCCAAGAAGCTATACCACAAGGAGACAAAAACTTCCCCTAAAGGGAAAACAAAACTTGGGCGACCCAACGCTTACCCAGATACCACCCAACCCGACCCATCACCACCAAACATCAACAAGCCCACAAAACACTCCCTCAGAAACTTGAGTAAAAGACCCTCAGACCTTCCACCCACAGTGATCAGGCACAGGCCCGTAGCACAGAGTCCCACAAACCACCAAATCAGACTACAGCAAGGGCCTCCCCGGATTAAGTCTTACACCACCCTACCACTCCCTACTGCCCAAACATCAGCAGCAGCAGTCCGGGCAACGGGGCAGCTCACACAGCTCCAGTACTCCACCTCAGCGCATAACAGCTGCTTCTTGCTCTTCCACATAGGTCCGCAGCAAATTTGGATCTTCAAAAGTCCGCGTTTGGTTATGTAAAGTAACCCGCAGTTTTGCCGGAGAAAAGAGCCCATATCTGGCCTGCAGTAGTCGTAATCTCGGTCGAAATGCCAGCAACAGTTTCCTTCTTTCCACAGTTGCTTTATGAAAATCCTGATAAAACGCAATACTCTGCCCCTCGAATTTAGTAGAGCCTGCCGCTTTGGCTGCCGCCAGGATTTGTAGGACTTGCGAATGCCTTAAGACACACATAATAACTGGGCGCGGCTGTTTAACATTGGGGCCTGCAAAAGTAGGAATGCGGTGCGCCCGCTCTATCTCAAAGGGCAGATCGAATTTTAGCTTCAACAACTTTGGGATAGTTACAGCCAGGAACTCTGTGATATTCGTGCCTTCAGCACCCTCTGGCAGCCCAATTATGCGCACATTATTCCGTCTAGTACGGTTATTTAAATCTTCCAGCGTGCGATCCAGAATCTCAATTCTTTTGCGATTGGCCCCCACCTGCTTCAGCCTCTCATCATGCGCTCCCAGCGTGCTCTCCATCTCCCGAAACTTATTCGCCAGTTCCATGACTTGTTCCTTGATCTCCTTCAACTCTGCGACATCCGCTTGCACTCCGTGTAAGGTTTGCCCGTTGACAGCCACCATCTCCTGGACTGCTCTTATTTCATCCAGCAGTTCCTGCATAATGGCAGGGCCTTCTCGCCCGGTCCCCACTTTTTGAGGAGAGGGGGGATCCGGTTTAGCCCTCTTAGCTCCCGCATTTAGAGCCGCATGGAAATCCAATTTTGTGGGTTTGCTGGCAGCCATCTCCTACAGCCCTCACCTCGATTTCCAGCCAAACCGAGCAGATTAGCCGAGGGAGTTCAGGATTCTTGGTAGAAAAGGTGGCGAGGAGGAAAGTTAGGCAGCCATCTTAGCCCCTGTTGGCTCCGCCTCTCGACCGTCGATACTTTGATTTTATTTCCAAATTGGAGTCATCATCGTCTTCCGATTGAAAAGACATCAGAGGATTCCAGGACCACCCAGGATATCCCCTCTGATCCCTCTCCTCATGCGAGGTGTCGATCCCCACCAGAGGACGTCCTTTCAGAACTTCATTCGGGACATGGCAGTGGGTCTCCAAATAACAGTAACATCAGAAATGGAACTGAGGGCTGAGGAATTGGAAATCCTCCAGTACCCCTAGACGCCCAAGGAGGCTGCAATGTTACCGGTGCATTGGTTCTGCTTATCTGTAAACGCCTCAGTACCATGTACTGAGTTCCACCATGCCCGGGGTTTCCAAAGCCTCAACTACCAAACCATTCTAAGGTAGTGAAATCGGCGAAACGACACATCAAGAGTTCTAAGACTCATTTTTCAGTGCCGTCTGGCAAAGATGCCAGGACTGTCAATGCCTTTGGATGCCACTGCTTCCAGGCATGTATGCTTGCTTACATCCTACACCTTGCTTACATACTACACCTCTACATGGGCATGTACCTCAAGGACGTCTCAAGGGATCTAGGAAATTTCACTCCTATTCTCCCAGATAACAAATGTGATGCATACCTGACTGGTCATGCAGGCTCAGAACACTTCTAAGTTCCTGACCAGGGCAGTCTTCGATATCTTTGAGTCTACCAGCAGAGCTGCTGCAGTTTGCATAGGGGCTCATAGAATAGCCTGGCTTCAGGCATTGGTCCACGAGCAGTGGGTTCAAGATAGATTTTCTCCAGAGAAAGTAATATTGGCCAATTTATTTGTTAAAGGTTGGAGAGAGAAGGCAGGAGAGTTTGAGGCGGATGATCTCACCCTTGAGCCCCTCTCAAGAAAGATTCCAGACCCCTCTAGGAGGAAGGCTGCTACAAAGAAGTCATTCTACCCCAAAAAGAAAAGATTCCTTATCGTCTCTCCAGTCTAGTCCCGAAACCTCTGGGTTGTGCTCCTCTTCCAGCAGCTTGGAGACTGAGAAACCTCATCTTTTTCTGATGTCACTAGTATAAATACAGAGGAACCGCCTCCTCCCTCCAGTTCTCTGTCCCCAAGCAGCTGGAGGGTGGTGAGCCCAGAGCTTCGGGGCTCACTAGAGGAGCAATTAAGGAAATCAGAGAGTTAGGAGTAGTGGGATTGCTTTAAAATATATTTTCAAATATAATTAGCAATAGATTTAATTTGAAATTTGGATTAATCCAGTTTATTTTAATAGATTCTGGCTCTTTAAATTTAGTGGAGCAGTAAGCCCCTCCCCTCCCCTCCCTGGTTGCTCTACGGAGCTCAGTGAGTCAGGCCCGCAGAGGCAGCGGTGTGAGGGGGAAAGAGGCTCCGGTTCCCGATCCCAAGTGGATGGGTGAGGAACCCGGTGCTTTCGGCCCGGTAGCGCACCAGAAGTGCATTCCTGTGAGCTCTCAGAGCCGTCGGTGGCAGCAGCGGAAAGAAAGAGCTGTGACTGGCCTGGGGGTCAATTGGTCATTGGAGAGGTTTGCGGAGGTCCGGTGCAGTGGGGAGAAGTGGTTAAACCCCTGCGGGTAAGCGAAAAAGCCACCGGATAGTTCAGAGTGCTGCCGCGGATTGGGTGTGACAGGAAGGCCCGGCCTTTCAGCGCAGGAAGAGGCGTTTCTGAAGGCAGACTTCAACAGCTCCGTTTTCGGTGGTAAAGCTTCGTTTTTGAATATTTTCTTCAGATTCCAGTTAGGACAGAGGCATCTAGTGGATCTGCATCATTGGGTTTGTAAAAAAAAAAAAAAAAAAAGCCACTTTTAAAGGGGTGTCTGCAGGTAGAGGAGAAGCTGACAGAAGTCAGAATCCGCATTTCTGCAGGAGTCTTTGCCCTAGAAGGGCAAGAGGCAGCAGGGTACGCTGATTGGATCCTTTCGGCAGTGATGCCCTTTAAACCCCTGTGCATTCTGTGCGGTACAAAAAGGGGGCGGTTTCGGACACAGGAGTGTGCAAGAGGTGTATGATGGAGGCTACCATCATGGAGCAAGCCTTAGCGGGGGTTCCCGAGGGCGCTCAGAGTGTGGTAGAACCTGTCGTGGAGCTGGGGTCCCCAGCTGAGATGCTGCAGGAGCCCGTGCCGGGGCCTTCCTTGGCTCCGGATTTTCCTCCTCCGGCGCCATTGCTGGGGGGACTGGAGGCAATTTTCTCCCCAGAATTTGTTACGCTCATTCAGCAGGCATTTGAGGGAGTTAAGAAGAGCTTCTCATCGCCTTCTGCGAATGCACAGCCAGCAAAGAAGGGGCCGGGGGGCCCTTTAGCGGTAGGTTTAGCGAGGGCAAGAGCTAAAAAGGCCAAGATAGATAAGGACATGGATTAGTCAGTGGCGTCTGAGGTGTATTGTTCTGAAGGAGATCTAGACCTGGATCTCAAAGAGGAATTAGAAGAAGTAGAAATCACGGAACAGAAGGACCAGGCGCGGGTAGTCCGCATTTTCCGTAGAGAGGAATTGCCAGCCCTCATTTCTGAGATGCTCAAGGCGCTTAATATGCTAACAATGGCGACGGCGGAAGAGGCGGTCTTGGAAGATCCCTTATTGCAGACGTTTCGGAAAACTCAGTGTGTTTCCGATTCACAAGGTAGTAAAAGAGATGATTCTAGGTGAATGGGATTTGCCTGAGGCGGGACTCAAGGGGTCCAGAGTGATGGAACAGGATAAGGAATTGTTTCAGTCCCCGAGAGTGGATGCGGCCCTTGCAGCGGTTACCAAAAAGATGACCATTCCTGTAGAGGGTAGCGCGGCCCTTAAGGATGTTCAGGATAGGAAGTTGGATTCCTTGTTGAAGCAGGTGTTTGACGTAAGTGCGCTTTCGATTCAAGCGTCTATTTGTTGAGCATGGGTCGCTAGAGCCTTTTGCGTTGGTCTCAGGGATTCAAGGAGATCCGGAAGGGGTTGCATCCGCTGAGGCGGCCATACTAGAGTCGGGGGCTGCTTATTTGGCAGACATCCACTATGACCTTATCCGAGGGTTATTGAATAGTATGGCTTTGGTAGTAGCAGCGCGCAGGTATTTGTGGCTGCGCAACTGGGCGGCGGATAGTTCGTCTAAGGCTAGGTTAAGTAAGTTACCGTTCAGGGGAAAGCTTCTGTTCGGGGAAGATTTGGATAAGCTGGTGAAAGACCTGGGTGAGTCCAAAGGGGGCCGTCTCCCAGAAGAAAAGCAAAAGCAGGGCCGGACATATGTCCTTCCTAAGGCTCCGTTGAGGGATTTTCGGCGTTTTCATTCCTCTAGATTCAACCAAGGTCAGAGGAGATGTTTTCCCTATAGAACCCAGGGCTTTCGGGGAGCAGGCAGAGGTTTTGGGGCCTCCTCGAGTCTTAGAAAGTCACAATGAAGCGAGGGGGACCCAGGTAGGCATGGTACCGGTAGGGGGGCGGCTACGAGAGTTTTACCCTGCCTGGGTCCAAATTACTTCAGACTGGTGGGTGCTGGAGGTGATTCGAGAAGGTTATGCTTTGGAGTTCCTCTGTCCAGTTTCTGACTCATTCGTTCAGTCGCCCTGCAGAGCTCATCTCAAGTTCGAAGCCATCAAGCAGATGGTAGAGCGACTGGTAGCGCTCAGGGTAGTGGTGCCAGTTCCCTCTGATGAATGCGGTTCAGGTCGGTACTCCATTTATTTCGTAGTGCCGAAAAAAGAGGGAACTTATCGGCCAATTCTGGATCTCAAGAGAGTAAATCGCTGCCTCAGAGTGTCTCATTTTCACATGGAAACACTGAGGTCGGTCATAGTAGTGGTAAGAAAAGGAGAGTTCCATACATTCTTGGACTTATCGGAGGCGTACCTGCACATTCCCATTCGGCATGATCATCAGCGGTTTCTCAGGTTTGCGGTTCCGATGGGGCATTTTCAGTTCTGAGCATTGCCTTTCGGTCTAGCGACGGCACCACAGACATTCACCAAGGTGATGGTGGTGGTGGCCGCAGCACTGAGAAAAGAGGGGGTCCTGGTACATCCTTATCTGGACGATTGGCTGATTTGAGCGAAGTCAAGAGCCAAAAGCGAAGCAGCCACAGCCAGAGTGGTCGCGGTCCTTCAAGACCTAGGTTGGGTAGTCAATATGTCGAAGAGCACGTTGACTCCGTCGCAGACTCTGGAGTACCTAGGAGCAAGGTTCGATACGGAGGTGGGCAGAGTATTCCTTCTTCAGCATCGGGCAAAGGCTGTGAGTAAATTGGTACGCAAGTTTCTAAGTCGAGCGGCTCCCACGGCCTGGCATTATCTGCAGGTACTCGGGACTATGGCGGCGACGATAGAGATGGTACCGTGAGCAAGAGCTCATATGAGAACTTTGCAGAAAGCGTTGCTAAGGCGCTGGTCTCACCAAAGCGACACTCTGTCCCGGAGACTGCCCTGTCCGATGGCAACGCGTCTGGCGCTGAGCTGGTGGTTGCATCCAGGGAATCTGGAGAAGGGGATGCCCTTGGAGACGCCCAATTGGATAGCCCTTACAACGGATGCCAGTCTGCTAGGCTGGGGAGCTCATTGTCAAGGAAGATTTGCTCAAGGGCAGTGGTCCGCTCTGGAAAAGCTCTGGTCGATCAACATGTTAGAGCTCAGGGCGGTAGCGTTGAGCTTGAGGGAGTTTCGGCATTATGTGCGCTGAAGAGCGATTCGGGTATTTTCAGACAACGCGACCGCAGTAGCCTACATCAATCGGCAAGGAGGTACCAGCAGTGTAGCACTCAAGGCTGAGGCCGAGCAGTTGTTCGAGTGGGTCGAACTGAACCTCGGAGCTCTGTCGGCAGCGCATGTGGCAGGGGTAGACAATGTTGAGGCCGACTTCTTGAGTTGGGTGAAGATAGATCCGGGGGAATGGATTCTTCAAGAAGTTTACGAGATGGTGGTACGGCGATGGGGGTCGCCAGTGATGGATCTCATGGCGACTTTCCGTTCTGCAAAGGTCAGTCGTTTCTTCAGCAGAAGACGGGAGAGAATGTCAGAGGGCCTGGATGCTCTTATTCAGGACTGGCCAGTGGATCAGCTCTTGTACGTGTTTCCACCTTGGGTTCTGATAGGCCGGGTGGTGCAACGCATCGAGCTACACAGAGGATTGGTGGTTTTGATCGCACCAGATTGGCCAAGAAGGCCTTGGTATGCGGATCTCAGGAGACTGGTGGACAGGCCTTGGCGACTACCAGTCAGGAAGGATCTATTGTCTCAGGGTCCGCTGTACATGCCTCAAGTGGATCGATTCTCGCTTAGGCCTGGCTCTTGAAAGGGCGAGGCTGAGGGCGAAAGGATATTCCGCGGGGTAATTTCTACATTACTGAAGGCGCGAAGAAAATCAACTTCGTTAGCGTATATTAGAGTGTGGCGTATTTTCGAAGCTTGGTGTGCGGATAAAGAGTGTGAAGAGTTAAGGGCTTCAATTCCTCAAATTCTGGCATTTTTACAGAAACGTTTAGCAGCCTCGTCATTAAGAGTTCAGTTGGCAGCGCTTTCCTGTTAGAGGTAAGATAAAAGGAGAAGCCATGGGGTCGCACCTGGACGTCAAGCATTTTTTAAGAGCGGTGTTGCTGTTAAGATCTCCGGGCATAGCACAGAAACTATCCGCGTGGCACTTCTTAGCGAACTGCACCGTTCTCACGACAGGGGTGATTTCTTTATCGCTGTATCCTTGGATCTCTCTGCTGCATTCGATGTTGTCGACCACCGTACACTCCTCACCTGTCTGTCAGATCTTGGTATTCATGGTACAGTCCACCAGTGGTTCCAGTCTTTTCTTTCTTCTCAAACTTTCACTGTCCAATCTGGCTCCTCCACCTCTACTTCCCTCCCTCTGCATTGTGGTGTCCCTCAGGGCTCCATCCTCGCTCCTCTTCTCCAATATTTTTCTCACCCCCCTTGCCCTTCTCATACAACAGACCGGTATATCCGCCTACATTTTTGCAGATGACATCCTCCTACTTCATCACACATCTTCCTCAGCCCCAGATCTCTCTCCCCTCAATACCTGTCTTGCCTCCATCTCTGATTGGTTCCTTAGCAATTTCCTTATTGTTAACCCTTCTAAGTCAGCAGCTATCTGGTTCACTTTCTGTGCTCCCTCCCCCGCCCTGACTCCGCATATGTCCAACTCACCAATCCCCCTGGTACCAACTCTTCGTTATCTTGGTGTTACCCTTGCTCCATCACTCGCATTTCACCAGCACATCTCTGATGTGGTGCGCAGTTCTTTCTTCCATCTCCGCAGGATTAGGGCTGTTCGACTTCTTCTTCCACTTGCGTCCCTTACCACTCTTGTTCTCTCTTTGGTGATCACCCGGCTTGACTATTGTAATTCCCTCCTTGCAGGTCTCCCCCAACATCAACTTCGAAGATTACAATTAATTCAAAACACAGCCGCCCGTCTTCTCACTTTCTCCTCCCCCGTGATCATGTTACCCCCATCTTCTCTCTCTCCACTGGCTCCCTATCAAGGCCCGATATCTTTATAAGCTTCTCATCATTACCCACAAGGCCCTCCACACCAGCACACCACAGTATTTAGCTGATCTTATCTATCTCCAGCCTACTCACCGCCTACTCCGCTCTGCACATGGCAACCATCTCTTTTGATGCTATTCTTTTCCCCGCTGAATTTGTAGCTTGGTAGCTTTGAAGATCGCATTCCACTAACGGATCTGGTTGTGGCTGCTGGAAGACTTACATTCTAAAGATAAGTAATTGCAGACCCTATTGGGCTGGTGATATTTCTATGTACTTATTACCTGTTCTTCCTTTATAGGGGTTTACATGCAGTCCTGGCAGATCTTGATGTAGATTGCTGTATTTTGGAAAATTGATTTAATGTTTATTAGACGCTTATTTGTATGTGGTGTGTTAGTGTGTGGTTGTATGATTGGATAAGGAGTCTTTTCCCAGGGTTATTTGGTTTGGTTATGAGTTATGGTATGTGTGGAGAATGTTGATGAGACTGTGGTGGGCCTTGGTGACCGATGATGTGAGCGTCAGCTGCTCTTTAAAGTGATATTTTCACTCTGTGTGAGATATCAAGCTATCGTGAGGTCACATTGCCTATGTTAGTATCGTGATTTTGTTTGGTGATTTGTAGATTGTTAGTACCATATTATAAGAGCTCATATTGGTTGGTTTATTGTTTAGCTCTTGCACAGCTATTTGACGTAGTGTAACCATCTTTCTACCATCCCTCACTCAGGCCCACCTTGAATCAACCCGTCGTGCTGCTTTTTTTTGTAAGTCCCGCCCTATGGAATTCTCTCCCGCATGCCCTTCACACTGAACTGTCCTCTTGGTCCAAGGCCCTTCTCAAGACCTATCTCTTCTGTCAGGCTTTTGATCTTCCCACCCCTCCCAACTACTCGTAAAATTACTAAGCACACCCTTCATTAGCATTTATCCAATGTCCTAATCCTCCCTCATTCCCCATATTCCCCTCTTCTCCAATCCACCCCCACTCTCCTTCATGTCTTATTTTCTGGTGTCTTCGTCAGTACCTGTCCTGTACTGTCTTTCTCCCTTTTCTCTCCATCCACTTTCCTATCAATTCAGTGGCGTTCTTTTTCCTCCTTTACTTTCCTGCAGCCCTAACTCTTTATTGTACACCACCTTAACACTTTGGTAATGGGCGGTATATCAAATGTCACAAAGATAAAGATAAATGAAGGTCGTCAGATAGTTCCAACCTGGGATCTTACCGTAGTTCTGGAAGCGTTGCAGCGAGAACCGTTTGAGCCTTTGGCTAGGGCATCTTTGAAGGATATTACTCTTAAGGTGGTCTTCCTGGTGGCGATATGTTCGGCCAGGAGGATTTCAGAGTTGCAGGCCTTGTCATGCCAAAGACCCTTTCTCTCATTTTATGATTCGAGGGTAGTATTGCAGCCGGTTCCCTCCTTTTTACCAAAGGCGGTTTCGCCATTTCATATGAATCAGGTAGTGTCTTTGCCAGTCTTTGGAGGCGATTCAGTGTCTTCATCGGCGGAGCGGTTACATTTATTGGATGTTCATCGGGCATTGAAGAAATATACTCGGTGGACGGCCGACTTCCGGAAGTTGGATAGGCTATTCGTTCTTTTTGGTGGTGCGGCCTCAAAGACGTCTATTGCCAGATGGATCAAGGAGGCAATAGCGTCAGCGTATCTGTTGAAGGGCAAACTGGTTCCAGAAGGCCTGAAGGCTCATTCAACTAGGACCCAAGTGGCTTCCTGGACTGAATACAAGTTTGTGCCAGCAGTGGAATGTAAGGCAGCAACCTGGTTGTCCTTAAGTTCTTTTGTAAAGCACTACCGTCTCGACGTCCAGGCGAAAAGGGATACCTGTTCTGATACAGCAGTGCTTCAGGCTGGGGTAGAAGGTCCCGCCCATTGATTGGGGTCACTGCTCTGTTACATCCCCAGAGGTTCCGGGACTAGACTGGAGAGACGATAAGGAAGGTGAAATTAGACTTACCTGCTCATTGTTGTTCCTTTAGGAACTCCAGTCTAGTCCTGTATCCTGCCCGGGAGTTCATGTCTGGACTAGAGCCTGAAGCAAGCCATTTATCACGGGTAAGCAGAATATAATCCATTTGGGGTTCTGAGCCCTGCGGAGAGTATCAGTTCAAGAGAGTGGAAAAAGAAAGGTGCCTGGCTCCATAAGGGGAGGGAGCTGGCCTATGATGCTCTAACCAAAGTTAGGATAGGGTAAGGGGCATTAGTGCGAGAAGGACATATACCTTCAGCTTTCTTAGTTCAATTGGATTACAATTGTTTGGTTAATAGTTTTACTTAATTGTTGCTCCGGTGAGTGTGCTTTGTCAATAGGTTACTGGAGGGAGGAGGCGGTTCCTCTGTATTTATACCAGTGACACCAGAAAAAGATGAGGTTTCTCAGTCTCCAAGCTGCTGGAAGAGGAGCACAACCCAGAGGTTTTGGGACTAGACTGGAGGTCCTAAAGGAACAACAATTAGCAGGTAAGTCTAATGTCACCTTTTTCTTCTTACCAACCCTCTGCTGGTTTTCAACCTCAGCAACAGCAGCAAAGGCCACAGGGTCCCCCATCAGCTTAAGAAGGTCAAGACTCCCAAACCCCAACCAGCTGCTCTGCCAGAGCCAGCACTTGGTTTTTGACTCCTTTTAGAGAACATAGTTACTCTGCTTCTGTAGGGTCCCCAGCCCCTTCACATAGCAGGCAAGCAGACTTTGTGCTTATGCTCACATCACATCAGAGAAGTGGACTCTCAGTATCATCCAAAGGGGCTATCTGCTTCACTTTAAAAGCTTACCCCCAATCGCCTCCACAAGACATTGTCCTGCAAAGGGTTTGCAGGATAATCTCCTGTCCTCCGAGGTAGCTACCCTGTTAGCTCAGGGTGCTGTCGAAAGAGTCCCTCCCACCCAAAAAGGCAAAGGCTTCTACTCTCCTTACTTTCTTATCCCAAAGAAAACAGGAGATTTCAGACCCATTCTAGATCTGAGAAAAATTCAAGATGATTTCCCTCGGCTCCCTTTTGCCATACCTTCAGAGGAACGACTGGCTATGTTCTCTAGACTTCAAAGATGCTTACACGCATCTACTGATACACCTTCACCACAGACAATATCTGCACATCTGGGTTCAGCAAATCCATTACCAGTATTGGGTGCTTCCCTTCTGGCTAGCTTCCTCAACCAGAGTAGTCACAAAATGCATGGCAGTCGTTGCAGCATACCTGCATACTTTGGGGATCTCTGTCGTCCCCTACTTAGACGATTGGCTGATAATGAGAGAATCCCCACAAGTCATAAAACAGTCGCTTTTTCGACCATCATCATGGTGCTCCAAAGTCTATGCTTTGTGTTAAACCTTCCAAAATCCCACCTGCTTCCCTAACAGCAATTCAAGTTCATTGGCGCACTTCTCGATACTCATCAGGGCCACGCTCTTCTTCATCAGGATCACTCTGCTCATTTCATCGAGCTGACTATCACCATACAAGGTCAAAGTGCCGTGACAGCTTGAGACATGCTACGTCCTCTGGGACACATGACCTCCACGGTCCATGTCATCCCATAAGCCCGTTTACACATAAGACAGGCCCAATGGACACTCTCGTCCCAAGGGAGTCAGGCATCTGGGCGTCTCTCAGACAAGATTTGCATCACTGCTCCTCTTGTGAACTCCCTTCAGTGGTGGTGCTCCCACCAACATCGTAAAAGGGTCACCTATTCAGATGTCTCCTCCCCACTGTACCCTAATGATGGATGCTTCCAAACTCAGGTGGGGAGCACATCTGAACAATCTCAACACACAGGGGAAGTAGACAGAATGGGAATGCAAAATGCAGATCAATCTCCTCGAGCTACATGCTCAATGCCCTAGTGGACAGACTCAGCCCCATACATCCGTCCACATAAGTGGACTCTAAAACAACAAAACGGCATCTTGGATCTTCCACATGTGGGGGATCCCCAGAATAGATCTGTTCGTCATGCAGGAGAATGCACGACTACCACGCTTTTGCTCCAGACTTCTCTCCCGACACAGGCAGCGGATGCCTTTCTTCTGCATAAGAACATAAGATATGCCATACTGGGTCAGACCAAGGTCCATCAAGCCCTGTATCCTGTTTCCAACAGTCACAAGTCCTAGCAGTTTCCCCAAAAGACACAGGTTTCACAATGCTTGTATTGGGGCAAGCAGTGGATATTCTGGGTCCATTTTAATAATGGTTTATGGATGTTTCCTCCCGGAAATTGTCCAAACCTTTTTTAAACCCAGCTACACTAACGGCTTTTACTACATCCTCCGGTAGCAAATTCCAGAGTTTGATTACACATTGAATGAAAAATTATTTCCTCTTACTAGTCTGAAATAGGTTACCCTGTAGCTTCATTGCATGCCCCCTAGTATTTCTATATTTTGATGGCGTAAACAATTGATCTGTGTTTATCCGTTCCACTTCATTAATTTATAGAGCTCTATCATATCTCCCCTCAGCCGTCTCTTTTCAAGGTTGAAGAGCCCTAACTTTTTTAGTCTCTCTTCATAGGGGGTATCCTTCCATCCCCTTTACCATTTTGGTGGCTCTTCTCTGTACCTTTCCTAATAATGCTATATCCTTTTTAAGATACGGCGACCAGAACTGCACACAATATTCAAGATGTAGTCGCACCCTGGAAAAATACAGAGGCATTATAATATCCTTTGTTTTATTCTCCATTCCTTTCCTTATGATACCTAGCATTCTATTTGCTCTCTTGGCTGCCACTGCACATTGGGCAGAGGATTTTAACATGTTATCCACAATGATGCCTAAATCTTTTTCCTGGGTGGTGGTTCCTAATGTGGAACCTTGCATCGTGTCACCATAGTTTGGGTTTTTCTTTCCTAGGTGCATAACTGCACTTGTCCACATTAAATTTCATCCGCGATTTGGATGCCCAGTCTTCCAATTTATCAAGATCTTCTTGCAATTTTCCATAATCCTCATGGGTTTTAATAACTTTAAATAATTTTGTGTCATCTGCAAATTTGATAACCTCACTCGTTCTTCCCATTTCCAGGTCATGTATGAATGTGTTAAAAAGCAGCGGACCCAGCACAGATCCCTGGGGTACTCTACTATTCATCTTTCTCCATTGGGAAAATTGGTCATTTAGCCCTACCCTCTGCTTTTTATCTTTTAACCAGTTCCTGATCCACAATAGTACACTGCCTCCTATCCCATGACTTTTTAGTTTTGCCAAAAGTCTCTGATGAGGGACCTTGTCAAAGGCTTTCTGAAAGTCCAGATACACTATATCAACCGACTCGCCTTTGTCTAACTGTTTATTCACACCTTCAAAAAAACATAACATATTAGTAAGACAAGATCTTCCTTGTCTAAAGCCATGTTGGCTGTCTCCCATTGAGTAATGACTATCTACATGTTCCGTGATTTTGTTCTTTATGATGGTTTCTACCATTTTCCCCGGTACTGACGTCCATGGGTGATCTGGTCTGTAGTTTCCTGGATCACCCCTGGAATCCTTTTTAAAAATTGGCGTTACATTGGACATCCTCCAATCTTCAGGGACTGCAGATGATTTTAATGATAGTTCACAGATACTAATAGCAGGTCTGCACTCTCTTATTTCAGTTCTTTTAACACCCTTGGATGTATACCATCCGGTTCAGGTGATCTACTACTCTTCAGTTTATCAAATAGTTGTAATACATCTTCCCGGTGTATCATTATTCATTTATTTTATTTTTTTAAAGGATTTATATCCCTTGGTCAATGTCCTCGAGGGCAACGCCAGAGGCATCTCGATGCTTAGAAGGAGATCTACCACTCGAGGACTGGCTAGTCTTAACAGACTTTTGTTTGGTTACCTGATCCTGTGAAAAAGAAGATATTCTGGCTGGTGACATCGTGTCCGATGTGAACCGGGTATCGAGTTTTGCTCGATCCTGAAGACTCCTTCTGTTTGAGCTCCAGCAGGAGAGACACTCTAGTGGGCAATGGTCAGGACCTAAACATTTTAGACACCAAGTATGAGTGTCTAAAAATATATTTGCACCGCCACACTTTGAGCATTTCTTAAGGATAGTGGCTGGCTTTTCCATAATGGAAGGATGGAGGCCTAAT
Source organism: Ichthyophis bannanicus (assembly GCA_033557465.1). Lineage (NCBI taxonomy): Eukaryota > Metazoa > Chordata > Amphibia > Gymnophiona > Ichthyophiidae > Ichthyophis > Ichthyophis bannanicus. The sequence goes on from CM066043.1 coordinate 88,567,262, forward strand.
GGCCTAGAAACCACTTTTATCCTTGGATCAAAGCAGTTTTCACTGCAAACCAATGATGTTGGATAGTGCAGGGGTGTCGGCATGCAGTGGTTGTGAAGGTGTCCCCTTTAAATATCATTTCAGTCATGTGTAATATCTCTACATCTTCCTCACTAAAGACCAAAGCAAAGAATTCATTCAGTGCTATGGCCTTGTCCCCTCTTAGTGCCCTTTTTACCCCTCTGTCATCTAATGGTCCAACTGTGACACTCTCACAGGTTTTTTGCTACGAATGTACTTGAAAAAGTCTTTTACATGTTTTTGCTTCCACAGCAAGCTTCTTCTCAAATTCTCTCTTTGCCTACTTTATCAATGCCTTGCATCTAACTTGCCAGTGCTTGTGCTGTTTCCAGTTTCGTCATCTGGCTCTTTGTTCCATTTCCTGAAAGATGCTGCTTTGGCAACAACAGCCTCTCTGACCTCACTTTTAAACCATGCTGGCAGTTCTTTGGACTTCCACTTTTCTTAAAACATGGAATACAGCTGGTTTGGGCTTCCAAGATAGTATTTTTAAACATCCAAGCTTGATGTAAGTCTTTAACCTTTGCAACTGCTCCTTTTATTTTTTTTCTTAACTATTTTCCTCATTTTATTACAGTCTGCCTTTTGAAAGTTAAAAGGTAGTACTGTAGAGATTGTTGCATACTTCCTGGAACCTCCTCTCCTTTCCTCTTGGAGTATGTGGTTCCCGTATTTCTTGCAAAGGCAGAGCTGCTTTCCTAATGAACCAGTGGAGGTGCTGATAGGGTTTGCATAGTCATTCAGGAGTTCAAGGTGTAAGCTTGAGCCCATGATACCCTCCTTTGTCTCTACTCTTTCCTCTGCTGCTCTGGGCCTGTGGCTCCCTCTAGATCAGAGGTGGCCAACTCCAATTCTGGTGCACCACGATCCAGCCTGGTTTTCAGGATGTCCCTAATGACTATTCATGAGGTGTATTTGCATCTACTGCCTCCCATCGTATGCAGATATATCTCATGAATAGTTATTAGAGATATTCTAAAAACCAGGCTGGATTGTGGTGCACCAGGACTGGAGTTGGCTACCCCTGCTCTAGATGGTATGAGGGGCTGGGGAATAGCCACCAACACTTGCCCCATAGGGCAAGCTGTTCACTCCGTCCTCATGGTATAGTAGTGGCTGCCAAAGAAAGACTTCTGCTTTTGGAAGTGGTTTATATATGATTTAGATTTTCCTTCCCAGAGGAGTCTTCTCCCAGCATGATGTAACTGCATAGAAAGTACTCTTCCCTGTTCTGGAAAATTACCAAGTTATCTCCTAGTAACTTATTTTCCGGGAACAAGCAAGGAAGTCAGTCCTCACATACGGGAGATGTCGGTGTCTTTGGGAGGTGCATCACGCATGCATGGTCCACTTCCTGCCCAAGGGTGCCATCTTGCCTCAGTCTCCTTTTTTTCCGTGGAGTCCATAGGATAATGTCCAGTTTTCCCTGGAAAAAGTCTGATTTTTGTTGCTGCATTTCTCCAGTTGCATACTGGTTCCTTCCTGCCCCCAAGCCAGCTCTCCTTGGCATCGCTCTTCTGGTTTGTCCATTAGGTTTTTTTGTTTTTGGATTTTTTTTCATAGAAGTGCTCCTCGACCGGCATTCGCGCCATTTTCCACCCAAAGGCCTTGGACGCCTGCCAGGAAGCAGGGACCCCCCTTTTTCCAATGGCCTCCAGTGGCTTCAAAAAGCGTGACTGGTGTGGCAAAATGTCACTCACCGACCCACAGAGTTGCTGCCTCTGATGTCTTGTCCTAGAGCCCAACAACTCCGACTGCGAGCTTCATAGAACCATGACCTCAAAGGCCTTGAAGTACCGCCATCAGCAGCAGATAAGTTTCTTTTAGAAGTCCGACTCCGCACCAGAGCCTCCAGTGACACCATGCTCCAAGGCCCCCTCAGATATCTCGGTGCCCCGCGAAGCCAGAGTCCCGCAGCCATGGTTCCTCTGACTGGAAATTCCCGGAGGTGGAGCACAAGAAGAAGAAATCCTCAAAGACCGCCTCAGAGGACAGATCTGGGAAGAAGAGGAAATCCTACCCCAGGAGCCACAGTCCCAGGTGTGTTAGAGGAGTCATTGGCACTTGCCGACTGGCCTCAGGCCTCCGAGGCCATCCTCATCGAGGACTTCCCCTCAACAGTACTGATGCCGGACCCAAAAACCTTGATGCCTGCATCTAAGGCTGCAGAGCCAATTGGTATGGAGACCAGAATGGCAGCCCTAGAGAGCAGTATATCTGCCCTAGTGGACATGCAGCGGGCGTTCATGTCCAGTTCATCCACCCTGACACAGGACCCTTGACATAGAGGGCTTCTCCGGACATCGAACCAGTTCTCGAGCGCCTTCGGCCTTGAGAGAGCCTCTAGCCACAGACGAGGTGCCATTCCCATTCCTTGGGACACCGGTCCTTCCCAGCGAGCACCCACAGCTCGAAACGATGATCCCCTGGAGGTCGCAGACTGTTGAGAGCGGCTCTCGGCCAAGGTGATTGTGCGGCATTGGACTCATACTCTGACTTAGAGTTTGAATGAGAGACCGAGGACAAAGAGCCCTGGACATGAGGCAGCACTGAGATGTGCCCTTGGATCCATCTCCCCCAATGACCTGATGCCGCTCCCCGCCCAAGGACGTTGCATTCCTCGATTTTGTACGGGACATGGCCAAGGCTCTTGCCATCGAAACAGAGGTTGAAGAGGACCCTTGCATCAAGGAATTGGAGATACTCCAATATGAGGCACCCCTGAAGGAAACCCTCATGGTCCTGGTGCCCTCAATCCGCGACCAATGCCTCCTTCGAATGTGGGAAATACCGGTGTCGGTACCAATAGTTAGCAGGCACCTCAATGCCATGTACTGGGTATACTGAAGCCCTGGGTTCCAAAAGACCCAGCTTCCCCACAACTCCATGGTCGTGGAGTCGGCATTGAACCGGCTTAAGAGCCAAAAAACCCATTCGTCAGTACCACCCGGCAAGGAAACCCGAACCCTCGACACCCTCAGCCTCAAGCCCTTCCAGGGCTTGATTCTAACATCCAGATCCAGTCCTACAAGCTCTACTTCGGCATGTACCTGAAGGAACTATTGAAGGAGCTTCGGAGAATTCTCAGCAGGCCTCGAGGGGGAACCCTTACAGAGGTTCAAGACCCTAACCTCGGCAGTAAAGGAATGTTCAGAGTTTTTGTTCCGGGTGGCTTTGAGTCATCGGCCAAGGTGCAATCATCTGACCCGGAACAGTGGGTGCAGGACCAACTGATAGATCTCTCTGCATAGATGAAAACCTATTCGGGAAGCCCATGGTCGATAAGGCAGCGGAGATAGAGAGAGAATATGTGATGAGAAACCAGCTCTCAAAAAAGACCTTGGTGCATCCCCGGAAGAAAGCCACGGGGAAAAGCCCTTCTTCCTGTGGAAGGAAGGAAGAAAGGCAGGCTTTAGCGGTACCTTGCACTTCCAGGCTTTCTCGGCTCCTCAACAGGCCCAACAGCAAAAAGGACAGAGACATGGTCCCAGAAAACAAAAAGCCTCGAAGTCCCAGGCATTGGCCCCAGCCCAGCCTAGGGGAAAATTTTGACTGTCTGGGCGCAACCTCCCTACCCCCAGGGGATCCTCTGCTGCCCACAGGGGGGGGGCGCCTAGCCATGTTTGCCCACAGGTGGACAGCCATCACTACCGACACCAGGGTACTACAGATGGTCAAGGAGGGCTACCTCCTTCACCTACATCGGGCACCACCCTCATACTTCCCAGTGGAGCCCACCAGGCCTCTCCTTCACCAGACCCTGCTCCTCACTGAGCTAACAGGCCTAATCAATGACAAAGCTGTTGAGCCAGTGCTGAAACATCTCTGGGGCACAGGCTTCTATTCCAGATACTTCCTCGTCCCCAAGAGGATGGGGGGCTTCAGGCCCATTCTGAACCTGTGCAAGCTCAACAGGTTTCTGGTTAGGGAGAAGTTCAAGATGCTCTCCCTTTGGACACTACTACCATTCCTCCAGCAGGGGAGATTGGCTATGCTCCTTAGACCTAAAGGATGCCTACACTCACATCCTAATTCATCCCAGCCACAGAAAATACTTCCGGTGGTGGGAGGACAGCACTACCAATACAGGGTGCTGCCCTTCGGTCTGGCCTTATCGCCATGGGTCTTCATAAAGTGCCTCATAGTAGTCGCAACCCACCTGCGGCTCCAAAGGGCCTTTGTCTTCCCCTGTCTGGATGACTGACTTATAAAGGGGGACATGGCGGCAGAGGCACAATGCACCACCAGGCTCATCATCAATGCCCTGCAGCACCTGGGGTTCATCATAAACTACCCAAAATCCCACCTCATTCTGGCCCAGAGCCTAGAGTTCATAGGGGCACAACTAGATACCCTCCAAGAAAATCCTCCCCCCCCCCCCAGGAGAGGTCAGAATGCCTCAGGGAGGTAGCCGTCTGTTGTATTTAACAATTTTTGTATACCGCTCTATCCTTCACTCAGAGCGATTTACATTACAACATTAAACTTATGCAGAACAAATGCGAGATCACAGTTGACTGCTACATTAAACATAGATAAACATGGTAACATATTTTAAACTTTTAGAACTTATATACATCCGAGGGTGTTGAAAAAACTGAAATATGAGAATGCAGACCTACTATTAGTAATCTGTGAACTATCATTAAAATCATCTGTAATATCTGAAGATTGACAAATGGCCAATGTAAAGCCAATTTTTAAAAAGGATTCCAGGGGTGATCCGGGAAACTACAGATGAATTAGCCTGACCTCAGTACCAGGCAAAATGGTAGAAACTATTATAAAGAACAAAATTACTGACATTTAGATAGTCATTGTTTAATGGGAGAAAGCCAACATAGCTTTATTTTATTTATTTATTTTATTTATTTATTTTTATTTTTTATATACCGCGCTATTGAAATCAGCTCGGTTTACATTAAAACTGAACAAGCAACAATGCATAAATATCACAATGTGCTTACATAGAACATGGCTTACATGGAACATGTGCTTACATAGAACATGTGCTTACATAGAACAATGGCATAATCAAACTGGGATAACAGGGAAAACTATTCACATGGTATATACAAGTATTTACATAGAGTTATCTATTCTCGTAAACCGTAGGTATTTATAGGTCAGGTGGTAGATTTATGATGTGTATATCTAAAGGAGAGGAGCATCTAGCCATTTTCATGTTGGGTGATAGGGCAGTTAGTGTGTGGTGTGAGTGCAAATGACTTATGTTTTTCGGGCATGGTTTCAGGATAGTGAATTAGAAAAAGGTGGTGTTTTATTGCCTTTCTGAAGGAGGTGAGGTTGGTTATGGATCTTATACTAGCGGGGAGTTCAGCCAAGGAAGGTCTTGTTTTGCTAATCTGTTATGTTTTTTGGAAGGTGTGAATAAACAGGTAGACAAAGGTGAGCTGTCGATATAGTGTATCTGGATTTTCAAAGTCTTTGCAAGGTCCCTCATGAGAGACTCTTGGCAATTTTAAAAACTCAGGGATAGGAGACAGTGTACTAATGTGGATCAGGAACTGGTTAAAAGATAGAAAGCAGAGGGCAGCGCTAAATGGCCAATTTTCTAAGAGAAGAAAGATAAATAGTGGAATACCCCAGGGATTTGTGCTGGGTCTGCTGCTTTTTAACATATTCATAAATGACCTGGAAATGGGAAGAACGAGTGAGGTAATCAAATTTGCAGATGAGACAAAATTATTCAAAGTTTTTAAAACCCAAGAGGATTGTGAAAAATTGCAAGAGGACGTTGATAAATTGGAAGACTGGACGTTCAAATGGCAGATGAAATTTAATGTGGAAAAGTGCAAAGCTATGCACTTTGGAGGTGCGGAAAGAACAACCCAAACTTTGCAAGGTTTACACTATACAAGGTTCCACATTAGGAACAATCACCCAGGAAAAAGATTTAAGCGTCATGGTGAATAACATGTTGAAGCCCTCTGCCCAGGGTGCAGTGGCAGTCAAGAAGGTAAATAGAATGCTAGGAATCATAAGGAAAGGAATGGAGAATAAAACAAAGGATATTATAATGCCTCTGTATCGTTCCATGGTGAGACTGCACCTTGACTTTTGTGTGCAATTCTGGTCACCATATCTTAAAAAGGATATAGCGGAATTAGAAAAGGATAGAGAAGAGCCACCAAAATGGTAAAGGGGATGGGAAGATACCCCTATGAGGAGAGGCTTAAAAAGGTAGAGCTCTTCAAATTGGAAAAGAGACTACTGAGGGGGAGACATGATAGAGATCTATAAATTAATGAAGGGAATGGAACTGGTAAACGTAGATTGATTGTTTACGCCATCAAAAAGTAGGGGACCTGCAATGCAGCTACAGTGTAACCCATTTAAGACTTAGAAGAGAAAATAATTTTTCACTCAATGCGTAATCAAACTCTGGAATTCGTTACCAGAGGATGTGGTAAAAGCTGTTAGTATAGCTGGGTTTAAAAAAAGGTTTGGACAAGTTCCTGGAGGAAAACTCCATAAACCATTATTAAACAGGATCCGGTAAATCTACTGCTTGCCCCAATGCAAGCATTGTGGAACCTGTGTGTCTTTGGGAAACTACTTGGTACTTGTGACCTGGATTGGCCACTGTTGGAAACAGGACACTGGACTTGTTGGACCTTGGTCTGACCCAGTATGACATTTCTTATGTTGTATGAAACTATATGCAAACTTTTAAACTTTTATGAAACTATGTACAAATGGTATGTATTATGAAGTTGTCTGTTGGAATGTCATGTGACCAGTGCTTGTATATGGTTAAGTGATGTGTCCAAAGTGTTTGGTGTATAGATAAGTCTTTAGATTTTGTGGAAGTCCTTGATATCCAAAGTTGATCTGATGTCTTCTGATTCCATAGTGCTGGGGCACAGAGGGAAAGTGCTCTAGCAGAGGTGGTCTGGTTGACTTTCTTGTATTCTGGAGAGATGACGATCAAATTCTTATTGCTTGTTCTCTTTGGGCAGTTGCTGGTGTCTTGGTTGATTAGTTCCTGAAGGATACTTGCAGAAGATTTGTGTATAATTTTGAAGATTATTAGGATTGTTTTGTACTTTGCATGGGAGTGTATTGGGAGCCATTGCAATTGTTTTAGTGTGGGGGTCCACATGACCCCATATATCTGCTTTCACATGAGGGCAGTCCAATGGTGCTTCCTCTCTTAGTGGACTAATGCCACAGACAGGCTCAGGGACAGAGTGAAGGTAACTTGTCAGCTGGCAGTCTCCCTCGGATAATGGCAGAATCCACATGATGCCCTTCCAAGCACCCATCTCCCAGAAGGTCCTCACTACGGGCACCTCACTAATGGGCTGGGAAACACATTGAGGGAGCCTCCAGATGCAAAGCTGCTGGTTGCAAGAGGAATCCCGGTTGTAAATCAACCTGCTAGAACTCCGGGCAATATACCTAGCCCTCCAAGCCATCTGCCACCAACTCCAACACCATTTGGTGCTAATCCAGACTGACAATCAGGTCTCAATGTTTTACATGAACAAACAGAGGGGTACAGGGTTGTACTCCCTCTGCCAGGAGGCAGTAGCCCTCTGCTCTTGTGTGGCAGGCAGAGGGATGCTCCTAAGGGCAGTGTATCTCCCGGGCCAGGATAATGCCCTGGTGGACAAATTGAGCAGGATCCTCCAGCCGCTACCAGTGGCATCCCCTCAATGGACCTGTTTGCCAGCCCGGACAACACTCAGTTGCTCTGATTCTGCTCATGCCAGCCGCAACCGTTAGAACAAAGTTAGAACAAAATTGGAAAAGCCCACCAAAATCACCAAATTCTTGATACTTTGTTGTGTCTGCCTGAAAACGTTTAATGAAAGCGAACTATAAAGCGACCAACGACCAGCACACGACACAACTAATACGGTAAGTGTATTCAGGTAAAGCCCGGGTGAATGGATATCGCCTGGTATATAACACACTTCTAAGGGGTGTCAGAGGAGGGAGAACATGGAGACCAGGTATGACACCGGGCCTGTGGCGTCTCATCGCGGGGCACGGGTGGTGGCCCCCTGGGGTACCCACAAACTATTGGCACGAAAACAACAAGCGCCCCCAATACACCCGCAGGCAGGGAAAAAAGACAGGCAAAGGATCAGCAGCGGCGGCAAGCCCTTGGCAGACGACCTGCCGGCACGAGCTTTCTTCTAGCGACGGGGCGAGCTGCTGGAGAGACGGAGCCAAGTGGGGCTGGCGATCAACCTCTCCACAATCTACAGGTAGATCGTGATCTACTTGTTGGACATGCCTGTCTTATAGCTATCAGAATTTCTAGAATATGGGAATTTGTAAGTCTAAATGCTCACTTGTTAGTGAACTCTGAAAACAGCATGCATCTCTCTCTCTCTCTCTCTCTCTCTCTACGTATATATGTATATTTATATCTATGTATCTATACCTCTGCCTAAATGGGATTGTCTGAGTAGGGACCATGCTAGTGTCTGGCAGATCCTGTTGCAGCACACCTAAGTGCATTTGTATCTATTCATCTTTCTATATTTATTTTATTATTTATTTGTGATGCTTTTCTATACCGCCCTTCCCAAGATCAAGGGCGGTTTACAAATAATATATATCTATTCATCTCTCTATGTATAATTTCAATATATCTCTCTCTTTAGGGAAGAAGATAGACAGAGAAATGCACTTACATATGCTGACATAGGGTCTGTCAGGCACCAGCACAGTGCATATGTGCAAACTATTGTGGCCCCTGTTTGGGTGATCATAGTCAAAGGAAGTTAAGAACACCGATGCACTGAGCTTGGGGGAACCAAGGCTGGATTTAGAATTTTGACATCTATAGGCAAGACCAGAGAGCAAACCCCGGAGGGAGGGGGGGGGAGGGTAAGCGGAGGGAATGAGAGATCCCAAAGATTGGAGAGCCAGAAGAGAGAGGTTATAGTACCTCAATGGTGGCCCTATTACTACTACTATTACTATTTAGCACTTATGTAGCACCACACACGCAGCGCTGTACAGGCAAAAATTACAAGAGTCGTGCTCGTATGAGCTTACAATTAAGTTGAGACAATACAGAGCATTGGTCAGTTTGGTGCAATACAGAGCATTGGTCAGTTTGGTGCAATATAGAGCATTGGTCAATTTGGTGCAAAAGCAGAGTATGGTCGTTACAATATGAGCCATGCAGAGTCATGACCCTAAAGTGAACCAGACTCTTTTTTGCCAGGATATATTTTGTGCTTTCAAAATTTGCTGATGTAAATGATTGCCTAGATCATAGGTGTCAAACTCTGGCCCGCGGGCCAAATTTGGCCCGTAGTGTAATTATATTTGGCCCGCGAGGCTATACCAAATGACTACTAGAGCTAGCCCGCCGGTATTATACAGCGCATTCATTCATCGCTAATACTACAAATCCCATAATGCCTTGCTGTTGTTTTGGCGCGTCAATCAGGACAGGTCCCAGAAACACCCTCTCCTGTGTGACAGAAGTCATAGCGATCTCAAGCTACAACTGTCACTGTGGAACCCCTTCCCAAAAATGGCAAAAAGAAAGGCAGACAACAGGAACTTTCTGGACAGGTGGGAGACAGAATATTTGTTTACATATGTAAAAGACAGACCTGTTTGTCTGATTTGTGGAGTCAACATGGCTATAACTAAGGAGTATAACATTCGACGACACTATGAAACAAAACACCATGACAAGTACAAGGACCTGGACATGACTCAAAGGAGCCAGAAAGTGGAGGAGATGAAAAGAAGTTTGGTTTCACAACAGAATATGTTCAAAAAAGCCACATCACAAAGTGAGGCTGCTGTAAAGGCTAGTTATATTGTGGCAGCAGAGATCGCAAAATCAGCCCGGCCCTTTAATGAGGGAGAGTTTGTGAAAAAGTGCATGTTGAAAGTTTGTGACATCGTGTGCCCAGAGAAAAAGCAAGCCTTTTCAAACGTGAGCCTGAGCAGAAACACAGTAGCTGATCGCACATGTGATCTTGCCACCAATCTGTATGACCAGCTTTTGGAAAAGGGAAAAGATTTCGTTGCATTCTCCCTTGCTGTGGATGAGAGCAGCGACGCATCTGATACTGCTCAGCTGTCAGTCTTCATCCGTGGAGTGGACTCAAATATGTGTGTTACGGAGGAGCTATTGGGATTCAAATCAATGCATGGCACAACCACAGGAAAGGAAATTTTTGAGGAGGTTTCCAAATGCGTAACTGAAATAAAGCTGCCGTGGGATAAACTCGTGGGATTAACAACAGATGGTGCGCCAGCGATGTGCGGTAAAACAAGTGGACTGGTGGGCAGGGTCCGGGAGAAGATGCAGGAAGAGAACTGTGCAGGTGAACTAACTGTTTATCACTGCATCATACATCAGGAATCATTGTGTGGCAAAGCCCTAAAGATGGAACATGTTATGACCACAGTAACACAAGTAGTTAACTTTATAAGAGCCAAAGGTCTGAATCACCGCCAGTTTAAGTCTTTTCTGGAGGAGTGTGGTTCGGAATACGCAGACGTGCCGTATCACACAGAGGTGAGATGGTTAAGCCGAGGAAAAGTACTGAATAGATGTTTTGAGCTGCATGAGGAAATATGTCAGTTTCTGGAAAGCAAAGGGAAGGACACAGCAGAGCTTCGGGAGAAAAAGTTTCTGTGTGAGCTGGCCTTTCTGTGTGACATCTCGAGCCATCTCGATGCGCTGAACCTGCAGCTTCAGGGGCGGGGGCGCATCATCACAGACATGTATGCTGCAGTGAGGGCTTTTAAAACTAAACTGTGCCTGTGGGAGAATCAGATGCTGCAAGGAAACCTTGGCCATTTTCCCTGCTGCCAAACCATGAAAACGCAGTTCTTTACCAACTTGTTCCCATGCGCACAGTTTGCTGAAAAACTCAGTGTACTCGGCGCTGAGTTTAGCCGGCGATTTGCCGACTTTGATGTCCAGAAATGTAGGTTTGAACTGCTCAGTAATCCCTTTGCAGTTAATGTGGAAAACGCACCAACCAACCTCCAAATGGAGCTAATTGAACTCCAGTGTAATGACACGCTGAAGTCAAAGTATGATGCTGTGGGCGCCGCCCAGTTTCCACAGTTCATCCCTGACACAATGCCTCAGCTCCGCACCCAAGCTGCTCAGATGCTCTCCATGTTCGGCAACACTTATCTATGTGAGCAACTTTTCTCCTCGATGAAGATGACCAAAACATCTCACAGGAGACGTCTGACTGATGAACACCTTCGCTCGATACTGAGGATTTCCTCAGCTCAAAGCCTGAGCCCAGACATTGATGAACTATCATCCAAGAAGAGATGCCAGGTATCTGGCTTGGGCACATCAGATTAGATCAGTGTGCAGCAAACTGAGCAATAATTAACGTTTTCTTTATGCACTTTTTCTTGCTACTCCAAGACATGGGCTTGAATGGTTGATTAATTTTATTATTGTTATTTTATTTTAAAAATTATTATTTATTATTATTTAAATCTTATTTAATAAATGAATGTCATTGATGTTTTTTTTATTTGAAATTGGTTTTTGCATATCTGAACTATTAAGTTATAAATTGTATAGTAATAAGTGTTGCTTCATATTCAATGTTAAAGCAAATCTTGTTTGGGTCCATATTAAAAGGTTCATTTGTTCAATGCTGGCCCGCGACTTTGTTCAAGTTTTACATTTTGGCCCACTGTGTATTTGAGTTTGACACCCCTGGCCTAGATCTAAATCCTGTCTTCCGATAAGCAAGTAAAGTAAATTCAAGGCAGGCAGGAATGCAAACAGCAGCTTTGGCAGTGATAGAGTTAAGTCAGAGCTCTGTCTTTGCTGAGGTTGGGCACATCCATTGACACATCCTTTAGGCCAATCCCCCAAAGTAAATATTACAGATAAGGTGCAGTTGTTGAGCTCAGTTCTTGGAGTTCAGACATGTTGCTTATATTGTACTTCCCTGCAAATCTTCAATTAATGGCTTACCAGATTTTCAAACCATGATTAGCAGACTCAAGAAGGCCCTGAGAGAGTTTCCTTTAATGGGGAATTGTGTGAGTGAGTATAGTAGGTGAGTCCTTTTTTTCATTTCTTCTTCTTGTTATAACCATTGATGTCTTTTTTTTTTCTGGTTTGAAAGTTTGCTGGAGGGTACTTTTAACACCACTTTTGTGTATGAGTGCTTTGCATGAGGCTGAAACCTTGCTTGATTTCCTTTGTGACACTTTGCAGTTCCATGCACGGAATTTGTGTGTTTCATATTATCTGAATAGCAAATATAATTTAAAAATATTTTCTTGTCTGACAGAAAAACGTCTTTCTACATTAAGACTAGTAGCACTGGCTGTCTTCTGACTACTTCCGACTGACAGCTAATGTAATTTTACTTTGCCATTTAAAATTGCAAAGTCTGTTCTGGGCCCAAATCGGTTTGCCTTGTCTATAAAGCATACCCAGTTGCCCTTGAGCACAAGGTAATCATTCAAATTCTGGCATGTTTTTTTTAAATTCACTCTGTAAATGTGTTTAATGACCTGCTAATCTTTCCCCTGAGGGGTTTGTGGTGGTGTTTTGCTAACCTTTGCTATGCTTCTTGTGTTTACAAGCCTGGACTTAACACACTTTTTTTCAAGTGGCACCTGACCCTTTCTGATTTGCCTTCAGAGTAGATGACAGAGTTGAGTGACTTTGTAATACTTAATATTTTATGGAATCTGAATGACCTTGATCTTTGCTTGTCTGTTTCACATATTCTTTAAGGGGGAAGCAAAAAATTATTTGAAATGCTTGTGCCCCTGGGAGTGATTGTTTCTGCATGTGTAATATTTGTTTCTGTTTGGATTTCTTTGCTTCTTAGATATGCAACCAGTAGTGTGTACAAACCTTTTTTAAAATCTATAACGGTGTACGTTTTGACAGTTTTTGCTACATAGATGCACATTATGTAGTCCATTTTCAGAGTGATTTATTAATTCATTACATTTTTAAGGTTACACAAATGCCCCTGAATTTTGGGAATTGTCACTGATTTCTGGCCCTTGTCCCTGACTCTCACCTCTCTGGCGACCTTGGGATTGCCAGCTGACTCCAGATGCATGGGACAGGTTTGAGCCCTGTCATAGGTTTACCCCATTGCATGCAGGGACATAGAGTTCTGATTTCTCCATTGTACTGCATAAGAAAAGCAAGACTACAAGTCCCTGCATGCAATGTGGTAAAGCCAGGACTATGTCAAGGCTATTTGGCACATCTGGAGCCAGTTGGCAACCCTAAGCGACTTTCTGTCCCCAATTTATTTATTTTATTTATTTATTTGCTTTTATATACCGCACTATTTAGTATCAGCGCGGTTTACATGGAACATGAACAGTCAAGAACTTTACATAGAACAGGTATTAACATCAAATCTAGTTAACATAGAACAGGTAAATAGAAGCAAACGATTATGTCAACATTCAGGGGTTATAAGGTTGGAGGGGAGGGGGAATAGGGGAGGGATAGAGGAAGGGAATAAGGGGCAGGATAGAGGCAGGGGAAATAGGGGAGGGATGGGAGAACTAATTACATGTTGTGCGACCGGGCATCAAGATATAGGCTATGTAAGTGGAGAAGCCAGCACTATGAAAGCCCTTCATTAAGTTATGTGGTCATAAGCCAGCTGGAGCAGGTGAGTCTTTAATGCCTTTCTGAACATAGACTTGTCAGCAATGACTCGGACTGAAGCAGGAAGGGCATTCCAGAGGGTTGGTGCATATAAAGAAAAGGCGCGATTCCAGCAGTGAGGATGGAGGTGCCATTTTGGTAGGAGGTGAGAACAGACAGCACAATACTGTCGAGGGATAACATGGTGATTTAAATGTGTGCATGCATGTGCGAAGGCCCTGTGCCATACACGCTGGTCTTTAGGGCGGCCGAGTAGCGAGGGTGGAGGTACTGGCAGCAGCAGTGCATAAGGGGAGGGAGCAGGCCCAGCAAAAGGATGGGAAGAAATGCTTGAGATGGCGTGGTGTGGGGGGGAAAGAGGGGAGGTAAGAAGCTTAAGGGAGGAAGAGACGCTGGACAATAGGGGATGGGAAGGGAAAGAGATACTGGACATGTGAGAGGGTCAAGGAAGGGGAGATGCACATCTGAGGAGGGGGTAGATTGTAAAGGGAGATATGCTGGACACTTGGGGGGGATAAGGAAGGGAAGGGGGATGCTGGGCATCTGGGAAGAGGGAGTGCTGGATGCTTGGGAAGAGGGGAAGGGGTGAAGGAAGGGCAAGATGCTGAACTATGAGAGGGTAGGGTAGGGAAGGGAAAAGAGTGGGAAATACTGGACATGGGACAGGGAGAAGATAGATGGCAAGAGATAGTGAGAGGGTAGGGAAGGAGAAAAAGATGGGGAATGGGAGGGCTTGGATGATGGAGATGGAAAGCCGTTGATGTAATTGAAAAAACAGGCAGATCAAGGACTAAATGATGAGGAGGGACAAAATCAGAGTGGATAGAGAAGCATAAAACTAAATGGAAGAAAGCTGAAAGATCAGTGTCTAAGATGGATGAAGGGGGCAGGAAGTGAAGATGGGAGGAGAGATAAGAAATGATAGATGGACAAGACACCCTGGGAACAGCATTAAGAGAAGTCTACCCCCTTTCACACTCCCCTTATGACCTCTTAGTTGAGAGTATCCTCTCAACTGAAAGAGGCCTGCCTCCTGTGCATTTTCTCTTCTATTTACATGTTTTGCTTTCTTGATTATATTCCCAGCTTTTCTTACATTATCCAGATACTAGTACCTAACCTTTTTTTCAGCTTACTTTTTCGGCTACTTTTTTTTCACAAAACATTACAGCCTCTTTTTTCCTCTTACCTATTTACTTTCCTAACAAATAAATTCATTGCCCTTTCAAAATCTCCTTTTCCATCAGCAAGCAGGAGGCAGGCACACAAGTGGGTGATGTCAAATGTCACCAGGCCAGAGCATCTCTTCCAGAGCTTCAGAACTTAGTGTAAAGTTATGAGCATTCGCGGCTCTTCCTGTGCATAGCAACCTCCTCAGCCTCTCAGTTTTGTGTTTTACACCCTGCTGAACTTATGCAAAAACAAAACTCTCCAACTAGTTTTTGACAAGGTTTTACTTCTGGGTCTTCCACTGACATTCATCATCATTTCTTTTTCCCTTTATTTTCTTTCTCTCACTCTTTAAAAAAAAGAGAAAGAAAAAGAAAATTCTTCCCATCATGTCCTAGCTAGATCTTGGGGCTTGTCCCCTACCCTCTAGCCAATGGAAATATCTAATCCATACTCCATCTGCCTTGCTTGCAAAGGAGTTAACCATGGTCCAACATCTGAGCATTGAATTTTCATGTCTCCACAGACAAGAAGCCATCTCTCCTCACCTCTGAGTATCAGCAAGACATGGACAGTCTAAACCGCTCATGAGGATGAAAGTAGAATTGCCTCGGAGTAGAGATCAGCTGACTCTGCCCTTTTTATCAGCTGCCTATGTGCAGACCACCCAGTCTACTGCCAGCTACTATGGCACAAGTACAACTTGCATTCTCATCATCTGGGCATGGTTAGATGGCACAGACTCAGATCTCTATCAGGGACCTGTGCTGCTAGGTGTCTGGCTCCAATTCCATCATCAAAGCGGATGATCCTCCATTAGAGGCTTCACAGAACATTCTTGATTGCCTTTACTTGTTACTCCAGTGCATAGTTAATAAGTTTTACAAGGGCTTTTGTAAAGATGGGACATTAATATCCCAGAACAATGTCATTTTTTTCTCCCTCTGCAGGTATAAATCCTGCATAAACTCTACTACTTCAAAACCTGAGACTTCCGCTGTTGTGGCTAATCTCTACCAAGACCCTCTTCCTTTGTGGAAGTGGTGTGGTAAACCAAAATCCCCCTAGCCTTGTATTTCATGCCACAGGTCTCGCATGTAGAAATACAGATTCCTCATATTTGGAATCTCTTCTTTGACAGACACATTTTGATTAAATAAAAAAATAAAAGCAAATGGTTTTGAAAATGGTAAAGAACTACCTTATATATCAAACAGCTGTAAGCCAGGCAGTGCTATATACCCATGTTGCGTTTAGCTTTTTCAGTATGCAGTATACGTATGTTTAACATTCCAAAAGATACAATCTTCTTTCACTGCACACTCAGACTCAACTCATATCTATGCTAGCAGAGGCTGTGGCGTGTGAAACCCTTCTTATATGTGCAGCCAATGACCTATTCGGCATTTTCCCTGAAAATTCAGCTTCTCCTATGGCAGACAGGCATTTGTTTTGGCTGTGTACCTTCAGCTTTCTTGAATACCTCCATGCCACATCTGTAGATCATGCACTGGGGACTCCTTAATGAGAAATGAAAGAGGCTGTAGATACCATGAAGCATTGCTACTCTACTCGGCTGTATTTCTCTTATTTTGCCAACATCCTCCAAGTTTATCTTAACACCACTGAAGTTATTTATATGTAAAAGAACTTTTTTGCCCTACAAGAGACAAACCCTGATAGTAAGAAAGAACAATCAAAGTAAGCTAGGCCCACTCAACCTAAATAGCAACTTTTCCTTTTGACTACTACCCATTGTCGCAACAACCTGTCTTCCCCCTAAATGGGTTCATGTCTTCCTTTGTCGCTTGGAACAGATCACCTTTGACACCAACAGAATTGATATTCCAGTTGCCAAATGAACTATTAAAAATTGTCTAACGTCTTACATTGAATTCTGCTGTGAACAAACAAGTACTCCTCTAAACATTAAAGTAAAATCCCATCAAATCAGAACCACTTGCAGCTATTCTGCTTCACTTCAAGTCTGCTGCACTAAATACTATTGTTCAGTCAGTGACCTGGTCCTCTCTTCATACCTCTACCTCACTGTACTGCTTGGACCAGTCATCCTGAATGTATTTTTGTAGTCCACCACCTAAATGCACTTCTAAGAACACTTATGCTAAATGTAGGTAAAAAGTATGTATTTCATGATGCAAATGTTTTTACCCACACATAGAATGAGCAATTTTTAAATAATCCATTTCAAGACTAAAACACAGTTATCTCTATGGGAATGGCTTTGAACATAGCCTTCCCAATAGATGTGCTATAATAGTAAAAAACATCTCTTTATAATAACATGTAATTGCAGAAACAGGATTGTATGCTGTTTTTGTCTGTTTGGAAAATGGTTATAACATACGTCTCTTCAATGGGATCAACTGGTGCAATTTTAACCTTATTTAAGGTACAGTTTTACAATGTTTTTCTAAAGACCAAGAAGCTACTGTCAAAGACCAAGAAGCTACTGTCCACTCCCAACCATAGATCTTATATTTGAATAAACCTAGTCAGATGCACTTTTTTCTAAACAGACAAAATGAAACTTCTTTTGGTAAGGACTTCTAAAATCACAGTTGGACATTGGCAGGCGCTCAGTTAGTACCTTTGTCTTTTCCAGTCAAGTACCAGATGAGGGGACACCAGAGGACACCACCTCTCGAGTTGCTCAAATTCCATGGGCAGAACCAGTGAAGCAGGACAGTGTAGGCAACAGCAGCTCCGCCTTTCCCACGCCGGCATTGCCTTCTAATGGCATCAAAAGCCAAGATGAAAGAGAGGAGACTTCTGATGCTTCTGACGTCAGTCCTAGCAGCGCCACTTACAGTAATGTGGGTAAGTGCTGTTGCTTTATGGGTGAGATTCTTAACGGTGCATGTAATGTAATGAATTACTGACAGCCTCAAAAGATGCAAGCCTTGTGCACGTCAGGATTCAGTTTGGTTGCGTTGAGGTTTCTTCTATTTTAATTGTCATAACCTAGAAATAAAGGTCAATAAATTATAGGTAATAATCTTTTTTATTTAAATTGATTTACTGTTCATTTGTTGTGAGTGCATCATATCATATGCCAGTGTACAGTGCAAAAAAACCAAAAAGAATTCCCACACTCAATACAAAAAGCTTAAAAAAACCCCAACAGATTTCACACATGACATGTTCAAAGAACCAAGTTCTTAATATTTTGTGGAATTTAAGAACCTTTATTTCCTCCTGTACTTTCCAAGAGAGCCAAAGCCAAGGTCCCTGGTGTCTAAAGGCTGACCTGCACCTACTCATTCAACGTATCTCTGAAGGAGGCGTCAGCTGGAGCTATCTATTCTGGGGTGATCTTAAAGGGCTAACTTAATACATTCCTCATTAGCTTTCAAGGGCTATGCACTGATCTGATGAAAGGAGGAGGGGGGCATAGCTTTTGAAAGCTAGTCAAAAATAATTTAGTCCAGTGACAAGATATGATCTACAGCTCAAACTTCAAATGGTTTCTTGAACTTTATTCCTAAGTGAATTAACACAGGAATAAAGGTCATAATGAAATCAATGTTGCTTAATATACCAAGAGTTGTCCTGCAGTTTGAAGCTTCATCGGATGCATTTTAAACACCTGATGTGATGCCTGCATGTAACACGCCCACTTTACCCGATTGTTTGCTGTGATACCACCTTGATTAATAAGATAAGGTGGTTTAGAAATACTGTTAAATAAATAAAATAAATGTAATTTTTCAATTGTATGTTAGCTTATTTTGATTTATTTCTATATAATGCATTAAAATCTACATGGTGATAAATTGCTTTTATATTTAGTTGCATCCTGGGACCATGCTATAAGGAGTGTTCTAACTGATTATAGGTAAACAAGTCACTGTACTCGAATTACTGCAGGATCTGTAACTGAGTAGTAGTTTGTCTCAGTAGAACATATTTATGATTAAGGAACAGCACCAGCACAGACATAAAAGATTTATTGTCCTATCAGATAAAAGGGTCTACTTGACTGAACAATGGATTTTATGCTAACATTGGTTATATGCTGTATTAGAATTTGAGCTTCCAGTTGCTGCTGGGTAAAATCTATATTACACTAGCAGTAACAGAGCAGTTAACATCAGTTTATACTAGTGGTTCCCAAACTTGGCGTCGGGACCGCATTGTACAAATTAATGTTACTTGTAAACCGCACTGATTCAAAAGAGCGCAGTATAAAAAAGATTTAAATAAATAAATCAGTGGGTGGGGGTCACAGAAACAGGTCATTTCCCCATCTCTTTGACTTTAACTGTGACTAATGCCAAGTCACCAGTCAGCATGTGGCCTGTGAGTTGTTGAACATTCATAGGCCCTTTCCCCTCCTGGGTAAGCTTCTTGTTAGGCTGGAAACCCATGCAGAGTACTGGGGTCTGTAAGCACACGCTGCACGCTGACACAAGGGACCCTGTGCTGACGGCTGCTGCTGTTACCACTATTGCTGCTGCTGCTTCCTGCTTTAGATGTATGGAGAGAGGGGAAGGAAGCTGGAAACCTGCTGTTTTGATTTCATCCTCATCTGGGGTCACATGAATTTTCAGTTGTTAAAATGGGGTCATACGGGATAAAAGTTTAAAAAGCACTGGCTTATACTCTCTCCTTCTCCTTCATGTAAGAGGGGAAAAGACACAAATAGACTAGATCTGATCAAAAGCAGAATGGGGGGGACATCTGAGGTCCTGCTATTCTTTAACACAGCAGTTTACTCTAGATTGTCCCACGTTAATGCTACTCCCAGTGGCACTAAGAAATTGTGCATGGAAAAATCAGCAGTAAATCCATCATACTAAAGAGTAGCATGGTGGACATGCAGAAGACTGAATTTTAAATTGCTCCCAGTGTTAAAAGAAAACCATGCTAAATTTTAGCATGATTGTCTCACAGCACTGAATCTGTATTCCAGCTCAGAGCTACAGTAAAAATGTCATCTGTGGTGGATTGCAGTATTTCACTAAAGATGACCCCGTTTGGCAGTAATCTCCAATGGAAGTGGAACGTGTGAGCCTCTGGCCTCCTTCCCTTATCCCACAGAACCAATCCCTAGTGGCCACCTCTGAGGCAGGAGTGAGCCTTTAAGGTGCTTAGCTTTCGCCACTTAGGGATAAGAGGGTATCAGCTGGATATCCCCAGGTGCTGCTTCCACTTCATCACGATGCTAGCTGGCTAGCAGTGGGGTGTTCAGTAGTAGCACCCCAGGATATTCAGCAGTATTATTTGTAACCATGCATCTTCCTCAGTAAAGACCAAAGTAAATAATTCATTTAATTGCTATGGCCTTATCCTTCTCTAAATGCCCAATTTAATGTACTCAAATCTTTTCTATCCTGCCCATACCATTAGCTCAGGGCAGCTTACAATTTGAGCACATATAATATACATAAGGGCATGTTTACTAGGCCCTACAGTAGTAATATGGGTTTGGGTCTCTATACTGTCATGGGGCACTGCGCTAGGTGTAGGGGAGCAATAACAGCCACCCCCTGCATTTAGCGCAGCCCACCACACGAATACCGCTGTGGGGAGCAACTGTCACCACCCATTGTTTTGGCGGCAGTTGTTCCCCGCCATGCGCCTGCATCGTGGACTTTCAAGGCTGACGCTAGTGGTGCCATGGCAGGAATGCTCACGCTCTGCCCAGGTTGCACAGGTGTGTTAGTGCAGGGCCCTGTGTGGCACCAAAAGTGTGCTCTACCCCCGTGCTACGCGAGCAGCACTTTAGCTCTTCTCTGAACCTTTTCTAAAATTGCTATATCTTAAAAAGGATATAGCAATTTTAGAAAAGGTTCAGAGAAGAGCCACCAAAATGGTAAAGGGGATGGAAGGCTACTCCTATGAAGAAAGGCTAAAAAGGTTGGGGCTCTTTAGCCTGGAGAAGAGACGGCTGAGGGGAGATATGATAGAAGTCTATAAATTAATGAACGGAGTGGAACGGGTAAACGTAGATCGATTGTTTACCTTATCAGAATATGGAAAGACTAGGGGACATGCAATGAAGCTACAGGGTAAACTATTTAAGACTAATAAAAGAAAATATTTTTTCACTCAACGTGTAATCAAACTCTGGAATTTGTTACCGGAGGATGTAGTAAAGGCTGTTAGTGTAGCTGGGTTTAAAAAAGGTTTGGAAAAGTTCCTGGAGGAAAGGTCCATAAACCATTATTAAGAAGGGACCCAGGATATCAATGCTTGAACCAGTACAAGCATTGTGGAACCTGTGTCCCTTGGGGAAACTGCTAGGTACGTATGACCTAGATTGGCCACTGTTGGAAACAGAATGCTGGGCTTGATGGACCTTGGTCTGACCCAGTATGGCATATCTTATGTTCTTATGCCCGATAGATATAAATTAAGTAACCATCCCTAGGGTACCATAATCCCAAATCTTCAACTAATAACTAGGCGTTTAAGGATTTCTGAAATCTTAAATAAAAGCTTTCTTTTTTTGAGATATCAATAATAATGCAAAAAGTAAATATTAGGAAAATAAAGAACTGCACAAAAGGTATAACAATGCTTCAATACAAAAATAAAATAAAGATGGACCATGTTGAGGGAGAGGCAGAAAATAAACTTTCAGTATGTAGTTCTAACAGGAAAATTATTCCATAAACCTAGATCAAAACTTTGGAGTCATTTTTTTCCTCATCCCAGCTAATCTAACTTTGGAGGCTACAGATAATTTCGGCCTATTCACGTAAACAGAGCTAACAGTATTAATCACCAGACTTTGATGTAAATAAGAAGACACATGCACTGGAGATAAACCATATAAAGTCTTAAAAGTTAAACACAGGAGTTTAAACTCCACTGTGGCAGCTACAGGAAGCCAATGAAGAATGTATAATAGTCATATGATCTTTTCTCAATGTTCTAAGCAGAGTGTTTGCTGTCATATTTTGTAAAAGTTGGAGTCTTGTTAATGTTTTATTTGGCAAACCTAAGTATTAGATGTTAAAATAATCCATCTGGGATAAAATCATCTCCTGGACAACCTTTTGCAAAAAAGTCAAAGAAAATAAATCTCTAATTTGTCTAACCATCTACAGATAATTTGCTCACTTCTTGTTCCATCTCAAGATGTGAAGCAATCATAACTCCAGACTATGAAAAAATGATTTCAGTACTATTGAACACCTCCCAAGTTAGGAATAACAGTGAGGATCACTTTGCTTATCTCTCCCCCTACCCAAAATAATGTAGTTTAAGTATTTAAATTCAGTAAATGAAGACACATCTAATCTACAGTTTCAGTAAACCTATTAACACATTTCATCTACTGAATGACAAAATAGTGGTGGTATTTGGCTCTCATCTGCATAAATAAAATATAATAGCCCTAAACTCTTCAAAATCAGGTCTAAAGAACTAAACATTAAATAAAATAAGTGACAGTGGAGAAGCTAGAGGGACCTCACATTTTGACAACATATTGCTAAAAGTTCATCATTCATTTTAACTCTATAACTTTGACGTATCAAAAAAAGGCAAACCAATTCAGCACTGTTCCAGTAATACCAATGCTGCTAAGAGTAGTCAGAAGTAGATTATGATCTACAGCATAGGTGTCAAACTCTGGCCCGCGGGCCAAATTTGGCCCGTAGTGTAATTATATTTGGCCCGCGAGGCTATACCAAATGACTACTAGAGCTAGCCCGCCGGTATTATACAGCACATTCATTCATCGCTAATACTACAAATCCCATAATGCCTTGCTGTTGTTCTGGCGCGTCAATCAGGACAGGTCCCAGAAACGCCCTCTCCTGTGTGACAGAAGTCATAGCGATCTCAAGCTACAACTGTCACTGTGGAACCCCTTCCCAAAAATGGCAAAAAGAAAGGCAGACAACAGGAACTTTCTGGACAGGTGGGAGACAGAATATTTGTTTACATATGTAAAAGACAGACCTGTTTGTCTGATTTGTGGAGTCAACGTGGCTATAACTAAGGAGTATAACATTCGACGACACTATGAAACAAAACACCATGACAAGTACAAGGACCTGGACATGACTCAAAGGAGCCAGAAAGTGGAGGAGATGAAAAGAAGTTTGGTTTCACAACAGAATATGTTCAAAAAAGCCACATCACAAAGTGAGGCTGCTGTAAAGGCTAGTTATATTGTGGCAGCAGAGATCGCAAAATCAGCCCGGCCCTTTAATGAGGGAGAGTTTGTGAAAAAGTGCATGTTGAAAGTTTGTGACATCGTGTGCCCAGAGAAAAAGCAAGCCTTTTCAAACGTGAGCCTGAGCAGAAACACAGTAGCTGATCGCACATGTGATCTTGCCACCAATCTGTATGACCAGCTTTTGGAAAAGGGAAAAGATTTCGTTGCATTCTCCCTTGCTGTGGATGAGAGCAGCGACGCATCTGATACTGCTCAGCTGTCAGTCTTCATTCGTGGAGTGGACTCAAATATGTGTGTTACGGAGGAGCTATTGGGATTCAAATCAATGCATGGCACAACCACAGGAAAGGAAATTTTTGAGGAGGTTTCCAAATGCGTAACTGAAATAAAGCTGCCGTGGGATAAACTCGTGGGATTAACGACAGATGGTGCGCCAGCGATGTGCGGTAAAACAAGTGGACTGGTGGGCAGGGTCCGGGAGAAGATGCAGGAAGAGAACTGTGCAGGTGAACTAACTGTTTATCACTGCATCATACATCAGGAATCATTGTGTGGCAAAGCCCTAAAGATGGAACATGTTATGACCACAGTAACACAAGTAGTTAACTTTATAAGAGCCAAAGGTCTGAATCACCGCCAGTTTAAGTCTTTTCTGGAGGAGTGTGGTTCGGAATACGCAGACGTGCCGTATCACACAGAGGTGAGATGGTTAAGCCAAGGAAAAGTACTGAATAGATGTTTTGAGCTGCATGAGGAAATATGTCAGTTTCTGGAAAGCAAAGGGAAGGACACAGCAGAGCTTCGGGAGAAAAGGTTTCTGTGTGAGCTGGCCTTTCTGTGTGACATCTCGAGCCATCTCGATGCGCTGAACCTGCAGCTTCAGGGGCGGGGGCGCATCATCACAGACATGTACGCTGCAGTGAGGGCTTTTAAAACTAAACTGTGCCTGTGGGAGAATCAGATGCTGCAAGGAAACCTTGGCCATTTTCCCTGCTGCCAAACCATGAAAACGCAGTTCTTTACCAACTTGTTCCCATGCGCACAGTTTGCTGAAAAACTCAGTGTACTTGGCGCTGAGTTTAGCCGGCGATTTGCCGACTTTGATGTCCAGAAATGTAGGTTTGAACTGCTCAGTAATCCCTTTGCAGTTAATGTGGAAAACGCACCAACCAACCTCCAAATGGAGCTAATTGAACTCCAGTGTAATGACACGCTGAAGTCAAAGTATGATGCTGTGGGCGCCGCCCAGTTTCCACAGTTCATCCCTGACACAATGCCTCAGCTCCGCACCCAAGCTGCTCAGATGCTCTCCATGTTCGGCAGCACTTATCTATGTGAGCAACTTTTCTCCTCGATGAAGATGACCAAAACATTTCACAGGAGACGTCTGACTGATGAACACCTTCGCTCGATACTGAGGATTTCCTCAGCTCAAAGCCTGAGCCCAGACATTGATGAACTATCATCCAAGAAGAGATGCCAGGTATCTGGCTTGGGCACATCAGATTAGATCAGTGTGCAGCAAACTGAGCAATAATTAACGTTTTCTTT
Source organism: Ichthyophis bannanicus (assembly GCA_033557465.1). Classification (NCBI taxonomy): domain Eukaryota; kingdom Metazoa; phylum Chordata; class Amphibia; order Gymnophiona; family Ichthyophiidae; genus Ichthyophis; species Ichthyophis bannanicus. Next base: position 88,591,846 of record CM066043.1, read on the forward strand.
ATGCACTTTTTCTTGCTACTCCAAGACATGGGCTTGAATGGTTGATTAATTTTATTATTGTTATTTTATTTTAAAAATTATTTATTATTATTTAAATCTTATTTAATAAATGAATGTCATTGATGTTTTTTTTTATTTGAAATTGGTTTTTGCATATCTGAACTATTAAGTTATAAATTGTATAGTAATAAGTGTTGCTTCATATTCAATGTTAAAGCAAATCTTGTTTGGGTCCATATTAAAAGGTTCATTTGTTCAATGCTGGCCCGCGACTTTGTTCAAGTTTTACATTTTGGCCCACTGTGTATTTGAGTTTGACACCCCTGATCTACAGTGTCAAATGTTGAGGCAAGATCTAATCGCATTAAAAGTGCTTCTCCACCCTTATCCACAATTTTTCTCAATTTTGAAATCGGCAACAACTTCTGAAACCCAGTTGCATAAGGTCTAACACATCATATCGCCAACAATACTCTTAAAGCTGGCATGCAACTTCATTCCATGCTTCCATTACTTTTGCTAAGAAAGGAATACTCAGAAATATAAACCCACCAGAGGTGATCACCATCAAAACAATCATGTAAAAGAAAACCCCAAGGTCAAAGCAGACTCATGCAATGTTTTTGTCGGATCCACAATCAGGAGAGGACAGTGTCTTTCTCGCAGAACTGCCGTATCCTTTTACTCATAGTTCCAGAGAAAAACAGCGACTTATCTGTTTGGCAAATCCAATTCATTAGTAATAGTCTCCACATATGACATGCACGTTTTGGGTTGCAACAAGCCCTGCTTCAGGGGCCACAGGACAGTGAAAGCCTGTTTCAAGACTTTTGCTGAACTCCAAAATTCTAAAGGCAGCTCAAGCTTGACAACATATAAATGTCTGCTCTCTAAATATTGTCTGATTGGACCACACATCACTTTTCAGAACCCCATGATGTCGGGGATGCCCTTCCCTAATTAGATAGAAATTAAAACAAACTAGGCCAATCATTTTTCAAACTCAGACCCTTGGGGCTGATCATGTCCAATTTAAATATCCAGCTCTGTTCTCTCCATTGTAACTTGTTCAATCTTTCCCTGTCCCGAGGATCACTGGAACATGATCTATAATCTACCACTGCAGATCATCAAACTTGTGTTGCACAGTAAGGCAGTGCTCCACAATTGGAGCAGAACAGACAGCTGTCCTGATGCAAGATGAATGTTCACCCAGACACAATTTGACAGGACGAATGGTACGGCCAACGTATAACAAATTGCACAGGCAACGGATTTACATATACCACATAACTTGATAGGTGGTATGCTATTGCATAAGGTAGGTTCGGCCACTCACAGGGTCTTGCCATGTGTTCTCTTCCACTGTGGTATTACAAAAATTACATCTGCCATAAGCCCGATGCCCCCTTCCCCGTCACATCACTGATTGGGGGATTCCTTGTTAAAGCAGATTTCACCAATTTGTCCCTGATATTCGAGCCCCTGGTATGTGTTATAATCAAGGGTTTCTCAAAGCAAGAGTATACTGCAGAATCTCCCAATGTTTTCTCAACAGGCTTATCACATGAGTCATATTCTGCATGAAAGGAAGAATACCAATGATGCTGTCACTGTTTGTGGAGCGTGGGGCAACTTCCTCTGACAATTGCCACTCTTGATGTGTGTAACAGGCCCGGGTATAAGCTCTCTTAATAATATACTCTGTGTACTCGCATTAAAATAGCCGCCCCTTCAATGCCATTGCTTGATTGCAAAAAACTTCCAATGTGGAACAAATGCGGCGAAGCCGCAAAAATTGCCCAAAAGGAAGGCCCCTTCTTAAAGATCCCAGATGATGACTCTGATAGCGCAATAAACTGTTGCGCTGTATTGGCTTCCTGAATAGTGTAGTATGCAATTGGCCCCCAGTCTTATATACATCTTAATATCCAGGAACTCAATGGTCAGAGTGTGAATGTGAGTTAGTAAACTGTATATTTGTCTTCATAGTATTCGACCAATGGAGGAAAGCTTGAAGATCCTCCATGGTCGCCCTCCAAAGAAAGAAAATGTCATCCAGATAATGGCGCCAAAAAAACACATGTCTAAACCAGGCAGAGACATATGTAGCTGTCTCCTCCATTTTGGCCATATATAACGTTGCTATAGAGGGAGCAATGGTGGCCCCCGTAGCTATTCCAAAAGTCTGTACAAAAAAAGATCCATTAAACAAAATATAATTGAGATAATACCAACCGAATTAAGTTAAACAAAAATGCCCTAGGAATGCGTGGTGGAGCCATATTGAAAGAAGACTCAAGTAAATGAAGAGCCTCTTCTCCATGGACACCCTCCAATGTGGAAATATGTACTTTCTAGATTTTCCTTACCAACCAATAAAAAATCTCTTATCTTTGCTAACAAGATAATTGGTGAGTTGCCCTATATAGTAAGAATTCTCACATGGCATGGATGGGACCTGGGGAGGGAAGGGAGGGATCTAACACCTGAGAAAGGCAGTTACTGCAAAGAGCTTGCCTTCCTCTTTGATCTGAAGACTAGAGGAGAAGAAAAAAAGACTATAACAGCAGAAAAAATCTTTGCTTAAGAACACAAAATACTCCTTTTGCAATACAGCTACCATTTACTAGGCAATGCTGCAGAAAGTGTTGAAAAAAGCTTTAAGAGCTCTCAGGCAGAGTTTGTATGCAAGAGCCCCAGAAATACCTTGTTTGCCTCCCTAATGCTATGTTTATAACTGTTTATGTTTTCCCTCTATTTCAGCTTATCTTCATCTGAACCTGAGTTTTGTCCATAACCTTCCTAGAGTACGATATTCTCTTTTCACCTGGCTTAGATATTACGTAAACCAAGGAGAGCCCTTTAGACTATCAAAAAGGAGCAATAGTATCCATCATTATTCATAGTTGCTGATTCCAATCCTGAACCATATTACTAACTGTTTCTCATGGCAATGACCTTAAACAGATCTTGAGCTGCTGCCATAAAATGATCACAATCAGTCTTTCCTTTAGTTTAACAAACAACGTATTCATGTCTCTTTATTTTAACTGAATCCTGTACTTTTAAGCTAAAATTAATTAAAAATTGGTCTGACCAGAAAAACAAATATTTAGAATGGTCTTCCACTAAACCCTCCCCAGTGACATCTCTAGTAGTAAAAATTACATCCAAGGCATGACCTTTAACATGAGTTGAAGAATTATTCACTAAAAATAATCCCAAGCTTAACATATTAGCTGATAAATCATCCAGGTCATCAGAATTCATATTAAAGTTACCTAAAATGATCATATCCTGAAAATCTAAGCAATGCTGCATAATCATATCCCACATCAAAACCATTCTCGGATGCACTCTGAGTGTGGTGTAACAAACCTAAATGTTCATTTTCACCTGGCCATCTTAAACCAAATGATATTGTATCCAGAATAACTTTTAAAAAGACATTCCTGCAACCATTGCATATATAGAACCATTGTGCCACCTCCCCTTTGTCAATCTAGGGCAGGCCTTGACAAATCCCAGGTGCCAGTTCTCCATGCCACCTATAAATTACACTCTGGTGCCTGGGATTTCAAGGCCTTGAAAGTTGTTTTTTTTTTTATGCCCTGGGCCCCAGTGTTGCCTCACTCCACTGTGATCAGCTCTCTGCAAAGATCTTGAGGCACACAGTGGAGGAAGTTTGGGCTGATCTCGCTGTTTCAAGTCTCGTGAGACTTGAAATGGTGAGATCAGCAAACTTCCTGAACTGCACAGGTCAAACTCCTTGTAGAATGCCAGTCACAGTAAGCAGGAAGCATAGCCTTTTCATTGCAGCACGGCGGGAAACTTTTATTTTATCAGCAGGAATAGTGAGACACAAAGGATGATTGCTCTGGGAGGTAAACAATGAGAGGGAGACGCACACAGGGTGATGGCTGGGAGAGGCAGTGAAAGAGAGGGTCATGGGGTAATGGCTGGGGGGGGGGGGGACAATGGAGAGACACAAGGGGTGATGGATGTGTGGGCTATGAGATTTGTTTTTGCTTCACATATTACCTGGTGACATGTGAAGCAAAAAAGGAAGTTGCCTCAGATGCAGTCTATAAAGGGTCACCAATGTGGCGCTGAGAAATGTACTCATTGGGGTTAGTGGGAGAAAGAGAAGGGTCGCCGCCTTCTGTTAGCACTGTGTAATGGCATTAAGGGCCTGATCTATTAAGCTTTCTTTTCCTATAGAAAATGGGAAAAATGTAAATCATGCCCTTAAAAAAAAAAAAAAAAAGAGCTGCGAGACACCTTTTGGGGGATTGGGGGCGGGGTTACTGTGACCATGTCTTGGTAGCCAGCTCCTAAATTTTTTAAATGGTTCCTAGATTCCAAGAAAATTTGTCAAGACCTGATCTAGGATAATGTAATGCATGATAACCCATCAGACAAATAGCTTCCAAGAGAGGGCCTGCAGTATATTTATTTATTTTATTGTTCTTATATACCGCACTCTTAAAAATCAGCGCGGTTTCCATACAACGGTTCTGTGCCAAATAGGTTGGCTATTAGGCACTTACAATGAACAGGAAGTTAAACTTGGTTTACAACTGGGGGAACTATATACATCAATTTCAATTTATCTACAGTATGTACATGCGTTGACATTAGCTCATGCATTTGTAGTAGCTCATGCATTTGTATATCCCAGTCATGTTTTAGTAATACATGCTAATCTGGGTTGAGAATCACCAACTAATTCCCCTGGGCCAGCCCATCCATTAGGTGGACTCCTAGGGCAGCAGTCCTGTGGGCAGCTTGGCACACATGGCCTGCCACTTCTGACCCACTGCCGAGCCATCCTCCGCCCCACCACGCTGACGGAATCAGTGGTAGTGGGGGTGGTGGGGCGGGGCGACAGCACAGCCAGGGCTTCTGCCTGAGGCAGCAGAAAACCTTGGGCCAGCCCTGTAAGTTTCATAAAATATTAACATTGTTGGTCACCACACCAGTCAAGACTTAAATAACATGCGAAGCATTATATGTGTCGCATCATCCCTCTTCCTTTTACTGGTAACCTTAGCATGAATCAAAATTAGATTGTTTACAATGATAGCTGGAGTAAGAATTATATCTACCCCTCTTCCTAATCATTGCAATCTCTTCAACCAGTTTACAGATGTTACAAATTATCAAGTTTGACAAACAGTGTCAAGAGGATGAAAAGCAGCACATCAGTACTCCACTGTAAAGCCAGAATAGACTTGGCCAGTTTATTTAAAAATGTTTTAGTTGTTTCTTCTTCCTTTTTCCCTTTCTAATTTGACTCATTTTTCCCTCTTCTATTACCTTTTTCTTTCTATATTTTGATTTATTATTGTAAACTGCCTTTATGTCCTGCGAAGAGCAGTATATAGTGACTAAACAATAACTATCTCATAATTGATCACCAAACAATTACATCAAGAATGCATAAAGTATACATAGGGTATTCCAAGATCTGATGAAAAAAATCAGGAAAACAAAATAATTACTTAAGCCTCCCAAGTACACTTACTCAAATTCAATCCACGCTAAGGGTATCGCCTAGGGCCCCTTTGGCTTGGCCCTTCAGGGAAGGCCTGCCACCCTGTGGCCTGCCTATGGGTGTTACTTTAATAACACAGTCTTATCACCCATTGATGATACTTCCTAGCAGGGGCAGGACTGGGACCTCCAATGGCTGCTTGTAGGCAAGTTCTAAATACTGCTCTTTTCAGGCGACTAAGCTGAGTAAGAGTGCCTTATATAGTGGTAAACCAAGCTGGCTCTCTTACAATTAAGGCTGTCAACTTTTCTGCAGACTATAACTTATTCCTGCTGGAATTCTGCACACAATAATTCATACCCTGAGTCTTGGGAAGGGGGGGGGGGGGGAGACCCTCTCAATATCAGTTCTAGGGGAAAGTCAGATTATCACTTTAGTACTAAGGTGTAGCAGGCCCATACACTTTAATCTCTTTAAGATACAGTGCTAGGGTAAGTAAAGTATATGAAATGCATTCATTAATGAGCTACAGTAGTTGAAAAATAAATGAAAGAAAGACTTTTCCTCAGAATAATGGAAGATTGACCATGGAAAACAATTGTAAATCATCTCCCTATTAACTAATTAAATGACCAGTACCAAAATAGCTCCTCTAACTTTCAAAACAGGAACGCACAACAGCAATATGTTTTATCTAGCCGATTTCAGTTTGTAGGGACTTGCGCTTCAAAACTAGCTATCCAACACAAAGCAAGTAAATGTGACCGTGATGAACTGAAGAAAAACACAGATCTTCCTTATCGTCCCTCCAGTCTAGTCCCAGACCTATGAGTTTAAGCACCTCCTCCCGCAGTTTGGAGACTGAGCACGCCACCCCTTTTTGAGTGTCATCAGTATAAGTAGTCCAGGGTCCGACCATCCACTCCAGTAGTCTGTCTCCAAGCAGCTGGAGGCGTCGTGAGCTTTGAGGTCTGGGGCTCACTGGAGGAATGATTAAGGAGAGTTAGGGTTAGGAGAGGGAAAGGTGTAGTGGTGTTCAAAAAAAAAAAAAGTGTCATTTTTATATCAAAGGGCTGGGGCCCTTTTAAGACTCGGTGAAGCAGCAGCTAGTTCCCTGGCTGAGTTGCTGGAGCAGAGCTGCTGACCGACGAGATCCCCCCTCTCTCCCCCTCCCTGCGGGACCCGGTGTGCAAGGAAGTGCAAGGGAGTGGTGAGGGGCTGTAGAGGAGCGTGCAGACGCGCATCGGCGGAGTCAGAAGTGGCTGGCCTGCCGGGAGGTGCAGATCTTGTCAGAGGAAGGAGTCCTCGGGGCTGCAAAGCAGGGCGAGGTAAGAGGCACTGTTGGGGGCTCCGAGCAGTAATCTGGCCGCAGTGCGAGTGAGGCTGGTGGCGCGTCTCGAGCCGACGCAGCTGGGAAGCAGTCAGCGGTTGGTGTACAGGCCAGAGCCACGAGGTAGACGCGCGGGAAAGGAGTGCAGGGCCTGTTTTTGGGCTTCGGGTGCGGCGCCCGTGCGATTGGGTGCAGGAGGCCCAGGAATTGTTTTGGTAGGCTCGGGGGCAGTTGAGAGCACCCGGGTTTTCAAAAAAAAAAAAAAAGGAGAAAGGAGAAAACGTTTACATTGTGGCAGCAGTCAATTCTGTGTGGGGGAACGTGACTGCGGGGCAATTATGCCTTCTAAGCATCAGTGCATTATGTGTGGGGCCAGGAAAGGTTCTCTGTCGGAGGACGGTGTATGCAGAACATGTGTACAGGAAGTGGCTATAGGGGGAGAAGCAGCTGAGAGACAGGTTGTGGAGGACAAAGCTGCTAGCTCTCCGGAGCCTATTTCTCCTGACGGACGATGTCCGGAGCCTATCCCGGGGCCCTCTATGGCACCAGAGGCAGCTAGCTCGCAGCTGTTGTTGCAGGGGGGGGGCTGGAGGCAATCTTTTCCCGAGATTTTGCGACACTGCTTCAACAGGCTATAGGGAAGCCGGGGTCTGATGAGGCAGTGGCGGAGCCCAGAAGGAAGCGCACAGGGGCCCCGCTAGGAGGGGCGGCGGAGAGCATTCTGGGCAAGAAGTCTAAGTTAGGACCAGACCAGACGGAGTCAGAAGGGCGATCGGAGGTCTTAGATGATTCGGATGGAGAGATGGACCTGGAGGAAGGCGAGATAGTGGAGCCCGAAGATCAGGCACGGGTTATTAGGGTCTTCAGACAGGAGGAGTTGTCAGCTTTGATTTCAGAGACGCTGAAAGCGCTGAATATGCCAGCGGATGAGCATGGGGCGGATTCCTCTCTGGAGGATCCGCTGTTGCAGGCGGTTAGGAAGTCTCAGAAAGCCTTCCCAGTCCACAGAGTTTTTAAGGAAATGATACAGGAAGAATGGGACACGCAGGAAGCGGGGATGAAAGGCTCTAGAGTAATGTCGCGTCTTTACCCGCTGAAGGAACCGGATAGGGACCTGTTTAAAGCTCCCAAAGTGGATGCAACGATCTCGGCAGTTACGAAAAAGACAACGATTCCGGTGGAAGGTAGTTCCGCTCTCAAGGATGCGCAGGATAGGCAGTTAGATGGTTTATTGAAGCAAGTCTTTGAGGTTAATGCGATCTCCATGCAAGCTTCTATTTGGCAAGGGCGTGTCTACGCTGGTCCCAAAAGATTAAGGGGGATCAGGAGACGATGATGGTTGAGGAAGCGGCCCGACTGGAATCAGGGGCAGCTTATTTGGTGGATATACAATATGACCTTAATCGCGGTCTGGCGAAGAGTATGGCATCGGTTGTGGCGGCGCGCAGATATCTGTGGCTGCGCAACTGGGCAGCAGATGGGCCCTCTAAGACGAGGCTAGCTAAGCTCTCTTTTCGAGGGAAACTCCTTTTTGGGGAGGACTTGGAGAAGTTGGTGAAGGACCTCGGGGAGTCTAAAGGAGGTAGGCTGCCGGAGGATAAGCAGAAGCAGGGTCACCTTCAGGGGCCTTCTAGGAGCCAACAAAGGGAGTTTCGGGGATTTCATCCTTCCAGGTTCGGTGGGGCAGGACAGTTTCAGTGAGGACGTTTTGGTTACAGATCCCAAGGGTTTCGTGGGTTCAGAGGAGCGGGTAGAGGTTTTGGAGCCTCCCCTTCCTCGAACCTCAAGTCGCAATGAAGCGAGGGGGGGTTCAGGCAGGATTAGTGCCCGTGGGGGGGGGGGGGTGGCGGCTAAAGGAGTTTTATTCTGCCTGGGCCCAAATCACGTCAGATCAATGGGTGTTGGAGGTCATCCAAAGAGGGTACGCCCTGGAATTCCAGCGCCCGGTGCAAGATGCAGTTGTTCTGTCTCCTTGCAGGATGAAGTCAAGGCTGCGAGCAATTGGAGAGACGTTTGAGAGATTGCTAGCTCTTCAGGCGGTGGTGCCAGTTCCCATAGGCCAGTGCGGGTCCGGTCTATACTCCATATACTTTGTGGTGCCAAAAAAGGAGGGCTCATTAAGGCCAATTCTAGACCTCAAGGGGGTGAACAGGTGTCTCAGAGTTTCCCATTTTTGTATGGAAACGCTGAGGTCGGTCATCGTAGCGGTCAGGCAGGGAGAATGCCTCACCTCGCTGGATCTCTCGGAGGCATATCTGCATATTCCGATCAGATTGGAACACCAACAATACCTGCGGTTTGCGGTACCCATGGGTCATTTCCAGTTCCAGGCATTGCCGTTCGGTCTGGCAATGGTGCCGTGCACCTTCACCAAGGTGATGGTGGTGGCGGCGGCGGCGTTGCGCAGGGAAGGCATACTGGTACACCCTTATCTGGACGATTGGTTAATTCGAGCAAAGTCAAGGAGTGAAAGCGAAAAAGCTACCCTGCGAGTGGTGCAGTTTTTGCAGAGTTTTGGTTGGATAGTAAATGTCGAGAAGAGCAAGTTTGAGTTGTCGCAGGAGCTGGAGTACTTGGGAGCCCGCTTCGACACAAAGAGGGGCAGGGTTTTTCTTCCACACTCCAGGGCCCTGTGGCTAAGGCAGCTGGTGCGGGAGTTCTTGGGGAAAAGGGCTCCGTCGGCATGGCATTATTTGCAACTGTTGGGAACGATGGCAGCCACTCTAGAGTTATTTATTTATTTATTTTACATTTCTTCTATACCGCGCTATTTTAGATCAGTGCGGTTTACATTCAACATCAACTATACAACGCAGGCACTCTGAGTTGTAATTACAATGAACGGGGAGATCAACTTAGAAATAACTGGGGAAACTATCTACATTGTATTTACACTGGTACCTACTTTCAGGCAGAGTCTATCTACATCTTATTTACATTGGGTGTCTAAATTCTGTTTCAGGGAGTACTGTCGGGAGACAGAGCTGATTATACTTTTTCATGCTGGGTCTGATTAGTTAGGTGCAGTGGGTGATTGTCTGAGGGGCACCATGCATGTTTACTAAGGCTGGGTTCGGGGTAGTATGTAGTGAACAGGTGATGCTTTAATGCCTTCCTGAAGTGGGTTAGGTTGGTGATGTTTCGAATATAAGTGGGGAGGGCATTCCATGCTCTAGGTGCGTAAATCGTAAAGGCCCTATTCGTCGTTGCTTTTGTACATTTCGTCTTTGCTTTTGGGACCTCTAGGGTGTTTTGCATCGTGGGTCTTCTGTTTCTGTTATGTGGTACGTTATGTAACATCTTGCTGATAGCTGTGGGGGTCGGGGTGTTTAAGGCTTTGAAGGTCAGGGTTAGTACTTTGTAGAGGATTCTTGCTTGAACAGGTAACCAGTGGAGGTTCATCAAGATTGGCGTTATATGCTCTCTCCGTGAGGCTCCTGTTAGTACTCTCGCGGCAGTGTTCATTGCGAGCTGGAGCGGTGCTAGTGTTGCTTGAGGGAGACCGTGTAGAATTACGTTGGCGTAGTCGAAATGTGGTAATATTAATGCTTGATAGATTGATCGATAGTCGCTGAAGTCGAGTAGTGGTCGTAGGTGTTTTAAGGTCCTTATTTTCAGGTATACTGTTTTTACAGTGTTTTTTATGTGAGTTTTCAGGTCCAGCTGTTGGTCCAGTGTAACGCCAAGGTAGCGGATTGTGGGCTTAGTTTTCAGTTCTGTGTTGCCGATTTTTAAAGAGGGTGGAGCGGTGAAGTCCTGGTTCCTTGAGATGAAAAGAACATCTGTTTTGCTGTAGTTGATTCGCAAATTTTGCGTGTTCAGCCAGTCGGCTACTGCCTCAAAACATCTTGTTAGAGGGGAGAAGTCTGGTTGGTCGGTCCTGAATGGGATGTATAGCAGGATATCGTCTGCGTAGGCCAGACAGTTGACCTTGAACGAGCGTACTAGGGTGCATATGGGCTGCATGTAGATGTTAAACATCAATGCAGATAGTGACGAACCCTGTGGCACACCCTGGTTGTGCACTGAGGTCGTGGAGCCAGATCTTACATGTTGCCATCTATTAGTCAAGTATGACTTGCACCAGTCTAGAGTGGTTCCTTGTATTCCTTTCTCGCTGAGACGTTGTATGAGGATCTCGTGGCTCACCGAGTCGAAGGCCGCTGCGATGTCGAGGAAGATGAGGGCGAATCCTTGGTGAATTCTGTCGGTTCCAGAGACTAGGTTGTCAAATAGGGTGGTGAGGAGGGTTTCCACCCCGTGTGCTTCTCTGAACCCATGTTGGGATGGATCCAGTGGGGCTTCAGTGTCAATATGCTGTTGAATTTGGCTCTGTACTAACTTTTCGATTACTTTGGCGAGCATGGGAATACTTGAAATTGGTCTGTATGATTCGACTTTCGTTGGGTCCAGCTTGTTATTCTTCAGCAGTGGTCTGATTGAAGTTTGTTTCAGACTCTGTGGGAACGATCCGGTTGTGAGGGATTGGTTTACTAATTCTCTCAGATATTGGCTTAAGTCGCAGCGTAACTCCTTTATCCATAGAGCTGGACATGGGTCATTGGGCGCGGTGGTGGGGTTGATTGCAGCGATAGTGTCTTCAATCTCTCTGCGTGATATTTTGTCAAATTTGGATAGTGGCGATGATTGGGACAAATTATGCTGTAGGGTGTTGTCTGCGGGGCTTGAGGTTGCACCAGTCTGGATCATTTTTGATTGTAGGTAGTTGGAGTATGCCTGGGGCTGTGGCATATGTGATTGGTCTGCAGGAGGTTCTCTTATAAGAGATTTCACTATATTGAACAGGTCGTGAGGCTTGTTTAACGACTGCTTCAAGATGTCTGAATGATATTGTTTCCGCTTCTTCGTTAATTCATCTCGGTGTACTCTCAGGTGAGCGTTGTAAGTACTTTGTGCTTCAGTGGAGCGTGCCCGACGCCATCTTCTCTCGAGCTTGCGCAGGTACAGGAGTGATGCTCGGAGCTCTTTAGTATACCATGGTGCGTGCTTTTGTTTTTTTGTGTGTGGCTGGTATGCATGCGATAGACTTGAGGCTGTCGTCCCAGGTGGATACCAAAGCATCTAGGTCATGTGCTGCATTGCTGAGGAGTGGGAGGTGTGTGCTGTGGGAGTTGGTGCTGTGGGCCAGGGCACACATGCGGCCCTTGCAGAGAGCTCTCAGGAGATGGTCACATCAGTCGGATCAGTTGTCGCGGCGGCTGATGTGCCCGTTGCGGATGAGGCAAGCCTTGCAGTGGTGGCTGGTTCCAGGGTGTTTAGAGAAGGGAATGCCGTTGGATTCGCTGGAGTGGAAACCGCTGACAACAGATGCAAGTCTGTACGGCTGGGGGGCACACTTTGAAGGACAGTTTGCCCAAGGTCAGTGGAACGAGATGGAGAGGAAGTGGTCGATCAACAGGTTGGAGTTAAGGGCGGTCACTCTAGCTCTGCGAGAGTTTCGGGTTTTCGGGCAGGGAAAAGCGATTCATGCGATGTTGGACAATGCCACAGCAGTGGCCTATATCAATCAGCAAGGGGGCACAACCAGTGTGGCTCTCGAAGAAGAGGCGGAAGAGCTGCTGGTTTGGGCCGAGGCGCATCAGGAAGCGTTATCGGCAGCCCACGTAGCTGGAGTAGACAATCTGACAGCCGATTTTTTTGAGCAGAGTCAAGGTGGATCCAGGAGAGTGGATGCTGAACCAGGAGGTTTTTGAGTTACTAGTCCGTCGCTGGGGGCTCCCAGCGATGGATCTCATGGCAACGTTTGAGTCGGCAAAGGTGGACAGGTTTTACAGCAGAAGGAGAGAAAGGATGTCGGAGGGCTTAGACGCCCTGATTCAAAGATGGCCGGAGCACCAGCTTCTGTACGTATTTCCGCCGTGGGCATTGATCGGACGAGTTCTGCAGCGCATAGAGATGCACAGGGGGCTCGTGGTCCTAGTGGCGCCGGACTGGCCGAGAAGGCCATGGTATGCCGACCTGGTGCGGCTTTTGGTGGAGCCTTCATGGAGGTTGCCGGTAAGGAGTGATCTGCTGCTGCAAGGACCGCTGCATATGCCTCAAGTGGATCGGTTTTCGCTTACGGCTTGGCTCTTGAAAGGGCGAGGTTGACGGCCAAGGGTTATTCCATGGCGGTCATTTCGACTTTGTTGCGGTCCCAGCGGCGGTCAACTTCAATGGCATATATTAGGATATGGCGTATTTTTGAGTCTTGGTACGCAGAGAGGTGCATAGAGGCCTTAAGGACTTCGGTGCCGCAAATTCTTTCTTTTCTCCAGGATGGTTTGGATAAAGGGTTGGCGGCGGCTACGCTACAGGTGCACCTGGCGGCGCTTTCTTGTTATCGGGGGAAAGTGCAGGGGGTGCTGCTAGGGGCACATTCCGATGTTAGGAGATTCTTGAGAGCAAAGGTGCTGTTGAGGCCACCGTGTAGAGTACCGGTACCGGCTTGGGATCTTAACTTGGTGTTGGAGGCGTTAGTAGGGCCACCGTTTGAACCTTTGTCCAAAGCGACCTTGAAGGATCTCACGCTCAAAGTGGTCTTTTTGGTGGCTGTTTCTTCAGCAAGAAGAATTTCAGAATTACAGGCCTTGTCGTGTAGGGAGCCTTTTTTGACGTTCTTTGAAACAAAGATGGTTTTACGGACAGTTCCTTCTTTCTTACCAAAGTGGTGTCCACGTTTCATGTGAATCAAGCAGTGTCTTTGCCAGTGTTCGCGAAAGGTGGCAAGGAGGGAGACAAAAGTCGCTTGCATTGTTTGGATGTCAGTCGAAGCTTAAGGGTGTATTTGCAGAGAACGGCGCCTTACCGCAAAATGAACCGGTTGTTTGTGTTTGGCGGGACAAAGCAAGGTGAGTCGGCGTCTAAGGCGTCTATTGCTAGATGGCTTAAGGAGGCTATTGCGTCGGCGTATATCCTGAAGGGCAGGACCGTTCCGTCGGGTTTGCGGGCCCATTCCACTAGGGCTCAGGCAGCTTCCTGGGTGGAGTTCAGCTTAGTTCCTGCGGTGGAGATCTGTAGGGCGGCTGCATGGTCCTCGCTGTCTTCCTTTGTTAAACATTATAGGTTAGACGTGCAGGCACGAGGGGATGCTGGTTTTGGATCGGCGGTGCTTCAGGCTGGTCTGGCAGGTGCCTCCCGTTAAAGTGTTCATTGCTCTGTTACATCCTCAGAGGTCTGGGACTAGACTGGAGGGACGATAAGGAAGATGAAATTAGACTTACCTGCTAATTGTTGTTCCTGGAGGAACCTCCAGTCTAGTCCCATATCCCTCCCTGATATAGTATGGGGTACTGCAGCCTGAAGGAGGTTAGCATTTAGCTCAGCGTCGGTTGCTGCTGGGTTGGCTGTGGTTCCGGTAGGGAGGAGGCGAGTTGGAAGGTCTCGGCAAGGCTCAAGCAACGTTGGCAGTATCTGCTGGGTGCTTCTGGGGATGGGGCGAAGTAGTATTAGGGTGAACATTTAAAAAAAAAAAAAAGGGAGACGTGGCCTGGGTAAATTTCCAGGTCAATAGGTGCAGTGTTTCTAGCTATGCAAGTTTAGATGTATTTTATGAGTATTTTCTACTTACTTGTTGCTCTGGTGAGTCTACTTTGTCAATAGGTTACTGGAGCGGATGGGCGGACCCTGGACAACTTATACTGGTGACACCCAAAAAGGGGTGGCGTGCTCAGTCTCCAAGCTGCGAGAGGAGGTGCTTAAACTCAGAGGTCTGGGACTAGACTGGAGGTTCCTCCAGGAACAACAATTAGCAGGTAAGTCTAATTTCATCTTATTGTTTTTAACAACAGTAAAATTTAAAAAAAAAATGTTGCAAAGGGTTGACCTATTTGTGTAGGGCCTTAGCAAGAATGGGAGCTTTAAAAAATTCACTTACCTTGAAACCATCTCAGTTCAGGTCCCGGGCTGCAGCTATCAACCTCTTATCCTTTGGTTTCAGTTTACCTCTCCTTCACTATTCATGTGTCCGTTCTTGATCAACAAAGGATTTGTGGAGTAACACTTTGTATTTCCCACAGTATTTGTGCATTTGCCACTTGTTTTTTCTTGTTTGCTGATCTAAGTCTTTGAAGATTTTTTTCTCTTGTTTTGTAAATTCTGTTTCTTTTCCTGTGTGTGCTTGTGGATTCTCACTCATTTCTTTTAGTCGTCTGAACGCTTGTCCAAGTTTGACAATGGAGACAGATTCTGGACGTTTACTTTCATATTTAAGCACTTTTTGCATATTTGGATCCGGTGATGCACTTAGGTAGACCTGGAGGCCTATGATAGTAGCTCTATATGTGTAATCAATGGCTAAGCCTCATAGAGATTGATTACACATACAGAGCTACTGTCTTACGCCTCCAGGCCTACCTAACCTCAATGGATCCAACCCAAGTCCTCAATACTCTTCGCATTTACAGCAGCGGGCTCTTTCTCTTTCATGTACCTGCTGTCTTGTCACATTCTCTTCCTGATTCTCCACCTTTTGCCATTATAAGGTATAAGCACTTGATGGAAGTGGATGCACATAAAAAAAAAACAGGTCTGCCCGACTAGAGCTGATGGCTCTCGCATCCATCCAGCTGGCTGATACCACTTCCTCTGAAATCACTCATCTTTTTTTATCTTGCCAAATTTGTAAGCTTCTGTAATTCCTGTTAACATTTCATCATCTGTCTATTCATTCTGGCCAGGCAGATGGTAATATACTCCCACCAATATTGTGTTTCCCTTTACACATGGAATTTATATCCTTAAAGATTCCACGGTGCATTCTGTTTCTGGCAGAATTTTTATTCTGGTTGACTCCATGCTATCTTTACTATACCCCTCCACCAATTTGATCAGCCTGTCATTCTGATATAATTTATCCTGGTATCACAATGTCCCATTGGTTATCCTCCTTCTACCAGGTCTCTGAGATGCCTATTATATCTATCTTTTCTCCCATCTTATTTTTAAGGCTTCTAGCATTTTTACAACCATTTCAAATTAATGTTTTTTGTTTATATTTATAACCCTCTTAGTATATGACGCTAGGATACTTCTCAGTCTTTCATTCTTTCATCTCTTGTTGCTCTTTACTAAAAGGCAAAAGTAGCTGATGCCCTTATTTCAGTCTCTCTATTTGGATGCTGTAACTTCCTTGTTATGATGGCATCCTTTAAAGATACTTCTCTCAGAACCATGCACTCCTGAGCAATTGTCTACTCCCCTCCCTCCCCCCTCCCAGTTTCCAGTTTAAAAGCTGCTCTATTTCTTTTTTAAATGTTAGCTCCAGAGGCTTGCTTCCACTCGTTAAGATGGAGCCCATCATTTCAGAATGAGCTCCCCTGTCCCTCGAAGGTTGCCTAGCTCCTAGCAACTCTAAATCCCTCTTCCTGCACTATTGTTGCATCCACATATTGAGTCTCTGATTCTCTGCCTATCTCTTGGGTCCTGTGTATGGGGAAGCATTTCTAAAAATGTTACTCTGGAGATTTTGGATTTCAGCTTGCTACTTAAAAACCTCAACTTGGTTTCCAGAAACTCCTTGCACTTTACTGTGTCATAAGAACAGAAGATATGCTATACTGGGTCAGAGCAAAGTCCACTAGCCCAGTATCCTGTTTCTAATAGTGGCCAATCAAGGTCACATGTACCTAGCAGCTTCCCAAAAAGATACAGAGGTTCCACAATGCTTGTATTGGGGTAAGCAGTGATTTTCTGGGTCCTCTTTATTAATGATTTATGGACCCTTTCTCCAGGAACCTGTCCAAACCTTTTTTTAAACTCAGCTACACTAACAGATTTTACTACATCCTCCGGTAACAGATTCTACAGTTTGTTTAAGCGTTGTGAAAAAATATTTTCTCTTATTAGTCTTAAATGGGTTACGCTGTAGCTGCATTGCACTGTAGCTTTTGATGGCATAAACAAATCGATCTATGTTTATCCGTTCCACTCCATTCATTAATTTATAGACCTCTGTCAAATCTCTCCTCAGCTGTGTCTTTTCCAGGTTGAAGAGCCCTAACCTTCGAAGCCTCTCCTCATAGGGGTATCCTTCCATCCCCTTTACCAATTTGGTGACTCTTCTCTGTACCTTTTCTAATTCCGCTATATCCTTATTCAAAGTGCGGTTGTACCATGGAATGAAACGGAGGCATTATGATATCCTTGGTTTTATTCTCCATTCCTTTCCTTATGATTCCTAACATTCTTTTGGCTTTCTTGGCCGCTGCTGCACATTGGGCATAGAGTTTCAACGTATTAGCCACGATGATGCCTAAATCTTTTTCCTGCATGGTAACCTTGCATCGTGTATTCATAGTTTGGTTTGTTGTTCCCTAAGTGCATAAATTTGCACTTGTCCACATTAAATTTAATCTACCACTTGAATGTTGTCTTCCAATTTATCAAGGTGGGGAGGAATGGCCTAGTGGTTGGGGCAAGTTACCTCAGGCTGGAGGGACAGGGGTTAGAATCCCACTAGAGAACAGCAACCTTGGACCAGAAGGACTGGGGTTTCCAGTCCCACAGATGCTCCTTGTGGCCTTATGCAAGCCACTTTACCCTCCATTACCTCAGGTGTGAAAAAAGATTGTGAGCCCTTTTGACTTGTAGAAAAGCAGAATATAAGCCTAGTTAAATAAAAGTCCTCTTGCAGTTTTTCACAATCCTCTTGGGTTTTAACAACTTTGAATAATTTTGTGTCATCTGCAAATTTGATTGCTTCACTCATCATTCCCATTTCCAGATCAGTTATGAATATGTTTAAAAGCAGCAGACCCAGCACAGATCCCTGGAGTAGTACTCCACTATTCATTTTTCTCCATTGGGAAAATTGACCATTTAGCCGTACCCCCTCTGCTTTCTATATTTTAACCAGTTTCTGATCCACAGTATTACACTGCCTCCTATCCCAGGACTTTTTAATTTCACCAAGAGACTGTCATGAGGGCTGTTGTCAAAGGCTTTCTGAAAATCCAGATACACTATCTTTATCTTTATTTGGCAAATTTGATATACCGCCCATTACTAGAGTATTAAGGCGGTGTACAATGTAAACTATCTTGGCTGCAGAAAAGAAAGATAGAAAGGAACGCCATTTGGTGGATAGGAAAATAATCAAAGGAACAGAGAGAAAGGGACAGCAAAAGGTAGTGGAAATCAAACAAAAATAAACAACGTGACAGGCAAAACGAAACATAACAAACAATAGATCGGGTGACAAAAGACAGATAACAGAGTAAATGGCGACACAGCAATTGACAGGCGATGCAGCAGGCATACAACAGGCAACATAAGGGAGCATCAGGGATGAGAGACAAAGAGGGATATCGACCAGCTCACCTTTGTCTACCTGTTTATTCACATCTTCAAAAAAATATAACAGATTAGTAAGATAGACATTCCTTGGCTAAAGCCATGTTGGCTTTCTCCCATTAAACAATGACTATCTACACTTTCAGTAATTTTGTTCTTTATAATGGTTTCTACCATTTTGCCAGTTACTGACGTCAGGCTCACCGGTCTGTAGTTTCTCATATTTCAGTTCCTGATCGTCCCTCCAGTCTAGTCCCGGAAACTCTGGAGTTGTGATCCTCTTCCAGCAGCTTGGAGACTGATCCACGTCATACTTTAGATGACACCAGTATAAGTACTCAGGCACCTCCTGGCTCCAGTTTAGATCAGTCTCCAAGCAGCTGGAGGATGTGAGCCGGTGGTCCGGCTCACTGGAGGGACAATTAAGGATCCCTTTTTGCTAGAGAGTTAGGATATTTCCCTTTGGATTTCTTTAATTTTCTTTAATTTCATGGGGTTTTTTGAAATTGGTCCCCTGTAGCTTTAATTTAAAACTGTTAAGATTCTTTCTCTCTCTCTACCTACCTCTCTTTTGCAGAGCTCAAGGGGGGCGAAGGTAGCTGCATATCCGGGACCGGTGGCAGTTCCGGGGTTTGTCTTTGGCAGCAGCAGCCCTTCCCCAGTGCTATACAGAGGTCTTGCCTGTTTTGCGCTTCGGGGGAAAAGGGCAGGACAGAGTCGGCTGTGCTTGTTTGCCTGGAAGCCGGGCAAGAGGCAGCCGCGGAGTGCTCAGAGCTGCGCGCTTCTCAGTTTCGGCGGGTTATCGAGGCCGGCTGCAGAAAGCGGTGGTGTGTGCGGCAGCGTTTGCGACGGGTGAGTAAAAGACAGGCAATTTTCCTCAGTCGGTGGAGATTTGTGAGGAGAGAGCATGTAGGCCCACGCCGCATGTTTTTGGGTGAGAAACGCCGGAACCGCGGGCGGGGGAAGAAGTGGCAGAAACTCAGGCCTAGAGCTTCGTTTTCAGTGCGGGTTGGCTTTTTTCGAGTCGGAAGGCTGCCTGCTTTGTTTTGAGATTGTAAAAAAAAAAAAAAAGACCAGAACGGGGCTGTTGAGCAGGAACCTTTGATAGGACAGCTGTTATTCACGCTTCCGTTACAGAGCGGTTTGAGGAGAGAGTGGAGCAGACGGTGAGAGGCAGAATGCCAGCTAAGGTTTTGTGTCTGCTCTGTGGTATTAAGAGATTTGTGGTTTCAGAGGCCGGAGTCTGTACCCACTGCAGCAAGGCCACTGTTTCCGATCACAAACAACTGGATATGCCTGAGAACCGGGAAGGGGGTCTTGGAGAAGCTCCCTTGCCGGTATTAGACTTGGAAGATCCGGTTCCGGGGCCGTCCTCGGTTTCGGAGCGGCCAGTTCCCAAAGCCCCATTGCCCGCGCAGTTGGCGGCTATTTTCTCCCCAGGTTTTGTGGCTGTGATGCAGCAAGCGTTTGGGGGGTCCTTTACTGAGGCGGTTGCTTCGGCCTCGGGTACGGGGGCCAGCAGCTTGGCTCAGAAGAGACCCGGAATGCCGTTGTCGATGGGGGCGTCGGGGGTTGTTTCCAAAAAGGCAAGAGTGGATATGGATACCCTGGTGCAGTCGGAGTTGTCGGAGGACTTGCACACCTTAGAGGGCGACCTCGATCCGGAGGTCGAGGAGGAGCTCGAGGAAGGAGAAATTGCAGAGCAGGAGTATCAACCTAGGGTAGTGCGGATCTTTCGAAGAGACCCTTAAGACCCTCAATGTGCCCATGTCGGGTGCTGGAGAAGAGCCGGCGTTAGAGGATCCGCTCTTACAGGCCTTTAGGAAGATGCAAAAAGCGATGCCTATGCACAGGGTCATAAGGGAAATGATTCAGGGTGAGTGGGACATGCCTGAGTCATCTCTCAAGGGTACTAGGGTAATGTCCCGTCTCTATCCGTTGGTGGAGCAGGACAAGGAGATTTTTCGGCCCCCGAGGGTGGATGCGGCCGTGTCTGCGGTGACTAAGAAAACGACCATTCCGTTAGAGGGGAGTGCGGCTCTTAAGGATGGTCAGGATAGAAAGCTGGATGCCTTGTTGCGGCAGGTATTTGAGGTTAATGCTTTGTCCATTCAAGCTTCCATTTGTGGAGCGTGGGTGGCAAGAGCCTGTTTGCATTGGGCGCAGCGGGTCCAAGGAGAGCAGGCAGAGGACGCGGCGGGGGAAGCTGCCCGGTTGGAGTCTGGGACGGCTTATCTCGCTGATATCCATTATGACCTAATTCGAGGCCTTTCGAACAGTATGGCATCGGTGGTGGCAGCAAGGAGGTATCTTTGGCTGCGTAATTGGGCAGCAGATTCTTCGTCAAAGGCCAGATTAAGTAAACTGCCGTTTAAGGGTAAGCTACTGTTCGGGGAGGATTTGGACAAGATTGTGAAGGATTTAGGTGAATCCAAAGGCGGAAGGCTTCCAGAGGATAAGCAGAAGCCTGGGAGGTTTTCGTCCACAGCCCGACTGCCGCAGAGGGAGTATCGGTGTTTTCGTGGGGCAAGGTTCCCTCAGACTCAGAGAGGACGTTTTCCCTACCGGAACCAGGGGTTTCGAGGGTTACGTGGGGCGAGTAGAGGTTTCGCAGCCTCCGCTGCGGCGGCCAAGAAACCGCAATGAAGTCAGGGAGGCCCAGGTGGACGTGGCAGTCGGAGGCCGTTTGCAAGAGTTTTATGCTGCCTGGGCTGAAATTACGTCAGATCAGTGGGTCTTGGAGGTGATACGGGAAGGATATGCGTTGGAGTTTCAGAGACCGGTAACCGATTCGTTCGTACAGTCCCCGTGCAAGGCGCGTCACAAACGCGATGCGGTGCGTCAGACATTGCTCAGATTAATAAAGCTCAAGGCGGTGGTACCGGTGCCTCGAGACCAATGCGGGTTAGGTCGATACTCCATTTATTTTGTAGTCCCAAAGAAAGAGAGTACCTTTCGCCCAATCTTGGATTTAAAAAGAGTGAACAGGTGTCTCCGGGAGACATTAAGATCAGTGATCTTGGCAGTTCGGAAGGGCGAGTTTCTGACTTCTCTCGATTTGTCCGAGGCGTACCTTCACATTCCTATTCGGCCGGATCACCAAAGGTTTCTCCGGTTTGCGGTGCCGATGGGTCATTTTCAGTTTCGGGCCTTGCCGTTTGGGCTGGCGACAGCTCCTCGGACCTTTACCAAGGTGATGGTGGTCGTAGCGGCGGAGTTACGAAAGGAGGGTGTTCTCATTCATCCGTATCTCGACGATTGGTTGATTCATGCAAAATCGCGAATAGAAAGCCAGGAGGCGACGGCAAAGGTAGTCGGCTGTCTGCAGAGATTAGGTTGGGTGGTGAATGTGGC
This sequence comes from Ichthyophis bannanicus, assembly GCA_033557465.1. NCBI lineage: Eukaryota > Metazoa > Chordata > Amphibia > Gymnophiona > Ichthyophiidae > Ichthyophis > Ichthyophis bannanicus. The sequence goes on from CM066043.1 coordinate 88,613,322, forward strand.
CAAGAGCAGGCTGGTGCCTTCTCAGACTCTAGAGTATCTGGGGGCGCACTTCGACACGCAGGCGGGCGAGGTCTCCCTGCCGGCGCATCGGGCGGAGGCCCTTGGAAACTTGGTGCGGGAGTTTCTAGCCAAGATGCAGCCGACGGCGTGGCATTATTTGCAGCTACTGGGAACAATGGCAGCAACTCTAGACTTAGTGCCCAGAGGGTGTTACTTCGCCGATGGTCCCATCAGAACGATCAGTTGTCTCGACGTCTTCCCTGTCCGGAGGAGACTCGGGAAGCGTTGCGCTGGTGGCTGCTTCCGGAGTCCTTAGCAAGGGGGATGCCCTTGGAGTCTCCGTGCTGGGTCCCTCTGACTACGGATGCCAGTCTCCTCGGTTGGGGAGCGCATGTTCAAGGCAGGTTCGCACAAGGTTGGTGGACGGACCAAGAGAAGACTTGGTCGATCAACAGATTGGAATTGCGTGCGGTGTTTTTGGCGTTGCAGGAGTTTCAACCGTATCTAAGAGAGATGGCGGTTCGGGTGTTTTCAGACAACGCGACCGCGGATGCATACATCAACAAGCAGGGGGGCACCCATAGTGTCGGTTTGGAGGCCGAGGCAGAACAGTTATTCCAGTGGGTGGAGCAAAATCTTCTCGGGTTGTCGGCGGCTCACGTGGCGGGAGTGGACAACGTAGCAGCCGATTATTTGAGTCGAGTGCAGGTAGACCCCGGGGAGTGGACGCTTCACCCAGAGGTGTTCGACTTGGTGGTTCAGCGCTGGGGTGCGCCGATCATGGATCTCATGGCGACATTTCAGTCCGCAAAAGTCGGTCGGTTTTTCAGCAAACGAAAGGAGTGGATGTCGGAAGGGCTGGATGCTCTCATTCAGGACTGGCCGCGGGGGCAGCTCTTGTACGTGTTTCCGCCCTGGGTGCTAATAGTGCGGGTGGTGCGGCGCATAGAAGGTCACCAGGGGTTCGTGATTCTTATCACCCCGGACTGGCCGAGAAGGCCATGGTATGCAGATCTCAGAAGGTTGGTAATGGGGAAGCCGTGGCGACTCCCGGTCAGGAAGGATCTGTTGATGCAGGGTCCGTTGTGCATGCCTCAAGTGGCTCGGTTCTCGCTTACGGCATGGCTCTTGAAAAGGCAAGGTTGAGAGGTAAGGGCTATTCGGAAGCGGTAATATCCACACTGTTGGGGGCTCGTCGAAGGTCGATGTCCTTAGCATATATTCGAATTTGGCGCATTTTTGAAGCTTGGTGTGTGGACCAGAAGTCTGCGGTATTAAAGGCCTCTGTGCCACAGATATTAGCCTTTTTGCAAGATGGGTTTCAGAAAGGTTTGGCAGCTTCATCTATTAAGGTGCAGGTGGCCACGATTTCCTGTTATAGGGGGAAGATAAAGGGCCAGGCGCTGGGCGTTCATCCGGATATTAAGCAGTTTTTGAAAGCGGTTGGTCTTTTGCGGCCTCCGTGCAGGCAAGTTGTTCCTACTTGGAATTTGCAGGTGGTGTTAGGTGCGTTAGGGGAGCATCCGTTTGAACCTTTAGCTAAGGCCTCGATTAAGGATCTCACGCTTAAGGTGGTGTTCTTGGTGGCAATTGCGTCGGCAAGGAGGATTTCCGAGTTACAAGCGCTATCCTGTAGGGAACCGTTTCTGTCCTTTTTTGAGTCAAAGGTGGTGTTGCGCCCGGTTCCGTCCTTTTTGCCAAAAGTTCTCTCTCCATTTCACTTGAATCAGGTGGTTTCCCTGCCGGTGTTCCGGGTGGATTCCCGGGAGTCGGCTGCACATCAGCTACATTGGTTGGACATTCGGAGGGCTTTGAAATGGTATCTCCGGAGGACGGCTGAGTTCAGGAAGTCCGATAGGCTGTTTGTGTTGTTCGGGGGGCCTCGCAGAGGACAGGCGGCTTCCAAGGCCTCGATTGCCAGGTGGATAAAAGCGGCAATAGCATCAGCTTACCTTTTGAGGGGTAGGCAAGTGCCTGAAGGTTTGCGGGCACATTCTACTAGGGCGCAGGCAGCGTCGTGGGCAGAGTACAAATTTGTTCCTCCGGTGGAAATTTGTAGGGCTGCGACGTGGTCGTCCTTAAATACCTTTGTTAAACATTATCGCCTGGATGTTCATGCGAAGGAGGATACCTGTTTTGAATCAGCAGTGCTTCAGGCTGGTCTTTCAGGTCCCGCCCCTTGAGTTCTTTACTGCTCTGTTACATCTCCAGAGTTTCCGGGACTAGACTGGAGGGACGATCAGGAAGTGTAAATTAGACTTACCTGCTAATTGTAGTTCCTGAAGGAACTCCAGTCTAGTCCCGGATCCCGTCCCGATTTCTACGGAAGTTAGTGCCTGAAGCAAGCAGGTGTACAGGTAAGATAACAGCGTGCTCTGTAGTGCTTCCGGTTGGGATGGGAGCTGTGCTTTGGGGGGCATCATGGTTGTGGGAAATGTATCTTCGAGAGAAGAAGCGAGAGCCTTTGCAGTTTTGTACAGATTCCAATGGTTAGCCAGTTTTGGCACGGTTATGAGTATGTTTTTACTTAATTGTTGCTCTGGTGAGTCTGCTTTGTCAATAGGTTACTGGAGCCAGGAGGAGGTGCCTGAGTACTTATACTGGTGTCATCTAAAGTATGACGTGGATCAGTCTCCAAGCTGCTGGAAGAGGATCACAACTCCAGAGTTTCCGGGACTAGACTGGAGTTCCTTCAGGAACTACAATTAGCAGGTAAGTCTAATTTACACTTCTTCAACGGCCTCTGATGTATACCATCTGGATCAGGTGATCTGCTACTCTTTAATTTATCAAATAGTTGTAATGCATCTTCCTGGTTTATCGATATTTCTTTCAGTTCTTCTGATGCATCATCTTTAAATACCATTTCAGTCAAGAGTAACTTCCCTGCATCATCTTCAGTAAAGATCAAAGCAGAGAATTCATTCAATCTCTCCCTATGCCCATGTCCTCCCTTAGCGCCTCTTTTTACCTCTCTATCATCCAATGGTCCAACTGACATTCACAGGTCTTTTGCTACAAATGTACTTGAAAAAGGTTTTATTATGAATTTTTGCTTCCACAGCAAGCTTCTTTTCACATTCTTGCTTTGCCTGCCTTATCAGTGCCTTGCATCTAACTTGCCAGTACTTGTGTCCCCTTTTCATCTTTTGGCTCCTTTTTTCCATTCCCTGAAAGATGCTTTTTTTTGGCTACAACAGCCTTTCTGAACGCGCCTTTCAACCATGCTGAGAGTTTTTTAGCCTTCCTCCTGCTCCTCTTAATTTTTTCTTAACTATTTTCCTCATTTTATCATAGTCTCCCTTTTGAAAGCTAAAAGGTAGTACTGTGGATTTTCTTGCTGTCCTTCTTCCATTTATTAGACAAACATAATTATGCTATGATCACTATTGCCAAGTGGTCCCAACACCCTTATCCCTTGCACCAGATCCTGTGTTCCACTAAGGACTAGGTCCAGAATAGTTTTCCCTCTTGTTGGTTCATGAACCAGCTGCTCCAAGAAGCAGTCATTTATTTCATCCAGAAACTTTATCTTCCTAGTATGTTCTGAAGTGATGTTGACCCAACCAATATAGAGGTAATTGAAATCACCCATTATTATTGTTGTAACTTTTGTTAGCTTCCCTAATTTCTTTCAGCATTTCATCATCCATCTGTTCTTTCTGGCCAGGCGGTTGATAGTACTCCCCCACTGCCATCGCCTTCCCCTTTTTACATGGAACTTCTAGCCATAGATTCTACAGTGTATTTTGTGTCCTGCAAAACTTTAATCATGTGTGACTCAATGCCCTCCCTAACACACAGTGCAATCCCTCCACCAATTTGATATACCCTATCATTGCGATATAGTTTGTACTCGGGTATCAGTGTCTTCCTTCCACCAGCTCTCTGAGATGCCAATCATATCTAACCTTTCATTTAGTGCTATATATTCTAGCTTTCCCATCTTATTTTTTAGATTTCTAGCATTTGCATACGGGCATTTTAGAAGTTTTATTTTATTCATATTAATCTGGTTATCGGTTAATATGGGTAATTTGGAGTCTTTTAGCTCTGTACTTAAAGGCATCTGTGTTACTTTTATCTTTATTGGAACTCCTCTGTCTGGATGTCTTAACTTTCCTCCTTTTGATAGTATCCTTCAAGGATACATCCTTCTGAATCATTTGTTCTTGGATGACTATTGTCTTTCCCCTATTATCTAGTTTAAAAGCTGCTCTATTTCCCTTTTAAAGGTTAATGCCAGCAGCCTGGTATCATTCTGGTTAAGGTGGAGCCCATCCCTTCAGAAAAAACCCTCCTTTCCCCAGAATGATAGCCAAGTTCCTAACTAATCCAAAACCCTCTTCTTTGCACTATCTTCGTATCCACACATTGAGACTCCGGAGCTTTGCCTGCCTTTTTGTGTCCTGCACGTGGAATGAGAAGCATTTCCAAGAATGCTACCCTAGAAGTTCTGGATTTCAACTTCCTACATAAAAGCCTAAATTTTGCTTCCAGACCTCCCTTCCACACTTTCCTATGTTATTGGTACCAACATGTATCAAGACAGCAGACTCCTTCCCAGCACTATCTAAAACATTGTCTAGGCGGCACGTGAGGTCTGCTACCTTCACTTCAGGCTGTGATATTTCCAGGTGATCCTCACTTCCACCAGCCACCCAGCTATCTACAAGTCTAATGATAAAACTGCCAACTATAATGGCCATCCTAACCCTTTCCTTATAGGCACATGGCCATGGAGAAATCTCCTCGGTGCGAGAGGGTTTTACATCACCTGGAGGATCATTTCTTGTCACACCAAGTTGATGGTCTCCTTTTACATGACCTCTCTCCTCCATGGCAACTGAGAGGGTGCCAGACTGGAGGTGGGACTTCAGTACTATGTCCCTATAGGTCTCATCTGTATACCTCTCTGTCTTCCTTATGTCCTCTAAGTCTGCCATTCTAGCCTCTAGAGATCGGACTCGTTCCCTGAGGGCAAAGAGCTCCTTGCACCTAGTGCACACATAAGATCCCTCCCCACCTGGGAGAAGATCGTACACGTGACATTCTATGCAAGAGACTAGATAGACCCCCTCTCACTGCAGATCTGCTGTCTGCATCTGTTTTAAGGTTTTGTTTAGCTGTTTAAGTTTGCTACTTAAAGTTGCTAGGGATACTTGTACTAATACAACTGTACCTAAATAAGTTTAAGGGACTTAGTTCACCTCAAGATTAATCAATCTATACCTGGTGAGGATAATCAACTGAACCTGAAGTGAATTTGACCATGTCTTCCCCTTTAATAAGTTTAAGAGCCTCTAAAGCTAAGATTATGCCTGGAGTGGGTGGGAGGGCAAGAACACCTAGTTGTTTCTTTCTCTATATTAACAAAATTTGCCCTTTCCTTTTTCAACACACTTCTAAAACACTTATCCGCTCTTGAGTCCACCTCTTGTTTCAACCATTGTAACCTCCTCCTTGCTGGCCTTATTCTATCATCTCTCTCCCCTTCAATCTGTTCAGAACTATGCTGCATGGCTAATCTTTCACCAACCCTGATATACTCATATAGCCCCTCTTCTCAAATAGTTATGGTTATATTTTATTTGATATACCACAACATTGCATAGCAGTCTATGCAGTATACAATAATTAAAAAGAAAAGAAGTGAAAGGAATTCCATAGTATAGACAGGGACAGTATAGGAGAGATAGGAACAGCATAGAAAAGATAAGCAAACAGAATAAGACATAAAGATAAATACACACAATTCCCTTAGACTATAGGGATGTCCTTACCATGCCCAAAGGGTGCCATCGTATCACAATAGCTACTCAGGTAGATTAAAAGCAGTCCTAAAAAGGAAGGTTTTCAGAGATTTTTTGAAGCTCTTGAAATTTAATTCTGTGCAGAGTTGGCCCAGCAAGCCATTCCAGTGTGCCGGAACCGCAGCAGAAAAAGCTAATTTTCTTGTAGATTCATACTTTCTCCAGGAACAGCAGGAGTTAGTCATCACATATAGATGACGTTGGCACTGACGGAGCATCTCCCCGGCTTTCAAAGAAAGCCTTTGGGAGATACCACCACGCATGTGTGGTCCACTTCCTGCTCAGTCTCCTTTTATCCTCGGAGCTCAACAGACATCCATCTTAATTCCCCAGAAAAAGTTGATTAAATTGTGAGTCAAACTTCCCCCCCCCCCCCCCCCGGTTGCTCTGTTCCCTTTCCCACTTGCCCCGGCATTGAGTCTCAGATCCATTCTAGGATTTTTCTTCCCTAGCATGGTTCGTGTCTTTTTCTATCCGCTGGCCACGTCGAGGGTCTTCGTCCTCACCGGGGTACTTTTCCCCCCAATGGCCAGCAGGTTCAAAAGGTTTGATTGGTGCACAGAAAACCTCTCACTGATACACATGATTGCTGCCTCTGGTGTCTAGGGGACGACCATGACCTGGAGGTCTGCGCCCTGTGTAAAAAAATGTCTGACGGCCATCCAGTGTTGTCAGCAGAAGCAAGATGACATCTTCCCCAGGTCAGACTCTGCCCCAATATCCCCGGTAGCCTCATACTTTAAGGCCCCACATGGGTCCTCAGTCGCGTAAAGCACCTGTGATGCCTGATTGGGTCCGCAGACACTCTGACAAGGGTTTCCCAGAATGGGAACACAAAAAAAGAAGAAATCCTTGAGGACCTCATCCTGGGACTCGGGCAAGCCCCACGCCAGGTCCCACAGTACGCAGAGAGAACCCAAGGAGTTGGAGTGGGAGCAGCCAGCGAAGATTCCCTGAACAGACGGGGAGGCCTCCAGCGACCAGGTCCCAGATATGAGGTCTGTCTCATCGAGGACTCCCTCTCTTCACCAACGCTGGACCAGGTAACCCCGAGGTCCACATTAAAATGGCAACTCCTGAATGGGAAGCCAGGACAATGGCGCTGGAGCACAGTGTTACTGCCTTCCTCACCTCACAGCAGGCATCAGTGCCTGGCCCCGTAGGTGTGTCCGCAGAGACCATGGGGACCTTGCTCTCAAGGACTCCCAAGCTGCTGAGCCGATCCTCTTGAATCCGGAGCCTCGAGTTGAAACTCAGCAAGGGTCTTGATCTTGCTTCCATTCCTCGGGAGCATGATCCTCCCCAGCAAGCACTTATGGCTCTGGCCAAGCAGCCTCAGTGGGTCACTGGGGCCCCAATCTGGGTCCTGCACCCCAGGCACCATCTGTCATTGAGTCCTCGATGGACTACTCCAACTGGGAGTCCAAGGACGAGGCATCCCCAGAGACACGGAAGCACCGTGATGTCCTATCAGACCCGTCTCCCCTGGTGTCGCGGCATTGGTCCCTGCCTGAGGACACATCATTCCTCGCGTTTGTTCAAGACATGGCAAAAGCCTTGTCCCTCACCACAGAGTCAGAGGAGGACTTTTGCATGGAGGAACTCGAAATACTCCAATACGAGGCCCCGATGGTTCCTGTCCCCGCTATCCTCAGGCAGCGGCTCCTCTACATGTAGGAGACACTGGCGTCGGTACCCATAGTTAGCTGATGCCTCGACACCATGTACCGGGTCCAGCGGGGCCCAGCTTCCAAAAGGCACACCTCCATGGTGGTGGAGTCGACCATGCACCATCAAAAGAACCTGAAGACTCACTCCTCCATGCCCCTGAGCAGTGTCCCGCAACCTTGACGCCCTCGGCCACAAATGCTACCAATGCTTGATGATGGGTTGCTGAATCCAAGCCTACCAGCTGTATATTGCCATGTATCTCCAGAACCTGGCAAAGGAGCTCACGGATTTCTCAGCAGGCTTCAGAAGGGATCATTTCCAGTGGTTCCAAACCCTCACGGATTGTTTTGAGACGTGCTCTTTGTACATGTCCCGGGCTGCCTACGATGGCTTCGAGTCAAACGCAAGGGTAGCCGCCGCGGGCATTGGCACTTGACACCAAGCCTAGCTCCCGGCATCGGACCTCGAATAGTGGGTCCAGGAGAATCTCCTTGATGTTCCCTGCCTCAGTGAAAAACCTATTCGGTAAACCAATGGAGGAAAAGGCAGCGGAGATCAAGATGGAGTTCCTCATAAGGACTCTGCTCTCCAGGAAGACCTCCACCCTTCCTAAGAGGAAACCATCAGGGAAGAGGCCCCTTTTCAGAGAAAGGGTCAGCCTTACTGAGGCTACTCTCAATCCCAGGCCCCCCAGACCCCACAGCAGGATCCCCAGGGCAAGGTAGCAGGCGAAGGTCCTCACAAGCCCAAGGGCTCCAAGACCCAGACCTGGGCTCCCTGAGCATAGCTTCTCCATCCTTGGGGGAGCATCTGCCTACTGGTGGGCATCTGGTTCATTTTGCCCATCTGTGGCCTGCCATCGCCACCGACTCCTAGGCACTCCAGGTAGTCACGGAAGGCTATCTCCTTCACCTGGACCAGACACATCCCCCCTTCTTCCCAGGAGGGTCCTCTCAGACTCTCCTGCACCAGGCCCAGCTACTGCAGGAACTCACAGGCCTCCTCACGGACAGAGCCATGGAGCCAGTACCCTACCACCTCAGGGGCAGGGGGTTCTACTCCCAATACTTTCTGGTCCCAAAAAGAACAGGGGCCCTAAGGCCTATTTGTGACTTGTGAAACCTGAACAAGTTCCTGGTGCAGGAGAAGTTCAAGATGCCCTCCCTTGGTGACTAGACCCCAGGGTGGCACAGCAGCTCTTCTGACTCTGGGGCACCCTGAGTCTGGACCTCTTCACCAGCCCGACCAATGCTCAACTGACCCACTTCGGCTGTCACCAGCTGCACCCGTCCCGGGTAGCAGCTGGTGCCTTCCTCATCTTGTGGTCGGAGGTCCTCCTGTACACCTTCTCTCCCATGCCACTAATCACCTGGACCCTCTTTGAGTTCCTGTGTAACAAGGCTTCCATGATCCTGGTGGCCTCGCCGTAGCCCAGGCAGCCTTGGTTCCCCTTGTTGCTCCACCTCTCGCTAGAGCTCCTGGCCCCTCTGGGGAATGCCCTGGGGCTACTCACCCAGAAGGAGGGCTCCCTTCTCCACTCCAACCTGGGGTCCTTGACGTTAACAGCATGGCTGCTGAACGGGTAGCCTTAGCACCCTTCAACCCCCCAAGAGAGGTGGAGGAAGTCCTCCTGGCCTCTCATAAGAACTCTACAAGATGGGCTTATGCCTTCAAGTGGTGCAGATTCTCAGTGTTGTGCGTAGAGCAGCAGGTTGACCCGTTCTCTTGCCAGGTGCACACGATGCTGAAGTGCTTGCTTTTCCTCTCGCAAACTGGACTCAAGTCCATCTCCATCAGGGTGCACCTGAGTGTGCTCTCTGTGCATTATCACTCTATGGAGGGTAAACCTCTTTCTGCTCAGCCCCTCGTTACTTGGTTCATGCGGGGCCTTCTGCTCTCTAAGACTCCCATCCGCCCATCCCTGAAGGAATGGGCCTTCAATGTGGTCTTGACCCAGCTCACCAAGCCGCCATTTGAGTCTCTGGCTACCTGCCATATGTATTACCTCTCATGGAAGGTAGTCTTCCTGGTAGCACTCATCTCTGCCCACAGAGTTAGCAAGCTTGAGGCCTTGGTTGCCGAGCTACCCTACATCAGGTTCTACAAGAACAGGGTCATGCTTCACAACCACCCTAAATTCCTTCCGAAGGTGGTATCTGTGTTCCACCTCAATCAGGAGATGGTGCTCTCCATCTTCTTCCCACAGCTCCATGCCAATAAGGTGGCAGCCATCCTCCACACTCTGGATTGTAAGAGAGCCTTGTCCTTCTACTTGCAATGTACCCAGGGCCACTGCAAAGCCTCACAGCTTTTCATTTCAAATGACCCCAGTCACCTGGGGGAATCTGTTACCAAGCAGACCCTGTCCATCTGGGTGGCAGACTGCATCGCCTTCGCCCATGATCAGACTGAGCTCTTGGAGCGCCGGGTCACAGCACATGCCTTCAGGGTTATGGCGACCTTGGTTGCAAGCTTGCGCTCTGTCCCAATGGCAGACATCTGCCGGGTTGCCAACTGGCCCTCAATCCACACCTTTGCAGCTCACTACTGCTTGGAAAGGAAGTCCCAACGGTTTAGCACATTTGGCCAGGCCATACTCCATAATCTCTTCGGGGTCTAGGCAACTCCTTCCCTCCGACCCTTCTGTGTTCAGGCTACCAGAGTTATGGCTCTCCATGGACTGTGGGGTCCTTAGATTCTCTCCTCAGGCTTGCTTGTAGCTGCTCATAGATGGGCCGTGTTTTCTACAGGTTCCCCGGTAGCCTGTAACTAGGGAGTCCCATATGTGTGGATTGACTGCCTGCTTGTTCCTGGAGAAAGAGTAGTTACAGGTATTCTCCAGGGGCAGCAGGAATTAGTCCTCACAACCCTACCTCCTCTCCTTGGAGTTGCTGTAATTTTGCTTTGTTGGCTCTAGCTATATCTGACTGAGTAATATGGCACACTTCACCCTTGGGCAGGAAGGGGACCATGCATGCGTGGTGGCATCTCCTAAAAGTTTTCTTTGAAAGCTGGGAAGATGCTTTCGCAAGGGCACCGATATCACCCATATATGAGGACTGATTCCTGCTGTCCCTAGAGAACACCTGTTACAGGTGAGTAGATATGCTTTATGTCCCACGAGGAGGGGAGGTGTTAATGAAAATCATGGAGCAAGCGGAAAAAATCTTGCTGGGGCATATAAGGAGACAATAGCAGACAAGTAATCTGGAACTGTGTCATGAATAATTTTGTTTGTCTGGGTAAGAAGCTTGAAAATGATCTGAGAATTTATAGGTAACCAATGATATTTGGCGAATAGTGGTGTAATATGATTGAATTTGCGCGTATGAGCTAATACAGGAAGAGCCGTATTTTGGATGGTCTGGAGGTGATGGAGATGGACCTGTGGAAGGCCTAGATAAACAATATTGCATTAGTCAAGTCTCTGTATCACAGTGTATAAAAGCACGGTTATCTGGGCCGGGCGATCCAAAAATGAACGAATGCTATGAAAACGCCGTAAGGCCAGGAAAGCCGATTTAGTTACCTGGGCCAGTTGAGGGAAAAATGTAAGGGGCCAAATCTAAAACAACTCCAAGATATTGAAGGGAGGGATGTAATAGTAAAGGCTTGACCATCTATCGTAGGGGCAAGTGTAGGCTGAAAATCCGAACCAGTAAATCAGATAGCTGTCGACTTAGTAGGTTTCAATTTAAGAGAGTGTTCAAATAATCAGGAGGATTCTGTTATTAAACCGTTGTTTTAGAGGGGCCAAATCTATTATCGAATCATCAGTAAAGTATAATAATAATATGTCGTCCGCTTAAACATAACAGGAAACACCTAATCCCGGTATTTCAGTAATTAATGGGCTGAGGAAAATGTTAAATAATAACAGCGATAAACTAGAACCCTGGGAGACACTGCACAAAAGATCTTGGGGGGGGGGGGGGTAGAGACTTCTCTTTGAATATGAACCTGTAAAAATCTATGACTTAGGAAGGAACGAAACCAGTCAAGCACTGTACCTCTGATCCCTGCCTTGTATAGGCAGGCCAAAAGTAGGTTGTGATCCACCAGATCAAAGTCCACAGATAAGTCCAGCGAAACTGCGAGAGTATAATTCCCATGATCAAGAGACCTATAAATATCATTAAGGACTGCTGCCAGGACTGTTTTCATACTATGGGATGGGTGAAACCCTGATGGATAAGGATGGAGAAAATGACTTTGGTCCACATGATCTGCAAGCTGACAGTAGACTATTTTCTCGACTATCTTCGACATGACGGCTAAGTTTGAGATAGGGTGGTAATTTTAAGGATGAGACCGATCTCCATGCTGATCTTTTATTAAAGAATGGAGTATAGCTTTTTTCCAGGCCTCAGGTACCACTCCTGAAGATAAGACTTTAGTTGACCAGTGAAAGCAAGATCGGGAGGAGTTCCAAACCGGGCTCATTTAGCCATGTTGATGGAATTTGGTCTAAGGAGGAAGTGGTTTTATGAATGGACTGTGATACCCTCACTAATTGGGTATGGGACATGGGTAAAACGTGACCAGGAATGCAGTGGTAGAGAAAAAGTACTCCTGGCTCTCCTTCTTTTTCCTTATTCAATTCAAACTTCTCCTTCTGACCTACAAATGTATTCATTCTACTGCTCCTCACTACCTTTCCTCTCTTCTCTCCCTACACCCCTCCTCTCTCCCTACACCCCTCCTCGTGAACTCCACTCTTCCTCTAGTTTACTTCTCTGTCTGCTCTTTTCTTCCACTGCCAACTCCAGACTTCGATCCTTTCACCTTGCTGTTCCTTATGCCTGGAACAAACTACCTAAATCTGTACGTCAGGTTTCATCTCTCCCTCTTTTCAAATCCATGCTAAAGACTCACTCTTTGAGGCTGCCTTTGGATCCTTATCCCTTGTTCTTCTTGTGTCTCCTTACCTTTCCTTATTTCTACCTTTGTTCTCAACTTTTGTACTGATTGTCTTGATTAGATTGTAAGCTCTAACGAGCAGGGACCACCTTTTATTATTTATATTTGTTTACCATCTCTTCTATACCGCGCTATTCGGCATCAGTGCGGTTTACATGGAACAAAATTATCATAACAGGATAACAGGTCTGAGTTTACAATTAACCATTAATATGTATCTGTACAGCGCTGCGTACACCTGGTAGCACTATATAAATTATTAATAGTAGTAATAGTAGTAGTAGTATGTATGTACATATGACTTCCTACCAACTGAGAGAAAGCAATTCATGTGGCACTTGGTACAAAAGACTGGATAGCCCCATCTTCGCTGCTGGACTTCTGTCTGCATCTTATTAGTAAGTTGTTTAGCTAGTTAAGAGAGGAGTACTTAACCTTAAGTCACTTAAAATTAGTAGGTATATTATGTGAAGGCAAATGTTTTAAGGCACATTTTACAAAGGATGTCCAAGTGCAATCTGGGACATCAAAGCCAGATCGTCCAGTAAAAAAGCCAGACTCATCCAAATTCAGACACAATTTCACAAATTCGGATGTGCCAGATATGAACACCTGCAGGGGAATCTACATAGATGTCCCTGGCATGGTATCCAAGACTGGGGACATCTAAAACGATTAACGATGGTGCAAACATAAAACACGTTTATTAATTATATAGAAAATAACATTGCGATTGCGGAGCATACTGAGGATAGTAGCATGCCATCTTCTCTAGACCCTCCAGATGTTTTCAGGCCCAAACACTTTCCTGATGCTTATTCATGTCTGAAGCAGGTCTAAAGCTGGATGAGGTCACAGATGTCCTATGTCCATTGTCACACTCCAGGCACACCGCCTGCCTACTTGGACATCCCCACGTTGGAGATGTCTCCAAACACAATGTGTAAAATGGCTTCAGGGACGTCTTTGTGATTTGGACGTCCTCGTGCAGGTTTCCAGACATCCAAATTGTGAATAAAGCTTCTAAAATTGACCACCTTAATGTTTGCTTCAAGATGAACTACAAGAATCTATTCATTACTAAGGGCATTTTCTAATGTACTCTACAACTTGAGCTCTTCCTATAACATTTTTTTTTTTTACACTACTCAAAAGAATTAAATTGTCTTCTTCTGCAAGGTGTACCAGGCTCTAGTATCTCATCAGGTTTATTCCTCTCCTCTCCACCCCCACCTCCACTCCCGCTCCCCTCTCTTAAGTCCTTTGGTTGTGAAACCCATAATGATTTTTTCAAAAATTCAAGAAGGAAACACAAGGAAGCTTTATATTTCCTTCAAGATCCGATAGCATCAGTGCTTATTGAGTATGGCTTGTAAATGCAGAACATTTCCTTGTTCTCAGAGTCTGCCACAAAAGAGCAGAAATCCTCCTTGTTTTAAGACCGGTGCATTTCTGCATTGCATCTCTACCAGTCTGTCTCATGGCACCTTTGGCAGTAGCAGCTTTAAGTATAAGTTACAGGAGTATTAGCAGAAAGAGGGGATACTGTGATCATCATTGTTTACATTATGTACTCAAAAACAAACTGGCAAACAGTGATCTTAATAAGTAAGGATACAATATGATCATTATATTTAGTAGCCATTAAAACTCTTGTAGGTGAATTCTGCACAAATTGAAGTTTTCTTATCTGAGTAGAACAGCCCAGACATGTGGGTTATGCTGCCATGTCAGCTTGTGCAGGCAGCCATGAACAACTTTGTGATGTCATCACTTGTTTTTCCACTGGTGCAGCATGGAGGGAAGCCACTATTTGTGTGCCTCCAGCAGGTGGCAAGGTGTGTGGACTGGTGCCCCTGCCTTTCATTCTCTCATCCTCCTTTTTTAAAAGCCCACTGCGTCTTTAAATTTTCTCTGCCTTCTCTACCACGGTCATGTCCATTTCCTTCTGTTCTGCCCATGGGAGATCGGTCCCTGCGGGCAGACACATGGGGTTGTGGCCGTCCAGCGGAGGGAGAGAGAATCCCAGGTGCCAGATGCAAATCAGTGGTGACCTGGCACCTGTAATTTGTCAAGCCCTGCAATAACCTATGGGCTCGATTCCAATGCGGTCATAGAAGCCCTCTATGCGCCAGGCTGGAACCGGATGCACAGAGGGCATCATGATTCTGATCCCACGGGGCACGTCTAACCCTGTGGGATCAGAATTGCCGACAGTCCTGTATGTGCAGGTCGGGACTGCAATTTGGTCCGGCCTGCATGTACAGGACATGCCCGACTGTGAGTTACAGGGCTCCTATATGGGGCTGCAGTGCCATGGTGTCCGGTTGCCATGGCACTGCAGCTCCATTTAAAAGCCGCAATCCCGGCTGCCAGCTCCTGCACTGTATTCTCCGCAGCCTGACCCCCGATCTGGCCACCTATGGCCAAGGCTGGGCTGCAGGGAAGACCCCCTCCCCATCCGTGCCCCGAGCCCACTGATCTATGTTGTCCAGGGAAGTTATTCCACCTCGGAAGTGAAATAACTTCCCTGTACAAGTCGCTGGCCCTGGACGTACAGGGCCGACATTAGAATCGGCCCTGCACGTCCAGGGCCGGCGACCACCCACCGTCCGCCCTAACTCTGCTCCTGATCCACCCCTTCCCCATCAAACTTCCACATCTATCCGGCGGGGAAGTTAGACACCGGCAGGGAGGCCCACGAATAGCAGGGATCAGAATAGCCCCCATTTGTATATCTGCCCCCCCCCCCCATTTAATGTGCTGTTAACACCAAATTTTTAAACCATATCAGGGGGCCAAGTAGATTTGGACATTTTTTCCCCCAAAGCTGTATATTTTGTGAATATTTATGCATAGTTGTTGTCCCCTAATATCCTTTTCTTGTTTTGTTTTGCTTTCTTTCTGCATCCAATCAACCTGAAATTTTTTACCATGTGAGGGGATGCATAAAGATCATGATGGGGTATTTTTGAGAGGATCCACCCATTCTATGAATACAAATACACTGTTTAATTCACCTAATCACATTTTTTTGTCATTCCGACACCCAAAATTTGTTGATTTCCCATTCAAGGCATGCCAAATTTTTAAGACACATTAAGGGAAATGTGAAGATTGTCCCATGAGTACTTTCTTTGGATCCATATATTTTACAAATATGCATATGAATTGCATCACTAAACTTGTTTTGGATCTGATCCACACCACATTTTCTGGATATTTCAAGGGGTTTGTGAGGATCATGAAAGGGGAATTTTCTGTGGGGGAAATCCACATATTTTACAAATAGGTGCCCCCAATGACACTACTTGCTAACATTGTGATGTTGCATCTGATCATATCTTCAAGAGATATCAGGTAGTTGACAAAGTATGATGGCTGGGCTTTTATTTAATCCACAAATATACATATTCTGTGAGTATGTGAATGCAATTATGCCACCTAACAACTTTGATGTTGCATCCAGTCCACACCAATTTTTTATGACATGTCAGTGAGTCTGCAAGAATCATATGAGAGTTTTTTGAGGAAGGGAAGAAGTTGCATAATTCCAGGAATGTGCACGTGTAATTATATCATCTTATAACTTTGGTTATTCATCTGTTGCACCACAGTTTTTCAGGAAACATGATGGGGCAAAGAGGAGTTAGACAGGGGTATATTCTTCCAGATCCATGTGTGTGTGCATGGATTCCAGAAAGTAGGATCCATAGGTTTTTTGTGGAACTTCGTTTCCTTAGCAGCCGTTATCTCAGAGATTTGTAAGAGTTTAAATAAGAAGAAAAATGTTAAACAAGTGTCATTCTCATTTCAGAACTGTTATTGGGTGGCATGACATGGATTTTTGTCAATCCATTTCTATTGCATATCCGAGCACACCTGATTTCTGCATGGAGGGTACCATTAACTTTATTTTCCTGGATTGTGTGCAAGATTGTTTTGCAAACCGTTTCATTTTTGGCATTAACTGAACAATATCTAGGCATAGATTCATAAAACTTGCTTTGAAAATGTTTTTTTTGTAATTGAATTGAAAAGAAAATTGGCTATATAATGTATACAACAAATCCCATACAATCTTTAATGTATTTCCTCGGAAATTGACACAGTTCATTAAATGAAATTGGAGCTCTTCTAAAATTCAAACCAGCTATTCAAATGAAAGATTTTCCCTTGCTAACTTTTCGTCTGTGTGGTTTTCCTGAAAGCTTGACAGTGCTTATATTAGTTCAGGTTATGAAGCTTTCTGGAGCAGCCACTATCAGGTTGTGTCTGTACAGATCATCAGGCTGTTTCCTGCCCAACAAAATACTCTCAACTGTAAGTTTGGAGATGCCTAAAGAGAGACAAGCTCAAAATCATGTTATCTCAGTTACACTGCAAGACTGTGACTTGATTGTGGTGGCCATGCATTTGTGGAGGGACCTATTATTGTGATGTATCTGAGATTGTTAGAATAATTGGCAAAACTGCTGATTCTATTGCCCACACTTAACCTCCCTCCTAATGTGTCTATGGTTTCATTAGAAAGAAAATAAAGAGCGATATTACTGTTCCCAGAAAGAGGGAGAAAATCTTTATTTGTCAAGGTATAGCAAGAAATATCATTATGTAAAGTCATAAATGTAAACCATTGCCTTAGATTGTCAACAAAATTCCAAATGGTTTCACTTCAGCAGTAGCCATCAACATCCCTTTACCTTGTATGCACTTCCTATGCCTAGAAATTGACCCTGGGTGCAATCTCTCTACCAACAGTTCTAATGTTAGTGTAAATACAATTGGGAAGACACCTCTGCCTCATGTCCCTGCATAACCAGAATAACTCCCATTTATTTTTCCATAGGCTTCAAGCTCCACATATAACTCGCCTATCCATTTAATAAAATTCTCTCCCACTCCATCTTTTAACACTTTAGCATAAAAGGTCAGTGCACCCAATCAAAAGCTTTCACTTTGTTGAAGGTCAAGGCCAATGTTGGAATCCATTTTTACCGTGCTACCCATATCAAATTCATTACTCTTGATATTATCTGATACCCACCTCCCTTTAATAAACTGTGTTTGATCCACTTTGACTAGAAATGGCAGATGTAAGCTAGTCTCTCTACTAAAATATTAGCTAAAATTTGTATATCAAGATCAGTAGAAAAATCAGCCTATATGAACCACGGTCTGTCTGTCTTGCCGCCTTTAAGTATTATTATTTCTGCCACTCGCATTGAGGGTGGAAGCAGGCACCCTTTCCAACAGGGCATTATTAGAATGTAAACTCTGATGAGCAGGGACTGTCTCCTAACCAGGGCTTAATTTGTGCTGGAATGGGGTGGTACGGTATTCCGACACTTCTTGAGCCTTCAAAAGTAAGTAATGTTAGGTTTCATCCCGGTTGCCTCACTTAGTTTCCACTGAGGCTACCCCATTGACTGCCACCGTCTCATCCACTGCTGCTGCATGTATTATCTTTCTGCTGCTTGCAATGCGCCGACATCTTCCTGGACATGTGGCAGCGGCAAGGGAGAAGGAGCAGGGCTGCTGAGCACACATGTGCCTCTAAGGCTCTGCTAGTCCTGCCCCCTCCGAACATGTCCTGTTTCTGAAGGGGTGGGTGGCTCACACAAGCTCAACAGATCCGTGCCTTTTTTCTTCTTTGCTGCTACCGCGTGTCCAGGGAAGCAGAAGCGGCATGACAGGCAACAGGGAGAAGAAGATAAGATGAACATCCAATCAGTGTGGGGGCAGAGAACGGGAGATCCTGAATCAGGTGAGCAGCAAATTCTTCAGAGGAGAAAGACAGCGAGAAGGGAGAAACTAGATCAATATGGGAGGCCAAAACAAGAGGTACTGGGAGGAGGAAGATGCTGACTTGGGAAAGAGGAAAAAAAAGAGGAGATGCTGGATTAGAAGGAGGCACAATCCAAAAATATTTATCTGCTCAAAACTCACCGCTAGAAATGTGGCCAATAAAAAATTATTGTGTTAAGGTCTCAGTCAAACAACACAGCGTGCACTAAAGGCTTGACAAGTTTCCTTGCCAGCAGCTGTAATTAACATCAATGACCTTGTTCCTACACTCTCATCCTATATATCGTCTTTTTTTTTTAAAAAAAATTTTTAAACGTTTTTCAGAATATTATTATTATTCAGTTCTCAGTCCAGTTTCAAAACTTGTTTTTTAATTAGTACTTTCTGGAAGAGTGGTCTTTTCATAAAAATTATTATTAAAGGTTATATGCTACTAGTACTCAGCTTTACTTAGCTTTCACCGTGGCTCTCATCTCGGGTTAAGTCCAACTTTGTTCAAAAATTTCTTTTCAAACAATGTCCTGTAGAATTTTTTGTAGGTATCTCTCATAAATCCCGATGCCGTGAATCTAAGGCACCCAAGCGTTTCACACCAGTTGTTTCATCAGGGGATTATTGTCATATGTTCATCTGTAACTACAAAATTCCTTTGGATAGCAGACTGAACAAAGCCTGCAAACGTTCAACATTGCTTCCTAATGAGAAAAGAACGCCGCACATTTTTTATTGGCCACGTTTCTAGCGGTGAGTTATGAGCAGATAAATATTTTTGGATTGTGCTATAGCAACTGCTCTATTGATTTGACCAGTTTACTTTTGTTTTACTTACACGGATTAGAAGGAGGGGCAGTGGTGAATAGGGAAGAGGATAGATAAAGACACAACGGGATACTGGGAGGGAGGGGGTGTTGAGTGACAGTGGAAATGCTGGACATGGGAGGAGGAGGGGATAGGAAGGCAGAAGATGCTGGAACAGGGGGAAGGATGTAATAAGACAGAAGGGGATAATGAATATAAGAGGGGGATAGGGACAGACAAAGGGAATGCTGGACATCAGGGGAATAGGGAGATAGGGCAGATACTGGGCATTGGGGGGGGGGAGTGTGAAGCTGGACATTGGGGGGATAAGGACACAAAGAAGGTATGCTGGACACTGGAAGGAGGCAGGGTGATAGAGATGCTGGACATAGGAGGCTGGATACAGACAGAGTTGGAGGATGCTAGACATGAGGGGTAATAAGGAAATGGAGGGATACTGGACTCAGCAGGTGGGCTAGAGGCATAAGGAGGATACTGAACACAGAGGAGACAAAGGAGAGATGCTGGATGAAAGGGGGGGGGGGCTAGAAGTAAAATATGCCAGACAAATGGTTGGAGAGAGAGAAGATGCTGGACAAAGGATGAGAATGGAGAGAAGATGCTGTATGAAGGATGGGGCATAGAGAGAGAGAGAAGAGAAGATGCTGGACAAAGGATGAGAAGGGAGAGAAGATGCTATATGAAGGATGGGGCAAAGAGAGAGAGAAGAGAAGATGCTGGACAAAGGATGAGAAGGGAGAGAAGATGCTGTATGAAGGTTGGGGCATAGAGAGAGAGAGAAGATGCTGGACAAAGAATGAGAAGGGAGAGAAGATACTGTATGAAGGATGGGGCATAGAGAGAGAGAGAAGAGAAGATGCTGGACAAAGGATGAGAAGGGAGAGAAGATGCTATATGAAGGATGGGGCATAGAGAGAGAAGAGAAGATGCTGGACAAAGGATGAGAAGGAAGAGAAGATGCTGTATGAAGGATGGGGCATAGAGAGAGAGAGAAGAGAAGATGCTGGACAAAGGATGAGAAGGGAGAGAAGATGCTATATGAAGGATGGGGCATAGAGAGAGAAGAGAAGATGCTGGACAAAGGATGAGAAGGAAGAGAAGATGCTGTATGAAGGATGGGGCATAGAGAGAGAGAGAAGAGAAGATGCTGGACAAAGAATGAGAAGGGAGAGAAGATGCTATATGAAGGATGGGGCAAAGAGAGAGAGAAGATGCTGGACAAAGGATGAGAAGGGAGAGAAGATGTTGTATGAAGGATGGGGCTTAGAGAGAGAAGAGAAGATGCTGGACAAAGGATGAGAAGGGCGAGAAGATGCTGTATAAAGGATGAGAAGGGAGAGAAGATGTTGTATGAAGGATGGGGCTTAGAGAAGAGAAGATGCTGGACAAAGGATGAGAAGGGAGAGAAGATGCTATATGAAGGATGGGGCTTAGAGAGAGAAGAGAAGATGCGGGACAAAGGATGAGAAGGGAGAGAAGATGCTGTATGAAGGATGGGGCTTAGAGAGAGAAGAGAAGATGCTGGACAAAGGATGAGAAGGGAGAGAAGATGCTGTATG
Organism: Ichthyophis bannanicus; assembly: GCA_033557465.1. Taxonomy (NCBI): domain Eukaryota; kingdom Metazoa; phylum Chordata; class Amphibia; order Gymnophiona; family Ichthyophiidae; genus Ichthyophis; species Ichthyophis bannanicus. The sequence goes on from CM066043.1 coordinate 88,633,912, forward strand.
AAGGTTGGGGCATAGAGAGAGAGAGAGAAGAGAAGATGCTGGACAAAGAATGAGAAGGGCGAGAAGATGCTGTATGAAGGATGGGGCTTAGAGAGAGAGAGAAGAGAAGATGCTGGACAAAGGATGAGAAGGGAGAGAAGATGTTGTATGAAGGATGGGGCATAGAGAGAGAAGAGAAGATGCTGGACAAAGGATGAGAAGGGAGAGAAGATGCTGTATGAAGGATGGGGCATAGAGAGAGAAGATAAGATGCTGGACAAAGGATGAGAAGGGAGAGAAGATGTTGTATGAAGGATGGGGCATAGAGAGAGAAGAGAAGATGCTGGACAAAGGATGAGAAGGGAGAGAAGATGCTGTATGAAGGATGGGGCATAGAGAGAGAAGAGAAGATGCTGGACAAAGGATGAGAAGGGAGAGAAGATGCTGTATGAAGGTTGGGGCATAGAGAGAGAGAAGAGAAGATGTTGGACAAAGGATGAGAAGGGAGAGAAGATGCTGTATGAAGGATGGGGCTTAGAGAGAGAGAGAAGAGAAGATGCTGGACAAAGGATGAGAAGGGCGAGAAGATGCTGTATGAAGGATGGGGCATAGAGAGAGAGAAGAGAAGATGCTGGACAAAGGATGAGAAGGGAGAGAAGATGCTGTATGAAGGTTGGGGCATAGAGAGAGAGAGAGAAGAGAAGATGCTGGACAAAGAATGAGAAGGGCGAGAAGATGCTGTATAAAGGATGGGGCTTAGAGAGAGAGAGAGAAGAGAAGATGCTGGACAAAGGATGAGAAGGGAGAGAAGATGTTGTTTGAAGGATGGGGCATAGAGAGAAGAGAAGATGCTGGACAAAGGATGAGAAGGGAGAGAAGATGTTGTATGAAGGATGGGGCATAGAGAGAGAAGAGAAGATGCTGGACAAAAGGGAGAAGAAGGGGATGTTAGATGAAGGGTGGGAGAGGAAGATGATGCTGGTTGAAGGTTGGGAGAGGAAGAGAGAAGGTGCTGATTGAAGGGTGGGAGAGAGAGTTTGCAAAGGACTGGGGAAGAAAAATTAGGAGAATGGAAGGGCTGAGGTAAGGGAAAGATGGACATCTGTAGGTAGATGCATTAATAAGAGGGAGATTTGAGGAGTGAAACCAAAGTGGATAAAGGAAAAAAAATAGAAGAAAGATGAAAAGAGAAAGATCAAAATCAAAGACAGATGTAAGAAATTAAGAAGACAAGAGAAGTAGTAGCAGATGAACTGGAGACTCCAGAAAGAGTTAAGAGATGACAGAGGAAAGCAGAAAGAAGAGACTGGTACCAACATGATTAGAAACGTAAAACGGCCAGATAACAAAGGTAGAAAAATGAATTTTATTTTTAATGGAGCAATTGGAATATGTCAGTTTTGGGAATTCATATCTGCTGTCTTTATATTTTACAGAGTGCAGGGAGAAATGCTTTATTCTCTATTTATGTGGTGTTGTGCTACATATACAATCTAATTTATTGGGGTTCCAATTTAGTTTCTGGCTACATATTTCTATTTTAAGTTTGTGGTTGCTTATTCTGTATTTGGTGAACGTCTATCTGTGTGTGTGACCAAGGTCAAGTGTTCTGTTACATGACATTTCTATCTAGGCATCTGTAGTAATCTGGTTTGTTCAATTTCCCAATAGATATAGTGATATGATAGGGCCCACTACATTATTTATAGTGCTGCCTTTTCCTAAATAGGGCGTTATGTGACCTGTGTAAGTTAGTGCTGTTATAGTATGGTAAATTTGCTGTACAAATCCTGAGTGACTTTTGTAGGGTTTTATATTACTTTATTACTGTTGGTGGAGAGGGTTTATGTTCCTCTTACTGAGATTACAGCAAAATCACATTTTTTTTTTGGTATGGTGGACTCTCAGGAAATGCCCTCCTGCTTGTTAAATAAAAAGAAAAGTAAAGGAAGATAAGTTAGTCCAATAAAGAGGTATCGCCTTAATACCTACCTGTCAAAGGTTAAACCACCTTCCTCATGTCATGACAGTATGAGCAGCAGATGCTGATACTACCTTTTAATGATTAAATATCTTATGTTTGTTCTGAATCTACATCTTGAAGGCTCATACTGTGATCTCTTGCTCTAGAGAACTAGTTCTTATGAAAAGGGTGTTTCTTTTGCATTATTTATTTTTGAGGTATCTGAATGCTTCTTCATTCCCCATCATCACCATGTTGAAAAAATGATCATATCAGGGAGGGGGGGCAGAGAGAGGGGAAGCATTGTGTGTGTTTTGGATGTGATGTCACTTCTGGACCTGGCCCCGCCCACAGTACCATTTCCTTTTTATCTACAAATTAAGCCCTGCTCCTAACTGTATAGGCACATTGCTGCATACCCCTTGGAGTGCTATACAAGTGATAAGTAGTAATAATAGTAGTAAATAGCCCCCCCCCTTATGTATCTTCTATAAAATGTGGTTGTTGAACCATCTAGCCCTAGTGACTTATGGTTTGCTAAAGTTTTGTTGGTCCATTGTACTTCCACCATTGTAATTGGTTTGCGCACACTGATGACAAGACTGGCAAATTCACTGAATCTAAATACTTCTGGCTTCTATTGTCGGTGATATTTGCATCCTTCTGATAGAACTGACTGTTAAAACTTGGCAAATATTTGCTTTATTCCTTCATCATTGTATAACTGCTCCACTCTTGTTTCTGATCTTAGTTATAGTGCATTACACTATGTGTGTCCTTAGTCAGCATTTTCCAGATTTGTTTCCAAACACGTTAACCTTTAGTACAAATTAATCTACAATGTAATTTCCTTCAAGTGCAATTCCTAAAGCCACTTCCTAGCCTCTGGTAATGCTACCTGAGCTTCTGCTGTAGCTACTTCCTTATGTGCTCTGTCCACTTGATATACTTTTTCACATCACCCCTCCAGTTCTTTAGTATTCTGTTTTATTTCCTCCTCACAGCTCACATGATACACTTCCCCCTAACTATTGCTTTCAAACAGTCTGAGTATTCCAGTATTAACTTCTCCATAATTTTCTATCCAGAGTCGAACCAACCATTAGGCAAATGGGTGGCAATTTCTGGAGATGGCAAAGAGCAGGGCATTCATAGCTAAATGATAGATTGACTATCAGGTGTGTGTGTGTGTGTGGCTTAAGGTTTACCTATGGCACAAACACCTTGAACCAACTCTGGGTCCGGCCCTGCTTCTATCTCTAGTTTGATACAAAAATATCTTATTTTATAGTTAAATGATACCTGTTGTAACCAAAAAGGGGAGAGAGAATTTTAGACTGAATTTTGTAAACCTGTCTGTTATAGGCAGTGAAACTTATGACCACGTTTCCATTCCTGGGACTATTCAGGGTTTTTATTATTTATTGTACAAAGCATCATTTATTGAAACAAAAAACACTGTGCTTTGCTTACTAAAGTATGGCAGTTAACAGGGCCCTTCCATTTGGTGAAAGTCAGAGAAGAAAGTCCTGAAAAGAGAAAGTATTTGGGATGATATTTGAACTCTGTGGTCAGCATTGTTTTAAATGCCAGTTATGGTGCTTAAATATGTTTGTTCAGCAGCACTATGCAAATGGTGAGCAGCACTGAATATATGTTTATGTACAGAGCGGTCAGCAGCACTTGTTAGCTGGATAGCGATGATGTCCAGTTCTCTATCCAGATAAAGATAGGACAGCAAGGGTGTTATTTTAAAAGTGCTATTCAGGATTTGGACGTCTGCAAGCAGGCGTGCAGTCCTCCAAATCACAGAGGTGTCCCGGAATCCATTTTAGAAGCTGGATCTGGACCTACCCAGCGCGAGGATGTCTACGTCTGAACATGGGGGCATGCTGTGGCATGGCCAGAGCGTTCCTAAGAATCTGGACATCCCCACCTGATGTCAGAAATGGCCTGAACGTCCTGAATCATGTCTAAAGTTACATCTGCTCCCATCTGAAAAGTGCTTATTTTGTCAGGCAAACTTCTAGAAGGTATGGAGAAAGAGGAGCTACACTAATACCCTCTGTATTTTACAATCTGCCAAGAACATTGACGGGGAATGGGAGCTGCTGCTGGATGATCCCAACCCAAGTGTCCCTACTAGGGACATCTATATGGCCACCCACATGCACGTTCAGGTTGGGACGTATATGTTCCTAAATCAGCTGGAATCAACACACAAAATAAAGGTCAAAAGAAAAAGACTTTATAACATTTATAAGGGGATAAGTGGAGGCATCAACGGGCTAAGGCAAAAATACTAAAACAGCAATACCTCAGCCACAATTCATCACTTGATTCCACCTTCCCCCCATTACATACTATTTGTGCACTTATTAACTCAAATTTATTTTTATATCCAGTTGTGTTTATTTAATTTAGAATTGTCTCATCAAAACAATGCATGGTTATGAAAAAGAAAGAGGAGTTCACCTCAAAACATTCAAGAGTGGCAAAAAAATTGCCCCGTTCAAAACAGGGAGCAGAGCAATAAAAAGATTTTCAGAAGGACTATACAAAGTATCGTACCTTAAGTGATGAACTGTGGCTTTGAGGTATTGCTGTTTTAGCGTTTGTGCCTTAGCCCGTTGATGCTTCCACTTAACCCCTTATACATTTTCAGTTTTATCAAGTCTTTTTCTTTTGACCCTTATTTTGTGTGTTAATTCTTGTCACTTGGTGGGTCAGCTGCTTTTTTTTTTTTTTGCTTTTTAAATCAGCTGAAGACAGAGGTCCCTGGCTTTTTCTGCACATTCTGTCCTGGACATCCTCTGTGTAACTTGGATGTCCTTTCTAAAATCCCCCTGTCCTAAATTTATCTGACTAATTATATGGATAATGGACTGAAGGTCACTGATGTCTGATAAGATGGTGCTGGGCAATCTGTAGTGATATTAATACTGCTTTTAGATGGGCAGACTGGATAGGCTGTATGGTCTTTATCGGCCATCATTTGTGTTTCTATAAAAGACGTAGCTGGCAGCACAATAATACAAAATACATCTTCTATACATACCATTTGTATAATTAGTACTTAACAACTCTGGCGCCACTTTGCCAAGCAATGCTCCCCCCCCCCTCCTTTTCTTCCCTGTCCTCAAATGTTCAGTCTTTACCCAAGCTGTATCGCAACATCTTCATCATATAGATCAACAAGGCAAACGACTCTTTCAAATATTTTATAAGTAATGTGACAAACTCTGGCTGTTCACTTTTCCATAAGCACAACCTAGCCCTCCATTGCTGAAGACATGGAAGTCCAATTGTATAAATGGTGTGCCAACTCACACCGGGCAGCAGACAGGCATGCTACTATAAGCTTTCAAGGTTCCTGGAAGCCCAATAAAAAAAAATCAAGTTTGGGTCTAGTGCAAGCTCAGTTTTAAAAATACTTTAAAGCACTTCTCAAAGTTGCCTCCAAAACACTTAGACCTTGGGCGAGTCCACCAAAAGGAACCAATTCCTCCACATGCCCTCCAGCAATTGGGCATTAGTGATGGAAACACTTTATGTAATCAAACAGATGTCAAATACTATTTAAGTAAAAATTTAAATGTATTCTCCTTAATTGTTATAGATATGATTTTCAGTAGCACTACCCACATAGTGTTGCTGAAAATCGATGGATAGTGCTGCCTAGAGCAAGTATCCTGAGTAACAGCTGCTGCTTTCTGGATATTTGCTTTTAAATATCTATCTGATTGTTTTAAATGCTATATTGTTGCTTTGCACTGAGAAGATTTTTGCCTATCTCTTCATTCTTCTCGCCAAGAAAGAAAAATGTCCAGGATTAACATGACTATTGGATTTAGGATAACTGTAATATAAATATTTGCTAGAAAACTAGTTGGTGGTGTTTTAAAACTTCTGTATTCTCTCTTTATATGAAACAGGACAGTCTAGAGCAAACTTGATACCCCACAAGCAGCCTCGACAAGTGAAAGGTGCTTCAGATGATGCCATTACCTTTGGGGAATTGTCAGAAACAGAGCTGTTGTGTGAGTCTCAACCTACTCCACCTCCGCTGCCAAAGAAAACCATTGTGAGAGCTAACACTGAGCCAGCCCCAAAGGACTTCCTGCAACACACTGAGCTGAAGTCCCCAGAGACCAACCTGTGTGTGGCCAATCCCACCTATGACATTGACACCAACTGGGACACAGGCAGTGCCTGTTCTTCTGTAAGCTCAGATGCCAAGGTATTAGACAATGAGTCCAGTGATTCCCTGGACAGACCTCTGAGCAAAGGAAGAACAAGTGCTTCTGTTGGCAACAGCAGTTCTAGCTTGACTGCTGTCAGCATTAAAGAGAGGGTCTCCAACAGCATGGAATCTCTTTCCAAGAGGCACCTCGCCCGTGGTAAACAAAGCAAAAACATTCAGAAACCCCAGAGGCATGCCTTGTACAGAGGGATTGAGAACCGAGAAGAAGTGGTAGCTAAAATCCGATTTCTCCACACTGACTCTCTGAAGAAGTTGGCCATCAAGTGCGAGGATCTTTTCATGGCTGGTCAAAAGAATCAGCTTCGCTTTGGAGTAGACAGCTGGTCTGACTTCCGGTTAACTAGTGATAAGCCATGCTGTGAGGCAGGCGATGCAATATACTACACAGCTTCCTACGCAAAAGATCCACTTAACAACTACGCTGTTAAGGTAAATGGGGCTTGTCTAATTGTAAAAATTTGCATTTAGGTTACACCTGAATTTGTTGTATAGATAAAGGTTGTCACATAAGAAACATACATGTAGACCATCTTTAGCAAGAGTGGCCTTGAAAACTGGATTATGCTTTTTGCAGGGAAGAGAACAAAGGCTTCACAACTTTATTATACAGCCATAGACATAGTTTTGGGGGGAGCATGATGGAAAGTGCCCCCCACCCCCAAACATTTGCAGGCACTGATGGGTGAACTGGTCCCCTTGCCGCCACTGCCAGTATGACTTCCTTACCCTTTGCCCCCCCCCCTCAAAATAAGAAAGTAAACTATACAGATGTATCCAGCCATAGCTGAATAGTGCCAGTCATTCAAATAAATAAATGAATAAATATAGTAGACGTGCTATTATCCATCACTTTAAATCTGGAATGCTCAGTTAACCAGCATCTGCCCAGGCAGCACTGCATTGGAAGGGAATGACAGGAGGTGAGTTAGCTTAACAAGCAGAGTAGCTTTCTCCACTTCAGCATCATCCCCTCTACTCCTGTTTCCTAGAAAGGATGGGGGGGGGGGGTCCAGATGAGGAGAAGTGATAGGAACGGAGGCACTATTTCAGAGAGCGGAAGGGTACAGTTCACCTGCTCAGAGTTTATTTTGTCCTTAGGAGGGTCATGTCTCAATCATAGATGTAGAGTCTCAGAGGACTTGCCAGGTGGGATGAATTGTATTCTACTGATCAGCATCTAATAAATCAGTATCATTCTGTGCATAGACCCAAGTCTCATACTCTGCTGCAGGAGCACACTGTCCCCAGCAGATGTTAGTGTGAGGCAGTGCATAGAAAGAAAATACAACACAAAAGCCTGTGAGAAATTACTGCTTTACATTGTTATCTGGGTAAAAAGGCAGTGTTTGCAATTATTTCTGTTTTGTAATTGGAGTGCAGGTAGAACTGGTAATCAGCTGCTATTAGTTGCTGGGTTGAAAAACAGATTTCAAAAGGGAAGAGATGCAGTAAGCTTAAATAGAATAAAAGTAACTTTATGATTTTCAATTGCCTTTCTAAAGGACTGCAATTAATTTATGCATATGAAGAGTCTTAAAACAGTATTATTGTTGTTGTTAAGTGCCATTGAATTGCTGTCAACTCTCTGGCTAGTTGACCTAAACACAGTATTGCTACTGCATAATATGAGAATTACCATACCAAAGGTCCATCAAGCCCAGTATCCTGTTTACAACCGTGGCAAATCCAGGTCAGAAATACCTGGCATATCCTAGAAATAGCCAGATTCCATGTTACTTTCCCCAGGGATAAGCAGTAGCTTTCTTCAGGTCTATCTCAACTGCTCACATAGTAACATTTTTAGAATCCTTGAGATAAGGTTTGACATGACATTTGCTTACCCTGATTTGTTAGGATCTCTTGTCCATAAAATACACATGCCTGTTCGGCTTCACAGTTTTTATGGTTATTTGCCTCTTTATGGGTTTTCCCAATTTTTAACTATTTGGAAGCTGCTATCCACTTCCCAGAGACCTGCCTTCAGCCACCTAAAACAAACTTTTAATCAAAATTTTTACTTTGCGAGGAGTTTTTCTCTTTCACATTTCTGCCATCTACAGCTGTGGAGACCTATTATGTTCTACCTGCCAACAATACAAGGAGGTTTTATAGATTCAGAATGTGGTCGCTTGTCTACGTATCTGCAGGATGACTTGAGTTTAGAACTTCCCCACTGGATTATTTCAAGTATATGCAAAGTATATACATATGGTCAATTTATGCCACAAATCCATGAAGGTCGAGGAAATATAGATCTAGAGAAATCCAAAGCCCTTTGGTAGTCAGTGTCCGCACTTTGCCCAAGAGGGATAATGCTGCTGTTTTGATAAATGACTGATATAACTGAAATGTCTGCTCCATTAAGGAACTTTATAATACAAAGGTCTTATTTTGTACTGTGGTTTTTGAGCAAAGCTGTGCAAGCTAAGCACCTGGTACATCACGCAGAGGAGACATGAAGGAAGTCTGCTTCTGTTATAGATGCGTAGAACTCAAGATCACCCTTGAATAAATACCGAAGGTTAGCTGAGAGAGTGAAAAAATAAGCGGAATTTACTGATTAGATTTCTGAGTTGTGTAACTGTCAAAAGGGCATTATAAAATGGTAAAAAGAAAATTAACTACGGATGATCAATCAGCTAATGGATCAGTGGTCAGTCAGCTTTCTTGTGATGCTGTGGTGCATCATTTTAGTTCTGAGATGAAGGCAAATGATGTATCTGTCCAGTTTTTAAAATCGGTGAAGAATGATGGTATAGGCATCTTTTCACACTTGGCCACAATCTTTTGTCCTAGTGAATGAAGAGAAGGTGGCTAAATTATTGTCATTATTATCTTATAGTACCTGAGTTCTTGATCCTTTTCCTCTCTGGGTATGAAGTATAAATGTCTGCTTCCTTTACTAAAACAGGGCTTCAGTTGGCCCAGTTATAAAAAGACCAACATTATATACTCTTGATCTAAACAACTATTGTTCAATTTCTAGCTTACTCTCATTGTCAAAAATATTCCCCATCATGTTGGGTTCCACAGGCTTGATAAAGAAGAATTTCCAAACACATCTTGACAAACTCCCCATGCATGTTACATCTTACAAACTCCAGCAGGATGCTCTCTTTGGCATGATGGAAGTACTATGCCAAGCCTTAGCAGTAAATTTGAGAGACTGAGATCATACTCCCCAATCCCTGGCTTAGAAGTGAACTTCACGACTTTCATGGTATGCACAAAACTAAAATAACATAGATAAATACCATTAGAAACACCAATCTACACAAATGCAAAAAATTTTTTATCAATCTATCAAAAAAATCACATGATTCATTAAGGTATGCATGACCTCAGGATAGCCTTTCCCCTACATGTGGCGAAATACATCACCATAGGGTTGAATGGCAAACTTCACATCACGGGTCATAACCCATTTAAACTTTAATTATGTTTCCAAAAATTAATCCAAATCTAATTATACTACCCACATCCAAAAAAGTACTTTTAGGGATTCTCAAAATATATATAAAGTTATTTTAAATCGTCTGAATTTTAGAACAGAACTGAAGCTCTCAAAACACTCAGCCACATACCTAAGAAACGAGAGTAGCTATGTGGCTGAGTGTTTTGAGAGCTTTGGTTCGTGTTTGGCAGAGCCTTTTCTAAAATAATTCTGGAATTGTTTGTCATGACCTCTGTCTCAATTCCAATCTTCACATACTGTGTAAAATATGCCTTTAAATGTTTTCTCTAGTAAATTAAGGATTTGATCAACTATAGATACAGTTCTTGAATGTCACAGGAAGGAAGAAACCCCAGATATTGAGCAGTGATATTTACTGACTGGTCAAGAGCGTACTAGGTTGTAAAGATAGACCAGTCCAGACAAGTGAGTTGTGTTCCTTTACCAGCAGATTGGTGAAGAAAAAGAACCAATGAAACGCCTAGATTTCAATGACATCACTCCTATATCTTTAGTTGCCTCAGTCACTAGAGGTCCCTTCAGTATTCGTCCCAAAGCATATGGGAGAAAGATGGCAAGCCTCACACAACCTCAATTGTGGGCAACAATGTGAGTAATCAACAGAAGAGAACTATGTACAAGAAAGCATAACCATAAGGTTGTCATTAGCAGATGAACCTGCAGTGCCAAGTATAAAAATCATAGCGGACCCAAGGGTACCACCGCAGTAGAAGAACAGAACAAATACAGTTTTAGGGCAGGCCCTGGACTTGGTCTAGCAGGACGCAAGGAAAGGATGTTAACTGGCAAGTAAAATGTCACCTTCCCATATCATCCTGCTAGGCCAGTCCAGACAAGTGGGATGTACTAAATCTATGACTCCACTGGGCAGGAAGAAGACACAGCAGCTTGCAAAACCCTTTAGCCAAAGGTCTTGTCTGCCAATGCGTGAACATCCAAGTGGTAATTCTTGTCAAAAGTGGAACGTGATACCCATGATGCTGCCCGACAAATGTCTACAGGGGCTACAGAGCTCTGCTCCGCCTACGAGGACGTTTGTGCATGGGAAGAATGGGCGCGCAAACCCTCCGGAACCATCTGGTTCTGCAACAGATATGCTGAGGCAATGGTCTCCTTAATCCAGCATCCCAAAGTTGACTTGGCCGCTGCTTCACCCTTGCATGGGCCAGCAAACAGCACAAAAAAGATTGTCGGACTTAAGAAAGATTTCATAATCTTCAGGTACTGGAGGAGTGCTACCACCATGACCTTAGAATGGTGGATAGCCCAAAAAGGAGGGTGGCAAACTGATAATGAGATCCAAGCACAGCACAACACAGATACCTCTGCTGATCCGCTCAGATTGGGATATGAAAATACACCTCGTCCAGATCCAGAGAAGCTAAGAACTCCACCAGGCGAAGATCCCAGGTGGAGTTCCCAGGAGCAGGACCTCAAACACCCACAAACAGGAACAGAAGCGAGGGGCATCTTGAACAATTTTCAGAAGACTGTGTTCGTGATAAACTAGCTCAACTTAAAGTAGACAAAGTGATGGGACCAGATGGGAATCACCCTAGAATACTAAGGGAACTTGGGGATGTTCTAGCAGCTCCACTGACTGACCTTTTCAATGCCTCGTTGCAGTCGGGAGTGGTGCCAAAGGACTGTAGAGAGGCTCATGTGGTGCCTTTACACAAAAGCGGAAGTAAGGATGTGGTTGAAAACTACAGGCCGGTTAGTTTAACTTTGGTGGTGAGTAAATTATTGGAAACGCTGCTGAAAGAGAAAACAGTGAGGTTTCTGGAGTCCAGTGGATTACAGGATCCGAGGCAGCATGAATTCACCAGAGGCAGGTCTTGTCAGACAAATCTGATTGATTTCTTTGACTGGGTGACCAGAGAGTTGGACCGAAGGAGAGCCCTAGATGTGGTGTATCTAGATTTCAGTAAAGCCTTTGACACTGTTCCTCACAGGCGACTTATAAACAAGCTGAGCACCCTAGGGATGGACCCTAAAGTTAATGCTTGGGTTAGAAATTGGTTGGGTGGGAGGCAACAAAGAGTCCAGGTAAATGGAGCTCACTCTGAGGAGAAGGATGTTACCAGTGGTGTGCCCCAGGGATCTGTCCTTGGTCCGATTCTTTTTAACATCTTTGTTAGTAATATAGCGGAAGGGCTGTTGGGTAAGGTTAGCCTCTTTGCGGATGATACCAAAATCTGCAATAGAGTAGACACCCAGGAAGGTGTAGATAACAGGAGGGATCTAGCTAAGCTTGAAGAATGGTCTAGAATTTGGCAGATGGGATTTAATGTTAAAAAATGTAAGGTCATGCATTTGGGCTGCAGCAATCCAAGGGAGCAATATAGTATAGGGGGTGAAGTACTTTTCTCCACTAAAGAAGAGCGGGACCTAGGTGTGGTTGTGTCTGATGATCTTAAAGTAGCTAAACAGGTAGAAAAGGCGATGGCAAAAGCTAGAAGGGTGCTTGGGTGCATACGGAGAGGAATGGCTAGCAGAAAAAAGGAGGTGGTAATGCCTCTGTATAAGTCTTTGGTGGGACCTCATTTGGAGTATAGTGTGCAATTCTGGAGACCGCACCTTCAAAAGGATATGAACAGGATAGAGTCGGTGCAGAGGGTGGCTACTAAAATGGTTAGTGGTCTTCATTATAAAGCATATGAGGACAGACTGAAGGATCTTAATATGTACACCTTAGAGGAAAGGCGGGATAGAGGTGATATGATTGAGATGTTTAAATACCTCTGTGGCATAAATGTTCAGGGAGAGAGCCTCTTTCAATTGAAAGCAAGTTCTGCTATGAGGGGACATGGGATGAGGGTGAAGGGAGATAGATTCAGGAGCGATATGCGGAAATATTTCTTTACGGAGTGGTGGATCCGTGGACTAGTCTCCCAGTGGAGGTGGTAGAGATGAGGACAGTAACTGAATTCAAAAAAGCATGGGACAAACACAGAGGATCTCTAAAGGTAAAAAGGGGACTGTTGTAGATGTTGATATGGAAGGACAGACTAGATAGGCCATGTGGTCTTTTTCTGTCGTCATATTTCTATGTTTCTATCCTTATCCTTGCCCCAGCACTGCTCCGATCATTGAGCACTGTTTGACTTTTGGTCATACATTTGAGCAACTGCAATGGTGAGTGATTGATGATATACCTGAGGACCCCCGAGGTGGTGATCGTATTTATAAATTACAAAATAGAGAACAACATTGAATTTTCTACCTACGGACTGTGGCTCCCTCAGGTTTGAATGCAGAACTTAGTCTAGTCTACTTTAGTTGCCACTTTTAATGATACTATATATTCTATTCATCTAGAGGAGCTTTCCTTTTGGTGGGATGGCTCTTCCTGCTGATTGGTCAGTTGGTATTAGAGAAAACATGACATCAGACACCATCCTTAAAATCATCCACGAGTTTTGTGAATGTCACAGTACCTTTCATTCTCGTTGAAACCTGAAGCAGGACTGCAGATTTGGCAGTACGAAACATGGCACATTGTTATAGATGAAGGCAATTGCTATTGATGATGGCATGGACAGTTGAAGAGCTTAAAGATGAGTTCTAACTTGTATTTCTTTTGTTTGCTTCACTTAGTAAAAGGAGCCCCTACAGTGAGGGGGTGTGTTGTCAGGCCCAGTTCCTTTTGAATGTGGCTTCGACAAAGAAAGTTTCTGCCCTTGTTATAAATTTACCCAGTGGATATTTATATTTGGAACCTTTTTTTATAGTTTATTTAATTACCAATTTCATTGAGGCGTTCATCTATTGCCTTTGGGAAGGAGGGCAGGAAGACCACCTGGTTCACATGTAAGGAAGAAAGCACCTTTAGGCAAGAAGGAAGGCACAAGCCAAATGGAAATGGCCTCCTTCAAAAAGGACAGATAAGGATCTCGGCAAGGCAGAACCTGCAGCTTGAAAATCTGCCTTGTGGAACAAATTGCGTCCAAGAAGATCATCTTGAGCGGCAAATCCTTTAAGGTGGCACGCTTCAATGGCAAAGAGTGCCGCCCTCAGGGCCCTGAGCACCAGACACAGATCCCAGGAAGGAATCACAGACCGGAGGGGAGGAGACAGACGCCAAACCCCCTCGGGAAATCTTGAGACATTCGGGTGCAAGGCCAGAGACTTGCCCGCCACCGGATCAGGTAATCAGGCCAGAGCTGCCACCTGGACTTTCAGGAAGCTAAGGGAAAGGCCTTTCTCTAAGCTATTCTGTCTTAAGGCCAACAGAGAAGACACTTTGGCCACCTCAGGAGCCAACTGTCATGCGCCACATTAGTGCTCAGAGATACCATATCTGTACATATGCCAGTTTGTAGACCATCTCTGGGCACCGAGCAAACTAGAGACCACTGCTGGGGAGTAGCCCTTCCATGCTAGTCGTCTCCTTTCAAGAGCCATGCCATAAGCAAGAAGGGAGCCAGATCCTCCAGGACAGTCTGTGTCTGCCGCAGTAGACCCAGAGATGGAGGCAACCAAAGAGGAGATGTTAGGAACCACATCATGTCTCCAAACCATGCTCTCCTCGGCCAATCTGGTACCACCAGAACAATTATATCAGAGTGGCTTTCTATACACCAAATCACACACCCCACCAGGAGCCACAGAGGAAACATGTACAAATGTCTCTGACTTGGCCAAGACTGGGTCAGGGCATCGATGCCTTCGGAGCCCATCTCCATGTGGTGATTGAAGAAGTGGCAGACTTTGACATTGGAGCAGATCACCATTGGATTCATTTTGGAACAACTCCAGTGGTGCAGAATCAACTGAAACACATCCTGGCTCAACTCCCACTCTCCAGGATCCAGAGAGTGCGGCTAATGAAGTCCGCTTCCACATTGTCTACCCCAACAAAGTACTGGGCCATCAAGGCTAGGGGGGTTCTTCTCTACCCAGGCAAACAGGAGAGCCATCTCCAGAGCTATCGCTGCGCTCCTTGTGCTGCCTTGCCGATTGACATAAGCCACTGCCATGGCATTGTCTGAAAACACATGAACCACCCAGCCCTTGACCAGGGGCCAGAAACACAGAAAAGCCAACCTGATGGCCCTCGCATTGAGGTGGTTGTTGGTCCACACCGCTTCTCTGCAGTTCTAACAGCCCTGGGCCTTATGGTCTTGGCAATGGGCTCTACAGCCCAAGACTGGCATCCATCGTCAGCAGGATCCAGGGCTGCCGCCACCACCGTAGGCTGGCCTTCACCATCAATGGGAGCGGAAGCCTGCGCTTGAACTTCTAAGAACTCGAGGACAACAGAGTCAGCAAGGACCGCTGGAGTAGTTATATGTGAGCACGTGCCAAGGCACCATCTCTATGGTCGCCACCATCAATCCGAGGAGCTGAAGATAATTCCAGACTCTGGGAGCCTGCTGCACACAGGACAGTATCCAGGCTATCCAGCAGTCTTTTGACTTTTCCTTCTAGCATGCAAACTCTGCTCACTCAAGTGTCGAAATGTGCTCCCAGAAATTCCAGGGACTGGGAAGGCAACAACTGGCTCTTTCCCTGATTGATCACCCAACTGAAGCTTTCCAAAAAGGACTCCACTCGGAATGCCACCCAAAATGCTTCTGAAAGGGAACAGGCTCGGATAAGCCAATTGTCCAGATAGGGATGGACACTGATCCCTTGGTGCCACAGCCACCACCACCACCATGACTTTGGAGAACATCCTTGAGGCAGTGGATACCTGAAAAGGATGGTGGTGAATTGATAGTGAGAGCCAAGGATGGCAAAATGCACATATGTCTACTGATCCGCTTGGATCAGGATATGAAAATATACCTCAGCCAGATCCAGAGAAGCCAAGAATGCCCCTCAGTGCACTTCTTGAATCATGGAGTGCAAGGTTTCCATCCAGACGTGCAGGATGTGCAAGTGCTCGTTGATCTCCTTGAGGGCCAGAATGGGCCAGAAGGAACCGTCCTCTTTTGGCACCTCAAAATAAATGGAGTATCTGTTCTTGCCTTGCCCTTCAGGTATAGCAACTTGTCCAAGGTGGTCCGCACAGTGGCACGTTATGATTGCAGACCCACAAGGGAAACTGACGAAAGCATCTGGAATTGACACTTTGCATTCCAGGACATAGCTGAACTGAATGATGTCTAACACCTAGCAATCCTTGGTAACCTGGCCCATTACTGAAAGAAAAGGCAAAGCCTGACTTGCTCTGGAGGGGGACAGAGTCCCTGGGCCCACGCACTCCATGAAAAGGCTGAGAATGAGCCCGAGGGTCTGAAGCAGAAGGGAAGGTTTCCAGGTTGGTAGTGACGAGAGCCCCGAGAATCCCCAGGAATCCAGCCAACATGCCCTTGGTGGGTGGACAGATGGAGGCTGATGAGAGAGGGGCACCAGCCCGCTTCACAGCCTCCTTGGACCTGTCTTCCGGAAGACAGACAGATTTTGTCTTGCCCAAGTCCTTCACAAGCTTCTCCAAATCAGCACCTGCCAACTGGGCTGGAGCCAAATCCAATGCCGTGAGACCGTTGTCGGGCATCATCCCTAACTACCAAACGTACCAGGTCATACATGGCATCAGAAAGGAAGGCTGTAGCCAACTCCAAAAGAGGGGCAGTATCATCCAGCAGAAGAGACTGAATCCACTGGAGCAAAGCTCAAGACAACAGACTGGTACATACAGCCAGCTGCAGAATAGCTGCTGCCACGGTGAACAGGCTCCTCAGCAAGGAATCCTCTTTATGGTCCAGAAAATTCTTTAAGGCTGACCCACCCTACACAGGAATGGTGGCCCATCTGGTAACTCCCATGACCTGCGCATCCACCCTCGGGAATGCCAAACCACTCGACGCATTCCTCTGAAAATAAATAAATAAATACACACCCTTACCCTTTCGGTAGGGAGTCAGGAGAGTCCCACTCTGACCGGATCATATCCTTGATCACATCTGGGAATGGGAAGACAATAGTGGATTTTCACAACCCTTGAAGGAGCAGGTATACCTTCAGCTCCTGCTCCATGCCAGAAGCGTTCGTCAAGTTCAAGGCAGGTGAGACCCTGGCAATCAACACTGCTGGCTACTCCTTACAGAATAGGTGAATCACGCCGGCCTCTGCATAATCTTCTGAAGGCAAGAGCACTTCCTCATTTATCAGAGCCCAGTACCGAGCCATCCGCATCCGAGTCATAGTCAACATCTCTGATAGCTCCCCCATCTCCAGGAAGCACCCCTCCTTGGGGACGCTTAGCCAAAGGTAATCGAATAGGGCTTCCACTTTTGCTTGCCCACATGAGACTGTACCCGGAGGTACCTGGAGGGCACAGTGTCTGAATTTCCATGCCAGAAGGATTTGCAAAAAGGAAAAGCATTTTGTAGAGGACAATCCAGAGTCCAGAAGCTCTCCTTTCGGACATGACTCCTCAACCTCAGGGAACATAACCACCACAGACCCCCTAGAAGATGATAAGCACAGTCGCCAGAGCCTCCGGCTGGCTGAATATCCTTATCCATAGTGCCATCCGTCACCACCTGCCCTGAGGCAGGCAAGGTCGGATTAACTGCATCCCCCAGCTGAGAATGGGAAAGAAAACCCTCTAGGGGCAACTCAGAAGTTGCCATGCAGGGAAAGCAGAGTCCAGAATCTGAGGATGAGGTATCTCACTTGCCACAGGTCAAACATTTTCTGGAAGAAGACAATAGAGAGAGCAAGTATCATCATAGCATGCACTGAGACTGCGTCAGCCTGCAAGCACTGGAATCTGTGGTGACTGTTACTCAGTCTGGTGCCTCCGGAGGCATCTCGTCCATCAGAGAGTGAGTTTGTAACTACCAGACCAATTCCCCCTAGATTTACCAGGAAAGAGGTAGACTCTGTTTGAGCAACTATGAGCAGGGAAACCAGTGAGTTGGGTGTCACAGGTTCCAGGATCGATGCCAGTGACTCCAGGAGCTGCACTTAGGCCATGTGGTCTTTTTCTATGTTTTTTTTTTTTATCTAGTTTGTCCTGGGATCTGCCTGAGAGCAAACTTCCTGAGCTGCAGCTGTAACTTGTCCAACCTTTCTAGGGTGAGAATCATCCTGTTGAAGCAAGTGCTGAAGCAGATACCCAGATACTCCAATTCCTGGGCGGGAACTAGATTGCCATCCCAGCTTCTCCAGCCATTGTTGGTAGTGTCTGCCCTGGACGTCTCCATGGAGTCAGATCGAATAAGCCAGTCATCCAGGCAAGAAGGCTGCCACCACCACCATGACCTTCAAGAAAGTGTGAGGCGCCATGCAGTGGTGGTGCAAGGATATGAGAGTGCTCTAGGTGAAACTCATTCCTGGTGCCAGTCATCCAGGCAAGAAGGCTGCCCCCACCCCCATTGCCACCCCTTTCTGGGACCAGGGGCAGCAATGTTTTAAACAGCACTACAGTAGCTTAAACCTTCGGCGACATGGTACTAGTCCTGATTCCGTCCCTCCAGTGCAGCATTCCTGGTCCTGGAGAAGGGGTGGCAGAGGTGACAATGGGTGACTGCCTAGTTCACCTGATTGTACCTCTGGCCCTGGCATCATAGGCAGGCCAAAAAGCAGGGTAAAATATTAAAAATAACAACCCAGGATGCAGAAGGGGTGAAACCGCTGATGTTGCTCTTGGATCATGTTATGGAACTACACTTTAGAAAGGTCCATGGAGGTTAGAAACTCTCCATGTGAAAGTGGAGCACTGTTTGGCACTGATCGCCTTCAGATCCATAATAGATTGGAAAGGCTTACTTTTTAAGCACCATGAAGTAAATGGAATACCGTCCCGACCTTGTTTTGTGAAGGACACAGGTATGACAGCAATCAACTGTAGGGGCGCAGAAGAATTTCCAAGACCCTCCGCCCTTTTGGTTAAGGAGCTTCAAGGAGACTCCACAAAGGCATCTCGAAGAGGCTTTGCAAACTCCAATGTGTACGCCTTATCAAGGATCTCGAGGACCCATTGGTCTGATGTAATGCCCCCGAACCACCAAATCTTACTGGGAGGGGGGCTTACTGACTCCTGAGGAGGTGCTGCTGAGTCCCAGGCTCCCCAAAAGGACTGTTGTTTCTCAGATTTAGACCTATAGGAAAAATAGGCTGTGCCCAAACTCTTTCCACCCTAAATCTGCCCCCACACTCCCCTCTGAACCCTACATGAGGACATAAGAACTGCCAGTGAGCGGGAAAGGGAGTCTGGGCCAAGACCTTCTACCTCCCTCAGGGGCCCTGTGAGGTCCTCCTGTCTTCTGACTGCCCAACCTGGACACAGAGTATCTGTCAGTTCAGGGAGAAAACAGATGTACCAAAGCTCCAAGCAAACATTGGGTCAAGGTCTCAAAACAGACCAAATGCCGTAATCTGGGCCAGAGGAGATGGGCCTATTTTCACTGCTGTACCATTTCACACACCTTGGCACTTCTTGGACACAGACAATACTGGCTTCTCTCAGTGCCACACCAGTATATATACAAGCGATGACATGGAAAGTTGCTCTGATGTGCCTCCACCTGCTGGCTGGGGAGAATAACACCCACTCATCTGATCTGGTCTAGCAAGCTGATAAGTAATTTATTATGGCCTGTCTGCATTAGGTAGTGTTTCTTCAAGACATAGATCTCTTGTAGTAATGCAGTGGTATTCACTTCTAGACCTTAAGGCTGCAAATAGTTTAGGTTTTCAGGATATCCCTAATGAATATGCATGAGATTAGCTAATGTGAGAAGTAGCCTAGTGGTTAGAACAGTGGGCTGGTACCAGGAAAGCCAGGGTTTAAATCATATCTAGGTTCCTTGTGGCCTTGGGCAAATCATGACAAGAAAATACCTACAATACCTGAATTTAATTTAAAACATAGAACATAAGAACATAAGATATGCCATACTGGGTCAGACCAAGGTCCATCAAGCCCAGTATCCTGTTTCCAACAGTGGCCAATCTAGGTCATACGTACCTAGCAGAAACATAGAAAAATGACGACAGAAGAAGGCCACATGGCCTATCTAGTCTGTCCTTCCATATCGACAACTACAACAGTCCCCTTTTTTCCTTTAGAGATCCTCTGTGTTTGTCCCATGCTTTTTTGAATTCAGATACTGTCCTCATCTCTATCACCTCCACTGGGAGACTATTCCACGGATCCACCACTCTTTCCGTAAAGAAATATTTCCGCATATCACTCCTGAATCTATCCCCTTTCACCCTCATCCCATGTCCCCTTGTAGCAGAACTTGCTTTTAATCGAAAGAGGCTCTCCCCCTGTGCATTTATGCCACGGAGGTATTTAAACATCTTAATCATATCACCTCTATCCCACCTTTCCTCTAAGGCAGGGGTCACCAACCTGCGGCCCACGAGGTCCCTTCGTGCGGCCCGCGAGGCACTACCCCGGTTAACATTACGTGCGGCCCGCCAAGGATTCCCGCCATTGTATCCACGCGCTCGCAGCTCACCGACGACCACCTGCAAGCGTCCCTTCTCCTGTCAGTGTCATCTGTGAAGCCGGACTTTAAGCGTTTGTCTGCTAGCATGAATCATCAGCCATCTCATTAAATTCAATAAAGGTGATCAGCCATTGTTTTCATAATTTTGCGTTTGTTGTTTTTTTTCGCGGGGGCGGGGAGAAGGGGGGTGCGGCCCGCGAGGCTCCCGGTAGTCGGCTGTGCGGCCCGCGGCCCTCTGGAGGTTGGTGACCCCAGCTCTAAGGTGTACATATTTAGATCCTTAAGTCTGTCCTCATATGCTTTATAATGAAGACCACTAACCATTTTAGTAGCCACCCTCTGTACTGACTCCATCCTGTTTATATCCTTTTGAAGGTGCGGTCTCCAGAATTGCACACAATACTCCAAATGAGGTCAAACCAAAGACTATCACCTCCTTTTTTCTGTTAGCCATTCTTCTCCATATGCACCCAAGCATCCTTCTAGCTTTTGCTGTCGCCTTTTCTACCTGTTTAGCTACTTTAAGATCATCAGACACAACCATGCCTAGGTCCCGCTCTTCTTTAGTGGAGAAAAGTACTTCACCCCCTATACTATATTGCTCCCTTGGATTGCTGCAGCCCACATGCATGACCTTACATTTTTTAACATTAAATCCCATTTGCCAAATTCTAGACCATTCTTCAAGCTTAGCTAGATCCCTCCTCATGTTATCTACACCTTCCTGGGTGCCTACTCTATTGCAGATTTTGGTATCATCCGCAAAGAGGCAAACCTTACCCGACAGCCCTTCTGCTATATCACTAACAAAGATGTTAAAAAGAATCAGACCAAGGACTGATCCCTGCGGCACACCACTGGTAACTTCCTTCTCCTCAAAGTGAGCTCCATTTACCTGTACTCTTTGTCGCCTCCCACTCAACCAATTTCTAACCCAAGCAGTAACTCTAAGGTCCATCCCTAGGGTGCTCAGTTTGTTTATAAGTCGCCTGTGAGGAACAGTGTGAAATGCTTTACGGAAAGCTATATACACCACAGCTAGGGCTCTCCCTCGGTTTGCCTTGAACTACTGCTAGAAAGGCTGAGCTAAATATGAAAGTGTATGCATACTAACTGCATTATACTTATATATAGGGATATCCTGAAAGCCTTGGAAAGACTGAATACCACTGGAATAAGGTGTTGCAGGTAGAGAGCACTTCTCCATTACATGCTGACGTTAAAGCCTTACTGTAAAGGAACAACCAAACAGAAATTTCTATTTCTTAGCAGCTAAAAGGTACTGCTGTAAAGGATTTACAAATAAAGCTTTCTCAATTTCCCAGAAGTTAGGGAATTGCTACATACAATGTTTTATGCAGAGCATTTTCAAGATTAGGGCTCCACAGTATAGGTTAGTGCAGGGAAAATGTGCCCTATTACACTGAGATTGGAAGCCCAGAACATTTGTAGTTTTAAATCTCTTGCTGTTTTCTAATGGTGCATTTTGTTGTCCAAAACTGCCAGCAATAACTGTAATATGCCTGCACCTGTTCAGCTTATAAAGATTCACTCCACACTCTCCATAAGGGCACTAAAGTGCAACTATCCATCCTATAATTGCAGTTTAACTCTCTCAGCCTAGCTGTGGTAATCATTACAAAGTTCGTTTCCTACTGTTCGAGGTTAAGGGTAATCAAGGTCTTGTTGCAACATGTTCTAATCATCAGTTTAGGGGGAAGGGAGGGGATCTAGTCAGACCAGTTATCGGTGGCACCAACAGTAATGTTGGGTATTTATAGGGTGTGTACTGTAGAATTAAATCCTTAACTTCAGGGATTTGCCATAGATTTAAAATGTACTATTGCAAATGCAGAGCTCTTCAGTCATCTAATGAGAGAAAAGACAAAGGGTTTGCAAATGGAGATTGCAGACTCTGGAATTTCATTGCTAAGAGACTGACTGGTTATGCTACCTCTGTAGTTGGAAGAAGGGTGCCAGCATATAGTGACTTAGAATGGAAATTCTGAATATATAAAATGGTGACTGTTGTCAGCCTGAGAAGAATGGTCTTCTATACTACTTCCCAACATATGCACGCAGATACCAACGCACTCGTTACCAAGTAGCTAGACACCACTGAGGCTTGTAGGCATGCGTAGTAAATGATGATATACCTAAGTAATGTTCTATGTAAATATGCCATTATGATGTGACCTCCCTGTTCCAGTCAACCAGTAAGCAGCAAAAATTTATGTGGTTTAAGTTCAACCACATTGAAAGCTCTGCTGAATAAACCTTTGTTTAGCTCTTCTACCTTCCTACACTTCTCCTTTGCCAGTGAAAGTGGGGATCATGGAGGAAAAGCTGCAGTACTAATAGCTTGTCTCTCTAGCATTTTAGAAGTCTATAGCAATTAGCACTTGGATTCATGCCCAGCTTTGTTTGGAAGACCTCTTCCTCCTCCAAATTCCTTTAGGATTTTTATCAGGACACTGGGGCTTTAATTGCTTTTTGCCAGTTTTGTAGAAATGATGTAGACAATCCTACATTGATTAAACTCCAGGCTATACATAAACAATCTTAAATAACTTGTGTGCTCAACTTCATTTCTGTTGTGAGAGATGCAGGAAGTAGATGAGTAGCTTTCACTGAGAACTGAAGTCTTTGGGCAGTGCTAGGACTCTCGCGCCTTACTCATAGATATACACCAAGCACTTGCTATGGTAAAAGTACTCAAACCTATGAAGTGATTGATAGCTCTGATCCTTCCTGCAAGTGTATCTTCTCCATGCCACTGCTGTCTGGGACAGATGATAAATCCTCATAGACATTAGGCTCTTTCCAATAAGTCAATATTTCCCAACCCAAAGTTGGAAGCATGCCTAACCAATCTAGTTCACAGGATGGCTACAATGAATATGCATGAGAGGTCAGTGATATATTCCAGTATGTAATGTATAGTTATGGTGGATTTCCTGAAAACCAGATTAGTTATTTGTGCCTCTAAGATTGGGTTGAAGGCTCACACCATTTCATTTGGGAATTACAGTGAAAATGAGCATTGGCTTCCAGAATCCAAAAACAAATATGTGAACTGCCTTATTCTAGACTAGCAGAAAATGAATTGTAGAATTCCTTTGCAGTAAGTTTGTATTAAATGAGAAGTGTATTTATTTGAATCTTTTTACATTTTTCAGATTTGTAAAAGTAAAGCAAAGGAGTCCCAGCAGCAGTACTATCACAGTTTGGCGGTTCGACAGAGCCTGGCAGTAAACTTTAACATCCAGCAAGACTGTGGGCACTTCCTAGCTGATGTTCCTGTTCGTTTGCTTCCTTGGGAGGATCCCAGTGTGGAGGAAGAGGATGAAGACGAAGCAAAAGAAGCATCAACCAAGGATAAAAGCAAAGCAATACCACCTAACAAAGAGATTGCAAGCAAGGACAGCGCCAGTAACCAGGGGACCATCAGCAAGCAGCGCAGTCGTGTTGTGGTCATCACAAGAGAGGTCCCTTACCAAACAGTGGCTGATTTTGTGCAGGAATCAATAAGCCGGCACACCAGAAACCCAGATTTATATGAGAGGCAAGTGTGTCTCCTTCTGTTGCAGCTGTGCTCAGGACTGGAACACTTGAAGCCATACCATGTGACACACTGTGATCTACGATTAGAGAACCTTTTGTTGGTTCAGTGCCGGCTTGGATCTGCACTTCTGAACTTTGAGCCGATAGAACCCAACCCCAATGCAACTTGCCCAGCAAGGCTGATAGTAAGCAATTTCTCCCAAGCCAAACAAAAGAGCCACATGATGGATCCAGAAGTCCTGCGTGACCAGTCACGCCTGGCACCAGAGATCATCACTGCCACTCAGTACAAAAAATGTGATGAATTCCAGACAGGGATTCTCATCTATGAAATGTTGCACTTACCCAACCCATTTGAGGAGAATCCAGATTTGAAGGAGAAAGAATATACCTGGACTGACCTGCCACCTATTCCTAGTCGCTCGCTCTACTCTCGAGGGCTCCAGCAGCTTGCCAACTGCCTTCTGAACCCCAATCCCTCAGAGCGCATTTTGATCTCAGATGCCAAGGGAATCCTGCGTGGTTTGCTATGGGGTCCACGTGAAGATTTGTTTCAAATTCTTCTTTCAGCTGCTACCCCTGAGCAAAAGGGTGCCATGCTCCAGAACTGGTTGGACATCAAACGGACGCTACTGATGATCAAATTTGCAGAAAGGTCCTTGGACAGAGAGAGTGGGATAAGCCTAGAAGACTGGCTATGCTCTCAATACCTGGCATTTGCCACTATAGATTCACTTAATCACATTGTGAGAATTATGCAGCAACACTAATCCATGTTAACGCAGGCTGCCGCTACCATATTTTCCCTATACCCCTTTTCAAAGTTTTCTTATAGAAGAAATGCTGGAAAGAATGAGAGTAATTCTTAAGGGTATTTTTAAATAAAAAATCTCTTGAATTGGAAACACAGTATTTTGGGCCTGAAATGCTCAAATATTCCAGTGTTTCAGAGCAGGCTTTCTGCTGGTAAAACTGTGTTTTAGGAATACTTTTGTCTTGGAATTTAGTTTTGGTACAGAAGAGAATATCTTGGGTGCAAGGTGCTCCCTTTCAAATGTCACAATACAGGGGCTCCGTTTTGCAGTGCCCTCTTCTGTGCCGACTCTCACAGCCAGCTGGCACTACTACCCATTCAGGATGTGGGAGTCTGTTTTTATTTTGAGAGATGGCTTGCCTCATTCTCTTGCATTGTGTAAGTGCCACAAGCGGCCACCAGCTGAGTCCATACCTTTGAGAAATAAGCAACCTTGGAGGTCATGCTTTGGTTTTCATTGGATATTTCCCAACCCTGCTGATTTACTGAATAAATTTCAGAGAGATACATACTACCTGCTGCCTCTGTTCTTTGAACCTGCATTGGCTGTTCAAATCACGATGTAAGAGAAAGGGAAATGTGTTGGGAGACTGACTTGTTATCAAACACGGGACCCCCTTTGTTTTGTATGCCGTTGCTTTGAATCATTCTCTTTAAATCCAGGGATGGAGATGTTTCTTTATGCTATGAGATGACAGATGTGTGTTTGGGAATGCCAGCAACCCTAATCATTGAGCCTTTACGTCTATGGATATATGTGCAATTTTTGTATTGTATTTTTCTTCATTTTTTTTAAACATTATGTATATTACAGTGTTTAAAGTTACATGAAGTATTTTACCTAAAGCTAGGCCTGAAAGTCTTTTTCTTCTTTTCCTCCCTGTCTGGCACATAAATGCAGTGATTCATGTGCTCGTTCAGTGAAATTGTTCCAATTTTGTGTTTTATTGTGAGGCGTATGAGAAATAGGTTTATGTTTAGTACTGAAAGGAAATTACCACTTTTTATTTTAATATGGAGTGCATGCTTGCAGGGCTCGGAGATATGAGAAAACATCAAGCAATCCCTTGTAAAGAGTGAAGGAAACAAGAACACATACCAGCGCAATGGTGTTATGAACGAGGGTCATTCCTTTCATCCAAATACCATCGTTTTAACCGTGCACTATAGTGTTATTTATATATAAATATATAGATGATAGACACAGCCATTTCTGATTTTGGAAAATTAGTAGTCACTTATTTGACTCAGGAGGCCTCTTGGGAAGATGAAATTAATGAGATTTTTTTTAGGACAGGATATGTCTATTAAAAAAAAAAAGCAAAAGCTCCAGAGGGAGCTGATGTATTATAATGTCAGTGCTGCAGGAGTTTCCTGAATTTATACAGTATGTATTCATTTGCAGCGAGGTTTCCATAACACATACCCCCGAGTGCAGAGCTAGTCCATCTAAAGCTTGAATTAGGTGGTATTGTGCAGTCCCCAAATGCCTTAATAGGAAGATAAAGCCGAATCAGTAGTATTACATTTATGCTTTGTTTTTAAATATTTTGACCGTCTTGTTGACAGGCTGTGACAAAAATAAATTCTGTAGTATTAGTAGCTAATCATTAACTGTTGGGCCTCACCTCCTTGCTCCTTTACCATCATACAGCTGTCGCCCACCATTAAGGGATTCAGATGCACCACTGATTTACATTCAGGGAGGGGGATTCCATGCACTAGCCTCACTGCTGGTAAAAGAAAAAAAGAAAGATTTGTATTTCTGCAAGAAGGCTGCAGATATATTTGCACTGACTCTGCGAAACACTAATGAACAATACCACAGGAAGTGTATACAGCAGGACATTCCAGAACTCTCCTAGAGATCCTACAGAAAGCCTGGCTTTCAGAATATTCACAATGAATATGCATAACAGAGTTGCAAATACTGGGCCTGCTATGTATATAAATTTTATCTCATGCATATTTATTGTAGAGATTCTAATTAATTGGTTGTGGGGTCGCCAGGACTGCTTTGGGAATTTTGGTATACAACATAGCTTATGATCAGATCAAACCGTTAGCTGAGTAAAAATGCCAATCTCAAAGCTAATATCTCCAGACTTTTAGAAAATCTGAAATGTTACACTCAGCCTTGCTACCAGGAATATCATAAATCTGTCCAGTGTAAAAAATATCCCTTTATTTTTGAGGATAGTAAAACTAGTTATATCAGCTGATGTTATTTACAACATGGCAACTTCCCTGAAAACCAGTAAAAAGAATGTAATGATCAGATGACTTAAATGTACAATATTCAGCTTTAGCCAGGGTGGGTTCATCCTGAAAACACTTGAAAGACTGCAGAGCAGTAAGTAATGTTCTTTAAGGTTCTGCAAATGAATTGAATGGCTAAAACTGTAATTAGAAGTGAAAGGGCATTGCATTCATCCTGTGGTATTTGGTTCCCCGATTCTAGCTTTTAGTACATGCTGTATTCACCTGTGCTTTAGATTACAGAAAACATTCCCCACCTCCAGGACATTCTAGCAACAATATTTTAAAACCACTGCCTATTGCTATCCTAATACATTCCCACTGACCTTTCCTGTATTGATGCATACATGTAAACCATACTTGCTTTCTTCACCATGATCCTAGCCCTACTTACCTGCAGAAGTTCAATACTGAATGTGATATTTAGTTTACTGATGCTTGACTTTCATTCTCCGCGCAACGGAAAATAACTTGGTGAATTAGGATCCACTAGCCTTTGCACGTGTCTTATCTAGTTTTATTTTCTTACAGTTAGTGTTATGGACTATGCCATTCCCTGCAGCCCCTTCCTCTCAGCCGCCTTTCCCTTCCTCTAGCCTGTATGTACCATCTTCTCTACTGGCTTCAATTTGAAGTCTGAACCTGCTGGTCCCATAGTCTTGTGGGGATCTATTGGCACCATCTATTCAGGCTTTAGATTAAAGACAGTAGGAAGAGACAGATGCAGATAAGAGTACTCACCTGTAGAAGGTGTTCTCTGTGGACAGCAGAATAAGCCCTCTCATATGGGTGATATCATCAACAGAGCCCTGTGTGAGAATCTCAGCACCTCCTAAAAGCTTTTAGATCAATTTGTCCATGCATGTGTATGTCTTCCTGCCTGCTGCTGCCATGGAAGGGTTGTCAAGGCTTTTCGTGCTACAGGTGTAGGTGAGTAACACCGTTTTCTTCCTGGAAAAGCAGGTCAAGTGCTCACAGATGGAATTCTCTAGCTAACGGCTGCCTGATAAACAAAGAAAGGAAACTAGGTATTGTAACCAGCAGACACCAAGAACAGAACAACTTTGTCTCTTCTTTTTTTAAAATACTTTAACTGAGAAACAAGGCAGTACAGAACAGAAGATAAAGGGCCTGAGGGGATGGAGTTGGATTCTAATCCCTATACAGATTCTGAAGAATGTATTGGCCAAATCTGCTGTCACATCGAGAGTCCTCTTCCAGACAATAGTGAGATACGATTGTGTAGACAAAAGTCCAAATTGCAGCCTTGCAAATCTCTTTTATAATGGTTGAACACAAGTCGGCAACCAATAAAGCCATGTCTTGAACGTTGTGAGCTGTGAAATGACCCTAAAGTGTCAGACCTGCCTGGGCATAAGCGATAGAGATGCAATCTGCTAGCGAAATTGAAAGAGTACATTTGTTGACAGCAGCCCCCAATTTATCAGGGTCACATGAAACAAAGGGTTAGGTGGACTTTCTATGGATTTTAGTCCACTTCAGATAGAAGGCCAAGACATACTTGCAGTCTATATACAATGTGCTCTCCCCGTAACAGCAGGGGCTCTTGGGAAAAATGTTTGGAAAGACTTGATTAAGGTGGAAGTCTGACATAACTTTAGAAAGGAACATAATATGAGTACACAATACCACCCTATTGTGGAAAACCTTTGTAAAGGGTGCATCCACTACTAAAGCCTGGAACTTGCTAACTCTGCTTGCTGGAGTTACTGACACCAAAAACAAGACCTTCCAGGTTAAGTACTTCAGTCCATGATTTTCAGTGGCTTGAAAGAAGTGTTCATCGGCAGAGTTAAAACCACACTTGAGTCTCAAAACACTGCGGGAGGCTTCATAAGAAATAAGCCACACATGACGTGAACAACTAAAGACTGTAGAACGATTAGTTTACCTTTTACATGATGGTGAGAAGCACCAGTTGCATGAAGGTGAACTCTGACTGAGTTGGTTTTTCAACTGGACTCTGTCAAATGTAGAAAGTACTCCAGCAGTTTTGGTGTGGGACACGAGAGAGTCTAGGGCTTGCCTCTCACACCAGAGGACAAACTCTTCCACTTGAAACCATATTATCTCCATGAAACCATATTATCTCTTCTGCAGGCCAGGAGGCTGGAAATAACATCAACTGACAGGTTTAGAGTAGACAAAGTTTATCCCCTCGGTATTCAAGATGCGCGAACTAGGGACTTAACGTTGAGGTGCAGCAGAAATTGGGAAGTTGCCCAGGCAAACTGGGTCCTTGATGAAAAGTTGGTGTATAAGAGTGAACCATGATTGCCTGGGCCAATAAGATGCTATGACCCCTTTGAGTTTCAGAAGAGTTTATAAGAAGAGGATAGAAGACCCTTTCCCTAGTGGAGGAGGAATGCATCAGTCTGGTTTGCTGTGTGTCCCTTTTCTGGAACAGAATTGAGGTACTTGTCAGCAATGGCAGTCACAGCTGTCAGTGAGGTGCCCCACTCTCTGATGGACTGAGCTTCTTCCCAGTCCAGAATCCATTGAATAGGCTGGACACAGTTCAGTTTGCCAGGGTGTTGTCCTATCCTGGCAGGTATGTGGCCCTGAGTGTCATCCTCTGAGAAATAACAATGTTCCACATCCTGATTGTTTCTCCACATAGGAGGTACAAGCCGTTCTTCTCTGCTTATTGATGTACTTCGCAACCTGATTGTCCATCTTGATAATGATAATTTGGTTGGCTAAGCAAGCTCCGAAAGTCTTTAGAGCATTCAGTATTTTCTCAGTTCCAGGAAATGTATTTGGTGAAGACTTTCCTGGACCATAGACCCTGGGTGCGAAGCCTTATCTACATGAGTTCCTTGGCCCAGCTTGGATGCATCTAATGTCAGCACCTTTTGGTAGGGTTAAATTTGAAAACGGAGATCTTTCTTCATATTGGAATGATCCATCCACCAGGACAGGAATTCCCAAAGAGAAATGACAGATATGACATCTTCAAGTCTGTGAATGGACTGTGTCCACTGCATACTCGGGGTCCACTGAACTTGTCTTATTTTAAGATGTGTCAAGGAAGTCACATTAACTGTCAAAGCCATGTGGCACAACATTCTCAACTTTGGTTTTCGCTTGATGTTTGCTGTAATGTACTCCTTCCACTATGGCCACCAGCTGGTGAGCCTGTCTTGTAGAAGGAAGGCTTTCACCCAAATCGTGTCTAGCAGAGCTCCAATGAATTCCATTTGGTATGATGAGCTGAGGTTTGATTAGGTTAATTGATGACAAACTCTACTAGTTTTAGCACCAGTATTGTAAGACACATGGATTCTTGAACTCCTTCCTGAGTGATACTTTTGATCAGCCAAGTAGAGAAATATATGTATGCCCAGTCTACGTAAAAATGCTGTGACAACCGTGAGACATTTTGTGAATATGTAAAGAGTGGAGGCCAAAGGGCAGTATGCAGTGCTGGAGATGGTGTTTCCCTGCAATAAATCACAGATATTTCTTGTGATTGGGATGAATCTGTATGGGGTGTAAGTGTCCTTTAGGTCCAGAGAACACAGACAATCCATTTTTGAAGGAAGGGAATTAAAGTGCCCAGAGAAACTATTTTGAACTTTTCTCAGAGCATAAATTTGTTTATATCCCTTAGGTCTATGATCTTGAATAGAATCCCAGTTCTCCTTGCCCTGGTGGAACAGGTTGTACCACATTCATGGCCCGAAAGGCAAAGCATTCTAGAAGGAATATGTCCTGATACTGAGAGGTCAAGAGAATGGCCCCCAGGTGGGCAATTTGGAGGGAGTTTGAATAGGCATAATCTGTATCCCTCCCAGTCTATTTTGAGGATGCAAGAGTCAGAGGTTACAAAGAGCCAGTGATCCAGTGTGTGAACCTCCCTCCAACTGGAAGGTTGTCTGGGGGCAGGACAGATGTGGTGGTTATGTTCTCCAGGAGGCAGTCAAAATCCAGCCCCAGTTTTGGCTGGGATGCTGGCTAGGGAATCTGAACCTTCGACTGCCTTGAATGGGAGCGAGAAGGTTGCCTGGTCTCAGAGGATACCTATGCCTGTAAAAGTAGTAGGATCTCCATTGCCCCTCCTCTCTGCTTTGGAATCTCCTAGATGACGAGGCAAGCTCGAAGTGGGTCTGGAGAGCTTTTTCAAGGTGTTGGTATGCTACTTGATTATGGTTGTGGCCTCTTGAACCTTCTCTCTGAAGAGATAGTTTCCATGGCATGGCATGGTATGTTATGTTATGGCAAAGTAGAGTTATAACTGCATACCTGGACTCCAAGTCTGAAGCCCAGAGCCACAAGAATCTTTGGGCATCAGTACTCATTGAGGCTCTTGATGCTGTATTGTAAATATCGTGTCATTAGGACAGCTTATTTTCTGCAGTCCTTCCTTTGTGCCACTAGGGAGCAGTATGAACATGATCTGCAAGCAGGGTTTGGTACAAGGTAGTGGGTACCTTAGGCAAACCTTCAGTCTTATCCCCCATTCCCCTGAGACTTCGCTAATTAAATTCAACAATCATGATAATCGGAATACCACCCTTCCAACAACAATCCTACAAGAATGCATAACTGGCCGTCATACTTAAATACTAAACTTTGCTTTGTATGTATGTATCTGCTCTTCCTGCAGGTAAAAGAATGGGCTGATGGTTCTTTAAGTTCGTAGCTATCAGAATCAGCTTTTGCTTCAAATGACGTTGCTGTTTGCTGCTGCCATTGTCTTGCCGAATGGTTGTGCCACAAGTATATGCCCATGAAAATTTGGAAGGATGCTATGCAAGACATTAACATAATATTCAGAAAACAACTTTGTACAAATAGTATCCAAGGTCCTAGACTTTCTCCCTGGGGGTGCTGAAGAGTGAGACTTGGTACCTTAGCTCTTTTGAGAGTGAATTTTATGACCATGGAATGGTGTAGCAGCTGAAGCTTCTCGAATCCGGGAGCCTTCTGAACTCTGTATAGAGTGTCGACCTTGCTGATTGGAGGCACAGAGAGAAGGGGTGTCCCATGTTCTCATCTGCAGCCTCTGAAGGATGCTGTGCATGAGCACCACCACTGCTTCTTTAGGGGGGCAACAGAATACTGGAGGATCCTGGGTTCCTCCATCTACACAGAAATAGAATAGACAGCCATTTTCCTAACAAAATCATGGAAGGTGAGCTTCTCAGGCAGAGATTTGTGATACTGATGAGGAGAGGTGAGATCCAAGGGAACCTCTGGAGACATCTACTCTGATGGACACACAGGGCAAGAGGGATGTGGTCACTGCGCTTTATTATTAAAAGATCGCCCCAACGCGTTTCGGCAACGCCTTCCTCAGGGGGCTGAGAACTACAAACAAACATAATAAGGTAAACATAATAAAATAAACAAACAAATCCATATTAAAAAACATAAATAGACCAATTATAATAATACAAATAAATGAATGTAAATATAAAGTAAACGAATTTTCAGGAAATAAACAACCAAGAGAAGAAATTTATAATTATTCGTTGGTAGGTACCTCTTTATTAGCATTGTGCATCTGCGTATTACATTTGCATAGTTGCATTCTGGGTTTTATGGTCCCCTTAAATAACGCACGGTCAGATCGCGTCTCCCTTAAGTCACTCCCTCAATGGACGCTGAATTGGTAATGTTTTGTTTCCTCTTTCTTTTCAATGTTTCAATGCTTTCGTTCTTCCTATATTCATATATATATATCTTTTAGCTTATATATAGTGCTATATGTTTTACCTGTGCGCTTCTATCAATTTAAAGACACGGTCAACAGTAAGTATCTTTTTAAATGACATTTTTTAAATTATACTCTTGCTTTTTATTTTCTTATTATTTTAATTATATTTGTCGGTCCTTCTCTTGGTTGTTTATTTCATGAAAATTCGTTTACTTGATATTTATATTTACATTCATTTATTTGTATTATTATAATTGGTCTATTTATGTTTTTTAATATGGATTTGTTTATTTTATTATATTTACCTTATTATGTTTGTTTGCAGTTCTCAGCTCCCCGAGGAAGGCGTTGCCGAAACGCGTTGGGGCGATCTTTTAATAATAAAGCGCAGTGACCACATCCCTCTTCCCCTGTGTGTCCATTAGGTTTGTTGCAAGTAGGTGCTCCTTTTTCTGGTTGTGACATCTACTCTGAGAAATATTCAGAATCAAACTCAGATTCCCAGAAGCGCTCAGACTCTGACTCAGATAAGCACTCTAAAGCTGCCTGAATCTCTGCCTGGGTTGACCTGTCTCACAAGGGAGGTATATCTCTGGGAGCACCAATGTCTTCTGGCTCTGGAGGGAGTGGTCACACTCAAATGCACTGGAGAACAATATTGGCTGGGCAGGAGTCTGTCCCCAAAGCTCTTTGAGGTCTGACTATTCCTCTGCTGCAGGCAGGCATGGGGTTTCAAGAATGGGCTTGATGCACTGTCACATCATAAGTGCCATCAAAACTGCAGCTTCGTGACGGGCAAACAGTATCATTATCCTCTGCTCAAACTCTTTCATAAGCCTCTCCTTGAGGACTACCATGGACAGATTTGGCTGATGTCTGCAGAATCTGATGGGGCGTTATCAACAAGCTCTCCAGTCATCAATGTCTTTGAGGATGAATCCTTCCTCTTCGGGTATCAGTTGGTGCCTGATTCCATAGAGACCTACTTGTGCTTGGGAGGTGGGGGGCAATTTCTCCAAATGAGTTAGTTTTATGCATACCATGACAGTCTTGAACCTTACTTCTAAGTCAGGAGCTCTGAGGGCCCCTTGATGTTGATACACTGCGAGCATCCAGTGCAGTTTCAGAAACCATGGAGACTGATGTTATTGTTGCCTAAGATGATGGATCTGTCTTCTAAATGCCAAAAATTCATTTGTGCAGCTTCCTTCGATCCTGGAGTCCTCTCTTTGTCATCTATAAACACAAACACAAGGCAGTGGCTCATGATCTGGCCCCAAGCACTGCAGGCACAATTTGTGTATGTCCGTAATAGACAATCCTAAGGCATGGGTGCACTTTTTAAATCCACTGGCCAGTTTTTGTGATATAGTGCCTGGAAAAATAGCTGCATCTTCCCTCATTATGTTCTTATTTCCTCTTCTGGTCTCGTGCCACTTTCTGTTTGTTAATGTGATTATAAACCGCCCTGCTGATAAATAAGGGCAGTATATCAAATACAAATAAAGTAAACTAAAATCACTTGATTTTAAGAGGAAAAAGAATACCTTAAATGGAACAACTGAGACCTAAGTGCAGCCTGAAGTGGCAATATGAGAAAAAGGCTGAAAAGCTGAAGAAATTACTTTCCACAAATATGCAGAAGAAACTGGATGGACAAAAAAAAATAGCTGTGGGGCTCTGCAGAAAATGGAAGACTGAGGAAATAAGACATGATGGCAGCAGGCGGGGAGACATGCATGCACAGACAAACCGATCTAAAAGTGTCTAGAACAGAGGTTCCCAACTCCAGTCCTGGAGAGCCAAACACCAGGTTTTCAGGCTGTCCCTAATAAATATGCATGCATTTGCATGCACTGCCCCCCCCCCCATTGTATTCAAATGTATCTCATGCATATTCATTAGGGACAATATCCCACTTGGCACCAATTAGGCAGTTTGCAGGTCAGCAAATCGCCGAAATGGTTTTGAAAATGCCCACCTTTGTTTCTGCGAGCATACATTCAAGAAGTTCTAAAGGCACTTCTTATCCATGGGTTATGTGACATGAGACCTATATTCTATATTTTAAATCAGTTGGGCTAAGCTTTTTTTCATATGAACTATCAGACTTTATTCATCTTGTGAATAATGAAGTGGGGTTTTTTTGCCTAAAACATAACAGAAAAAACACTGTGGTGGGCATTTGAACCCTTGTAGTTGAGACCCACTTGTTCTTTCCTTCTTCCATGTGTCATCCTTCACCTATACCTCACTACTCTAGCACTCTTGATCACCGCCTGAGTGACACGGGATGCAAGGTCGCAAATGGATGACGCTGTCCCTGCTATATAACCATGATCATTTTTGCATATATACATCATTCTTTTACCTTTACAGATGTGTCTGTTCCCACTCTACCTAGTTGAAAGACTGACAATTTTGCCAGTTAGAATTGATATCCTGTATTATATCATGGCAATAGATGCCAAAACCAGATGATATCTAGTAGGCGATGTATCCTTTGAGCATACCTGCATTTACCCTAGCCCTCTTGCTAATTAATGCACTGATCTTGCCCCATGGACAGTACTCTGTATTCAAGATGTCTGTCCTCTTTCAGATATTTTTTTAAGGTTTTCCCTGGTATCAATCAAGTGTGTCATGCAGAAGCAGCCTCATCATGAATGTAATCCTGAATAGGAAAGAACTGAAAATGAGGGGCTTTGTGCTGCTGCTATAATTTACAAAACCTAAAGCCCTCGGGTCATTCTTCCAACATAATGAACACAACAGTTACACACACAGTATATACACTCATCTCTGTATTCAGACATGTTTATTGTGATAAACCAATGCACTTTTAATAAATTGAGCACAAAAAGTACTGAGATGAAAATCGGAATGTCAGTATTGTGTAAATATGTATTTGTAAATGTTCCTTTATAGTTGCTGTTTTCTTCTGTAATGCTAAATTCTTCTTTTATCATACACTTCATACTCTTGAACAAAAGAAAGTTGAATGTAGTAATCCCAGAAAGAATATGAATGTGTGAAAGACATAGCTACAGGGCAGTAGGTTAATTTGAGCTAACAAAAGAAACCAAACCCAGTGTTGCTCATCATAGAATGGCGTGAGCTATTTTCAGGCAGAAAGGTGTAGCTGGCCACAGCTCAGAAGGAATTAAACTTTTTTTTTTAAGTTATAGAACATGAATGTCTGCATTCTTGGTTTCATTTGATGTACCTCTCCATAACAGAATTAAAAGGTTATGTGAGGCCTTCAGTCAGGTAGGAACGAGAGGGATTTATGTTTAGAATTTTAACTCCTAGTTTTGAATTTTGGTTGATTCATGGTATGGCTAGCATTCACAAGGCCTTGCAATATTGCAAAGATGCAACAAATTCAGTTTTCACCAGAGATTCAAACGATGTCCCAAATGTATAATTAGTTGTTTATTAATGCAGAACTATGCCACATAGTTTTCTCCTTGAAACATATGACCAGTTATGCTTGTAAGTGGTTTCTAGACCTTGTTACCAAGCTTAAGCCATAGACAGCCTTCCTTGTTTCCAGAATCAGTGTTACTTCTAATCTTATATTCTATTTGCCTGTACTTAAATCTGCAGTTATGTTAATTTAAATATCCATCCATGTCATGATATGGCTTTTCTTCCTAACCACTGGGTAAGGAGGGGAAAGATGATGCATTCTCGTCATCCTTTCCAAATCACTGGGAAGCAAATGCCTGAAATACTGTTCCACCCTTATAGAAAGTTAAGTTTATCACCAGGCTAGCCTGATGTATATCAAATTTAAAATTTGGAACAGAAGAGTCAGATGTTAATTACAATATTAAACACTTAAATGGAATTCGCCCTTATCTTATTATACTATCTATGCAAAACATGGGATTAACAAAATGGTAAAAGTATTTTGAAAAATATAAAACAAAAAAAGATGATGATACTCTGAGGCCTACTGTCCAGTGTCCCCTCCCTTCTGCTTTATGCACACACAACAAAAAAACATTTAATTAACAGTGCCTTATATTTGTAACATTGGAAGTGTTATCCGTTTTGTTTATTTTTGTGTGGCAGTTTTCATCCTGCTCCTTTGTTTATACAGTTCAATTGGGACTTGTCTCTACTGGGCCTTTATTTAGATCTAGAAAGCATTTTCTCCCATTTTCATAAATCCTCTAGTGTCAACCCAGTCATTGCAGCAGCACCCAGGTCCGCTGAGTCTAGCTATGAAGTGAAAACTCCTGGCCCAAGAAACAGATGCTATGGGGGGTGAATAAAACCCTGGTCTTCCACACAATACTACTTCTGAGCTGTCACACTGCACTACTATACTTGAACAATTTTGATTGAGGCCTTTGTTGATTTTCATCTCTTCGTTTACTAATCTAGTCAATTTGACTCCCTTAGAATTAATAGTAAAATTCTAATATTTGAAGGGCTATTGTATTACCATCAGTGCACTACTGGTATTTTTCCAGTTTGTCACTACTGCTGTGTTGAACAGTACAGTTGCCACCTCAACCAAACAAGATGATCCAATCATTGTCTCCCCCCCCCCACCTCCTCTGCACGCCAGGATCTATAGTGGTCATATTCTTAACAAAATCAGTGAGAAGATAACTACAAATCTGCGCAGCATGGATCAGCCCGGTTGGCCTAAGGTGAAATGCAACCTTAAACTGAGTTTTCCTTAGTTAACTAGCAAGCATAGAGAGAGAATTCTAGAGCAAGGCTTAATTTACAAATTAACTCCATCCATTAAAACAAGCTTGTGGAATAAAAAAGTGTTCTTTAAAAGGTGGGATCATCTTATGTATTCAAAACCTAAGAATAATTCCATATTTCAGACACTCTAAGGGCTATGTTTACTAAAATTTAACACGTTAAGTGCTGTAATAGCCCATAGTAATGAATGCCCCTCTAAACTTTTGCATTCTACAATGTAAAGTCTAATAGTATCTCTGAGCCAAAGCAATTGCAAATACACTGGGAAGGAATACACTAAACAGCTTCACTGAGATGGAAAAAAAGGGAGATTAAAGAAATGCAGAAAACCTATGAAGATGAGAAAGATAGAGATAAATGTTGCATTGTAGGAATTTATACACTGATAACAGGGAGAGACTGAAGGTAGTCATGTGGTTGGAGGTCACTGAGACTGGACATTCCATTTCAAAATATAAAATTGTTTTTATTGCTGAAAAGCATAATTAAGTATTCAAAAATGCTGCTTTAGGTTTAGAGATGATAATTCTGTGCTGGACCATTTTATATCAAATCAGCACTAACCAGACTATTGTCCTAGAAGAAAGCATATGGGAGAAATTATACTGCTGTGGAGGATCATGTAATTTTTCTCCAGATGTTTTAGAAAGATACTACCTGAAACAGTAGAATTTTAGGAGCATACTTCTCTATAGGTGTACACTTATAAAAACGTATGCATTCGCTCCCTTGGGAAAGGAGCATACAGAATAAATACCTTGGTCATTCCAATGTAATTTATTCATTTTAACCTCTTAATACAGAGATTTTTAAGGAGCAGGCAACAATGGTGATTGACTTAAGCATCAATTTGGGGGAGTGCTGTATGACTCTTTCGAATCAGTCTGTAAGTGAGAGTGCATGAGTCCAAAAGGGAAGAGGGACATTAAGAACAGCTGTTGCCCCGAGTGCTGTTTTGTATAGTGACTGTCCTGTCTTGAGTATTTCTCAATTAAAAAAATACTTGTAAATGAAAGTGCCTCTGTTGAACTCATATTTCCCTATGCATATTTCGTTTGGTATATATCATTAAACTGAATTACCCCAGCATTACTCAAATTTACCTTGAGGGACGCATGCACACACCCCTTTCTCCAAATGCTGGAGGATTGCTCATTGACCACAGTACCTCTAAAGTGAGTTGCAAAGCTGCTTATGTTCCTTAAGGCAGGTTGTTGGGAAGGCAAGGAGCAGAAATTTAGTAATTTAGTTGAGGCAAATGTAGTGGGATGGAGTACAACTATTAATTAGATCTGAAAACTTTGTAAAAAAAAACGTGGACTATGTAGTTTAGTACTCCAGTAAAATAACTATGCAAACTACTTTTACATTATAATATTTTTGTTGATTTAAGGTTTCTAGAAATCATTTGGGTGAAAAATCTAGTGCTTCTAAAATATTTTGGGGATCAGAAGTGCTGTTTTTCTTATTTATACATAAAAGGATAAATTGCTTAGTGTTCAAACTCAGTCTTCGACCCTCAACCAGATCTGGTTTTGAAGAATTATAGATCAACTATACGCAAATACATATTTAGAGAGCTAGATTCTCTGATTAGTGATTGCTCCATACATATCTGAGTTTACCTCTCCGTATGTAAATACATTTTGTTATGACTTTTTTTTATTGAAAGTGGATATATAGACATTTTGTTGTCTTTGTATCCTGACATGTTTGGTGCTATAGGGCTTTTTTCCCTTCTTATTAAAGCATTTTATGTGATATAAGATTTAAAACTATTTTTCTCAAATTCTTTCCTATAAAAGTTTGTGCAGTTTTGCAGTTTTTTAGACTAAAGAGAGATACTACATTTACCGTGTGACTACATATAGAAAACATTTTTTCAAAAAGAGCCCAGAAACTATCAAGTTAGCTGGCTGTAGCCCGAGATGAAATTTGCTGCCAGCATAAAAGTAACGGTGTACTTTTAGCCAAATTAAGAAGCATTCCCAAAGTGTGTGTATGTTGAGATCAGGCAGTAAAATGTGTATTAGAATTGTATTATCAAATGTATGTATGTATTTATCTTTGCCCCATTTCTTAACCCATAGAAACAGCAGGTGCAGATAATACAAATAGTTTTGAACCCCTTCGCATTTTAAGTGGGTTATCCAAAATTGCCCCTTTGCAAACAGCTTCAAAACCAGAGAATGGGTGAGGATCTCAAGGATCATGTTTGGGAATGTGTGTTTTAGGTCTATGTCTAGGTTTAGGTCTATGCAGAAGCTGTAGTCTTGAAGGCAGTGCTTTTCAAACTTTTATCCCATATAATCCCATTTTGTCAAATGAAAATTCACATGATCTCAGATGATGATGAAATCAAAACAGCAGCCTCCTTCCCCTCCCTCCACTCATCTAAAGCAGGGGCAGTTAGCACAAGGTCTTTTGTGTCAGTGTGTGCTTGCAGACCCCAGTATTCAGCATGGGTTTCCAGTCTAACAGGAAAGTTTCCCAGTAGGAAGTAAGGGCCAATGGATGTTCATTGGCTCAGAGGTCACTTGGTGACTGCCACTACTTGACATAGATCACAGGGAAAGCCTAGAGAAAAGGGGAAATAACCATGTTTCTGTGACCCCAACCACTGATTTAAAGCAGTTTATAAGTATTGAGGAAAATATGGAATGAAACAAGATATCAAGCAAAACTTAAGTGTCAACATTTTCAGATTCTAGACAAATATGCAACAATTCCAAAGAGGGGAGAGCTCCAGGTCACAGATAATAATCATATATATAATGAAAATTCAAACTTGTGATTGACTCAGAATTCACAAGACTGAAAATAAAATTAACTATTGGCTTTTAAGCATGAAATACATGATTATATAGCAGGCAGTAGCCATCAAAATTCATCTTCCTGTTTATGAAATAAATATGGGTTGAGCTATTATATACTACACAATCATTAACTTGTTTTAGAAAGCTGTAGTTATACCTAGTACTGATATTTAATTTTAACCTTTGGGGTCCAGAAATATAATAGTTGATAAGCCCTCCCTCTGAGTCAGTATTTTTCCCACTATAAGCCTTATTGTCAGGACATATTTACTACAAGTAGTACTGAACTGTTTTTATTGTCTTTATGATGATGATACCCAGATATACACTCTGCACCAGAAAATTCTCCAAATCTCTAGGTCTGAATCTCAGCCTGCTTGTCTGACATTGCTTCCTGGATGTCCCACCACCCTCTGAAACAAAACATAACCCACACTGAGCAGCTTATCTTTGTAACAGCCCACCCCCTTTCTCTATTTCTGTGGAGAACACTCATCTTGCCTGTCTCCTTGACCCATAACCTTTGAGTCATCTTTGATTCCTCTTCCTCTTTCTTTGCATTTATCCAACAGATAGCTAAAAGCTGTCTTTTCTTTCTCTATAATACTCAAGAACATTTTCCCTTCCTTTCTGAACATATTACCAAAACCCTTATCCACTCTCTATCATCACATTCCATTTAGACTACTGCAAGTTGCTCCTGCTGAACCACCTCTTTCCCCTTCAATCTATTCAAAATTCAGCTCCTTGACTAATCTGCAAATGTCGCTGTGTTCACATAACCCCTCTTCTCAAGTCACTTCATTGGCTCCCTATCTGCTTCTGCATACAGTTCAGACTTCATATCGACCTATAAGTGCATTCATTGTGTGGTTCCTCATTACCTCTCCCTACATGCCTCTTTGGGAACTCTGATGAGCAAGTAAATTGCCTTTATCTGAGCCCTTCTCCTCTACTGTTCAAGCCAGACTCCCTCCCTTGCACCCTGCTGTACCATAAACCTGACATAGACTCCCTGAGACAGTCCATGAGGTTCCATCTCTAGTCTATGCGGAAAACCCATCTTTTTCAAGGCTGCTTTTGTATCTTGGCCCCTTTCCTTCCTATATACTTGTATTTTTTAAAATTTTCCATATAAATAAACTCCCTAGTCCCTTGTTTGTTCTGTTTAACGGTCTTGAATCGTTTTTAAACTGTCAAGCAGGGGCTGTCTCTTCTGTGTGTCTATGTATGGTGCTGCAGATGCTTAGTCATACTACAGAAATCAGGAGGAGTAGCAGCAGCAGCAAACTCTAACCATAGTCACAACATGACATTTTAGCATCAAAAGGCTTTTACCTATGGTAAGCAACTTTCTATATCGCAATTATCTCTCAAAGCAGTTACTTTCTAGCTCAGTAAAGACCCATCCCAGTGACTGGTAGCTTTCATAATAGAGAACAAGAAATGAAATTCAGGTCTTCTGTCACTTTGGGCCTAAGTTTAAATAGTAGGCACAATATGGAAGCATCCTAAATGTGTTTGCATCAACCCAGAAGCAGTTTTTAAATACACTTTATCGACTTGCATCTGAGTGTATTAATGTTTGGGGGGGGGGGTTTGCCTTCCCCTAACAGAAATGATTTTACTGCTTCAGCAGGCGGCTAACTTTTTAAAATTCACTAAACATTACTGTATTGCTATGAATTGTATTCAGCTACACCATGTGTGCTACCGTCAATCCCTTTGTTTTATGCTCTTATGTACCAATTGTATTACTGCAGTTTCTTCAGGAATTTTTGTGACCATTTTGAGATTAAAAAACAAAATAAAACATTTCAACATTAAAGTCTGAAGACATACAGTTTGATTTTGACTGACTCTTAAACGATACAGAATTTTCTTAAAGAGAATGTACTGTTGTGTTGTACTTAAGATACCACTGTAAAGTTCAACCCACAGTAGTTTACAAAATAATCGAATACAAAAAGAATACAGAAGTTAGTTATAAGTACACTGATCACCTAAAAAGGGTGGTGTTTCACTTTTCATATAGAAAAAGAATATGATATTATACATTTATGAACCTGCTTTTCTACATTGAGAGTATGTACATACTAATGTAATACTATATAATTTAAGTGGCAGGCAACAGGGTTCAACAGAAAAAGGTTGTCCGATGTCACAGGCACAATAAGAGCAAGCCTCTGTGATTGGCCTGGGATGACTGCCACTCAGTCTGCTGCATGCTCCCACTAATCAGGAGGAATTGGCATAGTCACCCGGCTGTGCAGTGGCACTCAGTCGGAGACCTGGCAGAGCACAACGGGGAAGTAGCCTTGAGTCTGCGCGTGCTCCTGCTGACTATGCTTTCTGTAGCGACTCTCTTGCACAACTCTTCATCCTTTGCTTGGGTAGAAACCTGCAGAGTGAAAGTAGCTGGAATGCCTGAATGGGTTACATAGAAATATGATGACAGAAAAAGACCACATGGCCTATCTAGTCTGTCCTTCCATATCAACTACAACAATCCCCTTTTTACGTTTAGAGATCCTCTGTGTTTGTCCCATGCTTTTTTGAATTCAGTTACTGTCCTCATCTCTACCACCTCCACTGGGAGACTATTCCACGGATCCACCACTCTTTCCGTAAAGAAATATTTCCACATATCACTCCTGAAACTATCTCCCTTCACCCTCATCCCATGTCCCCTCGTAGCAGAACTTGCTTTCAATTGAAAAAGGCTCTCTCCCTGAACATTTATGCCATGGAGGTATTTAAAAAAATCAGGCGTTCAATGTAACAAAAAATGGGAAATACATCCATCCAAAAACAATTGCTTGTTTGAGCAAAAAATAGTTAAATAAACTATATCTAACAACTACCGGGTGGTCTCAGAACTTCATAGCTTCTATCCCAAAGACTCAAAGGTCAAACTCAAGGGAACAGAAGCTAAATAACATCAACGACCCCCATTGGTAGCTAGCAGTGATATAGTTAAATAACCTGCCCCATATGCATCAATACAACTCTCTTCTTTACTAATGATGACACTGGACCAGGTATATAGCGTTCCTCTTCACACCGCTTAGAAGCATGCTCAAACAAACTTTTCAAACCGATCCAAACTCCATAATCATCCCTATATCACTGCTAGCTACCAATGGGGGTCGTTGATGTTATTTAGCTTCTGTTCCCTTGAGTTTGACCTTTGAGTCTTTGGGATAGAAGCTATGAAGTTCTGAGACCACCCGGTAGTTGTTAGATATAGTTTATTTAACTATTTTTTGCTCAAACAAGCAATTGTTTTTGGATGGATGTATTTCCCATTTTTTGTTACATTGAACGCCTGATTTTTTGAAGTACATTGTATAGCGTTTACGAGCTGACCTATTATTGCGTGTGTTCACGATGGAGGTATTTAAACATCTCAATCATATCACCTCTATCCCGCCTTTCCTCTAAGGTGTACATATTAAGATCCTTCAGTCTGTCCTCATATGCTTTATAATGAAGACCACTAATCATTTTAGTAGCCACCCTCTGCACTGACTCCACCCTGTTCACATCCTTTTGAAGGTGCGGTCTCCAGAATTGCACACTATACTCCAAATGAGGTTGCACCAAAGACCTATACAGAGGCATTATCACCTCCTTTTTTCTGCTAGTCATTCCCCTCCGTATGCACCCAAGCATCCCTCTAGCTTTTACCGTCGCCTTTTCTATCTGTTTAGCTACTTTAAGATCATCAGACACAACCACGCCTAGGTCCCGCTCTTCTTTAGTGGACAAAAGTACTTCACCCCTTATACTATATTGCTCCCTTGGATTGCTGCAGCCCAAATGCATGACCTTACATTTTTTAACATTAAATCCCAGCTGCCAAATTCTAGACCATTCTTCAAGCTTAGCTAGATTCCTCCTCATGTTATCCACACCTTCCTGGGTGTCTACTCTATTGCAGATTTTGGTATCAGCCGCAAAGAGGCAAACCTTACCCGACAGCCCTTCCGCTATATCACTAACAAAGATGTTAAAAAGAATCGGACCAAGGACAGATCCCTGGGGCACACCATTGGTAACATCCCTCTCCTCAGAGTGAGCTCCATTTACCTGTACTCTTTGTAGCCTCCCACCCAACCAATTTCTAACCCAAGCAGTAACTTTAGGGTCCATCCCTAGGGTGCTAAGTTTGTTTATAAGTCGCCTGCGAGGAACAGTGTCAAAGGCTTTACTGAAATCTAAATACACCACATCTAGGGCTCTCCCTTGGTCCAACTCCCTGGTCACCCAGTCAAAGAAATCAATCAGATTTGTCTGACAAGACCTGCGTCTGGTGAATCCATGCTGCCTCGGATCCTGTAATCCGCTGGACTCCATAAACCTCACTATTTTCTCTTTCAGCAGCGTTTCCAATCATTTACTCACCCCCGACGTTAAACTAACCGGCCTGTAGTTTTCATCCACATCCTTACTTCCGCTTTTGTGTAAAGGCACCACATGAGCCTCTCTCCAGTCCTTTGGCACCACTCCCAATTCCAACGAGGCATTGAAAAGGTCAGTCAGTGGATCTGCTAGAACGTCCCCAAGTTCCCTCAGTATTCTAGGGTGTATCCCATCCGGTCCCATCACTTTGTCTACTTTAAGTTGAGATAGTTTCTTACGAACACAAGTCTTCTGAAAATTGTTCAAGATGTCCCTCGCTTCTGTTCCTATTTGTGGGTGTTTTCTGAGGTCCTGCTCCTGGTTCTTCATCTGTGAACACAGAACAAAAATATTAAGCAATTATGCTTTATCCTTATCAGCGTCTACATATTCCTTCCCTGCACCCTTGAGTCTGACAATACCACTTTTGCCCTTCCTCTTCTCACTAA
Organism: Ichthyophis bannanicus; assembly: GCA_033557465.1. Classification (NCBI taxonomy): domain Eukaryota; kingdom Metazoa; phylum Chordata; class Amphibia; order Gymnophiona; family Ichthyophiidae; genus Ichthyophis; species Ichthyophis bannanicus. The sequence continues at coordinate 88,678,731 of CM066043.1, forward strand.
TATATCTGAAAAATGTCTTATCCCCCCATTTTATTGCATTGGCTATTTCCTCCTCCTTTTGAATTTTTGCCTTCTTGACTACTTTGCTAGCTTCTCTAAATTTTTCCAAATACAGATGCCGGTCTTCCTCTCTCTGTGATCTCTTGTATTTCATGAAGGCCTCCCTCTTTTTCTTCACTTTTTCAGCTACTTCTTTCGAAAACCATAGCGGTCTCCTTTTCCTTTTACCTTTATTTACCATTTTAACAAAAAGGTTGGTTGCCCTTAAAATATCCCCTTTCAGTTTTGCCCACTGTTTTTCTACATCGCCCAGCTGTTCCCATCCCGCTACCGATTCCCTGAGGTATTGGCCCATCTTCGCAAAGTTAGCCTTCCTAAAGTCTAAGATCCTCACCTTTGAATGGATTCTAACAGCCCTAGTCCTAATACAGAACCACACCATCTGGTGATCACTGGATGCAAAATGATCTCCCACGACAAAAACAGAAACACTTTCACCATTGGTTAGCACCAAGTCCAGTATGGCCCCTTCACGTGTGGGGTCTGTTACCAATTGCCTGAATAGTTCTCCCTGTAGAGACTCCAGGATCTCCTTACTTCTAGATGATACTGCAGCAGGAATGTGCCAATCAACATCTGGCATATTGAAATCTCCTATCAGTAGCACTTCCCCTTTCCTAGCAATGCTGCGTATGTCTTCAATTAACTCTCTGTCCACCTCTTCCTTTTGTGAGGGAGGTCTGTATATCACACCAATGCAAATAGATTTCTCTTTGGGTTGGAGAAGGGGACCTGATAGTAAGTAAGGGCAAGGTAAAAGAAGTCTCAAAATGCCATGTGGGGGAGGAGGGGTTGTTGGAAAAGAATTTGGATCCTACTAGGGATTAGAGTGAAAGGCCAGAGTGTCTCATGGGGAAGGGAGAGCCCCAGATAGGGAAAAGGAGCAGATAAGGGGGCCTTAGTGGTAGCAGCAGATCAAGTTCTTTTAGGGTGGGTGGCAAGATGGTGGAGGGGAAGAGGCAGTAGCATGGGTGAAAAGAGAAAAAAAACCCCACATCACACACAGACATGGAAATCTAAGTGCTATCACGGCACCACCAATGTCCTCAACCTCGAGAGCATAATGGCAGGCAAAAAAAAAACATAAGATGGTAAGATTATGTCATACTGAGAAACAGTGTCCAAAGGCTTTACTGAAATCTAAATACACCACATCTAGGGCTCTCCCTCAGTCCAACTCCCTGGTCACCCAGTCAAAGAAATCAATCAGATTTGTCTGACAAGACCTGCGTCTGGTGAATCTATGCTGCCTCAGATCCTGTAATCCGCTGGACTTCAGAAACCTCACTATTTTCTCTTTTGGCAGCGTTTCCAATAATTTACTCACCACCGAAGTTAAACTAACCGGCCTGTAGTTTTCAACCACATCCTTACTTCTGCTTTTGTGCAAAGGCACCACATGAGCCTCTTTCCAGTCCTTTGGCACCACTCCCAACAACAACGAGGCATTGAAAAGGTCAGTCAGTGGAGCTGCTAGAACATCCCCAAGTTCCTTCAGTATTCTAGGGTATATCCCATCCGGTCCCATCGCTTTGTCTACTTTAAGTTTAGCTAGTTTCTCACGAACACAGTCTTCTGAAAATTGTTCAAGACGCCCCTCTCTTCTGTTCCTGTTTGTGGGTGTTTTCTGAGGTCCTGTTCCTGGTTCTTCATCTGTGAACACAGAACAGAAATATTTGTTAAGCAATTCCGCTTTATCTTCACCCTTGAGGCTGACAATACCACTTTTGCCCTTCCTCTTCTCACTAACATATCGGAAAAATGTCTCCCACCCCCCCCCCCCCCCCCCCCATTTTATTGCATTGGCTATTTCCTCTTTTTGAATCTTTGCTTTCCTGGCTACTTTGCTAAGTTTTTCCAAATATAGATGACTGTCTTCCTTTCTCTGTGATCTCTTGTATTTCATGAAGGCCTCCCTCTTTTTCTTCACTTTTCAGCTACTTCTTTCGAAAACCATAGCGGTCTCCTTTTCCTTTATTTACCATTTTAACAAAAAGGTTGGTTGCCCTTAAAATATCCCCTTTCATTTTTGCCCACCGTTTTTCTACATCCCCCAGCTGTTCCCATCCTGCTAACGACTCCCTGAGGTATTGGCCCATCTTGGCAAAGTTTGTTTTCCTAAAGTCTAAGATCCTTGCTTTTGAATGGATTCTAACAGCCCTCGTACTAATACTGAACCACACCATCTGGTGATCACTGGATGCAAAATGATCTCCCATTATAACATCAGAAACACTTTCACCATTGGTTAGCACCAAGTCCAGTATGGCCCCTTCACGTGTGGGGTCTGTTACCAATTGCTTGAATAGTTTTCCCTGTAGAGACTCCAGGATCTCCTTACTTCTAGATGATACTGCAGCAGGGATGTGCCAATCAACATCTGGCATATTGAAATCCCCTATCAGTAGCACTTCCCCTTTCCTAGCAATACTGCATATGTCTTCAATTAACTCTCTGTCCACCTCTTCCTCTTGTGAACGGTATCTGTATATCACGCCAATGCAAATAGATTTCTCTTTCCCTCTTTCTAGTTTAAAATAAAGAAAATATTTAAATAAATAAATAAATAAAAAGTAAACTTATTCTGCGGGTATGGACAACAGAAAATCGAAGGACATAAAATCACTGGAAAATCAGATATGAGAGTTAAGACTGGGCCAAAGGATCAATATGTAAACTCTGAAGGCAAAGGTGAAATTAGACCTTACCTGCTAATTTTATTTCCTGTAGTTCCTCTACTCCAATCCAAACAAGTGGATTATGTTCACCAACCAGCAGTTGGAGACTGCGAAAACACCCTCTCAGCTCAGTATAAATAGCTTGTGCCTCTGAACTGAGGCAGTATTTGACAACCATCAAGTAGAGACCAGAAGAACCAAGCTCCAACCCAAATCTTCGCCTGGCACAAGGCCCCCAAAACAGGAATCCCCTACGTGCAGGGACATGCCTGCCAAGCGGAAGCCTTGCTCTTCCAATGCTACACCCTGAACAGATCTAGGATCCAAACAAGTGGCAACTCCTGCTGCCACAATGCCACAGTAAAAGTGACCACATTGCTGCATAGCTTGCAGACTTCTTTTGATAGGTTAAACAGGCTAAAAGCCATATGAAAACACGCACCTACCAAAATGAATGTGCACTTGACGCATTGTAAAACGTCTGGAGCAATGCGTAGCACTTTAAAGACAAAATCAACAGAGTGGGTCCTGGATTGGACTGGAGGGACTACAGGAAATTAGCAGGTAAGGTCTAATTTCACCTTCTAAGGCATCCAGTCCAGACAAGTGGGACATAGCAGAGCAGTACTTATGTTCGGCGGGAACCGAAAACCTGGCTCGCAACACAATCTCACCAAACAGGCATCCTGCCTCATCTACAGGTCCAGGCGGTAGTGCTGCACAAAGGAATGAAGGGAAGGCCAAGTGGCCACCCTCCAGATATTCAGGGAAGGAATCCTCCCCAGCTCCGCCCAGGAGACGGCCTGAGCTCTCGTTGAGTGGGCCCTGAGGCCCACCAGTATCAGTTTCCCCCTTCAACAGATAAGTGGACTCGATTGCCTCCTGAATCCAGCGGGTGATGGAGGCCTTAGAGGCTGCCTCCCCCTTCCAGGGTCCACCGAAAAGGACAAAAAGCTGCTCAGAATGCAAAACTGGTTGTGTCACTGCCAGATACTGCTTAAGAACCCTGCAGACATCCAGCTTGTGCAGAAGAGCAGTCTCCTGGGAATCTCGCTGCCCTGAGAAAGAGGGCAGCGCCACCACCTGATTGAGTGAAAATCCAATATCACCTTAGGCAGGAAAGAAGGAGCCGAATGCAAAACCACCTTTTCCTTGGAAAATACCAAATATGGCTCCCTACAAGAAAGAGCCTGCAATTCCGAAATCCTATGGGTATAACAAAAAGCCACCAGAAAGAACCTGCAATTCTGAAATCCTATGGGTAGAACAAATAGTCACCAGAAAGATAGCCTTCAGAGTCAAATCCTTTACTGAGACCCCCTTAAGGGGCTCAAAGGGTGGCCCACTCAGGGCAGACAACACCAGGTTGAGGTCCCAGGCAGGAGACAGTGGCCGGCTTGGAGGCCGCAAATGCTTGACCCTCCAGAGAAAACAAACCACATCAGGCTCAGAGGCCAGGGACACTCCCTGCACCTGACCACAGAAGCATGACAGGGTCGCCACCTAGACTCGCAACAAGCCTAACACCAGGCTCTTTTCCAGTCCTGCCTGCAGAAACCCCAAAAATCAACACGGGCACCACCAATGGCCGAGTGTTGTGCTTCGCACACCAGGCTTTAAAGAGCTTCAAAACATGCACATAGGCTAAGGAGATAGCACACCGAGGAGTCTGCAACAGAGTCTCAATCAGTGGCATAGAATAGCCATGGTGCCTCAGCTGAGTCCTTTCAATTGCCAAGCCATGGGCGATAATCTATTCAGTGCCGGCCTGCACACTGCCGCCTGGGTCAGCAGGTCCAGCTGCAATGGGAGCCAGCTGGGCGCCTCCACCAGGAGCCATACCAGGTCCACATACCAAGGCCAGTCTGGTACTATCAGCAATACTTCCCCCGGTACACCTCAATGCACTGTAATACTCTAGTCTATCAGGGGCCATAGCAGAAACATGTACATCAGGCCTGCCCGAGGCCACGGCTGCACAAGTGCATTGAGGCCTTCGGATATCAGGGACTTTCGGTAGCTGTAAAACTGAACCACTTTGGCGTTCTCTAACCATGCCATCAAATCCATCGCCGGTGTCCCCCAGCGGTTGACCAGGGACTGGAATACTGGCTCTGAGAGGGACCATTCCCCCATATCCAAGGTGTGTCAATTCATGTAATCTGCCTGAACATTTGCCACACCGGCCACATGGGCTGCAGAGAGTAGTCAGGTGGACCTCTGTCCATTGCAGGAGCAGTATCGCTACCACCACCACCGCCACTATGGAGCTCTGTGTGCCCCCCCTGGTGATTGATGTACGCCACTGTGGTGGCATTGTCAGACAAGACCTGTACAGCTTTGCCCTGCACCAGCGGCTGGAAGGTTTCTAGGGCCAGCCACACCACCCAGGTCTCCAAGCGGTTGATGTGCCACTGCCCTTCCTTGGCTGATCACAGGCCCTGTGCTATGTGAGAGAAGCAGTGCCTGCCCCAGCCGGACAGACTTGCATCCATGGTGACCACCACACACTCTGGAGCCTCGAGGGCATCCCGGCCCTCAGGTTCGCTGAGTTGAGCCACCAACCCAAGCTGGTTCAGACCCTTCCAAACAACAGAAGGATGTCCATGGATTGCAAGAGAGGCAAGCCAGCAGGCGAGCAGATAAGCTTGCAGCGCCCTCAGGTGCAGATGGGCACAAGGCACTAGCACCACCTCCAACGCGGCTGCCATGGAGTCCAGAACCTACAGATAGTTCCAGGCCCAAGGATGGGCAATCCTGCAGAGACCCTGAACGTGGGCCTGCAACGTTGCGATCCGATCCTCCAGGAGATGGACCAGGCCAATGACCGTGTCAAAGTGGGCTCTCAAATATTCCAGGGTCTACGAGGCTGCAAGTGGCTCTGGCAAAATTGATCACCCAATCGAGCTCCTGCAGGCAGCGAACCAGTGTCCATTGCCCGCTGGTTGTCTTCAAGGGACTTCCCTCAAATCAGTCAGTCGTCCAGGTACGGGTGAACCAGGATCCCTTGCTTGCAAAGATGTGCCGCCACCATCACCATGACCTTCTTGAAGACCCAAAGGATGGTAGCCAGGCTGAAGGACAATGCTTGGAACTGAAAATGCCCTCTGGATACCGCAAACAGAAGGAAAGGCTGATGTTCCAATCGCACAGGGATGTGCAGGTAAGCCTCCATGAGGTCCAGAGAGGTAAGATATTCAACTATGTGCACCACCACGATCACAGACAGCAAGGTTGCCATGCAGAAGCGTGGTACGTGCAGGGCTCGATTGATGGCCTTCAGGTCCAAAATAGGTGGCCAGGACCTTTCCTGCTTTGGCACCATAAAGAAGATGGACTATCTCCCAGAGCCCCAGTCGTCCAGAGACAATGCACTAGGTGCTCGAGTGTCTCCTCCACCATCTGAAGTTTCTGGACTGAGCATCAGGAAGAGAACATGAAAAGATCTACCAAGGTTCTGGCCAATTCGAGAGTGTACCCCTCGCGAATGACCTCCAAGACCCAGATGTCAGATGGGATTTGGATCCAGGCAGGAAGGAAGCTCTGGAGGCGACTGCCCACTGGCTGCACCCCTGCTGGGGCCTTCAAATCCTCATTGTGAGGGTTTGGGTGCACCTCCGCCACCCCTTGGGCCCCTCCAAAAGGAAGAGCCAAGCTGGAGAAAGTGGGTTCTCTGTGGGTTGGCCACCTGGGAGGGGCGAAACCTTTGGAAATCTCTACCACAGCCCTTCACCAAGCCACCTCTGCCGGCCTTGGGCTTGTCCTGTGGCAGGCGAGGCACCTAGGACTTGCCCAAGGATCTCACCAGATTCTCCCCAAAGAGCAATCAGCTCACACAACAAAGCAGCCAGCAGACACTATTGGGGCACCCCCTCACTGCCGACTAATATCCACGCTGCAAGGGAGAGTCTAGACAGAGGAGATCAGCACTGCTACTGTGCTAGGAGGTAAGTTTCCCCCTATAGAGCACAGACATCAGGAAAAAAATCTTTAATTTAAAGAACTATTGGTGCACCTGTACCTAAGGGCTACTCCAAAGGGTCCTTAGGTGTTGCCCTTGAGTGTGGGCCAAATATGATATCTGACACCAGGAAAGCATAGTTACTCACCTGTAACAGGTGTTCTCCAGGGACAGCAGGAATCAGTCCTCATGGGTGACGTCAGCACTGACAGAGCAATTACCCAGCTTTCAAAGAAAGCATTTGGGATTGGTGCCACGCATGTGCGGTCCTCTTCCCACTCAAGGGTGCCATCTTGCTCAGTCAGGTCCCATAGCTAGAGACCTACTAAGCAGATGGCAAGGGAAGAAAAGAAAATTTGGCAACTCTTAAGGGGAGGTGGGAGGATAGCGAGGACCGATTCCTGTTGTCCCTGGAGAACACCTGTTACAGGTGAGTAACTACGTTTTCTCCAAGAACAAGCAGGAAATCAGTCCTCACTTATGGGACTCCCCAGCTACAGGCTACCTATGGGCTACCTCCGCGAGGCCGTCAGCACAAGCCAACGCCCGAAGGAGCCCGAGCACTCAGGACATGCTCTCGGTAGTTGCAGAAGAAGGGTCAGAAGGCAGGAGTTGCTTAAACCCCAAACAGATTACGGAGTACAGCCTGGCCGAAGGCACTGTCCCAGTGGAACTCCCTCTCCAGGCAGTAGTGCGAGGCGAAAGTGTTCGCTGAAGACCAGGTCGCAGTCTGGCAGATGTCCATCAGAAGCACTGAGCATAGCGAAGCCACCGAGGCCCAGATGCCGTGTGTGGTGTCTCACCGATCCAGCGGGGCCCCAGCCTTTGCCTGGGTGAAAGTGATGCAGTTCACCACCCAAATGGAGAGGGTGCGCTTGGTGACTGCCTGCCCCAGATGGTTGGGATCGTAGACAACGAAGAGCCGATCGGACTTGCGATGACCCTGGGTGCGCTGCAGGTAGAAGGCGAGAGCCCTCTTGCAGTCGAGTGCATGTAGGACCGCCGCTGACAGGCGGAATGAGGTCTCGGGAAGAAGGTCGGCAAGACTATCTCCTGATTAAGATGGAAATCCGAGACAACCTTCAGAAGGAACTTGGGGTGGATACGGAGGACCACCCTGTTCCCGTAGAATCTGGTGTAGGGGGCCTCAGCCATGAGGGTTTGGAGTTCGCTGATGAGCTGAGCCGAGGTCAGAGCCACTAGGAAGACTACCTTCCAGGAGAGGTGCCAAAGCGTCGCCATCGGCTCAAAGGGCAGCTGCTTAAGCTCCATGAGCACGATGTTCAGGTCCCACTCCGCCAGTGGAGGCCGGATTGGGGGGAGGGCTTGGAAAGTAAGAGGCCCTGCATGAAGCGGGAGACCAGAGGCTGCCCTGAGAGGGGTTTACCCTCGACGGGGAGGTGGTTAGCCGAGATGGTGCTCAGGTGCACCCTGACTGAGTTGGATTTCACTCCTACCTGCAAGAGGTGGAGGAGGTACTGGAGAACTCATCGGGTGGAGCAGGAGAACGGGTTGATCTGAAGCTCAGAGCACCAGATCAATTAGCGTCACCACTTAAAAGGCATAGGCCCGTCTCATCGAGTCCTTCCTCGATGCGAGGAGGACCTCGACCTCTCCCGGGAGAGCAGCGAGGCTAAGGAGACCCGTTCAGCCACCAGGCTGTGAGGGACAACGAGGTCAGGCTCGGGTGAAGCACCCGTCCCCACTCCTGCATTAGCAGGCTTGGGGCGCAGCCCAGGGGGACTGGGGGCTCAGACGAGAGCAGGAGCGGGAACCAAGGCTGTCGAGGCCATGAAGGAGCCACAAGAATCACAAAAGCTCATTCCCGCTGAATCTTGTGGAGTGTCTTCGCAATGAGAGGAGTGGGAGGGAAGGCGTACAGAAGCCTGAAGGTCCAGATCAGGAGGAACGCATCCGGGGCCACCCTGCTTGGGTGTGGAACCGGTCCGCAGAAGCGGGGGAGCTGTACATTCGCCGGGCTGGTGAGGAGGTCCATGGACAGAGTCCCCCACTGATGAAACAAGAGGCCGGCCACCTCCGGATCCAGGTGCCACTCGTGTGGGCAGAGGATCCTATGAGTCTGTCCGTGAGGACATTCTGCTGGCCCGGGAGATAGACCACTCTGAGGGTCATGCCCCGGCGCATGGCAAAGGAGCAGAGGAGGCAGGAACCCGTTCCCCCCCCCCTCCTTGTTTATGTAGAACATCGCTAACCTGTTATCCAAGTGGTCCAGTGCCCCAAGGGAAGCAATGACCCAAACTCCAGCTGCTCCTCTGTGAATTTGCGCCGTGGGTGCTTCCCGAACACTAGCTCCCTCCCCGAGGCCTCTGCAGTGCTCTCTCTTATCAAGTAGGCCCGATGGAACAAAAGGATGAATTTGGGGAAGAAAGGGGCCTCACTCACCCTTTCCCAACCCCCTGACCAGCTGGGGGCCGTAGCCACTGAAAAATCCTTGGAGGACTACAAGTCCAGAGGCCCGAGGCTGCTCCCGATTGACCAGAGAGAGTCATCCAAGATGGCAACTGTTCCTGCTGCCATTCCCCAAGGTCACTATGCATTCCAGCATGTCTGCTCCGTCCATCTCCCGGGCCTCCCCGAAGTCTTTTTCTGCGAGATTGCTGGATTCCTGGCAGCTGCAGCACAACCCGATCTCTAAGAGCTGTGCTCTATGGCTGTCACAAAGCACACACCAACTGCGATCCCATGTAGTTTCTGTGTACGCTGTATCTCCCTCACAACAAAAAACAATGTTACTCGTACTGGGGTCTAAGTTAAAACCAAGTAAAACACTCTTTAATGTTAGTTATTATTAAAGCTGGTCTTTTAAGGTTAAATTTAGTTCAAATGAACCCTGGTTAAATTTGGTTTTTATGATCTGTGTTATGATGTTCCCTGTAATGGTAAAGTTTTGCTGTATGTAAACTGCCTTGATCCTTGGAAATGCGGTATATAAACCTTTCATATAAGTAAATAAACTTACATGGCTACCGGCTCCCAAGATTCGATGCGTGTGCTCAATATATTCAGCCTGTTAATCTTTTTTTTTTTCTGTTCTTTATCGGTAGACTAGCAAAAGCAGGCATAGGCACCTCTACCTCTGGCTCCCTCCCAAAAGTTGGGAAAGGGGGGAAGGAGGGAGCTAGAGGGGTCTCCTGGGGGAGGGACCCAGACCCTTTGGGTTCTGTATGCTGGCTCAAACAAGGCCTACAGCAAGGCTCTGCAGTCCATAGGCTATGCTCACCACCTGCTGGAGCCTGAGAAATTACTGCCTCAGTTCAGGGGCACAGGCTATTTATACTGAGCTGAGAGAGTGTTTTCTCAGTCTCCACCTGCTGGTTGATGAGGATAACCCACTTGTCTGGACTGGAGGGATGTCCTGAAAGATAATGATTTGTTCCAACTCAGGAGTGCCTCCTCCCCTGACAGAATCTCCTTTAGTTCATTTGGAAGGCACTTCACCCCCCCCCCCCCCCATGCTATAGGAAGCAAAGGCATATCCTTTTGTATACTGGATTGATCATTGTCTTCTATTCAGCTCTTGGCAGAGCGTTCATCTTGAGATACCTAGAGGGAGTGGAGTTTCTTGTCCTAGGGTGATTTTTATGCCAGGGTTCAGCTCTTCCCAATCAATGGAAGATGTCCAGAAGACAGACGTTTCTTTAAAGGACATTTTTGCTTGTGATGACTCATACACAGTCATCTTTGTTGGGCATATTGACACAATGGTGTGAAATTTCAAAGGAGGTTCTCCTTAAAATGACTGAACAGGATGACAAGTTGGCCAAGATTGAAGCAAGGATGGTCTAAAGTGGAAACTCCAGTGTCTTCAGTGCAGGCTGTTGGTGTGTCCAGTATGAAGGATAGTTTGATGATTTGAATTAATGGAAAATTCATTAAGAGCTAGGAATTTAAGATTTTTAATTTTTCCTGTTACTCGATTAGTGATTCCTTTAGAGTTTAATAAATTCTTGAAAGAAATCCTCATGTAGAAACCTTATCAGTTACTAATATCTGTTATCTCCCTCCTGGAGCAAAGGTGGACGCAGAAGAAGGTGTAATGGATCATTTGGCACGGGAAGAAAATAGATTTATCAGCTTTTGTCGCGTCTTCACAAGATATTTCTACCTATGCTACATTGTTAGTCTTGACTCAGGCTGAGATGGAAAAATGTTTATTTTGAATCTGTATTTTCCTAAAACGAATGGGGGGGGGTATCAAATGCGATGGCTAGCGCAATTACAGCAGCTTGCCGCTGAAATGAACACCCGAGTATTCAAGATCGGGGCCATATCTGTAGCTGTTATTGGTCAGGTTCTGGTTGGTATAGGTGTACCTCTAGTGGTCCTAGACAGTATTCTTTGACAAGCAATAACTTAGGGAGAAACCCTGACTAACAAAATCAACTATGTACAGGTAAGTACTAATTTACTAAATCTATCAACTCGAACCATAAACTGAGGAGGAGGATAATTCTGAATCCACTGCTTGTGGACTATCTCTGGGATATTCCAATTGGTGGTTTTGTAGTAAAATAAACGTCGGCTGCTCTGCATCAGTAATACTGCCACTGACAATTGGGTAGGTTCTGGACTGGTCTAGCAGTATTCCAGGAAAGGAAATTAACGGTAAGTGAAATTTCTCCTTCCAGTTCATACTGCTAGACCAGTCCAGACACGCGGGAAGTACCCAAGCTAACAACCCTCAGGGTGGGCAGAGAAAGCTGCTGACAGAACACCAACTCCAAAACGACTGAACGTCCAGGCAATAATGCTGGACAAAAGTAGACAAGGAGGACCAAGTTGCCACTCGACAAATATCAAGGGGAACCACATGAGAACTTTCAGCCCAAGACGTGGCTTGAGCCCGAGTAAAATGTGCTCGAAGAACTGCCTTGCCTTGAAGTATATATGCCAATTCTATGGCCTGACGGAGCCATCTGGCAATAGTTGACTTGGAGGCTGCTAGACCTTGGCACGGTCCTAAAAAAAGAACAAAGATATGGTCAGACTTGCGAAAGGAATTGGTGACTTTCAAATATCGAAGGAGAACTCTTTTGAGATCAACTGCTCGGAGACCTTTATGTTGACCTGAACATTGTTCCTTTTGAGAAGGCAGGCAACAGCAGAGGCTGATTGCCATGAAAAGGAGTAATCACCTTAGGTAAAAATGAGGGAACAGTGCGAAGAGACACTCCTTCTGTGGAGAAAGACAGAGAGGGATCTCTGCAAGAAAGAGCCTGCAGCTCGGAGATCCTACGAACCGAGATTATCACCACTAAGAACACTGTTTTAAGTGTCAAATCTCGCAATGACACTTCTTCTAAAGGCTCAAAGGGCTGAGCCATCAACGCCCTGAGGACCAACGCAAGGTCCCTAAGGAGGGATGACTGGACGGATAGGTGGATGTAGGAGTTTAACTCCTTTGAAAAAACGTGACACATCGGAGTGGAACGCAATGGATCGACCACGAACCGGTCAAATATTATAGAAAAAGTAGTGCAAAATCAGCTGCGAGATCACATTGACTCGAACGCCCCTTTGGATATACATCAGCATGGATTTAAACCTAATCACAATGTGGAAACTCTCTTTGATAATCATATAACAGGCCTTGAAAAAAATAAGTTATTTCTGTTAATCTTCATCGATGTCGCGGCAGCTTTTATACTGTGTCTCACACAATAATGTGACAACGTCTACAAGATATTGGCTTATGCAACAATACATTAAAATGGTTTGCCTCTTATCTAACTAATTGTATGCAGTTTGTAAAATATGGTGACAAAAAATCCTCTCAATTTTCGAATGGACAAGGCATACCTCAAGGTTCAGCTTTATCATCTATTCTCATTAATATTTATATTCAACCCATATGTCAAATTATTAATCTTCATGAAATTAATTATCATTTATAAGCTGATGACATTATGGTTTATACTATAATTAACCAAAATACCTTTGATACAACAAAAATTAATAACTGTTTGGCTGATATGAATGATTGGCTTAATAACAACTTAAAAATAAATTCTGACAAAACAGAAGCAATGTTCATATCTAAATGCCAGTCCTTTAAAACTACCAATTGAAATTAATTTATTAAATAGAGAAATAAAAATTAAAGATGAAGTAAGATATTTAGGTGTAACATTAGATAAATATTTAAATTTAAAATCTCATATAAACAAAATTGCGTCAAAAGCATACCATCGTTTAAAGATTATAAGAAGACTAAAACCAATACTAAATACAAATCACTTTTGCACGGTATGTCAGGCAGTCATAACACCTCTACTTGATTTTGGAAACACCTTGTATCAAGGTCTTCCTAAACACTCTATCCATCCTCTCCAATTAGTTCAGAACACCACTGCGCGTATTATAACTGGCTCTACAAAATTTGAACACATAACTCCTGTCCTCAAACAGTTACATTTCCTTCCGGTTATTGCAAGGGCAAAATATAAAAACCTAATGACTATTTTCAAAATTTTTCACCAATCCTCAGCGGATATTCTACAGTTATTATTTCAAAAGACAAGAGTATTGCAGTCCCTAACCTTTTGAAAGCAGTCCCACATCTCAAGGGAGTAGGGGGTATGGTGGGAGCTAAATTTGGCTTCTAGAATCTCTCTCTCACTATGTTGCTGATATCCATATGCACCACAACAGCTGGCTCCTCCCCAGCACTGTCTAAAATTCTAGCTAGGTTGTGCGAGACCTCCTATCTTTGCACTAGGCAGGCAAGTTACCAAGTGATCCTCATAACCACCAGCCACACAGCTAATTGCATCCCTAAAGATCGAATTGCCAACTACAGCTGCCATCCTAACCCTTCCCTGCTGGGCACATTATAATGTTCCGACGAACTTCCATCAAGAAGGTATCTTATTAAAGAAGGTCCAAAAACAGAAAAGTGTGAGATGAAACATTCTTTATATTTTTGGATAGTGATGAATAACCAAAAGTTAACTAGAACTGACAAGTGATCTGTATTTTTGTCCTTGTGTGAGCTAAGGGATTCAGTTTCTCTGCTTTTCTCTTTTAGGCTTCTCCACCTGCCCTTTAACTCAGAGGATAGGTAGTTTATTAGGGACTAGAGGCGAAATTTGACTAGATTTGTAATGCTTGACAACTTTTATGTTCCAAAACCTATGTAACAGCACCCTCAAGTGGCAGTATTTGAGAGCCATACTTCAATGTTAGACGAGTTTTAATGTGCACACCTAACCTCATTTTCTCTTCTGGTGGTTTTAGTTCAGGGCGATAGGGTTGAAATTTGGCTTTTACATATACAAATGATTTTATGGAGTTCCTTTCTGCTTTATTTCTTTAATATAAACCACTCTGATATTTCTGAAGGATGGTATATCAAATTTTAATTAACAATAACTATGAAATAAATGACCTTCTCTGCCAATATCATTGTTTCTAAAATTAACCAAAGCTGCAGATCGACTTATTAACTTGGTCAGTCACCCCTCTGTAATTATGTGAACTTACACCAAATAGTAGAAATTTCTGAATACTCAGAAAAGGGTAATTTTTAAAACTAAGATGAAGTTAGACCTTACCTGCTAATTTTCTTTCCTGGAGTCCCTCCAGTCCAGGCCAGATACGTGGGTTATACTCAACTACCAGTGGATGGACACTGAGAAAATACAAGTTGAAATACTCCCTCTTAAGTTGCCTGTCCCCCTATGCCAAGTCATTATGAACCTCACAAAGAAAAGAACAGAGCCCCATAACCCCAATTCTCCACCAGCACCTCAATTAAGCACTTCAGCTTTCACAGAATCTAAAGGACTCGTCATCTTGTTCCTTTTTATTCTTTTGCTCCCCCCCCCCCCCAAGCATTCTCATTACAATTTGAAAAAACCCCCTAGGACCAAAGGCCCCGATCGGGGGGGGGGGGGGGGGGGGAGAAGAAACACAGTGGAGCCCCAGCAACAAAACTGAACCACCGGAAACCACCAACCAAAAAAAGCTGCCCTGAACTCACCTGTTCCTGCAAAAAAACTCTTCAAGAATAGGCTTAAGACAACAATAGGTTCACAGTCAAGTCCCGGCTGGGTTCTGCACTGAACTGGAGGGACTACAGGAAAGAAAATTAACAGGTAAGGTCTAATTTCACCTTCCTAACTATCCCTCCAGTCCAAATGTAGGGATGTACCAAAGCAGTGGGTATGAAGACACTGTCTGCACTACCAATGCCCCAAAATTCACTTCCTGTCAGGCCTGCACAACCAGCCGATAATGATGTATGAAAGAATGCAGAGAAGACCAATTGCTGCCTTATAAATGTCTTGAGGTGGAACCAGACTAAACTCCACCCACAAAGAAGTCTGAGCCTTAGTAAAGTGAGCTTTCAAACCCGCTGGCAACACTCGCCCATGCAACAAATATGCCAGCTCAATAACCTCTCTGATCCAGCAGGAAATGGATGCCTTAGAAACAGCCTCACCCTTCCTGGACCTGCCAGATAAGACAAGAGCTGTTCTGAACGCCTCAACACTGTGAGCCTGATATTCAAAAGGCATTTACATGGTTTACAGCCCAGTAAACTACATAAATGCCTTAAATCGGGATATTCAATGGCACTTACATGGTTAGTGCCATTGAATATCCCCTTCTAACTCCGCTACATGCCCCAATGCTATGCGGTTAGCACTGGGATGTGTTGGGGGCATTCTGGGGCAAAGCGGAGTTGGAGACTGTCGCTAACCAGATAGTGGCAATATTGCATGCTGCTCGGTTAGCGACCTGCGCCTAAAAGGTAGGTGAGATTTTTTCTCACCTATCTTTTAAGTGCAGGAGCTAACTAGGCAGCATGCAATATCGCTGCTGCTCGGTTAGGTACTGTGGCTTCCGGTGTGTGTGGCGATCCCCGGATATTCAATGCGAGGGCCGCATATGACCACGTAATAGTGCATAGCCTGCCCGAGTGAATATCAGGCCCTGCAGTAATCTTCAAGTAATATTTGAGCAACCTAAGCACATTTAATAAATGAAGAATTCTGGACTCAGCTGCCCCCGAAGAACCAGCAAGTCAGTAACACCACCACCTAGTTCAAATGGAACACAGACGATATCACCTTTGGAAGAAAGGAAGTGACAAGACTTACCTTTTCCTTTGAAAATAGCAAGTAAGGCTCCCCACACAACAGAGCCTGTAACTCTGAAACATGGCACACTGAACAGATCACCACCAGGAACACCTTGAACGTCAGATACTTCAAAGCAGTCTCCTTAAGGGATTCAAATGGAAGTGCCACAAGAGCAGAGAGGACCAAATTCAGATCCTAGGATGAGACCGCAGGATGACAAGGTGGTCTCAAATGCTTGACATTCTGACAGAAACGAGCAATGGCCCTATGAGAAGCTATAGTTCAACCCTGAACACGACTCTGGAAACAAGCCCACGCTGCAACCTGCACCTTCAGAGAACTCATGCCCAGACTCTTTTCAATCTCCACTTATAAAAACACCAAAATCTTGGGGAGAGAAGCTGCAAGAGGTCTCACTCCCCGCTCTACGCACGAAGCTTCAAAGATGCGCCAGACTTGCACATAGTCTAGTGACCTGCAGTGCCTCTGGACCTGCAGCAAGATCTCAACCATCTGCATTGGATAGCCCCTATGCCTCAACTGTGCCCTTTCCAGAGCAAAGCCAAAAGCTAGAATTGATCCATGTCAGTCATCCACAATGGTCCTTAAGTCAAAAGATTGTCCTCCCAAGGGAGAGGGAAGGAATCTGCCACCAGATCTGCATACTGAGGATGCTGGGACCAATCTGAGGCCACTAACTCCACATGAGACCTGATCTGCTGAAGCACCTGACTGATGAGTGGCTATGGGGGAAAACATACAGGAACCTGTCTCCGAAACAGTATGTCGAGCCCCTCTGCCATGTGCTCTTTGCATCAGCTGAAGAACTGACTTGCCTTGGCATTCGCCAGAGTCGCTATCAAGTTCATCATGGGAATGCCACAACACTCCACAATCAGTTGAAACGCTGACTCTCACAGCGACCACTCCCCCATGTCCAACAGATGCCAACCTGGATACCTGTTTGCATGTTCTCTTTCTTGGCTACATGAGCCGCTGACAGTGCTAGCAAATGAACCTCTGCCCAATGAAGAAGCAGAATTGCCTCTGCTGCAACTAGCGAGCTCCATGTGCCACCCTGGCGATTGTTGTAAGTCACTGTTGTCACATTATTGGACAAAACCCTCACTGCCCATTGACTAACGAGGGGAAAAAAACCCTCCATGGCCAGACGTGCACCACCTACATCTCCAAACAACTGATGGGCCACAGGCTGTCCTCTGGAGACCACCTGAACTACCTGAGCAAGGCAATGATCCTCCTCCCAACACTCTCAAAAGAGGGACCTCTGCATCTCTCACATGTGGGACTACAACTTTGCTATCCTGCCCTCTGGCAGACACACCAAACCCCGCTGAGTGTCGAAACAGGCTTCCAAATACTCCAAAGCCTGGAATTGAAAGTGCCCCTACAAAACCGCAAACTGCAGAAAGGTGTTCTCCTTGCTAAACAGCTATTATCATGGATCACAGAGTCTCCATGCGAAATTGAGGAACCCCGAAGTACCTATTCACCCCCTTCAAATCCAAAATGGGACACCAAGAACCCTCCTTCTTTGAGACTACAAAATAGATTGAATAATGACCCATACCCCTATTGTCCCAGTGCAAGAGACAGGCAAACATCAGTTGTACAGTCCTGCACCTTGGTGGAGACCTAGCAAGGATAAACCATGCAAGCATCCAAGAGAGGTCTGGGGAACTTGAGCCTGTAAGCTTCTCAAATCATCTCCAAGACCCAAGTGTCTACAGTGATCTGAGCCAAAGCGTAGTAAAACTGCTAGAGTCGTCCACCTACTAGCTACATCTCCACTAGGACCCCAAACCTTCACTGGGAAGGCTTGGATGCTCTGGGACCAGCAGCCCCATCTCTGCCACCTCAATGGCCCCCATGAAAGGAGCACCTCAACAGAAACCTGGATCTTTACAGATTTCCTCCCCTGGTCAGACAAAACTTCTTTTAATCTTGACCTCATGAAGAAGTCCTTTGACCAGCCCCTTTGGGCTTATCCTCTGTAAGTCGAGGCACCTTAATGTTCCCTAGGTCCTTCACCAACAGATCCTCACCAAACAACCATCTGACAAAAGGAAGTTTACTTAACCGCATCTTGGAGGTCATATCTATCAATCAGTTATGCAACCACAAGAACTGCTGAGTTGCCACCACTGAAGCAGGTTGGCCAAAAATGCAGTCAGAGACTCCAATCGAGCCATCTCCCCCCAAGCTGTAGCCTCCCCCAGAGACGCCTCTGGAATCCTCTGGGACCACCTCAAATAGACCCGAGCTACATAAGACTCACAGACAGCACCCCTGCAGGGCCTAAGCCAACACCTCAATGGCCTGCTTGAGCAGGGCCTCCATCCACCGGTCCTACAGATCCTTAAAGGCTGCATTGCCTTCCACTGGGATGGCAGTCTTTCTAGTGACTGCCACCACCAAGGCATCCACCCAAGGAAGACGCAACTTTCTTGCTCCTCCAGTGGAACAGTATAAAGCTTGACCATGCTTCTTCCAACATGCAACCCTGCATCAGGAACCTTCCACTCAGCATCAATCATCTCATTCAACACTGTGGCAGGAAACAACCAAGGCAGCTTACAAATGCCTTCTACCAGTGGATCCTCTGCCTGCTCTACAGCCTTTGGCTATGGATCCTCCGCAATACGCAGGGCTGCCAAGGTCTGTATGATGAGGGCAGGTAGCTCTTTCTAATGGGAACTCCTCACCTGCAGGGAAACCCCTCACCAAGATCCTCCTGGAATTGCTCCTCCAGAAGGTCTGATGTACCCCCCAGTGTCATCCTCTGGGCGCTTAGCTGTGGCTGAGACTGCCCCCCTCCATGCCAAAGGAGGCAAAGCCAGCACAGAGAACCCTATACCTAAGCCCTGCTTCAAGCAAAATGCCCCATCTTCTGACAGCCCCATCAGAGCCCCCCCCCCAGGACCCCCAGACATGGGCTAGAGGACCAGAGGTTCAGAGCGCTCCTGAGGCAAACAACAAGCCACTACTAAAATGGTGATTGTTCCCGCCAAAACCACAGGACTGGCAATATTATCGCTGGTGCGATCACAGTCCCCCTGGACCCCAACAGTTATCTCCAATGCTCCCAGGCCACTTGCAAGCTGATCTGTAGCAGCCGCATGCTCTCTCACGCAGCCGCAGTACAGCCCGACTTCCACGAGCTGAGGCCAGTGGCTGCCACAGGCTGTGCTCCACATCTGCCATATGGGCCACAGCCCAGGCCTCTCACACACTGGGAAAAACACTCTTACTGGCAACCCAATCATCGCCGGGGCTCACTGTGCTGCCGTTGCTTCTCCTCTTCCATGCTGCCTGGATCCTCTCTTTGGTTTTCTATCTCTTTTTCAAATGAGCATTAAGCTGAAGGGCAGAAAGAAAGCTCAGCCTCTGGCCCCCTCCCAAGCATTAGGGAGGAGGAAAGAAGGAGCAGCCACCAACCTACTTGTCCCAAGGGCACAAATGGAGGGGTGGCTAGGGGAGAACAGTGGGGGAGGGACCCAGATCCATCGGGCTCTGCACCCCAATGCAGCCCAGCACCCAACCACCAGTACCAGCAGACAGCACAGGCTATGCTCATCCACCTGTTGGCGACTGAGAGATACTGACTTGGCATAGGGGCACAGGCTACTTAAGAGAGGGCTGTAGCTGATGGATGAGCATAACCCATGCATCTGGACTAGACTGAAGGGACGGTTAAGAATAAATCATTATCTGTAAGCCAAACTTCTGAAAATCACTGCTCCCACTATGAATGCACACCCACAAGTACAGTCCACCTCCCCTGGACCTTGACCACCCTCCATGCTGACCCTGGACCTTGCCACCCCCACCCCACCCCACCCCACTCCACGGCATCACCTCCCCTACCCCCCTCCCCAAAACATCTACTCCCCCTCCAATGAACCAGTCCCCCACGGCAACACTGATCCTACCCCCCAGTCTTACCAAGGCTCCTTTATTGTTGAAGGGAGGAGTGATGCCAACTCACTCTTGCTCATCATGCAGCCGGTTCCAAAATGGCAGTACCACAAGTAAGGCTGAGGAGTGGGATTTGAGGTGCAGCGTTTCAGCTGGGGAGAATGATATTTAGCGTAGGTGCTGGAATGTGGTGTTGGGATCAGGGGGAAGATGGTGATCCAGGGATGGCTGGACCTCAACATTCACAGCTGCCCCTGCCTATATGAAAAGGGGAATCCTTGTCTATACTGTGGACCTGCCCAGACCACTCCCTCTCCGTCCCTCCATCACATTCTCAGTAAATTGAAAGATGGTAAGAATCCCCACATTTAAAAAGCCCCTGGGCTAAAATGCCATTTATATGTGTATGCCAATCTATACAAGTACATTTTCAGATGTTGAGATGCTTCTAAAATAACCATCTTAATTACCTGCATAGTGAATGGAACAAGAATGGTCAGAGTGAGTTATACACTGTGACAAAGGGAAGAGGCATCTAGGTATTCATCTGCCATAGTGCACTCCTCTGATCTCCAGCACAGGCCCCTGTCCTATAGAGTGCTTGTCCCTCAGAGCTACTCTAAAAGGAGCCAAAGGGGAAAGGCAGCGAGACCTAAATGAGATATTTTGGATGATTTTGCATGATAGAGATAAAAATCTCATTGCAAGTTGAGGTGGGCAAATGAAGCAAAAAAGCAGTCTGTCTATAGACTGAGCCAGATCTGATGTGATAATGAAACACAGGGTATTTCATAGGCACTTCAATTACTAATAATATACTACCATGATATCTTAAGCACCCCCCATCCCATAAATGGCCTGGGCAGTTTCCTCCACTTCAGGAGAGAGCTGGTACTGGAGATGAGGTAAGAATTATATACCCAACAAAACATTTAGGTTAACAGAGAACACATCAGTGACAGAGCTGGCGAATTGCTGTGCATCTCTGAGTGGGAAGAGAACAAAATTTCCCTTGCCCAGTCTTGCTGAGTACCTTCAAGTGGTAGCCCTGATGTATAAAATGTATCCAAATCCCAGTAAGATGACCATACAATTCAAGTATTACAGGAAGAAAAAGGAAATATTCATACTGACTGCACATCACTGGGAATAAAAGGTGCCCATCCTTAGTTTAAGCACTAAGGCTAATGTTGATAGACAATGAAGATAAAAGATAACATCCTTCTCTGAATGTAACTCACCTTGAGCTACTCTTGAAAAAGGTCTAAGCTAAATCCAAAATCCTATCCTTTCCCCTCCTGCAGATATAGGCCATGGTGAACTTGTTCATTGTCTCCCTGCAGCAGAAGATAATCCTCTTAAGGTTTCATTAACTTCTGTGCTCTAACTCCCTTTAAGGGGACCCCTACAGATAAAGAGGATATAAATGTACTGCTACTATTATGCTACAAATCCTATATTTAAATCAAGAGGGTATACAAAAAGTCTGCCAGAAAGAATATTGCCACAAGAAAAGCTGCAAAGAGCAACTGATGCAAATTTAAGATCCCTAATTTTAACAAGTTGAAAAGCGCACACTGGCAGTGCGACACAGTTCTGGTTTTCCCCCATTTCCAGAATCAGCCATGTGGGGGATTCATATCTGTGTCTCATAGAAGTGTTGGGGGTATCAGAGGCTAGGTGGGTGTGTCAGAGGAAAATCGGGGGCTGTGTAAATGTGGGATGAGGGGTGTGTACGTGGAAATTTAAATAATAGTCTTTTGGGATAGGATAACCAGTGAAGTTTGTTTTGTTGTTATGAATTGACAGAGATTGTTCTTCAGCATGTCTTGCTATGTGGTGATCAGCAATTGTTGAGAGTGATTCATTAGCTTTTGTAACGTTTGCTTGTTAAAGTGTTTCACTATGGGCTTATTATAAAAAGGATAGTATTTTTCTGCTATTAAATTCTCATTGTAGGAGGAGGAGTCTTTCCAAGATGGCTGCTGTGTGCTTTCTTTGTGCGGATGCCTAAACGCAAAGGGAAGTTGAGGGCACTTCCCTCTGTGCCTCAACCCCCGTCCATCGGTCCCATGGATCAGTTTGTGCTACTCACCCCGGATCAGAGACAGGAGGTTCGAGCCGGCTTGGAGATGCTGGGAGAGGAACCCTTGGCGCCTCCGTCGGATGTTGAAACATCTCTCTCTCCCGTACAGAGGACGCCGCCGGAATGCCCTGCTGCTTCGAGTCCAGTTACAGCTGCTGCATCACTACGCTCTCCCAAGGAAGAGGTTGAGGGCGTCGCCCGAGGGGAGCTTGCTGATGGCTTGGCTTCGTCGGCCCCTGATTCTTCCAGGGAGGTCTCGGGCATGTTATCTACGGCTGAGGTTCTGGCTTCTTCATTGTCAGAGGGAAGGTTTCCTCCACAGTTGGTTTCTACTCGCTTCTGGTCAGACCTAAGGTGTTCACGCCGGAGTCCATTTGGGAAGCTATTTTCACTCTTTCGGAGGCCGTTCAGTCCCAGTCTGTTGCTTTATCATCGCGTATCCAAGAGAATGCGGTACATATTCAGAAGAATATTAGTAAGATCGAGGCTGCTGTTTCTGTTTGTGAGCATTTTAAAACATCTGTAAATGATCATGGAACTCAGTTAAACACTCTAACAGATATGTTTTCTACTTTGATTAAAGACAATGGGATTCTCAGATACAAGATAAAAATGCTGGAAAGTGTTGCTAGGGCCGCAAATGTGCGGGTCTTAAATTTTCCACGAATTCAAGGAATAACAGCGCTGGATAATTTTAAGGAATATTTGCAAGAGATCTTGAAGGTCCCTGTGGAACTGATTCTGCCAATGACTAAGGTATATTACCTTCCTAGTAGGAAGAAGGAATCTGTGGTTCCCTCTGAAGTGTCTAACATTGATTTTGACGTCCTGAATGTCTCAGGCCTTCTTGAAGATATGGGTGGAGGATCTTGTATGCCATCTACTTTATTAGTGCAATGTGCCCTAGTCTCGGACAGAGATTGGCTTCTGAAAATGTTTTTCAAAAAAGGCCTGGATAACTTTTATGGTCTTTCTATCTCCATGTTTCCTGACCTTACTAAGGTAACTCAGAAGCGGCGTAAACAGTTCTTGTTACAAAAGTCGGGCGTATTTCAACTTGGAGGATCTTTCTACGATTTCCATGTAGATGCTTGGTTATATATAAGTCTAATAGATATTTTTTCACTAATCCTGCTGATCTTGTTACCTTTATTAATGCCAAGTTATCTCTTAATCTTGATCCAGAATAATGTATAGTCTCTGTACATTTATAGTATGTTCGGGGTGTCCACGGTCACTTGGTTTTCTTGTTAAATGCTCATAATTGAATGGTTCATTCTTAGAGCAGGGTATATGCCTTGGTTTTTTGTTTTCTTTCTTTCTTCTCTCCCCCCTCCCCTCTCTGAATGTGGACTATGATAGAGCTACTTGGATGTTTTGCTATTGACTGTTTCTTAGGATTTATTCACTTGTATAGCTCTTATTTTCTTGCAAGATTGCAATAATCTTTTTCTTGCTGTTTTGTTTAAAAATTCTATAAATAAATAATTTTTAAAAATTCTCATTGTTTAGTTCAAAATATTATTGATAAGGCACCTTATACATCATTGCCCTTTATCGAGTTAGGATTGAGCAGGGTGCTTAAAGTTCACTTCATGTTTATATATTGAATTTTCTTAAGTGTATTTTCCATAGAGAATTTAAAAAAAAAAACTTTCTCCCACTGTTATTAAGATGAAACAATGGACTTTTCTTATTCCATTTTCAGCTATCTGGCTACACTCCTGAGGCAGCCTTGTGGTGAAACGTAGCTAGGTCAGGTGGATCACCAACTGTCAACCTCACTGATGATGTAGAGTGTATTATTTATTGGCCACTTTGTTAGCTGCCAGTATCATCGATGATAAAGAGAACATTAATCAACTGCCAGTTTTGCTGAGCATTCTTTCAGGCACTTTTACTTTGGAAGGATTAAGATAAGTCTGTTGAAGTCTTTTAGAGAATAGTTTGCAAAAGATAATAAGTATATTTAAAAATAATTGATAAAAAATGAAATAATGGTTGAAGGGTTTTTCTGATCAGTGAGGAGCTATGCCCTATTTCACAAAATGGATCCAGTTGTTGGACCATAGGAACAAACTAAGGTCTTTTCCCCTTATTTTATATGTTTCAAAAAACCTACAAGCAATGTGTTCATGAGCACTTGAATTATAGGGTGGAAGTTATTTTTGCAACAATTGACATACATTGTTTTTATATCTATTACTGGGAGATTTGTACCAGGTGATTTTTGTTGTTTTGATGCAAACAACTAATCCATTTCAAGAAATTACCCCAGAGATGCACTGAGATATTGTGGAACCAGAAAAATGGTTAGGAGAGCGCACAGTCTCCCCTCAATGTATATACCCTGACAATGAACTGTCACACCAACCTTCTGCCAGTGAACACGTAGGACTGTCAGCTCGAAATCCCAAGTCTGCCCCCCCCCCTTCAAAGCCAAGGGAACACCGCTCCAAATGAAAACACTATGGCTATGGAGTCAAGTGGCACTAAGCTGGGTGACAGACCTCAGCAGCGTTCACCACTATCCCTTGGGATTATGAAGACTTCATAAGGCCACTGCACCTAATATTTCCCAACAGCCTTAAAGAAACATCAACAAACCCCCAACCCCTATTGTTTTTAAAAGCAGATGAGATCTGGTGCACTGCAGATGGTGTTACTGAAGTGTACTCAAAGTCCATGCTCATACTTCCAGGGTAGTGGTTCCCAACCCAGTCTTCGGGTATTCCCAGGCCAGTAAAGTTTTCAGGATATCCACAATGAATATGCATGAGATAGATCTGCATACAATGGAAGCAGTGCATACAGATCTCTCTCATGCATATTCACTGTGGATACTCTGAAAACCTGACTGGCCTGAAGGTACCCAAGGACTAGGTTGGGAACCATTGTTCTAGGGCCTGGAAAGTGGACCTAAAGACCTCTCTCGTCAAATGCCTTATTGCCAGATGCCAGCAGCACAATCTCCAGAGCCAACTGCTGGGCCCCACACCGCTTGTCTCAGACATCTGCAAGTACCGCCAAAACTAGAGAACTCCTCTGTCAGGATTCTTCCATCTCTCTCTATTTTTTTTTTTTAAAACACATCTGAGACCCAACATGTTGGGCAACCACCAGTGTGACATGAACCTCAATGGACTGGTCCTCTAATCAAACTTACCTAACCACATTTTTTAGCCTAGGGCGGTATATCAAATGCCAAATAAAGATAAAGAACTGCGGGACTCCTTCAATTGTTGAAATACTAAGAGCTGCAGCACTCTGAGGTCTCTTGGACCTGGCACACCTTAACCCCAGAGCAAGCAAACTAGAAGTACCATTGCACACACTCCCAGCATTGGACACTGAAGTGTACCATGCGCCTGCTTCACAGGAATGGTAAACTGATGAACATTCATCCCAATGTGGAACTGCTGAGGGCACCATCCAAAACATCTAGCATGTCATAGAAGCCTTCATATTCTTTATCTTTATTCTTTCATTTGATTAACTGCCCAGGCAAAAGCATCAGGGCAGTGTACAATAAAACAAATAGGCTGCAACAGGTAAGAAAAGAACACCAAATTGTGGATAGCAAAGTAGAGGAGACAGAGCACACAGGGTCAATGCAGAAAGAAGAGGACAGAAGCACCTACAAAGAAGTAGGAAAAACTATGAAGTGTGGGTGGTCTGGTCTGGAGTTGAGGGGGAGTTCAAAAGCAAGGCCAAAGAAGTGGATTTTCAGCATTGCCTTAAACCTCGGGAAGGACTGCTCGGCACGGAGGAGGGCTAAGAGGGAGTTCCATAGTGCTGGTACAAGAAAGAAAAATGCAGAGTGACGGGTGAGTTCCAAATGTGCACGGACCAGGGATGGAAGGGACTTGGAACATTTACCATCTGACACTCCCTGCCATCAAAGTCCCTTGATGGTTTTCTTGCTGAAACTATAGATAGAAACTAGCTGTATTAAAGCCCCAGGGCAAACCAGGCAGCTCTACCAGCTTAGATAGACATAGGCACCCTGGCCATTGCCAGGCTAGAAGATGCAACGCACAGTCTTACTCAATTACCAAAATCAGAATTAAGATGCCAGATCAGGCAAAGCCTCCAACTCTCAGCCATTGGGCAATCCATAAGTTCTGACACTCAGATTAGATGCTTGCTCACAATGGCCAAGGCATAGTTGATGCAGAATCTGCATGAAATGCAAAACGAAGCAACCTGTGACCAAGTTCTCCATGTTTTGCTCTACCTGATCAAGAGAGCTGTCTGGGCCTCTGACAGACTCCTAGTTATGACATCCCGTATGACTAATCCCTGTTGGTCCCAATGGCCTAGTGTTTGGTCCCAGTGGCCTAGTGGTCAGGACAAGTTACCTCAGGCTGGAGGTTTGATTCCCACTCAATAATCTCAGGCTGGAGGGACTGGGGTCTCTAGTCCTATAGGTGTTCCTTGTGGCCTTGGGCAAGCCTCTTTCTTTCTTTAACAGGTTTTTTTTATACCATTTTTCTACAAGTCAAGATGGTTTACAAGTAACTCAGTGTAGTAACATAAAATTTAAAAAGTAGTGTACAGTACATTGAACATAATAAATATATTGTAACAAATGCTATTAATCTCTCAAACAAGTAGCCTAGCTATATACATGTTGTGATGCAACAATGTAAATTGTTTAGAGTTCAAGGTGTATGTTCTGTGCGGTACGCATGTAGATCGTGAGCCCTTCAGGGATGAGGGAATATATCCAGTACTTGCTTGTACCATTTTTAAACCGCTCTAATGCCTTTTAGCCTGGGCAATGTATCAAGAAATTAAATAAAGATAAATGCTATGTTTATTGTTTAAGTTTATGTTTATTGAGTTTCTTGATATACCGCTCCTTCATTACATCAGGGCGGTTTGCAAATATAATACATAACAAAAGTACAATGGTCAAAGACCAAGAAAGGAAAGGAACTCCAATATCTGGTAGAATAGCAGCAGAGCAGAACAGAGAAAAAGTCAGAGAAAAGAAAAAGTCAGAGAAAGAGGGGATAAACGAACCATTGGAGTCATGGGGAACATGTGGGGCTAGGGAGGGGTGGGAGGTAAATCAAATGCGGTTTGGAAAGAGTGAGTTTTCAGGAGACTTTTGAACCGGAGTTAGGAGTTTTCTTGGCTTAGCTCAGAAGGGAGGGAATTCCAAAGGGAGGGGGCTAGGGAAAAAAAAGACTGAAGGTGTGCATGAGAGGGTGAGGGATCAGCTGATTGATAGGACTCGAAAGGAGGCTGCGGGTGGGAGTGTGAAACTGTAGGAGGTCCGCTAGGTTTTGGGGAGAGTTTGTGTATATAACATGTTGAGTAAGGGTGAGAATTTTGTAACGGATCTGATATGCGAGAGGAAGCCAGTGGAGTTTAATGAGAATTGGTGTAATATGTTCTCGGTGTGATGTACAGGATGTGTGATAATCCGGACAGCAGTGTTTTGTATTAATTGAAGCTGGTGCTAGCCTTGTGCAGTCCCAGAAAGAGCAGCCCAGGGGTGATGTACTTTGGGAAAAGTGCTACCTGGACTACCCGAGACCCTGGTCCACCTAATCAAGTAGACACCCAGCGGCAAGAGAAGAGAACCTGAGACACAGAGCACCACTCTTCCCTGACTCGAGGTTGGACATCATGCCCTGGGCAAAATGGAATAAACCATTATAAAGAACAAAATTACTGAACATATAGATAGTCATGATTTAATGGGAGAAAGCCAACATCGCTTTAGCCAAGGAAGGTCTTGTCTTACTAATCTGTTATATTTGTTTTGAAGGTGTGAATAAACAGGTAGACAAAGGTGAGCCGGTCAACATAGTATATCTGGATTTTCAGAAAGCCTTTGACAAGGTCCCTCATGAGAGACTCTTTCCAAATTAAGAAGTCATGGGATAGGAGGCAGTGTACTATTGTGGATCAGGAACTGGTTAAAAGATAGAAAGCAGAGGACAGGGCTGAATGGCCAATTTTCCCAAATTGAGAAAGGTGAATAGTGGAGTACTCCAGGGATCTGTGCTGGGTCTGCTGCTTTTCAACACATTCATAAATGACCTAGAAATGGGAATAATGAGTGAGGTAGTCAAATTTGCAGATGACAAAAAATTATTCAAAGTTGTTAAAACCAAGAGGATTTTGAAAACTTGCAAAAGGACCTTGACAACTGGAAGAATGGAGTTCAAATGGCAGATTAAATTTAAAGTGGACAAGTGCAAAGTTATGCACCTAGGAAAGAACAACCCACACTATGGTTACATGATGGAAGGTTCTACATTAGGACCCATCACCCAGGAAAATGATTTAAGCGTAATCGTGGATAATACGCTGAAGCCCTCTGCCCAGTGTGCAGCAGCAGCCAAGGTGGCAAATAAAATGCTAGGAATCATAAGGAAAGGAATGGAGAATAAGACAAAGGATATTATAATGCCTCTGCATCATTCCATGGTGCAGCCGCACCTTGAATACTGTGTGCAATTCTAGTCACCATATCTTAAAAAGGATATTGCAGAATTAGAAAAGGTACAGAGAAGAGCCTCCAAAATGATAAAGGGGATGAAAGGATATCCATATGAGGAGAGGCTTAAAATGTTAGGGTTTTTCAACCTGGAAAAGAGACGGCTGAGGGGAGATATAATAGAGGTCTATAAATTATTGAATGGCATGGAACGGTTAAACGTAGATCAATTGTTTATGCCATCAAAAAGTAGAAAGACTAGGTGATATACAATGAAGCTACAGTGTAACCTATTTAAGACTAATAAAATATTTTTTCACAACGCGTAATCAAACTCTGGAATTCGTTACCGGAGGATGTAGTAAAAGCTGTTAGTGTAGCTGGGTTTAAAAAAGGTTTGGACAAGTTCCTGGAGGAAAGGTCCATAAACCATTATTAAAGAGGACCCAGGTAATCCACTACTTGCCCCAAAACAAGCATTATGGAACCTGTGTGTCTTTAGGAAACTGCTAGGTACTTGTGATCTCGACTGGCCACTGTTGGAATCAGGATACTGGGCTTGATGGACCTTGGTCTGACCCAGTATGGCATTTCTTATGTTCTTATGTCACCAACTATATGTATGGAATCTTCAGCCTGAAAGTGCAGAGCCTGCAGCCCAACTGGCATAGAAAGGCCTGTTGAATACCCCAACAGGCCTTTTTTCTTTTCCAAACCATCAGATGCTGCTCTCCACGTGGCATCCTTTGGTCTGAAAAGCAGACATCGTGTACATGAGTCATGTCCCTGCCAATGTACACTACTAGAATCTCTATTGGAGCTGAAAACTGCCTAACCATAAAGCAGCCATTGACTCCTGACTCTCTGGAAAGAAGTATACTATCCCTAGAGAAGTGTCAGTAGCCTGCAGTGGGGGACCTTTGGCAAGTGCCTCCAGAGCCGCAACAACATAGACAGCCTAGGGTAATGGACTCTTTTCAGGTGGGAACCTGAGGAAAGACCAGAATAGGACTGTGTCCACTCCTGCTCAATAGGGGAGGCCTATTCACCCACAGCTTGTCTCTTTTCTCTCCCCTCCCCCCCCCCATGCAATCATTCAGTCATTTCTATTTTTTATATACATATACGTATTATATTCATTCATCTCTGCTGCTAACGATCCTGATAAGAGCCAAGTCTGCACTGAGAGGCAGCCCAGGAGATAACGGAAGCTTTTTCCACTGTAAAAATGGAGTGGAGGAGTAGCCTACTAGTTAGAGCACTGGCTTAGGAACCAAGAGACCAGGGTTCATTTTTCATTAGCACTCTTGGTGGCCTTGGGCAAGTCTCTTAACTCTCTGCTGCCTCAGAAGAATCCAAGTTATCAATGTCCCTGTTTAATGTATATTACCAAGTTTAAGTTACAATGTAAACTGTTTTGACTAAAATGATAAAGCAGCATAAAAACCTGTTAAATAAAGAAATGACCCTCTGCAGCTCTGGGTGACCAGTGCATAGCCTCTCCGTGGACTTACTTTGATGCCAGTTACAGTGGCCTCTCTGTATTGACCCGGCTCAGATAAGTGGCTACAGCCACTGCAGAGGCTGCACTACAGCCCTCCCACAAGCGCTACACAAACCACTGCAGACCAGGATAAAATGGCGGATTTGCTGCCAAAATCAGCTCTGGCCTCAGCTAAAACTGTATATCCGATCGCTGTGTTTTGGGAAAAAATGGCAGACTTCCTGCCAAAATCAGTTTTGGTCACAGCCCTAACTGCACACGACCGCTGACACTTGAAACTCTGAGTTTGACCCTAAAACTGCGTCTGCTGCCACAACTGGAACCAGTCAGGTCAAATTCTTACTGGTTGCTGAGCTTTAAGCAGAAAGGAAAATGACGCTGTAAGAAAATGCCCCAACATTTAACTGTGAGAATACGATGTTTATAGGTGACAAGGTCTCAGACTAGAGCGGGTTATGTGTTAGGTCTTAATGTGCCTAATCACAATACACCTTTTTGCATCAAGGACCTTTTGATGTCACCACAAACGTTTTTCTCTTTTCTCAAAATTTCTTCTGAACACAGATGGCCAGAGCCTGCAGATTCAATGTGCTGTCTGGTGCCAAGATCTAAGACATTATGAAGAGTTTGCTGAGACTCCTCAAGACTACTCATCCATCTTACTATAAATGATACCCTCAGGTGGGAACTTAGGAGTATCAAAACTGGCTTTGTGGCTCTGGGAGAAAAGGTGAAGCAATTAGGTGCACAGGTGGTATTCTTTTCATTCCTCCCTATTGAGGGTCAGGGCCAAGACAGAGGGGCTTGCATCCTGGAGATGAATGCTTGGCTGTGTGGATGGTGTCATTGAGAGAGTTTTAGCTTCCTGGACCATGGCATTATTTTCCAAGAACTACTGAGAAGAAATTGCGTCCACCTATCGAAGAAGGGGAGAAGTGTCTTTGGTTATTGAGGAGGGGTTTAAACTAGAATTGTTGGGGATGGGTAAACAAAGACCCTAGGTAAGTAAAAGGTAAGTAAAACATTAAAAAAATAGTAGAGAAAATGTATTTCAAAAACCCTCTCTTCTCCAGGACCAAGCAGGAAGTTAGTCCTCACATAGGGTGACATCACTGACGGAGCTCGCGTGGGAACACTCCCCAGCTTCCAAAGGAAGCTTTTGGGAGGTCAACGATGCATGCTTGCCCGTCTTCCTGCCCGAAGGAGCCATCTTACCTCAGTCTCTCTTTCCCCCCATGGAGCCTCTCAGATGCGTGTCTGTCCCTGGAAAATCGTTGATTCCTACTGGTATGGGCTTTTTTGTTTTTACTAGTGATTTTTCAGTCATGTGCAGGTGTGCAGGTTTTTTCTCTTGCGCCTCCTTGGGACATTGGAGTCCTCTAACTTGGCAGAAGCCATCTTCCCTGGCATGTCAAAACCAGTC
The DNA here is from genome assembly GCA_033557465.1 of Ichthyophis bannanicus. NCBI lineage: Eukaryota > Metazoa > Chordata > Amphibia > Gymnophiona > Ichthyophiidae > Ichthyophis > Ichthyophis bannanicus. The sequence goes on from CM066043.1 coordinate 88,709,946, forward strand.
AGTGGCTTTAAGAAGTGATCCCAGTGTAATTGGACCATCTTCATGATGGACCACCATAACTGATGCCTTCAATGCCTCGGGCCTGACCATTAGCCTTCCACCCGTGCTCTCTGCTTGCAGATGATACGCAAGGGACTCCAAAATCGAGAAAAACAGTGGGAATCACTGTTCAAGTCCTCCGAGTCTTCAGCATAGACGTTGATACTTTGGCTTCGGCTTTGCAAGGGGGCCGGGCTGACTCAGAGCCAAAGGGTCACTGTGCATCAGACAGATGGCCATCCTTCAATGAAGGTGGGCCCCAGAACGACCAGACCTCTGCCCCATCAAAGTCGAAGGGGATGCCGAGACCTGGGATAAGTCCCATGGTCACCAGCATCGCAGTCCCCCTCAGCAAGACTCCAAAGCGAAGGCTAGGAGCAGCCACTTAAGCTGCCCTGGTGGGAGGAGTTGCCACCCAGGAGGGCCGTTGGGCGACTCCCAATACAGTCACTGTTGTGGAGTCCCTGATGAGGGTACCAGCATTGGAGATTGCAGTTGCTGCCCCGGTTCCCATGCCTTCGGACACCGCACTCCTAGCTGAGCATATGCAGGCCCTCAAGCACAGCTGACTGCGTTCTTGGCCTCACAGGTTGCCCGGGACTTGATGCCCTCAGGTACGTTGGTGCCTAGGGTGACCCAAGACCTGATACCCTTGGGTTCCTCTGTGCTGAGAGAGGCCCGAGACCCAATAACCTCAGGATCCCCATCGGGAGTGCAGTCCATCCTGGAATCACATGCTCTCCCCAGCCAAGGAGACAGCTCAGACAGGAGATCTAAGTCCCTCTCTTTGCCCTGGGGTTCCCCCAAGCGCCTCCGGGTTGGACTGTCCAGAGCCTCTGACTCCATCCTTCCCTCACCAATGACACCATGAGGAATTGTGTTAGTATTTCAAATTTCCTTATGGACTCCGATTCTTATTGGTGGAAGAACACGAAGGACTCTCCAGTGCCCGAGCACCATCGAGACATCCTCTCAGATCCCTCTCCACCGTATGAGTGCAGGAAATCCCCACTGGAGGATATCTCCTGCCATGAATTTGTGAGGGACATGGCCAAGGCCTTGCCTTTTTCCACTGAGGAGGAGCCCAGGGCGGAGGAGTTGGATATCCTCTAGTATCTTTCTCCCCCCAGGAGACTATTACAGTCCCCATTCACAGGATCCTTGAGCAGCTGCTGTTTCTCATGTGGAAGAGTGCCCTCACCATGCCCATAGTGAGTACATGGCTGGACTCCATGTATTGAGTCCACGAGTCCTGAATTTCAGAAACCACAGCTCCCGCACAATTCTGTGGTCATGGAGTCAGACATGCGGAGAATCAAGAGCACTAAAACTCACTCCTCTGTGCCCCTAGGCAGGGAGGATAGGACCTTGGATGGCATTGGGAGAAAGTGCAACCAGGGTTCCAAATTAGTAGCCCACATTCAGGTCTATCAACTCTACATGGATATGTACCTCAGGGATCTAATGGGCGATCTGGCCAATTTCTCAATTGTCATTCGAGGAATGGGCTGAGCACTACCATAGGTGAAGGAGTGCTCAAAATATATAATCAGGGCGGCTTATGATGGCTTTGAGTCAGTGGCCCGGGTAGCAGCTGTGGGCATTGGAGCTCGCCGGCTAACTTGGTTGCAGTCTTCTGACTTAGAACAGTGGGTGCAGGACAAGCTAGTGGATGTCCCCTGCCGGGGCGAGATCCTCTTCAGCAAGCTCATGGAGGCAGGGCCAGCCCATCCATTAGGCAAACTAGGCTGTCGCCTAGGGCAACAACTTCTGGAGGGGAGCAAAAGCAGGCCATTCAAAACTAAATAACAGATTTTGACAGCCAGAGGGGGTGTAAAGCTTGAGGTTCGCCTAGAGCTCTAACATTTTGGATCATCTCTAGGGCTGGCTCTGCATGGAGGACGAGGCCAGAGAGCTACAGCATGAGCAATTAACAATGAACAGACTCTCTCTTAAGATGGGTGACCCCTCTAAAAAGTGAAAGTCTTGGGTAAAAAGCCTTTCTATCCCAAGAAAGGTTAGTACTATGCAGGCTACCCACCATATCAGCCCTATCATGGATCTTAGTAGGGGCAGCAGCAGAAGGGTCAGGGCCAGCGTCAGCACCGCCGCCCCAAACCCCAGAAGTCACAGCCTGTGATGCAACCGAAGCCTGGAGGAGGATTTTAACTCTTTCCTAAGGAACATGGCATCCCTTACCGTTCCCATCACAGTTCCACCTCAGGTGAGAAGCAGATTGATCCACTTTGCCAACAGGTGGCCAACGATAACATCAGACTCCTGGGCTCTCAAAATAATTCAGGAGGGGTACCTGTTGCACTTTGATCAACTTCCTCCCCCCTTTTTCCTCAGAGGAGTACCCCCTTTGATCTGTTTCACCAAGAACTCCTACAGAAGGAGGTCCAGGTTCTCTTGGCCGACTTCGTCGTCAAGCTGGTCCCTCCTTCCCCGGTCGAGAAGGGGTTCTACTCCCATTACTTTCTGGTTCCCAAAAAGATGGGAGGCTTCTGGCGCATATTCGATCTTTGGAACCTCAACAATTTCCTTTTACAAGGAAAGTTCAAGATGATCTCTCTGGGAACGTCGTTGCCTTACCTTCAACAGGAAGGCTGGCTGTGTTCCTTGAATCTCAAGGATGCTTATACTCACATCCCCATTTACTCTCTTCACCAGCAGTATCTCTGCTTCATGCTCAGCAGAAAGCACTATCAGTACCAGGTGCTACCTTTCAGCCTCGCTTCCGCCCTGAGGGTCTTCACAAAGTGTCTAGTGGTGGTCGCTGTGTTCCCTCTGGACAATGAGACTTTTCATCTTCCCCTACCTGGATGACTGGTTAATTAGGAGGTCGAACACCATTCTAGGTCCGGCGCTCCGCAACAATCACCATTCAGCTGCATGAGCATCTGGGCTTTGTCATCAACTACCCGAAGACTCATTCGCAGCCCGCTCAGTACCTCGAGTTCATTGGGGTCCTCCTAGATACCACCATGGCCCGAGCCCTACAGCTTGACCACCTAACCAGGGAGTTGTGGACTCGTCTATTCACCAAAACCAGATGGATGCTGCACATTCTCAGACACATGGCCTCCATTGTTCATGTCACTCCCCTGCCCGTCTACAGATGAGGCAAGCACAATGGACTCTATGTACGCAGTGGTACCAAGCTAGAGGTCGCCTCTGGGGCAAGATGGTCGTTACTCAGCCACTCAAGCATTTCCTCTCTTGCTAAAACCACAAAATCTGCACCAGGGACTTTCCTTCCAAGCCCTTCCACATCAACGGGTTCTGACTACAGATGGCTCCAAGATGGGCTGGGGAGCCCATCTTGATGGTCTCCAAACGCAAGACCTCTGGACCACTGGGGAAAGTCTCCACATGGCTGGGGAAAGCCTCCACCAGATCAACTTCCTGGAGCTTCGTGCCATCTCCCAGGCACTCAAGGCTTTTGAGAACAGCTCACCAACTAGTCTGTCCTCATCCAGACCAACAATCAAGTAGTGATGTTCTACATCAACAAGCAGGGGAGTATGGGCTCGTACCTTCTCTGTTGGGAGACTGTGTGTCTCTGGAAGTTCGCGATTTCGCACAGCATGCTTCTCCAAGCAGTGTATCTGCCGGGCGAGCTCAGTGTCTTGGCAGATCGACTCAGCCAAGTCCTCCAGCTGCATGAGTGGACCCTTAACAGTTGAGTTGTCAGCCACATCTTCCAGATGTGGGGCACCCTGAGAATAGACCTCTTTGCATCACCGGACAACGCCCAGGTGACACAGTTCTGCTCCAAGGTTCCATGCAAAATACAAAACCCAGCTAACCGGTATTCCAACAGAATAGAATCAAAGCATGAAGAACACCATAATCCCCATAGACAACACCAATCTAATTTTTGTCGGGCATAAACCGCAGGAGGAAGAGAGAAATTTCACTTTCTCCCACTGTCACCCCTTTGCTGTGCAGCGCCTCCTGATGGTCACAGTTGGTACTGCACCCGGGTGTAAACTACTGGCCTTTTCAATACTTATAGTCCTTGCCAGTATGTAAAGAAGTTGTGACACCGAAATCGGTTTAACTGGGTTTTATTCCCCGTCCCGTAGGATTCTTTTCCAAAAGTATAACAGTCAAATAAACATATCCCTTCTCGGGTAAACAAAAGAACTATAACAAAAATAGCTTTACCTTTCAGCAAACAAAAATAGGAATGAAACAGAAATACAGCTTGTCAGCTTTCCAGATGAAGGCTTCTCAGGAATAGTTCAGCCTTCTATCTGAGAGACGCTATATGGTCAGCTATAATAAAACTACAGTCCATTTGTTCAACAGGCAATTCAGCGTTGTCCTCAATTTCATAAGGCTCACATTGCATGGGAACACTGTCAGATACAGAGGCTTTGTTACTTCTCTTCTGAGGTAACTTGCTTAACAAACTTTCCAGCTTGTGACGTACTTGTCTTTCTATAGCAGGTATCTGTTTGGCTTTACCGTATTCTCTTGAGTTGCTTAGCCAGGAGCCTTTCCTCTGCCTCTGGTAATTAGGCAGAGTAAAGCAGTCAGCTGCCCAGCTATCAGAGAGTGGAACCTTTGCACGGGGTTTTGTTTTAACAGGAGCTTTGTAAACAGCTGTTGTCTCCAACGGCAGTTTCTGTGAAGGCTTGTGCCAACTATATTCCTCTGAAGGATTCTCTCCCAAAGGTAACAAGCTTTGTTCCCTATTCTGTTTGTAACCCAGATTCTGGAGCTTTCCTGCTTTCCTTAAATTAACATTATAAGGCTTTTGTCTTTCATACAAATGCCTCTCATAGGTCAGCTTAGCATTTCTCCTATCTGGTTCAGAATAGCTTTTCCTAGCTTGTTGCTTGTGTCTTAAGGCATAGCTTCTATCAAGGCTGCTGCATACAGTGTCCCTGTCTGAATTCAGCTGCTCGCTTATTTCACTTAAATGTTCATCAGACTCACTCAGACTTTCATTCAGCCAGTGCCTGCCTTGCTGTGGAGACCTAGGATATCTGTATCCTTCCCAGTCTGGATATCTCCTTCGTCTCTGAGGTTCCTCAGCTCCTCTCCTAGCTCCTTCGGCTCTCTCTGCCTTCCCCCGTAGCTCCTCTTGTGAGCTGTGCTGATTATTTACGTAATCCCCAGCTGCACCACACCCTAGCCTATTGGGGTCAGGTGGGACCTTCCTTGCTTCCCTACTGGCTGGGTGATAATTCCAGGTTTGTGACCTCATTCCCTTATACTCCTTCTGATACCCTTGTGTCATGTGCTCTCTCCCTACGTCAGTGTTTACTTGAGGAGTAGTATTTTTTAGCTCCTCAGGGGGCTCTAGAGAGTCTGCTCTGTGACATATTCCCCCCCTTAAAATCTTACGTGTTGTCTCAGTTTCAGACGGACAGCTCGTAAGACGCGACAGCGCATCTGCATTGCCATGGGTTTTGCCTGCTCTGTGCTGAACAGTAAAATCATAGGCCTGTAGCGCAAGGTGCCACCTTGTCAGCCTTGCGTTGTTGTTCCGCATGTGGTGGAGCCATTTTAGGGGCGCATGATCCGTTATTAATAAAAACTTGCGCCCGGTCAAATAAAAACGGAGTGCTTCTACTGCCCACTTTATCGCTAGGCACTCGCGTTCAATGGTCGCATAATTTCTCTCAGCACGGGAGAGCTGTCTACTGAGGTAGGCTACTGGATGTTCGACACCCTGAAAAACTTGGGATAATACTGCTCCTAGACCTGTGTCAGATGCGTCCGTTTGGACTATGAATGGTAAGTTAAAATCTACACCGCGTAGCACAGGGGCACTACATAACCGTCCCTTCAAAGCTTCAAACGCGGCCTCTGCCTCCGGAGTCCACTGGACTCGGGTTGGCGCGTTTTTCTTCAACATTGCTGTGAAGATTATGCTCTGCTCTGCAAATCGGGGAATAAAACGTCGGTAATATCCCAGTAGCCCTAAAAAGCTCCGGACCTGTTTCTTTGTACTAGGTGGAGGAAAGTTCCTCACACTTTCTATTTTATTGGCCAGTGGTTTCACCACCCCTTTACCTATCATGTGCCCTAAATATTTTGCCTCTTCTGTGGCAAAAACGCATTTTTCGGGATTGAGGGTGAGGCCAGCCCTCCTTAAAGCCCTTAATACAGCTTCCACTCTGGCCAGATGTTGAGGCCACGTGGTGCTGTGAATAACCACGTCGTCCATATAGGCGAGGGCGTATTCATGGTGTGGCCGCAGGACCTGGTCCACCAGCCGCTGGCATGTGGCGGCGGCTCCGTGCAACCCAAACGGCATCCTTTTAAATTGGAACAGCCCTATTGGTGTTATGAATGCTGTCTTGGGTTTTGATTCTCTGGTTAAGGGAATCTGCCAGTATCCTTTATTAAGGTCAAGCGTGGTCAGATATTTGGCTTGGCCTAACTGGTCTAATAGGTCATCCATGCGGGGCATAGGGTACGCGTCAAACTGTGAGATTGCATTGACCTGACGGAAGTCAATACAAAATCTCAGTGTTCCGTTTGGCTTTGGTACCAGGACAATGGGACTGGACCACGGGCTGTGGGATTCCTCAATTATGCCGGTGTCCAGCATTTCCTTTACCTGTTTTATTACTTCACGTTTTCGGGACTCCGGCATTCTATACGGCCGTTGTCTGATAACACGACCGGGGGTTGTGAGGATTTCGTGGGCTACAAGATGTGTCTCGCCCGGCCGGGTGGTAAGTATATCTTTGAATTTCCCCATCATGTGCATTAACTCTTTTCGCTGTTGGGGCGACAGCTCCGTCCCTATCTTTGGAGTGGGTTGTTCTCCCCAATCCCCGACCTGTGGGCCTAAATCCTCCTCCCTCTTTTCTTCTCCTATAGCCGTTAGGTTTTTTACTTCGCGTTCCCCGGTGGAGCCAAACCCCGCCATGCCCCGCTCGGATGGTGGTAAGGAGGGTACCTCCTCCACTTTTGGGAACCCTACCCGTTCGCACAATAATTGCGCAATCCGATCCCCTGCATGTATCTGGAAGTCCTGGCTTCCAAAGTTAAACAGCAGGACTTTTAGAGGGCCTCGGTAATCGGGGTCAATAACCCCCGCTCCCACATCTATAGCATGTTTTACCGCTAGTCCTGACCGGGGTGCGATGCGCCCATAGCAACCTTCCGGTAATTTTACCTGGATCCCTGTATCTATCAGGGCCTGTCCTCTTTTTGGGATCAAGATGTTTTCTATACTGAAAAGATCATACCCGGCGGCTGCCGCCGTAGCCCTTACAGGACCCTTAGCCTGTTCATTACTTTTACAAAATTGTAGTAGAAATTTCGGTCTATCAGGCGTTACTACCGGGCGAGAGGACTGTTTTGGGGACTTCGGCTTATTTTTTCCTTCAAATAAAGGACTTGGGATACTGGCTGCTAAAACCTCAGCGCCTAACTCGGCGGGCTGGTTGTTCGTGGGTGTAGGGGCTACTGATTCTGGAGGACCCTTCCTTGTTTCTTGACTGAGGGACGACCAATCCCTTCCCAGGATGACTGTATAGGGTAAATTGGGTACTATCGCTATTGCCATTCGTCGGGTGACCCCAGAACCCTTTATGTCCACCATGTGTAAGGGATAACAGGAAGCTTCTCCATGCACACAACGTATACGCACCTGGCCTACTGCTTGATTCGGGGCCACGGATGGTTGGTCCCCTAGGGTTTCCCAAAACTCTTGGGAAACCATGCTTTGATTGGCGCCTGAATCAAGCAATGCCAGGGCGTCAACCCCCTCCACCTGAACTTCCTGGAGAAAGTTTTCCAGGTCTGGCTCATCATCCCCTGTTACTAACACAGTTCTTACCCTACAAACTTTCTTGTGGTGTCCTATTTTACCACATTTATAACATCTCACATTTTTAGCCACAGCCTCACCAATATTATCATGCACACTTCTTTTACCCATAGCATTCCTGTCCCCTTTTCTCATGCTACCTGGACTTTCTTGTCCATTTATTTTTAACCCGCCAGTCTTTAAGGCATCAGCCCCCCTGACTTCAAAATAAGCTTCTGCCATGTTTACATCCTCCTCAGGATCATGGCAGTCCTGCAACATGAGAAAAGTTCTCAAATCATCAGCTACTGAATGCATGAATTGTTCCATTATAATATCCTTCATAACAGAATCTATGGACCTCCCTTCAGGGTTAAGCCACTTGTACGCGAGGCCTTTTAACCTTTGATACAAGGCTCGGGGAGTCTCCTTGGGTTGTATGCGTGCCTCCCTAAATTGGTGCTTATACTGTCTGGGTGTAAAACCCAGCCTATCTTTTATGGCCTTCTTAATCTCTGTATAATTTGTAACCAAATCAGCAGGCATCCCTCTAAAGGCGGACAGAGCATCTCCGGTCAAAGTTAAGGTAAATTGCCTGGCCCAGAGCTCTGGCGGCCATTTGAGGGTGGCTGCCATCCTCTCAAACGATTCAATATGATCATCAATGTCATCATACTGTGTTAACTGTCTTACAGAAAAATTAGAAGCATGGTTCATGGCTACTTGCGTCAGTATTGGCACAGTCATTGCCTCATTGTCCTGAGGTTTGGTAACCAGAGCCTTCAATGCTTCCACCAACGGTTGCTGTTGCTCCTGCATAGCGTCCATATACTGTTTCTGCAGTTGTTGCATAAGCTTGGCTTGTTCGTTCCACTGCGTTTGCATCCACGCCTGAACATCACGTACATCCATTCTTCCTGTCATTTGAGGACCTGCGGAAAAAAAAGAGAAAAACACACCAAGTGCGGCACCTTTTTTTTTTTTTTTTAAATTCCCACTTAGGAACAGTGCCCTCTTTCTCACTTATCCATCTACGGTTTCTCCCAGGTGACTGTTACCTGAGTTTTGTGTAGATTCCAGCATGTGAGAAAGTTTTTCCTTTCCTTCCTTTTCTGGCCGACCTGCCAGCGAAAATCCTCCCTCAGCAAGTACTTCCGGGTGAGCCGTCTCTTCCAGCACTACTCAGCACTTGTCTTTTCCAGGGGAAGTCACGTGGTATCAAAATCCTAAAACACTACGCCATTATGTCACCCCGTTGCTGTGCAGCGCCTCCTGATGGTCACAGTTGGTACTGCACCCGGGTGTAAACTACTGGCCTTTTCAATACTTATAGTCCTTGCCAGTATGTAAAGAAGTTGTGACACCGAAATCGGTTTAACTGGGTTTTATTCCCCGTCCCGTAGGATTCTTTTCCAAAAGTATAACAGTCAAATAAACATATCCCTTCTCGGGTAAACAAAAGAACTATAACAAAAATAGCTTTACCTTTCAGCAAACAAAAATAGGAATGAAACAGAAATACAGCTTGTCAGCTTTCCAGATGAAGGCTTCTCAGGAATAGTTCAGCCTTCTATCTGAGAGACGCTATATGGTCAGCTATTATAAAACTACAGTCCATTTGTTCAACAGGCAATTCAGCGTTGTCCTCAATTTCATAAGGCTCACATTGCATGGGAACACTGTCAGATACAGAGGCTTTGTTACTTCTCTTCTGAGGTAACTTGCTTAACAAACTTTCCAGCTTGTGACGTACTTGTCTTTCTATAGCAGGTATCTGTTTGGCTTTACCGTATTCTCTTGAGTTGCTTAGCCAGGAGCCTTTCCTCTGCCTCTGGTAATTAGGCAGAGTAAAGCAGTCAGCTGCCCAGCTATCAGAGAGTGGAACCTTTGCACGGGGTTTTGTTTTAACAGGAGCTTTGTAAACAGCTGTTGTCTCCAACGGCAGTTTCTGTGAAGGCTTGTGCCAACTATATTCCTCTGAAGGATTCTCTCCCAAAGGTAACAAGCTTTGTTCCCTATTCTGTTTGTAACCCAGATTCTGGAGCTTTCCTGCTTTCCTTAAATTAACATTATAAGGCTTTTGTCTTTCATACAAATGCCTCTCATAGGTCAGCTTAGCATTTCTCCTATCTGGTTCAGAATAGCTTTTCCTAGCTTGTTGCTTGTGTCTTAAGGCATAGCTTCTATCAAGGCTGCTGCATACAGTGTCCCTGTCTGAATTCAGCTGCTCGCTTATTTCACTTAAATGTTCATCAGACTCACTCAGACTTTCATTCAGCCAGTGCCTGCCTTGCTGTGGAGACCTAGGATTTATTTATTTATTTATTTATTTAACAGTTATTTATATACCGCTCTTTCCCATGTTTCAAGTGCGGTTTACATGTAACAGTAGGTTAATTGGTATGAGATATACCAGGACATTTTACATAGAACACCTGACAATGTTGTACCAGAGGAGCAGTCAAAATTAATTGGCGAATACGTGAAGCATGTTCACCCAAACGAATACGAATTGCCTGTGTGGTACTCCCAACATACCATTTCGGGCAAGGACAAATCAATATGTATATCACAAAACTTGAAGTACATGTTGTATGCCATCTCCGATAAAAAATCCGAGCCTTCAAATCAGTCCAATTAATTTTGACTGCTCCTCTGGTACAACATTGTCAGGGTTTTCATCATGATTTTGATCAATTGCGCTGGACTGTGATAGATCATGTTCCGTTTGACCCTCGGGGTGGAGATCGTCAATTACACCTTCGTCAACTAGAACATCGCTGGATTTACAAATAACAGACTGTTTCTCCTGATGGATTAAATCGTGAAATTGAATGGCTGGACTTTTAAATTTGTTCCTTTACCATAGACGTAGGGGATCCCGTGTTTTGTGGGGCTTCCCTACGCTATTGGTCCTCTCATTATGGGCGTTCCTATATTTGGCCTCCTTTTGAAAGGATACCCCTGACGTCACTGGCCATTCACTTTGGCGTTTTTTGTCAGTTACAAGGCAAGGATGGATGCACTTCTTCATATCATGGGCACTTGATACAGAAGCTTTCGCTTCGAAACGTGCACGTCGTGTGTGTGATTGATCAAGATAAGTGTGGATTTTATACTCTTGTGAATAAGGAACGAAAAACCATTTTGAATAAAAACGAATAAAAGGGGCATGTACTGAGTGGGAGAAAGTGAAATTTCTCTCTTCCTCCTGCGGTTATGCCCGACAAAAATTAGATTGGTGTTGTCAATGGGGATTATGGTGTTCTTCATGCTTTGATTCCAAGGTTCCATGCAGCAGTTGGATGGCTTCTGATACTTTTCTGCTGGATTGAGGCAAAAGACTGCTTTATGCCTATCCATCAACTCTTCTGGTGGTCAGAACCCTCTTCAAGCTCCAGAAAGATAAGGCTACCATGATCCTTGTTGTCTCACACTGGCCCTCTTCTCCTCTGTCTGTCTCGGAGACCACCAATCTGGCTCTATTCTTACCCGGATTGGATATCCCAGGACAGGGGATCTCTTCTTCACCCAAACATCTGCTCCCTAGCTCTCATTTCTTGTTCGGTGGAGTCTTTGTTCACTTACCTGCTCCACCTGTCCAAAACCTGTGCCTCAAATCAAACTCTGTGAGAGTACATCTCAGCACAGTGGAGGTCTACCATCGTGGGGTGGATAGTAAGCCCATTTCTGTGCATCCTCTTATAAGTGGCTTTATGAGAGGCCTCTTGCTCTGTCGACCTCCAATTAAGCCCCCACCTGTCATGGGACCTTAACATGGTGCTCAGACAGCTGATTTCTGCCCCTTTTGAGCCACTCAGCTCTTATCTGCTCAAAGATCTCACATGGAAAGTCATTTTCTTAGTAGCGGTCACCTCTGCGCACAGTCAGTGAACTCCAGACGCTAGCAGCACATCCTACGTACACGAGGTTTCATCAAAATAGAGTGATCCTCTGGACTCACCCTAAGTTTCTTCCAAAGGTAGTTTCTACCCTTCATCTTAATCAGTCGGTGGTACTGCCCACCTTTTTTCCCAGACCTCATGCCAACAGGGATGAGGCTACTCTACACACACTGGATTGTAAGAGAGCATTGGCCTTTTACCTCAAACCTATGAAGGCTCACTACTGTTCTCCCAGCTCTTTGTCTTTGACCCCAATAGGATGGGTATGGCAGTCTCGAAGCGTACCCTTTTGCTTTGGATTGCAGACTGCATCTCCTTTGCTTATGCTCAAGCTGGTATAAGTTTGGAACACAATGCCACAGCTCAGAATGTCTGAGCTATAGCTGCTTCAGTAGCCAACTTGTGTTCCGTCTCCATGGTAGAGATCTGTAGGACTGCTATGTGGTCTTCTGTCTACACCTTCACAGTCCATTATTGTCTGGATGGAGAGTTCTGTACTCCAGCACCTATTTGGGAATTAAGGCAACTCCTTCCCACTGGCCCTTCTGTCCGTCATGCTACCGTAGAGTCGACCTGCTGTTGATGTCCATGATGGATGCTGACTCTTGGAACCTTTCAGTGATTACTCATGCTGTTCTCTATTCTTTTTCTGGTTGCCTCGTTGGGCGATTTACAGGGTTTTTTTGTAGTCTGTAGCTGGGGAGTCCTATATGTGAGGAGTGATTTCCTTCTTGGTGCAGTAAAGCATAGTTGCTCACCTGTAGCAGGTGTTCGCTGGGAATTGGTCCTCACTATTCTCCCTTCTCCCCCATGGTTCTTTTTGGCTTGATTAAGCTATGTCATCATACTGAAGTAAGATGGCTCCTTCGGGTGGGAGGCAGGCATGCAATGCATGGTTGACCTCCCAAAATCTTCCTTTGGAAGCTGGGGAGCATGCCCACCTGAGCTCCGTCAGTGATGTCATCCATATCAGAGGACTGATTCCTGCAGTTCCTGGAGAATACCTGCTACAGGTGAGTAAGGTGAAATTAGACTTACCTACTAATTGTTGTTCCTTACGGAACTCCAGTCTGGTCCCAAAACCTCTGGGGCTTTGCTCCTCCTCCAGCAGCTTGGAGACTGAGAAACGTCAATTTTGTGATGTCACTGGAACATAAGCTCCGGCACTGCCTTCTTCCACCAGTAACCTATTGACAAAGCAGACTCACCGGAGCAACAATTAAGTAGTACGTACAACTAACCACAACTCGTACCCACTTACTAACCCATATCCAAAAACCAGAAACAATAAAAACCTTTTGCCCCAAAACTGCCCTATAAGTGCTTAGGCTTGAACTCCACCCTTATGGAAACATGGGAACTATTTCAACATGCGGAAGGAACATGTAGAGAAACAGACAGATGCCTTCTCCTCCTGGATCCCTTCGCTTACCTGTAATTATCTTATGCTTCAGGCGCCTCTCCACTGCCAACACCAGGGTGGGATACGGGACCAGACTGGAGTTCCGTAAGGAACAACAATTAGCAGGTAAGTCTAATTTCACCTTCCTTAGCGTCCCTCCAGTCTGGTCCCGAAACCTCTGGGGATGTAACAGAGCAGTGAACAATCAATGGGTGGGATCCCGTAGACCGGCCTGAAGCACCGCCGATCCAAAACAGGTATCCCTCTCCGCCTGCACATCCAGGCGGTAATGCTTAACAAAGGAATGCAAAGACGACCATGTTGCTGCTTTACAAATTTCCACCGCTGGCACCAAACTGCACTCTGCCCAAGACGCCGCCTGTCCTCTAGTAGAATGAGCTCTCAACTCCTTAGGTGCCTGCCTACCTCTGAGAAGATATGCAGACGTAATCGCTTCCTTCACCCAACGGGCCACCGAAGCCTTGGAAGCCGCCTCGCCCCTCCTTGTGCCCACAAAGAGGACAAAAAGTCTGTCCGACTTCCGGAAAGGGGCTGTCCTATGCAAATAGTGCTTCAAGGCCCTTCGCACATCCAGGCACTGCAAACGCTGAGAAGAGGGGGTTTCAGCGCTAGCACCGAACACCGGCAAAGACACGACTTGGTTCATATGAAATGCCGAAACCACCTTCGGCAAAAATGACGGAACCATCCTCAGAACCACCTTGGACGCGCCGAAAGACAAAAAAGGCTACCTACATGACAGAGCCTGCAACTCCGAAACCCTGCACCGATGCAATCGCCACCAAGAACACCACCTTCAGGGTTAGGTCCTTCAACGACGCCCTTGCCAGCGGCTCAAAGGGCTCACGCACCAACGCTTCCAACACCAGCGGCAGATCCCACGTCGGTATCACCGGCCTCTGGGGAGGACGCAACAAAGCCACTGCCTTCAGAAATCTCTTAATGTCCAGGTGAACTCCTCAGGCTACCCCCTGCACCTTTCCCCTATAGCAAGAAAGGGCCGCCAAGTGCACTCTCAGGGACGAGGCCGCCAAGCCTTTTTGAAAACCATCCTGCAGAAAAGCCAAAACCTGCGGGATTGAAGATCTCAACGCCGTCACCTGTCGCTCCGCACACCAAGCCTCAAACACTCTCCAGACCCGTATATAGGCTAAGGAAGTCGACCACCGACGCACCTTCAGCAAGGTAGAGATAACAACCGCCGAATATCCTTTTGCTGTCAACCTCGCCCTCTCAAGAGCCAAGCCGTAAGCGAGAACCGATCCACTCGCGGCATGATCAATGGCCCTTGAAAGAGAAGGTCTTCCTGCCTGGGAAGGAGCCACGGCTTTGCGATCAGAAGTCTCATCAGGTCGGCATACCATGGTCGCCTCGGCCAGTCCGGCGCGATCAAGATTACCTGCCCCCTGTGACGCTCTATGCGCTGCACCACCCGACCTATCAACACCCAGGGCGGGAACACGTACAGCAGCTGATCCACTGGCCACAATTGAATGACAGCATCTAGACCCTCCGACATTCTTTCTCTTCTCCTGCTGAAGAACCGACCGACTTGCGCCGACTGAAAGGTTGCCATCAGATCCATCACCGGCGTTCCCCACCGGCGTACCAGCAACGCGAACACTTCCGGGTGAAGAACCCACTCTCCTGGATCTACTTTTACCCGACTCAAGAAGTCGGCCTCCACATTGTCCACTCCCGCTACATGTGCCGCCGACAGCGCCAGCAGATTCTTCTCGGCCCATACGAACAAGCCCTCGGCTTCCACCTCGAGTGCCACACTGCTGGTGCCTCCTTGACGATTGATATATGCTACCGCGGTCGCATTGTCGGAAAACACCTGAACAGCTTTCCCCTGTAGATAAGGCCGAAGTCCCTGCAGTGCCCTTACCACCGCCCTCAACTCCAACCTGTTTATCGACCAGCTCTTCTCCACCTCCGACCACTGTCCCTGAGCGAACCTTCCCTGACAGTGAGCCCCCCAGCCCATGAGACTGGCGTCCGTCGTCAGAGGAACCCACTCTGGGACCTCCAAAGGCATTCCTTTTTCTAGATTTCCAGGGCGCAACCACCACTGCAGGGCCACGCGTGTCTCCGGGGGACAAGATAGGCGCTGAGTCAATCGATCCGTTTGGTGGGACCACCTCCGCAACAAAGTTCTTTGCAGGGGTCTCATGTGAGCCTGCGCCCATGGGACTAACTCGAGCGTTGCCACCATGGTTCCCAGTAGCTGCATATAGCTCCACGCCGTGGGGGCCTGCTTCTTGAGAAACTCTCGAACCATCCTCCGAAGTTCCAGTGCTCTTTGCTGCGGAAGAAAAACCTGTCCCCTGCCCGTATCGAAATGCGCCCCCAGGTAGTCCAGGTGTTCAGATGGCAATAACCTGCTCTTGGCCATGTTGACTACCCAACCGAGACTTTGCAGAAAGGTCACCACCTTGGCCATAGCCACCTCATTTTCTACCCTCGATTTCGCTCAGATCAACCAATCATCTAGATAAGGGTGCACTAATACCCCCTCCTTTCGCAGCGCTGCTGCCACCACCACCATCACCTTGGTGAATGCCCGTGGCGCCGTTGCCAGCCCGAAGGGTAGCGCTTGGAACTGAAAATGCCCCATGGGAACCGCAAATCGGAGAAACTTCTGGTGCTCTGGCCTTATCGGAATGTGTAGGTATGCCTCCGCCAAGTCCAGGGAGGTAAGAAACTCCCCTTTCTGTACCACCACAATAACCGAACGCAAGGTTTCCATCCGAAAATGGGACACTTTGAGACAGCGATTTACCCTCTTTAGGTCCAAAATTGACCGAAAAGTTCCTTCTTTCTTTGGCACTATGAAATAAATGGAGTATCGACCGCTGCCGCATTGGTCGGGAGGAACCGGCACTATTGCCTTGCGGCCCAACAGCCAGCGTACTGTGCCATGCACCGCAATGCGCTTGAGGCTCGCTCCTCATGGGGACTGTATGAAAGAATCTTTTACTGGCTTTTGCAACTCCAACGCATAACCCTCTCGAATCACCTCCAACACCCACTGATCCGAAGTGATCTGGACCCAGGCAGGGTAAAACTCCCGCAACCGCCCCCCTACGGGAATCAGCCCCACCTGGGCCCCTTTGGCTTCATTGTGACTTCCTAAGACCTGAGGTAGCGGGAGCCGATGTTGCGAACCCCCTACCTGCCCCCCGAAATCCTTGGTTTCTGTAGGGAAAACGTCCTCGCTGAGATTGTCCAAACCTGGGGGAACGAAAGCATCTAACATCTCTAGGTTGCCCTTTAAACCCGGGCACTGACCGCCCTGCTTCTGCTTGTCTTCGGGCAACCGGCCACCTTTAGACTCCCCCAAATCCTTAACCAATTTATCAAACTCTTCTCCAAACAATAGCTTCCCCCGAAAGGGAAGCTTGCTTAACCTTGCTTTGGAAGAGCCGTCCGCCGCCCAATTGCGGAGCCAAAGATACACCTAGCCGCAATAGCTGACGTCATACTCTTAGCCAGGCCTCGGATAAGGTCATAATGAAAATCAGCTAAATAAGCCGCCCCTGACTCTAATCTGGCGGCCTCTGCCGAGGCCTCCTCGGACTGCTCCGTCTGAATATGTTGCACCCAGCGCAGACAGGCTCTAGCTACCCAGGCTCCACATATAGATGCCTGCAGAGAGAGCGCATTGACTTCAAAGACTTGCTTCAGCAACGCTTCAAGTTTACGATCCTGAGTATCTTTAAGGGCCGCACTACCCTCCACAGGAATAGTAGTCTTCTTTGTAACCGCCGCATCCACTCTGGGAGACTTAAACAACTCTCGATCCTGGTCCGTGAGCAGGTAGAGCCGAGCCATAACCTGAGAGCCCTTCAGGGCTGATTCAGGCAAGTCCCATTCCTCCTGAATCATCTCCGTAATGACCCTGTGCACAGGGAAAGCTCTCTGCGTCTTCCGGAAAGCCTGCAACAACGGATCTTCCAGGGAGGGGTCCTCCACCGGACCCTCTGAGGGCATATTCAGTGCTTTCAATGTTTCTGAGATCAACGCTGGTAACTCCTTTCTGCGAAACATGCGCACGACCCTAGCTTGATCCTCCTGCTCCGTAATTTTGCCTTTCTCAAGCTCCTCCTCCAAGTCCAAGTCAGTGTCCAGCTGCTCCGAATGAAGCCCCTCCGAGACCACTGACTGCTCAGGGTGATCTCTGTCAGACCTGGACTTCTTTGCCGCCACTACTGTCACCCCTGTATCTAGTGGCGTCCCAGGCCGCTTCGACCCCATGTTCCCATCTGTCGCCCCTGAAAAGAGCTTACCCGAAGGACTTCCAAAGGCCTGCAGGATCAGGGAAACAAAATCTGGCGAAAATATCGCCGCCAAATTACCAGGAAACATGGGTTGCGGGCCTGGAAGGTCCGGAGCCGCTGACGTACTTGGAATGGGCTCCAGGGGAAGTAAGCTAGGCGAGCCAGGCTGAAGAATCGCCGCAGAGGCCCTCCCCTGATCATTCTCCATGCTCTCTGCCCCTGGCTCCAGAGCTGCAGTTTCCTGACAGCAGCCCTTACAGATTCCCGCGTCAGAAACAGAGCCCCTTTTTGACCCATACATCAAACAGTGCGGCCTCGGCATGTTCTCCCTGTCAAAGGATTCTCAACCCCCCTGGAAATCCTCTCACCGAGCCTTACAGACTACAGCACTGCTCTTGTTCCCGTTATTTTTCCCGTTTAACCTTTTTTTTTTTTTTTTTACAATGTAAGCCCTTGAGAAGACTCCAAACGCCTTCTCCAGCTAGGAATCAGGCAGCCGACCCGAAAAAGGGGGCTCACACAGCCCCTCTCCACCTGAAGAACTTGAAGAAAAATAAAACCGGCACTTTCCCACGCTTCCGTCACGCGGCTCGGCCTGCCCCACCGAAGCCGCGGCTCAGCACGTCACCAATTGCTTGCCGGGAATCCTCCCTCCTGATTGTCAGGACCCCCCTTACCTGCGTCCCACGAAGATCGAGGACCAGATTCGTGGCCTGTCTCTCCTGCGGCGCGAGAGCTGCCTCAAGACCATAGAACCGGGCAGAGGAAACTCCGGTGGTGCCTCTCCGTCTACGTGGTCAACAGCCCCTAACAGCTAAGGCAGGCAAGACTTCTGTACACTGTGGGTTACCGCAGCCTCCTGAGTTCCCCCAGATCTTGGGAACGACCGGAGTCTTTTCAGCCACCTTAAACCCCCGAAAGCTGATTCCACTCGGTGCGGGAAGAGGGGGGGGGGGGGGGGAAGGGAGCAAGCTTCAGCACCAAACAGTACAGGAACTACTGATACTCCAAATTAAAGATAAATTTCCCCCCCTTTTTTTTTTTTTACAACAAAATCCCAAATCAAACAAAGGTAAACACAGGAAACTAAAGTATGACTAAACTGTCCTAACACTCCTTAATTGCTCCTCTAATGAGCCCCGCACTGCTAGGCTCACTGATCCTCCAGCTGCTTGGAGACTGAGGTAACTGGTGGAAGAAGGCGGTGCCGGAGCTTATGTACCAGTGACATCACAAAAGTGACGTTTCTCAGTCTCCAAGCTGCTGGAGGAGGAGCAAAACCCCAGAGGTTTTGGGACCAGACTGGAGGGACGCTAAGGAACTATGCTTTATAGTTTAGCTTTAGTGTTTTTTTGGCACAAGAAGAACAAGTAGTTACTAAAACACATACATTCCAAAGGCATTCAGAGCTATCCTGGACTCTAAAACCTGAAATGAAGGATGGGATTTGGAGAAACAGAAGAGTGGTGCAGGGATGGGGAACTAACATTTCAACATTTGCCATCTGAATTAGCATACTTTAAGTGATCACAAAAAAGAGACATAGGCTAGATTTCTAAAAGTAAAATACCCCAATATTCTTTCAGTTACATTACTGTGACCAAACATATAAGATGGCAGGGAAAAGAATACTCCCTGTGTGTAAGGTGGTAGGGCAAGGGCCACAGATAGCCTTGTTAACATAAACACTTAGGTACAGTGAGCTCCTCTCTCCTGCACGTATTTTGAAATATACCCACCTGGTTTGCGAGGACTGCACCATGCCTTAAATGAATTCCCAAAGCAACAGACACTGAAGCCTGCGGAGAAAATAATACTAACTGTCATGCTCCAGTCTTAAAGCCATCATACGATGCAAATATCTTTCAGAGGGTAGCCGTGTTAGACTGGTCTGGAGTAGCAGAAGTGAGAGAGATAGGTGGCATCTTATAGACTAACCAGTTTATTGAGGCATGAGCTTTCAATGCCCAGAATCCACTTCATCTCATACAAAGGTTTATTTTATAGACAAAAGGAAGTGGATTTCTGAAAGTGGAGGGCATAGAAAAGAGAGCTGGCAGGTGTGATGCAAGAGACTGGATGCTCTGGGTGAACCTTCAGCCTCCCCCCCCCTGAGATTTTCATAATTAAACTCAACAATCATGATCATCTCAACACCACCTCTCCCACAACAATGCTGTAAAAATGCATATCTGAACATCATACTTTTTAATATCAAACTTTGCATTGTACATATGTGTCCACTTTCCCTGCAGGTAAAAAAATGGACTGATGCTTCTTTGAGTTTGTATAGCTGTCAGGATCTATTGTTTTACTTTGCAGGGCTGCTTGGGTCGGCCCTGAGAGTTCGGTCCTCCTTTTCCTTGCGGATTGCCTGGAAGATAGGGAAAGAAGAACAACACTTCTGCTACTCTGGAGTCACCCCCAGAAAATAAGCTATGCTCATTCCTCAATAAATTGGTTGGTTTGTCTTGGGACAGTTTCTCCAAATGAGTTAGGTTGGCGCATACCATGACAATCATGAACCTCACTTCTAAGTCAGGGTATGTAGGTACTTGCTCTAGCAGAGAAATTAACTAGAGCCATATGGAAAAACATCACTAACCTAATACTCCTCTGTTTATTTCCAACCACTTCATCTTTGAATACCTAGACCTTTTGCTTTCCACACACTACCACAGCTAAGCATGACTCTGGCAATAGGGTATGTCAGTTTTGGAGATGGAAAAAAAGCACTAGTGAAAAAATGGTACAATTTCATGTAGCAAATCAACAACTACCTTTAAATTTTGTGTAATATATTATTTACCTACCTGTAATTTCTAGGAAATTATGCAAAAATACATAAATTACTAAAATATGTTTAAAGTGCTCCGATAATAGTTTTTGTGTTTGCATTGCATATTAATATCTTCTGTGCCTCAATTATCAATTTATCTTACTTATTTACCCATATTAACACTAACAAGCCTTCTTTAGACAAGTTTGTCCAGACTAATTACTGTCCAGTCTTGAACCTATCATTCCTCTCTAAACTGCTTGAGAAGCTCATCTCTCAACAACTAGCAACCCAACTTGAACTCTCCAATGCTTTGCACCTCAGTCAGTCTGGATTTCATACTGGTCATTCCACTGATACTATTCTTCTCTCTCTTCTTAGTGAAGTTCACTGTTCATTGGACCGTTGGGATGTCACAATCATTGTTTCACTTGATCTATCTTCAGCATTCAACCTCGTCAATCACAATCTTCTCCTTTCTTAGTTGTATGACCTTGGGTCTTGTTGGATAGTTCTTCAATGGTTCACTTCTTTTCTATCAAAGCGTTCCTTTCGCATCATCAAGGGCACATCTGTTTCCTCCTCTCACCCTCTTTCGTGTGATGTTCCTCAGGGCTCCGTACTAGCACCTGTTCTTTTCAATATTTTTCTCTCACCCCTAGCTCTTATGATCCAACAGTTTGGCATTTCAACATACTTTTATGCAGACTACATTCTTCTTCTATTTCACATGGACCCATCTCTGTCGGATCTCCCCCCCCCTTGAATACATGCCTCACTTATGTTGTGACCTGGTTGTCTACCAATCAACTTCCACTTAAAGCTTTGAAAACTACTGCAACCTGGCTCACTGGTCCTACTACTCCTCGTTCTGTTTCCCCTATTCTTGATGGGTTACCTAGTCGTCTCATGTCATCTTTTCACTATCTTGGGGTCACGTTGGATTCTTCACTCTCTTTTCATGATCACATCACCCAAATCATCCAAGGTGAAATTAGACTTACCTGCTAATTGTTGTTCCTTTAGGAACTCTAGTCCAGTCCCGGAACTATAGAGTTTAGAACGTCCTCCAGCAGCTTTGGAGACTGAAAGATGTCATCGTTCTGATGTCACCGGTATAAGTAGGCTAACACCGCCCCCTTCCACCAGTACCTATTGACAAAGCAAACTCAGCAGAGCAACAAATAAGTAGTTGAAAGAGAAATAGAATAGGCAGTCGCAACCACCAACCCTAGCTACTAAAACTAATAGGGCACTACCTAACACGAGCCACCTACGGAACCGCTATATTCCCGCTACTTATGTACTTATTTTTTTGTAATGTCTTTTTTTTTTCCAAAAATCAACAAAAACACTAACGAAGCACTGCTGCCAAAAGAGGTCCCCCCCGCGCTTGCACTCTGCGCTGTCCTCAGAATCTCTTCTTAAGGCCACACCTCGACACTTCAGGCTGAACGACCCCCTCAAAATACTGGGAGGGATCCGGGACTGGACTAGAGTTCCTAAAGGAACAACAATTAGCAGGTAAGTCTAATTTCACCTTCCTTTGCATCCCTCTAGTCCAGTCCCGGAACCATAGAGGATGTAACAGAGCAGTGAATCTCAACGAGAGGGACCAGCAAGCCCAGCCTGAAGAACCCCTGAGCCAAAACGCCCATCCCCGCCTCCTGCGCATCTAACCGATAGTGCTTTGCAAAGGAATGCAAGGACGACCAAGTTGCTGCCCTACAAATGTCACTGACCAGAACTAAACTGACCTCCGCCCAAGACGCCGCGTGCGCCCTAGTTGAATGAGCCCGGAGGCCCTCCGGCACCATTTTTCCCTTCAGGAGGTACGCCGACGCGATCGCCTCTTTTATCCACCGAGAAATAGAGGCCTTCGCCGCCGCCGCCTCCCCTTTACGTGGACCCCCAAAGGCCACAAATAGTCTGTCCGATTTCCGGAAAGGCGCGGTCCTACGGAGATAGCTCTTAAGCACACGACGAACATCTAGAAGATGCAACCTGCCGCCGGACCTATCCTTCTGCTCCCGCAAAAACACCAGAAGCGACACCACTTGGTTAACGTGAAAAACGGAAACCACTTTCGGTAAAAACGCTGGCACCGTACGCAACACCACCTTGTGATTGAAAAAGGACAAATACGGCTCCTTACAGGACAATGCTTGTAACTCCGAAATCCTTCTAGCTGAGCAAATGTCCACGAGAAACACCACCTTCAATGTCAGATCCTTCAACGAGGACGCGCACAAGGGCTCAAACGGCGCTCTCACCAGAGCCTCCAACACCAAATTCAGATCCCACGCCGGTACTGAACTATGCTGCGGAGGTCGCAAGAGTAAAACGGCTCGCAAAAACTGACGTACATCGCCGTGAGACCCTAACAGCTGACCCTGAATCTTACCCCGAAAACAGGAGATCGCCGCCAGCTGCACCCGCAAGGAACTAGCCGCTAGACCTTTTTTCACCCCATCCTGCAAAAAGGAAAGGACCTGCAGTACCGAGGCCCTCAAAGGCCGCAGCTTCCGCTCCGAACACCAGGCCTCAAAAATGCGCCAAACTCGTATGTATGTCAACGAAGTGGGGCGTCTACGCGCCTTCAGCAAAGTAGAAATGACCGCAGCCGAGTAACCCTTGGCAGTCATCCGAGCCCTTTCAAGAGCCATGCCTTAAGCGAGAATCGAGCTACCTGGGGCATGCATAACGGACCCTGCAACAAGAGGTCCTCCCGAAGTGGAAGCCTCCATGGCCTGTCCACCAGCAGATGTACCGTCCGCATACCAAGGTCTTCTGGGCCAAACTGGTGCTATAAGGACCACCCGACCGCGATGCCGCTCTATGCGCTGCACTACGCGGCCTATGAAAGTCCACGGCGGAAACACGTAGAGCAGCTTGTCCTCCGGCCATCTCTGAGCCAAGGCATCGAAACCTTCCGACATTCTCTCTCGCCGCCTGCTGAAAAATCGTGACACCTGCGCCGACTCGAAGCTCGCCATTAGATCCATTAGGGGAATCCCCCATCATCGCACCAAAAGCGCAAACACGTCCGGGTGTAGCCGCCACTCCCCCGGGTCTACCCGGCGGCGACTTAGAAAATCCGCTTCGACATTGTCCACGCCGGTGACATGCTGAGCTGAAGGTGCCGCCAGATTTTGCTCTGCCCATTGCAAAAGCTGACTCGCCTCTGCTTCGAGCGCCACACTGCCGGTGCCCCCCTGACGATTGATGTAGGCCACGGTCGTCACATTGTCTGACAGCACCCATACCGCCGTCTGCCGCAGAGACACCTGAAACTCGGGCAGAGCCAACAACACCGCTCTCATCTCCAGACGGTTCATGGACCATGTCTGTTCTTCCGGCGACCACAGTCCCTGGGCAAACCTTCCCTGGAAATGCGCACCCCACCCTGCGAGGCTGGCATCCGTCGTTAACAAACTTCACGACGAAGGTTCTAGAGGCATGCCCGCCTCCAGGTTCCCCGCCGCCAACCACCAGAGAAGATCCTGATGTACCTCTGGGGGACAAATCAGTCGCTGAGACAATGCATCCTTCTGATGAGACCACCGCCGGAGCAGCGCGCTCTGCAACAAATGCATATGAGCCCTGGCCCACGGTACCACCTCGATCGTGGCCGCCATCGTGCCCAGTAATTGCAGATATTGCCACGCCGTCGGCGCCCGTCTTGCCAGGAACCTTACCACCAGCCCCCGCAGCCCTTGTGCCCTGAGGCTCGGGAGAAAAACTGCTGCTTTCGCTGTCTCGAAACGCGCTCCCAAATATTCTAGGGACTGCGAAGGGACCAATCTGCTCTTTGCAAAATTGACCACCCAGCCCAGGCTCTCCAACATCTGAACTACCCGAGCGGTGGACGCCCGACTCTCCTGTTCCAACTTTGCTCGAATCAACCAATCGTCCAAATAAGGATGCACCAGTACACCGTCCTTGCGTAGCGCCGCTGCTACCACCACCATGATCTTGGTGAACGTCCAAGGCACTGTCGCTAGCCCGAAGGGCATCGCCTGAAACTGAAAATGCCCCATGGGCAGTGCAAACTGCAGAAACCTTTGATGCTCCTGTCGCACCGGAATATGGCGATAAGCTTCCGTGAGGTCCAACGACGTTAGGAATTCGCCCGCCCTGACCGCCGCAATGACAGAGCGCAGCGTCTCCATCCGGAAGTGGGTAACGCGAAGACAGCGATTCACCCTCTTTAAATCTAGAATTGCAGCGTGTTCGCGATCGCTCGCACCTTCTGCGGTGATCTGTAAGGAGATTGGACAAAGGAATCTAACATGGGTTGATGGAGCTCTAGGGAATAGCCCTCTCGAATGACTTCCAAGACCCACTGGTCTGAGGTAATTTGGACCCAGGCAGGGTAAAAGTCCCGCAACCTTCCTCCCACGGGTACCAACTCCACCTGAGCCCGCCTCATCTCATTGGGACTTCTTAAGGTTTGAGGACTGGAACGGCGTAAAACCCCTGCCCGCCCCTCGGAAACCTCGAAACCCCTGGCCACATACCGGAAATCTTCCCCGCTGTGGCTGGCTAAAACGAGAGGCCCGAAACCTACGAAACTCTCTCGAAGTCCCCCGGGAGCCCGCAGCACCACGGCCCTGCTTCGGCTTATCTTCCGGCAGTCGACCTCCCTTGGACTCCCCGAGCTCCTTGACCAACTTCTCCAAATCCTCGCCAAACAAAAGCTTACCCCTAAACGGGAGCTTGCTGAGACAAACTTTAGAGGAAGCATCCGCCGACTAGTTGCGCTAACAAGGTACCTCCGGGCCGCAACAACCGACTCCATACTCTTAGCTAGGCTCCGGATAAGGTCATAATGAATGTCCGCCAAATAAGCGGTGCCCGACTCCAGCCGCGTTACTTCATCTAAGTGTCCCTCTAACTGATCCCCCTGCAACCTTTGGGACCAGCGCAAGCAGCCTCTCGCCACCCACGCCCCCGCTATAAAGGCCTGCAAGGAGAGGGCCCCAATATCAAACACCTGCTTCAGCAAAGTGTCTAACTTCCGGTCCTGCACATCCTTTAAGGCCGCGGCCCCC
Source organism: Ichthyophis bannanicus (assembly GCA_033557465.1). Taxonomy (NCBI): domain Eukaryota; kingdom Metazoa; phylum Chordata; class Amphibia; order Gymnophiona; family Ichthyophiidae; genus Ichthyophis; species Ichthyophis bannanicus. Next base: position 88,735,212 of record CM066043.1, read on the forward strand.
TCCATCGGAATCGTAGTCTTCTTAGTTACCACCGATACCGCCGCGTCCACCTTTGGAGAGCGGAAAAGCTCCCTGTCTTGGTCGGAGAGCGGATAAAGACGAGCTAAGGCCCTCGAACCACGGAGAGCCGACTCCGGACAGTCCCACTCCTCCTGAATCATGCTCTTAAAAACTCTATGCACAGGAAACACCCGTTGGGACGTCCTCACCACCTGCAAAAGCGGATCCTCCAAAGACTCCTCCACTACTGACTCCCCCGAGGGCATGTTCAGCGTCTTGAGAGTCTCAGCAATCAAAGCAGGCAACTCCTCATGGCGAAACACTCTGACTACTCTACTCTGTTGCTCCACATCCGGCAATTCTCCCTCTTCTAACTCGATCTCCGAGGACTCTTTGACCTCGTCATCCGCACCTCCCAACTACTCCTCGAGCTGAGATAGCGGACTATCTTCTACAGCCCCTTTACGGGCTTTAGCCGGCCCAACCTCTTCATCAGGCAGACTCACTGACCCAGCCCGCTTCTGCCCCCGAGGACCCTGGGACCAAGCCCCCAACATAGGCTGTAGCAGAGCAAAGGCCTGAGTCATGAGAGTGAAGAAATTAGGAGGGATAGCTGAATCACCACTTCCTGGGCCCAAAGATATAGGAAGCGAAGAACCCTCCCCCAGTGACGGTCCTGCCACCGGCTGTGCTGGACTCAAGGATGGCGGCAGGGACTCACTCGGCTCCCCGGGACCGCCGACGTGCTCCCCAGAAGAACCCCCTAAAGCCTTATCCATAACCTCTGCCTCCAAAGTGCAGGCCCTACACACCCCCGAGTCCAACACTTCTCCGCGCCGCGTGCCACACACTAAACAGCACGGCTTTGCAGGCATCCTATCAAAGGTCAGGGGATTACCACCATATTGTTCTTTTTCTTTTTTTTTTTTGAACCCCGTGCACTAGCAAAGAACTCTGCAAAAAGGTACCAACAGCCTGGGAGGTAAACAATCCTAATCCTTTCTCTCTCTCAATTCTCCTTCTTGTTTATATATATATATATATATATATATATTTTATAACAAGATCTAACGCTGCCTTGCAGGTATCCCAGCTGATCCTGACTGAAGACTGTGCAAAACGAAGCCTAAACGAAGCACACCCACGTTCCTTACAAGGCTCTGAGAGAGAAGGTTAGAAAAAACAATTTGCAATTTGGGATCCCCCAAAATGGCCGCCACGTGTTTCCCGCTCAGCTACACGCGGTCGGCCCAGCCGCGCGCCGACAAAGCGCGTGCCCTCCTTCTGCCGTTAACCGCTCTCTCCCTCCGGTCCTACCGCACAAAGCAGCCAGCTCCCCCGACTTACCGCTACCGCCGAGGAAAGAGAAGGGAGTTCCCACAGCGCCGGAGCTCAGCCGTTCCGTGGCTTCGGCTCCGGCGACCGGCAGAAAATCACCCCCGCAAGACTCCTGCTTGCTATGGGGTGCACCGCTGCTGCTGCTTTGGCCTTCCACCTGCTCCTCACCCTTCGTTGCGGGTTCGGGAGCAGGGAGGCTGGACTGCTGACGGAACTCAGAGAAAAACACCCCCCAGCAGAACCCCTGCTCGTTTAGAGGATGGGGAAAAGTAGCCCGGGGGGGGGGGGAGGGAGGGAGGAGTGGAGAGGAGATGAGGGAGGGAGGCAAAGCAGCCCAGACGAGAGCTCAATCAGCAGCAGCATTCCTAGAAACCAAAAAGAAAAACAACACTAATCAGGTAAGACTAAAAGTTAAATTCCAAAAGTAAAAAAATTTAAACAGAAAAAGAATCTAGCTTTGCTTATTTGCGCCACCTGAGCCCAGTCCTAGGCTCAGACGTCTCTCCAGCTGCTTGGAGACTGAAAGTACTGGTGGAAGGGGGCGGTGTTAGCCTACTTATACCGGTGACATCAGAACAATGACATCTTTCAGTCTCCAAAGCTGCTGGAGGACGTTCTAAACGCTATGGTTCCAGGACTGGACTAGAGGGATGCAAAGGAACATTCATTTTTCTTTGTTGTAGCAGTCCGTTCCCTTCTGACCACTCCTGCCTTAACCACTCTTGTTGTCTCTCTCATTCTATCTAGACTTGACTATTGTAATATAGTACTTGCCGGCCTACCTCAATGCTCTTTAAAAGCACCTTCAACTTATTCAGCACACTGCAGCCAGATTAATTTTTCACACATTCAGATTTGATCAAATCACTCCCCCACCTCATCCGTTTACACTGGCTTCCTGTACCATCCCGTATTCATTACAAGATTCTCATCCAGGTCCATAAAACACTTCACACCAGTTCCCCAGATTACTTAGCATCCTCCCTATTCTGCTTGCCCCACAACGCTCTCTCCGTGTAATTCATATGAACCGTCTTCTCCTACCCTCTCCCTCTCTGGCTCATCTTCAATCTACTTTACCATTCAGCATTTTATTTCCTTGGACCCTTCCTTTGAAATAATCTTCCCCCACATCTCCGGTTAGAGTCGTCTTTTACAAAGTTCAAAGCCCAAATTAAAACCCACCTTTTCTGCACAGTTTTTGACCTCCCATTGGACTCCCTCAGTTGACTTCCTTATGTTTTCTACCCATCCCCCCTCCTCCTCTCTCACCACCTGCCTCCAGCCCTGCCTTGTCAAGTCTCATTTTCCTATCTGTCCTATACATACGCACGCGCCTCCTAGATAAGGTCTTAGATAGTGCTGGGGAGGAGTCTGCTGTCTTGGTACATGTCGGTACCAATGACATAGGAAAATGTGGTAGGGAGGTTCTGGAGGCTAAATTTAGGCTTTTAGGTAGGAAGTTGAAATCCAGAGCTTCCAGGGTAGCGTTCTCCGAAATGTTTCCCGTTCCACGTGCAGGACCCAAAAGGCAGGCAGAGCTCCGGAGTCTCAATGCGTGGATGAGACAATGGTGCAGAGATAAGGGTTTTGGATTTGTTAGGAACTGGGGAAAGGAGGGGCTCTTCCGAAGGGATGGGCTTCACCTTAACCGGGATGGAACCAGGCTGCTGGCATTAACCTTTAAAAAGGAGATAGAGCAGCTTTTAAACTAGATAATAGGGGAAAGCCGACAGTCGCCCAAGAGCGGATGGTTCGGAAGAATGTATCCTTGAAGGATACTACCAAAAGCAGAGGGGTTCCAAAAAAGAGTAAAGTAGCCCAAATGCCCTCTAGTACGGAGCAGACAGAGCTTAAAGATCCCAAATTACCCATGTCTACCAATAGCCAAATTAATATGAATAAAGTACAGTCTCTAAAATGCTTGTATGCAAATGCTAGAAGTCTAAAAAATAAGATGGGAGGAGTTAGAATATATAGCACTAAATGAGAGGTTAGATATGATTGTAATATCAGAGACATGGTGGAAGGAGGACAACCAGTGGGACACTGTGATACCTGGGTACAAACTATATCGTAATGATAGAGCTGATCAAATTGGTGGAGGGGTTGCGCTCTATGTTAGAGAGGGCATTGAGTCACAAAGGATTAAAGTTTTGCAGGAAACAAAATTTGCTGTAGAATCTCTATGGTTTGAAATTCCATGTAAAAAGGGGAAGGCGATGGCAGTGGGGGTGTACTATCGACCGCCTGGCCAGAATGAACAAATGGATGATGAAATGCTCAAAGAAATCAAGGAAGCTAACAAAAGTTATAGCACAGTAATAATAATGGGTGATTTCAATTACCCCGATATCGACTGGGTCAGTGTCACGGCAGGACATGCTAGGGAGATAAAGTTCCTAGATGACATAAATGACTGCTCCTTGGAGCAGCTGGTTCATGAACCAACCAGAGGGGAAGCCATATTAGACCTAGTCCTTAGTGGAACACCATATCTAGTGCAAGAGATACGGGTGTTGGGGCCACTTGGCAATAGTGATCATAGCATGATCGCCTTTGATTTAATTAGTGGAGGAGGGATAGTAAGGAAATCCACAGTACTACCTTTTAACTTTCCAAAGGGAGACTATGATAAAATGAGGAAAATAGTTAAGAAAAAACTAAAAGGAGCAGTTGCAAAGGTTAAAGACTTACATCAAGCTTGGGTGTTGTTGAAAAATACTATCTTGGAAGCCCAGACCAGCTGTATTCCATGCTTTAAGAAAAGTGGAAGGAAGTCCAAAAAACTGCCAGCATGGTTTAAAGGTGAGGTCAGAGAGGCTGTTGTTGCCAAAAAAGCATCTTTCAGGAAATGGAAAAAAGAGCCAAACGACGAAACCTGGAAACAGCACAAGCACTGGCAAGTCAAATGCAAGGCATTGATAAAGCAGGCAAAGGGAAAATTTGAAAAGAAGCTTGCTGCGGAAGCAAAAACGCGAAATAAAGATTTTTTTCAAGTACATTCGTAGCAAAAAACCTGTGAGAGTCAGCTGGTCCATTAGATGATAGAGGAGTTAAAGGGGCACTAAGAGGTGACAAGGTGATAGCAGAGAGACTGAATGAATTCTTTGCTTCGGTCTTTACTGAGGAAGATGTAGGGATGTTACCCATGACTGAAGTGGTATTTAAAGATGCGGAAGAATTGAAGGAAATATCGATACATCAGGAAGATGTATTACAACTATTAGATAAACTGAATTGTAGCAAATCACCTGGGCCGGATGGTATACATCCAAGGGTGTTGAAAGAACTGAAATATGAAATTGCAGACCTGCTATTAGTAATCTGTGAACTATCATTAAAATCTTCTCTAATACCTGAAGACTGGAGGATCGCCAATGTAACACCAATTTTTAAAAAGGGTTCCAGGGGTGATCCGGGAAACTACAGACCGGTGAGCCTCACGTCAGTACCGGGAAAAATGGTAGAAACCATCATAAAGAATAAAATTACTCAGCATGTAGATAGTCATGGCCTAATGGGAGACAGCCAACATAGCTTTAGACAAGGAAGATCTTGTTTTACTAATCTGTTATGTTTTTTTGAAAGTGTGAATAAACAGGTGGACAAAGATGAGTCAGTTGATATAGTGTATCTGGACTTTCAGAAAGCCTTTGACAAGGTCCCTTCTTCAGAGACGTTTGGCAAAACTAAAGAGTCATGGGATAGGAGGCAGTGTGCTACTGTGGATTAAGAACTGGTTAAAAGATAGAAAGCAGAGGGTTGGGCTAAATGGCCAATTTTCCCAATGGAGAAAGGTGAATAGTGGTGTACCCCAGGGATCTGTGCTGGGTCCGCTGCTTTTTGACATATTCATAAATAACCTGGAAAGTGGAACAACAAGTGAGGTTATCAAATTTTCAGATGATACAAAACTATTTAAAGTTGTTAAAACTCAAGAGGATTGTGGAAAATTGCAAGAGGATCTTGATAAATTGGAAGACTGGGCATCAAAATGGCAGATGAAATTTAATGTGGACAAGTGCAAAGTTATGCACCTAGGGAAGAACAACCCAAACTATGGTTACACAATGCAAGGTTCCACCACCCAGGAAAAAGATTTAGGCGTCATTGTGGATAGCATGTTAAAAACCTCAGCCCAGTGTGCAGCAGCAGCCAAGAGAGCAAATAGAATGCTAGGTATCATAAGGAAAGGAATGGAAAATAAAACAAAAGATATTATAATGCCTCTATATCGTTCTATGGTGATACCGCACCTTGAATATTGTGTGCAATTCTGGTCGCCGTATCTTAAAAAGGATATAGCGTTATTAGAAAAGGTTCCGAGAAGAGCCACCAAAATGGTAAAGGGGATGGAAGGATACTCCTATGAAGAAAGGCTAAAAAGGTTAGGGCTCTTTAACCTGGAAAAGAGACGGCTGAGGGGAGATATGATAGAAGTCTATAAATTAATGAATGGAGTGGAACGGGTAAACGTAGATCGATTGTTTACGTTATCAGAATATAGAAAGACTAGGGGACATGCAATGAAGCTACAGGGTAAACTATTTAAGACTAATAAAAGAAAATATTTCTTCACTCAATGTGTAATCAAACTCTGGAATTTGTTACTGGAGGATGTAGTAAAGGCTGTTAGTGTAGCAGGGTTTAAAAAAGGTTTGGACAAGTTCCTGGAGGAAAGGTCCATAAACCATTATTAAGAAGGGACCCAGGATATCAATGCTTTACCCAGTACAAGCATTGCGAAACCTGTGTCTTTTGGGGAAACTGCTAGGTACGTATGACCTAGATTGACCACTGTTGGAAACAGGATACTGGGCTTGATGGACCTTGGTCTGACCCAGTATGGCATATTTTATGTTATGTTCTTATGTACTGGCATTCTTTTCATTTTCTGCTTCAGTTTTTATTGTATTCTATTGTAAACCGCTTTGCTGTACCCACATTAAGTGGTATATCAAATCTTAAATGAAATGAAACACATTAGTTTCATTTTCTCATTCATAGGTTTCAACATGGTATTGTCATAACAATAATGTTATATTGAAAATGCCCAACAGAAAAACAAGACTGCAAGTTTGGACTCATTTACATCATTTGGTGGGATCAGGCAGAGAACTACTTGTAGCTGAACTACCAACTGTCAGGGATCTCATTAGATATGGGTTATATTTCAGAGACCTCAATGATCAAGACAGATGGAATTACAGTACTGATAAACTCATCAATGATCTAATGACTGGATTACTTGCTCAGTGGTACAAAGCAAATCCAATATTCAGTAGTCCTATTATAAACAGCCACGTTAGGATTAAAGCAAAGTTGAAATCCATGTGGGAATAAGCTAGCAACGTTTCTGTGAGCAGAGCAAAACTAGAGGAGACAAACAGATTTATGGAGAAGCTTGACAAACTGATGGACATACTTACCTGCAAGTGTGAGATAAAGAGTTGTACTGATGTGGGATGCAATTCTACCTGTGTCAGTGGAATACACATACTTTGTGACTGCTGCAGAGAGAAGAAGATTCCTGTGATTGAGTAGGCCTTTATAAAAGGTCAAAGAGAGAAAGTTGGGAGTGTTGGACCTCATCATATTGGACCAGTCGACATCCTTGAGACCAGAAGACAAGAACTATAGAAAGAAAGGCAGGCAAAAAGGAAAGAGAATGAAAAAAGAACAGTAGAAGACCAAAAGATGATAGAGTTCTGTGCTTGAAGTAGAACAGGGAGATTAGGATGAGGTTGTGGAAGAACCAATGGAGGAAGCTCCTGATGCTCTAGAAAAAGCTAGGAAGAGGCCAAAATATAATACTGAGGATATAACCAACATGGCCCTTGCCAGTTTAAGATACCATACTGGACTGAGAGAGGCAGCAGGGATTGCTACTGCTGCCTAGACTGATGAAGGACTCATCACTCACTTGGACACTGCTTTGATGATTGATCACAACAAGGTGAAGAGCGCTCAGGCGAGAACCATGAAAAAATTGGAGGTACAGTTTGAAGAGGAACTGCAGCAGAATGGCATCAGTTGTATTTTCTTTGATGGCCGTCGTGATAATACCAGGCTCATGTTAAAGGCAGAAGAGAATGGCAAAATGTATCCAGAATGGTGAAAAAGGAACATTACACAGTTTGTATACAGACAGGAGGCAGATATTTGTGGCATTTTGTTCCTGCAAGAGCAACTAAAGAGAAGACTAGTGCAGAAATAATGGATGATAATTTGGTTGCATGGCTGAAAGAGCAGACAAAACTCTTTAAGCTATTGGAGGGATTCCTGTAATGTAAACACTGGTTAGTGAAAGATTACCTGTGATCTGGCCACAATACCTCTGCTCTTTCGGTCTCTTCTGGTCTCTCAAGCAGCGAGAAATAAGCAGAGAGTAACGCAGAACATAAGCAATCAAACACAAAGTTCTACTTTCTTTGAGCTCAGAGGGAAGTCAACAGAAGGTCCATGGACACAGCACAGTTCCACTCCTGTTGGATTCAAAATCTTCCTCCCTTGAAGCCCTTTTTATTATAGAAAAAGGGGAAGTAACACAGTCATTAATCATAAACATGAAATAACACAAGTTGTCGCTAGAATTTTTTTACAGCGTAAGAGCTGATTACAGTGTATTAGATGAAATTTACTTGATTATGACAGATTTATAATTGCAGAGTTGCAGAAATTACGCTGTGCAAGCAGTGACCTATAGTTGACTGTATAATGAACTATGGTTGCACAGTTCTTAGTCTATGTTTACTCTTTATGCTTGCGTTAACAATGTTCTCAAACTATTTTAAAGACAGTTTAAAGAACTCATGATCATGATATCCTATTTATTTTTATTTATTTATTTTATTTAATACTCTTATATACCGCGCTATTCGACATCAGTGCGGTTTACATGGAACATCAAAGCAGTTTTACAGTGGGGTTACACCGTAAATTACAGATAACAGGGAGATTAACTTGGATAACATGTTAACTATATACACAAAGGCATAAGGTGAAAACCCTATGGCAAATTAACTATATACACAAAGGCATAAGGTGAAAACCCTATGTAAATCACATTGTGGAAAGATTACGGGAGATTAAGGATCTCTGTTGCGTGCAGGGCGTTTTGGCTTGCCTACTCAGAGTAGCACTTGAGGAAGAGGTGGTGCTTCAGGGCCTTCCTGAATTTAGTTTGCATAGGGGGGACGTGAATGTAAAGTTAAAAAAAAAAAGAAAATATAAGACGGATATATTCTATTTAAGAAGTAGGTGAAAGGATAAACTTGTGAGTGACGGTCATTGTTAGCAAAGTTCTTCTATCAGCACATTTTAGAGATCTGTATCAAGAAATTCATCTATCTTCAATTACATATTGGGGATTCTGGTATCCCTCTTTCTGTCCATTCTTACAGTTAGGAGGGAAGAATGATGCATTATGTTGAGGAGAAGCTACAAAGAAAGCTGGTGTGGACTGTCTGTAACATGCACACAGGCGAACTACCATCGAGGCACTTGGTGACTGCTTTAGATGGCAAGACATTAAGTAACAACAAATGGCAGATCCCATAGGAAAAAATAGAAATTACACTTACCTGGTAATTGTCATTCCTTGAGTGACGACAGTTTAGTCCTCCACCTCCACCTTATGCACAGATCAAAGCTATGGCTATAGAAATGTAACTTGCTGTCAGAACAGGTGTATGCCAAAGGATCTGGCTCTGTTGGAAATAGGACCTGTGTCACATAGCAGATGGCTTACAACAGCTCTAAGGTTCATGAAAATACGGATTTCCAAGCATAATCTGAAAGGAAAAAAATCTGAAAAATTTAAGAATGATTGTAGAGTTCTGTGTTGGGTTTACATGGTGAACTAGTTCAATATAAAAATAAATAGCAATTGGACACAAGGTACCAGGCATCTCCTTTTCCAGCTGCAACTGCTGAAAGAACAGTGTGAAGAGGTAAGGAAGATAGTCATGCCTACAGTGAGAAGGTCAGCTTGATATGGTTACAGTGAGTCTGTTCTACAAGCTATGTTGTACAGTGAAGAGGAACAGGAGAGAGGAGATGCAGTGGAGAAGATATTGAAGATCAGAGGTGAAAGATGAGAAGACTCAGCTTGGAGACAGCAATGTGAGATCCAGGAAAACACCATCCATCCACACTGAGGCAACTACACTCGCCCAATTACTTGACTGGCGCTCCGGAGTCCCTGAGCCTCCTCTTACCCTGTACCATGACACCAGCAGAGATCAAGGCATTTCTGAGCAAGCCCATGGTGGTTCCAGACTGGCCATCACACACCCAGTCCATAGAAAGGTGTGTAAAGGGGGGGCAAGATGGCCGACACACGCTAGACGCCGCTGCCAGTATGCTGCTTAATTTCCTCTTTTTCACGATGCCGCGTAAAAGGAAGGCTAAAAGCTGGATGCTACCTGCTGCAATGACGACGGCAGCAACTACGGAACCTCTAGATGCTTTCTTGAGGCCCGCTGGTGTGGTCGAAGCTCCGGTGTTAACTGGCTCGTTGGGGGCGCTGAGAGCGGAAGGCTTGTCGTGCCCCTTTGAGCTGCATACCTCTCAGCCCGGAGGCATGGACCAATCCGATTCAGCCGGCTTTGCTCTCAGCGGGAGTAGCGGAGGGGGAGCTCCGTGGTGTCGGGGAAGCCGTCTCCGCTGAGTTGTCCTCTCCTGCTGAGATGAGTGGCTCCACGGCATCTGGGTTGGAGGCTGCGGAGTTTGCCGATGCAGTGAGCAGTTCAGCAGAGTGTGGAGGAAGCTTGTCAGCTGATGCAGGTGCAGGCCTTGGTATTCCTGTTCCTAAGCCTACTGGGATTACAAGCGTATTGCCTGTACAATCTGTGCTTCAGCACCCGGTAGCAGTTACCTTGGACTCCCTCTGGGAAGGTCTCCAAGCCTTGGAACGGTCCTTTATCCTGCAATTTGGAGTTCTACAGAGTGCTTTAACTCCAGTTCTTCAAGCCGTTGATCTTCAAAAGAAGGAAGTTGCTTTAATTTCCACTAAGGTGGTCCAGTTAGAGGAGAAAATGGAGGGCATAACATCCATTTCAGATACTGTTTCTAATGATTTTCTAATATTTTTTCACTCAACGTGTAATCAAACTCTGGAATTTGTTACCGGAGGATGTAGTAAAGGCTGTTAGTGTAGTTGGGTTTAAAAAAGGTTTGGACAAGTTCCTGGAGGAAAGGTCCATAAACCATTATTAAGAAGGGACCCAGATTGAGATGTTGGAAAATTCTGTCCGTAAAAGAAACCTGCGCTTGTTGAATTTTCCCCGGGTGCCTTCTGTGTCGCCTAAGGAGTTGTTTAACTCTTATTATACTTCAGTGTTAAAGATTCCCTCTGAGTCTGTTCCTCCTTTGGCTAGGATTTACTATCTGCCTGCTGCCAAGCGCAAGCCCCATGGAGTCTCTTCACCTGTACATTCACCGCTGATGGATTCTTTGGATCTAACTGGTTTCCTGGAAACTACTGACCCTGGATTTATCCCGCGGGCTACGCTACTTCTCGCTATGGCTCTGGAACCGGATCGTGATTTGCTTTTGAGACTTTATTTCAAGGCAAGGAATGAGACCTTCATGGGAGGGACAATAAGGATGTTTCTGGACGTATCTAAGCCTACCCAGAAACGTAGACCGCAATTTCTTTTGCTAAGACCTCAGGTTCTATCGCTGGGTGGTTTGTTTTTCTGCTACCCTTGTAGATGCTTAATTAAATATCAGGGAGTTAGTTATACCTTTTTTCAGCCTGCACACTTAAATAGAAATTACACTTACCTGGTAATTGTAGTTCCTGGAGGGTCCAGTTTAGTCCTCCACATCCAGGTAGTGCACCTCCTCCTGCAGCCTGGAGACTGGACCAATCAAAATCTTCCTCTGGTTGTAGGTATTCTGTCGGAGCTCCCATCAGCCCCCAGTGAACTAGTAACAAAGCAGACTCAGAGAAGCAACACATGAGATTATCATAAATATATAACAGAAACAGAAATTAACCCCTTATGAAAGAAGCGACCCCCTCCCCAAACGAGGAAGCCAGAACTCTGCCCACGCCCCGCTCTTAATGCGAAGCAAAAAACTGTCCGAATCCGAGCCACAAGAATACAAGAATTCAAGAGCTGGAAAAAGAGAAAAGAATGCAGAAGAGGGCTCCGAAAGACGGAACGCGAATAAAAAAGTCACTGATGCAGTTTCGTACCGTACGGAGTACGCGCGCCGCACCAAAAGACAATCAATCTGACACCTGGGAGGGAAGGAGGACTAAACTGGACCCTCCAGGAACTACAATTACCAGGTAAGTGTAATTTCTATTTCCTGAGCGGTCCTCCAGTTTAGTCCTCCACATCCGGGATGTAACAGAGCAGTCAACACCGGGCGGGACCCTTCGAACCTGCGCGCAGTACTGCCGAACCAAAGCAAGAATCCTGAGCGGCCAGCACATCCAGTCGATAATGCTTACTGAAGGTATGCAGAGACGACCAGGTAGCCGCCCTACAAATCTCGACGGGCGGAACAAGGCTATGCTCCGCCCAAGACGTTGCCTGAGCCCTGGTAGAGTGAGCCCGCAGACCCACCGGGACCGGTCGACTCTGTAAGATATAAGCCGAAGCAATCGCCTCCTTAATCCAGCGAGCGATGGAAGCCTTCGCTGCCGCCTCACCCCGCCGGGCTCCACCAAACAGCACGAACAACCGGTCGGTCTTGCGAAACGATTCCGACACCTTGAGGTAGCGACGAAGGACTCGCCGGACGTCCAGGAAATGTAGGTCAGCGTCCGAGGTACCTGCCGATCCCGAGGAAAGAACTGGAAGGAAAACGGCCTGATTCAGGTGAAAAGGCGAAACCACCTTAGGGAAAAAAGAGGGAACCGGCCGAAGAACCACGCGATCCCGAGAAATAGACAAGAACGGTTCTCTACACAAAAGTGCCTGTAACTCCGAAATGCGCCTCGCCAAACAGATGGCCACCAGAAAAACCGTCTTCAAGGTCAAATCCTTAAGAGACGCCTGCCTAAGAGGCTCGAAAGGCTCGCGCACTAAGGCCTGTAACACCAGGTTCAAGTCCCACGACGGCATGGATACTCTGCGCGAAGGCCGCAATCTGAAAACCGCCTGAAGAAAACGCCGCACGTCGGGATGTGACCCCAGGGAAAGTCCCAAAACCTTACCCCTGTAGCAAGCAAGCGCCGCTAACTGAACCTTCAAAGAGCTGGCTGTTAAACCTTTGTCAAAACCGTCCTGCAGAAAGCTGAAAACTACCGGTACCGAAGCGGTCGCAGCCCGCACGCCACGCCTGGAACACCAGTCCTCAAAAATTCTCCACACCCGGACATACGCGAGCGAGGTGGAGGATTTCCGCGCCCGAAGGAGAGTGGCAACAACCAATGCGGAATAACCCTTCGTACTCAGCCGAGCCCTTTTAATGGCCAAACCGTAAGCGAGAATCGATCCACCTGAGGCATCCGAAGAGGGCCCTGAAGCAGCAGATCCGGTAACGGTGGCAGTTTCCAAGGCAGCCCGTCGCGTAACCGCACCAGATCCGCATACCACGGTCTCCTGGGCCAATCCGGAGCCACCAGCAGTACGCGCCCCCGGTGCGCCTCGATGCGCTGAACGACACGACCGATCAACGCCCACGGGGGAAAGACATAAAGAAGTCGGCACTCCGGCCACGGCAGAATGAGCGCATCGATGCCTTCGGACATGCGCTCCCTCCGCCGGCTGTAAAAACGAGCCGTCTTGGCCGTTTGAAAGGTCGCCATGAGGTCCATGACCGGAGGCCCCCATCTGCGTACTATTTGCGCATAGATCTGCTGAGATAATCCGCCATCACATTGTCCTTCCCTGCGATATGCGCCGCCGACAGCGCCGGTAGCCGAGTTTGAACCCAAGCGAACAGAGCCGCTGCCTCTGTCTCCATTGCCACACTGCCGGTGCCGCCCTGGCGGTTGATGTAGGCCACTGTCGCCGAGTTGTCCGAAAGAACGCGCACCGCACGCCCCCTTACCAGCGTCTCGAGGGCTAACAGCGCCAGCCTCACCGCGCGAAGCTCGAGGCGGTTGATCGACCACGACGCTTTGAGAGGAGACCACGTCCCTTGCGCAAAGCGGCCCTCGCAATGTGCTCCCCAGCCCATCAGGCTGGCGTCCGTTAAAACCGGAACCCAAAGGGGCTGTTCCAAAGGCATCCCCAACCGCAGGTTTTTCGAGCACAGCCACCACCGGAGAGACCGTCGCACGGACAACGGGCAAGGCAACCTCTTGTTCAACGAGTGTAACTGATTCGACCAACGACGTAACAGGGCGCTCTGAAGCGGGCGCATATGAAACCTCGCCCAAGGGACCACCTCCAACGTCACTGCCATAGTGCCTAACAGTCGCAGATACCACCAGGCGGACGGCGAAGGGATCCTTAGGAAGGAGCGCACGAGGCCGCGCAAGGCTTGAACGCGGCGCTCCGGAAAGCAGACGACACCGTTCTCCGTGCAGAAATGAACGCCGAGGTATTCGAGGGACTGAGTGGGAACCAGACGACTCTTCCGCTCGTTGACCACCCAGCCGAGGGACTGTAGCAAGGCTACCACCCTGTCCGTAACTCGCACACTCTCTTCGCGGGATTTCGCCCGAATCAACCAGTCGTCAAGATAAGGGTGGACGAGGATCCCTTCCTTCCGCAAGGCTGCCGCGACCACCACCATGACTTTCGTGAAGGTGCGGGGAGCTGTAGCCAGGCCGAATGGCAGGGCCCGAAACTGGAAGTGACCCCAAGGGAAGGCGAAACGCAAGAATTTTTGATGAGCTTCCCGAATGGGAATGTGCAAATAGGCTTCGGAGAGATCGAGAGACGTGAGAAATTCCCCGCGACGCACCGCCACTATGACGGATCGTAAGGTTTCCATCCGGAAGTGCGGAACCCGTAGAAAACGATTGACCCCCTTGAGATCTAGAATCGGACGGAGAGAACCGTCCTTTTTGGGAACCACAAAATAAATGGAGTAGCGACCGACGCCGCGCTCCGAAGGAGGTACGGGAATCACCGCTCCCAGCGCCAAGAGACGGTGCAGCGTCCACCGAATGGCTCGCGATTTCTGCTCGCCTTTGCTGGGAGAAAGGACAAAGGAATCCGGAATCGGAGAAGCAACTCCAGAGCATAACCGTCGCGGATGATTTCGAGCACCCACTGATCTGAGGTTATTTGGGCCCAGGAAGGAAGAAAATCGCGGAGGCGACCCCCGATGACTAGGCTTCCCTCCGGAGCCCGCCTCACTTCATTGCTGCTTTCGAGTAAAGGACGAGGAGGAGGACGCTGCCGAAAACCCTCGTCCTGCCCCCCGAAAACCTCTAAAACCTTGGGAACGGGAGCCAACGCGACCGCGCTGAGAACCCCAAAGGCGGGAGGAACGAAATCTCCGAAAGTCCCGAAACTGACCGCGCACGGCCGGCAAACCTTTAGACACCTTAGGCCTATCCTCCGGCAGTCTACCGCCCTTAGACTCGCCGAGATCTTTAACCAACTTATCCAGATCGTCCCCGAATAAGAGTTTGCCCTTAAAGGGGAGCTTACTGAGACGAGATTTAGAAGAACCGTCGGCCGCCCAATTCCGCAGCCAAATAGATCTACGCGCCGCCACCAAGGAAGCCATACTATTCGCTAGCGTTCGGATGAGATCATAATGCACATCTGCCAAATATGCCGATCTGGACTCCAAGCGAGTAACCTCCAGCAACCCCTGCTGATCCAAGCCAGAAAGTTGCTGCAGGCGCTGCGCCCAACGCAGGCAGGCCCTAGCCACCCAAGCGCCACAAATAGAGGCCTGCAAGAATAAGGCATTGGTCTCGAAAGCCTGCTTCAACAAACCATCCACTTTCTTGTCCTGCGCGTCCTTTAAAGCAGCACTTCCCTCGACAGGAATCGTGGTTTTCTTGGTTACCGCCGACACAGCGGCATCAACCCGTGGGGACCGAAATTTCTCCTTGTCCTTGTCTGCCAGGGGATACAGGCGGTTCATAGTCCAAATACCCTTCAAGCCGGACTCAGGTTGATCCCATTCTGACTGAATCATTTGCTCCACTACTCGGTGAAGCGGAAACACCACCTGAGAGTCACGCACCGCCTGAATGAGAGGATCCTCTAACCCGTCCTCTTCCACCGGACGAGGGGCCGACAGATTAAGAGTATGAAGAGATTCCGTAATCAAAGGCACTAGCTCTTCCTTACGAAACACCCGAACTATGCGGGCTTGATCCTCCGGCTCGGGGATTTCACCGTCCTCTAGGTCTTCCACTCCCACCTCCGGATCCATCTCTGCATCCTGATCATGCCAACTCAAGTCATCGCATTCCAGATCCAAAGATCAAAATCGCTTGGCGGAGGGCTGAAGTGGTTGCCGGGGCTCCTTACCTTTGAAAGAGGGAAGGGGCGACGGCCAGGCCTCAGGCAACTTGCCGGAGCGCCCCAAGCGAAAAGCTTGGTGCATAAGCAGGACAAAATCCGGAGAAAAATCCGTGAAGGCAGATTTGGCAGCCTCAAGCGGGAGTGGGTCGACCCGCCCCTTAGGAGGGACCGCAGACAGAGAGGGAAGAGATCCCGGAGATGGAGCGCGCTCCGCAGGGACAGGCGGACTTTCCGGGTCAGGCAGCTCCTTATGTTCCATTCGGAGCTCTAAATCCGAGGACACTGAAGCGCAGCCCCTACAAATGCCAGACTCCGCCACAGCTCCCCTACGCGAGCCACAGATCACACACTGCGGTCGCGAAGCCATACAGGGGAAAGGGGCACCCCAGGGAACAGGCACACTTGAGCAGCAGAGAAAGAAATAAAGAAATAAATAAACAAGGAAAGAAATAAATGGTGCTCAGTGATACAGGAGGGATGGGGGGATGCTCCCAAGCAAAAACGCTATCCCAAAAAACTGTAAAAACGCGAGGGAAACCCGTGCCGTGCTGTTCAGATAGAGCGGGAAAAAGAAGCTGAACGAGAAAATGGCCGCCGGCACTTTTTCGCCGGCGAAAAAAACGGCGCGAAAACAGCCCGATGAAAATAATAAAGAAATAACAAAGAAATAAAGAAAGGCTCTTGAGGGAGAATAAACAGCCCCCCGAAGGAAACACTCACCACAGCGGCCTCGGATCGCCGGCAGACGGCCCGCCGCTCGAATCTAGAGCGGGAGCACGCTGCCGAGCTGGGCTGTCAATCACCAGCCAAAGCGTCGGGGAGCGCAAGGAAGAAGGCAGCTGAAAGAATGTAGGCTGCCCGGGAACAACAGAGTGCTGGCTAAGGCAGATCTCTCCTCCGTACAGTCCAGGAGAGATCAAAGCCCCCTGACTGCAACCAACTCCTGCATGAGAGGAAGAAGGTCAGTATATCCCGGGTCCTCGTCTGCCCTGCTGTGTGCTACTGCAGATAGTAATTAAAGAGACAGCTACCTTAAAAATAATTAAAGTAAAAGAGAAAGGGGAAAAAGAAAAATCCTAACAAAATAGCTCTCTAGTGTTGCTTCCAATCGTCCCTAAGTGAGCCAAACCAGGCACACATGTCCTGCAGCTGCAAGGAGACTGGACACACTGGGGCTGATGGGAGCTCCGACAGAATACCCACAACCAGAGGAAGATTTTGATTGGTCCAGTTTCCGGGCTGCAGGAGGAGGTGCACTACCCGGATGTGGAGGACTAAACTGGAGGACCGCTCAGGAACTCAATTTGTTACTAGTAAGAATATTCCTCTGCATAGCAGTTGATCTGTTCTTATTCCCCCTCCCCCCCCCCCTTGGTTTAGGGGGGAGCGGTGGTGAGTTTGTGCATTAGTTAATCCACACCAGAGTTGTGTTTATTGCCTCTGACCCTTTTCTTTTGAAATGTGTTTTGCTCTATCAATTGTGGGCTAGTGAATCTTTACTTGTACATATATTTAGTAAAAGGTGAGGGTGGTTTTTCTCTCTCATTGTTTGTTGTTTCTTATCTTCTTGTATTGTATTCTTTACTGTAACAAGAATTTTCTTGTGTAAAATTTAAAATGGCATAAATAATTAAAAAAAAAGAAAGGTGTGTAAAAATGACAACTGAGGCTGCTTGTCAGTGTACAATCAGGAGGAGGGAACATTATATTAGGGGTCAGATGGTCAGCAGGGAGCTCATTAGCAGAAACAGAAGCAAACGAGATATGGCTTATTTGCTGGATTTTGTTAAATAATATTAAAATAACTGCATAAATGACATTTTAAAGAAAATTATGTGGTTATAGGTATTGTTCAGACTATTTGTACATTGAAATAAATATTACTTAATTTCCACTTATTTCAACTGTGGTTTGATGTAGGTAAGACTCACTTTAAGCAGTTTCTGAAGATAGCTTTAGATTCAGCATGCAAAACTGCACACACTAGTAGTTTGTAAAGTTTGGAAAAATAAAAATCTACCCCTAAAATTGATACGCCTTACTCTGGCAGCCTGCAGATGAAATCTTCAGCCGCAGACCAGGATGCACATGCAGGCTGCAACGCCAGTAAGGCGAAAGCAGAAAGTCGTGCGTTAAAGAGTTAATCCCCAGCCTTTCTCCAACCCCATCGATAAACAACAGACAAGCTCTCCATCTAACTGAACAGCACAAATCCCGCGCCTTTTCTTTTCAGAAGGAGCATGCGTACCGGAAGCAGCTGTCGGTTTAAAGGTCGTGACGTCCTACATTGATGCGCATGTGCGGAAGATTACAGCACGCATTTGTTTTCCACTTGTCTGGTAATGACGGGAAATTAGGAGTTGTGAAAAAAAATATATATATATTAAAAAGAAATACACAAGGAGCCTAATTTGTTGTGAAATCGCTCATTTGACAACGCAACTGTATCCTCAAAGTAATTTGGCAGTGTCGGTTTCACAAGCTCAGCGCCGGAGTGCAGGTAGCCTCAGCTGTTTATCAAGTTCTCGGGACAGCGCAGCCGAGAACGGTGGAAAAGTTGGCTCATCCCCTTCCGACGCCTGTGCAGAAGTATGATTGGGGTTCCCTTATGCTGATTGTCTTTTGAATGGCTTTCTTATGTGGGTAATTATGGGGTCCTTTTTTTAAACTCACCACTAGGCATAATATTGTGCATCTCTGTAGCTGGCTTGCTATTCTGCTGGTACCTTCATCCGTTCCCTCTCCCAATATATACACACCGCTATGATGCGATTGTATGTTTTGACTTGATGGACACAGAACCGGCTTTTGATACATTTCTTGTCTAATTTTCGAAGTAGTCCAATTAAAAGCTATCTCCTTAGTTTCTTTTTGTTTATTGACATTTATTTTTCTGCATTATGGGTTAGATCTCTTAAAAGGCACCACCAAGTTACTATGTATCAGCAGGCATCAATGTACATTATTTACTATAGGTCCCATTTTATGCAGTGGGACTTATTTACAAATAATACACATTAACTACATTAGTAAATGTAGCCCTCTATCTAAAATGGAAAATAAATGCTGCTTCTTAGTGTCTAAAATCTTTGGTTGTCACCAGAGCCAGCTTTTGGGTAGGGCAAGCAGGGTGGTTGCTACTCATCAAAGGGTACCAACCAAAATGCTAAATAGATCTCTCCATCAATTTCACTGCTTCCCCCCACCAAGCATGCTGCTTCTGCAGACCCACCCTCGCTAAGCGTGTACAAAACAGAAGTTCTGTGGTGTGGCATGGCATGTCCTCTCAACACAAACTGCCCCAATTTCAGAGGGAGAGGGCACTATTGAAAATCTTGCCCCATCTTGTCCTAGAGCCAACCTTGTTTGGCACTTAAGTTTTTGAAAATGTTTTTCACTCCTGTTATAGGTAATTTTTGACTTGTCTGAAAGCACATGGATGTCTCTTCCATAATGTATAATAATATTAGGGGAGTGGTACTAGGTTGCTGACTGCAGAATCTGTACAGGCAGGGTTCAGAGTGTCTTTGAGCGTGTCTGGCACATTGAGTCAGACCGGGAAATAAGCTTTAATTGGCTCATTCTGTATAAACTAAGATGGAAAGAGGATTGTGGCTTAGCGTGGGCAGGAGCAGATGACTGTGTAAGTCAGTGATTTCTGCTCCTGCCTATGCTAAAGCCATAGTCTTCTTATTGTATTCTATTGTAAACCACTTTGCTGTACCCACATTAAGCGGTATATCAAATCTTAAATAAATGAAATGAAACACGTTAGTTTCATTTTCTCATTCACAGGTTTTCAACATGGTATCATCATAACAATAATGTTATATTGAAAATGTCCAACAGAAAAACAAGACTGCAAGTTTGGACTTATTTACATCATTTGGTGGGATCAGGCAGAGAACTACCTGTAGCTGAACTACCAACTGTCAGGGATCTCATCATTTTATTTATTTGTATTTGTTACCACCTTTTGTGAATCAAGGCGGTTTACATAGAACTTAACATTTACATTAAACAAGGTTAACAGTATTATAGATTAAATATGAAACAGTTTTCCATGAAAAACAGGTAACGGGGTGAAATGGGATGGGAAAAACTTTATAGCGACTGCTAATGTCCTCTGATAACTATTTATCAGGGTGTGGTATACTCATCAGTGGGGTATGTTCTCGTTGGTCATCTTGTGGTATGAGTATGTATATTTCCTAGTCAATTTATTTTTTTTCTATTTAGAGGTTATTTTAATGGGTTTTATCTGTTTAGGTAATTAGTTCCCCAAAATGTTTGATGAATAGATATGTTTTTAGATGCTTGTGGAAGACTATTGGATCCTTGGTGGCTCTTAAAGTTTTTGGAAGAGAATTCCATACTTGTGGTGCATATAGTGAGAAGGCTCTCTTGGATGTCATAGATTTGCAATTTTTAAATTTGGCTTGTACCACAAGGAGTTCTTTGTTGTTGCTTCTTCTTGGTCTGTTGTCAGGGGTGGGTGTCATCAGCGTATTCAGGTAGGTGGATGACTCAGCTGTTCGGGATTTAAATATTTGTGGATTACCTTGAATTTAATTCTGCTCTCTATTGGGAGCCAGTGAAGAAGCTTCAATATTGGTGTGATGTGATCTTTAATTGGTACTTGAGCTGGTACTCTAGCAGCTGCTGTATTTTGAACTAGCTGTAGTCGGTGGATTGTTTGTTTTGGGAGACCCTTCAGTAGTGCATTACAAAAATCTAGGTGCGGGAAGATCATAGCCTGTACTGCTGTTCTGAAGACGTTTGTGGGGAGGAGAGGTCTTAAGTGTTGGAGCATTTTTAGCTTGTTGTATATGGCCTTGACTATGTTACTCACATGCTTGTTGAAATTGAGCTGGTAGTCAAGAGTAACTCCCAAGTATCTCACCTTTTTTTGACCTTGAAGCTTTCTTTGTTTAACATTATTGAATCCGATGGAGTGAAGGAGCTGTCCTTTGTAATAGAATTTCTGTTTTCTTAATATTTAGATGGAGGTTGTGGTTTGTCAACCAAGTGGTGGTGCTATTGAGGCATCCTTCAATTTTTTGTAAATTTGGCTGTTTAGTGTTGAGTTGAGTGTATAGCATTATATCATCAGCATATAAATTGATAATATATGCCTTGTTTTTTGATTATGCTGCAAATGGGTTGGATATATAGGTTAAAGAGAAGTGATGATAATGCGGATCCTTGGGGTATTCCTGACTTTTGGTGAAATGGTTTTGATATGTTACCGATTTTAACTTGGATGCTTCTGTTTGTTAGGTAGGAAATTAAACCATGACAGTACCTTGTCTGTGAGTCCAATTTCCTGCAATCTGTGGGTGAGATAATCATGTGTTATGGAGTCATATGCTGCCAAAATATCCAGGAATATTAAAATGAAACCTTCATTGGGTTTTTCGATGCCTTTTAGCAGCTTGTCTGTTTAAAGCCATGATGAGGGTTTCCAATCCGTGTCCTAGTCTGAACCTGTGTTGTTGAGGGTCAAGTGGAGCGTGGCTGTCTATGTGGTATTGGAGTTGTTGTTTTTGTGCTGCTTTTTCTAGTATTTTTGTCATAAATGGCATGCTTGAAATAGGTCTGTAGGAGCTTGGTTGAGTTTTGTCCAGTTCCTTTCCTTTGAAGATGGGGCGAATGGAGGCGGTTTTTAGTTCCGTTGGGATATAACCTTGTTTTAATGAGGAGTTGATTAGCTTTAGTATATGTGGAGATAGGTGGTCACGAGTTAATCAAATCTAAGTTGCTGGACAAGGGTCTAGTACAGATGTTGAGGTGTTAAGAGATTTAATTATATCTTCTAGCTGTCTTTCATTGATAAGGGTGAATGTTTTCCAAGTTTGATTGGTAGTGAGGATGCTTGTTTTGAATTGATAGTTAGATGCTGCTGTCGTGCCCACCTTCTCTTTGTAGTATCTAGCCATGGTGTTGGTGTCTGGTGTGAATGTTGAGCTATCTTCCTTTTGGTTAATAATAAGGGATTTGACAATGTCAAACATTTCTCTTGGCTTGTTTAGAGCTGACTTGATTAGTTTGGTATGATAGTCTCGTTTGTTGTTGTTAGTGATTTATAATCTTCTCATTTGTTGAAGTAGGTTATTTTATCTGCAGGACTTTTTGATTAGAAATGGGTTGTATTTGAGAGACCTCAGTGATAAAGACAGACAGACAGAATTACAGCAATGATAAACTGGTCAATGACCTAACAATTGGATTACTTGCTTAGTGGTACAAAGCAAATCCAATATTTGGTGGTCCTATTATAAACAGCCACATTAGGATTAAAGCAAAGTTGAAACCCATGTGGGAACAAGCCAGCAAAGTTACAGAAAAGCTGAGTGACTGAGAACATGAAAGACATCCTGCCTGGACTGGATTTGTGCTGACATGTTTTAAAGTATGTAGGTGAGCTGTGCTAGTGGATTAATTCAATTTTAGCATTTCTATTTTACTCAACCAAAACAGTTTAAGGCGGATTCCAACAATAATAAAAAAACAGCAACAATATATAATACAAAAAGAACATATAATCAATGTAAAATAACAAAATTTGACTACCTAATTTTAGCCTGACTACATAGATATTTCCTAAACAGACAAGTTTTCAGTTAACATTTAGAAGATAGAGAAGACGGAGCAGATCTTAACTCCCTGCACAGCCCATTCCAAAAGGATGCGGCAGCTCCTCAAACTGAATGTATACAACTACAGCTAAAATGAAATTCTTTCACAGGTGGCAACTTTAATCTATACACATTTGTAGATTGCAAATTAAGATTTGGGACATGTAGTTCTACCAAATGATTAAAATATACTAGAACATACAAAAACAATCACAAATAATTATTTTAAATGTATTAAAAATATGCACATATGACCTCTCACACTCCAGTCAAACTTGATTATTATAGTTTTGGTGGAAGGTGTTTATACATTTTTGTGTGTTATGTTTGCTAGAACCATTCCATATAAGATCTCGTACACCAGACTTAACTATTTAAATTGAATTCTTGCCTGGACAGGTAGGCAATGTAGTTTCCTCATTGTCCCTCCAGTCCAGTCCAGACACATGGGTTTATGCCATCCTACCAGCAGAGATGGAGACTGAGAGCCACTAGTTTCATAATATCACGCTGTAAGGCTCCTGTGCAGCCCCTCCCCAGTATTTCTCAGTCTCCAGCAGATGGAGGTGGCATAGATTACTGTGCAGTCTGGACTACACTGAAGGTGGTTGATCCAAGCAAAGTCTCCATTTGTCTCACAGCCAGCCAACTCTCCTGGGGAGACTTTCCTCCAGAAGCGGAGCTGGGTCATAAATTTTGCTAAGAGCAGATTGAAGCCAACCTAGTACTTGGACTACCTGAGTGTGCACTTTGACACCGAGACGGGTATAGTTTTGCTGACACCAGAGAAGATTCAGAAGTTACAGGCCCAGATTTGAGATATGTTGGGGGCATGGAACTATTTAGAAGTCCTCTGGTCCATGGTGGCCACATTGGAGTTAATGTCTTGGACCAGAGCGCACATGCGCCCTCATCAGTGGATGCTATTGTCTCAATTATCAACGCAGATACACCATCTGTGGCAGTATCTACTCTTGCATGATGAGGTGGAGAAGCAGGGCGAGTCTGCACTTGATTGTTGGACTCCTCCAAGGTGTTGGCAGGAATAAGTTTCAAGGCACCTTAGCGGGTATTAGTCACCATGGATGCCAGTTGAGTGGCTGGGGGGTGGGGTAGGGTGTTTACTGTTCCTGTGCCATATGGGACAGTAGAGGACAATTCTTGGTTAGTAAATTGTATGGAGATGTGGTTGGTTTTCTTGGCTTTCAAGGCTTTTATTCCCTTAATCTAACACATAGCGGTGTGGATCCTGTTGGACTGTGCAATAGCCATAGCCTACATCAATTGCCAGGGAGGCAAAGGGGAGACTCATGATGGTGGAGGAAGTGGTGCTCCTTTTGGAGTGGATAGAATCCCATCTGGTGGTGCTGTCAGTGGCCCATATTGCTGGAAGGGAAAACATTCAGGTTAATTATCTAAGTCAGTGTCTTGGACTGGGAGAGTGGTCTCTTGCCAAGTCGGTATTTCAACAGATTGTGCGCCACTAAGGGATGCCAATAATGGATCTCATGATGTCCACAGCTGTTGTGAAGTTAAGCAGAAAGGCTAGTTGCGCTGTTTCAGAGGTGGCTCTGAGAAAGACTGTTCTGTGGCTCCTGATAGGCCGAGTGGTTCAGAGGGTGGAGGCCCATCCGGGGCTGGTAGTTGTGGTGGCTCCAATTGTCCACGAAGGCCATGGTATGCAGATCTCGTGGTTCTTGCAATGGAGGATCCATTCCCACTGCCTGTGGTAGACTATCTTCTATCTCAGGGGCTGATAAGCATGCCAGAGGCGGTTCAGTTCTTGCTTACAGCTTGGCTCTTGAGAGGGCTAGGCTGAAGAAAAAAAGGTTATTCCCTACTGGTCATTACAACTTTGCTTCAGATTTCTAAGCGATCTACTTCTCTTGCTTAAGTGTAAGTATGGAGGATTTTTGAAAGCTGGTGCGAGGAAAGGGAGCTCTGCCCCTTTGGCTTTTTGATGCCCGACACTTAAGCTTTATTTCAGGTAGGGCTAAATAAAGGACTTGTCCTAAATTCCCTGCAAGTGCAGGTGGCAGTATTGACTTGTTTCTGAAGCAAGATTCCAGGGCATGTCTCTCTTCCCATCTGGATGTAGTGTGATTTTTGAGAGAGGTTATGGATTAGGACTTTCCCTTAAAGGTTGCTTCCTCTCTGGGGGGAGGGAAGAAGCTCACTTGCTGATATTGCTGGAAGACAGGCCTAGAAGGGCCAGAGGACCTTATATGGCAATGTGTAGAGTCTCAAAATGCCCTTGACTAAAATGAGTCCTTCAGGGTAGTAGTGGCAGTCTGGGAAGAGCTTTGCCATTCTCTACTTGCCTTCAGGGCTTCTTTGGGAGTCAGTAATTCGTGGACCAGTGGTCCCTCTCAAGGTACAGCTGGTTGGGGTGTAGCTCATGCTATTCTTTGGACAGGCCCATGTTAGAAGTCTAAATTCTAAAATGGAAGAGTTAGAATATATAGCACTAAATGAAAGATTAAATGTAATTGACATCTCAGAAACCTAGTGGAAGGAGAACAATCAATGTGACACAGTGATACCCAGGTACAAATTATTATATTGCAGTGATAGAGCAGATGAAATTGGTGGAGGGGTCATGCTAAATGTTAGAGACATTGAGTCAAACAGGATAAAAGTTTTTCAGGTAACAATATACACTGTAGAATCTCTAGAAATTCCTTGTAAAAAGGGGAAGGCAATGGCAGTGGGGGTGTACTATTGTCCACCTGGCCAGGATGATGATGAAATGCTAAATAAAAATCAGGGAAGCTAACAGAAGTTACAACACAGTAATAATGGGTGATTTTAGTTACCCCGGCATCGACTGGGTCAATTTCACATCAGGTCATACTAGGGAGATAATGTTTCTAGATGAAATAAATGACTGCCTCATATTGCAGCTGGTTCATAAAACAACATGAAGGGGAGCTATTTTGGACTTAGTTCTTAGTAGAACATAGGATCTGGTGCAAGATTAACTATAGTGGGGCCACTTGGTAATAGTGCTCATAACATGATCACATTTGATTTAATAAACGGAAGGAGGACAGTAAGAAAATCCACAACACCACCATTTAACTTTCAAAAGGGAGACTATGATAAAAAGGAAAATTGTTAAGAAAAAACTAAAAAGGAGCAGCTGCAAAGGTTAAAGATTTACATCAACCATGGGTGTTTAAAAATACTATCTTGGAAACCCAGATCAGATGTTTTCCACACTTTAAGGAAGGTCAAACGACTGCTTGCATGATTTAAAGGTGGGGTCAAAGACACAGTTGTAACCAAAAACATATCTGTCAGAAAATAGAAAAAAAGGCCAAATAACAAACAGGAAGCAATATAAGCACTGGCAAGTTAGAAGCAAGGCATTGATAGGGCAGGTAAAGAGAGAATTTGAAAATAAACTTGCCGTGGAAGCAAAAACACATAATAACTTTTTCAAGGACATTCATAGCAAAACAAACAAACAAACCTGTGAGAGAGTCACTTGGACCATTAAATGATAGAGGGGTAAAAAGGGCGCTAAGGGAGGACAAAGCCATAGCAGAGAGACTGAATGAATTCTTTGCTTCAGCCTTTATTGAAGATGATGTAGGGAAATTACCTATGCCTAAAATGGTATTTAAAGGTAATGTATTGGAGGAATTGAAACAAATCTTGATAAACCTGGAAGATGTATTTGATAAACTAAAGCGTAGCAAATCATCTGGACCAGATGGTATACATCCCAGAATCCAAATGGCAAATGACATTTGATGTGGATAAGTGCAAATTTATGCAGTTAGGGAAGAACATCCCAAACTATGGTCGGACAGTACAAGGTTTCTGATCTGGGCGTCATCGTAGATAATATGTTGAAACCCTCTACCTAATGTGCAGTGGCAGCCAAGGAAGCAAGTAGAATGCTAGGAATCATAAGGAAAGGAATGGAGAATAAAATGAAAGATATTATAATGCTTCTGTAACGCTTCTTTGTGCGCCCGCACCTTGAATATTGTGTGCAATTCTGTTTGCTATATCTTAAAGGATATAGTGGAATTAGAAAGGATATAGTGGAATTTAGAAAAAAATACAGAGAAGAGTCGCCAAAATGATAAAGGGGATGGAAGGATACTCTTAGGCGGAAAGGCTTAAAAGGTTAGGGCTCTTCAACTTTGAAAAGAGACAGTTGAGGGGATATATTATATAGGTCTATAAAATAATGAAGAATAGAGTGGAATGGGTAAATGTAGCTTGATTGTTTACTCCTTCAAAAAATAGACTAGGGGACAGGCAATAAAACTACAATGTAGCACATTTAAGACTAATCAGAGAAAGTATTTTTTCACTCAACGTGTAATCAAACTCTGGAATTCATTACTGGAGGATGTAGTAAAAGCTGTTAGTGTAGCTGGGTTTAGAAGAGGTTTGGACAAATTCCTGGATGAAAAGTCCATAAACCATTATTAAAAAGGACCAAGGAAATCCACTGCTTACTCCTGGAATAAGCAGCATGGAATCTATGTTATATTTTTGCAGGGGCAGCATAACACCTATTTCCTTATCGTCCCTCCAGTCCAGTCCCGATCTCTGGTGGTCAACCCCCACCAGTATCTTGGATACTGATCATGTCATCTTTTGATGACATCAGTGTACTTAGACAGCTGGCACCAACCACTGGCCCTAATAAGCTGTCTCCATGCAACTGGAGCGGGTGATTCCAGAGCTCAGGACTCACTTTTGGACAACTAAGAAGCTTGCATTTGTTTTTCAGTTGTTTCCTTCCTTTTGGGCTGTCTATTCTGTCTTTCCCTTTGCTGGACAGCAGCTGGGAGCCTTAGGTCCAGGGGAAAGTAGCTGCAGTGGGAGTTTGTCAGCTGATTGAGTTTAAAAGTAAATATAAATGAGCATTGGGACAGACGCTCTCTCTCCCTCTCTCTCCTCTCCCCCCCCCCCCCCCGGGAGGAGGAAGCTTGTCTGTCCTGAGACGTTAGCAGCAGCTGCTATTCCCAAACAATCCTTGGGTGAGGAGCCGCTAGCGTCGCAGAAGCCTGTCAGTGGACTGCAGCTCATGTCTGGCTCCTGCCTCAGCACCAAATTTGGTAAGGAGGATGAGCACGAGGCAGAGAGTGAAGGACGGTTCACGTTTTTTGGCAGGTCTTTGGGACGCAGAGACAGGCAGCAGCAGCCATAAGGAAGCAGCACCATTTTGTGGATAGGAGAATAGTCATCACATGCTATAGGGAGCAGGGGAGGGTTTCCTGGGTCAAAGCACCCGCTATTTATTGTTTTGTTCCAGTTGTCTTTCTATTAGTTTATTTTGCTTGCAAAAAAAAGAAAAAAGATATAACTGAAATCAGAGAAAGGCAGAGAGACAAGGGGCTGGCAGGAGTGGCAGGGCCTTCCCTCTCCTCTACATGCTGGCAAGGCCACAATGCTTGGCTTGCAGGACTCAGAGAGGCACGGTCTCTGCTGTGGGCATATGCCATGGATATATCAGCCAGGAGCCTGGATGGCAGAGAAAGATCTGCAGGAGGACAGTGTGGACCTCTCAGGACCAGCAGGGCTCTCTGGCACTTCTGGGAGCAGCTCACAATCTACAGAGGGTCAAAGCTCGCCCATAGAGGTGGTAGAAACACCAGTCTGGAGGGAGGGGGCGCCTGTTCCATCCCACCAGTGTTTGAACCTTACAGCAGGGAGCACACCTTTCCTAGGTCTTCTACCTCTTGGGAGCAAGGTGGTGAGGGTGTTATGGGGTTTTTTTCCCCAGAATTCTTCCTTCTGCACAAAGCGTTCTGCATGAGGTGGAGAAGTTCCTTCCCGCATGCCCAATCGGCTCAGAAAGAGGCTGGCAGCAGATTTGGAACAGGATGAGAAACCTGCTGCAAACAGGCATAGGCTCAAGGGTGACCTGTTGGTGGAGATGGGATCCCTTCACTCGGATGAGCCGAGGAACTTGGACATGGACGCAGAGTTGGACGTGGAGCCAGAGGAGTTGGAGGAAGGTGAGATCCCGTAGAAAGAGGAATCCCACATAGTCTTTGTCTTCTGCCGAGAGGAGTTGGCAGTGCTCATAATGGCATCGCTGAAAATACCTAATATACAGTCAGGAGCCTGCCAGATGAGGATGTACTGGAAGACTCACTGTTCCAGGCAGTCAGGAAACCACAAAGAGTGTTTCCCTTGCATCAGATGATTAAGCAGATGATCCAGGATGAGTAGAACCTCCTGGAGGCCGGTCTTAAGGGGACTAGGATCATTGCCCATCTTTACCCGCTGCTGGAGCAGGAGCAGGAGATTCTGCATTCCTCTAAATTGGATACTGCGGTTTGGCTGGGACCAAGAAGACCACAATGCCCGTTGAGGGCAGTAGGCACTTAAGGATGTTTGGGATAGGAAGTTGGATACCTTGTATCTCTTTGGGACTTGACCAACTAAAGGGGCCGTGACAATGAGATGGTATGAGGGGGCATCCTGGGAAATCAAGGAATGGACATGTGGGTTGGTATCCAATGTGGATATCTTAGTCCTATCAATGATACTCCCCACAGATGTATATAAGTAGTTACAGACAAATGTTGCTGATGTAACCTTCTCCTGTATGTAATAAAGCATTAATTTAAAAAAAAAAGGTGGATACCATGTTAAAGAAGGCGTTTGTTATTAATGCCCTATCTTTACAGGTATCGGTTTGTGGGGCATTTGTAGCCAGGGCTTGCTGCGGTGGGCTCAAGGCATTTTAGAGCCTAAGGAAGAATCCCAGGACCCTGTGGCAGCAGTGGGCAAACTGGAGTTGGGAGCTGCGAATCTGGCAGATGCTTTCTATGATCTCATCAGAGGTCTTTTGAAAAGCATGGCCTTGGTGGTTGCTGTGCGCTGCTATCTCGGCTTTGGAATTGGGCAGCAGATGTCTTCTCAAAATCCCAGATAAGTAATCTATTGTTTAAGGGTAAGCTATTGTTTGGGGAAGAGCTGGAAAGATTGGTGAAGGACTTAGAGGGAGTCAAAGGAGGCTGCCTGCCCGAGGACAAGCAGAAGCAGGTGTGCTCCTCAGCTGTGGATTTCAGACAATTCCATGCCATGCGGTTTGCACCTTAACAGAGGACGTTTTATCCCTTGGGTGCAGACCTTTCGGGGGTTTCGAGGAGCAGGGAGGGGCTGCTACTCTGCCACCTCTTCCTTTGGCCTGAAAAGACGCAGTGAAACGCAGGGGGGCCCCAGGCAGGGGTTCAGTCTGAGAGGTCATTTGCAGGACCTTTAGTTTGCCTGGGTCCAGATCACGTCCGACCAATGGGTTCTAGAGGTCATCTGGGAGGGCTGCGCTTTGGAGTTCACCAGTCCTCTCGCACCCTCCGTGCAGCCTCCATGCAAGGCTCACGGCAAGGCCAAGACAGTGAGGGATACCCTGAAACGGCTCCTGGAGTTGGGGGCCATGGTGCAGGTACCGCTGGACCAGTGCAGCTGCGGTCGATACTCTATTTATTTTGTGCTACCAATAGAAGGTTCTTTTCGGCTCATTCTCAATTTCAAGCACGTGAACCGGTGTTTGCGGGTACCCAGGTTTCATATGGAGACCCCCCAATCCATCATTATGGCCATGCACAAAGGAGAGTTCCTGACATCACTCGATCTCACCGAGGCCTATTTACACATTTCCCATCTGGCCAGAGCATCATCAGTTTCTCTGCTTTGCAGTGCCTATGGGGCACTTCCAGTTTCCAGTGTTGCCCTTCGGCCTAGCGATGGCTCCCTGGACGGAATCCTGGTGCATCCTTACCTCGATGACTGGCTCATTCGGGCATTATCCAGACGAGAGAGCGAACGGGCCACAGCAAGGGCCGTCAAGTTTCTGCAAAGTCTCGGCTGGGTCATCAACGTGGCCAAGAGTCAACTGGTGCTGTCGCAAGACCTGGAGTATCTAGGAGACCACTTCGACACTCACAATGGTGCCATGTTTCTACCATGACAGAGGGTGGAGTCTCTGCAGCAGCTGGTGCAGTTTCTCAGAATGAAGATGCCAACAGCGTGGCATTATTTCAGCTCATAGGGACCATGGCAGCGACAATCGAGCTGGTCCCTTGCGCAGATAGTTGCACCAACAGCATCCCCTGACTCAGCTGTTGTCCTGCCTATGGGCAACTCAGACTGCTCTCAGGTGGTGGTTGCGCCCTGAGAAGCTAGCAGCCGGGCTTCCCCTGGAGTCGCCGCAATGGATACCGCTAATGATGGATGCAAGCCTCTCTGGCTGGGGGGATCACTATGAGGGACTGATTGCTCAGAGTCGGTGGACCCCATAGGAGAGCAGTTGGGCCAACAGGCTGGAAATGCAGGTGGTCTTCATTGCTCTGCAGTACTTTCGCCCCTTTCTCCAGGGACAGGCAGTCGGGTCTTCTCAGACAACACTACCACGGTGGCTTACATCTTTATCTTTATTAAACACTTGATATACCGCCCTAGTGGACAGTGCCTCAGAGCGGTTTACAATATCTATATAATTAAAAAGAAAAATGAAAGGAACGCCAGAGTTTTGACAGGACAGAAGAGAACAGAAATCAGAGAGGAATGAGAAGGTCTAGACTAGAGGGTGTCTTAGATCAGAGGGGAAGGGGGCGAGTGGTGGGTGACTTGCTGAGAACTGCTGTGGGAAAGGTCAAAGGCAATCTCAAAAAGGTGTGTCTTCAGCAGTATTTTGAATTTGACAAAAGTGGTTTCAGAGCGGAGAGTAGGAGGTAGAGAGTTCCATAATGCAGGACCCAGGTAAAAGATGGCTGACTTCTGAGTCAGTTCAAGATGTGCCTTGAGGGCTGCAGTATGCGCCTAAAAAACGAGGCCGGTGAGTTCTTGGATTGGGCGGAGAGCCATCTTCAAGCAATCTCGGCATTGCATGTAGTGGGAACCTAAAATGTGACAGCTGATTACCTAAGTAGCTTTCACTTAGACCCCAGGGAATGGGTGCTCAGCAATGCAGTCTTTTCACAGATAGTTTGACGGTTGGGCACACCGATCAGGGATCTAATGGCAACATTTGCAACAGCCAAAGTGAGCTGATTCTTCAGCAGGAGGGGACAGAGAATGTCGGAAGGCCTGGACGCCCTGGGACAGTGGTGGCCCTTAGAGGGACTACTGTCTTTTTCCCTTGGCCACTCATAGGGCATGTGGTACAGCAGATCGTAGCACATCGGGGAATGATCATTCTGATTGCTTCCGATTGACCAAGGCGCCCATTGTATGCGGACCAGCCGTGGCATCTACCCCACTGACCCGATATGTTGGCCCACAGACTGGTCCTAATGCCTCAGGTAGATCGATTATCACTTGCGGCATTTTTCTTGAGCAGGTTAGGTTGAGGAATCGTGGCTATTCGACCCCGGTGATTTCCACTTTGTTGAAGGCCCGAAAATGGTTCACCTTGTTGTGGTAGATCTTTGAAGTTTGGTATGCCAAAAGGCATCAGTGTCCGATGTGCTGGTTTTTCTGCTTTCCAGTCTGGAGTAGGGCCTGACATGTAATTCCTTGAGGATGCAGGTGGCAGTGATTACCTTTTACTGCAGCAGGATCCAAGGGTTGTCGTTAGGAGCTCACTTGGACATGGTCCTTTTTCTGAGGGCGGTTAAACAGCTTTGTCCCCCACTGTGGTCACTGGTTCCTCCTTGGGACCTCAATTTGGTGTTGTCTATGATTAGCAGAAGAGCCTTTTGAGCCTCTTGGGTCCTGCACACTGAAGGGCTTGACACTTAAGACGGTTTTCCCGGTTGTGATATGTTCCACTAGGAGAATATCAGAGCTCCAGGCTCTCTCATGTAGGGAGCCTTTTCTCTCCATTTCTAAGGAGAAGGTGGTACTGCATCCAGTGCCTTCATTTTTTCCCCAAGGTGCTCTGTCTTTCACCTGAAGCAGCCAGTCACCCTGCCAATGCTCTCGGGGGGGCCCAGGGAGGTTTCTGATCTGCAATTACGCTTCCTCAATGTTTGCGAGCATTGCAGTGGCATTTGAAAAAGGACAGTCACATTTTGGAAATCAGATAGTTTGTTCTCTTTGGTGGTCCACGCAAGGGGGAGGCAGCTGCTAAGGCCTCCATTTCTAGGTGGATTAAAGAGGCTATCGCGTTAGCGTATTTGTTGAGATGAAAGACGGTACCTGCATGCTCATTCAACCTGAGCTCAATCCGCTTCATGGGCAGAGTATGGTTTAGTTCCACTGGGAGACATTTGTAGGGCGGCCATTTGGTCATCGCTCCATACCTCTGTGAAACATTATCTCCTGGATGTGCAGGCAGCAGGGGACGCAAGATCCAGCACGGCAGTAATTCAGGCTGGACTTGTGGGCCCCTGCCATCGATAGTACTGCTATGATACATCCCAGAGGTTGGGACAGGACTGGAGGGACGATAAGGAAGGTGAAATTAGGCCTTACCTGCTAATTGGCTTTCCTTGAGTATCTCCAGTCCAGTCTCGGAACACTCCCTGATTCGATTACGGCAGCGCCATTAACGACCCTGGGCCTGAAGAAAGAGAGCATTGCATACGAGGTTCGAGGGGAGGGGGGTTCTCGGCATCTGCTTCAGTGTTAGAGGCAGTGGTGGTCACATTTTTTTATGTAACATAATAGTAAAGATTATCAAGAGTTTGCATGTTTTGGCGAGCTAGTCTCATAGTTTCAAGTTCTGAATGAACAAGTAAGCTTTATCTTCTTGGGAGAGGAGGGCTCCTATTAGGGTTGAGGGTCCTAGTTCTAGCAGGATTTAGAATCTATGTCTTTGCGCTAAATATTAACTTCTTATTTGTTTCTCCTGTGAGTCTGTCAGTAGGTTATGGGGCTGGTGGGTGATGCCTGCTGCCTAAGTACATTGATGTCATCAAAAGACAAGTTGCTGGTGGGGTTGACTACCAGAGGTCAGGACTGGACTGGAGGTACTCGAGGAAAGCCAATTAGTAAGGCCTAATTTCACCTTGGTTGGAGGGGCTGAGCAAACCAATCTCCAGCCCTGCCCCCAAGCTCCCTATTGATGATGCTGTATTGTGCGAAATATTGGTAGGACCTTGGCCCCTATGGCCCACCCCTTTCCACTGCCTATGCCTTTTCGGGAACCTTTCAGGTACTTGTGACCTGGATTGGCCACTGTTGGAAACAGGATTTTGGGCTTGATGGACTCTTGGTCTGCCTATTATGGCATATCTTATGATGTTATGTCCTTAAGCATTTATGGCCACCAGTCCACGCTGTAGTTCTGCCGCAGGATCTTAATTTGGTGGTGTTCACACTCACTTTGCCCTCTTTTGCTGTTGTAGTTGTTATGGAAGGACAAACTAGATAGGCCATGTAGTCTTTTTCTGTCGTCATTTTTCTGTGTTTCTATGTTTCTTTTGAGCCTCTTTCAGATATCTCAGGTATCGATGAATGGTTACACCTCCATCCCATTTGCACAGCAAAAAGGAGTTCCCCAAGGATCAATCCTCTCATCAATCTTATTTAACATCTTCCTACAACCCATCTGGAAGATAATACAATACCACAGCATACTGTACCACATATATGTAGATGATGTCATTTTATACATGCCATTCTCCACCACGAAACCCAGCAACACCCCTCTAATAAATTGCCTCCATGAAGTCACTCAGTGGCTGGCAAAACATAATCTCATTGTCAACCCTGACAAGACCGAAGCCGCCTTCATATTCCGTGACATGAACCACACCTCCCTTCCACCATAAAAATTCCAGGAGCTCAGCTGAAAGTGAAATCAGAAGTATACTACCTCGGCATAACTCTCGACCAGCCTCTAACTCTGCAACCTCACATCAGCAACATCACCAAAGCCTTATACAACACCTGCGACCACTGCTGGACTACAATGACTACCGCACGGTCTTTCAAGCCCTCACCCTACCCCACGTCGACTACTGCAACATCCTCTTCCAAGGACTACCGGCTTACATACTCCACCCCCTGCAACTTGTACAGTACACTGCAGCCCGAATACTGTCCCATGTCACTAGATCAGACCACATAACGCCTATACGCATAAAAAACCTACATTAGCTGCTACAAAAGTAAGAACAAAATATAAAGTCCTATTAACCACATTCAAAATATCTCGAGGCATATCCTCTACATACCTAGAGTCCTTCCTACAGAAAACGCCCGACAACAGAGCAGGAAGAACACCCCAACAAAATACATTGGTGGTGCCACACACTTATCGGAAAAGCAACAAAACCACCACAAACAAGGCTTTCTCCCTCTATGTAACAGTCTTATGGAATGCGTTACCAGATCACCTATGTGAAATCACAAACCTAATGGAATTTTGAAGGAAGTTAGACACGTGTCTTTAAGAAACATTTTGGCAACAATGACTAACGCCAATCCTTACTCTCCCCCTCCTCTCCACCACCCCTTCTCTCCCCCACATCTTCTCATGCCGACCTCTAGGGTTAGTCTCGCATTATCTTGTACAAAGTTCATTTGTGTTCATTTTTTGAGTTTTTTTTCATGTATAAAGTTCACCTATGTTCAATACTCCATGTTCTATGTCACCTCATGTTATCTGCTCCATGTAAACTGCCTTGGCTCTAAGGTTAGGCGGTATAGCCTAATGGTTAGAGCACTGGATTGGGAACCAAGAGACCAGGGTTCATTTCCCATTAGCACTCCTTGTGACCTTGAGCAAGTCACTTAACTTAGATTTTTCTGAGGCAATGGAGGGTTATCAATGTTCCTGTTTAATGTACTTTACCAAGTTTAAGTTACAATGTAAACTGCTTTGACTGAAATGATAAAGCAGTATAAAAACCTGTTAAAAAAAATCAATCAATCTCTCTGAACGTAGTGTTGTGCAGAGAGCCCTTTTTGTTGATCTTCAAAGAGAAGGCAGTCATCCAGCTGGTGTCTTCCTTTCTAGCCAAGGTGGTTTTGGCATTCCACCTCAATCAGTCCATGTCTCTCCCTGCCTTTTCTGACTCCGGCATGGATCCAGAAGCTTGTGCTTTGCACAAGTTAGATGCATACTGGTTTCTGCCAGAATACTTGAAGAGAACAAAGGGTTTGGTGTATCTTTGTGGTGTTTTGGGGGCCTCACAAAGGTGAAGCGGCCTCTAAGGTATCGATTTCTCAGTGGCTGAGAGAGTCTATTACATCAGCCTAGTTGCTCAAGGGGTGGCTGATTCCAGCTGGGCTCAGGACCCATTCCATCAGGGCTCAGTCATCTTAGTGGGCCAAGTTTGATATAGTGCCCCTTCAAAATTTGTAAGGCTGTAACATGGTTGTCCCTCCATTCCTTTGTATGTCATTATTGTCTTGATGCTCAGGAGCAGGGGATGTGCAGTTTGGGGCTCAAGTGTTGCTGGCTGGGCTCTCTTTTCCACTCTATTGTTAGATACGACCTTATTTTCCATGCATCTGGACTGGACTGGAGGGATGATGAGGAAAGTGAACTTAGGCCTTACCTGCTAACTTTCTTTCTTTGAGCCTCTTCAGTCCAGGACCCACCCTGACACTTCTTTTATTGGGAGCCCTCTGCTGTGGGAGGGATAGGACCATAGACTGTGGAGTCAGCCTGACTTGGTCCGGTCTGTTGCCTTATAGTTGCGGGAAGTCTCTGCTGTGCTGTTTTTTAAATTTCACTGAAGCCGCCTTAGCAGTTTGGAGGTGGATTTCCATCTTCCCTTCTCTTTTATTCTTTTTGCTCTTCTCTTCAATTATCCCCATGCTTTATTTGTAATCCACTCTGAGCTCTTCTCTTAGTAGGGTTGAAGTAGAATATAAGGAACTAAAATTAAATTAATCAGACAGTTTTCTTCTATCAACTTTTTCATGTGAGCAAGACAAATACACCAAGTAAAAAGTGTTTCTTTCACAATGATCACCTGCACAGGAGGCCTCAGAGGCCAGTTGTTCAAGCAGAAACACGAGTATGGGTAGTTATGTAGATATGTTGCATTGATTGACCAGCTGCTAGTTTCATTTTATCTTCCATGCTCCTCGTAAAGTAGTAATAAGAATTCATAGCGAAAACACAAAAGTTCACATAGCTGGATCCGTTTGACATAGTAGGTTGGAGATTTTTGCAACAGCTATGCTAGTATTTGTGGATGTTTAGGTTATTTAAACAATTTATGATTAAACATGGGAAGGAAGGGATGCAGGGAGTTAACTAAATGGGAAGAATTTGTTTGCTCATCAATCTAAGATGACATATAAAGGAAGAAACGGCTTTTCTTATCCAGGATACTTTTAAAGTTTTTTGTTTTCTTCCAGTGTGCTTAATATGTACTGGTGATAGCTGGGATAGATCCCTTCAGTTTGAATAGTGAATGGGCAGACCAGAGATGGCTGGTTAGTAGTTTTCTGCTCTTACTTACTATACTATTATGTTTTCTTCAGGTGTAACAGAAGGATGCCTCTAATAGACTGGCATATTGCAGTGAAATTGGCAGACAAACCTTTGGCACCCAAAACAATCCTGAGACTGCCAGAAGCAGAAAAAGGAGAATGCCCTATGGGAGGGTACAGTATCTCTGCCCTGAAGCAGCTGATCACTGCAAAACTGCAAGACTGTGTTCTGGATCCCGAGCTCATAGGTAAGAAGGCTGTATTTGGTAGTTCTTCATTATTTTGATTTGGAAGGAAAAAAAAGATTTCTAGAGAAATTTTGGATTTAATTCATGCCTTTTTCAGTAGTAGCTCAAAGCAAGTTACATTCAGGTATGCTCACCTGTGCCCGGAGGGCGTTCAGTCTAACAGGCCGATGCAGAAAGCCAGTGCTAGACCCGTGCTGGATCGGTATTAACGTTCCTAACAATGCACACATTATAACGTGCAATGCAGGAAGATTAGGGTATGCAAATGCCCATCGCATTAACCCTGCGCATGCAAATGAGCCACCGCAGTGTTAAACTGGGACAGCAAGCCAAACACATGTGTACAAGAAGTCTGCACTAATTTGGTTTGCTCTCCAGACACCGTGTGAATAATTTTCATTTTCTTTACTTTTACTTTGGGGTGGGGAGTTTAAGGGCCGCTAGACCACCAGGTGATTACTTTGTCGGGGCATGGCCCTGACAGTGTTTTGATGGCATCAGGGGCTTTTCCTGATGCCATCAAAATACTGTCAGGGGGACAGGGCTGCCGGAGATTCCTTTTTGCTGGGCATTGCCCCCGCCAGTATTTTGATGGCATTCTGTACATACTGAATGAGAGTTAATCATTAATGCCTGTTGTAACTAGTCTCTATTCCCATCATAGAATCTATACCTTAATATTTTACTATAATGGTTATTGTAAATAGTTACGTTATCTATTATCGCCTGCTATAATATACTAACATCTGTGAATAATAAATAATTTTTTTTTTCTTTAACCTATATAAATAGTTGAACACGTTCTCTGTATGATCACACAATTGCTCAAAATGTTCCATGTAATTCAATATCTCATGTTAAATGTATGTTCCATGTAAACCGCCACTGATCTCTGGAAGGAGCGGAATAAAAAAGCTCACAAATAAAAATAAATAAAAAAAATAAATTAGGGGCTTTCCCCTTGCCTGATCATCTAAGGAGAAAATTTATCTAGGCATCGGGAAAAGCACCCGGTGCCATCAAAATACTGGCAGGGGCACACATTAGAGGTTTACTTCTTCTCAGACCCTGCAGTAAAAGGTTTGGCACTATGGCCGGTTGTGAAATCTCTATGCCTATCTCTGCATCGGGCATAGCCATGATTTGCATACCAGCCCAGCTGATTCAAATACATTTGAATAAATAGGATTCATTTAAATAGATTTAAATAGGGATGGCGTTTAATTGGATGCTAGTTTTTCCGTTGGTGTTTGCATATATTTCCTGCAATTTAAAGGGTCATAAAATGTGCTTAAACATGGAGTTATGGGCTTGTAAAGCCCACACTAGCTTTCTGCATTGGCCTGCAAGTTTGTACCTTAGGTAGTGGAAAGTTAAATGATTTTCCCAACAATATAAGAATTTGTAGTGGGATTTGAATGCTGGCTTCCCTGGTTTTCAGCCACTAACCATTAGGCTACTCTCCCACTCCAGGTTATCTCAGGCTGATGGAGGAGAGAGATGATTTGATAAAACTGAGGCAATGTTCAGTATAAATTTTAGGATTTAGATTATATATGTTATGAACCATATTGAGCAGATAATATTTGTAAGTGTGGCATTGATAAATAAGTGAATTTGGTTATCTTGAAGTTTGACAGTGCTGTGTTTCAGATCTCATTTACTGTGGTCGGAAATTAAAGGATGACCAGACTCTGGATTACTATGGCATACAGCCCGGCTCCACTGTCCATGTGCTGCGTAAATCCTGGCCAGAGCCAGACCAGAAGCCTGGTGAGTGCTAGGAAGTGTGGAGCTTCCAAAACGTGGGGATTGTTTCACTGGGCAATCCGAAAAACAGACAGTGAGAGCTATAAGAGGTAATTTTATAAAGTCATTAAAGCACATACATTATGTGGCATTTTACATGCTTTTAATGGCCTCTTACTGACTGGTGTAAAAGTTTATGCCTTGACATGAAGGTGTGTACTTTGCTGGCAGGCATAGCCTGTGTGCCGTCCAGACAGAGTTTGCAAGTATGTGTGCCGTTGATAAAATTGCTTAATCTGTGTAGGTACTTGTGAATTTTTTGCCTGAATTTAAGAATATTAAGTATTTAAGAATATTAAGTATTTTATAAAGACAAGTAGGCCCTTGTTTTTATAAAATAGGCTTAAAATAGACGTGTTTTAGCTGTCTTAAAATTACCTTCATAATGTAAAATTTTCTTAGTTTTTATCATGATGTGTTGAATAATTCTGACACACAAAATTATTACGAAGGTTTAAAGAGAAACGGAAAGTGGCTCTCTCAGAATATGGCTAGAAGTGATGTGGCATACCAAAATCGTTAGTACTAAACGTTCACTTCAGATAATGCACTTTTCTGTTTCTTTATTTCTTTAAGATTTGTGTTCTTACCCTTTTCCATAGGCTATATTATTTCCCAGGCAGATGGTTTAAAATGAATCTCTTGGATTCTTCCCTCTCTAAAAAGTGTGGAAGAAAAGGGAGAACCTTTTTCAGTATGGCTTGGCAGTGTGAGGATGTGCTAAATGATGTTTCTCAAAGGGCAATCTAGATGTCTTCATGAGTTTGTTAGACTGTGTGGCTATCCTGAACAAAAGCCTTTGCAATACTTAACTCATCTTAACACCATAGTGGATCCACCTTCTACAGAAGAGTGGGTTTTCTGTTTTGCCAAAGGCAAAGACATTGGATAAAACTACAAAGTGTGGATATTAATTGTGTAAGATTTGAGATCTGTAAATCGTCCTTTTCATCCAGTTAGACCAGTCCAGACGAGTGGGTTATGCTCCCCAACCAGCAAATGGAGACAGATCAGAGCAACCAGCTCTGTACCTAGCCCTATGCGAGCGTTGCAGCTGCACAGGGTCCAGAAAGTAGGGGTGCATTTGGGGTTGCCAGCCTTGGCTCCTTCCCCACCCCCCCATCCATCCTGCCTGCCCTTGCCCCGCCGCTGCTTTTTGGCAGTGGTGGTTGGCAGCAGCAAACCTCCAATTAAAAAAAAATGCACATGCAGGTCTTTCCAACTCCGCACTTGCATTCTGGCCTGAAACCTCCCTCCTCTGACATAGGCTCGCATCAGAGGAGGGAAGGACCAGACCAGCCATTCGAACGTGGAGTTGCAAAGACCCGCATTTGAATGCCTGGTCTGTTCCCTCACTCCTCTGATGTGAGCCTACATCAGAGGAGGGAGGGATCAGGCCAGAATGCAAGTGCGGAGTTGGAAAGACCTGCATGTGCATTTGTTTTTTAATTGGAGGTCCACTCCACTTTTCTGCTGCTACTGCCAGTGGACAAGAAAAGCAGCAGCGGCAGGGCAGGCCGGGGGGGAGCCAGCTGGACATGGAGGTAAGATGGAGAGATGCTGAGCAAGGGGCAAATGACAAACGGGGTGGGGGCACCAAATGTGCAAGTCACAGAAGATGCATTTTTGGCTTGGTACGGCCTTGAGTGCAACTATCAGTGATGTTATCACTAATTTATACTCTGGTGCAGCACCGAAAGAAACCAGTATTGTCTGCGTCCAGAGAGTGGCAGTGTGTGTGGACTGGTGCAGCAGTGCAGATAAGCCTGAGCCCTGCCCTGCCCAGATCATAGTCTTTTGGCCTGTACATTTCAGACCTTGGCTCAGCGTTTGCCCATAGCTTGGGTATGCCCATTGTCTCCATAAGCCAACATTTCCCCTGGGTCTACGCTGTTACCCTTGGATTCCAGCACCAGTAGGCTGGAGAGTGGACAGGAGGATCCCATGGGGCTGCTGAAGGAGATTGGTAAGTCTGGACCCAGGCCCACTTTTCCTCTCACTGTCCTATTTCTGCATTCTTTGCTTATTTTTCCCTAGTTATTTTTGTCCTTTTTAAATTTGACTCTTTTTCCTTTCATACAGCTGGGCCTTCGCAGGCCTGTTTGGGCAGTTGATTTAGGCCCCCCATGGGTTTTTCTGACCAGCCTGACAGGTGGGAATGCAAAGGGAATCCCCCTTACCGATCAGGATTCCCTTTGCATTGTGTTTTTCTCATCTGTTGCTGTTTTTTTTTCTTCTATTTTTTTGACTGTGTTTGAGCTCTGCTGTGATTCCCAGTGTGTGGAGGGTGTGCTGCTTCCAGCTCCTGTTGAATGAGCTAAAGGTCGGTTCTTTTTGTCCCAAGTGCAGTAGAAAAGCCTCATTACTTTTTTGGCAATATAGGCCCCACACCACCAGTGGGCCTGGGGCTCAATGCTAATTTTATTGCTTCTGCTGCATATCCCACGATTTTCCTGCTGGGAGGAATGATAGCCATCTTGGTTCTGGCTGAAGGGGAATTTAGAAAAGGTGGTTGGGGGGCATCTCCAGCTGTTTCACCCAGAATGAACCTGCATCACATCAGACCAATGGATCCTGAAGGTCCTTGAAAAGGGGTACACACTGCAGTTTTTAGTCTTTTCGGAATGCCTTTGTAGAGTCTCTTTATGACTCTTTAATCAAGCGTGGTGGTTGAAGAAACTTCTGAGCCCCCCCCTATAGTTGCAGGCTATCATAATGGTGCCTTTCACAGAGCATGGTCAGGATTGATATTCCATTTACTTCATGGTGCCCAAAACAGAGTGTCATTTGACCTATTCTGGACCTGAAGGTGGTCAGTGCCAAGCTAAGAGTGCCCCACTTCTGTATTGAGATCCTCATTATGTTGATCCAGCAAGGAGAGTTTCACACTCCTTGGACCTTTATGAAACATGCTTTCATATTCCGATCCAGGAGCAACATCCAGTGGTACCTCCACTTCTGTGTCTTGTAATGCATTTTCAGTTTCCTGCCTTGTCTTCTGGCCTGGCCATGGTGCCTTGCACCTTCTCAAAGGTTATGGTGGTGTTGGCTACAGCCTTTCAGCATAAGCAAGGAATCTGGATTCGCCCATTGCTGGAAGATTTGCTGATTCACTCCAACTCCATGGAGAAGTCCAGGGTGGACACCACCCAGGTTATCAAATGGTTTTAGAAGCTGGGATGGATGATTAACTACCCCAAGAGCAGCTAGGTCTCTCCCAGTATTTGGGTGCCTGCTTCAGCACTTGGTTAGGCAGGGTGTTTCTCACCCCAGAAAAGTTGAACAAGCTGTAGCTGCAGCTCAGGAGGGTTTTGTTGTAAGGCAACTCCGAGGGCCTGGGACTACCTCTAGCTCCTGGGGTCAGTGGCATCAACCCTGAAACTGGTACCTTGGTACTTTCTTATTTGCTGGTCTCGAGCTGTTCTTCCCAAGAAGGTCAAAGGGGAATTGTCCTGGTGGCTACAAACTCTCCATTTGAGTGATGGGATGCCTCTGGAGATGCCAGATTGGTTATAGTCACCTTGGATGCCAGTCTGCTTGGATGGGAGGATGCATTGTCTGTCTGTCTGGATCAATTTGTTCAAGAGCGCTCATCCCTCAGGAAGCCTCCTGGTCAGTCAACCGACTGGAGGCCAGTGTGATCCGCCTAGCTCTGGAGAGATTTTGGTCCCTCCTGGAGGGCAAAGAGTTCAGTGTTCTCAGACAATGCCATGGCAGTGGCATATATCGACAAGCAAGGCAGCACTCACAGTGCTGCAATGGCCACAGAAGTGGTGAAGCTCTGTCGCTGGGTGGAGACTAATCTGATGGCTCTGTTGGCAGCACACATAGTAGGCATCGACAACATGCAGACGGATTTCTTGAGATGGAACACCATGAATCTCCAGCAAGTGGAAGCTAAGCCTGCTATATATAGTTTGAAAAGTTCGATGTAAACCTGTATATAGTTTTGAATACATTCTATGTAAACCGCCTTGATTATGAAAGGCGGTATATAAAAGATGTTAAATAAATAAGCCCTCGCACATTTGACCTCTTCGTGTGGAGGCGGTGTCTGCCTGTGTTCAATTTGATGGCCACTCAGGAGAATGTCAAATTCATAACATTTTCAGCCACAGGAGGGATCTGCGAGCAGCAGGCTTGGCTACTCTTCTTCATGAGTGGCCTCAGAGGAGTTTCTGTGTATTTTTCAGCCATGTCTTTGGTTAGCTGACTTCTACACTGAGCTTGGTCATTCTAGTGGTGCCAGACTGTCTGTATGCACTGACCATGGTACACATCTCTTGAGCCTGTTGGCAGGATCCCCGCAGGAGAGAGGACTTCTGCAGCAGAGTCCTCTGCTCATGGAGCATCATAAGAACGTAAGATATGCCAATCTGGGTCAGACCAAGGTGCATCAAGCCCAGTATCCTGTTTCCAACAGTGGCCAATCTTGGTCATAAGTATCTAGCAGTCTCCCCAAAAGACATAGGTTCCTCATTGCTTGTATTGGGTGAAGCAGTGATATCCTGGGTCCCTTTTAATGGTTTATGGACCTTTCCTCCAGGAACTTGTCCAAACCTTTTTTTAAACCCAGCTACACTAACAGCTTTTACTACATCCTCTGGTAACAAATTCCAGAGTTTGATTACACGTTGAGTGAAAAAATATTTTCTCTTACTTCATTGCATGTCCCCTAGTCTTTTTATATTTTGATGACGTAAACAATCGAGCTGTGTTCCACTCCATTCATTAATTTATAGACCCCTATCATATCTCCCCCTCAGCCGTCTCTTTTCCAGGTTGAAGAGCCTCAACCTTCTTAGCCTCTCTTCATAGGAGTATCCTTCCATCC
Organism: Ichthyophis bannanicus; assembly: GCA_033557465.1. Lineage (NCBI taxonomy): Eukaryota > Metazoa > Chordata > Amphibia > Gymnophiona > Ichthyophiidae > Ichthyophis > Ichthyophis bannanicus. The sequence continues at coordinate 88,778,800 of CM066043.1, forward strand.
CCTTTACCATTTTGGTGGCTCTTCTCTGCACCTTTTCTAATAACACTAAATCCTTTTTAAGATACGGCAACCAGAATTGCACACAGTATTCAAGGTGCGGTCATACCATGGAACGATACAGAGGCATTATAATATCCTTTGTTTTATTTTCCATTCCTTTCCTTATGATACCTAGCATTCTATTTGCTCTCTTTGCCGCCGCTGCACACTGGGCAGAGGGTTTCAACATGTTATCCACGATGACGCCTAAATCTTTTTCTTGGATAGTGGTTCCCAATGTAGAACCTTGCATTGTGTAACCATAGTTTGGGTTGTTCTTTCCTAGGTGCATAACTTTGCACTTGTCCACATTAAATGTCATCTGCCATTTGGATGCCCAGTCTTCCAATTTATCAAGATCCTCTTGAAATTTTCCACAATCCTCATGGGTTTTAACAACTTTAAAAAGTTTTATGTCATCTGCAAATTTTATAACCTCACTCATTTTTCTCTTTTCCAGGTCATTTATGAATATGTCAAAAAGCAGCGGACCCAGCACAGATCCCTGGGGTACTCCACTATTCACCTTTTTCCATTGGGAAAATTGGCCATTTAGCCCTACCTTCTGCTTTCTATCTTTTAACCAGTTCCCGATCCACAATAGTATACTGCCTCCTATCCCATGACTTTTTAGTTTTTGCCAAAAGTCTCTTTTGTCATTTATAGCCTGGCCTTTGAGAGATGTAAGCTCTCTAAGACAGGATACTCTGGAGTGGTAGTCAACACCCTTCTTAAGACCTGAAGGGCCTCTAAACCCTTGGCCTAAGTGAGGTTCTGCAGAATCTTCAAGAGGTGGTGTTGCTGTTAAGTCCTGGATGTGAGGAAGGTGAACATAGTTGCCATTTTATCCTTCTTACATTCCAGATTGGACCAGGGTTTAGCTCTGAACTCCCTCAGAGTTCTGTATGGCAGGGAGTGTCTTTTAGTGATGTACCATGATGTGTCCTGGTTTCTCAAGAGGGTGAAGCAAATTTGGCCACCCAGGTGTCTGATTTTATCCCTTTGGAGTCTTTTTCTGGTGTTGAAGGCACTAAAAGGTCCTCCCTTTGAACTCCTTCAGATGGCCTCTCTTAAGGATTTGACCTTGAAGGTAGTATTACAGGTAGCTGTTGTGTCTGCCAGGTGTGTATGGAGCTACAGGCTTTGTCCTGTTGGGAGCCTTTTCTGGTTATCTCAACATCTGTCTCTCTGAGGATGATACCATCCTTTCATCTTAATCAGCATGTAATCCTGCCCTCAGTGGGTGGCGCTAAGCGCATCCATGTGCCAGTTAGTGTGGTGCCGTGTGGTTGCAACATGCTAATGGCAGGGGGATGGACGTACACATTCCCTGAGGGTTAGTGTGGGCCTTCGCGCTAGATTCGCGGCCAAATCATGTGCTAAATTAGCGCACTTTAGTAAACATTCTCCTCTGTCTTTAAGGGGTAAAGAAGCATGTCCTAAAGCAGTGTTTCTCAAGTCATTACAGAAGCCTGTAAACGGGGGCGCTGGGTGAGAATGTCCACAGTCTTGGCAAAGGCAAATACTATTATGACTTGCAAAGGATTGTGGGGAATGTAGTCCATTCATACCAGAATCAGCCGTTCACAAAATAATGAGTTGTGCTGCGCGAGTGTAAGCAAAGAAAATATATTTTATTTATGGGGTTATTTCTCCCACACAGATTTACTTGGTAGCACAAAAGGATACTTGCTTTCAGTATTGTACTTAGGAAAAACAAATCATGATCAACAACTGAACTTCTTACGCAATCAATTAAACAATAAAGACCTTGATGGGGAACAGAAAGGTCTTTCTGAGGGCTCCTGCTAATACCTTTTAGCAGTGCTCCAAAAGCAAAAAAAAACAAACCCCCAAAAAGTAATCAAAAACTGTTCTTTTTCAAGGATAACTTTCTTGTATTTTCACACACACACAAAAGTTTCCTTTCAGAGCCCACGTGCAATTATGCAAGGCTTAATTGCCAACAATTAACCAGCTGCAAACCTCTTGGCTGGTTTACTTTCTATACGTGGCTCAAATCCTACCCTAAAGCTTTCTTGTAAACTTTTCTGGGTAGATAAAAGAACAAGTTATATTTCTTTTTGATGGTATTTGTGAAAGTATTTTACCACAGCAGCCTAGATAGAGAGCAATCCATGTATTCACTCTGATCATTTAAAATGTCTCCTTCTTCTTCAACTATCATAGAATCAATATCATGGTCTGGCTCAGAGGAATTCCTTAATGGAGCACTCTCAGGACAATACTTGTTTCCCTGCTGTCTTCCAAGTGAAGAGCTAGGGCATAAATCAGTGTTCATACCTGAGCTTCCTTTGCTGTTAGGGTTCCTCTCCAGATATCCTGGCCAATAAGTAGTCCAGCTTTTATGTCCAGCCTTCCAATCAAGATCCCTGGACACTGGGTTTCTCTTCACATACCTTCTTGCACTGGTCTTAGGGCCCCTTCCAAATGCAGTCGTCTCCTTTACAGGTGCCGTCTGGGGATTCCTGGCTCTGTAGCCCCACTCATCTGGCTTCCTACAGTCCAATGGAGTATGCTTGCCTCTGGAATGACTCCCAACACATGTACTGCTATGGGCTCCTTCTTTAGACCTCCAAGATGTTTTCCTCTTCTTTCTTCCACGTTGTGGCTGCTGCTGCTTCCTGATCCTCAACTCCTTCTCTCTGGTCTGATTCTGTGTGGAATAAGTTTTACTTTTAACTTGCTTAGAGGGATACTCCACCCTAGCACAGCTCAGCTGTGCTGAATCAAGCCCTGCCCTTGGAGATGAGTGATTGGGGATTACCTCATAGTTCTCCTGATTGAGCACACGTTTCCCCACTTCAGCTCTTCTAGTGGCTGTTTGAAACCTAGTGCATTCTGGGACTGGTAGTCTTTTATGAAAACATTCTGTTTTATTATTTCTACCAGCAAAGACAGGTTGCTTGTTCAGAGCCAGTTCACCTCTATTATAGCTCCTTCCTGAACTATGATAAGCTTCCTTATCACAAGCCCCACTAACACAGGGCTTCCCAAGCCTATTCTGGTGACCCTACAAGCCAGTCGGGTTTTCAGGATATCCTCAATAACTGGGCATGAGTGGCATACACTGGAGACCTAGTGAATGCACATTTTATTTCACACAAATTTATTGTGAATATCCTGAAAACTATACTGATTTGTGGCTTTCCAGGATGGTATTGTCTATCTCTGGGCTGAGGGATACTCTGGGATGGATTTGAGAGAGTCTAGGACTCGACAAAGCCCAGATGCCAGGTGGTCATGGCAAACCGAAATTTACACTTGATACCTGGGATTTGTTCCACTCCTTCTCCCATCTTTTATTATGATCGCGGCAAAGATCCCTCTTGTTCTACCTGCAGGAGATCAGATCCCCGTGGGCAGAACAGGAAGGATCTTTGCCACAATCAGGACTTAGACCACGTGGGATTGTATCCCTGCGGTCTGTCTGCTACATCTAAGCCCCATTCGTGGCAAAGATTCCTCCTGTTCTTCCAGCGACAAGATTCCCGCAGGCAGAACAGGAGGGGAAACTCAAAGCAGCAGAGCTGGCAGGGATTGGAGTTTTGAGAAAAAAAAAATAGCTGGGGAGTGAGGCAGCACTGCAGCACCTTTTTATTTAAAAAAAAAAAAAAAGAGGATGGGGGAGTGGAGGGTAGGAGGTGGGAATACTGAGGGAAGGGATAAGGGCCGAGAGTCCGGAAGGGGGACAGAATGAGGAAGGGTTGAAGTAGAGAGGGAAGAGTGCAAGGTGGAGGACAAAAATGATAATCTGAATATGCCAAAAGGTGCATCCCTCTCCCTCAACATACATACATACATACATACATACATACATACATACATACATGCAAGCACCCCACCCCACACTAGCAAGCACATGCAAGCACCCCACCCCCACACTAGCAAGCACATACAAGCACCCCACCCCACACTAGAAAGCACATGCAAGCACCCCACCCCCACACTAGCAAGCACATGCAAGCACCCCACCCCACACTAGAAAGCACATGCAAACACCCCACCCCCACACTAGCAAGCACATGCAAACACCCCACCCCCACACTAGCAAGCACATGCAAGCACCCCACCCCCACACTAGCAAGCACATGCAAGCACCCCACCCCCACTAGCAAGCACATACAAGCACCCCACCCCCACACTAGCAAGCACACACAAGCACCCCACCCCACACTAGAAAGCACACGCAAGCACCCCACCCCCACACTAGCAAGCACACGCAAGCACCCCACCCCCACACAAGCAAGCACATGCAAGCACCCCACCCCCACACTAGCAAGCACACACAAGCACCCCACCCCCACACTAGAAAGCACACGCGCACACCTGGATGCACCCCACCCTCACGCTAGTGTACGCACACACACACGTGCACCACAGCCCTGCACCCCACCCACACAAAGGCACCCACTGCCACATCCCACACATAGACAGGCATACCACCATTGCACCACACACCACAGAGACACGTGTGTTATCTAAAGATGACGCATGGTGTGGAAACTCTGGCGCTGGTCTCACAAGAACATGAGACTAGTGTGAGAGAACCAAATGGGAGGACGAGGAGGTCACTAGTACTGGCTCCTAAGATTTTGGCCTAGCTCCTAAATCCGCACAAAATTTGTCATGATCTGGACTAGTCTATAGGGACATTTCAGTATTGTTTTCTTCAGTGATATTTGAAAAGTTTGCTTTGTAAACTCCTGTTTTGATATCTGTCAGTCACTTGGTTAAGCTAGTGATGTGGAAAGAATTGGAATAACAAAAAAAAATCTTACTGGTGTTTAACTATGTTCTGCATACTCTTTTCAGAGCCAGTGGACAGAGTTGCAGCAGCCCGAGAATTTCGAGTCCTGCACACAGCGCTTCACACCAGTGCCAGCTATCGGGATGCAGTAAGTGTTTTGTTGCTTATGCTCACAGAAGAATTGGCTCATACTTTCTGGCCATCTTGTGACTCAAATGATATTAGAGAATGAAGAGCATCTATCTGTAATCAGTGAACAGTTATTGTCTGTTTTATGCTATTAGATTCTAATTGTGGTGTTGCTGATGTTTGGTGCACAAGCCGAGTAACCTGGAAAGGTGTGTGCCGAATTAAAAATTATTGCTAGTACAAAGTGCCCATCAAACGTCTACCTCTGCCTTCAGTCCCTGACTGCCCTACTTCCTCCCCATGTTTCCATCTCTTCTCTGACTACCTTGTTTATTGCTACAGTCCTCCTGACTGTTCCCTAGGCTCTGAGGCCCCAGCAACCTCATTTGTTGCAGCTATCCACCTGCCCGAGTTATTCCTACTGTAGAAGCTGTATTGGTACATTGACCAGCTAAAATATACTTCCTTATCGTCCCTCTAGTCCAGTCCAGACCCGTGGGTTATGCTCATCCACCAGCAGATGGAGACTGAGAACCACCAAACTAAAACCCACCCTCTCTCTTAAGTAGCCTGTGCTCCCCTTCAGAGCCAGTATATCTCAGTCTCCAGCAGGTGGATGAGTATAGCCTCTGCTGACTGGTTCTTTCTTTGGTGCTAGGCTGCAGTTCCTTGAGGTGCAGAACCCGGTGGAGCTGGGTCCCCTTCCTCCTCTTATCCCCCTAGCTGCTGCTCAGGACCCTCTGGATGGGCAGGAGGTGGCTGCTCCCTCTTCTCCCCAACTCCTGAGAGGAGGCCAGAGGTTGAGTCCTTATTGTGCTGCTATGTTAAAGTTATTACAAGAAAAGAAAAGAGCAAAGGCAACATTGGGGAGAAGAAGCAGCAGCAGCACAGCAGACCCCTGGATCGGTTGGCCTAAGGCACTGGTAAAGAAATGAGTTGGAGCAGGGGTGTTTCTGGGCAGCGTGCACCATGGCCGACTCAGAGTGCGGCAGATGCACGACCTGCGGCAGTCACCAGTCTCTGCTCTCCAATGTTGTCCTTTGCCGCTACTGCATTAAGGAGAGCATGGCTGCTGCAGAGTGCTTGGCCAGCGGCTGAGGAGCATCAGAGGCAGCCGCAGGAAGGACAAGCCGACTGGTCGCTCTATGGGGAGGCTGGAGCACCTGTGGTTTAGGTGGTAACGGCTGCCATTTTGAGTACTGCTTCCTTACTTGCTCCAGTTTTACAACCCGTGTTCCCGGACTCCCCCCTCCTTGTTGGGGGATTGGGAGGGGCAAGCGGCCATGTCAGGAGAAGTCCCCTGAATTTGAGGACAGTGCCTCGTTGGGATCGCTGGGGTCCCTAGAGCCCCTGGAAGGTCGTTTGGATTTTCTGGGTGATACAATCCAGGAGGAGTTGGAAGAGGGGGTGCTGCCAGCCGGAGAGGACTTGTCTGCAGTCCAGATTTTTCATAGGGATGAACTACCCGCTCTTATTGTGAAACCGTAGTGGCCTTGAGGTTTTCTGAGGAACCGGACCAGAACCCAGAGCAGGTGGAGGATCCTCTGCTTGAAGGTATTCATAAAGCCACCTTTGTCCTTTCTCATTCACCGGGTGGTGAAGAAGATGATTAAAGAGGAATGAAAGGTCCCTGATACGGGCTTGAGGGTCGATAGTTGTATGGTCAGGCTTTGTCCCATCTCACCGGATGAGAAGGAGCACTTGCTGCTTCCCGGGTGGATGCGCTAGTGACTGCAGTCATCAGGAAGACTACCATTCCAGTGAAAAGGGGCGCGGCTTTGAAAAGCCCACAAGATCGGGAGATGGAAGCACTGCTTAAGCAGACCTTCGAAGTCTCTGCCTTAGCCCTGTAAGGTGCCATCTGTGGCTTCTATGTGACTCGGGCCTATTTGTGTTTGGTCGCAGAAGATCCTGGAGGCAGCTCTGGCTGAGTGCCCCAGTTCGAGTCTGGCACTACCTGTTTGGCTAACCTCCTTGACGGCTTGCTTAGAACATCCGCTAAGGCAATGGCTACTGTGGTGACTGCTTGTTTCTTGTGTCTGCGGAATTGGTTGTGGGATGTGGCCTCCAAGATATGGTTGAGTAAACTTCCCTTTTTGGAGAGGTCGTTGTTTGGGGAGGATCTTTGTAGTGCCCAAGAAGGAAGACTCTTGGTGGCCCATCTTAGATCTGAAAGGGTACAACAAGGCCCCCTGGTTGCCTCGCTTTCATATGGAGAGTCTGCGATCCGTAATTGTAGCTGTTCAGCAAGAGTTGTTACATCTCTGGATCTGTCTGAGGCATATCTGCATATTCCCATCTGCCCAGAGCATCAGTGGTTTCTGAGGTTTGCAGTTCTGCAAGGGCATTTTCAGTTTCAGACTCTCCCTATTGGTCTCACCATAACTCCCCGTGTATTCATCAAGGTGATGGTGATAGTAGGGGCGGCCTTGTGGAAGCAGGGCATCCTTTTGCATCCGTATTTGGATGATTGGTTGATCTGGGTAAAATCTTTGCAGGAGAGAAGAAAGGTGACAGCTTGCATGGTCTGCTAGATGTAGGATCTAGGTTGGGTTGTCAATTTTGCCAAGAGCAGCCTGTCTCCATCAGACCTCTTGGAGTACCTGGGAGCCTGCTTCGACATGCAGTGGGGCATGGCGATTCTGCTGGAGGACAGGATAGTAAAGTTGCAGAGTCATGTGTGAAAGTCTGAAACTCTCGGACGAGAGAACATCTCTGCAGATGCTCAGCTGTATCGCAGCCTCCCTGGAATTGATGCCTGGGGTTCGGCTGCACATGCAGCCTCTCCAGGCGATACTCTTGGAGCAATTGTTCCCACAGGTGCAGTCGATGAATGTCAGACTTACCCTTTGGGGCGAGGCCAGGGCAAGTTTGAATTGGTGGCTGGTTTGACAAAGCTTGCAGTGGCGATGCCCCTCTAGACTCTGGGCTGGGTAGTGGTGACCATGGATGCCAGTCTGTCAATCTCAGATGGCCCAGGGTTGGTAGTCTCCGGAGGAGAGTCAATGGTTCATTAATTGCCTGGAGATGCGTGTGATGCATCTGGCCTGGAGTTCTTTCTCTCCCTCGTCCATTGGCAGACAATGAGGGTTTCTGTCTGACAATGTGACAACTGTGGCCTTCATCAATCTGCTGAGCAGTTCCCAGAGCTTGCTAGTGATGGAGGGATTTTGCTTCTTCAATGGGTGGCAGTCCATCTGTTTGTGCTGTCAGCGGCACATGTTGCCAGGAAGGAGAATATGTAAGCAGATTATCTGAGCCGTCATTGGTTGGACCTGGGGCAGTGGTCTCTTTCCGAGTCAGCCTTTCAGTAGATTGTAGGGTATTGGGTCATTCCGATGATGAGACTCTATGGTGACTGTGGCGAATGCCAAGGCATCAGGTTCTTCAGCAGGCACAAAGAGCACATGGCAGAAGGGCTCGATATGCTGCTTCAGCCTTGGTCCAGTGACCTACTTTTCTGTGTTCCCACTGTGATCACTGATCGGTGGCATTCTATAGCGGTTCGAGTCCTACGCAGGTATGTGGTGTTGGTTGCCCCATATTGGCCCAGATGGCCATGGTATGCAGATCTGGTGCATCCCCTGGTAGCGGAGCCCTTCCTTCTTCCCCCGGAAAAGGACCTTCTGACGCAGAGTTCTGTCCGGATGTCTGACGTGAATTGGTTCTCGCTTATGACTTGGCTCTTGAGAGGGCGCGTTTGAGGCATAGGTGTTATTCCCCTCAGGTGATTGATACTTTGTTGCATCCTCACAAGTGCTCTGCATGTTTGGTGCATCTTTAAAGCTAAGTGTGGAGAGAGGGGAGTGTGGTCTCTGGGATCTCCCTTCTGGAGATTCTGGTCTTTTTGCAGTTTGGCTTTAAATTCCTTGCAGGTGCAGGTTGCGGCCCTGGCTTGTTTCTGTGGTCGGATGCAGGGTGAGTCTCTTGCCTCTCATCGATTCACTATCAATTTTCTTCGAGGGGTTAAGCATTTGAGACCGCCTTATTGTCCCACTGTTCCATCTTGGGATCTTAAATTGGTTCTTTATGCCCTCACAGTGCCTCCGCTTAAGCCTCTTTTGGGTGCTTCTATGAAGAATGATGCTGAAGGTGGTGTTTTTTGGTGGTGATTTGCTGGGCATGCTGCATTTTGGAGTTACAGGCTCTGTCGTGTAGGGGGCCCTCTGTGGTGGTGACAGAGGAGAAGGTGGTGCTTCATCGGGTCCCTTTTTTGATGAAGGTGGTTTCAGTATTTCACTTGAACCGGATGGTGCTTTTTGCTGGTTCCTGTGGTTTGCCAAGTCCAGGAATCTTCATTTGTTGGATGTCCAGAGGTCGTTTTAAGTGGTACTTGAAGGTGATAGAGGTGTTTTGGCATTCGGAGTGCCTCTTTGTGCTGTATGGTGGGCCTTGGAAGGGTGAGGTAGCTTCTAAGGCAACCATTTCCCACTGGATCCATTGATTCAGCATGTTTGCTGATAGGTTCCGCCAGGCATCTTATTGGCCGGAATTCATCCTTGTTCCACCTCAGAATATTTGCAGGGTGGCAATGTGGTCATTGCTTCTTTCATTTGCATGTCATTGCAAGCTAAATGTGCAGGTCTATCAGGACATGAAATTCGGGGCTCGGGTGCTGCAGGCTGGCATCTCGGTACCCACCCCATGGTAGTACTACTTTATGTCCCACACGTTTGGACTGATAAGGGAGGTGAAATTTAGGTTTACCTGCTAACTATTTTTTTTCCTGGAGTCTCTCCAGTCTAGTCCAAAACCTGCCCAAGACTTGGCTGCAGTCTTATGCTGGTCTTGCATCTGTTCTGAAAGGTTTTGCAGGAACAGACGTGTTCGAGCCAGTTATTGCATTGGTCCTTCCTTTGTTCTTTTGGTTGATGTCGGGGCAGTTTCTCCAAATGGGTTAGTTTTGCGCATACATGACAATCCTGAACCTCGCTTCTATGCCAGAGTATGTGGAGTATGAACTCAATCTCTCAAATTTACTGCTAATGCTTGGTGTAGTGCTTGCATCATGCCAAAGAAAGCTTCCTCCTAGGAGTTTGTAAGATGTAATATGTATGGGTAGTTTGTCAGGATGTACTTGGAAATTCTTCTTTATCAAGCCTATTGTTCCTAATACATTGAGAAATATTTCTGCATCTTTGACACATTTTCTTGGTCTTTCACTGCATTTCTTGATACTTCAGGATCTTCTTCCTCTCCTTGTTTTCCACAGAATAATCACTCTGAAACAACACTGTTATTATTAATGCCATTCTGGTGTTTTTCTCCTTTACCACTACAGTTCAACATTATTGGCACCCTTGCAGTTCAACCCCTTAATGTCCAGTATGACCTAAAAAATAAAAGTGGCCAGTGAAATGGCTTTGGGCTATATATGCACACATATTTGACACCTAAAAGAATCAAATAAAACAAGACCAATTAAAAACGGAAATAGTAAGAAATATTATAAACACTGGGACATTGCCAGGACATGCACCCTTAGAAATAATTCAAATCAATTTGAACAGAAGAACCAAATTCCCATTGCAGTAAAAATTGAAATTATACTTACCTGGTAATTGTAGTTCCTTGAGTGACGACAGTTTAGTCCTCCACTTCTGGGTAGTGCACCTCCTCCTGCAGCTTGGAGACTGGACTAATCAAAATCTTCATCCCACTGGATGTAGCGAGCTGGAATCCCCATCAGCCCCCAGTGAACTATTGACAAAGCAGACTCAAAAGAGCAACAAATAAGTAGCTAACATTTCTTTTTTTTTTTTTTTCTTTTTTTTTTTTTATTATTATAACCTTGAACAGAACATGAACTGTCTCTGAACAGAAACAAAGAGTGAGTTTCTCCACAGTAATGCTCTTCTCCCTTGCCGAGTCAGGAAAGACAGATAGAGGCTGAAAAGACCCCAAAGGAAAAAGTAAGAAAAGCTCACTTACTCGCCTTCCGCCCCGGAACACGTGCCGAGCTAGCCATAAACTTGAGGGCGGGAATGAGGACTAAACTGTCGTCACTCAAGGAACTAAAATTACCAGGTAAGTGTAATTTCAGTTTCCTTATCGTTCCTCCAGTTTAGTCCTCCACTTCTGGGATGAAACAGAGCAGTACTAACAGGAGGGCCTCTGCCAGCCGGCACGCAAGACCGCAGACCCGAAACAGGCATCTTTCGCTGCCAGCACATCCAGCCGGTAGTGCTTACTGAAAGTATGTAGCGACGACCAAGTGGCCGCCTTACAAATCTCCACCGGCGGAACCAGACTGTGCTCTGCCCAAGAAGCCACCTGCGCCCTAGTAGAATGTGCTCTGAGACCCAAGGGCACCGGCCGCCACTGCAACATATACGCCGAAGCGATGGCTTCCTTAATCCTCCTGGAGATGGATGCTTTTGATGCAGCCTCTCCCTTCCTGGGTCCGCCAAACATCACAAACAGACGAACCGGCTTACGAAAGGATTCAGAGACTGATAAATAACGACGTAACACTCTCTTTACGTCCAAACGACTCAAGCCGCGATCAGAAGGATGCCCTGCTTCTGCCTGCAACACTGGAAGAGACACCGTCTGATTGACATGAAGCGGAGAGGAGACCTTCGGTAAGAAAGAGGGAACCAGTCTAAGAACCACCTTTTCCCTTGAAAAACACAGAAAAGGCTCTCTACACGAAAGAGCTTGCAACTCCGAAATGCGCCTAGCCGAGCAAGTAGCTACTAAAAAAACCACCTTAAGGGTCAAATCTTTGACTGAAATTCAGGATAAGGGCTCAAACGGGGCCTTTCCTAATGCCCGCAAAACCAAGTTGAGATCCCACGACGGGACAGAAATCTGACGTGCCGGGCGAAGCCTGGAAACCGCTTTCAGAAAACGCACAACATCGCCGTGAGCACGTAGAGCCACGCCCTGTATCTTACCCCCATAGCAGGCCAAGGCCGCCAATTGCACTCTCAAGGAACTGGCGGCTAGACCCTTCTCGAAGCCATCTTGCAAGAAACTCAATACCAGAGACACGGACGCCCTGGCAGCCCGAGCTTGATGTCTGGAACACCAGTCCTCAAAGATTCGCCAGATGCGCACATAAGCTAGCGAAGTCGACCGCTTTTGTACCTGAAGCAAAGTTGCTACGACCAATCTAGAGTAGCCTCGCCTTCTTAGCCTTGCCCTTTCAATGGCCAAGCCGTAAGCGAGAATCAATCCACCTGCGGCATCCGGAGGGTCCCCTGCAACAGGAGCTTCGGCGACAACGGAAGATGCCAAGGAAGCCCGTCCAGCAATCTTACCAGATTGGCATACCACGGGCGCCGGGGCCAATCTGGTGCTACTAGAAGCACCCTCCCCCGATGGGCTTCGATACGCTGAATCACTCAACCGACAAGAGCCCACGGAGGAAAGACATAGAGCAGCCCCAACGTCAGCCACGGCTGTATCAAGGCGTCGATCCCTTCCGACTTGGGTTCCCTCCGCCTGCTGAAGAACCGACTCGCCTTCGCGGACTGGCACGTAGCCATCAAGTCCATTACTGGTACTTCCCATCGGAGAGTCAATTGTGCGAAGATGTCTAGATGCAACTCCCATTCTCCAGCATCCACCTGAACTCTGCTGAGAAAATCCGCTGTCACGTTGTCTCTTCCGGTGATGTGAGCTGCCGAGATTGCCTGTAACCGCGTCTCTATCCAGGCAAACAGAACCTCGGACTCCTCCTCCATGGCTGCGCTCCCTGTGCCTCCTTGTCGATTTATGTATGTCACTGTCGCGGCATTGTCCGACAGCACCCGTACCGCTTGATGCGTCACGAGCGTCTCGAACTTTTGCAGTGCCAAAAACACAGCCCTCAGCTCCAGGCGGTTGATCGACCAGCTGCTTTCCTCCACCGCCCCTGAGCAAAGTGTACTCCACAATGTGCTCCCCAGCCTGCGAGACTCGAATCCATGAACAGAGAAAGCCACACTGGCTGCTGCAAGGGCATCCCCACCTGCAAGGCCGCGGGACGAATCCACCACCACAGAGCCTGCCGGATCTGCAGAGGGCAAGGGAATCGTTTGCTTAGCGAATCGGTCTGATTGGACAAACGACAAAGCAAGGCTCGTCGCAACGGCCTCATGTGAAACCTGGCCCACGGGACAACCTCCAGCGTTGCCGCCATCGTCCCTAACACTTGAAGGTACTTCCATGCCGTTGGCGCCGACCGCTCCGGAAGGCCTGCACCAAACTCCGAAGAGCTTGCGCCCTGCGCACCGTTAGAAACACCGAGCCTAGCCTCTCCAAGTATCGAACAGTACCCCCAAATACTCGAGAACCTGAGTCGGAGATAAATGACTTTTGAGCAGATTGACCACCCAGCCTAAGCTGTAAGAATGCCACTACCTTCTCCGTGGCTTTCTCGCTTTCATCTAGGGATTTCACCCTTATCAGCCAATCGTCAAGGTAAGGATGCACTAGGACTCCCTGCCTTTGCAGCACCGCCGCCACAACTACCATTATCTTGGTGAAGACCCGGGGTGCAGTCGTTAGCCCTAAGGGCAGCGCCTGAAACTGAAAATGTCCCCAAGGTAGGGCGAACCGCAGAAATTTCTGATGTGACGCTCTGATGGGGACATGGAGATAGGCCTCTGAAAGATCGAGAAAGGTGAGATACTCTCCCTAACGAACTGCCACAATGACGGACCGCAGGGTTTCCATGCAGAAATTTGGTACCCTGAGACACCGATTTTACTCCTTTGAGGTCCAGGATAGGGCGAAGAGAACCGTCCTTCTTTGGCACCACAAAATAAATGGAGTAACGCCCCATGCCATATTCCGCGGGTGGCACCGGGACGATGGCTCCCAGTTGTAAGAGACTGTTTAAAGTTTGACGAACCTGCAAAGCCTTCTGCGGGCCTCTGCAGGGAGAAGTCACGAACGAGTCCAGCACTGGCCTCGCCAGATCCAGTGCATACCCATTGCGGATGATCTCCAAGACCCATTGGTCTGACGTTATGTGGGTCCAGGCAGAAAGAAACCCCCTCAGGCGACCCCCGATCGGTTGTCCTTCTGCCGGGACCCGCTGCCCTTCATTGTGGTTTCCGAGAGGCTCCCGAAGATGCCACTGCGAATCCTCTACTTGCCCCCCGGAATCCACGGAACCCCTGGGCCCGAGATAGAAATCTGCCTCTTTGAGATCCCGCAAAACGGGGGGAATGAAATCTTTGAAAATCCCGAAACTGCCCCCGAAAGGATGTGGAAAATATTCCCTGCTTGGGTTTGTCCTCCGGAAGTCTACCTTCCTTGGATTCTCCTAAATCTTTGACTAACTTAACCAGATCCTCTCCAAACAACAGCTTTCCTTTGAATGGCAGCTTGCCGAGCCGAGACTTAGAGGCCCCGTCGGCCGCCCGGTTTTTCAGCCAAAGGGCCCTCCGCACCGCTACTAGGGAAGACATACTATTCGACAAGGCCCTGATCAGGTCGTAGTGCACATCCGCTAAATATGCTGATCCTGACTTCAAACGCTGGAGCTCCCGCACTTCGTCGTGCTCCAGCGACGTTGCCTGCCGCAGGTGTTGGACCCAACGGAGACAGGCCCTAGCTACCCAAGCTCCACAGATGGATGCCTGCAAGGAAGCCGCATCCGCTTCAAAAGATTGTTTTTTCAACAAACCAACCATCTTTCTATCCTGCGTCTCCTTCAAGGCTGCACTGCCTTCAACCGGGATGGTGGTGGTCTTCGTGATCGCCGACAGAGCCGCATCAATCTTCGGGGCACGAAACCTTTCCTTATCTTTGTCCGCCAAGGGATAGAGCTTATTCATAGTTCTTATCCCCTTTAAACCTGCTTCTGGATGGTCCCACTCATTCTGAATCATTGATCTATCACCTTATGAATGGGAAAGACCACCTGTGTTTGGCGCACCGCCTGAATAATGGGATCTGCAGTATCCTCTTCAGTTACGGGCTGCTCAGACGTCAGCCTAAGCGTCTGCAGGGCCTCTGAAATGAGGGCCGACAACTCCTCCCTCCGAAAAACTCAAATGATACGTGCTTGATCCTCAGGCTCAGGAATCTCATCTTCCTCCAAATCGACATCCATGTCAAAACTGTGCTCCTCTTCCTCATGCAACTCCACTTCAGAAGGAGAAAACTGATGGACGCGGTCTCTTGGGAGCTTTGGAAACCACGCTTTCACATTCCGCTAGCCCTGACCGCGCACTGGAAGAGGGAAGAGGCAAAGCCCCCGGCAAAGGACCTTGCCTCTTACGACAGAACGCCAGATGCATGAGCAAAACAAAGTCTGGAGAAAAGTCCTCCCATGGCGTAGCGATTCCAGACACCGCAGACACCCCCGAAAGCCCAGATGCCCCATCTGTTTTTTTTTTTGTTTTTTTTTGAGGAGCTGTGCTGCTTAAACAAGCTTTTAAAATAAAAGCAACTGAAGACCCCAGAACCCCAGGCCCCAGAGCCTAAACCAAAGCAAGGAAACACAAAATAAATGGAGAAAGAACAAAACAAAAGCAAAGAACCCCAGAAATTAAGTACCTGTGCTGTAAAGATTGCTGAACTCGCCGGAGAACCGTCTTGCCGGCTTGTGACAGAAACCACTGAGGAAACCGCGTGTTTAAAATGGCTGCGGTTTCCTTCAGTGTTTTGGCGCGCTCTTAAAAAAGGCCCCGAAGCACTGCAGGACAAAGAAATTGCGGGCCGATGGCCTTTTCCGTTCTCCCCGGCTTGTACCTGCTTGAACCGCTGCCAGTTAGAAGATCCAGGTTCCGATTGCTGCAAAAATAATTGGGACCGTTGAGCAGGCTGTTACATGTGCTCAGCACATTCCTGGAGCCGTTGCCTGCAGCTTTGCAGACAGCGGACTGCCTGTTGAGCGAGCAAGGAGCTCTACCCCGTTCCATCAAGGGGTAAGAGATCCTGGATAACACAAATAGCCAGGTAAATATAGGGTGACTTGGCAGGGCAGAATAGCCTATAGGAAACAAACCTCGTTTGCTGTTTGTTTGTTTGTTTGGGTTTTTTTAAAGCCACAGTACCCAATTATTGAAAATTATCCGAATCAACCAATTAAAAAATCAATCGGAAAAGAGATTTCAGCTAAGTAGCCTGCTTCTTATCAGTTTCTCCAGTGAGCCCAGCACCTAGGCTCACAAGATCCTCCTGCTGCATGAAGACTGGACACACTGGGGGCTGATGGGGATTCCAGCTCGCTACATCCAGTGGGATGAAGATTTTGATTGGTCCAGTCTCCAAGCTGCAGGAGGAGGTGCACTACCCAGTATTTACTTACCCAACTTGAATCAACCAATGAATGATGGCTCTAATGTTTAAAATATAGTAACATAGTAAATGATGGCAGATAGACCAGCATGGTCCATCTAGTCTGTCCAGCACGATGGCAAGAGTAGGGGCACCTGCCCCTCCCCACATCCCTGTTTGGGGGTGAACCCACCACTCCATGCAGGCCACCCCTATTTGTTGAGAAATTAGATGGTTCCGTTTATTTTGATTTTTATCCTGTTGCTGTAAAAGGATCCTCTGTGTCTGTCCCATGCCATTTTGAATTCCGTCACTGTGTTTGCTCCCACCACTTCGATCGGGAGGGCATTCCAAGCATCCACCACCCTTTCCGTGAAAACGTATTCCCTGACATTGCCTTTCAGTTTACCACCTTGCAGCTTCCTGTTGTGCCCTCTAGTTTTACAGCTTCCCCATCTTTGGAAGAGGTTTGTTTGTTCATTATATCCCTTTAAGTATTTGAAGGTCTGAATCATATCTCCCCTGTCCCTCCTCGCCTCCAAAGTGTACATGTTTAGGTCTTCAAGTCTCTTCTCATAAGGCTTCTGATGCAGGCTCCAAATCATTTTGGTCGCCTTCCTCTGAACAGCTTCCAGTCTTTTTACATCCTTTGCAAGATACGGTCTCCAAAACTGAACACAGTATTCCAAGTGAGGCCTCACCAGTGACTTGTACAGTGGCATAAGTACCTCTTCCTTTCTGCTGGTGATTCCTCTTTGTATGCAGCCCAACATCCTCCTGGCTTTTGCCACCGCCTTGTCACACTATTTTGCCACCATGAGATCTTCAGAAATAATCACACCAAGGTCTTTCTCCTGATCCGTGCACACCAACCTCTCGTCCCCTATCGCGTACATTTCCCTTGGATTTCTGCTGCTCAAGTGCATGACTCTGCACTTCTTCGCATTAAATCTTAATTGCCAAGCATTTGACCATTCTTCCAGCTTTTGTAGATCTTTCCTCATGTTAACCACTCCCTCGAGGGAGTCTACTCTGTTGCAAATTTTCGTGACATCTACAAAAAGACACTTTTCCATTCAGTCCTTCAGCAATATCACGCACAAATACATTGAACAGGGCCGGACCCAGGACCGACCCCTGGGGCACTCCGCTAATCACCTTTCCTTCATCCGAGTGAGCTCCATTTACCATCACCCTCTGTTGTCTGTCAGTCTACCAATTTCTGATCCAGTTTACCATCTTAGGATCCATCCCCAAGCTACCGAGTTTATTGATTATCCTCCTATGAGGAACAGTATCAAAGGCTTTGCTGAAATCCAGGTAGATGACATCCATCGCATGCCCCTGATCTAGCTCCCTGGTCACCCAATCAAAGAACTCAATCAGATTTGTTTGGCAAGATCGTCCTTCGGTAAAACCATGTTGCCTTGGGTCTTGCAACCTGTTGGTTTTGAGAAAGTTCACTATTCGCTCTTTCAGGAGCGCCTCCATGACTTTTCCCGCCACCGAGGTAAGGCTCACAGGCCTGTAGTTTGACACTTCTTCCCTGTCACCACTTTTGTGTAGAGGTACGACATCAGCCATTCTCCAGTCCTGAGGAACCTCTCCTGTTTCCAAGGATCTGTTGAAAACATCCTTTAACGGTCCTGCAAGAACCTCTCTGAGCTCTTTCAGTATCCTGGGATGTATCCCATCCGGTCCCATGGCCTTGTCCACTTTCAGTTTTGCAAGTTGTTCTAACACCTCATCTTCTGTGAATGGTGTGGTAACTACTTCATTCCCATTTTTATATTTGGGAGTCACAGGTGGTTCTTCTCCAGGACTTTCTATAGTAAAAATAGAGCAGAAGTATTCGTTTTAGCAATTTCGCTTTTTCAATGTCACTTTCCACGAGTCCATTCACAGCACTTCTGAGTCCTGCAATTCCACCACTGATCTTCTTCCTTTCCCGAATATACCTGAAGAAGGTTTTGTCACCACACTTCACATCTTTAGCCATCTTTTCCTCTGCCTTTGATTTTGCTATCCTTATTTCTCTCTTTGTCTCTTTGAGTTTGATCCTGTATTCATGTCTGTGTTCCTGTGTTTGCGAGCTTTTGAATTTTGCGAAAGCTGTGTTTTTTGCCTTTATTTGAGCAGCCACTTCTTTGGAAAACCAAATAGGCTTTCTTCTCCTCTTGTTTTTGTTTACTTTTGTTACATATTTATCTGTTGCCCCTTTTATTGCCATCTTTAGTTTAGGCCATTGCAATTCCACTTCCCTTATCTCTTTCCACCCTGTCAGCTCCTCCTTTAGGTACTCGGCCATTTTATTGAAGTCGGTGTTTTTGAAGTTTAGGACTTTGAGCCTGCTATGATTGGCCTGTACCTTGACTTTTATCTCAAACCACACCGTGTGATGATCGCTGCTGCTCACAGGGGCACTCACGCAGACATTCGACATGCGATCGCCATTGGTGAGCACTAAATCCAGCGTTGAGCTTTCTCTGGTTGGTTCCATCACCATTTATCTAAGTAACGCATCTTGGAGAGCATTCACAATTTTTTTGCTTCTTTCCAGATTTGTAGAAGGAGTAATCCAATCCACTTCAGGTAGATTAAAGTCACCCATTATGATTGTCTCCCCCTTTGTGGCTATCTTGGCAGTATCTATAATCAATTCGTTATCTATCTCTTCAATTTGTGTTGGAGGTCTGTAGACTACAGCAGTATGGATGACAGTGCCATCTCCTCTTTCCAACACAATCCAGAGCGCTGCTTCTTTTCCCCATGCCCCCTGCATTTCAGTAGCTTTAATATTGCTTTTGGCATACAAGGCTACTCCTCCTCCTCTTCCATTTTCTCTGTCTCTTCTGAATAGATTATAGCCAGGTATGGCTATATCCCAATCATGCGATTCGTTTAGCCATGATTCTGTAATGGCCACAATGTCCAAATCCATTTCCACCATTGGGTCTTCTAGGTCTGGAACTTTGTTGGCTAAGCTTCGAGCATTTGTGCTCATTGCTTTCCAGCATTTAACTGGCTTGCGTGTATTTGATTTTGTTCTGCCTACATCTTCCCACTTGTTTATGATGTGTGGTTTAAATGTGTGGCTGTTTTTGATTTTAATCTGCTTTTGCAGGGGGTGACGTCCAGAGCTTGACCTTCCACATCCGTCACCCCCTTTTTCTAGTTTAAATGCGTATCCACATATTGCTTGTATTTTTCACTTAGGATTCTTTTCCCTGCGACAGAGAGATGTAGTCCATCAGCACAGTATAGTCTCTTGTTGTTTCATCTGTTACCCCAGTTGCCAATAAATCGGAATCCTTCATGTTTGCACCAGGTCTGGAGCCATGTATTAAAGCTGTTAATGTGATGCAGCCTTTTTGCCCCTTTACCAAGGACAGGTAGAACCTCTGAGAATGCAAGAGTGTTAACAATGGGCTTGAGTTTCTCTCCAAGAGATTGGAAGTTCTTTTGGACTGTAGAGGTACTGTTTCTAGCCAGGTCATTTGTGCCCAAGTGGATAACCACATCAAGTTTGGAGTGTTCACGTTCTGTGCTAAGTACTTCAACAATGTGGTTTGTATTCCTGCTGGCTGAAGAGCCTGGGAGGCACTTGACTATCTTCTCTCCTTTGAACTGATGCCACTGATGATGGAATCACCAAGTAGTAGTAGTTTGCTGTTTGGTGAGGTTTTCTTCATATTTGGTCCTTTAGCAGGAGATTGGGCATTGTCTGTCTCATTTAAGGGCCCTTCAGTTTCTTTGGATTGGGCATCCTCATTCACCAAGGCAGAGAAGGCATTATGCAGGGATATCTTTTGATGCATAGGATGTCTGTGCATTACAGGTCGCAATCTACCAGAACCCACTGTGATCCCCTTGTCCCTGGGATATTTGATGCTTTCTGGGAGCGGTGGTGGGCATTGTTCAGTTTGTATCCTAGAAGAGGTGCGCTTCATTGCAGCCAGTTCCTGAGTAGGGTCACCTCTTTATGCATAAGAACATAAGATATGCCATACTGGGTCAGACCAAGGTCCATCAAGCCCAGTATTCTGTTTCCAGCAGTGGCCAATCTAGTTCATATGTACCTAGCAGTTTCCCCAAGAGACACAAGTTCCACAATGCTTGTACTGGGTCAAGCATTGATATCTTCGGTCACTTCTTAATAATGGTTTATGGACCTTTCCTCCAGGAACTTGTCCAAACCTTTTTTAAACCCAGCTACACTAACAGCCTTTACTACATCCTCCGGTAACAAATTCCAGAGTTTGATTACACGTTGAGTGAAAAAATATTTTCTTTTATTAGTCTTAAATAGTTTACCCTGTAGCTTCATTGCATGTCCCCTAGTCTTTCTATATTCTGATAACGTAAACAATCGATCTATGTTTACCTGTTTCACTCTGTTCATTAATTTATAGACTTCTATCATATCTCCCCTCAGCCGTTTCTTTTCCAGGTTAAAGAGCCCTAATCTTTTTAGCCTTTCTTCATAGGAGTATCCTTCCATCCCCTTTACCATTTTGGTGGCTCTTCTCTGAACCTTTTCTAAAATCGCTATATCCTTTTTAAGATACGGTGACCAGAATTGCACACAATATTCAAGGTGCGGTCTCACCATGGAACGATATAGAGGCATTATAATATCTTTTGTTTTATTTTCCATTCCTTTCTTTATCATACCTAGCATTCTATTTGCTCTCTTGGCCGCCGCTGCACACTGGGCCGAGGGTTTTAACATGGTATCCACAATGACGCCTAAATCTTTTTTCCTGGGTGGTGGTTCCTAATGTGGAACCTTGCATCGTGTAACCATAGTTTGGGTTGTTCTTCCCTAGGTGCATAACCTTGCACTTGTCCACATTAAATTTCATCTGCCATTTTGATGCCCAGTCTTCCAATTTATCAAGATCCTCTTGCAATTTTTCACAATCCTCTTGGGTTTTAACAACTTTAAATAGTTTTGTGTCATCTGCAAATTTGATAACCTCACTCGTTATTCCACTTTCCAGGTCATTTATGAATATGTCAAAAAGCAGCGGACCCAGCACAGATCCCTGGGGTACACCACTATTCACCTTTCTCCATTGGGAAAATTGACCATTTAGCCCTACCCTCTGCTTTCTATCTTTTAACCAGTTCCTGATCCACAATAGTACACTGCCTCCTATCCCATGACTCTTTAGTTTTGCCAAAAGTCTCTGATGAGGGACCTTGTCAAAGGCTTTCTGAAAGTCCAGATACACATATCAACCGACTCACCTTTGTCCACCTGTTTATTCACTCCTTCAAAAAAACATAACAGATTAGTAAGACAAGATCTTCCTTGTCTAAAGCCATGTTGGCTGTCTCCCATTAGGTTGTGACTATCTACATGCTGAGTAATTTTATTCTTTATGATGGTTTCTACCATTTTTCCTGGTACTGACGTCAGGCTCACCGGTCTGTAGTTTCCCGGATCACCCCTGGAACCCTTTTTAAAAATTGGTGTTACATTGGCGATCCTCCAATCTTCAGGTATTAGAGATGATTTTAATGATAGTTCACAGATTACTGATAGCAGGTCTGCAATCTCATAGTTCAGTTCTTTCAACACCCTTGGATGTATACCATCCGGCCCAGGTGATTTGCTACTCTTCAGTTTATCTAATAGTTGTAAGACATCTTCCCGATGTATCGATATTTCCTTCAGTTCTTCCGCACCTTTAAATACCACTTCAGTCATGGGTAACATCCCTACATCTTCCTCAGTAAAGAACGAAGCAAAGAATTCATTCAGTCTCTCCGCTATCGCCTTGTCGCCTCTTAGTGCTCCTTTAACCCTTTTATCATCTAATGGACCAACTGACTCTCTCACAGGTTTTTTGCTACGAATGTACTTGAAAAGGTCTTTATTTCGCGTTTTTGCTTCTGCAGCAAGCTTCTTCTCAAATTCTCTTTGCCTGCCTTATCAATGCCTTGCATTTGACTTGCCAGTGCTTGTGCTGTTTCCAGGTTTCATCGTTTGCCTCTTTTTTTCCATTTCCTGAAAGATGCTTTTTTGGCAACAACAGCCTCTCTGACCTCACCTTTAAACCATGCTGGCAGTTTTTTGGACTTCCTTCCACTTTTCTTAAAGCGTGGAATACAGCTGGTCTGGGCTTCCAAGATAGTATTTTTCAACAACACCCAAGCTTGATGTACATCTTTAACCTTTGCAACTGCTCCTTTATTTTTTTCTTAACTGTTTTCCTCATTTTATCATAGTCTCCCTTTTGAAAGTTAAAAGGTAGTACTGTGGATTTCCTTACTATTCCTCCTCCACTAATTAAATCAAAGGCGATCATGCTATGATCACTATTGCCAAGTGGCCCCAACACCCTTATCTCTTGCACTAGATCTGGTGTTCCACTAAAAACTAGGTCTAATATGGCTTCCCCTCTGGTCGGTTCATGAACCAGCTGCTCCAAGAAGCAGTCATTTATTTCATCTAGGAACTTTATCTCCCGTATAGCATGTCCTGACGTGACACTGACCCAGTCGATACCGGGGTAATTGAAATCACCCATTATTATTACTGCGCTGTAACTTTTGTTAGCTTCCTTGATTTCTTTGAGCATTTCATCATCCATTTGGTCATTCTGGCCAGGCATGGCAGCTAGGTCTTCCCTTAGTAGAGTCAGTTCTTTATGCATGGTAGCTGACCTGAGGCACATAGGACATGGTCTGAGGTTCCATATGATTCGTCTTGGAATGAAAGTACTGCAGTTATTGCACTGAATACACGACGTGCTGAATAAGCAGTCCTAGAAGGAGAAGAGGAAGAAGGAGGAAGAAGATTTGGGCTGTAACCTAAGTTAAGAGGATAGATGGCAACGTATGCGAGTACTATATAGACAATGGAGCCCCTGGGGTGGGTGGGGTGAGGGGTGGGGTGGGCGGGAACCTGAGTGTCTCTGGCCAGTAGGCTGTTCCTGAACTGGGGACACCCATAGATATCTGCTCCAAGGCTACCTAGAAAAGGAGACAGTCAGATTATCCCCAAGCCTAATTTATAACCACAGTTAAACTTTATATTAACAATTCCCACAAGACAGACAGTTAGACTCTATATTGATAACTAGAAAGCATCAGAAATAAGAGAGAAAATTAAGTCTTAGCTTTGTGAAATATCCACAGCTCCTGCAGCCAGCCTCAGAGACCTGTAGGTGTGGCCACTGGTCAGGTGTGAGATGGGCTCAAATTAACCCTTGCCTGCCTGAGAGCAGCAACTGAGAGCAAAAACTTTCACCTCCCCCGCCCAGAAAGAGCAAGCCTTCTCCAACAGATTTAAACCTTTGTTATCTGGATACTCAGGTTCCAGTAGACTGAATATCCCCAAGCTTAATTTATAACCACAGTTAAACTTTATATTAACAGTTCCCTCAAAACAGACAGACTCTATATTGATAACTAGAAAGCATCAGAAATAAGAGAGAAAAATGGCCGCATGCAGTCCCTATTCCATTTTCACAATGGTGAAGACAGAGCTGCCTGAAATTGATGTTTGGTGATAATGGCTTTTCTGACAAACTTCAAAGGGGTACAAGGCTATCTCCAAAGACCTTGGGATTCTTGTGTCTACAGTTTTCAATGTTATTAAGATGTTTTCTGCTCATGGAACTGTCAAGAACCTCCCAGGACGTGGTGGGGAGGAAAATTTAATCCAAGAAGTCTTTGGATGTTGTACATGTGGGGGGGGGGGGGTTTCCCCAAAAGTTCACACTAACCTTCAAAGTGCTTAAGACTGATCTGGAGCTATCTGGAATAGTGGTTTCAACCCACACCATACTTTGCGCACTAAAAAAAGGACTTCATGGGCAAAGACGAAGAAGGGCCCACTGCTCAAACATAAAAAGATACTCCTGATCTTTGCCCAAACCCACCTTGAGAAACCACAATCCTTCTGGGAAAATGTTCAATGGACAGATGAAACCAAACTTGAGCTTTTTAGCAATGCAGACTAGCAGTACATTTACAGTCCAACCATTCTTTCTACAGTTAAATATGGTGGAGGTCGCATAATGTTGTTGGGCTGTTTTGCTGCTTTAGTAACTGGAGGCCTGGAATGTATTAAAGCAATCATGAAGTCAGAGGACTACCAAGGTATTTTGGAGAGAAACATAATACCTAGTGTCAGAAAGCTAGATCTGGATCGAAGGTCATGGGTCCTCCAGCAGGACAATGACTCAAAGCATACATCCATAAGTACAAAAGAATGGTTGGTTAAAAAGGAAGAAATGGACTGTTTTTAAACTGCACTAAACAAAGACCGAGTAACAGAATGCAACGTTTATTGAAAACTAGGTCAATGCCAAGGCTAGAAATCGACAAAAGAACAAAGCCCAACATGGCTGTGTTTTGGCGTGGCCTTCCTCAGGGACTATGGTCTGCTGGAATACAGATAAAACATATAAAAACAAATACATTTTCATCGTACATTAAATAATATAATGATAAATATATCAATAAAACTATAACATAAACATGTTTATAAAAATGCCAAGATGGACAAAGACTGTGAGAACACACTCCAGATATCGATATATAAATATAGATGTATCTATATATCTATATCATATATATGTGCAATAGAAACATAAATATAATCAATTTTCCATAAATATAAATCATAAACATGAATGGTGTTGTGGTACTTGCGAGTACTTGTGCCTTTTTTCTGTGGACCCTTTTCTGTGTATCGCTTAGGAAGGACATCTTGAGAGATAGAGAGGAAGATCTCCAGCAGTTACTACCTGAAGAACTGCTATTTTCCCAGGCTGAGGAGAATGGAAAAGAATCTAACAAAGAATGGGAAGACATTCTTCTCTTATGACCTTCTGAGTCAGGGAGACAATTACATTCTGCTTCACTTTTAGAGTATTGTCAACATAAGAGGTTTGCGTGTTAATAAAAATCCAGGGATGTATCAAAACAATGACAGTTTTTTTCATTGTTGGAATGCTATTTTAAATAAATGCTCCCTTGTCCTTATGATACTTCTTATCAATACATCTAAGAAAGTATTACAGACAGAGATTGATGAGAAATTGAGTGGATTAAAAGAAAACTATTCTAGATTTGCTTAAAATAGAAACATAGAAAGAAATTGTAGAAATACCAACGAGATGAGGAAAATTATAAAGTGACTATGTGTACCCATGTTGTAAGAAAAAGGGTTTGTATGGACCGAGATCTAAAGTCAATATTTTAAATCCTAAAGAACCGGAGCAGGCCAAGCAATCTACACAACGGGATCAACATGTACGTAAAAGAAGTTATAGTCAGTCAGAAGAGCCTTTGGAAGCTTCTGCTCCATTTTCTAGTCACAATAAGAAGGAGAAAAGGAATGACGATCGTGCTTTTTTTTCGAGATGGAAGGAGGGAGGGAGGGAAGACAGATTACAATTCATATCCCAAACCCAGAGAATATCACACCTCTCAATACTCCTCTGAGGGAGAGGGGAAAAGGGGTTCCCTATGGAATTCAGATAGGACCACAGGGTGGAGGGATTGATCAAACTCATGGGGTCTCTGTATCAGTAGATTCCAGAATATTATAAATATTTTAAAATGTCAGCATCTTGCAAACCAGATAGGGAAACCTGTTGGGCATCAGCAGGAACTTTCTTGTAAGATGGAACATAATATACTTTCAAAAAAGGAGGTTGGGATTCAGGTGGTACCCCTGGGACTTCACTTAGATATAACATCAACATATCTTTCGCCGATACCTGCTGTGAACGCGGGAAATTTACTACTACTACTAAAGTAAATTCATTGCACGAACTTGGTTATCAAGTAATTCCTTTTTTAAACTTCAAAGCAGAAATATCTTTCATAATCGATTGAATGATAATTCTCAAGCTTCTGAGTTTCGAATTGTAAACGCCCAACAAACTCTTTAACAAAGAAAAGTTCACTTGCATTAGCCTGAGATACCACCATATTAGTTTGCACTTGTGACACTATTCTGTTCATCTGCTGTACTAACACTTCACCCAGTGAAGAAATCGCAGTCCAAATAGATTCCAAAGAAAAAATTGTTGGTCACCCCAAAGAAAAGGAAATCATAGGCACTGAACTGGAAGCCACAAGGTTCACAGCAGGTGTGGGGGATCCACTCAAAACCCCAGCCTGCACAGACCTCTGTGACTTGCGCTCCACATCCTTCTGGTCAGATACTCCTTCCACTGCTAAGGCATAAGCTGTTGATGCCAACTCCACCGCAGAACCAAACTCGGTTGCACTGCCTCCCACCAACTGCGCAACACAGCCCATTGTGGGGCCGGTGCCTCCAGAGTCAACAGAGTAAGAGGTTTTGGCAGGCAATTCGGGAGGCAGTCGCAACTCCGGTGAGAGATCGCACCCAAAAGAAGACATCAAGCTCTCCAGCCTTGACGTTGTCAAACTCTGTAATCCGCCATTCTGACCTGTGGACTCCCCACATGAACCACAAATGCATCCATAGGACCAGGAATAGAGGAAGGCAAGGGAGGGAATCTTAGCAAGCGAAGGAGGCTGTTTGCGAGGCTTTCCTTTCCTTTTCGGCATCACAAAAAGCTATGTGTGGAGACACAACTGCCTACAATCTCCCGATACAAGGTGATTGATTGTTGTACTACAGGTTCTTCATTCCATATGGAGAAATGCTTAGAACTGTGAAATGTAAGGGGGGAAGGAGCTTGAGATATTCCCAGCAGCCATTGATTGCGATGCTTTTTACACAATGATCCTCCCTCTCTAATAATTCGGTCTCCATCTCTTCTTACGATGGAGTTCCTTTTCAGCCTCATATCACTTATCCAAAGGTGAGTAGTGCTGAAAGATGTAGGAATATTCCTTTCTGTCTAGTAGTCTATGCTATTGGATTTACAGGATTTGGAGTTCTGTGTTTGTGGGAGATGTGAGATGTTCCTTTTTTGACTTGGGAGTCTTTGCTGTTGGAAATACAATAATCTCCATGACTTGATCACTTTGTGTGATTGCTCTGTCAGGTCTTCAAGATGCTGGGAAATAAAGAATCATTGGACCAGATCATTGTGGCCACACCTGGCCTCAGCTGTGACCCCATAGCATTGGGTAAGTGCGAGACGATCTGATTTTAATATTTATACGACATTAAGGAGCATTCAATTGAGTATTCCAAGCCCAAATGATGTAAAATGTGTGCCATACCTAAAAATGAGAGCTAAATTCTACATCCCCCCCTCAAAGAAAAAAGTCTTGAATGTTAAAATGTATAAACACTTTTTAGTAGACAAACATGCAATGCAGGCAAGGAATGTTTAAGGAGTAAATAGGTATTAAGAAAATATGGGCCTGATATTCAGCAAAAGAGACTAGCGCAATTACAGTGCCTAGCCATTGCCACTGAATACTAAACCCAGATATTCAATGCTGGGGCCATATCTGGCCACCAGCATTGAATATCTGGATCAGCCGCGGAAGCAGGAAGCCAGCTGGGCAGCGACAATATTCAGCCACTGCCCAGTTAGCTTCAGCGGCAAAAGTTAGGACAGCTTTTGCTGCACCTTACTTCTGTCACCAGGGGTAACTGGACAGCAGCTGAATATTGCCGCTGACCGGTTATCCCTGGGTACTGCCCACGGAACACCCTGATGCGGTACCAGTGGATATTCAGGGGCACTAATTGTGTTAGTGTCACTGAGTATCCCGCTTAATGGCTTTTACATGGTTTACACCATGTAATTTGCGTTTAAATATCGGGCCCTATGTCTTTACTAATTTCTACCCATTATGTTCTATGGTCGGCAGAATTGGTATCTTTGTGAATGCAGACATTTCTGAAAAAGTAAAGTGAATATTTTGAAAGGAGGGATCTTGGCATCCTGATGATTTTATGTAACTTTAATTAAATCTTGCATGGTTTGATTTCCACCCCCCCCCCCTTCTGTTTTTACCTTTTGTTATATAGCTTTGAAGGGCTAAAGTCATGGAGTGACACACTACAGGGCTATCATTGGTTTGCACTGTAATGTTAGTGGGGCTGAGCAGTAGGGCTAGCCTTGCTGCTGTACAAAAGGCCAGTCTTTCCTGTTTAACTGTCGCCGAGTGTGACATAAAGATGTAACATATATAGGAAGTGTGACTTTTTTTTGCACATCCAGGCTGCTTTAAGTAATAGTTTTGACATCGCTTTACTGCCAAAATTATTCATCTGAAAAGAGGGTGGGCACCACTTAGATGTATAATTTATGTCTGAGCAGCAGTAGTCAGCTGCTAAATGTATAAATTATGGAGCCGTCCCTTTTTTTTTTTAAATTTTGCATCTTAGAAATTTACAATACATGCTAAGCGCATACACTTGTAACTGAAATGGTAAGGGTGTCGCTATCTCAATCACAAAGAAACAAGAAATAAAGAAAAATAGAAAAATTATTAATCCACCCTTAACCCTCTAGCCCTTTATTTAAATTGGAGAAGTAGTAGCCTAGTGGTTAAAGCAGCAGCTTAGCATCCAAGAGATCTGGGTTCAATTCCCACTGGCACTCCTTGTGACCGGGGCAAGTCACTTTGCCAGGCCTTTTCTTCGGAGGCAATGGAGGGTAATCTACTTCTTGTCATACCTTGCCAAAAAAACCCAGGGGCTGCTAGGTCACCAGGAGTCTGCATTGACTTGATGGCACTTAGAAAAAAAAACCCCTCTAGCCCTTCATTTAAAGGGGATCCTCAAAAAAAGAAAGCATTAAATCTTAAATCTCTGAAACACAAAGGAATAAGACAACACCAGCTAACATTTATAACGTATGTTGAGTTTCCTAACCAACATCCTAGGAAATAACAGAAGTACGGGCACTTAGAAAAGAAACGAGTTGGGCAGGTTCCAGGAAAAATATAGCTCACAGACTGAACTTCAATCTAGCTTTTACAAGGAAATTTTAAGAAAAATAACTCCCCACAACTGTAGTATCCCAGGCTTCAGAAGAAGAAACTCTCTCCATCTCTTCTAAGTTTCCCTGGATAAATGAGGATATAGGGGGCTGGGATTCTGGGAGAACACCAAGAACATCTTCCATATACCTTTTTAAAAATATCTCTGACTGATGTTAAATGCTGATCAGGGAAGTTAATAAAACAAAGGTTGAAGGACCGGACCTGGTTCTCCAACATCTCCAGTTTAAACTTGGAAACAGTCACATCCTGAATGAGAGCCAAGTTAGTACTTCTGGACTTTGTGATTTAACCTTAAAACTTTCCAAAGACTCCTTTAATGCACTGATATTATCCACATTCTTTTTTTTACAAAGCCAGTGTTACCTTGAACTTGAACAGACAGCTGCTGACATCGGGGAACCAATGCTTCTCCCAATTGAACAATCCATTTAGCAGAACTTGAGCCAAATATTCAGCAGCACTATCCGGATAGTGTCACAAAATATTATGTCTGAGCACCTCAGCACTATCCAGATAATACTGGGTTGGAGCTGGCATTTATCTGAATAGTGACAGTTGTCAACGCCACTATTTGACCTCAAATCTGTAATGTTGCGCTCAATTATAACAAATTAATAAACTGGAGCTTATCACACACTTATAGTCCCACAACGTAATGAGGTCTCAGACTGATATTGCACTCATGACCAGACTCACGTCCAGCAATTCGGTGCTATAATTTGCATCAACGACCTCAATTTTTTATAGCTAAAGTGTGTGATCAATGTTGAAAGTGAATAACTTATCTTAAAAATGCACCATCGATCCTCTATTCACCAAGGAAAATGGATCCCGACGCTCTAAACAGGCGCCATTACGGCGTTTCAAAATGTTTTCATCAGGAGATCCTCCCTGTGCAGTAAAATGTGTCCTACGATAAACAAACAAATACTTTAAAAACCTCCACATATAAACTCTCGATGTTGCTATTATCGAATACGCTATTAAAAATCTACAACTTACTTTAAGTGATGCTGCCCACGTCCTACTAGTCTTATTGCTCTTACGGTATATCGCTTATAGCTTCTCCAGACGCCGCGCATGCGAGATGGAACCAATTCTCCTAATTTAAATCCCCCTCCATTCATTACGTACACAGACTCAGCTGAGTCCTATAGACTGTCATTCGAGATCACCTATCATAAGAACATAAGAACATAAGACATGCCATACTGGGTCAGACCGAGGTCCATCAAGCCCAGTATCCTGTTTCCAACAGTGGCCAATCTAGGTCATACGTACCTAGCAGTTTCCCCAAAAGACACAAGTTCCACAATGCTTGTACTGGGTCAAGCATTGATATCCTGGGTCCCTTTTTAATAGTGGTTTATGGACCTTTCCTCCAGGAACTTGTCCAAACCTTTTTTAAACCCAGCTATACTAACAGCCCTTACCACATCCTCCGGTAACAGATTCCAGAGTTTGATTACACGTTGAGTGAAAAAATATTTTCTCTTATTTGTCTTAAATAGTTTACCCTGTAGCTTCATTACATGTCCCCTAGTCTTTCTATATTCTGATAGCGTAAACAATTGATCCACGTTTATCTGTTCCACTCCATTCATTAATTTATAGACCTCTATCATATCTCCCCTCAGCCGTCTCTTTTCCAGGCTAAAGAGCCCTAACCTTTTTAGCCTCTCTTCATAGGAGTAGCCTTCCATCCCCTTCACCAATTTGGTGGCTCTTCTCTGTACTTTTTCTAATAACGCTATGTCCTTTTTAAGATACGGTGACCAGAATTGCACACAATATTCAAGGTGCGGTCGTACCATGGAGCGATACAGAGGCATTATAATATCCTTTGTTTTATTCTCCATCCCTTTCCTTATGATAACTAGCATTCTGTTTGCTTTCTTGGCCGCCGCTGCACACTGGGTGGAGGGTTTTAACATGTTATCCACGATGACTCCTAAATCTTTTTCCTGGGTGGTGGCTTCTAATGTGGAGCCTTGCATCGAGTAACTATAGTGTGGGTTGTTCTTTCCTAGGTGCATGACTTTGCACTTGTCCACATTAAATTTCATTTGCCATTTGGATGCCCAGTCTTCCAATTTATCCAGGTCCTCCTGCAGTTTTCCACTTTCCTCTTGGGTTTTAACAGCTTTAAACAGTTTTGTGTCATCTGCAAATTTGATAACCTCACTCGTTATTCCCTTTTCCAGGTCATTTATGAATATGTCAAAAAGCAGCGGACCCAGTACAGATCCCTGGGGTACTCCACTATTCACCTTTTTCCATTGGGAATATTGGCCATTTAGCCCTACTCTCTGCTTTCTATCTTTTAACCAGTTCCCGATCCACAATAGTACACTGCCTCCTATCCCATGACTTTTTAGCTTTGCCAAAAGTCTCTGATGGGGGACCTTGTCAAAAGCTTTCTGAAAATCCAGATACACTATATCAACCGACTCACCTTTGTCTACCTGTTTATGCACACCTTCAAAAAAAACATATCAGATTAGTAAGACAAGATCTTCCTTGTCTAAAGCCATGTTGGCTGTCTCCCATTAGGCCATGACTATCTACATGCTGCGTAATTTTGTTCTTTATGATGGTTTCTACCATTTTCCCTGGTACTGACGTCAGGCTCACCGGTCTGTAATTTCCCGGGTCACCCCTGGAACCCTTTTTAAAAATTGGTGTTATGTTGGCGACCCTCCAATCTTCAGGTATTACAGATGATTTTAATGAAAGTTCACAGATTACCAATAGCAGGTCTGCAATCTCATATTTCAGTTCTTTCAACACTCTGGGATGTATACCATCCGGTCCAGGTGATTTGCTACTATTCAGTTTATCAAATAGTTGTAATATATCTTCCCGGTGTAGCGATATTTCTCTCAATTCCTCTGCAGTATCACCTTTAAATACCACTTCAGTCTTGGGTAACATCCCTACATCTTCCTCAGTAAAGAACGAAGCAAAGAATTCATTCAGTCTCTCCGCTATAGCCTTGTCTCCTCTTACTGCCCCTTTTACCCCTCTATCATCTAACGGTCCAATTGACTCTCTCACAGGCCTTTTGCTACGAATGTACTTGAAAAAGTCTTTATTTCGTGTTTTTGCTTCCGCAGCAAGTTTCTTTTCAAATTCCCGCTTTGCCTGCCTTATCAATGCTTTGCATTTAACTTGCCAGTGCTTGTGCTGTTTCCAGTTTGCATCATTTGGCTCTTTTTTCCATTTCCTGAAGGTTGCTTTTTTGGCAGCAACAGCCTCTCTGACCTCACCTTTAAACCATGCTGGCAGTTTTTTGGACTTTCTCCCACTCTTCTTAATGCGTGGAATACAGCTGGTCTGGGCTTCGAGGATAGTAGTTTTAAATAACGCCCAAGCTTGCTGTAAGTCTTTAACCTTTGGAACCGCTCCTTTTAGTTTTTTCCTAACTATATTCCTCATTCTATCATAGTCTCCCTTTTGAAAGTTAAAAGGTAGTACTGTGGATTTCTTTACTATTTGTTCTCCAATAATTAAATCAAACATGATCATATTATGGTCACTATTGCCAAGTGGTCCCAACACCCTTATTTCTTGCACCAGATCTGGCGTTCCACTAAGGACTAGGTCCAGTATGGCTTCCCCTCTGGTCGGTTCATGAACCAGCTGCTCCAAGAAGCAGTCATTTATTCCATCTAGAAACTTTATCTCTTTAGTTTGTCCTGCCGTGACACTGACCCAGTCGATACCGGGGTAATTGAAATCACCCATTATTACTACTCTGTTGTGACTTTTGTTAGCTTCTGTGATTTCTTTGAGCATTTCATCATCCATTTGTTCATTCTGGCCAGGCGGTCGATAGTACACCCCCACTGCCATCACCTTCCCCTTCATAAGTGGAATTTCAATCCATAGAGATTCTACAGCAAATTTTCTTCCCTGCAAAACTTTAATCCTTTCTGACTCAATGCCCTCTCTAACATAGAGCGCAACCCCTCCACCAATTTGATCAGCTCTATCATTACGATATAGTTTGTATCCAGGTATCACAGTGTCCCACTGGTTATCTTCCTTCCACCATGTCTCTGAGAGTGCAATCATATCTAACCTCTCATTTAGTGCCATATATTCTAACTCTCCCATCTTATTGTTTAGACTTCTAGCATTGGCATACAAGCATTTTAGAGACTGTATTTTATTCATAATAATCTGGCTATTGGTAGGCATGGGTAATTTGGAATCTTTATTCTCTGTCTGCTCCTTACTCAAGGGCATTTCGGCTACTATACTCCCTTTTGGAACCTCATTGCTTTTGGTAGTATCCTTCAAGGATACCTTCGTCCGAACCATGCGCTCCTGGGTGACTGTCGGCTTTCCCCTAATTTCTAGTTTAAAAGCTTCTCTATCTCCTTTTTAAAGGTTAATGCCAGCAGTCTGGTCCCATCCTGATTAAGGTGAAGCCCATCCCTTCGGAAGAGCCCCCCCTTTCCCCAGAATGTTCCCCAGTTCCTAACAAATCCAAAACCCTCATCCTTGCACCATTGTCTCATCCACGCATTGAGACTCCGGAGCTCTGCCTGTCTTTTGGGTCCTGCACGTGGAACAGGAAGCATTTCGGAGAATGCTATCCTGGAAGTTCTGGATTTCAACTTCCTACCTAAAAGCTTAAATTTAGCCTCCAGAACTTCCCTACCACATTTTCCTATGTCATTGGTACCAACATGTACCAAGACAGCAGACTCCTCCCCAGCACTATCTACGATCCTATCTAGGCGGTGCGTGAGGTCCGCTACCTTCGCACCAGGCAGGCATGTTACCAGGCGATCCTCACGTCCACCAGCCACCCAGCTATCTACATTCCTAATGATTGAATCACCAACTATAACAGCTGTCCTGACCCTCCCCTCATGGGCACGTGGCCCTGGAGAAACGTCCTCGGTGCAAGAGGGTTTTACATCACCTGGAGGACAGGTCCTAGTTACAGGATCACTTCCTGCCACACCAGGGTGATGCTCTCCTGTCATGTGACCTCTCTCCTCCATGGCAGCAGGGATGCTGCCAGACTGGAGGTGGGACTTCAGGACTATATCCCTGTAGGTCACGTCCATGTACATCTCTGTCTTTCTTATGTCTTCCAGGTCTGCTACTCTAGCCTCTAGAGAACGGACTCGCTCCCTGAGAGCAAAGAGTTCAGCTAGCCTCCCATTCATCCCCGGTCTTCACGCGTTTAGCACCAGGAATCCAACTAGATTTTTAGAAACCGTTGTTTAAAGAACCCCGCTCTTTCAAAAAAATCTATCTACATACATTAACCAACCCTTAAAAACGAGAGGAAAAACAGAAAGAGAAACAAGGGGAAAACCCCCCTTTTTTTAACCTACATAGTCATTCTTCAAACCTATCCCCCCTATGTTTTACACAATTGCAGCGCAAAAACGTTCGGTCAGCTATCTACTCAGTGGGACTACCATAATTGCGCCGATGCCTCCTATACTTTAAACTCTACAACACGGAGTTCCTCCAAGTTGACCCTGTTGACACTGATCTCAAAAATAAATCTCCCGATCAATGACTATATGTCGTCCGGCAGAAAAGCTACTCCTAATGGACATGTCTAGAATTTGTCTCTGGATATTAGGGTCTCATCCAGAATACTATCGCCCTCCTTCCCAATAATTTTTCTAAAGATTGAGCCAACTTCTACGATCTTTTAAGTTTATAACACAAACCTCAAATACATACCTGCCAATCAATAGCGATATTTAGTCCCCCCCGGAAAAACCGTACCTAACCGGTGTATCCAACGTTGTTCCCGTGTCAATAAGGTCTCATCTATAGTTCTACCACCTTCCAATTGCAATATTTGTTCTATGGCAAAAAACCTCAATTGTGTGAACTCATGATCTTGTGTGATGCAGTGTGGCACTATTGGAGCCTCTAGTCTACGGCATGTTAATCTGCTCCTATGTTCTCTAAGTCTAATTTTCAAAGGTCGTATGGTTTTACCTACGTACATCAAGCCGCAGGGGCATACGATGCCATAGATCACTGCTGTTGAGGTGCATGTAGTGGATGTCCGGTGGTTAAAAAGGGACCCATGATACTGAAACCTAGTTTGTTCTAACGTGACTTCGCATATGTCGCAATTGCCACATTTTCTATGGCCCCCAACCTTTGGGCTACTCTCTTGTTGGGGAAGGACTGAGGGACTAAGATTATTCTTTCAAATTTCTCCCCCTTCTCCAAACACAGCGAATCTTTTTAGCTTCCAAACCCGGAACCAGCGTTAATACATTCCTATGTTTACGTAAAAGTTTCTGTATGTAAAAACTCATAGGTGAATAGGTAGTTATTAAATTAATGGTATCTGATTCTGTTTGTACCTTACGGGACTGGTTCATTCGTAATAAACCTGATCTGTGGTTATACAACGCTCTTTTGTATGCCCTATGGACTATGGGCTCAGGATATCCCCTCTCCAAAAAATCTTGTTGAAGAGTCTTCGCCCGACGTTTAAAGTCCTGGGTGTCCGAGCAGTTCCGTCTAAAACGTAAAAATTGTGAGAAAGGAAGGGCATCCTTCAAATGTCGAGGGTGCCTACTGGAATAATGAAGGAATGTATTCCTATCGGTGGATTTCTTAAAAACTGACGTTCGCCAGCCTCGGGAACCCCTACTGACATGTACATCCAGATACGTGATCTCGTCTTTATGGTACGTGTAAGTGAATTTTATGTTATTATCACATTGGTTAATCCACACTAAGAATTCTAACAGCTGTTCCTGCCGTCCTTTCCACAAGACAAACACGTCATCTATATAACGTCTCCATACTATCAAGTTATGTTTATAAGGGGACTGCGATATCCAACGTGCCTCAAAATTACTCATATAGAAGTTAGCCACTGAGGGAGCGCACGTAGCGCCCATCGCCACTCCACTTATTTGCTGATACAAGACTCCTTCAAACTGAAAATAATTCTGATAAATGGCCATCCGAGCTACCTCTTCTAAAAAATCTATATGAGTGCTAGAAAGATCCCCCCGAAGAGACAATGTATGGTGAACGACCTCGAGCGCCGCTGCTTGTGGTATGCTGGTATAGAGAGATGTCACATCCATCGTGACTAGTATTGTATCTGCTACCGCCGCCCACTCTGCCATGCCATCGATTATATTCAGAAAATGTGTTGTGTCTTTCAAAAACGAGGGAATCGTAGGGAGTAAGGGCCGCAGAAAAGAATCCAAATAGGTGGAAAGGGGCTCTAAAACACTACCTCTTGTGGACACTATAGGTCTCCCTGGGGGATTGTGAAGACGTTTATGGATTTTAGGGACTGTATAGAATTTTGCAGTACTAGGGGAGATCACATTCAAATAGTTGAATTCTTTTTTGGAAATCAATTTGCTTTGCAACGCTTGTAACGTAAGCTGTTTTATTCTTTGCTGTAGTTCTCCTTGAAGGTCCTTCTCAAGTCATCTATATGTGGTGATATCTCCTAGTTGTGCCAAAGCTTCAGCCACATATTGTCCACGGTCCAGGATCACCACTGCTCCCCCTTTATCTGCACGTTTAATTACTATATCAGTCCTAGCTTTCAGATTTCGTAAAGCTTGATTTTCTGCATAGGTCAAGGCCCTTCCCTTCAGCTCCACCTGCCCCTCCATCTGAGTAAGATCCCGTAGGAGCAACTCTCTAAAGGTAACTAATGCTGGCAGTAGTGGTACCGGAGGTGACCAATTAGAGCGTAAGGGAAGGGGAACTCTATTCGTCTTCAAGGTTTCCCCCTCTTGAGTC
Source organism: Ichthyophis bannanicus (assembly GCA_033557465.1). Classification (NCBI taxonomy): domain Eukaryota; kingdom Metazoa; phylum Chordata; class Amphibia; order Gymnophiona; family Ichthyophiidae; genus Ichthyophis; species Ichthyophis bannanicus. Next base: position 88,815,659 of record CM066043.1, read on the forward strand.
CGTGTACGTAATGAATGGAGGGGGATTTAAATTAGGAGAATTGGTTCCATCTCGCATGCACGGCGTCTGGAGAAGCTATAAGCGATATACCGTAAGAGCGATAAGACTAGTAGGACGTGGGCAGCATCACTTAAAGTAAGTTGTCGATTTTTAATAGCGTATTCGATAATAGCAACATCGAGAGTTTATATGTGGAGGTTTTTAAAGTATTTGTTTGTTTATCGTAGGACACATTTTACTGCACAGGGAGGATCTCCTGATGAAAACTTTTTGAAACGCCGTAATGGCGCCTGTTTAGAGCGTCGGGATCCGTTTTCCTTGGTGAATAGAGGATCGATGGTGCATTTTTAAGATAAGTTATTCACTTTCAACATTGATCACACACTTTAGCTGTAAAAAATTGAGGTCGTTGATGCAAATTATAGCACCGAATTGCTGGACGTGAGTCTGGTCATGAGTGCAATATCAGTCTGAGACCTCATTACGTTGTGGGACTATAAGTGTGCGATAAGCTCCAGTTTATTAATTTGTTATAATTGAGCGCAACATTACAGATTTGAGGTCATTGAAAGCGCTTAGAGAGAACGACCTTAATGTTTGTAACGCCACTATTTGGACAACAATCCAATTAACATAAGACAAAGATGTCCTAAGCGGTATGCTGTTTGTTCAGATTGTGGCTGAATATTTTTGCTATCCGGCTACTGTCTGCCCTGACCACTGCATCCAAATATTCAGTGGTACCCACTCTCTAGATACTGTCGCTGGCAGCTGGCATATGAGTAAAATGCTGACTGCCACGGACTAAATATTGATTCCTATGCATTTAGGTGGCCACACAAATAGCAGGCATAACTTTGAACATTTAACTTAAATGGTTAGATTTTTTTAAATATGTGTATATTCTGCAATGCAACCTAAACCAGTCCTCGACACATTCTTGTTTAATATAGGAACCAGCCCATAAACTTAGGAGTCAGCAACTGAGACCCCTCTCAACACTGTCCCCAGTGAAGCTTGACTGTAAGGAGGAAATCCCCTCCAAGATCAGCCACAGCTCTTTTAGAAACCAATTTACTAAGGCTCTTTCCCTATTCTGTATCTGTGGGCAAAGAGAGTTTAGTAAATCTGTCCCTTAAGGTGCCTCTGCACATCACTGGCAAAAGCCAGCAGTGTCTCCCTTCTTCAGGCTTGTTGTCAGCTGTGTGCCAGTACCTACATGATAGGTAAAGCAAAGACGCAATCGTCTCTTATCGTCACATATCACCATGGCCTTTACCCAGTTTTTCTCTTTCATACCCTCCTTCAACCCGTCTCTCTCTCTCTCTCTCTCTCTCTCACACACACACACACATATATTCCCTTCGCCTTATTTGCAGCCCCCAGAGAAAGCACGTTTGCTAATCCTCCACTGTGATCCATGTTACCACGCGTGATGTCATGAGAGAAGAAACTACAAGATCAGCCTGAACTTCTTCAACTGCATGGCTCTAACTTGCAGAGAGCAACAGCACTGTGTATTAGCAGTGGCAGTAGTTTGATTATGGTGGAAAATTAACAAGCATGCTTTCTTCAATAGCTCCACAAAAAATTTGGACGGAGGGTATGAAATCCTGGCCCCCAGATTGCATTTCCTAGGTGCCATGGTGACCTGTTGTCTAGGATTTGTCGAGCCCCAACCTAAACATTTGTCATGGCATTTTACAAATGATGTCCAAGTGCAATGTGGGATGTTTAAATCAGAACCTCTGGAAAAAAGCAGGCATGTCCATGTTCAAGCATGATTTCACAGATATGGATGTGCCCCTTATGGATGTCTGTAGAGACATCTACACAGACGTCTCATGAATAGTATTCAAGACTGTGGACATCACGTGATAGCCTAATGATTAGAATAGTGGGATAGGACCAGGGAAGCCAGAGTTCAAATCCCACTGCTGCTGTCATTATTATTGTGCAGCGTACCTGGAATTGTGGAGTGCCATCTTCTCCACACCCTCTGGATATTTTTTGGCCAAAATGAGCACTCTTCTGATGCCTGTTTGTGCCTGGAGCAGGTATAACCTTAAATGCAACTCTGGAGTTCCAGGACATCTCTGAAATCAAGTAGGGACGTCCAGGTTCTTGGAAATGTCTCGGCCACGCCCCTGTTCAGACTTGGACATCTTCATGATGGGTATGTCCACAGACCTGGCTTCTAAGATGCCTCTGGAGACATCGCCATGCTTTGGACGCCTCTATGCCTGCTTTCAGAAGTCCAAAGCCTGAATAGGGCTTCTAAAATAATCCCCGTAGTGTCTCAGAGTATATATGTAAACCGCTCTGCTTACCAATGAAGGGCGGTCAATCAAGTTAATAAACATAAACATGATTTAAAAAGATTTCAGTTAGATGTTTTCAAATTATGCGATGGCTGCACAATTGAATATTAACCTCTGATTGGATAATTTTATAATGGGGTGCCTAGGTTTAGGGATGGAGCAAATGTACGAGATGCGATCAGAAAGTATTGAGACTTGTACAATAACACAAGATGTATGTTACCCAATTGTTACCCAACACAAGAATATTATTACCCAATTCTAATATCTTGTAAATAATTGAGAACAATGTATACTGTTATCCTGTTCAAAAGTTACAATGTTTAGTTCTGTGTACAGCAGAGGCCCACTGAAACCTTGCTGTGTTTTTGTTAAATGTAAGCCAACTTGAATGGTAGAAAGGCGGTATAAAAACAAGTTTAAAAAAATAACACTGACAGTTATTACACTCAGTCTCCTTCAAAGTAGTCCCCATCTGATAAAACCCACTTCCTCCAGCATTCCTGTCACTGCTGGAAACAATTTTGAAATGCCTCTTTTGTTATGCTATGAAGCTGCTGTGTCAAATTTTGCTTAATGGTCTCCAGGTTGTCGAATCTCCTTCCTTTCAGTGGTAATTTTCAGTTTTGGAAACAAGAAAGTAACAGGGTGCAAGGTCAGGTGAGTATGGAGGCTGACGGACTTGCTCGATTTGGTGTTTGGCTAAGAACTGCTGGACAAGATGTGATGCATGAGCTGGGGCGTTATCGTGATGAAGCAACCATTCACTATTCCTGTCCACTCTGGCCTCTTATGAAATTGATGGTTTGGTCTTTTGGAACATTCTCATGATGAATGATACCCTGGTAATCAAAGAAAACTGAGCATGACCTTGACATTGCTCCTCACCTGACGGGCTTTCTTGAGTCTGGGAAAGTCTGGAATCTTCCATTGTGAGGATTAAGCCTTAGTTTCTGGGTCATAACCATAAATCCATGATTCATCACCAGTAATAATCCTTTTGATGAAATCTGATTCATTTTCAACACATTCCAACAACTCCCTGGCTGCAGACAGTCTATCTTTTAGGTCAGAGGACAGGAGTTTCGGCACGAATTTTGCAGACACTCATCTCCAAATCGACGACAAGAATGGACTGTACCGACCCGAAACTGATGTTTGTGTCCTCAGCAAACTCCCTGATAGTCGATCAACAATTTGAGAATATTGCAGCATGCACTGCTTCAACTTTGTCTTCATTCCTGCTTGAGGAGGGCCTTCTAGAATGTTCATCACTGTCAGCACTTTGGCAGCCCTCTTAGAAATATTTTTACCAGTCATAAACTTGAGCCCGACTCATGCATTCATCGCCATACACTTGTGTAACTTGTCATAAGTCTCTCTTTGCTTGAATCTCTAAGTTTCTGGCAGAATTTAATGCAAATTTGCTGTTCAGGTTTTCACTCATCGTAAATCTGGCAAACTTCTTTTTACACAGTAGCAAACATCATGTGATTAAAAAAAAGTACAGGTGTGTTGCAGCCACAATACACTCTGCACATGCAGAGCACATAACTGGGTCACTGCATGCTTAATAGCATTGTGGTGCGACATGTTATATAACTACACAACAAGTCTCAATACTGTTCGATCACACCTCGTACATTTTTTGTGCAGAATTCCTCCAGGGATAACTGATGACACATAAATGAGGCTACAGTCTAGATGTTTAGGAAGCAGTGCCTGATTGCTTGTTAGTGAAAAATTAAGGAAGAGCCAGAGATTCCCCCGCTACCCTTCAACAATTTCTCAGTTCGCAGACATGCCAGCAGCCAAATCTAGAAACACAGGGGTTCTCGAGCCAGTCCTTGGGACACGTCCAACCTGTTTATTTTTCAGGATATCTACAACGGATATGCATAAGACAGCTCTGCACACAAAAGAAGCAGTACTTACACACCTCTCATGCATATTCATTGTGGATATCGTGGGTGTGGCTTTATAAAATAGGCACTTTTCTACCATGTAAATTGCTTTTTTTTTTTTTGGAGGGGGGGGGAAACTCAATCTTAAGTGGGGAGATAGATAGATAGATAGATAGATAGAAGTCTGGGGAGGCCAGGAATTTTGATGAGGGAATTTAGCACAAAAACGTTTTTAAAAAATTCTGCATCTTTGAGTAATAATTAATTCAACATGCAATAGAAGAGGTATTACTGAAAAGCAGTAATGGTATTTGTATTGTACTATATACACAAATAGTTCTCTAGAATTTTGTAGAGTTTTAAATATTGTATGCAGAATAATAAAGTTAAACACACAAAATATGTAAAATTTATTGAAAATTTAATTAAAAATAAATATATACATCAAAAAGAACTGAAACAAAACACAGGGGCATGGTTTACTAATGTGTGCTACCAATAACACAGGGGTGACTGTTTAAAAATCCCACACTAACTGAGTAGTGTGGGTTGGGCAGGGACTGGGAAGATTAGGATTGGAACGTGGGTGTTGATGCAAATTATGGTTAGCACAGGCATTACAGATATGCACTAACTGTGAATGTTGTCGTTAGCACAAGTTATTTTATTTTTATGGCAAGTCTATGCCCCTGATGCAGGAATGTGCTTCTGAAACATGTTGGGCTATCAATGTTTGTATACTTGCACTTTTTGTAGTATTAAAAAAATTTGTAATATTTTTGTTTGATATCTGTTTTACTGCCACTGTTGATGGTGTTTTCTATACCTGCGGTAGGTGTTCCTCTGTTTTTTGTATGACTGGTTAATAAAACAAAAAAGGTTTTGGTTCTTTAAACATATGGGATGTTATAGCAGCTAGCCGAAGAAAGAGTCCACTGAATCAGCAACAACAAAAGGAACCAGCAAATGTATGAATGTTAGCATTGGCGATTAAAAGTTTCCTAAAGGACTTTGGGGCGATATTCCAAAGCATTTACACTGTTTGAAGACCTGCAAACCATGTAAATGCCGCTAGTTGGATATTCAGTGGCACTAATACAGTTGGTGCCAATGAATATCTGTGGGTGCCGCCACTACACACTTCAATGCTAATTGGTTAGTGTCGGGGCATTCTGGGGAGGCACCTGTTGCTAAGTGGGCAGTGGCAATGTTGAGCCGCTGCCTTTTTAGTGGCATGTGGCTAAGGTAAGCCGTAGTAAATGCTGGGCACTCCAGAAAGTCACAGAAGGCTATCTCCTTCACCTGGACCAAACACCCCCTCCCCTTTTTCCCAGGAGAGCCCTCTCAGACTCCCCTGCACCAGGCTCTGCTACTGCAGGAATTCACAGGCCTCCTCACAGACAGAGCCGTGGAGCCAGTACCCCACCACCTCAGGGGCAGGGGGCTCTACTCCTGATACTTTTTTGGTCCCAAAATGAACAGGAGGCTTAAGGCCCATTCTGGACTTGCAAAACCTGAACGAGTTCCTGTTGCAGGAGAAATTCAAGATGCTCTCCCTTGGAACATTGCTGCCCTACCTCTAGCAAGCAGGGAGATTGGCTATGCTCCTTGGGATCTAAAGGATGCTTACACCCACATCCTCATTCATCCCAGTCATAGGCAGTATTTAAGGTTCATGGTCGGGGGCAACCACTACCAGTACAGAGTACTACCCTTCGATCTAACCTCTGCACCAAGAGTCTTCCCAGATGCCTGGCAGTGGTGGCCACCTACCTTTGACTCCAAGGGACCTTCATCTTCCCAAACCTGAACGACTGGCTCATAAAGGGAAACATAGTCACCGAGGTGCAAAAGGCCACAGCCTGCATCATCGGTGTCCTACAGTATTTGGGGTTCATCATGAACCACCCCAAATTCCACCTCACTCCAACACAGGGCTTAGATTTCATATGGGCTCGACCAGACACTCTTCAAGCCAAAGCCTTTCTCCCCTTGGACAGGGCTGGTCGCCTCATTGCTCTAGCCACCGAGGTGCAGCACCACCATGCAGTGTCTGCGTGATCCACGCTCTGCCTGCTGGGCCACAGTCCATGTGGTTCCCAACACCTGCCTTTACATGCGGGCAGCCCAGTGGTGCCTCCACTCCCAGAGGACACAAGCTACAGGGCAACATCTTAGTGTCCTGCAAGCTAGTGGAGTCACTCAACTGATGGAAGGCCACACAGCACCTGCAGAAGGGTATCCGCTTTGTCCCCAAATCCCCAGAGTCTCCTCATCATGGACGCCTCCTTACTGGGCTGGGGTGCCCATTGCGAGGAACTCTACATGCAGGGCAACTGGTCCCTGGCGGAGAGCCAGCAGCAGATCAACCTGCTGGAGCTCAGGGCTATTGTTCTGGCAATCAGGGCCTTTCACCACTGCCTGCAGCACCAGTTGGTGCTAGTCCAAATGGGATAACCAGATCGCGATGTTCCACCTGAACAAACGGGGGGGGGGGGGGGCACAGGGTCTTATTGTCTCTGCCAGGAGGCAATATACCTTCCAGGCCAGGACAGTGCCCTAGAAGACAGACTGAACAGGGTCCTCCAGCCACACAAATGACAACTAGACTCCAGGGTGGCACAGCGGTTCTTCTACTCTGGGGCACCCCAAGTCTGGACCTCTTTGTCAGCCCAACCATTGCTCAGCTGCGTCACCAGCTGCACCCATCCTGGGTAGCAGTGGATGCCTTCCTCCTCTCATGGTCAGAGGGCCTCCTGTACGACTTCCCTCCCATGCTACTAATCACCCAGGCCCTCTTCAAGATCCTGCAAGACAAGGCTTCCATGACCCTGGTGGCCCGCGGTGGCCCAGGCAGACTTGGTTTCCCCTGTTGCTCCGCCTCTTAACGGAATTCTCAGTCCCTCTGTGGAATGGCCCGAGGCTACTCGCCCAAGAGGAGGGCTCCCTTCTTCATCCCAATCTGGAGTCCTTGATGTTAACAGCATGGCTGCTGAATGGGTAGCCTTAGCACCCTTCAACCTCTCAAGGCGGGTGGAGGAAGTACTCCTGGCCTCTCATAAGAGCTCCACGAGACGGGCCTACGCCTTCAAGTGACACAGATTTTCACTGTGGTGCATAGAGCAGCAGTTTGACCTGTTTTTTGCCAGGTGCACACGGTGCTGCAGTACTTGCTTCACCTCTCGCAAACGGGACTTAAGTCCAACTCCGTCAGGGTGCACCTGAGTGTGTTTTCGGTGCATCATCATTCTATGGAGGGTAAACGGTTTTCTTCTCAGCCCCTTATTACTCTGTTCATGTGGGGCCTTCTGCTCTCTAAGCCTCCCATCTGCCCGCCTGCCCCAGTGTAATGGGACCTCAAGCTGCCATTTGAGCCTCTGGCTACCTGCCATATGCGTTACCTCTCTTGGAAGGTCATCTTCTGGTGGCACTCACCTCTGCACAGAGTCAGCGAGCTTCAGGCCTTGGTGGCCGAGCCACCCTACACCAGGTTCTACAAGAACAGGGTCATGCTTCATACCCACCCTAAATTCCTTCCAAAGGCGGTGTCTGCGTTTCACCTCAGTCAGGAAGTGGTGCACTCCACCTTCTTCCCACGGCCCCACGTTGACAGGACAGCAGCTATTCTCCATACTCTGGATTGTAAGAGGGCCCTGTACTTCTACCTGCAACGCACCCAGGGCCACCACAAAACCTTGCAGCTTTTTGTTTCCTATGACCCCAGTCACCTGGGGAGGCTGTTACCAAGCGGACCCTGTCCACTTGGGTGGCGGATTGCATTACTTTCACTCATGATGAGACTGAGCTCTCGTTGCAGTGCCAGATCACGGCACACAACATCAGGGCTATGATGACCTTTGTTGCAAGCTTGCGCTTTGTCCCTATGGTAGACATCTGCCAGCTACCACCTGGTCCTCAGTCCACACCTTTGCAGCTCACTACTGCCTGAAGAGGGAGTCCCAACGGGACAGCGCCTTAGACTAGGCTGTACTCCGTATTCTCTTCGAGGTCTAGGCAACTCCTACCCTCTGACTCTTCTGTGTTCAGGCTACTGGAGTTATGGTTCTCCCTGGACTCTGGGGTCCTTAGAGTCTCTCCTCAGACTTGCTTGCGGCTGCTCACCGCTGGGCTATTTTTCTCTACAGGTTCTCGGTAGCCGGCAGATAGGGAGTCCCATATGTGAGAACTGACTGCCTGGTTGTTCTTGGAGAAAGTGTAGTTGCTTCTCCAGGGACTGCAGGAATCTGTCCTCACAACCCTCCCTTCTCCCTGTGGAGTTGCTTTAATTTTGGCATCTTCCTGTCTGCTCTAGCTATGTCATCTGACTGAGTAAAATGGCACCTTTGGGTGGGAAGGGGACCATGCATGCGTGATGGCATCTCCCAAAGGCTTTCTTTGAAAACTGGGGAGATTCTTCTGTGAGGACTCTGTCAACGCCAGCGTCACCCATATGTGAGGACTGATTCCTGCTGTCCCTGTAGAACATCTGTTACAGGTGAGTAACAGCTTTATTCACAAAAAGTATAACAATAAATAGGGATTACATGTATTAGGCAAAATTAGCTTCCATTGGGCTTTTGATATGTCTATTGTTGGGAAATTAAACAAAGGGAGAGGAGAGTCGTTTCACTTATTCATGCTCCCAGTCACATTTCTTTTTCTCCTTTTCCTCTCTAAGTGTCCTCTTCCTGTCTCTTTGACAGGGGTCCTCCAGGATAAAGATCTCTTCTCAGTCTTTGCTGATCCCAGCATGCTAGACACGTAAGTCCTAAGCTGCAGAGGAATGATAGATATTAACTATAGAGGCATGAAAATGAGCAAGGGATAGAAGGAAGTTAAGTCACTGAGAAGAGATTGGAAAAGTCTTTCTCATCACTAGCACACAAGAGAAGCACAGCAGCTGTATGACGGTTACAGATCATCTATCTGTGATGTGATCCAAGAGAGCAAGCAAGATTTGAACTCTATCATGATAGAGAAATCAAATACAGGCAGGACTATTTTTAAATGCTGTTGTCAACTTTCTGGTATTTGGAATTTTCTGTGAAATTGTGATCTATGCCGTTTTCCGTGTCATGCTGCATCTTAGTAACTGGAACAGACCTTTCAGCAGTCATGCTGCGGCATTCTTCAGGGTGACCAAGAAAACTGCATAGCTGCGGAAGCCGAAGAGAACATTCTCTGAAATGAGTTGAAAGCTGGTATTTCATTATGGAATGGTGATCGACGATAGGTTAGAGAGAATTAGACATACAGAGCTAGCATTAGGCGAAGGAAGCATTAAGAGCTGTGTTGCTAGAGGCTTTAGGAAGCAGAAAACTGCTGGGTAGATTGCAGACTCATAGCTACACTCCCATCCTTTACTAAATAGTTTGTCTGCACCGGGTTTCCAACACTCACATTCTTTGTTTTACCTCCATCTAGATTAGTTCCAGCCCACCCTGCTCTGGTGAATGCTATTGTATTGGTTTTACATTCTGTTGCTGGAAATACTGCTCTGCCACCTACAGATACCGCCTCACGCAGCATGCCTTCAGGTCTTCAGATGCCTGGTAAGTTTATAGCTACTGTATAGACCTCTCGCATATAGGGGTAATTTGATAGTCATTTTTGTGTGCATGTGGCCTCTTATTAAGTACCAATTGGTGTTAAAACATGCACATAGCAATAAAAGTGCGTATTTTGACACCAGCGACTTGGTCTGTGCAGAGTGTGGGTGGAGTTCACAAATACATGCATTGATGATGACATACCTTAGTCTACACACGTACTTGAATTACACCTTTTGGGTAGCTGTAAATGCCTGTGTCTGCATTTAAAACACAATCTGCTTTTTACACTAGTGTTTCAGAAAGACACACTGGTGTCCATGTGTTATAAAAGAACATCTAGGTAGGCACTTCCTTATAAAATTACCATCCAGGGGGGTGGAGTCTTTCCAATATGGCCGCAGAGTGTTTCCTTTGAGCAGATGCCTAAGAGGAAAGGAAAGTTGAGGGCTGCTCCCTCTGAGCCCCAACCATCCAGTTCTGGCCCTATGGACCGTTTTGTTAAGATACTGGAGGATAAGAAGCAGATTAGAGCCGGCTGGGTTGCGCCTAGCACAGAGACTCAGGCGCTTTTGTTGGTTTTGGAAACATCTCTCTCTCCTGCAGCGAGGATTCCACCGCCACGCCCAGCTGCTCTGGACCTTGCCTCAGCTATAGCGCCGCCGCCCTCCAAAGAGGGGACGCCGGTTGCGGAGAGGATGTTGGCTGAGAGTTCGGTTTCACTGTCCCCTGATATTCTCGGGGAGGCTTCGGGTGGTAGTTTGATGGTGACTACTCCGGTGAGGCTCGGAAGTTCTTCCCCACAGTTGGGTTCAACCCCATTGCGATTTGATCCCCCTCCTCTGACTTGTCCTAAAGTGTTCACTTTAGAGTCTATCTGGGAAGCGATCGCCACTCTTTCAACTTCAATCAATTCACAAGCTGCATTGTTAACGTCCCGGGTCCAGGAGAATATTGCCAATATCCAGAAGAACACTGAATGTATTGAAGCGGCTATGTATACATGTGAGCAACTTAAGGTACAGAACAGTACTCTTGGTTTACAGCTGGAGAGGGTTTCTGATATGCATTTGGCTTTGACTAAGGAGAATGGGAGATTGAAATACAAACTGGAAGTGTTAGAAAATGCTTCCAGGGCATCGAATCTTCGTGTTCTTAACTTCCCACGACTCCCTGATGTTACAGCTTTGGATATGTTTAAACGGTATATGCAGGAGATTTTGAAGGTCCCTGCTGAATTGATTCCACCTTTGAATAAGGTTTACTACTTACCTCGTGGGAAAAAGAATGCTGAGACCTCAGTGGCGGTATCTACAGTGAACTTTAATGTTCTGGATGTAACTGGCCTGCTCGAGGACACTGGTGGGGGGAAGTTTCCACTCCTTTTTCTTCAACACTGTTAGTTCAATGTGCTTTAGTTACTGATAAAGATTGGCTTCTAAAAACGTTTTTTAAGAAAAGATTGGAAACCTTTTTGGGTTTTAAAATATTGACGTTTCCAGATTTAGTTAAGGAGACTCAGAGGAGGAGAAAGCAGTTTTTGCTTTATAAAGCAGGGGTGTTAAAAATTGGGGGAACTTTTTTTCTCAGGTTTCCTTGCAGATGTCTAGTAATTATCAAAGATGTTAAATATATTTTCTCAGATCCTAGTGATTTAAATGCTTTTATTAATGCTAGACTGCCTGCTATCTCCTCACCAGAGTAATTGTGTAATATCATTGTAGTCCCGCTAATGGTTTGTATCCTGGGTCCTTTGTAGCTATATTGGTCTTCATGATGTTTATGAATGCTAGTTGATATACTCTTCCAAAGTCTCTGCTTTGGATTGATGTTTTCTTTTCTTCCCCTCGGATTTTGGATTACAACAGAGCATACTTAAATGTATTTTCTTTTTACTTTTTTTTATGTTCTTTGTATACTCTGTATTCTTGCAAGGAAATTTTGTGTTTCTTGCTGTTTTGTTAAAAATTGCATAAAAAAAAAATTACCATCCATATGCCCAAATAGCATGCATTCACACACCCTCAGTAACGGAGACTGTTTCCAAAGCTAACCATACTTTTAGGAAATCTGTTAAGTAGGACTGGCCTGCTGGATCCTATACCAAAATTCTTGGGTTGGGTGATTTTTGGGAAAGGCTTTGGTGAGAAGTCAATCGATGGGGAAAATCAAATTGGGGAATTGGACCTGGAGTAAGTTGGAGCTGTTGTGCCCAAAGAAAATAATTTAGATAGGGCATGTTTATTAAAAGGGGCTGAGAGGTTGAGATTCTTGAAATAGTAGGTCTAGCAACTGAAAAGAGAATGTAAAAGGGACAAGTCGATAGCTAAGTTACAATACTGTAAAACTTGCTCTTGATTTTATAAATAAAAATGACTAAAGCTTAAAAGATTTTGTCACACTGCACCTTCAGGCAGCTGAGAATAAATCCTACATGGTATTTCAGGTAGTATGAATTTTTTTTCCCAGTGCCAGGATAGTTGGTGCTCCAGCAGATTCTGTATTTTGAGCTGAGGAGTTCAGAATATGCTTTCAAGAAAAGCTGAACAAGAAGAGTGTTTCTAAGCAGGATTTGGCTGAGTATCTGGGAGAAGACTCTAAAGATTTTTTTTTGTGAAGGATAAAACTTCTATCAAGGGGTAGGGGGAGATAAGAGGGGATAGTCAGAACTCTAGTGAAATTTATTTGGGTGGGGGTTCAGGAGGTGGAGTTAGAGCTGAGGAAGGTATTGAATAATCATTGTGATTTGGACCGTTTTCCAGTTCATCTGATCAAGGGCTGTAGAGACCTGCCAGTACTACTGCATCTCCAGGAACAAGCAGGAATGTAGTCTTCACAAATGAGTGACGTCGGCTCTGACGGAGCCCGCGTGGGAACGCTCCCCAGCGTCCTATAGGAAAGCTTTTGGGAGCATCCCACTGCGCCTGCGCTGCTGCCTTCCCGCCTTTCCAACTCTCCCTCCTCAGTTTTTCGTTTTCCGCGGAGCTGACAGGGAGCAATTCCTGTCACCGCAGAAAATCTTTTTCTTTTGTGGTGCGTCTGCCTTCCCATCGATGCCAACACCGGTATCATCGGTGTTCTTTTCTTCTTCTATTTTCTTGCTTTAAAAAAAAAAAAAGGTTTTTCTTGGAGGATCTTTGCCCTCTAGGTGCTTAGGCGCCATTTTGGGCCTTAGGCCCCTTTGTTCCTCAAAATGGAGAAACCAACTAGCGGTTTCAAAAAGTGTTCCAAATGTAGCAGTATCATTTCTGCTACTGACACCCATGACTGGTGTCTTAAATGTTTGGGACCAGACCATTCACCTTTGGAATGTCTCCTTTGCAGAAAGATGACAAAGAGGGTCTTGCAGAATAGAGCTGCAAAACTCGGCACCCTCTTTGCCTTGGATGCAGTGTCCGTGGCATCGACATCGTCCAGGGCTTCATCTTCCTCCCATGGATCTCAGGTAACGAAACCCAGGTCTTCTTCGAAGACTGGTCGGTCCTCAAAGAGTAGATCTCCTTCTAAGTATCGAGATGCTTTAAGCATTGCCCTAGAGGAGAATACACCGGCCAAACAGCCTCGGCGGGAGGTCCTTGCCTCCAAAGCATTATCGGGGTCCCAAGATGTTCCCGAGGCATCCACCTCTGGAGAGCTCTTGGTGTCGTTTTCTGGGGTCATGGCGCGCTGTTCGGGTACCGATACCCAAGCATCGGCTGGCTCCATGGATCAACGCATCCTAGCCATTGAGCAGAGTCTTGCGGCATTGCTGGCGGCCTCAGTACCGCTAAAGCTTCTGCAATCAGTTCCGGAGGTATCTGCATCGACCATTGCGCCGCTCCACACTACCATCTATACCGGCCTTGGAGTCAGTGTCTGGTACGGAGGCATTTCGATGCTTATTTTGATCAGTACCGTTGTCGGGCTGGGCAGGAGCACCCAGCCCGTCGATACTTCGAGTTGTTGTCCGATTCCGATTCTTCCGATGAATCAATCGGTACCAGAGAGGCTCTTCCAGAGGATCCTGCTCCTTCCCCACAACGCCGAATGTCTTCACCAGAAGATATGTCTTTTCAAGACTTTATACGGGATGTAGCTCGGGGCCTCTCAATTACGGTGACCTCCGAGAAGGAACCGAGAGCTGAAGAACTTGAAATTCTTCAGTATCCGGCAGCCCCTAAGGAGGCCGCAACCTTACCCATTCATCGGATATTGCATGACCTTATGCTTAGGATGTGTGAAACACCTCTAACAGTGTTTCCACATTCTCGAAGACTCGATACCATGTACCGGATACCGCAGTGTCCCAGTTTCCAAAAGACGCAGTTACCACACCATTCTGTGGTTGTGGAATCGGCAGTGCGTTGAATTAAAAGTGCTAAGACACATTCATCTAATCCCCCGGGTCGTGAGGCAAGAACTCTCGATGCCTTTGGCCATCGATGCTTTCAGGTCTCCATGTTGTCGGCCAGAATAAGTTACTCTACATGGGTATGTTTCTTATGGAGGTGACTAAAGATTTGGAACTAATGGCTCCTCTTCTCCCAGACGACAAGAGGGCTGATTTCCTGATACTTGTTAAACATTCCCAGAATGTTTCCAAGATCATGAACAGAGCAACTTTTGATTGTTTAGAGTGTATTAGCAGGACTTCTGCTATTTCCATCGGTGCATGTATGATTGCTTGGTTACAAGCATCTGATTTAGAACAGTGGGTGCAAGATAAGCTGGGGAATATTCCTCACAAGGGAGAAAACCTTTTTGGCAAGGATTGGCAAGACAAAGCTTCTCAGCTTGAGTCTGAGAATACCACCCTAAACAGGCTCTCTAGGACCACTGCCAACCCAGCTAAGAAAAAGACTGTTAAGAAGCCCTTTTTCAACAAGAAGCAGAAGTTCTATTCTTCTTACACCCATGCGGTCCACTGTCTGGTCCATGCTTCCCAGAAGGGACAGCAACAACCGAAGCAACAAAGGAAGGCTCAGGCCCCCAGAGCTCAACCAGCTCAGCAGACCCAGCCTCCACAAGGTCTTTGGCTTCTTGCTAGAAAACTTAATCATCCTACCCCTGGAAATTCCAGAGCCAGTCAACATCCCAGGCAGACTGCTACTTTGCCAAAAGATGGCACCAGATAATATCAGAACATTGGACTCTCTCTCCATAGTGACAGAGGGGTACAAACTTCACTTCTAAAGTATGCCCCCTCCCTCCACTCCAAGAGTTCAGCCCCCGACCCTCTCTTACCACTCTTCTGTGCCAGGAGGTTACCTCCCTTCTTGCTCAGGGTGTGATAGAGGAAGTGCCAATTTCCCATCAGGGCCTGGGCTTCTACTTCCCCTACTTCCTTATACCAAAGAAAACAGGAGGATACAGGCCCATTCTGGACCTCTGAGAATTAAATAACTATTTATTCTGAGAGAAATTCAAAATGATCTCTCTCGGAACACTTCTCCCTTACATCCAGAGTCAGGATTGGCTATGTTCTCTAGACCTAAAGGATGCATATACACACATCCTTATCCACAAACACCACAGGAGGTTTCTTCGGTTCCTCTTTCAGGGAAGACATTACCAGTACAGCGTTCTACCCTTTGGCCTGGCTTCTGCCCCAAGAGTCTTCACAAAATGTATGGCAGTAGTAGCAGCATTTCTAAGAACTTTAGGGATATTTGTCTTCCCTTACTTAGACAATTGGCTCATCCAAGCATCATCAGCTCCAGAGGCCAGCTCTGCTCTCTCCTGCACAATGCAGGTTCTTCAACATTTGGGGTTTGTAATAAATCTTCCAAAATCCTAATTAACCCCTTCTCAAACCTTAGAGTTCATAGGGACTCTTCTAGACATGCAGCAGTCGAGAGCTTTTCTGCCATAGGTACGCTGCACTCGAATAGTTCAACTGGCTTCTCAAGCAGTTATGAAAACCTCCCTAACTGCTCGAGAAATGCTTCAGTTGCTCAGTCATATGGCTTCCACTGTACATGTGGTTCCCTATGCTCGTCTACATATGCATGCAGATCAGTGGACCCTGGCTTCGCAGTGGACTGAGGCATCAGGTCGTCTGGGGGACAAAATCAGGAACTCTGCACACCTCATTTTGTCCCTCCAATGGTGGCAATCAGCAAAAAACCTACTCGTAGGGTCACCTTTTCAGAAGCCATCACACCAATCCACCCTGACGACGGATGTGTCCAAATTGGATTGGGGAGCTCATCTGGATAATCTCTCCACTCAGGGTCTTTGAACTTAGAACTCAGAGCCATCTTCAATGCTCTGAGTGTTCCAGGACTACCTCCGCTCCAAAACAGTTCTAGCCCAGACGGACAATCAGGTTGCCATGTTCTATGTCAACAAACGGTGGAACAGGTTCTTAGGCGTTGTGCAACAAAGCCCTATACCTATGGTCCTTTGCCATACGCCTTCAGATACACCTACTAGCGGTGTATCTCCCTGGCAAGCAGAATTTCCTGGCAGACAAACTCAGTCGAGTACTACTGCCACACGAATGGTCTCTCCATTCAGAGCAAATTGCTTGAATCTTTCAAATCTGAGGAACCCCAGATATAGATCTGTTTGCAAGTCCTCAGAATGCCAAACTTCCCCGCTTCTGTTCCAGAATTCCTGCTCAGAACAGTCAGGCGATGGATGCTTTCCACCTCCACTGGGGTCAGGACTTTCTATATGCCTACCCACCCATTCCCCTCATTATCAAGACTCTGTTCAAGCTTCAGAGAGACAGAGGCCATATGATCCTCATAGCCACATGCTAGCCACGACAGATGTGGTAGCCACTGCTTTTATGTCTCTCTCAATGGTTTATGGTTTAGGCATTTGATATACCGCCCTTAACGTTTTGCATCAGAGCGGTTTACATGTATATATATACTAACAGGTACTTTTTATTCCCTTGTCCCCGAAAGGCTCACAATCTAAGTGTACCTGAGGCAATGGCGGGTTAAGTGGCTTGCCCAAGGCCACAAGGAGTGGCCATGTGACTAGAGACCCCAGTTCCTCCGGCCTGATGTAACCTGTCCCAACCACTGAGCCACTCCTCGACCACTCAAGCCAAACCTCTGGAGTTGGGATGTGCTCCAGATCTTCTATCAGAGCATCTGCACCTGAATCCTCAGTCTTTGCACCTGATGGCGTGGCTGCTGAGAGCTTAGAACTCCAGGATGCCAGCCTCTCTCAACAGGTTAAAGATATCCTTCTGGCCTCTAGGAAAACTTCCACAAGGCGTGCTTGCGCTTTTAAAAGGAGAAGGTTCTCAATTTGGTGTTCAAAAAAGGATCTTAATCCTTTTTCTGTTCCAGTAGAGGCGTTACTTGAGTATCTCCTTCTCCTTTCATCCTCTGGACTTAAAACTAATTCAGTAAGAGTTCACCTCAGTGCCATTGCGGCTTTTCATTTGCCCTTTGATGGACAACCTAACTCCTCTCAGCTGCTTGTAGCGCGTTTTATGAGAGGTCTACTCTTAACTAAGCCTCCCATTAAGCCACCACCTGTGGCATGGGATCTCAACTTGTCCTTGGACAGCTCATGAAGCCGCCCTTTGAACCCCTGGCCACTACATCCCTGAAGTTTCTTTCTTGGAAAGTCATCTTCCTAATTGCCCTCACTTCTGCAAGACTCATCAGTGAGCTCCAAGCTTTAGTGGTTGACCTGCCTTATACACAGTTCCACCATAGAAACATAGAAATATGACGAAAGAAAAAGACCACATGCCTATCTACTCTGTCCTTCCATATCAACAACTACAACAGTCTCCTTTTTATCTTTAGAGATCCTCTGTGTTTGTCCCATGCTTTTTTGAATTCAGCTACTGTCCTCATCTCTAGCACCTCCACTGGGAGACTATTCCACGGATCCATTACTCTTTCTGTAAAGAAATATTTCCGCATATCACTCCTGAATCTATCCCCCTTCACCCTCATCCCATGTCCCCTCGTAGCAGAACTTGCTTTCAGTTGAAAGAGGCTCTCTCCCTGAACATTTATGCCACGGAGATATTTAAACATCTCAATCATATCACCTCTATCCTGCCTTTCCTCTAAGGTGTACATATTAAGATCCTTAAGTCTGTCCTCATATGCTTTATAATGAAGACCACTAATCATTTTAGTAGCCATCCACTGCACCGACTCCATCCTGTTCACATCATTTTGAAGGTGCGGTCTCCAGAATTGCACACTATATTCCAAATGAGGTCACACCAAAGACTTATACAGAGGCATTATCACCTCCTTTTTTCTGCTAGCCATTCCTCTTCGTATGCACCCAAGCATCCTTCTAGCTTTTGCTGTCGCCTTTTCTACCTGTTTAACTATTTTAAGATCGTCAGACACAACCACGCCTAGGTCCCGCTCTTCTTTAGTGGACAAAAGTACTTCACTCCTTATACTATATTGCTCCCTTGCATTGCTGCAGCCCAAATTCATGACCTTACATTTTTTAACATTAAATCGCAGCTGCCAATTTCTAGACCATTCTTCAAGCTTAGCTAGATCCCTCCTCATGTTATCTACACCTTCCTGGGTGTCTACTTTATTACAGATTTTGGTATCATCCGCAAAGAGGCAATCCTTACCCGACAGCCCTTCCGCTATATCACTAATACAGATGTTAAAAAGAATCGGACCAAGGACAGATCACTGGGGCGTACCACTGGTACCTTCCTTCTCCTCAGAGTGAGCTCCATTTACCTGTACTCTTTGTCGCCTCCCACCCAACCAATTTCTAACCCAAGCAGTAACTTTATCCCTAGGGTGATCAGTTTGTTTATAAGTCGTCTGTGAGGAACCGTGTCAAAGGCTTTACTAAAATCTAAATACACCACATCTAGGGCTCTTCCTCGGTCCAACTCCCTGGTCACCCAGTCGAAGAAATCAATCAGATTTGTCTGACAAGACCTGCTTCTGGTGAATCCATGCTGCCTCGGATCCTGTAATCCGCTGGACTCCAGAAACCTCACTATTTTCTCTTTCAGCAGTGTTTCCAATAATTTACTCACCACCGAAGTTAAACTAACCGGCCTGTAGTTTTCAACCACATCCTTACTTCCGCTTTTGTGTAAAGGCACCACATGAGCCTCTCTCCAGTCCTCTGGCACCACTCCCGACTCCAACGAGGCATTGAATTAAAGGTCAGTCAGTGGAGCTGCTAGAACGTCCCCAAGTTCCCTTAGTATTCTAGGATATATCCCATCCCGTCCCATCGCTTTGTCTACTTTAAGTTGAGCTAGTTTCTCACGAACACAGTCTTCTGAAAATTGTTCAAGATGTCCCTCGCTTCTGTTCCTGTTTGTGGGTGCTTTCTGAGATCCTTCTCTTGGTTCTTCATCTGTGAACACAGAACAGAAATATTTGTTAAGCAGTTCCGCTTTATCCTTATCAGCTTCTACATATTTCTCCCCTGCACCCTTGAGTTTGACAATACCACTTTTGCCCTTCCTCTTCTCACTAACATATCTGAAAAATGTCTTATCCCCCCATTTTATTGCATTGGCTATTTCCTCCTCCTTTTGAATCTTTGCCTTCCTGACTACTTTGCTAGCTTCTCTAAGTTTTTCCAAATATAGATGCCTGTCTTCCTCTCTCTGTGATCTCTTGTATTTCATGAAGGCCTCCCTCTTTTTCTTCACTTTTTCAGCTACTTCTTTCGAAAGCCATAGTGGTCTCCTTTTCCTTTTACCTTTTATTTACCATTTTAACAAAAAGGTTGGTTGCCCTTAAAATATCCCCTTTCAGTTTTGCCCACTGTTTTTCTACATTCCCCAGCTGTTCCCATCCCATTAACGACTCCCTGAGGTATTGGCCCATCTTGGCAAAGTTAGTCTTCCTGAAGTCTAAGATCCTCTCCTTTGAATGGATTCTAACAGCCCTAGTCCTAATACTGAACCACACCATCTGGTGATCACTGGATGCAAAATGATCTCCCACTACAACATCAGAAACACTTTCACCATTGGTAAGCACCAAGTCCAGTATGGCCCCTTCACGTGTGGGGTCTGTTACTAATTGCCTGAATAGTTCTCCCTGTAGATAATCCAGGATCTCCTTACTTCTAGATGATACTGCAGCAGGACTGTGCCAATCAACATCTAGCATATTGAAATCTCCTATCAGTAGCACGTCCCCTTTCCTAGCAATGCTGCGTATGTCTTCAATTAACTCTCTGTCCACCTCTTCCTCTTGTGAGGGAGGTCTGTATATCACACCAATGCAAATAGATTTCTCTTTCCCTCTTTCTAATTTAACCCACAGTGCCTCCTCTCTCCCTTTTAAGCTCTGTAATTCCGAAGCTTTAATAGTAGTTTTTACATATAGTGCCACCATGATAAGGTAGTCCTTAGGCCTCATCCCCACTTTATACTGAAGGTGGTTTCACCTTTTTCATTTGAACCAGTCGGTTTACCTGCCTGTTTTCTTCCCTAGACCTCATGCCTCTAGTGCTGAAAGGAATCTACATACTCTGGATTGCAAGTGTGCTTTGGCCTTTTATCTTCAGAGAACTAGGCAACACAGAAAGGCTTCACAGCTTTTTGTTGCCTTTGATTCCAGTCACCTCAGTCTACCAGTTTCTAAGAGAACACTCT
This sequence comes from Ichthyophis bannanicus, assembly GCA_033557465.1. Classification (NCBI taxonomy): domain Eukaryota; kingdom Metazoa; phylum Chordata; class Amphibia; order Gymnophiona; family Ichthyophiidae; genus Ichthyophis; species Ichthyophis bannanicus. Next base: position 88,836,003 of record CM066043.1, read on the forward strand.
CCAACTGGATTGCAGACTATCTTTTTTACCTATGAGAGTAAAGGACTTTCTCTTGAAGGTCATGTCACAGTACACAATGTGCGAGCAATGGCACATTGCTCTATGGCAAATCTGCACACTGTGGTGATTGATGAAATCTGCAAAGCAGCAACCTGGTCCTCTGTCCACACCTTTGCGGCCCATTATTGCTTGGACAAGGACTCCCATCTGGATGCCTCATTTGACCAGGCTGTTCTCCAGCATCTCTTTCAGACTTAGAACAACTCCTACCTCCGTCCTGGGTTTCGATACCAGAGATCCTTGGGAGGAAGCATGACCCAATTTAACCTGTGTTTCACTGCTCTCTCTCGGGTCATCTCCCTGACATCTCCAAGCTAGGGAGTCCCATATGTAAAGATTACATTTCTGCTTGTTACTGGAGATAGCATAGTTATTCACCTGTAACAGGTGATCTCCGGGAACAGCAGGAATTGAGTCTTCACAACCAACCCTCCTCCCCTAGGAGTTGTATCTCTCTTTCTCTCTCTTGTTCTCTCCTTTTATCTCAGCTGCAAACCCAACTGAGGAGGGAGAGTTGGAAAGGCAGGAAGGCAGTGCAGACGCAGTGGGATGCTCACAAAAGCTTTCCTATAGGACGCTGGGAGCGTTCCCATGCGGGTTCCATCGGTGCCAACGTCACCCATATGTGAAGACTCAATTCCTGCTGTTCCCGGACATCACCTGTTACATTTGAGTAATTACACTTTCTCTTATGGCTAATGCCTTTCTGGTCTGTTGAAGCAAGCATTAATCAGACACTGTTTAAAAATGCAGTGTCTGATAGGAAAGCACATTGTTCTTATCGCCCATTTTTTAGTAAATTCATTGAAAAATGTGTATCTCCAGGAACAAGCAGGAATGCGTCTTCACATATGGGTATCATCGGTACCGACGGAGCCTGCGTGGGAACGCTCCCCAGCGTCCAGAAAGAAAGCTTTTGGGAGCATCCCACAGCGCCTGCGCGCTGCCTTCCCGCCTTTCCCAACCACCTCTCTCCAGTTCTTCTTTTCCGCGGAGCCAGCAGGTCGTGTTCCTGTCACCGCCGAAGAAGTTCTTTATTTTCTTTTATTTCTTTGGTCGCGCGTCTGCCTTCTTCGATGTCGGACCGGTACCGCCGGTCTTTTCTTCTTTCTTCTTTCTTTAAAAAAAAAAAAAAACTACTGTTTCCCACTTCTGTGCATTTTTTTTTTCCTTTTGGGCCTTAGGCCTAGAAAAATTTTCCTCATGGAAAAGCCCGCTTCCGGGTTTAAAAAGTGCACGAAGTGCAGCGGTACTCTTTCTATCACCGACACCCATGACTGGTGTCTAAAATGTTTGGGTCCTGACCACTCCATCACCGATTGTGAGTCCTGTTCCATGATGTCTAAAAGAGGTCGACAGAATCGAGTGGCTAAACTCAGTACCCTGTTTCCCTCTGATGCAGCTTCAGTGGCATCGACATCTTCCAGGGCTTCTGCTTCCTCCCATGGATCTCAGGTAACCAAACATAAGTCCAGCCGGTGCTCGAAGGGTAGATCTCCCTCTAAGTATCGAGATGCCTCCGGGCTTGCTCTCGAGGATCCCGCACTGGCAAAATTACCCCGGCAGGAAGTTCCGGCTTCCAAAGCTTCATCTATGGGGTCACAGGTTGACATCGATGGCGTGGCCTCGACCGATCACCTGTTGCCATGTTCTGGTGTACCGGTGGTTTCCACTAGTACCGGCATCCAGACATTGGTTGCGTCGATGGATCAGAATATTCTGACCATGCAGCATGCCATTACGGCATTCATACAAGCTGCGACGCCGCCGGTACCGCAACAAACTCCATTGTCGGTACCGGTTCCGGCACCGGTACCGATTGCATCGACATTGGCTTCGGTGTCAACTGCAGCAGTACCCTGTTCTGTGATGCCCATCGGTACCGATCACTCCCAATGTCGATACCACTCGGTACGCGTATCGGGCTCTGCAGGAGCATCCAGACAGCCGATACTTCGATTCCTCCGAAGACTCTGATGAATCAGAGGCTTCTGTTGAAGCATCGGTACTCCTTCCTCAGGAGCCCTCTTCTCCAAAAAGAAGAATGTCTCCTCCAGAAGACTTGTCTTTTCAAGACTTCATTAGGGAAGTGGCCAGGGGCCTCTCCATTTCAGTGGCCCCTGAATCAGAGCCTAGAGCCAATAAATTGGATATTTTACAATATCCTAAGGCTCCTAAAGAGGCAGCTACTTTACCAATTCATGAGATCCTTTATGATCACATGTTGGGCATATGGGAGACACCTCTTACTATCTCCCCTCATTCTCGTGGGTTGGACACCATGTACCGTGTTCCTCCTTGTCCTGGCTTTCATAAGACTCAGCTTCCTCACCACTCTATTGTGGTGGAGTCTGCTATGAAGAAGATAAAGAGTGCAAAAAGACACTCATCTAATCCTCCAGGAAGAGAATGCAGAACCTTGGATGCTTTTGGCCGGAAAATTTTCCAGGCCAATATGCTTGTTGCCAGAATCAACTCCTATATTCTCTATATGGGGATGTTTCTAAAGGAAGTTACAGATCATCTGCAAACTTTATCTCCTTTTATCTCAGAAGATAAAAGGGAAGAGTTTCTCACCTGGCTTAAACATGCCCAGGATGTTTCCAAATTTTCCAACCTTGCAGCCTTTGACTCTTTTGAGTGTGCCAGCAGAGCCTCGGCTATTGCCATAGGTGCACGCAGAGTTGCTTGGTTACAAGCTTCTGATTTGGAACCCTGGGTCCAGGATGGATTAGGAAATCTTCCATGTACAGGTGAAAACCTTTTTTGGCAAGGATTGGCAAGCAAAGGCCACTCAGATGGATGCTGAGAATTCTGCCTTAGATAGACTTTCAAAGTCTACTTCTGCTCCTGTTAGAAAAAGGTTATTCAAAAAGGCTTTCTTTCCCAAAAAGGGGAAATATTATCCTGTTTATGGTCAGCAGGCATCTTCTGCAGGTCTTTTTGCTGCAAAGCGTCAGCAACAACCTAAACAAGCCAAGCCTAAGGCTACAAGGACTGCTACGGCCCAACAGCCTCAGTCTCCTCAGGGCCTTTAACTTACATTTAGAAAACTTAGCCTTTCTGGCTCTAGAAGAACCAGAGCCTCTCACCATTCCAGGAAGGTTAGCCCACTTTGCTCCCAGATGGGAACAAGTCACGGCAGAGCAATGGACCCTCTCCATCATAAGGGAGGGGTACAAACTTCATTTCTTCAACCTTCCTCCTCACACCATGGTGAGACAGTTCAGTTCTCCAACATCTCTCCTCGACCTTCTGGGTCAGGAGATTGCTACCCTTCTTGCCCAAAGGGCAATAGAAGAAGTACCCCTTCTTCAACAGCGCTCAGGGTTCTACTCCCCCCATTTTCTTATCCCAAAGAAAACAGGGGGCTACAGACCCATATTAGATCTCAGAGAATTGAACAAGTTTCTATGCAAGGAGAAATTCAAGATGATTTCTCTCGGTGCTCTCCTTCCATACCTTCAGAGTCAGGATTGGCTGTGTTCTCTAGATCTCAAGGATGCGTACACCCATATCCTCATCCATCCAACACACAGAAGGTTCCTTCGGTTCCTTTATCAAGGAAAGCACTACCAATACAGAGTGCTTCCTTTCGGTCTGGCCTCTGCTCCAAGAGTGTTCACAAATGCATGGCAGTAGTAGCTGCATTTCTACGCACTCTAGGAATATTTGTATTCCCATATCTGGACGACTGGCTCATCCGAGCTCCGTCCCAGTCAGAGGCCCAGACTTCCCTAGCCTGCACAAGGCGTGTTCTTCAGTATCTGGGACTTGTAATAAACATCCCAAAATCCCATCTCACCCCTACTCAGTCACTAGAGTTCATAGGGGCCTTGCTGGATACCACAACTGCAAGGGCCTATCTTCCCCAGGCCCATTGCCTACACTTGGTGCAGTTAGCCTCACAAATTCAGTTAAAGTCCCATTTAACTGCTCGAGAAATGTTACAACTGTTAGGCCACATGGCATCCACCGTGCATGTGGTTCCTTACGCTCGCCTTCACATGAGGGCAGCTCAGTAGACTCTGTCCACCCAATGGATCCAGGCATCAGGGTGCCTGTCAGACAAAATAGCAACCTCCAGTCGCCTCTTCTGGTCTCTCCAGTGGTGGAGGTCCACTCAAAATCTGTTGCTGGGGTCCCCCTTTCAACAATTGCTACCCCAAGCAACCCTTACAACAGATGCTTCTCCAAAGGGTTAGGGAGCTCATCTACAAGATCTCTCCACCCAGGGCATCTGGTCTCCACAAGAGACATCTCTACATATCAACCTCTTGGAGCTCAGAGCAATCCTTCTAGCTCTGAGTCTTCCACACCCTGCTCAGCTACAAGATGGTCCTCATCCACACGGACAACCAAGTAGCCATGTTCTACGTGAACAGGCAGGGCGGGACTGGCTCTCTGTCGCTTTGCAACAAAGCTTTGAGATTGTGGGCCTTCGCCAGAAAGCATCAAATTCATCTCGTGGCAGTGTATCTTCCAGGGGTTCAAAACTCTTGGGAAGACAGACTCGGTCGAGTTCTGCTTCCACACGAATGGTCCTTCAATGGGGACCAGATAGCCAGGATCTTCCGAATTTGGGGAACCCTGGACATAGACCTGTTTGCAAGTCTGTGGAATGCCAAACTTCCCCAGTTCTGTTCCAGGATTCCGTGTCAGGGAGTTCAGGCCAGGGATGCCTTCCTCCTTCATTGGGGGCAAGACTTCCTCTATGCCTTTCCACCCATTCCCCTAATTCCCAAGACACTGTTCAAACTTCAGAGAGACAAGGGGTCTATGATCCTCATAGCACCACATTGGCCATGCCAGGTGTGGTACCCTCTACGTCTGCATCTCTCTCAAGCTCCCTCCCTGGACTTGGGATCTTCTCCAGACCTCCTGTCCCAGGAGGAGGGAACGTTGTGGCACCCAAATCCCCAGTCTCTTCATCTCAGAGCCTGGTTGCTGAAGGCCTAGACCTTCAAGATTTGCATCTTTCGCAGCAGGTGAAGGATATCCTTCATGCTTCCAGAAAGCCTTCCACTAGACGTTCCTATGCTTTTAAATGGAAAAGGTTTACCTTTGGTGTGCACAGAAGGGTCTTAACCCTCTTGCAATACCTCTGAATTCTTTACTAGAATATTTGCTGCATTTATCTCATGCAGGCCTTAAAATGAATTCAGTAAGAGTCCATTTGAGTGCTATTGCAGCATCCCTTAAGCCTCTCAATGGACAGCCTATTTCCTCTCATCCTCTTATTGCAAGATTCATGAGAGGCCTTCTTTTAACTAAACCTCCCATTAGACCACCTCCAGTGGCATGGGACTTGAATTTGGTTCTTGGCCAGCTTATGAAGCCACCCTTTGAACCCTTAGCCACCACCTCCTTGAAATTCCTTTCCTGGAAGGTTATTTTTCTCATTGCAGTCACCTCAGCTCGCCGCATCATTGAGCTGCAAGCCTTGGTGGCTAATCCTCCTTATACAAGGTTCCATCATGACAAGGTAGTCCTCAGGACTAATCCACACTTCATGCCTAAAGTGGTCTCACCTTTTCATCTGAACCAGGAGGTGTATTTACCTGTCTTTTTTCCAGGACCTCGTGCATCAAGTGCAGAGAGGAATCTCCATACCCTGGATTGTAAGAGAGCGCTCGCTTTTTACTTACAAAGGACACAGCAACATAGAAAGTCCTCTCAACTCTTTGTTGCTTTTGATCCCTCTCATTTGGGACTTCCAGTCTCTAAGAGAACTCTGTCCAATTGGATTGCTCAGTGTATTTCTTTCACCTACCAGAGTAAGAACCTTTCTCTGGAGGGCCATGTCACAGCTCACAATGTGAGGGCCATGGCAGCCTCTATGGCTCATCTGAACTCTGTGTCCATCGACCAAATTTGTCGAGCGGCCACCTGGGCCTCGGTTCATACCTTTACAGCCCATTACTGCTTGGACAAGGACTCCCGCCGGGATGCCTTGTTTGGTCAGGCTGTTCTCAAACACCTGTTCCATACCTAATCAACTCCTACCCCTCATCCCTGTTTTGGATGCCCGAGATCCATGGGGGCAGGTAAAGCCCTTCTCAGGGACTCACAACCTTGGAGATCTTCCTGGCATCTCTAGCTGGGGAGTCCCCATATGTGAAGACTCATTCCTGCTTGTTCCTGGCGATAGCACAGTTACTTACCTGTAACAGGTGATCTCTGGGAACAGCAGGAATAAGTCTTCCCAACCCACCCACCTACCCTAGGAGTTGTATCTCTCTATCTATCTTTCCTTTCCTCTCTCTCTCTCTTTGTCTCAGCTTAAAACTCGAACTGGAGAGAGGTGGTTGGGAAAGGCGGGAAGGCAGCGCGCAGGCGCTGTGGGATGCTCCCAAAAGCTTTCTTTCTGGACGCTGGGGAGCGTTCCCGCGCAGGCTCCGTCGGTACCGACGATACCCATTTGTGAAGACTTATTCCTGCTGTTCCCAGAGATCACCTGTTACAGGTAAGTAACTGTGCTTTATAGATAACTGTTGGACTTCTATGCAGTCTGGGTTGTTTTCTACCCTTTTAGGCCAGATTCGGGGTTTAGCGTGGTACAGAGATGGTGCTGGTTGCATTACTGAATGAGGTATGAATTGTTGTAAGACAGGAGGATGACACATTTTTGGTATTCCTGGCGCTGTCTGCCCCATTTGTTACACTTTACAACAGTCAGAGGAGATGGGGATTCAGAGATTGGTTTTGAGTTGGATTAGATAGTTCTAGACTGCAAGGCACCACTAGATGGGGTAAGAGGATTCTTCAAATTTGCATACTTTTGTTTTCTCTGGGAACAAACAGGAAGTCGGTCCTCACATATGGGTGAAGTCGGTGCCGACGGAGCCCTTGTGGTAGCTTCTCAGCTTTCAAAGAAAGCCTTTGGGAGATGCACCATGCATGCATGGTCCCCGCCCAAGGGTGCCATCTTGCCTCAGTCTCCTTTTTCCCATGGAGTCCATGGACGTATGTCTGTTTTCCCCAGAAAGTGTTCATTTTTTCTCTTGCTTTTTCCTTTCTCCATTCGCTTACCGGTTCCCTTTCCCACCCCCGAGCTGTCTTGCCTCAGCATTGCATCTTGGGTCCTTTTTAAAAAAAAATTTTCCCACAAGAGTTTCTCAACTGGCTTGGGTGCCCTTTTTCCCTGGCTAGGCCTGAGGCTTCCAACCCCACAGGGCCATCTTCCCCACCATGGCCTCTCCCAGAGGCTTTAAGCACTGTGACCGATGCGCCCATACCATGTCGCACACCGATCCACATGACTGCTGCCTTGGGCTGGACCATGACACCTTGGACTATGGTTTCTGCAAGAAGATGACCTCCAAAGCCATCAAGAGCCGTCAGCAGCTACTGGAGTCCTTCTTTCACAAGATGGACTGTGCATCGGAGTCTCCGGTGACTCCACGCTCCAGTGCCCCCTTCGGAAACCCGGGGAGACCATGCTGCCTTGGAGCCCTGAGGCCACGGATCCTCCAGCCGGAACAACCCGGAGGAAGAACCGAAGAAGAGCCGGAAACCCTTGAAGATCGTATTGGCTGGTGAATCTGGGAAAAGTGGGCAAGTCCCATGGGCTCTGGACACACAGCCTCCATTGCAAGTTTGAGGGGAAAGAGTGGGAGTGGCCGACTAAGATACTCTGACAGGAATCGTCGGCATCCAACGACTGGCCTTGGACTCCCCCTCGATGGAGCTGTTGTCGAACCAGAGTCCTTCTGTGCTCATGCCGAAGGCTGCAGAGCCATCTGGCCTTAAGGCCAGGATGGCGACTTTGTAGCACAGTTTGTCTGCCTTGATGACCCAGCAGCAGGCTCTGATGCCCGGTTTTACCAGGTCATCACTCCCAACTACCAGGCCCTCGACCTTGAGGAATTTCCCGGCTGTCGAGCTGATCCTCAAGCACCACCAGCCTCGAGAGGTTTCTCGACACTGGTTCCGTTCCCGGTCCCAGTCCTCAGGACCGAGGTCATCTCAGATGAGTGCCTACGGCTCCGGCAGGGCCTCTGGGGGTCAAGGGCTGTTGGGTTTGGGGCCTCACCCTGGAGCCTGGACTGCCCTTGACACCTCCACTGAGGTCTCCAACTGGGAGACAGAGGATAAGTCGGACGGAGAGACAGAGAACGAGGAATCCCCAGATACTTGTTCTCAGCGGAATGTGCCTTCCAACCCGTCTCTCCCCAAGACCCGGCGTCAGTCCCCACCCAAGGATACAGCTTTCCTCGATTTCATGCAGGACCATGACCAAGGCACTAGCCTTTAACACAGTCGAAGGAGGACCCTCGGACCGAGAAACTCAGGATCCTCCAGTACAAGGCCCATCCAAAGGAGGCACTCACAGTGCCTGTTTCCCCAATCTTGGAATGGTGGCTGCTCTGCATGTGGGAGACCCCTGTGCTGCTGCCCATAGTGAGTAGACGGTTGGACTCGATGTACCAGTTCCACTGGAGCCCTGGCTTCCAAAAAGCACAGTTGCAACACAATTCCATGGTCGCGGAGTCTGCCATGTGTTGCCTCTAGAGCCAGAAGACTCACTCCTCGGTGCCCCCGGGAAGGGAGGCCCATGCCTTGGACACCCTGGGCAGGAAGTGGTACCAGGGCTTGATGCTCATTGGCCGAATCCAGGCATACTAGATGTACGTGGGCATGTACTTGAGGGACCTGGCGAAGGAGCTCGGCAGGTTCTCTGCTGGTCTCTCCGAGGAACCCCTTGACTTGGGCAGCTTATGATGGCTTCGAGTTGGCGGCTAGAGTAACTCCAGTGGACATCTGTGCCCAGCGCCAGGCTTGGTTACCATCCTTCAAACTGGAGCAGGATTCAGGACAAGTTTGTCAGTGTCCCTTGTCAGGGAGAAAATCTCTTCGGCAAACCATGACTGATAAGGCTGCAGAGTTGGAGTCCGAGTTCCTGATGAGGACCAGGCTCTCCAAGAAGACTGCTGACCCTTCCTGATGGAAGCCTTCAGGTAAAAAGTCCTTCTACCCGAAGAAGGGGAAGGCTTATGGAAACTACCCTCAGTACCAGACCTTCCCAGCTCTCAAACAGGGGCAGCAGGCCAAGGGACAAGGGCATGGCCCTCATAAACCTAAGGCTTCCAAACCCAGGCACTGGCACCAGCCCAGCCTGGCAGGGGTTTTTAACTCCTTGGGCATAGCCTCTCTTCCCCCAGGAGGCCCAGCTTAGTAGTCCACGGGGGGGGGGGGGTCTAGTTCTCTATGCCCACCGGTGGCCATCCATCACCACCGTCTCCGGGGCACTGCAGGTGGTGAGGGACTCCCCTCCACCAGACCTTATTACTGCAGGAGCTCGCAGGCCTTCTCGAGGACAGGGCAGTGGACCCGGTGCCTGCACACCTCGGGGTTCTATTCCCGGTACTTCATCGTACCCAAGAGGACTGGAGGCTTCTGGCCCATTCTAGACCTGTGGGATCTAAACAGGTTCCTGGTGAAGGAGAAGTTCAAAATGCTGTCCCTTGGAACACTGCTGCCATACCTCCAACTGGGAGACTGGCTGTGCTCCTTGGACCAACAAAAAATCAGAAATCCACGTCCAACAATTAGACCCAGTACAAACCGTGGATTATAAAGGAAGAGTATATTTTATTTTATTTGATCAAATACAATAAAATATACTCTTACTTTATAATCCACTGTGCTCCTTGGACCTAAAGGATGCGTACACACACATCCTCATCCATCCCAGCCACAGGAAATACCTCAGGTTCGTGGTGGGAAGTGGCCACTACCAGTATAGGGTGCTACTCCTCGGACTGGCATCCGCACCAAGGGTATGCATCAAGTGCCTGACAGTAATCACGGCCAACCTTTGTTTCCAGGTAGCCTTCATCTTCCTCTACCTGAATGAATGGCTCATAAGAGGCCGCGCTGCTGCAGAGGTGCAACATGCAGCGGTGCACACCATCCTCATCCTGTAGCACTTGGGGTTCATAATAAACCACCCAAAGTCCCATCTCCTCCAGACACAGTGTCTGGAGTTTATAAGGGTAAGGCTGGACACTGTTCTGGCCAAAGCCTTTCTCCCTTGGGACAGGTCCAATTGCCTCAGGGCACTGGCCGTGGCCGTGCAACACTGACACTTGGTGCCCGCCTGCCTCCTGCTCCGCCTGTTGAGTTGCATGGCATCCAAAGTTCATTACCCCAGATGCCCACCTTCATATGAGGACGGCTCAATGGGGCCTCCACTCCCAGTGGACCCAGGCCACAGGCGAACTACGGGACAGGGTGGTGGTAACCCACCAACTGGCCAACTCTCATGCCCCCCCCCCAGCACCTTATGCCAGGATGCCCTTCCAGGCCCCTGCCCCCTAGAGGGTCCTAACCATGGATGCCTCCCTCTTAGACGGGGAACCCACTATGACTGCCTTTGCACTCAGGACAGTTGGTCACAAATGGACAATCTGCAGCAGATCAACCTCTTGGAGCTTTGGGCCATATCCTTGGCCCTATGAGCCTTCCATCACCGCCTGCAGCACCATTCAGTGTTGGTCCAGACGGACAATCAATTGGCAATATTCTACATCAACAAACAGTGGAGCACGGGGTTGTACACCCTCTGCTAAGAGAGAGAGGCCGTCTGCTCTTATGTGAACTACTATGGGATGCTCTTGAAGGCAGTGTATCTGCCGGGCTAGGACAATGCCCTGGCGGAAAGGCTGAACAGAGTCCTTCAGCCGTATAAGTGTCAGCTGGACTCCGGAGTGGCCATTGGCTCTTCCAACTCTGGGGGACTCTACAGATGGATCTTTTCGCCAGCCCAGCCAACGCCCAGCTGCCCTGCTTCTGCTCCAGGCAGTCACACTCATCCCTGGTAGCAGATGATGCATTCCTCATCCTGTCGACAGAGAGCCCCCTGATACTAGTAGCCCCTTGGTAGCCCAGACAACCATGGTTCCCATTACTCCTTCGCTTATCCACGGTGGCCTCCTGGGGAGTACCCTGGGGCTGCTGTGAGAGGAGGAGGGCTCCCTCCTAAAATCTAACTTGCGGTCTCTGATGCTAACAGCCTGGCTGCTGAAAGGGTAGCCTTTGCCTCTTTCAACCTTTCAAAGGAGGTGGAGGTGGTGGTCCTAGTCTCCTGTAGGACTTCCACAAGATGGGCTTATACTTTAATATGGTGCAGATTCTCAGTGTGGTGTGTGAAGCAACAGTTAACCCGTACTCTTGCCCGGTGCAGCTTGTACTGCAATATTTGCGTCACCTATCTCAGGCAGGACTGAAGTACAACTCTGTCAGGGTCCACCTGAGTGCACTCGCTGCACACCGCCACCTTATTGAGGGTAAGTCTCTCTCCATCCAACATCTTGTGACCTGCTCCCTGCAGGGTCTCTTGTTGTCCAAGCCTCCTGTCTGCCCGTCAGTGGCAGAGTGGGACCTCAGCATGGTGCTGTCGCAACTCACTAGCCCACTGTTTGGCCCCTTGCTACCTGCCACCTACGGTACCTTTCTTCGAAGGTCGTGTTCTTAGTGGCACTCACGTCTGGTCACAGCATCAGCAAGCTCCAAGCGTTGGTGGCCGATCTACCCTACACGAGGTTCTATAAGAACAGGGTCATGCAGAGCACGCACCCCAAGTTCCTCCCAAGGTCATGTCCCCTTTTCACCTCAACCAGGAGGTGGTGCTCCCCATCTTTTTTCCGCGGCCTCACGCCAGCAGGGCGGAGACCATCCTCCATACTTTGGACTGTAAGAGGGCCCTCTCCCTCGACCTCCAACGTACCCAGGGCCACCGCTAAGTCTTTGTTTTTTTTGTCTCCTATAACTCCAGTTGGCTGGGAGCAGTGGTGACAAAGCATACTGTCTACCTGGCTGGGCTCTCGCTGGAACGCCAGGTCACGGTGCATAACATCAGGGCCATGGTGGCATCCATAGCAAACCTGCGTTCTGTTCTTCTGTCAGAAATCTGCCATGCTGCCACGTGGTCGCAACTCATTACTGCCTGGAGAGGGAATACCTCAGTCATCTATTTGGGGTGTGGGCCACTCCTGCCCTTGTGTGTTCAGACTACCGCAGTGCTGATTGCTCGCTTGGGCTGCTCAGGAGTCTGTCTTCTCGACTCATTGCTGCTGTTCACGGCTCATCTTTTTCTGGTCACCCGTGGCTTTTTACAGTTTTTTGGTAGCCTGTAGCTAGGGAGTCGCTTATGTGAGGACTGACTTTTTGCTTGTTCCTGGAGAAAGCGTAGTTACTCACCTGTAACAGGTGTTCTCCGGGGACAGCAGGAATTGGTCCTCACAACCTTCCTTCCTCCCCATGGAGTTGCTTTTGTGTCATTTTTTGCCTTTGAGTTGTGTCATCCTACTGAGGCAAGATGGCACCCTTGGGCAGAAAAGGGACCATGCATGCATGGTGCGTTTCCCAAAGGATTTCTTTGAAAGCTGGAGAGAAGCTACTGCGTGGGCTTCGTCGGCGCCGACATCACCCATATGTGAGGACTGATTCCCGCTGTCCCCGGAGAATACCTGTTACAGGTGAGTAGCTAAGTTTAACTCGAGGATAAATTCTCTTCCTCCTAAATTTTAAAATCTGAGTCCGCTGATCACTAATGTGGAAAAAGATAGCATTTTATGCTATATTTTTGCCAGCGATAAATTCAGCTGGTGGCTCATGGGACAGATCAAGCGGTGCTGCCCGAGAACCTCGGTGCCTGTCTGAATGTGACAGCATGCTGATTTAGGGGTTCATAGACTCAAGTTGAATACTAAAAACTAGGAATTCTTTTGAGCGAGATAGCAGAGTAGAGATCTGGAGCAGCAACCAGTTATAGGTTGCAACATGGGATGAAAATTAAGAGCTTGGGAGGTCTTTATGAATGCTGAGTTGTCCATGAAGACCCAAATTTCTTCAGATCTGCTAATGGTTATATATCCATTCATTACATCAAGGCTGGACTAATGCAATAATCCGTATCATGGGTTGCTTACAGCACAGTTCCTGCACCCAATTAATATAAAATACTACAACTTGTCGTTTTGTCAGGGAAAATCTTCACAGCCATTTCACCCCAATATTGCAACAGCTTCATTTGCTTCCTGTTGAATTCAGTACGCAATTTAAATTGTTATGTGCGGTCGCTAACTCATTGTTTCAGCAGGAACCATGCTATTTTACTTAAGCCTTATATCAATCTTGGATTGGTAAGTTCGGTCCAGCAACTATCAATGCAGCTACCAGGACAACAGAGGTTGGAAAGTGCATGCCACAGGACCCACAATAAGCAAATGCTCTATCTGTGCAATATGCTACCAGTGGAGTTACATTTAGAATAAGATTATTTAATTTTTCTAAAAAAGGTCAAGATTTAATTGTCAGGGCTTTTGAGATATGTGACTGACTGGGTTTTGTGAATAAGTTATGTTTGATTCCCTTCAGAGATATATAGATAGTTGGGGGGGGGTTGGGTGGAGTATGGTATAGTTATTGAATTGTGTTTTATATGAAATGGATTTGATGGTCCATTTTTATTGAGCAGGGCATAATTACTTAAGGAGGAGGGAGGATGGTTTTATTCTCACATTTGTTAATTTTTCAGAGAGCTGTTTTGCTTCCTGACAGACAAGACCTTCTCGACCCCTTTTGTATAATTCTTTCTAACTTCTATTCGATTGAGAAGAAAAAATATTGTGATAGTGTTCTTTTAAGCTTTGTCCGCAAGGTGGCAGCATAACTCTGTATTAAAAAAAAAAAAAAAAAGCAGCAGCACTTTATTTGGGCACAGACAACTTCAGGTTTCGACTTCTGTTAAGGATGCTAGTTATAAGTTTAGAACTTTTTACCAGTCCCTAGTTTAATGGCATTGTTGTACATTACATTCTGGGGCCTTGCATCAGCAGCCAGGACAAAGCACAAATGCTAATAATAAGGTTCTGGAAGGTGCGCAAAGTACAAAATCTCTTCCTCCGCCTCTTGAAACAAGGTGAGGCCCTTGATAATTTATTACACACAGATGAGAATTTACTCTGGCAAGATTCAGTTAACATGGGACTAGGAACAGTCTGTCTTTATTTGAGGCCATTGCTATGGAATAGCTTACCACAAGAATTATGGGCCTCTTAATTGGTTTGAAAAATTATTTTTTTTAATCTTTAATTTTCATAACCAGAGGAAACAATGCACTTTGAGTAAGGTACTGGTGATATTAAGCGTAACATTAATTCTAAACACTGTAGATATAAATTCTGACATAAGTGTACCGATTAAACAGTCATTTCTTCCAAGCCATTACACACAAGTGACCTTTTTTTAAAAATCTGAATAAAATGAAAACAGCCCAGCCTTATAAAAAAGTATAAGATGAGATGACCAAAAAAAAAAGAAGTCAAAATGACTGTCAAAAGTCCATACTTAAACAAAAATAGAACAGAACAAAACCGTGTCATCCTTGGTATCATCATCCAATTATCCATCCATCTCATGTGTGGAAGTAAGGATAGCAATGCATTGGGGCTCAAGTTACCACCCAGGTTACAAGTCTAAACTGAAGCAAATCTATGTACAAAGGGGCACTAGATTTAGTGGAATATCCAAATCTTTCACTGCAGGGTGAATGTTAACTTGTCAGAACACATGATCTCAGCAGCCTTAAAAATGTACTCAAGGACTGTGGCGGCTGACTGAACGCCAACAGCAGGCAATCACCAGCCTAGTAGCTAATAACAGTCGTGATTTGTGAAACATTGTATTTCCCCCTATCGGGGTCCCTCTTCATAATACCCAACAACATACAAACCTGGGCTAGCTCTAGATCAACCCCAATAATTATCCTAACAGAAACTTAGAAACACGATGGCAGATAAAGGCCATATAGCCTATCCAATCTTCCCTTCCAATGGGCCTGCGCTTCCCGCCAATAACATCGTAATTTCATATACTCCCAGCATTAACGATGAAAGATGCCCAATCTCCTACACTGTCTCCAGCAAACTCCTGAAGTTTTGCTTTATATATCCCTAAAAGTGTTGTATAATACCCTATGCACTAGTTTATATTGTCTGCCTCCTGTTCATAATTGGAGAATGTTTAGTAATATTCATGTGAACTTTAGAGCATAGGGTATATCTTAATCTCCAGGAACAAGCAGGAATGTAGTCTTCACATATGGGTATCGTCGGTACCAACGGAGCCTGCGCGGGAACGCTCCCCAGTGTCCAATAAGAACACTTTTGGGAGCATCCCTCAGCACATGTGCGCTGCCTTTCCGCCTTTCCAACTGTTCCTCTTCAGTTCTTCATTTTCCACGGAGCCAACAGGACCCATACCCTGTCACCGCAGAAAATTCCATCTTTAAAATTGTTTTCTTGTGGTTGCTTTTGCCTCTGCACGACGCCTACCAGTACCGCCTGTTCTTTTCTTTTAAAAAAAACAAAAAACTTGAACTGTTTCTCTTCAGAAACTTTTCTTTTTCGGTGCTAGGCGACATTTTGGGCATTAGGCCCCATATTCCTAAAATATGGAAACACCAACTAGTGGTTTCAAAAAATGTACTAAGTGTGGCGGTACCATATCCGTCACTGACACCCATGAACATAAGAACATAAGATATGCCATACTGGGTCAGACCAAGGTCCATCAAGCCCAGTATTCTGTTTCCAACAGTGGCCAATCTAGGTCATATGTACCTAGCAGTTTCCCCAAGAGACACAAGTTCCACAATGCTTGTACTGGGTCAAGCATTGATATCTTCGGTCACTTCTTAGAAACATAGAAACATGATGACAGAAAAAGACCACAAGGCCCATCTAGTCTGTCCTTCCATAACAACAACTACAACAGTCCACTTTTTACCTTTAGAGATCCTCTGTGTTGGTCCCATGCTTTTTTGAATTCAGTTACTGTCCTCATCTCTACCACCTCCACTGGGAGACTATTCCACGAATCCACTACTCTTTCCGTAAAGAAATATTTCCGCATATCACTCCTGAATCTATCTCCCTTCACCCTCATCCCATGTCCCCTCGTCGCAGAACTTGCTTTCAATTGAAAGAGGCTCTCTCCCTGAACATTTATGCCACGGAGGTATTTAAACATCTCAATCATATCACCTCTATCCCGCCTTTCCTCTAAGGTGTACATATTAAGATCCTTAAGTCTGTCCTCATATGCTTTATAATGAAGACTACTAATCATCTTAGTAGCAACCCTCTGCACCGACTCCATCCTGTTCACATCCTTTTGAAGGTGCGGTCTCCAGAATTGCACACCATACTCCAAATGAGGTCGCACCAAAGACTTATACAGAGGCATTATCACCTCCTTTTTTCTGCTAGCCATTCCTCTCCGTATGCACCCAAGCATCCTTCTAGCTTTTGCCGTCGCCTTTTCTACCTGTTTAGCTACTTTAAGATCATAATGGTTTATGGACCTTTCCTCCAGGAACTTGTCCAAACCTTTTTTAAACCCAGCTACACTAACAGCCTTTACTATATCCTCCGGTAACAAATTCCAGAGTTTGATTACACGTTGAGTGAAAAAATATTTTCTTTTATTAGTCTTAAATAGTTTACCCTGTAGCTTCATTGCATGTCCCCTAGTCTTTCTATATTCTGATAAGGTAAACAATCGATCTACGTTTACCCGTTCCACTCCGTTCATTAATTTATAGACTTCTATCATATCTCCCCTCAGCCGTCTCTTTTCCAGCAAAACCGGCAAAACAGCCCCGGCGGGAGGCTTCGGCTTCCAAAGCATCAATGGGGCTTCAGGATCTTCTTGAGGCCTCAACCTCGCAAGAACTACCTGTGCCATGCTCAGGGGTCCCGGCCTTTTTCACCGGCACCGACACCCAGGCATCGGCAGCATCGATGGACCAGAGGTTCCTCGCTATCGAATGCAGCATTGCAACTCTGCTCGCAGCTGCGGTACCGTTGACACCTATGGTTCAATGGGCACCGGTACTGACATCAATACCGATGCCGATACCTACACTGGTACAGATGCCAGTACTGGTACCAACGGTACCGGCCCCGGTGGGAATTCTTCCCACGCCATCTTTGGCTGCAATCGACAGATCGGTACCGGATCAACTCGGTACCGACTTTGATCAATATCGGGACTGTGCTTTGCATGAGCATCGTGGTCAGGAATACTTCGAATCCTCCGATTCCAAAGACTCTGACAATTCTGCTGGTACCAGAGGGTTTCTCCTGGAAGATCCCTCTTCTCCCCAACGCAGAATGTCTCCTCCAGAGGACATGTCTTTTCAGGATTTTATTCGTGATATGGCCAAGGGCCTTTCAATCACGGTAGCTCCTGAAGAGGAAACCAGAGCAAAGGAATTGGAAATTCTCCAATAACCTAAAGCTCCAAAGGAAGCAGCTACTCTGCCCATCCATGAAATTCTGCATAACTTGATGCTCAGAATGTGGGAGATGCCTCTGACCACATCTTCTCATTCTAGGAGACTTGATACTATGTATCGAGTTCCGCCGTGTCCTGGATTTCAAAAGACTCAGCTGCCACACCATTCAATGCTGGTGGAGTCAGCCATGCGTAGGATGAAAAGTGCAAAGAGGCATGCATCCAATCCCACAGGTCGTGAATGCAGGACTCTGGATGCTTTTGGGCGCCAAACTTTTCAGGCTTCCATGCTTTCATCTAGGATCAGTTCATATATACTATATATGGGAATGTTCCTTAAAGAAGTTACAGGAGACTTGGAGCTTATGAGCCCATTTCTCCCAGATGACAAGAGACAGGACTTTCTTGCTCTAGTTAAGCATGCTGAAGATGTCTCCAAGTTTGTGAATTGTGCAGCCTTTGACTGCTTTGAATGCATCAGCAGAAGCTCTGCTATTGCCATTGGGACACAACGGATTGCCTGGCTTCAGGCATCAGACTTGGAGACTTGGGTACAGGGCAAGTTAGGCAACATTCCTTGCACGGGAGAGAATCTCTTTGGCAAGAATTGGCAGGAAAAGGCTAACGAGTTAGATGCTGACAATACCACTCTAGATTGTCAAAATCTACAGCCACTCCAGCCAAAAAGAAACCTTATAAAAAACCCTCTTTTAGCAAAAAGAGGAAATTTTATCCTTCCTATAACCAGCAGAGTCAAACTCGGGGTCAGGTTGCCCAAAAGGGACAAACTAGACAACAAAAGAAGCCAAAAGGCCCGAGAACCCAACCAGCTCCGCAGGTTCACCCCCTCAAGGGCTTTGACTCCTTCCTAGAGAGCTTAGTCTTCCTGCCTCTGAGGGGTCCCCAACCCCACAATATCCCAGGCAGGTTATGCCACTTTGCCAGCAGATGGCATTAGATAACAGCAGAAGATTGGACTCTGTCCATTGTAGGAGAGGGGGGTACAAGCTTCATTTTCACAGCATACCCCTTCCTACAATTCTAAGGCAATTCATTTCTCAAACCTCCACAGACAATCTGCTAGATCACAAGGTCTCAACACTTGTTGCCCAAGGGGTAATAGAAGAGGTACCCATTCTTCAACGGGGTGCAGGGTTCTACTCCCCCTATTTTCTTATTCCAAAGAAAACAGGAGGACACAGACCCATTCTAGACCTCGGAGAATTGAACAAATACCTGTTCCGAGAGAAGTTCAAAATGATTTCTCTAGGAACTCTTCTGCCATACCTTCAAAGCCAGGATTGGCTTTGCTCTCTGGACTTAAAGGATGCATACACTCACATTCTGATCCATTCAGATCACAGGAAATTCTTACGATTCCTTTTCAAGGGAAAACATGTCCAGTACAGGGTTCTTCCCTTTGGTCTGGCTTCAGCAACAAGAGTATTCACGAAATGCATGGCAGTAGTAGCTGCATTTCTGACATGCCACCAAAGCCTGTTCACGCATTTTCTGTCCGTGCGGATTGCTTTATATTGGTAAAACGAATAGATCTTTTAAGAAACGTATCTTGGAACATAAAAGTAGGATCACCTGTAGAGTTATGGAAGCCCCTATTGTAGCTCATTGTTATGAAAAAGGTCATCGTTTTATTGATTTACATTGTTTTTGTCTAGATCAGGTGGTGTTGGGCCGAGAGGATCGAACGCGTGAATTGGCTTTGGTGGCATGTGAACAGAGATGGATCTTCCTGGTTTGCACTGTTGCCCCTGATGGACTTAACGCCCAGATTGAATGGGGTAGTTGCATTTAAGTGGACTATGTGAGTCTAGTTGGAATTTGGCGGATATTGGGCTGCCAGGTTTTGATTGGTCTGGAGTGGTTTTAAATGGAGTCACTGTTCTGTTTAGAGACATGCGCAGTGTTTTGAAGCTGATTGCTGAGGTGTGCAGCTGGTTGTTTGCGTATGGTGCGCTGATTTGTTTAAGGTAGGCATGTGGGATTTTTAATTATGTAGGTGTGTTTTGTTAGCATGGTTAGTTTTTGGTATATGGGTTGCTGTATGTTAATGGTTTGTATTTTTATGTTTTTAGTATTTGGTGCCCCCCTGAAGAAGCAAGCTGACTTGCGAAGCGCTTTTGAGCGCTTGGTGTATGGCGTTGGGGTTCAGAGAGACTGTGGCTTAAATCTGCTGTGGCGAGCTAAGTGTGCCGCCTTTGCGGTTTCTCTTCACCTGTTCTGTCGGGGATATCTATGGGATAAGGTCGCTGATGTGAATTGGGCTTAGTGAAGTAGGTGTTTGTGATTCAATATCACGGTTTACACACTGGCCCGTTAGATACTGAGACCTTGATCCCAGATGAGTTGTGGCAACGCACTGTGTTTATAGTAATTTGTATGGTGCTACTACCTACTTTTTGTTATAATTGAGTGTCTTTTTGAATCTGTACCTTTCTAGGGTGGCACCTTCCTGGGGCTATCTCCCTGGCATCTTCAGCTAGGGAGTCTCCATATGTGAAGACTACATTCCTGCTTGTTCCTGGAGATAGCGTAGTTACTCATCTGTAACAGGTGATCTCCGGGAACAGCAGGAATTTAGTCTTCACAACCCACCTACCTCCCCTAGGAGTTGTCTCTCTATCTCTTTGTCTCTTTCCTCTCTCCCTCTATCCTTTCACTCAGCTACAAACTTAACTGAAGAGGGACAGTTGGAAAGGCGGGAAGGCAGCGCGCATGTGCTGTGGGATGCTCCCAAAAGTGTTCCTATTGGATGCTGGGGAGCGTTCCTGCACAGGCTCCGTCAGTACCAATGATACCCTTATGTGAAGACTAAATTCCTGCTGTTCCCGGATATCACCTGTTACAGGTGAGTAACTACGCTTACTGGGTCTGCCTCCCGTTTTGTAACTAGAGAATGTTTAGTAATATTATATTAGTCTCTTTCATCTAGGGACCTACCCAACCAACAACGCCAGCCTGAGATGTGCATAGGACCAGCAGGATTCACAGCTGTAAAGTTTAGACATCATAGCCTTCATATTAGTACCCTTGAATAAGATTATTTTTTGGGGACTCAGAGATGATTCTGATTCTTTATAAAATACCTAAGCTGAAAACATTGAAAAAAGGGGGATCCTGAAATCGTTCTCTTTCTGAAGCTCCTGCATAGCTATGAAATTCTTTCCCTTCAACAATCAAGTGAATTTATTTACCCCCACCCTTGCAACGACAGCTATGTCCTCTACCTTTAAAGGATAACTGAGAAATGGCAGGTCTTCCTCATCTAATCAGGGAAGCTTCCCTAAGTCTGGAAGGATTTCCCTTCTCTTTTGATTTAGGTTGCTCTTTAATCACCTAAATTCCTTACAAATGGTTTCATTAGCACAAACCCTGTTCCTCTCCCCCCCCCCCCCTTCCATGGCAACATCTGGCACCAACCTGGCACTTCTGTGCTTACACAACTGCCAAGCCAATAGCTTCCCTGCTCAGTTGCCATATTCCATATAATTCTGTCTGGTCAGCCTGCGCGTTTGAGTAGTCTGGGGCAGGGCTCGAAAGCCCCGGTTGCCATGGGGCCTAGAAACTTGTGACTGGCAATTTGATCACAGAAAAAGAACATAAGAACATAAGGTATGCAATACTGGGTCAGACCAAGGTCCATCAAGCCCAGTATCCTGTTTCCAACAGTGGCCAATCTAGGTCATACGTACCTAGCAGTTTCCCCAAAAGACACAGGTTCCACAATGTTTGTACTGGGTCAAGCATTGATATCCTGGGTCTCTTCTTAATAATGGTATATGGACCTTTCCTCCAGGAACTTATCCAAACCTTTTTTAAACCCAGCTACCCTGCCTGTGGAGAATTACAACTGGCTGCCTACGAGGACCCCATCTCTCACAGGCAGAAGGAAAGAGGCTGGCCGCTTCCGCCTGCCTACGGGGTTCCAATCTCCTGTGCTCAAAACGAAAGGGTCCTGATTGCAGCTGGGTTAAAATGAGAAGGTTTGTCCAAGATGTGGGGTGGAGGGAAAGGTCTTTTAAACAAGAAAAGGATGGAGGGGAGCGGTAGGTGTGTTGGGAGAAGGTAGAAAGGGAGAGAGTCTGGAAGGGGAAAGGAGTGGAGGGTAGCAGGAAAAAGGTTGGGAGGGAAGAGTGCAGGGTATTGGATGTTGAAGGTAGGAAGCATTGTGCCAAAGGGGCACAATGTGTATATGCCCAAAGGTGCATTCATCCCCCCCCCCCAGAACACACACACACATACGCAACCCACACATGCACAGGCATCCCACCTCGCTTGGATTTAGGGGTTTTCTCGTGTCCTGGTTTTCTTCCTATTTCTCACTGCACTTTTAGTGTATGTTCTGTTGCATCCACCTCTACTGCTATCCTGCTTTCAGTCAGTGTACCCCAAGACTCTGTCTTGGGACCTCTCCTTTTCTCTCTACACTCAGTTCCTTGGTGTACTCTTCTCCTCCCATGATTTTCAGTACTATCTCTATGCTGATGACTCTCCCCTCTGCACTTTCTCTCTGGGAATCCAGGCCTGGATCTCTTCCTGCTTATCTGACAGTAGTGCCTGGAAGTCTCGCCATCTCCTGAAATTGAACATAGCCAAAACTAAGCTCCTTTTCCTTATCGTCCCTCCAGTCCAGTCCTGCACCTCTGGGTAGTGCACCTCCTTTTGCAGCTTGGAGACTGGTCATGTCAGATTCTGAAGTCACTTGTACATATACTGCTGGCACCTCCCACCAGCTCCCAGTGTGCTCAGTCTCCAAGCAGCTGGAGGTGGTAGCGAGCCTAGGTGCTGGGCTCACTGTAGGAACAGATAAGGAGCATTTTAGATAGGGTAGCTAGGGTTTTGAGTTGATTTCCCTCCTATGCTTTATTTATTTTGGGGTGCAGTTTGTTTAAAGTTGTTTTAGATTAAAAAAAAAAGGCCTTGAGGGCAAACGGGGAGGACAACGTGAGGAGGATCTTTTCCCCTGCTGCCGTTCGGCGTTTGCTTTTCCCTTCTTCACTTCCCTCCTTGTCAGGGGTGCTGAGGTGCTCCCGCGGTGCCCTGACGGCTCCCGATCTCGTTAGCGAGTGAGGAGCCGTCAGCGGGTTTCCTCACTCGTGGCTACTGCTGGCGTTAATTCTCTCTCTGATGTTGTCAGAACTGCTGGTTTTGATTGCAGAGCAGACAGAACGGGTTCCCTCAGGCCCGATTTCATGGAGGTGAGTCCTGTGATTGGGGGAAACACAGTAGGCCTGTCAGACGTGGCTTCTGCCTCGTGTGGAGCTCGTTTACTTCTATTAGCTCTGTCTGTTTAACGGCCTGATTTCCCACGTTTTTTCTCGGAGTGCGGTTTTCTTCAGGGTTTATCTTCCTTCACAGCTCTCTGGTATTTTTAATGTAAAGGGGCCATTCCTTATAATGTTTTTTGGGACTGTAGTGGGCTAGTAATAAGAGGGAAAAAAAAAAAGAAAGTTTGGTTGCCTGCTCCCTCTTGCCCTTTAGTATTGACAAGGCGCAGTGATTTGGGCTAATGCTGGCGCGTCCACAGTGTCTCGTCTGCAGTAGCCATCGGGGGACGGTCTTGGACACCAGTGTGTGCCGCGGCTGTGCAACAGAGGCGCTTAACATGTAGCAGGAGCTCCAAAATAAATCTAAAGAGGTGGCATTCTCGCCTGGGCAGGGGACTCAGACCTCTGTAGAGGTTAGTCCTCTGCTGGAGGCTCCTGTCCCTCCACGGGGTATGGCCCTGTCAGCTCCAGGTCCCTCTATCCCTCCAGGATTGGGGGGGGGCACTGGCGGGGTTTTCCCCAGAGTTTGTTCTTTTGTTACATCAGGCCTTTTGTTTGCGCCAACAGGGTGCTGCTACGGATCTCTCGGTTCTTGGGGCTGCGGTGGGCCAGGCTCCCGCGGAGAAGGTTGAGATATCGGAAGCAGGACCAGCTAAGAGAGCTCGATCTGTAGAGCAACAGCCTTTTCTGTCGGACTGTCTAGAGGGGGGACGACTGACAGAGCCAGAGGAAGACGTGGAGGAACTCGAAGGTGAGATTCCGGAGCCGGAAGACCAGACGGATCATTCGAGTTTTTCGGAGAGAGGAGCTGCCAGCTTTAATTACAGTCACTTCAGGCTCTCGACCTGGCGGTGGTTCAACCGGTGGAGGATGAGGCGTTGGAGGATCCTCTCATTCAGGCGGTGTGGAAAACACAGGCAGTTTTTCCGGTTCATCATGTCGTCAGGCAGATGATATAGGGCGAGTGGGACCTGCCTGAGGAAGGTCTATGGGGAGTAAGGTCCATGACTCGCCTCTATCCCTTGTCAGACCAAGAACATGAGATATTTCGTTCTTCATACGTGGATGCAGCCATTTCGGCTGTCACAAAAAAGATGACTATTCCGGTAGAGGGCAGCGCTGCCCTGAAAGATGGACAAGACCGGAGATTGGACTCATTGTTGAAGCCGGCCTTTGAAGTCAATGCGCTATCTCTACAAGCTTCTATTTGTGGGGCTTGGGTGGCAAGAGCCTGTCTCCGCTGGTCACAGCTCCTGCAGCATCCAGGGGAGCAGGCGCAAGAACACATAGCGGACGTAACTAGACTGGAATCTGGAGCGACTTACCTGGCCGATCTACACTATGACCTCATTAGGGGATTGGCTAATAGCATGGTGGTGCTAGTGGTGGCGCGGCATTATCTTTGGCTACGGAATTGGGTAGCGGACAGTTCCTCCAACTCGCTGCTTAGCAAGCTCCCCTTTAAAGGGAAGCTGTTCGGGGAGGACCTTGATAAGTTAGTCAAGGATTTGGGAGAATCAAAAGGAGGTCGCTTGCCAGAGGATAAGCCAAAGCCTGGTCGGTCAGCAGCAACTTCACTGGGTCAGCCGCAGGATTTCAGGTGCTTTCGTACATCCCGACTGGGAGGTTTCCAAAAAGGGAGGTTTCCCTCTTGCGGTCAAGGTTTCTGGGGATTCTGGGGAGCGGCAGAAGTTTCGCTAGTCCCCTCTTCCTCAGGATTTCGAATGACCCAGTGATGTGCCCCAGGGATCTGTCCTTAGTCCATCTCTTTTTAACATCTTTCTTAGTGATATAGCTGAAGGGCTGTCGGGTAAGGTTTGCCTCTTTGCGGATGATACCAAAATCTGCAATAGAGTAGACACCCAGGAAGGTGTAGATAACATGAGGAGGGATCTACTTAGCTAAGCTTGAAGAATGGTCTAGAATTTGGCAGCTGGGATTTAATGTTAAAAAATGTAAGGTCATGCATTTGGGCTGCAGCAATCCAAAGGAGCAATATAGTATAGGGGGTGAAGTACTTTTGTCCACTAAAGAAGAGTGGGACCTAGACGTGGTTGTCTCTGATCTTAAAGTAGCTAAACAGGTAGAAAAGGTGACGGCAAAAGCTAGAAGGATGCTTGGGTGCATATGGAGAGGAATGGCTAGCAGAAAAAAGGAGGTGATAGTGCCTCTGTATAAGTCTTTGGTGCGACCTCATTTGGAGTATAGTGTGCAATTCTGGAGACCGCACCTTCAAAAGGATATAAACAGGATGGAGTCGGTACAGAGGGTGGTTACTAAAATGGTTAGTGGTCTTCATTATAAAGCATATGAAGACAGACTTAAGGATCTTAATATGTACACCTTGTAGGAAAGGCAGGATAGAGGTGATATGGTTGAGATGTTTAAATACCTCCATGACATAAATGCACAGGAGGAGAGCCTCTTTCAATTGAAAGCAAGTTCTGCTACGAGGGAACATGGAATGAGAGTGAAGGGGGATAGATTCAGGAGTGATATGCAGAAATATTTCTTTACAGAAAGAATGGTGGATCCGTGGAATAGTCTCCCAGTGGAGGTGGTAGAGATGAGGACAGTATCTGAATTCAAAAAAGCATGGGACAAATACAGAGGATCTTTAAAGGAAAAAAGGGAACTGTTGTTGTTGTTGATATGGAAGGACAGACTAGATAGGCCATGTGGTCTTTTTCTGTTGTCATTTTTCTATGTTTCTATGAAGCAAGGAGGGCCCAGGCTGTGGTACAACCCGTGGGAGATCGGCTTCGGGACTTTCGCTCAGCTTGGGTCCAGATAACATCCGACCGCTGTGTGCTGGAAGTCATTCGCGAGGGCTATGCCCTCGAATTCGCCCGGCCAGTGGCCGACTCTTTTGTGCTGTCTCCCTGCAGGGTGCGGAACAAGGCAGTGGCGGTGGAGGAGACACTGTCTCATTTACTTCAGCTGGGAGCAGTAGTTCCGGTTCCTCGAGACTACCGTATTTTCGCGCATATACCGCACGCGCTATACACTTTTTTACCTACCGCGCAACCCTCTTGCGCGGTATTTGCGAGGGCGCACTATACCGAAACTTTATTACAAGTAATTGATTCCAAAAAAGAGGCCTTACAAGAATATATTGGTTTAAAAATATATTTAATTAATTTTCATCATCCGATTCCATAAAACCTTCAAAATCACTCCCCTCATCAACATCATCATTGAGATAATTTAAAACCATCTGGAGACGCTCTTCCGTAACATATGCACTTTCATCATCACTCCTTTCGACGTTTTCATCATCATCTTCGTCATCACTGCGCACCCGATCCTCGTTCTTATAAACAATCCCGGCTTTTCGGAATCCATTTCTGATGGTTTCCAGGGATATTTTGTCCCAAGCAGAACACAACCAATTGCAGATTTCCGTTAATGTAGCCCTCTTTAATCGTCCCGATGGAGTGAATTCATGAATTCCCCGCTGCATCCAATTATCCCACTCTCATCTGATGAACGTTTTGAACGGGTGATTAACAGCTATATCTAGCGGCTGCAGCTTGCAAGTAAGACCACCCGGTATCACTGTGATATGGGCACCAGCCGAATTAATATAATTTTGCACATTTGTTTCTTTATGGGCAGCCATGGAATCGAAGATCAACAAAGACCTTTTAGAAAAGAAACCTCCAGGCCTGGCCCTATAACATTTAGCAATCCATATTTTCATGACCTCAGAGTCCATCCATCCCTTTTTGTTACAATGAACAACAATACCTTGTGGAAATTTTTCGCGGGGCATGATTACTCACTTGAAAATAATCATCAGCTTCAATTTAAGCCCACACGCTGTGCAACCCAGGACTACAGTGAAGCAAGCTCTCTCGTGTCCAGTTGTTATTGCGACAGTTTTTGAACCCGAAGCAGCTACAGTCCTGGTTGGTGGAATGTCAAAAGACACAGGAACCTCATCCATGTTAATAACATCCATTGCCGAAATGCCGAACTCCAAAATTTCTTTGCTGACAAATGTGCCGAAATCCGCCATCTTTTGTTCCTAGTCATCCGGAATCCTCTGGCCTACAGTTGTTCTTATTCGCACGGAAAGACCATTCCTCTTCATAAATTTGCAAATCCAGTTGAAACTAGCGTGGAAACTTGAAATTCCTCTTTCATTGGCCAGCAGTTTTGCTTTGAATTGAATTGCGATAGTTGAGACAGCTTGATTTTGCTCCCTTCTAGACAGAATCCACTTGTTTAAGTCACTCTCTAGCTCTGGCCTCTTTTCTTTGGGACCCCGACGCGCACGTTTTTGCGGGTTCATCTCCTCTAGCGCCGTTTTCTCCTTTCTCCAGTCGCGAACAGATGACTCACCAACATCAAATTCTCTTGCTGCTGCTCTGTTGCTTGTTTCTTCAGCTTTTGCCACAACTTTCAGCTTGAAGTCCGCAGTATAAGACTTGCGTTTATTCCCGGCATGATGACTGGATTATAATAGAAGAGATCGCAAAGTTTTTATGTAAGGTAAAATAGAACCGAGGGCCTTTTATACACCCCACAGTGCACTCAACACATGCGCGATATGTGAGAAATTCAATGCAGGACAGGCCGAAAATTGCGCTTTATATGTGGGTGCGTGTTTTATGTGGGTGCGCGTTACATGCGCGAAAATACGGTAGTACGGCTGCGGTTGATACTCCATTTATTTCGTGGTTCCCAAGAAAGATGGGTCCTTTCGCCCAATTCTGGATCTCAAGGGGGTAAACCGTTGTCTTCGGGTGCCGCATTTTCGCATGGAAACTGTGTTCAGTAATCGTGGAGGTGTGAAAGGGGGAATTTTTGACGTCTCTCGATCTCACCGAAGCGTACCTGCACATTCCGATCAGGCCGGATCATCAACGGTTTCTAAGGTTGCAGTGCCTCGGGGGCAATTTCACTTGCAGGCTTTGCCGTTCGGCCTAGCAACGGCGCCACGCACCTTCTCCAAGGTGATGGTGATGGTGGTGGTGGTGGCGGCGGCGGCTCTACTCAAAGAGGGAGTGTTGGTACACCCTTATCTCAATGACTGGTTGATCCGAGCAAAGTCCAGAGTTGAGAGTGTACGGGCTACAGCCAGAGTGGTGCAGCTCCTAGAAGGCCTCGGTTGGGTGGTCAACATGGCCAAGAGCCGATTGGTGCCCTCTCAGGTTCTGGAATATTTGGGAGTCTGATTCAACATTCGAGAGGAATCGGTTTTTCTGCCAGAACACCGGGCCCAAGGGCTTCGTCTCTTGGTGCACAGTTTTTTGAAGCGCCCAGCGACAACGGCCTGGCAGTATCTTCGAGTTGTGGGAACGATGGCAGCCACTCTGGAGGTAGTGCCATGTGCGAGAGCGCACATGCATCCTTACAGTTGCTGGTTCCCACCAGGGGGACTCTCTGACCTGACCAAACATCTGCCCTGTCCGAGGAGAGTCAGGGAATCTCTTCGGTGGTGGCTTCATCCAGAGAATTTGGCAGCAGGCATGCCTCTCGAACAACCGCAGTGAGTTCCTGTTTTAACCGATGACCCTCATCAGAGACTTTTGGCAAAACTAAAAAGTCATGGGATAGGAGGCAATGTACTATTGTGGATCGGGAACTGGTTAAAAGATAGAAAGCAGAGGGTAAGGCTAAATGGCCAATTTTCCCAATGGAAAAAGGTGAATAATGGAGTACCCCCAGGGATCTGTACTGGGTTCTCTACTTTTTGACATATTCATAAATGACCTGGAAAAGGGAATAACTAGTGAGGTTATCACATTTGCAGATGACACAAAACTGTTTAAAGTTGTTAAAACTCAAGAGGACTGTAGAAAACTGCAGGAGGATCTGGATAAATTGGAAGACTGGGCATCCAAATGGCAGATGAAATTTAATGTGGACAAGTGCAAAGTTATGCACCTAGGAAAGAACAACCCACACTATCGTTACACGATGCAAGGTTCCACATTGGGAACCACCACCCAGGAAAAAGATTTAGGAGTCATCGTGGATAACATGTTAAAACCCGCCGCCCAGTGTGCAGCGGCGGCCAAGAAAGCAAATAGAATTCTAGGTATCATAAGGAAAGGAATGGAAAATAAAACAAAGGATATTATAATGCCTCTGTATCGTTCCATGGTACGACCGCACCTCGAATATTGTGTGCAATTCTGGTCGCCGTATCTTAAAAAGGATATAGCATTATTAGAAAAGGTACAGAGAAGAGCCACCAAAATGGTAAAGGGGATGGAAGGCTATTCCTATGAAGAGCGGCTACAAAGGTTAGGGCTCTTCAACCTGGAAAAGAGACGGCTGAGGGGAGATATGATAGAGGTCTATAAATTAATGAATGGAGTGGAACGGGTAAACGTAGATCGATTGTTTATGCTATCAGAATATAGAAAGACTAAGGGACATGTAATGAAGCTACAGGGTAAACTATTTAAGACAAATAAGAGAAAATATTTTTCACTCAACGTGTAATCAAACTCTGGAATTTGTTACCGGAGGATGTAGTAAGAGCTGTTAGTGTAGCTGGGTTTAAAAAAGGTTTGGACAAGTTCCTGGAGGAAAGGTCCATAAACCATTATTAAAAAGGGACCCAGGATATCAATGCTTGACCCAATACAAGCATTGTGGAACCTGTGTCTTTTGGGGATACTGCTAGGTACGTATGACCTAGATTGGCCACTGTTGGAAACAGGATACTGGGCTTGATGGACCTTGGTCTGACCCAGTATGGCATATCTTATGTTCTTATGATGCCAGTCTGGCGGGTTGCGGGGCTCATTGCGGGGAGCTCTTCGTGCAAGGAAGCTGGAACGGACAGGAAATTCAGTGGTCGATCAACTGTCTGGAATTGAGAGCAGTAGCTCTGGCACGCTGCGCCTTCGAGCCCAGCCTCTTGGGTCGGGCGGTCCGAGTTCTGTCGGACAATACCTCCGCGGTGGCGTATCTCAACAGGCAAGAAGGTACAGGCAGTGTGGCTCTGGAGGGGGAGGCGAAAGCCTTGTTCAGCTGGGCAGAGCTTCGGCTTCAGGTGCTGTCAGCGGTGCACATTGCGGGAGTAGACAATGTGACAGCGGATTATCTCAGTCGGGTTTGCGTGGACCCCGGAGAGTGGGAGCCCCACTCGGAGGTCTTTGCTCAGATAGTCTGCAGATGGGGGACTCCCATTATGGATCTGATGGCTACATTCAGGTCCGCCAAAGCGAGCCACTTCTTCAGCAGGAGGCGAGAAAGAATGTCTGAGGGCCTGGATGCCTTGTTGCAGCGGTGGCCTACGGAAGGGCTCCTCTGTCTTCCCCCCTAGGGCGCTCATAGGCCGGGTGGTTCAGCACATCGAGGCCCATCAGGGGCGGATACTTTTAATCGCTCCGGATTGGCCGCGACGTCTGTGGTACACTGATTTTAGTGCATCTTTCTGATGGTCGGCCATGGCGGTTTCTAATTTGGGAGGATCTCCTTCAGCAGGGACCCCTTCGAATGCCACAAGTGGATCAGTTCTCGCTTACGGCTTGGCCATTGAAAGGGCGAGGCTAAGGAAGAAGGGTTACTCTGGAGCAGTAATCTCTGCCTTGCTCTTAGCCAGAAAAAGATCGACCTTGCTAGCCTACGTTAGCATTTGGCGTATTTTTGAGGATTGGTGTGTGGCGCGAAAGGCGTGGCCGGCCTCGGCTTCAATTCCGGAGGTGTTTGGTTTTTTGCAGGATGGTTTTGATAAGGGGCTAGCAGCCAGTTCTTTAAGGGTGCAGCTGGCAGCTATTTCTTGCTATCGCAGAAAGGTTCAGGGCATCGCTTTGGGCTCCCACCCAGATGTCTTATGTTTCTTGAGGGCGGTGTCTCGTCTGCGTCCTCCAAGGAGAGTGATGATCCCTCCTTGGGATCTCAACTTGGTCTTAGGTGTGTTGACAAGAGAGCCCTTCGAGCCCTTGCGCCAGGCCTCATTAAAGGATTTGACTTTGAAGGTTGTCTTTTTGGTAGCAATCTGCTCTGCGCGCTGAGTCTCGGAGTTGCAGGCCTTGTCTTGCTGCAAGCCGTTTCTGACCTTCTTTCGGGAGATGGTGTTTTTGCATCCTGTTCCATCCTTCCTGCCAAAAGTGGTTTCAGCATTTCATGTGAATCAGCCGCTGTGTCTTTGCCAGTTTTAAGGGCTTCGGGGGAGAGCGTCTCTGACCGTAATTTGCGCTTGCTGGACATAAAGAGGGTTCTTCGCCATTATCTGAAGGCATCGGAGCCTTTTTGCAAGTCTGATCGTTTGTTTGTCCTGTTTGGAGGGCTGCGTAGGTGTGAAGCAGCGGCCAAGGCTTCCATTTCCAGATGGGTCCACGAGGCAATTTCTTCAGCTTATATTTTGCAAGGTCGTCAGGTCCCTTTGGGGTTGCGGGCTCATTCTACCAGGGCTCAGGCATGTTAGTGGGTGGAGTATGCTTTGGTTCCTCTGGTTGAAATTTGCAAAGCAGCTACGTGGTCTTCTTTGTATACCTTCAGTAGGCATTATTGTCTGGATGTCCATGCAGCAGGGGATGCCTGTTTTGGGTCAGCGGTTTTGCGAGCCGGTTTGGCAGGTCCCTCCCGTTCATTTACTGCTCTGTTACATCCCAGAGGTGCGAGACTGGACTGGAGGGACGATAAGGAAAGAGAAATTAGACTTACCTGCTAATTGTTGTTCCATGAAGAACTCCAGCCCAGTCCCGGATCCACCTGGACTTCGGTCGTCTAATGCGGAGCTTGTGGGCTGCAATTGGTACAGTCAGGGTGAAGGGTAGCCGCGAGCCTTGTGCGTCTCCGGCTATTCTTTCTTTTCCTCTCTGTCACACCTTGTTGCACGCTCTCTCTCTCTCCTTCTCTATCCAGGTTGCCTTCGGCAGCGGAGGGAGGAGTTTTCCTCTGGTTGCAGTGGGGACAGTTGTGGGTCAAGTGTTTACGTGTTTAGTGTTTAGTTAATGTGTTTACTTGATATTTTAGCTACTTATTTGTTGCTCCTCTGAGTTTGCTTCATCAGTAGGACACTGGGAGCTGGTGGGAGGTGCCAGCAGTATATGTACAAGTGACTTCAGAATCTGACATGCCCAGTCTCCAAGCTGCGAGAGGAGGTGCACTACCCATAGGTGCGGGACTGGACTGGAGTTCCTCAAGGAACAACAATTAGCAGGTAAGTCTAATTTCTCTATCTTTCACCCTAAGCCCACCTCCCCCCTTCTTCCTTTCTCTACTCCGTTTCCTCGGCTCGCAACCTTGGGGTTATCTTTGACTCCTTTATCTCCTTCTCCATATACATCCAACAGATAGCTAAAACCCGTCGCTTCTTTCTCTTTTAACATTGACAGAATTAGTCTCCTTCCTTTCTGAACACACTACACTCTTCATTGGTTTTCCTATGAATCATCTCTCCCCACTTCAATCTTTTCAATCCTCAGCTGCATGACTAATCTTCCGCCAGTGTCACTACGTTCATCACCCCTCTTCTCAAGCCACTTCATTGGCTTCTTATCCATTTTCGCATGCAGTTCAAACTTTTACTACTGACCTATAAGTGCCTTCATTTGGCTGCTCCTAACTACCTTTCCTCTTATCTCTTCCTACACCCCTTCTGGGAAACTCCACTCTTCTCTCAGATCCAGGGCCGACACGTCCATTAGACTGGCTAAGCAGCCACCTAGGGCAGCAGACCTTCATGGGCAACACGGTACACTTGGACTGTCACCCCCTCATGCTGAGCCACGCTTTGCCACTTCCCCCCTCCTGCTGCCGTCAGAGCTTCTGCCTAGGGTGGCAGAAACCCTTAGGCCAGCCCTGGGCAGATCCCTTCTATCTGTGCCCTTCTCTTCCACTGCCAACTCCTGACTTCAATCTTTCTACCTTGCTGCTCCTTATGCCTGGAACAAACTACCTGAGTCAGTACATCAGGCTCCATCTGTGGCCTTGTTCAAATCCAGGCTAAAAACTCATTTCATTGAGACTGCTTTTGGTTTCTGATCCCCTTAGTTTCCTGTTCACCTCCTATGTGTTTCCTTTTTCCCCTAGATATATCCTAGTCCCCAGTTATTGCACTGTCTGTCTTGACAGACGGTAAGTTCTTAAGAGAGAGGACTGTCTTTTTACATGTCACTGTACAGTACTACTTACACCTTGTAGTGCTATTATACAAATGATTATTAGTAGTGGTAACAACACATACACACGGGCACCCCTCCTCTGCACCATACACACACACCTTGGTTCTACACTACATACGCCCACACCTACTCTCATACACTGACACAGGCATCCCACCTCTGCACTACCGCATGCACGCACATACATCCACCTCAGGCCCACCCCACTGCCACATCCCATGCACAGACAGGCAAACCTGTCTGCACAGACACACACACTTGCACACTGCACAGACACACACACTTGCTATCTGAAGCTATAACTATTATCTATATATTTCACTTTAAAGATGCCTCATACAGCTCCTGCTGCCATAACAAGAAGACTGGGTAGGAGGCTTGGGGTCTGAATAGATGGCAGAGTAGGGATAGGGATGGGCTGACTGGTTAGCTGGGAGGGAGCCAGGCTGACTTTCAGGAGGCAGGAGCTGGAGGTGGCCGATTTTTAAGGGAGGAGTGAGACTGGGTGACGAGAGGGGGTGGAGAGGGGAGGGAGGTGCAAGACTAGGTGACAAGAGGATGGGAAGAGAGATTGCAAGACTGGTTCACTGTTATATTTTTTTATGTTTTATGTTTGTTTTATTCAGCTTGATATACCGCCCTTTAGGGGGACCAGAGCGGTTTACAATATAAAAACAATCATAAAAACAGCCATAAAAACAATAATAAAAATATTAAGCTAGAAGTGAGGAAAGGGAAGTTACAATCTCTGGATAGGAAAGAGGGAGGAGAAAAGAACACAACATAAATCACAGTAAAGAGAGCTTAAACAAAAGGGGAGGGAAGGTCAAAGGCAAGGGAAAAGAGGTGGGTTTTCAAATTACACTTAAAAGTAAGGTAGTGGGGCTCAAGGCGGAGGGAAGGGGGGAGAGAATTCCAAAGGGCGGGAGCTGTGAAAAAAAAATGGGAGGAGCGGGTGGACTGAAGGTGAGCAAGAGAGGGGGAAGGGAGAGTGAGACGGTTAAGGTGAAATGAACGAGGTGTGTGCCTGGGGGTGTGAGAAGGTCTGCCAGATACTGAAGATGTGAATAAACAGACAGACAAAGGTGAGCCGGATGATATAGTGTATCTGGATTTTCAGAAAGCTTTGACAAGGTCCCTCATGAGAGACGTTTGGCAAAATTAAAAAGTCATGGGATAGGAGGCAGTGTGGTATTGTGGAGCAGAAACTGGTTAAAAGATAGAAAGCAGAGAATAGGGCTAAATGGCCAATTTTCCCATTGGAGAAAGGTGAATAGTGGAGTACCCCCAGGATCTGTGCTGGGCCATCCACTAGGCAGGCTAGGAGGTTGCTCAGGGCAGCAGACCATTGCTGGCGCTTGGTGGCTTTGTGCCGCCCTTTTGTGCTTGGGTACACTTGAAACTTCCTATTGGAGGGGGGGTCAGAAGCAGCAGGCTATGTGTGCCAAAACACATGGCGTGCTGTGGGCACCTAAGCCTGTGGCACAAAGCTGCTGCTTTTAAACTGCTGCTGCTGGCCCCCAGAAGACTGAATTGTTGACGGCAGCGGGGGCTGGAAATGGCTCGGAGTGGGGGGGGGGGGCACAGCCAAGGCTCCTACTTGGGGCAGCCGAAACCTTTGGGCTGGCACTGATTGGTTCCGCTGCCTTTTAGCATATTCATAAATGACCTGGAAATGGAAATAATGAGTGAGGTGATCAAATTTGCAGATGACACAAAATTATTCAAAGTTCTTTAAAACAAAACATTAAAGGATTGTGAAAAATTGCAAGAGGGCCTTGATAAATTGGGAAACTGAGCGTTGAAATGGCAGATGAAATTTCATGTGAATAAGTGCAAAGTTATGCACTTAGGGAAGAACAACACAAACTATGGTTACATGATCAAGGTTCCACATTAGGAACCACCACACCCAGGAAAAGGGTTTAGGCATCATCCCGGATATTATGTTGAAACCCTCTGCCCAGTGTGCAGCAGCAGCCAAGAAAGCAAATAGAATGCTAGGAACCATAAAGAAAGGAATGGGGAACAAAGCAAAAGATATTATAATGCCTTTGTAACGTTCCATAAATATTGTGCGCAATTCTGGTCATCATATTTTAAAAAGGATATAGCAGAATTGGAAAAGGTACAGAGAAGAACCACCAAAATGGTAAAGGGGATGGAAGGATACCACCATGAGGAAAGGCCTAAAAGGTTAGGGCTCTTCATCTTTTAAAAAAAAGATGTCTCAGAACGGGGACTCACACACATCTCCCAGATAGTAGGGGAGGATGGACCACGGGACTTTGAGGGGATAAAGGACTTGTATGGTTTACCCAGCACTGATAGCTATGCCCAAGTGAATCATTTTGTGAGGCAGAACGTATGGAGGGACCTGTGGGGTAACAGAGGGTGGTTTGAGGCACTGTGCTCTGGTAATCTAGACTGTAAGGGTCTGTTGTCTAGAATTTACAAAGGGCTAATGGAAGGCGGGGAGGGTAAATTAGAATCTCCAGGAACAAGCAGGAATGAGTCCTCAAATATGGGTACGTCGGAACCGACGGAGCCTGCGTGGGAAAGCTCCCCAGCTTCCCAGAAGGAAAGCTTTTGGGGCCTCCCACAGCGCATGCGCGCTGCCTTCCCGCCTTCCTGACCAACTCTCCTCAGTTCTTCTTTTTCCGCGGAGCCAGCAGGTCGTGTTCCTGTCACCGCTGAAGAAGTTCTTATTTTAATTTATTTCTTTGGCCGCGTGTCTGCCTTCCCCGATTCCGGACCGGTACCGCCGGTCTTTCTTCTTACTATTCTATTAAAAAAAAAAAAAAAACTTTACCTTTTTTCCCCACTTGGTATATTTTTTGTTTAGGCCTTAGGCCTTCACGAAACTCTCCCTCATGGAGAAACCAGCTTCTGGTTTCAAAAAATGCACCAAGTGCAGCGGTACTATCTCGGTTACAGACACCCACGAATGGTGTCTTAAATGTTTGGGGCCTGACCACTCCATTCCGGATTGTCCGTCCTGCTCTCTGATGTCCAAACGTGGCTTACAGAACCGAGCAGCCAAGTTTCATATGCTGTTTTCCACAGATACTCCAGCATCAACATCATCCAGGCTCAGGTAACCAAACATTCTTCCGGCAGGTCCTCAAAGGGCAAATCTCCCTCTAAGTATCGAGAGACCCTTGGGCTTGACCCTGAGGACCCTGCCCCAGCCAAACAACCCCGGCGGGAAGCTCCGGCTTCCAAAGCTCCTCCTATGGGGTTACAGGTTGACATCGATGGCACGGCCTCGACCGATCACCTGTTAGACTGCTCTGGGGTACCGGCTCAACCCGGTACCGATATCCAGGCAGTCGTGGCGTCTATGGATAATACCGTTCATTCTCCAGGACCAAGCAGGAAGTCAGTCCTCACTTATGGGTGACGTTGCCGACGGAGCCCTCGCGGAGCAATTTCCCCAGCTTTCGCAGAAAGCCTTTGGGAATTGCAGCACGCATGCGCGGTCCCCTTCCCGCCCAGGGATGCCATCTTGCTCAGTCTTCTTTTTTCCGCGGAGGCCTACAGACGTGTCTGTTAACGCCGCTGAAAAGTTGATTTCTTTGATTTGTTTCGTTAAAACATTTTTTTCTCGGTTCGTGTGTTCCTCTTCCCGCCGGGCCTCGATATCCCTATTGGGCCCGTTTACGTTTTGTTTTTTCCCAACTGGCGTTCCCGCCACTTTTCCCTTCATCCCTGGCAGCGCGGTCTTTCGACCTTGCAGGGGCCCTTTTCCCCCCGATGGCTGCCAGCGGTTTTAAAAAGTGTGATCGCTGTGTCAGGCTCATGTCTCTTACTGGCACGCATGACTGCTGCCTCCGCTGCCTTGGGGCCGAGCATGACCCTATGAGCTGCGGCCCGTGTGGCAAGATGTCCTCAAAGGTGCTGCGGAGATGGCAGTCGCAGAGGGAACGGATCTTCTCTGACTGCGCGGACCTCGTCAGAGGCCTCTACACCTCGTGGCTCCGGTTCGGAGCATCGTAGGAGTTCTTCTGAACGGGGCTTCCCCAGCTGGAAGCACCGGCGGGAGAAGCGGCCCGCGAGGGCGGAACCGGGCGGCGAGCCTGGTCCTTCTAGGGCCAGGTCGCTTAGCCCGGTCCAACAACCCGGGCCCTCGGAGGAGGAGAGGCCTTCGAAGATTCCTCATCTCGGAGTGGAGTCGCCTGGACACGTGAGTGATATAGTCCTCCTGGACTCCCCCACGGATGAGCCGACGTCGGGCCCGACGCTGTCGGGACCCGAGTCGACAGCTGCTGGGTCCTCTGAGCTCGATCTCAGACTGACGACCTTGGAGCGCAGTATATCTGGAGTGGAGGAGTGGCCTAGTGGTTGGGGCAAGGTATTTCAGGCTGGAAGGTCGGGGGTTCAAATCCCACTAGAGGACAGCAACCTTGGGCCAGAAGGACTGGGGTTTCTAGTCCCACAGGTGCTCCTTGTGGTCTTGGGCAAGCCACTTAACCCTCCATAGCCCATGTTCCCTGTAAAATAGTTATCTCCAAGTTATAATGCCCTGTTCAATGTAATTTCAGTTTGTTCAATGTAAACCGCACTGATGCAGAATAGCGCGGTATATAAGAGAATGTAAATAAATAAATAAATTCATGGACCAGCAGCGGGCATGGATCACCGGCCTCGCCAGTGCATCTGCCCAGACCACCGGGACGTCGACGCTCGAGTCGACCCCGGAGGCCGAGCCGATCCTCGAGTCCATATGAGCTCGAGTCGATCCTCGACCTAGGTCTCCCTCGGCTTCCCGTTCGGGACCGAGGTCCTCGACGCCGGCCTCGCCCGCGCGGAGCCACGCGATTCCTCCTCGGAGGAGTCGGGCTGGGACACGGAGGAGGACGAGTCACCTGGTTCTTTTCAGACTCGGTGCGTCCCCTCCGACTCGCCCGAGTCGGAGCCTCGGAGGCGGTCCCCCCCCGGAGGATACCCGGTTCTCCGATTTCGTGAGGGATATGGCCAAGGCTTTGGCCTTCCCTGCGGATCCGGAGGAGGAGCCCCGAGCCGAAGAGCTCGAGGCCCTCCAATACGACTTCCCCCCGAGGGAGGCCTTCACTGTACCGGTTTCCCCCGATGCTGGAGCGGCTTCTCTTCCGCATGTGGGAGAGCCCAGCCTCGACGCCAGTGTTGAGCAAGCGGATCGATTCCATGTATCGAGTCCGCAAGAGCCCCGGGTTCCAGAAGGCGCAACTTCCACACCACTCCATGGTGGTGGAGTCGGCCATGCATCGACTTAAGAGTCAAAAGATGCACTCCTCGATGCCCCCGGGGAAGGAGGCCCGGAGCCTGGATGCCCTCGGTAGGAAGTGCTTCCAGGGCTCTATGCTTGCTTGTCGGGTCCAGACATATCAGCTGTACATGGGTATGTACCTCCGAGACCTTGCGAAAGAACTTCAGGGTTTCTCTGCCGGTCTCTCCGAGGAACCCCTGCAGCGGTTCCAAGCCTTGTCCTCCGGGATTCGAGAGTGTTCGAAGTTCATTTCTCGAGCGGCCTATGATGGCTTCGAGGCCTCGGCTCGAGTAGCCGGAGCAGGCATCGGGGCTCGCCGCCAGGCTTGGCTTCAGTCCTCCAACCTCGAGCCCTGGGTGCAGGACAAGTTGGTCGATGTCCCCTGCAGAGGTGAAAACCTCTTCGGCAAACCCATGGCCGAAAAGGCGGCGGAGCTCGAGTCGGAGACTCTCACCAGGACTCGCCTTTCTAGAAAGTCCTCTACCCCTTCACAGAAGAAGAAGGGCTCGGGGGAAAAAGCCCTTTTACCCGAGGAAGGTGTTTGCTTATACGCATCACCAACCACAATACCCGGCCACAACCCCCCTTCAGGGGCAGCAGCCTAGGGGACAGGGTAACGGATCCCGGAAGCAGAAAGCCCCCAAATCCGCCACGCAGGCCCCGGCCCAACAGGGCGGGGGTTTTTGACTATGCCAGCATAGCCCCTCCCCCTCAGGGGCCTTCGTCCGGTACGGGGGGTCGGCTGACCCACTTTGCCCACAGGTGGTCAGCCATAACATCCGAGGCCTGGGTATTGCAGGTAGTTTGAGAGGGCTACCTCCTGCATTTTCACCAGGTGCCTCCCACCTACTTCCCAGGGGAGCCTCCGAGACCCCCTCTGCACAGGGACTTACTTCTTCAGGAGCTGCAAAGTCTGCTTCAGGAACGGGCGGTGGAGCCCGTGCCCCAACACTTGTGGGGCCACGGGTTTTACTCGAGGTACTTCCTGGTTCCAAAGAGAACAGGAGGCCTCGGGCCCATTCTAGACCTACGCAACCTCAACAAGTTCCTGCAGCGGGAAAAGTTCAAGATGCTTACCCTTGGAACCCTGCTGCCCTACCTTCAGCGGGGAGATTGGCTATGCTCCTTGGATCTAAAGGATGCTTATACCCACATCCTTATTCATCCGGACCACCGACAATACCTAAGGTTTGTGGTGGCGGGGAATCATTATCAGTACCGGGTACTGCCCTTTGGCCTGTCCTCCGCGCCCAGGGTGTTCACGAAGTGCCTGACGGTGGTAGCCGCCTTCCTAAGGCTTCAGGGCCTCTTCATCTTCCCATACCTGGACGATTGGCTCATCCGGGCATCGTCTGCTCCAGGGGTCGCCCAAGCCACCCAGCGTACGGTGGCCCTGCTTCAGCACTTGGGCTTCGTCATAAACTTCGAGAAGTCCGCTTTGCTCCCCTCCCA
This sequence comes from Ichthyophis bannanicus, assembly GCA_033557465.1. Taxonomy (NCBI): domain Eukaryota; kingdom Metazoa; phylum Chordata; class Amphibia; order Gymnophiona; family Ichthyophiidae; genus Ichthyophis; species Ichthyophis bannanicus. Next base: position 88,875,449 of record CM066043.1, read on the forward strand.
GGACCTCGAGTTCATAGGGGCACGGCTGGACACTCGGCAGGCTCGTGCTTTCTTGCCTCTGGAAAGGGCCAACAGGCTCACGGCTCTAGCCAGCAGGTTCAGCGGCAGGTCGCCAGCCTCGGCCAGACAGTTCCTGCAGCTACTCGGACACATGGCCTCCACGGTCCATGTCACTCCGAACGCCCGTCTACATATGCGGCCTGCTCAGTGGAGCCTTCGCACTCAGTGGCATCAGGCCACAGGGAGGCTGTCGGACCTGATACAGATTTCCGACCGTCTGGTCTCCTCCCTGCACTGGTGGCTTCACCTGCCCAACCTAGTGCTCGGCATGCCTTTTCAGTCTCCCCCACCGTCCCGGGTGCTCACGACAGATGCCTCCCTCCTGGGATGGGGGGCGCACTGTCGAGGGACATGCACGCAGGGCCTTTGGACGCCTTGGGAGGCCGCCCAGCAGATAAACTTCCTGGAGCTCCGGGCGATCCGCCTAGCTCTGCGGGCCTTCTCTCACCTGACATTCGGCCAGTCCGTACTGGTACAGACGGACAATCAGGTTGCAATGTTCTACGTGAACAAACAGGGGGGCACGGGCTCCCTCCTTCTATGTTGGGAAGCCCGGAGGCTGTGCTCTTGGGCTGTTGATCACGACATCCTCCTCAAAGCGGTTTACCTGCCAGGGCAGGACAACTGCCTGGCGGACAAGCTGAGTCGGATGCTGCTACCGCACGAGTGGAAATTGAACCCCGAGGTGGTCCAGCAGATCTTCCGCCGGTGGGGCTCTCCCACTGTGGATCTTTTTGCCAGTCCCCTGAACAGGCAGCTCCCCAGATTCTGCTCCCGGCACCCCCATCCTTCGCGGGAGGCGCCGGATGCTTTCCTCATCCCGTGGTCCACGGGTCTGTTGTATGCTTTCCCTCCTACGCCACTGGTGGCCTGGACATTGTTCAAAGTTGTCCAGGACAGGGCCTCCGTGATCCTGGTGGCGCCTCGGTGGCCGAGACAGCCGTGGTTCCCTCTACTACTACAGCTGGCGGTGGACACCCCTCTTCCTCTGGGGTTCCAGCCCGACCTCCTGACCCAGGATCGGGGCACTCTTCTGCACCCCAACCTCAGGGCCCTTTCACCTGACGGCCTGGCTGCTGAAAGGGTAGTCCTAGCTCCGCTACGGCTAGCCCCGGAGGTGGAAGCCGTCGTCCTAGCTTCTCGGCATCCCTCCAGCCGGAAGTCGTACGCCCTCAAATGGCGTCGCTTCTCGGTCTGGTGTTCTCAGCGATCTGAGGACCCCTTCGCCTGTTTAGTATCGGTGGTGCTGCAATATTTGCTTCACCTCTCCGATCTCGGTCTCAAATCCAACTCTGTCAGAGTCCACCTCAGTGCTCTCTCTGCACATCATTCTCCGGTCGAAGGCCAGCCTCTCTCCTCGCATCCCTTGGTGGCGCATTTCCTCAGAGGCCTCCTTCTGCTTAAACCTCCGTTGTGCCCCCCAGCCCCTGACTGGGACCTCAACGTGGTTCTGCAAAGGCTTACCTGTCCGCCTTTTGAGCCCATGGCTACCTGCCCTCTCCGTTTTCTCTCCTGGAAAACTCTCTTCTTGGTGGCCCTCACTTCCGCGAGGCGCGTGAGTGAGCTACAAGCCCTAGTGTCGGAGCCTCCGTACACTAGGTTCTACAAGAATAGGGTGGTACTGCGGACCCACCCCAAGTTTCTTCCAAAGGTGGTCTCCCCCTTTCACATCAACCAGGAGGTGGTTCTTCCGACCTTCTTTCCCAGGCCGCACGCCAGCCGAGCAGAAACTGTGCTGCACACCCTGGACTGTAGAAGAGCCTTATCCTTCTACCTTGACCGTACGCGAGGGCATAGAAAGGCCGTCCAGCTTTTCGTATCTTTTGACCCCAATCAGTTGGGGGTACCTGTCTCTAAGCGTACTCTGTCTTCCTGGATAGCCGACTGTATCGCCTGGACTTACGGGGCAGCCGGCCTCTCCTTGGAAAGTCGTGTCACGGCTCATTGGGTCAGGGCGAAGGCCGCGTCTGTGGCTCATCTCCACTCTGTTCCATTGGCAGACATTTGCCGGGCCGCTACTTGGTCTTCAGGCCAGACCTTTGCGGCTCATTACTGCCTTGAAAGGGAGTCCCGCAGGGACAGCGCTTTCGGTCAGGCAGTTCTCCACAACCTCTTTGAGGTTTAGGCAACTCCTCCCTCCGGCCCTAGTGTTGGGCTACCGGCCGGATTCGTATTCAGAGAAGATTCCTTCCCTCTGTACTGTTGAGCTTGAGGGAGCTCTTTAGGCTTGAGGTCTCCGGTAGCCTTAAGCTTGGGAGTCCGATAAGTGAGGACTGACTTCCTGCTTGGTCCTGGAGAAAGAGTAGTTACTCACCTGTAACAGGTGTTCTCCAGGAGCAGTAGGAATCAGTCCTCACTACCCTCCCTCCTCCCCTTGGAGTTGCAGTCATTCTTATTGCATATTTTTGCTAACTTTTGCTGTCTTTCCGCTATGTCATCAGACTGAGCAAGATGGCATCCCTGGGCGGGAAGGGGACCGCGCATGCGTGCTGCAATTCCCAAAGGCTTTCTGCGAAAGCTGGGGAAATTGCTCCGCGAGGGCTCCGTCGCCCATAAGTGAGGACTGATTCCTGCTGCTCCTGGAGAACACCTGTTACAGGTGAGTAACTACTCTATCCATGCAGGTGGCCATAATGGCTTTTATTAAAGCTGCAACGCCCTCGGTACCGCAACAAGCGGTTCCGACTCCGGTTCCGGTACCACAACCGATACCGGTACCCAGAGCATCCACTTCCACCAGGATACCGGTTCCGGTTCCCGGTTCCGGGGTTTTCCCCGATACCGATCCGGTTCCGGGTACGCCCGATGTGGATACCGGTCGATACGCGTATCTATCTCTGGAAGCTAATAGACGATACTTCGAGTCTTCTGATGATTCCGATTCCTCAGATGACTCTGCTGAAGTATCTCTTACTCTTCCTGAGGAGCCCTCTTCTCCAAAGAGGAGAATGTCTCCTCTAGAGGATTTGTCCTTTCAAGACTTCATTATTGAAGTAGCCAAAGGACTCTCCATTTCAGTAACCTCTGAAAAAGAACCTAGAGCAAACAAATTAGATATTTTAGGATACTCTAAGGTTCCCAAGGAGGCAGTCACCTTGCCCATTCATGAAATTCTTCAAGAACACATGATGGACTTATGGGAGACTCCTCTCACCCTATCTCCACATTCTCGTCGTTTGGACACCATGTATCGTGTCCCTCCTTCTCCTGGTTTTCAAAAAACTCAGCTCCCTCACCACTCTATTGTGGTACAGTCAGCTATGAAAAGGATAAAGAGTACCAAAAGACACTCTTCCACTCCTCCAGGAAGAGAATGTAGGACTTTGGATGCCTTTGGTAGGAAAAATCTTCCAAGCCAGTATGCTTATTGCCAGAATCAATTCATACAGCCTCTATATAGGCATGTTTCTGAAGGAGATTGCACTAAAGATGCGCCATTTCTTCCCCTTTATCCCAGAGGATAGGAAGGAGGAGTTCCTTTTGTTAAAGCATACCCAAGATGTTTCAAAGTTCTCCAACAGAGCAGCCTTTGACTCCTTTGAGGGTGCTAGCAGAGCCTCAGGCATTGCCATAGCTGCTCGCAGAATTGCTTGGCTCCAGGCCTCTGACCTAGAACCCTGGGTCCAAGATGGGTTGGGGAATCTATCCTGTACAGGTGAAAATCTGTTTGGCAAGGAGTGGCAAATCAAAGCCACTCAAATGGATGCAGAGAATGCTGCTTTAGATAGACTTTCTAAGTCTACCTCTACCCCTGCCAAGAAAAAATCTTTTAAGAAGCCTTTCTACAAAAAGGCCAGATTTTCCACAAATACTGGCCAACAATCTTCCCAAGTTCGCTTTGCTCCTAAGCGTCAGCAATCTAAACAGGCCAGGGCTAAACAGGCAGGGACTGCTACAGTCCAGCAGTCCCAACCCCTCAGGGTTTTTGACTTAATATTAGAGAACTTAACCTTTCTGGCTCTACAACCACCAGAGCCTCTCACCATTCCAGGAAGGTTAACTCATTTTGCTCCCATATGGGAGCAAATCACATCAGAACAGTGGACCCTCTCTATCATCAGAGAGGGCTACAAACTACATTTCTCCAGCCTTCCTCCCCATACCATGGTGAGACGTTTCAATTCTCCCCCATCTCTCCTGGACCTCTTGGGTCAGGAGGTGACCACCCTTCTTGCCCAAAGGGCAATAGAAGAGGTTCCTCTTCTTCAACAGGGGTCAGGGTTTTACTCCCCTTATTTTCTCATTCCCAAGAAAACAGGGGGGTACAGACCCATCCTAGATCTGAGAGAATTGAACAAATTCCTATGCAAGGAGAAATTCAAGATGCTTTCTCTAGGTACTCTCCTTCCATACCTACAGAGTCAGGATTGGCTTTGTTCTCTAGATCTAAAGGATGCGTACACACATATACTCATCCATCCATCCCACAGAAAATTCCTACGGTTTCTGTTCCAAGGAAAACATTTCCAATACAGAGTACTTCCTTTCGGTCTAGCCTCTGCTCCAAGAGTGTTCACCAAATGCATGTCAATAGTGGCTGCATTTCTACGCGCCCTGGGAATTTTTGTTTTCCCATACCTGGACGACTGGCTCATCCGAGCTCCATCTCAGTCCGAAGCTCAGACTTCCCTGGACCGCACCAGATGCATTCTGCAGTATCTGGGACTGGTGATCAATCTGCCAAAGTCTCAACTCACCCCTACTCAGTCCCTAGAATTCATAGGGGCCTGGCTAGATACCACCACTGCAAGGGCCTACCTTCCTCAGGCCCGTTGCCACCGTCTAGTGCACTTGGCCTCTCAGACTCAGTCCAGAAGCCACTTGACTGCCAGGGAGATGCTGCAACTGCTAGGCCACATGGCATCCACAGTTCATGTGGTGCCTTATGCTCGCCTACATATGAGAGCAGCTCAATGGGCTTTGTCCACCCAGTGGACTCAAGCATCAGGAGCTCTCTCAGACCAAATAGCAACCTCGAAACGTCTCTTTTGGTCTCTCCAATGGTGGATGTCCACTCAAAATCTGTTGTTGGGGGCCCCCTTCCAACCACTGTTACCCCAAGCAACCCTCACAACAGATGCCTCCCAAACAGGTTGGGGAGCTCATCTTCAAGACCTCTCCACTCAGGGCACTTGGTCTCCACAGGAAACCACCCTTCATATCAACCTTTTGGAACTACGAGCAATTTTCCTTGCTCTCAAGGTCTTTCATACCCTCCTCAACAACATGACAGTCCTTGTTCATACCGACAATCAAGTAGCCATGTTCTACATAAACAAACAAGGAGGGACTGGCTCTCTGTCGCTTTGCAACGAAGCTCTAAGATTATGGGCCTTCGCCAGAGAACATCAAATCCATCTCCTGGCAGTATATCTCCCAGGAATTCAAAACTCTTGGGCAGACAGACTCAGTCGAGTTCTGCTTCCACACGAATGGTCCCTGCACAAAGATCAAGTACTCAGAATCTTCCAGAAATGGGGAACCCCGGACATAGACCTCTTTGCAAGTCCATGGAATGCCAAACTTCCCCGGTTCTGTTCCATAATTTCGTGTCAGGGAGTTCAGGCCAAGGATGCCTTCCTCCTTCATTGGGGTCAGGGCTTCCTGTATGCCTTTCCACCCATTCCCTTGATTCCCAAGACTCTGTTCAAACTCCAGAGGGATCAAGGATCTATGATCCTCATAGCTCCATGCTGGCCACGCCAAGTGTGGTACCCTCTACTTCTGCATCTCTCCCAAGCCCCCTCCCTGGACTTGGGAGCTGCCCCAGACCTTCTGTCTCAGGAGGAGGGGACTTTGTGGCACCCAAACCCCAAGTCCCTTCACCTCAGAGCTTGGTTACTGAAGACCTAGACCTTCAAGACTTCAATCTTTCTCAGCAAGTGAAGGATATCCTCCATGCCTCTAGGAAACCTTTCACTAGGCCAGTGATGGCTAACCTTTTTGAGCCCGAGTGCCCAAACTGCCGCACAAAACCAAAGAATTTCCTCAAAGTGCCAGCACGTCAATTAAACCTTAACAACAATATTTTAGAGCCTTATAATGATGTTCCAGATCACCCATTTTGGGCAAGGATACTGGGGCGTTACAAATAACACAACACTTGTCTTTCACCATGATGAAGAAGTAGTCCATTTCCCATTCATCATGAAAGTGGTAGGTTTTGCTCTTCTTTGGAACCCAGCTCCCGCGCGGGTCCTATAATCTCGCGAGAGGATGGCGCACGAGCTCTAGCGTGCAGCTTCTCGGCGAGAGGCGCGCAGAAGCTCCGACCGGAAGGGGAAGCGCGGGGCCGGGCTGGGGCCTTTCTCCTAGCACAGGGGTCTGCAACCTTTAAGACATAAAGAGCCACTTGGACCCGTTTCCGAAGGGAAAAAAAAAAACTGGGAGCCGCAAAACCATTGCGACATTTAAAACAAATCTAACACTGCATATATTGTTTCTTACAGTGTACCATCATAATCACAATCACAATCATAGCCTGAGGTAAATATGAGGGCCCAAATGTAATCCACATTATAAATATATTATTATATTATTGTCACTTTTCTTTTAATATTTTTTTGACCCCCCTCAGAACTACTTTTCATAGAAAACGTTAAATTTACTTACCGTATTTTCCGGCGTATAAGACGACTGGGCGTATAAGACGACCCCCTACTTTTCCTGTTAAAATATAGGTGTTTGGCCTATACTCGCCGTATAAGACTACCCCTCTTCCAGCGCACACCAAAAAAAATACGCCGGAAAATACGGTTAATTAATCACAACAAGTAACAATATTTGATTTCAAAATTATGATGATTTTGTAGTCAAATCACTAATATGAAATAAAATTATTTTTTCTACCTTTGTTGTCTGACCAATTTATTCTCTGATCATGCTGGTCCCGATCTGAGGCTTCTGCTTTCCTGTCTTCTCTTAGCTCTGTTTCTGTGGTCTATGGTCCATCTGCCATTTCTTATCTCTTCTTTCGTTTTCTTCACTTCTTTCCATCAGCCTATTTCCAGTCCCAGTAACCCTCCCCAGTATCAGCCCCTTTCCAGTCCTCACTCCCAGTACCTTCCAATGTCAACTTGCATTCCCATGATTGCCACTGGTGTCCATTCCCTTCCAGTCCCCCTCCTTCCCCACTGACCAGTCCCTTCTAGTACAAATACCATGGCAGCCCCTCTCAGATCCACTCCCTTCCAGTTCCATTCTCCCATCCCCTCGCATCAGCCCATTTGTAGCCTTAGCCCCCAGTTTTCTTCCAGGGCCAGCAGCTCTATCCTCCCCTCCCCACAATCAGCCCATTCTCAGTCAAAGCCCCCCAATCAGCTCACTTCCAGTGCTAATCCCCCCTCAACCCCATTACCAGTGCTAGCCTCCCCTAATCAGCCCAATACCACCAGTCCTACCCCCCCCATCACCAGTCCTATCCCCCCATCAGCCCATTTCCAGTCCTAACCTCACCGATCAGCTCATTTCCAATGCTAGCCCCCCATCAGTCCATTATCAGTCATACCCCCCTATCAGCCCATTACCAGTCCCAACCCCCCCCCTTGATCAGTCCATTCCCAGTCCTAGCCTTCAACCCATTACCAGTCCTAGTCCCCTCCCATCTGCCCATTACCAGTGCTAGCTCCCCCATCAGCCCATTATAATCCTAAGCCGCAATGTCTCTCGCCTCTCTCCAGCATTTATCCCGTCTGTCCAGTATGTCCCTGTCTCTCCCCTTTGTGCATGCCAGCCCCCCTCCCTCCATGTCAGCCCCCGTCCTTCCATCTGTCCATGTCAGCTCCCTCCCTCCCTCCCTGTCAGCCCCACTGTCCATGTCAGCCTCCCTCCATGTCAGTCCCCCCTCTGTCCATGTCAGCCCCCTCCCTCCATCTATCCCTCCTTCCATGTAAGCCCCCCTCCTTCCATCCATCCATATCAGCTCCCTCCCTCCATGTAAGCCCCCCTCCTTCCATCCATCCATATCAGCTCCCTCCCTCCATGTAAGCCCCCCTCCTTCCATCCATCCATATCAGCTCCCTCCCTCCATGTAAGCCCCCCTCCCCCCCATGTCGTTGGTTGCCCCCCCAACTCCCCTTTTCGACCCCCCCCTCTCCCCATGTCTACCCCCCCCCTCCCCATGTCGAGGGTAGCCCCCCCCTCTCCCCATGTCGTTGGTAGCCCCCCCCTCTCCCCATGTCGATGGTAGCCCCCCCCCTCTCCCCATGTCGATGGTAGCCCCCCCCCCTCTCCCATGTCTTCCTCCCTTCGTCTGCAGCCGCGGCTCCCTGCCTGTTAGGGAACCGCGGCTGAGCTTGTACAATCGTTGCGGAGCCCTTCCTGTCTTGACGGGCACCGTGCAGCATTGTCCCGCCTCTAAAGGAAGTTGTACTTACAACTTCCTTTAGAGGCGGGACAATGCTGCACGGAGCCCGTCAAGACAGGAAGGGCTCCGCAACGATTTTACAAGCACAGCCGCGGTTCCCTAACAGGCAGGGAGCCGCGGCTGCAGACGAAGGGAGGCAGACACCTGTTTTAGCGGACCTTCCCGCGTGCCAGCTGCAAGGCCTTCGCGTGCCACAGCTGGCACGCGTGCCATAGGTTCGCCATCGCTGCACTAGGCGTTCTTACGCTTTTAAGTGGAAAAGGTTTTCCATTTGGTGTGCTCAAAAGGGTCTTGACCCTTTAGCACTACCTTTAAATTCTTTACTGGAATATCTCCTGCATCTCTCCAATGCAGGCCTTAAAACAAATTCAGTAAGGGTCCATTTGAGCGCTATTGCAGCATCCCTTAAACCTCTCAATGGACAATCTGTTTCCTCTCATCCTCTTATTGCAAGATTCATGAGAGGCCTAACTTTAACTAAACCTCCCATTCGCCAACCTCCGGTAGCATGGGACTTAAACTTGGTTCTTGGTCAGCTTATGAAGCCACCCTTTGAACCCTTAGCCACTACCTCCTTGAAATTTCTTTCCTGGAAGGTTATTTTCCTCATTGCAGTCACCTCAGCTCGCCGTATCAGTGAACTGCAAGCCCTAGTGGCTAATCCCCCTTATACAAGGTTTCATCATGATAAGGTGGTCCTTCAGACTAATCCCCACTTTATGCCTAAAGTGGTCTCCCCTTTTCATCTTAATCAAGAGGTATATCTACCTGTCTTTTTTCCGGCTCCTCATGCATCCAGTGCAGAGAGGAACCTTCATACTCTAGATTGTAAAAGAGCTCTCGCCTTTTACCTCCAGAGGACACAGCAACATCGAAAGTCTTCTCAGCTTTTTGTTGCTTTTGATCCTTCTCATTTAGGACTTCCAGTCTCTAAAAGAACACTGTCCAATTGGATTGCTCAGTGTATCACTTTTGCTTACCAAAGTAAGAACCTTTCTCTGGAGGGCCATGTCATTGCTCACAATGTGAGAGCCATGGCCACCTCTATGGCTCATCTTCACTCTGTATCCATCGATCAGATCTGTCGAGCAGCCACCTGGGCCTCGGTTCATACCTTTACAGCCCATTACTGTTTGGACAAGGACTCCCGCCGGGATGCCTTGTTTGGTCAGGCTGTCCTCAGACACCTGTCCCATTCTTAAACGATTCCTGCCCACCTTCCCTGAATGGATGCCTGAGATCCATAGGAAGATGAGGAACCCTTCAGGGTCTCATACCCTTGGGGGGGATCTCCCCGGCATCTTAGCTAGGGAGTCCCCATATGTGAGGACTCATTCCTGCTTGTTCCTGGAGATAGCACAGTTACTTACCTGTAACAGGTGATCTCTGGGAACAGCAGGAATTAGTCCTCACAACCCACCCACCTCCCCTAGGAGTTGTATCTCTCTCTCTCTTTCCTTTCCTCTCTCTATTGTCTCAGCTTTAAACTCGAACTGAGGAGAGTTGGTCAGGAAGGCGGGAAGGCAGCGCGCATGCGCTGTGGGAGGCCCCAAAAGCTTTCCTTCTGGGAAGCTGGGGAGCTTTCCCGCGCAGGCTCCGTCGGTTCCGACGTACCCATATGTGAGGACTAATTCCTGCTGTTCCCAGAGATCACCTGTTACAGGTAAGTAACTGTGCTATTCATGAGGAAATGGGAGGCAGATTTGGGCCAGCAATGGACAGAGGAAAGGTGGGAAAAAATATAAGGGTTATAGCAGGGATATCCATTGCCACTCACATAAAAGAAAATGCCTATAAAGTACTCTATCGGTGGTACTGGACGCCAATACGACAAAAAAAGACGGGGAGGGGAATATCGGATAGGTGTTGGAGAGGATGTCCGGAGAAAGGGGATATGTTACATATGTGGTGGAAGTGTGAACCGATTCAACACTTCTGGGAGGCGGTCTTATTGATAATATCTGAAATGACTGGTCATACCCTACAAAAAACACCGGAAGTGTGTTTACTGCACATGTTGGGGGAGGATCTGGAGGAAGGGGGGAGAGGGGTACTATATCACTGTATAGCAGCAGCATGAAACGAAATAGCACAAAACTGGATGGGGGAGGGGAGGCCTCAGAGGATAAGATTTATCAGAAGAATGGAGGAGCTGTGTTTGATGCATAGACTGACAGGGTTGCGACATGGGAAAGGGGATAAGGTAATGAAACACTGGCAGGGGTCCTGATAGAAACGGGGGGGGGGGGGAGAGGGGAGATAGGTGGTGGAGTAAAAACTAATGCAATGATGTATTAGAACCCAGGGGGAAATTGGGTCAGCTAACGTTAGCTTGATGTTACAAAAATTGTATAAAAGTTGTATACCTGTTTGAAATAAGAAAAGCTTGTATGATACGTGAAATTGACTTATTAAAAATATTAAAGATAAAAAAAAAAGATGGCTAAGGGGAGAAATGATGATAGCTATAAAATAATGAATGAAGTGAAACGGGTAAAGGTAGATCAATTGTTTACTCCTTCAAAAAGTAGAAAGACTAGGGGACACTCAATGAAGCTACAATGTAGCACATTTAAAACTAATCTGAGAGAATATTTTTTCACTTGGCTTTGGGGGAGGAAGGTGGGGGGGGGGTGCGAGGAGGTCACAGCCATTGGGTCCTACGATTTTGGCATGGCTCCTAAATTCAAACAAAATTTGTCAAAGCCTGCTCTACTGAATTTAGCTTAGCTCTTGTGACTGTAAGTTTTTAAAATAAATTTTCACTGACCTAAACTCGTGCTTCTGTTGTAGGGAAGCTATAGTGGCTCTCAGATTGCAAACCTCATTTTCTTGTTCTTTCGTCCACCTTGTCACATCATATTAAAATACTCCTCATAAGCCTTTCTTGCTTCCCACAAACTGTGATCAGTCACATCACCAGTATCATTCTAGGCTAAGTACTATTTCCATGTCCTCTTTTAACCATTCTCCCAATACATTTTGCTGTCAAAGGGTCATGTTAGTGCTCCAGCAATGAGATCTCTGACCTTATGATTTATTCTGGGAGACCCATGTACCTGAAATCATTCTGTGATCCAAAACGTTAAAGGTTCTTTTGTCCAAGAAATTAATCAAGTCGGGAGTACATGTAACATAGACCACTGGACCCGCTTCCTTGCCTAGCCCAGACACACCTCCCTACCTTAACCTAGAAACACCTACTGTATACTTCATAGTGCTCCATTCATCTTGGAAATAGTTCGCCTAGATTCTACCCAAGCTGACTCCCCTGTTATATTACAGTAAACAGTAATCTTAATATTACAAGAGACTATTGTTCGCTGTTCACTTTAATTCCTGCTAAGTTCTGTTATTTATTCTATATAATCCAGTTCTGTGTAATGAATGTATACTTGTTCTCTGTAAACCACGCTGATTTAAAATAGTGTGGTATATAAATCCAAATAAATAAATAAATACATGCCCATTTTCTGAGAGTAGTATGTATTTTCCCTGCAACCAGAATTATCTCACCACCATAGATCAACTAGCTCCAGCTTCTGCGTACTTAATCAAAGTTTTTTTCATCTTCTCACTTGGACCAGTTCCCTGCAATGAGAGAGGTCAGGTGAGCCCAGGATGCAATTCATATCTTCTGCTATTAACCAATCCCCCTATGCTACCTTCTGAAAACCCTCAAAGCAAATCTGAAAGAAGGAGCTCTTGGGCCCTTAAGAGGCATACACATTCAGAATAGATAGTTCATGCTGATCTGTGCGGCTTGTAAACCAGACTACCCTCCCTGCGTTTTCTTCCCCCCGGAGTCTTAAAGCACAAAAGGTACATATTTAATTATACAAAATTACAACTCCTGTTTCCTTAAAATTATACGGGGAGCAATAAACCTTGCCACACCTGCCCTTTTCGAATTTTTGGTGCTCATCCCAATTCAAGTGTGTTTCCTGCAATAGATCCATATCAATTTTATGAGACTAAAGCTATTCTGATACCCACTCTCTTTGTTAATTGGGCTATTCAGCTCATGCACTTTAAAGGAAGCAACTTTATATCCTGCCCCTTCCCAATCCAGTTACACAATTCGAACCTTCCCCACCATACACACCATCTACTGCACATGCACTGAACCATACCACTCCCCACCAACAGACAGGGAATATAAAAATAGCCATTGTAAATATGAAATACCAGCAGTAGAAGAACCAGTAGTATCCCCATTTTATTTGGGGGGGGGGGGGTAGTCCAAACTTACACCATAAATCATTCCCCCCCTCACCTCATCTTCACAATGACAGCAGCCAGCTTCCCTCCCTGGTCCCCAAAAAGTCCCAAAAGGCTTCAAGGTCCAACAAATATCAAGGCAGAGCACAAACTGGCTTAAGAGACTGTTAATTAGTAGTGTTTCCATACACACTTAGACATTTGTTTTATGTTTGAAAGTCTGTTAGGTGTGCTACCTACTTGGATTGTTTTAATGGTAGCTGTTCTGCTAGTGTATCATTTCAGTATGAAAACAATCTAGTTTGGTCTTAAACTCAAGAGTAAAATTGCAGTTAAGCCAAAAATATGTATTTTACTCAATATGAATTGCTGAATTTCCAGATAAAAGCAAATAATGATAAATTGTAAAAATCATTTAACATGCACACGTTCTTTGAACAGCGGGTCTCAGATTCTCATGGAGTTTTTTCAGTGACAATGGCAAAAGCCAGTAACTACTCCCGATATACATCAACGACCCTTTTTGTTTTTTGAACGTGTGTTTTTTTCAAGCGTTTTAAAATAACTTATCCAAGATGCATTTTATAAAACAGAAGTTAGGCTTATCTTAAAAGTGTTGTATCCCAACGCCTACTTCAGCGCCATCGCGTTTCACGGATATGTTCCGTTTCTTCAGGGGCTAAATAAGCCTATTCTTTGTGTGTATTCGACTATCTCATTCATGCGCGGCGTTTTTCTGATCCTTTGCAACAGTTGCATTCAGGGCGCATGAATGAGATAGTCGAATACACACAAAGAATAGGCTTATTTAGCCCCTGAAGAAACGGAACATATCCGTGAAACGCGATGGCGCTGAAGTGGGCGTTGGGATACAACACTTTTAAGATAAGCCTAACTTCTGTTTTATAAAATGCATCTTGGATAAGTTATTTTAAAACGCTTGAAAAAAACACACGTTCAAAAAACAAAAAGGGTCGTTGATGTATATCGGGAGTAGTTACTGGCTTTTGCCATTGTCACTGAAAAAACTCCATGAGAATCTGAGACCCGCTGTTCAAAGAACGTGTGCATGTTAAATGATTTTTACAATTTATCATTATTTGCTTTTATCTGGAAATTCAGCAATTCATATTGAGTAAAATACATATTTTTAGTGTATCATTTCAGCCATTGTTTTGCATGTATATTGCAGCCTATAAATCTGATTAGTAAGTTAAGTATCACTAACTGGTACAGTGGATTTTCCCCTTTAAGCACAGTTTCTATGGGAGCAGCTGTTGTCAGCAGGGGATAGGTTAATTTCTTCCTGTCTTTTCTCTTTCCATCTGCTTAGCAGCCTATGTTAGACAGACTGAGTCCTTCCTGATGGGCAAGAGCTACAAGAAACTCCTCATTAACATCTTTGCTTTGGGTGTCTTGTTCTACCACCATGGGTTGCCACAGTTGCACACATACACATGTCCTTCCTCATCCCCCACCCCCAGCCTTTTAGAGCATACCACTTGCTTCATTGCTGCAATGCGCCTGAACTATGTCATTACCTCTGAATGGGAGACCTAAATTTTCCTGCCACAAAGTCATGGGATCAGTCTATTTTCTTTCAGAGCTGCTTTAAAAATATGGCTTGTAAATGAGTGGTTAGGCTTTAAGGGTGCCCCTGTCCGTTTGTCTGATCTGTACACTCGCTATGATTTGCTGTGCGTGACTTTCTCACTCTTCTGTAGGTGGCTTCCTGTTTGAGGGCCTTTCTGATGAGGAAGACGATTTTCACCAGGTAATGTCAGTGTTGTATTTTATCTCTAATAGGTAAGAAGGAAAACATGGAGAGAGGAGTAACTGTCAATGGGGATTTTAAGGAATGAGCATCAGAGGATTTCCCGGAGTCAAAAGTTATATCTGATAGATTTGAAAGTAGAGCAGAAATCCTCTTGAAGATAGGTTTTGCATTTTGGCTTCCCATTTTGTACCCTGACAGGAAGCCTTCAGTTTCTGTCTTTTATTTGGTGGTGCAATGAGCAGATATAAAGAAGGTAATTTTATAAAGGTAGAAGGTCAGCGCAAAAGAGGAAGGCTAGCAATGAGATGGATCGATACAGTAGCTATGGGTGCCAGTCTGTCAATAATGAGCTGCCTGACTGAAGTCCGAATACAGTTTAGGACAACTATCCAGAGGGTCGTCATGAGTCGACACCAACTCGACGGCACTTAACAACAACAACAACAACAACAATTTTATAAAGGACTTATGGGCCTGTTTCTGCCATGTTCTGAATTCTCGGGTCAGATACAGACTTTTATAAAATTGCCCAGGCTGTATACACAGAAAAGTGTGCATAGAGGTCAAACTTGTGTATAATTTTATGCATTGGTAAAGTAGGCGTTGCAGGGGGCGGAGTTTAGACAGTTGCATTTTCATGCACATACCTTTCATTTTATAGAGTACATGTGTAAAAATTGGCAAGCATACACATTTGTTTACACCTGCTTCAAAGAAGTCTGACATATGTGTGTCTTAGTTTTGGGAGATTTATTTGTGTAAACCTATTTTATAATGGAAAGTATATATTTATTTCCCTTGTAAAATAGGTCTTAGATGGCCGGTTATTAAATTAACCTCTGTTTTGATATGAAACATCTATGACATTCCTTATCCAAGCATACCTCTACTTGCATTTTTCTTCTGTCTTTTTGCAGAAACTTGGAGCAATGTTTAATCAAAGTTGTGTTGTTAGGTTTTAGTCTGTCTTTTTCATTATTTCCTCAGAGTACAAGGTCCACTCCTTCTAGTAGCGCTTCTGGGTCTCGCCCTGCATCACTTGGTTATACTGGGGCCGCAGGCCCTCGACCAATCACACAGAGTGAACTGGCGACTGCACTTGCCCTAGCAAGCACACCTGAGAGCAGTTCCCATACACCCACTCCTGGGACCCAGGTACATGTATTGGGTGGAAGGAACTATTGCCATGAGCAGTGTTACATGAAAATACTCTGTGCACTGGCTGATCTTGGCAAACTACATGAGGGACTGTTTAGTTCTTAACCATCAGTGCTCTATGATGTCATTGCAATAGGTACACCTTAAGAGTAATTATATTGGGAGGCGTAATTACTCAGATCCCAATGTGGGGTTATTTTGGGACAGAACTGACGTGAATTGCTTAGGATAATGGAAGCCATATGCTACAGAAGTAACGATCAACCTTCATCAGAGCTGCAAGGCTCTCTTTGAAATGCAAGTCACAAGTTCAATGATGGATGGAGGTGGTGGGGGCAAATACAGTTATTGAATTCAAAATGACATGGAACAGACCCAGTAGATCCCTTTATAGCAAGAGGATGAAATCAAAGCAAACTTAAATATCTTTTATAATTCAATAAAAAGAAGGGGCTGACCTGCACGGAGCGGCAGTTACAACCTCTCTAGCCATCTTACTGGGCAGACTAGATGGACCATACTGGTCTTTATCTGCTGTCATATACTTTATTATGTTAACCTCCTATTAAACTACTGTATCTTGATAAATCACTGGATATCATCCAGCATATCTTGGTAGATTTACACTTGATGCATGCCACATGGCATGAGGCTGAAAAGACACACATGCAGGAGCAGGGCTGGATTACTTATTAGGCACAATGGGCACAAAGCTCTCTGGACCTGTAACCAAAAGAAACAAAGGTTTTAGGTCCCAAAATATCACAGATGACTGAAAGAAATTGGAAAACTGCTAAATCAAGCTTAATTTTATGTCTGTTAGGGCCACTCCTCAGGCACCTCTCCAATGTCCTCCAGTGTCCAGTCTGGTACCCCCATCACCAATGATCTCTTCAGCCAGGCCTTACAGCATGCCCTACAAGCATCCAGTCAGCCCAGTCTACAGGTGAGTGCTTCTGGGCTCCTGTGGCATCACTTAACTCTACTATACCTCTGTCTCATATCTTTGTCAGACAAAAGGTCATTCTTACCTTCTCTCTCTCCTTTTCTCAGAGCCAGTGGCAACTCCAGCTGCAGCAGCTACGAGATATGGGCATCCAGGATGATGAGCTAAGCCTGCGAGCACTGCAGGCCACTGGAGGGGACATCCAAGCTGCCCTGGAGCTCATATTTGCGGGTGGAGCTGCTTAATCACCCCATACCTTTGAACAAACAGTCATCAGATGGGGTATATAATACATATGATTCATGTTCAAAACACTCATATGCATAGTTATCCTTGACTGTGTTTTTAAAATGTGAGTGCAAAGCAGTTTGATCAGTACAAAACACCAAGACTAACTGCCTTCTAGAGCCATGTGCTGCAGGCATTTCAGCTTCCATTCTCAGTACCTGTATAGTTAGTGAGGTGCTATTGTCTTTCAGTACTCTGAGCATAACTGTTCAGAATTAACATAAAGCCATACCACTGGGCTGGGAGAAGAGAGAGCCAATAGAAGGGGGAGGGAAAGTAAAAGTGTTTTGGAAGAGTAACAGGTGAGAGGCAAGAGAAAGATTGCTTTGTGGATGAAGTGTGAAGATAGATTAAGAGCTAGACCAGCAGGCTGTGGCAGAGAGGGAAGTGACAGTAGGAAATAGGAAAGAGATTAAGGTATACAAGAAAGAAGAGTCTCTGAAAGGTCAGATAGAAAATGGGGAAGAGCTGAAGAGAAAAAAAGATGGAAATATGAAAAAAGTGTGATTTCTCTTAACCATTCATAAGTCTAGGATTCTCCTGTTTAAAAAGTTGTTTGTGATTCAGAAACATTAGATGGAAGCAATGCATTTGAGTATATTTTGAAGAGTTTTAAATTACATTTTATTAAGACTAAATTCCACGCAGTGGCCTGGCTTAGTGTTTGTTGGAGGTCTCTACTGATAAGTTTTGTAGTGGATTCTTTCTCTTTCCAGCACTGGCCTTTCTCTTCCTCTTTTGCA
Organism: Ichthyophis bannanicus; assembly: GCA_033557465.1. Classification (NCBI taxonomy): domain Eukaryota; kingdom Metazoa; phylum Chordata; class Amphibia; order Gymnophiona; family Ichthyophiidae; genus Ichthyophis; species Ichthyophis bannanicus. The sequence goes on from CM066043.1 coordinate 88,893,007, forward strand.
TGCAGTGCACTCAACTGTGCCTGTCTCCATTGGCCAGCTTCAGCCTATGATTTGAAGGCAGTACTGGTAGATCCCATCCCAGTTCCGATTGCAGACTGAAGCTAATTGCTGGAGGAGGCAGACACAGGGAAGCGCACTACTCTGCTCGATTAAGAGAGGAAGGCTGATTGGCAAGTCTACAGATCAGTTGATGGAGGGAGAAGGGGATCTGGAAGCAAGAGAGGGCTACAGAGTGGCAGCAGAAGGGACAGGAAAGTTCACCCCCAAGAAGGCTTTTGTTGTAGGGTAGTTGACTTATTAGAGCCGTTTCATTTAAGCATAGCGCTTATTGTCGAAGACCCATTCAGCTGGATGTTTGTCAGTCTGTATGTTTGTTTGCACATGTGCAAACAAACATTAGTAAATTCCCCCACCCATCCAAACCCAGCAGGATGAAGAGCTGGCAAGAGTTCTGGTCCTGCCAGCATGGAGAATGAGGGCTGCAGCCTACAAATGTTGGTGGGAGTCCTTGGATCACTCCGACCAAAACAGTGAGGCTGCAGCTTGAAAAGGCCGATGGGAGAACTTGGGTCCTGTCTACCTGAAGAAAAGGATAGAACCTAAGGGAAGGGATAGAATTCGAAGGATAGAAAGAGTCAGGGCATAGGAGAAGAGGGGTGCAAGATAAGGAAAGGGGCAGGGTTCAAGGACAAAAGGCGAACAGATGCCCCTCTCTTGCTTCCAGATGCCCCTTCTCCCTCCATCAACTGATCTGTAGACTTGCCAATCAGCCTTCCTCTCTTAATCGAGCAGAGTAGTGCGCTTCCCTGTGTCTGCCTCCTCCAGCAATTAGTTTCAGTCTGCAATCGGAACTGGGATGGGATCTACCAGTACTGCCTTCAAATCATAGGCTGAAGCTGGCCAATGGAGATAGGCATTTAAGGTTGGGAGGGAGTTAAAGGCCTGAGAGAGTGCAAGATTGATTAACGGGGAGGGAGAAGTGCATAGATGGGTGAAGGGAAAAGAGAAACGGTGCAAGACAGTGGGAAGAACAATAAATAGGTGTAGGAGGACAGGGGAAAGTGCTCACACACACATGCGTGCGCTGAGACTCCCCCTGACACACGTGCACAGACATTCTCCCTGACACTCCCCATGATGCACACACATGCGTGCATATGCACATATTCCCCGACACTCTCCATGATGCGCATGCACTCCCTGACACTGCCTATGATGCACACTCAACCGCGCATGCATGCACATATTCCCCATGATTCACATGCTTTTGAATCCTGATCTGTTTAGCCTCCTATATGTTTCCTTGCTAATCCCCTAGATATATCCTTATCCCCTCAGCTATTATGTTATCTATCTTGACTAGAGTGTGAGCCCTGATGAGCAGGGACTGTCTTTTTACATGTGTCTGTACAGTGTTGCGTACACCTTGTAGCATTCTCCGAATGATAAGTAGTAGTAGCACACACATGTACCCCCCACAAACCTGATTCTGTAAATGGGGGAAAAGTGCCATTGTGGCACACTGCAAGAGTGCACTTTTCAACTTGTGCTTTGTGCTGGTGTTTCAGGATCATGATAAAATTAAGTCCTTAATTATAAGTGCATGTCCATCTGAAGAAAAACATAGACACTCTTGACTATGATGTTTCTCCAGGAACAAGCTGGAAGTCGGTCCTCATTTATGGGTGACGCCTGCACCGACGGAGCCCGCGCAAAGCAATTCCCCAGCTTTCAAAGAAAGCCTTTGGGATTGCTACCATGCATGCGTGGTCCTTTTCACACCCAATAGTGCCATCTTGCTCAGTCTCTCTTTTTCCACAAAACCCTCGGAAAAAGTTTTTGTTTCCTTGCCTTTTTGGAGCTTACAGGGATACCTTTCCTAATTTTTTCTTTTCGGGCTTCGCGCCCTTTTTTCTTCCCATCCACTAGCCGCATGGGTCTTCAATGTCACAGGGGCCGTTTTTACCCCCATGGCCACCAGGTTTAAAAAATGAGATAGATGTTTTAGGAACATGTCGCTTACAGACACTCATGACTGTTGTCTACGTTGTCTGGGAGCCGACCATGACCCAGAGTTCTGTTCGCGCTGTAAGAAAATGTCTTCTAAGGCCCTGCTCAGCCGCAAGCAGAAATCCGAGACATTTTTCGAAAGGCCGCCTTGGAGTCCCCGGTGGCACCCTCGGTTGTCTCCCCTCCGGGGGGTTCTCCCACCACGGCACCACATTCCAGGCGGCATTCTGACCAGGTACCCCGGCTCAGGGAAAGCCTGGACAGAGGCACCACAAACCAAAGAGCCCGAAGACCCAAACGCCAGCTCCCCCACAACCCACTCGGGTTTTGATGCCAGCGGCATGGCTCCTCGTCATCTGGCAATGCAGCAGCCAGTGGAAGGACATCTGTCCTGTTTCGCCCTGTCGTGGGTGTTCATTACCTCGGACACTTGGGTCCTCCAGGTTGTCCGGGAGGTCTATCGCCTTCATTTCGACAGGCTTCCTCCACCCTTCTTCCTGGCGGAGCCTCCTCGACTCCCCATACACCAGCTTCTGCTGCGGTGGGAATTACACTCCCTTCTTGCCCAAAGGGCAGTCGAAGGTCCCTCCCCACCTTCGGGGTTGGGGTTTTAACTCCCGGTACTTCCTCGTCCCGAAGAAGACGAGGGGGGGGGGTTGCGGCCCATCCGTGACCTCTGCAGGCTAAACAAGTTCCTGGTGTGGGAGAAGTTCAAGATGTTATCTCTTGGCATGCTGCTGCCCTTCCTCCGGCAGGGCGACTGGCTATGTTCCTTGGATCTGAAGGACGCTTATGCCCATATCTTGATCCACCCCCAGCACAGGCAGTACCTGCATTTCAGGGTGCAGGGAGAGCACTTCCAGAACAGAGTGCTCCCCTTCGGCCTTGCGTCCGCACCATGGGTCTACACGAAGTGCTTCGTCGTGGCCGCCGCTCACCTGCAGTGCAGGGGCATGCCAGTGTTTCCCTACTTTGATGACTGGCTCGTTATGGGCTTCTCCATCGAGGAGGCCTGGCAAGCGATGTCATGCACTGTCCTCCTCTTGCAGAACTTGGGGTTCTTGGTCAACTTCCCAAAGTCTCACCTCAAGCCGGTGAAGGCTCTCAAGTTCATTGGGGCGCGCCTCCATACTCGGCAGGCCATGGCCTTCTTGTCGGTGGATCGTTCCACCCACCTCTGAGCTCTGGCGGCTCATGTCCAAAGCACCCACCAGGTTAGCGCTCGGTCCATGCTACGTCTCCTGGGCCACATGGCCTCGACCATGCATGTGGTTTCCTACTCTCGCCTGCACATGTGGATGGCTCCATGGTGTCTCAGTGCCCAATGGAGCCAGTCCCTTGGACACCTCAGGGACCCCGTCAGGGTTCTTCCCGACCTCCACTTGTCCCTGAACTGGTGGCAAAACCCTTTCAACCTCCTGCGGGAATCGCCCCTTCAGACCCCACAGCACGATGTGGTGCTGACTACAGATGCTTCCCTGTTAGAGTGCGGAGCCTATTGCGGGTCTCTCTGCACGCAGGGACAATGGTCACCCACGGAGGCTCAGCAGCATATAAATCTGCTCGAGCTCCGGTGGGCCCTGAGGGCCTTCGTCGATCTCCTCAGTGGGAAGTCGGTTCTAGTACAGACCAACAACTGTGTAGTAATGTTCTACATCAACAAAGAGGGGGGGTCACGGGGTCACGCTCCCTTTGCAGGGAAGCAGTACTCATCTGCTCTTTCGCCGCCCGATGGAGGATGTCCCTTAGTGCAGCGTACCTCCTGGGTCAGGAGACTGGTCTGGTGGACAGACTCAGCAGAATCCTTCGCCCCCACGAGTGGCGGCTGGATCCAAAAGTGGCAGGCTGGCTGTTTCTCCGCTGGGGCACTCCAGCGATAGACCTCTTCGGCAGCCCTCAGAACACGCAGCTCCCTCGCTTTTATGGCCCGGTACTGCACCCGGACAGGGAGGGCCCCGATGCATTTCTCCTGTACTGGTCCTCCAGTCTCCTATAATCATTCCCTCCTTTTCCCTCAATGCAAGGAACTCTGTTCAAGGTTCAACAGGACAGGGCATCGTTAATCCTCGTGGCCCCCTCGTGGCCTTGGAAGCCTTGGTTCCCGCTCCTGCTCCAGCTATTGATGCAGGAAGAGGGTCAGGTTTCCCCTAATGCAGGAAGAGGGTCAGGTTCTCCACCCGAACCTAACCTCTCTATCCCTCACGGCCTGGCGGCTTAACAGGTCTCTCTAGCCTCTTTGGCCCTTCCTGAGGAGGTCGAGGAAATCCTCCTTGCCTTGAGGAAGGACTCCACTAGGCGGGTTTACGCCTTTAAGTGGAAGCGCATTTCCAGCTGGTGCTCGAAACACCAGATCGACCCCCTTCTCATGCCCGGTTCGGTGGGTTCTCCAGTACCTCCTCCATCTCTCAAGGGAAAGACTGAAGTCGAACTCTGTTAGAGTTCATTTGAGCGCCATATCTGCTAATCCTCCCCCTATCGAGGGAAAATGTCTCTCGGGACAGCCGTTAGTCTCCCGCTTCATGCGGGGTCTTCTGCTGTCCAAGCCACACATCCACCCCCCTCCGGCAGAATGGGGCTTGAACGTGGTGCTCATGCAGCTCACCCGTCCACCCTTTGAGCCGATGGCGATGTGTTCGCTTCGACATTTGTCCTGGAAGGTAGCCTTCCTGGTGGCACTGACCTTGGCTCGCCGAGTCAGTGAGCTTCAGGCGCTCATGGCTGGTGTCCCTTACACCAGGTTTTATCGGAACAGGATGGTCCTCCGGATGCATCCTAAATTCTTGCCTAAGGTCATGTCGACTTTTCATCTCAATCAGGAGATAGTGCTCCCGACCTTCTTCACGAGGCCCCACGCTGACCAGACGTCAGCGGTTCTCCACACCCTCGACTGCAAGCAGGCCCTCGCCTTCTACTTGCAGCGTACTCAGACTCATAGCAAATCTGATAGGATTTTCGTGACCTACGATCCCAATCGGCAGGGACAAGCAGTCATCAAGAGCACCCTCTCAGTTTGGGCGGCGGACTGCATCGCCTTCGCCCATGCGAAGGCGGGTGTCCCTCTGGGTCGTCGAGTCTCCGCTCAGGGGGTCCGAGCCAAGGCGCTCCGTGCCCCTAATGGACATCTGCCGGGCGGCGACCTGGTCTTCCACCAGCACCTTCGCTGCCCACTACTGCATGGAGAGGGAGTCCTGCCGGGACAGCGCCTTTGGCCAGGTTGTACTCCGTAATCTATTTGGGGTGTAAGCAACTCCTGCCCTCCGACCCTTCTTCACGCTACCGAGGGCTTTGCCCTGAGGGACTTGGGCTCCTTCAGACTTCTGCTTCTGCTTACGGCCTCGCGGAGGCATTTTTTGGTTGCAGGTTCGGTAGCTTTTAGCTAGGGAGTCCCATAAGTGAGGACTGACTTCCTGCTTGTTCCTGGAGAAAGCATAGTTACTCACCTGTAACAGGTGTTCTCCAGGGACAGCAGGAATCAGTCCTCACTACCCTCCCGCCTCCCCTGATGAGTTGCTGAATTTTTGTCCTTCCCTTGCCATCTGCTTGGTAGGTCTCAAGCTAAGGGACCTGACTGAGCAAGATTGCTACTAAGATGATTAGTAGTCTTCATTATAAAGCATATGAGGACAGACTTAAGGATCTTAATATGTACACCTTAGAGGAAAGGCGGGATAGAGGTGATATGATTGAGATGTTTAAATACCTCCGTGGCATAAATGTTCAGGGAGAGAGCCTCTTTCAATTGAAAGCAAGTTCTGCGACGAGGGGACATGGGATGAGGGTGAAGGGAGATAGATTCAGGAGTGATATGCGGAAATATTTCTTTACGGAAAGAGTAGTGGATCCGTGGAATAGCCTCCCAGTGGAGGTGGTAGAGATGAGGACAGTAACTGAATTCAAAAAAGCATGGGACCAACACAGAGGATCTCTAAAGGTGAAAAGTGGACTGTTGTAGTTGTTGTTATGGAAGGACAGACTAGATGGGCCTTGTGGTCTTTTTCTGTCATCATGTTTCTATGTTTCTATGTAAGATGGCACCCTTGGGCGGGAAGAGGACCACGCATGCATGGTAGCAATCCCAAAGGCTTTCTTTGAAAGCTGGGGAATTGCTCCATGTGGGTTCGTTGGTGCTGACGTCCCCCGTAAGTGAGGACTGATTCCTGCTGTCCCTGGAGAACACCTGTTACAGGTGAGTAACTACGCTATCTGCAGGAACAAGTAGGAATGTCATCTTCACATATACCAACGGAGCCCACATAGGAGCGCTCCCCAGAGTCCAATTGGAAAGTTTTTGGGAGCATTCCACTGCACTTGCGCAACTGCCCTCCTGCCTTACTACTCCCCTCTCTTCAGTTCTTTGTTTTCTGCAGAGCCATCAGGAAGCAAATCCTGTCACTGCAGAAAAAGTTTCTCTTTTTGTGGATAGCACCTCTGCCTTCCCGTTGACGCCGGCACCATCGAAGACGATGCTGATTCCCTTATTCTTTTCTTTTTTTCTTTAAATTAAGTTTTCCAAAAAAAAAAATTGGCATCTTGACACCCTTCTAGGTCTTAAGTCTACCATAGCCTTCCCATCCTTAAAGGCATGGAGAAACCTGCTAGTGGTTTCAAAAAATGTTCTAAGTGTGCCAGCACCATCTCGGTGACTGACACACATGACTGGTGTTTAAAAGGCCTCGGCCCAGACCACCAGCCAAAAGATTGTCCCCTGTGTCAGAAAATAGCATGGAGAGGCCTACAGAATTGGGCTTTTAAATTTTGGGGCACTCTTCACTTTGGACATGGTATCATTGGCATCCACTTTGTCGAAGGCGTCATCCTCCTCTCATGAATCCCAAATATCTTCCAAATCTAAGCAAAAATCTGCATTGAAGCAGGACAAAACCTCCAGGGGAAGATCTTGCTCAAAGCATCAAGATCTCTCTAACGTTGTATCGGAGGTGGATCGGCCTGCCAAACAGCCCTGGCAAGAGGCCCTGTCCTCCAAAGCCACTGAGGGCTCCAGGATGCTCCTGAGGCTTCGCCTTCTGAACAGCTGCTGGTGCCATGCTCTGGGACGGTAGCACAAGTACCTGCAATTGATACCCAAGCATCGGCAACCTCAGTAGACCTCATAGTGGCCAACGAGCAGAGCTTAGTAGCTCTCCTGGCAGCCTCAGTCCCTATGAAGCCCTTGGCTCTGGGCACTGCACCATCGATGCCAATACAGACATACATGCCAGTTGCCAGCATGACATCAGGTTGCTGCAGATGGCATTGACATTGTTGCCACCCATGCCCTCCCTTGAAACTATTACCAATATCAGTACCCAACCCAGATGGCTCACCAAGGCCGATATCTTGTAGCATCGGTACCGACATCTAACTTCAGGCAAACACGGTACTCATCAATACTTCGAGTCCTCCGATTCCAGTGCTTCGGATGCAGAATTGCTCGATTCCTGGGGCCCACAGGATCTGCCTTAGGAGCCTTCCTCACTATAGCAGTGTCCAGAAGACATGTCCTTCCAAGAATTCATTCGAGACCTATCCAAGGGTCTCTCCATCATGATAATATCAGAGAAGGAGCCAAGGGTGGAGGAATTGGAGATCCTCTAATACCTAACAGCACCCAAAGAGGCAGCCACTCTGCCAGTGCACCGCATCCTTCATGATCTTATGCTCCGAATGTGAGAGACTCCTCTCATGGTCTCCCCTCACAGTTGACGCTTTGATACCATGTATCTGGTCCCAACTTCCATGGTAGTTGAATCGGCGATGTGTCAAAAGCTTGAGACCCACTCCTCGAACCCTCCAGGTAGAGAATCGAGAACCCTCGATGCCTTAGGACTTCTATGCTTCCAATCATCCATGCTCTCTGCTAGAATCAATTCCTATATATGGGAATGTTCCTCAAAGAGGTGTCCAGGGATCTCAAGGCCTTTGCTCCTCTCCTTCAAGATGACAAGCGGGCAGACTATTGTTATTTATTTATTTATTTGAAAATTTTATACCACATTTTCCAACAGATCAAATGCAGTTTACATTGAACAAAACATTGAATTGTACAGAATGGTACATATTCAGTTACATAGAACAATTAACTATGTACAGTATATATTCAGAAAGATAGAACAATTAGCTGAATACATATGATAGCAACAGGCAATTATGTACATTGACATTAGGCTAGGAGGTCAGTGAGTTGGGGTTAAAACTATTTACATATGTTAATACGATGTGATACATTGTTTCAGTTAAGTTTTATTTGGGTTGAGCCATCGTGTGTATCGTTCAGTGGAATGGTTGTGGCGGGATTTTCATCTTCATTTATGTTTCCGAAATGTAGGGTGAACAAATGGGTTTTGAGTTTTTTTCGGAATGTGGATAGATCATCTATGCATCTTATGCTAACTGGGAGATTGTTCCAGAGAACAGAGGAGAAATGGGAGAAAAAACTGTTTGATTTTGTGGAATTTCTGAAATCTGATGGTATAGTTAACTTGTTTTTATTACAATCACGTTGGTTTTGAGTGTTAGCCTTAGAGATGAGGGTAGTGAGGTGGGATGGAACAATATCTTTAATGATTTTTAATGTATTTACAAGGATTTTGTACTGTATGTGGCTTTGAATTGGGAACCAGTGAAGGTTATATAATACTGGCGTGATGTGTTCTGTTAAGTTGATGTTTGAGGTTATCCTAGCTGCGATGTGTTGGGCAATCTGTAGTTGTCTTATGGATTGTTTCTATAGACCATGTAGTGCAATATTACAGAAATCGAAATGGGGGGTGATAATGGCATTAACTGATTTAAAGTTGTGTGAATAAAGAAGTGGACGGAGCTGTTTCAACATTCTGAGTTTGTAGAAAATCTTTTTTGTTGTTTTATGTGTTGTAACATATTGAGAGAGTTATCTAGGATAACTCTGAGGTATTTTACCTCACTTTTGATGGCTATGTTTACATCTTGGAATGAGATATGTGTTGGGGTTGGGGGTGAAGCCTTGATTCCTAGTTATATAAAGTGCTTTTGTAAGGCAGTTTGTGATTTGTTGGGTTGCCGGGTTAGTGATGTTGAAAGGGAGATATATCATAATATCATCTGCGTAAATATGGTAATTTACTTGGAATTTCTTGAAGATTGAGCAGATGGGCTGTAAGTATATGTTAAACAAAAGGGCTGAGAGGGCTGAGCCTTGTGGGAGGCCTTGTTCTTGGTTATAGTGTTGGGATATGTGTGAACCTATACGAACTTGCTGGGTACTTTGTGAAAGGTATGAGGTAAACCATTGCCGTACTGTGCCATTTATACCTATCTGTTGTAATCTGGTGAGCATGATGTGGTGGTTTATACTGTCAAATGCGGCAGTGATGTCTAGGAAGAGGAGGAGGAATACCTGTTTGATGTTTGACCTCGTGAGATGGTCGAGCAGGACAGTGAGGAGGGTCTCCACTCCATGATGAGGGCAGAATCCATATTGGTGTTCGTCTAGGGGTGAAACGGTATCAATATGGTCCTGAAGCTGGACTTGTACTACATTTTCTATGAGCTTAGCCAGGAAGGATAGGCTAGATATGGGTCTATAAGATGTAGGGTTGTTTTTATCCAGTGTGTTATTTTTCAGGATAGGACATATTAATGCGTATTTGAGGAGGGGGGGTATGTAGCCCTGTTGTAGGGAGAGGTTCACAATTGAGATTATGATGGGTGAGAGTTCTGCTTTCATTGCTTTTATCTAGTAAACCGGAGATGGATCAAGGTATGAGGTGGTAGTGTTAATTTTGGAGATGAGGTTACTAAGAGTATCTTTTGATGAAGGGGTAAAATCGGACCAAGGGGAGTTTGATGTTAAGAATGGACTGTTATGGTGATTGGTAGTTAGAGTTTGCTGTTTTAGTTTTTCTTTGTAGTAGTTTGCTAATATCTGGGGATTAATGATTGGAACATTTGTGTCTTTGTTTGAAGTGTTGTTGGTTAATGATTTTACTATTTTGAACAGCTCTCTAGGTCGGTTTATTGATTTTGAAATGATAGTAGCGTAGTATTCTTTTTTTTTTCTTTTTTTTTTTGCAAAGTTAAGGGTCTCACGGTAGTGTCTTAGTTGGTGATGCAAGGATTTTGTGTAGCACCATTTACACTCGCTTTTGCGTAGTTCCGTTTTCAGTTGTTTGTCTAAACCAAGCAGGGTTTTGCTTTTTTGGGGCAGAGGAGGATGGAGAGTTTGATTGAGATTTTGGATATGGTGTTATTCCATGAGGATATTGCTTCATCAAGGCTCTTTTGGTTTGAAGTTAGATGTTGAAAGATATGTTTTATGTTTAAATTTGTTTATTGAACACAGCTCACTCAACAGTAACAGACCATAACAGCACAATGCAGTAACATATCAGCTAGAAACCACAGCCGTGTGCAAATTTTTTAACAATATTTTACCCCCCCCCTACCACCCCCCACCCCCCCAGTTCCTTCTACAGCCAGTCCACTGAGGGCTACAGCGTACACTGAAGAACGCTACTAACCACAGTGCCACCCACTGCCCCATATATTACTATATACAGAGAATACCAATAGAAATTATACTACAGTACACCCCTAAAGGCAACACTACAACAACCAGAGCGCTGCCACAATCGTACACCACCTCCTAAACCCAACTCCCCCACCTATCAACTAACCATCAAAACAATCTCAATACCCTTTGCCCCGGCCAAATTCCTATTGTGCAGGGACTCGTCTCAACATATAACTACAACACTCCCCCTCCCTCTCACAACCGCCACGCACACTCCGAAAGGGCCTAACTCCCTCCCCTCCCCCCCCCAACCCCAGCCCCACCCAAGCAAGACCCCACTCCTAGTCTTCACCCAAGCACATTAAGGATTTGGCTCCTGTCTCGCAGAGACAATGTATGTAGGTAGGGACCCCATTCTCCCAAAAATTTATCAGTGGCTACTTCCCCATGTTTAGCCCTTTGCTGTTCAAGCAGCAACAACCGATACACCTCCCTCCTCCACTGACCAACGGTCGGGCCACTGGGCAGTAGCCAATTCAGCAAAATCACTCTCTGCGCTACTAACAGAACTCTGCCTAACCAACGTCTCTGGCCTCCCCCCAAACCCTCCACCCACCTGGTCATGCCTAACACCAACATTTTGGGATCCCGTTTAAGTGGACAGCCCAAAACCCCATTAAGACAACCCACAAGGTCCTTCCAGAATCTAACCACCACCGAGCATTGCCACAACATGTGCCCCAGATCCGCCCGAGCTATCCCACACCGGGGGCAGCTCGCGGTAGCACTGCTGCCGGCCCTAAACGCTCGACAAGGAGCAAAGTGACAGCGTCGCAAGATACGATATTGCAGATCCCGAACGTCTGCAGTCTTAATCCTCCTGGGGATATCTGCTAACAAGTGCACCATATCTATCCCTCTAATCTCCACCCCCAGATCATGTGCCCATGCCGCGGCCAAGACGTTCTCATCAGGGAACCCTTTTATGCGATGATATTCCTTATGTAGTATTGCCACCCGCGCCCGCTGCATGCTCCCCGCATACAGCAGTTCCTCAAATTTAGAACAGATATCTGTATGCAAGTGCTGCCCATCCAAACTCCGAATATAACTACGCAATTGTAAATAAGAGAACTAATCTCGACGTACCAGACCATATCTGCTTTGGAGATCTTTAAATTCGAGGGCCTGCCCCCTTTCATCTACTACCTGCTCCAAGGCCACAATCCCTTTAGCCTCCCATCCCCGAAATGCCCCCCCTTGCAACCCCGGACCAAAGGCCCCGTTCCCATATAAGGGTAAAAAGGGGTTGTCCCAGGGTTCCAAGAATACTTCTCACATAACAGGCGCCAGATCCGTCGCATAACCTTAAAGATAGGGTGCCCCCCCACCAGCTGAGGTAAATCTGCCGCATGCAATATGAATCGCAAGGCCAGTGGATTCACTACTTCCTGTTCATACTCCAAGGGTGTATAATCCACCATGGTCCCCAACCAATCCCTCAAGTTCCTCATCAGGCAGGCGATATTATAACTACTCAAATCGGGGGCTCCCATACCTCCACCCCCCCAGGGTCTCTGCAACGTCTTAAGATTAAGCCGAGGTCTCTTCCCCCTCCAATAAAATAAAGTTAAACATTTTTCCACTTTCGCTATCTCCTTCTTCGTCAGCAGGATAGGCAAACTCTGCAACATGTACAACCATTTGGGAAAAAGGGTCATCTTATATAGAGCTATCCGGCCTCCCAAAGAAAGCGGTAGATCCCGCCAACCATTCAAACGCTCTGCAGTCTGTGACAACAGTATAGCTAGATTAACCGTCTGCAACTGGGCTACATTGGCTGTCAAATAAATCCCCAAATAATGAAGTTGTGTCCCCGCCCACTTCAGCGGGAAGGCTTCCCAATCCCCATGCAACGTTTGCTGCAGATCCAAGGCCTCGGACCTTTCCAAGTTTAATTTCAAACCCGAAAATTTCCCAAAATCCGCAACCAGTCTCAGCAAAATGGGTAGTCTGCCTAGGGGCCCCCAAGTACACTAGGAGGTCATCGGCGAAATCCGGAATTCTTCCTTCCCCACCCTGGCCCCCACCAATCCCTTATGTGTCCTTATTCTCTCCAAGAGGTTCCAGTGTTAAAACGAACAAGAGCGGGGACAAGGGGCAACCCTGCCGTGTCCCCCTCCGTATCGGAAAGTCCTGGGAAATAGAACCATTTATCAAAAGCTGCCCTCGGGGATCCGAATACAAAAGCTTAACCGTATCCAAAAAGAAACCCCCTATCCCCATGACCTCTAACAAATGATACATATATTGCCAATCAACACGATCAAATGCCTTCTCTGCGTCAAAGCTTATTAACAAAGCTTGCTTCCCTGCCGCAGCAGTCATGTATAACGACAAAACTATCTTACGCAAATTTTTGGTGACGTGCCTACCTTTCACAAATCCCACCTGATCCTCCTTGACAAGTTGGGGAATATATTCAGCCAACCTATTAGCCATAATTTTAGCCAAAAGTTTGATATCCACATTCAGAAGCGAAATAGGCCTATACGACTCGGGTAATAACCCATCTCGACCTGGCTTAGGAATCAGGGTAAGCATTGCGCTATTTTTCTCATACGGAAATGCCTGGCGCTTGATCAAGGCAGAATAATACATTCGCAAAGGCCCCACCACCCTATCTACCATTAACTTATAAAATTCACCCCTATACCCATCAGGTCCCGGAGCCCGACAAGTACGCAAAAGCTTTATGCCCCCCCGGATCTCCGCTTCAGTGAGCGGGGCGTTAAGAGTTGCACGCTCCTCTAGGGATAGACTAGGCAGGTCTACCGCCGTAAGAAATTTCTCTGCCTGTGCCAAATCCCCAGTACCAGCTCCATAAAGCGTCCGGTAGTACTCACGAAACCGGTCCTCAATATAAGCTTGCCCGTCCTTATCTCACCCCGTACATCCCGTAGGGCCCCTATCTGTGTCTGCCCCCTACCGTTCTTCACCAACCTGGCCAGCAGTCCCCCCGCCCTACTACCATATTTGTAAAGCTTATATCGATAGTACAACAAGGATTGTGTCGCCCGTTCGTGCAGCAGCGCATTCACTTCCTGTTGTAATCTACTAAGTTCCAACTTCTTCCCCCGCGTTGGCTGCTGCGCTAACATTCTCCTCGCCTGACACAGCTGCTTTTCCATAAAAAATTAAACGAGATGCATAGGCCTTCCTTTTCCGTGCTCCAAATTCAATAATTCTCCCTCTCAAAACCGCCTTTGCGGTCTCCCAAAAAAGAATCGGGTTACCACTATGTTTCCCGTTAAATTCAACAAATTCGTCCCACTGCAAGTGTAAAAAGGCCTCAAACTGACCACCCTGGGTATAGCCAAGCGGATAGCGCCACAGAGACCCTGCGCTCTTTGCCCCCCACCTGACATCCAACCGGACATAAGCATGGTCCGACACCTCCACAGGACCAATCTCTACTCTAGGTACTTTATTAAATAATTCTTGAGACCCCAGAAAATAATCTAACCGTGACCCCGTGTCATGTGCTCTAGAGACAATGGGTATAGTCCCTATCCAGGGGGTGTAGCACTCTCCAATAATCAAGCAGATTAAAGCCTTCACAAACCCCCCTGTATCCACTGAGATTTCCTGTCCTTGGTCAGCCTTCGGGTTCCGGACCTATCTATCGTCTCATCTAGAACACAATTTAAATCTCCTCCCATTATAAAGGTAATTGAGCCGAGTTCACTCAAACATTTATTCAATCTAACATAGAAGCGAGCGTCATAAGTATTTGGGCCATAAATATTCACCAAACCCAATTTAACTCCATTGAGGGTCCCCACTACAATAATAAACCTCCCACCTGGGTCACAAATGCTATGTTCCACCTCCAGGCCCACCCCCCTCCTAGCCAAAATCGCTACTCCCGCTTTCTTCCCTCCCAAGGAAGCCCCGTAAACCTTCCCAACCCATCCCCTCTCGAGCTTGGCATGCTCCAGGGCACTCAGATGTGTTTCCTGCAAGAATGCCATGTCTGCCTTTTGATCTCTAAGTACACGTAGGATCTTATAACGTTTCACCGGAGACCCTATACCACACACATTCCAAGTAATCAGCCGTAACCCCTCACCCATGGTCATCCACACTCACACGGGTCATACACAAAGGCAATACTAAACTCGGAACCGAAGGGAACTCCCCCAGCCTAGAGTTCCCCCCATCCCCAACCACTCGAAACAAGAAAAGGTTTTGCATGCTTCCCCCGTTCCCCTCCCCTCCCCCATAGTTCTTCCTACATAATCCCGAATACCCACTACATCCCCAACCCAAAACCCCTCCCCTTCCCTCCTCGTCCCACCAAACCCTCCCCCCCCCCCAAAATCCACCTTTCTCTCTCCGTATGGAGTACTCGCCTGACCACTGTGATGCATTGGCCTCCCCCCCAGACAACAAACTTCCATTCACCCTCCCCTCATGAGCCAGCCACATTCAGTCCATTCAACACAAATTATAGTCGCCCCCCTCCTTGAAACCATGCAAACTCCCAGCTTTCCAAAAATAGCCACCCGTGCATAATAACATATCAGCAATATTGAAAAAAATGAACATAGTCCATTCCAGATGCGCCTCAGCAATCACCACCGGGTGCCTGTTGACTCGGCATCGCCTCTCCCGCCTCTGGCACGATCTCAGTCAAAAACTTAGTGGCTGAAGCGGGTGTGTCAAACATCCTCTGCCGGTTTCTGTATTCCACCCGCAAACGTGCCGGGTAGAGCAGGGCAAAACGCACCCCCCTCTTGGCCAACTCAGCACACGGTCCAGCAAACTCTTTGCGCTTTCTGCTCACTGCTGCAGAGTAGTCCTGAAAAACCAAAACTTTTGCGGGTCCTGGTCCCCGTGCCCGAGAGCGTCTCGCCGCTCGGATCACATCTTCCTTCTGGGCATAATTTAAGAAGCGCGCAATAACTACGCGAGGCCGGTCTCCTGGGCCTCTCTGCCCCCCCCAGCCGATGTGCTCGCTCAATTTTTACAGAACCCAGGGCGGCAGTCAGCTCCAAGTTTGTCGCCAACCAGGTTTCTAAATAGCCGCGCAGCTCTCCGTCCACAATGGCCTCAGGTATCCCCACAAATCTCAAGTTCTTCCTGCGGCCTCGATTCTCGAGATCATCAAGTTTCTCCTCGTGGCACCTGAGTAACTCTTCCAGGCGTTGCACGCGCTGGGCCTGTGTCGATTGCACCTCCTCCACCTCTGCTATCCTCTGCTCCGCTTCCCCCATGCGCGTGCCAAAGTTCACAATCGAGTGATTTACCTGGGCTAATTGCTCTGCCAAGCCATTAAAGCGACTTTCCAATGCCGCCACATCCGCGTTGGTGACCTCCTCCACGAGGTCCAGGTCTCGCTCAGCCTTCGGGCTAGATGTCACTTTAGCCGCCATCTTGTCCTCCACCACCCGCGCTCTGTCTTTCCTCGGTGCCTTCGCCGCCATGTACCCTCTGCGTTTTTCACCGTGGCCTGAGGACACCCACACCTCTCCGCCACTCCAGGCACCACTCAAAAAAGATTACCGGAGGGTAACGGTATCATTAAACAGCTTCTTTGGGGGGAGCCCTCAGAACCGTGCAGAAACGCTCCTACCTTGCTCACTGCATCACGTGATCTCCAAAGATATGTTTTAAAAAATTCTCTGTGTCAAATTTCTTGTACTTTCTGTGTGCTGGTGGGGGGGTTGGTATTGTGAGTAAGCCATCATATAAAGGGAGCTGGAATTTTATAAGATGGTGGTCTGACAAGGATACAGGTAATATTTCCAGTGTGGAAGGGTTGTAGTTATTAAATATAGCCTTGGGTAGAAACACTAAGTCTAGCATATTCCCCTTAATATGTGTTTGTGTGTTAACAATTTGGCGGTGGCCCATGTCTTTTATAGAGGCTAGGAAAGCTGAGGCCTGATTATTGGGCAATGATGCTAAGTTGAGATCGCCCAAGAGGACAAGTGGTTTCTTGTTAGTGGAAGAGCATAATATTTCTAATATTATGTCCAAGTTGTCCGTGCTGGGGGTAGGGGGTCTATATATTAAGCAGAGGTATAAGTACTTGAGTTTTATAGTAAGTATGTCTGTGTTTATGATTTTAGAAGTTATCAGTGAGGCTTTAAATCTTTTATGATCACAAGGACTCCCCCACCTATTTTTGTTGTTCTGTCAGAGTGGAATATTTTGTATCCTGGGGCCTTCAGCTGGTTTATTAATAATGTGTCTGCATCAGAGAGCCATGTCTCAGATGTGCACTCTAGTCAAACATAGCCAAAATGTATCAAAGTTTGTCAATAGGGCCACCTCTGATGCTTTTGAATGCACAAGCAGAGCCTCAGCAATATACATTGGTGCCTGCAGAATTGCATGGCTTCAGGCCTGAGATCTTGAACAGTGAGTTCAAGATAAGCTGGACAATATATCTTGCGCAGGTGAAAACCTTTTTGGCAAAGACTGGCAAGATAAGGTCTCTCAGAGTCCGAAAACATTTTTCTAAAGAGACAGTCTAGCACAACAGCTGACCCTGCCAGAAAAAAAGACACTTGCAAAGATATCTTTCTATAATAAAAAGAGATTCTACTCTTCTTATTCTCCTGCTTTTCAGTACCATGGTGAAGCCCCACAGAAGAGGCAACAGCCTCCTAAGAAGCAGAAGTCATAGGTGGCTAACCTTCAACCAGCTTTGCAGCCACAGTCTGCATCTGGTTTTTGACTCTTTTCTAGAGAACATTGCCACCCTGCCTCTGGAAAACCACCACCCCCTCCACATAGCAAGCAGACTGTGTCATTACACCCACAAGTGGGACCTCATCACCTCAGAGCAGTGGACACTAAACATAGTCTAGGAGGGGTACAGACTTCATCTGCAAATTCTGCCCCCTTGCACTTTCACAGGGGAATTTCAAACTCAACCCCCACTCACTGCTGTCCTACAGAACGAGGTGTCTTCTTTTCTTTCTCAGAGTGTCATAGAGAATGTCCCGACCATCCCAGCAGGGAAGGGTTTCTACTCTCCATATTTTCTCATTCCAAAGAAAACCAGAGGATACATGCCCATTCTGGACCTCAGAAACCTCAACGTTTCTAGTCCGTGAAAAGTTCAAGATGATCTCTCTCGGGACTCTTCTTCCCTACCTCCAGAGTCAGGATTGACTCTGTTCTCTAGATCTAAAAGAAGTGTATACACATCCTCATCCATCCAGGATACAGGAAATATCTACGCTTCACCTTCCAGGGAACACATTTCAATGCAGAATACTTCCCTTCGGACTTGCCTCTGCCCCAAGAGTCTTCACAAAGTGCATGGTGGTCATGGCCGCATACCTACAGTCTCTGGGGATATTTGTCTTCCCTTACTTAGACGACTGGCTCATAAAAGCAGACACCTCCCAGGAGGTACAGCTTTCGTTACATCGTACCATCACGGTACTACAACACTTGGGATTTGTCATAAACTTCCCAAAATCCCAGCTCACTCCAACTCAAAAGCTAGAGGTCATTGGAGCCCTGCTTGGACACCCAGCAATCCAGGGCATTTCTGCCCTAGCCCCGCTGTACTCTTCTAATCAAACTAGCATCCCAGATGCTCCACCGGGACCATCTGGCCAACCGTGAAATGCTGCAGCTCCTTGGGCACATGGCCTCTACAGTACATGTGGTTTCATATGCCCGATTAAATATGTGGATAGCCCAATGGACTCTTGCCTCCCATTGGCCGCAAGCCCCCGGCTGTTTCCAGAATAGGATCCATGTCACGGCTTTTCTAACCACATCCCTTCAGTGGTAGTGTTCTCTAGAAAATCTGCTCATCGGATCACCTTTTCAGATGCCTCCACTTCAATGTACCCTGATGTCGAATGCCTCCAAACTGGATTGGGGAGCACACCTGGGCAACCTCTCTACACAGGAGCTGTGGACAATGCACGAGTCATACCTCCAAATTAATCTTCTGGAACTTCGTTCTATCTCGAATACCCTCTGAGTGTTTCTACATTACTTCAGGGCACAACAGGTCCTAGTCAGAACGGACAGTAAGGTCGCCATATTCTGTGTCAGGGGTACTCAAATCCAGTCCTGGAGGGCCATACACCAGTCAGGTTTTCGGGATATCCCTAATGAATAGGCATGAGATACATTCAAATACAATGGAGGCAGTGCATGCAGATATATCTCATGCCTATTCATTAGGGATATCCTGAAAACCTGACTGGTTTGCGGCCCTCCAGGACTGGATTTGAGTACCTCTGTTCTATGTGAACAAACGGAAGAACAGGCTCATGGCTCCCCTCCGAGGAGTCTCTTCACCTATGGTCCTTTGCCATTTCTCATCAAATACATCTCTGAGTGGTGTACCTCCCGGAGGAGCTCAGTGTCTTGGCAGACAAGCTGAGTCATATCCTTCTTCCTGATGAATGGTCTCTCCATCTGGACACAACGTTCTACATCTTCCAGATCTGGGGAACTCCAGATATAGTTCTGTTTGCTACTCCATAGAATGCCAAGCTTCCTCGCTTCTGCACAAGCACTCCGACATCCAGCAACCAACAGTTGGATGCCTTCCACCTACACTGGGGGCAGGGCCTGCTTTATGCTTTCCCTCCCATACCCTTACCTCTCATTCCCAAAAGGCTTTTCAATCTTCAGTCCGACAACGGTTCAATGATTCTCATGGCCCCTCACTGGCCACAGTAACTGTGGTTTCCACTGCTACTACGTCTGACTCAGACTCAGCATCTGTGATTGGGATCGGCACCCGATCTCCTCTCCCAGGATGATGGCTCACTACTCCATCCTAATCCACAGTCTTTCCACCTCACAGCTTGGCTGCTGAGAGCATATCATTACAGGGCATTCACCTTGCATAAGAGGTTAAGGAGATCCTATTGGCTTCTAGAAAGCCCTCCACCAGATGCTCATTTGCTTTCAAGTGGCGTAGATACTCTTTGGTGTTCCCAGAAAGATCTCAATCCCTTTTCTGCTCCAGTGGAATCACTCCTACAATACCTCCTCCACCTATCCTCAGCAGTTCTAAAGACCAACTCGGTGAGAGTCCACCTCAGTGCCATTGCGGCCTCTCACCATCTACAGGATGGACAGCCCATTTCCTCACATCTGCTAGTAGCATGTTTCATGAGAGGTCTCCTACTGTCCAAACTACCCATCAAACCACGTTGTTCTAGTGCAGCTTCTCAAGCCGCCCTTTGAACCATTGGCCACAACATCCCTAAAGTTCCTGCCTTGGAAGGTAATCTTCCTAATTGCCCTTACTTCAGCTAGTCGCATTAGTGAGCTTCAGGCTCTGGTGGTGGACCCCCCCATACCCAGTTCCACCATGACAAAGTCATCCTTCACACTCACCCACACTTCATACCAAAGGTGATGTCTCCTTCTCATTTAAACCATTTGATTAACCTTCCAGTCGTCTTTCCTAAACTGCATGCATCTCGAGCGGAAGCAACTCTGCACACTCTTGACTGTAAGCGTGCATTGGCTTTTTATCTCCAACAAACTCAAGATCATTGTAAAGCCTCAGTTGTTCATCTCATTTGACCCTAGTCACCTGGATCTGTCTATCTAAGCGTATGCTCTCCAGATGGATGATGGTCTGCATTTCATTTGCCTGTGACAAAGCAGGACTCTCCCTGGAAGGACATGTCACTGCTCACAATGTTTGTGCCATGGCAACCTCAATGGCAAACCTGCACTCGGTAGCCATTGATGAAATTTGCAAGGCAGCAACTTGGTCTTCCATCCACACCTTCGCTGTCTATCATTTTCTGGATAAGGACTCCGGGATGCCATGTTTGGTCAAGCTGTACTCCAGCATCTCTTTCAGACTTAGATACAACTCCTACTCTCTGTCCCAGACTTTGATGATACCAGAAATCCATGTAGGATCCATGACCTCTTCAAGCCTACTCTGAGGCGAACCTTCACCGGTTCTGAGGTCACTTCATCTGGCATCTGAGAGCTAGGGAGTCCCATATGTGAAGACTACATTCCTGCTTGTTCCAGGAGATAGCATAGTTATTCACCTGTAACAAGTGATCTCCGGGAACAGCAGGAATTTAGTCTTCACAACCCGCCCTCCCCCCCTAGGAGTTGTAGGGTACTTTCATTTTCTTCTTCCTCTCAGCTGCAAACTCAACTGAAGAGAGGGAGTGGAAAGGTAGGAGGGCAGTCGCGCAGGTGCAGTGGTGTGCTCCCAAAAGCTTTCCAATTGGATGCTGGGGAGCGTTCCTGCACGGCCCTTCAGTACAGACATCACCTGTATGTGAAAACTAAATTCCTGCTGTTCCCAGAGATCACCTGTTACAGGTGAGTAACTACGCTTTCTCCTCATTGTATCAATGTGTATATGTGTCTAACACTGCAAAGAGCAATGTGTAATTAGGACTGTACTGAATCTCTTGTTTCTGATTTTTATTTGAACAGTTGAGAACAGCTACTTTCTGTAATTGATGGAACAGAACACCAACAAAAGAAAAATAGAAGGGTGCAGATTGGTTTGCCATTAAATGCTTGTTATGTAAAACTGCTTACTTTTTAGTTTGTGTTTTTTTTCTACTAGTAGGAATGTTCAGAAAAATTGCGTATATACAGGGTGGCCCAAAAAAAGTGAGAACATCTCGTAGCATATAAGTTTTTATTTAAAAATTCAAAAAGACAGATGTAAACGATTGACAAATTTTAAAAAAAGATGGCGACCGGAAATTGTCGAAATAAAGACGTTATATAGATAAAAAAGATGTTATATAGACGTTATATAGATAAAAAAGATGTTCCCTGTAAAATAGTTATCTCCAAGTTATAATGCCCTGTTCAATGTAATTTCAGTTTGTTCAATGTAAACCGCACTGATGCAGAATAGCGTGGTATATAAGAGAATTAAATAAATAAATAAAATAAATAAATAAAAAAGCTAAATAACTAAACTATTTAAGCTTTTAATTTATGAGATGTTCTCACTTTTTTGGGCCACCCTGTGTATGTATATATATATATATATAAAAAGTGGCTGCTATGGTCCCCTTTTTCCCATCCTCAATCTTGTCAACATAAGCCCTCCATGAAACCTGGCTCCCCACTTACGAAACTCCACATGCCTGACTGCTTCCAGGAACTTTTGGTTCCCTATTTTCTCCGTGAACAAGGAGGAAAAAGTCCTCACGTATGGGTGATGTCCCCCAACGGAGCCCCACATGAGAGCGCTCCCTGACTTCCATTGGAAGCTTTTGGGAGCCTCAATCGCACATGCACACGCCTGCCTTCCCATCTGCCACAGCGCAATCTTATCCCCAGTCTGCTTTTTCTGCAGAGCCTCCAGACGTGTTCCTGATCACCACTGGAAAAAGTTGGGTTTTTGGACCCTTCGGGGTTCTCGTTTTTCTTGTTTTCTCAGTCTGCCTGTTATCGGTGCACTAGCTCCCACCAGTGCCGATTCTCAATTTTGTTTTTAGGTGTTTTCACTCGTTTGTGCTTCAAAGTTTGACCTTTCTCTGGGCTTTTTTCACTGGTCAGTATTGAGCATTTTGATCTTGCAACGACCTTTTTTCCGGTCATGTCAAAACAAACCAGCGGTTTCAAGAAGTGCACTCATGCACACACCATTTCAGTGACCAACCGTCACAATTGGTGCATTCAGTGCCTCAGCCCTAACCAGGAGCCCTCCACCTGTAATCTGCGCATATAGATGACCAGGAAGGGCCTCAAAGGCCAGGAGAAGAAGTGAGTCCCTTTTTGGGCCATCAGACTTGGCATCCTCAACATTGGCGTCGACACCCTCGCAGGACTCCACTGAGGCCTCAGCATTGCGCAGTGCCTGTGCTGACTCTGAACCAAGGGGTCTGCGGTACCCTGGAACGGAGGCTGTCCATTGACATCCAGTTGGAACCACGGAAGGATTCTCTGTCTGCTTCGTCGACGTCAAAAGGGGACGGCTGGGAACCGTAATGAGCATTGGCATAGACACCAGAGCCTTCTCGATGTGACATCGAGGGCGATGGCTGGGAGCAACCTATAAAGGTGCCCCAGCAGGAGGAGTTGACTCCCAAGGCCACTGGCAATCTCCCGATGCCTTGACCATCATGGAGTCCCTGGACAGGTGCCAGAGTTGGTGGCCTTGCTCTTTGTACTGGCCCCGATGCTTTCGGAGACCATAGTGCTGATGGAGCACCCTTGAGCCCTCAAGGTGCACATGGTGGGTCTCTTAGCTGTGCGAGTGCTGGGGGCCCTGCCGCCTTTTGGTTGCAGCACCACAGGTCATGTAGCCTATTCTGGAGACCCATGCTCTCCCTGCCAAGGCAGGGATGTTGGATTGGCGGTCGGAGTCCACCCCGGTTCCAACCATCTCCTTATCCATTGTCTCACGCTCTGATGCCCTAACGCATGGACGCTTGAGGGAGGACCACCATTGGTCCCATTGGTGACTGTCTTCTCTGCCAGAGCAGCGGTGTCACCGTGAGGAGGCTTGCCACTATTTTGACTTCCTCTCTGAGTCAGACTCTGAGGGATGGGAGACAGAGCAGGAATCACCAGTTTCCAAGAGGGAGTCCCCGGACCTTTCCTCAGAGCTGTCTCCTCCCTTCGAGAGACAGAATTCTTTCCCAGAGGACATGTCCTTCCAGGACTTCATTCGGGACATGGCAAAGACCATTCCCTTCTCCCTCAAGACAGAGGATGAGCCGAGGGCAGAAGAATTGAAGATCCTCCAGCACACCCTCGGCACCAGAGGAAGCAGTCATGGTACCCATGCACAGGATATTGCACCGGCTCCTACTCAGAATGTGGGAGAACTCTATGACTCAGCCGCCGACTTCATTCTATGTATCAGGTGCAGAAGGCCCCCAGGTTCGAGAAGCCTCAACTGCCTTACTACTCCTTTGTGGAGGCACATTAAAGGCTTGAAAACCCATTCTTTGGTGCCCCTGAGCTGGAAGCAGGGGACTCTTGATAGCTTCAGGAGGCGGTACTTCCAGAGTTTCATGTTTGCCTGCGTCTTGTCCTACCAGTTCTACATAGGGATGTTCTTGAAGGATATCATGGGGGACCTCAATGAGTTTGGGTCCCTCATCCCAGTAGAGCACCTGGAGGCCTTCCACACCCTGGTGGGCCACAGGAGGGGATGTCTCCAAGTACAAGGTCCAGGCCTGTGAGTCAGTGGGCAGAGTGGCCGCAGTGGGTATCGGGGCCCACCAGTTGGCTTGGCTTCAGTCCTCCGACTTGGAGCAATGGGTCCAGGACAAGCTGGTGGATGTGCTATACAAGAGTGAAAAACGTATCTGGCAAGCCAATGGAGGAGAGAGCAGATGAGAGAGAAAAAGAGCAAGTGATCATCCCCTGGTTTTCAGGCAAGATGACTGACCCTTCAAATAAGAAGTACCAACAGAAGCACTGGTATTATCAGAGCCCTCAAGGGTCTGGCTTAAGGTGCAGGCCCCCAGCTGCGTGCCAAGCTGCAAAAGGCTCAGCCTGCACCCCCAGCCACAGCCAGGGGCGAGTTTTTGACAACTTCTTTAGGAGCATAGCCAATTACCCACTTTACGATGAAATGCCCCTTCAAGTGGGCGGTTGGCTCACCCACTTTGCACACAGGTGGCCCCTCATTGCCACAGACACCTAGGTGCTGCAGATCATGCAAGACAGGTATCTGCTGCATTTTGCCCAACTCCCACCTTGCTTCTTCCCAGGGGAACATCCCCCTAGACCTGCACCACCACGGTCTCCTCCAGGCAGAAGTCGCCACCCTGTTGGCCTAGTTAGCCACGAGCCAGTGTCCCCAGCTCAGATAGGGCAGGGTTTCTATTTCTGGTATTTTTTCATCCCCAAGAAGATGGGAGGGATTCCGGCCCATCCTGGACCTCAGTGACCTGATCCTCTTTCTGGATTAAGAGAAGTTCAAGAGGGTATCCTTGGGTATGTTACTCTTATATCTCCTCAAGGGCGATTTGGCTATGCTCCTTGGATCTGAAGGATGTGTATACACGCATCTCGATCCATGCTCTGCATAGGAAGTACCTGTGCTTCGTACTGGGTGACATGACTTCCAGTACCAGGTGCTGCCCTTTGGGCTGCCTTCGGCCCCTAGGGTCTTCACCAAGTGCTTAGCAGTCATTGCCGCCTACCTTAGGATCCAGGGGGTCTTGGTCTTCCCCTACTTTGATGAAGAGCTCATTAAGAGCTCTACGCCAGACAATTCAGGTGCTCAAGTACCTGGGGTTCATTGTAAACAACCCCAAGTCACATCTTCAACATTCGCAATAGCTAGAGTTCATCAGGGCCCTATGTGATACAACACGGTCCCAAGCCTTTCTCCCTTTGGACCGCCTGCAGCAGCTCACAGATGTGGTCACCACCATCCTTTGAAAGTGTCACGTGGCTTGAGGGATGCTACAGATGTTGGACCACATAGCCTCCACCGTGCATGTGACTCCCAATGGCCCATCGCAGGATGCACCAGGCTCAGCACAGCTGCTGGTGGCATGTTTCATGCTGTCTGCTCCTGTCCAGGCCTCTGATTAAACCCCTGCCAGTGACTTGGGATCTGAATGTTGTCTTGGAGGAAATCTGTCTGCTCCCTTCGAAGGTTGTGTTTCTTGTGGTACTCACCTCAGCTTGCAGGGTCAGTGAGCTTCAGGCTTTGGTGACTCATCTGCTGTACATGAGGTCCAATCACAACTGGGGTGTGCTGCATATCCACCCACACTTCTTGTCAAAGGTGGTCTCTGCTTTCCACCTCGATCAGTTAGTGGTCTTGCCTATCTTTTTTCCCCAGGCCTAATGCCAGCAGGGCAGAGGCCCAGCTGCACACATTGGACTATAAGCGTGTGCTTGCTTTCTGCCTTGAGCGGACCAGACCACATCATCATTCTACACATTGCTCTTAGTCTCCTTTAACCCCCTAAAGACTGGCGTTGCTGTTTCAAAATGCATGCTGGTGCCTTTTCGGTAGTGGATTGCATTTCCTTCGGCTATGCTCAGGTGGGACTAAGCCTTGAGGGTCATGTCACAGCCTACTGTGTCCGGGCCATGACTGCGTCTTTGACCAATCTGTACTCTGTCTCCACAGAGGAGATTTGCAGGGCTGCCACGTAGTCCTCTGTCCATACCTAGACAGCCCACTACTGCCTGGAAGGTATTCCTGGCATGACAGTAACTTCGGCCAAGCTGTACTCTGGCATCTGTTTGGGACTTAGGCCAGAGGGAAGGAGCTGAACCTTTCTATCTGGCTAGGCTACCGTAGAGTCATCCTGATGCAGATCACTGTCATGGATGTTGACTCAGTCAGGTCCCAGATAGGTTCCACAAATCCAACAGCGGTCACTTCTTCAGAGTCACGTATTTGTCAATAATGAAAATTAATACTCTGATAATAATATCATGAAAGTCTAGCTATATCTAATATTGCAAAAATCATTCATATTAAACTGTAATATTACTCTCAGCAACATAGGTCTCAGACTACCGGGCATAGTTGTTATTCAGATTTATAATATATATTCTGAAAATTGCCCAAATTGCATCAATGACCTTTGTGAATGTAACGTTGCCTGAGGATTTTTTAAAATTATACATTAGTAGAAAACTCAAATTTTGTGCTTAGCTTTTAACATCTTCCCCAACGCCACCTTCTGCGCCAGATCTGCGTTTCACCGCTCTCCGGTTTCTTCAGGGGGTTGTGTAGAAAGGACTATCTCTGAGTTCTTCAGAGAAGTATGTAGAAAGCACTATAATTCAAACAAAAGTCATGCTTACAAAGTATAGCGACTTTCCAAAAACGAAACTTAAAATTGAATCACTAGTTAACCACTAGTTAAGGAGAACCACTAGTTAACCACTAGTTAAGGAGAACAGGTAGACGGTTTCCTTAACTAGTGATTCAATTTTAAGTTTCGTTTATGGAAAGTCGCTATACTTTGTAAGCATGACTTTTGTTTAAATTATAGTGCTTTCTACATACTTCTCTGAAGAACTCAGAGATAGTCCTTTCTACACAACCCCCTGAAGAAAACTGGAGAGCAGTGAAACGCAAATCTGGCGCAGAAGGTGGCGTTGGGGAAGATGTTAAAAGCTAAGCACGAAATTTGAGTTTTCTACTAATGTATAATTTTAAAAAGTCCTCAGGCAATGTTACATTCACAAAGGTCATTGATGCAATTTGAGCGATTTTCAGAATATATATTATAAATCTGAATAACTACTACGCACGGTAGTCTGAGACCTACGTTGCTGAGAGTAATATTACAGTTTAATATGAATGATTTTTGCAATATTAGATATAGCTAGACTTTCATGATATTATTATCAGAGGTCCCAGATAGGGACTACACATGCTTTTTCTTCTGGTTCTTATTGCTCCAGTTGCGCTATTTTTCGTGTTTGGTAGCCTGTAGCTGGGGAGTCCAATACATGAGGACTTCTTCCTGCTTGTTCAGAGAAAGCGTAGTTTCTCACCTGTAGCAGGTGTTCTCTATGAATAGTAGGAATAAGTCCTACAACCCTCTCGCCTCCCCATACTAGCTTTAGTTGTTTACCGAGGATAAGATGGCGCTTCAGCAGACGGGAAGGCAGACGTGCATGCGTGATGGAGGCTTCCAATGGAAGCTGGTGAGCATTCCCATGCGGGGCTCCACTGGGGGATGTCACCCATACATGAGGACTTATTCCTGTTGTTCATGGAAAACACCTGCTACAGGTGAGTAACTCCACTTTACCCGATAAAAAATAAGATGAGAGAGTTAGAATATATAGCACTAAATAAGAAGTTAGATATGATTGGTATCTCAGAGACATGGTGGAAGGAGGACAACCAGTGGGACACTGCGATACCTGGGTACAAACTATATCGTAATGATAGAGCTGATCAAATTGGTGGAGGGGTTGCGCTCTATGTTAGAGAGGGCATTGAGTCACAAAGGATTAAAGTTTTGCAGGAAACAAAACTTGCTGTAGAATCTCTATGGATTGAAATTCCATATAAAAAGGGGAAGGCGATGGCAGTGGGGGTGTACTATCGACCGCCTGGCCAGAATGAACAAATAAATGATGAAATGCTCAAAGAAATCAGGGAAGCTTACAAAAGTTACAGCACAGTAATAATGAGTGATTTCAGTTACCCTGGTATTGACTGGGTCAGTGTCACAGCAGGACATGCTAGGGAGATAAAGTTTCTAGATGAAATAAATGACTGACTGCTTCTTGGAGTAGCTGGTTCATGAGCTGACCAGAAGGGAAGCCATTTTGGACCTAGTCCTTAGTGGAACATCAGATCTGGTGCAAGAGATAAGGGTGTTGGGGCCACTTGGCAATAGTGATCATAGCATGATCGTGTTTGATTTAATAAATGAGGAAGGATGGTAAGGAAATCCACAGTACTACCTTTTAACTTTCGAAAGGGAGACCATATGATAAAATGAGGAAAATAGTTAAGAAAAAACGAAAAAAAAAAACTGTGGCAAAGGTTAAAGACTTACATCAAGAATGGGTGTTGTTTAAAAATGCTATCTTGGAAGCCTACACCAGCTGTATTCCATGCTTTAAGAAAAGTGGATGGAAGTCAAAAAAACTGCCAGTATGGTTTAAAGATGAGGTCAGAGAGGCAGCTGTTGCCAAAAAAGCATCTTTCAGGAAATGAAAAAAAGAGTCAAATAACAAACTGGAAACAGCACAAGCACTGGCAAGTTAAGTGCAAGGCATTGATAAGGCAGGCAAAGAGAGAATTTGAGAAGAAGCTTGCTGTGGAAGCAAAAACGTGTAATAGAGATTTTTACAAGTACATTTGTAGCAAAAAAACCCGTGTGAGAGTCGGTTGGACGATTAGATGATAAAGGGGTATAGGGGCACTAAGAGGGGACAAGGCCATAGCAGAGAGACTGAATGAATTATTTGCTTTGATCTTTACTGAGGAAGAAGTAGGGATGTTACCCATGACTGAAGTGGTATTTAAAAGTGATACTGCAGAAGAATTGAAAGAAATATTGATAAACCAGGAAAATGTATTACATCTATTTGATAAACTGAAGAGTAGCAAATCACCTGGACCGGATGGTATACATCCAAGGGAGTTGAAAGAACTGAAATTTGAGATTGCAGACCTGCTATTAGTAATCTATGAACTATCTTTAAAATCATCTGTAATACCTGAAGATTGGAGAATGGCCAATGTAACGCCAGTTCCTGTTCGGTAATCCAGTTTAGTCCTCCAACATCGGGTAGTGCCCCTCCTCCTGCAGCCGGGAGACTGGACCAATCAAATCTTCTGTAGTATATATGCAACCGGAGCTCCCAGAAGTCCCCAGTGTGTCCAGTCTCCCTGCAGCTGGAGGACTTCTGTGCCCCTGCTGGGCACGCTAAGTGACACTTGAAGGAGCAACACTAGTTAGTTAGTTCTTTTGGGGTTTATTTCTGGTCCTTTATGTTCTATTTCCTTTGCTAGGTAGCTGTATCTTTAAAAAAAAAAAAAAAAAAAAAGACACAGGGGACTTGCTGGGGAAAGCCAGCCCTGCCTTGGGCTCCTGCCTTCCTGCCTGGGAATCTCTGAAGCCTGGGTTGAGCTCTCCCCAAGGCTGTTCGGGGAAGAGCCATACCGGCTGCAACATTGCCTGTCACTTGGAGAAGTGGGCTGAGTTCCTTGCTGTTCCCAGAGCTGGTAGGAATTTTCCTTGTTTTAAGCTTTCAGCTCTCTGTTCTTTGCTTGGGCAGAGGCTCTGTCGGCTCCCCTGGCTTCCAAATTGCACTTTTTCCTGCCTTTTTTCGCTTGCCCTGTATTAGAGGGTCGTTTTCTTTCTTTTCCATATTATTTGGGTACCTTTGTATTTTCGCGCCGTTTTTTACCGTGGGTGAAAAAGTGCGGCGGCCATTTTGGATTTCTAAAGTGTGCTTTTTACGGGCACTTTTTAACACTTGCGCACGGGTTCCCCTGGTGTTTTTGGGGTTTCTTTTGCTGGCGATTTTGCTCAGGGCACCCCTAGGATTCTGGGGAGTATTTTGTTTACTGTAAAAAAAAAAAATAAATAAAAAAAAAAGGTTTTAAATTTAATACTGTGCTGAATTGAATAAGGTTAGTCCCTTTGGTGTGGGCTTCCCTGTTCCTATTGCCTTATTTTTCCCTGAGAGCAGGTGGCCTTGGCATGGCTGCCAAACCTCAGTGTGTAATTTGTGGCTCCCGCAGAGGTACAACGACTGACTCTGGAATCTGTAAGAGCTGTGCTGCAGTTTCTTCAGAACTGGAGCTGCCTATTGAAATTAAGGAACAGCATGTGCCCGGGGACCCTTCTCTTTCGGGGGACAGTGTCCCTTCACTGAGCATCCTTCCTTCTGGTCTGGGCCCGGCGTCTAATACGTCGGCCCCTGAGCTCCAGCAGGCGGCTATGGTGGCGTCGCCTATAGACTTTTCCCCGGATTTTGTTCTGCTCATGCATCAGGCCTTCCGCTTAAGCCGGTCTGGTCATTTGCCGGAGGCTTGGCCCGCCTCTCTCCCCCCAGCTTCCGCAGGGGGGGTTCAGCGGTCTTCCCAACCCGCTGTCAAGCGGCCCAGGTTGGGGGACCAGGATCAGGACGCCCTTTGCCTCCCGGATTCCGAGGCTGAGGGGGATCCGGATATTGAGGCGGAGGAATTAGAAGACGGAGAGCTTCCAGAACCGGAAGATCAGGCTCGCATCATTCGGGTGTTTCGAAGGGACGAGCTGGTACCTTTGGTCACGGAGTCTCTCCAAGCACTTAACCTCTCTGCGGTGCGGCCGCTGGAGGAGGAGGGTCTCGAGGATCCTCTCATTCAGGCGGTCAGGGATGCCCAGGTAGTTTTTCCTGTGCACCGAGTAGTTGAGCAGATGATCCATGCGGAATGGGAGCAACCGGAATCCGCTTGAAAGGGATTCGGACCATGAATCGTCTTTACCCCCTTGCCGACAAGGACAGGGACTTGTTTAAGTCTCCAAGGGTGGATGCTGCCGTTTCGGCAGTGACTAAGAAAACCACCATCCCGGTTGAAGGGGCCGCGGCCCTGAGGGATGTTCAGGACAAAAAGGTTGATAATTTGTTGAAGCAAGCCTTCGAGACCAACGCCTTATCGTTACAAGCTTCTATATGTGGGGCGTGGGTAGCTCGAGCTTGTTTGCGATGGTCGCAGCACCTGCGCTCGGGGTCCGGTATGGACCAACAGGGGCTGTTGGACGTTACCCGCGTGGAGTCGGGATCGGCCTACTTGGCGGATCTGTGTTATGATTTAATACGCTCCCTAGCTAATAGCATGGCCTCCATGGTAGCGGCACGACGGTCCATCTGGTTGCGCAATTGGGCGGCCGACGGTTCTTCCAAGTCTCGCCTCAGTAAACTACCCTTTAAGGGCAGGTTGTTATTTGGTGAGGCTCTGGATAAGTTGGTGAAGGATCTCGGTGAGTCGAAGGGTGGTCGGCTTCCAGAGGATAAGCCTAAGCTTAATAGGTCGTCCACCTCAGCGAGCGGCCAGTTTCGGGATGCGCGCAGATTTCGTTCTTCCCGGCTGTGGACTTCGCAGCGCGGTCGTTTTGGAACCCGTCATCAAGGGTTTCGTGGTTTCAGAGGAGCGGGAAGGGGCTTCTCCGGAGCCGCCTCTTCCTCTGCCTCTTCCTTTAATCGCAAGCCACAATGAAACAAGGCGGGCTCTAGAGGAAGACCCGGTCATCGGGGGTCGTTTGCGCGACTTTCTTCCTTCTTGGGCCCAAATTACGTCAGATCGGTGGGTGCTGCAGACTATAGAAGAAGGTTATGCCCTAGAGTTTGCACACCCACTTCCGGATTCGTTTGTTCTGTCTCCCAGCAAGGGAGCTCAAAAGGCGCGGGACATCCGCGTGACCCTGGATCGGCTTCTCTCTGGGGGCCGTGGTTCCGGTCCCGCCTTTGGAAAGAGGCGCAGGTCGCTACTCCATCTATTTTGTGGTTCCCAAAAAGGGCGGTTCCCTTCGTCCGATCTTGGATCTCAAAGGCGTGAATCGCGCTCTCAGAGTACCGCACTTTCGCATGGAGACCCTGCGGTCAGTCATCGTAGCGGTGCGTCAAGGGGAATTTTTGACATCCCTCGATCTTACAGAGGCCTATTTACACATTCCCATCCGGCCCTCTCATCAACGGTTTCTCCGCTTTGCGCTCCCGTGGGGCCATTTTCAATTCCGGGCCATGCCGTTCGGACTCACCACGGCTCCCCGCACCTTCACAAAGGTAATGGTTGTAGTCGCGGCGGCGTTGCGCAAGGAGGGCATCCTGGTCCATCCATATCTCGACGACTGGTTGATTCGAGCGAAGTCAAGTCGGGAGTGTGTGCAAGTCACGAGCAGGGTGGTGGATCTCCTTCGGTCCCTCGGATGGGTGGTGAACGAATGCAAGAGTTGTCTGTCTCCGACACAGGATCTCGAGTATCTGGGAGTCCGCTTCGACACAGCAAGGGGCTTGGTGTGCCTTCCGGAGCGACGCGTGCTGGCGTTGCGGGCTCTGGTCCGTCTCTTCCGGGGGATGCCAGCTCCGTCGGCGTGGTGGTACCTGCGGCTCCTCGGCACGATGGCGGCGACCTTGGAGGTGGTGCCTTGGGCGCGCTTCCACATGCGTCCGCTGCAGAGTGCTCTTCTGCGACGTTGGTCCAACCAGTTCGACTCGTTGAACAAGAGATTGCCTTGCCCAAAGACGGTTCGCCGATCCCTCCGGTGGTGGCTCTCCGCCGAGAACCTGTCGCGAGGGATTCCCTTGGAGCCTCCTCTGTGGGTTCCGTTCACGACGGATGCGAGCTTAACCGGCTGGGGGGCTCACTGCGAGTTCCGCTTTGCTCAGGGGGAATGGTCTCCCCTGGAGGCCTCTTGGTCGATCAGCCGTCTCGAATTGCGGGCAGTCCGGCTAGCCCTGGTGGACTGGAGACCCTGGTTCTCGGACGGCCGGTGAGAGTCCTGTCGGACAATGCGTCCACTGTAGCTTACATCAATCGCCAAGGGGGTACCGGCAGCGTGGCCCTGGAGGCAGAAGCGGCGGCCTTGTTCAACTGGGTGCAAACTCGCCTTCCAGCGATCTCGGCGGCTCACCTTGCGGGCGTAGACAATGTCCAGGCCGATTTTCTCAGCAGAGTGCGGGTGGACCCCGGAGAATGGGAGCTAAACCCACAGGTTTACGCACAAATCGTCCGGCGGTGGGGTCCACCCATCATGGATCTCATGGCGATCTTTCAATCAGCCAAGACAGGGCGCTTCTTCAGCAGGCGAAGGGAGCGCATGTCCGAGGGGCTCGACGCTCTCATTCAGCCGTGGCCCACGTCCGGTCTTCTTTATGTCTTTCCTCCGTGGGCTCTGATCGGCCAGGTCGTACAACGTATCGAGAGCCACCGGGGTCGCGTGTTTACTGGTGGCCCCGGATTGGCCCCGGAGGCCCTGGTATGCCGATCTGGTCCGGTTGCGCGACGGCGTTCCTTGGCTCCTGCCCGCTCTACCGGATCTTCTTCTTCAGGGTCCCTTGCGGATGCCCCAAGTGGATCGATTCTCGCTTACGGTTTGGCCATTGAGAGGGCTCGGCTGAAAAGGAAGGGCTACTCACCCGCGGTGATTTCTACCCTTCTGCGGGCGAGGAAAACGTCCACTTCTCTTACTTACGTTCGGATTTGGAGGATTTTTGAGGACTGGTGCTCCCGGCGGGGAGTCCGGGCGGCGGCGACGGTTTCCGTGCCCGTCGTTTTAAGTTTTCTTCAGGATGGTTTCGATAAGGGCCTTGCGGCTAGTTCCCTAAAAGTCCAGCTGGCGGCTATCTCGTGTTACCGCGGCAAGGTTTTGGGTCGTCTGCTCGGGGCTCATCCGGATGTATGCCGATTCCTTACGGCTGTTTTTCATTTGCGGCCCTCCCGCAGAGTTTTCGTTCCTCCTTGGGACTTGAATTTAGTTCTGAGGGCCCTGGTTCGTGAACCTTTTGAGCCCCTGCGCAGGGCGTCTCTGAAAGATCTCACGCTGAAGGCGGTTTTTCTTGTAGCCATCTGTTCGGCACGGCGCATTTCAGATCTGCATGCATTGTCCTGTCGAGAGCCTTTCTTGTCGTTTTCCGCGGATCGGATCGTTCTCCGTCCGGTTCCTTCCTTTCTGCCAAAGGTGGTGTCTCCCTTTCACATGAATCAGGCAGTGTTTCTTCCAGTGCTTTCTTCGCAAGCTGTCGGGTCAACGGACAAAGGTCTTCTCCGGCTCGATGTGGGTCGTACGCTCCATCGTTATTTAAAGGTTACCGAGTCTTTTCGGAAATCTGACCGGCTTTTCGTGCTCTTCGGGGGTGCGCGTAAAGGGGAAGCGGCAGCTAAAGCCTCCATTGCTAGATGGCTCAAAGAGGCGATCGCGTCCACGTATCTGTTGCAACAGCGGTCTGTTCCGGAGGGTCTGAGGGCTCATTCCACTAGGGCTCAGGCGACCTCTTGGGCGGAGTATAGCCTGGTTCCGCCGGCAGATATCTGTAGGGCGGCCACTTGGTCGTCTCTGCATGCTTTCAGTAGACACTATCGCTTAGATGTGTCAGCGGCTCGGGATTCCTGTTTTGGTTCGGCGGTTCTGCGTGCCGGATGGCAAGGTCCCGCCCGGTCTTAACTGCTCTGTTACATCCCGATGTTGGAGGACTAAACTGGATTACCGAACAGGAAATGGAAATTACACTAACCTGGTAATTGTAGTTCCTGGAGGGTCCAGTTTAGTCCTCCTTCCCTCCCGACTATCTGCTAATGTGGTGCGGCGCGCCTTTCCGAACGGTTGATATTAAGACGGTTCCTCTTGCCGTTCGGTCCCTCTGTGGCAGCCGCGTTTTTTGCAGAGGCTCTTCCCTGTCTCGGGGGTTCAGGCAGCTCCTGAACCTCTGGTGGGGAGCGGTGTTTTGATTCCTGAGGCGTCGGTGCCGGCGCAATGCAGTGTTCTGACTTCCTCGTTTGGGGAGGGGGTTGGATATTCCTTGGGGGGGAACAAATTGTTCTTTAATTAGGTCCTTTTGTATATTAATCTAATGTGTTGCTTCGTTAAGTATGCTTTGTTACTAGTACACTGGGGACTTCTGGGAGCTCCGGTTGCATATATACTACAGAAGATTTGATTGGTCCAGTCTCCCGGCTGCAGGAGGAGGGGCACTACCCGATGTTGGAGGACTAAACTGGACCCTCCAGGAACTACAATTACCAGGTTAGTGTAATTTCCATTTTTTAAAAAGGGTTCCAGGGGTGATCCGGGAAACTACAGACTGGTGAGCCTGAGGTCGGTACCGGGAAAAATGATAGAAACCATCATAATGAACAAAATTACTGAACATGTAGATAGTCGTGGCTTAATGGGAGAAAGCCAACATGGCTTTAGACAAGGAAGATCTTGTCTTAATCTGTTATGCTTTTTTGAAGGTGTGAATAAACAGGTAGACAAAGGTGAGTTGGTTGATATAGTGTATTTGGACTTTCAGAAAGCCTTTGACAAGGTCCCTTATTAGAGACTTTGGCAAAACTAAAAAGTCATGTGATAGAAGGCAGTGTATTATTGTGGATCAGGAACTGGTTAAAAGATAGAAAGCAGAAGGTAGGGCTAAATGGCCATTTTTCCCAATGAAGAAAGGTGAATAGTGGAGTACGGCAGGAATCTGTGCTGGATCCGCTGCTTTTTAACATATCCATAAATAACCTGGAAAAGGGAATAACTAGCAAGGTTATCAAATTTGCAGATGATACAAAACTATATAAAGTTGTGAAAACCCATGAGGATTATGGAAAATTGCAAGAGGATCTTGATAAATTGGAAGACTGCGCATCCAAATGGCAGATGAAATTTAATGTGGACAAGTGCAAAGTTATGCACCTAGGAAAGAACAACCCAAACTATGGTTACACGGTGCAAGGTTCCACATTGGGAACCACCACCCAGGAAAAAGATTTAGGCATCTTCGTGGAACACATGTTAAAACCCTCTGCCCAGTGTTCAGTGGCGGCCAAGAGAGCAAATAGAATGCTAGGTATCATAAGGAAAGGAATGGAAAATAAAACAAAGGATATTATAATGCCTCTGTATCGTTCTATGGTGTGACTGCACCTTGAATATTGTGTGCAATTCTGGTCACTGTATCTTAAAAAGGATATAGCATTATTAGAAAAGGTACAGAGAAGAGCCACCATAATGGTAAAGGGGATGGAAGGATACCCCTATGAAAAGAGGCTAAAAGGTTAGGGCTTTTCAACCTGGAAGAGAGACGGCTGAGGGGGAGATATGATGGAGGTCAATTAATGAATGGAGTGGAACAGATAAATGTAGATCGATTGTTTACATCATCAGAATATAGAAAGACTAGGGGACATGCAATAAGCTACAGGGTAAGCTATTTAAGACTAATAAGAGAAAATATTTTTTCACTCAATGTGTAATCAAACTCTGGAATTTGTTACTGAAGGATGTAGTAAAAGCTGTTAGTGTAGCTGGGTTTAAAAAAGGTTTGGGCAAGTTCCTGGAGGAAAGGTCCATAAACCATTATTAAAAGGGACCCAGGATATCACTGCTTGACCCAATACAGTCATTGAGGAACCTATGTCTTTTGGGGAAATTGCTAAGTACTTATGATCTAGATTGGCCACTGTTGGAAACAGGATACTGGGCTTGATGGACCTTGGTCTGACCCAGTATGGCATATCTTATGTTCTTATGCTCCCTCTTGCCCCGTAGCAGGCATGATGGTCAGTAGCTTCTATGCAAGGTGGCTGTGCTTTTGGCCAAGCCATGAGAGATGGTACCACTGAACCCCTGCTCTGCTGTACATCAGTGTCAGTTCTCTGCATATTCCAGGGGGCCATATCCTGCATTCTTTCCAGTTATTGCATTCAGATTGCAGTTAGCTTTCACTCTGCGGCAATAGCAAGCACTATGATCCTCAAGTTTAGGGGCAGAGTGATCATTTACAAATACAGACCCCCCAACCACATATTAAACGGCTTCGTACATTGATCCTTTGGGAAGATGTTTGCTGTCTTGGAATCCAGCAATGAAAATCATCAGCGTACAGAATCTCTTGCACCCTTTGTGTCTTGCCATGTCCAGTTTGGATTCCTCTTGCAGTTGCCCTCTATGATGCTTTGTGTACCATATGGTCTATTGTGTGGCATAATGGCAGAAATATCTCCAGTTACAATGAACGTGCTGTGGGCAGAAGGGAGTATTTTCATAGAAATATACCTGTAAGCTTAACCTTCTGCTATTTTGGTCATTACTCCAAAAACCCACGAAACTCTGAAATCACAGTTGGATAATATAGCTAAATGCTGAATGCCATAGACATCTGGGTATCTACTTTAGTCAAGGCCCAAAAAGTTGGCTTATGAAGATTTTATCTTTTTTTTTATTTGCATGATTTTAAAGATAAATATGTTCCGGCTGTACATGCATCCTAAAAGAACTTTTTATGCAGATATGGTGGATATGGCTGCATGCCTTAAGTTTGATAGGTTGAAAAGTTTGTATGTGCATAATGTGTGTGTGTGCCCAAGAGTGATGCAGAGGTATGTTCGTTAGACCAATAGGAGGATTTATCACACTGATCTAAAGCTAATGTTTTACTAGTTTGGAAAACTTGTCTGGCGGTCAAGAAGTCCATCATTTGACACTGGGTGGGAGAGAGGATGGCCTGGGCGAATTGGCATAACCTTATTCATATCCTGCTGCAGATGGAATATCTGGTAGTGAAGACCACAGGCTGGGCTTGATGTAAACAATTTGTGGACATTTGGCTTCCCTTTTTAATGATTCTTCCTCTGCAGAGACGGCATGATATACTTCATACCTAAAAAGTTGTAAGGTTACTCTCTCTGGAATGTCCCGGGATGGGGGTGAGGGTAGGGAGGGGAAGGGACGAATTAGATTTGATTTGTTCGGCATTGTTGATGATAATGCAATTTTCCAGAGTGCATCTTCTAGACCAGTCTAGACAAGAGGGTTAACTCCCCCAACCAGCAGATGTGAGATGGAGAAAAAAAACAGAACAGTGCTGTGACGACATCATCAGCACCTTAATCTGCACAGCTAGGAGCACTGTTCAGTATTTTCTCTGTCACAACAGATGTTGGATGTTCATGGTACAGCTTTGCAATTTGGAGGCTGCTACACCAGTCAAAGGAGTAAAGACAGTTCAGAGGATCCTGCAGACCGAGGGGGGGAGTACGAGGTACCCTCTAGTCGGGACTGCCCTAACATATGCTGGGGGAGAGGGGAGACAATCTCTGATCACGAGGATCAGCTTGGTTGTCTCTTTACTGGCTGAAAGGAATGCCTAGCATTAGCGACCGCTTTTTTTTTTAAAATAGAAATTCACACTTCAGGGCATCTCTTGTCTAAGGTTCTGAGTCTCCATGGCTACGACTCCTCCTTTAGACCTCGCATCGATTGTTGGCAGGCCCTAATGAGTTTGGCCCTCCCCCCTGCTATCCCTCACAGGCACAAAGTCGGGAGGATAGTGCAGCAGCGAACATTGGAACGTAACTGTGAGTACCTGTCCGGATCACCAGAGG
Organism: Ichthyophis bannanicus; assembly: GCA_033557465.1. NCBI lineage: Eukaryota > Metazoa > Chordata > Amphibia > Gymnophiona > Ichthyophiidae > Ichthyophis > Ichthyophis bannanicus. The sequence continues at coordinate 88,931,043 of CM066043.1, forward strand.
GCTTGTGGCCTTCCCTTTCGGTGTCAGTCCTTCTTCCCTCTGTTTTTCTCTCTCTGCCTGCTCATGCGTGTGTGTGCACCTTACTCGCAGCTATGATCAGCAAAGATCCACGCTGTCTGGGTTGCGGAAAATGGCATGGGGGGCTTGTAGAGAGTTTGTGTGTGGCCTGTGCCATGGATCTCAGCCAGATGTTGGGGTCCAGGTTTGGTTATCCTTTTCGGGCCCGACCAGCTAATGGGCTGGATTTGCCTGCAGGTCTTGTTATTTTTCCGGCCCTCCTCTGCCTTCATTGACATCGGAGGAGCAGTGCCTCGAGGCTTTGTTCAGTTCTGTGCAGGAAGATAGTTCTCCGACAAACCTCCTCCCTCAGGGACAGGTTGGTCCAAGTGGCTGCTCAACGGCATTCCCTAGTGTTTCAGCTGCTGCATCCGTATTTGCAGTGCTATTCAAGCAAGCTTGGGATATGTGGAAAGGCTTCCGAGACAGTTTCTCCATTAATGATCCGCACCAGCCTACTAGCCAGGCCACCACTAAGGCCAGAAAGCGTAAAGGAGCCCCAACTGTTACCTTGAACTCGAAGCACCAGCGTAAGCAATTGGCCTGAGTGCTCCAGGACCTAGACTCTCCTGAGGATGAGGATCAGGTTAGTGAGCTGGATTTATTCTTTTCTACCACTTCCAGCCTGGAGGAAGGTGAATACTCTCACTTGGAGGACAGTGCCTCCAGAGTGATCCGGCTGTTTTGCAGGTAAGAACTTTCCTCTCATATCAGTCAGATAGTGGTGTAACTTCAGATTACTGATGTGGCCAGCCCTCCGATTCAGTCTACCACCGATCCTATCCTCCGTAGGGTCAGAACACCAACTAATGCCTTCCCTTTCCTGCAGGAACTGCACCAACTCTTTACAGATGAATGGGATACCCCCAATGCTGTCCGGCACCTAGGCTGCATTTATCCTTGGTCCCAGGATGACCTGTACTGCTGGTTGTGATATCCCATAGTTGACGCTTGTCACAGACGTGATGAAGACTTCAATTCCAGTAGAAGGGGGAGCAACCCTCTGGGGCCCTCAGGATCGTAAGGTGGAGAATTTGTTAAAGACAGCCTTCTCCGCATCTTCACTGGCTATAAAGACCTCGGCATACGGGAGTCTGGTGACCCATGCTTTCCTTCGTTGGATTCAACTCCTACTGGAGGATTCCAGCATGGCTGGAGTCGATAGCTGCCTTTCTGGCAGATGATTTTTTCCGGGAGAAAGCAGGAAATCAGTCCTTGCATATGGGTGACATCGGTGCCGACGGAGCCCTCGCAGAAGCATCTCACCAGCTTTCAAAGAAAGCCTTTGGGAGATGCCACCACACATGCGTGGTCCCCTTCCCGCCCAAGGGTGCCATCTTGTTCAGTCTCCTTTTTTCCGTGAAACCCACTGGACATATGTCTGATTTTCCCGTAAAAAGTTGATTAAATTCTTGGTTAAGTGTTCCCTTTTTCCACAGTTGCGACTGGTTCCTTTCCCACCTCCAAGCTCACTTGCTCTGGCATTGAAGCTCGAGCCCTTTTTTTTCCCCCTGGCTGCTCCTTGGGTCTTTGACCTCGCCAGGGTACTTTTTTCCCCGATGGCCAGCGGCTTTAAAAAGTGTGATCGGTGCACAAAAAATATGCCCGTCATAGACTCGCACGATTGCTGCCTCTGGTGTCTAGGGGCTGACCATGACCCAGAGGCCTGCAGCCTTTGTAGAAAGATGTCCACTAAAGCCATCAAACTTTGTCAGCAGAAGCATGGCAAGATCAAAAGAGAGTCTACCTCGGAGTCCCCGGTGACTCCATGCTCCAGGGCCTCATCCGAATCTTGGGAGTTGTACAGTGACCCCTCAGCTACCGATCGGGGCCGCAGGGCCTCCGTCAGGGGTTCCCCAGAGGGTGAGCAGAAGAAGAAAAAATCCTCTTGGGACTTGGACAAAGCAGGCAAGCTCCACGCTAGGTCCCGCAACCTGTGCAGAGAACCCCAGGAGTCATAGTGGGAGCGGCCGGCCAAGGTCCCTCGGAAGGATTTGGAGGCCCCCCCCCCCCAGGCGATCGGCATAGGACACCCAAGGCCATCCTCGTCAAGGACTCCTCTCCTCACCAACACAAGATCCAGTAACCCCGGCGTCTGGTTTGAAGGCTGCAACACTTCCTGAGTGGGAAACCAAGATGGTGGCCTTTGAGTGCAGTTTGTTTGCCTTCCTCACCATGCAGCAGATGCTGATGCCTGGCTCTGCCAGTGCATTCACCCAGACTACCGGGACGTTGACATTGAGGACTTTCTCGGTTGCCGAGCAGATCCTCATGAGCCCACCGCCTCGAGTCAATCCTCTGTAGAGGTGTCGATCACAGTCCCGATCCTCAGCAATGAGATCTTCACTGCTGAGTGCTCACAGTGCCGGCCGTGAAGCCGCCGTGATCCATCCTGACCCCGGGTCCTGCCCCGCAGGCCCAATCCGGTGCCAAATCCTCCACCAACTACTCCGACTGGGAATCCGAGGATGAGACGTCACCAGACACTTGCAAAACACTACAATGTCCCGTCTGACCCATCCTATCCAGTAACCCGGCATCGGTCACTGCTCAAGGACACCTCGTTCCTTGACTTCGTGTGGGACATGTCCAGGGCACTGGCCATCTCCACGGAATCTGAGGAGGATCCTCACAAAGAGAAGCTAGAGATTCTCCAATATGATTCCCTGCTCAAGGAGGCACTGATGATTCCCGCCTCCCCTATCCTCAAGGCTTCTCCTCCACATGTAGGAGATGCTGGTGTTGGTGCCCATAGTCAGCCGTTAACTCAATTCAATGTACCAAGTCCATTGAGGCCCCGGCTTCAGGAAGCCGCAGTTTCCCCATAACTCCCTGGTGGTGGAGTCAGCCATGCGTCTGCTAAAGAGCCAGAAGATGCATTCTTTGGTGCCCCAAGGTAGGGAGGCCCATATACTTGATGCCCTTGATTAAGAAGTGCTACTAGGGCTTCATGCTTGCCTGCTGGATTCAAGCATACCAGCTCTATATCGGCATGTACCTTCGGTACTTGAGAAGGAGCTTACCAGGTTCACTGCTGGCCTTGCGGATGACCATCTCCAGCGGTTCCAGAACCTGACCAAGGGTGTCGGAGTGCTCGAAGTACCTGACTTGAGCAGCCTACGATGGCTTCGAGTCAACCGCGAGGATAGCTGCTGCGAGCATTGGTGCCCAAATGCCTGGCATGGCTGCAGTTGTCCGATCTGGAGCAATGAGTCATCGATGTCCTATGCCAAGGAGAGAGAATCCATGGCAGAGAGAGTAGCGGAGATTGAGTCCAAGTTCCTGATGAGGACTCGACTCTCCACGAAGACTGCTACCCTCCCCAGGAGGAAAACCCTGGGGGAAAAAGCCTCCATAACCAAAAAAGGGTCAGGTTTACCACGTATATACGCAGTATCAGGCTCCCTCAGCAGGGCCACCATGCCAAAGGATCAGATCATGGCATCCCACAAGCAGAAGGACTCCAAGCCTGCAGCTCCAGCAAAGCTTGGGGAGAGCTTTTGACTCCTGGGGCATAGCCTCGCCACCCTCAGGAGGTCAGCTGCCCACAGGGGAACATCTGGTCCACTTTGCCCACCGGTGACCTGCCATCACCACCGATGCTTGGGCACTCTAGGTAGTCAGAGAAGGCTACCTGCTCCACCTAGACCAGATGGCTCCCCCATTCTTCCCAGGAGAGCCCTCTCAGACTTCCCTGCACTGGGCCCTGCTTCTGCAGGAACTTGCAGGTCTTCTCACAGACAAAGCCATAGAACCAGTACCCCATCACCTAAGGGGCAAGGGGTTCTACTCACTGTACTTCCTAGTCCCAAAACAAACTGGGGGCCTAAGGCCTATTCTAGACCTGCGAAACCTAAACAAATTCCTGGTGCGGGAGAAGTTCAAGATGCTCTCCCTCGGCAGCCCCCACCACCACCAGCAGCTCTCCCCTTCCCGGGGATCGAGCCACCGGCAGCAGCAGGGGCCTGCTGACTCCCGACGCCCAATCCGGGCCCAGCAAGGGGTTGAAAAGCACGCGCCTTCAGGCGCCGACATCCGGCAGCCCCCACCACCACCAGCAGCTCTCCCCTTCCCGGGGATCGAGCCACCGGCAGCAGCAGGGGCCTGCTGACTCCCGACGCCCAATCCGGGCCCAGCAAGGGGTTGAAAAGCACGCGCCTTCAGGCGCCGACATCCGGCAGCCCCCACCACCACCAGCAGCTCTCCCCTTCCCGGGGATCGAGCCACCGGCAGCAGCAGGGGCCTGCTGACTCCCGACGCCCAATCCGGGCCCAGCAAGGGGTTGAAAAGCACGCGCCTTCAGGCGCCGACATCCGGCAGCCCCCACCACCACCAGCAGCTCTCCCCTTCCCGGGGATCGAGCCACCGGCAGCAGCAGGGGCCTGCTGACTCCCGACGCCCAATCCGGGCCCAGCAAGGGGTTGAAAAGCGCGCGCCTTCAGGCGCCGACATCCGGCAGCCCCCACCACCACCAGCAGCTCTCCCCTTCCCGGGTATCGAGCCACCGGCAGCAGCAGGGGCCTGCTGACTCCCGACGCCCAATCCGGGCCCAGCAAGGGGTTGAAAAGCACGCGCCTTCAGGCGCCGACATCCGGCAGCCCCCACCACCACCAGCAGCTCTCCCCTTCCCGGGGATCGAGCCACCGGCAGCAGCAGGGGCCTGCTGACTCCCGACGCCCAATCCGGGCCCAGCAAGGGGTTGAAAAGCACGCGCCTTCAGGCGCCGACATCCGGCAGCCCCCACCACCACCAGCAGCTCTCCCCTTCCCGGGGATCGAGCCACCGGCAGCAGCAGGGGCCTGCTGACTCCCGACGCCCAATCCGGGCCCAGCAAGGGGTTGAAAAACACGCGCCTTCAGGCGCGCCCGCGACTGGCGGGCCCGCGCCTGAGGGCCCTTTGGCGTGGCCCTTAGGCGGAGCACGAGAGGCGGCACTTCAGATGCCTTACCAGCAACCTAACTGCCTGACACCTGACCAAGATTCCAGCATTCTACCAACATCTGAACTGTGAGAATGTGTGTTTGTTAAATATCTCTAGCTATTGTAAGCCACATTAACTTTCAAAGTAACCTGATAGCATCATAACGTATTAGATACTATCTTAGCAATACTATATTGCCAGCTGAAAGTCAATTTAAACTGCCAGCTTTGCACTTCTTACAGTGTTCACATTACTGCAATACTGCATTCTCTCTGTAAAGTTAGTCACTATCTTGCATGTAAACTGTACCTGCTCTATTGTGCGCTCTCATATAATCACTCCTCTACAGTGTCTCACACACAATCCAAACCCTCAGAATGGCCCTCCAGGTCGCTGTCATTCTTAGCCTCTACCTCCTCACCCACTGGCTTGGAACCTCCCAATCTCTCTACACACCACATGGCAGGATTCCAATCCTGAATAGCCATGGCAAAAGATGGAATAGTCCCCCTTACTTCAACACAGGAAGTAACACCTACCCACGCCACTCCCACCTGATACATGTAGCATTCCAGTTATCCAATACACCCAACCAGGAAAAACCTTGTAGATGCCGACCCCTAAAATGTGCCATCATTAACGCACGTTCCATCCGCAAAAAATGGCCTGTTGTCCTTGACACAATCTCCTTCTATGACCTTGAGATCCTCATGATCACAGAAACATGGCTATCACCAGAAGACAACGTCCTCCTCAATCAACTACTTCCCCCCAATTTTTCCATACACACGAAACATAGGGAAAACAAAAAAGGAGGAGGGGTGCTCATAATCTCCAAATCAGACCTCAACTTCCAGACTGTGGACTCTTCTAGCACAAACAGCCTGGACACTCTCTCTGTTGCTAACCAACAATTCTCCCTCACCCTCTTATATAGAACACCATCTACTTCTCCAATTGACCTCCCAACCATCATTGACCTTGCAGCTAACACCCGCACCCCCAACAAACCAAATTGGATAATGGGTGATTTCAATCTCCCATCGCTACACCAAAACCACGCAAATGCGTTCCTTGATGCAATGAAGGACCTGGGTCTCAAACAAATCATAAATGAACCCACACATACAAAAGGGAACATTTTGGACTTGGTTTTGTGCCACATCCAGTCAAGGACAAAAGTCACAATCTGCCAACATCAGTCGTGGATGTACCCTGGTCCGACCACAAATTGATCATTATCCAGATTCCCAGCAACAATGACCAGCTGAACAGAAGCCAACCCACGAACACCACCTCTCGAACTTCCACTAGATGCTTCCGCCCCTTCGATAGGGAACTCATCCTTTCGGAAACCCCATCACTCATCAACAAAACAACACCTGACCTTGATGAACTAATCTCTCACTGGAATTCCAGCCTGCTTGCCATCTCACAACACCCAAACCCTAAAAATACAGCAAGAGCGAAAAGAAAATCCGCCCCATGGTTCTCTCCTGATCTACGCGCTTCCCTCATGCAATTACGTAGACTCGAACGCCGATGGCGCCGATCACGCTCACCGGAAGATCAGACCGCATACCTAACCCACCTTGCAATACATCGAGGAACAATCTCTATCAGAATGAGACAATATCACACTGACACCCTAAAGAGGTCATTGAATAAACCTCGTGACCTCTTCAATTTGGTCAAATCCCTCTCAAAGGAACCATCACCCGAGCAACACATCAACATACATCCACAAGAATTCGCTGATTTTCTGCAATCCAAGATTGTACAAACTAACAAGGTCACAGCAGTCCAATATCAAGAACCGGCGGACCTCTCTCCACTTGACTTTTTTTCCACACCATCCAATAAATGTATTGAGAACACCATAGCATCACTCAACACCTCCACTGCACAGACTGACCCATGTCCAGCTTTTTGGATCAAGGAACTACGTGATGTGCTCAGTCCTGTCATCGCAAATATAATGAAACTCTCCTTTTCAACAGGTTATTTTCCCACTTCACTCAAGCAGACGTCCATTAGACCATTACTGAAAAACCCCAAACTGGACCCCCAAAAGGTAGACTCCTATCGACCAATAGCTAGCATCCCCATCTTAGCCAAAATAATCGAGAAGGAAGCACAACGGCAAATTCAAGATCACATAGACTCTGTTGCTCCCTTAGATAACTGCCAACATGGGTTCAGAGAACATCACGGGGTTGAGACAATACTCACTGGTATAATCAACAATATCATCACAGGAATCGACAACATCCATCAAGGTTTTGTCCTCATTTTCCTAGACATCGCCGCGGCTTTTGACTCCGTGAGTCACGAAATCCTCCTGGGAAGACTAAAAGAAAAGGGTGTCTGCAACAAGGCACTAAAATGGTGCAAGTCTTATCTGGACGATAGATGGCAATATGTGAAGTCTGGATCAGAAGAGTCTAGCCACTTCCATCAAAAACAAGGGGTACCTCAAGGATCCTCATTATCCTCCTTACTCTTCAATATCTACATGCAGCCCATATGCAATATCATAAGATCATTCAACGTAAACTGCATGATATATGCAGATGACATTCTTTTATACATGCCTTTCTCCACAACCCACATGGACCTGACCCCACTCACAGATTGTTTCAATGCAGTTTCAACATGGCTCCAGACACAGAACCTACGTATCCAGCATAAAAAAACAGAGGTCCTTTTCATCTCCAGAGACTCCAACTTTACGCCCCCATCCCACGTCAGTGTCAAGGAAGCTGATTTGCAAACTAAAGATGCAATAAAAATATTGGGAGTTACCCTGGACCAACATCTAGACATGAGACGCCACATAAGCAGCGTAGTCAAAGCCATCTATTTCAAAATCCGTTCCCTCAAACACCTACGCTCCCTGCTGGACCCAGACGATTTCCGTACCATATATCAAGCGCTGATCCTGCCGCATTTTGACTTTGCAAATGCCATCCTACAAGGTCTCCCCCAATCCACACTAACCCCCTTACAGTTGGCCATGAATGCCGCAGCTAGGGTCCTCTACGGTGCATCCAGAAACGACCACGTGACTCCCATTCTCAAACAGCTGCACTGGCTACCAATTCACGGGAGAATCACCTTCAAATCCCTTGTATTAGCATTTAAGGCAATCAAAGGCACCTCATCCCTCTCACTCACGAATCTAATCCACATGGTCCCCCCAATAGAGCAAGAAGAACATCAGCTGTAAACTTGCTAGCAATACCAAAGGCTTCAACAAAGTCCAACACGAACACCACAAACAGGGCATTCAGTTTTTATGTACCAAAATGCTGGAACACCCTACCCCCCGACATTAGAGCCATCACCAATCTATATCAGTTCAGAAAGGCTCTCAAAACATACCTTTTCCGCCAATATTTCCCAGACAGCAACTGAACCAGATATCCCCTCCAAGAAATAACCCAATCTAGAAATGCCCGCACACTGCAGTGTAGATAGATTATGTATATAGTTAACCCAGTTATCCAAGTTTGTACTCCTGTTCAATGTAAAACCTGACAGTTTGTCGTAATGGTCATTTTGTTATGATGTAAACCGCGCTGATTCTAAATAGCGCGGTATATAAGAAACTGTAATAAATAAATAAAATAAATAAATAAACATTGCTGCCATACCTCCAGCAGGGAGACTGGCTATGCTCCTTGGATCTAAAGGATGCATAAACCCACATCCTCATTCATCCCAGCCACAGGCAGTACCTCAGATTCATGGTCAGGGGCGACCACTACCAGTGCAGGGTGCTACCCTTTTGGTGTCGCCTCCCCACCCACAGTCTTCACCAAATGCCTAAGAGTGGTGGTGGCCTTCTTCTATCGCCAGGGCATCTTTCTCTTCCCCTATCCTGACAACTGGCTCGTAAAAGAGGACATGGCCACAGAGGTGCAGCAGGCCAAGGCCCGTACCATCAGAGTCATGTAACACCTGGGATGTGTGATTAACTATCCCAAGTCTCACCTGACCCCTACACAGGATCTGGAGTTCATAGGGGCTCGACTGGACATTCTGCAGGCCAAGGCCTTCCTCCCCCTAGACAGAGCAGGTCGCCTCATCGCTTTGGCCAGAGAGGTACAGTGCCACCACGCTGTAGGTTCGCTTCCTGCTCCATCTACTCGGCCACATGTCATCGACAGTCCATGTTGTCCTCAATGCCCATCTTCATATGAGGGTAGCCCAGTGGGGCCTCCGCTCCCAGTGGACACAGGCCACGGGCCGGCTTCAGGACAGAGTGAGTGTGACCTGCCCGCTGGCAGAGTCGCTGAGCTGGTGGAAAGCCACACAGCACCTACAGACAGGCATGTCTTTTCAGTGCCCCAGCAGTTCCTCACCACAGACGCCTCTTTGCTGGGATGGGGAGCCCATTGCGAGAGCCTCTGCATGCAGGGCAATTGGTCAAAGGCAGAGAGCCAGCAACAAATCAACCTGCTGGAGCTCAGGCCATATTGCTGGCGCTCAAAGCTTTCCACCACTGCCTACAGCACCAGTCGGTACTGGTTCAGACAGACAACTGGGTCACGATGTTCTACTTGAACAAAGAGAGAGAGGCACGGGGTCTTACACCCTCTGCCAGGAGGTAGTAGCCCTCTGCTTGTCTGCGATCAGTCAAGGAATGCTCCTGACGGCAGTGTACCTGCCGGACCAGGACAACGCCCTGGCGGACAGACTGAGCAGGGTCCTACAGCCGCACGAATGGCGGCTAGACCCCAGAGCAGCCCAACAGCTCCTCTGCTTCTGGGACATCCCACTAGTGGACCTCTTTGCCATCCCGGCCAATGCTCAGTTGCTCCGCTTCTGTTCTCGCCAGCCTCACCTATCCTGGGTGGCAGCGGATGCCTTCCCTCCCATGCCACTGGTTTCCAAGATCCTTTTCAAGGTCCTCCAGGACAAGGCATTGCTGATTCTGGTGGCCCTGAGGTGGCCCAGGCAGCGTTGGTTCTCACTGCTGCTCTGTCTGTCAACGGAGCCTCTGGTCCTTCTGGGGAATGCCCCGGGATTATTGACTCAGGAGGACAGCATCCTCCTTCACTCCAATCTGGGGTCTCTGGCACTAACAGCGTGGCTGCTGAATGGGTAGCCTTGGCTCCCTTTAGCCTTTCGAGGGAGGTGGAGGAGGTCCTATTAGCTTCTTGTAAGACTTCCACAAGGAAATCCTAAGTCTTCAAATGGCGCAGATTATCAGTGTGGTGCGTGGAGTGATGGGTCAACCTGTTTATCTCTCGCTGGCTGGACTCAAGTCCATTTCCATTAGGATGCACCTGAGTGCTCTTTCAGCGCACCACCACCTTATCGAGAGCAAACCCCTGTCTGCACAGTCCCTTGTCACTGGGTTCTTATAGGGTCTCCTGCTCTTGAAGCCCCCCAGCAGCCCACCTCAAGTGCAATGGACCTTAATGTGGTATAGTCATGGCTTACTGAGCCACCATTTGAGTTCCTGGGTCGTGCCACCTATGATACCTCTCCTGGAAGGTTATCTTCCTGGTGGCACTCACATCTGCTCGCAGAGTCTGCGAGCTTCAAGCCTTGGTGGCAGAGCCACCCTACACCAGTTTCTATAAGAACGGGGTCATGCTTCACATGCATTCTAAGTTCCTTCTGAAGGCGGTGTCCTCGTTTCACCTCAATCAAGAGGTGGTACTCCCCACCTTCTTTCCATGGCCTCATGCCGACAGGGTGGGGGTCGTCCTCCATACCTTGGATTGTAAGAGTGCCCCGTCCTTCTACTTGCAGCGTACCCAGGGCCATTGCAAAGCCTCCCAGCTTTTCATCTCCAATGACCCCAGTCGACTAGGGGAGCCGGTAACCAAGTGGACCCTGTCCACCTGGGTGGCAGACTGCATTGCCCTCACCTATGAACAGGCAGGGCTCCCGCTGGACTGGCAGGGATATGGCGACCTCGATTGTAAACTTGCATTCTGTCCCCATGACAGATATCTGCTGGGCCACCACCTGGTCTTCAGTCCACACCTTTGCAGTTCACTACTGCTTAGAGAGGGAGTCCCAATGGGACAGCACCTTCGGCTAGGCTGTAATGCATAATCTCTTCGGGATCTAGGTAACTCCTACCCTCTGACCCTTGTTCAGGCTACCAGAGTGATGGTTTTCCCTGGACACTGGGGTCCTTTCAGAGTCTGCCCTTTGGACTCACGTGCTGCTGCTCGCTCACGGCTTGACCATAGTTTTCTATAGGTTCACGGTAGCTTGTAGCTAGGGAGTCCCATATGTGAGGGCTGACTGCCTGCTTATTCCCGTAGAAAGCGTAGTTACTCACCTGTAACGTGATATCCGGGGACAGCAGGAATCAGTCCTCACAACCCTTCCTCCTCCCCATGGAGTTGCTTTATTTTGCCATCTTTTTTTGTCGGTTCTAGCTATGTTATCTCACTGAGCAAGATGGCACCCTTCGACGGGAAGGGGACCATGTATGCGTGGTGGCATCTCCCAAAGGCTTTCTTTGAAAGCTGGGGAGATGCTTCCGCAAGGGCTCCATATTTGAGGACTGATTCCTGCAGTACCCGGAGAACACCTGATACAGATGAGTAACTATGCTTTATGACCTACTTCGACTAGCTGCCCGTGCAGTAGCAGCTGCTAATATTGCCCATCGCTGGCTTGGGTCCAAAATTGGTCTGTGGATGCTGCCTCAAAGGCGCACCTCACCTGTCTAGCCTGCCTTTCAAGGGCAGCCTTCTATTTGGAGAGGACTTGGAAAAGTTAGCCAAGGATTTGGGTGAGGTCAGTCCTCAGCGTCTGCTGGAGGACAAGCTGAGGTCATCGTCCTACCACTCTTCGTCTGGCAGTCCTGGCTCCTTCCATTCTAGGTGCCATGATTTGCGGCGGTATGGGTTGACTCGGCATTCTTCGTCCTATCAGATCTCTGGAGGTCATTGACAGTCCTTTCAGGGAGCCCAGAAGTCTCAGGTTCCAGCTGGAGGTCCCAAGAAATGTATTTATTTAACTTTATTTATATACCGCCTTACTCCAGGTCAAGGCGGTTTACATAGAACAGTTGCAGATACATTGTAACAATGGCACAAAAGTATATAGAACTTGCAAACAAGACCCTAGGGGGTCTTAACTATCTACAGATTGTAATATTGATATGAAACTATATACAATAAGCATACAAGATCCGGGAGGACGGGGATTTTAGCTATCTGCATTTCAGATTGTGTACAGGTTAATGCTGTCTGTCATTTTTGAATCTTGTAAAGGTGGGGGGTTATGCTGTTGTGTTGAAATGTTCAGTAAATAGGTGTGTCTTTAGGTGTTTTCAGAAAGTCTCGAGGTCGGCAATGAGTCTGAGATTGTATGGTAGTCTGTTCTATATGGATGGTGCATATATCTGGAATGCCCTTTTACATGTTTGCTGGTTTGATTTGGTCCTGGTGTGAGAAATGGTCAGGGTGTTTATTGTGGATGTTCATCTGGTTCTTTGTGGTTGGGAAGGTTGTAAAAGAGAGCTGAGGTGCATGGGGGGTTCTGCGTGGATGGCTTTGTGGGTTAACATTATGGTTTTGTACTTTATACGACTCAGCAGCGGGAGCCAGTGTAACTGTTTGAGTATTTTATTTTTATTTATTTATTCAACAGGTTTTATATACCGCTTTATCATTTCAATCAAAGCGGCTTACATTGAAACTTAAACTTGGTAATGTACATTAAACAGGGACATTGATAACTTGGATTTTTCTGAGGCAATGGAGGGTTAAGTGACTTGCCCAAGGCCACAAGGAGTGCTAGTGGGAATTGAAGCCAGTGTTCTTAACCATTAGGCTACTCCTCCACTCCAATAACTAGTTATATGGTCTTGCCTTGTCGCTTCTAGATAGACAGACTAGATAGGCCACGTGGTCTTTTTCTGTCGTTATTTTTCTCTGTTTCTATGTGTCTTATAGGGTTCTTGCTACTGATTGGAGAGCTATTTGGAGTGGAAGAATTGTGGATTGCAGAACCCATGTTGCTGAGGGTCGAGTAGGTTATGCTTTTCGATATGGTCTTGCAGTTGGTGCTGTACTGTTTTCTCAATGATCTTTGCCAGGGAGGGAAGGCTTGTGATTGGTCTGTATGATGCAGGATCGGAAGGATCAAGGGTAAAGTTGGACGAATGGAGGAGGTTTCTAGTCTTAAGGGCATGATGCCGTGTTTTAGTATTGATTGTGTAATTCTGGCAATTACAGCGCCAAGCTCTTTCTTGGTGGCTTTAATCCACGCTGCCAGGCAGGGATCTAGGGGTAATGTTGTTGTGTTTAGTGCTGTAATGGTATCTTCAATTTGTTTCTCAGTGATTCTTGTGAATGATGTCCAGGCATCAGGGTTTGTGTTTCCCGTGGTGGGTGGGATGTAGATATGAGGTTGTAGATGAAATTGCTTGTAATGTAGTGCAAGTTGTTAGGAGGTGGTGGGATTTCTTGGTGTTTTGTTGATGGTGTTTTAGTGAGCTGTTTCACTATATTGAACAACTCTCTTGGTCAGTTGATAGCTGATTTTAGTAGATTTGAGTGGGGTTCACATTTGACTTCATCTGTTGCGATGTGGTAGTCTTTCATCAGTTATAGATATATCAGTTTGTTTTCAGCGTTTTTAGTTTTGTGCCATTTTCTTTCATGTTTGCGTAGTTGTTGTTTGAGGTTGCGGAGGATAGGCATGTACCAGTTGGTTTTAGGTTGCTTCCTGTTCGTGGTGGTGTTTGCATTGGTGGTGGTGGTGGCGCGACCATCCTACTGCTGTTATTCCAGCAATCCGTGAGAGTGTCGGGATCAGTGATGTCCTTAGGTATGAGTGCAGAGTATCTTGAATGAAGTTGTCCTTGTGGAAAGATTTGAATCTTCTGGTTGTTACACTTTGATTGTGGTTGTCCCTGACGGTGTTATGTGGTAGAGAGAATTTTATGAGTTTATGGTCAGACCATGAGACTGGTTGGGCTTTCCTCTTGCTCCTCTCCCTGATGGATTGGGAGCCCATTCCGAGGTGCCATGGGTCAGAGCGCAGCTCTGCCTTTTTTTTTTTTAAACAGGAATGAGCTCTCATCACCTCTGATGCCTGGATGTTGAATGTCATCTGTCACAGCTATGTCCTCGATCTCACCTGGCTCATTCAAAAGGCCTTCGTGCTTATCTCCCTGAAGTTCCCAGCTCAAGTACCAAGCTATTTGCGATATACTCTGTCACCTTCTCCTACAGGCATTGGTACACCTGGCACCCGACGAGTGTGGGCAGGGACACTATTCCATCTACTTTGTGGTTCCCAAGAAAGACTGTGCTTTCTGACCTGCTTTGGCATGGAGATGCTGTGCTGAGTGATCCAAGTGGTTTGGCCAGGGGAATTCCTGTCAATGTTGTACCTCATAGAAAAGTGGTTCCCATATTCCCATTTGCAAAGACCATCAGCGCTTTCTTTGTTCTGCTGTACTGGCCAGCACTTTCAGTTCTGTGCTCTTCCCTTCGGCCTAGCAACCAATCCGTGGACATTTTCCAAGGTCATGGTAGTTGTGGTGGCAGTGCTCCATCACAAGGGAATCTGTGTGCATTCACATCTAGACGACTGGCTCATTTGAGCCCTTACATGCCTCAAAGTGGAAAGCGCAATTCGTCGAGTGCTTCAATGCCTTTAGCGTCTCGGCTGGATCATCAATTACATCAAGAGTTACATTGTTTCCTCTCAGAGCATACAGTTTCTTGGACCACACTTCGATACCTGGTTGGAATGGGTGTCTCTCATGGAGAGGAACGTTTGGCACAGGTTCTGGCGACAGCTGTCCAAGTTTCAACAACTGCCATGCCCTTGAGCAAGGGATTACCTTTAGCTTCTGGGGCATGGTGGTGAAGTTGGATGTGGTGTCATAGTCCAGGGCGCACATGCCTCCCCTTGCAAGCAGCACTCTTACACTGCTGGTCCCCTCTATCCAAGAATTACCATCTGCGTCTGTCCCTGCCCTTGAGGGTGTGTGCCAGTCTCCATTGGTGGGCCTCCCACGAGAACATCTGCAGTGGATGCTGCTAGACCAACTGGGCTTGCTAGTCATGATTACCGATGCTAGTTTGTCAGGCTGGGGAGCTCATTGTCTCCATCGGTCCATGCAGGGCAACAGGTCACCTATGGAGGCAAAGCGGTCCATCATCTGGCTGGAGGCATGCGCTATCCACCTAGCGCTGTTGCTTTCAGGTCCTGCTCTGTGGGCATGCGGTGCAGTGATATCTCACAATGCAACAGCAGTAGCCTATGTGAATCGACAGGGAGCGCAAAGTGTCCGGGAGTCACTTGCAAGATGCAACTCCTCCTTCCCTGTGCCGAGCATCCCCTCCAGGCCCTCTCGGCCCAGCACATCGCAGGAGTGAGGAACATCCAGGCCGACTACCTCAGTCGGCTTCACCTGGACCCCAGCGAGTGGGAACTAGCTCCTTGGGCGTTCCAACACATAGTGCATCATTGGGGTCATCCACAGTTGAATTTCATGGCAAACTCCAGTGAACACCAAAGTTCTGTCCTACTTCACCGGATGGAAAGCTCCAGGGGCATAGATGCACTAGTACAACCATTGCCGGCAGGGCCACTTCTCTGTCTGTCTGCCGTGGCAGATGATGCCCAGAGTGCTCTGACGAATCAAAGAGCACCTGCATCGCATCATTCACATAACATCTGATTAGCCCTGATATTCTTGGTATGCTGACCTGGTCCGTCTCCAAGTCGCTCACCTGCTCCCCCTTGGGGGTGCAGAGGGGCTTGCTGTGACAGGGACCCATCTTGGACGACTCGGGTCCCTTCTCGCTTATGGCTCTTAAGAGGTGACAGTTGATGTGTAAGGGCTACTCTCCTGCAGTGGTGTCTATTCCATTGTGGGCATGGCACTGCTCTACCTTTCTGGGTTATGTCCAAGTCTGGCATCTTTTTGAGTGCTGGTGAGCTCAGGAAGCACTCTCGCCTTGGCGGGCATACCTCCCCACCGTCCTCGTCTTTCTGCAAGAGGGCTTTCAGCAGGGGCTCATGTATAATTCACTATGATTGCAGGTTGCGACCTTGTTGGCCTTTTGGAGGCTGGTTCAAGGTCTGTCCCTTGCTGTTCATTGGAATGTTAGTTTCTGCGGGAAGCCTGTGCTCTCCGGCCCCCCAGTGTGCTTGGAGGTTCCCACATGGCATCTTTCCATTGTTCTCCGAGTGCTCATAGTGTGACCCTTTGAGCCCTTACAGCGCACTACGCTCACAGATATTACCTTGAAGACCATTTTCCTTGTCTTCATCACTTCTGCGTGACGCGTCTCAGAGCTTCAGCTCTCTCCTGTCAAGACCCCTTTTTGTCCTTCTCAGTGGAAGAGGTCACTGTGACCAGTTCCTTCCTTTCTACCCAGGGTTTTAATGCCTTTTCATGTGAATCAGATTTTTCTGCCGGCATTTCCTCAGGAGCTGGGCTTGGCATTAACAAGGACCTGCGGAAGTTAGATGTCCACAGGGTCCTCATGATCTCCCTCGTGGTCATGAATGCCTTTCGGCTATTGAACCTTCTGTTTGTGGGACTCCACAAAGGTCGTGTAGCATCCAAAGACACCTTGAACCGCTGGATTAGGGAGGCAATTATGTCGGCCTACCTTTTGGCTGGTAAGCCGCTGCCTCCTGCGTTCATGACACATTCCACCTATGCTCAGGCTGCGTCCTGGGCGGAACTGTCTGCAGTGACACTGTTGGACATCTGCCACTTGGTCGTCCCTGTCTACCTTCATATGACATCACTTGGATGTGCAAGTATCTGCGGTAGCCCGGATTGGTTCACAAGTTCTCTCTGCTGCACTGCCTACCCATCCTACAAGGGAATAGCTTTGGCACTACCCTCTTGTCTGGACTGGTCTAGCAGACGCTCTCTGGAGAGGAAGTTTTACTTACCAATAATTTGCTTTCCTGGAACTCTGCTAGACCAGTCCAAGGCAAACTCCTGTGGATTCTCTTGGGCCTGCCTCCTCCAAAGTGCGGTCCCACAGAGGGTCCTCTCCTCCGCCGTACTCTATCTCACTGTTTTCATGTGTATATAGTTCCCCTGTGCTGTCCTTTATAGAAAGCTTGTAGCTGGGGACTCGTTTTGCTTGCTTGTGACATACGAGGTATATATTGAACAGTGCACCTAGCTATGCTGGGTAAGATGCTGCTGCTGCTGTCACAGCACTATTCTGTTTTTGTTTTCTGGTCTAGCAGAGTTCCAGGAAAGGAAATTATCGGTAAGTAAATTTCCCCGTATGACTATATTGAAAATGCAATAAAAAAGATTAACCATAAAAACAAATATGTTAACTTTCATGCTGTTTAACTACATATGCTGTTATATTAACTCTAAACGGTTAATAATAACTGAGGACATTTACTTAATCTTTGTGCTGGTGGTATATGTTACTGCTGCTAATCAGATAAGTACTGCTGAATATTGACAAAGTAATTGTGCCTGTCACAAGGGGGTTCAAAAATAGTGGCATATACCCCTAGGAATGAGGTTCCTGAAGATACTAGCTCTCTGTTCATGGAGTCAATTTATGTGGGTAAGAGGATGGGTGCTATCTCCATTTCCACAGCAGATAACCTCTCTACCATACAAAACGTATGGGAGCATCTTTTCTCACTGAAATAAACTGCCAGCAAGGAACGCAGTATGAAACAAAATCAATGCTACAGAGGGAAGTGATAACTCTTGGGGAGGAGGCTATGAACTCAAGACAGTTCTGTGTGGACTTTTGCAGAAAAAGCTTCGGCATCATTGAGGTCGGGATGACACGTGCAGGAGGGCAGTTAAAACAACAACAAAAATTTGAATGAATGAATGAATAAATAAATATTTTTTTTTTCTTTCATTTGTAAAGTTACCAGAAAGAGTATTGTGTGTATGCGTATAGTGCTAGGGATGTGGTGGGATACAGTAGGGGAAGGATGTACTATTTAAGAACTTGACAAATACACTGTATATGAATAATCTGGAGCTGTTATGTGAGATTGCTCAAGATAGGTAACCAGAGAAACAGCCTAGAACAGATCTGGATGTGAACTCTGACATTATTCAATAGAAAAATGATTTCCATAGAATCCAGTGATAATCCTTATATGGTACAAAGGTCCCAATCATAAAGTACTATGTGGATGACTAGGGGGCAGTCATTTCTTAATACTGGTACTACTATTTATTATTTCCATAGTGCTGATGGAGATGGTAGGAGTCGGGCAGAAATTTATTTTTATTTATTTAACAACTTTTATATACCGCGCTATTTGTTATCAGTGCGGTTTACATATAACAAAGGTTGCACAGTCAGAAGACTGTTCTGTGCTTACATTGAACAGGAGTTTAAACTTGGAGCAACAGGGTAACTATAAACATATGTACAAAAACACAATTAGATTAGGTTGGAATATTCAAGAAGGGCTAAGGCAAGCTCAAAAATACTTGTGTCAGGGTTATTTATGTAGAGCATGAAAGGTTTGTGGGCATTGGTGTGTGGGTGAGCAGAGGCGGGGTGGATGCTTGTGCAAAGTGAAGTAGAAAAATGTGGTGTTTGATTGCCTTACGGAACTAAATAAGGTCTTTGATGGATCTAATTTCTGGTGGAAGTTTGTTCCAGCATTTTGGGGCGTAGAAGGCGAAGGTTCTTTTCTTGGTCGTCTGGGTGCACTTGATGGACTCTTTAGGGATGATCAAGGTGTTGTCATTTACTGACCTTCTGATTCTGTTTTTCGGGGTGAGGGTGATAAGGTCACTGAGTGTCGTGGGGGCTAGGTTATTGATGATCTTGAAGATGATGAGAAGGATTTTGTATGTTAACCTGCAATGAATTGGTAGCCAGTGGAGTTCCTTAAGTATCGGGGTGATATGGTCTGATCTTGCTAAACCACAGAGCACACGCGCAGCCGCTTTCATAGCGAGTTGCAGCAGATTAAGGGTGTTCTTGGGGAGTCCATACAGGGCAACATTTGCGTAATCAAAGTGTGGTATAATGAGGGCCTAGAAAATGGTCCGGAAGTCATTATGAGGTAACATGGGCCTGAGGTGCCTTAGCGTTCTAATTTTATTGTAGACGGATCTGGTGGTGTTTCGTATGTGCTCCTTAAAGTCGAAATGCTGGTCCAGAGTAATCCCTAGGTAGCGAATGGAGAGTTTACTAGGGAGCTCCGCATCTCTTACTCTTAGGGAGGATGGAGGGGAGAAATCTTTGTTCCTTGATATGAACAGAACTTCAGTCGTCTTGAAGTTTATGCAGAGATTTTGAGATAGTAACCAGTCAGTGATGGTGTTGAAACAATTGATAAGGTTGGTGAAGTCTGGTTGTTTGACTTTGAATGGTGTAAACAGCAGGACGTCATCAGCATAGATTAGAGTGGAGATATTGAAGGAGCGTATGATGTCACATATCGGCTGCATGTAGACATTGAACAGCAGCGCGGATAAAGAGGAGCCCTGCGGAACACCTTGATGTTGGTGGAAAGGTGCGGATGTGGTGGAACCAACTCTTACATGCTGCCAACGATCCGATAGATAAGATCTACACCATTCCCAGGCGAGGCTGCAGATGCCCTTCTCCTGGAGACGAGTGAGAAGTTGATTGTGATTAACGGAGTCAAAGGCAGCGGAGATATCTAGGAAAATAAGAGCGAAGCCGTTTTCGACCTTGTCCAATCCTCTATTCAAAGCGTTGGTTAGGGTGGTGAGGAGAGTTTCTACACCGTGAGATTCCCTGAATCCGTGTTGACAGGGGTCAAGAGGTGACACTACATCAATGTGGTGTTGAATCTGCCTCTGGACAACCTTCTCTATTATCTTGGCTAATAGAGGTATACTCGAGATTGGGCGGTAGGAGTCAGACTTTAGTGGGTCAAGTCTGTTATTCTTCAGAAGCGGTCTTATTGATGTTTGTTTGAGGAATGAGGGGAAAGAGCCTGTTGCAAAGGAAAGTCCAATGATGTTGATTAGAATTGGACTAAGTTCAACTCGCAGAGTTCTGACCCAGTATGCTGGACAGGGGTCACTTGGAGCTGTAGAAGTGTTGATGATGGCGATGAGATCTTGGATGTTTTTCTTTGTTGGAGTGGTGAACATTGTGATAGGTGGAAGTGAGGTGTGAGCGTGGCAGGGGGTGGTAACTGAAACTGTGTCAGTTATGGAAGCTTTGGATTGGAGGTAGTCAGCACATGACTGGGGGGAAATAGGATCGAGTTGAGTAGGTGAAGGTTCCTTAGTTAGGGATTTTGCTAGGCTGAAAAGGTCTCTAGGTTTGTTTAGAGAGCGGAGAAGGAGCTTGGCATGGTATTCGCTCATTTAGAGGTATATAGTTTCGCGGTGGAGTTTAAGGTGGTTTAGGTATGATGCTTTGTCGATTTCGGAGCGGGATCTTCTCCATTTCCTTTCAAGTTTCCTAAGGGAGAGGAGAGATGTCCGAAGATCCGCTGTAAACCACAGGGCTGGATGTCTTCTTTTAGAGCTCTTGGGGGCTAATGATTTGTCTATGGCTGGTAGTTGAGCAAATGTTTTCAGTGTGACGTTCCAGTTGGTGATTGCTTCATCAAGGTCAGGAGACATTAGTTTGAGCTTAGGTAAGGCGTGTTTAATGAACTCTTCTTTATCAAGTGGTCTGAAGTGAGAAGTAATTCTGGATTCTGTACTGGAGTCATTGGAGGGGAAATGAGTAAGATGAGTGGGTAAGAGTGGCGGCGGTTAAAATGGTGCTCTTACCACGGCTGTTGTATTGGTTTCAAACACTGCCAGTTTGGCTATTGCGCCGAGATGTGCGCCGCTTCGAAGCAGCTATCTGATGCTTCCTGTGGAAGGGAGGGAAGGCGCGAATCTCCTGGTCGCGGATGTTGGGGACGTGGCGTGAAGGGGGGATGGGTCTTCCGGATCTTGTGGGTTATGCTCTGGCCTGCCAGGCTCAACATCTTGGGGACTGGTTGGGAGGGACTGATATGTATACACCTCGGGCTTTGGAGGAGTGTTTTGTGGCGCCGTCGACGCTGTTGGGAGTCTTACATGGGGCGCACCGGGCTCTCCATAGTCATGTAGTGCGAAGTGAGTTGATTGGCTCGGCCATGAAAACTTGGAAACAACTTAATGTCCACTGGAATACCTCTTGGAAGATCTCTAGTTGGCTACCCCTACAGGGCAATGCTGATTTCACGCCTGGCTCGGAGACGGTGATTTTTCGGGACTGGAGTGATCGGAGAATACGGAATGTCGGACATGTGGTGGAACCGTCAGGGCAGTGCAAATCCTTTTTGACCCTGAGTAGGGAATATGATTTACCTACTAAACATTGCTTTGCTTATATGCAGATTGCTCATTATGTGTCCTCTCTATCCCGAGAGGAGTTACATGTTGACCGATCAGCCCGAATATTGGAATTTTTTGGGTTGGGGGGGGAAGCCCCCCGTCGATTATGGATTTCAAGAAGCGTTTGGCTCGGCTAAGTACAGGCCTTGATTATCGAGGGTTTGAGGTGGCTTGGGAAGCGGAGTTGAGGGCAGCAATATCCCCTGGGTCAATCAGTCAGGCTTTAAAAGGGATCGTGAGGCTGACACAGGAGGCACGCTGGCGGGAGATACAATTTAAATGTGTAACCAGAGTGCACTTTTCTCCGCGGAGGGCGCTCCGTAGTCGACTAGCCTCTGATGGTTGCTGTCCTAAATGCGTAGAGCCATTGGTGACCTTGTTACATATGTGGTGGGGCTGTAGAGTATTGCGCTCTTATTTGGGCCAAGATATGTGCTTTTCTAAATCGATTACTGCAGCGGCGTGTGCGCTGGTCCGGGGCCCTTGTGGTGCTGGATCGGCTTGACCCTCCATGTCCTGTGGCAGAAGGGGAACGCTTGTTGGTGCGTAAGGCCTGTTTGGTGGGGAAGGAACCCATTCTTCGCCTTTGGAGGGACCACAGCCCACCTACTTTTGGTGAGTGGCATAACTGCTTCCATCAAATGATGATAACAGAGAGATGGGGGGCGCGGGGCAGTGTCAAACGTTGGACAGCCTTTATGCGGGTTTGGGAGCCTTATATTCAACAGTTAAGTGCTAGATGTCGTAATGAGATCTTACAAGTCGGTAGCTGACGGAGAGAGCTGTTGGTGGGAGGTGTGGAGTGGAATTGGTTCCTTTGGGGGGTTATAGGTTATAGGGGAGTGTGCTGCGGGTTGAGGGGGGCAGGGGAGAGGGTGGCGGGCGGTGGGGTAAGGGGAATACTAATGGGGAAAAAATGACATCCCACCTATTCTTTTCTGTTTTGTTACTACTCTGGAAGGGGATCAGAGTCCACCCCTCTTGGAGATGTGTGTATCTTATGTATTGTATTTGTTGGTAGTTATAAAATAAAGTATATAAAAAAGATGAGCGGGTATCTGGAACGTGATTAGCTTGTGGTCCGACCAAGGGATGGGGGTGATATCCATGTTTAGTTTGGCCTTCTGGTTGGCAGCAGAGTGGGGAGCGAAAATTAGGTCCAGCGGATTTCCTTTAAGATGGGTGGAGGTGTTCACTATTTGCTCAAATCCAAGTGTTTGCATAGCTTCTAGGAAGGCGTCTGCTTGGATGGACTGCAGGGAGGGTAAGTTGAAGTCTCCGAGCAGCCAGTTGGGGTTGCGAGGGTTAGCTGGGTTGCAGGCTAAGTCAATGAAGGTAGAGATGACCTCAGGTGGAGAGGAGGGGGATCTATAAATGAGGTTTATGGTGATATCTTTGTTGGCAATGGTGATTATGTCCGCGTGTATGGTGCTCTTGGCTGAGAGTAGTTGAAATCCGAGTTCGGTTTTTGCAAGGATGAAAACACTGCCCCCTTTCCGGTTGGCCCTGTGGCAGGTGTGAATGGAGAGGTTGGGAGGGATTAGTTGGTTTATGAGGGCTGTATCAGTATCCTTGAGCCATGATTCTGTCACCATGAGGAGATCCAGGCCATGGACAGCTATCAGGTCGGGGATGACCGGCCATTTCTTACGTACTGAGCGTGAGTTTACAAGGGCACATTTCAGGAAAAGTTGTGCTTCTGGTTTCTGTTTGGGGTTGTCCGGATGATTGAGGGCCACGTACAGTAGATGTGAGTGTCGGGAGTGGTGTGGGAGATTGGTAGCAGAGTGGAAGGGGTTAAATGATTCTTCTTGCCCAGGTGGGGTAGGGTAGTTATGTGGTACTGCCTGGCTGAGAGGGCTATTGAGCATTGTAAGGTGTTTGCTAGGAGGACTATGGTGGAGAGAGTAAGTAGTAGGAGGGCCATGGTGGCTTGGTGGCTGCTGCGTGGCCTTGAAGTGTGAGAGGAGTAGTGGTGCAACTTATTTGTGCCAAAGTTAGATAGTGTGCAAGAGGACGTGACGCCACTTGGGACAAATTACAGTGGAGACAGCCTGTGATGAAGAAACAATAAGGGCCTTACAGAGTGCTTGAAGGAATAACACTGTAGCATATAGGGATGATTACTTAGTATCACAAAGTGGTAATTACTATGTAGCAGTGTTGCTTAGAGATGACCTTAAGGACAACAAAGGCAGCAGAAACAACAGACTAAACACTTGTGAGGCTTAACACATTGGGGGATAACACTGTAGTATATAGAACAGATTACTCAGTAGCCTCATGTAGCAATTATCATGTAGCAATATTAGTAGAGATGAACTCCGGAACAAACAGACACTGCGGAAAACAAAGTTACTGAGAGTATCTGAAGCAGAGGGTTGTGAGATGCTGGGTTCGTGCAGCTGTAGTAAAAGATTCCTCAGTTGTAGTAAAGATTTGTATATCATTTGGCTGAGGAGGAAGAAAGGGCAGTGTCTAAGATATTGCAACAAGAAATTCTGAAATTATGTAATGCATTAATGAATTTCAATCCAAATATTAGCTCATGGACAGATAAAACAAATTGTAAATATTTTGCCTTCCCTGAAGTTTCTGTTACTCTTCTTTTCCTAGTAGCAAGATCTGTTTGGGAACAGACTTCCCCTGAATCATTCCATAGACACCTGAATGGCTTTTTGCCTATTTTCACCTGTAGGGACTTGAAGTATAGATTCCCTACCCTGCACCTCCATTCTCTCTAGCCCCCACCTCTGGAAAGGCATGAATGCTAACATCTCTTCTCAAGAGCAAAGAAAGGGCTAGGGTTTACAGTAAATACTGCAGGTTCTCTGTGGACAAGCAGGAAGGAAGTCCTCATATATGGGTGACATCTCCTCTGGAGCCTCGTCTGGAAAAGCTCCCCAGCTTCTATTGGAGCTGCACTGCACCTGCATGCCTGCCTTTCTGCCTGCCACCATGGTGCAATCTTCTCCAAGCTTCATTTTTCCACAGAGCCCCACAGATGTTGTTTCAGTCCTCTGCCAGTAGATGTTTTTCCTTTTTGGGAGCCTTCCTGGCAAGTATTGTTAGTGCCTGTAGTCAGTCGCGTTGATTCTATTGGTTACAGTTCCTTCATTGGTTCTGGTGCTTTTTGGTAAATTTTCATTTTCTCCATTGCTTTCCCGGTGGCCCAGTCAGGCATGTGGTCACCATCAAGCCGTTTGTTTTAGCCACGGGCCATCTAACCAAACATGTCAGAGAAACCAACCAGCCAGCGAGTTCAAGAAGTGCACCACATGTGTCAAGACCATCTCTGTCACAGACAGGCACAATTGATGCCTCCAGTGCCTGGGTCACGATCACCAGCCATCTTCTTGCAATATGTGTTTGCAAATGACAAGGAGAAGCCTGAGAAGTCGGTAGAAAAAGAGAGAATTCCTCTTTGGCCAGAGGTCTAATTCAGCATCTTCGGCACTGTCATCGTTCTTAATGACTTCCCAGGGATCTGCCAACAGTGCATTGACATCAAAGTTCTCTGGCTCAATAGGAACCAAGCACCCACAGTGCCCCGAAGCATTGGCCATCGGTCGGTCTTTGCCTGTAATTGAAAAAGCATTTGACCTCGTTTGCATCGAAGGGGGATCCATCCGGCCACCGGGCAGAGGCCAGGGTGCATCGGCATTGGAGCCCTTCCAAGAGAGACTTCATGAGTGATGGCTGTGAGTGGCCCATCAAGGTGCCCCGGAGAGAGGTCTCAACCTCCAGGCTTTCAGAGGGGCACTGACTGTCTCCAGACAACAGAGGCTATGCTAATACTCCCCTATGGATGCCAGAAATACTGGTCAAAGCTGCTCAGGTCCCCCGAGGCCTTTGGAATTGGAAGCCATGGAGGAGCGCCTCCTTCAGGCACTCAAAGTCCACATTTTGTCGTTGCTAGAGAAACAGCTGGTTGATTCCTCTGTGCCCGCTGCATTGCATCCAGCGTTGTGCAGCCGATCCTCAGGACGCACATTCTGCCTATGAAGGCATCAACATTGGGGCATTGAAGAGATCCGATGCCGGTTGCTGGCAGGGCCATCTTCCTCTCGAGTGTCTCTGGTTCTGATGCCCCAGTGAAACCTTGGAAGCCTTTGATGCATCATTGATCCCAGAGAAGTTTGCATTCTCCTCAAGGCAGGAGGGAGCCCAGGCAGAGTCTCAGAGGTACTTTGACTTCCTTTCAGAATCTGACTCTGATGGTTGGGTGGCCGATGTGGAATCAGAGAACTTGTCAGAGAGCAGGTCTCCCGAGCTCCCATTAGACCCCTCCTCTCCTCATGAATGACAGAAGTCTCCTCCAGAGGACATGTCTTTCCAGGATTTCATGAGGATTATAACCAAGGCCATCCCATTTTCACTGGAGATGGAGGATGAGCCCAGGGCAGAGAAGTTGAAGATCCTCCAATATTCCTTGGCTCCTAAGGAAGCAGAATTGGTGCCAGTGCACTGCATCCTACAGTGGCTACAAATGAGAATGTGGGAGAACCCCCTCAGTATGCCACTGGTCAGTAGGAGACTGGACTCTATGTACAGAGTTCAAATAGCTCCTGGATTTCAGAAATCTCAGCTTCCGCACCACTCCTTAGTGGTAAGAGTCCACCCTTAAGAGTATTTAGGAGCAACAAGACTCGTTCCTCAATGCCACAATTAGGGAAGCTTGGATGTTGGACTCCTTTGAAAGGAGGTGCTTCCAAAGCTCCATGTTTGCAGCTTGAGTACACTCTTACCAGCTCTCTCACCCCAGAGAAATTATAGCACTATCATGTACTGCTGGGCCATGGCAAGGACTGCTCGAAGTTCCTGGTCTGGGCAACCTATGACTCCTTCAAGATGGTCTCTAGAATGGTGGCAGTGAGTATTGGAGCCTTCAGGCTCACCTGGCTTCAGTCGTCTGATCTGCAGAAGTCAGTGCAAAATAAATTAGGACAAAGGTACATCCAAGGAATGGCAAGGAGAAAGGTAGGAGACTAAACAAAACAGGATCTAAAGTTCTGTGGTAAAAGATAAAGTAGTACAGTAGAACAGAAAGTTCAATTAAATAGCAATCAAAATAAAGTAGGTTAACCAAGATGGTGAAGGCAAGGGGAGAGAACCTCTTCAGAGAGCACGTGGAAAAGGCGAGCAGCACATTGCCTTCACAAGGCTTTCAAGTCGCACATCCGAACCAGCTGCCTATTGCAGGAGCTATCAAAGTGGAGGCCAGAAGAAAACTTACTATCTGCAGGTACTTCCCTGGTCCTCAAACCTCCCACCAAAAAAAGCAGGCTTCTCACCCACAGCGTTGAGAAAAGTCTTAACAGTCCCAACTTGCCCTACAACCAAAGCTGGGAGCAAGGTATTGATTGGCTGTCCTCCAGAGGAACCAATCTGCCAGTGTCCACAGAGGGGAGCCCTCTGGTGGGGGAAAGGTTCATTCTTTTTGCCCATAGGTGGCCCCTTATAACTTCGGACTCATGGGTGCTACAGATAGTCCAAAGCAGCTACATGTTGCACTTTGCCAAGCTGCCGCCACATTGCCCTCAAGAGTATTTCCTCTCGATCCTCTGCATCTAGACCTACCTCAGGGAGAAATCTCCACCTTTCTGGCCAATCTTGCCATCGAGCCTGTGTTGCAGGAGCAGATCGGACAGGGCTTTTACTCCAAGTAGTTTCTGGTCCCCAAAAAGACAGGGGTGGGGGGTGGCATTCCGGCCCATCTTGGACCTCAGAAATCTCAATACCTTTCTGGTGTGAGAAAAGTTCAAGATGGTATCTCTAAGTATCCTGCTCCCTTATCTTCAGAAAGATGATTGGCAATGCTCCCTGGATCTAAAGACCGGGTATACCCGTATACCAATCCATCCTGCTCCCAGGAGGTATCTCAGATTTATCCTGGCAGAAAAGCACTTTCAATACCAGATACTACCTTTCAGGCTGGCCTCGGCACCCCAAGTCTTCACAAAATGCCTTGCGGTTGTAGCGGCTATCTCAGAATACTAGGGGTCTTTGTCTTCTTTTACTTGGACAACTGACTAATAAAAACCACCAGGAGTTCACTCCTGGCTGGGGATAAGTGTCCACCCCACTTGGAGTCTGTTTGCTGTTTTTGTTGGCTGTTGCTGATGGTGTTTATTAAATAAAGTATTTAAAAAAACAAACAAACACCATTCCAGATGGATTCCAGCAATCAACATGGTTGACCATTCAGGTGCTAGAGCTCTTGGGGTTTGTAGTCAATTACGTAAAGTCCCACCTTCGGCCTGCCAAACAACTGGAGTTCATGAGAGCTCTCCTAGACATGACTCATGTGAAGGTCTTCCTTTGGCTAGACCAACTCCAGAGATTGACTGCCTTGGTTCGAGATACCCAGTGATGTCGCCAGACAACGGCTCATGGGATGCTGAATGTGCTTGGCCACATGGCCTCTACTGGACACGTTACACAGATTGTCTCATCAAGATGCGCTATCTTAATGGACACTGAAGACTCAATGGAACTAAGCCTCCGGCCATGTTCGGGATCGGGTGGCTGATACCGGCCCTCTTATCCAGTCCCTGCACTGATGGTTGGATCATTAGAACCTGTTCAGGGGTCTCCTTTTTCAGAAGGCTCACCTTAAAAAACATTGACAACAGATGCATCCAAACTGGATTGGGGAGCACAACTGGATGGCCTTCATACTCAAGGTATCTGGTCCGAACAGGAGAGCCTGCATCAGATCAATTTCTTGGAATTGAGAGCCATAGCAAATGCCCTCAGGGTTTTCCAAGAACAGCTAGCCAACCATATTTTCCTGATTTAGACAGACAATCAGCTTGTGATGTACTACATAAACAAACAAGCAAGGGGGGCACTTTGCTGGGAAACAGCTCAGTTATGGAGGTTTGCCATCACCTACGGGATGGAGCTCAGGGCTACATATCTGCCAGGGGAGCAGAACAGCTGAGTCACATCCTCCAGCTGCACAAGTGGACACTAGCCAGGTGCATGGTGGCCTACACTTTCAGAAGTGGGGTACTCCCTCAATAGACCTTTTTGCCACCCAACAAAATGCCCAAGTGGATTAGTTCTGCTCTAGAGTCACCTTGCACAGCAGGCTGGCACTGGATGCTTTTCTCCTGCACTGGGGGAAGGGCCTGCTATTTGTGTATCCTCTCATAGCAAAGACTCTGCTGAAACTCCAGACAGACAAGGGTATGACGATACTCATCATGCCGTATTGGCCCAGTCAGTCATGGTTTCCCTTTCCGCTTCAACTCTCCCAATGGGAACCTCTACGACTGGACTCTGCCCCAGACCTTATATCACAGGAAGATGGAAGGATTTTACATCCCAACATCTGGTCCTTGTCCCTAACTGAGTGGATGTTTAGAGGCTAGCCCAACAGAGTAACAGATTTCTGTTGGCCTCTAGGAGGATCTTGATGAGAAGGTCTTATGCATTCAAATGGGAGCGATTTGCTTTCTGGTGCATAGCACTGGCACTAGATCCACTTAATTGTTCCACTGCCATACTACTCTAGTACCTCCTACACCTCTCAGAATCTGGTCTCAAATTCAACTCTGTCAGGGTTCACCTCAGCGCGATTGGGGCATACCATCACGGAATTAAAGGAAGGTCCATCTCGGCTGAGTTGTTAATGGTTCACTTCAAGCGGGGTTTGCTTTTCTCAAAGCCTCACTTCAAGCCACTGGTGGAGGCTTGGGATCTCAATGTGGTTCTGGCGCAGCTCATGTTAACATCCTTTGAGCCGCTCAATTCCTGCCGTATGACGTTCTTGACCTGGAAAGTCTTGTTTCTGGTGACAGTTATGTTAGCACACCGGGTAAGTGAACACCAGGCTCTAGTGGCTTACCTGCTGTATACCAGGTTGCATCATAATAGAGTGGTCCTGTGCCCTCATCAATTCCTTCCAAAGGTGGTATCCACTTTCCATCTTAATCAGTCAGTTGTTCTGATGACTTTCTTCCTAAGGTTTCACGCCCACATAGAGGAAGCAACGCTGCACATGTTGGACTGCAAATGGGCCTTAGCCTTTTACTTAGAGTGGATGAAGGCCCACCGAAAGTCCATCCAGCTGTTTTGTTTCTTTTGACCCCAGCAGGCTAGAGGCTGCCGTTTCCAAATGCACTCTTTCAGTTTGGCTGGCAGACTGCATCTCTTTAGCTTATGCCCAGGCTGGCCTGAGCCTTGATGGCCATGTCACAGCTCACAACGTCAGAGCCACAGCTGCATCAGTGGCCAACTTGCACTCTGTCTCCATGGAAGATATCTGCAGAGCTGCAACGTGGTCTTCTGTCTAGACATTCACATCTCACTACTGTCTGGATGGGGATTCCTGATTTGATAGCAACTTCAGACAGTCAATACTCTGACATTTGTTTGGGGATTAGAATCCAACTCCATCCCCTCAAGGCCTTAGTATCCATCCAGGCTACAAAAAAAAACAAATGGTGAAGAAACTGAATCAGATGATTCCTTTTTGTGAACTACCACTTCTGAACATAGTTGATTCCCCAGGTCTTAGTTCAATTTTTCCCTCTGTTGGGCTTCTTGGCTGTTTTCCTTAGGCTGTAGCTTGGGCATCCCATATTGAGAGGACTTCCTTCCTGCTTGTCAATGGAAAAAAGGTAGTTAACTGTAGCAGATATTCTCTGTGGACAGCAGGAATAAATTCCTATAACCCTCCCACCTCCCCAAGAAGTTGTATACTGCTACAGGTTTGTTATCAAACTGGAGAAGATGGCACTATGGCAGCAGGCACATAGGTGCTGTGCAGCCTGCCAAAAGCTCCCAGTAGAAGCTGGGGAGCATTCTTATGTGGGGCTCCGTCAGAGACATTGCCCATCTTTTATTGCACCTTGAATGTGCTGTGAGATCTCGGGTCCGTGGTTCCAGTATCCAAGTCTGGAAAGCTCACACCCTGCATCATTCTTTCAGTTGGTTTTCTCCAGGACCAGTATGGATGAGGTTGGGAATGGGAAGGTGAGATGCTGTGATCAGGATCTATGGGGAAGGGAAAGGGTGCTGGGGTTGGGAGGTAGAAACACAGAAAAGTGACATAGAAGGAAGCAATAGCAAGACAGATGGGGAGAGATGGTGAACAGTGTTATAGGAGGAAAAATAAAATAATAATCAAGTCAGATGAAGACAAAACAATGGCAGAAGAGAATGATAAAAAACAAAACAGAAATTTATTTTCAATTTATGTATCTACTTATAAAAATTTAGAAAGATGTTAGTTATTTTCTGCATATTTTTATATAGTTTTTAAAGCTACAAATAGCAATCTTCACTCGCTCCTGTCCTGGAAATACAGGAATAAAAAATCGCACTGGCTAATTTGAGGCTAGCACCATTTTGTGTTTGCGCATGACTGATGAGCAAAACACAAAAAGGCGCATTTTATAAATGACACTAGATGGAATCTACAATGTCCAAGTGAAAACATCTGTAAAACAGCTGTCCACGTGCCAGTTTTAAGCTTCCATGTACCCGAAATGGATAGCAGCAGCCCTGGCCAAAATGACATCCCTATGATAAAGATTAGGATTGGAACAAATATCCTATGCTGAATGCACATTCCTGCATACTATTTTGCAGAGACATGCATCAACCTGCCAATCAAAACAAGTGCCTGTGTTTCTCTTCCATTTACTTTTTCATTGTGAAATGTTTGTGGCTGTCAGAGATCCCTCTTCTCCTTCCAGGTGCAATTGAGGTATGTAGTGTACAGTAACTTGAGAAGTACTGTAATTGGAAATATTCCACCTGTAAGTCATCATATTTTAATAGTATGTTCAAAGGTATACAACCAAAAAAAGATGTCTGTGCAACTTAGATATAGAAAAAAGTACAAAATATGACTTGGACAGGATTAATAGCATCCTTCACTAATATTTGGTTGCACAACTCTTGGCAATGGCGACAGCCTCCAAACATTTCTTGTACCCATCTATAAGTTTTGTATGTCTGTCTGCTGGTAGTTTCTCCCACTTTTCAACTACGATTTGTTCCAACTCATGAATGTTTCAGGATTCGTTTTACCAATGGCAGATTTCAGCCCTTTCTAAAGGTTCTCGATTGGATTGAGATCAGGACTCATTGCTGGCCAATTTAAAGTCCGTTTGTTCCTTTTTAACCATTCTTTTGTAGTTTTGGATATATGTTTTGGGTTATTGTCCTGCTGAAGGACTCATGACCTTCAACCCAGACTGTAGTCCTCTCACTTCATGATTCATTTAATAAGTTTTAGGCTTCCACTTCATGAGGCAGCAAAACAGCCCCACAACATTATGGAACCTCCACTATATTTAACTGTAGGAAGGGTGTTTTTTTTCCTTATAAGCTTAATTTCTTTGCCTGTGAATATATTGCTAGTCTGCACTGTTAAAGAGCTCATGTTTTTTGTTTCATCTGCCCACATTTTCCCAGAAGGATTGTGGTTTCTCAAGGTGAGTATAGGCAAAGATCAGGCATGTTTTTTATGTCTGTTTTTGAACTGTGGGGTCCTCCTTGGTCTTTGCCCATAAAATCCTTCTTTGTTTAGTGCGTGGCTTATGGTGCGGGTTGAAACCACCACTCCAGATTGCTCCAGGTTAGCCTTAAGCTCTTTGGATATTGTAAGTGGTGTTTTTCTAACAGTTTGCACTAACCTTCAACAACTTCTTGGATTAATTTTCCTCTTCCGATCATGTACTGAGAGGTTCTTGAGAGTTCCACATTCAAAAACTTAATAACATTGCAAACTGTAGACACTGGAATCCCAAAGTCTTTGGAACTGGCCTTGTACCCCTTTGATTTGATGTTTGGTGATAATGGCTTTTCTGATGGTCGCAGGCAGCTCTCTTGTCTTCACCATTTTGAAAATGGAACAGGGAGTGAATGTGGCCATTTTAAACGTTAGATGCGTCTAATTTTACTGCAGTTGAGAATGTGGTTCTTCTGTTCAAACTGATTTGAATCGGCTTGGCAATGTCTCAGTTTTTATACTATTTCCCTTTTTAATTGGTCTTGTTTTATTTGATTCTTTTATGTGCCAAATATGTGTGCATATAGTCCAAAGCCATTTCACTGGCCACTCCTTTTTTTTTTTTTTTAGGCGATATTGGACATTAAGGAGTTGAACTGCAAGGGTGCCAATAATGTTGACCACTACTGTTACTTGGTGGCAGAAAGGAAGCTTTTCTGATGCCTGGAGGAGGAATAGACATGGACATTAACGCTGAAGGGTGGTGACATGCTCACCGTGTCTGAAATTTGGCCCGCACGTCTAACTTTAACTTTTATTTTTATTTATTTTATTATGGTAAGATGCATGAGGGTCCTTGTTTGGTTGTGTGGGTGCTGTATTATGGTAATGGATAGAAGTTATGTTATCGTGCCAAAGTGCTGAATGAATAGGTATGTTTTGAGTTTTTTCTTGAAGGTTGAAAGGTCTTTTATGGATCTTAGACCATCCGGCAGTTTGTTCCAGAGGGTAGGGGCACAGTGAGAGAAAGCCCTGCTGTTTGTAATTTTTTTTTGGCCTTTCTGAAGTCGGGGGTTGTAGCAAGTTTCTTTTTGCTGCAGTTGCGTTGGGAGTGGGTGCTATATTCTCTAGCGATGAGTGTTGATAGATGGGATGGAGAGATACCATTGATAAGTTTGAAAAATGCCCCCGGACATGCCTCCACGACACCCTTGTACAACATGGACATTCTCGAGCTGGGAACATCTATAGAATCAGTTTCTAAAATGGCTCCGGGGATGGATGTGTGCACATTTTTCAATGTCCATCTCACAAATAAAATGGCCGCCAAAATATATATATATATATATATATATAGTGGGTCAATATTTAAGCATCACTGTATTTTTTTAAAAATGCCAGCCACATCATTTAAAGATAATCCGTACATTGAGCACTGCTATCCAGATTGCAGGTGATGCTGAACATCCATATAAGGCAGTCGGCACCAGAATATCCAGATAGTGGCAATATTAAGTCTGCTATCTGGATAACTTTAGGGCTGCGTTTTTGCTGCCTTAAAGTTATCTGGATAGCAGGCTGATATCACTACTGTCCAGATGAATTGCCGCTCCATCTTCAAATTGCCTTGGTACTGAGCCATATAGTGCTAAGGTGTTTTGTAAGGATCTTTAATGGCATTGTCCAAATAGTGCCGCTGAATATCAATGGATAGTGGTGGCTAAAGCATTTATCCATATAATGGCTCACAGTATCCAGATAAACGTTTTTTGAACATCGACCCAATATTTTGTATGTTTTCAAGATTTTTTTTTTAATGCATCTGTTTCATCCTGTTCCTTTGTTTTTCTGGCTCAGTCGGAACATGGATTTAGAGCTCATGCCATTGCAGCTACCTGAGATTTTTCCCTATTTTATATTCTTCCCCCCCCCCCCCCCCCCAACATACTTTGCAGTGATTGTCCTGGGCTAGAGGGCCATGCACCTGGGATCCTTCCTGAACCCTGCAATTAAGAGCCCTGGATCCCACCACCAGGTGTCAGACTTAGCATTAGGCAAGGTTCCTGCTTTCCAGGGGCTGTGATTACTGCTTCTGCTGCAACCCCGGCCCCAACATTCTGCATCACTGCAACAGCACTTACCACCTGAGCCACGGAGCTGGCTCATTTTTAGATTTAATTTAATTTCATTTATTAGATATGTTACCTGTCCTTACAAAAGCCCAGGGCAGGATACAATAATACACACATAAAAACATGTTAATGTTTTATTGTTGTTTCTCTTAATGATGTGTTTCCTGTGCTGACTTACAAAAAAACAGGTCACAAATGGACTGATCATCTTCAAGTTTGTTTAGTCTACACCTTTCAATGACAATAAATAAAACAAGTTACATTTTAAAATAACACATAATATAGCTTAGAAAATAAATATCAGCTTCCTGGTCAATAAGCTTCCGTTTACTAAGTACAGTCAGACTTATTTCACTGTTCTACAGCCACATTGCTTCAGAAATAATTTCAGCCACACTTTCCTATATCCGTGTCGCTGAGAACAAAAATGATGCTTAAAATTGTTTATTGACTCTAGTTTTCAATTTACACTACTGGGTCAATACATACAACCCTGGCTTTGGAAATGCTAAAGATATGCGAGTTATAGTAGGAAGTAATTTGACTGGATTTATGATAAATCTGTTTTTATTTGGACAGTACTTGCTTTTCAGGAAAAACAAGTGGAGCCAATTCAGATATGTGCGTTCTCAGACCATCCAGATGTCCAGACATCCGAGTGGCCTGGGGATGCATCCGATTCTGCTCCCGTGGGGGCTAGATGGCCCCGCGAGAGCAGAATCACGGATAAGGCTGAAATGTCCAGGACGTACCCTGGTTCAGGTACCCCAGATGTCCCGGCACTTACCTGGCTAGCCCAGTTAGGCTCCTGTATGGAGTGGCATGGCATCCTGTTGCCATGTGCTTATTTCATATTTGTTGCCATGTCACCACGGCTCCATGCAGGAGCCACGATCACCAGCAGACCCCAAAATGTTTCTTTCCACACAGCCTGACCCCCAATTAGGCCTGCCATGGCCAGGGTTGGGCCGTGGGGAACCCCCTGCACACCCTCATCTCTTCTGCGGGCCGCAGATCCTCTGTCTTATGACATCCAGGACTTATTCCACCTCTGAGGTGGAATAAGTCCCCCATCTAGGTGGCTAACGCCGGACGTACAGGGCTGACCTTGGAATTGGCCCTGTACATCTGGGGTCTGGTTCCTGCCCACTGCCCGCCCCCTCCTGTCCTTGAACAGAGCTCCCTGCACATCTTTGCCTGTACATACGGGGAGCTGTGTTGGCTGCAAAGGCATCCCTTGCGTTTAGTGGGGATGGACATCCAAACCGGATGTCCATCCCTGCTGAACGCCATATGGAATCTACCCCTTAATGAATGATGCAATTTGAAGGTGCTGTTGCATCATACATGAAATGAATTGCATCATGTTATTCCTAGAAGTCATAGATGATGCAGTCCTAACTCAGCTTGATTACATTGCTACAGAACAAATTGCACATTTTTTTTAATGAACATGACGTGTCAGTAGTATTTTGGCTGTAGACCAGTCTGCTCAGTGTTTGTTTTTGTTCTATTTAGCCAAAGTGAGCGATGCTTTGTAATTATTTGAACTATGCAGATCATTTCTGCTACATTTGTAGTTAAGTGACTTTTGCATCACAAAAATCAGTATAACTGTTTGATTAAGAAAGCCTACTACCTTTTCTTTGGCGGCAACATTGGAGATCAGGACAAGAGCTGGGCCCCACACATATGCTGCAACACTTGTGCAACTAGTCTTTGCCAGTGGTTGAACTGAAAAAGGAAATCCATGCCTTTTGCAGTGCAAATGATTTGGAGAGAGCTGACAGATCATATCAGCAATTGTTACTTCTGCATGGTGCCTCCTGTTGGGAAAGGTTTGTCGAAGAAAAAAAAGTGTACTATACAATATCCAAAAATTCCATCAGCTATATGCCCAGTACCCCACAGAGAAGGACTGCTGGTTCCTGATACTCTAGAATCATTCTCACTTTAGTCAGATGAGGAAGAGGAAGGGGATGAAACGTCTGGTACCGAGCCATCAATGTCACAAGACCCAGACTTTCTTCCATCCTTCTCCTCTGAAACATCTTATAACACAAGGTGAACTGAATGACCTTGTCAGGGATTAGGAATTACTGTACCTAAGGGTAAGGGAGAGCTGTTGGGCTCCAAACTACATTATTGGAATCTCCTGTCAGGTGCTGTTAGGGTTTCCTTGGTCCGTGAAGGTCAAAAGAATCTTTTTACATTCTTCATGGAAGGTGATCTTGTAACCTGCAACAATATTGATGGTCTGATGGCAGCCCTTAATATCATTCATCATCCAGATGAGTGGAGACTGTTCATTGATTCATCAAAGATGAGTCTTAAAGCTGTTTTGATGCATAATGGCAGTGTTTTGCTATAAATTCCAGTTGGTCACGCAATCCACAGGAAGAAAACTTATGACAATATAAAACAGCTGTTGAGATGCATAAAATATGGCCAACATCAGTGGCAGCTTTGTGGTGATTTGAAAGTCATTGCTCTGTTGCTTGGTTTGCAAACTGGATACACAAAGTACTGTTTTCTCTGTGAATGGGATAGTCCTGCAAAAGATTCTCACTACATCAAGTGAGATTGACCACTCCAACAATCATTGGAGCCTGGAAAGAAAAGTGTGCAGCATCCATCACTTACATAAGAACATAAGATATGCCATACTGGGTCAGACCAAGGTCCATCAAGCCCAGTATTCTGTTTCCAACAGTGGCCAATCTAGGTCATATGTACCTAGCAGTTTCCCCAAGAGACACAAGTTCCACAATGCTTGTACTGGGTCAAGCATTGATATCTTCGGTCACTTCTTAATAATGGTTTATGGACCTTTCCTCCAGGAACTTGTCCAAACCTTTTTTAAACCCAGCTACACTAACAGCCTTTACTACATCCTCCGGTAACAAATTCCAGAGTTTGATTACACGTTGAGTGAAAAAATATTTTCTTTTATTAGTCTTAAATAGTTTACCCTGTAGCTTCATTGCATGTCCCCTAGTCTTTCTATATTCTGATAAGGTAAACAATCGATCTACCTTTACCCATTCCACTCCGTTCATTAATTTATAGACTTCTATCATATCTCCCCTCAGCCATCTCTTTTCCAGGTTAAAGAGCCCTAACCTTTTTAGCCTTTCTTCATAGGAGTATCCTTCCATCCCCTTTACCATTTTGGTGGCTCTTCTCTGTACCTTTTCTAAAATCGCTATATCCTTTTTAAGATACGGCGACCAGAATTGCACTCAATATTCAAGGTGCGGTCTCACCATGGAACGATATAGAGGCATTATAATATCTTTTGTTTTATTTTCCATTCCTTTCCTTATCATACCTAGCATTCTATTTGCTCTCTTGGCCGCCGCTGCACACTGGGCCGAGGGTTTTAACAGGGTATCCACAATGACGCCTAAATCTTTTTCCTGGGTGGTGGTTCCTAATGTGGAACCTTGTATCGTGTAACCATAGTTTGGGTTGTTCTTCCCTAGGTGCATAACCTTGCACTTGTCCACATTAAATTTCATCAGCCATTTTGATGCCCAGTCTTCCAATTTATCAAGATCCTCTTGCAAGTTTTCACAATCCTCTTGGGTTTTAACAACTTTAAATAGTTTTGTGTCATCTGCAAATTTGATAACCTCACTCGTTATTCCACTTTCCAGGTCATTTATGAATATGTCAAAAAGCAGCGGACCCAGCACAGATCCCTGGGGTACACCACTATTCACCTTTTTCCATTGGGAAAATTGGCCATTTAGCCCTACCCTCTGCTTTCTATCTTTTAACCAGTTCCTGATCCACAATAGTACATTGCCTCCTATCCCATGACTCTTTAGTTTTGCCAAAAGTCTCTGATGAGGGACCTTGTCAAAGGCTTTCTGAAAGTCCAGATACACAATATCAACCTTCTCACCTTTGTCCACCTGTTTATTCACTCCTTCAAAAAAACATAACAGATTAGTAAGACAAGATCTTCCTTGTCTAAAGCCATGTTGGCTGTCACCCATTAGGTTGTGACTATCTACATGCTGAGTAATTTTATTCTTTATGATGGTTCCTACTATTTTTCCCGGTACTGACGTCAGGCTCACTGGTCTGTAGTTTCCCGGATCACCCCTGGAACCCTTTTTTTTTTTTTGAAACTTTTATTTTCATTTTGCAACAAACAAAGAAACAACACACCAAAAGAGACAAAACAAGTATACAATAAGGAAAAGTAAACCCATTACCCCCCACCCCGGTGCTTCTTCTCTACCCATTTGTATCAGCATGTGAGCGCTTCCAATTAACAGTGATTATACATCAAACGATCAAAAAAATATCCACAATACAGCATGATCATGAGACAGAGATATATACAAAGTTAGACAGTCAGATGAGAGCATTTAGCAAAATGTACATATTCATTGAACATCTTCCATTAAGACCAATAAGAAGGAGTCTGAACGGAGGAAGCACACAGACGAGGTATTTGTTCATATTTACTGTAGAGACAGGCATGATTCCACCATTCATTGAGGCTCAGATGGGAACTAATTTCCCAGTATTACTCAATGAGGGAATCAGCAATGCCAAGCATAAAGTTCAAAAGGAGATAAGCCATTTCTTGGGAGAGAGGGGATCCCCGCAACTGGGCGAAGTCCCACTATCCTCCAAGAAAGGGACTCCTGAGAGTGCAATATAGACTAAATACGACCCCAGACCCGACGCCAGTTATACTGTAATGCGGGATATTCATGCATAACATGAAATGAAGTAATAAACCAATGGCCACAGGACGTGTCCAGCAACCATTACCCTGAGTAGTGTTCCATATGTCTAAACTGTGAGGAGTGTAAAAACACCGGTGGGCTAGAAAGAAGAGGGTCTGAGTGAGTGAGGCGGGTCGGAAACCCGTGTCCCTCTGCTCCAGATAAGGCTCCATTGCTCCGAGGTTAAAGTCACATGCAATTCTCTCTCCCATACTTTCTGCGCTATAGAGGTATCTCTAGTGATAGCATTACATAAGGTTTAGTAAAATTGGATGCTGCACCCGGTAAACTACCGAGAGATCGGAAGTTTCCAATCAACCTTATGCAGAGAGTGCCGATGGCGGGAGTACTCTAGTGCTCCGAATGCAATGCTGAAGTTACACTGACCAGAGTCGGGAGTCGAAAGGTTGCATAGGAATATTAAAGGCACCTAAAGTGTCGAAAAACATTGGTGGATAGTGGGAGTCTAATGGGAGAGTCATACCAGGGAGTAAGGTAAGAGGAATCGGTGAGCAAAGGCCCGCTACTATATCTAGCCACACAGGTCTGCTCGGTACTGGAGCTTCCAACCAACAAGCACCTTGTTTGAGAAGAAAAGATTGAGGGAGCACTTGAGTAAAATCGCCACCAAGTATTAATGGAGCATTAGTGGAGGCCGAGGCCAACTGCGCAAAACTTGCATAGTGAGCAGGGTTGTCCACATTCGGGACATAGTGCAAATACACGTGAATTCACTATCTCCAACCTCAAGGTGTACACGGGCCCATCTACCCCCCATGTCAGCGCTAATATCAGGTACAGTAGCGTGCAAAGACTTCTTAACCAGAATGACTATCCCGTACCATTTGGAAACGGTGGGAGAGTAGGCAGCTACCATGTGAGGCCTAGCATTGAGTTTCAGTGTTTCAGCAGAGTGTAATGCGTTTCCTGAAGAAACACCTAATCAACGTGCTCGTGGCTAAGATAGCTAAGGATTTTCTTTCTGCTGAGTGGACCAGCAATGCCTTGTACGATGAATAATAAGATTTTACATGAGGCCATTCAGAAAAGTTAAAATTCTGAGCATGATAGCACACATAATTTCACTGTGTCCCTCAAACTGACTGTATCTGGCTGTACACATGACATAGGAAAATAAGCTAATATAATACAATGAAGCGCCCCACATTAACAAAGATAACCGCAGTACGGTAGAGGAGAAGCAAAACCCCAAAATTACTGGCGACCATGTGTCTGCGGGGAGAAACCCCAGAGAAGGCCGAAATTGAAAAAACATATAACCTGTAGGACTGTGCGTGCTCCGAATCCGACCGAGGCACACATCATGAAGGGATAGGAGACCAAAGACAAAAGTCATACAGAGAAAGAAAGAAAGTCCAGGCTATTTCTGTGCTGGGCTATGACCGCCGCATCGGGCCCTTCAAAATGGCGGACAGAGCCGACAGATAAGAGTCCAAGATTTGGGATTAGCGCATCTGTTCTGCTTCTTTGGAGTCCAAAAATGTTGATAATAGATCAGGATCCTCGAACGTCCTGGTCTGGTTATGGAGAGTCACTCGGAGCTTCGCTGGATACAACAGGCCAAAGCGAGCCTGTAGCTGTTGAAGTCGAGGGCGAAGAGCAAGGAGTTTCTTCCGACGGTCAACGGTAGGCTTTGCCAAATCAGGAAAGAAGGAGACCTTACGACCTTCATATTCCAAATGATGATTCGCTCGGGCAGCATGTAAAATTTGTTCCACTTGTTGATATCGTAGCAAGCTAAAGATAATAGGCCGGGGGTCGTGCGGTTGAGCGCCATGCGGGCAGGAACACGGTGTGCTCGATCGATTTCCAGTTCTCTGTGAAAAGTAATCTTCAGCAAGGAGGGAAGAGTTTTGAGCAAGAATTCTCTTATATCTCCTGCTTCCACCCCCTCCGGCATTCCAAGGAGCCTCACATTGTTGCGACGGGCGCGATTATTGCTATCTTCCAACTCCTTTTGAAGATTCTGTATCTGGCGCTCAGCCTCGTCCAGTTTGCCCAAGCGCACCTCGTGCGAGTCGAGGACCCCCGCCATATTGTCCTGCCGTAATGAAAGACCTTCAAGTCGGTCTTGGAGCACTCCAAAGTCTTCTCGCATGGCTCGAAGCGCTTCTCCATTAGACTGCACCAATTCCTTCACGCCGCGTATTTCCTCCAAAATCTCCAGGTGCATTGCGGGGTTTTCACGAAATGGAACCATCTTCTGCGGGGAGGATACCTCCGTTTTGGAGCGTTTTCCGTGAGAAGAAGAAGGAGACCCGAAGTCCAAGCGCGCTGGTTTGTGGGCCGCCATCCCCCCCGAGGTGCCCCGGTCAGCTCGGAGCAAAATAGTAAATTTATATAGGTATTAAGTCAGGATTCTGAGTAGGCCTCTCGGGAGCTTCAACGCAAAGCGTCCTACCCGCTGGACATCAGGCTCCGCCCCCCCCCGGAACCCTTTTTAAAAATTGGTGTTACATTGGCGATCCTCCAATCTTCAGGTATTAGAGATGATTTTAATGATAGTTCACAGATTACTGATAGCAGTTCTGCAATCTCATATTTCAGTTCTTTCAACACCCTTGGATGTAAACCATCCGGCCCAGGTGATTTGCTACTTTTCAGTTTATCTAATAGTTGTAAGACATCTTCCCGATGTATCGATATTTCCTCCAATTCTTCCGCACCTTTAAATACCACTTCAGTCATGGGTAACATCCCTACATCTTCCTCAGTAAAGACCGAAGCAAAGAATTCAT
Organism: Ichthyophis bannanicus; assembly: GCA_033557465.1. NCBI lineage: Eukaryota > Metazoa > Chordata > Amphibia > Gymnophiona > Ichthyophiidae > Ichthyophis > Ichthyophis bannanicus. The sequence continues at coordinate 88,972,455 of CM066043.1, forward strand.
TCAGTCTCTCCGCTATCACCTTGTCGCCTCTTAGTGCTCCTTTAACCCCTTTATCATCTAATGGACCAACTGACTCTCTCACAGGTTTTTTGCTACGAATGTACTTGAAAAGGTCTTTATTTCGCGTTTTTGCTTCCGCAGCAAGCTTCTTCTCAAATTCTCTCTTTGCCTGCCTTATCAATGCCTTGCATTTGACTTGCCAGTGCTTGTGCTGTTTCCAGGTTTCGTCGTTTGGCTCTTTTTTCCATTTCCTGAAAGATGCTTTTTTTGGCAACAACAGCCTCTCTGACCTCACCTTTAAACCATGCTGGCAGTTTTTTGGACTTCCTTCCACTTTTCTTAAAGCGTGGAATACAGCTGGTCTGGGCTTCCAAGATAGTATTTTTCAACAACACCCAAGCTTGATGTACGTCTTTAACCTTCGCAACTGCTCCTTTTAGTTTTTTCTTAACTGTTTTCCTCATTTTATCATAGTCTCCCTTTCGAAAGTTAAAAGGTAGTACTGTGGATTTCCTTACTATCCCTCCTCCACTAATTAAATCAAGGAAGATTTTGTTACCATCCTTACACATTAAGCTGGGTCCAATGAAAAATTTTGTCAAGGCCATGGACAAAACCAAACCAAACCAAATTTCAAGTATCTCAGCAGGAAATTTCCAAGACTAAGGGCCCAATTCAGAGACGCGGGTTACGGGGCTGCATGTCCCGGTGGGATATGCAGCCCCACAAGCTGTTGGGATCCTATTCTCCCTTCTCCTCTCCCCATATGTCCCAAGCAGTAGGATGGGGAGAGTCGGTGGGGTTGGGGCAGAGTGGGGGCGGACCAGCCCAGCAGGATGGACAGGGCTGATTCTGATCACGGCCCTGTACATCCTGCCATGTCAAAGGGGACGTGCTGCTTATTCCACCTCCAAATATGAAATAAGCACTAATCTGGCAATTCAGCCTGGGATTCCCCCCTCCCCCGGGCTGGGGTCGGGGTTGGGTGCAGGGGGTCCCTACCACCTGATCCAGGCCCTGGCTGGCCAGCCGTGGGTCAGACGGTGGGGAAGAGGGGGCCCTAAGACGTGGGAGTCAGCACCCGCGGGGAGGATGTCCCCACAGGCAGCAGGGGCACACCGGGCCATCCACGGGCCCGATTCTGTGTACTGCAGGAACATTTAGTTCCCGTGGTCCAGAATCAGGTCCTAATGGGCCCGTCTTCATCAGGGACAAGCCCGGACGTACCCCTCTGGGAATTCGGCACTAAGTGAAGCTAAGATAAAAGGAGGTGTCTTTGTTAGTCCTCAGATTCCTGAACTTCTTCGAGATGATACATTTAACCGTGCTCTATGTGACAAAGAAAGGACAGCATGGAAAGTCTTCCAGTTAGTGGCAACAAGATTTCTCGGAAACAACAAGGCAGACAACTACAGGAAAACCTCCTCAATGAATACAAAAGTCCTTACTGCAACATGTCACTAAAAATACATTTTTTGCACACTTATCTTGATTTTTCTCCACCAAACTGCGGAGCAATAACTGATGACCATGGCGAGCGATTTTTTCAGGACATTGCAGCAATGGAGAAAAAATATCAAGGCAAATGGAGCCCAACAATGCTTGCAGACTATTGCTGGACAGTAACAAGAGATACTCCATTTACAGAATACAAGAGACAAGCCAAGAAATGCTGATTAGACACTGAATAAGGTCTGAAATGAATACTAATGCATACATAGTCGTTTCTTACTTTCTGTTTCATACTAACTTTTTTAATAAATTGTATTTACATAATCCTTTGGCTGATTTTAAACTTTTAAACAGACGAGAAGTGAAATATTATCAAGGTCATATATATGGCAACCATAAACACATGAAAAGAGCTAGGTTTATAATAATAATTTGTGATTAAAACTCTACAATCAATGCACTGTATATATGCATAAAATGGGAAAGCTTACCTATCTTGGAAACAATAGCCAATCAGAAGTTTTAATTGTCATTTTTTAATTCAGCGTATCAAAATCCATTAGAATTGGCAGATTTTGTCTCTAAAGCAGACAACTTTTAAAAAATTGCAGACCAGTGTTTTCTGAAGCTAGATGAATCCAGAAGCTTGACTTTTGCTGCTTGAGGGGCTCAAGCTGGAGGGAACCCAAAGCTTGTACACCCATGAAATGCAGCTGAAAGCTCTTGAGCTAGCTTCTCTTTTGTAACCTCACAGTGCAGTTAAAAGTAGACTGTTTATCCACATGGAAAAATAAAGTAATTGTCCTTTCCAGTTCATACTGCTAGACCAGTCCAGACAAACGGGTTATGCACCCCTGCCAGCAGATCTTGGAGACAGAGAATTCTACCAGAGCTCTGATAGACTGGAGCCTGGTGATATAATCCTACCCCTAGGGGTCTCCCTCAGTTTTTCTCTGTCTCCAGCAGATCTGGATGCTTTTTTTTTTGCTCCTTCAAAAAAATTTAAAATGCTTTATTTCTTTGTGATTTCTCTTGGAGAGATTATCCCCTGAGTTGCCAGTGTACTTATCTGAGCACCAGGATGATTCCAGCTGAAGCTCCTGTGTCCTGTCACAGTAGAGATCGCTGATGTGCAGACTCCCCAGCACTAGTCATGAGGGCTATTTAGCTGGATGGTAAGCCTCCTAAAATCCAGTCCCTGGGGCTGATTTTAGTGGTGAGGCAGCTGGCAGTGGTTTGAGCAGCGGTCCGTGGCTTCTCTGCACTTTCGGTACTGTGAGTACAGAAATTGTCTTTTCTCCCACTGCTGTCTGCAACTCTGTGGTAACTCGATTTATTTTTCTTGATTTTTCAGCGATTTTAGGCATTTCTCTCATGCCTGCAACCCTCCCACCTTCTCCTTTGACTTTTTAAGTTAATTCCTTAGCTTTTGGGGGTTTTAATTCACTCTTTTTGAGGTTTATTTTTGCCGGCGGCCATTTTGAATAGCTAATGAGCCCCGGTTTTTGGCGGGAAGCCAGATTCCTTCTCTACTGGCTTCTAACAGCTCTATTGCTGTTTAAGTTTTTTTCCACAACACTTGCTAGCTGTGAGTTGTGAAGGGGTTCCTTTTTTCTCTGCCTATGTATTAACATAATGAATAAAAAGTACGGAAGGCATGGATAGAGAACAGGATGCAATTCAGAGCCACAGTACAATGCTAAGACACTGACCAATGGTGCAGGGCTCATGGGTTCCATCCCCCACTGTGCCCAACAAACATGGCCGGCTGAGGCATTACCTATTATGGGGAATATTGTTAAATGCCTGTTCCTGTGGGACAGAGTTATTTTTTTTTAGTTCTCACTATGCCTTATTCAGGTTTACGCTGCATAGGCTGTCCGAAGAAACACAGGGACCTCATGAATCAGCTGTGCTCTTCCCCCAGCATCTTGCTTCCCCGGATGAACTTGGGTACTCCTGAGCCTGGCTTCAGTGGAGCTCTCCCTTGGCTTTACGCTGCGCTGAGTCTTTGCCACGTGAGTTTGGACATCCCAGGAAGTTCAGGTATCATTTTCTGAAAGAAAACTGAGTAGCCTGTTTTTTTCTTACTTGCCTCAGCTGCTCTGGGATGATTTCAACTGCATCCGGACCGGCTGCCTCTGAGTTTTGAAGTTCCTACTTTAAATTTTTAATCCACAAACTGCAGCCGGGTTACTTTGTATGTCTTACTGAATATTGTACCTGTCTTATTCAATATACCATTTGATTGGAATTTTAAGTCAGTGTTTTGGATCCTGACTGTTTTGGGCTCTAGCTAATTAAACATACTCACTGTAATCTTCATACAGCTGGGTTTCAGCTTCTACATCCCTCCCCAGAAACACCTTTCAGCCCTACCATGGAGGTCTGAGTGGCTGCAGAGGGATCACACTCTAATTTCCCTACTTTCAGTCACTGTAATTGCCTTACCCTGACTTTGAAAGTTTCTCTGTACCAGCACAGTGAATGACTGACAGTTCCCTTCTCAGCTCAGTGAATACCTGACAGTTTTTCTGTGCCAGCGGCCATTTTGTTTTTCTCTTCAGTGTTTTTTTGGAGGGAACAGCTCTAGACAGCAGTTTCCACACATTTAAACATGCTGTGGAGGCACGTGGAGTTTCAAAATCCTTTTCTTTGAAGAGTCTTGGGTTTCCCTGAGCCTACCTTGCTAAAAAAAAAAACCAAAAAAAAAAAACAAGAAGAGGAAAGGTGGTTTAAGTCTCTACAATGCTTGTTTCTCTGGCTGTATTATATGTGATATGTAATCAGCCGAAGGGGGAATTAATAGATTGCTTGTGTTCCACCTGCACGCTGCATCCCGGAGACTCTTTCCCCATTCCCACTGCGCTGCTAGATGGGTTCATCAGCACCTTATCTCCTCCCTCCTCAGAGCCCCTGCTGCAGGATCTTCCTGCAGGAAAGGATTCAGTCAGCTCCCATGTCGCTTCCACAGCCGCTGGAGGCCACAGCAGCCTTGACTGACAGTGCCTTCCTCACACTCTTCCATCTGACATGACGCCTGTGCCTTTTGGAGTCTTTTGGAATATCTCCTACGCCTGCCCAGTAGCAGGCGAGCATATGGCGTGGTCTCGCAAGTGGTCCCATAAGTCCTCAGACCTTAGAGCAGTACGTCCTCCTTGGGGCATTGCATGTGCCTTGCGGGGTACTATGGCTATTCAAGAAGACTTTAAATCTTCGGAGGTCAGCCCTGACTCGTTGGAGTATGGAGATGGGGAATATTCTCCGTCTGTTTTCTTCACTGACGGTTCTCAGCCTTTTTCGGTAAGAGGAGTTGCCGGCTCTAATCACACAGGTGATCGAGTCGCTCCCCCTAGCCAACACGCCTGCTCCACTGGATTCTCAAATCCGGTTGCAGCCGGATCCCATTTTCCAGAGCATTCGTACGGCACGCGGTATTGGTCAGTTATACCCTTGGTCTCCCTTTCACTTGGACCGTTGGCTGACATACCCGACAGTTGATGCATTCTGACCAGAGTCATCAGGCATACCACACTTCCGGTTGAGGGCAGAGAGGCGCTCCGCGACCAGCAAGACCTAAAGAGTTGGGAGGCTGCTAAAGACCGGTTTTCCTTCGCCCGCTATTTCCTTCTTGCAGGTGTGCGGAGGTCTAGCAGCTCGGGCCTCCCTTCGATGGATTCAGCAGCTTCCCGGTGTTCCCGAGTTGGTTCATTTCAAATCCATCGCTGCATTCCGGGCAGAAGCATTCTGTGATCTCTTGCGGCTGTCAACTCGCTTCCTAGCACCGGTGTCGGTAGCTCGGAGATGGCTCAGCCTGCATCAATGGGCAGCGGATGTTGCTTCATTTAAAGGCTCCAGCGTTTAGATGCCATTCGTCCCAGTCCACCGTTGGATGGAGGACTGGGCCGTTACTCTGTCTATTTTGGGATGCTTCAGGTCCTGGATTTTCTAGGGGCTGGGTGCGACACTCGTAGGGGACGGGTGTTTCTACCTCAGGAACGTTTTCAGAAGTTCTCTCTTCAGCTCCGCCGCTGCTTGGATCAAGCGGCGCCTCGGCCTTGGGGCTACCTTCAACTCTTGGGGTCCATGGCAGCAACGATAGCCCTTGTTCAGTGGGCAAGAGCGCTCATGCACTGCTTGCCGACGGCGCTTCTATCTCGTTGGTCGCCGGTATCGGAGAGTTATCGAATCCGGTTATTTTTGCTTCTGCCGGTGCACCGCAGTCTCCGCTGGTGGCTTCAGGCACACAATCTTCTACGGGCGGTCCCTCTGGAGTCTCTGCGCTGGATCTTGGTGACGCCAGTCGCCGACCTCTCCGGTTGGGGAGCGCCTTGCGGCTTGGCCTCGGCGCAGGGGAGTTGGTCACCTCGCGAAGCTCAAGGGTCTATCAATCGTCTCGAGACGCGGAAAGTGCGCTTCGCCCTTCTTCAGTTTCAGCCTCTTCTGCGGCGGCGTGCGGTTCGGATCCTGTCCGACGCCACGACGGTTGCTTACCTAAGCCGCCTAGGCGGCACGCAATGTCCGGATGTCTCACAGGAGAGGCGTTTGCTCCTCCCATGGGCAGAGGAACTTCTTCAGGCTGTCGGCGCAGCACATCGCAGGCGTGAACAATGTGTAAGCCGATTTTCTCAGCCGGCACTCTCTGGAGCCCGGGAGCTGGGCTCTACAGCCGGATGCGTTCCGGTCCATTGTTCGCCTGTTGGGACTACCGACCATGGATCTAATGGCTACGGCGCTGACTGCCAAGGCTTCGCTGTACTTCGGCCATTGGAGGGACGAGGGAGCGCACGGCATGGATGCTCTCTATCAACCGTGGCCGATTCATCTTCTCCTGTGTGTTTTCCCTCCCTGATCCGTGATATGCATGGTTCTCCAGCGGCTCCGAGACCATCGCGACCCTGTGCTCCTGCTGGCTCCGAATTGGGCTCGCGGACCATGGTATGCGGATCTCTTCCGTCTGTCTGGGGCGTCGCTGCTCCGCCTCGAGGCGTTGCTCGGCCTTCTGATTCAGGGACCGGTGGAGATGGAAGACCCGGCTCCTTACTCACTTGCGGCCTGGCAATTCCACGCCGCCGGTTTGCTCGCTACGGCTATTCGCCTAGCGTGGTCGTGACGCTTCTCGCGGCGCGGCAGTCTACCACAACGCTGACTTACGCTCGGGTTTGGCGTCTCTTGATGGTTGGTGTTCGTGAAATAACCTCTCACCCTGGCGTTGCGGTGTTCCGGACATCCTGTCCTTTTTACAGGCCGGAGTGGATAAGGGATTAGCGCTCTATTCCTTGCGAGTACAAGTGGTCGCCTTAACTTGTTTTCGGGGTCCTATACCGGGGCGATCGATAGCTTCGCATTTGGACGTGTCTCGGTTCCTCCGCGGAGTTAGGCCTTCCGGCCTCCTCTGCGTTCGCCTGTACAGGCGTGGGCTCTCGTGCTTGTCCTCTGTGCCCTCGTTGCTCCTCCCTTTGAGCCTCTGAGGGCATGTTCTCTTCTAGATTTGACTCTGAAGGCAGTCTTCTTGGTGGCCATAACTTCGGCACGCCGTGTTTCTGAGCTCCAGGCTCTCTCGTGTCGACATCCCTATCTCTCGTTTTCCTCCGAAGGCGTTTCTCTGTGAACTGTCCCTTCCTTTGTTGCCCAAAGTGCTGACGCCGTTCGCTGTTGACTAGCCTCTTTTCTTTCCGTCTTTTCCAAAGGCGCAGTGTGACAGTGGTCGGTCTCCGTTGCGGGCGATGGACCTTACGAAGGTTCTTTTTCGGTATCTGGGGGTCGCGGGACCCTTCCATATGACTATTGCTCTTTTGTCTTGTTCGCGGGTTCTCGTCGGGGATCCGCAGCCTCCGAATCTACCATTTCTAGATGAGTTACGGAGGCCATTGAGGCGGCGTACCTTCTTCTGGGAGAGCCAGCTCCACCGGGACTCTGTGCTCACTCCTCTCCGGCGCAAGCAACTTTGTAGGCCGGAAGGTCTCATGTAGTTCCTCTCGATATTCGCCGGGCGGCGACTTGGTCGTCGCTGTCCACCTTTGTCGGTCATTATAGGTTGGACGTTCATATGCCCGTCAGGAGGTCCGTTTTGGAGTTGCTGAGCTGTCGGCGGCCTTACCCCCCCCTTGAAAGCAGGTAGCTTGGGTACTGCCCATTTGTCTGGACTGGTCTAGCAGTATGAACTGGAAGGAGAAATTTCACTTACCGTTAATTTCCTTTCCTGGAATACTGCTAGACCAGTCCAGGACCCGCCCTGCTGTTGGTTGGAGTGCCGCTGGTGCGGTGCAGCCGCTGACCGCGGTTCTTCTCTTTGCCGGTATGCCTCGCCATGGGCAGTCCATGGGTTCGTAGGTGGATACTGTTTTCAGCTCTAGGGAGTTCTTCGGCTCCCTTGTATATAGTTCACTTGAGACCCTCTGGGGTGATGTTACAGTTCATGTTGCATTAGCTTGTGGACGTAACTGAGGGAGACCCCTAGGGGTAGGATTATATCACCAGGCTCCAGCCTATCAGAGCTCTGGTAGAATTCTCTGTCTCCAAGATCTGCTGGCAGGGGTGCATAACCCATTTGTCTGGACTGGTCTAGCAGTATTCCAGGAAAGGAAATTAACGGTAAGTGAAATTTCTCCTTGTGAGAGGAAAGAGACAGGCAAGAGTAGCCGACTATAAGGAGGTGGGGGTGGGGAGATTAGATTGCTGATACTGGGAACTGTTTCATCCCCAAAATAAGCAGATATACAATTTCAGAGAGAGAGAGAGGAAGAAACAAGCAAGTTGAAAAGTACACACAGTGTGTCATAATGGTGCATTTCCTCTTTCCTCCATTTGCAGACACGTGCATATCTGTGTGGGTGACTTGGTTGAAACAGCTATACTAAAGTGTCTCCATAGCAGGGGATATATGAGTAGGTGAATAGAGCGTGCATAGTGAGTGACTGATGCTGCATGTGAGGTGTGAATATGAGGTACTCTCAAAACGTTCCTGAACTGACCCCATAAAAAAAATGCTACACGAGCCTGAGCTTTTAGTGACCACCATCCCCCTCAAAGTGGAAGTTGATGGAATGGTCCCAGTGATCTTGCCATTATTGGACCACCTGAAATTCCTCATTCTTTAGACTCTTCAGCACAGTCCTTGTCTCTTCCTGAATCTTCGCAATGGTGTCAAATCTGCACCCTTTGAGTTTCATTTTCATTCCAGGGAAGAGGAAAAAGTCACAGATAACCAAGTCATGAGAATAAGGAGGATGAGAGATGGCAACCATGTTGTTTTAGGCCAAAATCTGCTATACTTTGATGGACATATGCGCTGGGGCATTATCATGGTGGATCATCTAGTTCCCAGTGGCCCACAACTCAGGATGTTTGGGCCTCACACGGTCCCGCAGCTGCTGCTGCTGCATACCAATGTAATAGTCTGCATTGACTCGTTTGTTTGTTTTTTTACCACAAAGGAATTCTTCTACAGGAGTTTGTTCCTCAAGGACAATCAACATCAACTTCACATTGCTCCTTACTTGCCATGCTTTCTTGAGGCGTGGGGATGATGAACTTTTCCATCGTGAGGACTGTTTGGTTTCTGGGTCGTACCCATAAACCCAGTTTTCATCCTCAGTAATGACACGTCTCAAAAAGTCATTGTCAGTATTCACGGTGTCCTTGCGGTCTTGGCCCACACGTTGCTTGAGTTTCTCATTCATTGTTAGTGGTGAGAAAGTCATGAAACACATGGTAAACAAAGAAGCACATCGCCGCTTAATATATTGACTCACAAGGCTGCTGAGTAGTGCCACATGGCAGCGCACTGCTATACTGTGTTCCATTCCCGTGCAGTGGCACGAGTTCAGGAGCTTTTTCATAGTACCTCGTATACCTCTAAATTAGTGGTATGATATGCCAGTTTAGCTGTTTTCCTGTGGAGATGGGAGGGTGGAATGTCCAAAAGTCTCTGTGTGTGTATGTATCATGACTTTGGGTGTCAAGCGGTGTATCATTGTTGGCAATATGTATCATGACTGGGTATGTCAGGGGGTATAAGTGTTGGCAGTGTGTGTCGACAGGGGGTTCTGTGTGTCTCAGGCAATTGGGAGGGTGTATGTATGTGTGCCTTGTCTTAGGTAACTGTATGTGTTAGGGATGTCTTTCTGTCTCAGGGTGCTTGTAGGGTGGCCTGGCTTCAAGCATCAGATCTGAAACAGTGGGTTCAAGAAAAGTTAGCCAACATTCCTTGCTCTGGTGAAAACCTTTTTGGTAAAGGTTGGAGAGAGAAAGCAGGGGAACTTGATTGAAGGATAAGGCGGGATAGAAATACTCTTTAAATAAATAAATAAATTTGAGGTAGATGATCTTGCTCTCAAGTGCCTCTTCAGGAAGACTTCAGACCCCTCTAGGAAGAAAACCATTTCTAAGAAGTCTTTCTATGCTAGAAAGAAAAGATGATTTCCTTCTTATCAACCATCTACTGGTTATCAGCCTCAGCAACAACAGCAAAGGCCTCAGGGTCCTCATCAACCTAAGAAAGCTAAGACTCCTAAACCCCAGCCAGCTGCTACATAACAGCAAACACCTGTTTTTGACTCCTTCCTAGAGAGCATAGCTATTCGACCTCTGCAGGGTCCCCACCCCTGCACATATCAGGCCATCTTTCTGCCTATGCCCATTACATCAGAAAACTGGACTCTCAACATAATCAGAAGGGGTTATCTGCTTCACTTCCAGAGCTTACCCCCAACCATCTCTCCAAGCTTACCCTGCAAATCCTTTGCAGGCAAGTCTCCTATCCTCAAAGGTGGTGTCAGACGGCTGCCTGGGTGAGAATCTTCACAGTCTTGGCAAGTGCATATATCTATATGATTTGCAAGGGATTGTGGGCAATGCAGTTCATTCACACCAGACACAGCTGCTGACAATAATTTAGTTGTGCTCAAGTGTTAAAGCCAATAAGATATTTATTTATGGGGTTATTTCTCCCAACACAGATATGCTTGGTAGCACATAAATCAGGTTACTTGCTTTCAGTGTTAAACTTGAAAAAAACAAAATCAGGACACAACATTTGAACTTGTCAGGCAATCAAAGCAAAAAGAAATAAGACCTGGTTGGCAACAAACTGGTCTTTTCTGTAGGCTTAGCTAATATTCTCTTAGCATGTATCAAACAACAAACCAAAAGCTACAAAGAAAGAAAAAAAATGTTCTTCTCAGGTTAACTTCTTATATCTTCCCACATAGATTCAGAAGTGATTCTCTCCTAGCTCACAAGCAATTAGGTAAGGCTCAATTGCTAGCAGTTATCCAGCTGAAACCCCTTAGCTGGCTTGCTTTCTACTGCGTGGCTAGAAAACCTACACAGGAGCTTTTCTGAGTAGATTAAAGAACAAGTTTGTATTTCTTTGTGATGGTTGCTGTACTTTATAACAGAAAATCACCAAAGGAGTTTAGACAGAGAGCAGTCCATGTAAACAGATTCTTCATCTGCTATCATTCCCTCTTCTTCAACAAGCATGGGTTCAATATCATGGATTGGCACAGATGAATCTCCCAATGTAGCACTTCCAGGAGAATACTTGTTTCCCTGCTGTCTTTCAAGGTTATAGCTAGGGCATAGATCAGTGTTCATACCTGAGCTTCCATTGCTGTTAGAGTTCCTCTCTATATAGCCTGGCCAGTATGTAGTCCAGTTCTTATGTCCAGCCTTCCAATCCAGATCCCTGGACACTGGATCTCTCTTCACATACCTTCTGGCACGGGTCTTAGGGTCCCTTCCACGTGCAGCCGTCTCTCTCACAGATACCGTCTGGTGATTCCTAGCTCTGCAGCACCATTCCTCTGGCTTCCCCCAGTCCAATGGTGTATGCTGGCCCTTGGAATGCCTCCCAGTATACGTACTGCTCTGGACTCTTCTAGACCTCTCAAAGGCTTTTCTCTTCCTTCTTCCAAAGGGTTTCTTTCCCTCTCTGTCCGTCCGGTTTGGCTTCTGCTTCTGATGATGATGATCCTCAGGATCCAGCTCAAGCTGATTCTCAGGATATCCAAGGTGATCATGAAGATGGTCATCTGTAGAATAAACTCTACCTTTATTCTGTTTAGATGAGTGCTCCTCCCTAATACAGCGCAGCTGTGCTGAATCAGGCCCTGCCCTTCGAGATGAGTGCTTAGGGATTACCTCATAGCCCTCCTGATTGAACACACGTTCCCCCACTTCAGCTCCTCTAATGGCGGCTGGAAACCTGGTGCATTCTGGGACTGGTAGTCTTTTATAAGAAAATTCTGTTTTCTTATTTCTACCAGAACTGACAGGTTGCTTGTTCAGAGTCACTTCACCTTTTCTATAGCTCCTTCCTGAGCTATGATAAGCTTCCTTATCAAAGTGGCCACCCTGTTAACTCAGAGAGCTATCAAGAGTCCCTCCCACTCAAGAAGGCAAGGGCTTCTACTCTCCTTACTTTCTTATCCCAAAGAAAATGGGAGGGTATAGATCTCAACAAGTTTTTCATTCAAGAAAAGTTCAAGATGATTTCCCTCAGTACCCTTCTGCCCTATCTTCAGAAGGGCAACTGGCTATGTTCTCTAGATCTCAAGGATGCTTACACATATTTGCTGATCCACCCTCACTACAGAAAATATCTGCACTTCAGGATTCATCAAGTATACTACCAGTATCAGGTGCTATCCTTCGGGCTAGCCTCAGCTCCCAGAGTCTTCATAGCGTGCAGTCAGTCGTCGCTGCATACTTGTGCATGCTGGGGATCTCAATCTTCCCCTACTTAGACGACTGATAAAGGGAGAATCCCCAGAAGAGGTAAAACTATTTCTTCATTGCATTATCACAGTCCTCCAAAACCTAGGATTCATTTTAAATTTTCCAGTCACATCTGGTTCCAACACAACAGCTGGAATTCATCAGAGCACTTCTAGACACATGTTAGGGCTGAGTTTTCCTTCCCTAGGATTGTTCTATGTGCCTCATTGAGCTGATCCTCACGATACAAGGCGAGAGTGTCTTGGCGGCTTAAGACATGCTATGCCTTCTGTGATACATGGCTTCCATGGCCCATGCTGTCCCAATGGTCTCAAGTGATGGGCTGGTTCTCAGACAAGATTTGTGTAATACCTTCTCAGCTCCCATCAGTGGTGATGATTCCCCCTCCCCCCCAAATCTTCTAGGAGGGTCACCTTTTCAGATGCTTCCAACCCAGTGCACCCTAACCACGGATGCTTCTGAACAACCTCACCATGTAAGGGCAGTGGACAGGCCATGAATCCCAGATGCAGATCAATCTTCTAGAGCTTCATGCTCTCACATATGCCCTTTGGGTTTATCAACCCCAACTATTGGACAAATACATCTAAGTCCAGATGGACAACCAGGTAGCCATTTTCTGTGTGAATAAGCAGGGAGGAACCAGCTCCTATCCTCTGTATCAAGAAGCCCTTCCCCTCTGGTCCTTTGCAATTGCACATCACATCCACCTGCGAGCGGTGTACCTCTCAGGTCATCTCAATGTCCTGGCAGACAGCCGCATTCTCCATCCACATGAGTGGACTCTGAATCAGCAGACTGACTCTTGGATCTTGCAGATGTGGGGGACCCCCCAAAATAGATCTGTTTGCCAATCAGGAGAATAAGCATCTACCGCTTTTTTTGCTTAAGTCCCCTCCCCTCTCAGTCAGGCAACCAATGTCTTTCTTCTCCATTGGGGACAGGGCTTGCTTTACGTATTCCCACCAACCCCTCTGATTCCCAAGACTCTGTTCAAACTGCAGGTCGACACAGACTCTCTGATCTTGGTGGCCCCTTACTGGCCTTGTCAGCTATGGTTTCCTCTGCTACTTCATCTATCGCAGGCTCCACCCCTCAATTTGGGTCATGCCCCCGACCTCCTTTCCCAGGAGTAGGGATTTCTCTTCCATCCAAATCCACGAGCCCTCCGTCTCATGGCATGGCTCCTGAAAGCATGATTTTTAATGATCTTGATCTTCCCCAATCGGTCAGGGACATCCTGTAGCCTCTCGCAAGCCTTCTACCAGGCAATCTTATGCCTTGAAAAGACGATGTTTCACCCTTTGGTGCACCCTGAAGCAGGTGAATCCATCTGATTGCCCAGTAGAGTTTCTTCTACAACATCTTCTCCATTTGTCTTCCACAGGGCTTAAGACCAACTGTCAGAGTTCATCTAAGCGCTATTGTAGCCTATCACAGGCCTCAAGATAAACGTTCTATTTCCTCGCACCCCCTAGTGCAACGATTCATGCGGGTCTTCTGCTTTCCAAGCACTGATCAAACTACCGCCAGTGGCTTGGGGCCTCAATGTGGTCCTAGCACAACTTATCAAATTCCTGTTTGAGCCTCTGGCTACCACACCTCTAAAATTCCTATCATGGAAGGTCATCTTCCTCATTGCCCTCGCCTCAGCTTGTTTGCATTAGTGAGCTACAGGCTTTAGTGGCGGATCCTCCTTGCACTCGATTACACCATGACAAGGTGGTTCTTCAGACCCATCCAAATTTCCTTTCAAAAGTAGTCTCCACTTTTAATCTCAAGCAGTGTTTTTTCCCTGAATGCATGCCTCCAGAGCTGAGGCAACATTGGACTGCAAGCGTGCTTTTGCATTCTACTTACTTAGAACTAAGGAGTTTAGAAAATCCTCTCAATTATTTGTTTCTTTTGACCCCGGCCACTTGGGTCTTCCGGTGTCAAAGTGCATCCTATCCAACTAGATTGCAAACTGCATCTCGCTGGCCTATAATCAAGTTGATTTCTCTCGAGAGGGTCACAATAACACTTACAATTTGAAGACCATGGTGACATCGGTCATCAACCTCTGTCCTGTCTCTATAGAGGAGATCTGCCAAGCATCCGCCTGGTCCTCTGTTCACACCTTTGCTGCTCACTACTTATTTGGGACTTAACCTCAACTCCTATCAATTCTGCTTCTGGCACCTGACTTTCTCTTCCATGCTCTGGCCTACTGCACTTGAATCCGCTGAGGCCACCTTGTGTCCATATCTACTTGGCTCCATTCTTCTGCCTCATGGACATACTCATTCTGGTGCCTGGGAGCTATTGAGTCCCATCTGTGAAGACTGCATTCTCCAGGAACAAGCAGGAAGTCAGTCCTCATATATGGGTAACGTTGGCATTGATGGAACCCATGCAGAGCATTTCCCCAGCTTTCAAAGAAAGCCTTTGGGAATGCCACCACACATGCGTGGTCCCCTTCCCGTTCAAGGGTGCCATCTTGCTCAGTCTCCCTTTTTCCGCGGAGCCTTTCAGATCTGCTTCTCATCCCCAGAAAAAGTTTTTTCTTCACTAAGCACATTTTTGTACTTTCCAGCTTCCCCTTCCTGCCTCTCGAGCACCACTGCTTTGGCGATCGGTCTCGGGAACAGGTTTTCCCCTTCTTTCCTACCTTAGCGCTTTTGTGTCCTTTTTAACCGCTGGCCACGTCTAGGGTCTTCGACCTTGCAAGGGCCCTTTCTGCTCCAATGGCCTCCGGTTTCAAAAAATGCGATTGGTGCTCCAAAAACATGTTACTCACAACTGCTGTCTCCGGTGTCTGGGCACCAATCACAGCCCAGAGCACTGCTCCTTATGCAAAAAGATGTCCTCAAAGCCCATCTAGAGTTGCCGGTAGAAGCTCGACCGCATCTTCCATAAGGCGGACTCGACCCCAGTAGCCTCACACAAAGACCCTGCAACCCTCTGAGCTGCCCAAGGTTCCCCCGTGGGCCCGCAGGCACTCCGACCAAGGGTTACCCGAGCATGAGCGAAAAAAGAAGGCAGCCGTGCGGATGTCATCCGAGGGGTTGGACAAGCGTGGGAAGTCATGTGCCAAGTCCCTCAGCCCCCTATGACAGTATGAAGAGTTGGAGAGGGAGCGACCGAGAAAGGTACCTCGAACCGAAGAAGAGGCCTCCAGTGATGGCACCTGGTCTCTCAAGGGTCGTCCTAGTGAAAACCCCCTCTCCTCCTTGACGCCTGACCCAGTCACCCCGGTGCCTGTGTCACAGGGCTCCACTCCCGCTTGGGAGGCCCGAATGCTGGTCTTAGAATGCAGTGTTTCTGCATTCCTTGCTGCCCAGCAGGCGCAGATGCCTGGCCCCGCCAGCATGCACCATGAGACCACAGGGACATCGACCTCGACCAGTGATCCCCAAGAGCCAGACACCTCATGAGGATCCTTGGCGAGGGTCTTGATCTCCTTCCCGTTCCTCAGGTGCGAGATCATCTCAGGCAAGTGCCTCCGGCTCTGGACAGGTTCCGGCCTCAGGAGCCCAGCGCGGGTCATCAACCCACCTTGAACAGCCTGATCTCGAGTCCTCCATGGATTATTTAGAGTGAGAATCCAATGGGGACACTTCACTAGAGACTCGGGCTCACCGAGACCTCCCCTTGGACTCATCCCTGCCGACCCAGAGGCAGCAGTCCCCTTCTGAGGACACCTCTTTCCTTGAGTTTGTTCATGATCTGGCGTGGGCCCTCGCGCTTACCACCGAGTTGGAGGAGGAGCCTTGAGCGGAGGAGGGAACCCCTCACTGTTTTGGTCCCCTCCATCCTTAACCGGCTCCTTCTCTGCATGTGGGAGACCCCAGCTTCTGTCCCGATCATCAGCCAACACTTGGACTCCATGTACATGGTCCAGCAGGGACCGGGGTTTCGGAAGGCACCGCTCCCTCACACCTCCATGGTTGTCGAGTTGGCCATGCGTAAGCAGAAGAGCCCGAAGATTCACTCTTCAGTACCTCCAGGCAGGGAGTCTTACACCCTCGATGCTCTTGGGCGCAAATGTTACCAGGGCTCCATGCTAGCAAGCTGCATCGAGGTCTACCAACTTTACATTGGTATGTTCCTCCGAGACCTCACCAAGGAACTCAGAGGATTTGCAGCCAGCCTCAGTGGGGACCACCTTCAGTGTTTTCTGGCACTCTTGAAGTCGGTCAGTGAGTGCTCCAAATATCTTTCTTGAGCCGCCTACGATGGTTTTGAGTCCTCCACACAAGTGGCAGCAGCTGGCATCTGTGCCCGCCGGCATGTTGGCTCTAGTCCTCCGACTTGGAGCAGTAGGTCCAGGAGAAGCTCAGTGACGTCTCTTGCCTTGGGGAGCAGTTCTTTGGGAAGTCTATGGAGGATAAAGCGGCTGAAATTGAGACCGAGTACATCATCTGTACTTGGCTCTCCAGAAAGACCTCTACCCTTCCTAGGAAAAAGCCACAAGGGAAGAAACCTTTCTTCCTCAGGAAGGACCAGCCCTACAGGGGATACCCCCGTACCCAACCATGCAGACTCTGCTGCAGGGCGGTCAGGGTAAGGGCTGGAGCCAGGAGCCTCGCAAGCCCAAAGGATCGAAGACCCAGTCGCCTGCTCCAGCACAGCCGAGCTTAGGGTTTTGACACCTCCAGCATAGCCTCTCAACTGCTGGATGACCAGTTGCTGACGGGGGGGTGGGGGGGGAAGGAAGCTGGTCCACTTTGCCCACAGGTGGGACTCCATCACCACCGACTCATTGGTTCTTCAGGTCATCAGGGAGGGTTACCTCCTTCATCTGGACCAGCCGTCTCCTCCTACTCTCGGGGAGCCCAAGCGGCTTCCCCTGCACCAGGTCTTACTAATTCAGGAGCTCACAGGCCTCCTCAAACATGGGGTGGTGGAGCCCATACCATCTAATCTCTGAGGAAGAGGGTTCTACTCCAGATACTTCCTTGTCCCGAAAAGAACAGGAGGCATCAGGCCCATCCTCGACCTGAGGATCCCGAACAGATTCCTGGTGTGGGAGAAGTTCAAAATGCTCTTCCTTGGAACACTGCTGCCATACCTCCAGCAGGGCAATTGGCTATGCTCCTTGGACTTAAACCCACATCCTCCTCCACCCCAACCACAGACAGTACCTGTGGTTTGTGGTCTGAGGAAATCACTACCAGTAAAGGGTGCTCCTCTTTGGCCTTACCTCTGCACCACGGGTTTTCCCCAAGTGTCTTTCAGTGGTGGCAGACCACCTCTCTCTCCATGGGGCCTTCGTCTACCCTTACCTAGATGACTGGCTCATAAAGGGAGACACAGCCTCGGAGGCCTTGCAGGCCACAGGCCGCACCATCTGGCTTCTGCAGCACCTGGGCTTTGTGTTCAACTACCCAAAATCCCTCCTTACTCCATTATAATCTCTGGAGTTCATAAGGGCTCCTTTGGATACTCTCCATGCCAAGGCCTTCCTCCCCCAGGACAGACCGCCTCATATCCCTGGCATCCAACATGCGGAGTTTCTACAGATTCTCGGCTCGGCCGACACTTTGTCTCCTAGGCCACATGGCCTCCACTGTCCATGTTGTGCCTAACGCCTGCCTCAACATGCAAGCAGTGCAGTGGTGCCTCTGCGCACAGTGGGCCCAGGCTACGGGTTGAATCCGGGACCCCACCTGTGTCTTGCCTTGGATGGCAGAGTCCTTGGTCTGGTGGCCGGATGCGCAACACCTGCTTCGGAGCATGCCCTTCCAGACCCCAACCCCCCCCCCCCCGAAAGTCCTGACAACGGACGCCTCCCTATCGAGTTGGGGGTCCCATTGCAAGGAGCTGCACACCCAAGGGGCCTGATCCTCCGAGGAGGGTCAGCAGCAGATCAACCTGCTGGAGCTCCGAGCTATTGTCCTCGCTCTGAAGACATTCTGGCATCAGCTGTGGCACCAGGTGATGCTCATGCAGATGGACAATCAAGTCACTATGACCAAACAAGGGGGCACCAGCTCTTACAGCCTCTGCCAGGAGGCGGTGAACCTGTGCTCGTATGTGGTGAGCCAGGAATTATCCTCAGAGCCATCTATCTCCCTGGCCAAGACAATACCTTGGTGGACCGACTGAGCAGAGTCCTCCAGCCGCATGAGTGGCACCTGAACCCTGAGACAGCGCAGCGGCTATTCCAGCTCTGGGGCACCCCAGATCTGGACCTCTTTGCCAGTCCTGCCAATGCTCAGCTTCCCCGGTTTTGCGGTCCCTATCCGCATCTGGGCCAGGTGTCTCGATGGTTGCCAGGCTGGCCAGGCTGTACGCCTTCTCTCCCATGCCGCTGATAGCACGGACCCTTCTCAAGGTCCAGCGGGACAGGGACTTGAAGATCCTCGTGGCCCAGACAGCCATGGTTCCTCCTGCTGCTCCGTGTCTCGATGGTTGCCTGGGCCCTGTGGAAGAAGCAGAGCCAGATTTGTCAGATGTGCTGAGGACTCGAGAGTTTAGGATTGCCAACCAATCAAATTATTTTAGGATTCTACAACTTTATAAAGTAGCTGTCTTAGAATGATGTCTAAATTGGGCATTTTTTTAGAGTTTAGCTCTACAACTTGCCAGTGCTCCCCCCTTACTGTTTAGAGTAAGTGGTAGATTCCACCCAATGAAAAGGCTGCAGTAGTCACAGGAGGAGTAGCCTAGTGGTTAGAGCAACTGCCTAGTACCCAGAAGATCAAGGGTTTGATTCCCACTGGCACTCCTTGTGACATTGGGCAAGTCACTTTACCCTCCATTGCCTCGGAAGAAAAAGCTGGCAATCTACTTCTGGTGATACATTGCCAAGAAAACCCAGAGGTAGTTGGGTCACCATGAGTCAACACTGACTTGATGGCATAAAAAAAAAAGTCACAGGAAGGATGGGCTGATTTTCTGCACAGGGTCTGGGAGAAAGTCAGTGGAATAAGTGGGTTTCTTGGTAGGGCTGAGTGGGGTTGCTGAGAAATGGGGTAAAGTATGAAGAGGCTATTGCAGACTGAGAAAAAGAACTGGTAACAAAAGCAAGAACTGAAGGCATTGAAGTAGAGGAATGCAGAAGCAGCACAGCACCAGTAGAGACAGAATCTGTCTGAAAAGTGCATGTGTGTACCTGATTTGGGGGAGTGGGGGAGGGAGGGAGGGGTGGGGTTGGATGAATGCATGTGCATTTGTGTGTGACTGAAGTGCAACAGAGTTCATGCATGTGTATATGTTTCTGTGTCTGTGATGGAAATAGTTTCCCTTTGAAAATTTCAGCTGGAGTGGAGTCATCCACTAGTAGAAATGTAGAGGAGTGTAGGACACATGTTTTAAAATAGGGGACATTTAGGTGTCCTGATCAAAGTAATATGATTCCAGGGACAAATCCTTAATATACAGGACTGTCTTGTATAATATGGGATAGTTGGTCAGTTTAGAGGGAAACAATGAGCAGTAATGTTCATGTTTATTGTAACTGTTCATTGTAAACTTCCCAGAGCAGTACTCACTCATTCTATGTAAACCACTTTGATTAGGTGACAAAGTGGTATAAAAGACAAATAAATAAATAATGCATCATCTTCGGTGCGGGCTATGTCTTCTCCCTTTTGCCTCTAGGAGTCCCTGACATGGGCTGTGGCTTTTCTCTCCTTGTACTGCCATGTGTTGGGTCCCCAATGACAGACCTCATCCCTAAGGTAGGCTGTGGTTCCTCCCTCTTGTTGCCGGGAGTTGGGTTCTAGTCATTGATCTTTAGAGAATGGAGCCTGAATTCTCTTCCTCCTCCTGCCTGTCGTTAGCATAGGTTTGTATGCACAAGCGCAAATAAACTAATGCATATAGTCAGACTATATGCATAAGGGAAGTTGTAAAACTAGAGGACATGAAATGAAGCTGCAAGGAAGTAAACTTAAAAGCAATATCAGGAAACACTTTTTCATAGTGAGAGTGATGAATGCCTGGAATGCCGTCCCGAAGGAGATGCTAGGAGCAAAAACAGTGATGGAATTCTAAAACGCATGGGACAGACATACAGGATTACTACATAGCAAGAGGATGGAATCAAAGCAAAAGTAAATAACTTCATAAATAGAAAGAAGTAACCTGCCTGGAGCATGCACAAGTCTGGCACCTTACTGGGCAGACTAGATAGACCAGGGGTCTCAAACACGTGGCCCGCGGGCCGCATGCGGCCCGCGAGAGAACTTTGTGCGGCCCGCGATGCAGAAAAAAGAAAAAAAAACCCCAAAGAAATCCCTGGCTTCTGCTGCTGCTGCCGCCGCCGCCGTGGCAGCGGCAGAATCAACTGTCCTGCGGCCCCTTCCCGTCTGCCCGGCAAAGCATCTTTAACATCTTGTCAGCTCCATCAGCGGCAGCTTTCAGGGCCGCGAAGGGAGTCAGTGCCGCGAGAGGGAAATCACTCTTCTCTTCGCAGCTTGAAAAGCCCGCCGCTGATGGAGCTGACAAGATGCTTTGCCGGGCAGACGGGAAGGGGCCGCGGGACAGTTGATTCTGCCGCTGCCACGGTGGCGGCAGCAGCAGAAGCCAGGGGTTTGTTTTGTTTTTAATTTTTAAATTTACTTGGGCTGATGGGGAGGAGGGGGGGTTAGGACTGAAAATGGGGTGATGGGGGATAGTACTGAAAATGGGGTGATGGGGGGGTTAGGACTGGTAATGGGCAGATGGGGGTTAGGACTGGAGATGGTCTGATTGGGGGGCTAAGACTGAAAATGGGGTTATGGGGGGGCTAAGAATGAAGATGGGGTGATGGAAGGGTTAGGACTGGAAGTGGGCTGTTGGGGGGCTTAGGACTGGTAATGGGCTATGGGGGGGCTACAACTGGTAATGGACTGGGGGGGGGTGCTAGGACTGGAAATGGGCCGAGTAGAAGGGGGAGCTTGAACTGCAAATAGCTGATGGGGGACAGGGTTTTGGAATGGAAATGGGCTGAGTGGAAGGGGGCTTGGAATGGAAATGGGCTGATGGGGAGGGGGGCTTGGAAAGGAAATGGGCTGTGAGGGGAGGGAGCTAGGACTGGAAATGGGCTGATGATGCGGGGACTAGAAGGGAGCGGATGCTGGGTGTGGCAGGAGCTAGAAGGGAGTTGATGTTGGGGGACGATTAGAATGGGATGGGATGGGGCTGGGAGAGTGAAATGGAGAGGGGAAAAATATTTTGTGTGGGAGGGAAGAAAAATCTACAATTGGCCGGGTATTGGGAGAGTAAGTGGGGATTGAGGATGAAGGGGTAAAATTTGAGTGGATGAAATAGGAATGAGGAAAGAGCAAAAGGAGAAAGATTAGTATGTTAAAGCAGATGTAGAGAGAGAATGGGAAAAAAAACTAGGAGAGAAGAAAGGACAAATGGACAGCAGACAATGGAGCGTTAGCAGAAGACACGAAGAAACCAGAAGAAAGTGACTGGAACAATTGCAACTGAAAAAAAATGCACAAAAGGTAGAAAAATATCTCTTTATTTTGAATTTATTAACTGAAATATGTCAGCTCTTGGAAATGTGCATCTTTAACGTCTGCACTTTATTTAATACAAGAGGAAATTAATTTATAGTTTTATTTCTACAGTGTTGTACATTCTAAGTTTGGCTTTTGGGGTTCCCAGTTTAATTATTGTCTTCCTGTTTCTAAATTGTGATTCCTTGTTTGATGATGGTGTATGTTCTGCATGTGTAACTGAGCTGAGGTATTCTGTTTATGTAATTCCTATTTGACATTGCCACTTGTTCTCTTTCCCGAGTACGTCATGTATTGTTATTCTCTGAAATGTATTGATTTAATATTTGCAGTGTTGCCTTTTGATAGTTAGGGTATGGTGCTTTGTGAGTCCTGGTAGTGCTGTTAGGATATGGCAGGTTTGCTATGGGTTCTAAATGGGCAGTGTTTGTAGTAGTTCCTAATGTGCTTGGCGGTTGGCACTGGTTTATAGTAATGTAGAAATCTTTTAGTCTGTCTTTATCCATACACTCATTAAGAGGCATGTTTACTAAAAGTTAGTGTATGGTAACATTATGCAAATATTTATGCAAATGATGCCCCTTATGCAAATGAGGCCCGCGTCTTGTGCGGCCCCCGGGTTACTCTACAAGTCCTCATTTGGCCCTCAAAGCAATTTGAGTTTGAGACCCCTGAGATAGACCATGCTGCTCTTTGCTGCCATTTACTGTGTTACTATGGAGTTGCCAATGCATTAGTGAAACATGCCTAAAAAGTCTAAAAGAATGGCTAGGCTCTTAAAATGTGTCTCCCTTCTCTTGTTTTTAATCCTGCACTAAATGAACTGTACTACAAAATAACTTGAGTCACTTACCTTCTGTCTGCAGAAGAATGCTAAGGAATCAACAGCCAGTGGCATTGGCAATAGCATCAGGACTTTGGGGCCCCCATTACAGTAAGCTGTGCTAACCTCTAGTGCAGCAGCTTAGTCAAGATTTTCCTTCCCTAATTATACTCATGCAGTAAGACTTTTTAGCATGGACAAACCAGCAGTAAAATCACTGCACTAAAAGGTGGCACAGTAGGAATGCAAAAACACTGAATGACAAATTGCTCTTGATGTCAAAAAACTGAAATAAAATGTAGCCCTTTGTTTGTTTGTTTTTAACTCTTCTCCTAACACTGCATCTTTAGATTAGGGCTTGAGTGAAAATGTAGCACAGGAACAAAAGTGTCATCTGCAGTAAAGTTTTACATTTCATCTGAGATGACCCAGATCCCTCTTGGCCAATTGGCCCCTGGACCCTAACCCCCTCCTAATTGACCACAAAAAATGCCTGGTAGCCCAAGTGGACCTCTGAAACTCCCACTCCCTTATCCCTGAAGATCTACCTGTTGGCCCAAGTAAGTCCCCCTTGCATCTCCCATTGCATCTCCCACTCCCCCAACCCCACTAATAAAAAGCTCTAGTGGCCCAAGTGGTCCCCCCCCAACCTCCACTCCCCTCTAATGTTGGGAGGCAGAAGTGATGCCCACTCTCTTCTGTCTGTTGTGCTTCCATCTTCCAAAATGGCAACACCTGACCCACTAGTACTGCATTCGGACGCACTGCTAGGGGTCAGTCTGCCAAATAAGACAATGCTTCCATTTTTCAAGATGGTAGCAGGATGCCTCCCCAGACCGGGTAAGTTGTCTAGAGCGATCTGGCCCACCACTTCAGTGGCTCCCTGGTCATAGTAACATAGTAAGTGATGGCAGATAAAGACCAGCATGGTCCATCTAGTCTGCCTAGCAAGATGGCAAGAGTAGGTGCACCTGTTGCTCTGTGCGGGCCACCCCTCCCCATGTCTTTGTTTAGGGGTGAACCCACCACTCCATGTAGGAAACCCCTATTTGTTGAGACGTTAGATGGTTCAGAAGTTAGATGGTTATTTTCTTTTTATCCTGTTGCTGTAAAGCAGGAGTGTCAAACTCCAGTCCTGGAGGGCCGCAAACCAGTCAAGTTTTCAGGATGCCCCTAATGAATATTCATTAGATATATTTGCATGCAATGGGGGCAGTGCATGCAAATATATCTCATGCATATTCATTAGGGATACCCTGAAAACCTGACTGGTTTGCGGCCCTCCAGGACTGGAGTTTGACACTCCTGCTGTAAAGGGATCCACTGTGCTCGTCCCATGCTGTTTTGAATCCCTTCACCGTGTTTTCCCCCACACTTCCATCGGGAGGGCATTCCAAGCATCCACCACCCTTTCAGTGAAGAAATATTTGCTGACATTGCCTTTCAATTTACCACCTTGCAGCTTCATGTTATGCCCTCTAGTTTTACAGCTTCCCCATCTTTGGAAGAGGTTTGTTTGTTCATCATTTCTCTTTAAGTATTTAAAGGTCTGAATCATATCTCCCCTGTCCCTCCTCTCCTCCAAAGTGTACATATTTAGGTCTTCAAGTCTCTTCTCATAAGGCTTCTGACGCAGGCTCCAAATCATTTTGGTCGCCTTTCTCTGAACAGTTTCCAGTCTTTTTACATCTTTTGCAAGATATGGACTCCAAAACTGAGCACAGTATTCCAAGTGAGGCCTCACCAGTGACTTGTACAATGGCATAAGTACCTCTTCCTTTCGGCTGGTAATCTCTCTTTGTATGCAGCCCAAGATCCTCCTGGCTTTTGCCACCGCCTTGTCGCACTGTTTTGCCACCTTGAGATCATCAGAGATAATCACACCAAGGTCTTTCTCCTGAACCGTGCATACCAACCTCTCGCCCCCTATCATGTACATTTCCCTTCGATTTCTGCTACCCAAGTGCATGACACTGCACTTTTTCGCATTAAATCGTAGTTGCCAAGAATTAGACCATTCTTCCAGCTTTTGTAGATCTTTTCTCATGTTAAGCACTCCCTCGGGGGAGTCCGATCTTGCAAATTTTTGTGTCATCTGCAAAAAGACAGACTTTTCCATTCAGTCCTTCAGCAATATCACTCACAAATATATTGAACAGTGCTGGGCCCAGGATCGAACCCTGGGACACCCCGCTAATCACCTTCCCCTCATCCGAGTGAGCTCCATGTACCATCACCTTCTGTTGTCTGTCAGTCAACCAATTTCTAATCCAGTTTACCATCTTGGGACCCATACCCAAGCTACTGAGTTTATTGACAAGCCTCCTATGAGGAACAGTATCAAAGGCTTTGCTGAAATCCAGGTAGATGACATCCATTGCATGCTCCTGATCTAGTTCCTTGGTCACCCAGTCAAAGAACTCAATCAGATTTGTTTGGCAAGACTTTCCTTCGGTAAAACCATGTTGCCTCGGATCTTGCAACCTGTTGGTTTTGAGAAAGTTCACTATTTGCTCTTTCATGAGCTCCTCCATTACTTTTCCCACCACCGAGGTAAGGTTCAAAGGCCTGTAGTTTGACACTTCTTCCCTGTCACCACTTTTGTGTAGAGGTACAACATCAGCCATTCTCCAGTCCTGAGGAACCTCTCCTGTTTCCAAGGATCTGTTGAAGACATCCTTTAACGGTCCTGCAAGAACCTCTCTGAGCTCTTTCAGTATCCTGGGATGTATCCCATCCTGTCCCATGGCTTTGTCCACTTTCAGTTTAGAAAGTTGTTCTAACACCTCATCTTCTGTGAATGGTGTAGTATCTACTTCATTCCCATTTTTATATTTGGGAGTCACAGCTGGTCCATCTCCAGGATCTTCTTTAGTTAAAACAGAGCAGAAGTATTTGTTTAGCAATTTTGCTTTTTCAGTGTCATTTTCCACGAGTCCTTTCCCAGGACTTCTGAGTCCTGCAATCCCTACTCTGATCTTCTTCCTTTCCCGAATATACCTGAAGAAAGTTTTGTTGCCACCCTTAACATCTCTTCTTCTGCATGTGTTGGCCCTTTCAGCGAGCTTTTTCTTACGTTATCCTTGCAAATGTGTAATTACGTTGCAGGGATCTAAATATATTTTTGTTGATCCTTCTCAGTTGCAGGTATTCTTGGATAATAAAAAGTAAAGTAGTGCATATATATGTTTGGAGAGGTGGGGACAAATGAGTTAGAGCTGTCTTAGTAGTGGAATTTAGTTCCTAATCTTTTCCTTTTATGTTTTCCTTGAATATTCTCCCCCTTATAGTGGGCTAGGTATATGAGGACTGATGCTTTAGGTTAATATTTTTTTACTGTTTTCTTATATAAGGATGGCTTCCTTGTTTGTAATGGCATTGGTATCTTGATTTCCTGTACTTTATTTTGTAAGTATGTTAAAATTTCAATAAAAAAAAAAAAAAAAAAAAAAAAATCTCTTCTTCTGCCTTTGATTTTGCTATCCTTATCCTATGCCAAGTGCCTGTACCATATCATTCCATGGAAGGGGTTACAGGAGTCTGGTGGGTATTGGAGTGTCTGGAGTATTGGAGGGTCCAAAGCCTACTGGGCCACCATGGAATTTTTGTGGGCTGTGTAATGGGAGGGGTTCCAGAGTCCACTGAGCCTCCAGGGAATTTTTGCAGGATAAGAGTTACGGGATAGTGCGGAGGTTAGAGAATCCAGTCAGCTTTTTTTTTTAATGTCTACCTTCCTGCTAGTGTGTGACCCAATGCCCAATCACACCTAAGAGAAAAGGAGATGTTTTATTCTTGATACAGCAAGGTTGTGTATGCTGTTTTTTTTCTGCACACTTTTTAATGCTGAGGTAATCTGCATAGTGAGATCCCAAACAAATGCTCCCTCTAGATTCCAGGTTGTTGCGGTCCCTTCTTTGGCAAAGGTTTCTGCCATAAGCAGCCCCCTGAAATAAGCTCTTTTACAGAAGCCGAAACATCAATGTCGGGCAGTTTGATTCAAACTTGGACTGTGAGAAGGGCAGTTGCCACCTTTGAACTCTTCCCAGTTAAGTTGACTGCATTTTGTTTGCTGGAAATAATGGGGTTGTGAATGGGTTCTTTTTGAGGAAGCTAATACTAATGGTATGGAAATGGACTCTTTGTGGGTTGTTCTATCAATGAAACATCACTACAAATGATAAAAAATACTTTTCGCAAGGGAGTCAAGTGATGAATTTATGGCATTGTTTCTAACCTTGAGAAATTTGGTTGAATTTGCACCTTTTGATGACTCTCCTTAGCCTTGCGATATAATCTCTCTTCGTGTGTTACCTCTGTTTGTTTGATTATATTGAGGTAATTTGCATTCATTACTGCATTGGGAATAAAAGGATATTTTTTTATGCATGAGTACTCCGGGGCATGTTTTTTAAAGATTAATGCATAAGAACATAAGAGATGCCATACTGGGTCAGACCCAGGTCCATCAAGCCCAGTATCCTGTTTCCAACAGTGGCCAATCTAGGTCATACGTACCTAGCAGTTTCCCCAAAAGATACAGGTTCCACAATGCTTGTATTCGGTCAAGCAGCGATATCCTGGGTCCCTTTTTAATAATGGTTTATGTCCAAACCTTTCTTAAACCCAGCTACACTAGCAGCCTTTACTACATCCTCCGGTAACAAATTCCAGAGTTTGTTTAAACGTTGAGTGAAAAAAATATTTTCTCTGATTTGTCTTAAATAGTTTACCCTGTAGCTTCATTGCATGTCCCCTAGTCTTTCTATATTCTGATAACATAAACAATCGATCTACGTTTACCCATTCCACTCCGTTCATTAATTTATAGACTTCTATCATATCTCCCCTCAGCTGTCTCTTTTCCAGGTTAAAGAGCCCTAACCTTTTTAGCCTCTCTTCATAGGGGTTTCCTTCCATCCCCTTTGCCATTTTGGTGACTATTCTCTGTACCTTTTCTAATAACGCTGTATCCTTTTTAAGATACGGCGACCAGAATTGCACACAATATTCAAGGTGCGGTCGCACTATGGAACGATACAGAGGCATTATAATATCCTTTGTTTTATTTTCCATTCCTTTCCTTATGATACCTAACTTTCTATTTGCTCTCTTGGCTGCCACTGCACACTGGGCAGAGGGTTTTAACATGTTATCCACAATGACGCCTAAATCTTTTTCCTGGGTGGTGGTTCCTAATGTGGAACCTTGCATCGTGTAACCATAGTTTGGGTTGTTCTTCCCTAGGTGCATAACTTTGCACTTGTCCACATTAAATTTCATCTGCCATTTTGATGCCCAGTCTTCCAATTTATCAAGGTCCTCTTGCAATTGCACCTAATGAAGTTAACGTATGTTAAGTGTCACTGCACCCATAGAAATAAAAGAATTCTGGGCACTAACACATGTTAACGCCATTATTTATAAAAATAGAGTAAAAATCATAAATAAAAACATTAATGCCAATTGAATCCTTTATTAGACATGTCCTGTCCTGAAGCTTAGCACAGTGTTTTAATACTTGCATACTGCATAAAGATGTAAGACTGCAGCACAGGCCCTGAAAGGAGCAGTCCGAAATGGTATCATTGCAACTGTGTGGCAAGCTGGCAGCAGTGAGAGAAGGGCAGAAGAGGTGGCCACAAGGATAGACACTGATGCCCTTTCTTACCAAGGGGAGAGTGCAGGTAATGCAAACAGTCAAAGCTTCTGTAACGCAAGAGAAACTTGCAGTTATTTTAAGCAAGGATGTTTTTGATAGACAGAGAAGTGCAAGAGCGCATGGTTCGGAACAATGAAGTTAAGGCATATCAGTAGAGAGATTCTAATAAAGACAAAAGTAGTCTAAATGCCTTTGAGTACAGAGCAGGCAGAGCTTAAAGATTCCAAATAACCCCTGCCTACCGATAGCCAGATTAATATGAATAAAATATAGCCTCTAAAATGCTTTTATTCAAATGCTAGAAATCTAAAAAATAAGATGGGAGAGTTAGAATATATAGCACTAAATGAGAGGTTAGATATGATTGGTATCTCAGAGACATGGTGGAAGGAGGACAACCAGTGGGACACTGTGATACCTGGGTACAAACTATATCGTAATGAGAGAGAAGATAAAGTGCAACCCCTGAACAAATTTTATGTTAGAGAGGGCATTGAGTCACAAAGGATTAAAGGAAACAAAATTCACTGTAGAATCTCTATGGATTGAAATTCCATATAAAAAGGGGAAGGTGATGGCAGTGGGGGTGTACTATCGACCTCCTGGCCAGAATGAACAAATGGATAATGAAATGCTCAAAGAAATCAGGGAAGCTATCATAAGTTACAACACAGTAACAATAATGGATGATTATAATATTCTCAACCTATCGCTCTCCTCTGCAATTTTCCCCGCAGATTTCAAGCATGCTGTGGTCACTCCCATCCTCAAAAAACCCTCACTTGATCCCACCTGTCCTAACTATCGACCCATCTCTCTCTTTCCCTTCATATCTAAACTACTTGAACGTGCTGTCCACTGCCGCTGCCTTGACTTCCTCTCCTCTCATGCCCTCCTGGATCCTTTACAGACCGGCTTTCGTCCCTCTACTGAAACGGCTCTTACCAGTCTCCAGTGACTTGTTCCTGGCAAAATCCAAGGGCCTCTACTCTGTTCTCATCCTTCTTGACCTCTCTGCTGCTTTTGACACTGTTGACCACAACCTTCTCCTTGTTACCCTGTCTTCGCTTGGCTTTAGTGGCTCTGTACTATCCTGGTTCTCCTCCTACCTCTCCCATCGCTCTTTCAGTGTGTGTTCTGGTGGCTCCTCCTCCTCTGCTACCCCTCTCCCAGCTGGAGTCCACCAGGGATCCATCCTGGGTCCGCTCTTTTTCTCTCTCTATACCCAGTCCCTTGGTGCGCTTATCTCCTCCCATGGCTTTCAGTACCATCTCTATGCCGATGACTCCCAAATCTACCTCTCTACGCCTGAAATCTCTCCAGTTATCCAGACCAGGATCTCTGCCTGCCTTTCCGACATTAGTGCCTGGATGTCTCACCGCCGCCTGAAGCTGAACATGGCTAAGACTGAACGCCTTATCTTTCCCCCCAAAACATCCCCTCCTCTTCCTCCTTTCTCAGTCTCTGTGGAAAACTCAGTAATCCTTCCTGTTTCCTCGGCCCGCAATCTGGGGGTTTTCTTTGACTCTTCTCTCTCTTTCTCTACACATATCCAGCTCGTAGCTAAGACGTGCCATTTCTTTCTCTACAATATCGGCAAGATCCGCCCCTTCCTTTGAGCATACAACTAAAACCCTTATCCACTCCTTAGTCACCTCTCGTCTTGACTACTGCAACCTGTTCATTCCTGGTCTCCCTCTGAGTCATCTCTTTCCCCTTCAATTTATTCAGCATTCTGCTGCATGACTAATATTCCATCAGCCTCGCTATACCCACATTACTCCTTTTCTCAAATCACTTCACTGGCTCCCTGTCCACTTTCGCATCCAGTTCAAACTTCTCCTCCTGACCTTTAAGTGCATTCACTCTGCGGCTCCTCAGTACCTTTCATCTCTTATCTCTCCTTACAACCCTTCTCTGGAACTCCACTCTTCTAACAAACTACTTCTGTCTATGCCCTTCACTCCTACTGCTAACTCCAGACTTCACTCCTTTCACCTTGTTGCACCTTATACCTGGAACATGCTACCGGTGTCTATACGCCAGGCACCCTCTCTAGCCCTCTTTAAATCCAGGTTGAAATCTCACCTCTTCTCTGTTGCTTTCAAATCTTGACTTCTGTGTTGTGACTGGATTGTATGTACCGTGTTTTGTCTTGACTTGATTGTTAGCTCTGTGTTTTTCTTGATTAGATTGTAAGCTCTAATGAGCAGGGACTGTCTCTTACATATCTGTACAGCGCTACATATGGCTGGTAGTGCTATATAAATGCTCAATAGTAGTAGTAATTATAATTACCCCAGAATCGACTGGGTCATTGTCATGGCAGGACATGCCAGGGAGATAAAGGGGTATGTTTACTAAACCGTCTTAACGTGCGCCCGGTGTTAGTGTGCAGGCTGCCATAAAAGGAGTGGGCATTTCAGTTTTAAAGTAGCAAAACGAGATTATCGCGTGATAATGCGTGCTGCTGCGCACATTATCGGGTGAAGCGCCGCTAAGCGTTTTAACGTGTGGTAATCTTAAGTAGGCGCCCAAACATGTAAACATAGAAACAGAGGTGTAGCACAATGGTTAATACACTGACTGATGAGACAGGGGTCATGAGTTCGATCCCCCAGTGTGCCTAATGCATAAGGCTGGCTGAGGCATCAGCTTTGACATGTAAGTATTGTTTCTTGAGGCATTTTATTTGTATTTTAATTATTGCTGCCAGAAAACACACCCTCACGTGCCGTAACCTAAGGTGCCGCATAAGGCACCCTATAAGACACTCCATAGGGCACATTATAAAGTGCACTGTCCGCCACGGCACCCTATAATGTCCCCTATAAGGCACTCCATAGGACACCTTATAAGGCACCTTATATGGACTGTAACCATAAGGTGCCTCAGAAGGCGCTTTATAGGGCACCCTATAGGGCGCCCTATAAAGCGCCTTCTGAGGCACCTTATGGTTACAGTACTCTGAGGGTGTTTTTGCTGGCAGCACTAATGTACATTAAAAATAGACAATGCTTCAGACAGCCCTATCAAATAACCCCACTGTGGGTTTGAACCCATGACCTCTGGCTCCACAGGCAGTGAAGTAACCAGTGGGCTACAGCTCTATAGCTGCTAACAAACCCCTGGCTGGCTGCAGAAGGACTGCACGTCACCACACAAACAGTCTGCTGTGATCACCAGGATAGGATTAACCCACCCGTACCCATGATGCACTGCACATGCAAATCAGCAGTCTACAGATGATCACAACATGGGGTATGCACCCCCACAGCACCTCGGCCTGGTAGGGGGAACTGACCGTGTGTGTTACTGGCACAGAGTAGCTACACACCGTCACATTGTGCGGGTACTGTGCTCACCCTGAGGGTGAGGTGGGGCGCCCAGCACCAGGTCCACAGCACCTTCCATGGCAGAAATAGGCCATGCTGCAGGTCCCCAGCAGTGCTAGTGTGTGGGATAGGTAGTTCCTGCAGACACACCTTGGATACATCTGTATTTCTCAGTCAGGTTTAGCCCTTATGGACCCATAAGCGGATTATGTATCACCACGCAACCCACCCTCTGGGGCTGAGGGTGGGAAACAGGGTCTCGCACCAACAGATCCACATTCTACCTCCCTGCAATGGTGGCAGTAGAGGGGACCATCAACCGCAGTCCTGCTGGGGAACAGACACCCTACAGGGCAGTCAATGCAGCTCTGTACACATCCATAAAGCAATAGCAGACAGACATTAGTCCTGGAAATGCTCAGCTGCGCCCCACCACTATCTGATATTCTCCTGCAGCAAGTCTCCAGCCGCTGCATGGTGTTCCAGCAAGACACATACTAGCTGCAGACAGTCTGCTAGCTAGTCCATAGTGCATGTTCCTGGAGGAGATGCATGCACCCAGAACTGGGATGTCAGCATACACACCAAGCAGTTAAGTCAGTGATTGGGCCCCAAAAGGGAACCCATAAATATCACATGAGAGAAATGCTATATGGCACTATGGGGGAACCTAGCCATGCTGTGGTCACTGCTCAGTCAGGGTGAGAGTGATCTCCCAGCAGGACATGCTGTGGCCACCCTGTCTGTGCAGGTGGTGGCCGGGCACTACAATGTCCCAGCCATTGCCCTATGCCCTGTGCAGATGCATCCTGGCCAGGCCACCCTGTCCGGGCTATACCCATGGTACCTTGCTCCTCATTATGCACATTGGCAGGCCAATACTGGCAACAGTGCTGGCAGTGTGGGCTGTGGAGGGTGTTTGCAGCCATCACACACTGGATAGACAGACACACACTCCCACACCTATACCAGCATTGTACAACTATAGAGATGTTTGGCAGCCCGGGCCACTGCTCCAGTCCTGGGCACAGTGCAGGCATGGCTATGGTACGCAATACTGTTGGGGTCACTCCCAAGGGTGGTAAACACTGTCAGACACAAGACCTGTAGCACACTCCACAGACATCAGAAAGATTGCCATGATGCAGCTCAATCAGAAAATTGTACTTAACTTCGGAATTGCTATCTGCCAGTAATCATAGCAACCTTTTGATAGCTGTGTACCGTATTCCCAGGTTTAGGGTGGCATTGCTAAGGTATGCAAGTGCTAGTATTGTGAGATGCACGCAGGGCCCAATGTCCTGCCTCTCCAGGAGGCATTGGATAATTGAGCCTGTGGGTGCGGGTGTGTCTGCCCCTGTTGGCTGCTGCTTTATGGCAGAGGTTCCCAACTCCATTCCTGGTGTGCCAAACACTGTTCAGGTTTTCATGCTGTCCCTCATGAATATGCATGAGATACAACTGCATACCATGGGGGTGGCGCATAGAAATGCAGCACAGGCATCTTTATTAAAGGCAGCATGGAACCTGAATGGTGTTTGGTCCTCCAGGACTGCATTTGGGAGACTCTGCTCTAGGTAATGCGCCTGTTTATGGTGTCTGTGCTCTGTAGGGTAAAATGTAGGTGTTTTGGGCATGTTTACGTTATCTGCAATAAAGTTTCTGTCTGTATTAGCACGTTTTAGTAGTGGGTAAAATATGGGGACAGGCCCAGGAACCACAGCTGGGACTTGAACCTGTGACCTTCTGCCTCTGAACACACTGGTTGTGTGCACTGCACCACCGTGTTGCCACAGAGACAGTGCATCCCCTGGTGATACCATGACTGTTCGTCCGACAGGGCCTGTCTGTTGCAGTGCATGGCACCCACCTACACAGGGCTAGGCCATGGTCTGCTCTGGGCAGCTGCCACTGCCCCCTCCACCACCAGTACCCCTCTGCCACCATGCTGACATGCCCTTCTGCTGGTGGTGCGCAGTC
This sequence comes from Ichthyophis bannanicus, assembly GCA_033557465.1. Taxonomy (NCBI): domain Eukaryota; kingdom Metazoa; phylum Chordata; class Amphibia; order Gymnophiona; family Ichthyophiidae; genus Ichthyophis; species Ichthyophis bannanicus. The sequence goes on from CM066043.1 coordinate 89,005,887, forward strand.
TCAGGCCATCCAGTGTGCAGGTAGGTGGCTGCCTATGGTGCGTGTTTTGGGGTAGGGTTGCCTGCATAGACATCCACGCTTCCCCCCCCAACAACGCCTGCCAATATTCTGTGCCCTTGGAGGTACCTGCTGGGTACTATCCCCTGTGACACTGTGATAAACACACTCGTGCCCATGTTGGGCCCTCATCAGTTGCTGTCTGGCTGCTGTACAGTTTCAGCATTCCTAAGTGCCACCTAGGCATCTGCCTAGTCTGCACTGTGCCCCAGCTGCACCACAGCATGTGCCGCCTGCAGCCCTCTGTATTCCATTTTCAAGCATCTGTCCAGTTGGCCGTTCCAACATGCCCTGCTGTTGGCCGTTCCAACATGCCCTGCTGTTGCCGCACATGTGCATGCCATAGGAAACCTGTCCGATGGAGAGGAAAACCCTGCACAGCGCAATTTCACTGTGGGCTCATTCATCTTGTATGGGGACGGAGCATGGACCCTTCCAGAATTCATATCCTTTTTTTTGGTGCTTTCTTGTGAGTGTTTTTTGATGTTTCCCTTTGAGATCACTATTGGCCAGCTTGGTTATTTTATTTTTCCATTTTCTTCTGTTCATTTTCACTGTTTATTTGCCCTTTTGTTCCGTGCACATGTATCACACTTATCACTTTTTTGTAGGTTTCCCTGGTTTTGCTGTACATTGCTGACAGAAATGGTTTCTCTTCCCTTTAAATCAGCTCTAACACCAGGGTTTCACTGGCGTTAGTTTTCAGCCTCGGATTTCACAGCGTTAGTGTGCGGGGAGCCTCTCCCCTCCCACTCTCCACCCATTGACCTCTTCTCTCCGCCCCTGGGGAGCCTTCCTCCGCCCTCCGGGAGCCTTTCTCCACCTTCAGCGCTCGTTTGTGCCGCTGCGCGCGTTATCGTGCGCTAAGGTACCTCTGTGCCCGATAAAGCACCATTATCGCGCGATAACGTCACAGAGTGCACATTAAGACGGTTTAGTAAACATACCCCAAAGTTTCTAGATGAAATAAATGACTGCTTCTTGGAGCAACTGGTTTATGAACCAACCAGAGGGGAAGCCATTTTGGACCTAGTCCTTAATGGAACACAAGATCTGGTGCAAGAGATAAGGGTGTTGGGGCCACTTGGCAATAGTAATCATAGCATGATCACGTTTGATTTAATAAATGAAGGAAGGACGATAAGGAAATCCACAGTACTACCTTTTAACTTTCAAAAGCGAGACTATGATAAAATGAGGAAAATAGTTAAGAAAAAACTAAAAGAAGCAGTTGCAAAGGTTAAAGATTTATGTCAAACTTGAGTGTTGTTTAAAAATATTATCTTAAAGCTGTATTCCACGCTTTAAGAAAGGTAAAAGGAAGTCCAAAAAACTGCCAGCATGGTTTAAAGGTGAGGCCAGAGAGGTCAGCAAGGCTGTTATTGCCAAAAAAGCATCTTTCAGGAAATGGATAAAGGAGCCAAATCATGAAAACTGGAAACAACACAAACACTGGCAGGTTAGATGCAAGGCATTGATAAGGCAGGCAAAGACAGAATTTGAGAAGAAGCTTACTGTGGAAGCAAAAACACATAATAAAGATTTTTTCAAGTGCATTCATAGCAAAAAACCTGTGAGAGAGTCAATTGGACCATTAGATGATAAAGGGGCAAAAGGGGCACTGAGAGGGGACAAGGCCACAGCGGAGAGACTGAATGAATTCTTTTTTTCGTCTTTACTGAGGAAGATGTAGGGATGTTACCCAATACTGACATGGTATTTAAAGGAGATGCTGCGGAAGAATTGAAAGAAATATTGATACACTGGGAAGATGTATTACAACTATTTGATAAACTGAAGAGTAGCAAATCACCTGGACCAGATGGTATACAAGTGTGTTGAAAAAACTGAAATATGAGATTGCAGACCTACTATTAGCAATCTGCGAACTATCATTAAAATCATCTGTAATACCTGAAGATTGGAGGATGGCCAATGTAACGCCAATTTTTAAAGGGTTGCACTCAGGAAAAGACTAATAATATAGTATGCACACTTACTTTCTCTGAATACTCTAGAGATATTACCTGAATTCTACATAATGCATGGTATATTTTAGGTTCGTTACCTTCTTTAAAAGATACACAATTATTAGTAGTTTACAAAAGAAATTCCAATCTACGAGACATCCTAGTGCCATCAGCTCTGAGTAAACCCCGTTTTTTGCCGAAGGCATATGGTCACTTTAAATGTGGCAAATGTGGGGTATGTGAAAATGTAATGGTTACTAAAAAGGAATTTGTACATCTACTTCATATAGAGTAAATCTTTGTGATTTTTCGAATTGTGAAACAACCAATGTTGTTTATCTTATACTTTGTCCGTGTAATTTATGTTATATTGGAAAGACTGAAAGAAGCATAAAAATGAGAATTATTGAACACAAGAGTTGTCTTCGGAGGAAAGTGGCAGATAAACCTTTAGTGAAACATTGGACTGAAGCAAATCATTCAGTCTCAGATCTTCGCTTTCTTGTCTTAAAAGTGGTCAGACCCTATTGGCGGGGAGGGAATATTGGAGGACAGAACAATATTGAAGTAAAAAGGGGAGGGAATATTGGCAAAATCCTTTTGCGTATGGAACAGCGTTTAATATATGAATTACGGACATTACATCTTCAGGGTTTAAATGAGGAAATAGATTTGTCAGTCTTTTTATAAGAAATTTATCCAGTTCTTCTCCTCTCCCCCTCCCCTCCCCCTTTCCCCTTCTTCCTTTCCCCCCTCCTCCCTCCCCCTTCCCCCTCCTCTTCCCCCCCCTCTCCTTCTCCTTGATTCTGTTTCCTTAACATTTGTTACTCAGTATATAATTATAAGCATTTTTTAAATTTCTACTGTTTTAAGAAGATGACCTTTCACCCCTGATTGGCGGGAAAACGTTGTTAAAAGGGATCAATGTAGTCATTTCACTCCTTTGCAATTGCTGTGTACACATAGCCACGAAACACGAGTAAAACAGTTCTTTTTTTAAAAAAAAAGATTCTTTGAGACATTTATAATCGTTGGCAAAAAGCTTTTTATATATTTTGCTTAATAATTTATAGGAACATATATAATTTGCTCACTATGTGAAATCATAATTATGGATAAACATATGATTTGTTTTGATGGCATTATGCCTAGATGAGACCTTTTTTGCATATGAAGTAACCTTATTTAAACTAACACTAGTATTTTTTTAGTAGGATGACTTTTTAGCCAAAATCGGCTGTCATAAGCAGCTGGTTTAGTCTCTCACGGTTATTGTACATAACAGGTTGAGACAGACATTTTATTTAACAAAAGAAGTTTTTAGAAGGGTTCTTTTGAAAATATACAACAGATATAATTATTTTTGTGATATCAGTAGCATTCTTCTCCTTTTTTGTGCAATAAACAAAAATATGACTTTTCACCTCAAATCGGCAGGAAAACGCTGTCAATAAAGGATGGTTCTGTAAAAGGGTGCTTTTGGAAATATAGCACAGATACAATCATTTGTGATATCTGTGTTGTTCTTTTTGTGCAATAAACAAAAGGATAACTTTTCATCTCAAATCGGCGGGAATACGCTTTAAAAACGTGGTTAGTTTCTTACGATCACTGTACACATTTGACTTCACAATGCGGTAAGATAGTTGTTTTCCCAAAGAAGTGTCTTTCAAAGATAACTATGGCTACATTCATTTTTGCATTCATTTTGACACTTTTGTGAGATTATGATCTTGACTTACAAGCAATAAGAATTATTTGGTACGTTTTGATGTTTTTTTACATCTTTTAAATTTCTTTTACTTCCTCTGTGCTGATATATTTATTTTGAAAAGGCGACTGAATAACGTTAATATACCATTGAATTTTTCTGGTTTTCTGATATGTATAGCCATAAAATGTACAATTTTGATTATTACGTCATACATATTGGTTTTTATTGTTTGACATATTTGTCTTTGGCATCACATGACAGTGTTCCTCCCTACACAATTTTTGCATCACGTGATAGTGTTCTTTCTCACAAATCTTTGCAACATCAGCATAATGATTTAGTTGGCATTCCATAATTTTAAATTTATATGTTTTTTAATACACATGCACAGTTTTATTTTGTGGGTTATTTATTTATTTATCAATTCATTCTAATTAGTCTATATTTCTACATATTCTTGGAAATAATTAATAGTTTTATCATGTGCGTTATTTATTTATTTAATTATTTATTCATTGGCATTAGTCATCAAAAACACAATTAATGTCAAATTCATTTTTTAATTATTTATTTTAGTGGCAAATGTCTTTAATTTGACAGAAGGTCTTTACAGAAAAGTTATCAGTTGATATATTTATATGTTTATATATGCTCTCCTCATCTCACTCCTGTCTATATGTTTCATTTAATATAGAAAAGGTATCGGATGATATATATTTATATGTTTTATACATGTCTTCCTCATCTTATTTTTATCTGTATGTCTGATTTTACTTGTATCTTTTTAATTCCATTTGGTTTTAATGTTTATTTATTACAGTACCATATATGTTAGCGGCGTGTTTTTAGTTATAACTTTAATATGTATGATTTTATATGTTATTTATTAATTTTAATTATTATTTGTTTTTATCTATTATATTGTATTTATTATTATTTTTAAATTATGATTGTTCTTTCTCGAGGTTTGCTCCCTCAATATATATCCCCCTGAAGAAGGCCGGGAGGCCGAAATTCGTAGGGGACAATAAAAGGGGTTTTCAAACCTGAAATTACTGCCAGTCTTGGTATCTGTTTCTTTGTTCCCCCAAGTGCAAAGTTATGCAGCTAGGCAAGAAAAAAACAAACTTTGCTTACACGATGCAAGGTTCCACATTAGGAACCACCACCCAGGAAGAAGATTTAGGCGTCATCGTAGATAACATTTTAAAATTCTCCGTCCAGTGTGCAGCGGCGGCCAAGAGAGCAAATAGAATGCTAGGTATCATAAGGAAAGGAATGGAGAATAAAACAAAGGATATTATAATGCCTCTGTACCGTTTCATGGTGTGACCACACCTTGAATATTGTGTGCAATTCTGGTCGCCGTATCTTAAAAAGGATATAGCGTTATTAGAAGAACCACCAAAATAATAAAGGTGATGGACGGATACCCCTATGAAGAGAGGCTAAAAAGGTTAGGTCTCTTCAACCTGGAAAAGAGACGGCTGAGGGGAGATATGAAAGAGGTCTATAAATTAATGAATGGAGTGGAATGGGTAAACATAGATTGATTGTGGAGGTGGAGCCTAGCGTCGAGCAAGATGGCCGCATTGAGCGTTTGCTCCGGAGGGTCGGTGAAGTATCCTGCTTTGTATCCCCAAATTCGGCGGCGCGAAAGAGAACTGTCGGGGACCGCGAGCTAGGGGAGAATGTCTGTTTCGAAGCCGACACGGCTCGACTTCCCGAATGCGCAGAATAATAGCGCAAAGCACTCAAAAACGGAACCCCCCTCACCACAAAAGATGGCGCCTGTGCGTGAGCCCGAGGCCCTACAGGAGCTCCTTTCGGAAGTGTGAGCTATTAGGGAGATGGTGCGGGTGAATGGTGAGGCGTTGTCGGCAGTCCAGGACGATGTCGGGGCATTGAGAGTTTCTCTGGAGGCCCTTACCCTGAGGCAAGACAAGACGGAGAATGTGTTGGGTGCGCATGATGAGTGGCTGCGTCTCCTGGAAAGGCAGGTGAAGCAAATTAAGACATTGCAAAAGGAGCTGGAGGAAGGGAATAACAGAGCTCGAAGGAATAATGTGAGAATTGTTGGTATCCCCGAAGGGGCTGAAGGCAGGGACATGGTGGCTTTTCTTCAGAAAATGATTCCACAAGTGCTACGTCTCACCTTCACACTTCCTTTTGAGATAGAACGTGCGCATAGGGTTCCTTCCCAGCCCCAACTCAACAGCAAGCGGGAGAGACCTGTTATCCTTTAGGTGCTGCGGTTCCAACAAGTAATGCAGATTATGGAGGCCTCCCGGGCGCGCGCCCCGGTGGAATACGAAGGGCACAGGCTGCTCTTCTTTCCTGACTTTGCCAAACACACTGTGGACAGACGGAGAGGCCTGCTAGCTATGAGGCCGCGTTTGCAGCAGCTACAAGCCAAGTTCGGGCTGTTTTATCTGCCGCGGATACGGGTGACCCTACATAACCAAACCAGGACTTTCGAGGACCCGGAGGCTCTAGCGGCGTTCTTGGAGGAAAAAGAACAACTGCAGATGCGCTGAGGCCCGCTAAGGAGGGACTGGTGTTACGTGTCTGGTGCCCCAGGAGGGGTTGCTTGCTATGTAATTGGGGGGGGGGCTGCTGTTTGGGGGGTTGGTTAAGAGGCCCTGTCTATGCCCGAGGGGGGATCTTCCTCCGTTTGAAGAGGGCTAGGGCCTGTCACATGTCACATGTTTTGTTCGTAAGTTGGGCTGAATGGGCATGTTTGTATGGTTTATGGTTTATTCACTTAATATACCGCTAAACGCAAGGAACATCATAGCGGTTTACAGAGGTCAAATTACAACGTTCACCAAAAGATGAGAGGGAAAAAAGAAAAAGAAGTTACATCAGTTGATAGGAAAGCAAACTAGGCAGATTCATACAACAGGACAGTAGAGGGGAGAGTGAGGGGAGGGGGAGGGGAAGACAAAATCATGTGGGAGGTTCAGGAAGGTCAAAGGCAAGGGTAAAGAGGTGAGTTTTAAGGCGGTTCTTAAAGGTAGCATGGTCTTGTTCGAGGCGGATAGAAGAGGGGAGAGAGTTCCATAGGGCGGGGGCAAGGAAGAAAAATGCAGAGGAACGAGTGGATTGGAGGCGAGCACAAGTGGGTGAGGGGAGATGCAGGCGATTCAGGTGAAAGGAGTGGTGGGAACGGGTTGGATTGTGAAAGTGAACCAAATCAGCTAGATACTGAGGGGAGTGGGTGTGGAGGATGCGGTGGAGAAGGACCAAAATCTTGAAATGACTGCGGAATTTGACAGGGAGCCAGTGGAGACGGATGAGGAGAGGAGTGATATGATCACGGATAGATGCGTGAAAGATGAGCCGGGCAGCAGTGTTTTGGATACGTTGGAGGCGTTGTAATTGGAAGGCAGGGAGACCAGACATGACGGAGTTGCAAAAATCAATGCGAGATATAACCAGGGAGAGAAGGAGGGTAGAGAGAGCCTGAGGAGAGAGGAAGGGACGAATGGCACGAATCTGGCGCAAAAAGTAGAACGAGGTCTTTGAGACATGAGCAATGTGATCCCAAAAAGTGAGGCCAGGGTCAAAGAGGACACCCGAGTAACGAAAGGTGGAGACTAAGGGAATGGGGGAACCAGAGAAGGAGGGGGAGACCAAAGGGGGGGGGGGGTAGCATCCCGTGAGAACCAAATGGCCAGAGTCTTGGTAAGATTGAGGTGTAGGCAGTGAGTGGTGAGCCAGTGGGCTACAGCTGTGAGACAGGTATTCAGTGGGGAGAGGTCAGGGGAAAGGGGAGAGGTATGGTACAGGAGAAGGAGGTCATCAGCATAGTAGAAGGCAGAAATCCCGTGCTGTTGAACCAGTAGAGAGAGGGGTGTGAGGAAGACGTTGAAGAGGAGGGGAGCCAGAACAGAGCCCTGGGGGACACCGCAGAGCAGGGGAGTAGGTGTGGAGGCGGTTGGGGGGGTGGAGGCAGAGAGAACTGAAAAGGACCTAGAGGAGAGAAAGGAATGAAACCAGTGAAGGACGGTGCTGCAGAGGCCTGCTTCGCGAAGACAGGCTAAGAGGAGGGAGTGGTCTACAAGATCGAAAGCAGCGGAGAGGTCAAGAGAAACTGCCACCGAAAGATCACCACGGTCGTGGGCAGTGTGAATTTCATTCAGGAAGCCAAGAAGAACAGTTTCGACGCTATGGCTGGGGCGGAAGCCAGATTGACGGGGGTGGAGAAAGTGAGTGGACTCAAGATGGGCAGAAAGTTGAGAGAAAACAGCTTTTTCGAGGATTTTAGATAAGAAGGGAAGATTAGAGACTGGGCGGTAGTGCGCGGGAACCATGGGGTCAAGAGAGGACTTTTTAAGGATAGGTCAGACAAGAGCGTGCTTCCAAGATTGGGGGAATACACCAGAGGATAGACTAGTGTTGATCATAGAGAGGATAGGAGGGATAAGGGCTAAGGAGGGGGTGAGAAGCCAGGAGGAGGGGATGGGGTCCAGAGCACAAGAGGTAGGGTGGTGGGGGGGAAGGGGGAGGGAGTTGCGTTTAGACTCCTCTATGCTTTAGTTTCTCTGTTAAAACACAGGCTTGTATTAGGGTTTGGGGTTTATTTTTTGTTGTTTTTCCCTCCGTGCCCATCTTGTATCCCCTGGGCTTGCCTTTTTATTTTGGTAAAGGGGTACTCCTCCCGGGGTCTCCAGGGATATTGTGGCTGTGTGGAGTATGGGTGGCACTGCAAGTGGATGTGGTTTGTAATTGTTCTGGGTTATATTGCGGGCAATTATTTCAAGGCCGGGCATGGCTGGTAATGTTATGGGCAAGCATGGAGAGGCTAGGGGTCCGCTCATAGCGGGATTTTGGTGTGATAACCATGTTGAATATTAGGGTGCTTTCCCTAAATATCAAGGGGATTAACAATCCTGTCAAACGTAAGAAAATAATTCTTTATGGAAGTCAGGAAAAGGTGGATGTCTTGTTTCTTCAAGAGACTCATCTGGACTCAAGAGAATCCCTGAAACTTAGCATACATCCCTTTACTGTTGTTGCATATTCGGACGCGATACACAAGCACAATGGTGTGGCTATCTTGTTGCGGAAGTCTCTGGTCCCTGGGGTGCTCCAAACACGCTCTGATACTGAAGGCAGGTGGGTCAGTGTCCTTCTAAAAGTAGGGGGGGGTAGAGATAGTTTTTTTTAATATCTATGCTCCCAATGTGGATAGCCCAGTTTTTTTTAGTGCCCTTGCAGAAGAGCTTTTTGCTATTTCGTACATGCCTTTAATTCTGGGGGGGCGATTTCAATCTTGTGTTAGACCCTTTTACGGATAGGGCTCCCGTGAAAACGGTGAGGCCCTCAAGGGCACACGTAATTCTTCAGTCCCTACTGGAGGAGATTGGGCTGGTCGATGTCTGGAGGCTCCAGCACCCGTCCGGTCGAGAGTTTACCTATTTTTCTCCTCCGCATAAGACCTCCTCGCGTATAGATTTGCTGTTGATTTCCAAGGCACTGATTCCTACAATTATAGAGTCTAAGATCCACGCGATGCATATTTCAGACCATGCTGCCATATCCTTATTGCTGGGGGCGGGTGCCCTCGATACTCCCTCAGGGAGATGGTCTTTCGACAGGGGCCTTTTGGATGTGGAGGAGTTCAGGTTGACAATACGGTCGGCGATTCGGGAGTATTTCCAGTTTAACCGATTACAGGATACGGCGGGCTGGGCCTGGTGGGAAGGCTTTAAAGCCTCCATCAGAGCAGCTATTACAAGTTATAGTATTAGGCAACAAAAGCAGGCCAAGGCTCAGCTTCAAGATCTAGAGGCACAAATAAAAGCGGGTGAGCGGGTCCTTTTCCGTCGCTCTGACCCCTGCATTTTGTTGGAATTGCAGCTCTTGCGATATCAATATAACCAGTTGCTCTCTGATGAGGTGTCGCGTAGTATAAAGGCGCAGAACGGTACCTATTATTGGGAAAGTAATAAGGCAGGGAAAATGTTGGCCAACACCTTGAGAGCTCGCAGGGAGGCGGGTCGGATTGCTGCCATACAAGACCCCCACGACCAGAGCCTCCTAGTCACGGACGTGGCGATTGCAGAGGCTTTTGAATCTTTTTATAGGGACCTCTATGCCTCTGAGGTAGACTTTACGAAGGGGGGGTTTGCGGAGCTTGTTGCCGAGCTGCAGAGACCTATTCTGGATAGAGAGGACGTGGATAGGTTAGATGCTGCCTTTTCAGTAGGAGAGATACAGGAAGCGATTACTTCCCTGTCAGGGGGGAAGGCAGCTGGTCCAGATGGACTTCCTATTGAATTCTTTAAAATTTTCTCTGCAGAACTAGCTCCGCAGCTTCAGTTGTATTTCCAAGCTTTAGCACAGGAGCCGGCTCAATCCGGGGCTTTTGCTGCAGCGAATGTTATCGTGCTGGAGAAAGCGGGTAGGGACCCTCAGTTGGTAAGTAATTACCGCCCCATTTCACTATTGAACTCCGATTATAAAATTTATGCGATGGTCTTGGCCCGCCGGGTGGCCGAAGTTGCCCCTCGGCTGATTCACCCAGATCAGTGTGGGTTTGTGGCGGGTAGGTCCACTGCTGATAACGCCAGATTGCTCTGTCACGCCCTTATAGGGGCTGAACAAGTGGATCACCCGGTCATCGGTTTATCGCTTGACGCCGAGAAGACGTTTGACCGTTTGGAATGGCCTTTTATGTTAGCGGTGTTAGATTGGTTTGGCTTCGGTAGTGGATTCATCAACTTACTTCAAGTGTTATATGCCCATCCCACTGCCTGCATTTGTGGGAATAGCACTCAATCAAAGGGAATGACGTTGGGCCGGGGCACTCGGCAAGGGTGTCCCTTATCCCCACTGTTGTTCAACCTCGCGCTAGAGCCTTTGGCGCTGTTGATCCAGCTTATTCAGGGGATCAGAGTGGCGGGCCTCGACGTCAAGTTATCGGCCTATGCTGATGACTTGCTTTTATTCGCCACTCCAGGTTCAGTGTCACAGATTTTTAGTCTTATCGACCAATATTCCTCTCTGTCGGGCTACAAAGTAAACTGGTCAAAATCCACGGTTTTTCCGATGAGTTCGCGTGTGAGGAAAAGTGATGTGGAGCACTTCTCCTTGGTATGGGAGCCAAAGATGATCAAGTACCTGGGGGTACAGTTTTGTTACCCTTTGGAGGAGACAATTCGATTTAATTCATGCTGGGTGATGGATCTAGTGCGGGCCCTGTCCAGTAAGTGGTCTCCTCTGGCTCTGTCGTGGTGGGGGCGGTTAGAGACAATCAAGATGTCAATTACCCCTAAGATTAATTACATCCTCGAGATGCTCCCTTGCTACCTTCCAAGGCAGGTTTACCACCAGATCGAGGGACTGTTAAGTCGCTACTTATGGAACAATAAGACGCCAAGAATCGCCCTGGCGAAACTGAAGGGTAGGAAGGAGGAGGGTGGGCTTAACTTCCCTGATTTTTGGGCTTACCATTCGGCCTTCTTACTTAATCAGGGATCCAGGTGGATGGAGCAGGTCACGGAACGGAGTCCTACTTGGCTGGTGCTGGAGCAGAAGCTCATTGCTCCTATTCCTAGCTATCTTTTATCTCAGATGGTTTGCCCACAAGAGGTTGCCCCAGTAATGATAGGCGATTTGCAAAGAGCTTTCACAGCTCTGCGGCGCGCTTTGCTGCTTGACAAAGAGGTATTTGAATCCATGCCCTTATGGTACAACCCTTTATTTAAAATACAGCGCGAGGCTTTTGCTTGGCGCAAGTGGTACCAGCGGGGCATCTGGGAACTAGGGCAGCTTGTGGCCGAGGGTAGCTGGAAGCCTTTTGATAGGTTACAGCGGGAGTTCCATCTCCCTGGGTCCTTATACTTTCAGTGGTTGCAAATTAGACACTGTGTGGGGAAGGTTATAGGGGATATGCAGCAGCTGGTCAAAGAGAGTAGTGTGGGGCTCGTGATCCAACAGGTCGTACAGAAGACCGGGGTTGCGTCTCAGTACTACAAGCTGCTAAGACAGAATGACCCCTCTCGGATACGGGGGCTGCAAGGCGTCTGGATTCAGGAAGTTGATGTCGACCTTCCCACCCAGGGCTGGGCAAGGTTCTGGTCAAAGTCGGTCAGGGTGTCAAGATCGGCATCGCTGACTCAATCGCTCTTTTTTTTTGTGCATAGGGCTTACTGCACGCCGGTTAGACTGGCCAAGTGGGATGAGACTTCCGGCAACAAGTGCTGGTCTTGCCAACGAGATATAGGCATGCTAGAGCACATTATGTACAGTTGTCCTTGGGTCCGGGGCTTCTGGTTGCGGGTTTGGGATAGGATACAATTAGTGCTGAAGTTTCAGGCGCCTCTCTCTTGGGCCATAGTTGCTTTCCGATCTCAAGTTGAGATCCCTGCTCTGGACAAGGATTTCTATTTTCTCCTTGACTTCATGTTGGGGGTTGCTTTGCACATGGTTATCATGAATTGGAAACACACTTATGAACTAAGTTGGCATGCTTGGTGGAACCAGCTTTCACTGTATGGTAAATATGAACAACTGCCTAGAAAAGGTGGGCCCTTAGGTATGTCACAGCACGTGAAATGGCAGGCTCTGAATGAGTTTGTCGCCCATGCTTGAGCAGATCAGTGGGTTTGCCTGCCCGATAGCCCGGTGTTGGTGGTTATTGCCTGATAGGAGACCGCTCCCTGGTGGACCCTGGGGGAAGGGGTGGGGTGGGGTTGTGGGTGGGTGGGATGAATAGCTGTATAGTGTATTTTCTCTTGTTCCATTTTGTATTATGTTGATGTTTTTATTTGGTGTTTTGAAAATCAATAAAAAGAATTAACAAAAAAAACCAAAAAAACATAGATTGATTGTTTATGCCATCAAAATATAGAAAGACTAGGGGACATGCAATGAAGCTATAGGGTAACCTATTTAAGACTAATAAGAGCAAATATTTTTTCACTCAATGTGTAATAAAACTCTGGAATTTGCTAACGGAGGATGTAGTAAAAGCTGTTAGTGTAGTCGGGTTTAAAAAAAGGTTTGGACAAGTTCCTGGAGGAAAGGTCCATAAACCATTATTAAAGTGGACCCAGAATATCCACTGTTTGCCCTAGTACAAGCATTGTGGAACCTGTGTCTTTTGGGGAAACTGCTAGGTAGTTGTTACCTAGATTGGCCACTGCTGGAAACAGGATACTGGGCTTGATGGACCTTGGTCTGACCCAGTATGGCATATTTTATGTTCTTATGTAGAGGCAAAATCTCCTAGTCTCAAGGAGCTTTAAATAGAGCTGTAATGGGAGAAATTCACCATAATGAGGGCAAGGAAGGTTCAAGGGGTTATGGCAAGTCAATAATGCCAATTAAACTGGGAAGAATATAGTTAAAAGAACACAGTCTAAGGCTGCATTGGTGTTCAAAGGTTTCAAATTTTTCTACAGTTTCCCAAAGAGCAAGAATTTTTGCCAAACCTTGAGGTCAGCCATGCAATGAAGGAAATAGTAAAAAGGAAGTTAGAGGAGGAACTGAAACTGTGAAAAGTTGTCAGGTCTATTGAAACAGCTACAACAAAAAAGATAAGTAAGTACCAAAGAAGAAGACACACAAATATTTCATGATGACTTGTTTCCCTTTCTGGCACTGCAATTTCTGTTCTTTGAAATTTGTAAATTCTGCTTTTCTTATGTAAAGTGCAACTGGAACAAAGATTTATTTTGACTAAGTCATCAGTAAGAAAACTATTGATTTTTTTTAGCACATTATCTTCCTCTGTCCCATCTACAATCCACCTGGTTTAGTCTCTTCCTTCCTTTGAGCAGATTCAGTTTCCTAAATGTGAAGAGTAGTTAAAAGCCCCATTATAACCCAAATCTGACCTAGGTGTCAGTTCCTCATGGTAACTGAAGCAAGCCTTTAGAATTTACCTGCTTTGTAAGCTGAGTGGGGTAGATGTCCTATACCTTATTATACTAAGAAAGTCATTTTTTTAAGAAGTCTCCTAGTTTTAGGCAGCAAGAATATGCATAAGTGCCAGTCTTTTGTTCATTTATGACCGTTTTCTTCACTATCCATTGCACTGTGTTTGTACTTTGTTTCTCATTGAGCTGCCTTTCCTTACTGTCCTCCTTTTTTATTTATAGGTCCTTTCCTTCTTTGAAAATTAATACTTATAAACTGCTTTGCTGTTAATTTCAAAGGCAGTATTTCAAGCTACTCTGCTAATCAAAAATATCGTTCTTCTTTTAAAGTAAGAGTATTATTTGCACCTTAGGTCTCAGTTTAAAATGACACTGCTACTTAAGAGTAATACTTCAATAGTAGCACACATGTTCTTTCACATCAATGACCTTGTGCTTTTTTATACAAATATGAATGCTCAGAAAATCTTTTAGCTTTAGGACCTCTATCAGTATATAAAAAGATAAATTAGTTCAACCGTGTACTCAGCTTCGGAAAACAGGTGAAGCCCTTCAGCTCTCTCTCGCAATCCCCATTCAGTCCCGGTACCAGCTGATGTTTCAGACTTTTCATCAGGGGACTGGCTTTTTACTGTTGATGCTGCCCGCGTCTTCCTATTCTCTAAACTTTGAGAAGCACTGAAACACTCCCTCCAGTGAAAAACGCCGCGTGAAAGAACACGTGTGCTACTATTGAAGTATTACTCTTAAGTAGCAGTGTCATTTTAAACTGAGACCTAAAGTGCAAATAATACTCTTACTTTAAAAGAAGAACGATATTTTTGATTAGCAGTGTATGTGTTATCATTCAAGTGACCATTACTATTTAGTATTTCAAGCTAAACATAAACAGTTTTGCATGGAAGTGGACCGCTTATAAAATACTGACTAGGCAGAAAGAATACTGCAGTGCAGACAATAATTGTTGAAATATGTCACTGTTTAGATCATGGGCTTTAGCCCTGAATGAGCCTGATCTCATCTGGAATAATCTACTTGAGTCTGTGTCAGGCTTCATCTCTCCACTTTTTCAAATGCATGCTAAAGGCTCACCTCTTGGAAGATGCTTTTGGATCTTGTTCCACTCAGCCTTCTATAAGTCTCCTTCCCTTCCCTGAGTGTATCTTTGTCTTCAACTGTTGTATTGTCTGTCTTAACTAGATTGTAAGCTCTGATGAACAGGGACTCTTCTTTTATACGTATGTTTCTCTACAATGCTGCATATGCCTTGTAGCACTATATAAATGTTCAATAGTAGTAGTAGTAATAGTAGGTTGGGGCTGGCTAGTACTTGGATGGGAAACCACCTTGCAATACCAGGTGCTGTAGGCTTACTGTGTGAAAGAAAGGCCTGGCAATCTACTTTGGTTCGCACCTTGCCAAGAAAACTCAGGGGCTAGGGTGCTAGTGCCTACATATACACGTGTTCTTTCACTCTTATGCCAGTATTTTATAAAGTAGGTGTAAAAATGGCATGTGAAAATGTGTGTTGACTACGTGTGACTTTGTAAAATTACCATCCAGATAACTATAAGCTGATCAGTACATAGCCAGAGCTTCAAATATTTACAACCCCAAGATTTCATCTGATGGCACTCAAAATCCTGCATTGACCTCCACCTATAATCGTGTACTTTAAACCTCTTCAGTCATGACCTTACCTCTCTTAATTTAGAACCCCTTAATTGATTTTTTTTCTGCCTGTTTTCTGTGTCCTTATTAAATTGTAAGTTTGATTGGGTGAACGTCACATCAGGATGTTCTAGGGAGATAAAGTTTCTAGATAACATAAATGACGGCTTCATGAAGTAGCTGGTTCAAAAATCTATACGAGGGGGAACTAGTTTGGACCTATTCCTTAGTGGACGTCGGGATGTGGTATGACAGGTGACTGTGTTAGGACCACAGCTCCTCGGACCTCTCATGTAGATGGATAATATGTTTTAGCCCTTCTGGCTATTATGATTACTCATTTTACAATTTTAGTATTATTAATGTCTTTATGTTATTTATTAGTATTATTGTTTCAGCTATTGTGTTTATGATTTTAAATCGTTATTTTTAACTATATATATTATTATTTTAGAGGTTGTTTGACCCCTGAAGAAGGACCCTGGCCAAAACAAATGTTGGACAGACCTCTCTGTTTCCAATGAATTGTTCCTCCATGGTGGCCTTTGTGTCCTGCTTCGTTTATGCCTCAGGAACCAGCTACTCCATGAAGCAGTCATTTATTTAATCTAGAAACTTTACCTCCTAACATGTCCTGCTGTGACTTTCACCTAGTCAATACCAGGGTTACTGAAATCACCCATTACTGTGTTGTAACATTTCTTAGCTTCCCTGATTTCTTTTAGCATTTAATCTGTTCATGCTGGCCAAGCAGATAGTAGTACACCCCCCCCCCCCTTGCCATTACCGTCCTCTTTTTGCATGGAATTTCTGTCCATAGAGATTCTACAATGTATTTTGGTTCCTGCAAAACATTTATCCTGTTTGACTCAGTGTCCTCTCTAACATACAGCGCAACCCCGCTATCCATTTGATCTGCCCTATCATTGCGACAAGACTTCACTTTCATGCTTTGAACACATCATGTGAAGAGAGAGATCACTGAAGAAAGACAGAAGGTAGAAGGTCAACACAGAAGAGGAAAGATGGCAATGAGATGGATCAATACAATAACAGCAGCTGTGGGTGCCACTCTATCAACAATGAGCCACCTGACTGAAGATTGAACACAGTTTAGGTCAACTATTCAGAGGGTCGCCATAAGTCGACACCGACTCAATGACACTTAACAACAACATCATTGCGATATAGTTTGTACCCAGTAATCACGGTGTCCTATTGGTTGTCCTCCTTTCACCAGGTCTCTGAGATGCCAGTTGTATCTAACTTTTCATTTAGTGCTATATATTCTAACTCTCCCATCTTATTATTTAGACACCTAGCATTTGGAGTGGAGGAGTAGCCTAGTGGTTAGCACAACCACCTAGTACCCAGAAGATCAAGGGGTCAATTCCCACTGGCACTCCTTGTGACCTTGGGCAAGTCACTTTACCCTCTATTGCCTTGGAAGAAAAGGCTGGCAATCTACTTCCAGTGGTACATTGCCAAGAAAACCAGGAGGTAGCTGGGTTGCTATGTGTCAACACTGACTTGATGGCATTAAAAAAAAAAGCATTTGCATATAAGCATTTCAGATGCTGTATTTTGTTCATGTTAACAATCTGGTTATTAGATGACAGGGGCAATTTTGAATCTTAAAGGCATCTTGGTTACTTTTACCTTTATTAGAACCTCTCTATCAGGATGTCCTAACTTCCCTCTTTTGTTAGTATACTTCAATGATGCATCATCTGAACCATGTGCTCTTGGGTGAGTGATGGCTTTCCACTATTATCTTTATTTTTATTTATCTTTATTTCCAAACTTGATATACCACTTTTAACTGCATGCACCAAAGTAGTTTATAAAAGCAAAGTAATAACTAAAATACAAAAACAAAACACTACAAAAACCAACAAAATTCAATTCCAGATTTCAACCACAAAGAGCTTGTTCAAATAAATATCTCTTAAGATTTTTCTTAAAAGATTTCAGAGAATTATCTTGCCAAAGACAAAGGGGAAGGGAATTCACAAAGAAAGAGCCAAAAAATAATAAGTCGATCGTCAGGTGGAATCAAGCTCAGGGAGTCGTTAGCGGGATGGGAACAGCTGGGGGGATGTAGAAAAACAGTGGGCAAAACTGAAAGGGGATATTTTAAGGGCAACCAAACTTTTTGTTAAAATGGTAAATAAAAGGAAAAGGAGACCGCTATGGCTTTCGAAAGAAGTAGCTGAAAAGGTGAAGAAAAAGAGGGAGGCCTTCATTAAATACAAGAGATCACAGAGAAAGGAAGACAGGCATCTATTTTTGGAAAAACTTGGAGAAGCTAGCAAAGTAGTCAGGACAGCAAAGATTCAAAAAACGGAAGAAATAGCCAATGCAATAAAATGGGGAGATAAGACATTTTTCAGATATGTTAGTGAGAAGAGGAAGAGCAAAAGTGGTATTGTCAGACTCAAGGGTGAAGGGGAGGAATATGTAGAAGCTGATGAGGATAAAGCAGATTTGCATAACAAATATTTCTGTTTTGTGTTCACAGATGAAGAACCAGGAGCAGGACCTCAGAAAACACCCATAAACAGGAACAGAAGAGAGGGACATCTTGAACAATTTTCAGAAGACTGTGTTCGTGAGAAACTAGCTCAACTTAAAGTAGACAAAGCGATGGGACCAGATGGGATACACTCTAGAATACTGAGGGAACTTGGGGATGTTCTAGCAGCTCCACTGACTGACCTTTTTAATGCCTCGTTGGAGTCAGGAATGGTGCCAAAGGACTGGAGAGAGGCCCATGTGGTGCCTTTACACAAAAGCGGAAGTAAGGATGTGGTTGAAAACTACAGGCCGGTTAGTTTAACTTCGGTGGTGAGTAAATTATTGGAAACGCTGCTGAAAGAGAAAATAGTGAGGTTTCTGGAGTCCAGCGGATTACAGGATCTGAGGCAGCATGGATTCACCAGAGACAGGTCTTGTCAGACAAATCTGATTGATTTCTTTGACTGGGTGACCAGGGAGTTGGACCGAGGGAGAGCCCTATATGTGGTGTATTTAGATTTTAGTAAAACCTTTGATGTTCCTCACAGGCAACTTATAAACAAACTGAGCACCCTAGGGATGGACCCTAAAGTTACTGCTTGGGTTAGAAATTGGTTGGGTGGGAGGTGACAAAGAGTACAGGTAAATGGAACTCACTCTGAGGAGAAGGATGTTACCAGTGGTGTGCCCCAGGGATCTGTCCTTGGTCCGATTCTTTTTAACATCTTTGTTAGTGATATAGCGGAAAGGCTGTCGGGTAAGGTTTGCCTCTTTGCGGATGATACCAAAATCTGTAATAGAGTAGACACCCAGGAAGGTGTAGATAACATGAGGAGGGATCTAGCTAAGCTTGAAGAATGGTCTAGAATTTGGCAAATGGGATTTAATGTTAAAAAATGTAAAGTCATGCATTTGGGCTGCAGCAATCCAAGGGAGCAATATAGTATAGGGGGTGAAGTACTTTTGTCCACTAAAGAAGAGCGGGACCTAGGCGTGGTTGTGTCTGATGATCTTAAAGTAGCTAAACAGGTAGAAAAGGCGATGGCAAAAGCTAGAAGGATTCTTGGTGCATACGGAGAGGAATGGCTAGCAGAAAAAGGAGCTGATAGTGCCTCTGTACAAGTCTTTGGTACGACCTCATTTGGAGTACATTATGCAATTCTGGAGACCGCACCTTCAAAAGGATATAAACAGGATGGAGTCAGTAAAGAGGGTGGCTACTAAAATGGTTAGTGGTCTTTATTATAAAGCATATGAGGACAGACTTAAGGATCAAGGATCTTAATATGTACACCTTAGAGAAAAGGCAGGATAGAGATGATATGATTGAGGTGTTTAAATACCTCAATGGCATAAATGTACAGGGGGGAGAGCCTCTTTCAATTGAAAGTAAGTTCTGCTACGAGGGGACATGGGATGAGGGTGAAGGGGGATCGATTCACGAGTGATATGCGGAAATATTTCTTTACGGAAAGAGTGGTGGGTCCGTGGAATAGTCTTCCAGTGGAGATGGTAGAGATGAGGACAGTATCTGAATTAAAAAAAGCATGGGACAAACACAGAGGATCTCTAAAGGAAAAAAGGGGACTGTTGTAGTTGTTGATATGGAAGGACAGACTAGATAGGCCATGTGGTCTTTTTCTGTTGTCATATTTCTATGTTTTTATGTTTCTAAGATGTACTGACGATACCACCAAGCGATTATGAGATTGCAGTCGCAAGGCCATAGAGGGAACATAAGAATTTAGGAAATCAGAAAGATAATGAGGCACACCAAAGTAAAATGCCTTAAAAGCTGTTCTTTCTCCTTTTTAAAGGTTAATGCCAGTAGCTTGGTTCCACCTTGGTTAAGGTGGAGCCCATCCTTTTGGAAAAGCCACCTCACCTCCCCAGAATGTTGCCCAGTTCTTAACAAGTCCAAAGCTATTTTCCTTGCACCATCATCTCATCCATGTATTGAGATTCAAGCTCTGCCTGCCTTTTGGGTTTTGGGCTTTGGGCATGGAATGGGAAGCATTTCTAAGAATGCTACCCTAGATGTTCTGGAAGTCAGCTTTCAACCTAAAAGCCTAAATTTGACTTCCAGAACCTCCCTCCCATACTTTCCTATGTCACCGGTACCAACATGTACTTAGGTTCCTCCCCCGCACTATCTAAAACTTTGTCTAGGTGCTGTGTGAGGTTTGCTACCTTCGCACCAGGCAGGCATGTTACCATGCAATCCTCATGTCCATCAGCCACCCAGCTACATTATCTACATGCCTAATGATCGAATTACCAACTATAACAGCCATCTTAATCTGTCCTTCATGGGCACATGACCCTGGAGAAACCTCCTCAGTGTGAGAGGGTATTATATCACCTGGAGGACAGGTCCTAGCTACAGGATCACTTCCTGCTCCACCAAGGTGATGCTCTTCTTTCACGTGACCCCTGTCCTCCATGGCAACAGAGAGGCTGCCAGACTGAAAGTGGGATTTCACTATTATATCGCTCTCTGTCTGCCATAGCCCCTTCAGGTCTGTTACTCTAGCCTTCAGAGATTGGACTCATTCCTTCCTCCTTGCATACATTTTTTCATGTAAGAGTCAACACAGCTTAGTAAATAGGTTCTGTGATTTGTAAGTATCTGTAGAGTACTACACATATCAAGCAGGGTCTTGGAATTGTTTACTGATAAATGAGGGAAGTAAATGTTTGGAACTTATTTCAAAGGATTCAGGTACATCCAAATATGGCTAACAAAGAGCCATCATCAGCAACAGTACAACAAAAAAGCAGAGGCAGAGTAAAACTCCATTGAATAATATGTAGCACATTTATTAAACAATAAAAGTCCAAGTTGTTAAAACTTAAATAATGGATACATACAGTTAAAATAATCCAAAACAGATACAAATTGCTACCAAGAATCATGGATCCAGTGTCTTAAACATCAACACTAAGGGGTATGATTACTAAATGGTGCAAAACACAGTAATGGATAATGCAGGCTTACTGGCCGAAAACCTGTTACCAGGTGTTAAAGTACAAAGGGGTGGTGAAGGGGCGATAACTTGGCAGAGTGTGGATGGAGACCGCATATGTTCCCTTAACGGCAGGTGCTGTTAATGGGTGGTAGAGGCACAGCTGCCAGGAACCTTAATGGCAGCTCAAAGCTGGCATTAAGGGCTCATTTTGGAGGCGGAGAGACATTTTTGGCCATGAAACACCATACAGGGAGACCATTTACATGAAAGCAGTGTACGGCATTCAGAATGGAGCCCTGAAATTAGTAATAGTAGTGATCACTTGGCAGTCACAGCCTGGTGCCCTTTCAATAAAGGGCACTATGCTGTTGTGCCAAAGTGGCAAACATGGTGCACTGTGAGCGATTGAGTGGGGCCGACTAGTCCTCTAGGGTGACTGCCTAGGGCAGAGGTACTCACATCCAGTCCTGGAGGGCTGTAAACCAGTCAGGTTTTTGGGATATCCCTAATGAATATGCATGAGATATATTTGCATGCACTGCCTCCATTGTATTTGAATGTATCTCATGCATATTTATTAGGGATATCCCGAAAACCTGACTGGTTTGTGGCCCTCCAGGACTGGATTTGAGTACCCCTGGCCTAGGGTGTACATCTGCAATGTCTGATCAGACTCTGCTGTGACCATGGTGACAAGCATACATGTCGCCGCTGTCACAAAAGACTCTTACCATTGTCAACGCGCAGCCATGTTAGCAGCATGTAGGGATGGCAGTGGCTTCTGCCTGGTGCAGAAGATAC
Organism: Ichthyophis bannanicus; assembly: GCA_033557465.1. Classification (NCBI taxonomy): domain Eukaryota; kingdom Metazoa; phylum Chordata; class Amphibia; order Gymnophiona; family Ichthyophiidae; genus Ichthyophis; species Ichthyophis bannanicus. Next base: position 89,027,476 of record CM066043.1, read on the forward strand.
CATTGTCCCTGCCCTGTGTGACAGGTAAAATACTACTGTTTGTACTGTCAGGGCCAAGCCAAGGGTATCTGCCATTCTAAGCAGACCCCCTGTGCAACCCCTTCCACTGCTGCCCTGAGGTTCCCCACATAAAAAAACAGGTACTACCCCAATCAATATGACCCAAAAAACAAACAAAACCAAAACAATCAATATGCACAAAAAATCTATGCTCAAAAAATATATATCTAAACAAAACAAGCTCAGGACTAGCCAATTACTGATATAGGAGGAAAAAAGACCTCAGTATCCCCCCGCACAAAAGTGACAGGAGTCAAGTCTGTCGACAGACGCCAAAACGTCTAAGAAGACTGAACAGACTGAAAATTACATCAACGGTCATAAAAAAACCTCCAACCAGCAGGCTTCCGAGCACAACAATGCTAACGTCACACAACATCAAACAAAAAGCTCCGGACACTTATCTTTAGATGATTACAGTCACTTGAGAATAATGATGATGAAAAAAAGCAATTGTGAGGATGTTGAATCCAACCGCGATGAGCTGAAGACCACGTCGAAGTATGCGTATACAATGGTGTACTTCAGGTGATAAGGAACTCCGACATCAGATGTTTCGCTTTAATGGCTTCTTCAGGGAGCAAAAATCACTCGTCACCGTGCCATCATGTGTCTCTATGCAACGAAGCACCGGAGCAAGAAAAGCTGAAAATAACAAGAAAAAGAAAAATGACTAATGCAACAAAACAAAACAAAAACTGGAGTCAACCCCCTTAAAACCTGTTTTTTTATGTATAGTTTTCTTGCCCCTTGAGAGGATTTTTGTTTAACTGAGGTTCCCCACAGCATGAAAGGGAGGATTCACCATGCCGCCCCCCCCCCCTCTCACAGCATCCATTGTCTCACCTAGGGGTGGAGAATGGCATGGCAATTGTTCCCTGTTATATGGTGGAGAGTCAGGAAGTTCTGAAAGCTCAGGACGTGCAGGAGTTCAGAGAGGAATCCCAAGCAGAAGGGAAGGAGCTTGTGGAAATATCTGGAGAGCCCAGCAGAGAGGTCCTCAAACTGCCCAGCCTAGAAGTGCCTGAGAGGGAGGTGCTCAGAGAGCAGAACGGAGATACACTGCAGGGAAAGGCAACCTTAAGGGAAGGTGCTTTAGGAGACCAGTTTCCACTGACGCTGAATCCTCTACTGAAAGAGAAAGGAGAGACAGAAGTTCCAGTCCTGAAACCAACCCTAAGGTAATTGGGTCAGAGAATTCCAGGAAGGGAAGAAACTCTGAGAACCCAAGGATATTACCAAAGAGAGGCACTCCAAGGGTGAAAGAAACCTTACCCGAGTTTCCAAGCAGAAAGGCAAAACCAGCCAAGGGTTTTAAAGCTGGCCAGGGAGAGTTCACAGACCATGTGAGTAATCCACAACGTTTCCTAGAAGATTTTACAGAGATTGAGCCAACAGCTGCAAGGACAGCCAGGTGCTTATCTCCACAAAATAAGGTGAGCGTGGCTAAGACTTTTAACCATTCTAAGAGTAAGGAATTGTATGAGAGAAAAGGCATTACCCAGAGGAAGAGAGATACTGCCTTAAAGAAGGTTCTTAGATTGTTAGACCGTTTGCAGCCAGAGATAGCTGGTTTTAAACATGAGGCTGTTCTAACAGAGTCTGAACCTGAGAGCATGGATTTTGAAAGTGCTATAAACCAAGAGCTTAGTTCTGAGACAGAAATGGAATGTCTTCCTGTTTCATTATAGTAACTGAAGAAGGTTTTTGAAAGCATTAAACTAGCAGCCGTGTTCAAAGGCTGAGCCGAGGGGCCTATGCAAATTAGGTTGGCTAGAAAGCCTGAGAAGCTTAACCCTTAATGTGAAAGGCTGCACACAAAGCATATTGAGTCTGCTAGAAGGGCAGATAAAGAAACCTGGTTTGAGAAAGAAAAAGAAAACCTTTTGCAGAGAAAGTTTGGCACTGCTGTTTTGCTGAAGAGACTGCAAATGTTTTAAAACCATTTTTGGAAAGGAGGTTTTTATTTCCAACCTTGTTTTAGTGGTATGAAGAAATACTTTGTTTGAGTTCAGTAACAAGCTGCATTTTGAAGCTGTTTATTTTGTTACCTGTTTTTCTGGAAATTACCCGCCTTTGTGTTGAATATTTGGGACTGTGTGTAAAGGTTCCTTTTGGCCTTGTGGAGAATAAAATCCTGCGTGCCTATATTACTGCTCGGCTGAAGTTATTTTTGCCCATATCACAACTACACCCATAGGCACTCTTATAAATAAAAGACTCTCACCACTTCATACACCTAGGCAACCGCCTGGGGCCACGAAGTCGTGACAAGGGTTAAACTCTGTTAGCAGGGACTGTTGGATAGAGATGAAACTAGGTGTAGGACACGGTGCTGCATTAGTTTTGATGGACTTAGATTGGAGATAGACTGCATAAAGTTGAGGATGAATTGATTCTGGTTGGGGAGGGGAGGGTTCCTTAATTAGGGATTTCACAATGCTGAAGAGGTCTCAAGGTTTATTTAGGGAACGAAGGAGGAGTTCAGTGTGGTATGCTCTCATTTTTTCATATCTTGTCTCCCGGTGGAGTTTTAGTAGGTCTTTGTAAGTTGTTTGGTCAGTTGTAGAACGTGAGCACCTCCATTTTCGTTCATACCTCCTTAGAAGATGAAGAGATGATCTTAGATCATCAGTAAACCATGGTGCCATTTTCCTGCTTTTTGATGTGTTGTGGGAAGCTGACGATTTGTTACTGCAAGGTCGTTGAGAACATGATTTCAAAGTGGTGTTCCATCTAAGTATCATATCTTTAAGGTCTTGAGCCGGTTGACGAAGAGTTGGGAGAGCACTGCTGATGAATCCATCCTTGTCCAGGGCTTTGAAGCGGTGTGACATTCTTGAGGGTAATGAGTTACAATGGTTGGATGGGGGTTGAACTTGCTGCGAAGGGATTTGGAAAGTGATTAGTTTGTGGTCTGACCAAGGAACAGGAGTGAAAGCAAGATTGATGTTGCAACTTGACTCTAATTGAGGGGCAAATATGAGGTCGAGTGAGTTTCCCTTAATGTGAATAGGCGCATTCACCATCTGAGCATAGTTGAGGTCAGTCATTGCTTGGAGGAAGGTGTTGGAGTGGGTAGGTTGCAGGGATGCAAGGTTGAAGTCTCCAATAAACCAGTTATGTTTACGTGGGAATGTCAGGTTGCAAGCTAAGTCTATTATGCTGGAGAGCTCTTCAGGAGGGGAGGAAGGGGCTCTGTAGATGAGATTAATGGTGGAATGTTTGTTGGTTACAGTCACTATGTCCATGTGCATGAGACTCTTGGAAGAGAGTAGCTTGAACTGAAGCTCATATCTTGCTAAGATGAAAACTCCACCCCCTCTTCTGGAGGCTCTGTGGCAGGTATGTATTGAATAGCCTGTTGGGATGAGCTGGTTTATGAGAACAGAGTCTGTGTTGGAGAGCCAGGATTCTGTAACCATTAGAATGTTGAGATTGAGGGAAGTGACGAGATCGGTGATGACTGGCAATTTCTTGCGCACTGATCGTGAGTTAATGAGTGCGCAATTCAGCAGTCTATGTCCTGGAGCTGAATCGAGATCAGTGTCATCCTGGTAGTTGAGGGTTACATAGAGCAGGTGTGAATGTCTGACATGGTGAGAATGAGGAAGTGAATGGTAGGGGGGGGGGGGGGGGTTGGTAAAATGTCTTCTACCTTGGCTGTGTAGGATAGGGATATGCCTGTGGGTGAGTGAGCAGGCAGAAGAGTTTTGGATGGTATTTAACAGGAAGTAAAAGCTGGTAATGGCTAGAAGGGAGATGGCCATGTTGTGCTGCTAAGTTGTTAGGGCTGACCTTAATAGATGTCTGTGAGGGAGAATTAACTATGTCTGTACTAGTGTTATGATATAAATAAATGGACTAGTGTTGTGAGATATCAGCAAGTAGAAGCAAATGACTACAAATAACAGCAAATATCAGCAAATAATCACATATATCAGCATGTATCAGCATATCTTAGTATATATCAGCAAGTGTCACATATAACAGCAATATAAGTAGACATACAGAAAATGTCTAGCAGTGAGGCAGCGAAATGGAGAGCTAGGTAGCGTCACACTCTTGTGAGAGAGGATGAAGGGCTGCAAAGCTTAACCGGCAGTGAGGTAGCAAAATAAGAGCTGGAAAGCATCTCTAATAGAGGTATCAGAGATCGGTGGATGATGTCCTGGTAGATATTCTAGAAGGCTGGCCGGCCCACTCAGGAGCTCGACCCCGATCGGGGGAGCTCGAAGATGGCTGCGGGCTTTGCTGGGGATTCCCGCTGGCAGCGGCTGCTTTTGAGCGTGTGGCTCCTCCTCCCACAGATTCAGGCACAGTTTCCTTCTTTCAAGCAACATTTTTCCACAATCATATTAGAGCCATACGAAGAAGTGTATGGAAGAGCTGACATTTAAACCAAAGCATCAGAAGTAGAACTGAGCGATAATTCAGCCAATTACCTGGTAAAACTAAATCCAACAGGTTTAAGGTTTGTTTGAATTTCATTGACCGCTCTTAGTCAAAACCACCAGGTGGTGTACCATCAGTTCAACCCTAGGAGAGGCAAATCTACACAATACAAAGGTGGTATTGAGTAAGGCACATAAAGACAGCTAATACAAAATTTCCAACCTATCTAGACAAAGGAGACAAATGTTATGATGGAGAAGTCACAAAAATTGAACCAATAGCCATGCTGCATCCCACCCAGTGGATGGAGAAGAAGAGTATAAACAAACCCTCTAATTAGTTAGATGAGAATGCCTATGTAAATAACTAGGTTTTCAGTGCAGTTTTAAACTTTATGCAATTGGACTGTGCTGTAATGTCTGATAGCAAGTTATTTTAAAGCTGGGGAACTAAACAAGAAAAAACTGTACAGTGTGTGATATCCAATCTGACCATTGCTGGGGAAGGAAGGCGAAGCAGATGTTATTGAGAAGATCTAACAGGGGGAGTGGAAGACTGAGGTATCAGGAGGGAGGCCAAATAAAGTGGAAGGCTTGTATAAAAGGGAAAGATGAGTCCATAGCATTTTAAACTGATTTCAGAAATGGGCAACCAATGATGGAGTGACATGGTATGGTGGTGGTAGCTGCCTGCTCTGCAGAGAAATCTAATGGCCAAATTTGAATAGTTTGCAGTCTCCTAATCAATCAATCCTAATCAAAAATGATAGCAGATAAAGACCATACACCCTATCCAGTCTGTCCATCCATACCAACTATCTAGCTCTACAGTCCCTTCTTTTCCCTGAGAGATCCCCTGTGTTTGTCCCAGGCTTTCTTGAATTCAGATACAGTTCATTTCTCTGTCACCCACTCTTTCTGTAATAAATACAGATTTCAAATATGTATTTCCTCAGATTAATCCTTTTACCTTCATCCTATGCCCCCTCGTTGAGAGCTTTCTTTCAATTGAAAAACGCCCGCCTCCTATGTATTTATGCCACAGAGATATTTAAACATCTCTATCATAGCTCCCCTTTCAAAGTGTACATATTGAGATCTTTAAGCCTATCCTTATATGCCTTATGATGAAGTCCACTGACCATTTTAGTAGCTGGCCTCTGCACCGACTCCATCCTGTTTCTATCCTTGTGAAGAGTTCCAGTTTTGCACACAGTACTCCAAATGAGGTCTCACCAGAAACTTACACAGAGGCACTATCACCTCCTTATTCCTGCTAGCCATTCCTCTCTATGTGCACCAAACATCCTTCTGGCTTTTGCCGTTGCGTTTTCTACCTGTTTAGTCACTTTAAGGGGGATGTTTACTAATCAGCGGTAGCGGCTTCCGTGCGATATCGTAGCCGCGGCCCCATTGAATTCAATGGGGTCACAGCTCCGATATCGCACGGAAGCCGCTGCCGCTGATTAGTAAACATACCCCCTAAAATTATTAGCAACTGTATAACAAACAAGAAAGAGCAAAAAAACTCAGGGGTTTATCAAAGCATGTTTCACTACTGTTCAGAACCGTAGGCTGGACAGCTCCTGTGATGGACAGATGATGGAGTATCCATGTGAAAATGAACAGCCGTTTTCCAATTTTAAGAACACAGTAATCAAAATACTTTTTTCTTATACCCTCAATAATTATCTATAATTTTCCAATAGGTTTGTGTTGGATGGAATCAGGCTTAAAATTTCCTGGGTTTTTTGTTGGTTTTTTTTTCATTTTTTGTGGTCTGCCATCACTAAGTTTTATCTGTAACGTAGTTTTGTGTGTAGAGTGTGGGTGCTTATGTCGTTAGGTTATTACATCTGCAAGAAACTCAAAACAAGTATAGAAAAATTAGAAAAGGTAACAAGAAAGGCGACCAAAATGAGGGAGGAGTGGCCTAGTGGTTAGGACAAGGTACTTCAGGCCGGAGGGCCGGGGGTTCAAGTCCCACCTGGGGACAGCAATCTCAGGCTGGAGGGACTGGGATTTCTAGTCCTATAGGTACTCCTTGTGGTCTTGGGCAAGCCACTTAACCCTCCATTGCCCACGTTCCCTGTATGTGTGTCATATCCCCTCGTGTTAAATGTATCTCCCAATTGACCGCTTTGACCCGGTGAAAAGCGGGATATAAATACAGCTAAATAAATAAATAAATAGTTAATAGAATAGCTTCTTTTTGAGGTAAGGCTAAAGAGCTTAGGATTCTTCAGGTTGGAGAAGAGATAGCTGAGGGGGAGATATGATAGAGGTCTATAAAATCTTGAGTGCAATGTAACAAGCAAAGACAAATCAGTTATTTACTCTTCCAAAAAGTAGAAAGACTGGGGAATACTCCATGAAATCACTAAGTAATGCATTTAAAACTAATTGGAGAATATAGTTTTTCATTCAAAGCAAAATTAAGCTCTGGACCTCGTTGCTGGAGGATGTGGTAAAAGCAGAGATAGAAGGGACTGTAAAACTTAATAGTTCTTATGGATAGGCAGACTGGATAGGTCTTATGGTCTTTATCTGCCATCGTTTTCTGTGTTTCTATACTTTTTCTGACAGCCGCCTGTTGAAGGTGTCTCTCATTCCTCGCTTCCAAATGTAAACATACAGGCTGGCAATTCTTTCCCCCATGTTCTATTATCAGGACCAGTGCTAATGGAGCAAATATAACAACTTTCAGGGACCCATGATTACAAGGGGCCCCATATGCACTCCCTTCCTCTTATTGAGCATTGTTTGGAGAGGTAGAAGGCATTCAACCGATCAGAGCCCAGCTCATGCATGTGGCTGTTCTGGTCCTGGAACAGGTGCAGATGAAGAATGCAGGAGATGGACGTAGCAAGAGATGTCTTGCTGGAACAGGGTATCACAACCTCTTGCTGGCATCTCCCCAGGTGGACCTGTCTCAGGAGTATTTTGACCAAAGCCATCAATGATGAGGAGGGGCAACTCTTATTCTGGTTAGAACAGCAGCCTGGAAGCTGGGGAGAGGAGTAATGGGGATTTTGGGATACTGCTGGTCAGGGAAGGGGGGAAAGAAGTAGAAAGAAAATGAAAGCTAGATAAGGGCAAAAGTAGGCAGATAGTGGTGAAAGGGGAGAGAATATGGAAACATCTGGATAGGGAGAGATAGTGGAGGAATGAAGGACAGTGCAAACAGTGCTGCTTCCTGTATAGGTAATAGGGGAGAGAATAGGAGGATGCTGAATCTGGAGAAAAGAGAGGAGGTGTCAGGTGGGTATACTGCTGCTGAGCAGAAATTAGGTGGAGAGAGGGGTAATGCAGACTTGGAGGTGATGGAGAGTACTAAGGAAGATTGACAGTCTACATCTCATGTGCCAGAACAGGTCATGTTTTCCAACTCATGCCATTCCGCATAAAAATGTAATCTCCAGTCAGCTGACACTGTTTTCCCAGAGCTGCCCTGTCAATATCAGAATGGAAGGCCTGCAATGTCCACCTTCGATGATTTGCTAGACTTGCATGGTATCAAAGGTTGATATTTGAGCTCTTTCCTGACGGGATTACAAGGGCAGCCAGGAAAAGAGCAGCAGTGCACAAGCTGCTGAAGGGAGAGTCAGGTGTACAGCTGAAGAAGGAGAAGCCAGCCACTGTGGCCCACGTGGCTGAAGGAATGGTGGCCAATTACTGTACAGGCAAAAGAAGGAGGAGCCAGCCACCTTGGGGACAGAAGCTTAACTACTGACTTGGAAAGGAGGGTGCCTTACAGGTCAGAGGGGAGGTCTGGCTGGGAGAGTACTGGGAGAAAGTTGTTGAGGTCTGGCTGGGGAGAGATGGAGACAGGAAGGATGGGATACTGGATATGGCTTGGGATAGTAGAGGGGGGGGGGGGTCAGTATTTTTTTATATTGTATTCCCAGGCTACATAATAAAACAGCTACAATTTTCTGAGTATAAACAGACCAATATATTTTTTTTTAATATAGCCTAAGAGCATAAGTTGACAAGTTATATTTTTTTTCTTAGGGTAACAGCCTGACTAGTACTTGGAGTGAGGGGGACCCTCCTGCTCCCTGAATAGAGCTCTGATGGGGTTCCCACCATGACCACACTGTGAACCATGAATTTAATTTAACTTGGCATTTGTTTCCTTTTTTTCCAGTATAGATTCAAAGCAGGAAACCGCATCATTTAAAACAAAAATACAGGAACAAAGAACAATCATCCAAGCAAAAATAGCAAACCAAATGTGGCCCTGTGTAAAAAAAAAAATGTCTGCCCACTCCTGATGTAATGTGTCTGTACTTCTCATATTATCACAAACGAAATAAAACCTTTCCCAGAAAAACACAAAAAACGAATCCACCAAGCTTCTGTTATGAGAAATGGGAATTAAGAATGCAGAAACTGTACAGAAACAAAGAAGTTTTGTTGTGGGTGATATCTGTGAACACAATTTGCAGAATTCACATCAATATATTTCTTTCTTTTTTGGTAATGTTCGCATAAATGCTTTTCCATTTCTGTTGCAAGTTTTCTTCAGTTGTACTTTACATTTACATAAATAAAAGAAAGGAATCATAACAGTGCCATGGAAAAGCAAGACAAGGGTATCATAGAGGATGAAGATCTTTAGTCAGGGGCATGCTCTGATGCTCTGGGGAGGGGGATGTGTGTATGTGTGGACACTGTGGTATGCAGCAGAATTCTTTTTTCTAGATGTAGAAAACGGGATAGAGACAGGCAGGAGACAATCATAAAAAGGCGACCAAAATACTGCTGGGACTACACCAAATGCCATTTGAGATGAGACTTAGGGGTCTAGCTACTAACGTGTGCTAATGATAACTAGCATTAATTCACTTTTAATACATTTAAGAGGTTTCATGTTATTATTGATGGTGAATTAACGCATGTTAAATTCAGTGCACTTCAGCAACTAGAACCCTAAGTGACCTATGCAGCACTCTTTAGCTTATGTATTTAGGCCCTCATGTGCATGCTAAAAATACCAGAAAGCTTTACCATACATGTTCAAAGGACCTGGAAAAGTGTGAACAATACTAAAATTTGCATGTTAACACATGGTATGCTCATCCTGCATGCTATTTACTAATGTTTGCTAAGTGAATGCTATTTAATGTTGACATTGGACTGCATTAAAATTATTAAAGTGAGCCTGTTACTTACTGAGGAGAAGCTAAATAGCATGCTAATCGATTGAAGAAACACTGTACAACTATACCTATGGGTTCTTGGGGTTAAATAGATTTGCCAAAACAAAATCCAGTGAATACACACTTTTTGAAGGAATTCTTACACACATTCACATTCATACCACAAATATGTCTTCTCAAAACAGTTAGCATGTAGCAGCCTAGGTGACTGGGGAGCTGAACACCAGACATACTGTTTAGGGTGGGGAAAAACTCCAGGCTCCTGACCCTTAAGGTCACTTAAACTGAGTGAAGAGTGAGAAAGGAAGAAGCCAGCAAGAATGTAAAAACTTTCAGGAACTAAAGGAAAGACTTTTACTGTGAACTTTTATAACTTGTGGCTTGTAGCCTATCTGCTCGTCATACTGCTTTTCTGACTGACATCATCACATGTTGACCCTGAAGCGATACCTGTTTCTAGAGATGGGTCACTAGCAGTAGGTTTAATTTTATCTAATTTAAACTGTCATTTATAGCCCACTTTTATCCAAAAAGATTTAGTATGATTTACAATAAAAAAGAACAAATCCCATAATATTACATACATTAAAAATTGCCTAAAACATTCTCAACCTTACTACCACTGTATATCGATAAAAGATTCAAAATATATAAAATTTACCTCATTATTATCATATCAAAATCCCTTACTGTTATATAATTAGTGATGACATATTGAAACAAAACAATAAATTGTACTAAATTTCATTAGTTATATAATTTGCATTTCTTATAAATTTCAATGATTATTCTGTTGAATTAATTGAGAAACTAGTTACTGATGGAATGAACCAAAGGAGGTCACAACTTTGGAATGACTAGGGAGACTGAAATTATTATGGGCCTTAGTGGGCATGAGAGAGCGGGAAGGATTATATTTGTTTGTTATATTTTTTCAATTTGTTTCAAGATCTTGTATTGCTATGATGTATTACAATGTCTTTCGGAGTTTTATAACATGCTTTGGCTACTGCATAGTAGAAAGGCAGGGAATAAATCTAAAAACAAGATAAGAGAATGATGGACAGAAGGGAGGAGGCATACTAGCACTTCAAAAGTAAATCTCTTTCTTTACACAAGCAAAATCTATTTCCAAGCAATAGGTTGCCAGTGGACTAGAGCCATTGCTTGCATTGTCATAATTATAGACAAAGATCACTGTAGACCAGTGTTTTCCAACCTTTACAATCCTAAGGCACACCTACATTATCAAATATGTTGAGGCACCCCAACCTCCATTTAGCAGGCAGTGCAGACGTGGGAGAGAACTCATATATCCAAAAAAGTTAGAAGAGTGCTGAAAGCCCCACCAGAGACTGGAAGGACTCAAAAGAGGAGACTCAAGAGGTGGAAAACAAGGAGGTGTGAGGTTTGTGATAAGGAAGCTTATCATAGCTCAGGAAGGAGCTATAGAAAAGGTGAAGTGACTCTGAACAAGCAACCTGTCAGTTCTGGTAGAAATAAGAAAACAGAATTTTCCCATAAAAGACTACCAGTCCCAGAATGCACCAGGTTTCCAACAGCCATTAGAGGAGCTGAAGTGGGGAAACGTGTGTTCAATCAGGAGGGCTATGAGGTAATCCCTAAGCACTCATCTCAAAGGGCAGGGCCTGATCCAGAACAGCTGCGCTGTGTTAGGGAGGAGCACTCATCTAAGCAGAATAAAGGTAGAGTTTATTCTACAGAGAAGCAGCTTGAGCTTGATCATCTTCATCATCAGGAGGATCATCAGAAGCAGAAGCCAAACCGGACTGACAGAGAGGGAAAGAAACCCTTTGGAAGAAAGAGGAGAAAAGCCTTTGAGAGGTCTAGAAGAGTCCAGAGCAGTACGTATACTGGGAGGCATTCCAAGGGCCAGCATACACCATTGGACTGGGGAAAGCCAGAGGAATGGTGCTGCAGAGCTAGGAATCTCCAGACTGTACCTGTGAGGGAGACGGCTGCACGTGGAAGGGACCCTAAGACCCGTGCCAGAAGGTATGTGAAGAGAGATCCAGTGTCCAGGGATCTGGATTGGAAGGCTGGACATAAGAACTGGACTACATACTGGCCAGGCTATATAGAGAGGAACTCTAACAGCAATGGAAGCTCAGGTATGAACACTAGCTATAACCTAACCTTGAAAGACAGCAGGGAAACAAGTATTCTCCTGAAAGTGCTCCATTGGGAGATTCATCTGTGCCAATCCATGATATTGAACCCATGCTTGTTGAGGAAGAGGAGGTGATAGCAGATGAAGAATCTGTTTACATGGACTGCTCTCTGTCTAAACTCCTTTGGTGATTTTCTGTTATAAAGTACAGCAACCATCACAAAGAAATACAAACTTGTTCTTTAATCTACTCAGAAAAGCTCCTGAGTAGGATTTTTAGCCACGCAGTAGAAAGCAAGCCAGCTAAGGGGTTTCAGCTGGATAACTGCTAGCAATTGAGCCTTACCTAATTGCTTGTGAGCTCTGAGAGAATCACTTCTGAATCTATGTGGGAAGATATAAGAAGTTAACCTGAAAAGAACAGTTTTTTTCTCTTCTTTGTGGCTTTTGGTTTGTTGTTTGATACATTGCTAAGAGAACATTAGCTAATGCCTACAGAAAAGACCAGTTTGTTGCCAACCAGGTCTTATTTCTTTTGCTTTGATTGCCTGACAAGTTTAAATGTTGTTTTCCTGATTTTGTTTTTCCAAGTTTAACACTGAAAGCAAGTAACCTGATTTATGTGCTACCAAGCATATATGTGTTGGGAGAAATAACCCCATAAATAAATATCTTATTGGCTTTACCCAAAAGCACAACTAATTATTGTGAGCAGCTGTGTCTGGTGTGAATGAACTGCATTGCCCACAATCCCTTGCAAATCATATAGATATATGCACTTGCCAAGACTGTGAAGATTCTCACCCAGGCAGCCGTCTGGCAGGTTCTAGGTGCTATGTGCTATGTGCAAAGCAGAACTTGGCTCTCCATGTCCTACATGTTGCCTGTTATTTCCCACACTCTGGCATTCATGCTGTCCCTAGGAAGAAGTCATGTGTGACTTCAAGCATGCTCATAAAGGAGCTTTTGAATGTGTAAGAGTGTCACCGTGTTTTCCTGTTACAAGGTACTGAGTGCAGAGCCCATGTGCTAGTCTGGACCTGAGCATCAGGTAGTGGTAATTTTTTTTTCTATAGCACACTTGATTAGGTCTAAAGGGCACACTAGTTTGCATTTGGGAAAAACTGTGTAGAGGTTCAGAGTCTTGAAGACAAAGCACTGTAAGAGCTTCAATTGTTTTGGTTTGAGTGTAGCCCTTCTTTCTGTGACTTTTGCCCCAGTAGCAGACTGTGTGGTACAGTTATTGCTGTTCCCACCTTATATAGTGATTATAAAGAGGAGAAGAGTTTGATTCCCCTGAGTCAGAGCAGTCTCTCTGGACCTTCCCCTTGCATTCTTCCTTCTCTTTGCAATGATGTTTGCTCACACTACTCTTTGAAGATCTTTACAGAAAAAAACAGCTGTTTATAAATATTCATTCATGTCAGTTTTCTGCTCTCCTGAAACTTCAGTAGAAGACCAAGCAGAAGAACTTCAATTGTTTTGGTTTGAGTGTAGCCCTTGTCTCTTGGATCCATGCCCAGTAGCCTGGATCAAGACATCTAAGCAAGATCTGAGCCCATTCATCTTGGACATAGTGAACCAGTCCCTACATCAAGGCTTCCTACCAAAAGAACTCAAGCTCTCAGCAATTCGCCCCCTGCTTAAAAACAAAGCGCTAAACAACAGTGACCCAGCTTCTTACCGACCTATTGCTAGCATCCCATTCCTGACAAAATAATTGAAAAAGTTGTCCAGCTTCAGCTTCAGGACTTCATCGACACAACTGCACCACTTGATGAACATCAGTATGGGTTTTGACCATTTCATGGTGTTGAAACTCTTCTCCTTGCACTTTTTCACTCTCTCATAAGAGGCATGGACAACATCAAGCAAGCTTTCATTCTGGTGTTTCTTGACATATCTTCTGCTTTTGACTGTGTAAACCACAACATTCTCATATCCAGACTTAGTCAAATAGGCATCAAAGAAGTAGCCCTTGACTGGTTTAAATCATACATATCAGACCGTGCCCAATTTGTACAAATCAACGAAGTTGCATCAACACCTTTCCCACAGGAACAAGGAATCCCACAAGGCTCAGCACTGTCCTCCCTCCTGTTTAACCTGTATCTCCAACCGATATGCTCCATATTCAAGAAACACAACATAAACTACCACATATACGCAGATGACATCATGTTGTTCACCCCAATTAACATATCAGACCTCAACTTTGACAATCTAGCAATATGCCTATCTGAAGCAGAACTATGGCTCCGTTCACAGAATATGTACATTAATCTCAAGAAGACGGAAGTACTATCCACCTCAAGAAACCCTAATTTCACCCCACCATCAGTTATCAAGCTACAGAATTTCACCCTCCCAGTGAAGCAGGAGATAAAACACTTAGGAGCCACACTCAACAAGACTCTTTGCCTATCTTTGCACATAAAACAAACCTCCAGAGCAATCTTCTTCAAACTCAGATCCTTACAACACCTAAGACCACTCTTAGACAAGGATGACTTCAGGACAGTGGCCCAAGTGCTAATAATGCCTCATCTAGACTATTGCAATGGGATATTCCAAGGCATAACAAAAAAAAACCCCTTAAAACACTCCAAATGGCTCAGAATGTTGCAGCCCGTATAATTGCTAAAGCCAAGCTATCTGACCATATCTCTCCTATCCTCTACAATCTCCATTGGCTTCCTGTTGCTAGCAGGATTCAATATAAAACCATGGTGACTATTTTTGAATTAATCAACAAAATTGCACCGTCACATCTATTTACCAGGATACAAAGCCCCCCGGAAAACAGAATAAGAAGGAAGAACCTTTAATACTATTTTACTACCTGACGAAATCAGAAAATCAAAACAGATAACAAGTAAAAGTGCATTTTCCTATGTTGCACTGATACAATGTAACAAACTTCCAGTTCATCTAAGGGAGACTACAGACCTCCAAATATTCCGAAAGGACCTTAAAACATACCTCTTCACACAACACTACTACAACAAAGACTATCCCGTAGAAGAGACCACTCAGTCTCAGATGGTCCATACCAACTAACTCCTATTATAGAACTGCTCCCTGAATCTAATCCAGCTCAGACACTGGTATTCTCACTCCTCATACTAATATATATGACACTGTACATACAATTCCGAGACCCAATGTGGGACTTAATTTGTAAATAATAGTTATAATAAATATCCACATTAATGTATATAGTTCATACTCAGTTATGTTCAACTGTACATGGAATGTTATAATGTTCAGAAGTTCAATGTATGTTTCCTGTTGTTCATTGTGAACAGCCCCTGATCTTTGGAAGGGGCGGGAAGGCAGACACGCAGGCATCGGAGATGTCACCCATATGTGAGGATTCCTGCTGTCCACTGAGAACACCTGCTACAGGTGAATAAATACCCTGTCTCACAGTAACATAGTATATGACGGCAGATAAGAGAAGAAGATTGCTGCGGAAGCAAAAACGCGAAATAAAGATTTTTTCAAGTACATTCGCAGCAAAAAACCTGTGAGAGAGTCAGTTGGTCCATTAGATGATAGAGGCATTAAAGGGGCACTAAGAGGTGACAAGGCGATAGCAGAGAGACTGAATGAATTCTTTGCTTCGGTCTTTACTGAGGAAGATGTAGGGATGTTACCCATGACTGAAGTGGTATTTAAAGGTGCAGAAGAGTTGAAGGAAATATCGATACATCGGGAAGATGTATTACAACTATTAGATAAACTGAAGAGTAGCAAATCACCTGGGCCGGATGGTATACATCCAAGGGTGTTGAAAGAACTGAAATATGAGATTGCAGACCTGCTATTAGTAATCTCTGAACTATCATTAAAATCATCTCTAATTCCTGAAGATTGGAGGATAGCCAATGTAACACCAATTTTTAAAAAGGGTTCCAGGGGTGATCCGGGAAACTACAGACCAGTGAGCTTGACATCAGTACCGGGAAAAATGGTAGAAACCATCATAAAGAATAAAATTATTCAGCATTTAGATAGTCATGGCCTAATGGGAGACAGCCAACATGGCTTTCGACAAGGAAGATCTTGCCTTACTAATCTGTTATGTTTTTTTGAAGGTGTGAATAAACAGGTGGACAAAGGTGAGTCGGTTGATATAGTGTATCTGGACTTTCAGAAAGCCTTTGACAAGGTCCCTCATCAGAGACGTTTGGCAAAACTAAAGGGTCATGGGATAGGAGGCAGTGTACTACTGTGGATCAGGAACTGGTTAAAAGATAGAAAGCAGAGGGTAGGGCTAAATGGCCAATTTTCCCAATGGAGAAAGGTGAATAGTGGTGTACCCCAGGGATCTGTGCTGGGTCCTCTGCTTTTTGACATATTCATAAATGACCTGGAAAGTGGAATAACGAGTGAGGTTATCAAATTTGCAGATGACACAAAACTATTTAAAGTTGTTAAAACCCAAGAGGATTGTGGAAAATTGCAAGAGGATCTTGATAAATTGGAAGACTGGGCATTAAAATGACAGATGAAATTTAATGTGGACAAGTGCAAAGTTATGCACCTAGGGAAGAACAACCCAAACTATGGTTACACGATGCAAGGTTCCACTTTAGGAACCACCACACAGGAAAAAGATTTAGGCGTCATTGTGGATAACGTGTTAAAACCCTCGGCCCAGTGTGCAGTGGCAGCCAAGAGAGCAAACAGAATGCTAGGTATGATAAGGAAAGGAATGGAAAATAAAACAAAAGATATTATAATGCCTCTATATCGTTCCATGGTGAGACCGCACCTTGAATATTGTGTGCAATTCTGGTCGCCGTATCTTAAAAAGGATATAGCGTTATTAGAAAAGGTTCAGAGAAGAGCCACCAAAATGGTAAAGGGGATGGAAGGATACTCCTATGAAGAAAGGCTAAAAAGGTTAGGGCTCTTTAACCTGGAAAAGAGACGGCTGAGGGGAGATATGATAGAAGTCTATAAATTAATGAATGGAGTGGAACGGGTAAACGTAGATCGATTGTTTACGTTATCAGAATATAGACAGACTAGGGGATATGCAATGAAGCTACAGGGTAAACTATTTAAGACTAATAAAAGAAAATATTTTTTCACTCAACGTGTAATCAAACTCTGGAATTTGTTACCGGAGGATGTAGTAAAGGCTGTTAGTGTAGCTGGGTTTAAAAAAGGTTTGGACAAGTTCCTGGAGGAAAGTCCATAAACCATTATTAAGAAGGGACCCAGGATATCAATGCTTGACCCAGTACAAGCATTGTGGAACCTGTGTCTTTTGGGGAAACTGCTAGGTACGTATGACCTAGATTGGCCACTGTTGGAAACAGGATACTGGGCTTGATGGACCTTGGTCTGACCCAGTATGGCATATCTTATGTTCTTATGTATGTTCTTACCAGTATGGTCCATCTAATCTGCCCAGTAAGGTGGTTAAAGTGGTTGTAACTGCAGCACCATGCATGTCACCCTCCTCTATGCCTGTGTTTAGGGTTGTACCTGCTGCTTTGTGCAGGCCAGCCCCCCTCTATTGAAGTATAAAAGATATTTAAGTTTGCTTTGATTTCATCTGTTTTCTATAAAGGGATCCACTTAGAGAATTTTCTTTCTAGTAAGGACAACACGGGTTTATGAGGCTTGGTGGGCGGATGTATAGGGTTTTGTTTGGCTGCAAATATGGAGTTTAGACTCCTTGTGATTACTTTAATTTTGTACGTTTTCTTATTGGGTTTGTTTCTCCTCTTTTTGTGGACTATATTGATTTGTTTCTTTTTCTTATAATATGTTAAATTTTGTGGTTAATGTTTGCTTTATTTGCCTGTAACCAGATGCATTACGGAAAAATTAATAAAAATATTTCATCATAAAGGGATCCACTGTGTCTGTCACATTCCATTTTGCATTCTGTCACTGTATTTGTCCCCACCACCTCCATTAAGAGGGTATTCCAAGCATCCACCACTCTTTCCGTGAAAATGTATTTCCTGATGTTGCTTTTAAGTTTACTGCCTTGCAGCTTCATCATATGCCCTCTAGTTTTACAGCTTCCCCTTCTTTGAGAAAGGTTTGTTTGTTTATTGATACCCTTTAAGTATTTAAAAGTCAGTGTCATATCTCCCCTGTCCCTCCTGTCCTCTAGGGTGTACATATTTAGATCTTCAAGTCTCTTTTCATATGTCTTCTGGCGCAGGCTCCAAATCATATTGGTTGCCTTCCTCTGAAACATTTCAGGTCTTTTTATATCCTTTGTGAGATATGGTCTCCAAAACTGAACACAATACTCCAAATGAGTCCTCACCAACTACTTGTACAGAGGCATTAATACCACCTTTTTTCTGCTGGTTATTTCTCTCTGTATGCAGCCCTGCATCCTTTTGGCTTTGGCTAGTTCCTTGTCGCATTGTTTTGCTACTTTGATATCCTCAGACATAGCACTCTCCTTGTCTGTACACACCAACCTCTCTCTCCCTGTCGCATACAATTCCATTGGATTTCTGCATCCCAAGTGCATGACTGCACTTCACATTAAATATTAACTGCCAAGCATTAGACCATTCTTCCAGTGTTTGTAGATCTTTTCTCATATTGTCCACTCCTCAGAAGTGTCCACTCTGTTGCAAATTTTCATGCCATCTGCAAAAAGGCAGACTTTTCTATTTAGTCCCTCCACAGTATCACTCACAAATACATTGAACAGTATCGGTCCCAGGACCAATCCCTGAGGACACCACTGCGCAGCTTCCTTTCTTCTAAGTGAGTTCCGTTTACCCACCACCTTCTGTCATCTGTCAGTCAATCAGTTTTTGATCCAGTTCACCACCTTGGGACCTATCCCCAGGCTGCTCAGTTTATTGATAAGCCTCCTATAAGGAACAGTATCAAAGGCTTTCCTGAAATCTAGGTATATCACATCCATCACATGTCCTTGATCTAGTTCTCTGGTCACCCAAATGTTTAACATGATCTTCCCCTGGTAAAACCACGTTGTCTCAGATCATGCAATCCATTGGTTTTCAATAAGTCTACTATTCTTTCTTTATTCTTCCTACCACTGAGAAAAAAGTCTTACTGGCCTTATAGTTTGTAACCTTTTTCCTATAACCACTTCTGTGAAGATATACCAGATCAGTCCTTCTCCAGTTATGCGGAACCTCTCTCGTCTCCAAGGATCTATTAAAAATATCCTTTAAAAGGCCCTGCCAGAACCTCTTTGAGCTCTTTCAGTATCCTGGGATGTATCCCATCCGGCTCCATGGTCTTGTCCACTTTCAGTTTTGCAAGCTGTTCAAAAACATCTTCTGTGAATGGTGTGGTATCTACTTCATTCTCATTTGAATATTGTATGTCCTTCTCCAGGATTTTCTCTATGTTGCTTGGGTGTCTTCTGCTCATACACAGACTGATTTACTAATCTTATGGTTTCAATGCAGGGGACAGGTTGGTCCCATGGGGATCTGCCTGCCTGCCCCAAGTGGTTCAAACCGAGGGAAGGCTTCAGCACCTCTAATGGCATAACATACAGCTAGATGGTGCTGTAGCATTTAGTGTTTCATGGCATGTGACTTTACTTGCTAACATCTCTCCAATCATAGGTTTGGAAAGGAGACGGCCACAGGGGTCCTGGTCCCACCAAAAATTTGTAGCTGCGAACCTATTTCGGCCCGCGGGAATCTGATCTGCGGGCAGAAGTAGGGAAAGGCTGGTGATCGCGACCTAGCAAGCAGTAGGCTGCCCGTGAGCAGAAGAGTGCTGTGATCGTAGCACAGATCCCTCCTTTCTGCCCACGGGAGATTGGATCCCTGCGGGCAGATAGAGGCAGGGGCGAGTGAGTATCATTAGGCCGAGTATCATTAGGTCGAGTGAGGTGGTGGCCTCAGGTGGCAACCTTTTGGGGGTGGCAAAAATTGTCCCAAAACGCCTGCCTCACTCGGCCTTAAAAAAAAAAACCCGATGGAAAGAGCCACGGCAGCCGCGGCAGAAGGAAGTGTCCCGCGGCCGCCCGGCTGAGCCCTCCTGTCTCCCTCAGCCCACCGACTTTACAGAGCCACGAAGGGAGAGTTTCCCTTTTTTGTGGCTCTGCTAAGCCCGGCGGTGCTGATGGGAAACAGGAAATGCCGTTTCCCATCAGAGCCGGTGGGCTTAACAGAGCCGCAAGAAAGGGAAACCCTCCCTTCGCGGCTCTGTAAAGTCGGCAGGCTGAGGGAGACAGGAGGGCTCTGCTGGGCAGCCGCGGGACACTTTCTTCTGCCACTGCTGCTGCCGCAGTGGCAGCAGCAGCCAAGTTTTTTTTTAAATTTCCCTGGGTTGATGGGGGAAGGGGGTTTGGATTGGAAATGGGCTGATGGGGGGGGGGGGTTAGGAATGGAAGTGGGCTGATGGGGGTTAGGACTGGTAATAGGCTATGGGGGACTGGGACTGGAAATGGGCTGATCGGGAGGGGGGCTAGGGCTGGTAATGGGCTTTCGGGGTGTCTAAGACTGGAAATGTGTTGATGGGGGGGGGTTAGGACTGGTAATGGGCTTATTGGGAGGGGGATCTAGGGCGGGTAATGGTCTTATTGGGAGAGGGATCTAGGGCTGGTAATGGGCTATCGGGGGTGGCCAGGACTGGAAATGGGCTGATCAGGAGGGGGGCTAGGACAGGAAATGGGCTGATTGGAGGGCTAGGACTGGATATGGACTGATTGGGTGGGGGTTAGGACTGGTAATAGGCAGATGGGGGGCTAGCACTGGAAATGAGCTAGGACTGGTAATGAGCTGATTGGGGGGCTAGGACTAGACTTGGCTGAAAAGGGGGATAGGACTGGAAATGGACTAATGGGGGAGGGGATGAGAGTGCTGCTGGCCCTGGAAGAAAACTAGGGGCTAGGGCTACAAATGGGCTGATGCAGGAGGATGGTAGAATAGGACTGGAAGGGAGCAGATAATGAGACGGTCTGCCAGGGGAAGGAGGGGGCAGGAAGGGAGCCGACACGGGGGAAGGAGGGGGCTGGAAAGGAGCTGACACCTGGTATGTACTGAAGGGGGACTGGAAGGGAGCTGACACTTGGGGATGGGGTTGGGTAATGGGGAGGAGGCTGGAAGGGAGCTGACATGCAAATGGCACTGGAAGGGGGATGGACAGAGAGTAGGGCGACTAGAAGGGAGCTGACTGGGGGGTGGCACTGAGAGTGGACGTGAGCTGATATCTGGGATGGTATTTTGACTAGAAGGGGCTGGACAGGGGGGAAGGAGGTGGACTGGAAGGGCATGGACACCAGTGGCTGTTGTGGGAATGCAAGGCGGTTGACATTGGAAGGTACTGGGAAGGAAGAACTAGAAAGGGGGCTGATACTGGGGAGGGTTACTGGAACTGGAAATGGGCTGATGGAAGAAAGTGAAGAAAACAAAAGAAGAGATAAGAAATGGCAGATGGACCATAGACCACAGAAAGAGAGCTAAGAGAAGACAGGAAAGCAGAGGCCTCAGATCGGGACCAGCATGATCAGAGAATAAAATGATCAGATAACAAAGGTAGAAAAAATAATTTTATTTAATTTTAGTGATTGGACTTTGTGCTATTTTTATATTTTACACAGTACTGGGGAACTGCATCTCTTATTTATCTGATGTTGCACTGCATGTGGACTCTGGCTTCTTGGGGTTTCAATTTAAATTTTGTCTACATATTTTTATTTTATTTTAGATTGTGGTTACTTATTCTGTACTTGGGGAGGATCAATGTTGTGAGTGTGTGACTGAGGTCAGGTGTTCTGTTAACATAAAGTTTGTACATAAAGATCTATACTGTACTGTAGTAATTTGACTTGTTCAGCTTTTCAAATAGGTGTATGGATGTTCCAGGGCCCACTGTAGTATTTACAGTGACAATTTTTTTGGATGGGCTCCTTATGTGAGTTTTGGAAGTTTGTGCTGATATGGTATGGTAGGTTTGCTCTTTGTTTTACGGTTTTGTATTAGTTCACAATATGCCTGGTAGTGGAGAACAGTGGATGTTGTTGTTGTTGTTAGTGAGATGATCAGAATCAGATTTTTTTAAAAAAAATATTGAGTTCTGTGGGTGAATGTCCTGGTTCTGCTCTGCACCTACTCTGGATGCAAAATATATGTTGAAAAAGAAAAAGCAAGAACCATAACGCAGTTCATAACAACAAAATAAAAATGAGTTATAATTTAGTTTTATAAACTGTGCTGTTGGTTTTTGCTGTCTTTTAGTTCCTTGATGTGCAAGCGGGACCGTACCTAGACCTGTGCAAGCGGTGCAGCCGCACAGGGCAGAAAGGCTTGGGGGGCACATTTCGGCTGTCTGCTGTTGCCCTGCCGCTGCTGGCAGGACAATAGCAACCAGCCAAAATGCGCCCCCAAGCCTTTTTGCAGCACTTTAAACAGGTCTGGTCCCTCCCTCCTCCAACGCAATGTTAGAGTAGGGGGGGGGACAGATCTGCTTAAAGTGCCAGTGCCTTTCAGATTGGGTGCATGCCCCCTCCTCCTCCCCATACCTCCGTCCAGCGCTGCCTGTCCTTTTCCTGCTGCTTGCACAACCATGAAAAAAAGAGAGGGCGGCAGCAGCAGGGAAAGAGCAGGCGGCGCTGGACGGAGGTATGGGGGAAGAGGGGGGCGTGCGCCCGAGTTGCAAGTTGCACAGGGTGCGATTGCAGCTCGATACGGCCTTGTGTGCAAACATCTTGCATTTCCTCCATATAATCTAATCAGGGCCGGCCCGTCCATTAAGCGAGAATGTTTTTTGCACAGGGCCCCGCGTTTCAGGGGGCCCCGCGCAAAAAACATTCTGATCCAAAAGTAACATAAAAAAAAAAAACCCTGTCTGCTGCCGCTTCCGGGGCCGCCGCAGCAGAATCGAGTGTGCCGCGGGGCCCCCCTGTGCCCGGCAGAGCCTGCCCTACCCTGTATCACCTCTTTCAGCTGCAGTCAGTCACACGCGCCGGCTTTCAGAGCGCGAGGGGAGAGTTTCTCCCTCGCTGCTCTGTTAAGCCCGCGGGGGCTGATGGGAACTCCCATCAGCCCCCGCGGGCTTAGCAGAGCCGCGAAAGGGAAACTAGTCCCTTCGCGCTCTGAAAGCTGGCGCGTGTGACTGACTGCAGCTGAAAGAGAGGTGATACAGGGGAGGGCAGGCTCTGCCGGGCACAGGGGGGGCCCCGCGGCACACTCGATTCTGCCGTGGCAGCCCCGGAAGCGGCAGCAGACAGCTTTTTTTATTTTAAATTTTCCCTGGGCTGGGGGGGGGGTTAGGAGTGGTGATGGGTGATGGGCGCTGGGGGGGGGGGGCTAGGAGTGGTGATGGGTGCTGAGGGGGGCTTAAACTAAAAATTGGGTGATGGGGGATTAGGACTGGAAATGGGCTGGTGGGATTAGGACTGGGAGTGGGCTGATGGGGAGGTTAGGACTGGTAATGGGCTATGGGGGGGCTTAAACTAAAAATTGGGTGATGGGGGATTAGGACTGGAAATGGGCTGGTGGGATTAAGACTGGAAGTGGGTTGATGGGGGGTTAGGACTTGTAATGGGCTATGGGGGGCTTAAACTAAAAAATTGGGTGATGGGGGATTAGGACTGGAAATGGGCTGGTGGGATTAGGACTGGGAGTGGTCTGATGGGGAGGTTAGGACTGGTAATGGGCTATGGGGGGGCTTAAACTAAAAATTGGGTGATGGGGGATTAGGACTGGACATGGGCTGGTGGGATTCGGACTGGCAGTGGGTTGATGGGGGTTAGGACTGGTAATGGGCTATGGGGGGCTTAAACTAAAAATTGGGTGATGGGGGATTAGGACTGGAAATGGGCTGGTGGGATTAGGACTGGGAGTGGGCTGATGGGGAGGTTAGGACTGGTAATGGGCTATGGGGGGGGGCTTAAACTGAAAATTGGGTGATGGGGGATTAGGACTGGAAATGGGCTGGTGGGATTAGGACTGGGAGTGGGCTATGGGGGGCTAGGACTGGTAATGGGTTGGGGGGTTGCTAGGACTGGAAATGGGCTGAGTGGAAGGGGGCTTGAACTGCAAATAGCTGATGGGGACGGGGCTTGGAATGGAAATGGGCTGAGGGGAAGTGGGGGGCTTGAACTGCAAATAGCTGATGGGGACGGGGCTTGGAATGGAAATGGGCTGAGGGGACGTGGGGGGCTTGAACTGCAAATAGCTGATGGGGAGGGGGACTTGGAATGGAAATGGGCTGAGTGGAAGGGGGCTTGAACTGCAAATAGCTGATGGGAAGGGGGGCTTGGAATGGGCTCTTAGGGGAGGGAGCTAGGACAGGAAATGGGCTGATGGAGGGGCTAGGATAGGACTGGGAATTGGGTGTTGGGGGGAGCTAAGATTGGATATGGGCTGTGGTGGGGACTTGGATTGAAATGGACTCATGGAGGGGCTAGAACTGGAAGTAGGTTCATGGGGGGCTTGGATTAGAAATGGGCTGAGTGGAGGGGAGCTAGGATTTAACATGGGCTGATGGTGGGGCTAGGAAAGGACTAGAAATGGGCTGATGGGAGGCTGGTATTGGAAATGAGCTGATGAAGGGACTCGGATAGGACTGGAAATGGATGGGGGAGCTAGGACTGGAAATGGACTGATGGGGGGCCAGGACTGGAAATGGGCTGATGTGGGGACTAGAAGGGAGCGGATACTGGGTGGAGCTGGAACTAAAAGGGAGCTGATGTTGGGGGAGATTAGAAGGGGATGGGGCTGGGAGAGTGAAATGGAGAGGGGAAAAATATTTTGTGTGGGAGGGAAGAAAAATGTACAATTGGCCGGGTATTGGGAGACTAAGTGGGGATTGAGGATGGAGGGGTAAAATTTGAGTGGATGAAATAGGAATGAGGAAAGAGCAAAAGGAGAAAGATTATTATGTTAAAGCAGATGTAGAGAGAGAATGGAACAAAACTAGAAGAGAAGAAAGGACAAATGGACAGCAGACGATGGAGAGATAGCAGAAGACACAAATACACCAGAAGAAAGTGGCTGGAACAATTGCAACTGAAAAAAAAATGCACAAAAGGTACAAAGATATCTCTTTATTTTTAATTTATTAACTGGAATATGTCAGCTCTGGGAAATGTGCATCATTAATGTCTGTGCTTTGTTTAGTACAAGAGGAAATTAATTTATAGTTTTATTTCTACATTGTTGTTGTACATTCCAAGTTTGGCTTTTAGGGTTCCCAGTTTAATTATTGTCTTCCTGTTTTTAAATTGTGATTCCTTGTTTGGTGATGGTCTATGTTCTGCATGTGTAACTGAGCTGAGGTATTCTGTTTATGTAATTCCTATTTGACATTGTCACTTGTCCCCTTTCCCCAGTAGGTCATGTATTGTTATTCTCTGAAATGTATTGGTTTAATATTTTGATAGGTAGGGTATGGTGCTTTATGAGTCCTGGTAGTGCTGTTAGGATACGGTGGGTTTGCTATGGGTTCTAAATGGGCAGTGTTTGTAGTAGTTCCTAATGTGCCTGGCGGTTGGCACTGGATTATAGTAATGTAGAAATCTTTGTCTTTCTTTATCCATACACTCATGAAGAGGCATGTTTACTAAAAGTTAGTGTATGGTAACATTATGCAAATATTTATGCAAATGAGGCCCTTATGCAAATGAGG
Source organism: Ichthyophis bannanicus (assembly GCA_033557465.1). Lineage (NCBI taxonomy): Eukaryota > Metazoa > Chordata > Amphibia > Gymnophiona > Ichthyophiidae > Ichthyophis > Ichthyophis bannanicus. The sequence goes on from CM066043.1 coordinate 89,052,837, forward strand.
CCCAGCACCGAGTCTCCGCACATGGCCCCGCACCCCCCTTGGGCCGCCCCTGAATCTAATCAGCTTTTTTGGTTTGGTTCGGTTCAGTCTCTGATTGGATTTCTGAGAAATCCCCGCCCCCTCTAAGTGGGGGGGGGGCGGCATTCCATACTTGCCTCAGGCAGCAGATTGCCTGCCTTGAGTGTAGGGTTGCCAACTGGCCGGTTTTCAGCCGGCCTGGCCGGTTTTTCCATGGCCAGGCCGGCTGCCGGCGCAGAGGCAAAACCGGCCCTTGAAAAGCCGTTTTTTTTGCTCTGGCCGCAAGATCGGGAGCGGCCAGAGCAAAAAAACCGGCTTTTCTCCCAACCCGGAGGGCTTCAGAGGGAGCCGGGGAAGCCCGCGCGAGGCCCCGGCTCCCTCTGAACAGCCGCCAGCGTGAAGAGCCTTTACCTTCACGCTGGCGGCTGTTCCTGTGAAGCCGCGATTGGTGGGAAAGGTTAAAGGCAATGCCCTTTAACCTTTCCCAGCATTCACGGCTTCACAGGAACAGCCGCCAGCGTGAAGGAAAAGGCTCTTCACGCTGGCGGCTGTTCAGAGGGAGCCGGGGCCTCGCGCGGGCTTCCCCGGCTCCCTCTAAAGCCTCAGACAGCCGCGGTTTTGGGGGGGGGGGGTGGCCAAGGACTGCCTGGGCGGTGATGGGGGGAGGGGCCTGGACTGGAAAAGGGCTGGGAGGGGGAATTTGACTGGAAATGGGTTGTGATGGGGGGGGGGGGGGGACCTGGACCGGAAAAGGACTATGGGGGGAGGGGGGGACTTGGACTGGAAAGAAATTGGCTGTGATGGGAGGGGACCTGGACTGTAAAAGGGCTATGGGGGGGGGGGGGGGGACATGGAAAGGGAATGGGTTTTGATGGGGAGGGGGACCTGGACTGGAAAAGGGCTGGGGGGGGGGGGGACATGGACTGGAAATGGGTTTTGATGGGGAGGGGGACCTGGACTGGAAAAGGGCTATGGGGGGGGGGGGAACATGGACTGGAAAAGGGCTATGGGGGGGGGACCCTGGACTGTAAATGGGCTATGGTGGAGTGAGGGGGAACATGGACTGGAAATAGTCTGTGATGAGGGGGACTTGGACTGGAAATGGGTTGTGAAGGGGGGGGGGGGGACCTGGACTGGAAAAGGGCTATGGGGGGCATTGGACTGGAAAGAAATGGGCTGTGATGGGGAGGGGGACCTGGACTGTAAAAGGGCTATGTGGGGGGGGGGGACATGGACTGGAAATGGGCTATGGTGGAGGGAGGGGGAACTTGGACTGGAAATAGGCTGTGATTAGGGGGGCTACGACTGCAAATGGACTGTGATGGTGGGGGGGGGGGGTAGGACTGCAAATGGGCTGTGATGGTGTGGGGGGACTCGGACTGCAAATGGGATGTGATGGAGGGGGGGCCTAGGACTGGAAATAGGCTGTGATGGGGGACTTGGACTGGAAATGGGCTGTGATGGGGGGGGGGGGGGCTAGGACTGGAAATGGCCTGTGATGTGAAGGCTAGCACTGGAAATGGGCTTATGAAGAGCTGGAATATTACTGGAAATGGGCTGATGTGGGGCATGGGAGAATGGGACTAGAAGGGAGTGGATGCTGGGTGGGTCTAGAACTATAAGGGAACTGATTTTGGGGGAGGACTAGAATAGATGGGGAATGAGTGGAGAGGGGAAAAAATTTTGTGTGTGGAAGAAAAGTCTATGATGGGCTGGGTATTGGGAGAGTGAGGGGCTTGAGAATGGAAGGGTGAAATTTAAATGGATGATAAAGGAATAAGGAAAGAATTGGGGGAAAGAGCAAAAGGGAAACAATCAGTATGTTAAAGCAGAAATAGAGAGAGAATGGAAAACATCTAAAAGAGAAGAAAGGACAAATGGATAGCTTGCTGAAGACACGAAGAAACCAGAAGAAAGTGACTGGAGCAATTGCAACTGAAAAATAAAACGCCCAAACAGAAGGTAGAAAAATACTTTTTAATTTGAATTTATTAGCTGGAATATGTTTGGTCTGGGAAGTGTGTATTGATAACATCTTTGCGTTTTTGTTTAGTGCAAGAGGAAATTACTTTATAGTTTTATTTCTCCAGTGTTGTACATTTCATGTTTGATTTTGGGGTTCCCAGTTTAATTATTATCTGACCAAGGAAGTTAGCCTACACGTATCCTCGGTAATTTTTGTGGGTGGGGCTGGGGGCGGGGCAGGGGTGGGACTAGGGGCAGAGAATGGGTGGAGCATGGCGAGCCACAGGTGTCGGGTTTTTCTCGGTGAAAAAGTTGGCAACCCTACTTGAGTGGCCCCTGGATAAAGGGGAAGGCTGGCGATCGAAGCTGCATGTTCGGCTGCCCCCCCCCTCTCCCCGGAACACTGCGTTCTGACGCCTGTCTTCAATTATATCCAAACTAGAACTTTAAAAGTAGTGTAGCAATGAACAGCAGTGTGCGAGCGGTGCGCCAGGTTTGAAAGTCGCACATGGTGCATTTATGCCTTGGTAGGGGGCTCGGGCAGGTACAAACGATTTTCCTTTGAAGTGCTTTTTTGCAGTGTAATCAATTACAGTTTGTGTCTGTTCTCCTTATGTCACCAGTAGATGGTCGCCGCTTTGTTGCCTGCCGGCCCGGAACAGGCTGTGCAGCTCGTCCGGCGTTGGTTTTGACGCGCAGGGACACACACACACGACCCTGATAGGCTGATGCAGTCCATGTAAATACGATCCTCCCATTCCCTGTCAGAGCCTCCGTAATCCTTCGGACGTATTATTCAAACTCTGCCATGGATCAAGCACGTGAATACCTCCGAGTCCTGGCTGCTTTCTGGATCTGGTCCCTGCCTCTCCTGGCTGATGCACGTACGAGCCTAAAGCCCAGAATGACCACTCCTCTCATCGGTAAGTTTTACTAAGGAAAACGCTACTCCCAAGCGAGCTTGTGTCACCGATACTAGGACGAAGATGCATGTTGAAATCACTCGGTGCAACATAGGGCTTCATTATCTGTGTAAGGAGCAATGAATGCAAATAGCTTTACAGTGTCTTTAGTCCCCAAGGGTAGAGAGTAAAGCGCCAGAAAGCAGTTAGACGGAGTGCTCATCCTTGAGGACAGGACGTGCTTTATTAATTGTTTTATTTTGCATGGCTTCATTTATTGGAACTTAGCTGCAGATTTTGTTGTGAAATGTGATATAGTAAGTAAATTCAAAGTAAGCATTCAGAGCTCAAATACATTGACGGCTGTGAAATAGGGTTGGAGGAACTAAAAAGCTGATTGAGTTGCATTTTACCTCTGCTTTGTTGTGCGTAAACGAAAAAATGCTTTAGAAATCTAACCTTGTAAAGTTTCTTGTAACATATGCAGTGTGAAATAGCAGGAGCTCAGTATAAGACTGTGGTGTCCCTATAATGTATTTTGCAATAAACAAATGTGACGTTATAAAAAATGTGGGGGTCAACATTTAACTGTAATGGTCAGAAATTGTTTTAAAACATCAGCTGCTGTGCTTAAATAAAATCCAGATATTTAGCACCAGTATTTAGAGCGTGGCTGGTTAGTAGCGATATTGAGCCTGCTATCTAGATACCTAACCAGATAAAGTTAGAACAAAAATGGTTGTCCTATCTTTATGTAGATAGTTTTCCAGTTGGTGGTCTGAATATCGCCACTAACCGGATCACTTGGAACGCTGCACCAGCTCCGTCCAAAGACTGCCCCGGTGCTGCTGACCGACAAATGCTTTTGAATATCGGCCCCTTTAAAAAGAGACCCCTTATTAAATAAGTGTTCTCTAGCCAATGTGAGCAGTACGTGTGCTGGAGAGCTCTGAGAAGTACGGAATGAGCCTTGGCAAAAGGATTTGCTGATTTCTCAGCTTCAGTATAGCTTTACACCAGACCTCGCTTCATAGAACCTGAAATCAGGACCACTTTGGGGATTTTTGGGGGGACAGTCTTATAAAGATTTTTGTCCACATCTAAAGCATGTGGATGCAGATTCCATGACATGCATGTCTGGCCCGCAGGCACGTCTAAATTGAAAACAGGCCCCATTTGAATGTAAGTCCGCATTCGCAGGTCCTTAATTGGGGAGGTAGAAGTGTCTGGACCGGCATGGGCAAAGCACTATTCAGCCGAATATTATGGACGTCCCCGTGCCCACTGTATTTTGAAAAGTTACACGTTTCGGATCCTGCCCGTCTCTGTGATGTACTTGTGGACGACACACCTCTTTGGCAAAACGTGCATCTCCTAAGCTGCTCTTCACACTGACAGTAGTTTGCTTATGCAAACTAGACATAAATACCAATGAGAAATGACTGCTGCTGCAGCTTAGACCATATATCGGTCCTCTTCATGCCCTGAAAAGTGCACCCTAATATGGTATAAGAGAATGTAAATATGAACATGTATGTCAGGATGTACTTCGCATCAAATGCTACTTAGCATTATAAAATGGCCCCAGTGATCCCTGCCTTGGTCATCTCTACAAACAAGTTTTAAACTGCTAAGGATTGACCCTTACCAAGTGCACAAAACCTGAAACGCAGTTCCCCAAAGAATGCATAATATTGCTGAGCAACAAATGTATACCCTTTTCATGCCTATGGCCTATAAGTGCACTCATTCTGCTGTTACGCACTACCTTTCCTCTCTTATCTCTCCCTACATTCCTCTTTGGGAACTCCTTTCTTCTGGCAGATCGCTTCTCTGCGCCCTTCTCTTATTTATTTATTTGGTTTTATATACCGTGCTATTTTAAGTCCGTGCGGTTTACAGTATAACAACTTCATACATAGAACAGGTTTACATTGAACAGATAACATGGCTTACAATTAGAACAGTACAACAGTATACTTCATAACAATATGAACACAGTTTTAGTGACTACCCAAAACAGTAACTATTTACAGTCAGCAAGGGAGAATGGAATCTGCACTAGAAGGAGGCGAGGCACAAGTGGGCTATTTGACACGATCAAAGTATAGCTGGAAAAGATGTTTTTATTGCCTTTCTGAAGGTGGAAAGGTCAGTGATAAGACGGAATGGAGCAGGGAGGGAGTTCCAGAGCAGAAGGACAAATAAAATGAAGGCTCTATGCCTGACATATTGGGAGGTTTTACTGGCCAGAGTGGGAATGGCGAGGGTATTTGCCATGTTTGTTCTCCTGATTCTGCTGTCCAGTGTCCAATGTAGGAAGTCTTCTAAGGTGGTTGCAAAGATCTGGTGGAGGATTTTGAATGCAATAAGGAGGGCTTTGTACTTTAGGCGACTGGCTATAGGAAGCCAGTGAAGCTGCATTAGTAGAGGTGTCACATGCTCGTATCTGGAGACACCATAGATAGTTTGTGCGGCAGTATTCATGGCCATTTGTAATGGATGGAGTGCGTGGACAGGAAGGCTGTGTAGAATGATGTTAGCGTAGTCAAAGTGAGGCATAATGAGAGCTTGGAAAACAGATCGGAAGTCAGAAGGTTCAAGTAGTGGTCGAAGCTGATGGAGGGAGCAAATTTTAAGATAAACAGCCTTGGTGATATTGTTTATGTGCAATTCCATATTCAGGTGCTGGTCCAATGTAATGGCTAGATAATGAACCTCATGTTTTAGTTTTCAGTTCGGCATCCTTAACCTGTATTGTAGCTGGTGGTATGAAGGTTGAATCCTTCTACTGCCAACTCCAGGCTTCGCTCCTTTCACCTTGCTGCTCCCTATGCCTGGAACAAACTACCTGAGTCTGTACGCCAGGCTTCAGCTCTGGCCCTTCTCAAATACAGGCTGAACGCTCACCTCTTCATTGCCGCTTTTGGATCTGATCCACCTAATTTCCTTTGTGTTTCCTTACCATTCCCCCTAGATGTATCCTGTCCACAGCTGCTATGTTATCTGCTATGACCATCTTTTACATGTGTCTGTGCAGCGCTTTGTACGCCTTGTAGCGCTATACAAATGATCAGTAGTAATAGTAGTAGTATGGCCTTCTGGATATGGCATCTGATTCCTTCATATCTGGGTACTGGCATTTCTCACAGCAGCTACACCTGTCCCATCGTGGCATATGTCGGTTAGTATACATCCGCTATCTGTGGGCAACCCATCTGCTTTCTACAGTCTGCTTTTTGGCCCTGCTCCTCTGGTCATGTCTATGTGGGCATGGGAGGGCAGATCCCTGTGCCATCATACCTAGGTAGCTAGACTCCAGATATATCACCTTTCACAGCTTGCATAGATCCTGGACTGAGGAAGGATGTAGGCCTGGGGGATGTTGGCACATCAGTCATGTCTTCTAGTGCCTGGCACAGCTGATGTATGACTGCCCTATCACACCAGCACCTGGTAACACTGCGGTCATCCATATGGTCCAGGTACCAGCCAGCCATTCATGGCCTACCTGAATTGCAGATCAGCACACTAGATCCTCCCGTGCTACCTCCAAACCACATACTCTCACTTGCAGTCACAAAAGACATCATTCTGCCACTCCAACATGATTTGTTTCCAGACTCACTCACATACTGTTCCTATATCAACAGTCCCGGTTTTCAGAACACAGAATTAATTAGGGTCTCCTGGATTAGCTCTTTTAGCACAGACATTTCAGCATAGCCAGAATAAACACTATTGCTTTTCTTAATATTTCTGTAAGGGTGTTTGTTAATGTTTCTTTACCTTACAACATTCCCTCACCTCTGCTTTCTGTTCTTTATAACTGCATCTTGTTTTTTTCTGGACTGTAGTCATACCAGTTCAGCACATACTTGTCACAATCATTCTTCTGTTTGGGTCGAATTGCAGAGCACAGCAGAATATTTTCTAAATCCTGGCCTTATTCTACGTTTCAGCAGGAATAATGGGGATGTCCGCGGGGATATTTCAGAACGTACGTGGGCCTTTTTGGAATACGCTATGTGCGTCTCCATTCTGCCCTCTCTGGGCATGTTCTGAGATTCCCCCATGCTAGTGCTGTGGACATGCATGTCAGCAGTGTTTCAGAATACGGCCGGGGATGTTTTCAGCACATAAACGTCCCAGCCACACATACAAACCCCTTATTCGTGTTCTGGAATGACCTCCATGTCTAATAAAATTATGTGACTCTGCACACAGGTAAAAAGTGCACTCATCACAGGCTTTATATACTTTTATGCTGACAACATAAAGGTGTCCCTGAAGGTATTTGTTTGGGTAGAGTTGTGATGCATGCATCTATTTTATAAAATATGCAGGTATATGAGGAGAACACATACCGTTTATACCATCTTCAGGTAAATTTGGACCTATAAATTTGCATGCTGTTGGGGCTTCTTCTTATGTTTTTGTTTATTTATTCATTTGATATACTGTCCCCCATAACATCGGGGCGGTTTACAACATTTCGGAAAGAAAGGCGCATAGGTGCCTATGTTTCCTTAGCTTCAAATAGGTGTCTTTATAGTGTTTTCTCCTTGGAGCCCTGTTATGTAATCAACTCGGGTGTCCTGCTTTTATTGCTATATGAGATTCCTTGAGATTTTGTCACTGCTTATTTCAGAGAATGACGTGGAAAGGTAATAGTGGAGGAGTGGCCTAGTGGTTGTGGCAAGGTACTTCAGGCCGGAAGGTCGGGGGTTCAAATCCCACTAGAGGACAGCAACCTTGGGCCGGAAGGACTGGGGTTTCTAGTCCCACAGGTGCTCCTTGTGGTCTTGGGCAAGCCACTTAACCCTCCATAGCCCATGTTCCCTGTAAAATAGTTATCTCCAAGTTATAATGCCCTGTTCAATGTAGTTTCAGTTTGTTCAATGTAAACCGCACTGATGCAGAATAGCGCGGTATATAAGAGAATATAATAAATAAATAAATAAATAATATAAAACATTTGCATGTTTACCTTCTATTAGAAGCAAATATCATTTCTTCATATCAAGGGAACACCATTGACATATGAGGCATGCACACAGGGTAGAATAGAATTGTAAGTATGATTTTGCTAGGGCGTCGAGGGGCTCCTTTTACTGAAGCCCATTAGCTGGATAACGTGTGTTTTAACACGTGGCCACTGGCAATCGGGAACACTAATCACAAGTATGTCTGTCTGCCACCGCACGCTAAAATACACGTTAACCAGCCATCGTGGGATCGGTCAGGGAATGAGTGGAGTGTGGGCATGGAAAGCACATTACTGATGGAACCAGGGCAATTGCCAAGCACTCGCCGGCAATGAGGCTCTTAACACAAAGCCACCTAACGACGACTCTATGGGAGTCGCTGCGTGAACCCGTCTTAGTGGTGTGCACGTTCGAGTGGTCTGTCATGCATTAGCTGCCAGGAATATACTGGTCAAGCCCTCAACAGCCAATGCAGAGGCTTTGCAATTAAGGTACGTTTGTTTGATGTGTTAATTGCAATTCTTAGCGTACTTTAGTAGAAGGGTGCCTAAGTGAGAAATGGAATGTCCAAGTTGCTGAATGCGGAAATTTTTAGGAGCGTCAGGAAATGCACAGGCATGTCCAGCGGAAACTGCCATTTTACTAAGCAGTACGTTCAGACCAAGAATGAAATCGCTCGATTTTACAGCCCCTGCATGGAAGTGTCAGCAGTTACATGCCTAAGTACCGGATTTTACAAAACTGGACATCCTGAAAGAGACTGTTAGAGAGCCAAGGGTAGTAACTCTTAATTTTTGTACTATTTGAGGTGGTTTTAAGCACCAGGGAGGTAAGCACTGTTGCCCCTCCATCACTTCCCAAATCCACATGAGCAGTTGCTGACAGTTGCGCCTACCTCGAAGCCGATGTAAATGCTGACAGATCTTTTTGATGAATGCGTGCATTGTCATTGGATACTTTTCTGGCCTGCTGAAAACACCCCCCACACAACATTCATCCTTGGAAACTGTGCACAATGCTGGTCTACACGTGGAAATAGTAGCTATCCAAAATAGCTCTTTATATGCACTGGCCATTTATGCATGTACAAGCTGCTATTTGCATGTGTAGAAGCCACAAGTCTTCAAATCCTCCTATATGTACTAACAAGATATAAGAAGGAAATAATGAACAGATATCAAAGGACTGGAGGTTCCTACCCCAAAGGGCTTACAGTCTGTAAAAAGCAATATGCATAGACAGAGGTGTAAAATGAAGGGGAGATCGGTGTGGCTCTTATTGGGTTTCCCTGGCATCTAGTGAAAGTCTTATGGTACTATTATAAGGGTCAGCTTATCAAATAAGGGTATGCCCAAGTACCTGCCACTCCCTGCAAGTTCAGTTGGTGTTATCCACAAAGGCTGTAGGTTTTTTTTATGTTGTCTTTTTTTTTATTTTTATTTTAGGATAAAGACATACTTAGGGCCCAATATTTAAAAAGGTGTATCTGGTTAGCAGCATTCAGTGGCACTAACTGGACAGTGGTGCTCCTCTAACAGTGCCTGAGTGACCAGAGTATGCCAGGACAGTCCGTAACCAGGTGGAGAACCGGTTCCAACACTTATCCGGATGGGGTGATTTTCATTCTGCCAACAAGTGACTGCATAAAGTTAGATCATCAAAAAAGCTGTCTTAACTTTATGCAGTTTGGCTAGCCAGAGAGTGGCTGAATAGCGCCGTTGTCTGGATAGCCATGGCAGTCAGTGCTGACAATGGATATTCAGTGTTGGAGAATATTCCTGTGCTGAACATCCAGTTTCAGTTTTGCCCATGGCAGCTTGACCGCCGCAGGCTGAATATCGGGCCCTTAGATTCTACATGAATACAGAGCTGCAGCAAGGCACACAAACATAATCCCCTGTTTCCTTCCTGATCCCAGCTCTTTGCCTCTCCCTCTGCTCCTTTATCTTTATTTCACATTTGATATACCACCCAGGCCATGGCATCAGGCGGTTTACAATAAAACATGGAAAAGAACGCCATTCAGTGACAAGAAAACAGCTCAGTGACTCTGATCCTCTTCTTGTCTCACTCTTTTTTTTCTCTTTTCCCCATACTGGATACTGAGAGGAAGGCTTTACTGCCAGTCCACACTTGCATTTCAGCTATTTTTGTGCTCCGGGTGGCTGCCCCTCTCACCTAGCCCTAGTTCCAACCCTAAATGGGAATCAATTAAAAAAACAAAACAAAATGAACCCAATAGTGCTGAAATCCCTAAAATGTTTCAAATGTTACTTACAGAGCAATACAAACTGATGTTTTGGAGGGACAGAACAACATTTGTGAGTCTAGGTAAGCATTTTTTCCAGAGACACAAAATTGGAGAAAACCTTTAGCATATAAGCCCTTTTGTGTGACTGGAAGTTCTGGTCCCCGTCAGCTGCCCCCCAGGATCAAGGACACTCATATCTCCAGCTTTCTGTTACCAGACTCATAAAAAAAATCTGAAGACTAAACAGATAAAGTGCACTCTCAGCATTCATCAGAGACGTGGGCAGCTGTGCCTGAGGCAGACTAATTATTTGAGGAGGGCATTGCATAATAGTTGCTGACATGACATTTGAAGGACAGAGGAACAGAGTCGCTGACCATGCTCCAGTGATCAGAGTCAAAAAAGCTCCTATTGGTTTGTGAATTCCCCATATATAAACATTCAGGCCTCGGTTCTGCAAACTCCTTGCATATGCATTATTTTTATTAAGAGCATTTATTTATATTTACTTATTTATTTAAACTTATTTTTATACCACCTTTCTACCATTCAAGACAGTTTACAGTTAATTGAAAATGTAACTTACTGGCTCAGACCAATGGTGCATCCAGCCCAGTATCCTGTTTTGAGCAGTGGCCAATACAGGTCAGAAGTAGGGTTGCCAACTGGCTCTAGATGCACCCAACAGGCTTGATCCAGTCCTAGGTTTACTACATTGTATTTAGGGACATGTATTCTGATTTCTCTATTGCACTCCATAAAAAAAGTTCCCCTGCATGCAATGGCATAAACCCAGGACTGGATCAAGCTGTCAAGCACATCTGGAGCCTGTTGTTGGTTGTTGGATTTGATATACTGCTCTTTACATTTTTTGGAAAACAGTGAAAAGAGCTCCAATAATTACAGGAAAGATAGAAACAAGTTGACAGGACACAAAACATTTATAACATAGAAGGGAAACTTGTGGGAGGAGGGCAACCCTAGTCACAAGTACCTAGCAGACCTGCTAACCAGCTGAAAAGCACTGATTCTGGTTTGTACCGCGGACTATCCCTACAGAGCACATAATAATGCCCTGTTAAAATTGTCTGTGGATGGATCGGGGGTAGTGATGGTTGCTATCCGGTCAACGGTGATTTTCAGCTTCTAACCAGATAGCTAAACTGGTTAAAGTTAGGTCATTTCAATAGCTATCCTAACTTTTAACTGTTTTTTTTTTTTGCTATCTGGCACTGAATATTCGGATTTCATGAAAGCAGCAGTGGCTAGAAGCTATAAATAGCCTAGCCACCGCTGCTGAATACCTCCCCCCCCCTAGTCTTTATTCTTTTTGAAGGAGTAAACATTCGATTCACGTTTACTTGCTTTACTCTGCTCATCATTTTATAGACCTGTCATATCTCCCCTTAGCCATCTCTTCTGCAAACTCTGGAGCCCTAACCTTTTAAGCCTTTCTTTCCTCATAGGAGTATCCTTCCAACCCCTTTACCATTTTGGTAGCTCTTCTCTGTACCTTTTCCAATTTAGTTAAGAGAAAAAGCTCACCTTATAAGTGCCCTTTTAAAAGCAATGCTCGTTTTACAAGAAAGGAAAGTAAACCTACCTTGTATAACCCAGATTGTAAAAGCACAAAGGTAGGCCACGCTCACTGGCGAACCTTAGAAGAACTCTACAAACACCCAGAGAATAAGAATAGCGACTGGCCAGTTCCAATAACCAGAGAAACCCCAGATACAGAAAGGGATAACTCTGACTCAGAGCCGATGCAAGTGGAATTTGTGGAGCCTAGTCTTTTGTCTCAAGAGGAGATGGACTGTTCTCTATGCGTAACAAGCAGTATAGAATCACTGCTAGACTTGTACATAAGAACATAAGATATGCCATACTGGGTCAGACCAAGGTCCATCAAGCCCAGTATTCTGTTTCCAACAGTAGCCAAACTAGGTCATATGTACCTAGCAGTTTCCCCAAGAGACACAAGTTCCACAATGCTTGTACTGGGTCAAGCATTGATATCTTCGGTCACTTCTTAATAATGGTTTATGGACCTTTCCTCCAGGAACTTGTCCAAACCTTTTTTAAACCCAGCTACACTAACAGCCTTTACTACATCCTCCGGTAACAAATTCCAGAGTTTGATTACACGTTGAGTGAAAAAATATTTTCTTTTGTTGGTCTTAAATAGTTTACCCTGTAGCTTCATTGCATGTCCCCTAGTCTTTCTATATTCTGATAACGTAAACAATCGATCTACGTTTACCCGTTCCATTCCGTTCATTAATTTATAGACTTCAATCATATCTCCCCTCAGCCGTCTCTTTTCCAGTTTAAAGAGCCCTAAAATTTTTAGCCTTTCTTCATAGGAGTATCCTTCCATCCCCTTTACCATTTTGGTGGCTCTTCTCTGAACCTTTTCTAAAATCGCTATATCCTTTTTAAGATACGGCGACCAGAATTGCACACAATATTCAAGGTGCGGTCTCACCATGGAACGATGGATGGACCCTAAAGTTACTGCTTGGGTTAGAAATTGGTTGGGTGGGAGGCGACAAAGAGTACAAGTAAATGGAGCTCACTCTGAGGAGAAGGATGTTACCAGTGGTGTGCCCCAGGGATCTGTCCTTGGTCCGATTCTTTTTAACATCTTTGTTAGTGATATAGCGGAAGGGCTGTCGGGTAAGGTTTGCCTCTTTGCGGATGATACCAAAATCTGCAATAAAGTAGACACCCAGGAAGGTGTAGATAACATGAGGAGGGATCTAGCTAAGCTTGAAGAATGGTCTAGAATTTGGCAGCTGGGATTTAATGTTAAAAAATGTAAGGTCATGCATTTGGGCTGCAGCAATCCTAGGGAGCAATACAACATAGGAGATGAAGTACTTTTGTCCACTAAAGAAGAGCGGGACCTAGGCGTAGTTGTGTCCGATGATCTTAAAGTAGCTAAACAGGTAGAAAAGGCGACGGCAAAAGCTAGAAGGATGCTTGGGTGCATACGGAGAGGAATGGCTAGCAGAAAAAAGGAGGTGATAATGCCTCTGTATAAGTCTTTGGTGCGACCTCATTTGGAGTATGGTGTGCAATTCTGGAGACCGCACCTTCAAAAGGATGTGAACAGGATGGAGTCGGTGCAGAGGGTTGCTACTAAGATGATTAGTAGTCTTCATTATAAAGCATATGAGGACAGACTTAAGGATCTTAATATGTACACCTTAGAGGAAAGGCGGGATAGAGGTGATATGATTGAGATGTTTAAATACCTCCGTGGCATAAATGTTCAGGGAGAGAGCCTCTTTCAATTGAAAGCAAGTTCTGCGACGAGGGGACATGGGATGAGGGTGAAGGGAGATAGATTCAGGAGTGATATGCGGAAATATTTCTTTACGGAAAGAGTAGTGGATCCGTGGAATAGTCTCCCAGTGGAGGTGGTAGAGATGAGGACAGTAACTGAATTCAAAAAAGCATGGGACCAACACAGAGGATCTCTAAAGGTAAAAAGTGGACTGTTGTAGTTGTTGTTATGGAAGGACAGACTAGATGGGCCTTGTGGTCTTTTTCTGTCATCATGTTTCTATGTTTCTATGATATAGAGGCATTATAATATCTTTTGTTTTATTTTCCATTCCTTTCCTTATCATACCTAGCATTCTATTTGCTCTCTTGGCCGCCGCTGCACACTGGGCGAGGGTTTTAACATGGTATCCACAATGACGCCTAAATCTTTTTCCTGGGTGGTGGTTCCTAATGTGGAACCTTGCATCGTGTAACCATAGTTTGGGTTGTTCTTCCCTAGGTGCATAACCTTGCACTTGTCCACATTAAATTTCATCTGCCATTTGGATGCCCAGTCTTCCAATTTATCAAGATCCTCTTGCAATTTTTCACAATCCTCTTCGGTTTTAACAACTTTAAAAAGTTTTGTGTCATCTGCAAATTTGATAACCTCACTCGTTATTCCACTTTCCAGGTCATTTATGAATATGTCAAAAAGCAGCGGACCCAGCACAGATCCCTGGGGTACATCACTATTCACCTTTCTCCATTGGGAAAATTGGCCATTTAGCCCTACCCTCTGCTTTCTATCTTTTAACCAGTTCCTGATCCACAATAGAACACTGCCTCCTATCCCATGACTCTTTAGTTTTGCCAAAAGTCTCTGATGAGGAACCTTGTCAAAGGCTTTCTGAAAGTCCAGATACACAATATCAACCGACTCACCTTTGTCCACCTGTTGATTCACTCCTTCAAAAAAACATAACAGATTAGTAAGACAAGATCTTCCTTGTCTAAAGCCATGTTGGCTGTCTCCCTTTAGGTTGTGACTATCTACATGCTGAGTAATTTTATTCTTTATGATGGTTTCTACCATTTTTCCCGGTACTGACGTCAGGCTCACTGGTCTGTAGTTTCCCGGATCACCCCTGGAACCCTTTTTAAAAATTGGTGTTACATTGGCGATCCTCCAATCTTCAGGTATTAGAGATGATTTTAATGATAGTTCACAGATTACTGATAGCAGGTCTGCAATTTCATATTTCAGTTCTTTCAACACCCTTGGATGTATACCATCTGGCCCAGGTGATTTGCTACTCTTCAGTTTATCTAATAGTTGTAAGACATCTTCCCGATGTATCGATATTTCCTTCAATTCTTCCACACCTTTAAATACCACTTCTGTCATGGGTAACATCCCTACATCTTCCTCAGTAAAGACTGAAGCAAAGAATTCATTCAGTCTCTCCGCTATCGCCTTGTCGCCTCTTAGTGCTCCTTTAACCCCTTTATCATCTAATGGACCAACTGACTCTCTCACAGGTTTTTTGCTACGAATGTACTTGAAAAGGTCTTTATTTCGCGTTTTTGCTTCCGCAGCAAGCTTCTTCTCAAACTCTCTCTTTGCCTGCTTTATCAATGCCTTGCATTTGACTTGCCAGTGCTTGTGCTGTTTCCAGGTTTCGTCCTTTGGCTCTTTTTTCCATTTCCTGAAAGTTGCTTTTTTGGCAACAACAGCCTCTCTGACCTCACCTTTAAACCATGCTGGCAGTTTTTTGGACTTCCTTCCACTTTTCTTAAAGCGTGGAATACAGCTGGTCTGGGCTTCCAAGATAGTATTTTTCAACAACACCCAAGCTTGATGTACGTCTTTAACCTTTGCAACTGCTCCTTTTAGTTTTTTCTTAACTGTTTTCCTCATTTTATCATAGTCTCCTTTTCGAAAGTTAAAAGGTAGTACTGTGGATTTCCTTACTATCCCTCCTCCACTAATTAAATCAAAGGCGATCATGCTATGATCACTATTGCCAAGTGGCCCCAACACCCTTATCTCTTGCACTAGATCTGGTGTTCCACTAAGGACTAGGTCTAATATGGCTTCCCCTCTGGTCGGTTCATGAACCAGCTGCTCCAAGAAGCAGTCATTTATTTCATCCAGGAACTTTATCTCCCTAGCATGTCCTGACGTGACACTGACCCAGTTGATACCAGGGTAATTGAAATCACCCATTATTATTACTGCACTGTAACGTTTGTTAGCTTCCTTGATTTCTTTGAGCATTTCATCATCCATTTGGTCATTCTGGCCAGGCGCTCGATAGTACACCCCCACTGCCATTGCCTTCCCCCTTTTATATGGAATTTCAATCCATACAGATTCTACAGCAGATTTTGTTTCCTGCAAAACTTTAATCCTTTCTGAGTCAATGCCCTCTCTAACATAGAGCGCAACCCCTCCACCAATTTGATCAGCTCTATCATTACGATATAGTTTGTACCCAGGTATCACAGTGTCCCACTGGTTGTCCTCCTTCCACCATGTCTCTGATATTCCAATCATATCTAACATTTCATTTAGTGCTATATATTCTAACTCTCCCATCTTATTGTTTAGACTTCTAGCATTTGCATACAAGCATTTTAGAGAATGTATTTTGTTCATGTTAATTTGGCTATTGTTAGACATGGGTAAATTGGGATCTTTAAGCTCTGTCTGCTCCATACTTGAGGGCATTTGGGCTACTTTACTCTTTTGTGGAACCTCTCTGCTTTTGGTAGTATCCTTCAAGGATACATTCTTCCGAACCATCTGCTCTTGGGCGACTGTCGGCTTTCCCCTAATATCTAGTTTAAAAGCTGCTCTATCTCCTTTTTTTTTTTTTTGAAAGCTTTATTTTCATTTTTCCAACAATACAAACACTACAAAACCACACAGGAAACTATCTAGACACAACAATACCTAACACTATAACGAACAATACAGAATACAAAACCCATAGGGAAAACCCTCCCCCCACCCACCCCTGCACTCTCCTTCAGGGTCCGCTATCTGAACTCCCACTTGATGCTGAGCAATACCAAGAGTTGAACAACTATGTTATTTGGCAGACGCAATGTAGTCATTTAACATTTGCCATTTGAGAATACGTTTCCCAGATAATGATGTAGGTTTACATGAGCCCTGTTCAAACTGACTGTACAGGCTAACCCGGTTCCACCATTCCGGAAAGGTAGCTTTCATAGTAGCTTTCCAGTGGCTAATGACCAAGCATATCGCTATACCGATCATAAAATCCAGCAGAAAGGCACCAGCTTTAGGCAGGGAAGGTAGATCTGCTGCAGACCGGAGTCCTATAACCTGCCAAGAGAGGGGCTCCCTGAACTGTAAAATGAGCTGCACCTGCTCCCACACGGAATCCCAGAAGGTTCGCACCCCCAGACATTCATAGACAATATGCCTTAAGGTGCCTATCTCAGCCCTGCAAGTCCAGCACAGGGGACTGAGAGAGGCATCCCATCGTGCAAGTTTGACAGGAGTAAAGAAACTATTATGAGCAAAATAGAACAAGGTCTGGGTCAAGGAAGCGGATCGAGTCACTCTGATTTGTTTACACCAAAATCTCCTCCACTGAAGTTCAGAAAGCTTCCTCCCCGTTTCATGTTCCCATCTCTTTTGGACCTTTCTCATTGACAGGGATGCGGACCCGGTTAATCTCTTGTATATCTGTGACACTATTCCTTTCCCTTGTCCGATTTCATGCAGGATCTCAATAGTTCCCTTCGAACCTGAGCCCTGTCCTGGAACTATTCCCGCACCCACCAGACAATGCCGAAGCTGGAGCCACTGAAAATGACAGGATAAGGGGAGATCAAATTCTTGTCTAAGCTCCCCATACGTTTTCCACTTATGAGAAGTATGTAACTGGCTCACCATCCAGATCCCCCGAGAATACCACGGTTTCCAGGCAAAGGGCTGCTTACGAATTTGAAAGAGAGGATTATGCCAAATGGGCAAGTAGGAGCGAGAACAGCCCACAGGATCATGAGTTTTGATGAATAGCTGTAAGGCGTTGAGTGTGTCTAAAATGACTATAGGGAGTGAAGAGGTGGTGGGAAATTGCATCCCTGGGGCACACCACAACGGGACTGGAGCTAGCAGCTTCTCCTCCAAGAGAACCCATATCGGTCTCCCAGAAGTGGCAGTTTCTAGCCAGCGAGACCCTTGCTTGAGCAGGAAGGCGTGATGATACACCTTAAAGTTAGGAAAATTCACACCTCCCTGTTCACGATGAAGCCGTAGCTTGTCCTTAGCTATCCGCGGTGTTTTGTTCTGCCATAAAAATTGAAGGAGAAGCCGCTCAAGATGCTGATACGTTTGAGCAGGGAGATAGCAAGGTAACATCTCTAAAAAGTAGTTTATCTTGGGGACAATCATCATTTTGATAGTTTCTAGCCTGCCCCACCAAGAGAGCGTTAGGGGGGACCACCGCGAGGTCAGCTCACGTGTTAAGGTCAAGATCTCCTCGGTATTACGACGGATCGTTTCTTCAAAAGGATAGCAATAACGGACACCTAAGTATTTCACCGCACCTGGTTCCCATATAAAGGGATGCTCATCAAGGTCCGCCTTATGAGTCCATTTGTTCAAAGGAAACATTACAGACTTGGACCAATTGATTTTATAGCCTGAATATCGCGAGTAATTCTCTATTTGTTCCAAAGCTATGGGAATAGAATCGGGCGATAGGAAGAGAAGAAGGTCGTCCGCGTATGCTGAGAGTTTAATCTCCTGTCCCGCGATCAAAGCGCCATGGACCCCGGGACTTTGACGCAGGAGGAGAGTTAAAGGCTCCATCGCTAGATTGAAGAGCATAGGGGATAGGGGGCACCCCTGACGAGTACCACGCCGAAGAGCTAGAGATGGTGAGGCCACTCCATTAACACAGATCCGTGCGGTAGGGTCCGTATAAGATCTCTAGGGCCCGTAGAAAGACTTCCCCAAAGCCGAACCAGCGAAGAGTCGCAAAGAGAAAAGGCCACTCTAAGCGGTCAAAGGCCTTTTCTGCATCTAAGGAGAGACCGACCAACGGCTTCCCCATCGCGTCAGCTCTCAATAAAATATGACACAAAAGACGCGCATTATCAGCAGTCGAGCGGCCTTCGGTGAAGCCACACTGATCAGGGTGTATTAAAGTCGGGATAATCCCTGAGAGCCGGGTTGACAATACTGTTGCATAGATCTTATAGTCAGCGTTGAGCAGCGAGATGGGACGATAGTTGGGTACTAATTGAGGATCCCGACCTGGTTTCTCGAAAACCACTAAGTTAGCCGCAGCGAAGGTGCCAGTTGGCTGACCGGGGGTCGCTAACAATCGGTAATACTGCTCCAAATGAGGAGCAAGGGCCTTTGCAAAACTTTTGAAAAATTCCACTGGCAGCCCATCAGGCCCCGCTGCCTTGCCCGGGGCCAAGGATATAATCGCTCGCTTAATCTCCTCGGCGGTAATAGGAGCGTCAAGCTCCACTCGATGCTCCTCAGAGAGGATAGGACGTTGCAGAGTAGCAACTAGCTGTGCGAAGCCTTCCGGTGAAAATGCACATTCCGAGCTATATAGACGAGAGTAATAGTCCCGAAAGGCCTCGGCAATCTGAACATCTTTGACCACTAGGTCCGAGCCCGATAGAGTTTTGATGGCGCTGACGCGCTTGACCTCCCGCTTACCCTTTAATGTAGTTGCTAGTTGTTTACCCGCTCTATTCCCTTCACGGTAGTAGTTCCCATGTTGTCTGTGAACGTACTGAGAAGCCTCGGTGGACACGAGGGTATTGTACTGGAAACGCAAGCGCTGCAATCGGATTAAAATGCACGGATCCGTGCGTCGGGTGAGGACCCGTTCCCCCACTTTGATCTGCAGTTCTAGATCTTGCAGCCGTTGTTTCCTTTGTTTTTTTCCGTCGTATATTAAACCCAGTGATAACCGCTCTTATCGTGGCCTTGAAGCCCTCCCACCAAGCCCAAACGGATGTGGCCTGGGTTGAGTTGAACCGAAAGTAATCGGCAATGGCCTCCTTTACTACGATCTGGAATTCAGGGATATCAAGGAGAGATCTATCTAAGGCCCAAGCTGGGGCCGGGTTGTGTAGGGAATCATCTTGTAAGAGTAAGGAGATCGGGGCATGATCCGACACGTGAATTGAATGGATGCTGGCAGGGCCTACGCAAGGGACCAAAGCCTTAGAAATTAAGAAATAATCTATTCGGGATTGCGACGCGTGCGGCGCTGAGAAAAAAGTATATTCCACTCCTGTGGATGCTGTAAACGCCAAATATCCACCAGAGCTAATTCCTGGATCATGGAGAGTAGGACATGCTGTCCCCTGGACCTCTGAACCGTTCGGGGAGGCTGTCGGTCAATAAGAGGATCTAGTGTTTGATTAAAATCCCCACCGACAATAAACAACTGCCCACTGTCGGCATGTAACGCCCTCGCTACAGCGGTATAAAAGTCCGGACTGTCCACAGTGGGAGCATATATACACATGAGGAGCACTTCAATTTCACCTAGCCGAAGTAGCGCTTTGGCCCAGCGACCCTCTTCATCAGCACTACTATTTAGCACTGTTAGCTTGAGAGAATTTCTCGCCAAAATGGCTACCCCATTATGTTTCCGAACAGCAGAGGAATATGCTATGACTTTATAAGGTCGCTGTCCGAGTTTCAAGGTCTCATGCAAATTCAAATGTGTCTCTTGCAGCAACAGTATGTCGGCCCCCTCTCGACGTGCATAATCTAGAATTTTTCGTCTCTTAATCAGGCTATTGAGACCCTGCACGTTAAGGGAGACTACTTTGCATGGAGCCATTGGGATTTGTATCGAGTGAAGCCTCTAAGGGCCTGGACTTAGGGCCTGCATTGACCTGGGAAGGTATCCAGCTATCGCAGAACTAGTCTTGGCAAACCTGTAATGAGGGAGCAATAGTAACACCTCTTGCAAACAACCATAACAAGCAAATAGTGCAGTCCCTGAAGGAGAAGCAATACCCTGTAAGTATGTCTGCTCTATCTCCTTTTTAAAGGTTAATGCCAGCAGCCTGGTTCCATCCCGGTTAAGGTGAAGCCCATCCCTTCGGAAGAGCCCCTCCTTTCCCCAGAATGTTCCCCAGTTCCTAACAAATGCAAAACCCTCATCTCTGCACCATTGTCTCATCCACGCATTGAGACTCCGGAGCTCTGCCTGCCTTTTGGGTCCTGCGCGCGGAACAGGAAGCATTTCGGAGAATGCTACCCTGGAAGTTCTGGATTTCAGCTTCCTACCTAAAAGCCTAAATTTTGCCTCCAGAACCTCCCTACCACATTTTCCTATGTCATTGGTACAGACATGTACCAAGACAGCAGACTCCTCCCCAGCACTATCTAAGACCTTATCTAGGTGGCGCGTGAGGTCCGCTACCTTCGCACCAGGCGGGCATGTTACCAGGCGATCCTCACGTCCACCAGCCACCCAGCTATCTACATGCCTAATGATCGAATCACCAAATATAACGGCTGTCCTAACCCTTCCCTCATGGGCACATGGCCCTGGAGAAACTTCCTCGGTGCGAGAGGGTTTTACATCACCTGGAGGACAGGTCCTAGTTACAGGATGACTTCCTGCCGCACCAGGGTGATGCTCTCCTGTCACGTGACCTCTCTCCTCCATGGCAACAGGGGTGCTGCCAGACTGGAGGTGGGACTTCAGGACTATATCCCTGTAGGTCTCGTCTATGTACCTCTCTGTCTGTCTTATGTTTTCCAAGTCTGCTACTTTAGCCTCTAGAGAACGGACTTGTTCCCTGAGAGCAAAGAGCTCCTTGCACCTAGTGCACACGTAAGACCTCTCACCAACTGGGAGAAAATCATACATGTGACACTCAATGCAAACGACTGGAAAGCCCCCATCCCGCTGCTGGACTGCTGTCTGCATCTTAGTTTTAAGTTTGTGTCTAGATCTTTAAGTTCTTACTTACTAGGGGTTGCTATGGGTATTTATACCAATAAAACTGTACCTAATACGTTTAATATACCTTGTTCACCTGAAGCTAAATTAATCTCAGGTCCTTAGTGTATGACTGATTTGGGTAATGAGCTTCACCTGAAAGCACCTCCTGTCCTTTAAGATGTGTAAGTACCTATAAAGCTATGATTATCCCAGGGGAGGGTGGGAGTGGGGAGGGAGGGAGGGAGGGAAATAACACCTATTAAAAGAGGGCTGCTACACAGTACCCTGTCTTGTGCTGCTGAGGTAAGCTAAATTCTGATTTGATTTAAATTATAGCTCTTAGCTGCTGCTGCTAGGCTCTAACTTCTTATGAAATTTAAACTACAAGCTCTCTGCTGGATTCTAAATTTAACCAGAAAGCTCTCTTCTGTGTGTTAAATTTAAACTAACAGTACTTTGCTGTTACTTGGCCCTGAGTGTCTATTAAATTTAAACTACAAGCTCTAGTAAATAATATATGCTGTCTAGTAAATAATATATGCTGTCTCCAGAGTGTTACTTGTATGCTAAAAGGAAGAAGAGTATTGAAACGGTTGAGTTACTCTAGGAAGCCTTAATTAATCCTTGTTACAACTGTGAAGCATAACAGTTTTTCTTTACCATGAGTTTGTTTCATTCCTGAAGTAAAGGACATTTTCCTCTGTTTTGACCCACCTGAACTGTTTGCGTAAAGGGAAATAAAAGCCTATGTTATCCCTCTACTCTGAATTCACAATTTACTTCTTAATAGGAGCTGAACTACTAAGACCAGGCTGCACCTGGCTCCTAAAGGAACCTCCTCTCATATAAAAAAATATCTTTGTGTCCAACCTACCCCTATGACCACTGGCCACCAGGGGCGGTACGCGACAAGTGATACAGAGGCATTATGATATCATCCTTTGTTTCATTAGTCATTCCTTTTCCTTATAATTCTTAGCATTTTATTAGCTTTCTTGGCTGCCACTGCACACTTATCAGAAGATTTTAGTGCTTCTGCCCGCATGTAAAAGGAAGTCTGCATTGGAGGAGGCGGATGCAGATGCAGAACGGCATGCAGCACTGGAGGTTTTGGTAAGCACTGTGGTGCTGTTTAAAGACATTATAGCTGCTGCAGGTCCCAGAGAGAGGTGGTAGTGGCGGCAGTGGGATCAGGGGCAGGCTAATCTCTCCCTACACCCCTCCTCTGAAACTTATCTGCTACTACTACTATTTAGCATTTATATAGCGCTACGCACGCAGTGCTGTAGAGAAACATAAGCAAAAAGACAGTCCCTGCTCGTCAGAGCTTACAATCTAGTCAAGACAACACAGAACAATAGACAGATCGAGAAAACAATTATGGTGACACGGAGCAATAGTTAATTTAGGATAAAGCAAAGTATGGGGTAAAACAAAGTATGGCAATTACAATTTGGGCAAAACAAGTATGGCATTTACAAAAACCAAGTATGGCATTTACAGTTTTAGACATGACAAAGGACGGGAGTCAGGTTAGGACAAAGGGTAGAAGTCAGGATCTGAAAGCGACAGCGAAGAGGTGGGTTTTCAACCTGGACTTGAAGAGGGCCAGGGAGGGTGCCTGGCGTACAGACACAGGTAGGTTGTTCCAGGCATACGGTGCAGGAAGGTGAAAGGAGCGAAGTCTGGAGTTAGCAGTGCGAGTGGAGGGTCTAGATAGAAGTAATTTGTTAGAAGAGCGAAGTTCCCGAGAGGGGATGTAGAGAGAGATGAGAGATGAAAGGTAATGAGGGGCTATAGAGTGAATGCATTTATAGGTCAGGAGGAGAAGTTTGAATTGGATGCGGAATTGGATAGGGAGCCAGTGAAGCGACTTGAGAAGAGGAGTAATGTGGGCATGGCGAGGCTTTCTAAAGATTAGTCGAGCAGCATAATTTTGAATAGATTGAAGGGGAAAGAGATGGCTCACAGAGAGACCAGTAAGGAGAAGGTTGCAGTAGTCAAGGCGAGAGGAGATTAAGGAGTGGACAAGGGTTTTAGTAGTGTGTTCAGAAAGGAAGGGGCGGATTTTGCTAATGTTGTAGAGAAAGAAGCGGCAGGTCTTAGCTACATGTTGGATATGTGTGGAGAAGGAGAGAGAGGAGTCAAAGATAACTCCCAGGTTGCGGGCTGAGGAAACCGGAAGGATTGTAGAGCCACCCACAGAAGGGAGGGAGAGGAGGGGAGGAATGGGGGGGGGGGGGGAGACAAGGAGTTCAGTCTTGGCCATGTTCAGTTTCAAGCAAAGGTGAGACATCCAGGCAGCGATGTCAGAAAGGCAGGCAGAGATCTTGGTCTGGATTGCTGGAGAGATATTATCTGTAGCCTTCTCTTCCATTACCAGTCCAGACTTCATTCTACCTTGCTGCATCATATACCTGGAATAGACTACCTGAATCAGTATGTCAGTCTCCATCTCTTATCCTCTTCAAAGCCAGGCTAAAAAACCACCTCTTCAAGGCTGCTTTTGGATCCTGGCCCCCTTATTCTCCTGTTTACCACTCATGTATGTTATTTCTTCTTAATTCTACCCCTCATGAAAGACTCTTGGCAAAATTAAAAAGTCATAGAATAGGAGGCAGTCTACTATTGTGGATCAGGAACTGGTTAAAAGATAGAAAGTAGAGTGTGGGGCTAAATGGCCAATCTTCTCAATGGAGAAGCTGAACAGTGGAGTACCCCAGGGATCTGTGCTGGATCCATTGCTTTTTAACATATTCATAAATGACCTGGAAATGGGAATAATGAGTGAGGTGTTCAAATTTGCAGATGACACAAAGTTGTTAAAACACAAGAGGATTGTGAAAAATTGAAAGAGAACCTTGATAAACTGGAAGACTCTGCGTCCAAATAAGAACATAAGAACATAAGATATGCCATACTGGGTCAGACCAAGGTCCATCAAGCCCAGTATTCTGTTTCCAACAGTGGCCAATCTAGGTCATATGTACCTAGCAGATGAACTTTAATGTGGATAAGTGCAAAGTTAAGCACTTAAATGCCAATGCAGACAGCCAGCTCTGAAGTCGCACACTATTAACTCTGTACGCCTCTGAGTGCACCACGGTATGAACTTCAGCGCTGGTTTGCAGAAAGGGGTGCATATGCAAATTAGCCATGTGTTAAACTGTGGTGCAAGTAGCAGTGTGTAATCAAACTCTGGACTTTGTTACCAGAGGATGTAGTAAAACCTGTTAGTCTGGCTAAGTTTAAAAAAGCTTTGGACAATTTCCTGGAAGAAAGGTTCGTTAACCATTACACAGGTACACTAAAAAAAATGTTTTTTAAACTGCCTCTAATGTTTCGATTGAGTTTTACGTTTTTTGGTGCGCTGAATCCAAATCTGGTAACCAATTTGCTCCATCACGTACAGATTTTTTGCTACATTGGGTTAGCAGTTTGAGGTGAACGTTTCAGATTGAGTGCGATCGAGATAAAAGTTTCTTGGATGAATTCTTTATACTAATTGTTTAGTAGTTATTCAAATAAGAATAAAGAAAATTGTAACAAGGCAGCACATATGAATAGAGTAATGTCAACAAAACACACTGTGATGGTAGCAAAATTGTCTGCACTTAAAACAGCCACATACATGTGCACAAACACTGAGCATATAAGAGCGAGGTTAGACACAAAGCAAAGCAAAGAAATGTGCAAAAAATGTTGTACAGGTATGTATGTAAGAATAGAAAACGCAAACCGCACTATTGCAATACATGAAGACAAACACCCGATGGTGTGAAAATAAAATTCTAATAAATGAGATCCGACACTGTGGTAATAACTAGCAAATTTTTATTTCAAAGTTTAGTAAAAAACACGATATTTGTCAACACAGTTTAGATTTTAAAGTCATTCTTGGGTCAATCAATCTCCTGGTGGGCCCGTTTCTTCTTCTTCCCCCGAATGCTTCTCTTGGTGTGCTGCTTGGCGTATTTTTCATCTGGGGTTTCCCGCAGCAGCAACCAGCAGAAATCAGCCATCATAGTGGTGTTCCATCTTCCTTGGTACCTTCTCTCTGCATCCTTGATGTCCTGGTGAAACCTTTCACCTTGTTCTTCACTGTACGCCCCCAAGTTTTCGGGAAAGTAGTTCACATGGGAGTGCAAGAAATGGACTTTCAGGCTCATGTTACAGCCTTGTTCTTTGAAGGCATTGAGCATCCTGGCAACAATATCCTTATAGTTCTCATCCCGCCTGTTCCCCAAGAATTTGAGAACAACATCCTTGAAGGAATCCCAGGCTTCTTTTTCCTTCTCAGACATTGTTTCAGCGAATGCTCCATCTGAAATGAGTTTCCTTATATCAGGGCCAACAAACACTCCTTCCTTTAGCTTTGCTTCAGAAAGTCGGGGGAACTTTGAGCAAAGGTACCGAAAGCACTCACCATCTTTTGGAAGGGACTTGATGAATTGCTTAATGAGACCCAACTTAATGTGGAGAGGTGGTAATAGAATTTTATCACGAGGTACCAAGCTCTCATGAAGAACATTTTTCTCACCGGGTCTCAAATACTCCCGAATTGGCCAGTCTTTTTTCCCCCAGTGTAGGTCGCGGGCCCGGCTATCCCACAAGCAAAGGAAGCAGGGATATTTGGTGAAACCGGATTGCTGCCCTAATAGCATGGATAGAATTTTAAAGTCTCCACAAATCATCCACTTATGCTCATCATAACGAATCTTCTGAAGAATCAGGGCCAAATTCTCATATTTTTCTTGGAGAATAACAGAGTGAGCAATAGGAACTGAAGTGAATGTGTTGCCATTATGAAGAAGAACACCTTTTATGCTGTCTTTTGACGAATCAATGAACAGCTGCCATTCAGCAGGATCATACTTGAGTTTAAACTTTTCCATCACTCCGTATATATCGTTGCAAAATACCAAATCTTCCTCTTTGCTGAAATACTTCAAAAATTGTGTCTCGCGGTTGCGGTACCAATAAAAAGTTGTTCCTGGTGACAATAGATTTTTCTGTTTAAGCCGAGAACCTAGCAGTTGGGCAGCATCTTTTGGGAGTCCTAAATCCCGGACTAAATCATTCAATTCAGCTTGAGAGAAAAGTTCAGGTTTCGGATCTGGTTCAGTTTCAAACTCGGAAGTACTGGACTCATCAGGAAAAGCCATCTGATGAGTCTCATCATGATCAGAACCGTCCACACAAATATGATCCAAAGATTTTGGTGGTTCAGGCACAGGTACTTCGTTGCTATGAGGCATAGGCCTAATTGCTGAGGGAAGGTTGGGGTAACTTATTACGTTCTTATTTTTTAAGTTGTATCCCTTCACAATGCAAGAGCAAAAATAGCAGTCACTGCTGTGGTCTCTTTGTTCACGCCACATCATAGGTATTCCGAAACGAAATGCTTGTTTTTTTACCTTTCATCCATAAGCGTAGATCTTCCTCACATGTCTTGCACACTTTGTGAGGAGCCCACGGTTTGTCTTGATCGCCTAACTTCAAACCGAAATAGGCGAAATATACTTTTTTAATAAATGCAGAAATGTTCCTCTGCCGCTTTTTCACGGTATATTCCCCACAAATAAAACAAAAACTGTCCGGAGAGTTGACGCAACCTCTGGCTCTGTGAGCCATCACAAATACACAGCACTGTAAACTACAACTGTAGTGAACCTCTTCGGAATAAAGCTGGATTACGACTGAGCAAACAAAAGGTAATAATGAACTTGCAAGAAACTGAAATTTGACAGGAACGTTCATGTCGCAACCACCGTGTTTGAGCGAGCGATGCGAACGAGGCGAGGCGAACAGGAAAGAACATGCGCCAGCGCGAGTACTGGATTTAGCCCCCCGCCTCCCAATTGTCCTGTTAATGTATAAAATGAATACAAAACACTCTAAAATATCATGAGGGAGTGTTTCTAGTTAGTTAACCATTACAACCTCTATTTTGGGCCAAGAAAATAAACTGCAGTCGGCTAAAAAGAAATTATGTGAACATTCCTTATATGGGTAAGAAAATCTAATTTTGCAAGAAAACGTGACGTGATGGAACATTTTGGCTATTTTTCCTGGATTCAGCACCCCAAAATCTATAGGAATCAGTTGCAAAACTGGAGGCAGTTTTTTGGTAGTGTACCTGTGTTATTAAAGTGAACCAGGGAAATCCACTGCTTACCTCTGGGAAAGCACTGTGGAATCTGTGTACCTCAGTGTTGGAAACAGGATACTGGCCTTGATGAACCTTTAGCATATCTTATATTCTTATGACAGGGTCAACATCTCATGATGACATGGAGTTAGGACTGGCAATGCAAATTGTAAGGCGTTTGCAGAAAGTCACTGACATTGACTTGGGGACAGAATGTCTCAATCCTTGTGGCTTTTGAAACTCTTAGTTTGACTTCCCTGCATGACAATATATTCACACTTTCATGAAATGGGGTATTCTTTTGAAAAGGGATAGGATTTGCCATGTGGGCAGCCCCAGTGACTTGAGTAATGACGCACAAAACATTAAATTCTCAATTCGCTTTTTGTGAAAACTCAGTGCAGCATATTACTAATAGCAAAAAGTGGTGGGCTGTGAAGTTTTGCAAGAATACCCGTAACCCAGTGACATCACATTAATGTTCTTCTCTGGTGGAGTAAAAATGAATGCACAGTGTAGGATTTTTTTTTCAAAATAATTTCTAGTGGCTGGTTTTCATAGCTTTTGACTTTGGTCTGAACATTTTCATACTTTGCTGGGTGCCCGTTTGTTTCAATTTCTGTTGTTTGGAAAGAGACGGTATAAACACGAGGCTGTTCCTGGTGCCTCTATGCAGACTGGTCAGAAGGCATAGATGCACTTAGACATTTTGCAATAGTGTTTTGTTTAAATGTTGGTTATAAAGCAGCCTCGGGCTTTGCAGTCCACGAACTACGGATCCGATATTCAAAAAAAGCTGAGCCCCTGGATTTTAACTCCTAAGTTAGGGACCTAAATTAGCGCCCTATTTTCAGCCACACTTAGGAGCCTAAGTTTTCAGTTAAAAATGTATCCTAATTTAGGAGCTTAATATTTATGCTCCTAAATTTTAGGCCTGCCATTCATTTGCCTAGATTTATATGCCCAATGCAGGTGCCTACTGCTGAAAATTAGTGCTGGGCTCCTACTTTTTTCCCCACCCTAAATCCGTTCCTGTTACACCTACTTTTTAAGCTCCTAAATTCAGGAGTTTAGTAAAATTTTAAGAAAATTATAGGCACTCAGCCCTAATAAATTTTCAAAGAGGCCAATTTAGAAGCATATCTCTCAAAATTAGGAGCATTAATACTTTTAATATCAAGTCCTATAGACCTAAAAATGTGTTACTGTGTGAGTTGGAAAAGCAGGGCTGGAACTAAGTAGCCTGGAGTCATCTAGACACTCTGCTTGGATGTGATTCCTAAAGATTTCTGCAAAATATTGTTCTAGAGCATCCCATAAATTAATTGCCCAAGGTAAGTTTGTGGCTGAGTTCAAGCTAGAACCCATGAATCACCGGAGTACTGCTGATTCACGTTTCCATAGTAGGATGGGTTGTGTTTTGGACTGGAGGTAATTTAAGACATTCCTGTGATTGATTGCAATATAAATTTTAAAAATATTCCAATCTCACATTGCAGTCTTTCAGGCTGGAAAACTGTCACATTAGAGGACTGAGTTCCCGCCTCAGTTAGGTTCTAGATCAGGGGTCTCCAAATCCAGTCCTGGAGGGTCGCAAATCAGTCAGGTTTTCAGGATATCCGTAATGAATATGCATGAGATATTTATCTCATGAACATTCATTAGGGATATCCCAAAAACCTGGCAGGATTACAGCCCTCCAGGACTGGTTTGGAGATCCCTGTTCTAGATGGCAAAATTGCAAAGAACAATGTGACATGAAGTCCTGCTCCTTTGGACTGTGAATATGATCTAAAAAAAATCTGATTTCTTACTCTGATCCCTACATCTTATATCCTAGAGAAAGAAAGAAGCATAAAAATGACCAGATGATGCAAAAAAAAAAAAAAAAAGAAAAACCCATTGGATCATTCCATTGTAATTTCATTGCTCTTTATCTCTCCACCCCTTCCTCTCTCATTTCCCCTTTTCTCCTCTCCTATCTCTTCTCTTCCCTCTTCCTTCTATTTTCCCTTTCTTCCCTCTTGGCATATTTGCTAATTACTTCTCATTTCCCTTCTGCTGCCCCTTTTGTTAGCTATCAGATAAGCAAGAAGTCAAAGTCCAGCTACACACCTGGGAAAAGCCAGGGCTGTTCCTTATTGGTTCTCCAGTTTAGTCCTCCACCTCTGGGTTGTGCACCTCCTCCTGCAGCTTGGAGACTGGGCATGTCAAAATCGTGACATCACTACTGGTATCTCCCATCAGCCCCAGTGTGTCCAGCAGCAGGAGGACGTAGTGAGCCTAGGTTCTGGGCTCACTTGAGAATCAGATAAGGAGCAGTTAGGCAGGATCTAGTTTTAATTTTGGTTTTAATTTGGGTCTAATTTAACTTGACAAATATTAATTACTGTTTTTAATTGTTTTGGTAATTTGGCTTTCTTTGGGCTAATTACTTTAAAGTTGGTCTAATCCCTTCCAGTTTATTCAGTTTAATAATTTAATCATCTAATCTAACTTGGGTATTTTAATATTTAATTTAATTTATCTGAGAAGCTGTCCCTTTAAAATAACCATCTCCTGCCTAGCTCCTGTGGCTATTGGTGTGCACTGCTCTGGCGGTTTCCATCCTCGAGCCATTGATTC
Source organism: Ichthyophis bannanicus (assembly GCA_033557465.1). NCBI lineage: Eukaryota > Metazoa > Chordata > Amphibia > Gymnophiona > Ichthyophiidae > Ichthyophis > Ichthyophis bannanicus. The sequence continues at coordinate 89,082,986 of CM066043.1, forward strand.
TTTTTTTCCCCAAGGCTTCCTCTTCGTTTTATGTTGGTCGGCTCTCCCCTCCCGGACAATACATGGGTGCTCATAGATTGGGTGATGCAGTGCTTTGAGGCTCAGCGGGGGAGAATAGTTTTGGTGCCACCTGATTAGCCGAGACGGCCGGGCTATGCTGATTCTGTTTGGCTTCTCTTCGAAGAGCCTTGCAGATTACCGGTAATGAAGAATCTGTGGATTCAGGGTCCGCTTCGAATACCTCAAAGGGATTGATTCTCATTTACGGCTTGTCCATGGAAAGGGTGAGTTACAATAACTGCTTCAGAATTTTTTTTTTAACCTTTCTCAGGGTCAGGCCAAAGGTCCAATTCCTTTGCAGTTGTAAGTATATGACGTCTGTTTGGCATCTGGTGATCTTGCCGACAAGTCAGTTCTTCGACACTCTTCGTGCCAATCCTTACAGGACGGCTTTGATATGGTCTGACGGTCAGCTCTTTAGGGGTCCAGCGGATGTTTTTTGCCGGCTATAGAGGTGGCTTGGATTTTACGTTGACGTGGTTTGTCTTCTAACAGCGGTCTCTAGGTTGCACTCTTCTCGCTGAGGGAGGTTCCGCTGTGGGATCTCCACTTGGTGCTGAGGGCCTTGACTAGCGATTCCTTCGACTCCTTGCTCCGAGCTTCAGACAGACATCTAACCTGTTTAACTTGAATCAAGCGGTGCCCTTACCGGTATTGGGTTTCGCAGAGGGAAGCTTTTCTGGCAGTAATTTTCGTCGTTTGGACATACTGAGAGTGTTGCGGCAATACTTAAAGGTCTCACAGGCCTTTCGTAAGTCTGAATGGATCTACATTTTGTTCGGAGGTCTCCGTAAAGGGGAAGTGGCTGCTACGGCACCTATTTCTGTCGTCCTCTCTCAGCCTCAGTGCTGGATATCCTTGCAGGCAGGTTTGGACAAAGGTTTGGCTTGCAGCTCTCTTCTCCTACAGGTGGAAGCTATCACCTGTTATCATAGTCTGGTCCAGTGGGTTTCCCTGGTGACGCATCCGGATGTCGCCCGGTTCCTTTGGGTGGTAAAGCATATTCATCCTCTGGTCTGGGCAGTGGATCCTCCTTTGGACATCAATCTGGTGCTTTCAGTGTTGACGGAGGAGCCTTTTGAGCCGGTGGGTGCTTGCTACTTGAAAGATCTAACATTGAAGACCAGGTTTTTATTTTTTTTGTGACTATTTTTTTGGCTAGGAGAATTTCAGAACTACAGGCGCTATCCTGTCACGCCCCTTTTCTGTGCATTTCTAAGGGGAAGGTAATGCTGCGGCCGGCACCTTCTTTTCTACCCAAGGTACTGTCAGCTTTTCATCTTAATCAGCTGGTGTCTCTTCCACTGTTTTCAGAGGCGGAGATCCTCTGTTGTGGTGACTGGATGTTCGTCAGGTGTTGCAACAGTATCGGATGGAATCATTCCGCAGGTCCGATCGCTTTTTGTACTGTTTGGAGGCCTGCGTAAGGGGGAAGTGGCTTCAAAGGCTTCCAACTTGTGGTGGATGAAAGGCTATCTCCTCGGCTTACTTGCTGAGGCAGAAGGAGTTGCACAAGGGGTTATGGGCTCATTCCACGGGCAATCAGATGGTGTCATGGGCGGAAACCAGCGAAAGTGGTCATCTCTGCAAACCTTTGAAGCATTATCAACTGAATGTTCAGGCAGCGGGGAATGTACATTTTGGTTCGGCAGTGCTTCAGGCCCGGCTTGCGTGTCACTCCCGAGGTTAGTACTGCTATGGTACATCCCACAGGTCGGGACTGGACTGGATGAACGATAAGGAAGGTGAAATTAAGCCTTACCTGCTAATTGGTTTTCCTCGAGTTCCTCCAATCCAGTCTCAGACCCTCCCTGACTTCTGTTTGGCTACAGCGTGATGGCATTCCCGGGCCTGAAGTTCATCTGCTGGCATTGGTCCGGAAGTTGATCAGGAAGCCCCTGGTGTGGGCGGCTCCCAGAGGCGTGACCTGATTTCTTTCCGGAGGAGAAGGTCTAGAGAGCACACTGTCATGTTCACGTAAGTGTATGGCAGTGTGTTGTGGTGTTAAAAGAAAAAATAATAATTTTTGTTGGGAGAAGGGTTTTTTCTGCTTGTTGGGGTTGTGCTGATTGAGAGACATATTAATTGTTGCTCCTGTGAGTCTGCTTTTGTCAATAGGATACTGGGGGCTGGTGGGAGGTGCCAGCTGCCTTTCTATGATGGTCAGAAAATCTGACATGCTCAGTCTCCAAGCTGCTGATGACAGGTCAGGACTGGACTGGAGGAACTCAAGGCCTAATTTCACCTTCCAGTCCTCCACACTGAATGCTGATCGACTACCCAATGTGCGCACTGTCGTGAGAGGGAAATAAAGGTGTGTGTTGGAGCTGGCAAGGACAAATGTACACACTGGGAGTGCAGTGCTGTGGGCTGTAATGACTTGCATCAGGGTGTGCTGCAGGCAGCTACAACCAAGGCTGGCCCAACCATTAGACAAACTAGGCAGTTGCATAGAGTGGCAGCTTCTGGGTGGTGGCAAAGATCAAGGCATTCTAAGCTAAACAATAGATTCTGATAGCCAGGGGCGGCATAAGGCTTCAGATTTGCCTAGGGCACAAACATCTTAAACCAATTCTGGGGCCAGCCCTGGCTGCAACTCACATCAGGGTGTGCTGCACGGATGGTGCACAAGTTGCACAACTTGAGAACAGGGTCACAGTGAGGTGCCAGACAGTGCCAGGGCCGGTAGTAGTGGTGATTGGTGAACGTGGGCACTGGAGTACAGCAGACTCGATACAGTGTGCAGCAATCACAGCCAGCAGCAAGAGTCCGTGCACACCGTAGTACCACTCGCATGCTGCCTGGCCTACAGACAGAGTAAATAATGCCAGGCAAGAGTTGGAGGATGGATCTGAGGTATGATTTTTTTCTGCCAAATTGCCAATGGGCAGTTGGATATTTAAAAAAAAAAAAAGCTGCTGGTGGTGTACAGACTGGGGGTTTGGGGTGGCCCAAGTGAGCAAGAAAGCTTTGCCATACAGCGCCAGCTGAGTCAGAGCAGTGCTCTAGGATCCCTTCCTTCTTGCTCAAAGGGGAAAGGGAACCCAGGAAATGGGGAGATTAAACTTTAAAAGCAGCCCTGTTTAATATTTCATTTACGGTTTCAATAAATCCTTAAATAAAATATAACCTAATAGAGAGGGCCACGTTCAGTGAATGCAGGTATCTCTGCACATATCAGACTTATTGAGATGGGGACATAGATAATGTGACGTAAAGATGATTTGCAGAAATGATCTTTCACCAAATCAGAGAAAACAGCATGGGCGAAACCACAAATCCACTTTTTGATTTGTTCTCTGGTAACAGGGTACTTTAATACCTACAATATCATTCACCAATCTGATCATTATCATTTAAGGTATCATCAGTACATACAGCTCTGGACAGCCACAGAATAAATACAGAGACTAGACATCAACAAACATTTTATTGCAAAGCACATGTGTTAATAGTATAGTTTGGCTACTCTGACACACTGGATATACAGTAATAAAGATTTTTTATAAAGGGGAGATGGCCATGTGAGGTTTTATTTTTATTAATAAAGTTACTTTTGTATAGAGAGTGCACAAGAAAGCACAATAGTACTTTATTTTTAAACAGTTCCACTTAATTTGATATACATTTCCTCTGGCTTGGTCCCTTTCCCAAGATCACCCTGCTTGGCCCTTTTTTTATAGTCATGGATGTCCACGTAGGGCATGAGTATAGTAGCAGAGGTATGTTCAAAGCAATGTTTTTTACTATCTCAGTAATAGACTGGCTGCATTATCTGAGAAGGACCTCCCTGCCACCAGGGACACTAGAGTGTCCGGCAATGGTGCTCCCACAGTATCAGGAGGCACCTACTGCTTAGTTCAGCATGACAGGTTTATTATAAAGCACTAAACATCACTGGATTATACAAAACTGCAGTATCTTCATTAACTAGGGATCGGTCTTTGGGATGCTGTGTTCACTCATGAGCAATATCGTCAAAGGGTTAGAAGGGAAAGTTTGCCTTTTTTAGATGACATAAAGTTATGCAGCAGAATGGAAATCCCCGAGGAACTTGACAGAATGAGAAGTGATCGTAGCAAGTTTGAGAAGTGATTGAATGTTTGGCTACGTTTCAATGCAAGAAAGTGCAGAGTCAAGCATTTGGGGTGCAGAAATTCAAAAAACAGAACACAATGGGGAGCATGAATGGGGAGAACTGGTGCGATACTGTTATCCAGCAAGCATGAAAGAGGGGTCTAGGTGATAATATCCAATGATCTCAACAGCAGAACAGTGCAAAAAGGAAGTGACCAGAGCCAGAGGACCAAAGGAGGGCTGTGTTGCACAAGGGGAGGCATAACTAGAGACAAGAGGATATGATGATACTGTAGCTCTGTACAGTTTGTTGGTGAAACCTCACTTGGAATGTGTCCAGTTTTAGAAGCTGTATATCCAAAACAGAGTAGGGAGAGTCCAGAAAAGGGCCACTGAAATGGTTGGTGCAGGATCTGCTTCAAAAATGCAAAGAGATGAGATTTACAGCTCTAAATATGTTTACCGTACAGGAGAGGAGAGACCGGGGACTTACTCAAAGTAAAAATAATTCAGAAGTAGGCAAAACGTTTTCAGTAGACTGGAAGCTCTAGACAAGAGATCATGATATGAGGAACGAATCAGAAGTAACATCAGAAAATATTTCTTCATGGAAAAACCAAGGGATGACTTTCCAGGGGAGGTAGTAGAGACAAAAAGAGTAATGGATTTAGGTAAATATGGGATAAGCCCAAAGTATCTAGCTGCAGATAAGTGCCTTTTTAGTGAGCTCCAGACCCATGCTGATAGCTAGCACCCTTTAGTAAAAGTCTAACATGATTAAAAAAGCAGAGAAGAGTGAATCATAGTTATTACCAAGGTATTTCTCTGTGTCCTTTGGGTAGCAGCATTAGAAAAGGTGCAGAGAACAGCAACCAAAATGATAAAGGGGATGTAAGGATACCACTCCAAGAAAAGGCTTCAAAGATTAGGGCTCTTTAACTTGGAAAAGACAGCTGAGAGGAGATCTGAAAGAGGCCTGTAAAATAATGAATGGAATGGAACGGGTAAATATAGATTGGTTGTTTACTCCTTCAAAAAATAGAAAGATAAGGGGACATGCAATGAAGCTACAATGTAGCCCATTTAAGACTAATTATCAGAGAAAATATTTTTTCACTTAATGTGTAATCAAACTCTGGAATTCGTTGCTGGAGCTATTAGTGTAACTGGGTTTAAAAAAGGTTTGGACAAGTTCCTGGAAAGAAAGTCCATACACTATTATTAAAGAGGACTGGGATAAGCAGCATGGGATTATCGACCTTTTGAGAACCTGACAGGTACTTATGACCTGTATTGGCCACGGCTGGAAACAGGATACTGGGCTTGATGGCCCATTTATTATGTTCTTATGAGCACAGACCTCACTAAAAGGATACAGAGCACTCTTTGCATTTGTTTATTTATTCAATAGTTTCTATTCCACCCACCACAAATCTAAGTGGATTTCAAAATTACATGCATGATAATGTACACAAATAAACTAATACAGTCTCCAAATGACAAAAACATAAAATAAAAACTAATTGAACTCAAATATACAATAATCAGTCTCACAAAGACAGCATTGCTAGAATTTAATTTTCAGACTGCTCGCATTTGTCCAAACACCTGTACAAATAAAAAGGTCTGCAATCACTTTGCAAATGGTCCTGACTCTGCCATTAATCTTACCTCAGTTATTAACATTCCGTTCAGTGGGGTCTGCGATGGTGAAAGCATGGCACCTTGTCTCTTTGTAATTAATGGAATGGAAAGAAATTAGGCACCTTCTGAATGTAAGACACATAAGGGTCTATGTATCTTTAAAACTGAGTTCAAATAATAAGAGGCATCATTCTGAAACACTTTTTGTATCAACATCAAGGTCTTAGATTTGACTCAAAATACTACAAGAAGCCAATGCAAAGAAATTAAGTGTGAAGTGAGCACAATACACCAGTTAACATTCTCTTAGCAGAGTTAAGAACGCGTGCTAAGAGAATATAGGGCTGGCAAATACCGTATTTACTCGAGTCTAATGTGCCATCGAATCTAATGCGCACCCCTATTTTGAAAGGCTTGAAATTGAAAAAAACGTTTGCTGGCGATTGTAGTAAAGTTATGGACTTTCATTTTATTGCTGGTAATTAGTGAAAATACGGTAATAAAATGTGACAATGGGCTTATGTTAAGATTTTTTACTTTTGGTAATTACAGTACTTTAGACAACAATAAATTCACCATATGTTATGGTACATTTTTTATTACAATACAGTAAACTATTAAACCAAATACTGACCTAAAACAAGTTTTTACATAGAAAACTTTTTAATAAACGGTAAGTTTAAGTATAGCTTGGAATGACAGCTTAAAATTACGGTATGTAGCTACGGTAATCATTTTTCAGTACTGTTGCCGCCATCGTCGGAAAACTCTGAGATGGTACTTGCGTCAGTGGAGGAATCGTCCTCCTTATCATCAGATATGCTCCAGAGCATGCCATCTTCGCTGCTATCTAGTGCGTTGGAAACACAGCATTTCTTAAATGATTTTTGAATTAGACATGCTGTGATGCGTTTCCAGGCGGCAGAAACCCAGTGTGCAACAACATGTGGTGCAGCACGCTTAATTTTTCCTGTTGGTGTCAGTTCCCGGTTTGGCTCACAAAGTCATTTCTCATACTGCTCCTGCACTTTAGCTTTAAATGGTTTGTTCCTTATCGGTCTCCAGTTTAGTCCTCTACTGCTGGATAGTGTACCTTCTCCTGCAGCTTGGAGACTGGGCATGTCCAAAAAACGTGACATCACTGTATGTAGTCTGGAGGCTCTCCCATCAACCCCCAGTGTGTCCAGTCTCCATGCAGCAGGAGGACGTAGTGAGCCTAGGTGCTGGGCTCACTTTAAGGGCCAGATAGGGAGCATTAGAGTAGCTGTCCTTTGGTTTGATGTTTGTTTTGATATATATTTGCCATTTTATTAATTTCTGACTGTGTCTTTAAATTTAAAAAAAAAAAAGACAGGAGAGCTTTGCTTTTGCCGGTCCCTGTTTGAGCACTGCTTGATCTATTCTGTTTCCTCCCGACTGAGATATTTCCCCCTTGCGAGTACGGGGGAGAGGTCTCCTGCAGCCAGCGAGGCTTCAGGGCCTTTGCTGCCGGTCACACGTCCCGGTCAGTGAAAAAGGGACTGCTGTCAGGCGGGAAGCTCGTCTGGCGGCTCCTCGCTCGCTTTTAGCTGAGCGGAGCTGCACGGGCTGGAGCCCCACGATTCCGGAGGAGGAGAGTCTCACACAGAGGTCAGAGGAGGCTGTGCTGGCAATTTCAGGTACTCTGCGGGGAGGGCAGCAGGCAGGTATTAGCCTCAGGCCGGCAGATTGCAGGCAGCATCGCGGGTGTTTTTGACGCCTTTAATCTTGTTCTCTCAGTGGCGGCCATTTTAACCACGTGGTCACCGCGTGCAAAACTGCGGGAAAGAGAGCTTAATGGGTTACGATTAAGGAACCAATTCTTCTTGCCAGGTTTCTTTTTTTTTTGTGGATTTAGTTTTATCTAGCATTTATTTGCTCTTTTGGAGCTCTTTTGGTTTCTGTTTCCCTGGAGAGGTTTAGGAGGTTAGAGCTGTTTTCCTTCTTAAATGCCATAGGAATTCATTTATTTAGTCAAGTTTCTTGGTGGGAACAGATTTAAAAAAAAAAAAAAAAAGGAGAAATAGAATAAAATAGCTTATAGGCATTTTATGGTGGCACGGCCTCAGTGTGTAGTTTGTGGAACCTGCAGAGGGGCGATTGCTGATTCGGAGATCTGTCGTGGCTGTACGGCAGTCTCCGCCAGCTTGGAGCACCAGACGGAAAGCCAAGCATCAGAGCCTCAGGGTGCAGGGCCTGGGGCAGAGGGGGAGCCTTCATTGGTCCCTCCGCCAGTGGCTGGTCGATTCCCCGGGCGGACAGTTGGCGGCTTCTCTGCCTGGGGGATCTGGACCGCAACTCGGGGATTTTTGCCCAGATTTTGTTTTAATTATGCATCAGGCATTCTGCTTGAGGCGGCAGGGGAGAGTGCCGGACCTCTTGCCATTGCCTGCCTCCCGTCAGCAGGGTGCTGCGGCTGGATTGAACAGCGGTTCCCCACGGCCACACAAGAGAGCCAGAGGGCAGGAGCTGTCACCGTCAGAGGTTGAATGGCAGGACGCAGAAGAAAATGAGATAGACCTGGAAGCCGGTTTGGAGGATTTGGAGGAAGGAGAAATTCCCGAGCCGGAGGATCAGGCGAAGATTATTAGGTTGTTCCATAGGGAGGAATTGGTGGCTCTTTTCGCAGAATCCCTGCAAATGCTGAAGCTAGCCACAGAACAACTGGTAGACGACGAAAGTGGCGAAGACCCGATTATACAGGTGGCGAGACAGGCTCAAGTGGTGTTTCCCGTGCATCGTGTGATTGACCGAATGATCCAAGATGAGTGGGATCTTCCGGAGGCAGGGCTCAGGGGGATTAGAACTATGAATAGGTTGTATCCCCTGGCAGATAAGGACAAAGAGAGGTTTCGGTCCCCGAGAATTGATTCAGCAGTCTCGGCAGTCACTAAGAGAACCACCATTCCGGTAGAGGGTAGCGCGGCGCTGAAGAATGCGCAGGATAGGAAGGTGGATGGCTTGTTGAAACAATCCTTTGAAGCGGACGCTTTGTCCTTGCAAGCTTCCATTTGTGGAGCTTGGGTGGCCAGGGCTTGTCCCAGATGGTCCCAGAGCTTAAGGCAGGTTACTCAGCTGAAGCAAGAGGGGCTAAGGGAGCTAGACTGCCTGGAGTCCGGAGCGGCTTATTTGTCCGATGTACATTATGACTTAATCAGAGCCCTAGCTAATAGTATGGCTTCGTTAGTAGCCGCCCGAAGGTCCTTGTGGTTGAAAAATTGAGCGGCGGACAGGTCTTCCAAGGCACGTCTCAGCAAACGTCCGTTTAAAGGGACACTGCTGTTTTGGAGAGGATTTGGACAAGTTGGTTAAGAATTTGGGAGATTCTAAAGGGGGCAGACTCTCGGAGGATAAACCTAAACAGGGGAAGTCCTCATCGGCTTTTTGAGGGCAGTTCTGAGATTTCAGAAGGTTTCGAACTTCTCGCTTGGGGGGCTTCCAACGAGGAAGATTTGCTTCTAGAGGCCAGGGGTTTCGTGGAGGCAATAGAGGTTTTGCAGCGGCAGCCACGGCACCTGCCAGAAAGTCGCAATGAAGTGAGGCGGGCCTCGGTAGGAAGTCAGCCGATAGGAGGGAAGCTTCGAAGGTTTCTTCCTGCCTGGGCCCAAATAACGACAGACCAGTGGGTGTTGGAGATAGTTCGGGATGGTTATGCGCTGGAATTCGCAAAGCCAGTGCAGGATGCCTTTGTGCTGTCGCCCTGAAAAGTACAAAAGAAAGCCCTGGCGATCCGCCAAATGCTAGACCGCTTATTGCAAATTGGAGCGGTTGTCCTGGTGCCAATAGAGGACTACGGCAGGGGTCGATACTCCATTTATTTCGTAGTGCCAAAGAAGGATGGCTCGTTATGTTCTATATTAGACCTCAAAGGAGTGAACCGCTGTCTCCGAGTATCCCATTTCAGAATGGAGACATTAAGGTCAGTCATTGTAGCGGTGCGAAAAGGGGAGTACTTGACATCCCTCGTTCTTACGGAGGCGTATCTGCACATTCCCATCAGAGAGGAGCATCAAAGGTTTCTTCGTTTCGCTCTTCCGTTGGGACATTATCAGTTCCAGGCATTGCCCTTTGGTCTTGCGACGGCGCCACGAACTTTCACCAAGATTATGGTGGTGGTGGCGGCGGTGTTGAGGAAGGAAGGAGTTCTAGTACATCCCTATCTCGACGATTGGTTAATTCGAGCGAAATCTGAAGCCGAGAGTGTTCAGGTCACGACCAGGGTGGTGCAGTTCTTGGAGGATCTTGGCTGGGTTGTCAACGTAGTGAAGAGTCATCTGGTTCCCTCCCAGGATCTCGAGTATCTGGGGGTACGCTTTGACACTCTGAATGGAGCAGTATTTCTGCCTGTCCGTCGGGTACAGGGCTTGACAGCATTGATCCGCCACTTTATAGCTACTCCGGCTCCTTCGGCTTGGAGTTACCTTCAGGTGCTGGGGACCATGGAGGCGACGTTGGAGGCGGTTCCGTGTGCCAGGTTTCACATGCGCTTGTTACAGGGGGCGCTGCTTCGCCGCTGGTCTCATCAGAATGATTCGCTAAACACAAGGCTTGTCCTCTCAAGATCAGGAGGGCTCTACGATGGTGGCTGATCCCGAGGTCTTTGACAGTGGGGATGTTCTTGGAACAGCCAGAGTGTCTCCCATTGTTGATAGACACAAGCCTTGCGGGTTGGGAAGCACATTGCGGTCAGCTCTGTGCGCAGGGACTCTGGTCGGCTCAGGAGGCCACGTGGTCGATCAACAGGTTGGAGCTGAGAGCAGTGGTGCTGGCGCTGCAAGCATTCGAATCCACCGTGAAGGGAAGAGCGGTTTGAGTACTGTCGGACAACACCGCAACAGTGGCCTACATCAATCGCCAGGGCGGCACGGGAAGTGTTGCCATGGCAATAGAAGCAGAGGTGCTGTTTGAGTGGGTGGAGCTCGTCTGCTAGCGATTTCGGCAGCGCACATTGCAGGGAAGGACAATGTGACGGCGGACTTTCTCAGCAGAGTGCAAGTGGATGCAGGGGAATAGGAGTTGCATCCCGACATCTTTGCACAGAGAGTTCAGAGATGGGGGCTGCCGATCATGGACCTCATGGCGACCTTTCAGTCAGCGAAAATGAGTTGGTTCTACAGCAGGCGATGGGAAAGGATGTCGGAGGGAATCGATGCACTGATGCAACCGTGGCCGACATCAGGGCTCCTTTATGTGTTTCCGCTGTGGGCGCTCATAGGGCGAGTAGTGCAACGGATCGAAGCACATCGAGGGCGAGTGTTACTGGTGGCCCTGGACTGGCCGAGGCGGCCGTGGTATGCAGATCTCATTCGGCTTCTCAGTGGGAACCTTTGGAGGTTGCTGGTGTCAGAGCGTCTATTACTGCAAGGTCCGCTGCGAATGCCTCAAGTGGATCGATTCTCGCTTACGGTCTGGCCATTGGAAGGGCGCGGTTGAGAAAGAAAGGTTATTCGAGGGCAGTAATCACGACTTTACTCAAAGCAAGGAAGAGGGCTACATCTTTGGCATACGTCTGCATTTGGCGGGTGTTTGAGGGTTGGTGTTCCAGGTATCAAGTCCATGCGGCAACGACGTCGGTTTCTGTGATCCTCAGTTTTTTGCAAGACGGTTTTGAAAAGGGCCTAGCTTCTAGTTCCTTACGGGTTCAGTTAGCGTCACTGTCCTGCTATAGGGGCAAGGTGCAGGGAGTGGTGCTCGGAGTGCATTCGGATGTGCAATGTTTTCTGAAGGCCGTAGCCAAGCTCCGCCCCTCTCGCAGAGTAATGGTCTCGCAGAGTAATGGCTTAGCTGGCTTTTATAAATTGTTGATTTAATACATTTGTAGATAAAGAAGTCTTTCTGGCTGCTGATATACTTGAAAGCTTTTCCTCTTGGGTGGGTAACTGCCCCATAGAAAGGACTATCAGTCTTGAACACTGAGGTCCTTTCTCCTTTTATTAGTATTCTGTTTCTCGAATGATGTGTATGGTTGTGCTCCCTGAAGGCGTTTAAGAATTATTATATTAGTTAAAGGGAATAAAAAGTACCTGTGCGCACGCGCGCGTGTGTGTGTGTGTTTGTATATGTGTGTGTATATATATATATATATATATATATATATATATATAATCGCACTGATGCGCATAGTAAAGTGCCTAAACCATAAAGACTTTATGTCATAAGTCAGTAATTTTGAGTTGGAAATAGGTACATTTAACATAATTCCAGAAGCAATTTTGTTTGAGCTAAATGGATAGTACTTCTGATCTAGTTAGTGACTGTGTGATTTATATTAGGTGCATCAGTTCACTGTAAGGTCTTTTTCTGTCTTCCGACTTCCTTGGTTCTTTCTATAACATCATGAAAGCCTCGCTATTTCTATCCCGTGTGTGCTATTTCGGCCTCCCTTTGTCTCAGATATTGTATCTATTTTCACTGGCTCCAAAGACTTAGGTGGGTGTGCTGGTTTTATTATTTAGTTGCAGAAGTCAGGGGAAGTAGGGTAATTTTTAGCTCGGCTCCAGGATGTCCTGTATTGAAAACCTGAAGGCCGGCACTGAGCAGAGGTCCAGCATTGAATGAATCTACAGAAACTAAGCTACATACTCACTTTCAAAGTGGATCTATCCAAAACACATTTGAAGCACAGCAGCAGGGCAAAGCTCGGATCCAGCACAGACAGTGAGGAGGAAGCAGCTAGTACTGCCTCTGCCCTCAGCATTGTGGATACATTAAAGACTTCAATTTCCATTTAATCAGCACCAAAAATGAATCCGATAAAATAAGGCTAAATTTAACAATTCAGCGAGTTCTTTTGGGTATTTTTACAGTGCGAGAGACTAATTACTTATAGTACTGATCTATAGTATAGTCTCATCATTTATAGCTGTGATGTCAGAACTTTGCATAGGAAGACTAATTGTGCATACTATCCTTTAAACTTGTCAATTATTTACTGCAAAGGCAAAATGCAGTTTAAACTTTCCATCCTTCAGCATTCCATTGTGTTTTTTCATTTGGAATAGCGCTTGCTACAATGAGTGGCTGCTCAATATACTCTAAAAAATTGGAAGATAGGCAAAATCTTGATGGCAAGGGGCTAATGAGATCTACTTTTTAAAGTCTCTTAGGGCTGGTTTAATGGCTTAAGTTAGCACTCTGGGCTGCCAACCCAGATCCAGGTTCCAGCTCCTGCTTTGGCTGCATGGAGTGTTGCCCGGGGCTGCGCAGTGCTACACGCGAAGCTGGAGAACATTTAATCCAAAAAAGACTCAAGCTATTTCGATTAGTTGGAAGGTTTATCCCCCTAACATTAATTTTTCTTTGTTAGCTTATCTTCTTTTTTTTAAAAATATTAGGAGTTGAGATGGATTCTCAATTGACATTAGATCAGCATACTGTATCTCTGCTGTAACCGTATTATTCCTTTTTTGAGCTACGGTGTCTGCAAGCCATAAGGATCCACATGATCTTCGCACTCTAGTACAAGCTGCAATTCTTAATCTGCACATCTAATGTAATTCTCTCTACAGTGGGTTTAAAGTATCATTCATTAAGCGTCTTTCAGAATAATTCAGAATACTACAGTAAAGTTATTTCTAATGATTGAGCTGTGGCTCCTGATTTCTTACAGAATAAAGTACAAAATTCTAGTTCTTACTTCCAATACATTTTGCTCAGCAGAGCCGTAATACTTGACAAATTTATTAATTCCTTATACTCTTGCCCAAACATTTAGATCTCAGAATAATGGTGGGCTCTCTATTCTTCCTCCTTTTTTTTCCATGCATTTTCAAATTACTTGTGATATTTGTTTGGTTTTATTATGTTCATTGTGTTATATTAATCTTGTTCTCTGGAAAGTTCTGTTATGTTTAACATAAACCATCTTGATCTTTGGAAAAGCAATATATAAGCTTGTCAAATAAAAAAATAAATAATAAGATATTGGCTTTTTATACCAAGCACCTACACTAAGGAGCTCCCTCCCACCCTATTAAGGACTGAGAGTTCTCTAAAAGAAATTCAAAAAGGGCTTAAAAATCTGTGTTTGTATTTGTGTTTTTTTTTAAAATTGCTATGTGAGTAGCCTTGGTACACTATTAAGATAAAGATCCTACACTCAGCAAAAGCTTGACGAGGTCTTGATAATTAACTTCATATGGTGTGAAAAATTTTTCAAATTGGATCATTCATGGAGGGCCTTAGAACTAATGAAGATCTAGAAGGACTGGACACTTTAAAGAAATTTTGATAACCTTGTTCAGTGCAATAGGTGATAATGCCTTTGTACTGGAGACCTCACCTTGGATATAAACAGACTGAGGGCGGTCCAGAGCGCAGCTTCTCTTCTCCGGGAACAAGCAGGAAGTCAGTCCTCACATATAGGGGATGTCGGCACTGACAGAGCCCACGCGGAGCATTTCCCCAGCTTTCAAAGAAAGCCTTTGGGAATGCTACCACGCATGCATGGTCCCTTTCCCGCCCAAGGGTGCCATCTTGCTCAGTCTCCTTTTTTCCACGGAGCCCATCAGACGCCTGGCTTGTCCTCGGAAAAAGTTTTTTTTTTTTCTCTCTCCGAGTTGCACACTCGCCTCCGATATCACACCGGAACTCTTCCCGCCTACCGACCTCGGTGCCTCTGCATCGGGTTTGGTTATTTTTGTAGTTTTTCATTTTCTTTTTCTGACGTCTTCGTGCCCTTTTTTTCTCCCGCTGGCAGCCCGGAGAGTCTTTGACCTCGCAGGGGTACTTTTTTTCCTCCATGGCTTCCAGTAGTTTTAAGAAGTGTGATCGGTGATCTGAAATCATGTTTTTGACCGACACACACGATTGCTGTCTTCGCTGCCTCGGGCCAGATCACGACCCAGCAGCTTGCGGCCTCTGCAAGAGGATGTCCAACAAGGCCCTCAAGAGCTGCCAGCAGCAGCACAATAAGATTTTCCCTGAGTCCTCGATGCCTCCGAATGCCAGGGCCTTGTCTGAGGACCCGACATCTCAGGCGGAACACTCTGGGCCCCGAGCCTCTTCGTGGGTCCTCGAAAAGGGGGTCTTCCTCAAGGGAGCCCAGGAAGAAGAAAAAACCCTTGAAGGTGGCGTCCTTGGATGTTTAGACTGGTTGGGGCCTCCCTGGGCCCAGTCCCACAGTCTGAGATGCTCGTCCGAGGCATTGGAGAAGGAGCGGCCTGCGAAGGTCCTCCAGAAGGATCTGACCATGGACCTGCCTCGGTCCCCAGTCACTATCCTCATCGAGGATTCCCTTTCGGGGGAGCCGGCGTCCTGCCCGAGTTCCTCTGTGCCCATGCCGAAGGCTGTGGAGCCTTCTGGTCTGGAGTCCAGAATGGTAGCCCTTGAGCACAGTTTGTCTGCCTTCATGGACCAGCAGTGGGCGCTGTTGTCCAGCATGACTGGTTCATCTGCCTGACCACTGAGCCCTCGACGTCCAAGATGTCCCCGGAGGCTGAGCCGATTCTTGTGGTTCTTCAGCCGAGTCTATTCTCGGTCGCGATTGTGCTCTGAGTCTCGCTTGACAGGACCGCAGTCATCCCCGGCAAGTTTGCCAGGTGCGGCCGCAGGGCATCTGGGGCCCTGAGGCCCACAGAGCAGCCCTTCTATGAGTCCTTAACGGACTACTCCGAGTGGGAGATGGAGGGCGAGGAGTCCCCAGATACCCGTCACTACTGCAACATCCCTTTGGACTCTCCCAACTCGGAGCCTCAGCGGCGGTGCCCGCCCGAGGACATGGGCTTCCTGGACTTTGTCAAAGACTTGTCTAAGGCCCTGGCATTCCCGACCGACTGAAGAGGACCCTCGGGTGGATGAGTTAGAAATCATCCAATACGAGGCTCCTCCGCGGGAATCGCTCACGGTGCCCATTTCTCCCATCCTGGAACGGCTCATGTTCCGAATGTGGGAGACACCGGCGGTGGTGCCGGTGGTGAGCAAATGGCTTGACTCCCTGTATCGAGTCCACCAGAGCCCGGGTTTCCAGAAGTCACAACTGCCGCATAACTCCATGGTGGTGTAGTCGGCCATGCATCGGCTGAAAAGCCAGAAGACGCATTCCTGGGTGCCCCCTGGTAGGGAGGCCCGCACCTTGGATGCCCTCGGCAGAAAGTGCTACCAGGGTTCAATGCTCATCTGCTACATCCAGGTTTACTAGCTGTACATGGGCATGTACCTGAGAGACCTAGAGAAGGAACTTGCCGGGTTCTTAGCTGGTCTTTCCGAGGAACCTTTGCAGTGGTTCAAGAACTTGGCTAAGGCAGTCTGTGAGTGCTCCAAATTCATGTCTTGAGTGGCCTATAATGGATTTGAGTCGGTGGCCCGGGTAGCTACAGCGGGTATTGCTGCTTGGCTTCAGTCGTCCAACCTCGAGCCATGGGTTCAGGACAAATTGGTCAATGTCCCATGCCAAGGAGAGAACCTCTTTGACAAACTCATGACCGACAAGGCTGCCGAGCTGGAGACCGAGTTCATGATGAGGACCAGGTTCTCTAAGAAGACCGCTGCCCCTCCCCGACAGAAGGGCTTGGGTAAGAAACCCTTTTACCCGAGAAAGGGAGCTGCTTACCAAAACTACCCACCTTATCAGGCCTCCCCAGCTCCCCAACAGGATCAGCAGGCCAAGGGAGATGAGCAAAGTGAAAAAAGGCATCAAAATTTAGCATACTTCTTTAGATCAGGAGCAATTTAAAATTCAGCCTTTAGCATGTGATTTTTCTGCTGGTTTTCCAGTTGTAAATATTCTTAAAGCACTGAGAGTAAGATCAGAGATAAATCATTAGTTACTGCACTGGCAGTACATGCATTAGCACAGATTTCTGCATTGGCCTCTCAGCGGGAAGGCAGAGGACCTTGCAGAAGTGAGTAAAAAGGACCCTGACAGAGCCAAAGTGGATTTCCAGGTCACCAAATTTAAACATACCAGAGGGTTGGCTACCTCTGGAAACAGGATACTAGGTGTGATGGACCTTTAGTTTGACCCAATGTGGCAATTTTTATGCTAAGTTTTAGTACTTTATCAGGATGCTGTTGACATGGACAAATCCGTGGTTTAGGACAGCTCTAGAGCACAGGTTCTCAGCCCAGTCCTCAGGACAAACCCTGCCAGTAGGGTTTTCAGGATAATCACAATGAATATGCATGAGGGAGATTTACATACACCGCCTCCATTGTATGCAAATCCTGTGCAACAGACTCAGACATGATGTTTCAACATTTGTACTACAGGCAGTTGAGAGGTGGGGCATTTGTCTCTAATGGAAAGGGAACATTACAGATGTGGATTTGAGGTTGGTGACCCAGTGTCTCTGTTTAGGAATGTCTGCATTTTCTACAACCATAAAAGCCACACTTATGGAAACAAAAGAAGAACCACGTCAGAAAAATTGGCTTCACATTGAGTCCATTATGGAAGAGTTGCCTGTGTGAGACTTATCATTTCATCTGCTGTCTCCACCTAGATTTCGCTGATGGCGTTCATTGTTTTATTCTTTTTACTGGGCAGCTTATTTGCAGTGGGAAGATTGTTTGTTTGTTTGTTTGTTTTTTGTTCTCAGTGATTTCTTTATACTGTACAAAAGTAAACAGGCACACAACCAGTATGGGATGCTTGTTTTCTCCGTCATCCTCGTTTTGTGAAAATAGAAGTAATAAATCATATAAGATGATAGGATCATTCCCGTGATTCTATGCCTTACTAATTAGCTAAACATGGACCAAGCCTGGTGATTGTCGGCGCCCACTGGGCAAAAGTAGGATCAAAATAAATGTCTCCACCAAAAGCACCTACAGTTTTAAGACACCTCCAGGTTCCCCAAAGACATAGATAAAGGTGAGAAAGGATATAATGTCTATTGGTTAGAGCAGCATATCCCAGCTAGCCAGCTGGGAGTTTGGGATTATCACAATAAATATACATGAGAGAGGTTTGTGTGCACACTTCCTTTCATAATTGGATATTATATTGATTATTTTATTGTAAACCACTTTGATATGTATTTATAAAATGGTAGATTGTCAAACTCAACTCAGCTCAACACTGCCTCCATTCTGCGTTATTTTATCTCATGCATATTCATTACAGTAGCCTGAAACCTTGAGTGGCTTAGTGTTTCTCCAGGAAAAGGTTGGGAATCACTGGGTTAGAGCGTCATATTAGGAATTAGGAATATATGAATTTGAAACCTGACTTTGAATGTGACTTTGGGTTGATCATTTGGCTTGGTTATCCAGCTTCACTGAATACAAATGTACCATGCTCCCTGTCGGACCATGGTGTGGGCAGCTCTAAGGACTACAGATAGGGAGGGGGGATCCTCTCCTTACCTTCTTCTTTTTCTGGGTACTGAGAGGCAGGGGAAGAATTTTTCTTCAAGGCTCCTAGTTAAGAGATGACTCTTTCACGCCCGCAGTGTCTAGCATCCTTTCACTCAGGCACTCTCTCAAAACTGAAGCAGCTCACACCAGTAGAGATGGCGTTTAAAATATAATTTCCTTATTGTCCCTCCAGTCTAGTCCTGAACCTCTGGGTTTAGCACCTCCTCCCGCAGCTTTGGAGACGGAGCACGTCACTCTTTTGGTGACCTCTGGTATAAATAGGCTAGGATCCACCTTCCTACTCTAGTTAACCAGTCTCCAAAGCAGCTTGAGGAGAGTTAAACCTAGGAGGTTTAGGACTCGCTAGAGTAATGGATAAGGAGCTTAGGCTTTAATTGTATTTGATTGGAGGTATTTGTTAGCTGGATAAAAAAAACAAACGGCCTTTGCCCAAGAGTCTTAGGCTGCAGGGGCTGTTGCCTTGCTCTCCCTCCCTTCCCTGGTAGCCGGGAGGTAGAAGAGTAGGGCAGGCTTGTCACACGGAGCTTCCGACTCCCGAATCCACTGCGTGGGTGAGGAGTCGGGTAGCTGAGCGTGCCGAGGGTGAGAGGACAGCTGGGGATCGCATTGGTGATTCAGCCGTCACTCACGCTGGCGAAGGGCTTTCCTCCTCAGCACTCTCCGTCCCTCCCAATGCCGAAGCCGCTTGCAGGCTGAGCATGGTTGAGGCTGCCGGAGCCTTTGGAAGATGCTGGTATCCGGTGAGTAGACTGGGGCAGGCTGTAGATTTATACGCCGCGTGGGCAGCTGAGAGCAGGCTCGGGCAGAGGCGCGTGCTGTGGTTTTAAGGCCGGTTAGGCCGGTGCCGCGTGTAGCAAAAGTGCGGGAAGAGCGCCGGCTACCCCCCGTCTGTCTCTGTCGCCAGGTTTTCAGATCTGGGGGAGGGATCTCTATACGGGGGGAAGAAATTCTCTGGGGGGATCTCCTGGTGCTTTGAGGAATAAAAAAAAAAAAGACCGAGTTTTTTGATTTCTGGCAGTGTGCTTAGGTGGCTCAAGCATGCCCTCTAAGCCCGTATGTTTACTCTATGGGGCTAAGAAGGGATCACTTTCTGAGGCCGGCTGTGCAAGGGATGCCTTCAGGAGGCGACCTCCATGGAGGTGGACAAGGTGGAGAGAAGGGAGGGCTCTCAGGGGCCTTCTCCGAGCTTACAGGAGCCACTCTCCCCTTCAGTTCCGCCAATGGAGCCGGTGGCAGGGCCGTCGACGGCCGCGGATAGTCCTGCTGCTTCAACCTTAGTCCAGGGGTGCTTGGTGGCAATATTTTCCCAGGAGTTCGTGGCCCTTCTACAGCACGCCCTAGGGGTGAATAGGGCAGCAGAGACGGGGTCGAAGGAGCAGGAGAAGTGCCCAGGGTCTCATTTGGACGCCAGGGCGGATGGCATCCCGGTGAAGAAGCCGAGGCTTTTGATTGAAAAGGAGCAATTACTGGAGCCAGAGGAGCAGTCAGAGACTTTGGAGGATTTAGAAATAGAAGAGGATTTAGAGGAGGGAGAGCTTACGGAGCAAGAGGACCAGGCGAGAGTGGTTAGGATGTTCTGGCGGGAGGAGTTGCCAGCCCTAATCACGGGAACGTTAAAGGCGCTTAACATGCCTGCTGCAGACCCAGGGGAAGATGCTACCCTGGAAGATCCATTATTGCAGGCGGTGCGCAAGTCCCAGAGGGTTTTTCTCCTACATAGGGTGTTTAGGGAGATGATTCAGGAAAAATGGGACATGCTGGAGTCAGGGATGAAGAGTTCGAGAGTGATGGCTCGGCTTTATCCTTTGGCAGACCAGGACAAGGATCTTTTTAAGTCCCTAAGGTGGATGCGGCGGTAGCGGCGGTAACCAAGAAAACGACCATACCTGTAGAAGGTAGTGCAGCCCTTAAGGATACATAGGATAGGCATCTGGACACCTTGTTGAAGCAGGTCTTTGATGTCAATGCCCTGGCCATGCAGGCTTCTGTTTGTGGAGCATGGGTAGCCAGGGCCTGTATGCGATGGTCACAAAGAATTAGGGGAACTCAAGTGGACGATTCGGCTGAGGAAGTGGTCCGTTTGGAGACTGGGGGGCGGCTTATTTAGCGGACATCAAGTATGACTTTATTCGAAGTCTGGCCAGAAGTATGGCATCGGTGGTAGCAGCTTGTAGGTGTTTGTGGCTTCATAACTGGGCGGCGGACGGTTCCTCCAAGGCTAGGTTGAGTAAGCTTCCCTTTCGAGGCAGACTTCTGTTCGGAGAAGATTTGGATAAGTTAGTTAAGGATAAGCAGAAGCCGGGGTGTACCCTAGGGTTGGCGAAGAATCAGCAGAGGGATTTTCGGCGTTTTTACTGTGCTCTGATAGGTTTACATCTGACCTCAGCATCCAGAGATTGTACATCTTGAATAGGGCATATTGTAAAGGTCTGCTGTATGGCGCGCAACACTCTAGCTGGCAGGTGCTGCACATGGCACCGATGGCCGGGCTTACATTTTCACATGGGGTCCTAGGGCTCCATCACCAGTATCTTTCAAGGACATGGGCGTCATTAGGGGACCCACGCTTTGCCCCTTTAGCTCTCTCAGCAAATGCCAGCATGGCCGGTAAGTACACCAGTGCTCTTCCCCATACATTTGTGGGATTGTTTGTTTTTGTACTGCAACCTCAAACCTCCCTCTCCTGTGCTTTCTGTTCAGGTTTCCTAACCTGCAGACACAACAGTGCACAGCATAGATTTCACATCCATTCACCACTATGGGCTGCGGTGAGGTGCAGGTCAGAAATATTTCTAAGTTCTACCTTTATTCCACCTTTCAGCAGGTATAACCTGGACGTCTGTGGGGACTACTCTGGATGTGCACGGGATACCTTGAATATGCTTTCTATGTCTCAGTGGCTGGCCATTTCCCCATTACGCCCTTTCTCGCCCATCTCATGGGATTCCCATTTGTGTGCCATGTACGTGCAGGGCCATGAGTGTGCAGAATACGGTTTTAGACATTTTTGCAAGATACACATCCATCCTACACATACAGGCGGCTTATTCGTAGTTCAGAATGACTCCCACAGCAAAGAATGTAATGAAAATGCTAAATTACAAGTTTAGACATTGGTTATGTTGACTGATGAAATCATCTCTGTGCACAATACAGTGGGCTACTCTAGACAGGCCTCCTCTTTGATAGTGACAGCTCTCTTCAACCCGTGGGTGATCCTCTGGCAGAGTCTCCTCTTCTGGTCCTTCTCTAGGGATCTGTAATGATTACTCTAGTCACTCTCTCATCAGTGGGTTCTCTGAACCTAAGGGGTTCCAGTTTCTTTTTTTCCCCATACATAGGGCAAAACTTCCCTGATATTAAATTCTTATTACACATCCATTTTCCCAGCTCTCTCCAGCCAGTTCACCATTCCTATGCAGTAGGGATATGCACAAGGCAAGAAAAAATTGGTTTGTTTTTTCCCTAAAATTTGGCCTGGATCAGGTGGCAGGGATCCCCCTGGGGCCGATCGCCGAGTCGGTGCTGCTTATTCCACCTTCGAGGTGGAATAAGCAGCATGTCCCCATAGAAACCGCAGGACGTACAGGGCTGTGACCTGAATCGGCCCTTTATGTCCTGCCAGGCTGGCCTGCACCCGCTCTGCCCTGACCCCCCCCGGCCGGCCTTCCCTGTCCTACTGCTCAGGATGTGCGGGGAGAACTTGAGGGGGAATAGAGTCCGGATGGCTTGCGGGGCTGCACGTCCCACTGGGATGTGCAACTCCACAACCTGCATCTGAATGGGGCCCAAAGGCTCTGCTAAACATGGAACCTTTTCTAAAATACAGGAGGAGGTGGTGCAGGAGTGCACATGTAGGAAAAATCAACAGGGTAGACATGGCTGTCATACATGGGTACGTGCTGGATTTCCTAACTTACATGGTAAGGGCAGCCACAAATGCATGGTGGCTCTTTGGCAAACCCCTACATGTAAGTTCTGCCAGCTAAGGACAGATGCCACTATCTCTAGCTAAATTAACTTTAGAGGGGGAAATAGACAACAGGGATGAAGAAGGACAGCTCCCTTAATCATTCCTGTAAAGAGCACTTTTGCAAAACCTAAATAGTCCAGGAAGCAGTTGTAAATCCCGACATGGACAATTGCAGTCACACACATTGTATTTCTCTCTATGACATGGGGAATACACGTGTAGACTTTTGACCCGCCCAGTCCACTCCCTGACATGCAGTATGGATATCCGCGTATAAATTGAGACCTTTCTAAAATTGCTGTTTTGATGTGTCAATGCCTGATTTTACACACACAGAAATAATAAATAAGGCTTCTAAAATAACACTCTTTAGTGTGTGTTAATTCATAAGTTAGTGTGTATTAAGTCACTTTAGTGTACACTAAGGAACAAATTGAGCTCTAATGAATACACATCCCTACAATACACTGTCTTACCCACAGAGTTTTCTCACACAGGTCAGAGGATGGATGATCTGTTGAATCCTCCTTCAGCTTTGCAATCTCGCTCTTCAGTATCGCGATACCGCTCCTTTCCCATTTGTCTCTCTGCTATGTTGGCAGTGTGAGGGGCCACCCTCAAAACGACCTGAGGCTTTGACTTCGTAAAGCCCAATTTGGGTTTTGGGAGGTAGGAAAGAGGTAGCACTGGAACAGCCCCTCTTCACTGTTGCCCTGGGCATAATCCAGCACCTAGGACCCCAGGAGCTCAGCACCCCATTCAGTCAGTCAGCTTCACAGAAACAAGGTAAGAGAAAGATAAGTTTCCTTTCAAAACACTCCTAGTTATAATCTCTATGCCTAACAGCTCTTCCCCTTTGTAAAAAAAGTCAGCTAGAAAAATCCTTGCAAATTAGACTGTATACTAATGCAGAGGTAATATAGGGAACCCTGCCTGCTGCTTTCTGTATACACCATATCACAGTTGGGGAACCTAGTGGAGGCTTGCCCTTGGAATGCTAAGATGTCTTGTGACTCTGAGGTCACGTTGCTAATAGAGAAAGTACTAACACTGGAAAGAAGGGTCTATTGGATTGATGGCACTATAATATCAGTCCTATGTTGTTCTCGCTAACAGTTGTTGCTATAAGCTCTGTACAAATTGCAATGCGTGCCTTCAAGTCAATGCTGACTCCTGGTGACCCAGAAGCTCCTGGGTTTTCTTGGTAGTATGACCGGAAGTAGATTGCCAGGCCTTTCCTCTGAGGCAATGGGGGGGGGGGGGGGGTTAAATGACTTGCCCAAGGCCACAAGGAGTGCTAGTGGGAATTGAACCCTGGTTGCTTGGTTACCAAGCCAGTGTTTAAACCACTAGGCGGCTACTCCACTTAGAGCAAATTACCACTGAGTAATTTAGCTATGTGTGCAATAAATCTTGTCTTCAAAGCTCTGACTTTGATATAATAGATTTACATATACGGCTTGATTTTTTTTTAACAGTGTGGAGTGTCCAAAAAACATGCCTATTTGAAGCTTATCCTATAAAGACTACTAAAGCTATAGTGGACAATATGTATACAACAAGCTGTACACTTGGAAAGATGTATAAAATTGCACTGCCTGCATTACAGCAAAGTCCAACTGTAGTTTTTAGCTGTGGATTTTGCACCGGTTTTCAAAGCGGAGGTCCATGAACACTTTTGCTCTGAAAGTTGCCCAAGGTAAAACTACCCCAAAAATGCCCACAGAAAGAAAAGTGTAAGCAGAGGCTTTTGAATTTAATAAGGGGGGGGGGAGGGGTGGAGTAAGATGGCAGTGAGACTATATGCAGCATTGTGAGTTCTGAGGCGTTTTGTGTTTTTTCCATGCTGTATGTGCTTGCTGAAATAGGTAAGCACAAGAGAAGACCAAAACCTACCCCCCAGAGCCAGAGGCCAGCAAACACTTGACACTTTTTGTTACTCCTGCAACTGAGAGTAGTTCGGGCCTGAGGAAGTGGGTCAGGTACTAGTGAGTTGGCAGCTGTGATGGAAGCTGGGAGTGTGCAAAGCATGCTGCTTGAAGTAGGGGTCTTGCTGGATTGCTCAACCCTACAATGAATGAAGCCAGGTCATCACTGAATGAACCAACATCTGCAGTGTTATTGCTGGCTGAGGGTGCCAGAGCCAGTAGTGCTAACATGTAGACTGTCTCAGATGGATTAATGGTTGCTGAATTCTCAGTGCAAGAGGTAGTGAATGCTATCTCATAGTTGGAAGATTCTGACAAGACTTTTAGATCAGGTAATTGAGAATACAAATTTGCTTTAAATCCAATGTAATTCTCAGGCAGAGATTTTGGCCCAGTAAGGTGCATGAAACAGGCAGATTGAAAAGCATATAATGTTTTCTTAGTATGGGACAAAGAAATAGTTAACCATAGATTAGAAGTACTGGAAAATCAGAACCGTCATGCAAATCTATGACCATTGAACTTTCTTACGTCTCCTCTAGTAACATCAATGGACGTGGTTGAGAAGTATCTTTTGGAAGTGCTAAAGGTCCTGCAGGAAGCTCTACCTAATCTGTCTCGTGCTTATTATGTTGATTCAGGAGGTGGAGGGAATGAAAGGCCCTGGAGAAGTGAAATAACAGCTGATAGCTTGGAGTTGACTCCGTTTTTGGAAAACTCGCAGCCAGTGATATCTGCTTAAGCTACATGAATAGTGACCTTTACTCTTGAGCCTGCTAACACCTGCATTCATAGTTTGTATTTTCATCATAAGAATGAAATGTTTTTGGATTGGAAAGGTTTTTTTTGTTTTTTTCTGATTTCTCTCGGGCCACTCAAGCTAGATGCAGAGCCTTGTTGGCTAATCGTCAGCAAGTATTGGTCCTTGGGGCAACGTTTTTTCTACAGTTTTCTTGTAGGTGTTTTGTTAGCTTTGAGGCACATTTCACAATGGCACGTCCAAGTGCAGTCTGGGACGTCAGAGTCAGGATGTCTGGAGAAAACAAAGTAGGCACGTGCAAGTTCAGGCATGATTTCAGAAATGTGGATGTGCCCAATATGGACGTCTATCAGCCGTCTATATAGACATTTCCAGGATAGTCTTTCTGATCCAAGATGTCTCATAGCATAATGGTTAGAGTAGTGGCTTAAGAGCAGGGCGATCAGGGTCCAATCCCAGTGTGGGCCTTTGTGATCTAGACTAGCCACTTAATTCCCCATCTTCTCTACACTCTCTGGATGTTTTAAGGTGAAAACAAGCACTTTCCTGATACCCTCAGGCTAGCCCTGGGCATGAATAGGCATCTGGCACCCTAGGTGAACCTTTGGCCGTGCCGCCCTCTGCCTCTCGCATCTGCGCACCCCCCTTGCTATAGTCCCCCCGCTACGTTGGATTCCTAGCTGCTGCTGCAGGGCAGCTCTGGTGCTCTACTGCCATCATGCTCTCTCTGGTCCATGACCATATGACCACTAAAAATCATTGTTGTTGCTATGCTCCAGAGCCAATTGCATTGATACTAAGTAAAGATCTCACATGCAGCCCCATCATTCTGTCTTCATGGCTGCATGTGAGATAATTTCCTCTTTTTCGGGGGAGGGGGGAGAACAACAAGTCAGAGACTTGCCCAGGCTGCCAGCAAGCAACTTGAAAGAACTGTGCTGGGGAGACACATCACTCAAAAGATTGCTTGAAGACAGGGTAATTCAATTAAAAAGAGAAGAGATGTGAGAATTTTACATAAGAACATAAGAAATGCCATACTGGGCCATACCAATGGACAATCAAGCCTAGTATCCTGGTTCCAACAATGGCCAATTCAGATTCCCAAAAGGTATATAGATTCCATGCTGCTTATCCCAGGGGTAAGCAATGGATTTCCCTGGTTCTCTTTAATAGCAGCTAATGGATTTTTCCTCCAGGAACTTGTCCAGACCTCTTTTAAACCCAGCTACACTAACAGCTTTTACTTTTGCCTCTGGCAATGATTACTCCTTGAGTGAAAGAATATTTTCTCCAATTTGTCTTTAATGTGCTACATTGTAGCTTCATTGCATGTTCCATAGTCTTTCTACTTCTTGAAGGAGTAAACAACCAATTTATGTTCACCCATTACACTCCATTCATTATTTTATAGACCTCTATCATATCTCCCCTCAGCAAGTTGAAAAGTATACACTTACAGTGTATAGTGCTTCCTCCATTTGCAGAATCAGGCAGGTGGAGGATACATGTGTGTGTGTGTGTGTGTGTTTGTGTGTGTGTGTGTGTGTGTATGTCTGTCATGTTGACTGTCAGGGACTGCGTGCGCATGTGTGGGTTTGTCATGGGGAGTGTTGGGGCATGCACGTATGTATGTTCTGGTCTCTGTGTTCTTGTGTGTCTTGGCTCTGTGCATGTATGTGCTTCAGAGGGGCTGTGTGAGCATGTGTGTGGTGCGGGTGGATGTGTGTATGTCCTAGGGAGGTGGTGGTGTATACATGTGTGTTGGAGTGGTAGGCGTGTGTCTGTACTTTCTCGTGTCCTGCACCTACTCCTAATCCCTCCCATCCTCTTGCATTATTCCCATTTCCTATTTTTCACTTCTCTCTCTTACACTATCCCTTTTTTCCCCTCCACCCCACCCCCTATGCACTCTTCCTCCCCCTACTAGCCAACTTTGCACTCTCTCTCAGCCTTTCATTCCCTCCCTTCCCATCTCCCTTAATGCACTCAGTCTCTTCTCCTTTTCTCCTCTAACCCTGCTCCTTCCCTTGTGCTCTACCTCATTCCTTATCTTCTCCAGGAACAAGCAGGAAGTCAGTGCTTACATATGGGTGATGTCAGCGCCAACGGAGCCCTCATGCGGAGCAATTCCCCAGCTTTCAAAGAAAGCCTTTGGGATTGCATCACACATGCGCGGTCCCCTTCCCGCCCAAGGGTGCCATCTTGCCCAATCTTCTTTTTTCAGCGGATCCCAATGGACGTGGTCCCTTTTTCACCGTGGAAAAAGTAGAAAAGTTGAATTATTTCTTTCAGCTTCCCGGTTCGACACCAGTTCCCCTTCCTGCCTTCTGCTCGGTACACCGGTATCGAGTCCGGTCATATTTTTCATTTTTGTCCTTCGTGACTAGCGTTCGCGCTCTCTTTATTTTTCACTGGCAGCCCAGTCGTTTGACCTCGCAGGGGCACTTTTTCCCCCGATGGCTGCCAGCAAGTTTAAAAAGTGTGATCGGTGTAAGAAATTGATGTCTCTCACCGACACACACGATGTCTTGGCCCTGACCATGATCCGGTGGTCTGTGGGCCGTGTGGTAAGATGTCTTCGAAATCTTTGAAGAGCAGGCAGCATCAACGTGACAGAAGTTTTCCTGAGTCCGCATCCGTCTGGGCCTGGAAATCATCAGAGGCCTTGACATCTCAGGAATCGTAGCCCGAGCACCGTCGTGTGTCTTCTGAGCGGGGGTCTCCCTCTAGGGAACACCAGAGAAAGAAAAAACTCATGAGGGCAGCGTCGCTGGACGCCTCTGATCGGCTTGGGCCCTCGGGTTCCAGGCTGCGGAGCACAGACCATTGCCCCAGGTCCTCGGAGTCGGAGCGGCTGGCTAAACAACCTCGCAAGGAGCCGGAGACGTCGGACAATGTAATTTCTGTTGTCCTCGTAGACTCTCCTCCGGGAGAGCCGGCATCAGGCCCGACGACATCGGGACCCAAGCTGGGAGCTGCGGAGCCTTCTGAGCTCGGTCTCAGGTTGGTGGCCCTGGAGAGCAGCATGGCTGCCTTCATGGAGCAGCAGTGGGCGCTGATGGCCGGTCTCACCGGTCCATCAGCCCCGACCACCAAGACTTCAATGTCGAAGTCAACACCGGAGGCTGAGCCGATCCTCGAGTCGATCAGGTCTCGAGTCGATCCTCGGCCAAGGCCCCCTCGACCTCCTGGTCGGGACCGAGGTCATCGATGCCGGTGCCCTCGGCGTCGGGGCGGTCGGGCTCGAAGCCCTCGAGGCCAGAGCCCATTGTGGGAGACAGAGGAGGAAGACTCCCCAGACACCTACCGAACCTGGTGTATCCCATCGGACTCTCCGGGTTCGGAGGCTCAGAATAGGACCCCTTCGGAGGATACTCGGTTCTCAGACTTCGTCAGGGACATGGCCAAGGCTTTGGCATTCCCTGCGGACGCCGAGGAGGAGCCTCGAGCCGAGGAGCTCGATGCCCTCCAGTATGACTCTCCCCCGAAGGAGACCCTTACTGTACCGGTGCCTCCGATGTTGGAACGGCTGATGCTCCGCATGTGGGAGTCCCCGGCCTCGATGCCAGTGCTCAGCAAGCGGGTCGATTCCATTTATTGAGTCCGCAAGAGTCCTGGGTTCCAGAAAGCGCAGCGGCTGCACAACTCCATGGTTGTGGAATCGGCCATGCAACGACTGAAAAGCCAAAAGACGCATTCCTCGGTGTCTCCAGACTGGGAGGCCTGGAACGTGGACACCCTTGGCAGAAAGTGCTACCAGGGCTCGATGCTGTCATACCGTGTCCAAACCTACCAGCTGTACATGGGCATGTACTTGCAGGACCTGGCAAAGGAGATTGCCGGGTTCTCAGCTGGTCTCTCCGAGGAACCCTTGCAGCGCTTCAAAGCCTTGTCCATGGGGATCCAAGAGTGCTCGAAGTTCATGTCTTGAGCAGCTTACGACGGCTTTGAGGCTTCTGCCCGAGTAGCCGCGGCCAGCAACTGTGCATGCCGTCAGGCCTGGCTCATGTCGTTGGACCTGGAGCCATGGGTTCAGGACAAGTTGGTCAATGTCTCGTACCGAGGAGACAACCTCTTCAGCAAACCCATGACTGAAAAAGCTGCAGAAATTGAGTCCGAGTACTTGATCCGGACAAGGTTGTCGAAGAAGACATCTGCACCTTCTCACAAGAAGAAGAAGGCCTCGGGGGGAAAAAGCCCTTTTTCCCGAGAGAGAGTACGGCTTACAGAAACTACCCCACTTTCAAGGCCACCCCAGCTCCCCAACAGGGGCAGCAGGCCAGGGGACAGGGGCACGGCCCATGAAAGCCGAAGACACCCAGGCCTCCAGCTCCGGCTCCTACCCAGCCGGGAGGGGGTTTTTGACTCCCAGTGCATAGCTCCTCTCCCACCAGTGGTTTGGCCCTGCACAGGAGGAAGACTGGCCCTGTACGCTTACAGGTGGCCAGCCATTACTACCGACGCCTGGGTTTTGAAAATAGTCCAGCAGGGCTATTTACTTCATTTCGACCAGGTGCCCACCTCCTTTTTCCAAGAAGAGCCTCTCAGGCTCCCCTCTTCACAGGAACCTCCTCCTGCAGGAGTTGACAGGTCTGCTAAAGGATCAGGCGGTGGAACTGGTGCTCCACCACCTGCAGGGGCAAGGCTTCTACTCCAGGTATTTCCTCATACCAAAAAGAAAAGGAGGCCTTCGCCCCATCCTAGACTTGCAAAATCTGGACAAGTTCCTGGTGAGGGAAAAGTTCAAGATGCTTTCCCTTGGGATCCTACTGCCTTACCTCCACCAGGGAGACTGGCTATGCTCCTTAGACTTAAAGGATGCTTATACTCACATCCTCATACACCCAGACCACAGACAATATCTCAGGTTTGTGGTCGGAGGAAACCACTTCCAGTACAAGGTGCTTCCCTTTGGCCTAGTTTCCACTCCCAGAGTATTTACCAAATGCCTAGCAGTGGTGGCGGCCTTCCTCAGAAGCCAGGGAGTCTTCGTCTTTCAATACCTGGATGACTGGCTCAGCAGGAGCCAATCGGCGCAGGAGGCACAGCAGGCCACTGCTCGCACAGTCACCCTGCTCCAGCACCTAGGGTTTGTTATAAATCACGAAAAGTCCACTTTACTCCCCACTCAGAACTTGGAGTTCATAGGGGTAAGACTGGACACACTTCAGTCAAGGGCCTACCTGCCGCTGGACAGGGCAAGGCAGTTGCTGGACTTGGTACAGCAGGTCCAGCACAGACCTCAAGTCTCCAAGGCTCTTCCTACACCTCCTGGGCCACATGGCCTCCACGGTGCATGTGACTCCATATGCTCGGTTCCACATGCGCACAGCTCAATGGAGCCTCAGACCAGTGGACGCAAGCCACTGGTCGCCTCAGAGACAGGGTAGTGATTTCCAAGCTACTGGTGACAGCCTTGCAATGGTGGCTTCACCCCCCCAACTTGCTTCAGGGAGTAACATTTCAACCTCCCTCTCACACCAGAGTACTAACAACAGATGCCTCCTTGCTGGGCTGGGGTGCCCATTGCCAAGGTTCCTGCACTCAGGGTCTGTGGTCCTTGCGAGAGGCCGCACTTCAAATCAATCTTCTAGAGCTTCGAGCCATCCGCCTAGCTCTTCAAGCCTTCTGTCATCTTCTTTCACCTCAGTCGGTGCTGATACAGACAGACAATCAGGTAGCGATGTTCTACATCAACAAACAGGGAGGCACAGAATCTCGTGTCCTATGCCAGGAAACTATGGACCTCTGCTCTTTGCAATGGCACATCACATGCCCCTAAAGGCAGTTTATCTGCCAGGTCAGGAGAACCTCCTGGCCGACAAGTTGAGCAGGATTCTTCAGCCTCACGAATGGCAACTGAACCAGGATGTAGCCCAGCAGATCTTCAACCGCTGGGGTCTCCCATCCATGGATCTCTTTGCCAGTCCGCAAAACCATCAGTTGCCCCAGTTCTGCTCGAAGCAGCCGCATCCGCTGAGCGTGGTGGCAGATGCTTTCCTGATCTCGTGGGCACAGGGCCTTCTCTATGCGTTCCCACCCACGCCCCTGGTGGCACACACTCTGTTCAAGATTCTTCGGGACAAGGCCTAGGTAGCCCCCAGGTGGCCCAGACAGCCTTGGTTCTCTCTTCTCCTTCAACTGGCAGTCGAAACTCCACTCCCACTGGGGGTGCAGCCCGACCTCTTGACCCAGGAACAGGATTCCTTGCTACACCCCAATCTCAGATCCCTCAACTTAATGGCTTGGCTACTGAGAGGGTAGTACTTGCTCCTCTACTCCTTCCCAAGGAGGTTGAGGAGGTGTTGCTGGCCTCTAGGAGGCAATCCACTAGAAAATCCTATGCGTTCAAGTGGTGTAGATTTGAAGGGTGGTGTGCCCAAAATAAGGAGAACCCGTTCACTTGTCAAGTACCTCCAGGTATTGCAGTAATTGCTCCACTTCTCAGAGTTAGACCTTAAGTCTAACTCTGTCGGGGTCCACCTGAGTGCGCTGTCAGCTAACCACTCTCCAGTGGACAGGCAACCTCTTTCAGCTCACTCTTTGGTATCCCGATTCCTCAGAGGCCTTCTACTCTTGAAGCCTCCGATTCGCCCACCGGCTACAGAGTGGGACTTAAATGTGGTCTTGCAGCGGCTTACTTGCCCACCTTTTGAACCAATGTCCACCTGTCATCTCCGCTTCCTTTCCTGGCAAGCACTCTTCCTGGTGGCACTCATGTCTGCTCGACGTGTGAGCGAGCTGCAAGCTTTAGTATCGGATAGACCGTATACACGGTTTTACAAAAACAGAGTGGTCGTACGTACTCACCCCAAGTTCCTTTCAAAAGTGGTTTCCTCATTTCACCTTAACCAAGAGGTGTTTCTTCCAACCTTCTTCCCTAGGCCACATACCAGCAGGGCAGAAGCGGTTCTGCAAACCCTGGACTGTAAGAGGGTGCTCGCCTTCTACCTGGAACGTACGCGGGGACATCGGAGAGCTTCCCAGCTCTTTGTTTCTTCTGACCCTAGTAAACTGGGTCTACCTGTCTCCAAGCGCACGTTATCCACCTGGGTTGCAGACTGCATTGCCTG
Source organism: Ichthyophis bannanicus (assembly GCA_033557465.1). NCBI lineage: Eukaryota > Metazoa > Chordata > Amphibia > Gymnophiona > Ichthyophiidae > Ichthyophis > Ichthyophis bannanicus. The sequence continues at coordinate 89,114,840 of CM066043.1, forward strand.
GGCGTACAGGGCAGCTGACCTCTAGCTGCAGGGCCGAATCACGGCCCACTCTGTCAGGGCTAAGGCCGCATCAGTGGCTAACCACCGCTTTGTTCCGTTGGCAGACATCTGCTGGGCCGCAACTTGGTCTTCAAGCCAGACTTTTGCAGCCCACTACTGCCTGGAGAGAGAGAGAGTCCCGGCGGGACAGTTTTTTCGGTCAGGCGGTACTCCGTAACCTATTCGAGATTTAGGCAACTCCTACCCTCCGACCCTTTGGTGTCAGGCTACTGGGGGGTGTTGCGTTCTCGACGGAATTCCTATTACAGCTGCTGCGGCTCTTCTAGAGGGAGACATTTTTCAGCTATGGGTTCTCAGTAGCCTATAGCTAGGGAGTCCCATATGTGAGGACTGACTTCCTGTTTGTTCCTGGAGAAAGCGTAGTTACTCACCTGTAACAGGTGTTCTCCAGGGAAGCAGGAATCGGTCCTCACAACCCTCCCTCCTCCCCTGGAGTTGCAGTCCTTTGATTAATTTTTTCTTATTTTTGCTGTCTTTTTAGCTATGTCATCTGACTGATCAAGATGGCACCCTTGGGTGGGAAGGGGACCGCGCATGCGCGATGCAATCCCAAAGGCTTTCTTTGAAAGCTGGGGAATTGCTCCGCATGAGGGCTCCGTCGGCACTGACATCACCCATATGTGAGGACTGATTCCTGCTGTCCCTGGAGAATACCTGTTACAGGTGAGTAACTATGCTTTCCACCCTTAGCACACCCTTTCCCTTATGCCCCACCCCTTTCTTTCATGCTAACTCTACCCCCTTCCCTTAAACTGCACCCCCTCATCCATCCCCTTTCTTTAAGCTCCCCTTCTTTCAGTATTGACGTTCTCCTCAGAAAACACCACAACACTGTGGCAGAATTAAATGAAGGAGAGAGAAATCTCACTCAATGATGTTGATCCACCAGTAATTTAATCAATGCTATGAGACAGAGTAAGACTGATTGAATTACTGGGTGCATCGGTAGCATCGAGTGAGGATTCAATCCCTTCTTCAGTTAAGTTTACTGCAGTGCCGCCCCTAAAATTCTGCCACTCTAGGTGGCCACCTAGTTTGCCTAACGCTAAGGCCGGCCCTGTTCATCCCTGGCACAGGTATAAACATGGACATGCCTGCAAACGTCTCCGATGTTTCTGAGATTGAATGGGGAGGTGTAATGTATTGCTGCTTCCCAGAGAGTCCTCTGCCATATCCCCTTGCGTACTTGAGACATCTGTGACCGTCATTTGTGGAATGCCTATGGAGACGTCTCCATGATTTTGACATCCACGTGTACGGCTTCAGATGTCTAGATCACGACTAAACCTTTCATAGGGAATAATACTTTTGCATTTCTTAATCAGGATCAGTTGTTGCAATTTATACGTTTCTTCCCCAGTGTTAGATGTGCTTACCTCTGGAACATAGGTCCCCAAAAGTCTGTAAATCTGAAGATGTGCCCGCCAAAATAAGTTCTCTTATTTTGCCTTTATTTTTAGAAGCGGATCTGGCTCCTCTGAGTTTTTTTTCCACCCCCCTTCCCTCTTTTTTTTTTCTTTTGAGTTTATTATTTTTTAAATTTCTTCAATGTATGCTTTTCCTCTGTTTATGTTTAGACATTTTTTATCAAGGTAATCCAATAAATGATAAACAATGTACGCTCTCTTTTCAAGGATTCTTGAATTCCAATAATAAATGTATGTTCCTTATCGTCCCTCCAGGCTAGTCCCGGACCTCTGGGTTGTCATCCTCCTCCAGCAGCTCGGAGACTGAGAAACTTCATTTCCTTTGTGATGTAACCAGTGTATACTCACCGGATCCGCCTCCTGACTCCAGTTCTCTGTCGCCTAGCAGCTGGAGGATTGGTGAGCCTGGAGGTCCAGGCACAGCAGAGGAGCAATTAAGGAGAGTGTCTAGGTGTAGGATAGCGTGGGTTGCTCTTTAATTTTAATTTACTTTTAATAAAAAATAAAAAAGCGGTTTTGTAAGGATTTGGGTTACTAGGGTAGTTGGACGGGAGGTCTTCCATCTTCCTGTCCCTCTGTTCCCCTTCTAATCTTCCCGACCCCCCCCCCCCTTACTTCAGTTGCGGGGGGTAAAACAGTACTGCCAAGTGCTGCCGGAATTGGGGGTGACCCCCCGGGACAGTCAGTCAGCGCCTGCAGATGCTCTGCCTGGCGGTGCTGTGAAGAGGTCCAGGCGGCGGTAGTACGTGGGCTGGGGGGGGGTTTGGTGTCTCCTGCTTCTGACACTGTCAGCAGTCCCGTCGGTAAGCAGAGAGACAAGCCTCGAGCAGTGCAGGGTGGAAGAGGTTTTCTGCGGCCCGGTGACACCGTCTCTCGATATGCTCAGCTGAGCGTGCCGCTAGAGCTGAGGGGGCGAGACCAGAAGAAGGCAGTTCAGCGGTCCTTCCCGCTCAGGCAGTCTTCCCAGCTCCCGCGTGTCGGAGCGGGGAGTTAAAGCAGAGCCCGGAGGAGGCAGGGAACCTCTTTGCTGACAGCGGAGGTAGGTCAAAACAGTCGGGTTCGGCGGTTGGCCCAGCCGCGTGGAGGCAGAGCGGGAAGTGCAGACTGACAAGCAGACCTTGCAGGAACGCCCTTTTTTTTTTTTTTTTTTTTTTTTTGCGCGGTAAGACTCGTTCATGGGCCAGTCTTTCTCTTTCAGTTTTGGAAGGGATAAACGGACCTGTTGCACAGTTTATTCTTTTAGTGTGAACATAAAAAAAAACACAGGGTGCGTTTGTGGAAAGGGGTTTCGTGGTACATTTCTCTTCGGGCACAGTAACCCCTTGCCCCGGGGCCATTTATGTGTTGTCCGACAATGCCACGGCGGTAGCCTATATCAATCGGCAGGGCGGCACCAGCAGTGTGGCCATGGAAACGGAGGCCGAGCAGTTGTTCGAATGGACAGAACTGAATCTGCTGGCGCTGTCGGCGGCACATGTAACCGGAGTGGACAATGTGGAAGCCGACTTCCTGAGTCGAGTGAAGGAAGATCCAGGAGAGTGGGTCCTCCATCAGGACGTGTTCGAGATGTTGGTGGAACGTTGGGGGACTCCGGTGATCGACCTCATGGCAATGTACCAGTCCGCCAAGGTAGATCAGTTTTTCAGCAGAAGAAGAGAAAGGATATCGGAAGGCCTGGATGCTCTTATACAGAAATGACCGGAAGGGCAACTCCTGTACGTCTTTCCACCTTGGGTATTAATAGGAAGTGGTACAGCGTATAGAGCGACACAGGGGCACGGTGCTGTTGATAGCGCCGGACTGGCCAAGAAGACCTTGGTACGCTGACCTGTTGAGGCTCATAGTGGGGAAGCCATGGCGTCTCTCTCGCCGCGAGCGGATCTGCTGTCCCAGCGCCCATTGTGAATGCCTCAGGTGGATCGATTCTCGCTTACGGCTTGGCTCTTGAGAGGGCTAGGCTGAGAGCCAAGGGCTATTTGGCACCTGTCATAACCACCTTGTTGAAGTCCAGAAAGAGATCTACCTCTTTAGCTTATGTGCGCATCTGGAGAGTGTTTGAGGCCTGGTGTGTGGACAGGAAGTTAGAGTCGTTGCGGGCGTCTATTCCGCAGTGTTGGCTTTTTTGCAAGACGGTTTAGAGAAGGGCTTAGCAGCCGCTTCCTTACGAGTGCACGTGGCAGCGGTGACGTGTTATAGGGGTAAGATTTGGGGTCAGGCGATAACGTCTCATTTCGATATCAAGAGATTCTTGAGAGCAGTTTCTCTACTTCGTCCGCCATGTCGGCAGGTGGTGCCCAGATGGAGTCTTCCGTTTGTGCTCGACGCCATGGGAAAAGAACCTTTTGAGCCCTTATCAGAGACGTCATTGAAAGATCTTACCCTTAAGGTGGTGGTCCTAATAGCGATATGCTCAGCTCGCATAATCTCGGAGTTGCAAGCTTTGTCTTGTAGGAAGCCCTTCCTATCCTTCTATGATACCAAAGTGGTGTTGAGACCAGTTCCTTCTTTCCTGCTGAAGGTCGTATCGGTTTTTCACTTAAATCAGGTGGTTACGTTGCTGGTATTTCGGCAGCGATCCTCAGATTCTTCCTCCGGTAAGTTGCATCGGTTGGACGTTCGAGCTTTGAAAATTTACCTGCGCGAGACTGCGATTTTTCGCAGGTCAGATAGGCTGTTTGTTCTATTCGGCGGACCTCGGAAGGGTCAAGCAGCTTCTAAGGCTACCATAGCTCGATGGTTGAAGGCAGGTATAGCGTCTGCTTATATTTTGAAGGGCAGAGAGGTTCCCGAGGGGCTCAGGGCTCATTCGACGAGAGCTCAGGCTTCTTCTTGGGCTGAGTTCCAGTTGGTGCCAGTGGTGGAAATTTGCAAGGCAGCTACCTGGTCATCACTGGATTCCTTTGTTAAGCATTACCATCTGGATGTACAGGCGGAAAGGGATACCTGTTTTGGCTCAGCAGTGCTTCAGGCTGGGTTAGCAGGTCCCTCCCAATAAGTGGTTTTCTTCACTGCTCTGTTACTTACCCAGAGGTCCGGGACTAGCCTGGAGGGACAATAAGGAAGAGGAAATTAGACCTACCTGCTAATTGTTGTTCCTTAAGGAGCTCCAGGCTAGTCCCGTATCCCTCCCGTTTTTTGTCCAAAGGCTACAGCCTGAAGCAAGAATGTTTACAGGTAAGAGAGTGCTATTTGTAGTGACACGGAAAGTGTTATTGGGCAGGAATTCCATGCACCCAAAGCGGGGAAGAAGGGATCTCCTGGTGGTAGGCGTAGGAGGGGACGGGAGAGTGCAGCTGTTCGATCAGTTGTTTTCTCTCTTGTTCGGCCTGAGTTTAGTTGGAAAGTTAATATAGTTGATACGGTTTTCTCTACTTAATTGTTGCTCCGTTGAGTCTGCTTTGTCAATAGGTTACTGGAGTCAGGAGGCGGATCCGGTGAGGATATACCGGTGACATCACAAAGGAAATGAAGTTTCTCAGTCTACAAGCTGCTGGAGGAGGATGACAACCCAGAGGTCCGGGACTAGCCTGGAGTTCCTTAAGGAACAACAATTAGCAGGTAAGTCTAATTTCCTCTAAATATGCACATATTCTTACAATGATCATACTGTACAATTCCAAATTTGTGTTATGCATATATAAACAAATTAGACTACTGTTATATGTAAAAGGATTGCTGTGATAAAAGTTTAAATGTAAAACCGCTACTGATCGCTGGAAGAAGCGGTATACAAATGTAACCAAATAAATAAATGTTTGTAAATGAAAGATAAAAAATACAATATGTATATTGATGAGCACAGAGGTGCAATAAGTGCGTTAGTGGAGGTTTTTGTAAGTTCAAAAATCTTAAAAGAAATAATTTAACGTATTGTCTAAGGCCAGCAAACCGCAAGGAAAGACGGGCATATATTGGGCTTCAAAGAAAAGCAAATAAAAAAAGGAACACCACCAGAGAAAATGAGGAACGGCTCTTCTGCTGTGCCTGCTGTTTAGCAACATAACATTTGTCCTACTGTTACTCCCTGCTGTTTCCTCCTGATTGCTTCCCCTCCTACTTTTTTCTGCACAATTGTGATTGTAAAAATATTTACGAAGCATTTACAACGGTGTCATGCAGGCAGAAAAACATGCCTTATGTTGCAATAGCTGTTATTTTGAGGAGCAATCAGCTGCGCAGTTAATGATCCTTTCACCTAACTGAAGTAGGACATTTTTGGGTTCTTTTACTAAAGTGGGGAAGGATGTTGCAGTTACTGCGTGTCTAGTGCTCAAACCGATGTGCAGTGAGTGAAAAGACTCTGCAGTAACTCTCAGGGGTGTGGCCAGCATGTCCCCAGCAGTTCTGAATGGACAAGTCACCTAATGCACAGCAGCTACGTTTGCAATTAACCTGGGTGCACTTAACACCACCCATTGAAGTGTCGTTAATTGCAGCTTTGACAGCACAGAATATGTTCCCCCATCCTAACCACAATGTACTCACCATGCCCATTCCTTACCCCATCATGCAAACTTCAGTTACTGCAGAAATTAGCGCATGGTAGCTGTCGTTCGTGCATGATGACAGGTACCACGCTGACAGTTATTGCGCACTAAAACATATACTAACTGCACAGCGCACTTGAGTAAAAGGGCCCCTTTCTCTTACCCTGCTTGCGTCTTGGCTTTTCAAAATTCTCTAATGGAGATGTGGAGCTGAGAAAGTCTATATGTTTGTATCCTTTACCGAAACACAGTGAAGTGAGAAACTCCGTGGAAGAGAAAACGGATGAATAGCAGCCATGTTCGTGTACCGCATACTGTGGGTCGGAGGCAGTCAGGTAGAGTTACACGCTCTCGGACCTATATTCAGCTGCAGCGGCTGCGTTTAAAACAAGTGAAAAAGTCTGGATATTTACTGCTGGAATCTGGATTGCGGCCAGTGCTGAATGTTCGTACAGAGCAATGAGGCCACTGTTATCTGGATAAATATCAGCTGTACCCCTCCCGGGGCTGTCCAAATAGTGCTGAAGATGCCGAGATGCTTTTCAGTGATGCTATGCAGACTGTGATGATGAAAACGGCTAGACTGCTCCAGCCAGCAGGTGCATGGGGCAGAGCTGCTAGTGCTATTCATTTTTGTATATCTATTGCTGTTATCCAGATTCCAGCACGGGAAAGTGATGGGTGCTGTTGAGTCAGTGCTGACTCCTGGCTGCACAGCTGCCCCGGGGTTTTCTTGGCAAGGTGTGAGCAGAAATAGATTGCCGGGCCTTACTTCTGAGGCAACGGAGAGTAAAGTCACAAGGAGTACCAGTGGAAACTGAACCGTGGTCATTTGGTCATCAGGCTGCTGCTCTCACCATTACCCTACTCCTCCACCCCTCTAGCACTGGAATATCCAGATTCATTTTTACAGTTATGGCCGGCATTTAAACGCAGCCGCGGCAGCTGAACATTGGTCCAAGAGTGTGTACTCTGCCTGACTGTTTCTGACCGAGGCACGCACTGAGCTGCCAATTCGCTGTCACTTCAGGCAAAGGGCATCCCCTCCAAAACCACAGATATTATTCTTCCATTTTCTTTCATCAAATTTTTCTGGCTTAACTGCATTTCAGTAAAGGATTCAAATGTGCAGACTCTCTCGAACTCCAGATCTCCCTCATCAGTTTTGAAAAGCCGTGACATGGTTAGTTTATGAGAAAATGTCTTACTTCAGTTAGGCTGCTATCCAGAAACGTGCTTCTAAATATTAACCCCTCTGTCTCTACTGAAAAACAAACAAGCCTTGCAATTTATCCTCTAAATTTTTCGAACCTTCTTCCCCCAACACTTTTCTTTTAAAAAGAAATAAGCAGTCCAAGTCTATGATTCCAGTGCCCCAAATCATTTTAATGTGACTTAAGTGTCTTAAGAAGATAGGGGCCACACCAGAAAGGGACTACCAGGTATCAGAAGGAAGCCTTAAACTTGGCATCTTTGTTTCCGTCTCTCTGCTCCCTGTTCGTAGCTGGCTTTATCGACCTGATTCATAACTCTCACTGGAAGATGGACAAGGATTCCATAACTGAACCAAGGATTTGTCATTGTGTTTAAATGGTCTTTGTGAAAGTAGGATATTGCTTTGCAGGTTTTCATGAAAGCAGGGTCAGTTATATTTAGGAACCATTGTGGAATGAAAGCTTACAAGATTCCTAAGTCATTGGCACTTAGGTCGATACTTATGATGTACTGCGGCTTCTGAAATCTATTTGGAATATAAAAGGGCCCATTAGAGGACAGGATGAATGAAGCCTTTTGATTCATAACGAAATGAAATGAAAAATAAAGACACAAAAGAGCAGCCTTGTTTTGCTTTATTTCAAAATAGGCCAAAAAAAAGAGGAGGAAATGTGTTATTTCATTTTGTTTCATTTCAGGGCAGCGCACTATTTTGCGCGCTGTTCCCAAAATGGAACAAAACAAAATAAAATGAAAAAAAAAAATGCTCAAAACAAAAAGAATGAAATAAAACCAAGAAGAAATGAAACAAACTGTGGCCATGACATCCTTACTTACTGAGCCACACTGTGTCAAGTGACTGTCAGGCTTCCGTCTATCATACGCCTTGACACTTCTTTGTGCACTAGAGATTTGGAAGGCAAAGGCAACATTTACTGTCTTGTCACAAGGCTTTGCTCAAGGGCAGGAAGCCTTGCAGAAGGCAGTGTTACCTAAAGCGATAGCAAGTTGCTATAGTTGGAATGAAGGTTAGACCATCGTGAGGAAAGAAAAGGGGAGGGAAGTAAAGCAATATCATGCTTGTAGTGAGTAACAATATGTTTCAAGGGCAGAAATGACTTTCAATAGCTGACCGTAGAATTTGTTAAAATATAACCGCAGGAAACTGTTTGTGGTTGTAACAGCAGCAAAAATTCCAAGAAAAACCACAGTGGAAACAGGCTAGTTGAAAATGTGAAAGATTAAATACGTTTCTGTGCCACTGTGATAAGGTCCATGACTTAGCAGGAAGATCTGGGTGTGATTCCTGTGTCCAGTGCCTGTTTGTTCGGTTGAGCATCGCTTCCTTTTTCTTTCTGATGACATTTTTAACATAGACTATGGAAACATAACAAACACATTTGTTTCTTTAGAATAATTGAATTCAAGTGAGAGTGACCTATTCTTCTGACTTTGCCAGTACATGTTATTTACATGTGAGTGTGACAGTAGTGACTTTTCTCAATCTTTTCTTCATTGTAAAATCATACTGTGGATTGGTGAAGCCACATCCACTGTCTCTGTAGGAGAGGGAGTGCTGAGCATGGCTTTTACAGAGACATATCATAATCACCTGAAGTAATTTCAAATAGGTTTTTTGGTGCTGCGCCGCCTTCTTGGACCCATAGTCTCGCTGTGCACAGTATGAGGGTAATTTTATAGCAGGTTTCCTGTGTGTCAAGGCCAAATAGTCACCTATTTCTAGCCTACTTTATAAAGACACATGCCGTAGGTGCCTATGGGGGTCATTTTAAATCATTTAGATGTGATTTGAACATCGAAAAATGTGCATGTGGACGTACAAATCAGAGACATCCTCAAGTCATTTCACAAATGGATTTGTTAGATGTCTCCACTGCGGAGATGTCCAAATAGGCAAGGGGTATGGTGGTGGCATGTCTGGGGTGGAGCTGCGGACATAGGCATAGCCAATCAATCTTAGAGCCCTTGGAAATGTCTGTGCCCAAGTCCAAATTTAGACCTGCTCCAGCCATGAATAGCCATCCAGAAAAGGAACACCTACTTGCAGCAGACCAGAGCAAGAGGTATAGTGGTCACCGCGCTTTATTAATAATGGAACGCCCCAACGCGTTTCGGCAAACGCCTTCCTCAGGGGGCTGAGAACTGCAAACAAACATATTAAAATGAATAGACATTTACATATTTAAAAACATAAATAGACCAAAACACATGTAAACTTTAAAATACAAATTAAAAACATATAGTAATATAAATATGAAGAAATATGTAAACATGTCTTCATAAAAAATATGTTCATAAAAATGATATGTAATACAAACAAAAGAAGGACTAACAAAAATCCAAATAAGAAAAGTACAAACAGGAATCATAAATAGGAAGGATACTCACTGTTCAACGTGTCCTATAACAGTAGTAGCGCACAGGAAAAGGATGACATAGGATCGCTATAAATGAGCTAAAAAATATATATACATATACACATTTATTTATTTACATTCTCTTATATACCGCGCTATTCTGCATCAGTGCGGTTTACATTGAACAAACTGAAATTACATTGAACAGGGCATTATAACTTGGAGATAACTATTTTACAGGGAACATGGGCTATGGAGGGTTAAGTGGCTTGCCCAAGACCACAAGGAGCACCTGTGGGACTAGAAACCCCAGTCCTTCTGGCCCAAGGTTGCTGTCCTCTAGTGGGATTTGAACCCCTGACCTTCCGGCCTGAAGTACCTTGCTTCAACCACTAGGCCACTCCTCCACACATGTAAATGAATATAAATAAACAATCATAATGCATGTGTACAAATAAATATGAAAAATGAATAATGAAACTGAAATGATGGGAAACCCAGACCCACCGAGAACTATATAGTTTAACAAAACCAAGCACAAAAACACATTATACAATTTCAACTATAAAACAAAAAAACTCATATCTTAATATTATGTATGTATCAAGGAAGAAAATAAGCATATGAGTAAAACAAACAAAACATACATTAAATATATAAAAAATATATTTAAAGATTCCAAACAATTTAATATGAAGCCTCCGAGACATTTTATAATACAATGTGAAACATAACTCTTAAATGAACTGCAAGGGCATGCAATATCAGGATTAAAAAATAAAGACTAAAAGATATATACAGAAGTAAGAATAACAGAACCCTCGTGAGGAACAATTTGTAAAATACTGAACATCCTAAAAATGAAACATGAAAAATTGAAGATCGCTAAATTTTGGCGTGGTCTTGAAAACTTCAAAAAACATGTTTAATGATTGTGAGCAATTCAGCCCGCATATGGCAATCAAAGGGACATGTATAAAATATTACCATACACCTTAGGGTTGACGAAAAAGGAAGAAAAAGGAAAAAATGAAAAAAATAATAAAAAAATAATAGGCAGTATACCAAAAGCCCATAACACTAGACTCCCTGACACAACGCAATCCAGGATAGTGATTCAACAATCTACAAAAACCTATTCTATTAAAACATAAGCTCAAATAAAAAACCTCGTGAAGAATTGATATAAACATGACCATTAAAAATAAAGAGGCAAAAAAAACGCCGATATTTTTGCGCAATTTAAAAAAAAAACAAGATATGCTGATTGTATAAAATGTGGCACGCAATGGGCAAATGAAAATAGTAATATATCATTGCATAGAATAAATTACTAAAGAGATATTTAAAAAAAACTGAAAAAACATCAAACAAACAACCAAACATACAGATAAGAACTGTCTAAAAGAAATTAAAACAGTATACCAAAAGCCCTACAGACCATAGCACTAAACTCCCTGACACAGCATGAATTTAAACTACTGAATTCCCTGACACAGCATGATTTTAAACTACTGAATCTGAATCAGAAGTATACAAAACCTTATTCTTTCAAACCATAAAGTATACAAGACAAATGTGAACAAACCTTACCTCACTGGCTACCATTAAGGATATGACTTAAGGCAGGGGTCTCAAACACGCGGCCCGCGAGAGACCCTTGTGCGGCCCGCGATGCATAGGGGGGAAAAAAAAAAACGGCTTCTGCTGCTGCTGCCGCCGCTGCCGTGGCCGGCAATAGCAGCAATATCGCAAGTCCCGCGGGCTCCCCCCCACCCGGCAGATCCCTTCCTGCTTGCCTGCCAATGCTGCCAGTTCTCCGCTTCGGCTTTCAGAGCCGCGAAGGGAGAACTTCTCCCTCGCGACTCTGTTAAGCCCGCTGGGGCAGATGGGAAATTTCCCATCTGCCCCAGCGGGCTTAACAGAGTCACGAGGGAGAAGCTCTCCCTTCGCGGCTCTGAAAGCCGAAGCGGAGAACTGGCAGGCAAGCAGGAAGGGATCTGCCGGGTGGGGGGGAGCCCGCGGGACTTGCGATATTGCTGCTATTGCCGGCCACGGCAGCGGCGGCAGCAGCAGCAGAAGCCGGGTTTTTTTTAAAGTTAAATTTTCCCGGGGGGGGGGGGAGGGAGCAGGACTTGATGGGGGGGGGAGCAGGACTTGATGTGTGGCTGGGGGGGGGAGCAGGACTTGATGTGGGGGGAGCAGGACTTGATGTGGGGGGGGGAGCAGGACTTGTTGGGGGGGGAGCAGGACTTGATGTAGGGGGGGAGCAGGACTTGATGTGGGCTGGGGGGGGGTAGTACTGAAAATGGGGTGATGGGGGTTAGGACTGGTAATGGACAGATGGGGGTTAGGACTGGAGGTGGTCTGACTGGGGGCCTAAGACTGAAAATGGGGTTATGGGGGAGCTAAGAATGAAGATGGGGCGATGGAAGGGTTAGGCCTGGAAGTGGGCTGTTGGGGGCTTAGGACCGATAATGGGCTAGGGGGGGGCTAGAACTGGTAATGGACTGGGGGGGGGGTGCTATGACTGGAAATGGGCCGAGTAGAAGGGGGAGCTTGAACTGCAAATAGCTGATGGGGACAGGGTCTTGGAATGGTAATGGGCTGAGTGGAAGGGGGCTTGGAATGGAAATGGGCTGATGGGGAGGGGGGCTTGGAAAGGAAATGGGCTGTGAGGGGAGGGAGCTAGGACTGGAAATGGGCTGATGATGCGGGGACTAGAAGGGAGCGGATGCTGGGTTGGGCAGGAGCTAGAAGGGAGTTGATGTTGGGGGACGATTAGAATGGGATGGGGCTGGGAGAGTGAAATGGAGAGGGGAAATATATTTTGTGTGGGAGGGAAGAAAAATCTACAATTGGCCGGGTATTGGGAGAGTAAGTGGGGATTGAGGATGGAGGGGTAAAATTTGAGTGGATGAAATAGGAATGAGGAAAGAGCAAAAGGAGAATGATTAGTATGTTAAAGCAGATGTAGAGAGAATGGAAAAAAACTAGGAAAGAAGAAAGGAGAAATGGACAGCAGACGATGGAGAGTTAGCAGAAGACACAAAGAAACCAGAAGAAAGTGACTGGAACAATTGCAACTGAAAAAAAAATGCACAAAAGGTAGAAAAATATCTCTTTATTTTGAATTTATTAACTGAAATATGTCAGCTCTTGGAAATGTGCATCTTTAACGTCTGCACTTTATTTAATACAAGAGGAAATCAATGTATAGTTTTATTTCTACAGTGTTGTACATTCTAAGTTTGGCTTTTGGGGTTCCCAGTTTAATTGTCTTCCTGTTTCTAAATTGTGATTCCTTGTTTGGTGATGGTGTATGTTCTGCATGTGTAACTGAGCTGAGGTATTCTGTTTATGTAATTCCTATTTGACATTGCCACTTGTTCTCTTTCCCGAGTAGGTCATGTATTGTTATTCTCTGAAATGTGTTGATTTAATATTTGCAGTGTTGCCTTTTGATAGTTAGGGTATGGTGCTTTGTGAGTCCTGGTAGTGCTGTTAGGACACGGCAGGTTTGCTATGGGTTCTAAATGGGCAGTGTTTCTAGTAGTTCCTAATGTGCCTGGCGGTTGGCACTGGTTTATAGTAATGTAGAAATCTTTTAGTCTTTCTTTATCCATACACTCATTAAGAGGCATGTTTACTAAAAGTTAGTGTATGGTAACATTATGCAAATATTTATGCAAATGATGCCCTTATGCAAATGATGCCCTTATGCAAATGAGGCCTGCGTCTTGTGCGGCCCCCGGGTTACTCTACAAGTCCTCATTTGGCCCTCAAAGCAATTTGAGTTTGAGACCCCTGACTTAAGGGAACCGCCGTGAATTGCCAAGATATTTAAAGGGAACATCTGACCCAAATTTTACATATGTAAATTTGGTGCATCATGGCACATTACTTATTTGATTATCACACAACACGATTGATACCAAATCCGTAATAAATAACATATCATTTAAAAACTAATAGCATAGAGAGCATAAAAAGAGGAAAAAAGAAAAGAAGGGGGAAAAAAAACTCACCCTAAATAAAAAGGACGCTAGTTTGTCAGCAACTCATCTATTTAAATTACTTTTTATGTTCTATAATGCGAGTCTTAATGGGGCGTGTGGTTTTCCCTACATAAATGAGATTGCATGGACATACTACAACATATATTACATTGAAAGTATTGCAATTTGAATAATGATTCAAAAAGAACTTCCTATTGGTAGATGAATGCAAAAAATATTCTTTAAGAGTGAGGGCATTTAAACAAACTGAACATCTCCCACATTGAAAATGACCCTTTACTTTACAAACCGGTCTCGGCTTGGAAAGGGCTGACGGAACTAGAATATTTCGTAAATTACGATTCCTTTTATGGGCAATAACAAGGGACTTATGTATCATAGCTGGCAGGGACGTAATAAGATGCCATTCTTGCCGAAGAATATTGGAAATATCTTTGGAAAAGGCTGAAAAAGTAATGGCACAGACAGTTTTATTCTGTTGTGATTGTGGTTGTATTTTCTTCATAAGCAGGGAATCCCTATCTACACCTTTGGCTTTATTATACGTCTCACGTATAGTCTTCTCAGGATATCCTCTTTCTCTAAACCTGTTGTACATACGTATCTGCCGCATGTTTCTCAAAATCTCCCGGTAAGGTACAGAGACGCTTAACTCTCAAAAACTGACCATAAGGTAGATTCTTTTTCAAGGATTTATTATGGAAACTGTTGTAACGTAATAAGGTGTTCCGATCCGTCTGCTTGTGATACAATTCAGTAATAAAACCATTGGTGCCCTTTCTGATATTAATATCCAAATATGAAAGCTCATCTGAACTAAAAAGTCCCTCAAATTGTAGATGTTCATCTAAAGAGTTGAGCCAATAATAAAAGCTGTGTAACTCATACTCAGATCCGTTCCATAACAAAAAAACGTCATCTATATAACGAAGCCACATTTTGATGAACTTCTGATAGGGATGGCACCGTAAAAACTGGTGTTCAAAATTCCCAACGTACAGGTTAGCAACGTCTGGTGCCAAGGGGGGCCCCATGGCGACCCCTTTAACCTGTTTATAAAAGACACCACAAAAGCAGAAAAATTTGTCCCGCAAAACATAAGAAGCCATGTGTGTCAAGAAACACATAGGGATCCGTACTGGTTGAGTCCTCTTAATCAAAGTATTGGCAATAACTTCCAAAGCAGCATCTTGAGGGATATTAGTATACAATGAATTAATGTCCAATGTAACTAGAATAAGTTGTTGGTGATAATCCTTAAATTCTCTCAAAATATTAATCACATGTGTTGAATCACGGACGTATGAAGGAATGAGTGGGACAAAAGGACGAAGAAAATAATCTAGAAATTTGGAAAGAGGTTCCAAAAGAGAGCCAATAGCTGAAATAATTGGCCATCCTGGAGGCTTATTAATCGATTTATGAATTTTGGGTAAAACATAAATTTGTAGGTATGTCCAAATTTAGACCTGCTCCAGCCATGAATAGGCAATGGAAAAGTGCTCGTTTTGACCCTAAAACGTCTGGAGTGTGTTGAAGTTGTCACTACACTAACCTCAGTACTCTTCACAATGACAATGCTATGTGTATGTGTCTGTGAAATTTGTTTTGGGTTTGCCCCATCGCTGCATGTCTCTTAGATATCCCAGGTATTAAATACTCTACCAGGAATGACTATGTTGACGTCCCTGCAGTTGTCCATATCGGGCATGTCCACATTTGTGAAGTTTTGCCCGAACTTGGACGTGCCTGCCATTTTTAGGGAAGTTCTTGTTTGGACATCCCAGATTCCACTTGGATATCCTTTTTTTAAAATGTGCCTTTATATGTCTTTATAAAATATTACGCCAAAAGCAGCAGAAACTGTGCTTTGATTGACGTCATAGACATCTACCCCTATTTGAGAGCAGGTATAAATGTTAACACCTAAACTTTCGAGCCAGTTTTATAAATAATTTGTGTAAAAGATGACTCCGCCCATTCTCCACCCAGAGTGGTGTAAAAGCATGAGCCTTGCTGGCATCGTGGATACTTTTACACATGTAATCCCTGGAATGATTTTATAAAAGGCCTTTACTCCCGAAAAATCCTTTATAAACTTGCCCCCTATGGGAGGAAAGCAGTGAAAGCGCAGGAGATGAGTAAGTAAAGCAGCAGCCATGAATTGGAAGTCTTGCTCACATCCTCGAGACCTAAGGGTTGCAAATTGAAAAATAGCAGAGGGAGACGTTATTACTCAGTCGTTGGGCTGGTTTGGTGGCTCAGTGGCAGTTTTACTTGCAGGTATTCCAAGGCTTCCCGTCCTCTTCCTCTCTAAGTTTCTGTGTAGAAGATCTGCATTTGATTCCCAGATCTAGTTTTTGTTTCCTAGACCAGATGGGGCTGGGGCTACTGCAGAGATAGTGTTTACAGCTCCTAGAGGGGGAGGGAGTCTCGGCCATTAGTGACACCTAACTTAGTTTATTAAAATTTGATATACAGTCATCCCTCAGTTATCGCGGTTAATAGGGACCAGAACCGGCCGCGATAAGTGAAAAACCGCGAAGTAGTGTCTCATTTTTAACATACGTACATTTTTTGTGTATGTATAGTATCAATAAGTGTACAGTATATGAAACCATATAAGTGCATATGTTATCATTAGAACATTAAAGAATAGTTTCAAACATGTAAATAAAATATTAATAGTATAAATAACATACATAAAATAATGTATAAATGATATAAATATGATACGTGTGTGTGTAACATACGTAGATGTAACTAAAGTGTACAGACTGTAAATATGTTTTTAGAACTCTTTTATTCTTATAACAACTTTTCTTTTATAACAAGGTCCGTAACTCACCTCTGACAATAGCTTCTCTTCGCTTGATCTTTATAAATGTCGATGAAACACCTGTGCAGTACGGTTAATGAGAGCTTTACATTGATTTGAATGAGCGCAGTCGTCTTCGCTGGGTATGAGAGCGAAGGTGGGGGAAACATCTAGGCCAATCAGCTTGCGAGATTCCCGAGTCGGGAGGGATATCAAATGGCGGGATGCTAGCAGCCAATCAGAGACGTGGATTTTGAATTGTGTGGGCACTCCCTGCCTTCTGCTGGCGTGCGGGCAACTTTCGCACCATAATTCCTCAATTTTGAATTTTTGAACAATCCGCGATGTACTGAGGCTGCGATAAATGAACCGCGAAGTAGCGAGGGATGACTGCACTACCCTTTGGGGTCAGCAGGGCGGTTTACAATATAAAAAAAATCTAAAAGTAGTCAGAAAGGAATATCAATAATTTAAAGGACAGATAATAAGTCAACACACACACACATCACCTGCTGTATCTATCTGGGAAGGAGGAAAGCCTGTTGAAATAAGTGGATTTTGAGAACTGTTTTGAATTTGGTATAAGAGTATTCCAAACGAACAGCAGAGGGAAGGTTGTTCATGTGCACTCGGTTCTGAATGAGTCGTGGTCTATGGCCTTTAGCTGAGGACCATCACTGCAAAAACTGGGTGGGGTGGAGTCATGGTTAGAAAAACAGGAAAAAAAGCCATGGGTGGTTGTGAATGAAAGCACATAGAATTACAACCCTGGCTTCAACTGAGTTGGAAACTTGAAGGCGCAGGAGGAAACAGCTCATCCCAAAGTCCTCAGTTTAATCAGATGCTGAAAACATTCATATGGAAAAATAGAAATTATAAAATTAGTTAACAAAGTGGGGTTTTATTGTTCCATGCAGGTTGTGCGGGGAAAGGATAGTTTCTCCTGATGTTTTGCATAAGCTTTTAAAGATCACGCAGATACCATATATAGAAGGGCTAATGGGGTCTCCAACTCCTTTCTTATAACAAAAACTCTGCTCCACCCAAGTCATTTAATGGGGAAGTGAAAGGAAATAGAGAATTGTGGAGTGTTTGGCATTCATGGAGATAAAAACCTCCAGTAATCCTACTAGATATGTAGTTGCAGTACAGAGAGAAGAGCATTACCCAAATACTGGTGACGATAACTTAGAGAGGAAGAGGACGGGAAGCCTTGGAATACCTGCAAGAATAAAGGTTAGAAAAGAAACATGCATGCTGAGATCCTGGTTTCAGAAGATGATCTGGCCATATTTGAGAACCTGTATTTCAGAAGGTGGTTTAGCCATGTTGCTCCTGAAAAAGCCTGGATTTCAGGAGACTATTTAAGAATACTGCATGCTCCTAGCAGAGCCTGGATTTCAGGAGACGATGTAGGCATGCTGCATGCTCCTAGGAGAGCCTGGATTTCAGGAGACGGTGTAGGCATGCTGCATGCTCCTAGGGGAGCCTGGATTTCAGGAGACGATGTAGGCATGCTGCATGCTCCTAGGGGAGCCTGGATTTCAGGAGACGGTGTAGGCATGCTGCATGCTCCTAGGAGAGCCTGGATTTCAGGAGACGATGTAGGCATGCTGCATGCTCCTAGGAGAGCCTGGATTTCAGGAGACGGTGTAGGCATGCTGCATGCTCCTAGGGGAGCCTAGATTTCAGGAGACGGTGTGGACATACTGCATGCTCCTAGGAGAGCTTGGATTTCAGGAGATGGTGTAGGCATGCTGCAAGCTCCTAGGAGATCCTGGATTTCAGGAAACGGTGTAGGCATGCTGCAAGCTCCTAGGAGAGCCTGGATTTCAGGAGACGGTGTAGGCATGCTGCAAGCTCCTAGGAGAGCCTGGATTTCAGGAGACGGTGTAGGCATGCTGCATGCTCCTAGGAGAGCCTGGATTTCAGGAAACGGTGTAGGCATGCTGCATGCTCCTAGGGGAGCCTGGATTTCAGGAGACGGTGTAGGCATGCTGCATGCTCCTAGGAGAGCCTGGATTTCAGGAGACGGTGTGGACATGCTGCATGCTCCTAGGAGAGCCTGGATTTCAGGAGACGGTGTAGGCATGCTGCATGCTCCTAGGGGAGCCTGGATTTCAGGAGACGGTGTAGGTCAGGGGTCTCAAACACGCGGCCCGCGGGCCGCATGCGGCCCGCAAGAGCATCTTGTGCGGCCCGCGAAGCACTTACCGGCGTCTAAAAAAAAAAAAATTCCAAACTTGCCGCCGCAGTGTTAAGCGTCCCGCGGGCCCCTCTGCCTGCTCTGAGTCCTCTCCTCCCTGCAGCATCAGCTCCAAAAGCGGCGGCTTTCAGAGCCGCGAAGAGAGAGAGAGTTTCTCTCGCGTGGTTCTGAAGACTCTCTCACTGCTCTTCAGAACCGCGCGAGAGAAACTCTCTCTCTTCGCGGCTCTGAAAAGCCGCCGCTTTTGGAACTGATGCTGCAGGGAGGAGAGGACTCAGAGCAGGCAGAGGGGCCCGCGGGACGCTTAATACTGTTGGCATTGTGGACCTAAAGAGGGCACTTTGGTCCATATACCTCGTTTCTATCCAGAAATTCAAACATCTTGTATCTCACGCGGAACTGCTATTGGAAAGGTGGGAGCTAAATACTCTTAAATAAATAAATGCTGACCAGCACTGTTTCAGATAGCCTGCAGCTGTTGTGACTTGATGTAACCAGATAATACATTTTAAAATAAAAAAATACCAGTGGTCCGCATTGGGATCAGGGACTGACTGCTGCCAATAGTGGCTATGTTTTAAAAAAAATAATAGTCCCGGGTGTTTGCAGCTTCGGGGGCTGCTGAGAATAGATTCCGGTTTGTTTGTTTTTAAATATGGAGAGTGCTGAGCCAGGAGCAAAGGTCTTGGGTGAGCCATGTTCCTGCGCCTGTCACCGGGCCTTGCTCCACGTGTGGCTGGTGGTGGCAATTGCAGGATCAGAGCAGCAGGAGCACTGCGGCAGCTCCCGATCTTAGCAGAAGAGGCAGGGGGAAGAGTGGAGGCATGACTGGCCGCGATCCTCATGGCTCCCACGGGAGAAGGGCCGCAGAGCTCATGGCTTCTCCTGGGGCTGCCGGGGGATCGTGGTCCTCATTTTGGTTGAAGGAGTGGCTGAAGTGGTGCCGGGTCTTCCATGAGTGTGGTCCTCTTCCATGAGGTTGGACCACGGATCGCGGCTGGAGCAATGTCAGCATTGGATCTGCTGTTGCTCATGGGACTGGCTGACGGCATCAGGACTTACAGTAGATGGTGGCAGGATAGGGGAGCAGCATTGTGGGCTCCAGAGCAGGAGAATGCAGGCAATGCTAGGCACGGCTAGGTCTAGTGAATTCTGGAGGGGGAGCCAGTCTTAAAGGGGCCAGCAGACTCTTCTGGGTGCAGGGTTCAGGTGCCGCGGCGGAAGGGTGAGAGCGATCGGGACAGCAGTAGTAGTTCCTAATGTGCCTGGCGGTTGGCACTGGATTATAGTAATGTAGAAATCTTTTAGTCTTTCTTTATTCATGCACTTATTAAGAGGCATGTTTACTAAAAGTTAGGGTATGGTAACATTATGCAAATATTTATGCAAATGAGGTCCCTTATGCAAATGAGGTCCCATGTCTCATGCGGCCCCCGGGTTATTTTACAAGTCCTCATTTGGCCCTCAAAGCAATTTGAGTTTGAGACCCCTGGTGTAGGTATACCGCATGCTCCTAGGAGATCCTGGATTTCAGGAGATGCTTTCGACATGCTGTTTACTCCTGAGAGTGCTTAATTTTCAGGAAGTGCTCACCCCTGTGCTATTATTTGCTGTGCTCAGATGAAATTATGCTGATGACCTTGTGTTCTGCTTAATTTAGCTCTACAGGACATTGGAACAAATGAGTTTCATAGACTTATGCATTTTCTCTATTTCTTTTTCTGACTGAGCTTTTAGAGGATAATTTTACATTAGGGCACCTAGGTTAAGTGAGCTGGAAGGTACCTGTTTAAAACATTCAGGTTTTCATATTATTATAGAATCCTTTTGCTGTAAAGATGATTACAGCAGAAAGGAGGAGGCATTAATGCCCCTGTACAAGTCATTGGTGAGGCCTCACTTGGAGTTTTGTGTTCAGTTTTGGAGACCAAATCTTACAAAGGACATAAAAAGACCTGAAGCAGTTCAGTGGAGGGTGACCAAAATGATTTGGAGGGCATTAATGAACAAACAAAACTTTTTCAAAGAAGGGGACGCTATATATTAAAGGCATAAAACGAAGCTGCAGGGTTGTAAACTTAAAAGCAATGTCAGGAAATACCTCGTCACTGAAATTGTGGTGGATGCTTGGAATGTCCTCCTGATAGAGGTGTTGGGGGCAAATACAGTGACGGAACTCAAAATGGCATTGGACAGACACAGTGGATCCCTTTATAACAAGAGGATAAAATCAAAATGAACTTATCTACTTTGTATACTTCAACACATAGAGAGGAGTGACCTGCATGGAGCGGTGGGTACACCTCTAAACAAAGGCATAGAGGGGGGCGATCTGTACGGAGCGGCAGTTGTACCTACTCTAGCCACTTTAATGGGAGGACTAGATGGACCATATTGGTCTTTATCTGCCATCATATACTGTGTTACTTAGTGCATCAGTTTATAAAGAAATACTGAAGCAGGAAGCAGCCATTAGTGTTTTAAGAATAAAAACTCAAGACAAAAAAAATCCCAACTTTGTTTCTTGGGTCATTCCCTGTCTTTTCTTTCTGAAACCAAAAGTAAGGTCATTTGAGAACTTTATTCTGTTTTAAGGTGACATATGGTATATCTTATTTTACTTCAGTGGTTCTCATCAGTGTCCTGGAGACACACCTAAATAGATTTTCAGGATACTCCCAATAAATATGCATGAGAGATATTTGAATGCCTACTGCTTCTATCTTTCTCATGCATATTCATTAGTGATACCCTGTAGACCTGTCTCATTGGTGACCCTTGAGGACTCTAATGAAGCCCAAGGGCCTAGAGCAGGGGTCTCAAACTGCTTTGAGGGCCAAATGAGGACTTGTAAAGTAACCCGTGGGCCGCATTATCGTAACTTTTTTTTACAATGGAAAAAAGTCAGTGTCTGCAAAGTACTACTCCCCACCTCTGGCAAACATCGCAGAGCCACTGCAGTACAAATCCGCTCACCCTCCACCACATACAGCAGCGTAGACTTGAAGTGAAGCGCCTCACCGCTTATCCAGCTCTCACACACATCAATTGTACCGGGTTGATCACAGAAAGCGGAAGCCTGGATATCATATTTCAGCGATCAGGAACCACTCAGAGCAGCATCGGGCTGCAGACTCGCCCTCAGGAGCTGTGCGGGGTCGGGCAATCAACACCGGCATGGCGGGGAGGCAAACTTAATTAGCAGCGATCACATACCGGCATCGACTACATCATCCCAAAATGCGTCAGGGGCTGCACAAAATTTGAGACCCCTGGCCTAGAGGAAGCGCTGTGATTGCTGATGTTGCTAATTCCCTGCCTCGGATCTCTGTCTGGCTCATTTTGCTGGCAAGAACCTATTAACAGTGAGATCCTGGGAAGTCCTTTTTCCCACAAGGGTGAAGGGAGAAGCAGGCACAGAGTAGATTTTTTCTGTGTAAAAGAGCGTGAGAGGGGGAAATAGAGAGGAGAGAGCAAGCTTGTGTGTATGAGGAGCAGATTAAGAGTGTGAGTGTCATGTGTTAGGTGGCAGTAAGCAGAAAGAGCACAAGATTGCGAATGGGCGAGGACAGAGTCAGAGATGAGAATAAAGGAGACCGTGAGATTGAGAATTTGGAGAGCACAGAGAGAGCAAGATAGTGTGCAGGAGTGAAGGGTGGGCAAACTGGTGGTGATCTAATATAAAATATTTTTAAAATGTATTAACAATTTATATAACCTGGCACAATATCATGAGTATTGAACTTTTCCCCATACCTACAATGAGGCCAGGCCCAGAGTCAGGCAGAGGCAGCTGCCTAGGGCATCAAATCAGGCCACAGAGGAGCCTGCTCCTGCATACTTTAAGGGCAGGTGCATGTGCTGCTTCAAAGGGGGGGGGGGCACTGTGGCCTCCCGTTTCTTCTCTTCTGGCCCTCCAGTGCTTGGGAGTTCTGCTTCCCCCCCCCCCCCTTGCCATCTCTCTGGTATTTGCTGTCTGGAGTTGCCTATGGCACCAAAACCTTAATGTGGTCATGAGTAGGGGTAGAGGAGATAAAGGAAGAAGGGTGTGAATGTAGGGTGACAAAAGGAAGGAGCAAACGAGAGTGAGGAGAGAGACACTTAGAGGAAACAGCAAGAGTGAGAAATGAGGGGGAGATGAAGCATGTGGATGCACAAAGGGGAGAGAGTACAAAATTTATTTTATTGATTTTGCATTTATATGAGCAAGAGTGCAAATGTGCAATAAACACTTATCGGAATGCTTCACCGAAGTATCCAGCTGGCTACAAAAGAACAACCTATCCATCAGCATAAAGAAAACTGAAGCCCTCATAGTGACAAAGGACCCAGACTTCACACCACCTACGCACCTTGACATTGGAACCACAAAAATACAAATACAACCACAAATAAGATACCTAGGAATCATCATAGACCAAGCACTCACACTTAATCAACAGATCAAAAAAACCACCGCAACAATCTACCACAAGGCTAAAACAGTACAACGCCTCAGACCTCTCCTTGAACCACAGGACTTCAGAACAGTAATGCAAACCCTGACACTCCCCCACCTGTACTACTGCAACATATAATATACCATGGACTTCCAGTCACTCATACAAACCCACTTCGAATTGCCTTAAACACCACAGTAAGAATTATCAAGAATGCAAAAAAACAGGACCATATCACCCCAGTCCTGAGGGAGTTACACATACTCCCTCTAGAAGCAAGAATCAAATACAAATCCGCCCTACTCACCCACAAAGCTCTCTACCAAACTCAAACTTCCCAGCTCCGCACTCTACTGCCTCAACCAGCCCACAACAGAACAACCAGACAAACCACCAACAACTCCCTCACCATCCCACACAAAAGAACGAAATACAATCAACGGACCTGCAACAGAGCCTTCGAACTATATGCACCATCCCTCTGGAACTCTCTACCCAATCACATCAGAAGCAACACAGACCCAGCATCTTTCAGGAAACAACTTAAAACCGCACTATTCCAAGAATTCCTTGGACCAGAAACAAGCACCCACCACTGACTCCCTCCCAACCACCATATGTCCTATGTAACCACAACACAATGTCTATGTCTATGTCCCAACTTATTGTCAAAAATCATTATTATTGGCCACCTGGTGACGGCCCCAAACCCTTGTAATTGATTATTGTATGTTCCACCGCTTTGACCCGGTGAAAAGCGGGATATAAATACAGCTAAATAAATAAAATAAATGTTTGATTGTGTGGAGAAGAAAGCATTTTTTTATTTTATGTAGCAAATTTGATAGTCCACTTATGGCGATAGCCCTGAAGTGGATCATAATACTAAACAAAGCAAAACTAAAACATAAAAATATTACTGTAGCAAACTATGCAATACATGTAAATTACATGTTTCAGAATACTATCATAGACATAATATCCTGTGCTATAAATTCTCTCCCAATACTTCAATAAAGAGACATGCTTTTCAAGATGTCATGAAATCTCAAATAATTAGATTGAGTGGAGTTGAGGCACAGAGATGAAAATAAGTGATTGCATGTAAGAGTGTGAAAATAAGGTGAGGATGAAGAATTGTGTGTGTGGGGGGGGGGTCAGAGCACTAGGTTGTGATTATATGAAGGGGCTATCAAAAATGCTGGGGAACAAGAGTGTGAGTGTGTTGGTGAAGATAGAGGGGAGAACATGTTGGGGGCAGTAAGAGTGGAGGAGAAGTGAGTATGTGTAGGAAAGTGAAGATGGGAAAAGAGGAAAACAGGAATCAAGAGCGGCAAGAGAAATGGACAGAGAAGGGGGGGGGTGAAAATTGATCAAGTGAGGAGGACAGGAAGAGCTGGGGGGAGAAGAGAAAGCAAGAATTGGGAATAAAGAGTGAGCAAAGCGAGGGAGCAAGACTGGAAAAAGTGGAGGAGACGGCAAGATAGGGGAGTGGGGAGAAAGGAGTAGCAAATATAGGGAATGGAGAGGAGGAAGAGATAAGGATGAGGGGAAGAGAGAGGACCAGGAATGGTAGGAAATGGAGAAAATTAAATGGCCATGGATGGGAGGGAGAGAGGAGGAAGGGTGATAAATTATGAGAAAGTGGAAGAGGAGTTGTGAAAAGGGGGGCAGATAGGAACAGGAAATAAAAAGTTAAAAAGCAGGAGAAAGGGACAGAAAGAAAAGAAAGCATTAAAATATTTGCTGCTTAAGAAAAGAGATAAAGAAGAAAATGAAATGAAATAGCAAAGGAAATCAGAGACCAACAAATATCCAGCCCCAGCCCCACCCCCAAGCTCTTTAGTTGCTGATGCTGTGTTGGGTAAAATATTGGTTGGGTCTTGGCTCTAATGGCCCACCCCATTTGGCTACCTATGCCAGCAAGATACCTTTTGAAAATTGCCCCCTTCTTCAAATTCCCATTGGTTTTGTTAACAGCGATCAGGTTTCTGCAGCTGTGATTGCAAGGCATTTGACCAGGTTTTCAGGGTAAGCAAACGGGCTGATTAAGCACATTTTTATGCTAAATGTATACAAATTTCATGAATATACCTAAAATTGAGACCTGGGGCCCTTGAGGACTGTTTATAAGAAGCACTGTGTCAGTGACAGGAGTTGGATAATGGCTTTGGAGAGAAAGAGACATGTGTTATGGCCAGTTCTCTAGTTCAGTCCTACTTCAGGTCTCCTCTCTCTCTGACTGGCAGAAAGAGAAGGAACGTCCAGTAAACCAGCGGATCACAAGAAGTGCTGCTGCTGCAGGCAGATACTGAATGTTGCCACATGGTACATTCTGGAGGGGCTGATTAAGGGGGCATTTTAGAAGCTCTATATGTGATTTACACATCTGAAAATGCCCAGTCAGACATGTGAATCACATCCATGTCCCAAGAGTCATTTTAAAAAGACCCAATTTTACACTTGCCTGGCACGATCGCATCCATGTTGCATGAGGGCATTCTGGAAAAGATGCATGTCTGCATGCAATTTCAGAATGATGCTGCATGTGGAAACTCATCAGCGGACACATCCATGTCTAGATCTGCTCCTTGGCTTAAATAGGAGTTTGAAAAGTACTCATTATGGCCAACTTCCAACACTAGTGATGACAGCAGTATTCTCTCTTATTGCTATGATATTTTCCTCCCTCTCAAAGAAGGGAAGCAGGTGTAATGGTAAAATTGCAAAATAGTAGGCTGAGATGTACATGGACAACATATACACATGTGCATTCGGAAATACCAGCACAGATACCTGTATGTTGCTAGAAAGAACCACTAACATCCATGTTTTTTCATGTGCACATTTCTAAAATCGGACGTTCTGCATGTGTCTGGGGCTCCATCCTGCATGTCCCCATTTCCTTCTGATTTCATGGAGATGTTTATTTTTGGGGGCGGAAATAGGTTGATCTTAAAAGGTATTTGCCAGTGTCCATCTTCTCTGCTGTCCATCCCACAGACTTGCAGACGTTTTGAGTTGGATGTTCCAAATGTAATCTAAACAGCCTTCTAAAATGTGCCTTCACATTTATAAACTGACCTTTAAACCTTGTTTTATCATTTATAAATTTGTGGAATGAGCTGACAACTTTTTTTTTTTTTACCAGTGGGAAGGTATCAGATATACAAATCTTAGTTATGCCATTCCTTTCTGAGAAATTACACAAGTTTTGGTGAAAAATAATTTGGGAGAAAGCAGGGCCCATAAAAGGGGCATATATTTTGACCACCTCTCTCCTCTGTATCTCTCATCGCCTTTGGAACCTGGAGCATGTACAAAAATATCCTGCTGAGCTGAACTGAGCTCATTAATCCCTGGATTAGTTAAAGTGCCCTTCAGTAAGCATAGTGGCAAAGGCTGCTTTATATCCAATATGTAACATATCCTCCCAAAAATCACAGATGCACATGGAAATCAGATCATATCCTTAGATGCATTGGTGTAATGACAAATTCTGTTGTTCAGGATATCCTCAGTGAGCATTCATGAGATTCATCTGCACGCTGTACTTTTAGCTTGTTGTGAGTTTACATAACTTTTACTGCACGATAAAGGGTAAAAAGACGATGTAGTTTGCATGGACAGAAGGAGGGGAGGAAAGGCTGTGGTACCTGGCTTGCTTTCTGAGCGCAAGATGCAGATCTCTGTCTCAGAGGGCGGTATGCATGAGAGTACCCACAAGGGCTTGGAGCCTAGAGATGACTAATGGGTTCAGATGTTTTATCTTGAGTTAGTAGGGAGGTTTCAGTGACAATGCAGATTCCTTATCGTTCCTCCAGTTTAGTCCTCCACCTCTGGGTTGTGCATCTCCTCCTGCAGCTTGGAGACTGGACATGTCAAACTTGTGACATCACTGTATATAGCCTGCCGGGATCTCCCATCATCCCCAGTGTGTCCAGTCTCCATGCAGCAGGAGGACGTAGTGAGCCTAGGTCTGGGCTCAGTAGAGAAACTGATAAGGAGCTAGCTAGTTAGGGATGTACATCTATGTAAATTTTTGGGGTGTTAATTTTCAATTTGTTCTGTCCCTTTAAATTTCTTTGCTTTCTAGTGTGGGGTTATCTTAAAAAAACAAAAGGAAATGGCACCTGAGAACTCCGTTTGCCTCTCCCTGCCGAGCCAAAAACCTTTTTCTCTCTGGACGGATTTCTCCCCCATGAAGGCACGGGGGAGAACTCCAGCAGCAGCACAATTGCAGGTCGGTGTCCGCTGAGCGACAGCTCGCAGTTTCAGAGGCCGTCCCATTCAACGGGCCAGTCGGCAGTTGACATTTTAGCAGCGGATGTCGTTCCGTTTAGCGTTGAGCGACGCCGCAGTTTGTCAGCTTCCCGGACCTGGAGAAAGCAGCGGCCTGGGCTCTCCCTCAGGTTGCTGTCAAGTCTCACCTGGGTGACTTCTCTGACAGGGGCAAGTTCTTTTCTGCGCGCCAAAAATGTCTCCTCACGAACCGCGGCCATTTTGAGCATGCTGTTTTCACCGCGTATTGGCCGGCAGCGGCGGAGGCCCGGTGGGCAGCAGAGTTTCATGGACAGCGTTAGTTTAGCTGTTTAGTGAAGTTTATTGTTGATTACTGATTTGGGTTATCTAATTTAATTGATTGGTTTAACCTTTTCTGTTTGAGGGCTTCTCCTCGGGGGTCTAGCCTTGGGGGGGGGGGGTTAGCTCGCGTGGGTCGAGGGACCGCTGACATCAGAAATCAATCATTAGGTCTTATTTAAAAAACAAAACAAAAAACAAACAAAAAAAATTAAATTAGTTATTTACCAACATACAAGTATAGTGTACTTTTCTCACTTTAACTAGGGGGGCTGCAGGAAGGCCGCCTAGCTCATGTCAGCGCATCCACAGTGTGTCTGCGGCACCCATAGAGGCACGGTCGCAGACACCAGCATCTGTCGGGGCTGTGCAGCCATGTTGGCCAGCATGGAGCAGCAGATGGAAAGTTCCATTGTCCCCGCTTCCCAGGGGTCTGCAGCGAGGGCGGAGAGAGAGGCATGGTTGGCGGTTCCATCCACGTCCGGCCTAGAGGTGGCGTCTGGGGGCCCTAGTGCGCTTTCGGAACTCAGCGCCAATGCGCAGCTGGGGAACTTTTGTCCTGACTTTGTCTTGATCATGCATCAAGTGTTTTGTTGCCAGCGCCAAGGTAAGTTGCCAGGGGCGTTGCCTCTCCCCTTGACGGTTCCGCAATCCGGAGTAACGGATGGCGAAAGACTTGTACTTAAACCCCTCAAGAGGCCTTGTCCACCAGATCATTCTCCTTCAGAGTTGGGGTGGCAGGAAGTGGAGGAGGCAGAGTTCGAAATGGAGGCGGATATCGATGACTTGGAGGAGGGGGAGATCCTGGAGCCGGAGGATCAGGCGAGGATCATCCAAGTCTTCTGGAAAGATGAGTTGACAGCTCTTATTATGGAATTGCTACAGACGCCCAAACTGGCTACGGAGCAGCCGACTGAGGAAGAGGATGGGGAAGATCCTATTATTCAGGCGGTGTGTCAGACGCAGGTGGTTTTCCCTGTCCACAAAGTGGTGGATCGGATGATCCAGGATGAGTGGGATCAACCTGAAGCAGGTCTCAGGGGATT
Source organism: Ichthyophis bannanicus (assembly GCA_033557465.1). NCBI lineage: Eukaryota > Metazoa > Chordata > Amphibia > Gymnophiona > Ichthyophiidae > Ichthyophis > Ichthyophis bannanicus. The sequence continues at coordinate 89,143,516 of CM066043.1, forward strand.
AAGGGCTATGAATAGGCTATATCCCCTGGCGGATAAGGACAAAGAAAAATTCCGCTGTCCAAGAGTGGACGCAGTGGTCTCAGCGGTTATTAAGAAGACCACTATTCCGGTGGAAGGTAGCGCGGCATTGAAGGATGCACAAGATAGAAAAGTGGATGGCTTGCTAAAACAATCCTTCGAGGCAGATGCGGAGTTCTTGCAGGCCTCCATCTGTGGGGCTTGGGTGGCGAGGGCAGGGGTGGCCCAAGGGGGGTGCGGGGCCATGTGCGGAGACTCAGTACGGGGCCTCTTTTGCATAAGGGGCCTTATTTGCATAAATATTTGCATAATGTTACCATACACTAACTTTTAGTAAACATGCCTCTTAATGAGTGTATGGATAAAGAAAGACGAAAAGATTTCTACATTACTATAATCCAGTGCCAACAGCCAGGCACATTAGAAACTACTAGAAACACTGCCCATTTAGAACCCATAAATTATTAATTAATTAGAAAATTACACCCATGAAAATCAACCCCATTGATGCCAAAGAAATAATTGATTTCCCACAAAAATCCGTTGAGTAGGGGAGGGAATCGTCAGGCGAGATTACAGTACAAGGAACAACAATGGATTTACTGCCTGCAGTCCATGGCCCCGGAGGGTATGAACATGGAGATAGATTGGTGGAGCCTGCAGCTGTGATTTTGAGAATGCAAATGAGTTGGTCTGATGTCATTTTCATCACCTGATTTAACCGGAACTGAGATGCGTTGGGGTTCATATGCCTGAGGAAGAGCTGAGAAGCGGGTGTGCAGCTTGAAACAGATTAGTGTCACGCATGGACTTCAAGTTATTGGCTGAAGAGGGTTATCTATCCCGTTTGGATTAAGGAAGTGCAGTGGACTGAGTTGAAGGATTACCCTTACGAGACTGGGGATTCTGCGTTTGATCTGGTCATGCTGCCCATGTGGGATTTGAAGACTGTGGATACTCCTCTTGGCATCTGTTCAGCTAAGTAATTTTTTCCTCACGTATTTGTTTGTGGTGGGGAATTGCAGCCTTGGTACTTAGACTGGACATTGTTTTGGACAGCAACGTGTCAGTTTGCGGTCACTTTTAAATTAAGAAAAAAAGGAGGGCTCACTTCGAGGGAGGGATTGTTTCCTCTCATGGTGAGCGATCCGACAAAAAAGCTTTAATAGATAGCAGTTTGGCCCTTCGTGGGGGTGTTTGGACATTTGGTCAGTTCCAGTGGAAGGATTTTTGTGGGAAATCAATTATTTCTTTGGCATTTAGAACCCATAGCAAACCCGCCGTATCATAACAGCACTACCAGGACTCATAAAGCACCAGACCCTACCTATCAAAAGGCAACACTACAAATATTAAACAAATACATTTCAGAGAATAACAATACATGACCTACTGGGGAAAGAGAACAAGTGGCAATGTCAAATAGGAATTACATAAACAGAATACCTCAGCTCAGTTACACATGCAGAACATAGACCATCACCAAACAAGGAATCACAATTTAGAAACAGGAAGACAATAATTAAATTGGGAACCCCAAAAGCCAAACTTGGAATGTACAACAACACTGTAGAAATAAAACTAAATTAATTTCCTCTTGTACTAAACAAAGCACAGACGTTAATGATGCAAATTTCCCATCAGCCCCTGCAGGCTTAACAGAGCTGTGAGACGAGAGGGACACTTTCCCTTCGCGCCTCTGAAAGCCACGCCGAGGAGAGTGATTGAGGATTGAGACAGCCGGGCAGCCGGGGGTGGGGGGCCTGTAGGAGACACTTGACTGCAGGAGACACTTCATTCTGCCGCTGCCACGGTGGCAGCAGCAGCAAATTTCTTTTTTATTTTAAAGTGGCTGATGGGCAGAATGTTGTTTGTGCGGGGCCCCCTGAAACGCGGGGTCCTGTGCAAACAACATTCTTGCTCAATGGACGGGCCGGCCCAGGGCGAGGGCCTGTCTCCTTTGGACTCAGCGCTTGATCTCGAAGAGGTAAATCGTTGTCTCCAGGTGCCACATTTCCGAATGGAAACCCTGCGGTCCGTCATTGTGGTGGTACGTCAGGGAGAATATCTGACGTCTCTCGATCTCACGGAGGCGTACCTACATGTCCTGATCAGAGCCTCTCATCAAAAGTTCTTACGGTTCGCGCTCCCTTGGGGACATTACCAATTTCAGGCGTTGCCCTTCGGTCTCACGACAGCCCTGCAAATTTTCACCAAGATCATGGTAGTGGTAGCGGCAGCCCTACGAAAGGAAGGGGTGTTGGTTCATCCATACCTCGACGATTGGTTGATTCGGGCAAAGTCGAAGGCCGAGAGTGAGCGAGTCACAGAGAAGGTAGTGTCCTTTCTACAGGAGCTTGGCTGGGTAGTCAATCCTGTCAAGAGCCACTTGGTACCGTCTCAAGTTCTCGAGTATTTAGGAGTACAGTTCGACACTCGGAAGGGGTCTGTCTTTCTGATGGAGCGGAGAGCCCGGGCGCTTCGAGGCCTCATACGCAGCTTCAGGACAGCTCCAGCGCCCTCAGCGTGGAGTTATCTTTGGGTGCGGGGCACCATGGCGGTGACCTTGGAGGTCGTTCCGTGGGCCAGTTTCCATATGAGACCTTTACAGCGGTCGTTGCTTCGCTGCTGGTCACACCAGTCTGACTCATTGAGCAAACGGCTCCCTTGCCCACTCTGGGTCAGGCAGTCCTTTCGGTGGTGGTTGCTACCCACGTCCCTACGAGCGGGAATGCCCCTGGAACAGCCAGACTGGATTCCGTTACTAACGGATGCAAGTCTCACAGGCTGGGGGGCAAATTGCAGAGAGGCCTTTGCGCAGGGCATTTGGTCGGTGGAAGAGAGCAGATGGTCTATCAACTGGCTGGAGTTGAGAGTGGTATTCTTGGCCCTGCAAAGCTTCGAAGCAACGGTGACGGGGCGAGTGGTACGAGTACTCTCCAACAATGCCGCGACGGTGGCCTACATAAATCGGCAAGGCGGTTCTGGAAGTGTGGCCATGGAGGAAGAGGCAGAAGTTCTGTTCACTTGGATAGAGACTTGTTTACAGGCAATATCGGCGGCCCACATTGCAGGAAAGGACAACGTGATGGCGGACTTTCTCAGCAGAGTCCGGGTGGATGTGGGGGAATGGGAGCTGCATCCGAACGTATTCGCACAGATAGTTCACCGGTGGGGAGCTCCGATCATGGATCTGATGGCAACATTCCAGTCAGTGAAATCAAGTCGGTTCTTCAGCAGACGAAGGGAGACCATGTCGGAAGGGATCGATGTTTACCAGAATGCGTCCTGCGCGGAGAATTTTGATTCCTCCGTGGGACCTTAACTTGGTTTTAGGGGCGCTCATAAGGAGTCCTTTTGAGCCTTTGGGTCAAGCATCCGTAAAGGATTTAACCCTAAAAATGGTGTTTTTGGTAGCCATTTGCTCAGCATGGCACATTTCTGAGTTGCAGGCCCTTTCATGTAGGGAGGCTTTCTTGTGCTTTTCCAGAGAAAAGGTGGTTCTGCGGCCAGTTCCATCCTTTTTGCCAAAGGTGTCCTCTCTGTTTCATTTGAATCAAATGGTTTCTCTTCCAGTTTTGCAGGCAGAGGTAGGACATGCTTCCAATCAAGGTTTGCGGCGATTAGACGTAAAGAGGGTGTTGCGTTGATATTTGGCAGTATCGGAGTCTTTCCGCAAATTGGATCATCTGTTCGTGTTGGGTGATCCAAGGAAAGGGGAAGCGGCAGCGAAGGCTTCCATTTCCAGATGGATTAAGGAGGCGATTGTTTCCGCCTATATTTTGCAGTGGCGTACGGCATCAGTGGGTCTGAGAGCTCACTCCACTAGAGCGCAAGCGACTTCCTGGGCAGAACACAGCCTAGTTCCACCGGTGGAGATCTGTAGAGCGGCCACCTGGTCCTCTCTTCATACCTTCAGTAAACATTATCGCCTTGATGTGCTAGCGGCGAATGATGCCTGTTTCAGGTCGGTGGTATTGCGTGCTGTCTGGAAAGGTCCCGCCCATTAGTACTGCTCTGTTACATCCCAGAGGTGGAGGACTAAACTGGGGGAATGATAAGGAAATTGACATTACATTTATCTGGTAATTGTAGTTCCTTGAGTGATGACAGTTTAGTCTTCAATCCCACCAAGGGACTGTTTTATTAGCAGGGCAATGTTTTTGGAGTAGAATCCAGGTATACAGGTGAGTGTCGCCTTAAGATGATTTGCTGTCATTTTCATTCTGATTTTCTGGACCTCTCTTCTTCCTCTTTCTGGTTTCTGGTGTGGCAGGGAAGAAACCGATTAAAGGAGAGGTTCATGGTAGCATAAGTTTTCAGTTATGCCTTCCATTCGATTCAAATTGTTGTTAAAATGTTAGCTACTTGTTTGTTGCTCTTTTGAGTCTGCTTTGTCAATAGTTCACTGGGGATGATGGAAGATCCCGGCAGGCTATATCCAGTGATGTCACAAGTTTGACATGTCCAGTCTCCAAGCTGCAGGAGGAGGTGCACAACCCAGAGGTGGGGGACTAAACTGTCGTCCCTCAAGGAACTGCAATTACCAGGTAAGTGTAATTTCAATTTGCATGACCTTTCCTGGGAGCTGAATTGCTTTGAGCAGCACAGCTTGTGGAAGCATAATATAAAGATGCCAACAACAGGACTGTGAGCTGTCAGTCTTAAGATTTGTGTGGAAAATTGGGTTCAACTCCACTGGCTTTTACTATAGTGTTTATTTCGATGTGTAGTCTTGATGCCAACTTTGCTAAAATATGGCCATGTTGGGTTGTGGAGGGTAATTTTACAACAGGTTGTTTAGATTAGTTGGGCTGGAAGGCACCTATTTTATAAAGGCATCTAGGCACATATGTGTCTTTATAAAGTACTAGCGCAGTTCTTGAAGAAACCATGTCTACATTTAAAATGCAGACATTTACCAGGCTTGAATGTTAGTATATAAAGTATGTAGGGCAGATGCAACAATTAGGCGAATTAGGCAACTAACGTCCAGGGTCTCTGGTACCTGCCGTGGCAGCAATGGTTTCAAACAACCCTACAGTGCTTGCTTCTAAACCTCTGGCACTGTGGGGCTGTTAGAGATTCTACCTCCTCCAATGTCTGATGTTGACTTCCTGTACATGAGGGCGGAAGCAGCTATCCCGATGGCACTAACAAAAAATCCTCATTGTCCCTATTATACAGAGAGGCCCGATAAGGAAAACACCAGAATGGTATTGATATTAGAGGTGTCAGTTTCAACAATTATTCTGTGAATTGTGTGGAGAAGGAGAAGATCCTTAAGTATCAAGAAATGCAATCAGAGATTAAGAAAATGTGGCAGAAAGATACAGAAATATTTCCCATCATATTGGGCATCACAGGCCTGATTAAGAAGAATTTCCAAACACACCTTAATAGATTGCCTGTCTGTTACATCCGATGAACTCCAGAAGGAAGGGCACTTTGGCACAGTGCAAGTATTATGGTGAGCGTTAGCAGCAAATTTGAGAGACTGAGATCATACTCCACATACCCTGAAGTTAGGAAACATTTCCAGAGTTTGATACTCAACAAGCGGATTTTGAGAGTTATGAGGAGAGGTTTGCACTGTTCTTCACGCAAGTAATAAAAGTGCCAGATTTGTTGTGTGCTGTCAAGTTGATGTCGGCTCTGGGCAACCATGTGGAGAGTTGTTCATGTTGTAAATATCCCTTGGGTTTTCTTGTCAGGCTGTGACCCACTGTAGATTGCCAGGCCTTACTTCCATACACTCATCCTACAGCACCTGATATTCCAAGGTGGTCTCCCACCCAAGTGCCAACAAGACTCAACTCTGCTTAGCTTCCAAGCTCAGACAAGTCCAGGCATACTCGGGGTGGAATGAGCTATAGTAGCTAAACACAGTACTGTGATGTTTTTGAGTGTTAACTGAGCATGCAGTTAAGGCTTACTGAAAAGTATCTTAATTCTAGACAAACCTTTTAGTAAGTCTTACAATGATCTCATTCCTACATTGACAACATATTTCCAAACCCTCCATTATAGTTTTTTTAAGTTTCATTAGCAAAATCAATGGGAGAGAAACACCATAGCCACTTATGCTGAAAGGCTGTGTCTGTCGGTACACTGGGAGTTTGAAGCTTTTCATACAAAATGCATTAAACGATTATTTATCTGTGGGCTAAGACATGCAACCACATTGAAAATAAAGCAGATCTTGACTAATTCAGATCTGGCATTTACTGACGCTATCAAACTAGCACGATGTTTGTTTATTCAGGTATTTGATATACCGCCCCCCCTCCCCCCCATTACATCGGGGCGGTTTAAAATATAACAAAGCAAACTTGGAGAAGGAAAAGAAAAGGAACTAAAATATGCGTAAAGAAAAGAGGGGGAAAAGATAAATACATACTCAGGCATACGCAGGCATACAGGATAAAGGTGGAGAAACATAGGATTACAAAATTATGGGGGGAGGTTAAAGGCTAAGGAGAAGAGGCGGGTTTTCAGAAGAGAGCTGAACGGGGTAGGATTCTTCTAGGCGAAGAGCAGGGGGAAGAGAATTTCACAGGGAAGGGCCAAGATAAAAGAAGGCTGATTGCCGGGTGGATTGGAGGTGCGCTTGTGCAGGGGAAGGGAGGTGTAGGCGGTTGACATGACTCTAGCGGAGACTACAGGAAGGTGAGTGGAATACTAGAAGATCAGCCAGGTACTGAGGTTTGTGGGTGTATATAGCTTGGTGCACCAGTGTGAGAACCTTGAATTTTATCCAGAAGTCTAACTGTAGCCAGTGGAGATGAAAAAAAGAATAGGGGTGATGTGATCCCTGGAGAAGCATGAGATATCAGCCGGGCTGCTATATTCTGTATTAGCTGACTCCAATGAGTACGAGGTTGCAGAAATCTAATCTGGAGATGACTAGGGAGAGAAGAAGAGTGGAGAGGGCTTGTGAGGAAAGGAATGGTCTAATGGCACGGATGCGCCGAAGATAGAAAAAGGAGCACCGGAACACCTGAGAGATGTGGTCATTAAATGAGAGATCGCTATCAAGTAAGACACCCAAATAACGGAGCTTAGATACTAGAGTGATTGGAACACCAGCGAAAGAAGGAGCGAGGGATGGGCAGGCAGAGCCACGTGGGAACCAGAGAGTGGCAGTCTTGGTGATGTTAAGAATGAGACAGTTGGTAGAGAGCCAGGCAGAGACTAAGGATAAACAATCATTGAGGGGAGTGATAACTGGATGAGTGGAAGAAGTGTGATGTATAAGGAAGATATCATCGGCGTAATAGTATGCTGATATGCCTGATTGCTGTATGGGCAAGGTTTACATGAACTGAATTGGTTACTTATCTGCTCACTGCATGGCTCTGTCAACTCAACATACTTTCAAGCTATTTTGAATGATTAATTAAAGCAATGCTTTCCAAACATTTAGCCTATATGACCCCACTCCTGGTCATCATTTGCTACTGCCTCATCCATTAAAGTCATTAATATTATCAATTCATCTCATAAGACCACTTCTGCTGATTCAATTCCATCTTCCCTGCTCACTACAGTCGACCCCTGGTATTCGAGGGGGTTAGGGATCACAACCGCCCGCGAATAGCTGAAATCCGCAAATACTTGAGACCCCCTCTAAAAATGCTTATAACTGCCTATTTTAATAATTCAAACACCAAATATACCTTAAACTATCATCCTAAAACACTTTAATATCATTTCAAGGTCATCTTACAACATTCGGGAGGCTTTGGAGGGTCCTTCTTCATGGGCTTGAGAAACATGGTGATAAGCAGCTGCTGTTGCTGCTTCTTCATGCTGATGAGGAGGTTATTATAGGGCTCCATGTATGCATCAAGGGCATCTGAAAACTTTATGGAGCGTTCCATATAAGGATCCCATGCCCCAGTCATCTCCTGCAGCTCCCTGGCTGCCCTCATAATTCGGGACAGACGTTCCAAAGACAGGCCCTTATCCCCCTCCTCATCCCCTGAACCTGCCGTGTCTTTTTCCTCGCTGGCAGACTTTGTCAGCTCTTCCAAATCCTGGTCCATCAGGGGGTCAGAGTGGGCATCAGTGAGGGTGCTGACTTCATCCTCGGTGATGTCATCGAAGCCTTCTCCACCAAGCATCCTCGCCAATTGGACTGCCATATCAATGGCCGAATGTTGAATTTCTTCAGGAGAGAAGCCCTTATAATAGTGAACACACTCCGGCCACAACTTCTTCCAGCACGCATTAAGGGTCTCCTTCATATTCTTCAACGATCGGCCGATGACGGTCAGACATGTGGAATCGTGAATTTACGTCAATACCCCTTCAGCGTAAATTCACTGTCAGTGTCCATTTCCTTCACAAGGTGCTCGAGGGAGTTCCAGGTGTAGAGTGCCTTGAAGGCACGGATCACGCCCTGGTCCATAGGCTGGAGGAGAGAGGTGGTGTTGGCAGGGAGGAACTCGAGCCGGACTCCCTCGTAATAAAGATCCACAGGGTGGCCACCAGCATTATCCATCATCAATAACACCTTGAACTCCATGCACAAGTTGTTGAGGTAATCCTTAACTTGAGGGATGAAGCTCTGAATGAACCAGTTAGAAGTAAGGACTTTGGTGATCCAGGCCTCGGCGTTGTGCATCCAAAACACAGGCAGCAAGTTCTTGTTCTTATTCTTGAGGGCCTTGGGGTTTGCAGCCTTGTAAATGAGGCCTGGTTTCAGCATGAAGCCAGCAGCATTGCCACACATGATGAGGGTAACCCTATCCTTCTGGGCCTTGAACCCGGGGACTCTGGCTTAGTCCTTCATGAGGTATGTCCGTGAAGGCATTTTCTTCCAGAACAAGCCAGTCTCGTCCATATTGAACACCTGTTCTGGACCGGTAGCCCTTGTCCCTGATGATCTTCTTGAAGGTCTCGAGATATTTTGCGGCCGCTTCTGTGTCTACCGATGCCATTTCCCCATGCAGAGAAACACACTTTAGGTGGAACCGCTTCTGGAAACAGTGGAACCACCCCTTGCTGGCCAGAAAACCTTCAGGAGCTGATGATGGTTCTGCTTCTTCCTCTTCTTCTTCGGTGGGGTTGTCGAAGCCTAAGAAGTCTGCTTCCTGTATGTCGCCTGTATGTCGTCGCCTGCTGGTAGAGTTTTCGTGCCTTCTCGCAGATGATGTTGCCATCGAGGGGGATGTTCTTCTTACGGCAGTCCGTTATCCACAATGCCAAGGCCGACTCCATCCTCACGAAGCTCTTATCACGCACAGTGGAAACCGTCTTGGCACTACCACAGAAGCTAACATCCATGGTCTTCCATATCTCTGCCTCTTTCTTCTTGATGTACCGGACAGTACTCTCATTCATGCCATAATGGCGGGCTACTGCAGCGTAACTTTTCCCTTCTTTCAACATTTCCAGAAGTGCTACCTTCTCCTGGAGCGTCATGACCTTCTTCTGGCGCTTAGGCTCTTTGCCAGAAGCCTTAGAAGAAGCAGGGCGTTTAGGAGGCATCTTAGGGCACGATTAAAAAAGATACACAAAGATAAAAAATGAGACACAAAGATACGCAAAGTACACAGATATGCAGTGAAACACTCGAACAGCAGAAGTCTACGCAGTGAACTGGCAGAGATGTGGGCTCCCGCAGCACATCTCCACGGGTTATCCAGAGTTGACTGTATTTTAGTTTCCCAAGCTGCATTTTCTTTTTCGGGAGCTTTGTGTTTGGAATTTGCGCATCGTTTGGCGAACGTTTTTTAAGAAAAAAATACATTTATTGATATTTTGCTGTGTTTACATTAATATTAATATTTGAAAATTAGTAAATCATTTTTTTATCATAAATGTATTTAGTCATGAAATAAAATGAAAATAATTAGCAAATATTTAGATATGCTCTACGAAAAAATCCGTGAATAATTTGGAGTTACGTTCCACAGAAAAATCCGCGAATAGGTGAATCTGCGAATACTGAACTGCGAATAGGCGGGGATTGACTGTACTCCCTCCCTTGGCTTCCTTCAATTGATCTGTCTATCCTCAAAATCAGCTTATCAGGCATTTTTCAATCAGCCTGGAAACATGTTACCGTCCGCCCAATATTGAATGCCACATCCCTTGATCCCTTAGCTTCGTCTAGCTATCGTCCTGTTTCTACATTACCTTTTCTGTCTAAACTTCTTGAGACATTGTTTTTTGCTCAACTTTATTCTTATCTAAACTCCATCTATGCATTTCACCCACATCAATCTGGCTTTCATCTGGGGCACAGAACCAAAACAGTTCTTTTGTCTTTTCTCAGTGATCTTCACCAATCTCACAATCAAGTTGACATTTTGGTGGCAGTCTTTCTTGATCTGTCTTCTGCCTTTGACCTTGTAGATCATGCCATACCTCTTTCTAGACTGCATGACTTTGGTCTCTGGGGCACAGTCTTTCAGTGGTTCCGTTCCTTCCTTTCTCAGCGATCTTTTTCAGTTTCATCTCAGGGATCTTCTTCCTCCTGCTTGCCTCTTTTGTGTTGTCCCACAGGGTTCTGTCTTGTCTCATCTTCTGTTTAATGTTTACCTGATCCAGTTGACCTTATTGATACAGCAACATGGTATTTCCATACACTATTATGCAGACAATATCATTCTACTTCACCACACCAGTCCAGTTACCTCTGACATCTCTCCACTTAACTCCTGTTTATCTAGCATTTTCACTTGGCTGTCTGCCAACTTTCTTCATCTGAACCCCACTAAATCCACAGCACTCTGGTTTATTTATTTTATTTAGCAGGTTGTTTTGTATCACTTTACAATGTAAACCACTTTGACTGAAATGATAACTTAAACTTGATAATGTACATTAAACAGGGACATTGATAACTTGGATTTTTCTGAGGCAATGGAGGATTAAGTGACTTGCCCAATGCCATAAGGAGTGCTAGTTTGAATCAAACCCTGGTCTCTGGGTTCCTAAGCCAGTGCTCTTAACCATTAGGCTACTCCTCCACTCCAGTGGTTTACTTATGGCAATTCTGTCCTCACCTTATCTCCCTCCATTTCTGGTTCACCTATTCCACTTGTTAATTCCCTTGGCATCCTTCTTGATTCTACTCTTTCCTTTCAAGCCTACCTCTCCAATCTAGTCCATCCATGCTTCTTCTCTCTTCGTCAGATTCATGCTGTTCGCCCTTTCCTTTCTATTCCTTCTCTAATCACCTTATTCCTTATTCTAGTTATATCTAAGATCGACCACTGTAACACTGTATACCTCGGTCTTCCTCAATATCAGTTGCATCAAATCCAACTCATTCAAAATACAGCTGTACATATCCTTGCCTGTGCCTCTCATTGTGATCATGTTGTTCCACTTTTCATCTGCTATCATTGACTCTCGGTAAAATCTCGCCTACAGTCCAAATTACTCACTCTGGTCCACTGTACATTACACTTTGATTCCCCACACTATCTGGCCAATTCTTTGCTTCTCCACTCTCCACATTATACATGCCAATCATTTACACCCATAACCATTTTAGCAACTGAAAATTCACGTGATGCCAGATGATGATGAAATCAAAGTAGCATGTCTCCAGACTCCTTCCCCTGCCTCCACTCATCTAAAGCAGAATGCAGCAGCACAGAGTCCCTTGTGTCAGTGTACAGTGTGTGCTTACAGACCCCAGTACTGAGCTTGGGTTTCCAGTCTTACAGGAAGTTTACCCAGGTAGGGGCAAGGGCGTATGAATGTTTACTGACTCACAGGCCACATGCTGACTGGTGATTGCCACTACTTGGTATAGGTCCCAGTGAAAGTCCAGATAGGAGAGGAAATGGCCATGTTTCCATAACCCCATCCACTGATGTTGTGACCCCATTTGGGGTCCTGATACCAAGTTTGGGAACCACTGAATAAAAGTATGACAATGGGATATATGGTGGAGCCTAATCACTATTGAGCTCTATTTGAAAACAGCTGGTGCCTCCTTGAGGTTTCATTTTATTTCATTTATTAAAATTTGATATACCACCGTTAGTGGGGACAATAGAGCGGTTTACAATAAAATGTAAGAAAATCAGAAACAGGAAAGGAACGTCAATAATGAACAGGAAAGTAAGATGGGACATGACAACAATAAGGATCTCAGAGAGACATGGATGAGGACACAGATGGGTTGTGGTCATGGAGAGTCAGATGGAAGGTCAAAGACTTAAGTCGGTCTTAAGCTGTATTTTAAATTTTGAGAATGAAAGTTCCAGCTGGAGGGACAGAGGGAGGTTATTACAGAGAAAGGGGCAAAGAAAGTAGAATGCAGAATGACGGGTGGATTCCAGGTGTGCCTGAGAGGGAGGTGGGAAAAGAAGATGATTCATGTGGACAGACTGGAGGGAGTGGTGAGGAGCATGTGGGACAATGAAAGATAATGTGGAGAACCAGTGTGGGGGGTTTTATGGACTTGAGTGAATATCTTATAGTGTAGGCGAAAAGGAACAGGGAGCCAGTGTAAGCGAATGAGCAGGGGGGTTACGTGGTCAAAGCGAAGCATGAAAAATCAGTCTGGTGGTAGTATGTTGGACAAGCTGGAGACATTTTAATGCATATTGAGGGAGGCTGGCAAGTGTTGAATTACAATAATCAAGATTGGATAGAACAAGAGAGACAACAAGAGTAGTCAGAGCGGAAGTAGACAGGAAGGAGCGAACAGCTCTGATGCGGGGAAGGAAATAGGGAGGGCATTGTACAATCTGACTAATGTGTTCATGAAAAGAATCTAGAGTAACTTTGAGATAGCAGAAAGAAGATGTGAATGCAATGTGAGTACCAACAAGAATAGGTGAGACAGAAGGGGGGGGGGGGTGTTAAAGGACCAGAGAACCAGGTGGCTGTTGTCTTGGAAGGGTTGAGTTTGAGATGGTTCATGGATAGCCAATCTGCAACATGGGTGAGGCAGGTGTTCAAGGAGGAAAGATCTGGGGAAAAAGGATCGATTATGAATAAGCAGCAGTATATCATTGGCATAGAGATAAACAGAAATACCAAAGTGCTGGATGATAAGTGCAAGAGGAGCAAGAAAGATATCAAAAAGAAGAGGAGCTAAGACCGAACCCTGAGGGACACCGCAGGAAAGAGTAAGAGGAAGAAGTGAGAGTACCCATAGTAAGCCAGAGCGTGGACTGTGAGAGGAAGAATACAAACCAGCTGAGAGCAGTACCCCGAAGACCGATATCATGCAGTGGTGTGAGAAGAAGATTGTGGTTGACAAGATCAAAGGCGAGGACAGATCGAGAGAGACAGTGATAGTAACATTCCCATGATCCAAAGAGTGGTGGATTTCTCTGAGCAGAGGGAGGAGAATGGTGTCAGTAGAGTGATCAGGACGGAAGACTGATTCGCATGGATTCAAGGTGTTGGTGGATTTGAGGTGTGCAGCAAGCTGTTGGAAAACTAGTCTCTCGAGCAGTTTAGAAAGAGAAAAGGTAAGTGGAAAACAGATCTGTAGTTGACGGGGGCCGATCTGTCTAGGGAGGGATTTTTCAGGAGGAGACAAACTATGGCTTCCTTCCAAGTTGATGGGAAAAGGCCAAATGTAAAGTTATTATTGATGATGGAGAGGGCAATGGGCAAGACAAGAGGGCAAGAGAATCAGAAGAAAGCCATGATGAAGGAAGTAGGTCGAGATTGCATGTGGTCTTCCAAGAGGTGGAAAGAAGCCTGGAGAAAGCAACGGCATATACAGGATTGAAAGCATCCCAAGTATGAATCAGTGATGGGGGGAAAGAGCCTGAAGGAGGCAAGGAGATAACACCAGTGGTGGGGGGAAAAGGGAGGGAAGTCCTGTTACAAGGTAGTGATTCTGTCATGGAAGAAAGCAGCCAATTGCAATGGGGTGAGGGATTGACTGTGGAAAGGTGCTGAGATGGAGACACTGATAGAGTGTAAAGAATGGAATGAAGTTGCCTGGGCTGGGAAGAGGAGTGGGCAATCAAAAAGGAGTAACTCTCTTAGCAGAAGAAATCATATGGTGATACATCCTATGGGATTGATAAAAGAAGCATAGTGCATCAGATGACTTGGGGCACCTCCAGCAATGTTCAGCGCGGCAGAGATGGGTGTGTGCAAGCTGAAGACCAGGTTGAAACCAGTGCTGGTGGGGATGCGGTTTAGAATAGGATTGTTGGAGTGGGGCTGTTTGATTCAGTGCAGAAAGTAGGAGGGAGTGCCAAAGATGGGCCTGATCATCAACAGACAGAGTGTGAAAATTAGAGGGAACGATGGAGTTGGGGGGTGGGGGGAGGGGGAGGATGCCAGTGTATCCAGGGTAAGTCTATGGGAATATTTTAGAGGACTGGAGGCAGTGGATGCACAAGGAGGGGCAGAGGAAGGAAAGGAGAGAGAGAATGAAATAAGGTGAAGGTCCGTCCTGGGGAGAAGAGCAGCAAGTCGTGTTGGGAGTGAGGAGGCATTAGTGGCTGAAATGAGGAAGTCAAGAGCATGACGGACGTAATGGGTAGGAATGGTGATGTGTTGAGTGAGCTGCAGGTCAGAGAGGTGAGATAAGAAGAGCTTATCTCAGGGTTTGGAAGAGAGATCAATATGGATGTTGAAATCTAAGATGTGGAAGTTGGGGTAGAGGATAGAGACCTCAGAGATGGTAAGCAAGCGACAGTCCCATTGAGAGACTGATATTGAAGGAGGGGGGTATAGTAGCAGGAAATGGGTTGCAGGTTTCGTAGCAAAACAGAGAAGCATGGATTCCGGATAACGAAGGGCCGGTGAATGAAGCTCAGCAATAGACAAAGAAGAACGGTAGATGACAGCGATGTCTTCTCCTTTGCATACAGACCGTGGCGTAGAAAAGAATGAATAGCCAGCTGCAAGACAGTAGTGAAGAAGAGGTTCATCACTGCATTTGAGCCAAGTTTCAGTCAAGAAAAGTAGATCTAAAGCATGTTGGAGGATAAGGTCATTGAGCTAAGTGATCTGCAATTGAATAAGCCACAAAGGTTTATTTGAAGACACAAAATGTATAACTGGACATCATACTTTTAAATCCTCAACTTTGCTTTGTGTACATATACATAGTGGACCTGATTTTAGAACAAGATACTTGTGTGAGGAGCAGAAAAATGAGCCTGTTTTAAGCCTTTGTGCTTTACAAAATAAGCAAATGCCAACGCTGGGCCTGAGGCAGATGTAAATTTGTATATGTACTCTACGCATGTAGTTACAAGTTTTTATATATTTACATCTCAACTCCAACCCAGCTACACCCAAACTATACACCGAGAACGCTACATATGATGCACATATAAGCAAGTGCCGTCTCGTCAGCGCTCATGCTTATATACTAATGCTGCTACTACTACTTTGCATATGCCATCATTCAAGTTTATGAAAGGATTTTCCACATGTAGAAAAACTTTATAAAATTAGCCTCAATTTCCAAAAGCCATATACCCAGGGAAATAGGCCACATGAAAATTGCCCACCCTCCCAGCAGATACAAGTGCCTGCTGATGCTTCTTTGGGTTTGTTTGGCGGTCAGAATCTATTGTCTACTGTGGCAACAGCTGTTCTTTGCTGCCCCAGAAACTGTTGCCCTGGGTGACTGGCTAAATCTGTCTAATGGTTAAGCTGACCCTGGTGACTGCTATAGTTAGCTAAATTGAGGAAGTGGAAGTGGGATATCAGATGTGTACGATCTATAGACTATACATGGAGATGGAGCAGAAATATCTAGTAGTATTGTTCAAAAGGTAGTCGACACTAAAGAAGGATTAATTTAAGGAAGTGTTTGGCTCCATGAACTCCTTTTCCCCAATCTATTCTTCCTCTTAAAAAATCTACAAAAGAATAAGTTAGAACTACCTGTTCTAGAAATGTGTTTGGGGTTTTTTTGTAGATTAAAATGTCTAAAGTATTTCTATGGAGCTGGTTCACATAAGCCCTTCAGAAAGATGAGAAATGAACAGAAAGGAGAGTAAAAATGAAAAAGTAAAAAGAATAGTTTTAGGTAAATGAATTTAGGTGAGAGAATGAAAAAGAGGCATGGGGCATATTCATGATTTGACTTTTCAGATGTCCCAATCACAGCCACTTTCAAAGAAGTATTTTTAAAAGCCCCGAATTTACACGTATCTGGCGTGATGGAAGCGTGTCCTGGGCGTTCCATAAAACTTGTGCTCATGATTTCAGTTCACTGACACACGTGTAAATCTGCCATCTATGTCTATGTCTATACCTCTTCCTAGACATGAATAGCTTTCTGCAAAGTGCTTGTTTTGGCAACATAGCAAACATAACAATTGTACAGAGAAGAGGAGAATACCCTCTCACTCCCCCAATTGTGCTCCCTGAGAAAAGCATGCCAGTAAATAGTGGTGTCTTTTTTCCTACCTGCTGCGCTGCTGCATACCTCTTTTTCCAAAAATGCAGGCCGGGCAGGGCTGGCCCAATGACTAGACAAACCAGGCGGTCACGTAAGGTGGCAGTCTGGGGGTACAGTGAAGAACAGGGCATTCAAAGCTTAACAATAGAGTCTGACAGCCAGAAAGGGTGTACGGCTTTAGTTCTGCCTAGGGCACCAACACCTTGAACCAACTCTGGGGCAGGCCCTGAGGCTGGGACATGTACAGTAAGAAGTGTCAAACAGATGTGCATGTTCAGGAATACATGTGCTAGCATGTCTGTGTGGCCCGTGATGCTGTGCACATCCACATTTTGCATGTCCACCTTTCTAATATCGATTGGTTTTCTGCATGTATCTGTGCCCTTAATCTGCACGGTCCCTTTCTCTTTTATTGTGCCAGGCACCTTTATCATTTTGAGGAGGAGATGTGCCCGTTTAATATCGCTCTTAGAGGTATTCACCTTCACTGCTGTCCCTCCCACAGTATTTCAGAGGTTGTGACATGGACTTCTCAAATTTTGCCTACGTGGGCTATCCAAAATGTGCCTTATAGAGAAGAGAGAGAAATGAGCAAAGCAAGGGATGTAAAACGGGGAATATGGGATGATGCAGAGGTGCCATGAGGAACAAATGTATTAAAGAAAGAAGCAGAATTTAGTATAGAAGCAGAGATAGTGACTGTGCAAAGAATGGAAGAAGGATTAAGGAGTAAGGTTAAGAGGAAAATTAGAGGCAAATCAAAGACGAACCAGTGAGATGGTGAATCAGCTAAACCTATGATCTAGTTCCAGTTCAGATTTGTATTTACAGATATTTTTTATTTATTCCTGTTTATGTATCACTTTGCTTTTACTATCCAAAGCGAATTCCATATGCCCTCTCCAACCCAACTCTTCTCTACACTTTCATCATATCACAGTTATCCTGCTAATGATAGATAAGGAGACACCAATCAACTTGGACAAGATCAGTCCAACCATTAGGCAAAACTAGGAGAGGAGCAGGTGGGTTGTGAGAAAAAGAAGAGACAAGAATAGAAGAGTATATGTAGGATGAACAAAGAAAAAGAAACGGGACATGGGAATGAAATAAGCAAAAGAAGGAAGAGGACAGCAGGATGGAAAAATCCAGTGCAAAGGCTGAGAGAACAACTGGTAAAATAAAAATGAAACTTAGAAGATAAAGGGGAAGAGGAAAAATATACAGTTTAGCTTATGCGTCATCTACCGCCTCTCAGGAACCCATTGAAGCAGTTTAAATAGGGAAAGCCTGGAGAATTAAAAAACAGAAACCTAAATAAAAGAATAAAGAAAATAGGAAAGAAACTGAAGGACTGAGAAAGGAAAACAAAGGAAGAAAATAACAATAGGAGATCATAAAACACAAATCCGAAAATATTTTCTTGAACTTTGATCTGGTGGAAGAGTTGAAGCTAGTGGGGCGGACGAGAGAGAGAGAGAGAGTGTTTGCATGCAAACAGAAGAGAGAGAGAGAGAGAGGTAGAAAAGGGGCAAGAGAGAACATTAACGCTTGTCATTTTGGCCTCCCTACATCTTGCCCCCTTGCCTGACCGTCCCCAAAGTTGTATATAAATGCATTATTCTTGTTTCCTGTGCTGGTATCTCTTGCACTGCTGTCATAATTTTAAGATGAGAACCTTGCCAGGGAGAGATTCAAGATCAGACAGTAACCTTGATCCTGTCTGAGCCTCCTCTGAGCTGTTTAATTATCCCTTGACAATCCCAGCCCTTTAATCTAAGTCTCTTACCGCTCACCCCTTTGGAAGGCAGCCAAGTACTTTGCTTCTAAGAGTGGCTGTATATCAGGTCATTGAGACCTTGTGTTTGTACAGAGGCAGCATATCTCATGCCTAAATCTAGTTACATAAGAAGATAAGATATGCCATACTGGGTCAGACCAAGGTCCATCAAGCCCAGTGTCTTGTTTCCAACAGTGGCCAATCTAGGTCATAAGTACCTAGCAGTCTCCCCAAAAGACACAGGTTCCTCAATGATTGTATTGGGTCAAGCAGTGATATCCTGGGTCCCTTTTAATAATGGTTTATGGACCTTTCCTCCAGGAACTTGTCCAAACCTTTTTTTAAACCCAGCTACACTAACAGCTTTTACTATATCCTCCGGTAACAAATTCCAGAGTTTGATTACACGTTGAGTGAAAAAATATTTTCTTTTATTAGTCTTAAATAGGTTACTCTTTAGCTTCATTGCATGTCCCCTAGTCTCTTTATATTCTGATGACATAAACAATCAATCTACATTTACCCGTTCCACTCCGCTCATTAATTTATAGACTTCTATCATATCTCCCCTCAGCCGTCTCTTATCCAGGTTAAAGAGCCCTAACCTTTTTAGCCTTTCCTCATAGGAGTATCCTTCCATCCCCTTTACCATTTTGGTGGCTCTTCTCTGTACCTTTTCTAATAACGCTATATCCTTTTTAAGATACGGTGACCAGAATTGCACACAATATTCAAGGTGCGGTCGCACCATGGAACAATAGAGGCATTATAATATGCTTTGTTTTATTTTCCATTCCTTTCCTTATGATACCTAGCATTCCATTTGCTCTCTTGGCCGCTGCTGCACACTAGGCGGAAGGTTTTAACACGTTATCCACGATGACACCTAAATCTCTTTCCTGGATAGTGGTTACCAATGTGGAACCTTGCATCGTGTAACCATAGTTTGGGTTGTTCTTTCCTAGGTGCATAACTTTGCACTTGTCCACATTAAATTTCATCTGCCATTTGGATACCCAGTCTTCCAATTTATCAAGATCCTCTTGCAATTTTCCACAATCATCTTGGGTTTTAACAACTTTAAATAGTTTTGTGTCATCTGCAAATTTGATAACCTCACTTATTATTCCCTTTTCCAGGTCATTTATGAATATGTCAAAAAACAGCGGACCCAACACCGATCCCTGCAGTACTCCACTATTCACCTTTTTCCACTGAGAAAATTGGCCATTTAGCCCTACCCTCTGCTTTCTATCTTTTAACCAGTTCCTGATCCACAATAGTACACTGCCTCCTATCCCATGACTTTTTAGTTTTGTCAAAAGTCACTGATGATGGACCTTGTCAAAGGCTTTCTGAAAGTCCAGATACACTATAACAACCGACTCACCCTTGTCTACCTGTTTATTCACACCTTCAAAAAAACATAACAGATTAGTAAGACAAGATTTTCCTTGTCTTAGCCATGTTGGCTGTCTCCCATTAGGCCATGACTATCTACATGATGAGTAATTTTGTTCTTTATAATGGTTTGTACCATGTTTCCCTGTACTGACGTGAGGCTCACCGGTCTGTTGTTTACCGGATCACCCCTGGAACCCTTTTCAAAAATTGGCGTTACATTGGCGATCCTCCAGTCTTCAGGTATTACAGATGATTTTAATGATAGTTCACAGATTTACAAATAGCAGGTCTGCAATCTCATATTTCAGTTCTTTCAACATCCTTGGATGTATTGTATACCCATCCGTTCCAGGTGATTTGCTGCTTTTCAGTTTAGCTGTAGTGTGGCAGATGGACTTCAGAATCTAGATCCATAGAAAATTAACTTTCATGATTTATACAGTTGTATTGACTGTTTCTTAAAAGAAAGTTGTGCTCTTCGAGGGCAGTTTCCCAAGGCACATGAAACAAAGCTTGATGAGCCCAAGGTGCCTCTTGTGAGTCCTTATTAAAACCACAAAATAACAAAGAGGTTCAAACTAAGATGGTGTGTCCCCTTCTATACTCTTTGCAGTCCCACAATATCACAAAAATCCTCAAAAAAGAATGGCATTTAATACTAGCCATTCCAGGTTTTCAGGACATCTCCATTATTGTGGCTCACTAACAGAATGTGAACCTCCGTAATCTCCTAGTTCCTTCAGCGTTCATGGATAGGAAAATGATGTCTAAATATAAGGGACAATACCAGTGTGGACATTGTTCTGTTTGCACACACGCATTGCCAGTACATAATGTTTTTATTCATCCGGTTACACAAAAAAAATTCTTCATTGAAGATTTTTCAAACTGTGATACATCACATGTCATTTACTTAATTCTATGTCCATGCAACTTGTTGTATGTTGGTAAGACAATACGTAATATACGGGTGCACATCGTGGAACATAAAAGTTGTATAAGAAGGAAATTGGTAGAAAAACCGTTGGTTCAACATTGGATGGATAAGGCACACAAGATATCAGATTTAAAATTTTGTGTTATTAAAAAAATTAAACTTAACTGGAGAGGTGGGGACATTGATAAAACCATTTTACGTTTAGAACAACGTTACATCTTTGCTCTTAATACAATAGCTCCACATGGTTTAAATTTGGAAAGAGATTTTTCCGTTTTTCTATGATTCTTTTTGAATCATTGTTGTTTAAGTTTTCACATTAGTTATTGAAGAGATTTTTTCTCTGTTCCCCCCCCCTTTTTTTTTATATATTAGGATCATCATGTGTTATTTTTTTACATAATTGGATTATCATTACGTGTTTTACAATTTAGTTCTACTGATTTAATACACATCGGGACATGGTATTTCACAAAATTTAGACGGAATTAGAGGTTATCATTTTTATGAGATATCTTTTGCGCCGTGGTTTTTATGCCCTTTTATCCCTCCCCCTGTTTTTTTTAATCATTTATACTTTCTCATGCAGGTTTTATACAATGATTTTAGTTTGGTATAAGGCCACTATAGTATATGTATATATATATAATATATATGTCATGCTTCCATGGTGCTTGAGAGGTGTTTTAACAATGTTTATGTTGGCATCGTCTCCCGTGGTATTAATTGAGACATCGGAAGTTTGGGGAGTTTGAAAGAGCGGTTTCTTTCTCTTCCAGCGGTCTCAACAGGGTTAAGTAGTGCTTTTGTTCCCGCAGTGATCAATTAGATATTTGGAAGTTTGAAGGGGAATTCCGGGACTTCTTGTGGAGAGGGGGGAAAGCCCGTATATCATACCGTCGTTTGATAGGAAAAGGGCGACACGGTGGCTGGGGGCTTCCGGATATGGGTGACTATGCTCTGGCCTGTCAGGCGCGCCATTTGGGAGATTGGTTGGGGGTTACTGAGATCTTCACTCCTAGAGCCCTGGAGGAGGCTTATGTAGCACCACACACCTTGCAAGCTTTGCTGCACCAGGAGAGTCAAATGGTTCCCCGACACCTGTCGGAGGGGGCCTTGGTGGCCCCGGTGCGACGGACTTGGAGACAGCTTAATGCTTTTTGGGGAAGAAACTGGAAAGTTTCAAGCTGGCTGCCTGTGCAGGGCAACCTTCGTTTTACCCCCGGGCTGGACGAAGCGGCCTTTCGTGTGTGGGCTGAGAAGGGTATTTGCAATCTGGGCCATGTTGTCGGCCCTAGTGGGAAAAGTAAGTCGTTTGTCTCTTTATGTCAGGAATACGACTTGGGGCCTAAACATTTTTTTGCCTATATGCAGATCTCTCACTATGCGGCCTCCCTCCCTGAAGCGGAGTTGCATAGTGATCGTTCCCAGCAGATACTGGAATTCTTTAACTTGGGTGCGGAGGAGGTACTATCCATTAGTGCCTTGATCAAGAGGCTTGAGCCCCTACGACCTGGTCCGGACTTTAGTGATGTGGAGAGGGCCTGAGCTACTGAGTTGGGGCGGGAGGTCCCCTCGGGTACTGTTCTCAAGGCTCTTTGGCGGATCGGGACTCTCGTGGATGGCATACGTTGGCGTGAAATGCAGTTTAAGTCTATTACTAGGGTTTTTATGTCGCCTAGACGGGCCTTCCGTTGTCATTTGACTGTGGATGGGCGTTGCCCGTGGTGTTCTTCGCCGTTGGCGACGTTGTTGCATATGTGGTGGGATTGCAAGTTTATCCGCCCTTACTGGTTGAGAATCTGCTCGTTTATGACTCGACTCTTGGAACAGCAGGTGGCCTGGGATGCTCCCTTTATTGCAGTGGATCAACTGAAGCCCAACCGCCCAAAAGGGAAATGGGAGAGGTGGTTAGTGCGGAAGGCCTGTCTGGTGGGTAAGGGGCCCCTTTTACGTAAATGGCGGGAGCCCAGCCCTCCGTCTTTTTGGGAATGGCGGAGCTCCTTTCATCAATTGATGCTCATGGAGGGTAGGGGAGCCCGGGGTAACGCTAAACGATGGACCTCCTTTCAGTTAATATGGGAACCCTACATTCATGTGCTGAGTCCTCGATGCCGTAATCTTATCCTCCAACAGGGGAGCTAGGGTGCGGTCCCTGTTTTCGAGTGGTGTGGGGGGAGGCGGTTAGATGGGGTCATTTGGTGTGGTCCTGGGTGTTGAAGGGGAGGGGGGTGGGGGGAGGAGGGATAGAGGGGGGAGTGGTATAATTGGAAAAAAGCACCTGTGAATGCCTTCCGTGTGGGGATCAGAAAGAACCCCGGCGGGTGGCTGATGATTGTTACATTGACTATGTTTCAAGGTGATTTGTAAATAAAGTTATATAAAAAAAAATACTATAGCTTACACACGTTCTTTAGCAATCTTAGGGGCTTGTTTACAAAGCCGCGGTAGCGGTTTCCGATCGTTATCGGAGCCGCGACCCCATTGATTTCAATGGGGCCACGGCTCTGATAACGATCGGAAACCGCTACCGCGGCTTTGTAAACAAGCCCTTAGAGTGGGTTTAGGTGTTCATGTCTAGGTGTAACGCATGTTTTCACACACTTATCCCCCTATTCTATATAGAAATATAGGCAGCTGCTTTTCTTTATAAAACAGACTTAAGATAAGTGCTTTTAGGTACCCCAAAACTAAGCACCTGGTTATAAAATTACCCTCTATATATCATCAAGTTCTGTGTGAAATGTGCAGATTAGATGAAGCTCATAGGGCCTGATATTTAAAGAATTTGTTTCTAACTTTGCGAATTAGGCCCCTAAACTGGCCTCTTTGAAAATTTACCAGAGTTGAGGGCCTACGTTTTTTTCTTAATTTCACTAAACTCCTAAATTTAGGAGCATAAAGAGTGTGTGACAATAGGGGTGGATTTAGGACGGGGAAAAAAGTTAGGAGCTTAACGCTGATTTTCAGCACTGGGCACCTAAATTACGTTTATAAATCTAGGCAGGCCTAAATTTGGCAGCATAAATTTTAAGTTCCTAAATTAGGATTAATTTTCAGCTGAAAATTTAGACTCCTATGTGTGGTTGAAAATAAGGCATTCGTTTAGGAGCTCAGGTTTGTTTGAATATCGGCCCCGCAGTCTTTCTTTCCCATCAGATTTTGTTTCATGATTGTGATTCAGAAAACCTCACCCGAAGGACGACATCAGGATGTTGGAATTTTTGCCTGTTTCTAATTATAGCAAATGAACAAAACATGACTGTATGAAGGAATATGAGAGTATGCCAGTGAACCCACAGGGTGACGGGTGCACTCAGGGGCAGGAGAACACAAAGCCATGCAGGCTATTATGAGGGACTGGCATACCAGTGTGCGGAAACTAGAACTGGGAAAACAGTACTTGTGGGAAATTGTCACAAGAAAGTTGAATAACTTTAAACTTCAGCATGGGAAATAAGGATGTAGAAATCCCAAGCTACATTTGTAGTTCTCAATGGTGAGGTCAGAGAGGTTTCGTGGAAGTAATTATGTAGCAGGTAATTAGTAAGTTCATATAGCTGTCCCGGAAAATAGTTCTGGTCAAGTTTTGCTAGTATGCGACATCCTCCTACTAATGGAGGTTGCTGGAAATCTGTGCCCAACAGCTGTGTTAGCCAATACTGTTATCAATACTAACTAGCTGAGGAAGCCGGATGTGGCAATTTGATTTTGTTGGATTAATTTGTAATATCTATTAACATTCTATTTCTAACCCATTTCTGGTCTTCCCTCATTGTAGTCCTGCCTTTCTTACAGAAACTGGATCTACAAGCCAATAGATACAATGGGAGAGAGTGAAACTAGGGTTACTGTAGATCGTCCTGTGATGGAGGAACTGATTCAGGTGTAAGTGATATTGCGGAAGGGCTGTCGGGTAAAGTTTACCTCTTTGCAGGCAATACCAAAATCTGCAATAGAGTAGACACCCAGGAAAGTGAAGATAACATGAAGGGGGATCTAGTGAAGCCTGAAGAATGGTCAAGAATTTGGCAGCTGAGATTTAGTACTGAATAATGCAGGGTCATGTATTTGGGGAGTGGTGCAGTATAGGGGGTGAAGTACTTCTGTCCATGAAAGAAGAACGGGGCCTGGGCATGATTATTTCTTTCTGATTATCTTAAAGAGACTAAACAGGGAGAAATCCAGAAGGCTTCTTGGATGCATAAAGAGAGAAATGGCCAGCAGGAGAAAGGAGGTGATAGTGCCTCTGTATAAGTCTTTGGTGAGACCTCATTTGGAGTATTGTGTGTAATTCTGGAGACCGCACCTTCAAAAGGATATAAGCAGGATGGAGTTGGTGCAAGTGTGGCAACCAAAATGGTCAGTGGTCTTTATTATAAGGCAAATGGGACAGACTTAAAGATTTCAATATTTATACTTTGGAAAAAAGGAGGGATAGGGGTGATATGCTAAAGATATTTAAATGCCTTCATGGCATAAATGCACAGGAGGAGAGACTCTTTCAATTGAAAGAAAGCTCTGCAATGAGAGGGCATAGGATGAGGGTGAAAGGGGATAGATTCAGGAGTGATATGCGGAAATATTTCTTTATGGAAGAATGGTAGATGCGTGGAATAGTCTCCCAGTAGAGTTGGTAGAGATAACTGTATCTGAATTCAAAAAAGCATGGGACAAACACAGAGGATCTCTAAGGGAAAAGAGGAGACTATTGTAGTAGTCATATGGAAGGGCAGACTAGATAGGCCATGTGGTCTTTTTCTGCCGTCATGTTTCTATGTTTCTGTTACTGTGAGAAAAGCATAATCATCCAGGATTCCTAGTAAATATTATAAGGAAGTGCAGAAAAAAATCTGACATTTTCCAGATCGGGGGAGGGCTTTGCTGTCAATCATTTCATGCTAGGAGGAGACTCTGGGAGGGAAAATCTTACTTCGTATATAAACCACTCCCAAAGACAGAACTCTTTGGCATACAGTCATTGCACCAGGAGGTGGTCAGGGTGTCTGCCATTTGAACAGGTGTCTTAGGTACCCAGCCATTTCACCAGAAGGGAGAAAAAGGAGTCTTATGCACCTAGCTACTCATAACAATCAGAGTGAAGAAGCAGGCTTAGAGCAGCAGCAGCCTTGAAGGAGGGAGCAGAGGGTTGATGTCTGTGCAAAACTTGCTAGTATCCCCTGTCTCAGAAGGAGAATGGCTCAGCCTGTGGCAGAGGTTCGAGGAACTGTACCAACAACCAAGTCTTCCAGTTCACCAGAGCCAGGAGCCATGCTGAGCAGTTCTGGAGATCTGCATCTACAGAAGCCAAAGACTTATACAGAGGCACTATCACCTCCTTTTTTCTGCTAGCCATTTCTCTCCCTATGCACTCACACATCCTTTTGGCTTTTGCCATTGCCTTTTCTACCTGTTTAGCCACCTTAAGATCATCAGAAACAATCACAGTCAGGTCCCGCTACTCTTTCATGGACAGAAATACTTCACCCCCTATACTCTACTGTTCCCATGGATTTTTGCAGCCCAAATGCAGGACCCTGCATTTTTTAGCATTAAATCTCATCTACCAAATTCTCAACCATTCTTCAAGCTTAGCAGATCCCTCCTCATGTTATCTACTCCTTCCTGGGTAAAGGGGCCACATGTGCCTTTCTCCAGGCTTCTGAGACCACTTCTAACTCTAAAGAATCATTGAAAAGGTCAGACAGTAGAGCCGCTAGAACTTACTTCCCCAATTTTCTTCAATACTCTTGGATATAGTTTAGCTAGTTCTTCACGAACAGTCTCCTGAAAAATCATTCAAGATCCCCTTCACTTCAGTTACTATTTTTGGGTGTTTTCTGAGGTCCTGCTTTGGGCCCTTCATCTGTGAACACAGAACAAAACATATTTGTTAAGCAATTCCATTTTATTCTCATCAGCTTCTATATATTACTCCCTTTCACTCTTGAGTCTGACAGTACCACTTTTGCACTTCCTCTTCTTGTTAACATATCTGAAAACTGTCTTGTTCCCCCATTTTATTGCATTGACTATTTCTTATTCTTTTTTTATCTTTGCTTTCCTGACTACTTTCCTTGTTTCTTTAAGTTTTTTTCCAAATAATGATGCCTGTCTTGCTCTCTCTGTGATCTCTTATATTTTATGAAGACCACCCTCTTTTTCTTCACCTTTCAGCTACTTCTTTTGAGAACCACAGTGGTCTCCTTTTCCTTTTACATTTATTTACCTTTCTAACAAAAAGGTTTATTGCCCTTAAAATATCCCCTTTCAATTTTGCCCATTGCTTTTCTACATCCCCTAGCTGTTCCTGTTGTACTAACGACTCCTTGAGGTGTTGTCCCATCTTGGCAAAGTTAGTTTTCCTAATGTCTAAGGGCCCGATTTTCAAAGGCATTTACATGGGTAACTTCCCTAGTTACCCATGTAAATGCCTCATACTGGATTTTCGAAGTGCCCTTCAAAAATCCCAGATATGTCCCTAATGCACCCAGAAGCTATCCGCTTAGCATTGGGGTGTGTTGGGGGTGTTCTGGGGCATAGCAGAGACAGGCCATGGCGCTACCCATGTAGTACTGATTTTTGATGTTACACGGTTAGTGTTCTGCACCTTAAAGATGGGCGAGACTTTCCCATGCCTGTCTTTAAGGCACTGTGGTTAACCGGGTAGCATCGAAATTCGGTGCTACACGGGTAGCTCCTGTGACTTCCTGGCTGGGCATGCTACCCTAGCATGTAAAATTCTGGTTAGGCAGGAGTGGGCGGGCTATGCGCCGACATGGTGCATAGCATCGCCCAGCTCAAAATCGGGCCCTAAGACTCTTGCTTTTGTATGGACATTATTAGCCCTAGTTCTAATACGAAACCACACAATCTGGTGATCACTGGATGTAAGATGTTCTTCCACTATAACATCAGAAACACTTTCCCCATTGGCAAGCACAAGGTTCAGTATGGCCCCTTCACATCTGGGTTCTGTTACCAGTTGCCAGAATAGTTCTTCCTGCAGAGAATCCAGGATCTCCTTACTTGTAGATGACACCACAGCAGGGATGTGCCAATCAACATCCGGCATATTGAAATCACCTATCAGTAGCACGTCTATCTTCTTGGCAATACTCTGTATGTCTTCTATTATATCTCTGTCCACTTATTCTCCCAGTGAAGGAGATCTGTATATTACACCAATGCAAATGGAATTCCCATTCCCTCTTTCTAGTTTAACCCAC
The DNA here is from genome assembly GCA_033557465.1 of Ichthyophis bannanicus. Taxonomy (NCBI): domain Eukaryota; kingdom Metazoa; phylum Chordata; class Amphibia; order Gymnophiona; family Ichthyophiidae; genus Ichthyophis; species Ichthyophis bannanicus. The sequence goes on from CM066043.1 coordinate 89,171,247, forward strand.
AATGCCTCCTCCTTCCCTTTTAAGCTCTAATTCTATAGCTTAAATATTATTTTTTACATGTAGTACCACTCCTCCCTTTTTCCTACCCTGTCCTTCCTGAATAAAGTATAGCCCAGTATAATTACATTTCGGTCATGGTTGTCCATGAACCATGTCTCCGTAACCACCACTAAATTCAAGTCAGCCTCTTCCATTAAAGCCTTATATCTGGGATCTTATTTCCTATACTGCAGTCATTTATGCATATCACTTTCCAGATGTTGCCCTTTTTTACCCATTTCTACAGAGTTATTTAATGTTTTACTTACATGGGGCTTTCTTCACCTATCCCCAATGAATCTAGTTTAAAATCATCTTCAGTAGGTTAGCAAGTCTGCTGTGGAAGACACTTTGACCCTTTTTGATAGATGGATGCTATCTCTGCTCTGCAGCCCTTGGAAAATCATCTCATGGTCCAGGAAGCCAAAATGCTCTCAATAAAATCATCCACGCAGCACCACATTCATTTTCAGGATGCAAGCGTCTCTACCTCGGCCTTTACCCTCAAACGGAAGATTGAAGAGAACACCACCTGTGCACCTATCTGCTTCATCCTCTGTCCCAGAGCCATGAAGTCACTCTTGATATGCTCGGAGGGATACCTAGCAGTACCATTTGTGCCAACGTGGATGAGCAATATTGGATAATAATCAGTAGTCTTGATGAGTCTTGGTAAGCTCTCCATAATATCTTGGATTTTAGCACCTGGCAGACGGCACACCTGCTTGGATATAGTTTAGTCAGCAGATGGATGCCTCAGTACCTCTCAGAAGAGAGTCTCCAACCACCACTACCTTTCGCTTCCTTGTGGTCACTGATTCTGCAACTTTGGGGTGCTTGTGCTCTGGCTTTTCTCTTTCCTGGGATGCCTTCACCTCCTCTACTTCCAGGGCTGAATACTGGTTCTTCAGTTCGAGGGCTGAAGGAGTTGGCTTGTTGATTCTGCAGGCTCTGGTGACTTGTGTCCAACTCTTTTTATTCTGTAGCTGTAGCATACCATCGTCACCTCTGTGGAAGAGCTTGGATGCTTCAAGATGCATTTCATCAATGTACTTCTCACTCTCTCAAATACTTCTCAGCCTCACCACCTCTTCTCTGAGCTCCTCCATTTGCTTCATGAGAGCTTCAGCTTGCAGGCTTCTTCCTCATGGAACCAGTCCCTCAACTGCATTGGGCTGTCTGTCTGGACAGAGGTGGAAGCTGTAACAGGGGCAACAGCTTTGGCAATGCAATTTTTCCCAGCCATCGTTCAGTTGATGGAGCTTTGGTACCTGTTGAAGTAAACAAGAGAGACTGGACAGATATGCAGATGAGTCTTCCGGTCAATCATTTCTGCTAGCAAATAATCCACTACCTTCAAAATTGTTTAATTTTTTTAGTGTTAAGTCAATGCTGACTTCTGGTAATCTAGCAGCTGCTGCGTGGTTTTTTTTCATGGTATGACCAGAAGTGGATTGGTAGGTCTTTTCTTTCAAGGCAGTTTAGGGTAAAGTGACTTGCCCAAGGTCACAAGGAGTGCCAGGGGGAATCAAACCCTAATTTCCTCAGTATTAAGCTGTTTTAATCACTAGGCTACTCTTCTACTCCAGAAAGAGAGGCTGCTTTGGCCAGAAAATGAACCTGGGTCAACTGCTTTCAAGGCAGTTATGCTCACCACTATACCACCAATGCTGCCCATTTGGATCCTTTTTCTGAGACTTCTACCTTGTAGGTCCTCAATTTCAATTTTCTACCTAAAAACCTAAAATTGACTTCCAGAATCTCCTTCCAACATTTGTTATGTTATTGGTGTCCACATGTACCAAGACCCCTCACTTGGTTTGCAGCTTGTCGTGCTGTGTGAGGGCTTGTGTGCATCAGTGATGCTGAGAGCTAAACTATCGGTAGTTTAACTACTGGCAGGGTCTCCCAAGATGGACAGGTCTCAGCTGAGGTGCCAGACCAAGACAAACCACTCATCTGGGCAGCAGGAGAATGGGATAGTGTTGATGACAGAGGATCACATTTCTGTGACAACGGCAACAACACCAAACTTAAACTGTGCGGAGGAAAGGCCCGGCAATCTACTTCTGTATCTTGCCATGAAAACCCAATGGATAGTTACAACAAAATAAATTGTGCTATAGTGCTGGAAGATGAGACCCCCAGGTTGGAAGGCACTCGACTAGCTATTGGGGAAGAGCTGAAGACTTTTCAGAGTAAAGCCAGCACTTATGATGTGGTTGGATCAAAGCCCTCGGGAAGTCTGACTGCTGATGTAGCTGTGCATGAAATGAGAGTGAGAAGCTGTAAAGATGTCTTACACATTGGAACATGGAACATACGAAGCATGAACCAAGGGAAGTTGAAGGTGGTCAAGAATGAAATGGAATGTGTACAACTTGATCTATTGGGTGTTAGCGAACTGAAATGGACTGGCATCGGGCACTTTGCATCAGATGATCACATGGTCTACTATGCTGGAAATGAAAGACAAAGAAGAAATGATGTTGCATTTATAATAAAGAAGAAACTTGCAAGAACTGTAATGAAATACAATGCAATCAGCGAACGCTTAATCTCTGTTCATCTATGAGGATTGCCTATCAGCACAACTATAATTCAAGTATATGCCCCAATAACAGCTGCAGAAGAGAATGAAATTGAAGAGTTCTATGAATAAGTACAAGCTGAAATTGACAGACCATGCAAACAGAATATCCTGATAGTCATGGGTGACTGGAATGCAAAGGTTTGCAACAAAGAAGAAGGCAAAGTAGTTGGAAAATATGGACTTGGCAGCAGAAATGAAGCTGGAGAAAGACTGATAGAATTCTGCAAGACCAACGATCTATTCATCTCAAACACCTTCTTCCAGCAACACAAGCGGTGACTGTACACATGGACTTCACCTAATGGATTGTATAAAAATCTAAATTGACTACATCTGTGGAAGTCAACGATGGAAAAGCTCTATAACATCAACAAAGACAAAACCTGGAGCTGACTGTGGTACAGATCATCAACTACTAGTATGCAAACTCAAGCTAAAGTTGAAAAAGAGCAAACTACTCATGAATGCAGTAAAATATGACCTTGAGAATATACCACTGGAATTTAAAGATTGCCTGCAAAATCGATTTGCTGCTTTAGATACAAATGACAGAGCTCCAGAAGAGTTATGGAATGACCTCAAGAAGGTTGTGTTGGAAGAAAGCCAAGTCTCTACAAAAGGTGAAAAAGCAAAAACGGCCAAAATGGATGACGGCAGAAACTCTGAAAATTGCCCAGAAATGCAGAGAAGCTAAAGCCAGAGGAGAAAGAAAGACAATCACAGAACTCAACAGAGATTTCCAACGTGCAGCAAGACAGAACAAGGAAAAGTACTACAATGACGCATGCAAAGAAATAGAAGGAGAAACTATTAGAGGAAGAACAAGATCGGCTTTCCTAAAGCTATGAGAGTTAAAGAAAAAGTTCCAGCCTCAAATTGGAATGTTACAAGGTTCTATGTTGAATGATGCTGAGAAGATCAAGAAAAGGTGGAAGGAATATACAGAGTTTTTATATGATAAAGATCAAGTGGACCAACAGCCGTTTCAACCTGTACCTTATGATCGGGAACCATTGGTGATGAAAGAAGAAGTTGAAGCAGCATTGAAAGCCTTATCAAAGAACAAAGCACAAGGCATTGATAGCATTCCCATAGAAGTATTACAGCAATCTGATGCAGCTGTTACCGCACTTACAAGGCTCTGCCAAGAAATATGGGAGACAACATCATGGCCAACTGACAGGAAAAGATCTGTGTTTATACCAATACTAAAGAAAGGTGATCCAACTGACTGTGGAAATTATCGCACAATCACTCTGATCCCACATGCCAGCAAGATTCTACTGAAGATTATTCAAAAGAGACTACAACCATACCTGGAAAAAAAATGCCTGAAGTGCAAGCAGGGTTCAGGAAAGGGTGAGGAACAAGAGACATCATTGCGGATGTGAGATGAATCCTTGAAAAGACTAAAGAATACCAAAAGGATATCTATTTGTGCTTTATCGACTATAGCAAGGCTTTTGACTGTGTAAACCATGAGAAACTCTGGGCCACATTAAGAAGCATGGGTATACCAGAACACTTTTATTTATTTATTTATTTACAGTTCTTATATACCGCGCTATTTGGTATTAGTGCGGTTTACAAATAACAGAAACTTGCATCAGAACAAGATCTTTTGCATACATTGTAACATGGTCTGTAACTTGGGAATGTAACAGGGGAAACTATATACAATTAACAACAATAGTTGTGAACTATTTACAGTTTATATATCAACTTGGTAAGTCGTAACGGAGAGGACCTTAAAATCTATGATCATTGAGGGAGTTCCTGAGTGTAGGTCTGTTTTGTGTCTCGTCAGTGGTTATGTTGGTGGGTCATTCGTTCTCTTGCACAATCTGTACATTGATCAAGAAGCAGCAGTTTGAACGGAACAAGGAGAAACAGAATGGTTTAAAATAAGCAAAGGTGTAAGACAAGGCTGCATACTTTCCCCCTACCTGTTTAATTTATATGCAGAACAAATCATCAGAGAAGCAGGATTGTATGAAGACAACAGAGGTGTGAAGATTGGTGGAAGACTCATCAACAGCCTTGGCTATGCTGATGATACCACATTACTGGCTGAAAGTGAAGATGATCTGAAATATTTGCTTCTCACAATCAAAGAACATAGTATTAAAATGGGCCTGCACCTTAATGTAAAGAAGACAGAGATCATGACAACTGGCATAATCAACAGGTTCATCACTGTAGGAGAAGAAATTGAAATTGTGAACAACTTTAACCTACTTGGATCAACTATCAATAAAGAAGCAACAAGCAGTTAAGAAATCAGACGACACATTGCTCTTGGCAGAATGGCTATGAAAGACCTAGATAAGATTCTCAAGAGCAGAGATGTCTCTCTCCATACAAAGATTCGACTTGTTCAAGCCATGATATTTTCAATTTATTTATTTATTTTTATTTATTTATTTACATTTCTTATATACCGCACTATTTGCGATCAGCGCGGTTTACATACAAAATGGTACAAAATGGTACAAAATGGTATCCGACAATAAACAAAGTCAGGTCCTTACATTGAAACAGGAACAAGTAACTTGGAGAACAGGGTAAACTATATACATATGCAGGATGGATGTGAAAGCTGGACAGTGAAAAAGATAGACAGGAAGAAAATTGATGCCTTTGAATTATGGTGCTGGCAGCGAATACTGTGTATACCATGGACTGTCCGAAGAACAAACCAGTCGGTACTAGAGGAGATCAAACATAAGCTTTCTTTAGAAGCTCAGATGACAGGATTTCGACTTTCATACCTTGGACACATCATGCGAAGAGAGAGATCATTAGAGAAAGATGACATGCTTGGCAAGGTAGAAGGTCAATGCAAAAAAGGAAGGCCAGCAATGAGATGGATCGATACAATAACAGCAGCTACAGGTACCAGTCTGTCAACAATGAGCCGCCTTACTGAAAACCGAATACAATTTAGGATAGCTATCCAGAGGGTCACCATGAGTCGACTCCGACTCGACAGCACTTAACAACAACAACACGTACCAAGACAATTTGATCCTCCCCAGCACTGTCTAAAATCTTACCTTGTTTACATGTGAGGGCCTTCACCTTTGCACCAGGGAGGCAAGTGACCAGGTAATCTTCATACCAGCTACTCAGCTATCTACATACCTAATGATTGAATCACCAAATAAAATGACCATCTTATCCATTCCCTCCTGGGCAGAAGCCCCTGGAGACACATCCTTGGTGCGAGAGGATATTGTATCCCTGGAGAGTAGGTCCTGGCTACAGGATCATTTCCTGCCACACCAAGGTAATGCTGCACTTTCAAAATGGTGCTTCTGAACAATTGTCATCTTTCCTTCCAAAATCTAGTTGAAAATCTGCCCTCTGTTTTCGGCGGATCCGCGGACAACGGGGGGTGGGAGGGGGGGGGGGTGGTTGAGCGATTGCCTACTCTTTCCCCGGTCTGCTGTTCCTGGCATTTTCTTTGGTATGATTAAATCCATACACTTTGTCTGCCGCCAGAACGATCTCAATTTTTAGGATCTCTGTTTTTTAAAGCCTACCCTCCAGGTGTCGCTGGATTCATGTTATTCTGATGGTGGCTGCTCCTGCCCTCTCCTGTCCTAAATAATGATTTAGGTTGAACAAGTTCAAAGAAATGACCTTAGACAACAGCAGCATAAAGATGTTTTAATTATTATTTATATATGATATGAAAAAATAAAGAAGAAAAACTGGCTCATTTTCGATGGGATGCATATGAACATAAGATATGCCATACTGGTTCAGACCAAGGTCCATCAAGCCCAGTGTCCTGTTTCCAACAGTGGCCAATATAGGTCATAAGTACCTAGCAGTTTCCCCAATAGACACAGGTTCCTCAATGATTGTATTGGGTTAGGCTGTGATATCCAGGGTCCCTGTTAATAATGGTTTATGGACCTTTCCTCCAGGAACTTGTCCAAACCTTTTTTTAAACCCAGCTACACTAACAGCTTTTACTATATCCTCCGGTAACAAATTCCAGAGTTTGATTACACGTTGAGTGAAAAAATATTTTCTTCTATTAGTCTTAAATAGTTTACCCTGTAGCTTCATTGCATGTCCCCTAGTCTTTCTATATTCTGATGATGTAAACAATTGATCTACGTTTACCCATTCCACTCCATTCATTAATTTATAAACCTCTATCATATTTCCCCTCAGACGTCTCTTTTCCAGGTTGAAGAGCCCTAACCTTTTTAGCCTCTCTTCATAGGAGTATCCTTCCATCCCCTTTACCATTTTGGTGACTCTTCTCTGTACCTTTTCTAATAACACTACAGTATATCCTTTTTAAGATACGGTGACCAGAATTGGACACAATGTTCAAGGTGCGGTCTCACCATGGAACGATATAGAGGCATTATAATATCCTTTGTTTTATTTTCCATTCATTTCCTTATGATACCTAGCATTTTATTTGCTCTCTTGGCCACCGCTGCACACTGGGCAGAGGGTTTTAACATGTTATCCATGATGACGCCTAAATCTTTTTCCTGGGTGGTGGTTCCTAATGTGGAACCTTGCATCGTGTAACATAGCTTGGGTTGTTGTTTCCTAGGTGCATAACTTTGCACTTGTCCACATTAAATTTCATCTGCCATTTGTATGCCCAGGCTTCCAATTCATCAAGATCCTCTTGCAAGTTTCCATAATCCTCATGGGTTTTAACAACTTTAAATAGTTTTGTGTCATCTGCAAATTTGATAACCCTCACTCGTTATTCCCTTTTCCAGGTCATTTATGAATATGTCAAAAAGCAGTGGACCCATCACAGATCCCTGTTGTACTAAAGTATTCACCTTTCTCCATTGGGAAAATTGGCCATTTAGCCCTACCCTCTGCTTTCTATCTTTTAACCAGTTTCTGATCAACATTAGTACACTGCCTCCTATCCCATGACTTTTTAGTTTTGCCAAAAATCTCTGATGAGGGACCTTGTTAAAGGCTTTCTGAAAGTCCAGATACAGTATATCAACCGACTCATGGGTGGTCAGGACTAAATTTCTTATGGTTTGATGTTCAGTAGCAAATGAAAAAACACAGTAAGAACTACAAGAAGTTCTCCTCCTTCAGTCTCAGTAATAGCACAGTACGATAGACACATTAAGGCATTCCCTAATTTAATACACAACACATATATCCCTATATACTAAACTATACTTTTCTGTTTCAAATGCTAATCTGTGTCTTGGTTTACCTTGCAACTGTCTCCTGTTCTCTGTATATCTCCTGTCTATAAAAAGGAAGTATTTTATTTTTTTTAGGCTTCATCTTCCAACTTATTTAGAAGCAATGCTGAGATTGTAGTGTCAGGAGTCTTCATTCACAATTGCTTGCTGCTTTTTTAATTGATCCACACTCCAGCTGCTGCTGGTCATGGCAGCAATGGTCCTAAGGCTGGACCCCACATAGCATCGGCTCTAAATCCAGCCACTAGGTGTCATGTTTAATAATAGCCTGACTCTCTCAGGCTGAGCAAAGCACTGCTTTTGCAGTATCCCGAGCCTCAGTTGATGGAGGGAATGAAATTGTGGATGCTCTGCATGGAAATGTGTGGCAGTGCCATTGAGCTGGAAAGATCAGTGATCTTTTTCTACCTCACTGCCCTGCAACTGCTCTAAATCCTTTATTCCTATGAAAAGTATTCATAATATCTCTTATAAAGAGATTATTCCTTGTATCTCTTTCTAACTTCCCTTCTTTGTTAAAAGAGAATAATTATGCAGACCAGAGGTTCCCAACATTTTTGGTTCTGTGGACTCCTTATTAACCTCCAGAAAATTAAGGGACCCCCCAATTCATCCCCACCATTCTTCTTGGACCCTTCTCCCAGCACTAAGCCTGTCCTCACTGGCCTTCTTTATCTCACTTCCTGTCTCCAGCAGTCCCTTTCTCTCCCTTCAACCCCCCCCCCCCCCCCAGTCTCAGTCTCTTTCCCTCTCCCTCTCCCAGCCTGTTCTCTCCAATCTCTATATCCTCCCTCCAGCCAATTCCCATCAGACTGTCTATTTTTTCTCTTTTTTTGGTATCCTGCAAACCCCTGTAATGATCTCATGGATCCCCAGTAGTCTACAGACTAGAGATTGGGAAACCACTGACGCACAAATAGAGATCCAAGGTGACCAAGGTTGCATAAATAGAGAAAACTGCCCCAGTATCAGATCCAGTAGTAGAGTAGATAAGGTTTCTGTCAGTAGCTCTTTCAAGCACAAAGCTATTTGATCTCCAAGAATTAGGGGGTATGTTTACTAAACTGCGGTAATCGTGAATAACGCGCGTTGTATAACGTTAATGCTCGTTAACGTTATATAACGCGCGTAATAATGCGCTTACGACTGTTAACGTTATATAACGCGTGTTAACCGCAGTTAACGATTGTAAATGCCCGCCGCGCGGAAAAACATTGCAGAAGGTGGAGAGAGGGCGGAGAAAAGGGGTCAATGGGCGGAGAGTGGGCGGGGGGAGGCCCCATTCACACTAACGCGCTGAAATCGAGGGCACAATCCCAACGCGAATGAAAACCTGCCGTTAGATGCACATTTGCAGGGGAGGGAAACCATTTCAGTGTCAGCAATGTACAGCAGAGGCAGGGAAACCTACAAAACGTGATAAGTGTGATACATGTGCACGGAAGAAAAGGGCAAATAAGCAGTGAAAATGAGCAGAACAAACGATGAAAGAAACAGAACTAAGCAAGCCAATAGTGACAACAATGGGAAACAGCAACAAACACTAGTGACAGAGCCCCAGAAAAAGATAGTAACTGTGGAAGGACGTATGCTCTGTCCCCATACAAGGTGAATGATCCCACAGTGAAATAGTGCAGATCAGTCACCCCATGTTGATGGACAGGTTACCTATGGCATGCACATGTTCTGCAACTGCAGGGTGGGCACATCCTAACGGACTACTGGGCGGGTGCCGGAAAAGGGGATACAGAGAGCCTCAGGTGGCACATGCTGCGGTGCAGCTGGGCCACAGTAGGAGACAAGGGTGATGCTCAGTTGGCCCATAGGAATGCAGAAACAGCATAGATGGACAGCAGCTGATGAGGGTCCAACATGGGCAGGACTGTGTCCCCTGCAGTGTCACAGGGGATAGTACCCAGCAGCTAAGGGCACAGAACATTGGCAGGCGGTGCTGGGGGGAAGCGTGCATGTCTATGCAGGCACCCCTACCCCAGAACCTGCACCATAGGCAGCTGTCACCTGCACACTGGCTGGCATGAGATTGTGCACCACGAACACCACCAGCAGAAAGGCATGGCAGCAGAGGGCCACTGGTGGCAGAGGGGGCAGTGATATCTAACCATAGCAGGCCATGGCCCAGACCCATGTAGGTGTGCGCTGTGCACTGCAACAGACAGGATCTGTATGACAAACAGGCACGGTATCTCCAGGGAATGAAGCACCCCTATGGCATCACCGTGGTGCAGTATGCACAGCCAGTGTGCTCATGACCAGAAAGTCACAGGTTCAAACTCTTGCTGTGCCCCCTGCCAACTCTCACAACATATTTTATCTAGTAAACCGTGGTAAGAAAGACAGAACCTTTTAGTGCCGAAACAATAAACATGCCTGGAACACCTACATTCTAATCAACAGGGCACAGACACCCCAAACAGGCACATTACAGAGAGGAGAGTCTCCCAAATAAAGTGCAAGATGTGCTAACAACAGTCAGGTTCCATGCTGTGGGCCAAAAAGATGCCACTGCTGCATGTCTAAGCGACACCCCTATAGTAGGCATATGTATTGTATGCATATTTAGAATGGACATCATGAAAAACCGAACATGGTGCAGCTCACCAGGCCCAGATATGGGGAACCCCTGCGCAAAGGCACTGTACAACAGGGGCGCAAACACCTGAACCCACAAAGCCCATCAGACACACCCTCTGGAAATACAGAATGCTTGGACCTGTGTGCATCCCCCAGAATCAGCACTTGCATACACTAGCAATGCCATCCAAAACCCTGTAAGATGGTACACAGTTGGCAAAAGGTCGCTATAACAAGTGCAACATAGCTAGCCATAAGGTTAGCACAAGCTACCCAGTGGACTATAGCATAACAACCTCTCTGATGTCTGTGGAGTGGGTGTCAGGTATGGTACCTGACAGTGTGCACCACCTTGGGGAGAGACACCAACAGTACTGCGTACCATAGCCATGCCTGCACTGTGTCCTGGACTGGTGAGGTGCATGGGGCTGTCAAAAGCCTCTATGGGTGCACAATGATCGCAGATGTGTAGCAGTGTGTGTCAGTCCATACATTTCGTGTTTTTATAAAAAAGCCTCTGCAGCACGCAACATTGGCACTGTTGTCACTATTGGCCTTCCAATGTGCATAATGAGGAGCAAGGTATTGTGGATATGGCAGGACAGGGCAGCCTGGGCTGGATGCACCTGCACAGGGCACAGAACAAGGGCTATGACAGCGGAGTGCCTGCCCACCACCTACACGTTCATGGTTGCCATGGCATCTCCTGATGTGAGGTCACGCTCACCCTGACTGTGCTGTGACCACGGCATGGCTGGGTTCCCCCATAGTGCTCCATAATGTCTCCCTTTCAGTGTGATATATGGGCTCTGTCCTCCGGAGCCCAATCACTGACCTATCTGCTTGGTGTGTGTGTGCACACAGCACCTCCAGGAACATGCACTATGGACTAGCAAGCAGACTGTCTGCAGTTAGTATGTGTGTGTCTGGAACACCTTGTAGGTTGCAGCGGCTGGTGACTCACAAGCCTTGCTGCTAGAGAATGTCAGATAGTGGTGTGGGGCAGCTTTGTCATAACAGGCCTACTGTCTGTCTGCCACTGCCCAATGTTTGGGGGGGGGCTATTCCCTCCCATGACACGGGTGAATGGTACCCACTACATTTAACAGTGCAGGTTGTAAAATGTTGATGTTTTGTCTGTGAATCCTGTTGGCCACACAGACCCACAGAGGGTGTGTTGGTTGTTGTTACGGAAACCACCTAGGGGTCTATAAACATCTACACCTCTGCCATGAAGTCATGTGATCATGGCACCCACACCGTTCATGCACTATGTCCATAGCAACAAAGTCACCACGTGCATGATGTGATATACAGATAAACACAGGCATATGCTAGGATTATCTACAGCAACCACTTATCACACAGTGGCACCAATGGGGACCCACAGCATAGGCCACTACAAGCAAACGAGTTGCTGCGGGCATGGTGCTAGGCACCCAACCTCATCCTCAGGGTGAGCACAGGACCCGTCCAATGTGACGGTCACTAGGCACTCTGTGACAGTGACACACACAGTCAGTACACCGTACCATGCGTAGGAGCTGTGGGGCTGAATATGGTTAGGACCGAAACCAGTCCTAGGTGATGGGGGGGGGGGGGGTGCACACCTCAACCTGAGCCCATCTGTAGACTGATGATCTGCATGTGCAGTGCACCATGGGTATGGTTGCGTTGACCCAGATCCTGGCCAACACAGCGGGCGGTTTGGGTGGTGACCTGATGCCCTTCAGTAGGCAGCCAGGGGGTTGTTAGCAGCTATGGGGCTGTAGCCCAGTGGTTCCTTCACTACCTGTGGGGCCAGTGGTCATGGGTTCAAACCCACAGTGGGGTTATTTTATAGGGCTGTCTGCAGCATTGTCTATTTTTAATGTACATTAGTGCTGCCAGCGACAACCCCTCAGCGTACTGTAACCTTACAGTGCCTCATAAGGCGCCCCATGTGGCACCTTATATGGCGCCCTATAAGGTGCCTTATAGGGTGTTCTATAGGGGACATTATGGGGTGCCTCAGCGGACAGTGCACTTTATAATGTAGCCTATGGAGTGTGTTATGCGGCACCTTAGGTTACGCCACTGTGAGGGTGTGTTTGCTGTCAACACTACTGAAAATAAACATAAAATGACTCCTCATTCACTACTTAAATGTAAAGGGTGATGCCTCAGGCAGCCTTATGCAATAGGCACACTGGGGAATCGAACCCATGATGCCTGTATCATCAGTCAGTGCAGTAACCATTGTGCTACAGCTCTGTTTCAGTGATTTGTGTCTGTGCGCCTTCTTAAGATTAATGTGCGGTAATGCGCCACGGCGCCCTGTAACGCTTTTTAGTTTTTGTAATGCGTGTTAGCGGTAACGATGTACCGCCCATGTCCTTATTTGGGATTTCTGTCTCTACTGCGACTCCTAATGCGAATCGCACTAATGCAGTTTAGTAAACATACCCCTAAGAGTTTTCTTTGGTCCAGATTATATGAATAGCTGTGCTGGAATCTTCAAATAAGTTCAAGGTTCATTTGTAGGCATATGTAGCATAGTCAAGCTCCAGGACTGTCATGTCAAATAAGCTGAGGTGTGAAGATTGATGGAAGACTCACCAACATCCTTTGCTATGCTGATGATACCACATTACTGGCTGAAAGTGAAGATGATTTGAAACATTTGCTTCTCACGATCAAGGAATGTAGTCTTAAAATGAGTCTGCACCTTGAAGTTAAGAAGACAAAGATTCTGACAACTCGCGAAATGAATAAGTTCATCATTGATGGAGAAGAAATTGAAATAGTGGACAATTTTAACCTACTTGGATCAACTATCGATAAAGAAGCAACAAGCAGTCAAGAAATCAGACGACGCACTGCTCTTGGCAGAATGGCTATGAAAGACCTAAACAAGATTCTCAAGAGCAGAGATGTCTCTCTCCATACAAAGATTCGACTTGTTCAAGCCATGGCATTTTCAATAACATGTTAATCGTCTTCATCTCCCTTCCCCCTCTTGTGCCCCCTTCACTCCACCCGTTCCTCAGCCTTCTTCTTCCTGGGTCCGTCTCTATGGAACTCCCTCCCCACTTCCCTCCGTTTAGAACAGTCTCTCCAAATTCAAGTCCCTCCTAAAAACCCACCTTTTCTCCTCCACTACTAGGCTGTCTGTTTCTATTCTGGATGACTGTGTTTCTCTTTCCTATTTTATTTGTAGTTCCTTTCCTCTTCATAGGCTCTGGCCTTACCTTATTTATTCGTAAATTGTATACCGCCTTGATGTTCGAAGGGTGGTATATCAAGTGTTGCAATAAACAAACATAGGACTGGGACAGCAACACTTGTTACATTTATTAATGCTGTGTAGTCTAGTTATTTAGTAACTTTGTTTCAAGGGTAGCTGGTATTATGTGAGCCTTTTTGTTTATCTTTCACCGTGGACTTAGAGGATTTGCCTCATGAATTTTGCACTGGCTTGTTTTATATTAGTTATCTCTGTATAGTATTTTGATATGTGAATATCTGTAATTTCTATAGCATGATGTATTAGGGTTACTGTAAATGTGTGTAGAGTGAAGGTGATTAGAGCCTATGATTGATATGATGGGCAATGGTTGGTGACCTTTGTTGCTCATTGTTGCAATTATTACCAGTGAGAGTGGTCCCCCGGCCACGGTCTGAGGGCTCTTTCCCTTCAATGGCATATTGGTATTTTTAGTGAATTTATACTTTTACCTGTGTTGTTCACTTGGGGGAGAAGTATTTTTTGTATATTTGATTTTGTTCTCACCCTTGTTGGATCTTTTTCAGTCAAGTTCTTAAAGTTGGAGCAGCACTTCTCATTGGATGAGATAATGCTGCACAAGTAAATTTAAAAACCATGCTTATTTGTTCAAGAATGGAAAGATATTGACCTTTCAGGAGGGAATTTCAATATTTGCTTCACAGATAAAAATCATCCCTCCCTGTCTTAAAAGGCAAATATTGGACGGTCATTATGCAGATCACATTTTTGACATTTATAATAGAGCAGGTAGAAAGCAGGTTTTCCCTCCTCATGGAAATACACCATTGTATGACCAGTTCTGAAGCAGCCCACTGCAGATCCTTTTGTAGAATTTAATCATTGTCCAATCACAAACTTTCCGTTTGTTTCTAAAAATTTTGAAAAAAACCCCGTTCTTAAAAAAGCCCCAACATTCTGTATTTAGGACTGGTGCAAGGTAATTTGGCCCCCTAGGCAGCTGCTCTTCCTGCCTCCCTTGCCCCCTGCTACATCTCTTCAAGAATGGCAGCAAGAACAGAATGGAAGCGGGGCGCAGCGGGAAGCTTCTAAACCCTGCACAGTGCAATTGCAGCCAATACAACTCAAATTGCCTGTGTTGTATAGTTGATGTTAAATGTAAACCGCTCTGATCTAAAATAGAGCGGTATAGAAGAACTGTTAAATAAATAAAAATAAATAAATATTCCTAGACATTTCTGCAGCCTTTGACAGTGTGAACTATCACATCATGCTATCTAGGCTATTACACATAGGAATTAACAACACAGTATTCCAATGATTTAAATCATACCTATCAGATAGAACCCAAGTTAAAATAGGCAATACTATCTCCAATATCTACAACCAAGAACAGGGTCTCCCACAGGGCTCAGCGCTTTCTGCACTATTGTTCAACATTTACCTCCAGCCCATGTGTACTATATTTAAAAAATTCAGTATATCATACCGCATATATGCGGATGATATAATGTTATATCTCCCATCCAAAATTAATAATCTCCCAATCCAACAAATCACCGACTGCTTCATGGAACTAATCAACTGGCTATCATCCCACAATCTTAAAATCAACCTCAATAAAACAGAGGCCCTTTTTATAACACGGAATCAAAACTTCTCACCACCCCCTGTCATTAAAATACACGACACAACTATAATCATCAAAGACGAGATAAAATACCTTGGGATTATCCTTGATTGCACGCTAAACATGGACTCATTCATAAAGCACATGACAAGAAAAATATACTATAAACTGAGACTACTAAAGCAGCTCCACCCACTCCTTCACCCGAACGACTTCAAATCAGTACTTAAAGCAATTGTCACCCCACACTTTGACTATGCAGACTCCATACTCCACAGATTGCCTAAGCAAACAATATGACCTCTACAAACTGCACAACATATAGCTGCCAGAATAACAGCGAATGTCAATCCAACGGACCATATAACCCCAATACTAGCGGACTTACACTGGCTGCCTGAACATTACTGCATCCAGTACAAAATAATCCTAACCACTTTTAAACTTATGACATTTCCCCATCCCACCTGTCCACTCTCATCACTAGCGAAAAGACCTCTCACACCCAACGAGACTGTAATCAAAACAAACTTACAGCAGCGCCAGACTTCAGAAAGTCCAAAAAAATCACAAACAGAGCATTTACCCACTGTGCTCCCACTCTGTGGAACAAACTCCCAGATAGCCTAAGAGCCACAAAAGATCTATCCACCTTCCGAAAAAACCTTAAAACCTACCTTTTCATACAACACTTTGGCTCAATTACATAACATCCTAATTTCACATAGGACTGCCCCACCAGTTTAGTTAATTCCACCCTCAGATTGACCACATCTATAACCTAAGACAAACTCACAATGTATATAGTTAAAACACCTTGTTTTATTGTTATAACTGTACATAATTGATAATGTTCCAAACTGTACATAGTTATATCGTTACATGTAAACTGAATTTGTATACGTTGTACAATTCATTGCTGTTCCCTGTAAACCGCATTTGATCTTTAGGAAATGGCGGTATAAAAATGTAAAATAAATAAATAAATAAAATAACAGACCATGGCAAGTAGAATGGAGGAACCTGCGGAGGATATGACAAGATCCAGAGTTTGGCCGGCTGCATGGATGGGTAGTCCTACCTACTGAATAAGGGAAAGGTCATGGAGCATAGTAATGAAAGACTGTTCCCTTAAGGAAGAAGGGGCGTTAAGATGCAAATTGAAGTCACCCACAAGCATTAGGTGGAGGAACTGCAAGGAGACATCAGAAATGATTAGAAGCAGAGTGTTCCAAAGGTGTGGACAGAGGGAAGGATGAGAATAGATTACCAGGAAATGAACTTCAGGAGAAGTATGCAGGCAGAGGAGGAGAGACTCGGGATAGTGAGGGGACAGAGTGGGGACTTGAGTCACAGAGAGCAAGGAATGATAGATGGCCGCAACCCCTCCTCCAGTCCGGCCGATACAGGAAACCGAAAAGGCCGAAAAGCCTGGGGGGAGGCAACGGGCCAGGAGAGGTTCCTCACCCTCTTTAAGTCATGTCTCAGATAGATATAAAAAGAATGTCCAAGGCCTCCTGGAGTATGAAGTGCTGAACTAGCAGCGTTTTAGATTGCAGTGACCGACAGTTTACTAGACCCAGTGAGAAACATCGTGGAGGTGCTGAAAAGATGGCTTCAGAGGGAGAGGAAAAAGTTAGTGTACAAAGGCGGAGGTTAGCAGAAATCTGTGATGTAACGCCTTGAGCCAATCTGGGTGTTGACAGAGTTAGGCGGTGGCCCCATAGCACGGGTATAGCAGACATAACGAGGAGACAGATTACACAAGCCCAAAATAAGCCACCAAGAGAAGGGGAGAGACCCGTAGACCTGAGAGAGGCGGATTTGCCAGTGAGGATGGAGATGGAAGGCTTACCAGTGAGAATGAAACAGAGGAACATGTACAAGGAAAACAGGAATTGATACGGAAGCCTGAGCAACATGGTCAATGCCTCCGTCACTGGAGCTGCCCCAAGGAGCGCACACAAGGAGCACGTTGCCGAAGCAGTCACATTATAGTGGAGATGGGCTTCCTTGTTACCTTGGGGACTACAGCTGCTTGCCCGTGGCAGCATCACTTCTGGGGGAGGCGGAGATACTTGCAATAGAGGCAGTATAGATCTTGAGGGCTACGGCTGCATCACTTCTGGGGGAGGGGCAGAGATACTTGTATTAGAGGCAGTATAGACCTTAGGGACTACGGCCGCATTCCCATGGCCACGTCACTTCCGGGGGGTTGGGTGGAGATACTTGCAATAGAGGCAGTATAGACCTGAAAAGATAGGAGAGCAGCCAAATAATCAGAGCAGCCACAAAACAGGTTACAGCAGAAACAGACATGTAAACAGTGCAGTCAGGACCAGCACCACCAAAGCAGCTACTTTATAGTGGAGATAGGCTTCCTTGTTACCTTGAGGACTACGGCTGCGTGCCCGTGGCCACGTCACTTCCAGGGGGGGGGGGGGGCAGAGATACTTGCAATAGAGGCAGTATAGACCTGAAAAGATAGATCAGAGCAGCCACAAAACAGGTTAAGCAGAAATAGACATGTAAACGGTGCAGAAATAGACATGTAAACAGTGCAACCTTAGGGCCCGATTATGAGACTTGGGTTGCGGGGCTGTATGTCCATGCGGGACATGTAGCCCTGCAGGCCGTCTGGACCCGATTCCCCCTCTGACTCTCCTCAAATGCCCTGAGCAGCAGGACGGGGAGAGCCAGTGGGGAGCAGGAAGGGGCGGGATCTGGGCAGAGTGGGGGCGGGCCAGCCTGGCAGGACATATAGGGCTGATTCAGGTCATGGCCCTGTATGTCTTGCTGGGTCAAAGGGGATGTGCTTCTTATTCCACCTCGAAAGTGGAATAAGCAGCACCGACCGGGCGATTGGACCCAGAGATCCCCCCCCCAAGGCCGGGGCCTCGTGCGGGGGGGGGGGGGGTGTCCCTGCTGCCCGATCCAGGCCCCGGCTGGCCAGCTGTGGGTCAGGCACCAGGGATGAGGAGGTCCTAAGCTGTGGGAGTTGGGGCATTTGCGGGGAGGACGTCCTTGCAGGTGGCAGGAGCACCTTGGTCCGTCCACGGGCCCGATTCTGTGCACCGTGGGAACGCTTTGTTCCCGCGGTCCAGAATTGGGTCCAAACGAGCCCATTTTCATCGGGGATGTCTGGACATCCCGGACGTGCTCATTTGTGAATCGGGCTCTTAGTTTCAGAAAAAACACAGCAACCCTAAAAGCAAGATATAAGCTTCTGCTAACAGGGTTGTTTCAGCACAATGCCCTGTTAGCAAGAAGGTTATACCTTGCTTTTAGGGTTGTCATGGTTTTTTTGTGAGCCTTTTTGTTTATCTTTCACCATGGAGGATCTGAATTGTGAATTTTGCTCTGGTTTTGTTTTATATTGGAAATCTGTGTAGAGTGTTTTGATATGTGAATCTTTGTAATTTATATAGCATGATGTATAAGGGTTATTTATAAAAGTGTGTAGAGTGAAGGTAAATTGAGCCTGTGTTTGATATGGTGGGCAGTGGTTGGTGGCTTTTATTGTTCATTGCTACTATTTTTACCAGTGAGCGTGGTCCCCCGGCCTCATTCTGAAAGCTCTTCCCCTTCAGTGGCATATTGGTATTTTTTTGTGAATTTATACTCTTTTTCCAAATTTTAAGTCATCATAAATAAAGCTATGAGAGATCTGGTGTTCAAAAAAAGCCGAGTTCCTAAATTATTCTAAACTGGCCTGATTTCTAAATTTAGGAACTCTGTTTTTTTTGAACACCAGATCTCTCATAGCTTTATTTATGTTGCCTTAAAATTTGGAGCAGCACCGCTCATTGGGTGAGACATTGCTGCACAAGTAAATTTAAAAACCATGCTTATTTGTTCAAGAATGGAAAGATATTGACCTTTCAGGAGGGAATTTCAATATTTGCTTCACAGATAAAAATCATCCCTCCTTGTCTTGAAAGGCAAATATTGGACGGTCATTAT
The DNA here is from genome assembly GCA_033557465.1 of Ichthyophis bannanicus. NCBI lineage: Eukaryota > Metazoa > Chordata > Amphibia > Gymnophiona > Ichthyophiidae > Ichthyophis > Ichthyophis bannanicus. The sequence continues at coordinate 89,190,506 of CM066043.1, forward strand.
GCAGATCACATTTTTGCCATTTATAATAAAGCAGGTAGAAAGCAGGTTTTTAGGGCTGGTGCAAGGTCATTTGGCCCCCTAGGCAGCTCGCATTCCTAAATCCCTTGCCCCCTGCTACATCTCTTCAAGACCGACAGTGGCAAGACTGGCGATAAGAACAGAGGGAAGCTTCTAAAGCCTGTGCAGTGAAAGTGTAGCCAGTTTTGCTTTGAACCAAACAGGAGGTTGGGGTGGGGGGGGGGGGGGGGGAGGATCGCTGCGGTTTCAGAGTGCATCACGCAGAGTTTCAGAAGCTTCCCTCTGGGCTGCACTTCTGTTCTGTTTTTATCGTTATTGCTGCTGCTTCTTGTCTTGGAGAGATGTAGCAGCAGCGGCAATGGGGGTGGGGTGGAGATGAGGGCAGGAGATCAGGCTGTCTTGGAGCACTTTCTGTTGCGGATGCCCACCAAAGTCTGGTATGCTAGGCAACAGCCTAGTTTACCTAAAGTTAGGCTCCTAAATTTGTCCCCTACTTTCAGCCAAACCTAGGAGCCTAAGAGGACAATATTTAAAAGGTTTGTGCTCCAAACTTTAAAAGCTTTGGGCCCGATTTTCAGTTAGGCAGGTTGTGCGCCTCATCTGGCAATGGAAGTGGGAATCCAGGTTTGACTGGATGCGCCGGCAGCCGCTGAGACTAAATGGGTAGCAGCGATCTTCGATTCTACCTGCTTAGCCCCTGCGCCAGAAAGATAGGTGAGGAAGAACCTTGCCTATCTTTAAAGCACGGAGGGCTAAGTGCGTAGCATCGAAAATCTCTGCTACCCATTTAGCCCTTTCCTCCACCCCCACTCTGCCTCGGAACAACCCAACATGCCCTGATGCTAACCGCTTAGCATCTGGGCGCGCTAGTGCCTTTGGAAAATCCTGGATAAGTCCCTATCTGTGTAGGTGCCTTTGGAAAATCCTGGATAAGGCATTTACACGGGTAACTAGGGTAGTTACCCATGTAAATGCCTTCAAAAATGCTGCCCTATCTTCTTAGATTGGCCCCTTTGAGACTTTAGTAGGGCTAAGTTCCTGAAAGGATCTCGGAATTTCACTAAACTCCTAAATTAGGGAGCCTAAAAATTGGGTGGCAAAACGGGAAGGCTATAACTTATCTTAAAAATATTGTCTTGTCCAATTAGCTCTTGCTATGCACTCTGTGCAAATCTCTCAATTCAAATCAGCCCAACACTGATAGCGTTTCGCTGAGTGCTGCTTCTCAGAATGGTCAAATAATTGCTTCTGTCGCGACTTCTTACTTCACTTACTCAAAGTACTGGTTTCACATTTTGCATGTCTTTCAAAGCCAAAGTATATTTTGGCCGGCTCGTTTTATAAAATGCTAGCATAAGTGGCCTAACACGCATCTACATTGCAAGCATGGACACTTACACTTGCTTTATGAGAAGTGTAAATGTCCATACCTATAATTTTTCTGTATGTGCGTAGATTGCTGCTTTTGTTAAATGCCATTGAGTCATTCGTTCACTCCTGGGGACCCTGCAGATAGTTGTCCTTGTTGCGACTTCCCCTGGGTTTTCTTGGCAAGGTGCAAACAGTAGTAGATTGCCAGGCCTTTCTTCTATACTGTAAGCCTAGAGCACCTGGTAGTCCAAGGTGTTCTCCCATCCAAGTACTAACCAAGCTTGACCTTGCTCAGCTTCCAAGATCAGATGAGGTCAGGCACAGAGTGGCATGGTTGTAGTATGTGTGTAGAGCACTGTATTTTATAATCTCCATGTGTACTTGTGCACTCTGCCTGCATGCATGCTATCTGCAAAGTACGCGCCGTTATGCCAAAATGCATCCTTTTAAATCAGTGGTATTTTTTTTCGAGGCCATTGACATGCATATGTAGCCAAATACGTACAAGAGTGACTTCATAGATTACCGTGTAAGTGTCTTTGGTGAGTGAAAATGCATCCAGGATGTGACGGTACCCATTACAAAAATCCCTGTGTGGAACTTGTACGTGGAGACATGGGGAGGACTAGTGGAGGCAAACTCTGAGGGTCCAGAACTAGAACTTGATCTCCCCCATCTTCTTTCTTATTTGCAGGCAGTGGGCAGCGGTTCAACTTTTCTACAGTGGAGAAGCACACCGTGCTCTATCATGAGCAGGGGAGTCACATCCTTCTGGTGGGAGCTGAAGAAAAACTTTACTACTTTGACTTTGGCAAATCAGTACAGTATACGGTAATGGGCTGCTTAAAAACTCTTTATACATTTGTCCATCTCCGTAGCCAGGATCCTAGAGGGAGACAGAACTTAAGAGTCTCAAATATGGATAAGACAGTGGTTCAGAGAAAAGGGATTTAGATTTGTTAAGGACTGGGCAACATTCTGGGGAAGGGGAGACCTATTCCAAAATGGCGTACTCCATCTTAACCAGGGTGGAATCAGATTGCTGGCGCTAATGTTTACAAATGAGAGAGAGCAATGGTAAAGTTTTGCAGTTACTGTGCTTTAGGTACCAAAATGCTTGTGCAGCAAGCGTAAAGCTTATGCGGTTGCGGCTGTGGGGCATGTGGCATATGAATTAGCGTGTACTGTAGTGCATGAGAATGATAACGGCTACTATGAAAGGAAAATCGCATGCTCTAGTTCATGCACTAGCAGCATGCAAGGTGGGAAGTGGGTGCAGGACGTCTATGGACTATTCATGGAGTAAGCACAGAGTACTTTACTGCAAACTAACTCTCCTTGCTACCGATAGCATGGGTGCACGTAACATCTCCTCAAGAAGAGGCATTAAGTACATCAACACTACTGGTGGGCAGGCACTGTGTTTGGCCACATAAAAAAAAATGAACAATCCATCCCCTTTGCATCCTGACCCTCCTTTCATTCCCTAATCTGCATCTCTACTATCCCCCTCCCCCAGTGAGGCTCACGAACCCCTCACAACCCGCAGTAAGGCTCCCATTCCCTCTTTGCCCCCCAGTAAGGATAGAGAACCCTTCCCAGCACTTACCAGGGGTGTCTCTGGTAGGATAGTGGGAACGGCAGAAATAATCCTCATATGCTTCTACCCCATCACCAGCCTGGGTGCAAAATGGTAGCTCTGATCCCTAGCAGTACCTCACAGTTATAGCACTAGAGATCAAACTGCCAAATAACAGCTTAACCCCTAGGTCAGAGCTGCCATTTACCACTCAGGCTGGTGATGGGGCAGAAGCATTTGGGGATTATTCCTGTCCTTCCCACTAACCCACCAGGGACACACTCGGTAAGTGCTGGGAAGGTCTGGAACCTTGTTATAAGAGTTAAGGGTTTGGAGGAAGATTGTGAGCCTCATCAGGGGGTGAGAGATGGTGGAGATGCATATCGGAGGGCAGGAGGAGTGAGATGCAGATCAGGGGGAACTGTGTTTTGTTTTTTTTGGTTTTGGTTTTTTTTTAATACAGCCGGCCATGAGCCCAGGTGCATTTAGTGCTTTTTCTTGAAGAGGTGTTAAGTGTACCTCTGGGGTCAGCAGTCATGAAATTCAGCATGGATAAAGTACTAGGCGCTAGCTCAAAGTCCTGGAAGCAACGAGATAGGCAACTACTGTACATCTTCTCCTTAGCGGAATGCAGGACATGATGTGAGGGGCAATGGTGATGGGAGACTTGGCAGTAGTGATCATAACGTGATCAGATTTAATCACTGGAAAGAGGATATTAAAGAAAATTACTGCTGCAGCATCCAGTTTTAAAAAAGGAGACTATGATAAAATGAGAAAGCTGGCTAGAAAAAATCTAAAAGTAGTTGCCAGATGAAAAGTTTGCATGAGGCATGAACATTATTTAAAAATGTCATTTTGGAAATCCAAATATTAAAAGGGCAAAAGACTGTTAGCATGGTGAGGTAAAAAAAAGGCAGTGAAAGCTAAAAGGGCATCTTTCAAAAATGGCAAGCAGGCCCAAATAAGGAAAAGAGTGAGACATAAGAACTAGCAGGTTAGATGCAAAATAGTAACAAGGCGGGCCAAGAGATTTTACAAAAAGCTTGCAAAAGTGGCAAAAACTTGCAATAAAAGCTTTTTTTTCAGGTACATTTGAAGCAAAAAGCCCATGAAGATAGCCAGAGAAGCTAGGTAAAAAGAATGCTAAGGTAATAGCAGAAAAATGAAATGATCTCTTTGTATCTGCATCTTAGGAGGGTATAGGGGTTGTTTCAACTTTCAGTGATAGCGACGATTCACAGCAACTAAAGCAAAACACTGTAAATCTAGAAGATGTAATGAAGCAAACTGACAAACTAAAGAGTAACAATTCACTAGGAGCAGAATTATTAAAACCAGAGTTATAAAAGAACTTAAACATGAAATTGCTGTTACTAGTAACCTGCAACCTGTCCTTTAAAACAGCTACAGTACCTGAGGACTGAAGGGTAGCTAATGTAAAGTCAATTTTTTAAAAGGGGGAGGTCCATAAAAATTATTAGACCAGAGAGCCTGATATGAGTTCTAGGCAAAATGACAGATATTATTATTCTAAAAAAACAAAATTACTCGCTATGTAGATAGACAAAGCTTAATGAAAATGAGTCAGTGTGGTTTTAGCAACGGAGGAACATTCTGGGCATGTCCACAACCATTAGCGTGAGTGTATGCCACCTCCAGGCATACATCTCTGTGGAGCAGTGCTGAATTCACATTGAACTGCCCACATTTTGCACCATATATCTCTCAATATGTTCTTGCAATGCAAGGATTTTGCAGAACAGCATCCAGAGGATCAAGATATGAGAGTAGTAACATGATACCTATCCTATACTTCATGTGGTTTCCATGCTGCAGACAAAAATGGTCTGTAAATGCTTCAGCTGCTGAGAGTACATCACTCCACGAGGCTCTTAATTTTACCCTCTCCCTAGCACAAGTTCTGATTCAGATAAGTAGATTGAAGTGTCACCTCAGATAACATCACTGTTGTTTTTTCCCAGGTGGAATTCAAAGCAGAAGATTATGGGAACTGCCAGGGGCAAGTGAGTTGCCTTCCTTTTAGATTCACATCTCCTTCAGGGCAGATGAGAGCCATTGCATTATAATATTGTATATATCCTGTATACAGACAGGACATGCATATATGGGCCCTGTATTTTCACTTGTGTGTGGTACCATATGTTTCCTATACATTGCTAAAACCGTTCTTATTCATCATTCTGTGCTTGTCTTTTCTTTCTTAGGACAACTGTAAGAATCACCTAATGGTTCTCGACCAGTTTGATGGGAAGCTGTTAGTATGTGGGACAAATGCCTACAAACCAACATGCTGGCACTTGGTATGTTCTCCTGTTGACCTTCCTCATCGTTCCCAGATGCACCTTCCCCTGCTCTGTGGCTTGCTTTATTCTTTCCCTGACTTTGATTATTACTTCTTGATAGTCCGTAGAATGTGAAATACTGATGTAAATACAGTTGTGGTCAACATTATTTGCACCTTGCAATTCAACCTCTTAGTGCCCAATATCTCCTAAAAAAAACAAGTGGCCAGTGAAATGGCTTTGGACTATATATGCACACATATTTGACACATAAAAGAATCAAATAAAACAAGACCAATGTAAAAAGGAAATAGCCAGAACATGATTATTGGCTTCCTTATAAACAATTCAAATCAGTTTCAACAGAAGAACCACATTCCCATGCAGTAAAATTAGATGCATCTGTGATCAATTGGCAATGCTCACATGACTTGATTCAACCAGTGAGTGATGGCTCTAATGTTTAAAATGGCCACATTAACTCCCATTTTCACAATGGCGAAGAAAAGAGAACTGCCTGAGACAGTCAGAAAAGCCATTATCACCGAACATCAAACTTCAAAGGGGTACAAGGTCATCTCCAAAGACCTTGTGTCTACTGTTCACAATGTTATTAAGAAGTTTTCTGCTCATGGAAAACTTTCAACAACCTCCCAGGACGTGGTGGGAAGAGCAAAATGAATCCAAGAAATCTTCAAAGGTTAGGGTGAACTGTTGGAAAAACATCACGTACAACATCCAAAGAGCTTAAGGCTGATCTGGAGCAATCTGGTTTCAACCCCCACCATATGCCACACACTAAATAAAGAAGGACTTCATGGGCAAAGGCCAAGGAGGACCCCACTACTTAAAGACAAAGAAAAAGGCATGCCTGATCTTTGCCCAAACCCACCTTGAGAAACCACAATCCTGGGAAAATTGTTCTGTGGACAGATGAAACCAAACTTGAGCTTGTTGTCAATGCAGACCAGCGATACATTTATAGGTGAAAAATTGAAGCTTATAAGGAAAAAACACCCTTCCTACAGTTAAATATGATAGAGGTTCCATAATGTCGTGGGGCTGTTTTGCTGCCTCAGGAACTGAAGGCCTGGAATGTATTAAAGGAATCATGAGGTAAGGGGACTACCAAGATATTTTGGAGCGAAGTGTGCTATCTGGTATCAGAAAGCTAGGTCTGGGTTGAAGGTCATGGGTTCTCCAGCAGGACAATGACCAAAAACATACATCCAAAAGTACAAAAGAATGCTTAAAAAGGAAAAAATGGACTGTTTTAAACTGGCCAGCAATGAGTCCTGATCTCATTCTAATCAAGAACTTTTGGAATAAGCTGAAATCTGCCATTAGGAAAAGGAATCCTGGAAGCATTCATAAACTACAACAAATCACAGTCGAAGAGTGGGTGAAACTACCAGCAGACAGTTATGCAAAACTTATAGATGACTACAAGAAACGTTTGGAGGCTGTCATCGCTGCCAAGAGTTGTGCAACCAATTATAATAATTATCAGTGAAGGGTGTTAATCCTGCCCAGTTCATTTTGTTTTTTTCTCAAAAATTACTATGCCTGGGTTGCACAGACATCTTTTTTTTTTGTTGTTGTATACCTTTGAATATACTATTAAAACATTATGATGACATACATTTGGAATATTTCCAATTATTTCTCAAGATATGTATACAACATACCTAAAATGCAAGGGTACCAATAATGTTGACCACAGTTGTATTTAGAGGTTGATTTTCTTCTGCACAGATGCCGCATAACTTTAAAAGGATGTTATTTGTTTTTATTTCTTATACCTGAGGATACATTTCACCCTCTGCCCTAAGTAAGTTTCATTCAAAATACATTACCAGATTTTAGTGATCCTTGGTTTGCAGCTTGTCGTGCTGTGAGGGCTTGTGTGCATCAGTGATGCAAATAAATTTCAAAATCAACCTCTAAATACAGTTGTGGTCAACAATAGCTTAACTACTGGCAGGATATCCCAAGATGGACAAGTTTCATCTGAAGTGCCAGACCAAGACAAATCTGGGCAGCAGCAGAATGGAATGGTGTTGGCGGCGGAGGATCACATTTCTGTGACAACGGTAACACTAGAATTACCTGCATGGAAGAAAGGCCTGGCAATCTACTTCTGTATCTTGCCACAAAAACCCAATGGATAGTCACAACAAAACAAATTGCAGTATAGTGCTGGAAGATGAGACCCCCAGGTCGGAAGGTACTCAACTGGCTACTGGGGAGGAGCTGAAAAGTTTTCAGAGTAAATTCAGAATTTATAATGTGGTTGCATCAAAGCCCTCAGGATGTCTGACTGCTGATGTAGCTGCACATGAAATGAAAGTCAGAAGTTGCAAAGACGTCTTACATATTGGGACATGTAATGTATGAAACATGAACCAAGGGAAGAATGAAATGGAACATGTCAAGAATGAAATGGAACATGTACAACGCGATCTGTTGGGTGTTAGCGAACTGAAATGGACTGGCATTGGGTACTATGCATTTGATGATCACATGGTATACTATGCTGGAAATGAAAATCAAAGAAGAAATAGTGTTGCATTTATAACCAAGAAGAAACTTGCAAGAACTGTAATGAAATACAATGCAATCAGTGAATGCTTAATTTCTATTTGTCTATGAGGAATGCTTATCAACACAGCTATAATTCAAGTATATGCCCCAACAACAGCTGCAGAAGAGGATGACGTTGATGAGTTCTGTGAACAAGTACAAGCTGAAATTGACAGAACATCCAAAGAGGGATATCCTGATAGTCATGAATGACTGGAATGCAAAAGCTGTCAACAAAGAAGGCAAAGTGATTGGAAAATATGGACTTGGCAATAGAAATAAAGCTGGAGAAAGACTGATAGAATTCTGCAAGACCAACAATCTATTCATCTCAAACACCTTCTTCCAGCAACACAAGTGGCGACTGTACACATGGAATTCACCCAATGGATTGTACAGAAATCAAATTGACTCCATTTGTGGACGTCAATGGAAAAGCTCTTATAACATCAGTAAAGACAAAACCTGGAGCTGACTGTGGTACAGATCAGCAACTACTAGTATGCAAATTCAAGCTAAGGTTGAAAAAGAGCAAGCCACTCATGAATGTAGCAAAATATGATCTTGAGAATATATTACTGGAAGTTAGACTGCCTGCAAAATTGATTTGCTGCTTTAGATACAAATGACAGAGCTCCAGAAGAGTTATGGGATGACATCAAGAAGGTTGTGTTGGAAGAAACTGAGAAGTCTCTACAAAAAGTGAAAAAGCAATAACAGTCAAAATGGATGACCGTAGAAATGCTGATAATTGCCCACAAATGCAGAGACGCTAAAGCCAGAGGAGAAAGCGGCAATCACAGAACTCAACAGAGATTTCCAATGTGCAGCAAGACAAGACAAGCGGAAGTACTACAATGATGCATGCAAGGAAATAGAATCAGAAGCTATTAGAGGAAGAACAAGATCAGCTTTCCTCTGATCCCACATATCAGCAAGATTCTACTCAAGATTATTCAGCAGACTACAACCATACCTGGAAAAAATAACTGCCTGAAGTGCAAGCAGGGTTTAGGAAAGGGCAAGGAACGAGAGACATCATCGTGGATGTGAAATGGATCCTTGAAAAGACCGAAGAATACCAAAAGGATATCTATATTTGTTTTATCGACTACAGCAAGGTTTTTGACTGTGTAAACCATGAGAAACTATGGGCCACATTAAGAAGCATGGGTATATCAGAACACCTGATCGTTCTCTTGCACAACCTTTACATTGATGAAAAAGCAACAGTTTGAATGTAACAAGGAAAAACAGAATGGTTTAAAATCAGCAAAGGTGTACAACAAGGCTGCATATTTTTTCCCTACCTGTTTAACTTATATGAAGAAGAAATCATCAGAGAAACAGGACTGTATGAAGACAACTGAGGTGTGAAGACTGGTGGTGGAAGACTCATCAACAACTTTACTGGCTGAAAGTGAAGATGATCTGAAACATTTTCTTCTCAAGATCAAGGAACATAGTCTTAAAATGTGACTGCACATTAACGTAAAGTAGACAAAGATCCTGACAACTGGCAAAATCAATAAATTCATTGTTGATGGAGAAGAAATTAAAATAGTTGACAACTTTAACCTACTTGTATCAACTATCAATAAAGAAACGACAAGCAGTCAAGAAAGCTGATGATGCATTGCTCTTGGCAGATGGCTATGAAGGACCTGGACAAGATTCTCAAGAGCAGAGATCTCTCTCCATAGATAGGTTTGAATTCTTCAAGCCATGATATTTTCAACATTGTCATATGGATGCGAAAGCTGGACAGTGAAAAAGATAGAAAGAAAATTGATGCCTTTGAATTATGGCGCTGGCGACGAATACTGTGTATACTGTGGACTGCCTGAAGAACAAACCAGTCAGTCCTAGAGGAGATCAAATCTAAGCTTTCCTTAGAAACTCAGATGACAAGACTTTGACTTTCATACTTTGGGCACATCGGGCCTGATATTAGAAAGGCATTTACATGGTTTACAACCCAGTAAACAGTGTAAATGCCTTAAGCAGAATTATTTTTTATTTTATTTATTTATTTACATTCTCTTATATACCGTGCTATTCTGCATCAGTGCGGTTTACATTGAACAAACTGAAATTACATTGAACAGGGCATTATAACTTGGAGATAACTATTTTACAGGGAACATGGGCTATGGAGGGTTAAGTGGCTTGCAGGTTAGTGCCGTTGAATATTCCCGTCTTTGCCCCTTACATGCCCTGATGCTATCTGGTTAGCATCGGGGCTTGTTGGGGGCATTCTGGAGAGGAGCGGGGGCGGAGAATGGCTATAACAGGGTTGCAGCAATATTGGACCGCTACCCAATTAGCGCTCCATGGCTAAAACTAGGTGAGCTTTTGGCTCTTAGTCTTAGACATGGCTGCTAACCAGGTAGCGGTCCAATATCGCCGCTACCTGGTTAGTCCATGTGTCGGTTTCCCCAGGGTTCCCAAACCAAATATTCAATGTTGTTTGTGTGGCATTGAATATCCAGGGTTAAGGGTGAGTGGGCAGGGCTATACACCGACGTGGTGCTTAGCACTCCCAACTCAATATTGGGCCCATCATGCGAAGAAAGAGATCGTTAGAGAAAGACATCATGCTTGGCAAGTTAGGTCAACGCAAGAGAGGAAGGCCAGCAATGAGATGGATCGATACAATAACAGCAGCTATGGGTGTCACTCTATCAACAATGAGCTCTTAGGTCCCACCTCCTGGGCAGGGTTTGTGAGCCATTCTTTGTATCCATTCTCTGCAATGGAAAGATAGCTTAACTGGAGGATGGTTTTGTGAGGACAGGAGGGCCTGCATGTACTTTGGAGATGAGTCAGGGTCTGCCCTAATCTGTCACTGTTGCCAAGAACTCAATGTGGGGAGAAACCTGACTTCAACATCTGAAAAAAAAATAATTGGAGTAATGCATGACATAGAACGGGGCCAATGACCCTTTTATTGGATGCCGCGAACCGATACTGGATCACGACTGTTGTAGGATAGCTTCAGAATTATTGCTGTTTGTGGAGCCTTCTGTAAAACAGGGTTTATTCTTCCTTTCTCCAGGTGGATCAAGTGAAAAACAAAACACAGCATGGAACTGGCTTTTCTCCATTTGTCCTTGACCAAAATTTTCTCATATTATTTTCAGGTAAGCCTTGAACTGTGATTATGATTCCATAGAGGACTATGTAACTTGACATTTTAAAGGCGTAGTTGGGATCTATTCAGGTAAATTCCAACCAGCTAAAAATATACGTTCTTGTTGTGAATATGCTGAAAGATTTTGTTTCATTTGCGAATGGCTCTTTTTTTGTGTTTACAATTTTATTTTGTTTTCTTTCATTTGATTTTTAGCATACCTTATTGCCAACAGTCGGCACTAAAAACAGAAAATGAAATAAGATAAGACGACATTTTGTTAGCGGGTTTTAATTTAGTTTTGAAATAGCATTGAATGAAACAGCTTATTTCACTGATGTTTTCATGTTATTTCAAAATGAAAACACATCCTTCACTGTGCATACCTTTAGCTGCAGTTAAAAAGAGGTCTTCCAGAGGTATAACTTGGTCATGCGAAATGACAGAGGTCAGTATTCAGGCATTTAAAGTTATGCTGATGTTTTCGACAATCCTATCCATGTGAGTCAGAATGCCAAAAGTATATGGATAACTTTAACCCTGCTATATCTGTGGCCAAATTGAAATGGGTAAATCATCCCTAAAATGGCTGAATATTAGCTTAGTTTAGTTTACTTAAAATTTGATATACTACTCTTCGAGCCAGCAAAGTATTTTACATTTAGAAGAACGATAAGAGAAAGGAAAGGAACTCCAATCACTGGTCAACATTGAAATCGTTAGTGACTTTAAAAGGCCCTAATCTGTAGTATCTTGGTGAGCTGAACACGAATATAACATTAAAAATTTTTTATTGGCTCTCGTTTTGAAGATATTGCACGTAGTTCATTTTTGACGTTTCACCATGTAAATTTATCCGGTAGGACATCAACAACATCCCAAATAAGCCTTGAATGATGTAATATTGCATCACATTGCATAATACCAGCATACACACATCATCCAGAGTTGATTGCATCATTTTCTGATGCACTGCAATACTACTGCCAGACGGCTGCTGAAGCCATCTGACGTCAGCAGTGTACTATATGCAGTCGGAAAGGAAAGTAATCTGGTATTCTTTTCTGATATTGAAAGCCTCATGAATGCCTTAAAGGTCACTCATGACCCACAAGACTGGAGACTATTTATAGACTCTTCGAAACTGAGTCTGAAGGCTGTGCTTTTGAACAGTGGAAACCGTCTTCCATCTATTCCAGTAGCGCATGCCGTCCACATGAAAGAGACATACGATAACTTAAAGCATCTACTGACTTCCATTAACTATAACAAGTACAGCTGGCACCTCTGTGGTGACTTGAAGGTAAAAAAAATGCAATGTGTGCCTTCAAGTCAGTCCTGACTCCTGGCGACCCAGAAGCTCCTGGGTTTTCTTGGCAGTGTCACAGGAAGTAGATTGCCAGGCCCAGGTAGTTGCCCCTTTAATGGGACTGCAGCAGGGATATATAAAATACATGTGTTTCTTATGTGAGTGGGATAGCCAAGCAAGAGATTGGCACTACTTGCGGAAGGAATGGAATCACAGACAAAATATAACAGTTGGAGAGAAGAATATCCAGCACCCAGCTCTGGTTGAGGCTTACAAAATCCTGCTACCACCCCTTCACATCAAACTAGGTTTGATGAAAAACTTTGTGAAAGCCATGGACCGCACTTCGCCAGCTTTCCGATACCTGCATGAAAAATTCCCTTGACTCAGCGAAGCAAAGATTAAAGAGGGAGTTTTTGTGGGTCCTCAGATTCGAGAGCTCTTCAAAGATGACCGGTTCAACAACTTGCTGCAGGGTGATGCGAAACAAGCATGGAATGCTTTTCGCCTAGTGTCAACAAACTTTCTTGAGAATGTTAGGGCAGAAGACTACAAGGAACTAGTAGAAGACATGCTGATGCAGTGTCAGAAACTTGGCTGCAATATGTCTCTAAAGATCCATTTCCTTGATTCCCATCTCGATTTCTTTCCTGACAACTGTGGTATGGTTAGTGATGAACAGGGCGAATGTTTTCACCAGGATGTCACAACGATGGAGCAAAGATACCAGGGAAAATGGTCCACTACAATGCTGGCTGATTACTGCTGGACACTCCCTAGAGAAGCTCCCGAACAGCTGTACAAGAGACAGGCGAAAAAAATCTAAGAAGTAGTCTATGACTTGTTTTTTTACAGGTATTAACCGAAGGCCTATTATATTTACTATTGACATGCATTTCGTGATATAAACATTAATTCTTGTAGATTACAAAAAAACTAGAGCCAACTTTGCAATTTCACTGTCATATTCGTGTTCAGCATATAAAAATTGATAAGAAATGACTATTTTTATTTCAGTAACATGACTTTTGTAAAAATCTGTTGACCAGTGTTATTGATAGCAAAGATGATACCATTCACTACAGGAGAAGAGGGGGAGGGGAGCTATGGATAGCTTTAAGCCCTACCACCATCTCAACTGAATGACTTTGGCAATATAGCGACTTATATGGCCAAAGTAATGCTTATAAGTGCAAGGAATTTACAAAAGATTCAGCCTTGCAGTCAGCACCTACCATGGCCAGAACAATTGCTTTTGAGTATTAGCCCCTCTCTCTTTATATATATCTATGTATAATGAAAATGTCACAAATTTCTGTAAGAAGGATAACATATCACTGTACCATTGTTTTAGAGGTGATGTAAGTGTACACATGTACTTATCATATAAGGAGGTGATATTCAAACTTAAAATATGCAAATACCTTCTGCTTGAAATTTATTTGGATATTTGCAATATAAATTGTAGTGCTGGTTAAGAACATTACTGAATAGGTACCCCTTAATTTCTGAGCTTAGGGCAGGAGTGTCGAACTGCAGTACTGGAGGGCAGGATATCCATACTGAGTATTCATCGCTGGGAACTGGGCGTGATTGCTTCTGATGATCTTAAGCTGGCTAAACGGGTAGAAAAGTCCAGCACGAAAGCCAGAAGGATGTAATCATTTCTGCTTCAGATAATCATTTCTGTTATTTTGAAACACTAAAATCAGTATTTTAAACTGTGCATGCTGCACTACTGGGAGCCTGAGCAATTGGAGGTATGTTTACCATGCAGTCAGGCCCACAAATTAACATGGAGGTGGCATCAGACCTGCGCTAATGAATGGGAATGTGTAAGTTATGTTTTCATATAGTTAATGCGGTCCAGTGCCTCCTCCATGCTAATCCGATTGGCGTGATTTCCGTGGGTGCAGTTATCACTCCCCATTAATATGGCGGTAATTGCACCTGTGCTAATTGCAACTTTGACAATGAGCTAATGACCCCACCCTCACTGTAATGTGCAGTCATCACCCACACTCTGCCCCTAGCCTGCCCAGTCACTGCCCAAACCCGTGTTAAGCGGTTAGCGTAGGATTTTTAGCATGTCTGTACAACAACCCTCAAAGATCTAATATTCACAAATGAACAAAGTTTACAAGCTAGACAAAGCTTACAAAATTCAGTCCTGACAGTCTGAGAAATATGATATTCCAAAGACAATATTGGATCTAAATTGGCACCAAGGTCCTTCACATAATCTCCAGGAGTAATAGTATCATCACCAACCTTCACTTCCAATATCACTTTCCCAACACTATAACCTCAATTTTCTTTGTATTCAACACCAACTTACTTTCATGATACCACTGTGCAGTCGTGCACCACATACTCTGGTTAAATGTCTCCATATCATGACATCGTCTGACCTTCTCTACATCAAAGGAAAAAAGAGCTAGATATCAGCAGTATATCTATATATATCCTTGTAAAGCCAGAACTCCATCAAATCACCCAGTGGTTTCATGAAAATATTAAAAAAGAGGTGAGGCAGGGGATCCTTGAGGAATTCACAGGTGGCTTAAAACATAGTGGACACCTTTTCATTAAAACATACTACAGTACTTTGGGTCAGAAAGGAGAAGAGCCACCGAAGGGTTGTTCCACAAATTTCAACTGTTTGGCATCTGCTGAGTAAAACTAAATGGCGGACAAAGGCTGAAGCCACATCTAGCAAAACCAATGTCACACAATCTCCCTTGTCTAAGCAACTCAAAAACCTCATCCTGAAGAGTTCAAAACAGTCTCTGTGGTATGCCTTAATCTAAATCTGGCCTCTGAACTATCCAGTTTTTCTTCATGTACTAAAAAAGCAGTCAGTTCACTAGTAACCACCCTCTTCAAAAATGTAGCAATGAAAGGAATATTAGCCACGGATCTATAATTAGGACAAGAGGCCTCATTTTCTTTTTCAAATATGATTTACAGTAAACTAGTAAAAATATAAAAGCGCCAGATTCTTTTTCGAAGCAGGTTATAATATTTAGTATAATGTAGAAAACAGTAGTATATTAATTAAACAATGTTTAGTATACAGTGTTTAGTATGACATATAGAATAAAAAAGATTAGCACTGTAATTATACAATCATTAGTATAAAATAAACATTAGTACATGCAGGTATATTAGTTAAGCATTTATAAAACATAATTATATTAAGATGTTAGGACTAATTTCTTCCAAAGGGGGAGTTGAAAGGAAGAAGAAAGTAAATGAAGAAGAATGATAGCAGAAAGGGGGACTAAACTGTTCCTCAGTGACACGTTTGAAAATTGCCATTAAGTTGAACGGGCTTTAGTGAAGAGATACGTTTTTGAGGTTTTTTTAAATGAACGTGATTAGATTCTCCTCTCAATCCGGGGATAATGTGTTCCATAACTATGGGCCAAACTATGAACAAGCAGAATTGGATTAAGTGGAACTACTCTGCAATGGTTTACCTCATACCTAACTGACAGAACACAATAGGTCATCTATATTCCAACTCCTTCCACCAAACAGGTCACCCACAAGGCTCAGCACTATCGGCCCTTCTTTTTAACATATACATGCAGTCAATATGTAATTTAATAAAAAAATTCCAAGTTGAATATGGCATCTATGCAGATGACATAATGCTGTATATGCCTTTCAATGTAACTGCTCCTACCCTGGAGCCTATCATCTCATGTTTCAAGGAAATAGATATCTGGTTCAAAACCCATGGTCTAAATATAAACTATAAAAAGACAGAAGTTCTTATTACCAGAAACAAAAATTACACGCCACCTGACAAAATTGTGATTACTGAATCCATTCTTGAAGTTTAAAGAAGAAATAAAATACCTAGGTGTTACTTTTGACAAACATATTACATTCAAAACCCATATTAAAAATACAACAAAGGCCATATTTAATAAAACCTGATTACTACAGCATATAAAGCCTTTACTACATAGTAACAATTTCAGATCATTGATGCAAGCAATGATAATCCCACATATATACTACTGTAACCAAGCAACCAGGGTTCAATTCCCACTAGCACTCCTTGTGGCCTTGGGCAAGTCACTTAACCCTCCATTGCCTCGGAAAAAAGACCTGGCAATCTACTTCCGGTGACACTGCCAAGAAAACCCAGGAGCTTCTGGGTCGCCAGGAGTCAGGACTGACTCGAAGGCACACATTGCATTACAATAGTCAACTACACGGGCTACCAAAACAAACGCTTCATATCCCTCAAATGGCGCTGCATATGACAGCACGAATTATCCATAACTCAAGCCATACAGATCACATCACCCATTCTTAAGGCTCTACACTGCTTACTGATTCAGTGCAGAATAAAATACAAGCTAATTATGACTACGTTTAAATCTATCAGACATATAGCACCCACTACACTATCTCACCTAATGAAGATATCACGCAACAATTGACACAGAAGAGGCCAAATGAATGACACTCTTTTAATCTCATCCGAATACCGAACAACAAAGCAACACACCAGTAGCAGAGCATTTGAATACTTGTCTTCAATGCTTTGGAAATCTTTACCAGACAGACTTAGAAGTATTACAGACCTGTCCACATTCCGCACTCAACTCAAAACACTTCTATTTGTAGAACATTTCGGACAAAACAAAGTAAACCCAAACGCTAACCCAAAATAGCATATATTCTCTGGCACAGCATATATGAAGCATCATAACACAGTCTACCCTCGCCTGGCAATTAATTCACCTTTCACTCACTTGATTCCACATTTCTCCACTGAAAAACACCCAGATAAATATACAACAGTGGAGGAGATGGAGTTTAATAGATGGATGGGAATGGGATCAGAGAAGCAGGTAGTAAGTTTAGAGGAGAAGATGTGTGGGAAACTCAAGAGCAATCTTGTGGACTTTGTAATGGAAATAGTAAGCCAAAGCCTGGGCAGAAAGGGAAGGAGAGGTTGGAGGTGGAAGCACTGAGGAGAGCGTTGAGAGTTGTGAAGAGACAGCGAGGGTCAGTCAGATGGACATAGTACTCTTGCTTTGTGAGTGCTATGGCAGACTAGAAAGAGGTATGCATGAATTTGGAATGTAGGAAGTCTGCAAGGGTGTGGGATTTGAGCCAAAGGCACTCAGTTGAGTGGACATAGGAACGTAGGTAGTGGGTTTTAGAGGGCAGCCAGAGCTGAAGTATAGTATGCCTTACAGGATGTTAAGTGGGAAGAGCAAGAGCATCCAAAGCAGAAGAGAGTACAGTGTTACAGGAAGATACGGCATCATCGATGGACTTAGATGACATAGTGGAGGAAAGATATGGGGAGACGGCAATGGAGAGAGCTGATGAATCGACAGCATGAAGATTCCTAAAGATGTTGAAAAGATTGGGTAAGAATGAGGTGGGGGGTAATGAAGAGTGACACTTAGCAGGTGATGGTCAGATAAGGGAAGAAATGATGTGCAAAAATTTGAGGGCAAGCAGTTGGAGAAGAAAACAAGGTCAAGGCAGTGGCCTAGCTGGTGAGTAGGGGCAGTAGAGCATAGCTGGAGATTGAATGAGGTAGTAAGGGAGAGTTGCTTTAAAGGTATGAGGGTCAGAGGGGTTATCAACATAGAAATATGATGACAGAAAAAGACCACATGGACTATCTAGTCTGTCCTTCCATATCAACAACTACAACAGTCCCCTTTTTTCCTTTAGAGATTCTCTGTGTTTGTCCCATGTTTTTTTGAATGCAGATACTGTCCTCATCTCTACCACCTCCAATGGGAGACTATTCCATAGATCCACCACTCTTTCCGGAAAGAAATATTTCCGCATATCACTCCTGAATCTATCCCCCTTCACCCTCATCATAGGGTGTTAATGTTAAAATCCCCAAGGATAAGTGAGGAGGAATATACATCCATTTTGCTTAATTGAAGCACCATGAAAAGATCAACTAGCCACAAATATTCCTGAAGCAGACAATTTTAAATAATGTTCAGCTTCTCATTAATTTTTCCATTAATGCCTGGTGTAGAGAAATATTGGCTATCAGAGTTTAAGGAAAATATTTATCAACATTGTTGTTCTAAGTCGCCATGTGTCTCTTCCATTCAACATTAGTTAGAGGACAAAGTACAAAGACTTGATAACTGATGTTATTTAAGATTTGAATGATAAGTGAGAGTTTATTTTACAACCTAAGATTGTAAGGCAGTCACAGAGACGTATGGGGGAATTATTAATATACAGATGGCTTGCAAGACCACGCATCTGGTAGAGGGTTCACCTTGCTTGGTACTTCATAGAGTTAAGATTCAGAAATTTTTGGACTAGCCAATCTTTTATTTTTGATATACCCAGAATATAAGTAGGAAAGGTTCGGTGAATGTCTGTCAGTATAGAAAGCAACCTGGTTATTACTGGCTTTGTATCTGTGTACCTAATAAACCAAAAAGAAATCAAACAGAGTTAGTTCAAGTATGGTACCTTGGGGATTCCGAATGGGAGCTTATGAGTTTTTGATGATGTTTTTCCAGGACTGGCCCAAGGGTTTCTGCCACCCTAGGCAGAAACCCTTGCCTCGCCAAAACCCTTCCCCATCCCCCAGCTACTGCTGATTCTGTCTTGGGAGGCGGAGGCGGGCAGCAGCAATATTTCTAAAAGCTGTGGATTTTTGCTGCTGCTTTCTTGCCCGTGGCAGCCATGGGCAAGTAAGTGACAGCAAAAAGCAGCCTCTTTCAGAAATGCTGCTGCCCGCCTCCCTCTCTCGAGACGCAATCAGTGAGAGCTGAGAGGGGAGCAGTGGTGGCAGCTGTGGGTGGGGCAGCATGGCCGGTCATGTGTGCCGCTGTCACTGCCTACCCAGGCCAGCTGCCCTAGGCGGCTGCCTAGCTCACCTAGTGGACAAGCTGGCCCTGTGTTTAGGTTAGATGTTGAAGTTAGGAGATAAATCATGCAAGGACTGTATCTTTGATGCCTAAGCTCTGGAGTTGAGCAAAGCATAGTTGGGTCAACTATGTCAAATGCTGCACTTAAGTCTATTTATTTAACAGGTTTTATATACCGCTTTATCAAAGCGGTTTACATTGTAACTTAAACTTAGTAATGTACATTAAACAGGGATATTGATAACTTGGATTTTTCTGAGCAATGGAGGGTTAAGTGACTTGCCCAAGGCCACAAGGAAAATTGAACCCTGGTCTCTGGGGTCCCAAGCCAGTGCTCTTAACCATTAGGCCACTCCTCCACTCCTAAGTCGAATGATATTATGAGGGCTGAATGGGAGGTATCAAGTTTACATTGAATTTCATTTAATAAACAAACTGAAAGGGAGTCAGAGTGGCCAGAATGGAAATCTGCTTATCTAGGGTGAAGGCCATTTGTCTGGGTGAGAAATGTGGAAAGTTGGTAGTGAATGATATTTTCCAGGATCTTTGATGGAAATGGGAGATCGGCTATTGGATGATAATTTCTATCAAGTGCTGGATCCAAGGATGTTTGTTTGAGAAGGGGAAGAAAGAATAGTGGTAATGATTCCAGAAGGATGGAATGGAGTCTGTGAAAAGACTTAGTTATTATTACCAAGAGGAAGGGTTGCAGACCTTTTGTTGTGTTCTTTATGAATGTGGGAGGAATATCAGCTTGAGTGAAGGGGCTTTTATTGAGAGAAAAGTTGAAAGATAACCATATATGTGTAAGAGTAGTTGACTGTGAAATCAGTCGGAGAAATATCAGTAGTGATACCAGGTGCTATAGGAAGTTTAGAAGCTTTAAGATCCAGAACTTTAGAACTGAAAAAGGATGCAAGAGTATTAGGTGAGGGGCAGGTATCCCCAGGAGAGAGGTCTTTATTGAGCTAAGAGAAAATTTGGAAAAGTTTTGTTGGGGTTTTTTTGTTTGAAAGCTGTTTTCTGTAATTAGTTTGGTATAGTGATCCTTCTTGACTGAAAATTTTCCACAAGGTAAAGTTTCTCTTTCTCTTTATAAATTTGATAGATGAAGGTAGTCTTTAATCTCCTCCATTGCCTCTCTGCTCAATGTAGCCACAGAAGAATGAAAAGACTTAAATTCTGCCAAAATCCGTTCATAAAATATTTTTAATACTGTACATATTCAGTAAGAATGTCCTGAAAACCTGGTTTACAATCCTCTGGGAATGCCGTTTGATGCACTTGCTGTAGGGAAATTGTCTCATTTGAGGATCTGGTGTCAGAAAGAACATAATTATCCAAAAAGAACGTTGCACATGAGCTTGTGAGATCACATATGCCCTTTCTCCAATTGCTGGGGTGGGGATTTCTACCTGTTCTTTGGAGGAAAGGAGAACATGGTTGAATAGTATCTCCTTGTTCTTTCTTTGTTTCGGCATTCAATTCTTTTCTCTCCTTTTTTCCCTAGATGGGGAAGTTTTTTCTACCATCAATAAATTTCAAAACAATGGGAAAATCCTACGTTTCCGGAGGGTCTATGGCAAAAATGCATACTTATACACCAATGACCATCTGATGCAAAGTAAGTCAAAAAGGATCTGAGAGAGGATATTGTTCCTCACATCATTCAATGAGGATGGGTGAGGGAAAATTGAGAATGAATTAGAGAAGGACGCTACCTGTCACATGTCCTGTGGCTGGAGGGGAGGAGTGTGAAAGTGAACACTGCTTCTCACATTGTTCTCTAGAGGGAAAGAGGAATTGAGATAGGGAATTGAGGACTGGAGGTGGAGCAGATACAGTGGTTGTCGTGTGTCCTCTAGTTCGAAGAAGTATGAGAATAAGAAGGGATCAGAGAAGGAACTCCCACCCATACCATACTTTGAGGAAGTAATAAGAATAAAGGGTAAATTGCCTGTAAACTGGAGTTTCCTGATTCAAATCTTGGAAGGCTTAAGTCATCCATTCATCTCGCTGAGGCAGACAAAACGAGCGCTGATTACCAGTGACTAAGAGAAATACCTGTATATTCTCTGAAAGCTGTCAGTGAAACACCACATACATGCAACATTAGCAATGCATTAGCATGAGTATGACTAGAAAGAAACAAAAGGCAGATTGATAAATGTGTGGGTTTCTTTTTCTCATTTTCCTTCATTACTGGCTTTTTGTTCCATTCTTTTGCTTCTGGATTTTCAGATCCTCAATTTGTGAAAGTGGCCATCATCGAACAAGAAGAAAGTTATAAAGACAAAATCTATTATTTCTTCAGAGAAGATAATCAACAAAAGAGCATGGATGATGATTTCACAATTTCAAGAGTAGCACAGCTGTGTAAGGTACAGTAAAGGACTCGGGGTAAATAACTAGTAAAGAGGAGAGGGAAAGCAGAACAAGTTGTGGCATGGAGGTATAACGTCACAGCCAGGGGAAGTAATTACATGCTGGTCTATAAGTTTTTAGCTCTCTCTTCTGGCCTCAACAGCTCACACTGCAATTTGAAGCTTCTATTGTGTGCTAGTCCATTTCATTGAAAGGTGTGCTGGAAGTTCTTATGGAAGGAAGTCTAGTCAAATAATGGCATTTTTCTAGTAGAGATCCATCAACAAGTCATTTTTAACCGACAGAATTGCAGTGAACTTCCTCTCCAATATGAGTGGTTGGACCTAAATATTTTGTTTGGTGAGAGTCATTTTCCATAGCTGACTGAGACAGTACTAGCAACTTTAATAAATTTGAAATTAATTTGGGTGAGTTTCTAGGTGCTAATGATCTTGTTGGGCATTCAGATTTAGTGAGAGTCTAATTTTAGGTTCTTATCCAAGGATTTGTCCTGCTTTGTCTTGTAAAGGTCATTGATGTGTGAAGTGGCATTTTAGAAAGAATGTCCCAGTGCAATCTTGGTTGGCCAAGTCAAAACATCCCAAAAAATGCCTGCCTGCAAGTTCAGGGCCGATTTCTATGTACTCAATATGGATGTCCATAGAGAAGGCTAAATAGACATCCTGGCAATGGTATTCTAGACATGGGCCGTGTCTTGGCTGCCACACTGCAAGCTTAGATGTTTGGCAATCTATGCGATTGTGGACAGTACTGGGAATAGTAAGGGGTCATCTTCTCTACACTCTATGGATGTTTTTTTGGCATAATGAGCATTCTGCAGGAACAAGCAGGAAGTCAATCCTCACATATAGGTGACGTTGGCACCGACAGAGCCCTCACAGAAACATCCCACCAGCTTTCAAAGAAAGCCTTTAAGAGGTGCCATCACGCATGCGTGGACCCCTTCCCACCCAAGGGTGCCATCTTGCTCAGTCTCCTTTTTTCCACGGAGCCCTTCAGACGTTGACTGGCTTGTCCCCGGAAAAAGTTGATTATTTTGTTCCCTGAGTTTCACACTCGCCCCCCAGTATTGCACCGGTACTCTTCCCGCCTACCGACCTCGGTGCCTCGGCATCGGGTTCGGTTTACTTTTTGTAGTCTTTCATTATTTTCTTTTTCTGGTGCCTTCGCGCCCTTTTTTTCTCTCGCTGGCAGCCCGGAGGATCCGACCTTGTAGGGGTACTTTTTTTCCCCATGGCTACCAGTGGTTTTAAGAAGTGTGATCGGTGCTCTAAAATTATGTCTTTGACCGACACACACGACTGCTGTCTTCGTTGCCTTGGGCCAGACCACGACTCGGCGGCCTGCAGTCTCTGCAAGAGGATGTCTAGCAAGTCCCTCAAAAGCCGCCAGCAGTTGCATGATAAGTTTTTCCCCAAGTCCCCAATGCCTCAGATGGCCAAGGCCTCGTCTGAGGCCCTGACATCTTGAGCAGAACTCTCCAAACCCGAGCCTTGTTTTGGGTCCTAAGAAAGGGGGTCTCCCTTGAGGGAACCCAGGAAAAAGAAGAAAACCTCGAAGGTGGCATCTCTGGATGGTTCCGACCGGCTGGGAGCTCCCCGGGCCCGGTCCTGAAGTCCAAGACAAATGTCCGAGGTGTCGGAGAAGGAGTGACCTGCGAAGGTCCCCTGGAAGGATTCGGCCGTGGATGGGCCTCGGTCCCCAGACACCATCCTTGTCAAGGATTCCCCTTCGGGGGAGCTGGCGTCGGGCCCGAGTCTTTCAGTTCCCACACCGAAGGCTGCAGAGCCTTCTGGTCTGGAGTCCAGAATGGCGGCGCTGGAGCGCAGTTTGTCTTCCTTCATGGACCAACAGCGGGCGCTGTTGTCCATCCGCCCCGACCACCGGGCCCTCGGTATCCAAGATGTCCTGGGAGGCCTCGGTTGAGGTTGCACTCTGAGTCCCACTCGACAGGACCGCGGTCATCCCCAGCAAGTTTCCCGGGCACCGGCCGTAGGGCAACAGGGCCCTCGAGGCCCACAGAGCAGCCCTCCTATGAGTTCTTCACGGACTACTCCGAATGGGAGATGGAGGATGAGGAGTCCCCCGATATCCGTCGCCATCGCGATGTCCCTTCAGATCCTCCCATCTCAGAACCTCGGCGGCAGTCCCCGCCCGAGGACATAGGCTTCCTGGACTTTGTCAAGGACATGTCTAAGGCCCTGATATTCCCAACCGAGTTGGAGGAGGACCCTCGGGCGGATGAGTTGGAGATCCTTCAATATGAGGCCCCACTGCAAGAATCGCTCACAGTGCCCATTCCTCCCATCGCTCACAGTGCTCATGCTCCGCATGTGGGAGACACCGGCATCGATGCCAGTGGTGAGAAGATGGCTCAACTCGATGTATTGGGTCTGCTGGAGCCCGGGCTTCCAGAAGTCAGAACTGCTGCATGACTCCATTGTGGTGGAGTCAGCCATGCATCTGCTGAAAAGCCAGAAGACACACTTCTTGGTGCCCCCTGGCAGGGAGGCCCGCACATTGGATGTCCTTGACAGAAAGCGCTATCAGGGCTCAATGCTCATCTGCCACATCCAGGCCTACCAGCTGTACATGGGCATGTACTTGAGAGACCTGGCAAAGGAACTTGCCAGGTTCTCAGCTGATCTCTCTGAGGAACCTTTGCAGTGGTCCAAGAGCCTGGCCAAGGCCATCTGTGAGTGCTCCAAATTCATGTCTCAAGCGGCCTATGATGAGTTTGAGTCAGAGGCCCGGGTAGCCGCAGTGGGCATCGGTGCCTGCTGTCAAGCTTGGCTTCAGTTGTCCGATCTCGAGCAGTGGGTTCAGGACAAATTGGTCGATGTCCCATGCCAAGGCGAGAACCTCTTTGGCAAACCCATGACCAACAAGGCTGCCGAGCTGGAGACTGAGTTCATGACGAGGACCAGGCTCTCTAAGAAGACCACTGTCCCTCCCCGACAGAAGGGCTCGGGTAAAAAGCCCTTTTACCCAAGGAATGGGGCTGTTTACCGAAACTAACCACCCTATCAGGCCTCCCCGACTCCCCAACAGGATCAGCAAGCCAAGGGACATGGGCATGGCCTGTGTAAGCAGAAGGCTCCAAAACCCCAGGCACAGGCACCGGCCCCGGCCCCGGCCCATCCAGGAGGGAGTTTTTGACTCCTTGAGCATAGCCTCTCTACCCCAAGGAGATCAGCAGCCACACACGTCTTGGTACCCCCTGGCAGGGAGGCCGCACATTGGATGTCCTTGACAGAACGCTCTATCAGGGCTCAATGCTCATCTGCCACATCCAGGCCTACCAGCTGTACATGGGCATGTACTTGAGAGACCTGGCAAAGGAACTCCCCAGGCACCGGCCCTGGCCCATCCAGGGAGGGAGTTTTTGACTCCTTGAGCATAGCCTCTGTCTGGCCCTCTATGCCCAGAGATGGGTGGCCATCACCACCAATTCCTGGGCACTAAGGGTAGCCAAGGAGGGTTATCTCCTCTGCCTAGCTCAGACACCTCCCCCTTATTTCCCGGGAGAGCCCCTCATGTCTCCCCTCCACCGGGACCACCTTCTGAAAGAGTTAGCAGGTCTTCTCGAGGACAAGGCGGTGGAACCGGTGCCCCACCACCTCAAGGGCAAGGGGTTCTACTCCAGATACTTCCTCGTACCAAAGAGGACAGGGGAGCCTAAGGCCCATCTTCTACCTGCGCAACCTCCCAGTGAGGGAGAAGTTCAAAATGCTCTCCCTTGGAACATTGCTGCCATACCTCCTGCAGGGAAATTGGCTATGCTCCTTAGACCTCAAGGATGCTTATACTCACATCCTCATCCATCCCAACCACAGGCAGTATCTGCGGTTCATAATGGGGGGCAGGCACTTTCAATACAGGGTGCTCCCCTTTGGCCTAGCCTATGCCCCAAGGGTCTTCACAAAATGTCTGGCAGTCGTGGCCGCCTTCCTTTTTCTCCAGGGGTCTTCATTTTTCCCTACCTGGACGACTAGCTCATATAGGGAGGCACAGCCTCCGAGGTACAGCAGGCCACCACATGCACCACCCAGGTTCTACAACACTTGGACTTTGTCATAAACTACCCGGTCTCACCTCCTCCCAACACAGTGCCTGGAATTCATCGGGGTCAAGATTGACACTCTCCAGTCGAAGGCCTTCTTGCCCAAGGACCAAGCCAATTGGCTCAGATCTCTAGCTCAGGACATACAGCACCGTCCCTTGGTGCCCGCCTGGCTTCTTCTGCGCTTCCTCAGACATATGGCCTTCACAGTTGGCAAACTCCCTGGTCTGGTGGTAGTTGCCCCAGCATCTCAAAGTGGGCATGCCTTTTCAGGCCCCAAGCTACTCAAGGGTGCTCACTACAGATGCTTCCCTGCTCAGCTGGGGAGCTCACTGTGGAGATCTCTGCACTCAGGGCAACTGGTCGCCAGATGAGAGCACCCAGCAGATTAACCTCCATGGAGCTCCGTGACATACACCTAGCCCTTCTGTCACCACCTGCGTCACCAGCCAGTGCTGGTCCAGACGGACAACCAGGTGGCGATGTTCTACGTGAACAAACAAGAGGCACGGGGTCTTGTACCCTTTTTCAGGAGACACTGATCCTCTGCTCGTACGCAATAAACAGGGTATGCTCCTGTGGGCAGTGTATCTGCCCGGCCAGGACAACCTGCTGGCTGACAGACTCGGCAGAGTTCTCCAGCTGCACGAGTGGCAGCTGGACCCCAGGGTAGCCAGTCGGTTTTTCCGGCTCTGGGGGGAATCCGTGATGGACCTGTTTGCCAGTCTGGACAATTTTTGGTTGCCCTGCTTCTGATCCCGGCAGGCCCAACCTTCCAGGGTGGTAGCGGATGCATTCCTAGTCTCATGCTCAGAAGGCCTAATGTACGCCTTCTCTCTGATGCTGCTGATTGCCAACACCTTGTTCTGGATCTTCTGCGACAGGGCTTCACTCATCCTGATAGCTCTTTGTGGCCCAGGCAGCCGTGGTTCCGGCTGCTTCTGCAGTTGACAGTGGAGACCCCCCACCCCCTTGGGGACTGCTCCGGGACTCCTATCTCAGGAGGGGGGCTCTCTCCTGCACCCCAAACTGGGGTCCGGTGGATGGTAAGCCCCTCTCTGTCTAATCATTGTTGACCCATTTCCTTCAGGGCCTGCCCTTATTGAAACCCCCAGTTCGCCCTCTGGCAACCTAATGGGACCTCAACGTTGTGTTGAGGCAGCTCATTTGCCCACCCTTCGAGACTCTGGCAACCTGCCACCTTCGCTACCTCTCTTGGAAGGTGGTTTTCCAGGTTGCGCTCACCTCCGCTCGCAGAGTTAGTGAGCTCCAAGCCCTTGTGGCAGAGGCACCTTTATACCAGGTTCTACAAGAATAGAGTGGTGCTTCGCATGCACCTCAAATTCCTGCCGAAGGTAGTGTCGCCCTTCCATCTTAACAAGGAAATGGTGCTTCCTACCTTCTTCCCAAGACCTCACTCCAGTCGGGCGGAGACGGTATTTCACACCTTGGACTGTTAGAGGGCTTTGTCCTTCTATATCCAAAGCACTCAGGGCCACCGCAAAGCTTCTCAGCTTTTCATCTCCTATGACCCCAGTAGGCTGGGGAAGGCGGTGACCAAGCATACGCTGTCCACATGGATGGCAGACTCTATTGCTCTTGCTTATGAGCAGGTGAGGCTCCTGCTGGAAGGCCACGTCATGGTGCACCGTGTCAGGGCCATGGCGGCCTTGGTGGCAAACGTGCGCTCTGTCCCGATGGATGTCACCCATATGTGAGGACTGATTTCCTACTGTCCCCAGAGAACAGCTGTTACAGGTGAGTAACTAACTACGCTTTTTCCTGATGCCTGTTTGTGCCCTGGAGCAGGTTTAGACTTAGACAAGGGCCAGGAAGTGCAAAATATTTCTAAGATTGGTTGCTGACGTATAAGTGCTTGGGAATGCCCCAGACATTCTCCACAATACCCCTGTTCCAACATGGACATCCTTATGCCAGAGACATCTCTAAAACCAGTTTCTAAAATGGCTCCGGGGATGTCTCCCAGCTTTGGACATCTATGTGCCTGGCGTTTGACGTCCAAAGTATGAATAGAGTTTCTAAAATAACCCTCTTAGTATCCAAAATTCTCCACATTAGGATTGACACCTATGTCCTGGCACATGTAGGTTTCAAAAAATGTGTGCTCCAGCCAGCCCTTTACAGGAAGAATTAAGTGGCTAATCCTCCTTGATCCTCATAGTTTATTTTTTCCTTCCAAATTAAAATGAGTTTAAGATAGCATCCTTGGTAGGTGACAAGCAGCAGCTATATATAATTGCAAAATGGCTCACATACATATGCAAGTGCCAACATTAACACATGTGAGTTGTGAAATGCCGGCACGTACACATGCAAGTTGCCGAGCTTCCTTTGTTGATTTTTCTCATGTGCAAATTTGTAAAATGGTGTTTCCCACTGCACTTCCTTCTACATTTAGCAGAACTGTTTCTAAAATACCGTCAGAACTGAGTATGTCCTGACCTCAATGTCTCAATACCAATCTCCATGTACTATCTTAAATGTGTCCTCACATGGATCTAAATTTCCAGCAAAATCAGAACAAGCTCTGTAGAAAGTTCACAGAACAGATCTCAAAATACTTGCATAGCATGACAAAGTGTCAGGAAATTGCTGGGCCAATAAAAATCTCATGGATCTCGATAATATTATCCCTTCCATAATCAAATATTTTTTATCAATAGACATGAGAACTTACATGAAACCCATCACCACAGATAGAAACAACACCACAGACTAGTTCCCATCAATACTATCCCCATTAATCAATCTCACATAAAGGTAGATACCATCTTCATTTTAAATGGTTTATTAATTAATGCATGTTCCATAAGAAACAAAATCCCAGTAATCCGAGACCTCCCTATAGATGAATCCCCAGATTTTCTTTGTGTCACAGAAACATGGCTCACAGAACATGACGCCATCTTATTAAATCAGCTAAATACAAATGGCTACTCCCTATTCAACTGCCCCAGAGATTCCAAAAAAGGTGGTGGACTCCACCACCTTTTTTGGAATCTCTGGGGCAGTTGAATAGGGAGTAGCCATTTGTATTTAGCTGATGGTGTTTGTAAAGGGTAACTTCTTATCAGTGTTGTTTGTATCTGTGGTGATGGGTTTCATGTAAGTTTTCATGTCTATTGATAAAAAATATTTGATTATGGAAGGGATAATATTATCGAGATCCATGAGATTTTTATTTTATTTCAATTTTGATTAAATCTATACCATCACAGTTGCTACTGTCGCTGGCATATGCATTTAGTTTTGTTTTGATCAATATATGCCAGCGACGGTAGCAATTGTGATGGTATAGATTTAATCAAAATTGAAAATAAAAATGTAGCAATATGCCTCCTCTACAGACCACCTACCAACAATCACCTTAACATCACCTCCATACTTGAATTGGCATGTACGAAGAAACCACATATCATCCTTAGAGACTTTAATTTAGCATATCTTCCATTGCAACAATCCACTGCCTTTCCTGAATTCATGGAAGAAATGGGCTTCCTCCAAACAATGAATCATCCCACTCACATCAAGGGTAACACTCTCGATTTGATATTCCTCTCTAAGCCTCTTACCGTACATCTAAAATACTCCCCCCCCCAACCTAGGTCCCTTGGTCTGACCATTTCACAGTATGAATGAATTTCCCAATCCCTCTCTCCACTCAGACACCTACCAATACAACTCACCAAAACACACACTTTAAGCACTTTGACAAAGAAGCCTTCCTGGTTGAGGTAACCCCACAACTTACCATACAAACACAGGATCGCAACGATAAATTAAAAAAACCTGATTCACTATAATAAATAAAGTGTCGATACCCAATACATCTAATAAACAAATCCATCGCAGGACCTCAGAAAAATGGTATACACAGGATGTATGCATCCTTAAGAAGGAGCTCCGTAAACTTTAGAAAAAAATGGAGGGCAAGAAAAACCCCCAAACACAAGGAACGCTACATTACAGCACTCAACACCTATAAAGAAACGTTTCTCAGAGCATAGAAGGACCACTATAGTACCATTCTAAACAAAGTTATCAACCTCCCTAGAGAGCTTCTTTGAAACTGTAAAAACCTTAACCAAGACACACACAAATATGACAAACAGCACTCCCATTAACCCACAAACTATAGCAAACCACCTTGCCACAAAAATAAAAAACTAAAACCTCTCAGCTTTGCCTCCCCTCAGTGAATGCCAACCCACCACCAAAAAATGGCACACCTTCCACCTCATAAAGGAGAAACAACTCAGAGACATTTACAAAAATTAACACCACCACCTCTCATATGGATCCATGTCTGGTTTCATGGATAAAAGCAGCTAAAGGTCTGGAGTGGAAGAGTGGCCTAGTGGTTGGGGCAAGGTACTTCTGGCCGGAAGGTCGAGGGTTCAAATCTCACTAGAGGACAGCAACCTTGGGCCCAAAGGACTGGGGTTTCTAGTCCCACAGGTGCTCCTTGTGGTCTTGGGCAAGCCACTTAACCCTCCATAGCCCATGTTCCCTGTAAAATAGTTATCTCCAAGTTATAATGCCCTGTTCAATGTAATTTCAGTTTGTTCAATGTAAACCGCACTGATGCAGAATAGCGTGGTATATAAGAGAATGTAAATAAATAATAAATAAATAAATAAAGGTCGAACTAGCACCAATTATACTCAATACTGTCAATCAATCCCTCATTCAAGGAATAATGCCAGACGCACTCAAACTATACATCATTTGCCCCATTCTCAAAAACAGATCCCTCAATAAAGATGACCCAACCTCATATAGACCAATCGCCAGCATTCCATTTTTAGCAAAAATAGAAAAAATAGTCCAAATGCAGCTGCAGGACTTTATTGACCTTAATGCGCCTCTCGATGAACACCAATACGATTTCCGCCCATACCATGGTGTAGAAACTCTGCTCCTGGACTTATTCGATACCCTCATCTGTGGATTAGATAATCCAAATCAAGTCTTCATCCTAGTCTTTCTAGATATCACCTATGCATTTGATAATGTTGTCCTCAGCATCCTCATGTCAAGACTAGCTCAAATAGGTATAACTAGAACAGCATTAAAATGGTTCAATTCCTACATCTCCAACCGCTTTCAATATGTAAAAATCAATCAAGAATCATCCATCACCTTCCATCAGGAACAGAGAATCCCTCAAGTTCTACTCTATCTGCCCTCCTGTTTAATTTATATCTTCAACCAATATTAATATGGAACATTACAAGACTATCTACGATTGAAATGAAACATCACAAATCACAATTGAACACCCCTAGTAAAAGGAGCATGAAGTCACAAGCATGCTTAAATTGTCAACATATGATTTTCAGGTTTACAACTGAAAGTTCTCTGTAAATGCTATTGTTGTGGTGTAAAATTGATGTCATTGTACAGGTTAATATCAAGTTACTGCTATTGTCATTGTACAGGTTAATATTAAGTTATTGTCTGAAAGACACCCAACGTATAAGTTAATATTAATGACCCCTAATGTATAAGTTAAAACCACAAGTTAATATTAAGTCATTGTTTGAAAAACCCCAATGTACCCCCTACCTTCCCTATACATAACCACTTGTATATAGCTCATCCTGTAAAGAGCACACCAAGAAATCATCACCTCCACTCAGTGTTAACACAGCATGCCTATCCCTACTGACACTGATTTTTGATTGTTTGAAGTGTGTAATGTTGCTATTACTCCACAGCCTGAGCTTGTGGATATAAGCAGCCTGATTCCTTATTCAGTTAGTAAAATGGTGCTTGGGGAAAGCACTGACTTCTGGGAGTTGAAGTTTTTCACTATTTGAAATAAGGCGAGTTGTGGAGCTCGAGTGTTCAGGCAAATAACAGGATTTTAATTCCCCTTCCCAAATGGTTTTACAAATGGAAAATAAAGAACAAAGGCCATACAACTTCTGGCTTGAAATAATATAAGAATGTAACTCAAACAGCTTCTTATATCAGCATCACTATAATCCAACATAAAGAGCACTTATTTATTTATTTATTTATTTAACAAGCACTTATATACCACAGCTTCCGGAGATCAGCTGCGGTTCACAAATAACAACAGTCAACAAAGCATAGTTTGTTTTACATGTAACGTTATATACCGTAAAACCTCTAATAGACCGCCACCTCTAATAGAGCGCCACCTCTAATAGACCGCCACTCTCACCTTGTGTAAATTTACTGCATTTAACATTCATGTGTAAAAGAAATGAAGATTTTCTCATAGAGTTTCTTTCTTTGTTCGAAACGATAAAAAGATTTGTAGTTTATGAATGTTAATGTAGACGTCTTGTTGGCGCCTTTTTCTGATGCAATATTTCATGTGTTTTCTACTGTACTATGCTGTATTGTGCAATGTAAAAGCAGTGCTCACCGCTAACGTTCTAGTTTGATTTGGCTGTCAAAAAGTGATAGTTCACAGACGCATTTTCTGCACGTTACAATAGTCGGCTGTGTGTAAAGTTTGTCCACTTAAAAGTTTGGCCAGATAGTTGAAAAATAAACCGCCACCCTCTATTTGAACGCCACCTCTAATAGACCACCACCTTGGCAGAGGGGTTGAAAAATAGAGCGCCATGGCGGTCAATTAGAGGTTTTACGGTAACTATAAACAATGTAAAGTTAACAGAAAATGTTAAACAGATAGAAACAGAGAAACATGATGACAGAAAAAGACCACATGGCCTATCTAGTCTGTCCTTCCATAACAACAACTACAACAGTCCACTTTTTACCTTTAGAGATCCTCTGTGTTGGTCCCATGCTTTTTTGAATTCAGTTACTGTCCTCATCTCTACCACCTCCACTGGGAGACTATTCCATGGATCCACTACTCTTTCCGTAAAGAAATATTTCCGCATATCACTCCTGAATCTATCTCCCTTCACCCTCATCCCATGTCCCCTCGTAGCAGAACTTGCTTTCAATTGAAAGAGGCTCTCTCCCTGAACATTTATGCCACGGAGGTATTTAAACATCTCAATCATATCACCTCTATCCCGCCTTTCCTCTAAGGTGTACATATTAAGATCCTTAATTCTGTCCTCATATGCTTTATAATGAAGCCCATTAATCATTTTAGTAGCAACCCTCTGCACCGACTCCATCCTGTTCACATCCTTTTGAAGGTGCCGTCTCCAGAATTGCACACCATACTCCAAATGAGGTCACACCAAAGACTTATACAGAGGCATTATCACCTCTTTTCTGCTAGCAATTCCTCTCCGTATGCACCCAAGCATCCTTCTAACTTTTGCCGTCGCCTTTTCTACCTGTTTAGCTACTTTAAGATCATCAGACACAACCACGCCTAGGTCCCGCTCTTCTTTAGTGGACAAAAGTACTTCACCTCCTATACTGTATTGCTCCCTTGGATTGCTGCAGCCCAAATGCATGACCTTACATTTTTTAACATTAAATCCCAGCTGCCAAATTCTAGACCATTCTTCAAGCTTAGCTAGATCCCTCCTCATGTTATCTACCCCTTCCTGGGTGTCTACTCTATTGCAGATTTTGGTATCATCCGCAAAGAGGCAAACCTTACCCGACAGCCCTTCCGCTATATCACTAACAAAGATGTTAAAAAGAATCGGACCAAGGACAGATCCCTGGGGCTCACCACTGGTAACATCCTTCTCCTCAGAGTGAGCTCCATTTACTTGTACTCTTTGTCGCCTCCCACCCAACCAATTTCTAACCCAAGCAGTAACTTTAGGGTCCATCCCTAGGGTGCTCAGTTTGTTTATAAGTCGCCTGTGAGGAACAGTGTCAAAGGCGTTACGGAAATCTAAATACACCACATCTAGAGCTCTCCCTCGGTCCAACTCCCTGGTCACCCAGTCAAAGAAATCAATCAGATTTGTCTGACAAGACCTGCCTCTGGTGAATCCATGCTGCCTCGGATCCTGTAATCCGCTGGACTCCAGAAACCTCACTATTTTCTCTTTCAGCAGCGTTTCCAATAATTTACTCACCACCGAAGTTAAACTAACCGGCCTGTAGTTTTCAACCACATCCTTACTTCCGCTTTTGTGTAAAGGCACCACATGAGCCTCTCTCCAGTCCTTTGGCACCACTCCCGACTCCAATGAGGCATTGAAAAGGTTAGTCAGAGGAGTTGCTAGAATGTCCCCAAGTTCCCTCAGTATTCTAGGGTGTATCCCATCCGGTCCCATCGTTTTGTCTACTTTAAGTTGAGCTAGTTTCTCACGAACACAGTCTTCTGAAAATAGTTCAAGATGTCCCTCGCTTCTGTTCTTATTTGTGGGTGTTTTCTGAGGTCCTGCTCCTGGTTCTTCATCTGTGAACACAGAACAAAAATATTTGTTAAGCAATTCCGCTTTATCCTTATCAGCTTCTATATATTCCCCCCCTGCACCCTTGAGTCTGACAATACCACTTTTGCCCTTCCTCTTCTCACTAATATATCTGAAAAAGTCTTATCCCCCCATTTTATTGCATTGGCTATTTCCTCCTCCTTTTGATTCTTTGCCTTCTTGACTACTTTGCTAGCTTCTCTAAGTTTTTCCAAATACAGATGCCTGTCTTCCTCTCTCTGTGATCTCTTGTATTTCATGAAGGCCTCCCTCTTTTTCTTCACTTTTTCAGCTACTTCCTTCGAAAACCATAGCGGTCTCCTGTTCCTTTTGCCTTTATTTACCATTTTAACAAAAAGGTTGGTTGCCTTTAAAATACCCCCTTTCAGTTTTGCCCACTGTTTTTCTACATCCCCCAGCTGTTCCCATCCCACTAACGACTCCCCGAGGTATTGGCCCATCTTCGCAAAGTTAGTCTTCCTAAAGTCTAAGATTCTCACCTTGGAATGGATTCTAACAGCCCTAGTCCTAATACTGAACCACACCATCTGGTGATCACTGGATGCAAAATGATCTCCCACTACAACATCAGATTAGCGCGGAACAGTGCAACACTATATACATTATATACATATACATTTAATGTAGGGTATAATCGTAATGAGTAGTTCAGATTTAGATGGGAAGGGTTTTCTTTTTCAGTTATAGTAAGATGTTAACTAGAAACTGATTAGCCTTTATCTAATTCTTTTGAGGGCTGGTCTATGTTATTGTAGTGTATTGTAAAAAGATGGGTTTTCAATTTTTTGCGGAATTCATTAATCTGTGTTAACATTCTTAGTTCAACTGGGAGGGAATTCCAGGCTATTGGGGCTGCATGTGAGAACGCTCTGTTTGTTGATTTATTTGTTTTTATGAAGTCTTTGGGGGTTTTGAGTTTATTTAATTGACCTTTTCTTTGAGTAGGTTTTGAATGTTCTTTAGTAATTAAGTTACTTAATGTACAAGATGCCATATCAAATAGTGTTTTAAATGCAGTTATTAGTGTTTTGTATGTTATCCGGCTTTGAATTGGCAGCCAGTGAAGGGATGCTAGTATTGGTGTTATATGTTGAAGTGAGTGTGTTTTTTCGTTATAATCCTAGCTGCTGAATTTTGTGCAAGTTGAAGTCTTTTAATGTTTTGTTTTGATGTACCTAATAATATAAGATTAGCAAAGTCAAAGTGGGGGGTTATGGTGGCTTGAATTATACTGATGAAATCATGTATGTATACAAGAGATCTAAGCTGTTTAAGTATTTTGAGTTTGAAATAAATTTTCTTTGTGGTGTTTCTGATATGGGTATCTAATGTGAGATGTTTATCAATGATAACTCCTAAGTATCTCACTTCATTTTTTATTTTAATTTCCTGGTTTTGAAGTGTTATATGTGTTGGAGGGGTATAATCATGATTTTTAGTGACAATTAGCACTTCAGTTTTTGAATGGTTTATTTGGAGATTGTGGGCATTTAGCCATTTCATTAAAACAATCTGATAGGTGTTGCAACGGAATGTTAGGGATTGTGAATGGGATGTACATCATAATATCATCTGCATATAGATGATAGAGTACACCATATTTTTTAAAGATATTGCAAACTGGTTTTATGTATATATTAAATAGAAGAGCTGAAAGCGCTGAGCCCTGTAGTAAACCTGTTTCAAATTTATATTTATTTTATTTATTATTTATTAGAGTCTCTTTTATACCGCGCTATTCAGCATCAGTGCGGTTTACAATGAACAATAAAATACACATTTCCGATGGTACTTTGTGTTTACAGTTGAACAGGTAATGCAACTTGGATAACAGGTAACTATTTACAATTTAAGACATAATTGGGAACTCTTTTGACTTCAGTCAAGGGGGTTCTGAGAGGCTTGTGAAGATGGTGCAGCGTCCACATTGGCTTCTGGGTAAAACTGGAGGAAGAGGTGAAGTTTTAAGGCCTTTCTGAACTGAAATAAGTCCTGGATTGATCGGATGCCGAGAGGGAGGCTGTTCCAGTACCTTGGTGCGCAGAAATTGTAGGCCCTGCCTACTGTTGCCTTGGTGCATTGTGTTATTGGTTTTGGGACTACCAGGGTGTTAAGTGTTACTGACCTTCTGTCCCTATTGAGAGGAGTTGTCTGGATTAGTTCAGTCAATGATGCCGACGAAAGCCCTTTAATAACCTTGAATGTAAGTAGTAAGGTCTTGTAAGTGATTCTACCTTGTATTGGGAGCCATTGGAGATGTTTTAGAATGGGTGTGACATGGTCTTTCCTAGAAGCGCCATGTAGAACTCTTGCTGCGGCATTCATTGCCAAGTTGAAGTGGATTTAAGGTGGCTTGAGGGAGACCTTGCAGGATTGAATTTGCATAATCAAAATGCGGTATGATTAGTGCCTGATAGATGGTTCTGAAATCGTCAGGTGCAAGCAGGGATCTTAGATGTCTAAGGGATCGGATTTTATGGTATACCGCTCTTACAATGTTTCCTATGTGCGCCTTCATATCCAAGTGCTGGTCTAAGGTCACGCCAAGGTATCTGATAGTGGGCTTGGTCTGGAGATCTGCATCCTTCACTTTTATGAAAGACGGAGCAGTGAAGTTTTGATTCCTTGTAATAAATAAAACCTCCGTTTTCTTGTGTTGAATCCTAAGGTTTTGGGATTGCAGCCAGTTAGAAACTTCATTTATGCAGTTTGTTATAGGTGTGAGGTTGGGTTTCTCTGTTGCAAAAGGCATGTATAACAGCACGTCATCAGCGTAAATAAGGCAGTTAACACTGAAGGACCGGATCAGGTTGCAGATAGGCTGCATGTATATATTGAACATCAGGGCGGAGAGGGAGGACCCTTGTGGAACACCTTGTTTTTGGTGGAACGGATCAGATGATGTATTGCTGGATCGTACCTGCTGCCATCTATCAGAAAGGTAGGACATACACCACTCAAGTGCTTTATCGGTGATTCCCTTCTCCTTGAGTCGTTCAAGGAGGCACTCATGGCTAACGGAGTCAAACGCTGCTGCAATGTCTAGGAAGACAAGGATGAACCCTTGGCGGATGTTGTCAATGCCTGTTATTATGCTACTGAAGAGTGTGGTGAGAAGTGTTTCAATACCATGAGCTTCTCTAAAACCGTGCTGGCATGGGTCCAGTGGTGCGTTGGTATCAATATGATCTTGGATTTGTCTTTGAACTTCCTTTTCCATTATTTTTGCCAGAAACGGTATACTTGATATTGGTCTATATGATTCAGGCTTCTGAGGGTTGAGCTTGTTGTTTTTTAGTAAGGGTCTTATAGATGTGCGCTTGAGGATACGTGGGAAAGCTCCTGTAGTGAAAGATTGTTCCATGAGTTTAGATATGAAGGGACTGAAGTCGGTCCGAAGTTCCTTAATCCAGAACGCTGGGCATGGATCAGTTTGGGCGGTAGTCATGTTGATGCCAACAATGGTATCCTCAATGCGTTGTTTGGATGGTGTTGAGAAGATGGTGAGTGGTGTTTGGTCGTATGGTTTAGGGATAGTGCTAGGTGATGAGTTGTTATTGATCTTGCAGAGTTTGGATTGCAGATAGTCGGCGAATGTTTGAGGGTGGATATCGCTTATTTGCTCTGAGGCAGGTTCCTTTGTCAAACGCTTGACGAGAGCAAACAGGTCGTGTGGTTTGTTCAGAGATCTTTTTAGTATGTCTGTGTGATAACGTCTCATGGTTTCTGTCACTGAGGTGCGATGTGCTGCGAGATGTGAGTTATATGCATTCCGGTCTTCATCTGAGCGACGCCATCATCTCTCGAGTTTCCTTAGTGTTGTGCGTGAGGTTTTTAGCTCAGCTGAATACCAGGTTGTAAAGTGACGCTTCCCTTGGAGTTTGTTAGTTGATGGACATACTGCGATTGAACTGAGTGTTTTATTCCAATCGGAGACTAAATTGTCCAGGTTGAGTGCCAATGAGGTAGTTAGTGGGAGTGTTGTTTTTAGGATTAGGTCTTTGTCGAATGGTTGGAACCTTCTCGGAGGGGAGCTGGGATGGCCGCTAACTCTTTTTTCTTCATTTTGGCCACAACTAGGAAGGGGAACTTGGAATAAGATTAGCTTGTGATCTGACCATGGAACTGAGGTGATTGATAGATCAGGGATAGATGGTGCATTGAGGGATGTCTCAGTTGTGAATATTAAATCTAGAATGCCTCCTTTGACATGGGTTGAATCTTTGATTAATTGGCTGTATCCTAAATCCTGCATGGCTCCATGAAAAGCTGATGCATGGGAGACCTGCAGTGAGGGTAGATTGAAATCTCCTAGCACCCAACTTGATTTATGTGGGTTCTGGGTTTTGGAGGCCAAGTCAATTATCGTTGATAGGGCGTCTGGGTCGGCTGATGGAGCTCTGTATAGTAGATTAAAAGAGCAGCACTTATTTGCTATAGAGAGAGTCCAGGAGTGGTGAGCTGGTTGCGTCTCTTAGATTAAACTGAAGGTCAGATTTGATAATGGCAAGAACACCTCCTCCTCTTTTGTTATTTCTGTGACATGTATGGATTGAGAAATTGGAGGGTAGGAGTTGGTTGAGTAGCACGTTGTCATCACAAGAAAGCCATGTCTCAGTGATCAGTAATAGGTCGAGGTTGTGTAGTGAAATCATGTCTGAGATGACCGGCCATTTCTTGCGAACCGATCGGGCATTTATCAGTGCGCATCTCAGATGTTGGGGAAGTGGGTTTACTTCCTGTTTCTTTTACTTGTTATGTTGTAATGAGATGAGTAGAAGATGGTGGTGGGTTCGGCTAGTTTCTCTTGTGCTGTAGAAGGGGGCGTCTTGCCACCGTCTTCTATAATTGTGTATCATTGGTATATGCTTGTGGCTAGAGTGTAGACTAGTAACGTTACCTAGTCCTAAGGCAAGGAGATAAAGGGCAATTGTGAAAGAGCAAGATAAGACCATTTTGTGTGTATGGAATGGAAGTGGTCAAAGGTGAAGTCTTGGTTGGTAACTATGTCAGAGAATAATTGGAGATGACAGAATACAATATACAATATACCATAAGCAATAGGTGCCCATCTACGGTTAGATTTAAGGCCTATGTTGTGATTACAGCTTTGTTGTTTGAGAGAGTAAATATTTACTTGTCTATTCGTGATCGATGTCAGCCTGATGAAGAGTGACCTCCGCCAGTGGCCTCCGCCTAAGGGCCACGCCAAAGGGCCCTCAGGCGCGGGCCCACCAGGCGCGGGCCTGCCTGAAGGCAGCTGCTTTTTAAATGGAGCAGGCTCCTCCCCCTCTCAGGATAAGCAGTATAGATGGAAGGCTGCAGGCTGCTTAACACTAATCAGAGCAAGAAGCAGATGGCAGTTAGCTTGTACCTTGATTGAAGGCAGATGCTTTTTAAATGGTGCAGGCTCCTCCCCCTCTCAGGATAAGCAGTATAGATGGAAGGCTGCAGGTTGCTTAACACTAATCAGAGCAAGAAGCAGATGGCAGTTAGCTTGTACCTTGATTGAAGGCAGCTGCTTTTTAAATGGAGCAGGCTCCTCCCCCTCTCAGGATAAGCAGTATAGATGGAAGTATATATGATTCAGATGTTTGATTTCCTATTCTGACATTTTGGGTTCTATTGCTCAGATAAGAAGTGAACCATTTATGAACTGTAGAGTATATTCCTATGTATCTTAAGTTGTTAAGCATTATTGAATGGTGAACACTATCGAAAGCGGCTGATATGTCGATAAATAAGAGGATGAAGGCTTTTTTGTGGTTGTCTATTCCTCTTAGTAGTGTATCAGTTAGAACAGTCAGAAGTGTTTCCACTCCGTGCTTGGGACGAAATCCATATTGTTGGTCGTCAAGAGGGTAGGATGAGTCAAGGAATTCTTGTGTTTGTATTTGTACAGTTTTTTCGATGACTTTTGCTAAGAATGGTATACTTGAAATAGGTCGGTAAGATTTTGGGGATGTTTTGTCAAGTGTGTTATTCTTCAGGATTGGTCTGATTTGTACATGTTTAAGTGTAGGTGGGAGGTAACCTTGGAGTAATGATAGATTGACCATAGGGAGTATGAAGGATATAAGAGTTGGGAGTGTGTTTATCCAGATTACTGGGCAGGGGTCGAGGTAAGAAGTTGTGGTGTTGAGATTGAGGATGATATTCTTTAATGATGTTTTGGATATATGGTGAAATTCTGGCCATTCATTTAGCATATGGAGAGGTTTGTAGATAGGGTCTAGGGTCATTGGTGAATGTTTTGTTTTGTTTTGATAATAATTGGCTAGAATTTGTGCTGATATGTCAGTGATTTCCTTGCTAGAGGTTTGAGAAGTGTTTGTTAGGTTGCTAACAATGGAAAATAGTTCTCTTGGTCTATTATATGATTTTGATAGGATTGTAGTGTAATAATTTTTCTTTGAATTATCTATGGCGTCTTTATAGTGTGTGAGGTGGTTGTAATATATTTCTTTCTCAATGGTGGATTTAGTTTTACGCCATTTACGTTCTAGATTTCTTAGATCTCTTTTCATTTGTTTTAATGTGCTATTAAACCATGGTTTACAGTTGGTTTTTGAGTGGGTTAGTTTTTTATTAATTTGATTTATTTTGGCTGCATTGTTTATGGTAGTATGCCAGTTTTTGACCGCTTCATCCAGGTTTGTAGGGGATAGGGTAAGGTGAGGGATTGTAGAATCCAGAAACTCAGTTTCATTAAATTTCTTAAATTTTAATGTCTGGTCATTTCTTGTATGTTTTATGGTACAGTTGGTATTGTAGTTGAGGTTTAGTTTGATAAGGTGATGATCAGACCAAGGTATTTGAGAGCATTCTAAGGAGTCTGGTTTAAACAGTTTAAAGATTATGTTGGGTAGTAGTACAAGATCAAGAGTGCCACCCTTGGTGTGGGTAGGTATGTTTATTACTTGATGGTAGTCTAAATCAGATATCATTTCAAGAAAAAGGTTGGATTCATTTATTGGTAGTGAGGGAAGGTTGAAATCTCCTAGGACAATTAGTGGATTCTGTTCTGAGGATTTTGCTGCTGTTTCCTTTAGCTGCTGTTTCCTTTAGCTGCTACCGGCAGCTCTCTCACTCTCTGCACAGCTTAAACTTATTATACAGGTTTTATCTTCTCAGACACAGACATTGTACAGTCCATTGACTCAATAGGCAGATATTCTACAGATGGCTCAGTTTCCATCGGTTCATACTAACTCTCAGTTGGAAATGTCTGCAATTGCTTACAAGGTGTTTCCAAGCACACACCTGTTCCTTCAGCAATAGACTTTTCCCCGTAGCCTTCTGCTACACACTGCTTGTAATTGCCACAGTGTTCACCACATGGAAAGCCCCACCCTCCTGGGCTAATATCAGAGCACTTCTTAAAAACAGCTTTACTTTTATACCAGTCACTCAGCCTACCTCTTGGCTTCCTTATGAGAGATTCCTTCTGCTTTCCAGGATCAGCTACAGCTGTAAGCCTTGGAGTTTCTACGTGCACACAAGTCTGCCTTCTTGGTACATTCCCCTTATGGCTGCCTTTTACCCACGGCAACAAACCTGGGCTGTTTGTACCTTGCTCCTTTGCACGGACTCTCTGCTCGTCTCCTGTGCTGACTTCCCCTTCTGAGTTAAAGGGCAGAGAATCCTCTGTTACCATGAATTCCTCTGTGTCTTCACTCCCAAGCAAATCCTCTGTTTCTCGTGACTGCTTTCCTCGTGGCTGTGCTCTCAGCTGGCCTTCCAACTCTGCTTCTAAGTGTGCTTCCCCATGTGCTTCCAGATCTGCCTGCTCCCTTCCTAATGAGCTTCTCTTAAATCTCTGGTTTTCTGGGTTTAACCTGACCACTCCTTCCAACAGGTGTCCAGCCTTAGCTCGTGATTGTTGAGCTGAACTGCAGCAGGGGTGTGTTTTCCTCTCCTCTAATCTGCTTTGTTTGTGGTTTCCCTGGAAACCAGGAACCATGTGCACTTGTTTATTTTCCTTAACTGAAGCTGAATCCTGCATTTTATCACTCTAAAGGATCTGAGGGACCTTCTACACCACAAGTGTAAACCGCTTTGATTTCAGGACAAAGCGGTACATAAATCCTTTTAAATAGAAATAAATAAATAAATAATGTGCAATCTTCAAAAAAACACAATATCTAATACCACATCTATGCAGATGACATTATGATATATGCTCCAGTAGAGATAAAAAACCCAACATACCAAAACATCACTGATTGCATAATTGAGGCAGAATCATGGCTTAATGCAAACAACCTTCATATAAATTAAAAAAAACCAGAAGTACTCTTTTTGACGAAAAATCAGAATTTTACTCCCCCTTCAACATTTACTTTCCACAACACAACCTTGCCAGTCAGACATGAGGTAAAATGCCTAGCTATCATAATTGATCGAGCTCTCAATATGTCAGCTCAAATAAAACAGATTGCAAGAATCCTATTCTACAAACTAAAAACAATCCAACACCTCAGACCCCTACTAGAAACGCACGATTTCAGAACAGTAGTCCAAGCTCTAATTACCGCTCACTTGGACTGCTTGTTACATGGTCTGCCTAAAAAGAACCTACATACACTTCGCTAAGCCCAGAATGTAACTGCCAGAACTATCTTCAAGGCAAGTCTATCTGATCACATTACCCCCATTTTCTGTAATCTCCACTGGCTCCCAACAGAAAAGCAGAATAAAATACAAAACAATAGTCTCTATATTCAAACTATTCAATAATATCGCCCCCTCCTACCTTACAACTAAGATACACACCCAAACAGATGGTAGAAGCAGGAGAAAAAGTAATCAAAATCTCCTCTGAATCCTATCCTCAATCCACAAGACTAAACTAGCTACCAGCAACAGAGCCTTCACTTATACAGCATCCACTCTTTGGAATTCCCTTCCAGACCCCATTAGATCAATCAAAGATCTTCAGACATTCCAAAAGGTACTAAAAACATTACATTTTTCTGAATACTATAATAACACTACTTCCAGCGATACCTATACCCATCCCATCCTTTCTACCCCCCAATCTCACCCCAGCATCTACCTATCTGACATGATTAATTCCCTCTAACTGGATATCACTGCATAGTTATCATGTATATCGTTAAATTAACCAGCTTCCATTATACCCCAGCATATATGGGTAGCTGGTTTGAAAATAGTTCAATTGTATTATAGTTTACAACAACGTTCTCTGTAACTGATATTTGTTTGATGTAAACCGCCCCTGATCGTTGGAAGGGGTGGTATAGAAAAACTGTTCAAATAGAATGAAATAAATAAGTTATACCCAGTTTACCTTCCTTGTTATCTGTAAGCCTATATCAATTTTATATTGTTAGGTATTTGTTGTTCAATGTGAACCGCACTGATGATAAATAGTGCGGTATATAAAAACTGTTAAATAAAATAAATAAAATAAATAAATAAATATATTTCTCTGGAAAGCTTGTCTCCATACCATTTTCCATCTATTTGTTGTCGGAGAGATTTCATTCTGTACCTCTTGGTCTCACTTTCTGCGGCCATGATAACATGCTAACGTCCCCTCCAGATCTGTTTTGATGCAGTTTTTTTGGTCATCAGCACTCTGCTGTTATAGCCACACCTATCTCTCTATCCCCAATAGCTGTTAATAGTACTAAGGCATTATCTCTAGCTAGGGCCAGCCTGAGAAGCAGAAACCTGAGCCAGATCTCATCCTAGATCTTTCTCAGTAGCACATAGTAACATGCAATGCCTAACTTCCCTTTGCTTTCTCCTTTCCTCAGGGAGATGCAGGGGGTGAAGGATCAGTTGCTGCTGCCATGTGGACCACATTTCTGAAAGCTCGGCTGGTGTGTGGTTATGAATCTCAGAAGAAGTTCTTCAACAGACTACGTGATGTCTTCATAGTTAAATATGAAAATTGGAATGAAACCAAAGTGTATGGCATCTTCTCAAATCCTTGGTAAGAAGGCATGGCAAGCAATGACCAACAGTATCTTAACACACATCAAAGGTTCATTTTTTATTTATTTATATTCCAGGAGGCCTACTCTATATTCAACTAGCCACCTCTGGTTAAAGTTAATCAGACTATGGTCTAAACGTTACAAATTTGTGCCACTCAGGCTTTTGACCAGTCTAAGTTATCCAAGCAACTTTGGCCAACCAGTGTTGAGCATCAACACAGAATGACCAATGTAAAACCACACCTCAGGAACACCCCCAGCAGTGTCTTAGACTAGATGGATTTGCTCAGGCAAAATTTAGCTGTTAAATGGGAGCTGAGGTCATGGGGTGTGGAAGTTTAAATGTCAGGATTTGCCCAGCTATCTCCAATGCACCTTCTTCTGTACCTGGCAGCCTGTTATATGCTCAAGTGACGGTCCCTGCTCAACATATCTATGTACAGTGCTGAATTTGCCTTCTAGCACTATACAAGTAATAAGCAGTAGTAGTACTACATATATTTTTTAATTTATATAATTTGTAGAAAGGTAATATACAAGCAGTATACATAGAGCCTGATTCCAGGAGGGGCACATTCTGGCTGTCCAGACGTCAAAAAAATGGACGGCCCCAAATTGCATCCGATTCTGCAACTGCGGAAACTAGATGGTCCCACAATTGCAGGATCGAGTACATATATGGCCCAGCATCGCTCCTATGAAGCGATGCTGGACTTCCTCCCTACAGCCCGTCCAGGCTGCCCTATGCTCCTGCTGGTGTGTCGGTGCTGTGGCGTCCTGTCGCCATGGCACCGGGACACCGAGCAGGTGT
Organism: Ichthyophis bannanicus; assembly: GCA_033557465.1. Classification (NCBI taxonomy): domain Eukaryota; kingdom Metazoa; phylum Chordata; class Amphibia; order Gymnophiona; family Ichthyophiidae; genus Ichthyophis; species Ichthyophis bannanicus. The sequence continues at coordinate 89,235,306 of CM066043.1, forward strand.
GCAGAACTGCCGCAACAGAGGAAACCCTCAATTCCCCGCAGCCAGACCCTCGGCGCGGGCAGCCAGGGCCGGGATTGGGAAGCGGGGACACCCCTGCGCCTTCCTGGTCTGCCTGGAGGGGCTGCCTGGCCCGACCCCCGCAACTGGTGGGACTTATTAACATAAGATATGCCATACTGGGTCAGACCAAGGTCCATCAAGCCCAGTATTCTGTTTCCAACAGTGGCCAATCTAGGTCATATGTACCTAGCAGTTTCCCCAAGAGACACAAGTTCCACAATGCTTGTACTGGGTCAAGCATTGATATCTTCGGTCACTTCTTAATAATGGTTTATGGACCTTTCCTCCAGGAACTTGTCCAAACCTTTTTTAAACCCAGCTACACTAACAGCCTTTACTACATCCTCCAGTAACAAATTCCAGAGTTTGATTACACGTTGAGTGAAAAAATATTTTCTTTTATTAGTCTTAAATAGTTTACCCTGTAGCTTCATTGCATGTCCCCTAGTCTTTCTATATTCTGATAAGGTAAACAATCGATCTACGTTTACCCGTTCCACTCCGTTCATTAATTTATAGACTTCTATCATATCTCCCCTCAGCCGTCTCTTTTCCAGGTTAAAGAGCCCTAACCTTTTTAGCCTTTCTTCATAGGAGTATCCTTCCATCCCCTTTACCATTTTGGTGGCTCTTCTCTGTACCTTTTCTAAAATCGCTATATCCTTTTTAAGATACGGCGACCAGAATTGCACACAATATTCAAGGTGCGGTCTCACCATGGAATGATATAGAGGCATTATAATATCTTTTGTTTTATTTTCCATTCCTTTCCTTATCATACCTAGCATTCTATTTGCTCTCTTGGCCGCCGCTGCACACTGGGCCGAGGGTTTTAACATGGTATCCACAATGACGCCTATATCTTTTTCCTGGGTGGTAGTTCCTAATGTGGAACCTTGCATCGTGTAACCATAGTTTGGGTTGTTCTTCCCTAGGTGCATAACCTTGCACTTGTCCACATTAAATTTCATCTGCCATTTTGATGCTCAGTCTTCCAATTTATCAAAATCCTCTTGCAATTTTTCACAATCCTCTTGGGTTTTAACAACTTTAAATAGTTTTGTGTCATCTGCAAATTTGATAACCTCACTCGTTATTCCACTTTCCAGGTCATTTATGAATATGTCAAAAAGCAGCGGACCCAGCACAGATCCCTGGGGTACACCACTATTCACCTTTCTCCATTGGGAAAATTGGCCATTTAGCCCTACCCTCTGCTTTCTATCTTTTAACCAGTTCCCGATCCACAATAGTACACTGCCTCCTATCCCATGACTCTTTAGTTTCGCCAAAAGTCTCTGATGAGGGACCTTGTCAAAGGCTTTCTGAAAGTCCAGATGCACAATATCAACCGACTCACCTTTGTCCACCTGTTTATTCACTCCTTCAAAAAAACATAACAGATTAGTAAGACAAGATCTTCCTTGTCTAAAGCCATGTTGGCTATCTCCCATTAGGTTGTGACTATCTACATGCTGAGTAATTTTATTCTTTATGATGGTTTCTACCATTTTTCCCGGTACTGACGTCAGGCTCACCGGTCTGTAGTTTCCTGGATCACCCCTGGAACCCTTTTTAAAAATTGGTGTTACATTGGCGATCCTCCAATCTTCAGGTATTAGAGATGATTTTAATGATAGTTCACAGATTACTGATAGCAGTTCTGCAATCTCATATTTCAGTTCTTTCAACACCCTTGGATGTATACCATCCGGCCCAGGTGATTTGCTACTCTTCAGTTTATCTAATAGTTGTAAGACATCTTCCCGATGTATCGATATTTCCTTCAATTCTTCCTCACCTTTAAATACCACTTCAGTCATGGGTAACATCCCTACATCTTCCTCAGTAAAGACCGAAGCAAAGAATTCATTCAGTCTCTCCGCTATCGCCTTGTCGCCTCTTAGTGCTCCTTTAACCCCTTTATCATCTAATGGACCAACTGACTCTCTCACAGGTTTTTTGCTACGAATGTACTTGAAAAGGTCTTTATTTCGCGTTTTTGCTTCCGCAGCAAGCTTCTTCTCAAATTCTCTCTTTGCCTGCCTTATCAATGCCTTGCATTTGACTTGCCAGTGCTTGTGCTGTTTCCAGGTTTCGTCGTTTGGCTCTTTTTTTCATTTCCTGAAAGATGCTTTTTTGGCAACAATAGCCTCTCTGACCTCACCTTTAAACCATGCTGGCAGTTTTTTGGACTTCCTTCCACTTTTCTTAAAACGTGGAATACAGCTGGCCTGGGCTTCCAAGATAGTATTTTTCAACAACACCCAAGCTTGATGTACGTCTTTAACCTTCGCAACTGCTCCTTTTAGTTTTTTCTTAACTGTTTTCCTCATTTTATCATAGTCTCCCTTTTGAAAGTTAAAAGGTAGTACTGTGGATTTCCTTACTATCCCTCCTCCACTAATTAAATCAAAGGCGATCATGCTATGATCACTATTGCCAAGTGGCGCAAACACCCTTATCTCTTGCACTAGATCTGGTGTTCCACTAAGGACTAGGTCTAATATGGCTTCCCTTTTGGTCGGTTCATGAACCAGCTGCTCCAAGAAGCAGTCATTTATTTCATCTAGGAACATTATCTCCCTAGCATGTCCTGACGTGACACTGACCCAGTCGATACCGGGGTAATTGAAATCACCCATTATTATTACTGTGCTGTAACTTTTGTTAGCTTCCTTGATTTCTTTGAGCATTTCATCATCCATTTGGTCATTCTGGCCAGGTGCTCGATAGTACACCCTTACTGCCATCGCCTTCCCCCTTTTATATGGAATTTCAATCCATATAGATTCTACAGCAGATTTTGTTTCCTGCAAAACTTTAATCCTTTGAGAGTCAATGCCCTCTCTAACATAGAGCGCAACCCCTCCACCTATTTGATCAGCTCTATCATTACGATATAGTTTGTACCCAGGTATCACAGTGTCCCACTGGTTGTCCTCCTTCCACCATGTCTCTGATATTCCAATCATATCTAACCTTTCATTTAGTGCTATATATTCTAACTCTCCCATCTTATTCTTTAGACTTCTAGCATTTGCATACAAGCATTTTAGAGAATGTATTTTATTCATGTTAATTTGGCTATTGTTAGACATGGGTAAATTGGGATCTTTAAGCTTTGTCTGCTCCATACTTGAGGGCATTTGGGCTACTTTACTCTTTTGTGGAACCTCTGCGCTTTTGGTAGTATCCTTCAAGGATACATTCTTCCGAACCATCCGCTCTTGGGCGACTGTCGGCTTTCCCCTAATATCTAGTTTAAAAGCTGCTCTATCTCCTTTTTAAAGGTTAATGCCAGCAGCCTGGTTCCATCCCGGTTAAGGTGAAGCCCATCCCTTCGGAAGAGCCCCTCCTTTCCCCAGAATGTTCCCCAGTTCCTAACAAATCCAAAACCCTCATCTCTGCACCATTGTTTCATCCACGCATTGAGACTCCAGAGCTCTGCCTGCCTTTTGGGTCCTGCGCGTGGAACAGGAAGCATTTCGGAGAATGCTACCCTGGAAGTTCTGGATTTCAACTTCCTACCTAAAAGCCTAAATTTTGCCTCCAGAACCTCCCTACCACATTTTCCTATGTCATTGGTACCAACATGTACCAAGACAGCAGACTCCTCCCCAGCACTATCTAAGACCTTATCTAGGTGCCGCGTGAGGTCCGCTACCTTCGCACCAGGCAGGCATGTTACCAGGCGATCCTCACGTCCACCAGCCACCCAGCTATCTACATGCCTAATGATCGAATCACCAACTATAACGGCTGTCCTAACCCTTCCCTCATGGGCACATGGCCCTGGAGAAACTTCCTCGGTGCGAGAGGGTTTTACATCACCTGGAGGACAGGTCCTAGTTACAGGATCACTTCCTGCCACACCAGGGTGACCTCTCTCCTCCATGGCAACAGGGGTGCTGCCAGACTGGAGGTGGGACTTCAGGACTATATCCCTGTAGGTCTCGTCTATGTACCTCTCTGTCTGTCTTATGTTTTCCAAGTCTGCTACTTTAGCCTCTAGAGAACAGACTTGTTCCCTGAGAGAAAAGAGCTCCTTGCACCTAGTGCACACGTAAGACCTCTCACCAACTGGGAGAAAATCATACATGTGACACTGAATGCAAAAGACTGGAAAGCCCCCATCCCGCTGCTGGAATTTTAAGTTTGTGTCTAGATCTTTAAGTTCTTACTTACTAGGGGTTGCTATGGGTATTTATACCAATAAAACTGTACCTAATACGTTTAATATACCTTGTTCACCTGAAGCTTAATTAATCTCAGGTCCTTAGTGTATGACTGATTTGGGTAATGAGCTTCACCTGAAAGCACCTCCTGTCTTTTAAGATGTGTAAGTACCTATAAAGCTATGATTATCCCAGGGGAGGGTGGGTGTGGGGAGGGAGGGAGGGAAACAACATTTATTAAAAGAGGGCTGCTACACAGTACCCTGTCTTGTGCTGCTGAGGTAAGCTAAATTCTGATTTGATTTAATTTATAGCTCTTAGCTGCTGCTAGGCTCTAACTTCTTATGAAATTTAAACTACAAGCTCTCTGCTGGGTATGAAATGTAACCAGAAAGCTCTCCTGTGTTTTAAATTCAAACTTTAATTGCTGCTACTAGGCCCTAACTGATCCAACAAAAAAAAAAAAACAGTGGGTTCACAGATTAAGTAGCTTTAATACAAAGAATTCTTTTTAGAAAATTACCAGAAGTATATACTCACAGTTGCAGATTTCACTCCAGAAGTAACGGTCCCCCTTTCTAGTCCTTCCACCTCTGAATAAGTCCCTCGTCTATCGCAGCCCTGCCAGACGTACAGGGCCGTGACCTGAATCGGCCCTGTACGTCCAGGTACGTCAGCCCATCCCTGCTCTGCCCACTCACTTTCTCCGGCCCTCCCTCTTCCAGCGCTCCCCGCACAGTGGCTAAGTGCTTGCAGGGAGCACTTTTGACAGCATATGGTCCCAGCGAATAGTGGGGCTGGATGTCCAACCAGGATGTCCAACCCCGCTATTTGCGCCTCTGCATCAGGCCCATAGTGGTCGATACTCAAAAGTGTTGGGGGGGAGTGAGGGTGATCGTGGCAGCTATCCATTCAGCGGCGATAGTCATCCGCTAACTGGATAGCTATATTGTATAAAGTTAGGACAGATCAATGGCTGTCCTAACTTTATGCGGTTTAGCTATATGGTTAGCAGCTGAATATCGCTGCTGACCAGATTGCTGCCCTGATTGCTGGCGAAGCCGGATAATTAGTCCAGGCACCACTGAAAATTCACCAACAGCATAATCAAGGGGAAAAAAAAGAAGAAAAAATCCCTATACCCAAAAACAACTCATATTAAGAAATCCGTAAGTATGTATCCTACAAATATGATAAAATAAAATAAAGCAAAAGAGGCTAATTAGGTTCACTACATCTATAATTAACTGAAATACACAGTATGAAAATCTGTAGAACTAAACATGGAGGGACAGTTATTAAAGGTGTCTAAGCTGAAACTTACACCCCACTGAGTGATTAAAGAATGAAACTGAGAAAAATGTGGCAAATAAAGACTACATCTTGTTTGTAATGTTCGGTCAACCAGCGAAGAGAAGAGAGAGGAAAGCAGCATTTGCATCTGGCCGAGAGATGAAGAAAGTGAACCTAGAAAAGGTTTTGTGGGTTCTCAGGCTGACTCAAATATTCCTATAAAATACACAAAAAAAGAGATCATTTTCTGAAATATGGCAACAAAAAACACAGGACTTGTGCCAGAAGGAAATTAAATGACACTAATGATATCTATGGTTATGACCAAACCAACCAGAATAAGCCCAATCTTGTCTGACCTAGTTAATCTGGTCAGGCCTAGTTAGTACTTGGAAGACAATCTTGGAGTACCAGGTCATAAGGCTTAAGGGGTCATCTCGAGCTGCGAATAGCGGGGATGGACGTCCATCGCTGCTATTCGGTCCCTCTGCCGACCCCAACTAACTTCCCTGTACGTTGTAGAGGGAGGTTAGACGGGGCGGGAAAGGGACAGTGTGGGAGTGGAGTTAGGGCGGGCAGTGGGCAGTCCGTGGCCCTAGACATACAGGGCCAATTCCAATGTCGGCCCTGTATGTCCAGGGCTGGCTAACTGAACAGGAAACTTATTCCACCTCTGAGGTAGAATAAGTTCCCCTAGATGGTTGATTATGGCAGGCCTGGGGCACATCAAAGGTGGGAGGGGATGCAGGAGATTCCCCACAGCCTGACTTTGGCTTGGGAGGCCAGATCGGAGGTCGGGCTGCGGGGAATTCAAAAAGTGGTCGGCAGCTGGGGATCGTGGCTCCTGAATGGAGCTGCGGTGCCGTAGCAGCCGGACACCATGACACCACAGCTCCATTCAGGAGCCCTAACTGAGTTAGCCGGGTGGAGGCCTGTATGTGCAGGCTGACCGGGATCGGGGTGGACGCAATTCTGATCCCACGGGGCTAGATGTGCCCCGCAGGATCAGAATCCCGTCTAACTCTGTACATCTGATTCCGACTGGGTGCACAGAGGGCCTTTACTGGGACGCCCAAGATGGAATCGGGCCTTTACTGTGCAGAAGAAATACTTGGCAAACTACTTCAGGTTGCATCTTGCCAAAAAACTCAGTGGATAGTCACAACATGAACAACTAACCATAGGGTTGCCAGAAAGCAGCATTGACTCAATGGCAATTAACAACAATGCTATCTACAAGGAAAAGTATTTTAACATGCTTAATGAGACTCTTTTATGTTAGAATATGCAGGAGTATGGGACTAACCCTGAGCATGTACTGTTGTTGCTGTCTGCTGGTCTGTTAACCTTTGTTGCATGAAGTTCTTTACTTGGTGTTTTTGCTCCAGATGATGGTAAGCTTTGCTCCTTTAGTGACATCCTCAAATATGCCAACTGGGACTTCAAAATGTGTTATTATTGAACTGCTATTGAGATGTTGGACTGTGGGATTGACCCTGTGTTTAGACTGCTGCTGCTGTCTGGTTTATTAACAATTGATGCACGAGGCACTATCCTTGCTGTTCTTTGCACTGGAGGGTGGTAAGCTCCACTCCTCTAGTGACATCATCACTTCTTAATGAGCTCTACATTTCTCATGATCGTGGTGATATCTCATTCGCTGTATCCCTGGATCTGTCTTCTGCATTCGACCCCATTGACCATCTTACCCTTTTTTCTCACCTTCACAGTGCTGATGTCTTAGGAACAGTCTTGCAATGGTTTCATGCTTTTCTTTCCTTTCACTCCTTTTCTGTCATCTCGAATACTAACTCTTCTGACCCTGTTTCTCTCTCATGTGGTGTCCCCCAAGGCTCGATGTTGGCCCCCTCCTTTTCAATCTCTTCCTTGCTCATCTCACTTTACTAATCCTGCAATCCGGTTTGTCGGCATATTATTATGCTGATGACATTATCACACTACACCATACTTCTCCTGCATCACCAGATATCTCACCTTTGAACTGTTGCCTTGCAAAAGTTTCGGATAGGCTTGCCTCTAACTATTTCCATCTCAATGTCCTAAAGACATCTGCCTTCTGGTTCTCTTTCGGTATTTCCTCCTCATCTTTGGCACCTTCCATCTCTGGTTCACCAATATCCTTGGTTACTTCTCTCCATTACCTTGGTGTCACACTGGTTCTGCCCTCTCCTTTCACAAACACATCTCAATGCTTGTTCGCAGGTGTTTCTTCTCACTTCGACAGATCAAAGCACTCCATCCTTTTCTGAGCATGTCTTCTCGTACCACTCTTCTTCTATCCTTGGTAATTTCACGGCTCGATCACTGCAACTCCTCACTCGCAGGTCTCCCCCAGTCCCAACTTCGTCATCTTCAACTTGTTCAGAACACTGCTGCTCAGATCATTCTCATGCCTCCCGCTATGACCATATTACACCACTGCTCATTAACCTCCACTGGCTCCCTGTCACACACCGTGTTCAATACAAGGTTCTCATCACAGTTGACAAAGCCATTTATACACGTGGAGCCTGATTCAGAGAGAGGGATGTCTGGGCCTTCCAGATGTCCCTGAGGAAGACGGGACTGTTTGGACCCGATTCTGGTCCATGGGAACCAAATGTCCCCCCAATAGCCAGAATCGGGCCCGAGGACGGTCCAATGTGACTCTGCTGCCTGCGGGGACGTCCTCCCTGCAGGCGCCCCTGACATCTGCGGCTCCGACCCCCCCCCCCCGTTTCCCCGCTGCTCGACCCATGGCTGGCCTGCTGTGGCCTGGATCGGGTGGTGGGGACCCCCCGCACCTGGCCCCATCAGAGGGTTACCCAGGCTCGATCGTTGGGCTTTCGCTGCAGTGCATCCCTACGGGCCCAGCAGTACGTACAGTGCTGCTGAGCTGGTCCACCCCGCTCCACCCAGACTCTGCCCCTCCCGCCCTCCGCCGGCTCTCCCTGTCTTAAAGCATGGGACGTGCGGGAAGGGCAGGAGGGAGAATAGGGTGCATGTGGCTTGCAGGGCTGCATGTCCCAGCGGGACGTGCAGCCCTGTAAGCCACATTTCAGAATAACCTCCATATCCACTTGTACCTCTGCAGTCTCCTTCAATTCCATACTCCATCCCACAGCCTCTGCGCAGCTCATATCAATCACCTGTGTCTTCCCTCCCCATCCCGTGCCCACCTTGAGTCCACCCGACATTCTGCTTTTTTCTTTTTAGGCTCTTCCTTGTGGAATTCCCTCCCTTCTGTCCTCCATCTGGAACCCTCTCTCTCCAAGTTTGAATTCCTCAAAGATTCACCTTTTTCTCGCTGCCTTCAACCTCCCTCCCTTGCCTCTATGACCCCTCCCTTTTTTCTCCCCTTTTCTCCCACTCCTCTAGCTGTATGATCCTATGCCTCTGTCCTTTCTAATTATGTAGTTATTTTCCTTTTTCCTGGCTTCGGCCGCCTTCTTTATTTTTTATTCATTGTGAACCGCCCTGACTTAATGAAGGTGCGGTATAAATAGTGTGAAATAAACAATAAACAATCAGCAAAATGTGCCAGATGGGCCTTCAAAATGCACTGCTATTGAGACAACAGTGGTACTGCTGATGTTTGCCAGTCTAGTCCATTAACGTTTGCTGCATAAGGCCGTTTATCTGCTGCTCTTTGTACCAGAAGACAGCAAGCTCTTTCCTTCCCATGACATCATCAAAACAGTGCCAGATGGGCCTTCAAAATGCATTGCTATTATGGGTCCCCACCACAGGCATGTCACCGAAGGGCTGCGTCAAAAGGATATGCCCCTTCTTGCGCCGTCTTGTGCTGTCTTATGCATCCCAATTTATTTGTAAGTTTTGTTATCTAGTTTGTTTTCTGACATTTTGGAAAATGATCCAGCTTTGCTAGTGAGCTTATAACTTTTAATATGACTTTGCAGTGTATGGGAGGAGAATTTGTTGTCCTGTTGCCTAGTCCTTTTGTGATAGAGATGGCTAGGCATGACCCCAATTTCCCTAGCTCTCAACATTATTTATGGATTAGAAGTGATCATGTTAGATGTCTTATTACCCCATTATTAGAAAGAAATGCTGTTAAGGATGAGCTTAACGAGTTAGAGGAGTTACAAGTATTATATTTTAATGCACATGTGGTCAGAAATAAATGTCAGCTTATTTATGATTTGATTCATACTTATTTATCAGTTATACACTCTATTAATGAGTCTTGGCACAGTTTGGTCAATGTGCAGATTCTGAATCAAGTTTGTCATCCTGACTATTGTTATGATCATCAGCCAAAAGTTACTAAGAAAGAGGGTGGGGTGGTTTTATTAGTAAGGAGGATTCTGTTGGGTTATAAGATCTCCCAGCAGTTTGATGAGGGCTGCAAGACAGTGGTGCTTCAGTGGGTGATGGTAGCTATTTTAGTGATTTACTATCTCCCAGCTAATGGACCTCTGGACCCATCATTATTTATAGAATTAATTGTTAATTTGACTTTGAGGATGGAATAACTTATTGTAAGTAGCGGCTTCAACTTTCACTTGGAGAAGTTGAAAATGCAATTGATTGAAACTTTTTTTACATCAATGGCAGCCTTGGGTTTTGAACCAGGGGTTCTTTGTTCTACCTATGAGGTAGGCATTTATTAGCTATGATATACTTGTTTTCTGATATGGAGCATTGTTGGAATTGTGTGTCGGTGATAGACCAGGAGATTTCTTGATCTGATAAGTTAAGAAGGTTCCATCTTGTGGGGAAAGGGCAGATGGAGGGTCCCCTGATCGAAAGTTTATGTTTTGACTTAAGATGGATGTGGAAGAAGGCCAGATGATCTCTAATCTGTCTGATGAAGATAGTCAAGTTCAACTATGGGAGATATCATTGAAGAAAGTTATGGACTATGACTGCTGTCAGACAGTTTGGAAGGCTGTTACATTGTTTCAAAGCTTCCCATCAGCACACTGAGGAAAGTTTAGGCTAACTTGGAGATGGTGTGAGTTCTTAATTCAAGAGAAGATGAGGTACTATAGAGCTAATAACTTGAAATTCACAATGAAAACATTATCCCCGAAATGCCCACAATTTTTAAATTTCTCCACTGTGAATGATTTTCCAGTTCATCTAACTTTTCTTTTCCAGGAACAAGCAGGAAATCAATCCTCACATATGGGTGATATCGGCGCTAACGGAGCCAACGCGGAGCATTTCCCCAGCTTTCAAAGAAAGCCTTTGGGAATGCTACCACGCATGCGTGGTCCCCTTCCCGCCCAAGGGTGCCATCTTGTTCATTCTCCTTTTTTCCATGGAACCCAACAGACGTAGTCCTCTACATCTCCGGAAAAAGTTCTTAAAATCCTTCTAAATCTCTGGTTTGTGTACTGGTTCCCTTCCTGCCTCAAGCTGGCACTTTTGGTGCCATCCTCAGCTCTCCTTCCCTTTTTTTCCTTGAGGTTCCTCCTCAACTAGCCTTCGTGCCATTTTTCGTCTAGGGGTCATAGACCCCAGCTGGGTGTTCTCCCACCATGACTCCCAGTGGATTTAAGAAATGCGACTGGTGCCGTCAAACTGTTTCAGTTACTGATACCCATGACTGCTGTCTCCGCTGCCTGGGCCCGGACCACGACAGCTCCAACTGTGACCGGTGCCAGGCCATTACCCCCCAAACAAACAAAAAATGGTCGGAGTTGCAGGGGAAGCTTTTTTCGAGATCTGACTCTGTCCCAGCTTCCCCATCGCCAAGCCCCAAAGCCGGCACTTCCCGTGAGATCCAGGCATTCTCAGAGTTCCGCAGTGGTGGCTCCTCCGGTGTCGCCCAAGACCCACCCAAGAAAAATAAAAAGGCACCGAAGCCTGCCGAGGTGCCTCTGATGAAACCTGGCAAAGTCCCGAGGCGGGACTTGGGCGACTTCGAGCAGTGCTCTCAAGTCTCGAGACAGGTGTCCTCGGCCGGCGGAGACCATGCCAGGACCCATGAACCCATAGTCCTCCTCAAGGATGCACTCTCTGGAGTGCTGGCATTGGACCCGTGGCTCTCTGTGTCCACGCTGAGGATTACAGAGTCATTGGGCCTCGAGTCCTGAATGGCAGCCATGGAGCAGAGCATCTCCTCCATCCTGGCCTTTCAGCAGTCATTGAGGTCTGGTTTTCCAGCATCATCGGCCCCAACACCGGGCCTCCTGACTTCAGGGGAGTCTCCGGGCATCGAGCTGGGCACTGAGCGCCATTGGCCTCGGGTAAGTCTTCTGCATCGATCAAGGTCTCGGTCACGCTCCTCAGGGATCCGGTCCTCCCTGGTGAGTTTTTGGGAACCCGATCCCAGATCCTCTGGGGGGCCCCGGTTCTTCGGGGCTACCCCTGAAGTCAATTCCTCAATGCCCTCGGGATCCGAATGGGAAACCGAGAGCAAGGCCTCTCCCAAGACCTTCTGGCACAGGGATGTTCCCTCCGAGCCCTCTCCCTCAGAGCCTCGGCACCACAGCCTGCCTGAGGACATAGCCTTTCATGGCTTCATCCGCGACATTGCCCAGGCTCTTTCGGTCCAGATGGAGTCGGAGGAAGATCAGCGCACAGAGGAACTCGTGATCCTGTATTATGAGTCTCCTCTCAAGGAGACTCTCACGGTGCCAGTTCCACCCATCCTCGAGAGGCTATTCCTCAGGATGTGGGAGACCCTAGCCTTGGTATCGGTGGTCAGTTGGCACCCGGACGCTATCTGCCGCATCTGGAAGGGCCCCGGGTTCCATAAACAGCAATTCTCCCTCAACTTTATGGTGATGGAGTTCTCCATGCAAAAACTGAAGAGCCAAAAAACCTACTCTTTGTTTCCCCCCACCCCCCCCCCCCCCGGCAGGAAGGCCCAGGCCCTCGATGCCCTGGGCCGCAAGAATTATCAGGGCACCATGCTCAGGTGCCATATTCAGGCATACGAACTGTACATGGGAATATACCTAAAAGGCCTGATCCAGGAGCTCTCGGGGTTCTCGGCAGGCTTTGCCAGGGAACCCCTGCAGAGGTTCCAGTCCTTGGCAGCGGGCATCCGGGACTGTTCCAAATTCCTCTCTAGGTCCGTCTATGATGGGTTCGAGTCTGTGGCCAGAGTGGCAGCTGCCGGCATCGGCGCCCGGTTTGCACACATGGTTGCAAACCTTGGACCTCGAGCATTGGGTGCAAGAAAAGCTGCTGGATGTCCCATGCAATGGCGAGAACCTGTTAGGAAGCCAATGTCTGACAAGGCAGCTGAAATTGAGGCCAAGGTAGTGACCAGCAAAGGCTGTCCAGGAAGACCTCGACCCTCCCTAAAAAAAATCCTTGGGGGGGGAAAAGGGCTATCACCAGGCCGGGCCCTACCAGCCTTACTTGGGGCAGCATCTCCAGGCCTTACAGCTTAAAAAACAGGGGCATGGGCTCCGGAAGCTGAAGGCCCCCAAACCTCAGACACCAGCACCCACCAACCGGGAGGAAGCTTTTGACTGCCTCCCCTTCCCCAGGAGTCCCACCTCAGCCCACAGGGGGGTCAGCTGGCCTCATTTGCCCACAACTGGTCCAGCATCACCACAGATAAGTGAGTCCTGCAGGTGGTGAGGGAGGGTTACCACCTTCATCTAGAGCAGAACCCTCCAGGCTTCTTCCCAGGCGAACCATCACAGCCTCTCCTCCACCAGGCCTTGGTCATCGCAGAACTCGCAGGCTTACTCAGGGACAAGGCAGTGGAGCCTATACCCAACACCTCTGGGGAAAGGGGTTCTACTCAATGTATTTCCTGGTCCCAAAAAGAACAGGGGGCCTCTGGCCCATCCTGGCCTGCGCAACTTGAACAAGTTCCTGGTGTGGGAGAAGTTCATGATGCTCTCTCTTGGGACACTGCTGCCCTACCTCCGCCAAGGAAACTGGCTTTTGCTTCTTGGACCTCAAGGACGCATACATTCACATTCTGGTCCATTCCTCCCACAGATAGTACCTGCGATTCATAGTGGGGGGGGGGGGCAGTACTACCAGTACAGTTTACTGCCATTCGGTCTCACCTCCTCGCTTAGGGTCTTTACAAAGTGCCTGGTGGTCATGGCCACCCATGTGCGCCTCCAGGGAGCCCATGTCTTCCCCTTCCTGGATGACTGGCTCATCAGAGGCAGCACGGCCTTTGAGGCCAGCCAAGACGCAAGGCTTACAATTCATATCTTACAGAAGTTGGGCTTCATCATCAACTACTGTAAATCCAGCCTCTCCCCAGTTCAAGACCTGGAGTTCATTGGAGCCCAGCTGGACACTCTGCAGGTCCAAGGTCTTCCTCCCGATAGAGAGGATCCATTGCCTGATGCAGCTAGCAGAGAAGGTTCAAAGCTGCGGGTTGGTGCCAGCCCACCTGTTCCTCTGCTTGTTAGGCCACATGGCCTCAACAGTTCATGTCACACCCTGGGCTCGCCCGCACGTGCGAGCATCCCAGTGCCTCAGATCCCAATGGACTCAGGCTACAGGCATGCTGAGAGACAGGGTAAAGGTCACCCATCGAATGGTGTTGTCCTTCAACTGGTGGCAGTCCCCACAACACCTCAGGGTGGGGTTGCTTTTTCAAGCACCAGCACCACAAAAGATCCTGACAACCGATGCCTCCCTGGTGGGCTGGGGCGCACATTGCGAGGGCCATAGCATCCAGGGAAGCTGGTCCCCAAACGAGTCTCTGCTACAAATCAACCTCCTTGAGCTCAGGGCCCTCTTCCTGGCCCTACAGGCCTTCCGCTTCCTCCTGAGCAACCTCACAGTCCTCATACAGATGGACAATCAGGTTGCCATGTTCTATGTGAACAAGCAGGGAGACATGGGTTCCTACTCTCTCTGTCAGGAAGCGGTAGTCCTCCACTCCTTCACACTGCGCAACTGCATGCTCCTCAGAGTGGTGTACATGCCGGGCCAGGACAACCTCCTGGCGGACAGTCTCAGCATGATCCTTCATCCACACGAGTGGCATCTGGATCCCAAGGTGGCACAGAGGCTTTTCTACCTCTGGGGCAGACCCTGGCTGCACTTGTTTGCTTCCCCGGACAATGCACAGCTACCCAGATTCTGCTCACCTCAGCCACACCACAGCAGGGTGGCAGCAGATGCCTTCCTCGTCTAATGGTCGTGGGGCCTGCTTTATGTATTCCCACTGACCTCTGTAATAACCAGGTGCCTTTTCAAGATCCAGAGCAATCATGCTGCAGTAATCCTGGTTGCTCCCAGGTGGCCCCGACAGCCCTGGTTCCCCCTGCTGCTCTCCCTGTCAGTGGCACCCCCCCGGTGGTACTGGGCCATCATCCGGATCTTCTTTCACAGGAGAGGGGCTGCCTTTTCCACCCCAACCTGGTATTTCAGACGTTAACTGCATGGATGCTGAAAGGGTAGCACTGACCCCCTTCAGTCTTACAGACAAAGTGCAAGAGATCCTCCTGACCTCCTGGAAACCCTCCACCAGGAGGGCATATGCCTTCAAGTGGAGGAGATTCTCTCTATGGTGTGCAGAGCGGAATGAGAATCCCTTCCCCTGCCATCTGCAGCTCATCCTGCAGTGCCTGCTGCATCTCTCCCACTCGGGGTTAAAATCTAATTTGGTCAGGGTGCATCTCAGCACCACAGCAGCTAACCATCACCCTTTTGGGGGAGGCCCCTCTTCAGCCAGCCCCTGGTCTCCATGTTTCTCGGAATCTTTCTGCTGTCGAAGCCCCCCCCCCCCCTCCGCCCACCTTCACCACAGTGGGATTTCAATGTGGTGCTCTCACAGCTCACCAGACCGCCATTTGAGCCCTTGGCGACTTGCCACCTGAGGTATCTCTCCTGGAAGGTGGCTTTTCTGGTGGACTTGATATCCGTCCGTAGAATGAGCGAGCTTCAGACCCTGGTGGCAGATCCACCTCATACCAGGTTCTATACGAACAGGGTTGTGCTTCGCACGCACCCCAAATTCCTTCCGAAGGTGGTGTCTGTTTTCCACCCCAATGAGGAGGTGGTCCAACCCACCTTCTTCCCATGACCTCATGCCAGTAATGCAGAGTCTGTTCTGCATTCGTTGGCTTGTAAGAGGGCCCTGTCCTTCTATCTACAGAGGACCCAGGCCCACCGCAAAGCTCCTCAACTCTTTGTCTCTTATGACCCCAGCAGGCTGGGGCTACCTGTGACCAAGCAAACCCTGTCCACTTGGGTGGCGGACTGTATTGCCCTCACTTATGAGCGAGCTGGTCTCTCCCTAGAGCACTGGATCACTGCTCATTGTGTGAGGGCTATAGCCACTTCTGTGGCCATCCTCAGCTCAGTGCCGGTGACAGAAATTTGTAAAGCCGCCACATGGTCTTCAGTGCATATGTTCGCAGCTCACTAGTGCCTCGAGAGAGTCCCATAGGGACAGTGCCTTTGGACAGGCAGTAATCCGAAGCATTCTCGGTGTATAGGCAACTCCTGCCCTCCGACCTTCTGAGTTCAGGCTACCGGAGCAATGGTGATGCTAAACGCTGGGGTCTGCAGAGTCTCTTGGTAGGGACTCACCCTCTGCAACTCATGGCCTTCCTATTGGTAGCCGTTGGTGCTGTCATGGTTTGGTCCCTGGCGGCCTGGAGCTAGGGAGTCCCATATGTGAGGACTGACTTCCTGCTTGTTCATGGAGAAAGTGTAGTTACTCACCTGTAACAGGTGTTCTCCAGGGACAGCAGGAATCAGTCCTGACAACCTTCCCTCCTCCCCTGGGAGTTGCCTCTTTTACCTTCTTTACCTTTCACCGTTGGCCTAAGCTGTCATCTGACTGAACAAGATGGCATCCTTGGGTGGGAAGGGGACCACACATGCATGGTAGCATTCTCAAAGGCTTTCTTTGAAAGCTGGGGAAATGCTCCGCGTGGGCTCCGTCGGCGCCGATGTCACCCATACGTGAGGACTGATTCCTGCTGTCCCTGGAGAACACCTGTTACAGGTGAGTAACTACACTTTCTTGGATTGCAAGGTTTTTTCGCAATTCTCCCATATCCTCTGCCATCTCACGGAATGCATCCTCCAAGGCTGAAGTCCTCTGCTTTGCCTCTGTAAACTGTTGCTGGTAGACCTCCAGGATACTCAGAACATTATCCAGTTTTCTATTTATCAAACTAGACAGTCCCTAACTTTCCTCAATGATGATCCCATAATTTGTAATTAATTACTTGCTACCTGTCCATGGCGTTCATTATCAATAACTCTGTGGCATATAAATTAAGTCAATTAGGGATTGTAGAACTTAGTAACTCTTATGGATGGGCAGAATGGATAGGGCATATGATCTTTATCTGACATGATTTTCTGTGCTTCTATGTAATCTACAGTATGTTCATTCTACTCATCTGAAATCCTAGAGTATAATTCACATTGGCTGATGACCCTTGATAGCAACAACAAAACATGTTGAGGAGGAAAGAGAGGGGTCTTCATCAGGAACTTGTCCTAGGCCCTCTGAAGTTTCAGTCCTGCTATGTTGAGGAGCAGAACTATCAGCAGTATTTTGGCTATATTGAGAGGCAGATCCCATACACTATTAACAACTGTTAAAATATGTGGATAAAAGTTAGTTATGTGACTTGAAACAATGTAAGATTTACTTGCTTACTTTGATGGACTATGTCTCTAGGAACTTTACTGCCGTCTGTGTGTACTCTATTGGCGCTATCGAGAATATCTTCAGGACCTCAAAACTGAAAGACAATAGCAAACCTCTGACAAGCCCCCGGCCTGGCGAGGTAAGTCCTTGTCAGTTATTTGAAATACAAGCAAAGAGAGAATCAAGGTAAAATTAAGATAGTAATAGTAGATGATGGTAGATAAAAACCAAATGGTCCACCTAGCTTGCATAGTTGCTCCTATCTACCCTGCTCTAGTTAAGTATTTGACCATTTGCAGGGGATTGATCCTTTTTCCTAGGTAGTTTTGTTCTCTTCACTCTTTGGTCCTCCACCATTATGGATGTATAAGCTTGCACATTCCCATATTCAGGGCTGGTGTTGAACATGCTGGGGTCCATTGCAGGCTGTGCCTTATTTAGCTTTGGGTAGGCGTGATTTCCCCTAGGATAGTCCTCCTGCTTACAGTCCCCCAGTGCTTCCCCTGCCAACACTTAGACACCTTTGAGGTCATTCTGAGGCATCCTGATCGGAGAAGGTATACGGGGGTGGGAGAGGGGTGAATCGGGGGCAGTGTTAGGGCGGGCAGTGGGTGGTCGTTGGCCCCAGACGTACAGGGCCAGCTCCAATGTCGATGCTGTACGTTCGGGGCCAGTGGCTTGAACGGGGAACTTATTCCACCTCAGAGGAATGGCAGGCCCTGAGCGCAGAAAGGGCGGGGGGGGGGGGGAGTAGAGGACATTCCCCGCAGCCTGACCCTGGCCTTAGGAGGCCAGATCGTGGGTCGAGCTGCAGGGAAAGCACCTTTGCGGCCGGGGATTGCGACTTTTCAATGGAGCCATGGTGCCATGGCAACTGGACGCCATGGCTGAGCTATCCGGGCAAGGCCTGTATATGCAGGCCGGACTGAATCAGGGTCCCAGCCTGCACATATAGGCCTGGTCGCGATTCTGATTCCGTGGGGCTAGTTGTGCCCCACAGGATCAGAATCACGGCTCCCTCTGTGCGTCCGGTTCCGACTGGGCGCAGAGAAGGCTGCCACGTTCATGTCGGAATCGGGCCGCTTGTGTCTTTTCATGACCTCCTAACCTTTTTTTAGCACAGATCTGTGTCTGTCCTAAGCATGCTTAAATTCTTCTGCAGTATGAATTTCTACTGTCTCTGTTGGTAGGTTACTATAGATGTGTCATAATCGAGCACCCCAAAAAAATTAAACAGATCTATTATTCATCATATTTATTTTTCTTTTAATTCTTCATTCAGTTAATTTACCCACCATTAATTTTTTCAATCAATTTTTTTTTTATAATTTTTTTGTATGACCACAATCTTCCGCCTAAGGAACAATCTATCGGCTTCCTTTATTAATGATCCATTTTACTGATAAGATAAGATTAAAGTTCCAAGATACTAAAATCAGTTCTTGTAATAAATTCCAGTCAAATAGTAGTAGTTATCTTTTTAAAGATGTTTCTTCTTGTTCTCGCTTTCAGTATATATCGGAATCCAACAAATAATACCTGACATAGCGCTATGTTTCAAATTCTACAAATCATGCTTCAGAGCATATATCTTCTTTATTCCCGCTGGAATAAATCATCCATGCGCCTCAGGTCCCTCCACATCTGGATTCCCGAGAACACAAGCTAGATATCCTTGTAATGAAATGTAGGAGGCAGAGGCCTTCAGAAAACCAGAGTACATTTTGCAATCTCATGTTTATTGCTTCTTTTTGGTTTAGTGTCTTTCAGGTGGACAGTCAACTCCCACTGAAACCTTTAATATGGCAGATCGTCATCCAGAAGTACTAGATGAAGTGATGCCCATTACAGAGGAGCCGCTATTCCATAGCCATTTCCATTACACGAAAATTGTAGTGGATCAAGTGATTACAGCACATAGGGAAAACTACAATGTCCTGTTTCTGGCAACGGGTAAGATAAATGCTTTGCTGAGAGGTGTGATACAATTTTTTTTCTGAAGGGTTCTTTGTTTGCTCACTTTTATCAAATTCTCATGTGCTTGCTGGACAAACCGAGATCCCAGGCTGTAAATCCAGGTTCCTAAGTTAACTTCTGGAGTATGTCTCTTCTCTCAGTATGGTTTCCATATCTACAAGAGATGTTAACTAGTCCACTCCTTCATTTTATTGTGATTTGCGTGCTTCATCAGAAAGATAACCAAAGGTCCCGCTGCTGGATTTCTGTATTCACGCTGTATTAGGATGAGTCATATTAAATAAAACACACCCTCACCAATCGCCTGACTTCACCTTTTCTTCTGGAAGTGAAAGACTTGTATCAGTTCACGGCTGGGAAGCGAGAATGATGTAAGATCCCACTGCTACCATAAGGCATGCTTTGGGAATTCACCCACTTCTAGGCGGAGGTTTGTGCTCAATTTAAGGAAATAAACCACTTCCAGAATGAGTCATGTTTAAGCCCTGCCCCTGTTATCCCTTCATCGTTTCCAAATGCTTACAGTACTATTTATAGCATGGTACAACTTTTGTATGGCAGCTAGTAAGTGGACTTTAAATGGATCTTTAAGTCTGAGCTGAGTGAGATGAGTGCTTAAGAACAATTAAAACCAGAAGTCATTTCCTGAATCGATTTCATGTTAAATATTTTGCTCTACAGCTTTCTTCATCTTGTTGTTGGTCAGAGCAGATAATTATCGTCCTGATTCTGCCACCTCTTTCCTTAATAGGTTCTCTATTTTCTGTATTGAAAACGATTACTAATTATACAATACACAGGTTATGTAAGCCTTCGGTCAAAGAGCATGTTTCCTATTATAGGTCTGCAGTGAATGCTGCTGAAAAGGACTATTTTTCCCATCTTGTTCAGCAGGACACAAACCCTTCTAGATTATTCTGTCCAGTAGCATCAATCAGTCTCTTCTGTTTTCTCTGATTTAACAGCTAATCAATTTGCTACTGCTTCCCCTGCAAAGGCTCATCATTGCCGGGCAGTGCAGACTTCCTCTTCCTCAGCTTTGTCTGATGGTTCTGCCATCAGTGCTTCAGTTTCTTTTGCTGAGTTCTGTTTTGGAGGTTAAGACCATCTTTCTTCTATTTCGATCCAGTTCTGGCTGCTCTCCTTTAGAGCTTCCTGTCTTTTCTTCTCCCTTACTTTTTTACTATGATCTCTACTAGCTTACTGAAAGGGGCTGTCCCTGCAGAATGGAGGTTTGCTTCTGTGAAACCACCAATCTCACATTCTTCCTTTGCCTTTAAGGTTCTTGAGAAACTAGTAGCCTCCCAACTTGCCAACTTTCTTGATAAAACTAGTGCTTTGCATGCCCACAAATGGGTTTTTGTTCCCGCCATTTCACCAAACAGACCTCTTGGACTCATTACTTATGTGAAGACCAGTCTGGACAGAGGAAGGGAAGTGTTGTTTTTTTTCTCTGGTTAGATCTGGCTGCAGCCTTTGATCTCACCAGTCACTCCATAGAGATCAGAGTTTGTGGCTCTCCTGAGGGAAGGTAACAGGGACAGAGAGTTGAATCAGGTAAATCACTTTGAAATCAAAAGTCTTCAACTTTTATCCAGAGGTTTGGTTCAGCACCATGTCCCTGTTACCTTCCTTCCCTCAGGAGAGCTGTGAGCTCTGTGGCCTCTAGTCCTACCTTTTGTTTGCTCTTTCTTCTGGATATTGGTTGTAACTTATATCCCTTTTCTTCCTGTTGCGGTGTGCCTTAATCTTGTTTCAATCTGTCTCGTGTGTTGTTTCCTTCTACTTTTTTTCTATTGTAAACTGCTTAGATTTCTTGAAGATAAAACAGTATATCAAATAAATGCTGACTATGACTAAGGCTGACACAGGATTGGAAGATGCTGATATTGGGATGTTGGGAGTACAACACTTTGATGTCAGGATAAAGGTGTGAATCTATCCATCATATGAGAACAGACGGAAAGGCCTAACATGCTGTACCATGAAATACAGCAGGTAGTATTTCTGCCACAAACTTAGAGCATGTGAGGCAGAGCAGAGTAGACGCAGCCGGAAGTGAGACATCTGTCTGTAGGAAACAGAAGCCTCACACTCTCATTTCACATGTGGTAGGCGGCTGGAGGGAAAATGATACGTGACCACAGCTGGAAACTCAATGCCCACAACTGCAGGGCGATACAATTAAGCCTGCAGCAGCTCTTTAACTTTATAAAACAGTCTTCAACCTTGGTTTTGTTCCACTCGGAGCTGAGAAGCCCCTCTTCCAGCCCCCAGCCTCACAGACCTCATAAATTCAAACCACAGCACTGAAGACCTGCAAAACAGCATTTGTTGTTCCTGACTGAGTGCAATTCTACGCCCATCATTGTTGGGCTGCCATCACCCACTGACTAGTCCTGATGACGTCCAGAACTCCACTTTTATACCTGTTTATGCCACAGGCATCATGCTGCTGTCTCTAACCTTTCTAAGAATGCCTCTCATACCAGAAGGCTTTGTGTAGCAGTGAGGCTTTCTAATTGACTTTGAATGGCGAGTCTGGGGACTCCCTGCTTTTATCTGCTGAGCTGTTATGCACGTTCCATCACCATACAGTGGTGCGGGGTGCAGGAAAGTACTTTTATGGGTACATTTTTAAAGCTGTGAGTTGTCTCCTCCACAGCCTAAAAGAAAATTAACCCGCATAAAGTCTACCATATGTGGCCAAGTGGATTTCCAGCTGCCTGAAAATATGTGCATACTTCCGTTGTGCACATGAACCCGCTAAAAAAAACAGAAGCCCGGGGGTTGTTTTTGTGGTCATGTAATTACATGTGTGTATACACACCTTATATTTTCAGAAACTACATATAGATGACATGTCTCTAACATTCATAAATTTGCATACCCATTTTACTTCAGCTAAATGTATGTGTATATATTTACCGGCATAAGGATTGGACTGGAAAATTCCAGTGTCCAGGGAGAACTTGTGTTTGAGAACTGCTTTGTCCTTTGCACTGTTACAAGTACAGTGGTTAGAGCATTTGCTTGGGAACCCAGAGACCATGGTTCAATTCCCCCTAGTGCTCCTTGTGGCCTTGGGCAAGTCACTTAACCCTCCATTGCCTCGGAAGAATCCAAGTTATCAATGTCCCTGTTTAATGTACATTAGCAAATTTAAGTTATAATGTAAAATGCTTTGACTAAAATGATAAAGCGGTATAAAAAAACCTGTTAAATAAAAATATATAACTGCAGTTAGGAACCTTACTAAAAACATTATCGGTTTATCGGTATGAGATGTTTAATTTTAACATGGTGGAATTTATGTCAGAGACTTTTTAAAAATGAGTTTTCCAAGGAGGAAAGATGTCTTGGTTTCTTATTGAATTACCTTGAAGCCAGGGAGGTTGTTTTTTTTTATATATGAGAGGGACAGGGCTGTAGCAATCATCAAGTAAAGTAGGTGATTGCCTAGGGTGGCAGCTTCTGGGGGCAACAAAGAACAGGGTATTCAAAGCTAAACAGTAGATTCTGATAGCCAGGGAGGCATAAGGCTTAAGGTTTGCCTAGGTGCCAATACCTTGAACCAACTCTGGGGCCAGTCTTGGGGAGGGAACATCCCCCTCACAATTTTTTGACCATATAGGATAGATGCTCCTACTAAAGCTGGAGCTATGGGGAGTGCACTGGGTCTCAAACAGATTTTGAACAGTATGCTTGGTATCTACTTGCCAAGCATCTTGTACACAGAAAACAAGAGCTTCAGAAGTTTTACGGCATAGAAATTGTCATCTAGTGCAGGCCATTATAGACTCAGCAACCTATGAATATTGTTGTTAAGTGGCGTTGAGTCGGTGTTGACTCATGGAAACCTTCTGGATAGTTGTTCTACATTGTGTTCGGTCTTCAGTCAGGCAACTCATTGTTGATAGAGTGGAACCCATAGCTGCTGTTATTGTATCGATCCATCTCATTGCTGGCCTTCCTCTCTTGCGTTGACCTTCTACCTTGCCAACCATGATGTCTTTCTTTAACGATCTTTCTCTTCTCATGATGTGCCCAAATATGAAAGTCACAATTTTGTCATCTGAGCTTCTAAAGAAAGCTTAGGTTTGATCTCCTCTAGTACTGAGTGGTTTGTTCTTCGGGCAGTCCATGGAATATACAGTATTCGTCACCAGCACCATAATTCTATGAATACTACTGTAACATATATCCATGCTTACTGCGGCAAAGGAGATAAAAACCAGCCAGCACCACTTCTCCCAGGTTTTCCAGGGGACAATTACTCACCCTTTTTCTCTTCCCTTATTGGGCTGTTATGATTTACCCTACACCCCTTTCCCCTGTGGCATGCTCTTTCCTTGTGATACTGGCTTATATAATTTGCATTGGCTGCTGGTTAGGGAGCATGTTCATTTTAAGCTTTTAATACTGGTTAGGGAGCGTGTTCATTTTACGCTTTTAGTACTGGTGTTTAAGGTCTTAGGTCAGTGATGGCTAACCTTTTTGAGCCCGAGTGCCCAAACTGCCGCACAAAACCAAAGAATTTCCTCAAAGTGCCAGCACGTCAATTTGCATAAATATTTGCATAATGCTAACATACACTAACTTTTAGTAAACATGTCTCTTAATGAGTGTATGGATAAAGACAGACTAAAAGATTTCTACATTACTATAATCCAGTGCCAACCGCCAGGCACATTAGGAACTACTACAAACACTGCCCATTTAGAACCAATAGCAAACCCGCCGTATCCTAACAGCACTACAAGGACTCACAAAGCACCATACCATACCTATCAAAAGGCAACACTGCAAATATTAAACCAATACATTTCAGAGAATAACAATACATGACCTACTGGGGAAAGAGAACAAGTGGCAATGTCAAAAAGGAATTACATAAACAGAATACCTCAGCTCAGTTACACAGTTGCAATTGCTCCAGCCACTTTCTTCTGGTTTCTTCATGTTTTTTGCTAACTCTCCATCATCTGCTGTCCATTTGTCCTTTCTTCTCTCTTCTAGTTTTTTTTTCCATTCTCTCTCTCTACATCCGCTTTAACATACTAATCTTTCTCCTTTTGCTCTTTCCTCATTCCTATTTCATCCACTCAAATTTTACCCCTCCATCCTCAATCCCCACTTACTCTCCCAATACCCGGCCAATTGTAGATTTTTTATCCCTCCCACACAAAATATTTTTCCCCTCTCCATTTTACTCTCCCAGCCCCATCCCATTCTAATCCTCCCCCAACATCAGCTCCCTTCTAGTTCCAACCTCACCCAGCATCCATTCCCTTCTAGTCCCTGCATCAGCCCATTTCCAGTCCTAGCCCCCCATCAGCCCATTTCCAGTCCTCGCAACCCCCCCACCCAATACCCGTCCTAGCCCCCCCCATCAACCCACTTCCACTCCTACACCCCCATCAGCCCATTTTCAGTTTAAGCCCCCCCTATAACCCATTACCAGTCCTAACCCCCATCACCCCATTTCCAGACAGCCCCCATCAGCCCAAAGCCCATTACCAGTCCTAACCCCCCCATAGCCCATTACCAGTCCTAACCCCCCCATAGCCCATTACCAGTCCTAACCCCTCATCACCCCATTTCCAGACAGCCCCCATCAGCCCACAGCCCATTACCAGTCCTAACCCCCCCTAGCCCATTTGCAGTCCTAACCCCCCCTAGCCCTTGAGCAGTCCTAACCCCCCCATAGCCCATTAGCAGTCCTAACCCCCCATAGCCCATTAGCAGTCCTAACCCCCCCTAGCCCTTTAGCAGTCCTAACCCCCCCACAGCCCATTAGCCTACCTAACCCCCCCTCCCCCTTTAGCAGTCATAACCCCCCCTCGCCCATAAGCCGTCATAACCCCCCCTAGCCCATTAGCAGTCCTAACCCCCTTTAGCAGTCCTAACCCCCCCTAGCCCTTTAGCAGTCCTAACCCCCCCATAGCCCATTAGCAGTCCTAACCCCCCCATAGCCCATTAGCAGTCCTAACCCCCCCATAGCCCATTACCAGTCCTAACCCCCCCCTAGCCCATTAGCAGTCCTAACCCCCCCCATAGCCCATTACCAGTCCTAACCCCCCATCACCCCATTTCCAGACAGCCCCCATCAGCCCACAGCCCATTTTAATTCCTACCCCCCGCCCGCCCGCCCGCCCGCCCGCCCGCCCATTAGCAGTCCTAACCCCCCCAGCCCATTAGCAGTCCTAACCCCCCCCATAGCCCATTAGCAGTCCTAACCCCCCCCAGCCCATTAGCAGTCCTAACCCCCCCCCATAGCCCATTACCAGTCCTAACCCCCCCATAGCCCATTAGCAGTCCTAACCCCCCCCCATAGCCCATTACCAGTCCTAACCCCCCATCACCCCATTTCCAGACAGCCCCCATCAGCCCACAGTCCATTAGCAGTCCTACCCCCCCCCCCCCCGCCCGCGCCCGCCGCCCGCCCATTAACAGTCCTAACCCCCCCCTAGCCCATTAGCAGTCCTAACCCCTCCCCCCCCTTGCAAATTTAAAAAAAAAAAAAGCTGGCTCTGGCTGCTGCCGCTGCCGCGGCAGAATGCAATGTCCCGTGGGGCCCCCTCCGCCCGCTAAGCCCCTCTGCAAGGGCTTTCAGATTCGCGAGGGAGAGCGTCTCCCTCACGTCTCTGTTAAGCCCGCAGGGGCTAATGGGAAATTTCCCATCAGTCCCTCGCGTCTAAAGGGGCTGATGGGAAATTTCCCATTAGCCCCTGCGGGCTTAACAGAGACGCGAGGGATACGCTCTCCCTCGCGAATCTGAAAGCCCTTGCAGAGGGGCTTAGCGGGCGGAGGGGGCCCCGCGGGACACTGCATTCTGCCCTTGCCGCGTCCGCGGCAGCAGTCAGAGCCAGCTTTTTCTTTTTTGCGGACCTTCCCGCGTGCCAGCTGCAAGGCCTTCGCGTGCCACAGCTGGCACGCGTGCCATAGGTTCGCCATCGCTGTCTTAGGTTATTCCAGTCCAGCCTTTTTGGCAAGGAAATTGGAGTGGTATGAATCTACTAGAAGACTGCGATTTGAGGCAAGTAGGTATTTGGTTATACATTCTGTCAGATGTATGAGCCAGTCCATTCTCCACTGTGGTTCCAGAGTTATGGAATTCACTGTCAATAGAGTTGCACACAGAAGTGTTTCCTGTTCAATGTAATGACCTGACTTTTGTTTATTGTCGGACACTGTTTTGTTTAATGTAAACCGCGCTGATCGCAAATAGTGCGGTATATAAGAAATACAAATAAATAAAATAAATAAGTAAATCTCCTGTCAATTAAGAAAAAATTGTAGACTTATCTGTTCACTAGCTGTCAATTTTGAGAGGCAAGGGGGGAAATTGAAAGGCAATGTCAGGAAATACTTTTTCGCTGAAAGGATGGTGGATGCTTGGAATGCCCTCCCAGTGGAGGTGGTGGGGGCAAATATAGTGACAGAATTCAAAATGGCATGGGACAGACACAGTGGATCCCTTTATAGCAACAGGATAAAATCAAAATAAACGTAACTATCTAGTTTCTCGACAAATAGGGGCAGGGCCGGCCCGTCCATTGAGCGAGAATGTTTTTTGCACAGGGCCCCGCGTTTCAGGGGGCCCCGCGCAAAAAAACATTCTTTTGTAAAAGTAAAATTGAAAAAAAAAAGAAAACCTGTCTCCTGCCGCTGTCGGGGCCGCCGCGGCAGAATCGAGCGTGCCGCGGGGCCCCCCTGTACCCGGCACAGCCTCTCCTCCCTGTAGCAGCTCTCTCTTCTGAGCTGCAGTCAGACGCGCCGGCTTGCAGAGCGCGAAGGGAAGAGTTTCCCTTTCGCGACTCTGTTAGGCCCGCGGGGGCTGATGGGAACTTCCCATCAGCCCCCGCGGGCTTAACAGAGCAGCGAGGGAAAAACTCTTCCCTCGCGCTCTGCAAGCCGGCGCGTCTGACTTCAGCTCCAACTAGAGAGCTGCTACAGGGAGGAGAGGCTGTGCCGGGTACAGGGGGGCCCCGCGGCACGCTCGATTCTGCCGCGGCGGCCCCGACAGCGGCAGGAGACAGGTTTTCTTTTTTTAAAAAATTTCCCTGGGCTGGGCTGGGCGTTAGGAGTGGTGCTGGGCTGGGCTGGGGGTTAGAAGTGCTGCTGGGCTGGGCTGGGCTGGGCTGGGGGGGTGGTGTTAGGAGTAGTGATGGGCTGGGCTGGGCGGGGGGGGGTGTTAGGAGTAGTGATGGGCTGGGCTGGGCGGGGGGGGGTGTTAGGAGTAGTGATGGGCTGGGCGGGGCGGGGGGGGGTTAGGAGTTGGGATGGGCTGGGCTGGGCTGGGCTGGGGGAGGAGGTGTTAGGAGTAGTGATGGGATGGGCTGGGCTGGGCTGGCTGGGGGGGGTTAGGAGTGGTGATGGACACTGGGCTGGTTGGGGGGGTTAGGAGTGGTGATGGGCACTGGGCTGGCTGGGGGGGGTAGGAGTGGTGATGGGCACTGGGCTGGCTGGGGGGGTTAGGAGTGGTGATGGGTGCTGGGCTGGGGGGGTTAGGAGTGGTGATGGGCGCTGGGGGGGTTAGGAGTTGTGATGGGCGCTGGGGAGGGGTTAGGAGTGGTGACGGGCGCTGGGGGGGCTTAAACTAAAAATTGGGTGATGGGGGATTAGGACTGGAAATGGGCTGGTGGGATTAGTACTGTAAGTGGGTTGATGGGGGGTTAGGACTGGTAATGGGCTATGGGAGGGCTTAAACTAAAAATTGAGTGATGGGGGATTAGGACTGGGAGTGGGCTGATGGGGAGGTTAGGACTGGTAATGGGCTATGGGGGGGCTTAAACTGAAAATTGGGTGATGGGGGATTAGGACTGGAAATGGGCTGGTGGGATTAGGACTGGGAGTGGGCTATGGGGGGGGCTAGGACTGGTAATGGGTTGGGGGGGTTGCTAGGACTGGAAATGGGCTGAGTGGAAGGGGGCTTGAACTGCGAATAGCTGTTGGGGATGGGGCTTGGAATGGAAATGGGCTGAGGGGAAGTGGGGGGCTTGAACTGCAAATAGCTGATGGGGACGGGGCTTGGAATGGAAATGGGCTGAGGGGAAGTGGGGGGCTTGAACTGCAAATAGCTGATGGGGAGGGGGACTTGGAATGGAAATGGGCTGAGTGGAAGGGGGCTTGAACTGCAAATAGCTGATGGGAAGGGGGGCTTGGAATGGGCTCTTAGGGGAGGGAGCTAGGACAGGAACTGGGCTGATGGATGGGCTAGGATAGAACTGAGAATTGGGTGTTGGGGGAGCTAAGATTGGAAATGGGCTGTGGTGGGGGCTTGGATTGAAATGGACTCATGGAGGGGCTAGAACTGGAAGTAGGCTCATGGGGGGCTTGGTTTAGAAATGGGCTGAGTGGAGGGGAGCTAGGATTTAACATGGGCTGATGGTGGGGCTAGGAAAGGACTAGAAATGGGCTGATGGGAGGCTGGTATTGGAAATGAGCTGATGAAGGGACTTGGATAGGACTGGAAATGGATGGGGGAGCTAGGACTGGAAATGGGCTGATGTGGGGACTAGAAGGGAGCGGATACTGGGTGGGGCTGGAACTAAAAGGGAGCTGATGTTGGGGGAGATTAGAAGGGGATGGGGCTGGGAGAATGAAATGGAGAGGGGAAAAATATTTTGTGTGGGAGGGAAGAAAAATGTACAATTGGCCGGGTATTGGGAGACTAAGTGGGGATTGAGGATGGAGGGGTAAAATTTGAGTGGATGAAATAGGAATGAGGAAAGAGCAAAAGGAGAAAGATTATTATGTTAAAGCAGATGTAGAGAGAGAATGGAAAAAACTAGAAGAGAAGAAAGGACAAATGGACAGCAGACGATGGAGAGATAGCATAAGACACAAATAAACCAGAAGAAAGTGGCTGGAACAATTGCAACTGAAAAAAAAATGCACAAAAGGTACAAAGATATCTCTTTATTTTGAATTTATTAACTGGAATATGTCAGCTCTGGGAAATGTGCATCATTAATGTCTGTGCTTTGTTTAGTACAAGAGGAAATTAATTTATAGTTTTATTTCTACATTGTTGTTGTACATTCCAAGTTTGGCTTTTAGGGTTCCCAGTTTAATTATTGTCTTCCTGTTTTTAAATTGTGATTCCTTGTTTGGTGATAGTCTATGTTCTGCATGTGTAACTGAGCTGAGGTATTCTGTTTATGTAATTCCTATTTGACATTGTCACTTGTTCTCTTTCCCCAGTAGGTCATGTATTGTTATTCTCTGAAATGTATTGGTTTAATATTTGCAGTGTTGCCTTTTGATAGGTAGTGTATGGTGCTTTATGAGTCCTGGTAGTGCTGTTGGGATACGGTGGGTTTGCTATGGGTTCTAAATGGGCAGTGTTTGTAGTAGTTCCTAATGTGCCTGGCGGTTGGCACTGGATTATAGTAATGTAGAAATCTTTGTCTTTTTTTATCCATACACTCATGAAGAGGCATGTATACTAAAAGTTAGTGTATGGTAACATTATGCAAATATTTATGCAAATGAGGCCCCTTATGCAAATGAGGCCCCGCACCGAGTCTCCGCACATGGCCCCGCACCCCCCTTGGGCCGCCCCTGAATAGGGGTGTCCTACATGGAGTGGTCGGTTCACCCCTAAACAAAGACATGGGGAGGGGTGGCCTGCACGGAGCGGCAGGTGCACCTACTCTTGCCATCTTACTGGGCAGACTAGATGGATCATGCTGGTCTTTATCTGCCATCATTTACTATGTTACTATGTACTATGTTATTGAGGTTGAAGGCTGAATGAGTTCTTTCTGTCATTCTGGAAAACGGAATCATGTATTCACCTGAGTATTGTTGTGCCTGGCTGAGAAGAGGTTCATTAGTTTGTTGTTTTTCTTTTCTTATTTTAATGTATAGTTGATATGTATTAGGTTTTTATGTCTTATGAACTTCTTTGAATGTTTACTCAGGAATGTGGTATTAAAATATAGGAATTATACTGACAACCCGATGTAATCACCGCCTGAAATTTTTGTATTCCTCGTGTTCATAAATAAACAAAATTATAAAAAAAAGAAATGTTTTTATAAATAAATATTCCGCCATTTGCTGTAGAGCTTCACCAGACCTCAGCAATATGCCGGATAGTGGGAAAACAAGCATGTCTTTAGCCAATGCAACCCCCTTCCTTGATAAGTTTGAGACTTTTGTAAAGAGTTTTAGAAGGCCGTGCTGTGGCGTTTCCTCAATGTAGGGCAAAGCACAAAGACCCTGAGAGGTGCAGGAACTCTGCAGTTGTATGGAATAATAGTTTCTTTTATTTTTTCTAGCCTCAGAACAGTCAGTGTCATCGCAAGGCCCCTGTATCCCTGCAGAGGACTTTCATACAAACTATAGTACTGATTTTTTGCACAAAATGGGTCCTCTCAGCTATAGGTGGCAGCTCTGTGGGCGCTTGAGCACCCCCAATATTTACAGTAGCAAAACCCTTCAGGGAGGGGTAGTTTAACATCCCCAGTTTCCTGAAAAACTAGCTCCTATGCCCTCAGCAACTGTAGACAACCCTATTCAAGGTCAGTTAGTTCACAGGCTGCCTCTGTTTGAATGATAATTGTTATATTCAAGCATAATTTTCAGTTGGTTGGATAATGAGTCATCTTAAATCATGAGCTTAGAATTTATTTCAGATTACTTGATGATTTCCCCCAGAGGACTGTAGCTAAATATTTGCCCCCTCTACAAAACTAATAGGGAAGGATATATCAATATGTCTGTTCAGAAGAGTATGGGGTAGAGAGATCATATTCTGGGGGAAGGGCATGACCTTTTACACCTGTTGCACCTACCCAAATAGATTACATTAGTAATTTTCTGGAGATTTACTCCTCCCCCATCCCCCCACCATAGTCACATCAATAATCAGCTAAAGATTTGTTCCCCTGACTGTCCCATTTGAAGATTAGCCCCCCTCCCCGAAGCTAACTGGGGAGGGGAGGTTGCATTTTCAGGTAATCCATAGTTTTAAACAACAGCAATAATAGCATGAGGCTGCTCAGAATATGGCCTTCCGTGTTTCTTGACTCTAATTTGTATTGTCTGGTAACTTGCCACCTACTAATTGTAATGTAAATATAGCGGTCCCAAACCATTCCTGGTTTTCCAATCTACAAGGGAAGTCTGAGAACAGCCATAGAAAAGCAAACCCCAAGGTCCTTTTGACACAGAGTGGATCTTACATCAGGACATTTTGCACAGCTCTGCTCTTTGTGGCCTTGAGGACCAAGTCCCACTGACTCCATCTTCTGTTGAATTACTGTACAGAGAATGGGCTGATCCATAAAATAGTGGAGTTGGACCATGGGGCTGTGAACATCTTGGAAATCCAACCCTTTCAGATCCAGACTCCCATCCAGTCCATGACACTTGACTCCATAACGGTGAGCAGACTACTAAGCCCAGATGTTTATTTTGTGACAATAATTCTACCACACACACATTTATAATGGTGAAAGATTATTGGAAAATTGAAGTACTTGATTGTGCTCAAGGGAGATACCAGGGTATGAGAGAATAAAATGGCATTGTGGAGCATATGTAGGAGTATTTAAGAACTAAGAGATAAAGGAGGGCATTTGTAGAAGAAAGGTGATCAGTGGTATATAAGAAGACATCTGCACAGACATTGGGAAGATGGACTGGCTGTAGGTGGGAGAGTATTAGAGAAGTGCAGGAAGGGATGAAATGGAGGGAAGCGCGGAAGAAACTGAGATTCCATCAGGTAATAAGTATTTTATATTGCTGGTTATCAGTTTCTCTATAAACTCCAAGGGGCTTGTTTACAAAGCAGCGGTAGCGGCTTCCGATTGATATCAGAGCTGCGGCCCCATTGAATTCAATGGGGCCGTGACTCCAATATTGGTCGGAGGCTGCTACCGCTGCAAGCCCCCAGTCTGATTTCCAGACTAATTTACCATTAGCACTGAGTAGGTGAAAGCAAGTATTGAAGAATCTGGATTCTTCTGAATTTTATGATGCCATTATTCTTGAAGCAGTAACATAAGGATTCTTTTGCTCAAGATATTTTTCCATACTCCTTTCTAGGGTTTGTTAAGGAAGAGGAATAGCTGAGTTAGCCTTTATAAACAGATGGGGATAGAAAGGCAGAGAAGGCAGAAGGGGTATAGCAAGAGGGTTGAAGGGGCAATTTGACACTGATACCATGTTTTTCTTTTCTATTATTGTTTTGCTGATTTAATTTCAAATATATAAAATAAATAACAAATGGAGCAAAAAAAAAATTCTGTGTATCAAAAAACAAAACTAGATGAAAATATTTTTAGTGCACATCCCTAAGCAAAGACAGGAAGATGAGGAAATGCAAGTATAACAGGGGGGATCCTTCTTACCATTATAATAACAAAGTCACCTCAACAAACTACAATGATATGGCACCAATAGTGTCTAGAGCTCTTGGGTTTGTATGTCACCAGAATCCCTTGATTTGATCCAGACATTCTCATGATAGATGCAGTTGGGGAATACTTGGGTATTAATATTTTATTTTGCTTTTCCATACCAGAAAAGGCTGTATGTGTGTTCCTCAGCTGAAGTCGTCCAAGTGCCATTAGACATGTGTGATGTCTACAAGAACAGCTGTGAAAGCTGCATCCTAGCAAGGGACCCCTATTGTAGCTGGTACCATCGGAACTGCTCTTCCATCCTGCTCAACCAGGGGTATGTCTGACCTAGAGGATGAAAGCTTATCTTTTTCGATATTGGAAACAGAAGGCACAGGGCCTGGTAACTGTATGGAAGAATTTTATCTCTATCCCCTTCACTCCTATACGCTAGGGGTGCCCTCCCTTCCCCTTAGTGTACACATGGTTAGTATGTGGAGATTTGGAACTATTTATTTGAATCATAAATACCGGGAAAACTGAACCTCTTACCCCCCTCCTTAAGCCTCCCTGGTCACTTTACTGAATTTCCCATTTCTTAGTAATCTTGTCTGCTCCTTCAGGACTGAATTTAGAATGGTAAGATTGCCATAACTTAAGTTCACACAATAATTCTAGGGGCAGGGCTTCCTGAACCTGTCCCAGGAACCCTACAGTCATTCAGGTTTTCAGGATATGCACAAATAATATGTATGAGATAAATTAACATTTATTGGGTCTACAAATAATATAGCTTTAGCTTATGCATATTCATTGTAGATGTCATGAAAGCCTGACTGTGAAGTCCCTTTGACAGATTTGGGAAACTCTTACTGTATAGGTTTTCCTACCCACGATATCACACTATTGTTCTAAATTCTTCCTTTACTTTATGACGTAACTTCACATTAATCAGTGTAAGCTAGCATTGTTTAAGCTGGTGCAATTCACTTCTAGTCACGATCAGGTTTTCAGTTATCTACAATGGAAATGCATGAGATAGATTTGCATACATTGAAAGCAATAAGTCCTCTGTGTCTGTCTAAACTGTAAGCTCACCAAGAAGCTCGCTTCTCTGTCTCTGTAAAGTACTGTGTACACCTTGTAGAACTATATAAATGTTTAGTAGTAGTAGGGGTAGATTTGCATACATGCTACTACAGTACTAAGCCTCTATAGAACTACAAGGTGTAAACAGCGCTTTACAGGCATAGAAAATTCAGTGGATAGACAGATATTGATAATAAGGATAATATTATTGCTCTTTAGCACAGGACTTCCCAAACCTGTGCTGGGGACCTGTAAGCGCCTGGTATTTTCAACATCTCCAAAGTGTATGCATGAGATAAATTTGAATGCAGTGGAAACCCAGCATATGAAAATTTTATCTCACATATAGTCATTGTGCATTTCCTAAAAGCTGACTGGCTGTGGGGTCCCCAGGAGGGGTTCGGGAGTCCTTGCTCTGGTATGCCCCAAGGGACAAGGAAAAAGCTGAGTCAGTCCTATTTTTCCCCCAAAACATCTAGAACAGGAGTGGCCAAATTCAGTCTTCAAGAGCTGCAGTCAGGGTTTCAGGATATCTATTTCCTGCATATTCATTTTGAATATCCTGAACACCTGGCCTGTCTGTAGTCCTTGTGGACTGGATGTGAATGTTCTAGCTTATGTTGGATAGACTGATTCCCATAAGAAAAGTTTTGCCCATAGATCAGCGATGTCCAAGTTCAGTCCTCAATGGCCTCAAACAAGTCAGGTTTTCAGGATATCCCTAATGCATATGAGATAGATCTGCATGCAAACTAGCTCTATTGTAAGCAAACCAATCTATGCATATTTAGGGGTAGCCTAAAAACTAGATCTCTTCATAGTCCTTGAGGAATACCACTGACCCGAAACCTCTAATAAGATTTCCCTACTTTAGGAAACTATTAGGAAATCCAGGTGCAACCTAAAGACTGTCATAGAGGATGTCACAGCTATAAACTACAAGGTGAAATATATAGCTTATGATCTCCCTCCTTCTGCCTCTCTCTCCTGAACATATGACCCGTGTGGAGCTTGTGATAAGGAAGCTTATCATAGCTCAGGAAGGAGCTATAGAAAAGGTGAAGTGTCTCTGAACAAGCAACCTGTCAGTGCTGGTAGAAATGAGAAAACAGAATTTTGCCATAAAAGACTACCAGTCCCAGAATGCACCAGGTTTCCAACAGCCATTAGAGGAGCTGAAGTGGGGAAACGTGTGTTCAATCAGGAGGGCTATGAGGTAATCCCTAAGCACTCATCTCAAAGGGCAGGGCCTGATTCAGCACAGCTGCGCTGTGTTAGGGAGGAGCACTCATCTAAGCAGAATAAGAGTAGAGTTTATTCTACAGATGACCATCTTCATGATCACCTTGGATATCCAGAGAATTGTCCTCAGTATCCTGAGAATCAGCTTGAGTTTGATCATCAGTTTCATCTGAAGGATCATCAGAAGCAGAAGCCAAACCGGACGGACAGAGAGGGAAAGAGACCCTTTGGAAGAAGGAAGAGAAAAGCCTTTGAGAGGTCTACAAGAGTCCAAAGCAGTACGTATACTACTGGGAGGTATTCCAAGGGCCAGCATACACCATTGGACTTGGGAAAGCCAGAGGAATGGTGCTGCAGAGCTAGGAATCACCAGAGGCTACCTGTGAGGGAGACGGCTGCACGTGGAAGGGACCCTAAGACCTGTGCCAGAAGGTATGTGAAGAGAGATCCAGTGTCCAGGGATCTGGATTGGAAGGCTGGACATAAGAACTGGACTACATACTGGCCAGGCTATATAGAGAGGAACTCTAGCAGCAATGGAAGCTCAGGTATGAACACTGATCTATGCCCTAGCTATAACCTTGAAAGACAGCAGGGAAACAAGTATTCTCCTGAAAATGCTCCATTGAGAGATTCATCTGTGCCAATCCATGATATTGAACCCATGCTTGTTGAACAAGGGGGAATAATAGCAGATGAGGATCCTGTTTATATGGACTGCTCTCTATCTAAACTCCGTTGGTAACTTTCTGTTATAAAGTACAGCAACCATCACAAAGAAATACAAATTTGTTCTTTAATCTACTCAGAAAAGCTCCTGAAGCAGGATTTGACCCACACAGTGGAAGGCAAGCCAGCTAAGGGGTTTCAGCTGGTAACTGCTAGCAATTAAGCCTTACCTAATTGCTTGTGAGCTAGGAGAGAATCACTTCTGTATCTATGTGGGAAGTAACCAGACGTTAACCTGAAAAGAACAGTTTGTTTCTTGCTTTGTGGCTTTTCATTTGTTGTTTCCTGATTTTAACTTTGTTTTTCCAAGTTAACACTGAAAGCAAGTAACCTAATTTATGTGCTACCAAGCATATCTGTGTTGGGAGAAATAACCCCATAAATAAATATCTTATTGGCTTTACCCAAGAGCACAACTAAATTATTGTCAGCAGCTGTGTCTGGTGTGAATGAACTACATTGCCCACAATACCTTGCAAATCATATAGAAATATGCACTTGCCAAGTGTGTGAAGATTCTCACCCAGGCAGCCGTCTGACAAGCTGCACCTCCCCTACTCTTTTTTTTTCCTGGATGACCCCCCTCCCTCTATAACCTCTCTGTTCTGATTTTTAATTGGCGTTCTTTTCTTTTTTTCTTGTTGATTTTATGTAAATTGCTTTGACGTTTGAAAGGTGGTATATCAAGTCTCAGTAAATATAAACATAAACATAGTTCTTTTGATACACAGTGATATTTTTAAGTATATTACTATGTATATATCTGTGGAATCCCTTTTGTTCAGTAGTCTATTACAATGTTAGCTGTAGTTTTGCAGCTAGCCTTCTGTATGGGTTTACCAAAGGCATCTCTTGTCAGACAAATCTGATTGATTTCTTTGACTGGGTGACCAGAGAGTTGGACTGAGGGAGAGCTCTAGATAGACCCTGAAGTGACTGGGTTAGAAGTTTGTTGAGTGGGAGGTGACAAAGGGTACAGGTAAATGGAGTTCACTCTGAGGAGAAGGAGGTTATCAGTGGTGTGCCGCAGGGATCTGTCCTTGGTCAATTCTTTTTAACATCTTTGTTAGTGATATTGCAGAAGAGCTGTCAGGTAAGTTTTGCCTCTTTACAGATGATAGCAAAATCTGCAATAGAGTAGACACCCAGGAAGGAGTAGATAACATGAGGAGAGATCTGGCTAAGCTTGAAGAATGCTCAAGAATTTGGTAGCTGCGATTTAATGCCAAAAAATGCAAGGTCATACATTTGGGCTGCAAAACTCCAAGGGAGCCATACAGTGTAGGGGGAGAGGTATCTGTCCATGAAAGAAGAGCGGGACCTGGGCGTAATTGTTTCTGATGATCTTAAAGTAGCTAAATGGGTAGAAAAGGCGACAGCGAAAGCCAGAATGATGCTTGGGTGTATAGGGAGAGGAATTGCCAGCAGAAAAAAGGAGGTGATAGTGCCTCTGTATAAGTCTCTGGTGCGACCTTAATTGAAGTATTGTGTGCAATTCTGGAGATCGCACCTTCAAAAGGATATAAACAGGATGGAGTCAGTACAGAGAGTGCCTACTAAAATGGTTAGTGGTCTTTGTTATAAAGCATATTGGGACAGATTTAAAGATATTAATATGTATATGTTAGAGGAAAGGCGGGATAGAGGAGATATGATAGAGATGTTTAAATACCTCTGTGGCATAAATGCACAGGAGGGGAGCCTCTTTCGATTGAATGCAAGCTCTGCTACGAGGGGACATAGGATGAGGGTGAAAGGAGATAGATTCAGGAGTAATATATGGAAATATTTCTTTATGGAAAGAGTGGTAGATGCATGGAATAGTCTCCCAGTGGAGGTAGTAGAGACGAGGACAATATCTGAATTCAAGAAAGCATGGGCCAAACACAGAGGATCTCTAAAGGAAAAAAGGAGATGGAAGGGCAGACTAGATAGTCCATATGGTCTCTTTCTGCTGTCATGTTTCTATGTATTCCAAAAAAGTCACTACATTTTGACATTCTGTGTACTGTATCATACAGAAAAACACAAATTGGCAAATTCAGAAGAGTCCAACCAAGAGCAGTAGCAAAGAGTTCTTAAATTGTCTATGCTAATCTGTTTCCCATCTCCTGGCAAAAACATCCTGTAATAAAGCTGAACATGTGAGAAGGGCTGGAAGTGTTTTGCAAAAGCATATGGCACCACTGAAATCCTAACACAGGCCTACTTTGTTTTCTGTTGTTGCAGGATGCAGAATATCACACATGGCTCCCCAGAAGCAGCTTGCGACTTACCCAG
The DNA here is from genome assembly GCA_033557465.1 of Ichthyophis bannanicus. Classification (NCBI taxonomy): domain Eukaryota; kingdom Metazoa; phylum Chordata; class Amphibia; order Gymnophiona; family Ichthyophiidae; genus Ichthyophis; species Ichthyophis bannanicus. The sequence continues at coordinate 89,273,087 of CM066043.1, forward strand.
TAAGTGACATGGGTCATCTGTCCTCTTTCTTGAAAGGCTGGGAGGTAGATTCGTTCCAGGAGCTCTCCTTTTAATTCAGTGTCATGCTTTGAATGCTATTAGTGGAAATGGATGTGGGGAGCAAACAGGAAGTGTTGGAAGGGTTCAGGCCAAGCAGCAGCTCTGGAGTTCCCCAAGTACCTCCTAAATGCTTCCCTTATAGTGGGATGTGAACTGAACCTCCGAAGAAGGGGGATTTTACCAGCCCTGGGATATGCAGTTTTTTGTATCATCTAACATCCCTCCTAGCAGGGGTTCTCAGTCCAGTCCTTGGTACACACCTAGCCAGTCAGGTTTTCAGGATAACCACAATGAATATTCATGAGAGAGATTTGCATTCAATGGAGGCAATGCATGCAAATCTCTCTCATGCATATTCATGTGATTATTCTGAAAACCCTACTGGCTGGGTGTGTCTCAAGGACTGGACTGAAAACTCCTGCTTTACAGAAATGTTTGCATGCAGCATGTATGTTGTATGTTTTAAAGGTATGTTGTGTGCAGAGTGCATGTATTCACATGCAGACATTTCTGGGGGAATTGATGCAGTTGTCAAAACCTTACTACTGTGAATCAATATTTTTTTGGCTACCATCTAGGGATGCCTATTGACTCCACATTTCAGGCCAGGCTTTACCCCACTACATGCAGGGACATTCAGTGTTCCTTTCCTTAGGAAATGTTTTAGGAAAGTCAGAACTCCAACTAATGTAGTGTGATGACCACTGCTTAAAGTGCTAATTTTGCTAAGCCGTATTCTGACTCACTTAACAAGCAGACCATTATTTGGCTTATTATGAACACCACTTAGTGCTCTCTGGTGTGTCTATTTTGTAGCAGTTGCAGCAGCAGTACGGTTAATGATGTCAAAAAGCCACTTATTTTGTGCGGTGAGGCAAGCTGTCTCTTGTTGCTGGTCTGCTTCTGGCCTCTCCCAGCAGCACTTATGACCCCTTTCAATGTAAGTCAGCCAGTGGTCTGCTTGAGCCTAAAACTGATGCTTCTAATAGTGGGATCTTTCTGGCTATCTTCAATTTTGAGTTGGATATTTCCATTTAAAAATGAAGTAGAATTTAGACAACTAAAGATTAAGCTTCCCATAAACGTATCATCAAATTTCTGTTGAGGTGTCCTATTCTGTGCTAAACATTTTTGATTGATGGACAGTAAACTGTACTAGTTAGAACACAGACCGATGAATCAGCAGAACTGCTGAGGGTGTGATACCTAGAATACATAATAATATTAATAGTTATCGGGACCACATTCAGCCACTGCGATCTGCATTTTTTTTTAAACCCTGGCTGCAACAATGAATTTTATTTATTTATAGAACATTTCCTGATATAATCATACAAAAGCAGTTTACAAAGAACAGTAATACAAAGACATAGCGAAATCATAGTTCCTCGAGTGGTGAATATAACTCTGCAACCCTCCCACCAATCAGGCCCAGCAGCCTGTAAACCCCCTCCCCCCACCCAACCAGCAGCCACCCTTTTCTCAAGATGAGCAGTTCAAAAATAGGGAAGTCTTCAGCTTCTTTCGGAACAGTAGCAGCCCTGTTTCCTGCAGTATTTCGACAGAATGCCACCATCCAATAGTGAGGACTTATACCCTACTGTCCTTAACAAGTGAGACACTTTGCTGTCCTACTTTTTTCAGAGGTATCAGCACGATAACTGCCTACATGCCATGAGGTAATCAAGTCTGCATCTGCCTGTCTTGCAAAACCGATGGTGATAGCGAGCCCCTTGTATTCAGCATCACTATCCCAACAGTGGCCGGCACGGAATATACTTGCAGTATGGTCAGCACCGGAGATTACTGGATAGTGTAATGGCAATATTCAGTCAGCCATCCAGAGAACTTGAGAGAGCCTTTTTGCTGTCCTAAATTATCTACACAGTTTCTTTGGATATTTGACTAAATATTGCGACTATCTGGATAAGTCCGGGAACTGCCCATACTCTTCACGGGTAGTGTCAGGACGGTCAGTATCATTGTCAGCAGCACTTATCTGGATAGGAGGTACTACTTTTAAATATCAGGCTGATTATTTTTTAACATTACGGTGGTGATAAATATTCTTGTACAATATAACCTTCTAAGAGCTTTCCATCTAAGTCGGTACTTGAAGCAGTGGGAGATAGTGACCTGCCCAAGGTCACAAGACATGTTAGTGGCAGAAGTGGGAGTTGAACACCAACTTCCCTGTTTTTTATCTCATTATTCTTATCACGAGCCCACTTCCTCTCTTACTCTTCCAAACAAGTTTATTTAGCTTTATTTATATACCGCTTTTCACCGGGTCAAGGCGGTTTGCATGGAACAAATGCAAGTACATTGTAACAATGGCAAGAAACTACATACCAGAAGTGTTCAAGCATTCATGGAGATATTTCTAAAGCAAGAGGAAAAGACCTCAGTATCCCTTGGAGCCAAACAGACTCAAAGCAGAGGGGGAGTCAGCCAGTCAGAAATAACGTTCAACTGGTGACCGGAGGGATACTGGCTCCGAGGGATACTGCAGTCTTTTCCTCTTGCTTTAGAAATATCTCCATGAATGTTTGAACACTTGTGGATAGACTTTGTGGATATTAGCCTAAGTAAGGAGTTTTTGAATATTTAGATTTGATATTTGGCTGCTTGTGAGGATTTATCTTCAGGAACAAACAGGAATTTAGTCTTCACATATGGGTGACATCAGTACCGACAGAGTCCGTGCGGGAACGCTCCCCAGCGTCCAATGGGAAAGCCTTTGAGAGCTTCCCACTGTGTCTGCATTGCTGCTTTTCCATCGTTGTAACTCTCCCTCCTCAGTTCTTTGTTTTCCGCAGAGCCAGCAGCAAGCAAATCCTATCACCGCAGAAAATTCCTGTATTTTTCTTTCTTTGTTTTTTGGGTTTATTTATTTTATTTATTTATTTGCAGTCTCTTTTATACCGCGCTATTCGACATCAGTGCGGTTTACAATGAACATAAGAGTTGCACATCTCAATTTCGTGATTTGTGCTTACAGTGAAACAGGTATAATAACTTGGGTATACATTAAACAGGAAAATTAAACTTGGGTAAGCATTAAGCAGGTATAACAGGTAAAATAGGATATAAATAACCAGTCCCTTAACAAGGAGACATGATGAATAAATACAGTCTACTTTATGCAACAATATAATGAGTTATGCGGCACTGCATAAGTTTCTCATGGTGGTTGGAGGGGAAGGTGTGATTGCGAGTGATCAGTCTGGGAATGTGACGTGCATGAGTTTGAGGTGCTGCATTGAGATGTGAGAGTGGGTGAGTGTGGGGAGAAAACTGCATCATCGTAGTGATGAAGAAAGAGGTGCCGTTTCAGTGCCTTCCTAAATTGGGAGAGTTCACTGATGGTTCTGATAGTTGCTGGTAGTGCGTTCCAGCAGGATGGAGCAAAGAAGGAGAAGGCTCTGGATCTAGTGAATTGAGAACACTTCGTGCTTGCCTTAGGTAATATGAGAGTATTTGCGGCATTCGATCTCCTTGCTCGATTGGGAGGGTTGCGTCTGCCTTCCCGTCAATGCCGGAACCGACATCCTTGATTCTGTTACTTTTCTTTCTTCCAAAAAAAAAAAAAACCCCTTAAACTTCTTCAGGCACATCAGTGCCATTTTAGGCCTTCGGCCTTCCATCAAGTCTAACGACACGATGGAAAAACCAGTCAGTGGTTTTAAAAAATGTTCTAAGTGTAGTAGCACTATCTCTGCTACTAATACCCATGACTGGTGTCTCAAATGCCTCGGCCCAGATCACCAACTGTCTGAATGTCCTCTATGTAAGAAGATGAAAAAGAGAGGCCTACAGAATCGGGCCGCAAAACTCTGCTTCCTCTTTGCCTCAGATGCGGTCTCACTTGCGTCAGTTTTGTCAAGGGCATCGTCTTCTTCTCATGGATCTTAAGTATTGAAACACAAGCCTTCGAATCACAGGCCTCAAGTATTGTCCTCGAGGTGGATTGACTGGCTAAACAACCCCAGCGGGAGGACCTCCCCTCCAAAGCCACTCGGATTCCAGGATGCTCCTGAGGCCTCCACCTCAGGAGAGCTCCTGGTGCCATGCTCTGAGACAATAGCCCATGCTTCTGGTACCGATACCCAGGCCTCAACGGGCTCTATGGACCAACATATCCTGGCCATTGAGCAGAGTCTAACAGCTCTACTGGCGGCGTTGATACCGGTTAGAATGTTTCTGGTGGTTCCGCCGACACTGGTACCGATAACGATGCAGTTGGCATCGGGTTTTATTCCGCTCGCAGCACTCCCGCCCATACTGGCCCTGAAGTCCATTCCCGGTTCCGAGGTACCAGTCAGACAGGTTTCTCGGATTGATACCGATCTTGATCAGTACCAGAGCTTGCAAGAATATGAGCATCGCTCACGCCGATACTTTGACTCTGCCGATTCCGATTCTTCAGATGATGAATCAATCGGTACCCAAGAAATGCTAAGTCTTCCGGAGGAACCTGCACCATCTCCGCAACGGCGCATGTTCCCTCCTAAAGACATATCTTTTCAAGAGTTTATCAAGGATATGGTGAGGGGCCTTTCCATTACACCTACATCTGAGAAAGAGCCAGAGCAGAGGAATTGAAAATCCTCCAATATCCTACAGCTCCTAAGGAGGCGACTACTCTCACTATTCATCTTATACTCCAGGACGTCATGCTCCAGATATGGGAGACGCCTCCCACCATTTCCCCCCCATACTCGGCGGTATCAGAAAGTCACGGTTTCCAGAAAACACAGCTTCCACACCTCTCAATGGTGGTGGAATCGGCTTTGTATTGAATCAAGAGTTCTAAGACTCGCTTCTCCAATCCCCCAGGTAGGGCATTGCTGTTTTCAAGCTTCCATGCTTTCAGCAAGCATAAGTTCTTACATACTCTATATGGGTATGTTCCTTAAGGAGGTAACTAGAGATCTGGAATCAATGGCTCCTCTTCTTCCAGATGATAAGAGGGCAGACTATCTTACATTGGTCAAACATGCCCAAAATGTCTCAAGGTTTGTCAAGAGGGCAACCTTTGACTGTTTTGAGTGCACGAGCAGAGCAACATCTATTTTCATTGGTGCACATAGAATTGCATGGCTTCAGGCATCAGATCTTGAACAGTGGGTTCAAGACAAGCCAGGTAATATTTCCTGTACAGGAGAGAACCTGTTTCGGAAAGATTGGCAGGATAAGACATCTCAATTAGAATCTGAGAATACCACCCTCAGCAGGCTTTCCAAAACCACTGCCAACCCTGCCAAAAAGAAGACAGCTGCAAAGAAAGCTTTCTTTGTTAAGAAGAAAAAAATTTACCCTTCTTACCCCCCGGGCTTCTCAATACCAGCCTCAGAGTACCCAGAAGAGGCAACAGCCTCCCAAGCAACAAAAGAAGCCACAGGCTCCTAAAGCTCAACCAGCTGCGCAGACACAATTTGTGTCTGGTTTTTGACTTCTTCCTGGAGAACATAGCCACCCTGCCCCTGGAGAACCCCCACCCCATTCACATAGCAGGCAGACTCTGCCATTATGCCCACAGATGGCATCTCATAACCTCAGAGAAATGGACACTAACCATAGTGCGAGGGGGATACAAGCTTCATTTACAAAGCACCCCCTTCCACCCAAGTGGGGGGAAATTATTCTCAACCTCCTCTCACTGCTCTCCTGCTATAAACATAGAAACATAGAAATATGACGACAGAAAAAGACCACATGGCCTATCTAGTCTGTCCTTCCATATCAACACTACAACAGTCCCCTTTTTACCTTTAGAGATCCTCTGTGTTTGTCCCATGCTTTTTTGAATTCAGTTACTGTCCTCATCTCTACCACTTCCACTGGGAGACTATTCCACGGATCCACTACTCTTCCCGTAAAGAAATATTTCCGCATATCACTCCTGAATCTATCTCCCTTAACCCTCATCCCATGTCCCCTCGAAGCAGAACTTGCTTTCAATTGAAAGAGGCTCTCTCCCTGAACATTTATGCCACGGAGGTATTTAAACATCTCATTCAGGGGCGTGACAAGATGGCGACGAGACGCTCCTTACTGTGAAGCAGCTCCTCTTTGGTTGTCTTCGAGCCAACTCGTTTCCCACCTGTTGGTATGGGACGGAGGAAGCGAAAACAGGCTGTGGATCCTCCCGGGAAGGGCATGCCGTGTTCCTCGGCTCAACGGACCCTGGGGGAGTGCGGTTTTCGCAGTGGAGTAGAAGCTGTGTCTTCGGCGGTGCCGGTGGCTGAGACGTCGGTGCTGAGCGCGTTGGGGGTTTGGCTTTCGCCGGTGATGCGAACTCCCCCCCCTTTACCGCGACCCGGAAGTCTTGGTGTACCAGACGCTGGATCCTTCACAGGCTTGCCATCGAGCACTCCGAAGGAGGGGTCATCGGGAGGAGCGTCGGTTACCGGTTCTTCCCCTGTGTTGTTGGAACAGCGGTGGAATACAACGGCGGCTGGTGTGGTGTTGGAGGTACCAGTTGGGGATGCCGTGCAGGGGGAAGACCTTTCCGGGCGGCTTGTGCTGGTGAAACCTGCGGTAATAACTTTAGAGGCGCTATGGGATGGCCTGGCTTCACTCACTTCCTCTCTGCAGGCGATGTTTGCTGATGTGAAAATGGATTTACTAGGGGTTAAGTCTATGTGTGGAACTCTTTCTAATGATCAGTCTAGCCAGGTGGAGAGACTGTCTAAGCTTGAGCGGGATGTGGGGCATTTGCAGGAAGTTGTGAGTGCCCAGGTTGTGGATAGGAACGTGTCCGCCAGGAAAATGGAATATTTAGAAAACCAGGTTAGACGTTGTAACCTTTGTTTTCTAAATTTTCCACGGTCACCCTTACTCTCTCCATTAGAGATGGTTAGGAAGTATTTCGGGGAGGTGTTTAAACTCCCCCAGGACTAGTTTCCATCTCTGGTTCGGGCACAGTACCTGTCTGCTGGGATGAGGGGGGGTGACCCCAATTCCCCTGCTGCTCGAGCTGAGAAGGGTGACCTAACTGGGTTCTTAGAGTCCTCCCTAGAGGTCATCACTGACAAGTCAACTCTGCTAGTTACTCTGGCGTTGGAATCAGATAAATTTTTTATACTTCGATTGTATTTTAAGAATATCAATGAGGAGTTCCTAGGCTCTAAAGTTCGAGTGTTTCCTGATTTTTCAAGAGTTACGCAGATGAGAAGGAAAAGTCTTCTGGCTTTTCGCCCTAGAGGAGTGGCTCTAGGAGCAACTTTTCTTCTGAAATTTCCTGCAAAATGTTTTGTGGTCTATAAGCAAAAAACGTATGTTTTCTTTGAACCTAGGCAGCTCAATGAGTTCTTAATAGCTAGGGAGGAAATTGTGGTAGAGGTTCCCATGACATCTCATCCTGCTGACATTTAAGTCTTCTCATGTTCGCCTGTTTATATATTTGCTGTGATGTAGATTTTGCATTAAGAGTTTTTCCTAATACGCCCCTGTTATTTCCTTTTGTATTGGGGTCTAAATAATATGGATGACATGAATTTTGATGTTTCTTTGATATTTCAAGTGCTTATGTTGGTATTTGTTTATTGATCATGTCATAATCCATTGTTTCTTTTTTCATTCATGTTATTTACCTGGATGTTGTAATTCATATAAAATTCATAAATAAAGAAATAAACCCCCCCCCCCCCATCTCAATTATATCACCTCTATCCCGCCTTTCCTCTAAGGTGTACATATTAAGATCCTTCAGTCTGTCCTCATATGCTTTATAATGAAGACCACTAATCATTTTAGTAGCCACCCTCTGCACCGACTCCATCCTGTTCACATCCTTTTGAAGGTGCGGTCTCCAGGATTGCACACTATACTCCAAATGAGGTCGCACCAAAGACTTATCCAGAGGCATTATCACCTCCTTTTTTCTGCTAGCCATTCCTCTTCGTATGCACCCAAGCATCCTTCTAGCTTTTGCCGTTGCCTTTTCTACCTGTTTAGCTACTTTAAGATCATCAGACACAACCATGCCTAGGTCCCGCTCTTCTTTAGTGGACAAAAGTACTTCACCCCCTACACTATATTGCTCCCTTGGATTGCTGCAGCCCAAATGCATGACCTTACATTTTTTAACATTAAATCCCAGCTGCCAAAGAATCGGACCAAGGACAGATCCCTGGGGCACACCACTGATAACATCCTTCTCCTCAGAGTGAGCTCCATTTACTTGTACTCTTTGTCGCCTCCCACCCAACCAATTTCTAACCCAAGCAGTAACTTTAGGGTCCATCCCTAGGGTGCTCAGTTTGTTTATAAGTCGCCTGTGAGGAACAGTGTCAAAGGCTTTACTGAAATCTAAATACACCACATCTAGGGCCCCCCCCCTAAGAGGTCATCTCTTTTCTTTCACGGTGCTATAGAAGAGGTTCCAACATCACAGCAAGGGATGGAGTTCTATTCTCCTTACTTTCTCATACCAAAGAAAAACAGAGGATACAGATCCATCTTAGACTTCAGAAACCTAAACAAGTTTCTAGTCCAAGAGAAATTCAAGAGGGTCTCACTAGGAACCCTTCTGCCTTATTGCCAGAGTCAGGACTGCCTCTGTTCTCTAGATCTAAAAAAAGCAAATACACATTTCCTCATTCATCCAGAACACAGGAAGTAGCTACGCTTCATCTTCCAAGGAAATCACTATCAATACAGAGTCCTTCCATTTGGATTCGCCTCTGCCCTAAGCGTCTTTTCAAAGTGCATGACGGTCATAGCCACATATCAAGGAATCTCGGGATAGTTGTCTTCCCTTACTTAGATGACTGGCTGATAAGGGCAGCCACCTCATAGGAGGTTCACCTATCCCTCCTTCACACAATGCAGGTACTACAAGAGCTGGGATTTGTGATAAATCTTCCAAAATCCCATCTAGCTCCTACTGAAAACTAGAATTCATAGGAGGTCTTCTGGACACTCGGCGGTCAAGGGCTTTCCTACCCCAGGACTGTTGTACTTGCCTAGTGCAGCTCACATCTCAAGTGTGGCTCAGACAACCTCTCGGCCATATGGCTGTCTGCACATGTGGATAGCTCAATGGACTCTGGCCTCCCAGTGGAGGCAGGTCTCCGGGGCCCTCAGGGACTGGATCCAAGACACAGACCTTCTCACTGATTCCCTTCGATGGTGGTTTACCCCAGGAAATCTCCTCGTAGGATCACCTTTTCAGATGCTGCCACATCAATGCATCCTGACAATGGATGCCTCCAAACTGGGCTGGGGAGCCCACAGACTCTCTCTCCACTCAGGGCCTCAAGATGGAGCAGGAGTCACAGCTCCAGTTAAAGCTCCTGAAGCTTTGTGTTATCTTCAATGCCCTCAAGGTGTTTCAACAACAACTAGAGGGCCATAGAGTTCTCATCCAGACAGATAATCAGGTAGCTATGTTCTATGTGAACAAGCAGGGAGGAATGGGCTCTTGGCCCCTCTGCAAGGTGGTTCTCCATCTTTGGTCCTTTACCATTGCTCACCGTATACACCTCCAAGCAGTATATCTGCCAGGACAGCAAAATGTCCTAGCAGACAGGTTGAGTCAGATCTTCCTTCCACATGAATGATCCTTCCAACAGGAGACAATTTCCTTCATCTTTCAGACCTGGGGAACTCTAGAGGTAGACCTTTTGCCACTCCATAAAATTCTAAACTTCCTCATTTTTGCACCAGAATCCCGATGTTCACTTTCCAACATGTGAATGCTTTCCACCTTCACTGAGGTCGGTATTTCCTGTATGCTTTTCCTCCCATACCCCTGATTCCCAAAACGCTTTTCAAGCTTCAAACAGACAGGGGCCACATGATCCTCACAGCCCCATGCTGTCCATGTCAACCATGGTTTCCTCTCCTTCTACATCTGTCCCAGACTCGCCCCCTGAGTCTCGGGTCAGCTCCCAATCTCCTCTCCCAGGAAGAAGGGTTGCTACTCCATCCCAATTCAGTCTCTCTATCTCATGGCTTGGCTGCTGAAAGCATAGTGTTACAAGATCTTAATCTTCCTCAGGAAGTAAAGGAGATTCTGCTAGCTTCCAGGAAACCATCCACTAGACATTCTTATGAGTTCAAGTGGCATAGGTTCTCCACCTGGTGTTCCCAGAAGGATCTCAATCCCTTCTCAGCTCCTGTGGAGGCTCTCCTCCAGTATCTTCTCCAGCTTTCATCCTCTGGTCTCAAGACAAACTCAGTGAGAGTTCATCCCAATGCAATTGCTGCTTCTCACCATCCCTTGGATTGGCAGCCTATCTCCTCACAACCACTTGTGGTGCGTTTCATGAGAGGGAGAGGAGTGGCCTAGTGGTTGGGGCAAGTTACCTCAGGCCAGGGGTTTGAATCCCACTAGAGGACAGCAACCTTGGGCCAAAAGGATTGGGGGTTCTAGTCCCACCAGTGCTCCTTGTGGCCTTGGGCAAGCCATTTAACCCTCTGTTGCCTCAGATACAAAAACATAGATTGTGAGCCCTTCAGGGTCAAGGGAAAAAATATATATACAGTACCTGAATGTACACCACTTTGACTGGTAGAAAAGCAGTATATAAGCCTAGTTAAATATTGACCAAATTTCCCATCAGACCACCACTAGTGGCATGGGATCTTAATGTCATGTTAGGGCAACTTCTCAAGCCACCTTTAGCCATATCCTCACTAAAGTTTCTGTCTTGGAAGGTTATCTTCCTAATTGCCCTCACTTCAGTGAGCTTCAGGCTTTGGTGACAGGCCTGCCTTACACCCAGTTCCATCATGATAAAGTGGTCCTTAGGACTCTTCCCCATTTCATGCCAAAGGTAGTGTCTCTCTTTTCCATCTCAACCAATCAGTTTACCTTCCTGTCTTTTTCCCTAGACCACATTCCTCTAGGGCAGAAGCAGCCCTGCACACCCTTGACTGCAAGTGTGCCTTACCATTTTATCTTCAAAGAATTCAGTAGCACCGCAGGGCTTCGCAGTTCATTTTCTTTGACCCTAGTCATTTGGGTCTTCCAGTTTCTAAACGTACTGTATCCAAATGGATAGCAGATAGCATTTCATTTGCTTATGACAGGGCAGGACTGTCCCTTGAGGGGCATGTCACTGCCCATAATGTTTGTGCCATGGCTGGCTCCACTGCAAACCTACATTCTGTGGCCATTGATGAAATCTGCAAAGCAGCTACCTGGTCTTCGGTGCATACCTTTGCTGCTCATTACTGTCTTGACAAGGACTCCTGCCAGGATGCCATGTTTGGTCAGGCTGTACTCCAGCACCTCTTTCAGACTTAAGGCAACTCCTACCCTCCGTCCCGGAACTTTTCGATGCCAGACATCCATGAAGGATCCATGGCCTCTTGAGGCCTGCTCTGAGACAAATCTACCAATTCTGGGATCATTTCTCTGGCATCTGGGAGCTAGGGAGTCCCGTATGTGAAGATTACAGTCCTGCTTGTTCCTGGAGATAGCATAGTTACTCACCTGTAACAGGTGATCTCCGGGAACAGCAGGAATTTAGTCTTCACAACCTGCCCTCCTCCCCTAGGAATTGTAGGGTTTCTCTTTTCTCTACTTTTATTTCAGCTACAAACTCAACTGAGGAGGGAGAGTCACAAAGGTGGTAAGGCAGCAATGCAGTTGCAGTAGGATGGCTTTCCTGTTGTATGCTGGGGAGCGTTCCAGCGCAGGCTCCGTCGGTACCGACGTCACCCATATGTGAAGATTAAATTCCTGCTGTTCATGGAGATCACTTGTTACAGATGATCCTGCCTTGCTGCTTCTTGTAGGGTTCTTGCTGCTAAATTGAGAACTGTTTGGAGTGGTAGAAGTGTGTATTGTGTAGTCCTTGGTATATGGCATTGCAGTAATCTAGGTGGGGTATTACTGAGGCTTGTAGTACAGTCTGGAAGTCTTTTGGTTTGAGGAGTGGTTGGAGTCATTGGAGTGTCTTTTTTTGTGGTAAATTGTTTGGGAGGTTGTGTTTATGTGGGTTTTGAATGTTAGATGTTGATCTAGAGTGATTCCAAGGTATGTGATTTCAGCCTTGGTTTTGATTGTAGTGTTGTTCAGTGTTATCGTGGTGGGGCAGAGGGGGAGCAAATGTGGTGTCTCTCGTTATGTAGAGGGCTTCCATCTTGTTGTATTTAAATTGGAAGTTGTCTCTTAGCCAATCGGAAACTTCAGTGAAACATTCCTGGTGGACAGAGGGGGTAGGTTGGTTTCTGTTGATTGGTCCATATATCATAATATCGTCGGCATGAATGTGGACATTTAGTTTGTGCGATCTTATGATTGTGCAGAGTGGTTGCAGGTAGAGGTTGAAGAGTATAGCTGAGAAGGTGGATCCTTGGGGGGACTTCTTGTGTTTACTTGTATGTGATGGAGGTGTTATTTCTTATCTTTATATGTTGTCGTCTATCAGTGAGGTAGAATGTGAACCACTTAAGCACAGTGCCTTGAATTCCATTGGCGTGGAGACACTGTAGTAGCAAGTGGTGGTTTATAGTATCGAAGGTTGAGGAAATGTCCATGGAGATTAGTAAGAAGCCTTGATGGGCTCGTTGCATATGTTGTGTTTGGGTATTTATCAGTGTGGTTAGTAGAGTCTCCACTCCATGGTGTGGGCGGAACCCATGTTGCTGGGGGTTGAGTAGGTTGTGCTTTTTGATATTGTCTTGCAGTTGGTGCTGTACTGTTCTCTTGACATCTTTGCTACGAAGGATAGGTTTGCGATGGGTCTGTATGATGATGGGTCAGATGGGTCAAGGGTAGTTTTTTAAAATGTTGGGCGAATGGAGGAGGTTTTCAAGCATAAGAGCATGCTGCCCTGTTGAAGTATCAATTGCATAATTGTTTCTTTCCCAGTGCCTCCAATTACTCAGCTGTTTGGGCTGTAGGACAACTTCCAGATGGAAGAAGCAATAATTACCCCGCATAAGGATACATTAGAATATAAACTTAGCTTCCTTTCGTAAAGATTTGAAAAACATTATGCTGTTATAGAAAATAATTAATTTACTTAATGTTTTTCCTTCCCTTTCAAACTGTCTCTTCCTCAAAGGTCGAGTGCTGGAGGTCCGGGCTGACTCTTTCTCTGTTGTACCTCCCTTTACTCGTTACTTCATCTCTTGCCAAGTCACATCCCTCCATGCAAAGTATTCATGGCTGCACAATGGTGTGAAAAAGGCAGACTGCTTATACAATCAACCGGTGTGTTTCTACCACATCTATAACATGACAGATGATCACTATGGCAATTACATCTGCATATCAGAAGAAGAGAATGTCACACAAACCGTGGCACATTACAAGCTGGTGAAGGCTCAGGGCAGCACAGTGGCTTCCTGTTTGTGGATCATTGTACTGCAGATCGCATTCTTCTCCCTGCTACTCAAATGAATGAACATGGTGAGGCCGACATTTACCTTTGGATTCTTCATCTCACATGCCCCAATTTGGCAAGACCACATCTCCGAGTATTAAGAAGTAAAGAAAGCAAGGTTGTAGCAAATGTTGAGATGATCCCTTTACATGTTAAGGTGAATCATTACTTCCTTCTAAATCAAATTTGTTTTATGTTCTTAAAAGGGAGAGTAATTTGTAATGTGGTATCAGACTCATGGCATCATATTGTTATACTGCAGTATCGTCTACAGTATGATCTCTCTTATTTAATCCTGAGGTTTATATTCCACCTTTTTTTGGCACCAATCCAGGTAAAATAGATTATAGTTCGTATTATAAGCAACATACTGCTGGGCATATGATTTAGCTGAATGTAATTACGCACTTTCTGTTCTGTGCTAAAGATGCTTGGGATGGTTTTTTAGGATTGTACAGGTGGGGTCCATTTGATATTTTGTGGGGGTGAGTCTATTTTTACATTGCAGCCCATAAGCAGTTTTCAGTGTGCCCTAAAATAGGGTAAAATAACCCTCTGGATTATAAAAGATCTTCATAATTAGATCTCAAATAGTAATCCTTGAATAGGCCCGCCCGTTAAAAATATCCAGATTAGCTCCACCTTTTTGTATTTCAATCACTGTAATCCAAATATGAGATCTCTTCACATTTTGCTGCAGCCCACCTTTACTGGAAAATATTTAGGATAATGTATGTGCCTGTGTACTATCACTGCTACTATTACTATTCATTCCTATTATAGCACTTTATGCGTACGCAGCACTGAACATATACACTTAAGAAAGAGTTCCTATTCAGAGCTTACAATCTAAGCAAGACAAACACAACAAACAGGGGACAAGAGATAGTTTTAACACTCATGGGTAATAAACAGAAGAGTAAAGGGTCAGGATCCAAAAGTAGCCTGGATTTGAATAGGACTAGATGGAACCTGATGTTCTGACTCAGGGAGTCTCCTCCAGGCATTTGGTGCAGCAAGGTGGAATGAATGAAACCTGGAATTGGCCATGGACGAGAAGGACACCGATGGAAGGTATTTACCTGATGAGTGTTGTTCCTGAGGAGGGATGTAGGGAGAGATTAGAGAGGAGAGGTAATGCGTAGCAGAAGAGTGAATGCATTTGTAGGTCAATAGAAGAAGTTTCAACTGAACACAAAAATGGATAAGGAGCTAATGAAGCGACTTGAGGAGAGGAGTTATGTGAGCATAACAACAGTGGTGGAAGATTAGCGTCACGGCTAAGTTCTGAATTGGCTGAAGAGATGATTTAGGGGGAGAGCCTTTGAATTAGGGATGAGCACATGTGTAGATCCACGTGTCTTCCTAGAATACTTACATTATTACTCAAAGGGCTTGGGAATTCACTCAGACATAGAAGATGATTTATTAAGAGCCCTGTAATACAATAGAAGACAGTGTTTGAGATAATTTATCTCCACAGGCACTTGAACAGCATAAGTCTTACTCCATAATATTCTAGCCACATTTAAGGGTCTCTTTATTAATGGTTTTCTCCCACTTTGTGTTTCTGGGAAATATGCCTAGTGAATAGGACCTTAAGAGCTTGATTTTGCTTAGGCCACCTAGATCGGGAAAGGGGCTTCCAAGTCTGGATGTGTACAGTTTCCAGAGTGTTTACTTTGTAAAAGATTCACTGAATGCCGAGCCTTTTATGAAACAACATATAAGAGTGCAGGAAATGCACATGTATTTTGTAGCGTGGGCAGCCATTTTGTCAAGGAATACAGTTGATAAAAGAGCAGCATCGCTCAGGGATTTGAACATGTGAAGTGTCTGTTTCGCAACCTTTGTGTGTAATGCAGCTACTTAGATACATGAATGCCAGATTTTACAAAACTGGACGTACAAGGAAAGCCAATTAAGAAGCCAAGCTAGAAAATGCCAAATTTTGGATCTTAGTGGTTGTTTTTTGCACCAGAGATGGCAAGGCAAGCACAATTGCTCTCTTAATCATTCCTGAACACAAACTGTAGACCCAAACGAACAGTTGGCTGACACTTGTGCATGTCTTGAAGCCAGATGTAAATGCTGCTTTAAGATTTTGTGATGTATGTGCATTACTGTCACAAAATCGTTAATGCATGCATACTTTTTAGGCCCCCGCAAGCTACGTCCATTACACTCCCCCTTCAAAACTGTGCATGCTGCATGTGTACACGTGCAAATTGCAGCTTTCTAAAATTGCTATTTACACCCCACATGCCTTCTAAAATCACCTACTAAATTTAAGTTATTATTTCAATGTTTGATTATTTCATCTAACCTCAAATGAAGATCTGTGGCATTTGAAAAGTAACTAAACATTTCATAGTAGTCAGGGAAATTTGCACTTTTATATGTGTGTATGTGAATTAATGCTTGCTTTTACAATATTTTAAGAAAGCTATTCTTCAACTCCTATATGCCAATTTATTGATAACTTAAATTCATCAAATTTTACACCTGTAGTCAAATATATAGTTTCTGAATTTAATGCTATAAGTTGAGCTGGCATGTTAATATCTAAATAAGTGAGGTAGAAGAGATGGCACATGAGAAAGAGACTTTGAAAGGAGATGAATCTGGAAAGTGCCACAGTGCCAGAGGTTTTGGTAAGCACTGCAGTGCTGTTTCTAGTCCTTGCCGCCACTGTTCGTTCCAGAGAGGGGTAGCAAAGGGGATGGGGCAGGAGCAGAGGGCACTGCCGCCACTGTTCGTTCCAGAGAGGGGTAGCAAAGGGGATGGGGCAGGAGCAGAGGGTGGAGAGAGAGAAGAAATGAATCTGAAAAGCCAAGTGATAAGTTCAAATTAGGATAGTTCTGGATTGAGTTTAGCGCATCATAAAACCCTTACTCGCATACTAATAATGGCTGGTGTCCATTTGGCCTTTGAGCCTTGGTGGGCATTTGCTGAGCATTTCGTTGTGCGTAAACTATTCAGTCTTACTGACTCATTCTAATGATGGTGATTCTGCGAATTCTTTTCCATACAGAAAGGTGACATTTTATTCAGTATTTACAGTACGTTACCTCTTAACCCATTTAAGTCTATGGCATCAAATAATATCAAGAATAACCAGCATTACTTTTAAAATGTGAATGGTGCTCTCAAGAGGACATAGATTTGAAGTTTAACCTTTTCTGGTGTTTAAATACTTTTTATTTTTTTAAATAGTTGTTGGCCATCCAGCCATTAGTTTTCAGCTGCTGTTATTAGACTTGTCTTAATTTCTAGCAATTTCCATGTACTCTGGGTTGGCAGGCACGCTGTAAAAAGATTTTAAAAGGGCTTCACTTCTGAACCTACTGGCGATCTTTGAACAGTCTTCTGCTGCATTTGGTGCTCCGCATGGGAGTAGCTGATCGCCACCTTGGTTTCTTTTCTAGATGTGAAGGGGGTGTGTTTTTGGAGGTGGACATGCTACACTTCCAGATGGGAGCATCCTTTCTAGCAAACTGAAACCTCTCTCACGCTCTTCTGATTTTATCTATCCTTTGAGTATTTTTGAGCCCTGGTGTGAATCATTAATAATAGGGCTGTTGAAACTGTGAATCTGCTATACTATTTCTTTATGTCTGCATTTCTACAAATAAAGTGATTATTTTTCTAAGACTTTCCCTTGTGCCAGGTTACTACAGTGGTGACTGGTTAGCAACCCGTTAATTAGCTCCCCTGTCTTTTAACCTGTATTTATTTCCACAGCCAAGAAGCTTGGTTCTGCATTTTTTGAAAATGTGCTGAGACGTGCCTCCCCGCTTTGTCCCATTGCAATAATGCCTGTGTGAAAGTGCATAACAGTCTATGCATTGAACTCACATCCAAGTTAAGAAATATTTACAAAGTCCTTCTACCTGGATAGATGGACTTTTATATGGGTAGATGGTGTTCAGAAGTCACTGTCTAAAAGCCTGATACTTGGACGATTGCGCTTCCTGGGTGTGGAGTAGGGTAACGCAGGAATGGATTTAAGATGCTGGACAGGACAGCAGTAACGAATGGTGCCAGATCAAGAGGAATCAGGGTCCTGTTTAGTGCAGGTATTTGGTGCCTTCAGCATCTGGTGCCCTAGGCAGTTGCTTATGTTTCCTGTGCATAAACCCAGGCCTGGCACAACCACTTTTTATTGTTAACTGCATCCCATTGTCCCGAAGCTCCTGCTCCCATTCGCAAAGTTATGTTGTAGCAGGTCAAGCACTTTAAACTGCAAGAGTAGATTAGCTCCTGCCTCTAAGCTGCCCATGTGGACATACTTCCTGTTCCAATATTTCACAGCCAGTAGGGGGCAAACTACTGCTGTGGCTGCTGCCTATACTGGAAATGCTCAAGCCTCAAACCCTACTAGTGCCCCCTCTTCAGAAAGGGTTGTCACCTTACAAGGCCAACTGAACAGACTCATTCGGTCCTGGTTTGCTTCATTAGATTTGAAAATTCAGATTCTGCTACTGTTTTCCCTAGGAAAATCATAATTACAAAACCTTGCATCTGATTGGGCAGATCTTCCCTAACCTGTCCTGGAGGATCCCCAACCAGTCCAGTTTTCATGGTATCCGCAATGAATATTCTCAAAATAGATAGTCTTGAGGAAATGAAAAAGTCATGGGATAGGTATGTGCAGGGCAAAAAGATGTGGTGGTTTAACTGAAAATGAACCAACTTCTGTTATTTTTGTTGTAATTGTGTGCCTACCATGTGCACAAATTCCTTGTGTGCAAATATACCTATGAATATATGTGCAATGCTAGTTAACACACGTTAACGTCACTAACGTGCATTAACCATGAGTAAAAAGGCCTCAGAGGTTCGGGCTAAATGGACAATTTTCTCAGTGGAGAAAACTGAATAGTGGAATACCCCAGGGATCTGTAGTAGGCCCACTTCTATGTCATCTATTTATAAATAACCCGGAAATGGGAATAACGAGTGAGGTGATCAAATTTGCAGATGACACACAGTTATTCAAAGTTGTTAAATCATGAGGACTGTGGAAAATTCCAAGAGCACCTTGAGAAATTGGGAGACTGGGCATCCAAATTACAGATGAAATGTAATATGGACACGTGCAAAATTATGCACTTAGGGGCATGTTTACTAAGGACCATGCTGTTAATGCACATATGGACCACATTATCAGCGTAAGGGGCCTGTGCTAACTTCAGGGGACATAGGCATCTGTCACCCTGCAGTTAGTGTGGGATCAAGAAATTGCTTCGGGCAAGCCAGTATGCGGGCACACTTAGGGCCACCCTTTGAAGTGGCATTAAGTGCACCTGCACTAAGGGTGACTAGCATGGGCCACTAATGCTCATGCTAGCCACGATGTGTGAGAAGCACTTTCAATCCACCCTGTCCTGCTCAGTCCTCAATTTAGGAAGGCGCTGAAGCACCACCTATTCTTACAGCACTACTCAGAAGACAGCTCACAAACAGACACCCCCAGTCACCAGGACCCCTCCAACAACACACCCAGCACACTGTCCTTCAGCTAACCTCACCGGCGCCATTCCATGTAAATATTAGTATGTTCAGATTGTTACTAGTGTAAATAATTTGTAGATAGTTACCCCAGTTATGTCCAAGTTATAGTCCCTGTTCATTGTAAATACAATACAGCCTGACTGCATTGTATATGGTTCTGTTATATGTAAACCGCACTGATTTTAATAGCGCGGTATAGAAGAGAAATTAAATTAATTAATTAATTAATTAAATGCTATCGCACACAATACAAGTAGCACAGAATTTTTGGCACTGGGACCTGTGCTGCATTTTAGCACTGTACCCGAAGTGTGCACTAAAGCCCATGCTACTCAGTCGCACCCCTTACTAAATATACCGCTTAGAGAAGAACAATCCAAACTATGGTTGCATGATGTAAGGTCCTTCATTAGTAGTCATCACTCAAGAAAAGGATCTAGGCATCATCGTAGAGAATATATTGAACTCCTCTGCTGAGTGAGCAGCAGCGGCCAAGAAAGATAATAGAATGCTTGGAATTATAAGGAAAGGAATGGAGAATAAAACAAAGGATATTATAATGCTTCTGTATTGCTCCATGATGCAACCGCAGCTTGAGTATTGTCGGAAGTTCTTTTTGCTGCATCTAAAAAAAAGAGATAGTGGAATTGGAAAAGGTACAGAGAAGGGCGACCAAAATGATAAAAGGGATGGAAGGATACCCCTATGAGGAGAGGCTTGAAAGGTTAGGGATCTAAGAGCATGGAGAAGAGATAGTTGAGGGGGGATAGAAAATAATGAGTGAATTGGAATCAGTAAACACAAATCTTCTTCAAAAAGTACAAAGAATGGGGGGGGGGGGGAGTGCTAAGTAGTACATTTAAGACAGATTGCAGAAAATACTTTTTCATTGTATAATTAAGCTCTGTAATTTGTTTCCAGAGGAGTAGTAAAAGCTGTTAGTGTAGCTGGGTTTAAGAGAGATTTGGACAAGTTCCTGAGGAAAAGTCCATAAATGATTATTAAAGTGGACTGGAAGAATTCACTGCTTACCCCTGGGATAAGGAACGTGGAACCTTTTGGGAACCTGACAGGTATTTGTGACCTGGATTGGCCGTTGCTGGAAACAGGATACTGGACTTGATGGACCTTTGGTCTAACCCAGTATGGCAGCTCTTATGTTTTTAAGATTTGCGTGCGCTGCCTCCATTGCATGTAGATTTTCCTCATGCATACTCATTGTGAATATCCTGACAACAAATTTGGGAACTTCTGCCATAGGGGAAAACCAGTACTAGATTATTATTTGTATAGTGCCACTAGGTGTGCAAAGTGTTTGCAGACACATATAATCGACAGTCTTTGCTTTTGAAGTTTACAATAAAATAAAATGGTCAAGAAAGCCAGATACAATACTTGGGACTTTTAAGTTAAAAAGTCAGGCCAACATTGAGCTCTGATGGCCAGTATTTTTTTAGATGCTCCCTCCATGCTCAAATAAAGCCAGATATTCAGTGGTGGGATTGAAGTTGTGGCTGGTGCTGAATTTCTGGATAGTGCAGGCAGAGTAGCTGCCATTCATACAAGGGGAATATTCAGCAAGCTTTTGTGCAGTCCGAAGTTATCCAGATACTCATCCGCATAGAAGCATTGAATAATCCCCACTGCACAGATTGCCATCTGTCTCCTCTTTGCTCATGGACCACCCCAGCGCTGTCCAGATAGTGCCGCGGCAGTGTGTAAGGGTATTCACCGGCACTCTCTCTATAGTGCTGTGGCATATTCTGGTCATCGGCACTTATCCCAATAGCAGATGCTACTAACCAATAAGTGCCACTGAATATTGACCAGAATGGGGGCCAACGACATAAAGAGTTCCTCTGAGGAAGTAGGGAGGTTTTCCGCAGAAATGTATAGGTTTAGGTGTGTTTTTAAGCAGCTTGCCCATTTAGCAAAGTTTGGGAAGAAGGTTGTGGGGGGAAATGAGAGGGAATACATATGTAGGCAAGAACAAGCAGTCTGAATTTTATGAGGAATTAGATTGGAAAGCAATGTAGCTGTTCAAGAAGAAGGGTTACATGATTGCGTGGGCATTAGAGGGAGATAAGTCGCGCTGCTGAGTTATGAACCAAGATCATTCAATGACAGATCTGTGAGCAGCAGGGTGCAGTCATCTAAGAGGGAGGTGATGAGAAAGCAGATAAGGCTTCTGGTAGTATGTTCTGCAGCAATTGTAGGGAAAGGATCAGCTCTTTGGCTGCGTTGTGGAAGTGAGCAGAGAAGTAAAGGGAGGAGTTGAAGGGGACCCCAAAGTTTTGGGTCAAGGGGACCAGGAGGATAGTTGTGGTATTCAGAGTGATTGAGAAAAGGGACCCTCCAGCTGAAAAAATGGCTTGGGGGGGGGGGGGGAGCAGGGGGTTGGAAATACGTTTTGGTCATGTTGAGTCAGATAGTGATGGAGAATTCAGACAGCAGGCTCATATTTGCAATAGGACTTGATCGTTTGAAAACTTGATTTGGGCGTGTTCCTTTAATATGTCTTATCATAACGGACATTAGATGCTATGGTGCAAGCAAAGATAAGCTTTTATGACTAGCTGTTTTGAGGGTGCACCCTTGAAACACAGATCTATTGGGTAAGTAAGCCTCTAGACTTTCAGAGAAATACAATGGAATTTTAATTTTGAAGTCTTTGCAGTAATTTTAGAAAATTAAGAAAACTGGTGGGACTCATAATTATAAAGCCCCAAAGATAAAATGTAATCCCTGTTTTCTGAAGGCCCTGGGTATTATGCTGCATGCACATATATACAGAAGACAGAGAATTTTGTGAGTGGTTTGGATTTAGTCCTTAAATTCCATCATTTATATCGGCTGTACAACTTTCATAACTGGTACTACTGCTCAAAGGTTTCAGACTTGTACTAATTCAACCCTTTCTGTGGTATATAGTCTAAACTAATAACCATATATTTCTTATTTAAAAGAAGTGTTTTCCCCAAGGGGTTATTTAGTAGGGGTGTGCAGACAACAAAAATTGCTTTAAGTTTCCTCTGTTTTTTGCAGGTTTTGTTTTGATTTTTTTTAATATACATTATATTTCATGGCAATTTTGTTAATTAAGAGGTATCTGTGGCAGCTGCCCAAACTACAGAAAAGCCTGAAAGGTTACTAGAGGTTTCCAGACAAATAAAAAACCTAAACCTTATTTTTCAGTTTTTGTTAAGGGCATTAGGCTTTTGCAGCTAACACTGGGTGTTAATGCAAAAAGAGGAGTGGTAGCTGCAAAAGTTAACATGTAGATAATATGGTGAAAACACAGGGACCGCGGTGTGATAATGTCTGCAAAATGTGCGGCTACTGTGCGCTATCAATCCACACAGTAACCACACGGTACAGGCACGCCCACACCCCGTCCCACTCTAGCTACTAATGCATGGTATGCAGCTATCGCAAAGCTTGCCTGCAGGAGCTGCGTTTGGCCTGCGCTAGCTGTCACAACGGTGTGATTTTCCCATGTTAGCATTATGATGACAGCTAACACCCTTTATTAGACATACCCCTAGGTGTCAATGGACTTCTAAGGGATATAAGGTTGAGGTAGTTGTGATGTCCTTAACAGATATCCACTGAATCCCCAAATGTTACTGCTTCTTATCTCCCGGATAATTCTGTACATCGGAGCGGAGAATAGAACTTCTAGCTATTCAAAGACCTGAAATCTTGTCTGTGAAGAGACTGGTCCTCCTTGAGGTGTAGTGTTAGTTATTAGATAGTGAGAACAAGGCAAATTGTTCATTAGGGCTGAAAGAGGATTATTTATTTATTTATGCTGTATTTCACATACAGTACATGCTAATTTCTCCTAATTTCTGTAGAACGTTTATGTCCTATTCTCAGTTAAATAATGATTTATATTTTTCTGTCTTTAAATGCGGCAGTATGGTGATGGAAGTATGGGCAGGTGCTTTTAGAGTGCTTGCCTTTATTTTGAGTTGACATTAGGGTTGTGGCATGCTACAAGATCTCTGTTTATATCCAGATGTTAGTGGTATCAGGAAAATGCCTATGCATGTTTAAAAGATCTGGCTTGTCCTTATCATAATGAAGTTGACAGTGTATTCATTATTCAGAGTGGGGCTGATTTAAAAAAATCAGATAAAGGGTCCGATTTTCGAAGGCATTTACTCGGGTTACTGCCCTAGTTACCTGTGTAAATGTCTTATCTGGGATTTTTGAAAGGCACCTACACGGGTAATGCCCTTCGAAAATCCCGGATATGTCCCTAACATGGCCAGATACTATGCGGTTAGCATCGGGGCGTGTTGGGGGCATTTTGGGGTGGAGTAAAGGGCTAGCCAGGTAGCACCGATTTTCTGTGCTACCCACTTAGACCTCTGCGCCTTAAAGCTAGCTCCTACGGCTTCCCGATTGTGCGGCGAAACCTAGATTATCAATGTCAGGGCCGCATATGACCCCGGCATTGAAAATCCAGGTTAGGTAGAAGGGGGGCGGGCTATGCGCAGATGCGGCGCATAGCACCGTCCAGTTGAAAATTGGGCCCAAAGGCAATAGGTTATCCATTTAAAATCAGGACTACTATTTATGCAGATAATGTTATCCAGATAGCAGCTAACTATTACTATTATCTACATAACTTTTGGCGTTACCCACAAAACAGCCCTGCCCCCTTCTGTATTCAAATGGATACATTTTGACCTTATATTGACTCTTGCAGACAAAATTTATCAGTACACTGGTGGGAATTTTTTTAAAATGCTTGTGTAGTTGGCAGTCGCACAAAAGCTTTTGATTATACTGACCTAAGAAAGGCAAGTTATGGGACCATTAATGTATAACGACAGATGCTAAACAGAGAAGTTGTGTGCAAAGTGATGTTCTATTTAATGCCTCTGTCTTTTCAATGCACTTTATATTTTTAACAATAAAAGTTTATTTATTGAAAAGATCAGCTTGGTACAGTGTTTTTATTCTTTCCAACCTGATGGATGTTGGAAAAACAATTATGAATAAGGGGTCGAGAATGTCTGTCGATCTGTCTGGCAAAATAGCTCCAAAAAATTTATAGAAAGGGGCTAGTTTTGGCATGGGGGTAAAACCAGTGAGAAAACATATGGAGGGGATCTTTAGAAGGGATGTCCAAGTGCAATCTGGGACCTCTAAGGCAGAATATTGTAAAAAGAAATGCAGGCTTCCAGGCGCAGACACGATTTCCCCTCCCCTGTTGTAGCTTCCTTTATTTTTATCCCACACGGCATGTGTTATATTAGGAATCTGGTGTCCGATATTCAAAAAGGCCAATATTAAAATGCTACAGTGGTCAGCTATGGTGCTTAAATATCAGTGGAATATTCAGCGGCAACATCCAGATAGAAGTTGCTGCTAAATATGCGGGTTAAGTGGCGCAATACAGATCAGTGCCGGCACTTATATGGTCGGTGCAATATTCAGCTGCAGCTTAGGACAGCTTGCCCAGCAAGTGCCGATCGAAAATCCCACTAATCAGATAAAGTGGGCACTTAGCTGATTTGTGCTGATGCCACCTTTGCTCTGTCCATGGACTGCCCTTGCACTAATTGGAGAGTGCTGGAGGGATCTGTGGATAAATTCAGGTGCCCAATCCCGATAACGGCGCTCAGTATTGCAGTCAGGACCCTTAGCCGGACAGCTTCCCATTGGCTAGCCAGCTAAGGATTCCTTTAGTTTTTAACATATTTGATTTTGTGGCCCAGTTTTTTAAAACTGTATTTCCTTCAAGCCTGATAAATAATAAACAGCTGGGGATGTGCAAACAAAGATCAGTGAAAGTGGCTGATTAACAAAACATGCCCCTGAGGGTCACAACAGTAGTCTCCATTATGCACCAGTACCAAACAGATGCTTCACATGACAACAAGAAGAGAGAGGGAAAGATTGACTAAGAGGGGTGACGTCCGGAATGGAAAAGTCTGCTGACACCATAACTTGCTTTCAACAGCACAGCTGGTCAAAGACCAACAGTGTGCTTCAAGCCTGTAGGGGCTCTATTTTAGTACTAATACTCTGAACTGCACTTGCATAGATGAAGTTAATCTTCATTTAGAGGACTATCTGATATTCACTATAGGCTGTCACAGATTTTGCCACAGTACCTCAGTTCTTGTACCCTCTAATTAAAAACTGAAACCAGAGCTGGATTTACGAGTTGTAGCCGTAGGTGGCAGGTGGAATAAGGAGCATCTACCTCTGAAATTCCGGTGGAGTGAGGATGGCTGACTGGAGAGTCTCCCACTGAAAATGAAACCTCTCCCTCAAGACTTCTGTGGTATCATTCCTCTCAGCAGACGTAGGCCCCCTTAGACATGTGACTACTTCACCGAATTAGAAATCCAGGCCCGACTAGAACAACACCTAGAACTCTCCCATTGCATCATAATGCTGATCGACAGTACCACCTCCCACTCTAGAGCTGAGCTGTCATACAACTCTGCTAAGAAGCTCAGTGCTGATCTCCCTCTCTCCTCTACCTTTTTTCTTCTTCCCAGCTTCCCCCTCTTTGCTGTATTTTTTCCAGAGCATGGCCTCCAATACACAGCTCAGCTAATGCACCTCACTCTTCACCTGTTGGTCTTGCCGAGGTTGGGTTTCCCAATTTTTTTCTAAGCAGTCTAATATTTGTTTTCATTTTCATTCCATTCTGAACACAAAAGTACTCTGGTATTTTTTGGTCTTGCCAGCAAAATGTTGCTATTTCAAAATAGTAGCATATGAATAGTAAATGACAGCAGTCCATATCCAGTCTGCCCAGTAAAGTGGTCAGGGCTGTAATTGCTGCTCCAAGCAAAGTATCACCTTCCAGGTCTTTGTTTAGGATTGTAATTGCTGCACTGTGCAGATCCTCCCCCATGCCTTTTAAGAACTTCAAAAATTCACTAAGATTTGCTTTAAGTAGAAAAGCTCTACATTTGGATTCCATTCTCTTGCTATATAGGGACCCTCTGTGTTTATTCTTAGTAAAGGCTACCTTGCTACACAGGTCCCAGACCTGTGCTTCTAAGGTAATCTGTGACCAGTTTCCTGGGTGATTCATACAGCCCTTGCTTTGATAGAGGGAGTCTTTCAAAATGTTCCTTTGATCTGTTACTTGGCTTTAACACCTATTTAAAACAATTTCACAGGTCTCTTGCCCCCTATCTAGAAGGCCTCTTTGTAAAGGTCTCTAGAAACAATTTATTGCTCAAAGAATACTGACTCTGTTTTTTCTTTTATGCTAAGTTATACTGTGATTTGATTTAAATTAAAGCTCTTTGCTGATACTACGCCCTGACTGAGTATTAAATCTAAACTGAAGCTCTCTTCTGGGTTCTGAATTTAAACTGAAAGCTACCTGCTGAGTTTTAATTTAAACTAAAAGATCTTTACTGATACTAGGCCCTGGCTGATTTAACAAATACACTGGATTCAAATTTACACAGATTAATCAGCTTTAATCTAAAGAATTCCTTTTTCCCCAAGATTTAGAAAAATTCCCAGAAGTAAATACTTACAATTGCAGATCTCTCTCCAGAAGTAGCAGTCCCATTTGTAGTCCTTCAAGACGACTCCCCTAACTTCTTGTCAGGGGCAAGCAACCCATGCAGAAGCAACCCTAGAGTCCAATAACAGTTTAAGTAAAAATACCTGTTCAATGGGCAAAAATGTACATAAGGAGGATAATTTTATAACAGGCTAAAATGTGCCTATTTTATAAAGGAAAGAAGGCTCCTGCTTTTCTTTATGAAATACCAGCATAAGTGGCCTAAAATGCACCTTAAATTAAGGTATGGTCATTAACACCAACCCTAGAGCAGGAGTAATGACTGCATGCAAATGATACTTTTCTGTAATCAATGCGCATATTTGCACACTCTTCCTGAACTCCATCGCTGTACTTGCCCACAGTGAAAGTAGGAATTTTGATGCAGCTCACGGCTTTTTCAGGAGCAGCTCAAGGTGAGTTACATTCATCTATAGTGGTGTTTGACCTATCTCTTGGCAGGTTACAATCTAAGGGGCCTTTTACTAAAGTGCGCTGAGCAGTGAACGTGTGCAGAAGGGCCCGCAGTAACTGTTACCGTGGGGCGCACGGCAGTTACTGGGGGCTGATTCATATGCTAACTGGGTAGGCTAGACTCTGAGAGTGGGCATGGAGAACACATTGCAATTAATCTGGGGGGCATATGCACTAACGGTCAATATTGCAGTCAGCATGGGTGCAGCTAACGCCACCTCAGTCGATGGAGTTAGACGCATTTGCAGTGACTGCGCTGCATGTATCACCATGGTAAATGGTGGGAACATGCTGACCACACTCCCAGCAGTTACTAAGGAAGCTTTGCACATTTAGTGCTAAAACTAATGTGCACTAAGTGCAAAACCCTAAAGCACGTTTGTCAAAGGGCCCCTAAGTTGCTACCTAAGTCAATAGCGAGTTAAGTGATGTACCCAAGATCGCAAGGAGCAGGCAGCAGCAGGATGTAAGGCAGGCGCCATGAAATTAACACACACACTTTTGCGTTGATCACAACTTTATAAAAGGCCATTTGTGGGTGTAAATTTCCATTTGCATATGTAAATAGCTAAAATACCCTTTTAGGAACCTCATCCAGGCATTAAAGTTGGCAGCTCCTTATAAAATTGCCTCTAAGAAGGGGAATAAAGATAAACGGACACACAGTGCACAGAAATAAGATAAAGCGAAGACAAAGGTTCTCAAGCTTGCTTACAGTCTGTGAGCGCTCCCTTGCTCTCTTTGACAAGAAGGGTCCTGCACCCTCCACAAATCTATTCATCTCATGGTTAGTGCCCTGAATATGCCCAGTTCCTGTCACTGAACGCCTCCCCACTAGCTGGCTGGCATTGGGGCATTCTAGGGCCAGAACATCACCAATTAGCAGCTATATTCTTTCACTAAGCAGTCATTCTAAGCTGGCTGGAGTTAGGCGCTTTAAAGGTTGGCCTAACTTTAGCCGGTTTAGCTGACCAGCCAGTGTTTGACTATTTCTACTGACTCGTTAGCTAAATCGTTATCTGGGCAGGTTGGATAGTCAATGCTGCTTGTCGGATATGACCCCCAGCATTGAACATCTGGTTTTAATTTAAAGGGGCAGTGGCCAGATGTTTTAACGGTGCTGGCCGCCACTGCTGAATATCCTCCCAGCACACTTACTAGAAATGCTACTTTAAATTTCCATTGAAGAACCCTTAAAATAACCTTTATTAAGCCATTGCACTCACACAGCGATAAAACTCTCCCACAGAACTTAATAACAGAGAATGGAAATAAATCCAGAAAGTTCTGGCCACACATAATATTTATGTGCTCACAAAGAAAACATGTGTCCCAGCCAATATTTCAGAGCGTGGGGCTGCTGTCCACTAAGCGCTGAAACATCTGTTAGAGCTACTAGACAGGCAATCCTTCACATTGTCATTCAGCAAGTGTCCTCCCTTCTTACGACATTTATGACTCTCCACCTTTTTTTACTGCTACCTTTCCAGCTGGTGAGGCACATAAAATAAACATGCTGGGAGTCATGTACTGCCACCACCTATGATGATCTTTCCAGAAATAGTCATCCTAAAAATACGAAGAATTCACTATTGCATAAACTGCTATGTCTCTGAGTTGCACACTTAGAAAGCTGTATTCAAAAGCAGAGTTTCTTACAGGCAGCTTTACACAGTTTTAGGATGTGAGCCAAGGCACAAAAGTCTAGTGATGTGGGATAGGATATGCTTTGTGGTACTGCCATGCACCAGGAGGACAAAGCAGTGACCTTCAGCTTTGCATTAGAGCATATGAAAGGCACTTGGGATTGCTTCTGTGAGTTGCTATGACAACAACAGTGTGAGCACTATAGTGATTGTGTGAAACAACCGTGAGCACACCTGCAGGACGAGGACAATGAGTGCCAGAGCAAGGGATAATGAAAGCCCTCTGGGGAACGTAACTCACCGTGAACTCCTGAGAAAAGATGTGAGCTGAATCCAAGAACTCCAAATGGGAAAAATAGGAGGATAGAGACAAAGTAAGGAGGAACATGTGGATTTAGAAAAAGTACAAAGGTTTGTAAGAATGTAAAACAGGAATTGAAAGGGAGGAGAGAGAAGGAATAAATGCATGAAGATAGGGATGGAGTGGAAGATGAAAGGAGAGAGGGAAGAATGAAGGGAGATTGCTAGAAATAATGGAAGAGAGTAGAGATGGAAAGAGGGGTCCCAGCTCAGCAACTTCAAGAAGGGAAAAATAAAAATAGAGGGCTTGATATTCAGCGGAGGCGGTTAGCACAATTCCAGCGCTTAGCTGTCTCTGCTGAACACAAAACCCGGATATTCAATGCTGGGGCAACATATGGCCATTGAAATTGAATATCTGGGTCAGTCGCACAACCCAGAAGCTAACTAGGCAGCGGTGATATTGAGCCGCTGCCTGGCTAGCTCCCCTGGGCAAAGACAGGCCAACTTTTGCCATGCCTATCTTTACCCCTGGGTTGCTAATTGGGCAGTGACTCCATATCGCCGCTGACTGGTTAGTAATGGGTACGGCCCCCGGAACACCCCCATGCTAGGCGGTTAGCATCGGGGTATATAGCAGAGGTACCTGGGGATATTCAGCCGCACTAACCTGGTTAGAGCCGCTGAATATCCTGCTTAGAGGCACTTTTGACAATCAGACCCATAGGGCGTGGTAGGATAGGAAGAGAATCAAAAGTACACGAAGGACAAACTAAAATGTCCTTTCTTGCCAAAAAAAGAAGCATGTTATGGTCATGGCCGGCAGACCTGCTGCTTCTGATTCCCCTCTGACACAACTTACTGTCGGATGGGGCTCAGAAGCAGCAGGCCATGTGTGCTGAATGAAGTACATGGCCTGCTGCGAGCCACAAAACAGCGACACAAAGCCACTGCTTTGAAAATACTGCTGCTGCTTCTGCCCCCCCGAGACGGAATTAGCAGCAGTGGGGGGGGGGGGGGGGCAGTGGGACGGCTTGGCAGGGGGCTGGCATGGCTGTAGTTTCTCCCTGGGATGACAGATACCCTTGGGCTGTTCCATCATAGCAATAATATGAAAGATAACTATCCAGTCTTGCTGCATTACTGAGAGGTTACATACTCGGTATAAAATAAATTGTGCTATTATCACATGTCAGGCCCTATTTAGAAAGGGCTGTTCTCCATTCTGTGCCCATGGAAAACTCCTCTTTATGTGACAAGGCCCTTTGGGTTTCTGCTAAATTCTGGTGGGGTTATATTTTCCCGAGAGGGAGCAGTGATCTTTGATGCAAGATGAGTCATATGGAATCAAAATGTTTTATGTATGTTATCCGCCTTGAATATGGGTGTTCCCTGGAAAAACAAAATATACAATGCCAAATTAAATTAAATTACATAAAAACAGCAGTTTCCAAAGGCTTGTCTTAAACAACCAGATGATGTCTGAGTGGAAGTTAGGATGGGAAGGTTCTCATCACTGAAAACTGTAATGAAAACCTGTAAAGGGCGTTTGCTTTCCTGAACTCTCTGATAGTAAAACACATTGCAACTTGATATATTTTTCTCTCTTTTGCCATCTCTCATTATGCTTGAAGTCTCCTCAAGCTTGTATAACTCCTTATCTGTTTCATTCCCTCTTCCACCATCGCCTTAACCAGGCAGAAATAATCTAGGCAGCATACAAGCCGGCTAGCTATCTTTCGGGTATGTCTACTAAGGCGCGTTAAGGATGCTTTCTTAACATCCCTTTAATGTGCAAAAATGGCAACATTAAGGTGCCCTGCATGCAGTAATGGCAGGGGCGGGGAGGAGGCGTTACCACAGAAAGGGTGCTAGTGGCCGGTTAGTGGGCGGTAAAGGGACAGCGGGCGTTAAGAGTGTCAAGCGTGCGGGTTAGTGCGTGGAAAGGATGGTCGCTGTAACGTGAGAAAAGGGAGCCTATCTAGAGGTCAGAACTGAGGTGTACTGGATGGGAGCAAAGGGAATAGGTGATGGACATGTCACATCCATGTCTCATACATGTTAGACAGTGAGTGTGAGGATAATGTGGAAAACAATTGGACTGTATCAGTGAGGGGTGCTCATACAATCTGCTGTGATGTCAGTGGGTGGCATAGACGTGGGTATGAGTGTGCCAAGTAGGAGCGACCATGACTGGGCATGAGTGGCGATGTGTGCGTGATACGTCCTAAGGAGCAAAGTGCCACAGTGTGGGTCAGAGTGTAGCAGTTGTCAGAAGAATACCTGAGTGGTCGCAATGCCTATAGGGAGATGGGTGTACTGAAGAATGCATGGAGGTGGCAGAGTGTGCTGTAGGGCCTTCCTGCCCCATGTACGCCTGCTGGAATTTGGCAGCCAATAGTGTGCACATAGATGCTTCTGTGGGATAAATCATTTTAGTACCGTATGTTACATTAAGCATCACAGAAAAACAATGGGCCAGATGTTTGAAAAGCATTTAGATAGTTTACAGCCCAGTAAACCGTGTAAATGCCTTCAATGGGGATACATGGTTAGTACTGTTGAATATCCCCTTTAACTCCCCTACATGCCCCGATGCTAAACCCTTGCCTATCTTTAAGGTGCAGGAGCTCACCAGGCAGCATGTAATATCATTGCTGCCTAGTTAGCTACTGTGGCTTCCGACATATGCAGCAATCCCCAGATATTCAATGCCAGGGCCGCATATGACTCCGGCATTGAATATCTGAGGTTAAGGGTCGGCATGCAAGACTATGTGCCGTAGCGGCACACAGCCTGCTCAACTGAATATTGGGCCCAATATGCTTTGTCAGTATGACAAAACAAGCATGCAGCATAATGCATTATTCAAGTCTGTGACACTGAGGTCTGAAGTTTGTGCTCGGAGTCCCAGCAGTAATAGGAAATGGAGAACATCACAGTAATCCCCTTGTCATGATCATATGGACAATAGTCATGACTTGACAGATGCAGCAGGTCACGATAGAAAGTTCAGTGCTATGTGTGTACACTTGGCTGGTCTGGGAATGGCTTGGTGACCATCTTGGCACCAATGTGCAAGGCAGCAAGTATAGGTCCTAACAACTCTGCGCCAAAAATATATTGCCTAGCAGAAGCCACCTCAGTATGGATAGCTTTTGTAGCCTTATGCTCTGAGACACACTATGGTTAACAAAGGGATGACATTCTGAATCTCACTGAATCTCCGTGTGGCCTCATACAGGTAACATAAGCAGACCTTGCTGCTGTCACTTTTGATGGCTTGACAGCATCCCTCAAGGGCAGGAGGTAGGCTAAGGGGGAGCATAGAAGCAGCACTTTCTGTTTGCAGCACTGTCATACACAAACAGGGTCACATGCCAGCAGTAGGGGATGAAGTACAAGGAAGGATTGTATGAGATGGGCTGAACGTATATGATAAAAACTAGCCACAGCTCTAATATGGACAAGGAAATGGCATGCCACGGGCCCACTTTGTGAAGCCTGCACTCCATGGGCAGTGCACAGAATTATGGCACATGTGTGGCCCCAAAGTCCCAACCACACAAATGAGTCAACCTCCACCAATACCTTTGCCTAGGTACAGCAGGGCCTCCCCATGCTAGCTGTAATGTTGCCGTGCCTTCACTGCTGGTGTTGCATCTGCAAATGTCAGTCATGTCTAATGCAATAACACTCATCTCATAAGTGGTTATGCTAGTACAGTGACAAGGTCACTGTCCTATACATCAAAGGCTGAGTTCAAGACCCCCCCACTGGCTACATTAATTGTATGAACTGTTACTAGACGTTCCCAGGGGGATCCCTAATATTGTGTAATAGACCCACAACCAGTTACAAATGTGCAGTGTGGAATGATTAAAAGGACCCTGTATCTGCTGCAAACCCATCAAGTGCCGTATTCAGAAAGGCACAGATGTAAAAAGACCTCACAGGTTGAGAAAAAGAAGCAAGTAGCAAAACAAATGGAGAATCTTGCCAGATCAATAATACTGACTTTGAGTATGTATGTTGGTATTTACTTGTCTGACTCCAAAGACTGCTACAGTCTTTTGCTAACCTCTTGAATGAATGTGTGCCACTTACATTGTGCAAACAGTACATTGAGAAGCGTTTCCACTGCGTGAAATGGACGGAAACTGTATTGGTGTTCATCGAGAGGGGCAGAGGAGTCATTGTGATCCTGTAGTTGGATTTGGACCAGTTTTTCAATTAGTTTTGCCATGAATGGTAGGCTTGAAATCTGTCTGTAGGAGTCGGGGGAACGTTTGTCAGATGTGTTGTTTTTTAGAATTGGGTGGATTTGAGCATGTAGAGAAGGTGGTAAGTACCCATTTTTGAGAGAAAGGTTAATGATGGGGAGTATGAAAGATGAAAGTTCAGGTAACATTGCATTTAACCAGGTTACCGGACAGGGATTGAGGTAGGATGTTGTTGTGTTTAGTTTGGCGATAATATTTTTGAGAGTATCTTTCGAAGTAGGGTAGAAATTGGACCAGGTAGAGAGTTGTTGCTGCTGGTCTGCATAAAATGTTGTGGTGGGTGATGATTGCTGCTTGAGTTTATTCATATAGTGGTTGTCTAGGGCTTGTGGGGAAATGGCATGTTCAGTTGAGTTTGTGTTATAGGGGCTGTTTGTTAGATTTTGTACAATGCTGAAGAGTTCTCTAGGTCGGTTTAACTATTTCACTAGGATATTGGAGTAGTAGGGGTTTTTTTGCATTGTCAATGGCCTTCTTATATCATTTGAGGGTGTTTAAATAGTTTGATTGCTGGATTATAGATTTAGTGGGATGCCATT
Source organism: Ichthyophis bannanicus (assembly GCA_033557465.1). Taxonomy (NCBI): domain Eukaryota; kingdom Metazoa; phylum Chordata; class Amphibia; order Gymnophiona; family Ichthyophiidae; genus Ichthyophis; species Ichthyophis bannanicus. The sequence continues at coordinate 89,306,810 of CM066043.1, forward strand.
TGCGTTCAGCTCTTCTTAGATCAGCTTTCATGGCCTTCCATTTATGATGGAACCATGGGGCATTATTATTTTTCCTTGTTGGATGGTAGTGGTGTATTTTGGGTGTGGCAGCATTGGAAATTATTTTATTCCAGTTAGTTAGGGCATTGTCAAGGTTGATAGATTCTTGAGGGAGATGTGGTAAAACTTGATTCAGGAATTCTTCTATGTTGAATTTTTTGAATCTGTTGGTGTGGGACATGTGTAGTTCTTGTTATGAGGATTTTCAAGCAATGTAGCTTGAATTTTATAAGATGGTGGTCAGACCAGGGGACAGGTTGTAGTTCAAGAGATGATGGGTCATAAACATCATAGAGAGGGCTAGGCAAGAAAATTGCCTTTAATGTGTGTGGGACTATCGATTATTTGGTGGAGGTCCGTTTCTATGATGGAATTGAGGAAGGATGTTATGTGAGTGTTGGACAGAGCGGGTAAATTTAAGTCACCAAGAAGGATGACTGGTTTTGTATCGGCGGAGGAACCTAGTAGCTCAGTTAGCATGTCCATGTTTTCAGGTCTTGGGTCAGGTGGTCTGTAGGCTAGGCATATTCGGTATTGTTTTATTTTTATAATGACGGTGTCTATATTATCTTCATTGGCTGATGAAATTAGAGATGCTTTCAGTGATTCTTTTATAATGATGAGGACTCCTCCTCCTCTTTTGGATATTCTGTGTGTAAAAAATATTTCATAACCTGGTGTCTTCAATTGGTTGATTAAGATTGTGTCCGTGTTTGATAGCCATTTCTCTGTTACGCAGATAATATCTGGTTTTTGGTCAGAAAGCAGGTCCTGGAATATTGGAAGCTTATTTCTCATTGACCTAGAGTTTATTATGTAACATATGAGATTAGATAAAGATTTTGGGGCTGATGGTGGATTTGTAATTAACTTTATGTTAATTAGTCTAGAATGATTTACATTTAGGTAGTGACATTTAGGTAGAACTGAAGGTGTATAAAAGTTTCTGTTTGGGTTATGAGTGTTGTAGGGGTATGAAGGGCTTAGGCCTAAGGATAATGATGAGAAGGTGAACAGAGGCATATTGTTTTGGAAAGAGGTAAGTTTGAAGTTGACATGTTTAGATCGGGTTGTATAAGTTAGGAGGGTAGAAATGAAGTCATGTGGTGGAGAAAGTTGGGAACAAAAGAAAGAGTTTTAGCAAGTGAGATGTGGGGTGGAGCACCTCTTAGACGAGAGTGATCTCCCGTGTGAAAGAACGTGGTATTCACCAAGTTAGGGCGATTGGGCCTGGTATCCGTGCGGGCACTGTTAATGTAAATAGCAATCTTTTCAATGTAAACTTCCCCAACAAGGCAGAATCCTGGCCCATGTGCAGCTCAGCACTGCCCTGCTCAGGTGTCCCTGATGTGACCTGCCAAATGCAGATACCCTCTATTGCAGTGTCTGTGATAAATAGTTGCAGTGCCACAGACTGTATGCTCGAACAAGCTCCCTTGCATGATATAACACACTTGTTATCCACTCACATCTCTGAACTGATGTGGGTCTCATATCAGCCATATGGAGCATGTCAGAAAGTGTGATGACCTGTGCAGGTGGCCATCCCGGGAGTGTGACTTGGCTTCATGTACTGCATATAGTATGTGATGGAGTGACAGATGTTCATTCAAGGTTATCACGAAGGTTTTCAGTCAAATAAAACATGTGTCATGCATCTACTGGGTGAAGTTGTAGGACCCTTGCTGATGTGCTGTAGCAGAGCCAACAAACTCATGCTGTCTGTCACATCTGATCGCTATGTGCATATGTGCAGACTAAATGTAGTATCAGAAGACATTGGGCCCAGTTTTCAGTTGGGCAAGCTAGGCGCTGTTGTGGCGTGCAGCCCTGCCCGCTGACCCCTAAACCTGGATATTCAATGCTGCGGCAATGGCATTGAATATCTGGGTTTGGCGCTGAGTGGATTCACCCACAGAGCCTAACCGGGTAGTGGCGATATTGGACCATTATCTGTTTAGCATCCACAACTAAAACTAAGCGAGCCAATAGCTGGCCTAGTTTTAGGCAAGGATTGCTAACCGGGTAGCGTTCCAATATCACCGCTACCCGGTTAGCAGCAATCACTGCCTCCACTCCGCTCTGGAACACTCCCAACATGTCCTGATGCTAACCGGATAGCATCGGAGCGCTTAGGGGACGTAGACGGGGATATTCAGTGGCACTAACCGTGTATGTGCTATTGAATATCCCAATCTAAGGCATTTGCACTGTTTACTAGGCTGTAAACTGTATAAATGCCCTTTGAATATCGGGCCCATTATGTCTATCCATATGTGTCACGGTGTGGAGCAGATCAGACTCACCACAAAGTTGTACACATGCTGTCCTGGTGATTTGGGTCATCCGTTGCCCCACAAATAGCCCCCTGCCATGAAATTTGCCTCTCAGTAATGCAACAGAGGGATTTGCAATGTTGCAGCATACTTCTCTTCTCACCTCCACATATGAGAATACATTGCTTACCTGTTTCTGTTCTACAGTTTACCTTCTGTGAGCACATACATAGCTGTTGTCTAGGACATCGACTGTCACGCATTATTAGCAAGTCACTCCAACACCTGCAGAATGCATATGGGCCAGACATGAGCTATGTGTGCATCTTACAGGTCATCTGTTTGTGGGAGAGCCCTGCCATGCTATAGCATGTGTATAACACATGCCATTGATACTTGCAGTTGTCATGTAATGGTTACCAGCAGCCCTGGGATACATTGATGTGTATCTGTAAGCATCAAGGGATACCACCACTGGGGGTCTAGGTGTATGATACTCTTAATCACAACCCCTGGTCTAGGAAAACTGTGTACATTGCTGCACATTGGGTGTACGAGATAGCCATGTCATGCCAACTTCCTGCCAGAGTTTCCAGCCCTGAACCTTGTGGACCAGGGCTGACAATCTGCTGGTGGAGGTGAGGAAACCTGTCCACATGGTATGTTCAGCCTTACAGCAATTTGGGGCCTCTAACAACTGCCTCATCAGTAGCAGTCCTGTCCACAAAACAATCTGATAGCTGAAATCTGGTGAGTCTCATAGGTCTGATCAGCACCCCAAGGTCAACAGATACATAACCACATAGAAAGTCAGTGGAGCACCAGACCTGCACCATCTCTATAGTGTGGGATGGCTACTACAACTCTTCATATTATGCTATAATATGATATATAATATAACTCTTCATATTATCCTATAATATGACAGAGGACAGAGTGGAGGAGTAGCCTAGTGGTTAGAGCACTGGCTTGGTAACCAAGCAACCAGGGTTCAATTGCTGCTAGTACTCCTTGTGGCCTTGGGCAAGTCACTTAACCCTCCATTGCCTCGGAAGAAAGGCCTGGCAATCTACTTCCAGTGACACTGCCAAGAAAACCCATGAGCTTCTGGGTCACCAGGAGTCAGGACTGACTCAAAGGCACACATTGCATTTTGCATGACAGAGGACAGTAGATCATGTCCACACATAGCTGTGGCAATATGAGCAGGTGATCTCAAAACAATGAATTAACATATGTTCTCTCACTGCCATATGAAAGCTAACACAATAATAAAGGGTCCATGGGACTTCAAGAGAAGCCACAAATGTTTCTACAGTGAAACTAGTATCACAATTCTTATCATATACTACGATTGGCCAAATATATTACACCATATCAAGGCATTGCACAACACAGTAATCCACTTGATGGTCCATTTAATGAAACCTAGCAATCACAAGCATATAACTCCAAAACTGTCGTCACAAAAACAGAAAAAAACTATCTGGCTAATGACTTCACAGTTCAAAGTTAGACTCTCTGCACTTCACAGTTCCAAGTTGAATGTGCTGTGATTCAGTGCTGGGTTTGCAACATAGGGTGCTAACCTGGATCTACTTCGGGGAGACGACTTGTGTTCCTGCATTGAAGTTTCATTTAAGAGATGTTGTGAAAAGATAGATTTCAGTGCAGCCACAAAAGTCATCTCCATGATGCACCACTGGGTTATTACCCTAGGTTCAAAACCCAGCACTGAGTCAGAACGAGTTTAACGTTGAACTGTGGAGAGACTGGAACTGTGAAATCATTTCTCAGATAAGTGTTTGGCCTTGTGAAGAGCACAATTTCTGAGCTGTATGATTGCAAGTGCTATGCTTCATTAAAGGGACCATCAAGTGCATTACCTGGTCATGCAATGCTGTCACATATTTGGTCAGTGCTAGTATATCTCAAGAAATGTTTGTACATGTTTCCATGTTGGAACATCTGCAAGCTGTGGGCCAACTATGCACTTTGCTGATGGTATATATCCCCATAGCTCATCTCCTCCAACAGCTGTGCCTCTGTGCTGAGAATGCACTATGCACCGATGTTGCTGAGGTGGGTGCCAAACATCACATCTTCCCATACATTGTAATATCAGACCACATTCCTGCCCAAGCATGTTGATGATGCCACAAGCACAGGGTATCCCCAATGCATACAATACCACAACACTATTGATGGTGGTACAAATCAAACCTTCCTACATACACTCCATCAGTCTTGCCATTGGCAGTGATGGGGAAGCAACATCCCAATGAGTCTAGGCTCATACAGCTGTATGCATCATATTTTATTGGGAAGGACTGACGTCTACATGCCTAGTGAATGCTGCCATGAGAGTCAATAGGAGGGCATGTACTGGAGTGTGATGTAGGAGGTCATCATACACTATCTCCTATCTATTATATAGAACATGCTGCCTTGTGTTCACTTCTACTATGATGATGCATTGGCCAAAGTGGTGCTGTGTGGATAAGAGACAAGCTCCTGGATCACTGTGGAAGGGACACCCAACTGAAGGGACATATTGTGGGGGCCTTGTGCAGATGATAGCTATCTATTACAGAAAGATCATGTGCTGTCCATGTGTTCACCTGCAGGATAGGCATCACATATGACTGCCATGCAAAGAGTTGCAATAGACATGATGTATCCTCATGTCTTACCTAGTAGTTAGCTAATACTGCTCCACATTGTGCAGAAATGTTGGACATAGGAGTCAATATAGGCACAAATGTGCAGGGTTGGTCTGATAGGGTCCACTTACTCCCACTAGAACATGTCACCATGCCAGTACTTGGATCATAGTGTCTGCTGAACTGGCAATATGCAGTCAGCTACTGAGAGGCATGTTGACAGGCCACCTAGAGGAGTAGACATGTGTCTCCCATACACTCTGTGCCATGTTACTGAACCACTATATAGACCTGTGCACAAATAAACACACATGTGAGGCAGAATTTAAAAGTAACCATACTTTATGTTTACAATTAGAAACGGTTGCATATCATTGCCATGTAAATGGCAAATATGTCTCTCTGTCCATGGGGGGGGGGGGGATAGGTTGCTGGCAAATGCTGCCTGACCCCTGACTGCAGAGAAGCCAAAATGGAGAGTGGGATCAGGCCCTCACTAGTGTGGCTTCTGCCTCCTGGGTGGGGGGTGCCTGATGGCTTTGCAGCTCTCAAATCTTCTCTTTCAGGGAGTGGAGATCATCTAACACCCTCACCACATACAGATGGAGCTGCTCCACAGTGTCCAGGTTCTGCATTTCATACACTATGACATTTATGGCAGCACCCATGGCACAGTCAGGGCTGCCAAACCAAACATGCCACCAACATGGTGTGTCTGTGGCAGCATCTGAAAGAGCAATGGGTACTGCTATAGGTGCCAGAATCCGTGGGAGCAGTACCGATTGAGGGAGACTGTGGGACAGCTGATTGGCCACTCTGGGGTCTTCTGCAGCCAGGGGTCCAAGGAAATGGTGGGGAGGTGGCAGGTTCAGGTCCGTTTCAGCTATATGTTTTGAGGTGGCACCATCCCCGGTCAAGGTGGAAGCATCCGCCTTCTGCATCCCCTGCACCTCTGCCTCCATGTCCTCCAGGGGTGGGCCTCCTCTCAGCCTTCACTGTGGCTTCCTCCTCTGGGGTGGATGGAGGGGTTTCCTCAGCTGCTGCTGCTGCTGCTTGTGCTGCTTCTGGGGTTGGCTGCTGCAATGATGAAGGGCTAGCAGCTATGCAAGAAACAAAAACTGCTACGCATGATGTTGATCGCCAAATGCCTGCATTCTGTACTATCATAGTGCATAATGCACCCTCCCCCTATAGGTTCATCACAGTAACACTTGCTTTCCACACACCAGCATTAGAATAACCATTTGCCAATGAGCTAGTCATCTGAAAAAGTAGTGCGGTCAAAGCTGACAATGTGCTCAGCTGCATCTCTAAATATTTTATGACTTCAGAAACCATACAACATCTCTCCTGTTGCTGCATACACAGAACATTGTATCTGACCCTGCCACATTCAAGATATGAATTCCCCAACAATGGCAGCTGCACAACAGAAATGTAGATGCAATGAGCCAATCATCTGTCTCTCAGCCTTGTTGTACTGCAGCCATAATCAAGCATCCAACTAAGACAGGATCATGGCTGTGCATGCATCATGTGCAGGTGTGTGTAATCATGTAAATACCCTGTCCATTGTTCTGTCATCTTCCCATGCTGGTTATGCCTGTTGTGTTGAATCAATGAGTACTGTCAACCCAGCTGCATGGCCATGACAGAATGTGTAGGAGAAGTTTCCCCAATGACGTGCAGAGGATCCTCATAGAGGTGTTGTTGTCAGAGAGGGTCCTGCTATATGGACTGATGCCTGCATGCAGGGCTCATGCTCCCTAGCTCTGGCATAAGTGTTCCTAGACAAAGGGAATGATCTGCACGTTAGCACTTTCAACACTGCCTTTATCTCCACATATGGGCCTTTGAACCTCAGACATCTCATCCACAGTCATGTCTCTCAAATACTATATCTGTGTTTGCTGCGAGGGCTGTAATACTGTTTCCATGTGGCAATGGTCTGTCTTGGCTGGTCTCTCCTGACATATCAGCTGACCAGCCCGACTACACAGCTGACTATGAAATGTAGCAGGTAGCCAGCTAAGACTGCTCACTATGAGGAAACATGTATTGATAATGTGCTATGTGTATGCATGAGGCTCAGAGCAAACTCTGGCAGCACAGATATTGTCACCACAGATGTGCACCCAGGACTGCTCCCTGTATGTGCTGTCTCCAGGCCAGTCTGTGTGTGGAATCACCAGGCAACATGCTGGGGTGTTTGGAGGTGAGCCATATGTGACACAGGATATAAGATGTTGGCTGAGACAGCCTTGTATTACCCACAGCCAGACCAGCAACAACACTTACATGTTTGTGTCTTTCTCCTCCTTGCTCTTGGGTTGAGCTAGCTGTAACAGCTTGTGTGCTGCCTCATGGCAACCACAGAGGAGGGTCGTGGGTTTTATGTTGCCTCTGTGCTTTGAGTCACCAGACGTGCCATGTTATACAACAGAGTGAAAGCCAGGGCTGACAACACAGGGGTGAGGACCAATGGCCAGTGCTATGTGGCTACACTCGATATCTGCAGTTGTGCAGGAATATATAGGAAGCAGTAATGACAACTGTTGTATGCTGACCCACATATCTGGGGTCTGCTGTTAGGGCCTGTGTCTATGGCAGCAGTGCCATCATGAGATATGCCTATTCCAAGACCTGGTCTACTGCTACATGTATGCAGACAACATGGAAATGCTCCACTATGCTTGTTAAGAATGAGTCAAAATCTGAATTATACCATTCTATGCTATACCATTCCAGACTAAGGGCTAAGCATCAAATATGTCCCCCCATGTCCGTGACAATTTCATGCATTTGGTGTGGTTTATGGCCCATGATCAGGCTAAACTGGAGGTGCAGCCCAAACCTCAGGGTCATAGGTGGGGGAAGGTAGAATGGGATGCGTCGGGGGCTTATAACTCTGGATGAGCCTGATAGGAGCAAGATCCAAGAGACTGCAAGGTATAGAAACAATGGAAAATGGGCACAAACACAAAAGTGTCTGTGTACTCCACTTTGAATGAATTTACCATGGTGACAGAGCTATATCATGACTATTATCACCTGGCCTCAGGATATAAGCATGTGTCTCTCCACCCTCCAAATGATGCTGTCAGCTGCTGCATGGCCAATATTTTCACTGAAATGCATGACATTGACATGGTACTGACAAGATCTCACCTAAGTCACTTGGGATTCCCCACATCTGTTCATGCATCTGTGTGCAATGATTGCAAGGGGGTTGTGTCTCCTGCCAGCGACACTGTCTGGACAGCATGTACCGCTTAAATATCTACTCTCATGGTGGATGATGTAAGGGCATGATGCCCTGACTGATGTGCTTTGCACATCACCTGGGAGCTCAGGGATGATATCCGCAAAATCTCATCTCAGAGGGAACCTACATTTGAGAAGTGCTGTGAGTCGGTTGCATCCCTATAGATTACCAATACCATCTTCTAAAATGGTAAATCTAGGTAGAGTTGAGAGGAAAACAATATAAACTGCAAGTCCCACAGTGGCCTGCAGAACATGTGCACCCCACAGATCATCTGTTGCTGACTGGAGCAGTTGGATGTGCATGCACTTATTTATGATGTGCATTTCAAAGGACCTGGTTGGTAAACCACAGATAGCCAATGGCCAGTATTTCTGTGACACGTGTGCTATGATTATATTGTGGGAAATGAAATTGCCATATAGGTGCCATCTGAACATCTGTCAATTTCCCACATGCCCATCATGGGCGGACATGTGGACTGGGAACCATCAGTAGCTAGTATGTTTTTGAACAGCATAGTGTACATAAAAGCCAGGCCTCTGCCTTTATGGAAGTGATGTAGTGCCATCTGTACTGGCTCCACACAATGTCCATGGTTAGCTGCTCCCGGAGTCTTGACAGGTTTCTTGAGAATGACACTAGGGATAGGATGCAATGCTACATGAAGTAGCAAAGGTGGGGTTACTGGTCTCATACTCGTGTCCCATGCCCAGCACTGTACTGGGTCATTTGCAACATATAGTAGAAAGAAGCATTGTCCTGAGATAGCTGTCTTCACACACAATATGGGCCAGGAGGTTGCAAGTACAGGTTGTTGTGGTCAGAATACTGTACAGTATGGCTTGCAGGGAGTCAGCTTGTCTCAGCACTGCAAGTGTGTCATATGCGCATGTGCTACAGCACCCTAAATCTGAGGATCTTGTGCATAATAGAGCACAGGGCTGGCCATTATGAGCATTTGAGAGGGATCCTGTGGTGAAAAGCAGGTCAAGAACTATCCAGTGGGGCTGGGGGCAAACATAGGTATCAGCAACATGCACACAAAGCACAGTATATTTATGTGAGCATAGGTGTAGTGCTGATATATGTGATCTGCTAGATTGTGTGCTGTCTGTGAAAGTCAAGGTCTGTTGCCATTGATGCTAGTGGGTCCCAGCGACCACCTTAGTGCATGTGCAATCCAAATCTACATAGCCCTAAGGGAGCAAAGATACCGAGGAGTAATATCTTCTCCCAATCTGATGATTCTGGCTTATCTAATATAGCATGTTAGGGCTGCCCAAAGACCAATCAATGTATGGTGTGCCATCTGTCCTGGCAGCTAAAGATTGTATGGTTGCCTGTACTCGGGGTCTGACAGTACACCTAGCTGTGGGTGAGGCTGCATAGTAGTGTGTGCTCGCATAAAACCCTCTGTTCCCAGCGAGGAGTCACAATGGTGTCCTAGCTTGAGGTGTCGTTGAGAGCACACGGCGGTTTTTCCTTTTAGTGCTGCCAGCCTTCTTCTCGGTGTTTAGTATGCTGGGTAAGAGGAAAGGAAAGCCAACATGAGGTTCTGACACCCGGCAGCGATCCTGGGAAGGGGCAAACTAAGTTGGCAGACTGCCTGGGCTTCTCTCATTTGAACTCTGCAGATGCTTTGACCAGCTCAGCGTCTGAGGCCACACTATTAGCCTCAAGGAGAGAGCAGCCCCCCGTGTCCCAAAAGCAAATTGTTCGGGAGTGTTGCTGTATAGAGTGCCAGAGTGCGAGTGGGAGCTGCTTGCCATTGGGAAAGCCACAGTTGAGCTTCTCGCTGGTAGAGCTGATTTCGGGGCGCGCGATGGGAGCTCCCGGTAACTGTACAGGTGTGGTGGTGAAGTCTGCTCATGTCTTTGGAGACTCTGTGGGAAGCATTGAAAGGTTTGGAGTCTTTGATAACAGCTTCAGTATCGTCCTTGAAAACTGAGGTACAGACTGTATTGCTTGACCCAGGAGGGAGAGAAAGTGGAGAAACAGCAGTATAGGGCAGAAAAAACTGTTGTGGGCACAGATTAAGGAGAAGGAAATCCTATGTCAGAGGATTGATTTTCTTGAAAATCAAGTCAGAAAGAATAACTTATGTTTTTTAAACTTCCCTAAGTGTCATTGATTGTCCCTCTGAACATGGTCAGAAAGTACCTGAGGGAAGTAACCTCCCGCCCCTGGTTAAAGCATATTACATCTCTCTTCCAGGAAGTGGGAAGACTTCCCCTTTGGAAGAGCAAGGTAGCAGCCAGCTAAATCTGATCTTCTTCCTTGAATCCTCCCTGGAAGTAGTCAGTGAATTTACTACTCTTTAAACTACCTTTGCAAAGATTCTGTTTTAAAATTATATTTCTGTAATATGCATGCCAGCTTTCTAGGGTCTGTTATACGTATATTTCCTGATTTTTCCCGGTCTACCCAAGCCCGTAGAAGGGCTTATCTTAGTCTTGCACCGAGGGTGCAGGCCCTTGGGGTTGGGTTTACTTTAAAATTACCTTGCAAATGTGTGGTATCTGTGGAGAGTAAAATTCTATGGGGGGTATTCTTTGACCCTAGTCAGTTGAGTGATTTTGTTGCTGCTAGAGAGGGTATTCAGGGCCCTGTAGAGGCACCACAGTAATGTGTGTTCAGTTGCTTCTGTTTTATCCGGGCGCCTCTATCATACAGGAGGCATTATTTTTTGTTTCTTCTTTTCTTTTCTAGAAACTTCTCCCCTTATGGTGATCTGTCATGTAAAGTTTTTTTTAGTGGTTGCAATTTCCTTGAACCTTTCTATTTCCTGGTATGTATCCATGCGATATGTATTTTGAAATTTGAATAAATAAAAAAATTTAAAAAACAAACAAACTTCTGTTCCCACAATGGAGGGAGGGGAACAATGCAACAGAGCAGGGAAGGAAGAAAATCCGGCATTGCCTAAGTAGTAGAAGAGGAACTGAGATTTGAAAGAGCGCAGGTGTGGAATGAAAGGCAGGGGAGGGGGAGAATGCACAGCTGGATGAAGGGAAAGAAACAGAACGCAGAGGGGAGAGTACTGAAGAATAGGGATGGGAAATCCCCATGACACATGCACATATGCACCCCCAAACACCCTCAATGCACCCCCCCCCTAAACACCCTGCAAACACTCTCCAGGACATAGACACATATTGCTTCTGTCACCCGCATGATACACATACATACATGTGCACACACTCCCCCATTGCTCCCATGACACACACACACATATATATGCATGCAGCCTCCAACATCCCCCATGACAGATGCAACATGTACGTATGCTCGTGCACTCTCAACACTCCCCATGACACACACATACACATATATCCTCCTGATACCCCCTATGACACACACACATGTACAGTTCTGGTCAATATTATTGGCACCCTTGCATTTTAGGTATGTTGTGTATAATATCTTGAGAAATAATTGGAAATATTCCAACTGTTTGCAATCATAATATTTTAATAGTTATGTTCAAAGGTATACAACAAAAAAAAGATGTCTGTGCAACTTAGATGTAGTAATTTCTGTGGAAAAATCAAACTATGCCCTGGACAGGATTAATGGCACACTTCACTAATACTTGGCTGCACCACCCTTGGCAGTGATGGTAGCCTCAGAATGTTTCTTGTAGTCATCTATAAGTTTCGTACATCTGTCTGCTAGTAGCTTTTCCCACTCTTCAACTGCGATTTGTTCCAGCTCATGAATGTTTCCAGGTTTCCTTTTACCAATGGCAGATTTCAGCTCTTTCCAAAGATTCTCAATTGCATTGAGTTTAGGACTCATTCCTGGCCATGTTTAACCCCCCCCCCCCCCCATTTTTTCCTTTTTAACTATTATTTTGTAATTTTGGATTTATGTTTTGTGTCATTGTACTGCTGGAAGACCCATGACCTTAGACCCAGTTCTATCTTTCTGACACTAGGTAGCACATTTCACTCCAAAATACCTCGGTAGTTCTCTGACTTTATGATTCCTTTAACATGTTCCAGGCCTCCATTTCCTGAGACAGAAAAACAGCCCTGCAACATTATGGAACCTCCACCATATTTAACTGTAGGAAGGGTGTTTTTCCCTTATAAGCCTCATTTCTTCACCTGTATATGTACTGGTGGTCTGCATTGCCAAACAGCTCAAGTTTGGCTTCATCTGTCCACAGAACATTTTCTCAGCAGGATTGTGGTTTCTCAAGGTGGGTTTGGGCAAAGATCAGGCATGCCTTTTTATGTCTGTCTTTGAGTAGTGTGGTCTTCCTTGGCCTTCACCCATGAAGTCTTTCTTTGTTTAGTTTGCGGCATATGGTGGGGGTTGAAACCACCACTCCAGATTGCTCCAGGTCATCTTTGAATGTTGTACGTGGTGTTTTTCCAACAGGTCACACTAACCTTTGAAAACTTCTTGAATTAATTTTCCTCTTCCCATCATGTCCTGGGAGGTTCTTGACAGTTCCATGAGCTGAAAACTTCTTAATAACATTATAAACTGTAGTCACAGGAATCTCAAGGACTTTGGAGATGGCCTTGTATCCCTTTGAAGTTTGATGTTTGGTCATAATGGCTTTTCTGATGGTCTCAGGCAGCTTTCTTGTCTTCACCATTGTGAAAATGGAACAGGGCATGAATGTGGCCATTTTAAATATTAGAGCCATCATTCATTGATTGATTCAAGTCATGTGAATACTGACAATTGATCATAGGTGTGTCTAATTTTACTGCAATGGGAATGTGGTTCTTCTGCTCAAATTGATTTGAATTGTTTATAAGGATGCCAATAATCATGTCCTTCAAAATCTAGACCACTCACAGAGCGAACAAATGATATAACTATCAACACATAAATATGTTTTACTCAACCCTAAACAATGACATGAAATGGATCACTTTTAAAAAATGGAGAAAAGGATCGCAGAGCACTAGTCATAGGCATAGATTATCTTAGCCCTTGACCCATTGCTACGTTGCATCAATGATCCTAAAAAACTCCTCATGCAAATGTATGCAATATCTATCAAATTTTTGCAATCCCAATTTAATCAGTTCTTAATCAATTTTAGCCAATTGTGCTAAGAGAACCTTCCACCCACACGGCATAATTTAATACATCGTCTGTTCTAGTGCTCATCTGTGCCTTTCAAACAGATGTAAAACAACATCAATATCAAATACAGAACACCAAACCTGTCTGCCTTGTTGCATTACCGCTGTAACTTTACATTTCCCCATTCCGGACGCTGTCACTAGAGTTTGGCGCTGGCTTCCTCAGGGGGTCTCTTACTTTCAAGCAGTGTGTCTCACATAGGGCACAGCCACATCAAGCACGAAACACCATTAGCAACACCCGTTGCAGTGCCCTTTGCGAGACACACTGCTTGAAAGGTTGTGAGGTCTGAGATAACTCTAGTTTTTTCCGGGAGAGCATTCCAGAGTCCTGGTGCATATAAGGAGAATGCGTGTGCGCATGTTGTTTGGTTGCTACCTCATATTAGCTCTTTCCAAATGGTGTGATAAATGTATTTTGTGTTCAGTTTCTCCTGAGTCTGTTATCTGGTGGTTTCTGCAGGATGGACTGTAGATACTCTGAGGTTAGATAGTGTGAAATTTTGAAGATGGTTATCAGGACTTTATATTTAACTCAGCTTTGTAGAAGGGAGTCAGTGGAGCTGTTTTAAAATGGGTATAATGTGGTTCATTCTAGATGCACCCTGGAGGATTCAAGTTGCTGTGTACTGAGCCATTTGTAGACAGTGTAAATCGCTTTTGGGAATTTAATCAATTCCTGTTTGTCCCTGGACTTTACCCCCTACTCTCTGATCCCTTTCTCAAACTATCCCTTTGTCCCTCCCCCCTTGCAGTATCCCCTCTCCCAGGGTCTCCTCTGCTCTTTCATGTTCACCCCTTAGCCATCTCTAACCCTTCTTTATTTATTTGTTTATTTATTTTATTTATTTATTTGTGAGTTTTTCTATACCGCCCCTTCCTGTGATCAAGGACAGTTTATATTGAAACAAACCACAATAAACCAAAGTACATAAAACTCAAGATAACAGTGATGCATTTAACTTCAAGGGAACTATGTACATGAACAATATTTATAATTCAGATCAGCTAGTTATAGTGATGATCTATTTGCATATAGACTATTTACAGAACAGGGATATACAAAGATATGGATAAAAATTCATGTTATATTACTATGGTTTTATTCAGTGTTATTCTATGTTGGGGATGGTAATGTGTGTGTTTTTCAGCTAGGTTGGGTAATTTTCATTACTGCTGATAATGTTACCATAGTACTCCACAAATAAGTGGGTTTTACGTTCCTTTTGGAAGGTCTGTAGGTCTTTAATGGCTCTTAATGAACCTGGTAGAGAATTCCAGAAAATAAGTGCCACATAGGTAAACCCTCTGCTACTTGTGGATCTGTTCGTTCTATGAAAGTCGGTGGGAACTATTATTGTGTTTTGTATGCATCCTTTTCTGATCCTTTCGTTATATGATATGTTAATTAGGGATGATAGGTAGCAATGTTATTGATGAGTTTAAAGGTAATCATTAGTGTTTTATATTTTACCCTACTTGTGACTGGCAGCCAATGAAGATTATATAGAATAGGGGTAATGTGATCTGAGCTATGGGCGTTATATATTATACAAACTCCAATGTTTTGAGCCATTTGGAGTTGATTTGTAACCTTATTTGGTAATCCTTGTAATATACTGTTACAGAAGTCGAAAAGTGGGGTGATCGATGCTTGTAGCATTGATCGAAACTATTTGCTATCGAGCAGTGGCTTTAGGTGTTGTATTATTCTTAACTTGTAGAATATTGATCTGGTGACTAGTTTTATATGAGATACCATGTTCAGAGACTGATCAATAGTAATCCTAAGGTACTTCACTTCATTTTTTACTTCCAGTTCAGCATCCTGTAACAAGAGTTTTGGTGGTATGGCGAAGTTTTGATTCCTGTTAACATATAGCACTTCAGTTTTATTGTAATATACTTTTAGGTTATGTGCTTTCATTGAGGCAGGATGATAGTTGGTTTAAGGTGGGATTTATTATATTTATTCATATCATGTCATCCACATAGATATGGTATCCCACTTTGAATTTTTTAAAGATTTTACAAATTGGTTGGAGGTATAGATTAAAAAGTAATGCTGATAGTGAAGACCCTTGCAGTATACCTTGCTCCTGTTTAAATATTGTTGATGTTTGCCAGGCTATCTGAACTTGTTGGGTCCGGTCCGCTATATAAGTATGACTGAAAACCATTGGTACATAGTGCCCTTTAGTCCTATCTGTTGTAGTGTGGAAAGTAATTTACTATGGCTAATGCTATCAAAGGCAGCTGCAATATCTAGGAATATGAGGATGAATGCCTGTTTTGGGTTATCCATACCTTGGTAAGTTTATCAAGGAGGGCTAGAATGAGGGTCTCTACTCCATGATATGGTTTAAAGCCATATTGGTGTTCATCTAGGAGGTAGTTCAGGTCAGTGTAGTCTTGTAGCTGGGTTTGGACAACCTTTTCAATAATTGTAGCCATAAATGGAAGGCTAGATATTGAACTGTATGAGTTAGGATTTTTCTTGTCCAGTGATTTGTTTTTTAGAAGTGGGCAGATCATTACGTGTTTTAAGTCTAAGAGCATGTAATTTTGTTGTAATGACTGGTTGACTATTGCAAGGATGAATGGTTTAATTGCCTTAATCCAACTAACAGGGCATGGGTTGAGCGGTGAGGTAGTGGTATTGATTTTGGAGATTATGTTCTTTAAATATTTTAAGTCGGTCAGATGGAATTTGTGCTAGTTATTCATGTTTGGTAGATCATTTTTCTCTTGTATATTGGAGTTGTCTCTGGGGTCTTGCCATTTTAATTTATTCATAGAGTGGTCAGCAAAGGTTTGCGGGTTGACGCTAATGTTGTTTTCATCTGGGTTAGGTATTTGAGTAAGGGTTTTTACAATTTCAAAAAGTTCCCTTGGGTGATTAAATGATTTGTTAAGAATCATGGTGTGGAGCTTCCGGTGACGTCATCGGGCTGCATGGCGGCGTAAAGTTGGAGCTCCACCGCCAAAACCTACCCAAACGGTGAAAACCCCCCGAAGTAGCGGCAAAACCGTGGTGAAATGAGGAGACAGCAATAAAAGAAGCAGCCGGTAACGCGGGAGGCAGGGTGAGCCGTGGTGCCCGCAGTCTGAGAGGCGCGAAAGAACAGTCAAGTGGCCCGATAGGAGAAACACGTGGTGGAGCGGAAAGGAGGCCTGGACAACGTGGAGTGAGGGAGCATGGAAGAAAAAAATGATGTTCTGAAAATGGGGTGCCGGATCGGTTAGAAAGCAGAGGAGACGCTGAACAAATTCAACGGTGACAACGGAGCAGCTTGGGGGCAGCGGCTGTAAGTAAAAAGCAAAGCATGGAAAGGGAGGAAAGCCCTTAAAGCTATAAAGCAATCTATAACAATATAGAGGCATCTAACGCCAAAGAAGCAGGCCAAATCAACTATATTGAATATTATAGATAGAGAGATGGAGAAGCCATAAAGAGAAGAGAATATAACTGCAGAGTGAAGGGCAGGAAAGCCTATATGGAGAAATAGGCAGCAATTTAAAGGGGCAGTGTACCTCAGTAAACCTTGAGACAATATTAGGGGCAGAGGAGAGGGAAGATGGAGAAGCCCAAAGGAGGGCTAGCAGCGAAAAAAACAGTTGGCGGAATTCAGATCCTCATATGCCCCATCAAAAGGAGGGAAAGAAGTGGAGAAAGAAGGGAGAATAGCAACGGAGCAGGAGGCTGTATCAACAGAGGAGCTGGAGAGTTCCTGGGGACCGGGGGTAGCCAAAATGATAAAGCTGTGGTTGAATGAGTTGAAAGAAGAACTGAAAGTGGAAATAAGTGGAGTGAAAACTGATTTAAAAGAGACATTGCAAACTATAAGGCAGGATATAGCGGATTTAGGATCCCGGGTTGAAGAAACTGAAAATCAGCTGGAACAACAGGGGGAAACATTGGAGGACTTACAAAAAGGATGGGAGGAATTAAAGCACGTCCAAGAAGAATTGAAAGGGAAGGCGGAGGACCTGGAAGACCGATCTAGGAGAAGTAATATAAGAGTGCGAGGTATACCAGAGGACCCCCAATATAAAAACAGTGAAGAAGTTATTACAAGTGTTCAGAGAATTGTTACAAGCAGCGGCCTCAGAAGAGAACGGGGATGGTGAGTCTCTGCAAATTGAGAGGACGCATAGGGGACTGAGGCCCATACGAGACAACAGACCAAGAGACTTTGTGGTGTGTCTGAAATCTTTTAAAACAAAAGAAAGCCTCCTGAAGGCGGCAAGGAAAGTGGGACACTTTCAGTGGGATGGACATACGGTGGAACTGTATCAGGATTTGTCTCTGGGGACACTGCAGCGGCAAAGAGAGATGAAGGAGGTGACGGCCTACTCGAGGAGGGAAGAGGCATGCTACAAATGGCTATACCCTTTCGGCCTACTAATAACTGTGAAAGGCATGTCAAGAAGGGTAAAGACCAGTGAGGAGGCCTGGGGTGTGCTTAAAGACTTGGGACTAACTAATCTCCCAGTGGGAATAGAGGGTCAAGCAAAAACTAAGAGCGTCACAACTCCAGTGTCAAGAGTAGCTGGCATGAGATGGCAGAGGGCCCCAGCAAACGGTCAGGGACTAGCGAGATTGCCCAAGGGCAGCCAGGGATCTAAAGTGACAGCGAAGGACATTGGATGAGCAAGATGATAACTGGCAACTTGGCAACAGAGGATTTGAAAATTGAAAGAAGATGTTGGACATTGATAAGTGAACTGTCAGGAATGTTGTCTGGAGGGTATGAGGGCAAGGGGTGGAAGGAAGGAAGAGGAGAGGTGGAAGGAGGGAGGGGGAGGAGTGAAGGAGGGAGGGAGGGAGGGCTTTGTTTAATAATGATTTGCATGTATAGGTATAATGGGAAGGGAGAGTGGGGTCAAGGTAGAGGGAGGTGGGAGTTAAGGGGGAGGTAAGAATGCTAAGAGCTGGAGGAGGAAGATTGAGGGAGGATTTGGTTGGGGGTGGGGAGAAGAGGAGGGGTAGGTGGGGATATTGGAGGAGGGGATAGGGCGCGAGGGGAAGGTGGAATAGGAGGGTAAGGGTAGGTAGGGGTCTGATAGTTTGACACGACTTCTGGAAGGAGAGTCTCCCTTGAGGGGACGAGGGAAGGGGAAGGGAGGCAGGGTGGGAGGGGGGATGGGGGATAGAGAGGGAGGGGGAAGGGGATAGGGAATGTGGGAGGGAGGGGGAGAGGGAGAGGGAGGGGGATGGGGGGAGTAGGTGGGTAAGAGCAGGAAGGGGAAACAAAGCTTAAAGGTGAGTTAAAAATAATAACCTTAAATGTAAAAGGGCTAAATTCACCATTTAAAAGGCAGAAATTATATAAAGAAATAACACGCCAAAAGGCATCGTTAGTGCTCATACAAGAAACACATTTAACTCAGGCAACAGAACACCTGGTCAAGCTTAAGGGGTATAGGACATGTGTCCATGCATCAAACATAGTAGAAAAGAAGAAAGGAGGAGTTGCAATATTGATAGATTCAAAATTAAAGATGGAAATACAGAAGGTAGTCCGAGATAAAGCGGGGAGATATGTATTACTACAATTAAGAATAGAGAACGAGTGGTACTGTATAGTGAATGTATATGCACCTACAGGTGGGCAAAAAGAATTTTGGACAAAGCTCAACAATGAGGTGGGGAAATTAGGAGAGGGTACACTAATTTGTGGGGGTGACTTCAATTTAACTTGGAACCCTGCTAGAGATGCCACCGGGAACAGGGAGGGCAAAAGAGCAGATAGAAGCAAATATCGCAATTTTGTAACACAATACTGTTTGATTGATACATGGAGATTTCAACATCCCCGGAAAACACAGTTTTCATATGTTTCCCCAGTACATTGTTCATACTCTAGAATAGACGCCATTTGGGTAACTAAGGAGGTGGTGGGTAGGATAAAGGGGGCAGATGGATTCAATAACATGGTCAGATCGTGCTTTAGTTGAGATTAGGATAGCAATTGAAGGGGGCGAGAGAGGCACTCAATTCTGGAGGTTAAATGAATCTCTCATAGAGGACAAGAGGGTTAGAGAAGAAATAGAGAGGGGAACAAGTGAATATTTCAGATGGAATGATAATGGGGAGGTGGGTTGGGGGGAGTATGGGATGGCTCTAAGGCGGTAGTTAGGGGAGTTCTAATCAAATGGGGGGCAAGGAAAAAGAAGGAAAGGGAGGGGAGAGAGAGGGAATTGAGAGAAAGGTTGAGGAAGCTGGAAGAATTAGATGCGCAAGAGAGGAAAGGAACATATAGAGGCCAAGTGGTGGCAGTAAGAACTCAGATAAATGCAATGCAAGCAGAAATTATAAGGCATCGAATGCAGTTACTGAGACAGGAATTTTTCAAGGGGAGAAACAAAGCTGGGAGATACATGGCGCAGAAATTGAAACAACGGAAACTCAGATCACAAATATTAAAAATTAGAGATTCTGGAGGGAAGTTAGTCCACAAGGATGGAGAGATTCGCGAGGCCTTTAAGAATTTCTACCAGTCGTTGTATGAAGCAAGAACACCTCCGGAGACGTGAAGGGTACAGAGCTACTTAGAACCCATAAAGCTCACAAAATTGACAGAGGAGGAACAAAAAGAGTTAAATACAGATATAATGAAAGAGGAAATTCTGATAACTATAAAACAGCTAAAGGTAGATAAGGCGCCGGGTTTGGATGGGCTCACCGCGAGGTTCTATAGAAAGTTTGGAGAGATCTTAGCTGCACCACTAGTGCGTTTATTTAATTTGCCAAAGGAGGGAGTGGTGATAGAAGATACCATGGGGTGGACAGGAATAACAGTAATACATAAAGAAGGAAGGGACACACAAGAATGTTCATCATACAGGCCAATTTTATTGCTAAATTTGGACGCTAAACTGTTTCCAAAATATTGGCTATGAGTCTAAATAGGGTAATAGGGAAATTGATCCATCAAGACCAAGCGGGATTTATTCCAGGAAGGCAAGTAGCTGACAATATTCGAAAAATACTAAATACTATTTGGTCAATTGAACAAAATAAGGAGGAAGCACTGCTCCTATCTTTGGATGCGGAAAAGGCGTTTGACCAGGTGCCTTGGCATTTTCTCTTTCAGGTAATGGACAGAATGGGGTTGGGGGAAGCGTTTATGGGTTGGGTACAAGCGCTATATCGCAACCCGAAAGCTTGTGTTCGGGTGAATGGAGCTTATTCTGATTTCTTTGAGCAGGGGAGAGGGATGAGGCAAGGGTTCCCCTGTCACTTCTGCTTTTTGCACTCTCCGTAGAACCGTTTGCGGAGAGGGTGAGAGAAAGGGCGAACTTAAAGGGTATAGAAGTAGGAAAGAGAGAATGTAGAATATCACTGTTCGCAGATGATATCATCTTGAGCGTGACTAGACCGGGATTTTCTATACCAATATTAATGTGGGAATTAGAAGAATATGGAAGGTTGCCAGGCTTCACTATAAATTGGACAAAATCTGAAATACTGAATTTGTCAATAACTAAGGAAGCGCAGGACAGTTTACAAAAGAAATGCCCATTTAGATGGGCTGGGGGAGCTATACGGTATCTCGGGATCAGGATAAGTAATAAGTTGGAATCCCTGTATGATTTAAATTATCCAAAATTATCTGGGCAAGTTGACAGCCTGTTGAGTGGGTGGGGGCAAGGATATCTATCGGTTTGGGCGCATTGCAGCTATCAAGATGATGCTCTTGCCCCGATTTCTATTCCTGTTTCAAACGTTGCTGATAAAGGTACCACAAAGAAAGTTAAAGCAACTGTAAAGACTTATTAGTAAATTTATATGGCATAATCGGAATCCTAGGGTGGCCATGTCAGTCTTGCAGAGAGCTAAGGGAGAAGGTGGGCTGAGAGTACCAAATGTTCGAAAATACTATGTGGCAGCAGAATTAAAAATGCTCTATGAATGGCAAAGGGAAAAGCAGAAACACTGGATTCAAATGGAAGAAGACGCAGTGAGGGGTGTGGGTTTGGAAAGGATGGTCTGGAGGGGAAGTAAAGCACCTGAAAACAAGCCCATAAACCCCATCATTGCACATATATTGAATGTGTGGAAACAGAATAGGAGATCATTAATACAAGACAAAGGATATATGCAGGGGATGACACTGGAGGCCTGTTTTGAGAAGGGGCAGGCGCCAGGGGTGAGTACCTTGAGAAGGTGGGCAAAGGTCGGACTAACGCATATATCTCAGATAGTGGTTAAAGAGGGTATTAGAGAGTTTGAATGTATTAAAAATTTATACTGTATGGGCTATCCAATAATGTCTACTATAGCTACATTCAGGTAAGCCATTTTGTGTGACAACAGAAAGTATGGAAGGATCTATGGAATAATCGGGGGTGGTTTGAGGCCCTTTGCTCAGGACATTTAGGTAAAAAAGGAGCTTTGTCCAAGATTTATAAAGGATTAATGGAGGGAGGAGAGGGTAAGCTAGAATTTATGAAGAAATGGGAGGCGGACTTAAGAGTGAAATGGCATGAAGAGGTATGGGATAAGATTATACAAACAGTGGCAAGCATATCTATAGCCAGTCAAAAGAAAATGCGTATAAAGTGCTATATCGGTGGTATTGGACACTGATAAGAGGAAGACGAGTGGGACAGGGACAATCGGAACAGTGTTGGAGGGGATGCCAAGAGAGAGGTGATATACGTTGCATATGTGGTGGAAATGTGAGTGGGTCCAGGCATACTGGGAAGAGGTGTTGGAAATAATTTATGGAATGACAGGACACAGATTGCAAAGAAAGCCAGAGGTCTGTCTCTTGCATTAATTGGAGGCAGATATCTCAGAGAGGGAAAAGGGAATGTTGCGTCACTGTATAGTGGCAGCAAGAAGTGAAATAGCAAAATATTGGACAGGGTCCTGCAATCCCCAAAGTGCAGGCTTTATTACAAGAGTGACGGACATATGTTTGATGCATAGACTTATGGGGCTCTGAGAAAGGGAAAGGGAAACAGAGTGCGGAACAATGGAAGAAAGTATGGAAATGGCTGGAAACTTGGAAAGCTGGAGGGAAAGAGGGATAGAACACGGTAATAACTGACATTTGTAAGAAGCAAGGTTAAAGCGCTAAATGGTGAAAGCTTGTATAGATATGTATTCAAAAGAATGTTATGATGAGATAAGACAGAATGAGCATGAAGGGGGAATAGAGAGTGGGGGAGCGGAGGGGGAAGGAAGGGGGAAGGAGAAGATAGGGTCATAGTGCATGTTGTATTAGATAGAAAGGAATAATAAATAAAAATGTCTAAGACAATGGTGGACAATGTATAATGTTGTGTTAAGTAGATGTATGTACTATTTTTTGAAATAGTAATAAAAAGTTAAATGGAAAAAAAGAATTATGGTGTGGTATTCTTTTTTTCTGTTGTTAATTGACATTTTGTATGAGTGGAGAGTTTTCATGTAGATTAATTTGTCATTTTCAGATTTAGTTGACCTCCATTTGTGTTTCCTTAATTTTTGTTTTAATTTTCTTAGTTCATTTGTATACCATTTTTTCATTGTGTTTTGGTGGGTTTCTGTAGAATGAATTTGGTGTAGAGGCAGCTTTAGAGATTGAAGAATTCCCAGTTTTTTATTTTTTCATCCAGGTCAGATAATGTAGAGTCCATATTGGGCAGTGTTTCATTCAGAAAGTCTTCCTTATTCAAAGGTCTGAATCTCTTTTTCTGTGATGTTGTGTTTTGGGACGATTGTGGAACGGTAAGCAAAAATAACATGAATTCTATTACATAATGGTCTATCCAGAGGACCTGTATTACTTTTGGAGGTGGGTATTGGCCATGCATTATAATGTTATTGTGTATGAATATTAGATCTAGGGTGTTCCCTTTGTCGTGAGTAGATGTCTGTATTATCCGTTGGTATCTCATGTCTGACATAGAATTGAGGAATGATGTGGCTTGGGTAGGGTGTAGGGATGGTAGGTTGAAGCCACCTAATAAGATTTGAGGTTTTTTTAAAGGAAGAATTTCAGGCAGTTTCCAAAATTGAGGTGATGTTATCTGGGTTTGAGGAGGGTACTCTGTATATTAGGCAGATAGAAAGATTTTATTCTCAATTTTGAGAGTGTCCATATCATGCACATTGTTACTCAGGTGTAGGGAGGCTTTCACATCTTGCTTGATTAATGATAACGCCTCCTTCTCTCTTGGATTGTCTGGGGCATTGGAATAAATTGTATCCAGTTGGGTTTAGCTGGTTGAGTAAGACAGAATCTGAGTCAGATAACTATGTTTCAGTAATGCATAGTGAATTGTGTTGGAGTAGGTGTACTGTATGTGAAAGACTTTGAGCTGTTAGTATGTGTATAGCTATCAAGAAGATAATACCTGCTAGAAGTTTTCGGTCCTCCATTGTAGGATGTGTTGTAGATAGTGGACAATAGCAGTTAAGTTACTTTCAGCTTAGTGATGAGTAGTTTTTATCCCTCAGTATCGTTGGTGTGTAATGGTAAGTAGGATAAGGGACTTAGGAGAGGGAGATGAGCATATCTAGGTACATAAAAGTTTGCTTAGAATTGTCATGTGGCAGGGGATTTCTAGTATTTCTAGTACAATAGATAGGTTGGTAAACAGTGCAGGATTATTTAAACCGGGTGAGTTTGCTCTGCTGTTGCTAACACTCTCACTGGTTATTCTTTAGCTACATTTGAGATTATATAATTGCATCATAGGTTCTTACCGAAGTTACACGGCGAAGGGCCATGCCAAAGGGCCCTCAGACACGGTCCCACCAGACACGGGCACGCCTGAAGCACGGTCCTTTTAAATAGATGAATTCGCCTGTAGTGAGGTCAGCTAGGGGGCAGGGAAAGGAGTCGTGTGGAGCTGGCTTATCTTCCCCATTCCTTAGTTAATCACTGGATTCTGCAGTCTCTGAGCCGGATGTGGAGCTCCCTAGGTGCGGCGGATGCGGCTTGTCCCCCTCCTTTACTGATGGGCTCTTGAGTCGGGCAGCAACATCTCCCCTCTCCTTCCCCCTCATACACTCATCCCCTCCCTTCCATCTTTCCTTTTCTATCCCCACCCTCCTTTAACTCTCTCCTGCCTTCCGTTCATCCCTTCCATGCCCCTCCGCCCAGCCTCCAACCTTTATTCTTAGCCTCAAGATGCAAGTAGTATCTACTGCATTTTTGACTGGGGTTATACTGCAGTGACCCCTCTCTTCCTTCCTCTGCTGGTGGGAGATGTGTTCCACATTGGCAGACTCAGCCATTCTTTGCCACAATATTTGTATTGGGGCAAGCAGTGGATATTCTGCTTCCACAGCGGAATTAGAAAAGATACAGAGAAGAACCACCAAAATGGTAAAAGAGATGGAAGGATATCCCTATGAGGAGATGCTTAAAAGGTTAGGACTTTTCAACCTGAAAAAGAGATGGCTGAGTGGAGATATGATAGAGGTCTATAAATTAATGAATGGAGTGGAATGGGTAAATGTAGATCGATTGTTTATGCCATCAAAAAGCAGAAAGACTATGGGACATGCAATGAAGCTACAGGATAACATGTTTAAGACTAATACGTGAATATATTTTTTCACTCAACGCGTAATCAAACTCTGGAATTCGTTACAGGAGGATGTAGTAAAAGCTGTTAGTGTAGTCGGGTTTAAAAAAGGTTTGGATAAGCTCCTGGAGAAAAGGTCCATAAACCATTACTAAAGTGCACCCAGAATATCCACTGCTTGACCCAATACAAGCATTGTGGAACCTGTGTCTTTTGGGGAAACTGCTAGGTACATATGACCTAGATTGGCCACTGTTGGAAACAGGATACTGGGCTTGAAGGACCTTGGTCTGACCCAGTATGGCATATCTTATGTTCTTATGTTATGTTCTTATATAGGTTGGTTTGAAAAAGGGGGATAGAGAGAGTGAAGGGGGATATTCTGGGCACTATGGGGGCAGAGAGAGAGAGAAAACAGGGATACGCTGATCAAGATGGGGCAGAGGGAGAGAGACAGAGGGGATATGCAGGGCACAGTGGGAGCAGACTGAGGGGGGATATGCCAGGCAATATGGGGAGAGGAGACAGAGAGAGAAGGAGGGATATTCTGGGCATGATAGGGGCAGAGAAAGGGAGATTATGCAAATATCTATTCAAATAAGGCACTGTAATTAGTCTCCACACATGGTCCCCATTCCCCTTGGGCTGCCTCTGATATTGAGGTGCCAATATTAAGGCAATTTTATAAAGATAAGTTGCAGAATTCACACTTCTACATATACTGCAGCCTTGGGGCTACTATAAATGGCCAGGGACAGGCGTAAATTATTCTATAATGTACATGAATATTTGTGCTCTGCTCATTCTCTTCTCAAACTCCACTGCTGTGCATATGCGTCACTTTGTCAAAGCACATACTTTTACGCCAGCTGGGAAAGGACTATAAAATGTATTTCCTCTCAGGGTGCAGAACACATAGCATTATAACGACATCTGCCGCAGTGTGTGTGCCT
Organism: Ichthyophis bannanicus; assembly: GCA_033557465.1. Classification (NCBI taxonomy): domain Eukaryota; kingdom Metazoa; phylum Chordata; class Amphibia; order Gymnophiona; family Ichthyophiidae; genus Ichthyophis; species Ichthyophis bannanicus. The sequence continues at coordinate 89,332,670 of CM066043.1, forward strand.
ACTTTCCCTGCTGCAATTTTATAAAAGTACGTAGGGACATATGTTGCTTTAATAAAACAATCTCTTTCAAAAAAGCTTAAATGCAGTAGGTCTAGTTATACTTTTCTCACAAATATAAAATACAGTTTCAGCAATGGAATACATTGTAAGTAGAGCTGACTCAAATTCAGCAGAATAATAATGATCACAATATTTTGTGAATCCTGGGGCTGCTCAAAAATAGGAGGCCTGGGTTTCACCAACTGTGTAAGTGAATACTGGACCCAGTCTTACCATGCTATCATTGCAAGCCCCGTGTGCTTCATTTAACCTATCAAACATAGGCATAGCACAGACAACTGCTTGCGGAATGTAAGTACTATCACACTGCGATTCTATCAGATGACTTACCTAAATAATGTGCCAAGACATTAAAATGTGATATGAAAATGAACAGGAAGTGCAGAGAGGCCAGGAGTGGTGAGACATGGTCAGATATTTTGCTCACAGTGAACAGTCTAATGGTTGTGTTTTGAATAAGATGGAGCCTTCTTGTAACTGTCATGGATAGACCATTATAGAAAAAACTGCAAACGTCTAGACTAGAGCATACATCAAAGATTTAAAATCAGTCAAACTTAGGCAATGTCTCACACTCTGGTTCATATGTAGGGTGAAAAAATTCCTTACTAGCTTTGAAATCTGGTGATTAAATGCGAAATGGACTTCCAAGGGCACACCAATGTCTTTTAACACAATTGGGGATCCATGAATCTGTGGACTCAAAGTAGGAAGTAAATTTCACCTGCCAATTACATTGTCTCACACTTTTGTTTGGTTTACCCTAAGCCAATCAGCAAGTACTAGCATCCATTCAGTGTAGAAGCATCTAAGACTGCGTATACACTAGGTGCAATGCAACATGGAATGCAACCTAGCCTGCAATATGTTTGCCTAGTTGTGACGTGTTTGCGAATGGTCCACGTACATCCTGCATGCACACTACGTGCAATAGTTTCATGCTCGTTCGGATCCAAACTTTGTCAGGTTTTGACGCGAACACAAAGGGGCGCTCATTGTCAGTTGGGACGTTGTTGTGGCATTCCTCTCCACTAGTACATGCTTGCGAACATAGACAACTGGACAGAAGAAAGTGCTTTGCACCTGATAGAGATTTAGAAATACCATACAGTGTTGTGGGATCAGAAGGAAATAAATTACTACAAAAAGAATCTGAAGGAAGACGCATGGAGTGAAATAGCCACTGTACTTGGGCAAACAGAAGATAGATGTCGAAATAAAATGCTAAGTTTACTCTCATCCTACCAAAGAAAGACAGCAAAGGAGAATATGTCCAAGGGGACAGAAAAAGGTAAATAAAGTGATTTTATTCAAAAGCTTTTCATACAGTTCCACGCTCATGATCTCCTGGGTATGGTTTCACTAAGTGCAAAGAAATAGGGCAATTTTGTGTGTCATCCTGGAAGTTCCTCCAGTACAGGCAATCCCAAGCTGCCATCCTGGATCATGTCGTGTAATTTAGTGTCTTTAAAAACATCACCATCTGAAATTCTTCCTTGACATCCTGCATCTGCAAATAGGAAGTTATAATCTCCATCAGCTAATGCAAATAACACAATGCTAAACTGCGCTTTGTAATTGTAAAACTCAGTACCAGTATTTATTAATGCCTGTAAAACAACATGCTTCCCACCCATAGCCCCAACACAGTGAAATGTCAGATGTCTTCAAATATCTTGCTAATTTCCATCCAGGCCATGGTAGTAGTAAGCTGGAAAAGCCAAAAATAAGTCATTTTTAGCATATATTTATTTATTATTTTGATTATTCATTTTCAACAACAAGGTGAGGAAAATAATGAAGAACAAGGCAAAGGAGAAAATGAGGAACAAGACAATGAAGGCAGCACAGATCGTCCAGATTCAGTGATTTTGTAGCACTGAAAAATCCAAGAACAAGAAAAGGAGATGATTGTGCATTGATAAAGGACGTTCTGGGGATTTTAAAAACTGCAGCAAATAAGTTAGAAACCTCTTCCTCTGTCGATGAAGAGATAAAATCATTCTTTGCTTTTGTGGCGACCAACATGAATTCACATTCATCACAAACTAGCAGAAATGTTCAGCATGCTGTATTTGACATCATAGTAAAAGCAGACAGTGGTTTTTATGACTTCCAGCTACAGAACTATTGGCTCAAACATACTACGCAAGTGTCAAACCCAAGCCCATCTCCACAAATGCAACCACTAGAACAATCTTCACATCCGTCTACTCATGTATTGCCCTATTTGCCACCCTCGGAACCCCCTCCACGACAGTCTCCACGATATTCCACATACATTCCATCTCCTTAAGCATCCAAATTTTCTGATGATTTGACTGAATATGTATGAAGTTTGATAAAGGATGAAGTGAAATAGTTCTGATACAGCCAAATGGAGATAAGAAATTATGGAAATATTTGAATACTTAACATTTCCTTTTAATTCCTCAATAAGGGCTGCAGAAACCTCTGGAATTATTTTTCCAATAGACGTTGGATATTCTGAATAGATACTGAAGGCTTGTGTATGAATCATCAGTAGTTAAGAACTGTAGAGTTATAGCTAGCCTGTCTTAAATTGAAATGGATTGCAGTCCTGTGTCCTACCATTTTTAATAGGTTTTCAAAGTTTGTAGGAGACATACATGTGAAGTTTTTATATTGTCCACTCACATGTTGAAACTTTAAATCTTGAAGCAACTCTGAGACAGATCTTTTTTTAAATAAAATGGTGTGCCACCAATGTCGAGGCTTTCTCTTTTTTTTATGAAGAGATGTGTTAAAATTATCATAGCGCCACTAGCAAGGACTAAACTCTTGATTTCTTCTTGAGAGGACATGCTCGCATCAACAGCAGCATGCTCGCGAATGAAGTGGATCACACTGCGTGCAGGTTGTTTCAGAGAATGCATGCTTGATGCACGCTTTGTGTCCCAACTAGCTAGTGTTCTGTTGCATGTTGCATCACATGTTCTGATTGCCCAGTGTATACGTACCCTAGGCAAAGCAGGCTGTGGCTTAGAAGACAAATGGCCAAGGGTAACCCATTGTCACAGTTGGAGCCCCAATCTTGGACCTGCAGCAGCAGCAAAGACTTCAAACAGCCTCATAGCACTTGCCTAAACCTCTGGTGCTGCGGGGCTGTCTGTGCTTCCATCACCTCCGATGCCCAGTGCTGACTTCCTGTTTGCATGGCATCGGAAGCGGCTAATGAGCTGCTTCTGCCCCATGCATCTGGAAGTCAGCATCGGGCGTCGGAGGGGGCGGAAGCACAGACAGCCCCGCAATGCCGGAGATTTAGGTAAGCACTGCAGGACTGTTTGAAGTCATTACCACTGCTGCAGGTTCTGGAAAGAGACAGTGGCAATGAGGGTGTGGGGAATGAGGTTCGTCAAGGGCTCTTCATGTCCTTACATCGTCCCTGATCAGCTGATGCCAGAATCTGAATATCGTCGGGGTGTTGCTGTGCAGCACTTCCTCATGCAAAATGTTTAAGGCTTTGCAAGGGGCAGGACCTCAGCAGAACTCTATTTGGGGAACCTGAATTTGAATTTACACTACTGTCTTCTATTTCCTTGCTTCGCAAGCCAGTCTTCACTGTTGTTCTTTAGTCTTTCATCATAAATAAAATGGTTTGGGAATACTTCCAGACCATAGGCATAGCATGTGCAGGAATGCCTGATTCAGTACTGCTGACTGCATTCATCAGTAACCGCCCAGCTATTTACTATGCTGGTGAGCCTGCCGGTGCCAGTCTGTGCGAGACAGAATGAATAAATAATGTCAGCAGGACTGTGCATGTGTAATACTGCAGAATAAAAATATCAAATAAAAGCATTACAAATTCTTAGAATCCCTTAGAGCCAGGGTCATTTAGGGTGGCTAGCTTGGTGGGCAGCAGCAGTGACACACATGACCGGCCGTGCTGCCCTCCCCCCCCAACAGTTGCCGCCAACTCCATCTTGGGAGGGGGAGGTGGCAGCAGCAGTATTTCCAAAAGCGTCTGCTTTTGCCACCTCTTTTTCAAATACTGCCGCTGTCCACCTCCCCCTCCTGAGACGGAATCAGCAGCAGCTGGGTGGGGGTGGGGGGTCAGCAAGGATGGGGTTTCTGCCTAGGGTGGCAGAAACCCTGGGGCCGGCCCTGCTTAGAGCAGTGAGCTTCCTGCGCACCAGAAGAATCAGACTTCCTTTCTTCTCATAAGCACAATCTGTAGCATCGACTGCTAGTCCAGTATTGTACCGAGCCACTGTATGCCTCTGACAACGCTGAGCCTCTACCACACCTCCTTCATGCCATTTATAACAGAAGCAGTTACAGGCTTTTCAAGAAACTGCAGCAAGAGCTAACAAACTCTGTGACAGATTTTTCAGAATTCCTTGGCAACTGTGCATAATTGTACATAAGGTTTCTCATCGCTCACGGTGCAGAAAAGTCATAGTCTGATATTCAGAAGCAAATATCTGGAAAACAACAGCTATTATCCAGTTGTTTGCTTTAGGTGGTACTATCTGTGGCTATGTCATGGCACTATCTGCATAGTGCTGCTGAATATCCTTATAGACTGCCTCAGGATAGTGCTGGGGCATTACGTGGGTGAAGAACGAACGGGTTCTATAGTTATCCAGAGAGCGGTGATAGTGAGACTGCTATCCAGGTAGCTATCCAGATAAATTTAAGAGAGCAAAGGTGTCCCGTCTCATCACCTCTTTCTGTTCCCTTTAATTCAGCTGTAATCTTTCAAGGCACACCAAACTCAACCACCCACCAACTTGCACTCAAAACGGCTGCATAAACCCTTTTCAACGCAAAAAGTACAGAGCACATTATACCTCTCCTCAAACAACTGCATTGGTTTCCCATTATAGAACGTATAAAATTCAAAGACATGATTACAACATTCAGTCCTCAATGACACCTCAGCACCACACCTACAAACCCTGCTCAAGATCAACAGAGGGTGAAGATCTACCTTAAGCAAAATGTTACAAACACCACAGATATTCACAAAACCCAACGCTACCACATCTAAGCGAGCTTTCTCTCTATGCACCGCAACTATGGAACTCTGTTCCAGAAAAACTAAGGGCTACAACCGATACAGCCTCCTACAGGAAAGCCTTTAATACTCACATCTTCAGAGAATGCTACCTGCAAACCTAGCCCACCCTTCCCTACCCCTACAATCTCCCCGTACCCCCAGCCCTCCCCCCTCAACTTCCCCTAAACCTCCATACCTCCATACATTTACAAATGTATATAGTTATTCCCCAAATACATATAGCAGTGTTCATCCAAGTTAACGTCCCTCTTTAATGTAAATTGTTCTGTAACATTGTAAACCGCTTTGACCGTAGGATAAAACGGTATAAAAAACTGTTAAATAAATTAATTAATATGTGGACAAGTATTTTATGAAAGTCTTGCTGAACACCGAGCCTTCTGCAAATTATCTAAAAGGCTAAGTGAAATACACATGCAGAATGAAAATAAGCACTTTACGAAGAAATATGCTCAAAACTGAGTGAAAATGTCAGCATTTATTTGTGCAAATGGTGATGTTGCAACTTATCCTTGTATGTGCTGTTATTTACATTAAGGTTACCAGACTTTTGGGGAGCAAATCTGGGACACTTGGAAAGAAGGTAGTGTCCTGGAGTTTTGGAACTGAGAAGTGGAGGGGAGGGGGAAATGCTCTTCTTAGAATTTCAGAGGACCAATTCCTTCTTTCCCATGGCAGCTAAATCAGTCCCTGAAAGCCTGGAGGCACATATCACAGTCACCAGATATGCAGACAGACATAATACTTGGTTTTAATATTCCTTATGTTTTCTATGTTTGCTGCGCATGAAATGAGAGTAAGAAGCTGTAAAGATGTCTTACACATTGGAACATGGAACATACGAAGCATGAACCAAGGGAAGTTGGAGGTGGTCAAGAATGAAATAGAACGTGTACAACTTGATCTGTTGGGTGTCAGCGAACTGAAATGGACTGGCATCGGGCACTTTGCATCAGATGATCACATGGTCTACTATGCTGGAAATGAAAGACAACGAAGAAATGGTGTTGCATTTATAATAAAGAAGAAACTTGCAAGAACTGTAATGAAATACAATGCAGTCAGCGAACGCTTAATCTCTATTCGTCTACGAGGATTGCCTATCAACACAACTATAATTCAAGTATATGCCCCAATAACAGCTGCAGAAGAGAATGAAATTGAAGAGTTCTATGAACAAGTACAAGCTGAAATTGACAGAACATGCAAACAGGATATCCTGATAGTCATGGGTGACTGGAACGCAAAAGTTGGCAATAAAGAAGAAGGCAAAGTAGTTGGAAAATATGGACTTAGCAACAGAAATGAAGCTGGAGAAAGACTGATAGAATTCTGCAAGACCAACGATCTATTCATCTCAAACACCTTCTTCCAGCAACACAAGCGGCGACTGTACACATGGACTTCACCCAATGGATTGTATAAAAATCAAATTGACTACATCTGTGGAAGTCAACGATGGAAAAGTTCTGTAACATCAACAAAGACAAAACCTGGAGCTGACTGTGGTACAGATCATCAACTACTAGTATGCAAACTCAAGCTAAAGTTGAAAAAGAGCAAACCACTCATGAATGCAGCAAAATATGACCTTGAAAATATACCACTGGAATTTAAAGACTGCCTGCAAAATCGATTTGCTGCTTTAGGTACAAATGACAGAGCTCCGGAAGAGTTATGGAATGACATCAAGAAGGTTGTGTTGGAAGAAAGCGAGAAGTCTCTACAAAAGGTGAAAAAGCAAAAACGGACAAAATGGATGACTGAAGAAACTCTGAAAATTGCCCAGAAACGCAGAGAAGCAAAAGCCAGAGGAGAAAGAAAGACAATCGCAGAACTCAACAGAGATTTCCAACGTGCAGCAAGACAGGACAAGGAAAAGTACTACAATGACACTTGCAAGGAAATAGAAGCAGAAACTATTAGAGGAAGAACAAGATCAGCTTTCCTAAAGCTACAAGAGTTAAAGAAAAAGTTCCAGCCTCGAATTGGAATGTTACAAGATGCTCAGGGTTCTATGTTGAATGATGCTGAGAAGATCAAGAAAAGGTGGAAGGAATATACAGAGTTTTTATATGATAAAGATCAAGTGGACCAACAGCCGTTTCAACCTGTACCTTATGATCGGGAACCATTGGTAATGAGAGAAGAAGTTGAAGCAGCATTGAAAGTCTTATCAAAGAACAAAGCACCAGGCATTGATAGCATTCCTATAGAAGTATTGCAGCAATCTGATGCAGCTGTTACCATCTTACAAGGCTCTGCCAAGAAATATGGAAGACAACATCATGGCCAACTGACTGGAAAAGATCTGTGTTTATACCAATACTAAAGAAAGGTGATCCAACTGACTGTGGAAATTATCGAACAATTGCTCTGATCCCACATGCCAGCAAGATTCTACTGAAGATTATTCAAAAGAGACTACAACCATACCTGGAACAAGAACTACCTGAAGTGCAAGCAGGGTTCAGGAAAGGGCGAGGAACGAGAGACATCATTGTGGATGTGTGATGAATCCTTGAAAAGACTAAAGAATACAAAAAGGATATCTATTTGTGCTTTATCGACTATAGCAAGGCTTTTGACTGTGTAAACCATGAGAAACTCTGGGCCACATTAAGAAGCATGGGTATACAAGAACACCTGATTGTTCTCTTGCGCAATTTGTACATTGATCAAGAAGCAACAGTTCGAACGGAACAAGGAGAAACAGAATGGTTTAAAATAAGCAAAGGTGTAAGACAAGGCTGCATACTTTCCCCCTACTTGTTTAATTTATATGCAGAACAAATCATCAGAGAAGCAGGATTGTATGAAGACAACAGAGGTGTGAAGATTGGTGGAAGACTCATCAACAACCTTCGCTATGCTGATGATACTACATTACTGGCTGAAAGTGAAGATGATCTGAAACATTTGCTTCTCACAATCAAAGAACATAGTCTCAAAATGGGCCTGCACCTTAATGTAAAGATGACAAAGATCATGACAACTGGCATAATCAACAGGTTCATCGTTGAAGGAGAAGAAATTGAAATTGTGAACAACTTTAACCTACTTGGATCAACTATCAATAAAGAAGCAACAAGCAGTCAAGAAATCAAACGACGCATTGCTTTTGGCAGAATGGCTATGAAAGACCTAGATAAGATTCTCAAGAGCAGAGATATCTCTCTCCATACAAAGATTCGATTTGTTGAAGCCATGGTATTTTCAATAACATCATATGGATGTGAAAACTGGACAGTGAAAAAGACAGACAGGAAAAAAATTGATGCCTTTGAATTATGGTGCTGGCGGTGAATACTTTGTATACCATGGACTGCCCGAAGAACAAACCAGTCAGTACTAGAGGAGATCAAACCTAAGCTTCCTTTAGAAGCTCAGATGACAAGACTTCGACTTTCATACTTTGGACACATCATGCGAAGAGAGAGATCATTAGAGAAAGACATCATGCTTGGCAAGATAGAAGGTCAATGCAAAAGAGGAAGGCCAGCAATGAGATGGATCGATACAATAACAGCAGCTATGGGTACCAGTCTGTCAACAATGAGCTGCCTGACTGAAGACCGAACACAATTTAGGATAGCTATCCAGAGGGTCGCCATGAGTCGACTCCGACTCGACGGCACTTAACAACAACAACATGTTTGCTAATTAATATACTCTTTCAGAAAATAGAATAGTTTGCCAAACTATAATGTCTCTGTTCTCACTGAAATTGCAGTCAAGAGGTGTTTATTGTCCATGGAACCAGGATACCATATCAAAATTGGAAACAATCCCCAAAAATCAGGGATTTCTGGTAACCTTAATTTACATGTGCAAGGGGCAGATTCCATAAAACGAGAAATCCAGGAACCACCAATTAATTTTGAAGTGGTTTTTAATACCAGAGAGGTAATCACAACTGCTCTCTCACTCACTGGTGCAAACCCAAGATCCAATCTTAGGACAGGTGAAAATGCCAACATCCAGATCTTTAAAAGAATGTCTGTATTGCCATTGTAAAATTGGAAGTACATGCATACTTGATTGACCCCATCCAAACCACTCCCACAACATGCTCGTGTGGATCTAACCATGCAAATAATGGCTTTTTAAAATCACTTTTTAGATGTGTAGGGAATTGGAGGAGTGACCTAATGATTAGAGCACTGGCTTGGTAACCAAGAAACCAGGGTTTGATTCCTACTAGCACTCCAGTGGCCTTGGACAAGTCACTTAACTCTCCAATGCTTCGGAAGAAAGGCCTGACAATCTACTTCCGGTCACACTGCCAAGAAAATCCAGTAGCTACTGGGTCGCCAGGAGTCAATACTGACTCAAAAGCACATTTTGATTTTGAGGGAATTGACATGTGAAATGCCACATGGAAATTCACATAAGCCTCTTAAAATGAACTCCATTGGGTCTAACAATGCCTGCTGCCACATTTAAATCAAAGTTTCTGAGAGGACAAACACATATATAGGGGCATTTTCAAAGGGAGTAGCATGGTTAGCAGAATTGCTAAATGACATCAACCAACACACGCTCCCTAACCTAAGCACAACTCAAATACTAACTCAAAACAATTCAAATACTTATAACAGGTCGCGAACCTTCGCTTTGTAAACTGCACAAATTGAATGTGACATGACACTACAAAAAGTGCAGCGTTAACACGCAAAATGACCAACCTCTGAAACTGAAGATAAGGACTGTTGTGGCACTGCTGGACAAAGATGATCTTTCAAATTAAAACTGCGGCTATATGCAAGCCGTAGAGAATATCTTGAAAACGTAGGATGTGTCGCCAATAAAGCTCATCGGCGGCGTAGCACCGTAGCAATACGAGTTGACAAACTTGAATATTGTAGAACACACGTGACAATCGATGAAGACACTGCCCTTGAGGTGGCTTTATTAGGTTGCAACAGCCATTCACGATGGTTAAATCGGGCCCTCCGGTATGCTTTTCGCAAAACAGTAGATGGATATCCTCGTTCCTCAAACTTACGCATCATAGAAGAAGCTTGAACTTTAAACTCCAACAAGGTTGAACAAATTCACCGACGGCGTAAAAATTGCGAATAAGGTAAACTCTGACGTAAATGTTGTGGATGAAAACTCTCAAAATGCAGCACAGTGTTATGATCAGTCGGTTTAGAATACAGAGTAGTAAAAAAGCGACCTTGACTTTTTGAAATACTGACATCTAAAAAATGAATATCAGAAACTTGAATATCAATATCAAAAAAAATTGAAGTATTGCAATTATTTAAATATTGAATAAAGTCTTCAAGAAGCTCTCTAGTGCCATGCCACAGAAGAAATATGTCATCTATATAGCGGTACCATCTAATAATATGCACCGTGAATCGAGAAGAATATACAAAATGAGTTTCAAAATAGCTCATGTATAGGTTAGCCAAAGACGGCGCAAAGGTCGCCCCCATGGCCGTACCCGAAATCTGTTGATAAAAAAGTTGATTATAAACAAAATAGTTCCTTTTCAACGCTAATTCAGCCAAAGTGGTCAAAAATGAAGTAGGAACACGATGCGGAGCTTCTCTTGCATCCCAGACTTGCGTCAGAACAGCGATGGCATCAGCCTGAGGTATTGAGGTGTATAATGCCGCCACATCCAAACATGCCATGAAATCAACTTGTTCCACAGATTCAACAGAGTCTAATAGGCATAAGAAATGAGTGGTATCCTTAACATAGGATGCAATCTTTGGAACCTCATTTTGCAAAACTTTATCTAAATATATTCACACACGCTCCAACAGGGAATCATTGCTAGATAAAATCGGGCGGCCTGGGGGTGCTACAAGACTTTTATGAATTTTTGGCAAAGCATAAAAGGCAGGTATCTTAGGAAAAGATGGATTAAGGAATAACCGCTCCTTTTCAGTCAAGAAGCCTGCAGAGGACGCCTGGATAGTAACTTCCTTCAATATGCGTTGCAATTCTTCAGTAGGATCTCCAGGCAAAATCAAATAATGATCAGAATTACTCAACTGCCGCATGATTTCAGCATCATAATCTACATAGTTTAAAACAACAATTGCTCCTCCCTTGTCGGCCCTTTTGATGACTATATTGGACATATGTTGCAGTTCTCTAAAAGCTACCAATTCCATCCTAGACAAATTCTTCGGCGGAGTAGGAGCAGTTTTTTCCAATTTCACTAAATCTGACAACACCAGATGATGAAAAGTATACAAAATAGGGTCTAAAGGTCCAGGAGGGACCCAAGTAGATTTCGGTCGGACCATCGATAAGTCTGAAACATCTTCTCTATCCTTAAAAAAACTTTTTAATTGTAAAGACCTAATGAGTTGTTCCACCATCACCCGGCTACGAAATCCATCGTAGACGGGACTGTCTACAAATGAAAGCCCTTTAGACAGGAGACTAACTTGCGCCGGTGTCAATGTTACATCTGACAAATTTATCACAGTCTGCATCATTGAAATGCCACCCCGTTCTTTTTCTGTCGGGACCGGGTTGGAAGCCCAGAAAAATTTTCCCGTCGATCTTTTAAAGATTCAGCTGGATCTATTGAAGGATCCTTCTGCCCTTTAGAACGTATATGTGAAGTCCTAACATCTGAGCTCGAATCCGAGGAGTACGTGGAAGTATTATCACCACCCTCTTTCCAATGACTTCCTTGCTGTCTTGCTCTCCTCACATGCCAATTATAAATAGGACCCTCCTTAGCCCGCTTCTCATCTTTCAATAATTTCTTTATCTTAGCACTTCTTAAATCAGTTTTATATTTCTCCAACGACTTAATAGACTCAGAATAACAATGATCAAAATCTTTAGATGTTTTCAACACCTTCAACTCCTCTTCCAGATCTTTCTTAAGAGATATATTCTTAGCATGTGCCGTTTCAATCACTAACAACATCAAATCCAGTGAACACTTGTTCAAAATTTGGTTCCAACGACCAATAAATGCTTCATCTTCCAAGAACATACCTGGAGCTTTCCAAATCCGCAAACCGGTTGGAATAACTTCTTTACGGCAGTATTCTGCCAATGGGATACTGTGGAGCTCTAACCTCACACTCCTCCTCGATTTATTAACAAAAGAATCCCAATCTGGAAGAACTTTAGCATCATCCCCTATCAAAGGTGGAAACTTCAAAATTTCAGTAGCCTTCTCTAAGCTATAGCTAAAGGTCTCTTTCCAAACGATATCCATTACAGCACAAAAACAGTAAATACCACTAAAAAAGCTGTGTAGGAGCAATTCTAAATGACATCAACCAACACACGCTCCCTAACCTAAGCACAACTCAAATACTAACTCAAAACAATTCAAATACTTATAAAGATATCCTTCAATAAGGCAAAAAGACCTCAGGGTGGCTAGTACCCCACACGCAGCGAGAAACTCACTGTAGGGAATAGCTGATGCTCGCAGGTTCGCGACCTGTTATTTTATACAACTTGTGCTACAACACATGTAATTTATGGCCTTTGGTGCCCGTGTTCAAAACTTTATATTGGAAAGACTACTCGGCCCCTCCAGACACGCTTAGCGGAACATAAATATTGTCTTCATAAGAAACGCATCGATACACCTTTGATTCAGCATTGTTTGGACTTTGGTCATCAGTTTTTTGATCTGAGATGTACTGTTTTGGAACATGTTCCATTCAACATTCGACATGGAGATCGTGGCAAGGTTTTACTGCAGAAAGAGCAATGATGGGTTTATTCCTTGAACACTTTGTATCCTTTGGGTCTGAATGATAAAATAGAGTGGGCACCCTTTTTTTGATTTTGGAATGACTCAGTTAGGTTACTGGAATGTGCTTTCTTGTGATCTGGATGTGTGGTTTCTGTGGAGCTCCTCCTCATTCACTTCTTCTTGTTTTATTTTATTTAATTTCAGTTTGATGTTTCAGTGTTGAGTGGATTTTAGTGGAGTGTATAGTTTGTGTTGGGAGAAAGTGACGATGAGATTGCCGAAGTTTGTGATTGGCTGTTGGGATGTTTTAAAAGTGACGTCAGATGCCGTCCTTTGGGATGGTGGGTTCAGATGAGTTGTGGTTAAAACGTTGACTTTAAACCCCTGAAGAAGCCTCTCTTTGGCGAAACGAAAGCTTTTGTAGGGTTTTGTGTGTAGTTATGATTCTGTGAAAGATGTAATATTCTTTCCCGCCAAGATATATTTTGGAGAGTGTTCCTGGCTGTCGGGTGTTTCCGGCTGCCGGGTGTTGCTTTCTGCTGTTATTGAAGCCGTTACTGGATGAGCATTTGAGGCTGCTACGGAACAGAAGATTGGTGGCAATTACGATATGATAAGATACGTTTAAGTGGGCTATTGTGCTCTCTTTTTTTGATTTTGGATATTAATTATATATTTCCTCATTTTTGTAGGATTTTCCATGACTGTTCCTGGGCTGCTCCTTGTTTACATCTTAATTAACTCTGATGCTTTATAACAGTGTTTGTGCGTGTTTAGATGGATGATAGTCTTTGTATGTGGAGAATATCGTAGTATATTGTTTTAGGATCCCAGGGTGAAATTGTAGTGGTATGTGTAATGGGATATGAGTTTTGTGTATATTAGGGAATTTGACTTATGATGTGAGCATCAGCTATTCCCTACAGTGAGTTTCTCGCTGCGTGTGGGGTACTAGCCACCCTGAGGTCTTTTTGCCTTATTGAAGGATATCTTTATTAGTATTTGAATTATTCTGAGTTAGTATTTGAGTTGTGCTTAGGTTAGGGAGCGTGTGTTGGTTGATGTCATTTAGACTTGCTCCTACACAGCTTTTTTAGTAGCAGAATTGCTAACCATGTTACTCCCACTGAGCAGGATCTTAAGAACATAAGAACATAAGATATGCCATACTGGGTCAGACCAAGATCCATCAAGCCCAGTATCCTGTTTCCAACAGTGGTCAACCTAGGTCATACGTACCTAGCAGCTTCCCAAAAAGACACAAAGGTTCCATAATACTTGTATTGGGGCAAGCAGTAGATTACCTGGGCCTTCTTTAATAATAGTTTATGGACTTTTCATAAGAAACAGGAAATGCTTATTAACGCCTTTAGAAGCTCCATGATTCGGCAGTTTAAAAGTTAGCAGAGCCGTGGGAACAGAGAAATGCTCCCGCGGCTGCTTTCTTTTTTGAAGCGGTGGGAGACAGGCGGCTAGTGACGGTGCCCATCTGCTGCCGGCGCCCTGCTGCCGCTCCTACCCAGCTTACTGGGTAGTGCCGGCCCTTCTCTTTCCTTCAGAACACTCTACCCAGGATCCATACTGGCTCCTTCAACTTCCTAGCCCTTTCTTGGGTCCTTCTCCCTCATCTGGCTTTGCTGTACTCCAGGGATCTGAGTCTGCGGTGGCAGCAACAAAAAAGAAAGTCCGAGACTTGTGAATCATATACCCGCAGGTCCTGCAGTGTTGACCTCATCCTTTGGCACAGTCTTCCTGTTACCTAGGAAACACATATCAAGGGAAGAGGTAAGGCCTGTGAGTGCATGAGCACCATTTCACAGACTGGAGCATTTTCCATTTCTCAGCCTTCTACCAACTTTTCATCTTCCACTCTCATTTTATAGTAACACCTATGACGGGGTGAGAGAGCATGGGGAAGTTCTCCAAATAGAGGGCAAGAGATGGCAGTGGGAATATTGTGAATTAGAAGAAGGTAAGAGTGGAAGATGGATAGTTGGTAAGAAGTTCAAAAATAAGAATTAGACTCTAGGAAGTACAATGGGGCTGAGCGAGAAGTGGAAAGAGGGAACTAAGGAAGGAAAGAAAGAAAAAAACAAAAAAATAAGATCAGAAGTGGGAAGATGACAGACTGAAACAATAAAAGATTTGTAGAGATGGAGAAGAGAGGGAGGTGAAGTGATGGTTCTGAAGAAAAGATAGAGGGGCTAAGAAGTGACACAAGGGAGATAATTGTTGTCAGAGAGACAAATATAGAGGAGAAAGAGGTGGAGTAAGGAGTAGAGACAAGCGAATGAGGAAAAGAAATCAGGTAAAGACAGGATTAAAGTTCACAGTGGAAAGAATTTTCAATGTAAATATTGTACTCATATGTGAGCCTGCAACATTTTATGTTGAAATTGATTTTAAATATTTAAAAGTGCTATATCTTTGCTTGTATGTAATTTTTCAGTTTTTAAATTCATATGTAATTTTTCAGTTTTTAAATTTATATGTATAATAATTGATATGTATGTGCCATTGCTCTCATTAATGCTATCTCCTGTTCTATTTGGCAGGGGTAGGGAGGGGGTAAGATTGCTAGCTTTAATGTTTACCCTCTGCCCTTCCCTTCCAGCTCAGCTATCTCTCTACTGTCCTTTTGACACGCAAACTCTGAGCAATATATAATAAAAACCAATGAGTGAAAGAATGTTATGAGACCAGTGAGTGAATATCATAAATGACAGTGTCATTTCACATTACTAATTTCCCGGATGATGGGTAAAGTTGAGAGTGATGTCGTCAATACAACAAAGGTCCTGCTGAGACTCCTCTAGCAGGACGTATTGTATAGTACCTGCTGGCATTTCCTGAGGCTGGGTTTCTGGCTGTGATATCCAGAAATGGGTGTGTGCATTACTGCCAGACATACAAGCTGCTGCAATCTGTAATACTGAGTATCACAGATGCATGACACCTCATCATCACTCAGCAGAAGGCTTGGCGTTCGCAGGAAGTCTGTAGACATGACCTGAGTAAAAGAGGAATGAGCACCATGATGCAGGTGGCTGCTTCACTTTGGGGATTTTTCATACAAAGGAGATTTCCATCCTTCCGTCCTCCACCCTCAGTGTTACGATACCTGATGCCAAGCGGAGTACAGTACAATACAATGCAGCAGCTGTAGCCCAATTCCATTTGATCTTACCAGAATTGGAATTGTTTTTCCTGCTTTGTTTCCCACGGTACATGTTTTTCAAATGCTGGTAGTTTGGAAGATCAAATATATAGTACCAAGCATCATGAAACTGGAAAATAAAGTGCATTGTCTCCTCCACCCCTCTCTCTACATGCTTCATCTTCGGCAACATTTTCTGAAGAGTCCCTGAGATTCACTAAATATTTGGGGGCAAAAAAGGGGGAAAAAAGCCTGCAAGCAAGTTTGCTTGACTAAATTTGACAGAGTTCATCTTTTGCTCAAGGGTTTCATTTCTGCCATTTCTAGAAGAGGAAACGGATTTCAGAGATGCACCTCCTGGGGGTGGGGGAGGAGATCCCTTTGCAAAATAAGGATGCACCATAGTGAGGGGGATGGGTCAGTCTACCAAAAAGGATTTTTTTCCTTATTTGGCAGATTGAGCCCCCCTCCAGGTGGTGCATACATCACAATGGGTCAGGCACTGACATTTTGGAAGATAGCTATGGGAATTCAGGAGTGTTTGAGCATTGCTCCTGCCTCCTGACTTTCTACAGGTACTGAGGGGAGTGGGTTGGGAGGACGGGGGGAAGGTCAAGGGTAGGGGGAGGCCCATGGGGTCACTAATGATTTTTGTACTGGTTGGGGGAGTCAGTGTCCGGGAATGGGCACCAGGAACCTGTTCCAGTGCCTGGACCTTCACCTCAGATGATCCTGTTGCTCCCCATTGCATCTTTATGCCTGTCTGAAACTGGCGTAGAGATTCAATGTTGAAAAAAAAAGAGCAACTGTTTCATTCTTTATATTACAGGTGATTAGCATGCCAATTGCACAGTGGTTTTGCTGGCGATTTTCCTGCCCTACGTTGCTTTCTGCATCGGGGAGCAAGACTAGCACCAGAAGATCTGTAGAAAAATGGTGCATTAGAGCGTAGTTCAGGTTTTCTGCATCAGCCCCTTTGTATCCTCAAACTATGCTGGTTAAAGACAGATTATGGGCAGTTTCTCTGGCCACTGAAAATTACTCTTTCCATGAATGCAGTCAGAGGTGGCTCCAGATCTTCAGGAACAGGCTTAGCCAATCCTGAATTTCTTTTTTGCACTTTTTTATTCCTGTATTTTGGGATTTGTAATCCTAATTTCTTTAAACAAGTGATTCTCAGCCCAGTCCTTAGGATAGCCCCAACCAGTCTTATTTTTACAATATATGCAATTAGTGTGCATGAAAAACACGTGTACAATGAAAGCAGAAGGTGCAAATCAATCTTATGCTTATTCATTGTCAGAAAAGGTGAGAACCACTGCCCAAAACAAATAAAAAAAGGTCTGCTTATTGTGCATGAAAGGTGCGTAGGATTTTGCTTTGACCTTAGCAAGTAATCATTAATGATACCTTACATCCCACAGTTCTGGTTGTTTCAGACTTGCACAACCCAGTAGTGATTCATCTTCCAGAGAATGACACCTCTGGTACAGGATAGAAACCAATAACTTGCAGAAAGCCTCATATCTTCCTTGTTTCCTCCCTCTTGATATGTCATGGCAGAACAATTTACTATAAAAACGATACCATATTTGAAGGGAAGGAGAAAAGAACTCTATAAAAATAGAAAAGGAGGTACAATCATAATGAGTGGAATAAAAGGAGAAAAGGGGAAGGGAAAAGAGAGGGGACAAAATCTTTCTGCACAGGCAAGAAATAAGAACATAACAACATAAGATATGCCATACTGGGTCAGACCAAGGTCCATCAAGCCCAGTATCGGATTTCCAACAGTGGCCAATCCAGGTCACAAGTATGAGGCAGGTTCCCAAAAAGACACACAAGTTCCACAATGCTTGTATTGGGACAAGCAGTGGATTTCCTGGGTCGTCTTTAATAATGGTTTACGGACCTTTCCTCCAGGAACTTGTCCAAACCTTTTTTAAACCCAGCTACAATAACAGCTTTTACTACATCCTCCAATATTGAAGTTCAGAGTTTGATTACACATTGAATGAAAAAATATTTTCTTTTATTAGTCTTAAATGGGTTACACTGTAGCTTCATTGCATGTCCCCTAGTCTTTCTACTTTTTGATGGAGTAAACAACCAGTCTACGTTTACCTGTTCTACTCCATTCATTAATTTATAGATCTCTATCATATCGCCCCCTTTTCCAGGTTAAAGAGCCCTAACCTTTTAAGCCTCTCCTCATAGAGGTATCCTTCAATCTCCTTAACCATTTTGGTGGCTCTTCTCTGAACCTTTTCTAATAACTCTATATCCTTTTTAAGATACAGCAATCAGAATTGCACACAATATTCAAGGTGCAGTCGCACCATGGAATGATACAGAGGCGTTATGTCCTTTGTTTTATTCTCCATTCCTTTCCTTATGATTCTTAGCATTCTATTTCCCTTCTTGGCCACAGCTTCACAGTGGGTGGAGGGTTTCAACATATTATCCACGATGACACCTAGATCTTTTTCCTGGGTGGTGGTTCCTAATGTGGAACCTTGCATCATGTAACCATAGTATGGCTTGTTCTTTCCTAGGTGCATAACTCTGCATTTGTCTACATTAAATTTCACTTGCCATTTAAATGTCCAGTCTTCCAATTTATCAAGGTCCTCTTGCAATTTTTCACAATTGTCTTGGGTTTTAACAACTTTGAATAATTTTGTGTCATCTGCAGATTTGATTACCTCACTCATTATTCCCATTTACAGGTCATTTACAAATATGTTAAAAAGCAGCAGACCTAGCACAGATCCCTGGGGTACTCCATTATTCATCTTTCTCCATTGGAAAATTGGTCATTTAGCCCTATCGTCTGCTTTCTATCTTTTAACCAGTTCCTGATCCACAATAGTACACTGCCTCCAAATCTATGACTTTTTAATTTTGCCAAGAGTCTCTCATGAGGGATTTTGTCAAAGGCTTTTTGAAAATCCAGATACACTACAGTATATCGACCAGCTCACCTTTGTTTACCTGTTTATTCACATCTTCAAAAAATATATAATAAATTAGCAAGACAAGGTCTTCCTTGGCTAAAGCCAAGTTGGCTTTCTCCCATTAAACCATGACTATCTTCTTGCTCAGTAACTTTGTTCTTTATAATGGTTTCTACCATCATCCCTGGAACTCTTTTTAAAAACTGGCATTACATTGGCCATTTGCCAGTCTTCAGGTATTATAGATGATTTTAATGGTAGTTCACAGATTACTAATAGTAGGTCTGCAATCTTATATTTCAGTTCTTTCAACACCCTTGGATGTATATCATCTGGTCCAGGTGATTTGCTATTCTTTAGTTTATGAAATAGTTGTAATATATCTTCCCAGTTTATCGATATTTCTTTCAATTCTACCAATGTATTACCTTTAAATACTATTTCAGTCATGGGTAACTTCCCCTACATCTCTTTCAGTAAAAACCGAAGCAAAGAATTCATTAAGTCTCTCCACTATGGCTTTGTCCCATCTTAGTGCCCCTTTTACCCCTTTATAATTTAATGGTTCAACTGAATTTCTCACAGAGTTTTTGCTATGAATATACTTGAAAAAGTTTTTATTATGCATTTTTGCTTCTACGGCAAGCTTGTTTTCAAATTCTCTCTTTGCCTGCCTTATCAGTGCCTTACATCTAACTTGCCAGTGCTTATGTTTTTTTTCATTTTTCGTCATTTGGCTCCTTTTTCCATTTCCTGAAAGATACTTTTTGGCTGCAATAGCCTCTCTGACATCACCTTTAAACCATGCTGGCAGTTTTTTTTTTACTTATTTCCACTTTTCTTAAAATGTGGAATACAGCTAGTGTGGGCTTCCAAGATAGTATTTTTAAACAACGGCCATGTTTGATATAAATCTTTAACCTTTGCAACTGCTCCTTTTAGTTTTTTCTTAACTATTTTCCTTATTTTATCATAGTCTCCCATTTGAAAGTTCAACGGTAGTACTGTGTATTTCCTTGCTGTCCTTCCTCCATTTATTAAATCAAACACAATCATCCTATGATCATTATTGCCAAGTGACCCTCTTCCTTGCACCATCATCTCATTCACGCATTGAGGCTCCGGAGCTTTGCCTGCCTTTTGGGTCCTGCGCATTAAACAGGAAGCTTTTCTGAGAATTCTACCCTGGACGTTCTGGATTTCAACTTCCTACCTAAAAGCCTAAATTTGGTCTCCAGAACCACCCTCTCACACTTTACTATGTCATTGGTACCAATATGTACCAAGATAGCAGACTCCTCCCCAGCGCTAGAATCAGGAAATGGGCAAATCAAAGGCTTTGTGAAACAGTAGAGTCTTGAGTTAGGATTTGAATCTGGAGTGGAATGGTTCTAAACAATGATGTGAAGGTAGACTGTTCCAAAGATATGGGCCAGAAAATAAAAAGTACAATGGCGAGTAGCTTCAAATCTAGCTTGTGCAGCGGAAGGAAAATGAAGACGACTGCAGTGAACAGAACACATAACACAGTAGGGGGTATGGAGTATGACAAGAGAAGAAAGATAAACTGGGGTACCCATGTGGAAAATCTTGTGTACCAGGTTTAGGAGCTTAAACTGAATACGATACTGGCTAGGAAGCTAGTGGTCATAAATTAGGTGATGGGTGAACATGATCAAAGAAGGAAGTATGTGCAAAAAATTGGATAGCTGTATTCTGGATGAGCTGCAATCTCTGGAGCAGAAGCAAGGGAAGGCCAGCATAAATGATGTTGCAATAGTCCAAACGTCACATTACCATAGGAGAGAAGAGTGGTCAGTGATGAAGTAGAAAAAAAAAGGTTGACTGACTCTGATCTGGCAGAGGGAAAAGAAGGAACTGTGTATGATATGCTAGTATGAGTCGAGAATAATGCCGAGATAGCAAAAGGTGTGAAGCAGGTGGATGGGGGTGACAGTGATGGTGAAGGAGTCAACCCAGTCAGCCAGGTTGCTGAGGTTTTGTTGGGATTGTGAATGAGCTGATTCTCATCTAACCAGGAGGCTAAGTGGGCAAAGCAAGTGTTTAGAGGTGCAAGATTGGGGGGACAGAGGCATCGTGTGGAAGAGTAAAAGAATATCATGCCGAGATTCTTAACCCTGGGAGTACCGATGGGGTCAAAAGTGACCCCATTGCAAGTTTCACAACTCGTATCTCTGAAACTAGTTGTTCAAGAATGCAATCTTTTTATGACTTTTCACATGTCAATATTCTCTTTATATTGTGCCATGAGAGGAATAATTTTCATCCGCTAGGTGACGCTAGTGATGAATTGCAGCACAGAGTACTAGTGGGGTCATTTTTGACTCCAGTTGCTTACATCCGGTTTGGATCATGATACAATTTGCAGTTTTGTGAATTTTTTGATCTGACAAAGGTATTTATCATTAATTATGTATCATTTATTTTTTGTACTCTTATTTTATGAAAATTACACATTTTGTTTATGATGTCAAAACAAAAGTATTCAGCTGCCCAAGTAAGAGAAATACTGCAACGAGATGCTGATAGTGATGGCTCTGAGTCGTCTGATGATGCAGCATATTCAGCAAGCGAAGAAGCATATCAGCCAAGTTTGGGCGATAAATCTGATGATGACAGTCATGATTCAGATGGCGACAGCAGTTGGTCGCCAAGTGAATGTGAGACTTATGTTGAGCCGGTAACATCGCCTGCAGCAAAGAGTCAAGTTACAGGTCGAGGCAAAGGTTGAGGCTGTGCTGGATGGGGAAGAAGGCAGGAGTCCTCGGTGTCAGTATTATCTGTGAGGAATCTTAGTTGTGGTCGTAGAGGAGCTAAGAGGTCATCAACTATAAGCACAAATGTTGCCATTGAAGCCTAGGTATCTAAGGATGCCACATCATGGAACAGGAAACCTATAAAGCAAGCTGCTGGAAGATACGCCAGAGCTAATGTCATGCCCATACAACAAGGTCCTACAAGGTATGCTGTACAAAATGTTGATGGCCCTCTCGCAGCATTCCACTTGTTCATGAGGAAGAACTTATTGAATGAAATCATGATGTGGACGAGCAAACAAGGAAGACACATTTATGACGACACCTGGAAAGATTTGACAGACGGAGAATTTCAACATTTTCTTGGACTTCTGATCCTCTCAGGCATCTACAAGTCATGAAATGAATCCATAGTTCAGTTGTGGAACCTTGAAGATGGTTGTTCTGTTTTCGGCAAAAATATGGCCCTTAACCGTTTTCAGCAAATTTCTTGTGTTCTCAGATTTGATGATGCAACCAATATATGTGAGCAATGAGGCGTGGATAAGCTTGCTCCAATCAGACACGTTTTTGATACCTGGAAAGCAACTCTAAGTGACGACTTTGTTACTGGTGAAAATGTTACCGTGGATGAACAACTGCTTACATTTCGTGGCTGTGTTCCGTTCAGACAATATATTCCCAGCAAACCTGGGAAATATGGCATAAAGCTATGGATGTTGTGTGACAGTGCAATGTCATATGTTCTGCGTCTTCAAGTATATACATGAAGGGAACTCGGACAAAACAGGGAACAGAATCAGGGTGAAAGGGTTGTGCTGCAACTCACTGGAGGACTGACGCGATCTGGCAGAAATGTTACTGTTGACAATTTCTTCTGCAGTTTATCCCTGTCACGGAAATTGCTAGAAAAACAAATGACACTTTTGGGGACAATTTGAAAGAACAGAAAAGAATTACCTCCAGAATTTGTAACAGCAAAGGGCCGAGAGGTATTCACTTCACTGTTTGCCTTTCGCAATGACGCCACTCTGGTTTCCTATTGCCCAAAGAAAGGAAAAGTGTTTGTTCTTCTGAGCAGTTTGCATGATCAAGAAGAAGTAGATAACACACGTCCATAGTAAAGGTGGAGTAGATACGGCAGATCAAATGTTGCGCACGTATACCACAAAATGAATGACAAGACGCTGGCCAGTGACAATCTTCTACAACACGTTGGACATCAGTGCTTTGAACGCCTTCATTTTTTGGATGTCACTAAATCCAGAATGGCAGTCCAAGTCAAAGCACAGATGTCGTCTATTCCTCTTGGAATTAGAAAAGCAGCTGCTTCAGAGTAATTGCAGCGAGACTTCTTCCAGCATTGAAGAAGCCACTGATGCTGTCTGCAATGTCGGGATCCCAAAGAAAAGGGCAAGGTGTCACTGCTGTTCCAGAGAAAAAGACAAGAAAAGCAACATAGTTTGCACCTCCTGCAAGCGCAATGTTTGCAAAGAACATTCAGAAATTATCTGTGTCTCGTGCAAATGACTGTAGTACTTTACTGTGTTCATCAAGTGCATGCAAAAACTGCTTTCATGGCAACTCTTCTTCATGTAATTTTATGATAAAGCATTAAATTTCAAAACATTTAACCTTCATATAATAAATAATTAATTTGTAATAATATTTTGTCTGTTTAGTTTAAAATTTTCATGGTTAACAATTAAAATTTGTCGTGGGGTCATTTATGACCCCAACGGTATTCAGTGTGTGCAAAAAATCTTGGTAATTCCAGGGTTAATTGTTGTACCAGCAGAGCAAGGGTTGAAAGAAAGATATTGAACTGAAGTGGAGCCAGAATCGATCCCTGTGGAACACCAAAAACAAAAAGATACACAGAAGAGGTCGAGGCGTTAGAGAGAACAGAGAAGTATTGGCCAGACAGGAAGGACCTAAACCAGTGGAGAACAGTGCCACTGAGGCCAATGTCCTGTAAGAAAGAAAGAAAGCAGAATTGAGTGATTGACAAGATCAAAAGTTGAAGATAGATCCAGAGATACTACAAAGGAAATGTTACCTTGGTCAAGGGATTCATGGACTTCTCTGAGGAGGGAAAGCAGGATGGTTTCTGTGCTAAGGCCAGGATGAAAGCCAGACTGGTGGGGGTGAAGAGAACTAGTGCTATCTAAATGGGACATGAGCTGAGCAAAGACATGTTTTTCCAGGATTTTAGACAGAAATGGTAGATTAGAGACTGCTCTATAGTTTGTTAAGGTTACCTTGTCTAAAGAGGGCTTTTTAAAGATGGGACAAACAAGGCTTTTTTCCCTGAGGTTAGTCTAGTGTTAATGATGGAAAAGGAAGGTGGTAAGAGTGCAAGTGAGTCAGCAGGAAGCCAAGTAGAGGGAATGGGGTCCAGGGGGGCAAGCAGTTTTCTGAGAGGTGGAGATGAGATGAGATGAGCCAGAGCAGAAATGGAGACTGGAGCAAAAGAACAGGTGTATGTGGGGAATCGAGGAGGTGAAGCAGGGAGAGATGATGGTCAAGTGGAGGAAATATGAGGATCATTAAGGAAGTTGGCACAAAGTCTTCCCACCTTCTTATAGAAGAAGAGAGCAAATTGGGAAGAACAAGAGTCTACGTTTGGGCTTGGTGAGCATTGCTGATATGGAGGTGATACCATCGGGGAGTGAGACGCTGCAGGCATCTGGGCGGCCGACCCTCCTTCTCTCTCCTTCTGATGTCTGTGCTTGAGGCACTAATTCAGCTGTTAAAGTCTTTCCGATACTGCAGGTTTGGTGGAAGAATGGGAGTCTACGTTTGGGTTTGGTGAGTTGTGCTGATATGGAGCTGATACCATCTGGGAGTGAGATGCTGCAGGTATCTTGGCAGTCGACCCCCCCTTCCCTCTCCTTCTGAAGCCAGCACTTGAGGCCCTAAGACAACTGTTAAGCCACTCCATAGGCCTTCTGGGCCATGGCCTGAAGGGGCGTGACTAAAGGGGCAAGATATGCCCCTTCTATGACCCAGTGATGAGCTGGTTGATGGATTGTTCATCTTGCCATGATAAGGTACTGTAAGTATGTCTGAACTGTCGAGGAGTTGATAAATCATCGATGGGGAAATCTAAGGCAAAAAGAACTGCTTCTGCACAGGTTCCTCTGGCACAGGCTCCTCACAGAATGTTAGGACCTTTGGACAAACATTTCGGTATTGTCTCGTCTTTACAGGAATCTGATGAAGGGGCTTCTATAAGTTCACTCAAAAAGGCCCTCCATCTGGGTCCCACTCCGCAGCTCTCTTCTACTGCTGCTTCACCTGTTTTATCTGGGATGCCTGGTCTCTCTACCCCATGAACGCTTCCGGTCCCAGTAGTGTATGTGGATGGGGCTTCTCTTTTGACTGTGCCAAAGTAAGATATTACCTTAAAATATTTACGGGTAGCAATTGTTAATATAGATTCTAAATGATCTAATACTGTTCAGTCTCTGTGTTAGTTTTCTGACTAGACTGTACAGAAGCTCGAAGAAGTTGACAATAGGATGATGGAGGTGTCTAATACAATTTCTAGATTGGAGGGTCAATTGCAGGTGGTGCAATAGACCAGTGTTTCTTCTATAAAGGATTCCTTGTCCATTCATTCTAAATTGGAGGCTCTAGAAAATTCTGCTAGAGCAACCAATTTATGTTTCCTTAATTTTCCCATCACCACCTTATTGTCAGCTGAGATATTAATAAATAAATACATAAATATTGCTAGAGAAATATCTTTGTGAAGTACTTGTTTTTGCAGATAGGGTTCCAGTTCAGAAATGTTATTACCTGCCCTCTGGGAAGTAAGTGCTGGACGAGGGGGAGGGGGGGGGGGATGAGGGGCTCAACATTTTGTCACCTGATATCAACCAGGATTTGACAAAATCTTTGGAGGATTCAAGTGATGAGACAGCCAAGCAGGCAACTTTGTTAGTTTCTTTTGTTCCAATTGCTGATAAGCTCAGGTTCTTGAAATCCTTCTTTAAATATAAGGATTCAAAATTTTGTGGTCAAAAAATCTGTGTGTTCCTGGATGCTGCCAGGAACACTCAGTTGCGTAGAAGGAGTTTCTTGGCCCTGAGATCTAAGGTTGTGGAACTGGAGGCTACTTTCTTTTTACATTATGCTGGCAAGTGTATCATTACCTTGCAGGGTGTAACGTATGTTTTCTATGATTCTATACAGTTAGAAAAGTTCTTAGGAGATAAGAAAGTATAGGGGGGTATTGTGGTCCTTTATAGTTTATGCCCATAAGTATCGCAGAGTAGAGGGGGTTTGGTTTTTCACTTCTATCACTGTTTGATTTTATGTTTTTTTTTCTTTTAATATTATAACATTTCCATTCTTCTCTTGATGTGGACAACTGCTATATCTAACTATTGTCACAGAGCAGACTCACTAGTGACCCCTATGGAGACAGATAAAATAGCAGTTCAAGAAGACACTAATGTTTGGGGAGAGCACATGATAGAAAGTTGCCATGGGCAACGTAAGCAAGTGAGGTCACGAGCTAGGGAGACACACCCAGCCAGTAGAGAAGCCAGGAGATTCTCACCTGATTCTAATCAGCTGGGGGGTGGTGCAGCTAGGAAACACCTAGATAAGCACAGCTCACAAGCAGTTAGGCAGAACCAGGATAGGACTCAGGATAGGATCCAGAATAGGAACTGGAACTGGAAGGAGAATGGGAGACAGCCTAGGTCTCTGAAGGAAAGCAGAAACAGAAGGAACTGGATGAATGGAGAGGACGAGAGAAGCTGTGAAGAGAGCATGTCTAATTACCACTTTGGAAGCCTGAACGGAGGTCTGAGTGAGTCCAATGAGTGCTTGACTGAGAGGTACAGACAGCTTGACACAGAAAGTGAGAGTGAATATAACAGCCCAGATTGGAACAGAGCCAGAAGGAAAAAGGTACAAGCCGGGAAGTTTTATTCTTGTCCAAAAAGGGGAAGCACAGGGCTTGGCTATAGGGGACAGTTTGTTGAAGTCCAGAAGCCATACGAAGCCAGCTTAAGGGAAGCAGAGAAGCTTCTTTACCCTTATCATAAGCAAAAGAAAGATAAAGGCTTTTTACCTGCAGAAGTAAAAAGCTCTGAGAGATACGTGAGGCACAGAGTCTCAGAAGGGCTGCCATTAAGAGCTCCAGCTGTTTCCAGGGTCCTAAGCAGAGCAGAGCCTAGTGCTGAAGCAATTCCTTCTAATAGGTGGGCAAGGGAATACTTTAGCTTGCCTAACAGGTATCAGCAGAGGGGAGGCTCTTACCAGCAAAACCTCAGTGAATGTGGTAACAGCAAACAGTTTTCCCTCAGTGAAAGAAAAGTACGTCACAGCCAAGACGGACTGTTTGCCAAGCTCCCACACGAGGAAGGTAAAGAGGTGTTAATTCCTGCTGAGGAACTTATGCAATATGAACCATCTGTAAAAGAAGATAATATTGAACAAATGGACTGTAGCATTTCTCTGGCTGACAACATAGTCTCACTGAGATAGAGAGGAATAAGAAGCCTGACAGGGTGAAGAGAAGGCCTTATTCCTGGTTGCTACAGGTCTGTGTTTGGAATACATTTGTTTTGTTAAGAAGCTGAAAGAAAGCTATTTTTGTTACAGTTTTCTTTCTGTTATGCCCAAGAAGGGTTATGTTTCTTTATTTTTGTACATATTGAGAAATCCTATTGGGAAAGGGAAATAAAGCCCTATTTAACCTTACCATCGGTTTTCCACGATTGATTTGTAACTGGCAACACAACTACAATTACCAGAAGGCCAGTAATACTGAGGCCCAGTGCAGTACCGTGTTCTACCTACAGGTGCACAGAGAGGGCTCACGACACTATCTATATAATTGTGTTTTGCTAAGTTTTGTAGATTATTTCTAGTTGGATGGCCTTATTTCATTATGTTTGTATATGTAATATGTGCAAAGTTGAAATAAAAAAAAAAAGAAGAGAGCAAATTGGTCTGAGGATGGAGAGACTGAAGAAAAGTCTGGAGGAGATGGTGGGCGAAGTATGAGTGAAAGGGCAGAGTAGAGTGTCTTTGAATAGAAACATAGAAACATGACGACAGAAAAAGACCACAAGGCCCATCCAGTCTGTCCTTCCACAACAACAACTACAACAGTCCACTTTTTACCTTTAGAGATCCTCTGTGTTGGTCCCATGCTTTTTTGAATTCAGTTACTGTCCTCATCTCTACCACCTCCACTGGGAGACTATTCCATGGATCCACTACTCTTTCTGTAAAGAAATATTTCCGCATATCACTCCTGAATCTATCTCCCTTCACCCTCATCCCATGTCCCCTCGTCGCAGAACTTGCTTTCAATTGAAAGAGGCTCTCTCCCTGAACATTTATGCCACGGAGGTATTTAAACATCTCAATCATATCACCTCTATCCCGCCTTTCCTCTAAGGTGTACATATTAAGATCCTTAAGTCTGTCCTCATATGCTTTATAATGAAGACTACTAATCATCTTAGTAGCAACCCTCTGCACCGGCTCCATCCTGTTCACATCCTTTTGAAGGTGCGGTCTCCAGAATTGCACACCATACTCCAAATGAGGTCGCACCAAAGACTTATACAGAGGCATTATCACCTCCTTTTTTCTGCTAGCTATTCCTCTCCGTATGCACCCAAGCATCCTTCTAGCTTTTGCTGTCGCCTTTTCTACCTGTTTAGCTACTTTAAGATCATCGGACACAACTACGCCTAGGTCCCGCTCTTCTTTAGTGGACAAAAGTACTTCACCTCCTATGCTGTATTGCTCCCTTGGATTGCTGCAGCCCAAATGCATGACCTTACATTTTTTAACATTAAATCCCAGCTGCCAAATTCTAGACCATTCTTCAAGCTTAGCTAGATCCCTCCTCATGTTATCTACACCTTCCTGGGTGTCTACTTTATTGCAGATTTTGGTATCATCCGCAATGACTGGCAGAAGAACTGATGAGGCGTGAGAAATACTCTCACTCAGCGGCCACGATCATGGATCTATAGTGGCAGTGATGCTGTTTAAAAATGGCCACGGACTCGGTGGTATGTAGTTTCCATCAGCGTCTTTTGGCGTGACATAGATGAGACCGCTGAGCGTACAAACCAGAATGGTACCAGAGATGCTGATGCTTCTTACACAGCTGATAGGAGCAGAGAGGAGGAACCCCATCCAGAGAGGACCTAAGCCGAGAATGCCAAACCTGGACCTGGTTGTTCATGGAAAGGGAATGGAAATCAGCAGGAAGGATCATGTCCGAGGAAGGGAATTTAGTGAAGGCCACTGTTCCCTCTAAGCTGTGCGCATGTGCGCGCGCACACACCTCGCCGAGCGAGCGCACATACTTTATAACAGAGCACACAAAAATTACTGTTCTGATTCTGATAGAAAACAACAGACATCTTAAAATTTAAAAGTTGTTGTGTATTTACGGTTTTCACAAGTTCTACAATATTATCTAGTGCAATCAATGTGGTGTACATACTGTATTCTGACGTGTAGTCAAATTTTAAAGTATAGAACTCCGAGTGTTGTTTTGTGCCGCACAAAAATTTAACCTTCCTTCAAAAGCTGCACAGCTGATATTTTATGCGCACACAGCCTACAGAAAATTAGAGGGAACATTGGTGAAGGCATCTGTGTTTAGTCTTCGAGACAGCATATTTATTTATTTATTTACTTTTATATACCGCACTCTTTGGAATCAGTGCGATTTACATATAACGAGTTACCATAGAACAGTTTACATTGAACTTAAAATAACTTGAACAATAAACAGTTTATATAAAGCAGAACAGTTGTGGAGTTAGATTAGTGAGCCTCAATGCCAGGCACAATAAACAAAGGCTGAATAAAAAAAGAATGCAAAAATGATCAGACCAAGGCAAGGGAAACATGAGGGTACGGTGAGAGGGACGGGAATGGCAGAAGAGGAGAAAATTAGATCCATGGGTAGGAAAGTGGATGTGCTGGATAAGGCCGAGGTTAGAAAGGTATGTGGAAAACAGCTTATTGCAAGGTTTGAGCACTGATATCTCCCAGAATGTAAAGATGAGAATGGGAAGGGGGGGGGGGGCTGGGGGAGGTTGATATATAATATGTTGGCACTTGCTAGCGATTCAACATTACAGATAACTGTGTTATGAAAATTGTCAAATATTTAATGAGCAGCTGAGTAAGAAATAAATGATGTGAATATATCATAGTCAGAAAGGAGTAAAAATAAATTGACAGTATGAGAGAGGAAGGTACCCGCACCAAAGAGAAGTTTATTTGACAGCCTCATGCTACTGGAACTGGAACTTGGACACTCTGCGAGACTGAGGAGCTGCCGGTGAGGACTGGTCAGCCTACTGTCATCATTTGGGGCCAGGATGAGACATTAAAAGAGTTTAGACTGCGGTCTACTGCCTCAGGTAGATGTCCGATGGGCACACCCCTTATGAGCCTCTTAGGCATTCTCTGTTTTTGCATGGCTTCTAGTGGAATTATTTGTGGCATGGGAAAAAAGGTTAAATATAGATTCCCATTGTGTCGTCTCCAGCCAAGACTGGGCCTATGGACAGACATGTTCAAGTTTGCAAAATTAACTACTTTGGGACCCTGTTGAGTTGGGTGCCTTGAGCCCTGGTAGATGGTTCCCTCCACCCCCACCTAAGGTCTCTGCTGCGATCCCAGGAAAAGTGGGGGGTTTTTGAAATCTATACTAGAGATCTGGGGGAAAGGGGGGGGGGGAAGAAATCTCTGCCACAGTTGGTTTGAACACCCCTATTTCCAAGGTAGTGACTCCACCAGTAAGCCTGAATAATATTCAGGCTAAAGGTCATGATATCTCCTTGAGCAGTTAATTAGGGGATCTTTAACCAGTGCCCAACTTCACTAAGGAGACTGTGTGGAAGTTTGAAAAAAATGGACAGTAGAACAGGTTGATTGAATCTCACCTAATGACTTTAATCACAAACTCTTACAAGTCACTAGAGCTTCTCAGATTAAAGATAGACCTGTGATCCATCATAAACAGCTGCTAGGGCTAAAACTTTGCCCTTTCTTAATTTCCATAAAATGCAATTACTATTTTGTGGTATTTTGCACAAAAAGTATATGAAGGAGGTCCTTAATATTCCTAATGTGGATGGGATTGGGAAATCCAAGTGTTGTTATCGATCGAGAAATATATGTGAGTGCCAGAAGGAAACACCAAAGCCTGCTGCAACCATGTGAGCATAGCCTAGTACTTGGCCAGGGTGACCGATAGAGTGCAGTTGAGCAAGATAGGGAATTTTTCTTCAGGC
Source organism: Ichthyophis bannanicus (assembly GCA_033557465.1). NCBI lineage: Eukaryota > Metazoa > Chordata > Amphibia > Gymnophiona > Ichthyophiidae > Ichthyophis > Ichthyophis bannanicus. Next base: position 89,363,666 of record CM066043.1, read on the forward strand.
AGTGCTGGGGTACCATATGAACGAGTCAAGGTGGATAACTGTAAGCAGTGGCATCAGTACAGAGGCCTTGCAGAGCTGCAACAAAAACCAGCAGGGTATGTCAGTGCAGTACCACAGGGTGTCTGTGCCTGTGGCAGAGGCAAGGAGAGGACATGTGAGGTGAGCTGTAGTGTAAAGACTGGGCTACCCAAAGCAACTGACACTCGTACAGACTGAGAGGCATCAGGGGTTAAAGAGCCCCAAGCTGGTTGAATTTATTTATTTATTTACATGTGATCATGCGTCTTACTATTTAGCTCTAGGCAGTGCTATGTGGAGCTCGGCTGAATAATTTGGAGAAAGAAGACAAATGAGTAAAGTGTAGAGGGCTGTATCAGTGATGCAAGAGGTCTTGGAGCTAGCCACAAGAATGCTGATTACTGGAGGTTGTGTGGAGACACATGTGGCGAGGCCAAGAGACACAAGAGTGCAACCTCTGGGGGGTGCTTTGTAAGCCCAGGGAGCAACAAGGGCAAAAATTAAAAATCACAAACTGGAAAATGTCTGTCTTGGCAAACTAGCCATTTTAATAATGTCAGAAAGGTAGCTAGCCATCTAACTTGGTGTTTCACAACAGTGTTGGAAGGCAAGCAGGTATTCTCGCACAACAACCATGCCAAATCATGTACATAGTTTGATTATGTTATCTAATAACAGATTACGTATTCCATGTATATAGTTCTATATTTATATGTTATCTAGTTAACATACTACATATTCCATGTATATAACTCTCCCAGTTTAATCCAAGTTGTTACCCCTGTTTTATGTAACACTGAACAGCCTGTTGTTCCGGTGCTAGTTGTTGTTCCATGTGAACCGCGCTGATCCCAAAAAGTGCGGTATATAAGAAACTGAAATAAATAAATAAACTTTCAATCAACTTTGGATAAATTAAAAGAAAAGCTTGTAACACGTCAATAATATAGCAGAAAACGCTCAGTGTATTACAGCTCAGATGTCATCTGTGGACCTAGTATCACAAATAGAACATGCCCCGTCCCCTTGCCTATATCTCTATGCTGTGCAGCAGGGTGCATATATTCCCCTGTTAACCTTCTCTATCCTTCATTGGCCACTTGGACTGTACTCTGTTGGTGGGGTTGGGGGACATGTCTGCTCCCTCTGCTGGGGTATGGTGGGCTGCATCAACCCATTGCGTTGCTCTTGCTCCTCTCTCAGACATTGTATGGCACGGATTTCATTTGTGTTGGCATACCCTAGCACTGCAGATATCCCATATATAACCTATCTGTTGTCTTGCCCCTCTGGTTCCATAGCATGTTGCAACTATCTGCATGTGCCCTCTCTCATCCTGCAGCCATCTGCAGGATGCTCTTAAGTCTCCACATAGCACAATGGCTCCAGTGCCACTTTAGTAAATATGCCCCTATCAAAGTACAACACACTTGCAGGACCACTAGAGGTCTCTGTTACTTAGATGAACAGAACCCATGGGTTCTCTACACGTTTATGTGAATACTCCCTCCTTGAAAAATCAAGCTAAATAGCTTCCCATTAAATTTGAAAGAGTTCTCTGCTTTAGTTCCATATGAATAACAAAATTAGGCCTTGACCAGTTATAGACAGAGTGCTTCTTTGTGCTGACAAAGCCACCTCTTCGAGGCATATAGATCTTTGAAATCCCTGAAGACTGAAGGCAGTAAGCTTTCAAGATTTCTTATTACAGATTACAACCAGGAGAAGAGAGATCACCCCATATTGCTCTTGATGATTTTTTTAAAGGAATCAAATTTATTCTGCGATATCCAGCAATATCTGAGTATTGGAGGGTGGTCATTGTAATGACATTTTGAGAAAGAGCTCCAGGGTGATTCTGGAAAGTATAGACCAGTGAGCTTGTTGTCAACTCCAGACAAAATGGTTGAAGCTATACAAAAAATTTCTAGATTCAGGGATTGCACAGATAGGCATAGATTGATGGAAATGAGTCAGCATGGTTTTATCAATGGCAAGTCTTGCCTTACCAATAGATTGGATTTTTTTTTTGAAGCTGTAAACAAACAAGTGGATAACAATGAGCTGATTGATGTAGAGTATTTGATTTTCAGATGGCATTTGACAAAGTTCCTCATGAGAGACTCATAGGAAATTAAAGGGTCATGGTATAGGAGACAAAGACCTTATGTGCATTGAAAACAGGCTAAAAGACAGGAAACAGAGAGTAGGGTTAAATGATCAGTTATCCACATGGAAAAGAGTCAACAGTGGAGTCCCTAAGGATGAGTATTGAAACTAATGCTATTCAACATATTCATAAATGACTTGGAGATAGGGGTGATGAGTGAGGTGATCAAATTTGCAGAAGAAACAAAATTATTCAAAGTTGTTAAAATGGCAGAGGATTGTGAGGATTTGCAGAAGGATTTTGTTAGAGTAGGCGACTGGGCATTTTATGTGGAGAACTGTAAACTGATGCACATAGAGAAAACCAATCCAAACTACAGGTACAAATGCTAGATTCTGAGTTAGGAGTCACCAACCAAGAAAAAGATCTTGGTGTCATTATGAATAATACATTGAAATTTTCAGCCCTGTCTACTGTGGGGATTATTAGAAACGGGAAGGGGAACAAAATAGAATATCGTTATACCTCTCTCTATAGGTCCCTGATGCAACAACATCTTGAGGACTATGTACAGTTTGGTCGCCCCATCTCAAAAAGGATATAGCAGAAATAGAAAAGGTTCAGTGAAGGGTGACAAAAACGATGAAGAAGATCGACTACCTCTCTTACGAAGAAAGGCTCTTCAGATGGAGGAAAGATGTTTGAGAGGGGATAAGATAGATGTTTATAAAAATCATCACTGGAGTGGAACAGTTTAATAGGGAATGGTGATTAACCTTTCAAACTTAAAAACAAGAGGACGTTCCAGTAGACTGAAGATAAATTATAGAAATATATTTCACAGAGCACATACTGTAATTAAGCTGCGGAATCTGTTGCTAGACAATATGGTCAAAATGACAGTGTGATTCAAAAGAGATTCGGGCATGTTTCTGGTGGAAATGTTCATAAAAAATGATCAACCAAATAGAACTGATCATTGATCAGCTCTGGAAATGAACTATGAGAAATAGATCTACCTTTTGGGATCTGCTGGGCACTCTGACTGGCTACGGTCAGAGATGGCATCCTGAGTTTGATGTACCTTATCTGACTCAGTATGACTTTCTTATATTCTTATGAATATTTCATGGTGGGAATACCACACATTTTCAGAGAAGATTAAGAAGTTTGTAGAATTCACAGAGGCAGAACCCAGTCTTTGAATTAAATGGTAGTGTGTGAGAGGCCCAGGGCCAGCCAGCTGATTGTTACATGACCAGGAGAAAGGAAGACTAGAGTCAACTGGGACATACAAAGGGAGGTCGGCTTCAGGCATCGGAAGGGGTACAAGTCAAACAGCCTCAGAGAGCCAGAGGTTTAAGGTAAGTGCTGCAGGGCTGTTTGAGGCTCTTGCTGCTGTTGCAGGTCCCAGAGACAGGTGGCAGTGGACAATGGGGGCTGGGGGCAGGACTTGGAAGAGGGGGTTGCAAGAGATGAGGTTCACCTAGGGCAGCTCATATCCTTGCACCGGCCATGGTTGCTCAAGTATCTGATAAATATTCAGGCCTTCACAGAAACTCAGATGTTTAATCCTTTACTCTCAGAAGCAGTGCAATTCGGGCTTGGTTGTAGAGTGGGCAAGGAGGAATTTATAGGATAAAGTTTAAAATGGTGCCCAGTTCAAGAGAGCAAGTAGGCACACACATAAAAGACTCATAGGGCCTTTTTGAGGGGGCACTCGAGAGTACTCAGTCCCGGCAACCTTTTCATTGCCTGCTAAAACTGACCTATGCTCCTCAAGTATTAATGAAATATGAGAACTAGTGCTAGGATAAAAACACTGCATAGGTGCCTAGTGTGTTTATAAAATACTAGCATAAGTGGCAGAAATCCTGCCTTTAAAGCAGACAAGAGCACGTGTAAATGTTCATATTTAAAGTTATGTGCATAAATCAAGGCACTGTATCTTATAATCTACAGATGTATACTACTTGTAAACCTATGCATGCTCCAGACAGGCCCCCTGGCTACACTTACCAGCAAAGTATGCACCTTCATGCCAACACACATATTTTTATGTCAGTCAGTATTTTATAAGCAAAGTCCTCAGTTTTGACTGGAGAGCCCATAGCATGACTGAGCCCCTTCTGAGCCAGCTAGGGTCAGAGTAGTGGTGAAAAGAGGGTGTGGGGGAGAAGGGAGGAAGGGAAAAGGGTTTGCTGATTTGTGGCTGCGGGGGTTGTTGGGTGGGGAAGCAAAGAGGGAGTGGGGATAAGGCACTCTGCTTTTGACAGAGGCATCAGTTAGGTGGGCGGGCTGGCAAGGAGGAGACAGTGGGAAAGATGAAGTTGTCTCCCCTTCTTTGGGGGGTATTGGAGACTGGGAACAGTGGGAAAATCAGGACCAGCCCAAGGGCTTCTGCTGCCCCAGGCAGGAGCCCCAGTTGTGCTACCCCTCTGCCACCCCCTGCCACCCCAAGCTTCCCCCCTCCCTGCTGAACTGCACACCCCTCCTCTGCCACCGCCAATTTGGTCTTCAGGGGGCTGGGTGGCGGAGGGGCAGTGGTGACAGTTTAAAAGTGGTGTTTTTTTGTGCCGCTGCTTTGGTGCCCCGGCAGGCCATGCTCTTTGACGCCCACTCATGACCTGCTGGTCCTGCCTTCTTCTGACAGGATGTTGTGTCGGAGGGAGGTCAGAAGAGGAAGGCCATGATTTTCACACCATGGATGTCCAAGCGCATGGCTTCCTGCGAGCATCAAAGTGGCGGCACAGAACCGTTGTGCTGCCCACCATGATCTGCCATTCTAGGTGGCTGCCTGGGCAGGATTGGTGTTGCAGTTGGCCAGACTGGGGTAGCCTTCCTCCCAGGATCAGCCTGAGATGAAGGGGAATGGGATGAGTGTAGAAAGTGGGAGGGATTCTTTGGCTGGTCGGCATTACTTCCTTAAGTCATGGGCCGAGGGACATGGCTTGGCCTCACTGCAGGCTATATCACTGTCATGAACTATTAGGCTTGGGCCTGGCATCACCGCAAGCTACATGGATTGATGGCAAACCATTCAGAGGGTTCGGTAAAAACCTTCCTCTGGTTGACACCAACTAGTCAAGTGGCTGAGTTGGATTATTGCTAGGGGAAAGTGTGCTAGAGAGGCTTGGGGGTGGAAGGCCGATCAGGGGGAAGATATGAGGTAATGTAGTGTGTCACCCAGCAGACCTGGTTGAGAGAAAGGAAAATGCTTTAAATAAAGAAAAAGGTACATACAAGCTGCAATATCTGGAGAAACCAGATAGAGGGAGCAAGAGGGACTCCAGAGTGGCTGACGAACCACGCCCCACTGATCATGAGGTAATGCCAGCCAACCTCCAATCCTCGAGCACAGGAGGACTTCTTAAGGAGGAAGACTGGAAAGCAGGGGGAAGAAGTGGCAGCGGAAGAAGTGGCAGCGGAAGGAGTGGCAGCAGGAGGAGAAGCAGCCGGAGTGAAGGCGGGAAAAGAAGCAGCCAGAGTGAAGGCAGCTGGAGAGACGGCTGGAAAGGAGGCAGCAGGAAGGAAGGCAAGACAGAGGAAAAGAGGTTAGAGTGCAAACCTGAATATTCCACTGCCAGAAGATCACCCAGAGTGAAAGGTGATTGCCTGAGAGCTAATGAGGAACCTGGGAAGGTCTCAGCTCAAGGAGGAGTAAAAGCTGGTTGCCCAGAGAGGCAAAGACATTGCTGCAACTGTTGTCCAAAACCAACAGGGTCACAGACTGAAGACCTAAGCCGTGCTGTACAGGCAAGCCAATGGAGAAACTGGTGCAGGCCTCAACCTCCACTTGAAATAGAGAAGCCAAATTCCCAAGGTAAAGCTTTTTATGATACAAGCTATAGGAAAAGTTTACCTGATAAAAGAGTTTTGAATAATAAGTGTTTTTTTAAAGCTGCCATAAAACCTCTAAGGAGAGAGGAATTTCCTCAATACAAAACAGCACAGAGCCGACGCCCTACGAGTTACCCAGAACATTGGGCTGTGCTAGAGGAGCTATATAAGAAGCCTGACTATAACCTACCTGAACCCAGGGACTCAGAGTCAGAGGCTTCCGCCTATGAGCCAATGCAAGTGGAACTGGCAAATGAGGTTTCAGATACAGAAATGCACTGTAGGTACTGTACCACGGGAAGCCTAGAATCTTTGCCAGGCTTGTAAGCTGTATGTGTTGCTGCCCAGAACATTCCTGTTGTGTGAATACCAGCGCTACTGTGAAAGTAACAGTTTTGCTTTAAACTTTTGTTTTACTTTTTCTTACCTGAAATAAGGACATTTGCGTTGTTGTTATTGCCCAATTTTTTGAACCCTTGCGAGAAGGGGAAATAAAAGCCTTTATTTTCCCACCACTTGTGCAGTTGATTTCTTTGGAGATTAGGATCCAGGAAACTAACAGGACCAAAAGCCAATTGGGCCTCTGGATTACTGGCCAATCTCCTCCCTATATAGTTATGTCTGACCTGCCCTGACCGCTACTTACCGCCAGGGTAGTGCTCGTGACAAGTGTTTTGCTGGATTATGGAAGATGCTGGAAATTTTGAAAAAAGCTGTGTCCGTTTAAGCCATCCTTATGGCGTCGGTGGTGCTATTACTGAGGTAAGTGTGAGGAAGGTATGTGAGTGCTCTTGTTAGAAGTATTTACAAGCATATGTTGCCACAAACGTGCTAAAATGACTTTTTATAACTAGCCCCATCATGAATAATCTTGTTTTACCCACAGAAAAAGGCTATTAAAAAATTGCCCCAGGGGTTACGGGCATATAAAGTAGACATGAAGAATGTTCATGCCTGCTTTTATAGCCTCAGCGTAGGCATGTTCAGGGGAAGAGTGAGCAGAGTCACAAAGTATATGTACATAAATTTTTACCAGTTTCAGAGAGGGTATAAATATACATGGGTAACGTTACCCATGATTGTTGCTGGTTTCGGGAGGCTTTTTTATAAAGACACATAGGTGCCTTTGTTGCCTTTCTAAAATAGCCGCAAAATAGGCATCTACTTGGGCTCTGTACCAAGATGAGCTGTTATAAAATTACCTTCCACATGTTTTTTTCCTTTCTCTGTCCTTGTCCCTATTCTCTTGAATGATTTTTCAATAGAATTCTGCAAAGGCTGTTAAGAATGCCTAGCATATATTTCTGCTAGCTGGTCACTGGGTCACAGCGGACCTCTGTACAGAGTGCTAGTTTGCAGAGTTTGTCAGGTTCTGATCTTAACTATACAGAAATTGCTCTTAATGGTGTACTATAAGTGTTATATATTTAAGGAGAGGAGGAGAGCATTAAATCATGCAAGTACCATCTTTTAACAACACCTATGATGAAGGCAACATGGGAAAGGGTTGTGGCGGTTGCAGGAACTGGGGGAGGCAGTAGAATGTGGAGGAGGGAGATTGGGTGTTCAGAGGAGGCTAAGCTGAAAACCACTCGCTGACATTTCTGAGGTGAAACATGTTGTTGCCAAGACAGGGATCTTGAGAATAAAGAAAGGATTATGTGCTCTGGTGGGGACCTAGCCAGGGAGAGGGGGCTCTCCACAGGTGGGATTAAGAATGTGAATAGCGAGTATAAACTGCACTGTAATACCTAGGGCTGATGTAACCTTGGGGTCTTTCAGCACAGATGACATCCACTTGTCTTTAAAAGGAACTAAGATACTAGTCATTTTAAAAAGAATGAAGACAGATATTGCATCCATGCAAGAAACCCATTTAAATTCAGTGAAGCATAGAAAATTGGAAAGAACATGGGTAAAGGAACTTCTTTTTTCACTTTTCACAACAGAGGGGGTTATGAGATTAATTCAGAAAGATATATCATTTCATACGCAGAGAATTGTACAAGACCCGGAGGGTAGATGTTATAATGTTGGGGAAGCTTTGTGGTCAAAAACTAAATGCTATGCAATACATATTCCCCAAATATCTACAGCCATAAGTTCTTCTCCCTGCTTGTTTCTAAAGTGATCCTTAATCATGAGTACCATCCCATTGTGGATCGAGATTTGAAAATCACAGAAAATCCATTGACAGATTCTAGACCCAGTAAAATCCCCAAAAGGGGGACACACTGAGCAAGAAGTTCATTTTATAGGGAAAGAAGTAGACTTCCTCAATATATGGCAAACCTTACCTTCCTGGGGGGAGTAGTTCTCTTTCCATCCCTGTCCTCACAAAGTGTAAGCTAGATTGGACTATATTTTGCTTGCTGCTAAATTATTTCCATGCTTAAAAAGGGCTGAAATAAAAATGCCAGAGGTCTCTGATCAGTCTTTGATCAGTGTGACCTTGACATTTATGGAGGCACTTTGGAATTTCCTCTGGAAGTTGAGTCCAATGTATTAGCAAGAGAAGGCCTTCCATGCTTTCCTGCGGAAGGCCTGACAGGATGACAGAGTGGAGGAGGTTGCTTTTTTGGAAGCAGCAAAGAGACCAGTAGGCCATACGGCACATCTGAGGAGGAAGAAGAAACTAGAGCTGCTTCGGCTAACACAGGAATTCTAGAGGCACCATAGGGTACATTTGTTGCTATCTCAGCAGATACTCAAGCTAACTTGGTGAGAATTAAAATAACTCAATGAGTTACTGACCCAAAGATCTAAAAGCACTATATTTTTCAGAAATATAGGGGCTTATTTTCAAAATGGCCAAATGTCATGGTGCTTCAATAAAAGCCTAAATGTAAAAGCTTAAATAGTGGATTAGAAAAATGACATCTATCAATAAATACAATTAAAATAATCTAAAACAAATACAGATCACTACCAAAGACAACAGGATATGGGATGTGACACATCAATACTGAAGCTTTTCATTGTGGAATGAGGTATAATTAGAAACAGTTTACAAACAATTTAGGCAGAAAAGACATTTGTTTTGCCAGGCTTTTGCGTAGAGGTTTACATTATGAATGATGTTATGTTTGTATGTCTGTTATGTATACTTACTGTCAATGTATTATACTATAGAGAATGCAAGATAGGTGCTATATAGAAACAATTGAATAAATAAAATAAATATTTTTCTAATCAACATGCTTTCTTGTGAGCTCTGTCCACACTTGACCTCAGCTATGTCTATTGGCAAAGTACATGCCTTCATGTCAATGCACGTACTGATCGGTATTTTATAAACCGCGATTAATGTGCATAAACTACCTCATACTTTATAATATGACCTTCTAAGTATAAGGTGCAGTCCTGGTTGTCCACACCCATTCTTCGTCCCATTCCATGTTTGTAAGTTAACCCTGGACTTAGCACATGCTACATGCCAAGCTGCTGCGTTAACAGTGGGAGCTTGTTCCAATTCCAGCAGTAACTGCTTTAACACGTTTCAGTTAAAGACTCCCTTGTTGTTGTGTCGATTCGTGGCGACCCTTTGGATAGTTGTCCTAAACTGTGTTCGGTCTTCCGTCAGACGGCTCATTGTTGATAGAGTGGCATCCATAGCCGCTGTTATTGTATGGATCCATCTCATTGTTGGCCTTCCTCTTTTGTGTTGATCTTCTACCTTGCCAAGCATGATTTCTTTCTTTAAAGATTTCTCTCTTCACAAGATATGTTCAAAGTAAGAAAGTCAAAGTCTTGTCATCTGAGCTTCTAAAGAAAGACATTTCAAGCAAAGGTAAGAGTTTGTGGCTTTTTAAATTATAACTCTCTGCCTGGGTGCTCTTAAAAGGGTTTTAGTACATTTTAAAACAAAGTTACATTCTTTTTGGTAATTTAGTTTAAAAGGGGAAATATTTTCTTTCGTGGGGTAGGTTTAAAATTCTGCTTTAGTATCTTTCTTAGTTCTTTGAAGCCACTGACACCTCATCAGGAATTAGTGGGCCTGATTAGCCTGTGAAGGAACTGAGAGCAGTTAAGGCCTGTATAAAAGGCTTCAGAGCCTTGCACTGTTGAGGCATTCCTAACAGGGGCTATACATTTCAAGCAAAGATAAGAGTTTGTAGCTTTTTAAATTACAGCTCTCTGCCTAGGAGCAATTAAAAGGGTTTTAGTACATTTTTAAAACAAAGTTACATTCTTTTTTGTGCTTTAGTTTAAAAGGGGAAATATTTTCTTTAGTGGGGTAAGTTTAAAACTCTGCTTTAGTATCTTTCTTAGCTCTTTGAAGCCACTGACACCTCATCAGATGTTAGTTCCCTCCCTACCCTCCCCAACTCCCACCCATCCCTAGTGAGCAGTCTTGCTTTATAGGACACCTCCCCAATTAACTACACACAGGGACTTGGAGCAGCACATTTTGAACACACGTAAAGAGATTTAACGGCTTTATTTCTGAAAGAACAGCTGGGAAACCAGCTGATACTTTGGTAGGTCTCTCTCTTTTGCTTTAACAGATACCTAAGCTCCATCGACAGAACAATAGCTGGGAAAAATCGTATCGCCAAAGCTGTTGCCCCTGTTACAGCTTCTGTCTCTGTCCAGACAGAGGTTCCAATGCCAGTGGAAAGACCATTTCCATGTGCAGGATGCCTGCAGGCAGAAGCTCTCAGGAAACAACTCAGAGAGGAGGTGGCAAGGCTGAGGAGCATTCAAGAGAGTGAGAAGTACATTGATGAGAGAGTTCTTGCAACATCCAAGCTCTCTAGCATAGGAGAAGATGGGAGCCTACAGAATGATGAAGGTTGGAAACAAGTCACCAGGGCCTGCAGAATCACCAATCCAACTTCACCAGCTCTTGAAATGAAGAACCATTATGCAATCCTGGAAGTGGAGGAGATGAAAGCATCCCTGGGAAGGGAAGAACCAGAGCTCAAGCACCCCAAAGTTGCAGAATCAGTGACCACAAGGAAGCAAAGGGTAGTGGTGGTTGGTGACTCTCTTCTGAGGGGTACTGAGGCGTCCATCTGCTGACCAGACTTGATGTCCAGAGAGGTATGCTGTCTGCCAGGTGCCAAAATCCGAGATGTTATGGAGAGTTTGCCGAGACTCATCAAGCCCACTGACTATTACCCAATGTTGCTAATCCATGTTGGCACAAATGATACTGCCAGGTATCCCTCTGAGTGTATCAAAAGTGAATTCATGGCTCTGGGACAGAGGGTAAAATAAATAGGGGCATAGGTGGCGTTCACGTCAATCCTCCCTGTTGAGGGTAAAGACCAAGGCAGAGAAGCTTGCATCCTGGAGATGAATGCATGGCTGTGTGGATGGTGTCATCGAGAGCGTTTTGGTTTCCTGGACCATGGGATGCTGTTCCAAGGGTTGCAGAGCAGAGATGGCATCCATTTGTCCAAGAAAGGGAGACAAGTCTTCAGTAGCATACTGGCTAATCTACTGAAGAGTGCTTTAAAATAGATTCATTGGGGATGGGTGAGGAAAGCCCCCGGGTAAGTGAAAACCCCCAGGTAAGTGATACATTAAATACCTTTATGGAAATGGGTAAAAGGAACAACATATGGAAGGCGGTGTGTATAAATGCCCATAGCATGAGAAGTAAGATCCCAGATTTTGAAGCTTTGGTGGGAGTGGCTGACTTGGTTTTAGTGGCAGTTATAGAAACATGGTTCACAGAAAACCATGACTGGGATATAACTATACCAGGCTATACTTTATTCAGAAAGGACAGGGTAGGAAGAAGGGGAGGAGGAGTCGCACTATATGTAAAAAATAATATTAAAGCTTTGGAACTACAGAGCTTAAAAGGGATTGAGGAGGCACTGTGGGTTAAACTAGAAAGAGGGATAGAGAAATTTATTTGCATTGGTGTGATATACAGATCTTCCTCACAGAAGGAAGAGGTGGATTGAGACTTAATTGAAGACATACACAGCATTGCTAGGAAAGAGGAAGTGCTACTGATAGGGGATTTCAATATGCCAGATGTCAATTGGCACATTCCTGCTGCAGTATCATCTAGAAGTAATGAGATCCTGGACTCTCTATAGGAAGAACTGAATTCAAAAAAGCATGGGACAAACACAGAGGATCTCTAAAGGTAAAAAGGGGACTGTTGTAGTTGTTGATATGGAAGGATAGACTAGATAGGCCATGTGGTCTTTTTCTGTCATCATATTTCTATGTTTCTATGTAACTATTCAGCAACTGGTAACAGAACCCACACGAAAAGGGGCTCTAGTGGATTTGGTGCTTACCAATGGTGAAAGTGTTTCTGATGTTATAGTGGGGGATCATTTTGCATCCAGTGATCATCAGATGATGTGGTTCAGTATTAGGACTAGGGCTGTTAAAATCCATTCAAAAGCGAGGGTCTTAGACTTTAGGAAAACAAACTTTGCCAAGATTGGCCAATACCTCAGGGAGTCGTCAGCAGGATGGGAACAGCTGGGGGATGTAGAAAAATAGTGGGCAAAACTGAAAGGGGATATTTTAAGGGGAACCAACCTTTTTGTTAAAATGGTAAATAAAGGTAAAAGGAAAAGGAGACTGCTATGGTTTTTGAAAGAAGTAGCTGAAAAAGTGAAGAAAAAGAGGGAGGCCTGCATAAAATACAAGAGTTCATGAAGAGAGAAAGACAGGCATCTATATTTGTCAAAACTTAGAGATGCTAGCAAAGTGGTCAGGAAAGCAAAGATTCAAAAAGAGGAGGAAATAGCCAGTGCAGTTAAATGGAGGGTTAAGACATTTTTCAGATATGTTAGTGAGAAGAGGAAGGGCAAAAGTGGTATTGTCAGACTCAAGGTTGAAGGGGAGGAATATGTAGAAGCTGATGAGGATAAAGCGGAATTGCTTAACAAATATTTCTGTTCTGTGTTCACGGATGAAGAACTAGGAGCAGGACCTCAGAAAACGCCCACAAAGAGGAACAGAAGCAGAGGGCATCTTGAACAATTTTCAGAAGACTGTGTTCATGAGAATCTAGCTAAACTTAAAGTAGATAAGGCGATGGGACCGGATGGGATACACCCTAGAATACTGAGGAAACTTGGGGACGTTCTAGCAGCTCCACTGACTGACCTCTTCAATGCCTCGTTGGAGTCAGGAGTGGTGCCAAAGGACTGGAGAGAGGCACATATGCTCCCTTTACAGAAAAGCAGAAGTAAGGATGTGATTGAAAATTACAGGCCGGTTAGTTTAACTTCGGTGGTGAGTAAATTATTGGAACGCTGCTGAAAGAGAAAATAGTGAGGTTTCTGGAGTCCAGCGGATTACAGGATCAGAGGCAGCATGGATTCACCAGAGGCAGGTCTTGTCAGACAAATCAGATTGATTTCTTTGACTGGGTGACCAGGGAGTTGGACTGAGGGAGAGCCCTAGATGTGGTGCATTTAGATTTCAGTAAAGCATTTGACACCGTTCTTCACAGACTACTTATAAACAAACTGAGCACCCTAGGGATGGATCCTAAAGTTACTGCTTGGGTTAGAAATTGGTTGAGTGGGAGGCGACAAAGGGTACAGGTAAATGGAGCTCACTCTGAGGAGAAGGAGGTTACCAGTGGTGTGCCCCAGGGATCTGTCCTTGGTCTGATTCTTTTTAACATCTTTGTTAGTGATATAGCAGAAGGGCTGTCGGGTAAGGTTTGCCTCTTTGCAAATGATACCAAAATCTGCAATAGAGTAGACACCCAGGAAGGTATAGATAACATGAGGAGAGATCTAGCTAAGCTTGATGAATGGTCTAGAATTTGGCAACTGAGATTTAATGTTAAAAAATGCATGGTCATGCATTTGGGCTGCAGCAATCCAAGGGAGCAATATAGTATAGGTTGTGAAGTACTTTTGTCCACTAAAGAAGAGCGGGGCCTAGGCATGATTGTGTCTGATGATCTTAAAGTAGTTAAACAGGTAGAAAAGGTGACGGCAAAAGCTAGAAGGATGTTTGGGTGCACAGGGAGAGGAATGGCCAGCAGAAGAAAGGAGGTGATTGTGTCTCTGTATAAGTCTTTGGTGCGACCTCATTTGGAGTATTGTGTGCAATTCTGGAGACCACACCTTCAAAAGGATATAAACAGGCTGGAGTCTGTACAGAGGGTGCCTACTAAAATGGTTAGTGGTCTTCATTATAAAGCATATGAGGACAGATTTAAGGATCTTAATATGTACACCTTAGAGGAAAGGCGGGATAGAGGTGATATGACTGAGACGTTTAAATATCTCCATGGCATAAATACACTGGAGAAGAGCCTCTTTCGATTGAATACAAGCTCTGCTACAAGGGGACATGGGATGAGGGTGAAAGGGGATAGATTCAGGAGTGATATGCAGAAATATTTCTTTACGGAAAGAGTGGTGGATCCATGGAATAGTCTTCCTGTGGAGGTGATAGAGATGAGGACAATATCTGAATTCAAAGAAGCATGGGACAAACACAGAGGATCTCTAAAGAAAAAAATGGGACTGTTGTAGTGGTTGATATGGAAGGACAGACTAGATAGGCCATGTGGTCTTTTTCTGTCGTTATGTTTCTATGTTTCTATGACTGGTTTGTTCTTCGGACAGTCCATGTTGACTGACAGGCAAAAATGACTCTACTCTCAAGAGACCTCAATCTCCTTTAGATATTCATCTGTGGCTTAGGCAATCCTCTTTTCCAACTCATAAAATAGTTCAAACTAGTGAAACTATCTAGATAATTTATCTTCTGCATTTTTTGTTTGTTGAGAGTGCTTCTCCATTCTGTTATCATATGATGTTCCTGTTGAGATGTACTCAAACCATGTGAGAGAGAACAAACTCTCTTAATGGAAAAGAAAGTAGCCTGTTCTTATCTCTTCTTTTGTTTTCTTCACTTCCTTCGATCAGCCCATTTCCAGTTCCAGTAACCTCCCCAGTATCAGCCCCCTTTCCAGTCCTCCCCTCCCAGTACCTTCCAATGTCAACTGCCTTGCATTCCTATGACTACCACTGGTATCCATTCCCTTCCATTCCCTTCCAGTCCTCCTCCTTCCCCACTATTCAGCCCCTTCTAGTCCAAATACCATCCCAGGTATCAGCTCATGTCCACTTTTGGTGCCACCCCCCCCCCCCCCCAGCCAGCTCCCTTCCAGTCGCCCTACCCTCTGTCCATCTCTCTTCCAGTGTCATTCACATGTCAGCTCCCTTTCAGCCTCCTCCCCATTCCCTAGCCACCTACCACTCCCATCCCCAAGTGCCAGCTCCCTTTCAGTCCCCCTTCAGTACATCCCAGGTATCAGCTCCATTAAAGCCCCCTCCTTCCCCTGCCATATCAGCTCCTTTCCAGCCCCTCCTTTCCCCCTGTCAGCTCCTTTCCTGCCCCCTCCTTCCCCTGGCAGACCCTCTCAGTATCCGCTCCCTTCCAGTCCTATTCTCCCATCCCCCCGCATCAGCCAGCCCATTTGTAGCCCTAGCCCCTAGTTTTCTTCCAGGGCCAGCAGCACTCTCCTCCCCTCCCCCATTAGCCCATTTCCAGTCCTATCCCCCTTATCAACCCACTCCAGTCCTAGCCCCCCAATCAGCCCATTACCAGTCCTAGCTCATTTCCAGTGCTAGCCCCCATCAGCCCATTACCAGTCCTAACCCCCCAATAAGTCCATTTCCAGTCCTAGCCCCCCAATCTGCCCATTTCCTGTCCTAGCCCCCCTAATCAGCCCATTTGCAGGCCTAACCCCATCAATCAGCCCATTACCAATTCTAGCCCTGTCCTGATCAGCCTATTTCTATTCATAACCTCCCATCAGCCCATTTCCAGTTCTAACCCCCCCATCAGCCCATTATCAATCTTAGCCCCCCTCCCGATCAGCCTATTTCCATTCTTAACCCCCATCAGCCCATTTCCAGTTCTAACCCCCCCATCAGCCCATTATCAGTCCTAGCCCCCCTCCCGATCAGCCTATTTCCATCCTTAACCTCCATCAGCCCATTTCCAGTTCTAACCACCCCATCAGCCCATTTCCAGTCCTATCCCTCCCCCCATCAGCCCATTACTATTTCCTGTGCTACTCCCCCAAGCCCAGCCTAGCCTGTCCGGCAGCAGTCTGAAGTGCCCCATGGCCACTGCCTCCTGGAGAGCCCTGACACGGCTGTGAGTCTCCCCCCCCCCCCCCCCGGTGCCGGCTCAGCTTTTCAGAGCTGCATGAAGGGAGAGTGTTTCCTGCGGCTCTGTTAAAGCTGAGTCCGCTGGTGCTGATGGGAAACAGCATTTCCTGTTCCTATTTCCCATCAGTGCCAGAGGGCTCAGCTTTAACAGAGCCGTGGGAAAGGGAAACACCTTGCCTTCGCGTGGCTCTGCAAAGAGGGGAAAGATTTGTAGCTGTCAGGGCTCTTCGGGGAGGCAGTGGCTATGGGGCAGTTCAGGCTGCTGCTGCTGCTGCAGTAGTGGCAGCAGCTTCTGCATCCTTTTTTTTTTTTTTTTTAAGTCCGAGTGAAGCGATATTTTTGGGGACAATTTTTGCCACCCCCAAAATGTTGCCGCCTGAGGCTACCGCCTCACTCGGCCTCATTATAGAGCTGCCCCTGCTTGCACCTTCCCTCTCAATTACTTTCAGGCTCCTCCCACCCCCCAAGATTTTAATAAATAAACTCAACTATGATTGCATCAATACTATTGCTCACTGTGAAAAGTAAAATGCATAATTGGACAGTGATGTAAGACCACTGCATTATCAATTGATTTCAGAAATGCTGAAGCCTTCATAGTTACTTTTGAGCCATATTACAAACTGCCTGAGACAATGGACCTGGGAATATACCAAATTCCAGTGCGACGCATAATCAAACTCTTGAATTTGTTATTGGAGGATGTAATAAAAACTACTATGTTTATAAAAGGTTTGGACAAGTTCCATAAACCATTATTAAGGAGGACCTTCCCAAAGCACAATTACAGTGGTTGCAATTAATCCACCACACTGCAGCACGAATCCTGATGCATGCCTCACGCTTTGACCATATCACCCCTATTTTAATTCACCTACACTGGCTGCCACTCGTCTATCGTATTCATTTCAAAATTCTTATCCACGTGCACAAAACCATTCACTCCGGTGTTCCTCTTTATCTTGCAGACCAAATTCACCTTCACTCCTCGCACCGTTCCCTTAGATCGGTCCATCTGAACCATATGTCCCTCCCCTCCCCTTCACAGGCTCATCTTGAATCCACCCGTTCCTCTGCCTTCTTCTTCCTGGGCCCCCGACTCTGGAACTCGCTTCCCCTCGCTCTCCGCCTTGAACCCTCCTACAAATCCTTCAAGACCATGCTGAAGACTCACCTATTCTCCTCTGCTTTCCATCTTCCTCCCTCCCCTGCTACCCTTTCCCCACCTTCTTGTTGAATGCTGTTGTTTCTCTACCCTCTGCTCCCTGTGCTATCTTCCCTCTGCTATGTCTATTTGTCTTCTCTCCTTCTACTGTCCTCTCCCCTACTCTTTAATTATTACTGGCGTTCTTTTCCTTTTCCAGCAGCCTTATTTTTGGTATTGTGAACCACTCTGTGCCCCCGTGGTATGAGTGGTATATAAAATGCGTTAATAAAGATAAAGATAAAGACCTGGAAAATCCACTGCTTACCCTGGGACAAGCATTATGGAACCTGTGTGCCTTTTTGGGAACCAGCCAGGTACTTGTGACCAGGATAGACCACTGTTGAAAACAGGATACTGGGCTTGATGGACCTTGGTTCGACCCAGTATAGCATTTTTTATCTTATGTTATGTTCTTATGAGTCATTAGACTCAAATTGGCTAATTCAACCTTACGTATCTAAAGTCATTCATGGAGTATTCTTTAAACTTTGGTTAGTCAGGCATTGCATACATTTTTGGATTCATATGATTATTGTGTTGTAATCTAGTTATTAGTCTTGCCTTTCATAGATGATGTATTTATTTTGCCTTAGTGGGTGATTTTTTTATAAGTGCCATCAAGTCAATGCTGACTTCTGGCAACCCAGCACCCCTGGGTTTTCTTGGCAAGGTATCGGTAGAAGTAGACTGTCAGGCCTTTTCTTCTAAGGCAATGGAGGGTAAAGTAACTTGCCCAAGGTCGAAAGGAGTGCCAGTTTGTGAATGCAAAGACCATACTGGTTCTTAATGTTGTATATGTAACAATATTAATTGTCAGATACTAATCCTAGGGCTTTAAAAACAAATCCTAAGAATTTAAACTGACAGGGAGATATAATCATTTCTTCAGGCCAAAATAGCATGCACGGCAGCATTCTGCACCAAATGCAGTGAACCAATCACTCTCTTCTGTTGAAGTGGAGGAGTAGTCTAGTGATTAGAGCAATGACCTACTACCTAAGCGATCTGGATTTGATTTCCACTGGCACTCCTTGCAACCTTGGGCAAGTCACTTTATCCTGTTATTATTCTAGCAACTGTATTTTGTGTGAGTTTAGAGGGAGTAGAATGGTTTTTATTAGGCCCTGATAGATGATGATCGTATAGTCCAGTATTGGGGAGATGAGGGCCTGCCAGTCGTTTCTGAAATTGGATTGGTCTAATAGGGACTGAAGGTTTTGAACTGCTTTCATTCTGAGGTAGCGAGGGGATGGATTTTCTTCTGCCTGCTTTTGCGTGGTAGCTCCGACAGAGAGTTTTTTTGACAACTGTTGAAATTCAGGATTTTTCCTTTGGTGGTTTATTGTTTGTTCCTGTTTTTGGGACACTTTTTGTTTTCATTCTGCAGACTTGGTAGTTTTCTTGATATGGGCTTGGAAGCTAAGATTTTGGTCCAGTGTAATGCCTAGGTATTTTATTTGATCCTTGACCTGTAGTATTAAATTGACTAAGCTAACTGTGGATGATGGTGAGAATTTGGAGTTCTTGGTTATGTGGAAGACCTAAATCTTGTTAGGATTGATGTGTTAATTGTGACTGCCTAGCCAGCTGATGACCATCTCCAGGTAATGTCCTATTGTAGAGAAGTCTGGGTCATTGATGGAGAATGGAGCATAGATTAGAATGTCATCAGATGGTAGAGGGCATTGTGACTCTGGATGATGTTGCATAGCGGTTGGATAAGGATGTTGAATATCAAGGATGATAAGGCTGAGCCCTGGGGTAGGCCTTGGCAAAGTCTGAAAAGGGAGGAGGATCTGATCCTACTTTGACTCGCTGATAACTGTCTTCCTGGTAAGAGTGGACCCAGTGAAGAACTGTATCTCTTAGGCCAATTGAGTGCAGACGTGATATGAGTTGGTCATTTATAATGGAGTTGAAGGTGGCTGAGATGTCCAGAAAAATGAGGACGAATCCTTGTGTGATTTGTTCAATGCCTCTTATTAAGGTGTCCAGAAGGAAGGTTAGTAGGGTCTCCGTGTTGTGAAAGGGTTTGAAGCCATGTTGGTGGTGATCAAGAGGAACATAGGAGTCAATGTAGTCTTGGATTTGTATTTGAACCGCCTTTTGATGATTTTGGCTAGGGATAGTATACTATAGATTGGTCTGTATGATGATGAGGTTGAATGGTCAGTTGTTGAGTTTTTTTTAGTAGAGGTCTAATAGAGGTGTGTTTGAGATCCTTTGGCATGTAGCCCAGAGCTAGTGAGTTTTGAATCATAGATAGAATGGTCGGGATAAGGTCATGCTTTGAGTTTTCAATCCAGGAGAAAATCAAAAAGAAAGTCATGCTGGTAAAAAAACAGCTCACCAACCTGCATATGGCTATCAAACAAAAAAACCCATGCTTATGAAGTTTTAGTTCTTTGTGACTGCTTCGTTTTTCTGTTTTTTCTTTTTGTTCTTGAAGCTGTGTTTTTGTTTTTCATTTAGTTTTTTCATCTAGTGCTTTTGTTTTTGTTTTTGTGGTGGGAGGTGGGTTTTTTTGTTTGATAGCCATATGCAGGTTGGTGAGCTGTTTTTTACCAGCATGACTTTTTCTTTTTGATTTTCTATAGCTGCCGGTTCTGGCTGCTGCGCTCTTATTTGTGACGTCCTGTCCAGGTTACTATAAATTTTTAGAGCGCATGCGCTGGCGTCCTTGCATGGCGGTTTGTTTTTTTGGATCGCCAAGTTTGCAGCCGTTGTCTGGTGCTCCAGCTCCTGCATAGTGCTAACGTTTTTCTAGGCATCTTGTCTGGTCGGACATTTATCAGTTTTGTGGTTTATTTTGTTTTGTTTTTGGTATTTGGTGATTTGGGCATGTATTTTTTTTAATGATAGTGCATTGTTTTTCAGCTCCAGTTTGTATGCTGTTCTGCTCCTCTAAGCAATTTTTGTCGTGGCCATCGTCAGCGTGTGGAATGTGGACTTGAGCTCCCTGAGGAAGCCGCAAGGCGAAACATCGGATGTCGGGGCTCCCTGCCTCCCTCGTTGGATTCATCATCTTCATTCCCTTTACTACGTTGAATTGCTGTCTGCTGACTTTTGTCTTCAATTTTGTCAGATAAGTGATTTTGGAGCATTGTTGATGGAGCTTTGTTAGTTTCTCATTTTTGCCTATACACTATCGTTGGACCGGCTGCACCAGCCTGAAGTTTGCTTTTGCCCTGGCTGGTTGGAGATTTTTTGACCGTTGATGTACTATGAGTCTTCTCAATTGTATTAATATGCATTGTTGATGTGACTCTATTCCCCTGAGCCTTAAAGTGGGGTTGTTGAGGTCTTTTTCCTCCAGTTCGGGCAAGCTTCTCTGTGGCTGGTGTTCAGCTGTGGTCTGTATTTTATGCCCAATTTTTGTTGTTGGTTTTTGGTTTTTGGTTTTTTGCTTTTTGTTTTATTGTTTGTTTTATTGTTTATCATTTTTTCTTCCCAGTTTGGGGTTATATATTGATAGTTTATACAATTACCAACATTGTATGCTATATTGAGTGGAGGAGTGGCCTAGTGGTTGGGGCAAGGTACTTCAGGCCGGAATGTCAGGGGTTCAAATCCCACTAGAGGACAGCAACCTTGGGCCGGAAGGACTGGGGTTTCTAGTCCCACAGGTGCTTCTTGTGGTCTTGGGCAAGCCACTTAACCCTCCATAGCCCATGTTCCCTGTAAAATAGTTATCTCCAAGTTATAATGCCCTGTTCAATGTAATTTTCAGTTTGTTCAATGTAAACCACACTGATGCAGAATAGCACGGTATATAAGAGAATGTAAATAAATATTATACAGACTACAGCAATGTCAACATTATGTGCAAAGCATGCCTTTGAGTCAAGGCTGACTCGGCACCTCTGGGTTTCCTCTTGGTAGTGTGATCGGAAGTAGATTGCCAGGCCTTTCTTCTAAGGCAATGGAGGGTTAAGTGGCTTGCCCAAGGCCACAAGGTGTGCTAATGGGAATCAAATCCTGCTTTTTTAGTTAGTAAGCCAATGCCTTAACCATTAGGTTACTCCTCCGCACAGCATCAAGTAGACAAATTAAAAAACTACCATTGAAAACTAAGTTCCAATTTGCTATTTTGAGTGAAACCTGTCCAATCTAAACACCTAATAGGTGTGAATCTAGGCTTGGAACCAATTGTCAGTGGTCTTAAACTACCTTCTATTTTTATTAAATCCAAAACAAGTGAACTGCTCATTACTGTGCCTGAAAAATACATGACAAAATGTATCTGATCTGAACGGCATTGCTTATATGTGCTTTGCACTCAATACCTGATGGTGGCCACCATTTCGTTCATTCAAGAGCTGCCTCAGGGGCGCTGCTTTCTATGATGCTGAATAAAACATACATTTGGTGAATTTATATAATATAATTATCAATCTATCTCACTACCCTTTAAAATGAGCCTAGGATGAAGCTGGATATCTGACTACTATCACATTATAGGCTGATGGCAATCTATAGTAATAACTCTGTGAATTTAATTTTGATTGTTATGCTGAAGTCTAAAGAACCTCAAGTCCAGGTTTAGCTCATCCCTTTTCTCAGAAATTCAAGGTGAGTTATGTTCAGGTATTGTAGGTATTTTCCTCTCCCCAGAAGGCATGCACTAAGTTCGTAGCATGTAGAATTTTGCATAATTCAGATCTTTTGACAGAGAAGTTTGAATTTGGTTTGAAGAATTCCAGCAGGAGTAACTGCACTCCAGATCTTAAGGATGCCACCCACTGTTTTGATGATGCTTTAAATTCCAGGATGTGCATGAAGCTCTCTAGGGAGCTGTAAGGGTATGCATCGTTGCACATCTTGACCCACTCCTCAGTCCAATTTAAAGTCTACAGGGAGCAGTTCTGAGGAACCTGCAGTGCTGCAAAGTTCATTCGTATTTTGTAGCTAGTTTTCAAAGGGAAAATACCCATGTAGTCTTCCTTTGAAAATTACCAACAGACTGTCTAGTACATTTTCACCTGCTGCTTCTGCTGGTGGACAATCGATGGTAAAACAACATGCAGCATGAAGATTTAAAAAAAACCAGATCTATGCACATTGTTTTCTTCCCTTGACAAAATTGCATCCTCAGAAATTCCTCTTTTGTGTATGGGTAAATGTACACATACTATGAAATTTCATGAACACTTAGAACTGCTCAAACTAATTTTATATGACTATACCACCACCTGCTGGACAAAATAGATAATGCAACCATCAAAGTCAAAATGCACTTTTGGGGCCGATGCAGTAAACTAGCGCGGCCTTTAAGCACAAATAACACCACTTTTAGGCACAATTACCGCCACAGATAAATGCAGAAAAGAGACGGATGTGCGCGTAAACAGCAAAGGAAATACTAATTCACAATTAACGCCAAGAGTATTTAAATTATAGGCAAATAAGCTGACTGTATTGATATCCCACCAAAAATCTCCCCAAAAGACTCCTTAGTGAAACAATATAATAACTTTTTGTCAGGCCGCAGTGAGGGAGGTTCAGATAAGGTTCAAAAACCCCACCAGACAACTGCGGACCATTTTAATCACCCCAATAGTTCTTCAGTGAACGTCAGTGAATTACTTAAAAATAGCTTAAACTTAGCTTAAATTGATGTAGAGAAGAAACGCAGTTCACTGTATGAAATGTCCAAAATCAAGATCACAGCACAAGTCAAGATCACGACGTGCACGTTTCGGGACGAACACAGTCCCTGTATCAAGTGCTCTCCTGAAGATCAAAACAGACGTGATTCTTCTCCCTTGTTTCATGCTTCTACAATTCCGCCATCATGATTACACGTGATTTAAAAGCCACCGGTTCCTACCGGGTAACCAATCACCAAAGAGAGTCAAAACTTTTATTCATTGGCTGGCCAGTTTGTCATTCATCATGGGAACCTGACACAGATAGGGGATTCCCCTATCGATCCCCTAGCTGGTTGGATGAAATGAAATGAGTAAATGTCATCATCGGAAAAGGTCCAACTCCGTAACCACTGAAGAACCGCCCAAGGCCTAGGGAATTCCCACCTGCACAGGGAAACCCTTGATCATAGGGCTAATGTTGTTAAAGAACGCTCAACCATTCAATCTCCCGATTGAGGCCTTCCGGATGCACAGTGGCCAAAACGTGAATCCAGCGCTGCTCACAGCGTTGAAGTCGAAGAGTGCGGTCACCCCCTCTAGGGTCCGCAGGGACGTGATCAAGTACAGTCCATCGTAAATTGGCGAAAATATGTCCCTGCTCCATGCAATGGGTCACAATAGGAGCCGATGAGACCTGTTGCTGCAGGCGAGAGGCATGCTCGCTTATCCTAGTTTTCATTGGTCGAATCGTGCGGCCAACATAAACTAAAGGGCAGCTGCATTGGATCAAATAGACCACGTAAGATGATGAGCAGGTGGTAGACCAACGCCGGGTGAAAGTTTGCTCAGTACGTGGATGAGTCCACGTTGTGCTCGACAAGGTGTTAAAGCAAAACTTGCACTGCTGGCACGGGTGATGACCAGTCATCGTGCCCGGAGCAAGTGGTTTGTCAGCCATAGTGGTAGAATCTACCAAGATGTCATGAAGGCAAGATGCTTTGCTGAAAGCTGGCATAAACGGATGGGCCAAACTGGGATGTACAGAAAGTATAGACCAGTGTTTGCGAAGAATCCCCATCACTGCATTGCTATTTACCATATAGGGAAAAACCCCAACTATCGTCTTCTCAGAGTTATCAGAGGAACTCCCCGAGGGTAACATAAGCCAATCACGGTGTGTGTAACGGGCGCGCTTGTATGCCTGCTCCACTACCGAATGGGGATACCCCCGAAAAAGAAGTCTTTGTTTCAATTCATATGCATGATGGTGAAAATCCCCTATCGAGGAGCAAAGCCTGCGCAGCCGTAAAAACTGGCCATATGGTAAACCCTTCTTGAGTGTAGCAGGATGAAAACTAGCATAATGTAACAAGCTGTTTCTTTGAACAGGCTTATGGAACAAGGTGGTTTTCAAAGAAGTGTCGTCCCGAAAAATGAGCATATCAAGGAATTCTATCTGTCGCTGATCCTGGTGTGCCGTAAACTGGATGTTAGGTTTAAGACCGTTCAACCAGGCTATGAAAGCTTGCAACTCCTCAAACGTTGCCGTCCATACAAAAAAGATGTCATCAAGGAACCTCTTCCATATAAGAACCTGAGTGAAAAAAGGAGAAGCATAAATCAAACTTTCTTCCATTTCCACAAGATATAAAGTGGCTATAGACGGTGCTGCAGTGGCGCCCATTGCGATTCCGTAAATCTGCTGGTAAAAAATTCCTTCAAAGATGAAATAATTTCTCGTTAAAACCTGTATTGATATAGCATGCTAATATTGTCGTTAAAACCTGTATTGATATAGCATGCTAATATTGTCTGCGCCTGATGCAGAGAAATGCGTAGAGGATTTTGTAACCAGCCTTAATGCCAATATCTCTAACTGGTTTGAAATGGCTTAAGTGTTTTACGCGTGCCCCTGACAGTATTTTGACAGCATCAGGGGCTTTCCCTGATGCCTGGATCATTTGAGGGGAAGTGTCATTTGAGGAAAGTCCCCAGTGCCGTCAAAATACTGGCAGTGGCCAGTGCCCCAACAGAAAGCAAATCCCTGGTGGCTCATTGGCCCCAATCCCCCCACCCACCCAACTAAAAATAAGCCTGGTGGCCCAGAGACCCCAAACACCGAGCCCCCTTCCCCTTCCGTTACTAAGGTTGTCAACTGGCTCCAGATGCGCCTGGCAGGCTTGATCCAGACCTGGGTTTACCCCATTGCATGCAGGGATTTGTAGTCTCGCTTTTCTTATAAAGTGCAATGGCGAAATCGGAATACATGTCCCTGCATGTAATGGGGTAAACCCATGACTGCATCAAGCCTGTCAGGCGCATCTGGAGCTAGTTGGCAACCCTATCCGGTACCTTCACAAACCACCAGGCTTATTTTTAGTTGCGTGGGTGGGCTGATTGGGGCCGCTGGGCCACCAGGGATTTGCTTTGATACTTCCCTTCAGATGATCCAGGCATTGGGGAAAGCCCCCAATGCCATCAAAATACTGTCGGGGTGCATATATAAATTAGCCACACGGTATCCCTGTTTCTCTGGGAAAGCATGCTAAACTTGCATCGACTTCCATGTACATGTGTTTGGCTTGGTCTCCCAGTTTAACGCTGCCACTTGCATCACGATTTAATGTGTGGCTAATTTGCATATGAGCCCATTTCTGCATGCCGGCGCTGAAGACGTGAGCTATTGGCGTGCTGCAAAGAGGCGTACAGGGTTGACAGCATGCGACTTCAGCATCTGATTTCTGTATCGGCCTGATTATTTGCTGGGGCTTTCATTTCTTACTCTCTTCCACTGGATCAACTTAAGAATAATCAAATAATACTTTTCTTGTTGGAACTCAGTGCATGAACAACCCTTATGGGTAAATATTGATTCATGGTGGCCAGTGTATTTTTTAAATTCCAGCCACCTTAGCTAAGAACATTCTGGAGATTCAGCAAGAACATCCAAATAGTGACCATTGGTGATTATCTGAATATTGCAGCCAGTACAGTGTGGCACTGTCCATATGGCAATGATATTCAGTGACCAAAGCCCATCTGGATAGCCTGGGCAGCGTTTTTGGTGTCTTAAGTTATCTGGATAGCTATCCACATAGAGACACTGAATATTGCCACTATATGGATATTCTCCAACTCTACTTCCATTCCGTCCATAGACCATAGACTATCCGAATCGTGCCGAGGTGATCTGTAAAGATATTTAGCAGCACTATCCAGACAGTGACACTGAATTTCCCAGTCTGCAAATAGCCACTTAATACTTACTCGTTAATCTCCATGATGCAAACGCATATTTTTCCTGAAATGAGATTTCAG
The DNA here is from genome assembly GCA_033557465.1 of Ichthyophis bannanicus. NCBI lineage: Eukaryota > Metazoa > Chordata > Amphibia > Gymnophiona > Ichthyophiidae > Ichthyophis > Ichthyophis bannanicus. Next base: position 89,389,880 of record CM066043.1, read on the forward strand.
AAACTAAAGCTGAAGAATTGCTCAGATCAGAGAAAACTAAAACTAGACATTGATGTTTGTAAACCATTTGAAAACATAGTATTAAATAAACACGGCAAATAAGCTGATGTACCAGTGCCACTATCTCTGAAAACATTTAGGATGATAGTCTTTCGACAGACAGGACCAGATTTAAGATTTTGGTGCCTAGAGGCAAAACCATATAGCAGATCGCAGAGACCAATTTTTTTTAGAGACCACGAAAATTGGAAAAGTGGAGACGTACAAGAGGAGCAGAGAAAGGCTGTAGTGCTACAGTGGTGACTTTGAAAGCAGCACATGGACATGGCCCTAAAGTAGGCAGACGCAAGATCCTCTTTGGCCTGGATATTTGCTGCCTTCAAAATTTGGCACCGAAGGCAGTTGCTGATGCCGCCTATGCCTCAATCCATGCCTGCAGAGGGAAATCCATTTAGAGCTAGCCATATTTATTATTTAGTTAATTCTACACCGATTTTCAGATGACATAGCCAGTTAAGTTGAACCACCGAATGTGCATTTCTAAACTTATGTTATCAAATAAAGTTAATCATAGAGCACCACCTGGTTAACTTTAAGCCCCACCTCCCAACTCCTCTCACTCCTCCCAAACCTAGCTGGTATTTTTTCAGTTACAATTTACCTGCTCCCTGGCTCCTAAATTTTGGCCACAAAGATTGATGCAGTTAACTCTAGATTCAACCACATTAATCATTTGAAATATAGTTATTTATCAAAAATCATATACCATTTTCCTCGAAAATTGATGCCTTTGAATTATGGTGCTGGCGATGAATACAGTGTACATCATGGACTGCCCGAAGAACAAACCAGTCAGTACTAGAGAAGATCAAACCTAAGCTTTCCTTAGATGCTCAGATGACAAGACTTCGACTCTCATACTTTGGACACATCATGCAAAGAGAGAGATTGCTAGAGAAAGACATCATGCTTGGCAAGGTAGAAGATGAACGCAAAAGAGGAAGGCCAGCAATGAGATGGATCGATACAATAACAGCAGCTGTGGATGCCACTCTATCAACAATGAGCCGCCTGATTGAAGACCAAACACAGTTTAGATCAACTATCCAGAGGGTCGCCATGAGTCAACATCAAATCGATGTCACTTAACAACAACAGCTCAACATATGAGACTTACAAATATCACTTGAGCCTAGAGCAGGGGTTCTCAACTCAGTCCCTGGGACACACCTTGCCAGTCACGTTTTCAGGATAACCACAATTAATATGCATCACAGAGATTTGTATACACTGCCTCCATGAATGAATATCTCCCTCATGCAGATTCATTGTGGTTATGCAGAAAACCTGACTGGTAATAATTACAAAGGGATTTGAGGGGGTACAGAATACCAGCCCCTTTTTCATTGCCTGCTAAAATTGACCCTTGGTCCTCATGTATTAATGAAAGGGTTCTGCATATGAATACTGGCACCTTTTTTTTCTAGGAAAAATGCACTGGATAAATAATTTAAGATAACAGCACCACTACCTCTTAAAACATTTCAAACATTGGTCCCATAGCACCAACTTTATAAAACTTATGCAATGCACTAGAAAGTGAAAAAACTTGTAATGCAAAGCTTAAATGCCTAAGGACTGCTTCCCCAAGCTACCTTCAAAAAAATGTTGATAAGATTTCACCCACTGTCCCCAGATACGACCTGTACTTTTTCACTGTCCAACTTTTGCATCCATAAGATGTTATTGAAAATAACATGGCTTGGACAAGTCAAATCTTTGTATGGAGAGAGACATCTCTGCTCTTGAGAATCTTATCTAGGTTATTCATAGCCATTCTGTCAAGACCAATGTGTCATTGGATTTCTTGTGGCCCAGAGTTTCTCATGATTTACACAGTCAAAAAGCCTTGCTGTAGTCAATAAACCACATATAGATATCCTTTTGGTATTCTTTTGTCTTTTCAAGGATTCATCTCACATCCACAGTGATGTCTCTTATTTCTCGTCCTTTCCTGAACCCTGCTTGCACTTCAGGCAGTTCTCTTTCCAGCTATGGTTGTAGTCTCTGCTGAATAATCTTGAGTAGAATCTTGCTTGCATGTGGGATCAGAGCGATTGTGCGATAATTTCCACAGTCAGTCAGATCACCTTTCTTCATTATTGGTATAAACACAGATCTTTTCCAGTCAGTTGGTCATGAATTTGTCTTCCATATTTCTTGGCAGAGTCTTGTAAGTATGGTAACAGCTTCAATGGGAATGCCATCAATGCCTGTTGCTTTGTGCTTAGATAAGGCTTTCAATGCTGCTTCAACTTCTTCTTTCATCACCAATGGTTCCTGATCATTAGGTATAGGTTGAAATGGCTGTTAGCCCACTTGATCTTTATGGTATAATGACTCCATATATTCTTTGCACCTTTTCTTGAGCTTCTCAGCATCATTCAACATGGATCCTTGAGCATCTTGTAGCATTCCAGTTCGAGGCTGGAATTTTTTCTTTAACTTTCATAGCTTTGGAAAGTTGATCTTGTTCTTACTCTAATAGTTTCTGATTAAATTTCCTTGCATGTGTCATTGTAGTACTTTTCCTTGTGTTGTCTTGCTGCACATTGGAAATTTCTGTTGAGTTCTATGATTGCCTCTCTTTCTCCTCTGGTTTTAGCTTCTCTGCATTTCTGGGCAATTTTCAGAGTTTTTTCAGTCATCCATTTTGGCTATTTTTGCTTTTTCACCTTTGGTAAAGACTTCTCGCTTTATACCGACACAACTTTCTTGATGTCATCCCATAACTCTTCTGGAGCTCTGTCATTTGTATCTAAAGCAGCAAACCGATTTTGCAGGCAGTCTTTAAATTCTGGTGGTATATTCTTAAGGTCATATTTTGCTACATTCATGAGTATCTTGTTTTTCTTCAACTTTAGCTTGAGTTTGCATACTAGTAGTTGGCGATCTGTACCATAGTCAGCTCCAGGTTTTGTCTTTATTGACATTATTGAGCTTTTCCATTGTTATCTTCCATAGATGTTGTCAATTTGATTTTTGTACAATCCATTGGATGAAATCTATGTGTACAGTCGGCACGTTATTATTAAGAAGTGACCGAAGATATCAATGCTTGACCCAGTACAAGCATTATGGAACTTGTGTCTCTTGGGGAAACTGCTAGGTACATATGACCTAGATTGGCCACTGTTGGAAACAGAATACTGGGCTTGATGGACCTTGGTCTGACCCAGTATGGCATATCTTATGTTCTTATGTTCTTATGAGTTACTGGAAGGTGATTGAGATGAATAGATCATTGGTCTTGCAGAATTCTAAAAGTCTTTCTCCGGCTTCATTTCTGCTGCCAAGTCCATATTTTTCAACCACTTTGCCTTTTTCTTTGTTATCAACCTTTGTGTTCCAGTCACCCATGACTTTCAAGTTATCCTGTTTGCATGTTCTGTCAATTTCAGCTTGTACTTGTTCATATAACTCATCAACTTCATCCTGTTCTGCAGCTGTTGTTGGGGCATAGACCTAAGTTATAGTTGTGTTGATAGACATTCCTTCTAGATGAATAGAAAATACGGGTTCACTGACTGCACTGTATTTCATTACATTTCTTGCAAGTTTCATCTTAATTATAAATGCAATGCCATTTCTTCTTTGTCTTTCATGTCCAGCATCGTAGACCATGTGATCATCAGATGCAAAGTGCCCGAGGCCATTTCAGTTCACTGACACTCAACAGATCAAGTTGTACATGCTACATTTCATTCTTGACCACCTCCAAATTCCCTTCGTTCATGCTTCATATGTTCCATGTCTCAATATGTAAGACATCTTTGCAATTTCTGACTCTCATTTCATGCATAGCTCCATCAGCAGTCAGACGTATTGAGAGCTTTGATCCAACCACATCATATTTAGTGTGCAGCTTGTTGTGCTGTGAGGGCTTGTGTGCATCAGTGATGCTGACAGCTAAGCTGTTGATAGCTTAACTATTGGCAGGGTCTCCCAAGATAGATAGGTCTCAGCTAGGGTGCCAGACTAAGACAAACCACCCATCTAGGCAGCAGTAGAATGGGACGGTGTTGGTGGTGGAGGATCACATTTCTGTGACAACTGCAACACTAGAATTACCTGCACAGAAGAAGCGCCTGTCAAATCTACTTCTGTATCTTGCCACAAAAATCCAATGGATAGTTTCTTGTGTTAACTAAACCTTTTTGTATTTTATTTATATTAATCTCACATCTTTCTAGGTGAGTTACATTCAGGTACAGCAGCTATTTCCCTGTCTCCAAAGGACTTGCAATCTAAGTTTGCATCTGAGGCAATGGAGGCTTAAGTGACTTCTCCAAGATAACAGTGTAGCAGTGAGATTACTGTATCTTCTCTGGTTCCAGCACACTAGGCTATGTCTCCCAGGGCCGGCCCATCCATTGTGCGAGAATGTTGTTCGCACAGGGCTCCATGGTTCAGGGGGCCCCGCGCCAACAACATCCCACATTGAATGGCAGGCAAGGCGTTCAATCCCCACCTCCACTCAGCCCATTTCCAGTCCTAGCTCCCCCTTCCACAGCCCATTTCCAGTCCAAGCCCCCCCTCCAGAAGAGCCCCGCGGCTATCTAAAATGCTTTAGAGGGAGCCAGAGAGGCCCCGGCTCACCGCTAATAGCTGCCGAAGTGAAGTGCATCTTTTTCCTTCACTTCGGCAGCTGTACTGAAGTTTAGAACGCTGCTGTGCTGAGCGCTGGGAAACAGGAAGTCCCGTTTGCCTCAGCGCGGCAGCATTCTAAACTTCAGTACAACTGCCAAATTGAAGGAAAAAGACGCGCTTCACTTCGGCAACTGTTAGAGGTGAGCCAGGCCTCTCCGGCTCCCTCTAAAGCATTTTAGATAGCCGCGGGGCTCTTCTGGAGGGGGGGCTTGGACTGGAAATGGGCTGTGGAAGGGGGGAGCTAGGACTGGAAATGGGCTGAGTGGAGGTGGGGATTGAACTGGAAATAGCTGATGGGGAGGGAGGCTTGGAATGGAAATGGGCTGTAGGGGGAGCTATAATTGGAAATGTGCTGAGTGGAGGGGGGCTTGAACTGGATATAGCTGATGGGGAGGTGGGCTTGGACTGGAAATGGGATGACTGGAGGGGAGCAAGGACTGGACATGGGCTGTTGGGGGGCTAGGATTAGAAATGGGCTGATAGTGGGGCTAGGATAGGACTGGAAATGGGCTGTTGGGGGGGCTAGGATTGGAAATGAGCTGTGGGGGGGCTTGGATTGGAAATGGGCTGAGTGGGGGGCTTGGACTGGAGATTGGCTGAGTGGAGGAGAGCTAGGACTGGAAGTGAGCTGATGGTGGGGCTAGGAAAGACCTGGAAATGGGCTGATGGGGGGCTGGGATTGGAAATAAGCTGATAGAGGGGCTGGGATAGGACTGGAAAAGGATGGAAGAGCTAGGAATGAAAATGGGCTGATGGGGGCTAGGGTTGGAAATGGGCTGATGGGGGGCTTGGATAGGACTGGAAATGGATGGTGGAGCTAGTACTGGAAATGGGCTGATGGTGTGGCTAGGATGGACTGGAAATGGGCTGATGGGGGGCTAGGGTTGGAAATGGGCTGATGGGGGAGGGCTTGGATAGGACTGGAAATGGGCTGATGGTGGGGCTAGGATAGGCCTGGAAATGGGCTAATGGGGGGCTTGGAATGGAAATGGGCTGTTGGGGGTTGGGAGGGCTAGGATAGGTCTAGAAATGGATGGGGGAGCTAGGACTGGATATGGGCTGATGGAGGGGCTAGGATAGGATTGGAAATGGATGGGGGAGCTAGGACTGGAAATGGGCTGATGGAGGGGCTAGGATAGGATTGGAAATGGGCTGATGCGGGGACTAGAAGGGAGCAGATGCTGTGTGGGGCTTGAGCTAGAAGGGAGCTGATGTTGGGGGAGGACTAGAAGGGGATGGGGCTGGAACAGTGAAATAGAGAGGGGAAAATATTTTGTGTGGGAGGGAAGAAAAATCTATGATTGGCAGGGTATTGGGAGAGTAAGTGGGGATTGAGGATGGAGGGATAAAATTCAAGTGGATGAAAAAGGAAAAAAGAAAGAGATGGAGAAAGAGCAAAAGGAGAAAGATCAGTATGTTAAAGCAGATGTAAGAGAATGAAAAAAAAAACTAGAAGAGAGAAGAGAGGATGTAGTAAAGGCTATTAGTGTAGCAGGGTTTAAAAAAGGTTTGGACAAGTTCCTGGAGGAAAGGTCCATAAACCATTATTAAGAAGGGACCCAGGATATCAATGCTTGATCCAGTACAAGCATTGTGGAACCTGTGTCTTTTGGGGAAACTGCTAGGTACGTATGAACTAGATTGGCCACTGTTGGAAAGAGGATACTGGGCTTGATGGACCTTGGTCTGACCCAGTATGGCATATCTTATGTTCTTATGACTTCTCCACTCCACTTTTTACATCTGTGAAGCTATAAGTGAAAGACACTTAAAAGGGACAATACATTTTTAAATCTTCACTGAAGGGCAAAGCTTAATATTTTCTTAAAGAAATCATATTGCATTGGTATCAGCATGGGTGTGGCAATCAAAACATGAAACAGTTTTTCTTAGAATTAAGATTCTCTGAAAAATGTGAGTGCTTTCGGGCATCAAGTATAATACTACAGAAGATTTAACATAGTTAAGTACTGCAGAAAAACTGGATATAAAGGCAGAACTTGCATACAGATCCAAATTTGTTAAACTATATTACATTGTGTATATAAAGACATTGTACTGCAACATCGTACTGGTAAATGAATGATACTAATTGAGACTGGGATAGTCTGTGTCCAGATGGAGAACTACACCTCCATATTCTGAGTGCATTATGAAGATCCTGATCCGATCAAACCTGGTCCCCCATCTGGAGTTGTACAGCAGGATACGTCTGGATTCCTGATTACCCAGTCGCAAAGAGTCACCCAGAAAAGATTTGTATCACTGGAACCTCAGCATGTTTTACATAAGTGCTTTAACTTATTCATCATCTGCTTACCAGACATTACAGTGGTTAAAAAGTACGTAGACTATATTACTGCTAAGGTACAGAACATTTTGCAGCCCATAAGGAAGGAATGTACTGCATATACCCGGACTGAGAAATGGACAAGAACAAAGAAGAGTTGTTGGTGTAACCTCCTCCTTGCTGGGCTCCCTCTGAGTCATCTCTGTTCAGAACTCCACTGCATGGCTAATCTTTCGCCAGCCCCGACATATTCGTATAACTCCTCTTCTCAAATGACATCTTTAGCTCTCCTTTCATTTCCGTATCCAATTCAAATGTTTCCTTCATTCTATTGCTCCTCACTCCCTTTCCTCGCTTCCCTCTCCCTACACCCCTCCTCGTGAACTCTGCTCTTCTGCTGGCTTGCTTCTCTCTATACTCTTATGTTCCACTGCCAACTCCAGACTTTCACCTTGCTGCTCCTTCTGCCTGGAACAAACTACCTGAATCTGTACATAAGGCTTCATCTCTTCCCCTTTTCAAATCCATGCTAAAGGCTCACCTCTTTGAGGCTGCTTTTGGATTCTGATCCCTTGTTCTCCTTTTGTCTCCTTACCTTTTCCTATTTGTACCCTTGATCTCAGCTATTGTATTGTCTGTCTTAATTAGACTGTGTGCTCTGAACAGCCTGAGGATGGGTCCCAAGGTGGTGAACTGGATCAGAAATTGGTTGACTGACAGATGACAGAAGATGATGGTAAATGGAACTCACTCGGATGAAAGGAAGGTGATTAGTGGTGTGCCCCGGGGACTGGTTCTGGGGTTGGTACTGTTCAATGTATTTGTGCGTGATATTGCTGAAGGACTGAATGGAAAAGTCTCTCTTTTTGCAGATGACTCGAAAATTTGCAACGGAGTAGACTTCTCTGAGGGAGTGGATAACATGTGGAAAGATCTACAAAAGCTGGAAGAATGGTTTTATGCTTGGCAGTTAAGATTTAATGTAAAGAACTTCAGTGTCGTGCACTTAGGATGCAGAAATCCAAGGGAATTGTATGAGACAGGGGGCAATAGGTTAGTGTGCATGGACCAGGAGAAGGACCTCAGAGTGATTGTTTCTGAGGATCTCAAAGTGGCGAAACAGTGTGACAAGGCGGTGGCAAAAGCCATAAGGATGCTGGGTTGCATACAGAGAGGAATTACCAGCAGAAAAGAAGAGGTACTAATGCCACTGTACAAGTCACTGGTGAGGCCTCACTTGGAATATTGTGTTCGGTTTTGGAGACCATATCTCACAAAGGATATTAAAAGACCTGAAATGGTTCAGAGGAAGGTGACCAGAATAATTTTGGAGCATGCACCAGAAGACATATGAAAAGAGACTTCAAGACTTAAATATGTACACTCTAGAGGAGAGGAGAGATATGATATAGATCTTTAAATACTTAAGCAGTATTAATGAACAAATGAGCCTTTTTTCAAAGATGGGCAAGCTGTAATACTAGATGGTATAACACGAAACTGCAAACTGAAAGGCAACATCATGAAATATTTTTTCACTGAAAGGGTGGTGGATGCTTGAAATACCCTCTTGATGGAAGTGGTGGGAGCAAAATACAGTGACAGAATTCAAAATGGCATGGGACAGACACAGTGGATCCCGTTATAGAAACAAGATAAAATAAAAAAAAATATAACTGTCTCTGATATCTTAACAAGTCGAGGTGACCTGCACAGAGTGGTGGGTGCACCCCTAAACAAAGGCATGGGGAGGAGTGACCTGCACGCAGCGGCAAGTGCACCTACTCTTGCCACCTTGCTGGGCAGACTAGATAGACCATACTGGTCTTTGTCTGCCATCATTTACTATGTTACTATGACAAGCAGGATCTGTCTTCTGCATGGATCTGTAGTGCGCTGCGTGCACCTAGTAGCACTATAACATGGTTTATAGTCGTAGTAGTAATAGTGATGAAAGGTTTGCTAAATGAGGAGCTTACTGTTGTACAATCTGTATGTGACCTCACAAATAAATTGTTTAGGGAGCTAGTCAGTAATATCAGTAGCTTTGCACAAAGCTTGAGTTCCACCTATTTAGCTTTATCGGAAATGATTAGTGAAACTTTTCCTAAGTCAACACGAAATAGCATTTCAGATTACTTTCCACATGAAAAATGCCATTCCATTATACGTAGATGCACATAAGATGGAATCTGCTTACACTTTGAATTTACCCTTTACCTTGCCTGATAATGGGAGTCATTTTAGGACAGTGGTTCTCAACTCAGTCCTCTGGGACCCCCAGGCCAGTCAGGGTTTCAGGATATCCACAATGAATATGCATGAGAGAGATCTGCATGCACTGCTTCCACTGTATGTAAATCTATCTCATGCATATTCATTGTGGATATCCTAAAAACCTGACTGGCCTTAGGATCCCAGAGGACTGGGTTGAGAAACACTGTTTTAGAAGCATCTAGACATGTAAAGGCAGCATTTACACATTTAAATTGAACACACAAGCAACTCATAATTTGGAAATCTGCTATTTGTGTGTGCTGAACTGCTGGGATGAAGAGATTTCAAGAGGGAATGACGGGACGTGGCATAGCTGTGCTTTGGGCACACCCAAGGATAGATGTGGACATGAGAAGCCACATCTAAATTTAGAAATATCCATGTTGACCTTTGCACTTGTCCCGAGGCATGCACAAGTGGCAACTTGAAGGGACAAGTTCAACGGTTGCTGGACACACCCCTGACACATCCGCATACCTGCAACCCCCTGACACCACAACATCAGCGTATAGCCCCACCCCAATACCCTTTCGTCTCTTACCAGAGGTTTCCTAGGCAATCTAGAAGGAAGAGGAGAGTGTATTCGTTACTCCTAGCAGTAGTATCACCAGACGTCTGCTAGGGCCAGGGGTGCCATTTTGAACCTGGGCACCTGATAGAACAGTAACAACAGGGGATCACGCTGCTCCACACTAAAATATCTAGGAAATCCCAGTAAGAGCCAGTGGTGATGTGGGTTGGGAGCTATACTGATTTGTCAGGATGTCAGGGCATGGAGAATATGCTGGGATATTGGGGTGTATCGGGGGGGGGGGGGAGGAGGGATTTGTTGATGTGCCAGAAAGTGTTGCAGGATATGGGGGGATTAAGGTGTCTGCTGATGGTGTCAGGGGCTCTCAGTGGGAGTTAACATGATCTCACCACTGACTCCTTTACCAACAAGCGAATCTGACATGAGGCTTGCTATCTAGGTGGCGTCAGTCAGGAACCTGTGATACTCCTGGTTGAAGCAACCAAAAGATGTGAAATGGGGATACTCTTTTTTTCAGCATCTCCATTTTTTAAATTGCTGCTCCCGCTGAATGTGCTGGCAAATGGACATGCATTCTGTCACCAGTAACCCCCCTAGAGCCAAGGGCCCATAGGGTAGGTCAGCCTGGGATATCCAAAACTTAAGGAGCAGGGTAGTGCAGTTGGCCCTGCACTGCCTTCTGGGTGTTGTAGTCCCTCTTGCTCTCTAAGCCAAGGAATAATTGTAGTCGAGTGGGTTAGGCAAAAATGACAAGGTTTTATTTCCCCTTCCGGGTGGATTCATTGCAAACGAAATTAAGGACAAAAATGACCATACTTCTGGTACAAAGAAAACAATGCAGGAACAAAAACAGCTTCTTTGGTTTTCAGCCTTCACAAACAGTATTCAGAACCAACTTAAATGCAGCAGACCCTTTTCAAACAAAGGCAAACACTCTTGCTTTTCCCACAGCTGTTCCAACGGCCTTGTTAACAGCTAGTTTAGCAAAGAGATATGACGTGATCTGCTAAAGACAGCATACAATCCATCTACTCATCTGATGTCTGTTCATTAACAAACTCTGTCTGCATTTCCTCACAGTCACTGTCAGACAAGTAAGTTTGTGGATAATTATACGGTACTTCAAAATGCAGTCTCTCTCTCTTTCCCCGAGACTTCTCCTCACCGGGTGCTACAGAGCAGGGTGGAGCATTACCATATATATGGGATTTAGCAAAGGGAGAGTCCAGCAAACTTTGGCAATCACAGGGAAAACTTTCAAACCCAGTTTCCCTTCTATACGGCTTATACAGCCTACCTTTTGGCTTCTTCACAGAGGGATTTCTTAGCACAGCTGGGTCAGCAAGGCTTTCACACACCGGCTGTGTTTTCCTGCCTTTTAACCTTTCTTTTCTCTCAGTCATACAAATGTCCTCTGGCCAGCACGTCTCTCCCTCTCTGGACCTGAAGCTCTCCGTTTGGAAACTCTCTTCTGGTCTCCTTCTCCAACTGCAGCTGGTTCCCCTTCTAGTTCGCCATCCGGTTCCCTCTCTGGACCTCCAGCTCTCTTCTGGTGAGTACTTTTTATATTCCTGTAACCTAGGGCTTAACTGCGCCCCTCCCCCAACCAGGTGCTTCTCCTTAATCCCTGAGCTCGGGGCTACTTTGCAGTTTGGGCGTGTTTTCTCCCCTCGTGACTCATTCTGTTTATGTTGTCCCTGGCAACCCTGGGCCATGTGCTTTGCCTGGCTGTCAGTTTCTGACACAATCTCTTCAGCTTTACCTAGTTCCATATCCTCGGAAGGATCCTCTACATGACAGATCCCCCCCTTAAAATATTACGGGCTGCTGACTTTTTCAGACAGCACGTAATCTTTGACTGGGTGGTCATATGTTTCTCCACACTGACTAGTCTAGCTGTTGCTGACCTCTCCTGCCATGGTTTCAGGACATTTAGATGGTATACCTGGCGGCGTCCCCTATCATTCTCCACTGCATATGAGACGGGCCCTACCCTCTCTACCACCGTACATGGTCCTTTCCACCGGGATTCAAATTTGGGTCCCGGGTCGGCTACTAGGACTATTACCCTATCTCCTATAGCCAATTGTCGAGGTTTCGTTCCTCGGTCATAATAGCGTTTTTGACGCTGCTGACTGGCCTGCAAATTCTCTACAGACGCTTGGGACGTCCTTTTTAGGCGATTCCTCAGGTCTTTAAGAAACTGAGGTACTCCAACTTCCTCTATTTCTGGCTCTACCCATTGCTCGCGCAATATATCTAAAATCCCCCTCGGGGCTCGGCCAAATAATAGTTCATAGGGTGATGCCCCCAAGGACGCTTGTATGCGCTCCCGACACGCATATAATACAAATGGGAGTAGAGTGTCCCACTCAGACATCTCCCCATTTAAGCTCCGTCTTAACATCTGCTTTATGGACTGGTTCATCCTCTCTACCAGTCCGTTGGACTGAGGATGATACGCAGCCGTCCTTATGTGACGTATACCTAAAGCATCCCACACCATAGCTAAGTGTTTTGACATAAAATTACTCCCCTGATCTGTGAGTACTTCCTGGGGAAATCCAATTTCACAGAACAATTTGATTAATTCAAGGGCTATTATTCTAGCTGAGGTACTTCTTAATGGTATTGCCCAGGGGAAACGCGTAGCCTGGTCTACTACCACTAAAATGTATTGAAAGCCCCTCGGTGTCCTAACCAGGGGTCCCACGATGTCCATCGCTATGCGGCGAATCGGCATCGATATGGTGGGTGTGGGTATCATGGGCACAGCCTTGGGCTTCATGGCGGTAACCCGCTGACAAGTGGGACAGGACTCACAGTATTTTGTCATCTTTTTAAAGACCCCTGGCCAATAGAAACGGGCCAGTATTTGGTCTAATGTCCCTTGAATCCCTTTATGGCTGCCCACTGGGTGATCGTGTGCCAACCGCAGAACTACGCCCTTAAACGTTGTTGGCACCACCAATTGTTTTCTCACTGCCCCTGTACGTGGGTCACTGCTTTCTCGATACAGCACCTCCTTCTCTAAGAAGAATCTGGGAAGGGTATTTCTATCTTCTTGGGCATATTCAAATGCTCGCTTTAAAGCGGGGTCGGCCTGTTGTTCCTTCGGAAAAGAAGGACATTTTTGTACAAGCTCTGCGGGAACCCAGGGTAACCCTTCCCCAGCTTCTAACTCAGCCCTCCCTTGGGTCCTGCGACGCCTCTCCTGACGCCTCTCGGCCTTCTCTTTCCTAATCTTTTTGGACGGGGCGTTGATTAGATCCTCATGCATAGGAAGTGTATCTGACACCTCCTCTTCTAATCTATCCTCACGCTCCGGGGACTCTTCCCTATCCTTGGGGAGTTCCTCTGTCCTATCCGGTGACACCTCCCTTACCCCTGAGGTTCCGGCCTGGGACCGGGTGGATACTAGCCTGTTTTATCATTCAGACCCTTCACCATCCCTTTACAGAATGGAGGCCAATCTCTCCCTAGGATGATATCATGCGGGAGCCGTGGGACTATGGCCACCTGCACCTCCTTTTCTGTGCCTAGCCCTTTCACAGACAGCCTATATAGGGGATAATATGAAGATGCCCCATGCACACATCGTATTTTTACCTGCCCTTCTGCTTGACTCGGTGCTGATTGCAGGCGGGCTTCAATGGCCTGCCAGAGCTTGCGCGAGACCATGCTCTGGTCAGCACCCGAGTCAAGCAGTGCCAGAGCTTCAATGCCCTCTACTTGTACTCTCAATAGCAATCCTTCTTGTATCCGCTTTTCACCCCCAGATACAAGGACTGTTCGTTCCATACAATCTTTACGAAAATGTCCCGCCTTGCCACAGCTATAACATTTTCCTTTACATACAGGTACAACAACATTTTCATTGGGTATTTTAACCTTTAGGTTCTTTTCTGCTTTCCCAAAGTTAGCAGCACCAGCCACCTTTAAAACACCCGCTCCTGAGGTGCCAGCCATCTCAGCCTCAAAGTAACGCTCAGTGAGGTTGGCTGCTTCCTCAGTGGTCTGGCAACTTTGGAGAGTAAGAAAAGCCTTAACTTCTGGAGGTACGGCTTGCATGAATTGCTCCAGGACTATGGTATCAACCACCGACTCGAGAGTCCTCCTCTCTGGAGCAAGCCATTTCCAGGCCAATCCCTTCAGCCTTTGGAATAAAGCTTTGGGAGTCTCCCTAGGCTGCAGCCTAGCCTCCCTAAACATACGTTTGTAATACATTGGTGTTAACCCCAGCCTGTCTTTCACAGTTTTCTTTACCTCGGTATAATCTGATGCCAGAGCAGCAGGCATTGTCTTATAAGCTGCCAGAGCCTCTCCTGTGAGTGACATGGCAAATCTTACAGCCCACTGTTCTACAGGCCATTTATTTATTTTATTTATATTCTCTTATATACTGCGCTATTCTGCATCAGTGCGGTTTACATTGAACAAACTGAAATTACATTGAACAGGGTATTATAACTTGGAGATAACTATTTTACAGGGAACATGGGCTAGAGGGTTAAGTGGCTTGCCCAAGACCACAAGGAGCACCTGTGGGACTAGAAACCCCAGTCCTTCCGGCCCAAGGTTGCTGTCCTCTAGTGGGATTTGAACCCCTGAGCTTCCGGCCTGAAGTACCTTGCCCCAACCACTAGGCTACTCCTCCACTCCATTTAACTGCTTCTGGAATTCGCTCCATTTAACTGCTTCTGCAATTCTCCATTTAACTGCTTCTGCAATTCGCTCAAAGGCCTCTATAAAATCATCAACATTATCATGAGCGGTTAACTGTCCAAATGCAAGTGCACTACCATCCTGTAGTCCTACCCCCTTGACCATCAAGGGAATAGTTCCTTCAATGTCCTGTGGCTTCTTCAGCAAAGCCTCCAGCAGCTCCATAAGCAGCTTCTGCTGCGCCTTCATTGCTGCAGCACTCTGCTCCTGCATATAATGCGCCAGCTCCATCTGTTTCTCCCATTGGACCGACATCCACCGCATTACATCCTGGGGATCCATCCTAGTGTCTACGGTACCTGCGAAGACAAAAAAAAAAAGAAAAAGGCCCACCAAGTGCGGCACTATGGTTTTCTTTTTTAAACCCCGTCTATTTAGCTGCAGGACAGTAGTTCCCCTTTCTCACTCACTGTATCCGCCTACACCCGTGCCCAGCTACTTTTACTTTGGCACTGTGTAGACTCAGGCGTTGAGAAAGGTGTCTTGGTCCTCCTGGCCGGTCTGCCAGCGAAACCCCTGACCGTCCTTCCGCACACAGGATAGCAGTTTTTCTCCACTTATGAACTGGTGTTTCCTGATGTTTCTTTTTAATGTCCTTATTTTTTCAAGCAAAAAAACTCTGAAAAACTATGCTAACTTGTCACCAGTAACCCCCCTAGAGCCAGGGGCGCGTAGGATAGGTCAGCCTGGGCTATCCAAAACTTAAGGAGCAGGGTAGTGCAGTTGGCTCTGCACTGCCTTCTGGGTGTTGTAGTCCCTCTTGCTCTCTAAGCCAAGGAATAATTGTAGTCGAGTGGGTTAGGCAAAAATGACAAGGTTTTATTTCCCCTTCCGGGTGGATTCATTGCAAATGAAATTAAGGACAAAAATGACCATACTTCTGGTACAAAGAAAACAATGCAGGAACAAAAACAGCTTCTTTGGTTTTCAGCTTTCACAAACAGTATTCAGAACCAACTTAAATGCAGCAGACCCTTTTCAAACAAAGGCAAACACTCTTGCTTTTCCCACAGCTGTTCCAACGGCCTTGTTAACAGCTAGTTTAGCAAAGAGATATGACGTGATCTGCTAAAGACAGCGTACAATCCATCTACTCATCTGATGTCTGTTCATTAACAAACTCTGTCTGCATTTCCTCACAGTCACTTTCAGACAAGTAAGTTTGTGGATAATTATACGGTACTTCAAAATGCAGTCTCTCCCTCTTTCCCCAAGACTTCTCCTCACCGGGTGCTACAGAGCAGGGTGGAGCATTACCATATATATGGGATTTAGCAAAGGGAGAGTCCAGCAAACCTTGGCAGTCACAGGGAAAACTTTCAAACCCAGTCTTCCTTCTACACGGCTTATACAGCCTACCTTTTGGCTTCTTCACAGAGGGATGTCTTAGCACAGCTGGGTCAGCAAGGCTTTCACACACCGGCTGTGTTTTCCTGCCTTTTAACCTTTCTTTTCTCTCAGTCATACAAATGTCCTCTGGCCAGCACGTCTCTCCCTCTCTGGACCTGAAGCTCTCCGTTTGGAAACTCTCTTCTGGTCTCCTTCTCCAACTGCAGCTGGTTCCCCTTCTAGTTCTCCATCCGGTTCCCTCTCTGGACCTCCAGCTCTCTTCTGGTGAGTGATTTTTATATTCCTGTAACCTAGAGCTTAACTGCGCCCCTCCCCCAACCAGGTGCTTCTCCTTAATCCCTGAGCTCGGGGCTACTTTGCAGTTTGGGCGTGTTTTCTCCCCTCGTGACTCATTCTGTTTATGTTGTCATAAGAACATAAGAACATAAGATATGCCATACTGGGTCAGACCAAGGTCCATCAAGCCCGTATTCTGTTTCCAACAGTGGCCAATCTAGGTCATATGTACCTAGCAGTTTCCCCAAGGGACACAGGTTCCACAATGCTTGTATTGGTTCAAGCATTGATATCCTGGGTCCCTTCTTAATAATGGTTTATGGACCTTTCCTCCAGGAACTTGTCCAAACCTTTTTTAAACCCAGCTACATTAACAGCCTTTACTACATCCTCTGGTAACAAATTCCAGAGTTTGATTACACGTTGAGTGAAAAAATATTTTCTTTTATTAGTCTTAAATAGTTTACCCTGTAGCTTCATTGCATGTCCCCTAGTCTTTCTATATTCTGATAAGGTAAACAATCGATCTACGTTTACCCGTTCCACTCCGTTCATTAATTTATAGACTTCTATCATATCTCCCCTCAGCCGTCTCTTTTCCAGGTTAAAGAGCCCTAACCTTTTTAGCCTTTCTTCATTGGAGTATCCTTCCATCCCCTTTACCATTTTGGTGGCTCTTCTATGAACCTTTTCTAAAATTGCTATATCCTTTTTAAGATACGGCGACCAGAATTGCACACAATATTCAAGATGCGGTCTCACCATGGAACGATATAGAGGCATTATTTTATCTTTTGTTTTATTTTCCATTCCCTTCCTTATCATACCTAGCATTCTATTTGCTCTCTTCGCCGCCGCTGCACACTGGGCCAAGGGTTTTAACATGGTATCCACAATGACGCCTAAATCTTTTTCCTGGGTGATGGTTCCTAATGTGGAACCTTGCATCGTGTAACCATAGTTTGGGTTGTTCTTCCCTAGGTGCATAACCTTGCACTTGTCCACATTAAATTTTATCTGCCATTTTGATGCCCAGTCTTCCAATTTATCAAGATCCTCTTGCAATTTTCCACAATCCTCTTGGGTTTTAACAACTTTAAATAGTTTTGTGTCATCTGCAAATTTGATAACCTCACTCCTTATTCCACTTTCCAGGTCATTTATGAATATGTCAAAAAGCAGCGGACCCAGCACAGATCCCTGGGGTATACCACTATTCACCTTTCTCCATTGGGAAAATTGGCCATTTAGCCCTACCCTCTGCTTTCTATCTTTTAACCAGTTCCTGATCCACAATAGTACACTGCCTCCTATCCCATGACTCTTTAGTTTTGCCAAAAGTCTCTCATGAGGGACCTTGTCAAAGGCTTTCTGAAAGTCTAGATACACAATATCAACCGACTCACCTTTGTCCACCTGATTATTCACTCCTTCAAAAAACATAACAGATTAGTAAGACAAGATCTTCCTTGTCTAAAGCCATGTTGGCTGTCTCCCATTAGGTCATGACTATCTACATGCTGAGTAATTTTATTCTTTATGATGGTTTCTACCATTTTTCCCGGTACTGATGTCAGGCTCACCGGTCTGTAGTTTCCTGGATCACCCCTGGAACCTTTTTTAAAAATTGGTGTTACATTGGCGATCCTCCAATCTTCAGGTATTAGAGATGATTTTAATGATAGTTCACAGATTACTAATAGCAGGTCTGCAATCTTGTATTTCAGTTCTTTCAACACCCTTGGATGTATACCATCCGGCCCAGGTGATTTGCTATTCTTCAGTTTATCTAATAGTTGTAATACATCTTTCCGATGTATCGATATTTCCTTCAATTCTTCCGCACCTTTAAATACCACTTCAGTCATGGGTAACATCCCTACATCTTCCTCAGTAAAGACTGAAGCAAAGAATTTATTCAGTCTCTCTGCTATCGCCTTGTCGCCTCTTAGTGCTCCTTTAACCCCTTTATCATCTAATGGACCAACTGACTCTCTCACAGGTATTTTGCTATGAATGTACTTGAAAAGGTCTTTACTTCGCGTTTTTGCTTCCGCAGCAAGCTTCTTCTCAAATTCTCCCTTTGCCTGCCTTATCAATGCCTTGCATTTGACTTGCCAGTGCTTGTGCTGTTTCCAGGTTTCGTCGTTTGGCTCTTTTTTCCATTTCCTGAAAGATGCTTTTTTGGCAACAGCAGCCTCTCTGACCTCACCTTTAAACCATGCTGGCAGTTTTTTGGACTTCCTTCCACTTTTCTTAAAGCGTGGAATACAGCTGGTCTGGGCTTCCAAGATAGTATTTTTCAACAACAGCCAAGACTGATGTACGTCTTTAACCTTTGCAACTGCTCCTTTTAGTTTTTTCTTAACTGTTTTCCTCATTTTATCATAGTCTCCCTTTCGAAAGTTAAAAGGTAGTACTGTGGATTTCCTTACTATCCCTCCTCCACTAATTAAATTTTGGTACTCCTTCATCGTGTTCTTCACACCCATTCACCCCAGTACCTGGCTGACCTCGTCCGTCTGCACACCCCTGCTCGCTCCCTCCGATCCTTCCACCTCAACCGCCTGCACCTTCCCTTGCCTACCTCCGCCCGCCTCCAATCCACTCGCTCCTCCGCATTTTATTTCCTAGCCCCCGCGCTGTGGAATTCTCTCCCTTCCTCTATTTGGCTTGAGCATGAGCTCTCTGCTTTCAAGAACAGCCTCAAGACCCACTTCTTTACCCTTGCCTTTGACCTCCCCGATCCCTCTGAATGACCTTCTTTTCCTTGTCCTCCTCTCTGTCCCACTTTTGTCTCGTTGAGTGATTCTGACTGGTATGCTTTCCTATCTTATTATTGTAACTTCTTTTCCTTTTCCCACCTTATGGTTTTTCTGAAATTTGTACTTTGTAAACCGCTTTGACGTTTTTTCCTAAGCGGTATATCAAATTAATAAACATAAACATAAACAAACATAACATAAATCAAAGGCGATCATGCTATGATCACTATTGCCAAGTGGCCCCAACAACCTTATCTCTTGCATTAGAGCTGGTGTTCCACTAAGGATTAGGTCTAATATGGCTTCCCCTCTGTCCCTGGCAACCCTGGGCCATGTGCTTTGCCTGGCTGTCAGTTTCTGACACAATCTCCTCAGCTTTACCCAGTTCCATATCCTCGGAAGGATCCTCTACATGACAATTCCCACATGTCTTTCTAGGTATTTTGCCAAAGGCTCCACATTCGGCAGAGCCTTTTGTAAAATATGGAGGAAATTGTGTATCTCCTGACCCAGATGACAATTCCCCTCTCTACAGGCTATCTAAAATGGGCCTTTATGTGTACCAATTTAAAACAGGTGGTCTGATACTCAGATATATTAGCACACATGAAAAGATTATCCAGCCTACCAGCATGGCTATCCACAAGAGTATCTGGAACACAATTTAGGGTGGTGTCAACAAATGAAAGACATCCATTGCTTGTGTACTGGTAAACCCTTTCTTAAAGGCACTATTGATTGTCAGCTCAGAATGTAAAAGAGACATGCAAATGTAACATGCATGACTATGTATGATTCTCGAAGACATGATTGGTCATTACCAATAATAAACACAAATTGCTGAATCCAGCCGGTTCCTTAAATTGTCTCACGTTGTTTGGAGCAAAACGATCTTGGAATGTATCCTTAAAAAATATTTACATAATTAAAGTCATGGAGCCAGTGAAAACCACCATCTTTGTATTTAATGACCAGTCATCATAAGCCTTAAAAAGCCCCCAACATCGTTTCTTTTATTTGTAAATAATAGTAACAGCCTAGTGGTTAGAGCACTGGCTTGGTGATCAGGGCTTGATTCCCACTAGCACTCCTTTGTGGAATTGGGCAAGTCACTTAACTCTCTACTGCCTCAGAAGAAAGCCTGGCAATCTACTTCCGGTCACACTGCCAAGAAAACCCAGGAGCTGCTGATTCATCAGGAGTCAGAACTGACTCGAAGGCACACATATACATATAATAGTAACATGACTTATGCCAAAAATAAATTGATCCAGACACTTAGCAGTGGCCGATGTTTTGCAATATATGCTTTATCAGGGGTGCATTACTTATTTAATAACAACCTCTAGTCGCTGTGAGACTTTCATTCTATTCACATTGCTAAAGAGGAGGGAATTTAGGGATACTACCTATGCCATATTTTGAGCTATATGTGCCACAGGAACCAAACTAACATGGAGTTTCTGTATGCAAAGATTTCTGGATGAATTATGCTACAGTAGAAACTGAGACGCTGCTGTGAAAGAAGGCATTGCCCTTTGCTTAGGCCTGCTAACACTGTGTACATTCAAATCTATTCAGGCTCTGCTATGCAGAACTTGAAGCAAATATGCTTGAAGAAACTATTTTTCCACCAAGAAGTCTTGATAAATTAAACAGGTTATTCTGCCAGCATCTGTCCCTTGTCACCTGATTCTGCTATTTAGCTAACTGGACCATAAAGGATGACTCCTTCACACATCTGGTCCCAGTGAGCTCCCGTATAACCAATCAAAGAGATTAGAACCAAAAACCTGATATCTACATTGGTGGGAGAAGGGAGATATGATAGAGACATCTAAATATCTCTGTGGAATAAATGCACAGAAGGAGAGGCTTTCCATTGAAAGAAAGCTCTGCAACGAGGGGGCATGCAATGAAGATGAAAGGAGATAGACTCAAGAATAATTTGTGGACATATTTCTTTATGGAAGAATGGTGGATGCATGGAATAGTCTTCCAGTGAAGACAGTAGATGCAAAGACTATCTGAATTCAGGAAAGCATGGGACAAACACAGAAGATCTCTAAAGGGAAAAAAAGAGTCTGTAAAGCTTAGGAACTGGTATGAAAGGGCAGATTGGATAGGCCGTATGGACTTTATCTGCCATCATGTATCTCTGTTTCCGCATTTCTAAGAGCTTAGAAGAACCATTAAGAACAAAAACAGGTTTATTTCTCTCGGCTCTGCCTTTGGCGTTGGCTTTTTGCCTTTACTACTTGACTTGGCTGTATACCAGGCTTGCTTGTTGACTTTCAGTCAACAGCATATAAGTAATGCAACTGCCATATTTGTGCTCTAATACTGTGTATCCCCTTTGTATGCCATTTCAGGAGCCTACATACAGACATTTTCCAGCATGCAATTTTCCTGAAGCGGAGTTAAAAACTTCTGGTGTTTGAGGCACTATAAATGAATCTGCCTAAGATCTTGGAAGGTAGCCATCCGTGAAACTGTGCCAAGGAGTGGCCTTCTTTCTCACTTCCGTGAGAGTTACTTACCACAGATCACATAAGGACTGTTTTATTTACCTTCAGGCTTTGGGGCTAGGTAGAGAAAGATTCTGTTTTATGCCACATAAGTGTCTGAGTGATATATTTTATTTATTTATTTAGGTGGTTTATATATTATATATTGCCTAGTCTTAAAGCTAAGGCGGTTTACAGAAAAACTAATAGAAATTATAGATAGAACATAATAAGTGTGTAACATAACTTAACTTATACATGGAATGTAATCAGATAAAAATTATAACTAAAGTATAGTCAGAGTAGAATGTAAATTAAGGCAGAGAGGTGAACATCTATAGCTGAGCATATTGACATGGAGTGTAAGATTAAAGAACAAAGCTGAAGTTAGGTTTAGAATATGGATTGGATACAGTTGTTTAGTCAGTGGGACCTTGTGGGCTGACTGAGTCCAGAAGTATTAATTTTAAGGAGTCTAGTCATGGGTTTGGAGTATTGTTAGTACGGCTTGGACTATGAGTAGAGTGGGAGAATGTAATTTCAGTTGTTAACTGGGGGAGGGGGATTGATAGGTAAGAAGGGAGGGGGAATTCTAGCTGAATGTGTTGAGGAGAGGAGAATTCTTAGAGGAGTCTGTGGACCAGGGGTTAGTCTTCACTTCCGAAATGCTCAAGGAAGAGATGTGTTTTTAGTTTCTTTCTGAAGTTTATTAGCTCTGCTATTGCACGTAATTTATCTGGCAGAGCATTCCATTTGGCTACTGCATAAAACAGGAAGGTCTTGTTGGCAGTGACTCCGTTGCTCTTTGAGATTATGGACGGTATCTTGAGTGTAGTCTGTAGGTGTGTCCTTCTGTCCCTATTGCTGGAGGTTCTCTGTAGAAGTGACTGAAGATAAACTGAGGTGAAGCCATGGGATATTTTGAAGGTTTTCAGAATGACTTTATATTTTCCTCTTACTTTGATAGGTAACCAGTGCAGCTGTTTGAGTATCAGAGTTATGTGTTCGGTTCGGGTAGAGCCAGATAAGATGCAGGCAGTCATGTTTTGTGCTAATTGCAGGGAGTGTAGAGCAGTTTGGTAGGCCTAGGAGGAGGATGCTGCAGTAGTTGAGGTGGGGCAGGACTGATGATGGAAGACTGTGCGGTAGTCTTTGAAGTCCCGTAATGCTCGCAGGTACTGTACTTTTTTTATTTTATGGTATATGGTTCTAGTGATGTTGCTGATGTGCGGTTGTAAAGTTAGGTGTTGGTCTGTTGCATTCCTGCAACATTTATGATGGGTGATGGGTTGTAATTTGTGTCTTTGAAGATGAAGAGAGCTTCGGTTTTGTCGTAGGAATACTTAGAGTTAGTGTGCACGGACCAGGAGAAGGACCTTGGAGTGATTGTTTCTGAGGATCTCAAGGTGGCGAAACAGTGCGACAAGGCAGTGGCAAAAGCCAGAAGGATGCTGAGTTGCATACAGAAAGGAATTACCAGCAGAAGGAAGAGGTACTAATGCCACTGTACAAGTCGCTGGTAGGGCCTCACTTGGAATATTGTGTTCAGTTTTGGAGACTATATTTCGCAAAGGATATAAAAAGACTGGAAACGGTTCAGAGGAAGGTGCCCAAAATGATTTGGAGCCTGCATCAGAAGACTTATGAGAAGAGACTTGAAGACCTAAAGAGGTACACTCTGCAGGAGAGGAGGGACAGGGGAGATATGATTCAGACCTTTAACTATTTAAAGAGTATTATTAACAAACAAACCTCTTCCATAGACGGGGAAGCTGTAAAACTAGAGGGCATAACATGAAGCTGCAAGGGAGTAAATTGAAAGACAATGTCAGGAAATACTTTTTCACTGAAAGGATGATGGATGCTTGGAATACCCTCCCGATGGAAGTGGTGGGGCAAATACAGTGACAGAATTCAAAATTGCATGGGACAGACACAGTGGATCCCTTTATAGCAAAAGGATAAAATCAAAATAAACATAATTATCTCTTATATCTGAACAAATAGGGGTGACCTACACGGAGCAGTGGGTACACTCATAAAAAAAGGCATGGAGAGGGTCGACCTGCATGGAGCGGCAGGTGCACCTACTCTTGCCGCCTTGCTGGGCAGACTAGATGGACCATGTTGGTCTTTATCTGCTGTCATATAATATGTTATTGTGTTACTATATTATCTTGCCTTTCTAAGAAAGATATTTTTAGTCAAGATAGCTGTTTACATGAACTGAAACTAAAAATAATGGAGCTGATATTCAGTGTTGACAGTCAGCATTTTTAAAATGCCTGGCTGCCCCCACTGAAACTAAAACCAGATATTCCATACTGTAGCTTATCCGATGCCCAGCACTGAATATCTGGTATAACTAGTATTCGTTGTTGCTTTCTGGTCAGCGCTGATATTCAGCTGCTGCAGCAGCTTCCAGCCTCCATCGAGCTGCTCCACACTTCGCTGAGCCCTGATCGATGGCAGGAAAGAGAGCGGGCGGCTGAAACCCCTCCTGCTCTCCAACCCGTGGCCAATCAGGGCCCAACTACAGCACCAGCAGCAACTTAAAAAGGAAGCGCCTCCCAGCGCCACCAGACTGCAGCAGCTTCCAGCCTCCATTGACCTGCCCCACACCTCACTGAGCCCCAATCGGCGGCAAGAAAGAGAGCGGGCAGCTGAAACCCCTCCCGATCTCCAACCTGCGGCCAATCAGGGCCCAACTACAGCACCAGCAGCAATTTAAAAAGGAAGCACTTTCCGGCACGCCCGTGCCTGAGGGCCCTTTGGCGTGGCCCTTAAGCACAGGCCCAAGACCATTCAAGCCTGCAGATCACACCTCTACTAATCAGCATTATAACATTCAAAGAAGATTTCAAGCAACCAAAGGTAGAAGAGCATATCATGAGACTGTGATAAAGCCTAGGCAGCCCCCCTTCAGATCTCCTTATACAATAAGACAAAGAGACCGACCGAAGTTCTACAAAGGCTCTGCCTCCTGACGCCACCCGCAGCCCTCCCACAACAGTCCCGCAGTCAGTGATAGAAGTCATCATACAGTAAGTAGTGCACTCTAACCCTGTTGCACTCACCAATACTCTCTTACACTACAGCAAAGATGCACAGACCTATATCAAACCAACACATTTTGGTCCTCCTCATCATACTTGGTTTGCTATGCAGAAACACGAAGGCTACTTTTATGACCACTACATCCCTGTCAGCCCTGCAGGCTCATCCACTAAACTCCATCAACCAAGTTGGCAAGTTACTTATAAGCAACCTTTCAGGAGAACTTCTAGACTAATAAGAATTCAACCATTTCCTCATGCCACTCTCAATCCACCACCAGCTCCCCTCTCAGCATAGGTCTGATTAATGCTCGCTCCATTCGAATAAGGTAAACACAATTATAGACCACATTCAATTCCACCAATATGACATCTTATGCATCACAGAATCATGGCTTAAGAACACAGACCAAGTTATTCTAAATCAAATTACTCCATCCATGCACACAGCATATAACTGTCCCCGCACCCACAAGAGAGGAGGAGGAGTACTTATCCTAGCCTGAACTGATCTCAAATTTAAGACCTCTAGCTCCTCAAGCTCCAAGAACTGTGAGATAATCAATATCGAAAACAGGCGCATAGCTATCTGTCTAACATACAGATCCCCCAGTGCAGTAGCTGAAGACACCTCCATAGTACTTGAATCATTATGTGCAGCCAATTCTCCCTACAAGCCATTGATCTTACTAGGGGATCTAAACCTCACCTCAGCATCCAGTAAAGATGAAACAGCCTTCTGCCAAGCTATGAATTCTCTTCACCTCTACTCTCTACCAACACAACCCACGCACCACTCAGGATCCACCCCAGACCTTATTTTTGCAGCTAAGAGCCTGATAGAACAGGATAGCATATCCTCTCCTCTAGTCACACCTATACCCTGGTCAGACCACCATGCCATAGACTTTAAGATACTGCTCCCTCCCACACTTGAACCACAGAAGATACCCAAACCAACAAGAAGTTTCAAGGGATTCGATAGAGACAAATTCCTCAGTGACAAGCATAAAGAAGTGACCCTACTGAGGGAGGAACTGGCTGCAATAAAGCGCACCTCTTCTAGGATACAAACTGAACAATATCCACCACCACTCCCACAAAGAATCTAACACCCCAGGGGGCAAATGGATCACAGTGGGTTCTGGTAGATTGCGACCTGTAATGCACAGACATCCTATGCATCAAGAGATATCCCTGCATAATGCCTCCTTTGCCTTGCCTAATGAGGATGTGGAACTCAGGGAGGAATTGGCTGCAATGAAACACACCTCTTCTAAGATACAAACTGAACAGTGTCCACCACCACTCCAACAAAGAATCAAACACCCCAGGAATAAATGGATCACAGTGGGATCTGGTAGATTGCGAGCTGTGACACAAAGACATCCTATGCATCAGGAAACATCCCTGCATAATGCCTTCTCTGCCTTGGCTAATGAGGATGCCCAATCCAAAGAAACTGAAGGGCCCTTAAATGAGACAGACAATGCCCAATCTCCTGCTAGAGGACCAAATATGAAGAAAACCTCACCAAACAGCAAATTACTAATACTTGGGGATTCCATCATCAGAGGCACCAATTTGGGAACACAGTTCAAAGGAGAGAAGATAGTCAAGTGCCTCCCAGGCTCTTCAGCCAGCAGGAATACAAACCAAGTTGTTGAAGTACTTAAAGCAGAAAGTGAACACAGATGTGGAAGGTCAAACTCTGGACGTCACCCCCTGCAAAAGCAGAATAACATCAGAAACAGCCACACTTTTAAACCACACATCAAAAACAAGCAGGGGGATGTGGGCAGAACAAAAACAATGCAAAATACACACAAGCCAGTTAAATCCTGGAAAGCAATGAGCACTAATGCTCGAAGCTTAGCCAACAAAGTTCCGGACCTGGAAGCCCTAATGGTGGAAATGGATTTGGACATTGTGGCCATTACAGAAACCTGGATAAATGAATCGCATGATTGGGATATAGCCATAGCTGGCTATAATCTATTCAGAAGAGACAGTGAAAATGGAAGAGGGGGAGGAGTAGCCTTGTATGTCAAGGGCAATATTAAGCTACTGAAATGCAGGGGGCATGGGGAAAAGAAGAAGCGCTCTGGATTGTGTTGGAAAGAGGAGATGGCACTGTCATCCACACTGCTGTAGTATACAGATCTCTGACACAAACTGAAGAGATAGATAACGAATTGATTATAGATATTGCCAAGATAGCCACAAAGGGAGAAGCGATCATATTGGATGACTTTAATCTACCTGATGTAGATTGGATTATTCCATCTGCAAATCTGGAAAGAAGCAAAAAAATTGTGGATGCTCTCCAAGACGCATTACTTAGACAAGTGGTGATGGAACTAACTAGGGAAATCTCAACGCTGGATTTAGTGCTCACCAACGGTGATAGCGTGTCGAATGTCTGCGTGGGTGCCCCTGTAAGCAGCAGCGATCATCACACGGTGTGGTTTGAGATAAAAGCCATGATACAGGCCAATCATAGCAAGCTCAAGGTCCTAAACTTCAAAAACACAGACTTCAATAAAATGGCCGAGTACCTAAAGGAGGAGCTGACAGGGTGGAAGGAGATAAGGGAAGTGGAATTGCAATGGGCTAAACTAAAGGTGGCAATAAAAGGGGCAACAGATAAATATGTAAGAAAAGTAAGCAAAAACAAGAGGAGAAGAAAACCTATTTGGTTTTCCAAAGAAGTGTCTGCTCAAATAAAGGCAAAAAACACAGCTTTCACAAAATTCAAAAGCTTGCAAACAGAGAAACACAGAAATGAATACAGGATCAAACTCAAAGAGACAAAGAGAGAAATAAGGATAGCAAAATCAAAGGCAGAGGAAAAGATGGCTAAAGATGTGAAGTGTGGCGACAAAACTTTCTTCAGGTATATTGGGGAAAGGAGGAGGATCAGAGGTGGAACTGCAGGACTCAGAAGTGCTGGGAACGCACTCGTGGAAAGTGACATTGAAAAAGCGAAGTTGCTAAACGAATACTTCTGTTTTTACTAAGGAAAGTCCTGGAGAAGGCCCACCTGTGACTCCCAAATATAAAACTGGGAATGAAGTAGATACCACACCATTCAGAGAAGATGATGTGTTAGAACAACTTGCAAAACTGAAAGTGGACAAGGCCATGGGACCGGATGAGATACATCTCAGGATACTGAAAGAGCTCAGGGAAGTTCTTGCAGGGCCGTTAAAGGATGTTTTCAACAGATCCTTGGAAACAGGAGAGGTTCCTCAGGACTGGAGAATGGCTGATGTCGTACCTCTACACAAAAGTGATGACAGGGAAGAAGTGTCAAACTACAGGCCTTTGAGCCTTACCTCAGTGGCGGGAAAAGTAATGGAGGCGCTCCTGAAAGAGCGAATTGTGAACTTTCTCAAAGCCAACAGGTTGCAAGATCCGAGGCAACACGTTTTTACCGAAGGATGATCTTGCCACACAAATCTGATTGAGTTCTTTGACTGGGTGACCAGGGAACTAGATCAGGGACATGCGATGGATGGATTCTTGACACCCATGACTTTAGATCAGTTGTCAACACACTCATCACCCCACACTTCGACTATTGTAATAGTCTCTTAATTGGCCTACCACAAAAAAGTACATACCTTAATTGGCCTACCACAAAAAAGTACATACCTACTCCAAAGAGCCCAGAACATCTGTGCCAAAGTAGTCACAAAAGCCCGCCTAGTAGATCATGTAACCCCAATAATGCTGGAACTGCATTGGCTCCCTATAAACAGCAGAATCAGATATAAAATCCTCCTAATCACATTCAAGCTCCTGAACAACATCGCCCCATCATATCTATCCATGCTATTACATGCCCCATCAGAATCAAGAACTCGCAGACTAAACGCAACACACTCACTTGAAATACCAAATTCATTCAAAAAAACTAAAAAATCCACCAGCACCAGAGCCTTCTCATTCACTGCCCCCATGCTCTGGAATAATCTCCCAATAAACCTTCGGATCATAAAAGACCTCACCCAATTTAGAAAGGAACTCAAGACATACCTTTTCTCCGAACACTATAAAATCCCATATCCCCAAGTCCAACCACACACCATCCCCAAACACTCAAACACAAAGCCCTAAAACCGCACTCAACTACCCACACACATACACCCACCACATACTCCCACCACATACACCCAAAATACTCCCAAGAGATGAAAAAAGGAAATAAATTCCTCCACACACACACATATGAAAGGTAGAAAACTCTGACTACCTATAAAAAGGTAGAAAAACTCTGATCAACACTACGCTACAGAAACTTATTAATGTATATAAAATGTAAATAGTTTTGACAATTAATGCACAGTTATTTGTATAAAGTTACAATGTTATAAATCTCTGTTAATAACTATTATCTGTATAAAGTTAAAAAAATCTCTGTTCCATGTAATGTATACATTAGTATACAAATTTGTTTACTTGTTCCATGTAAACCGCCCCTGATCTCTGGAAGGGGCGGTATAGAAGAAATAGATAAATAATAAATAATAATAAATAATCTACCTGGGCTTCAGCAAAGCCTTTGATGCTGTTCCTCATAGGAGGCTTATCAACAAACTCAGTAGCTTTGGGATAGATCCCAAGATGGTAAATTGGATCAGAAATTGGTTGACTGACAGACGACAGAAGGTGATGGTACAAGGAGCTTACTCAGATGAAAGGAAGGTGATTAGCGGGGTGCCCCAGGGGTCGGTCCTGGGCCCAGCACTGTTCAATGTATTTGTGTGTGATATTGCTGAAGGACTACATGGAAAAGTCTGTCTTTTTGCAGATGACACAAAAATTTGCAACACAGTGGACTCCCCCGAGGGAGTGGTTAACATAAGGAATGATGTACAAAAGCTGGAAGAATGGTCTAATGCTTGGCAATTAAGATTTAATGCAAAGAAGTGCAGAGTCATGCACTTGGGAAGCAGAAATCCAAGGGAAATGTATGCGATAGGGGGCGAGAGATTGGTGTGTACGGATCAGGAGAAAGACCTTGGAGTGATTATTTCTGAAGATCTCAAGGTGGCAAAACAGTGCGACAAGGCGGTGGCAAAAGCCAGGAGGATGCTGGGCTGCATACGAAGAGGAATTACCAGCAGAAAGGAAGAGGTACTTATGCCACTGTACAAGTCACTGGTGAGGCCTCACTGTGTTCAGTTTTGGAGACCATATCTTGCAAAGGATGTAAAAAGACTGGAAGCTGTTCAGAGAAAGGCGACCAAAATGATTTGGAGCCTGTGTCAGAAGCCTTATGAGAAAAGACTTGAAGACCTAAACATGTACACTTTGGAGGAGAGGATGGACATGGGAGATATGATTCAGACCTTTAAATATTTAAAGAGAAATAATGAACAAACAAACCTCTTCCAAAGACGGAGAAGCTGCAAAACTAGAGGGCACAACATGAAGCTACAAGGTGGTAAATTGAAAGGCAATGTCAGGAAATACTTTTTCACTGAAAGGGTGGTGGATGCTTGGAATGCGCTCCCGATGGAAGTGGTGGGGGCAAATACAGTGACGGAGTTCAAAAGGTCATGGGACACACACAGTGGATCCCTTTACAGCAACAAGAAAATATCAAAATAATCTGAACCATCTAATTCCTTAACATATAGGGGTATCCTACATGGAATGGCGGGATCACCCCTGGACAAAGACATGGGGAGGGGGGGCCTGCATGGAGCGGCAGGTGTACCTACTCTTGGTATCGTACTGGGCAGACTAGATGGACCATACTGGTCTTTATCTGCCGTCATTTACTATGTTACTATGTTAACCTCCCCCAGGACTGCACTGATCTCGACAAAGCAATTGACATATGGAACACCACCATCAGCACAGCTGCTAGAGCCTCTGACCAAGACAGCACAAATCACAGGAGCACCAGAAGAAATCCTGCCCCCTGGTTCTCCGAGGTAGTAAGAATGACTAAAAGAAATCTACGTCAGAAGGAGCGGCAATGGAGACGTTACCGCTCAGAAATCACATTACAAGAATACCAAATAATGCAACAGAATTACAACAGCCTTATCAACAGTCAAAAGGAGCAATACCATACCAACCTCATCTTAAAGGCTAGCAACAAGCCAAGAGAACTCTTCCAGATAGTCCGGTCCCTTACAAAAGTACCATCACAAAAGGACGAAGCCAAGATTCACCCACAAACATTTGCAGATTTCATCCTTGCCAAGAACAACCCCTCCCCCCCCCCGAGAACCCAAGAACCCACTAATACCTCCTCTCCTTTTTTGAACACATGTCCTACCTTACCAAGCAGGTGGTGTGAATTCACATCCCCACAACTGAGCAGATAACTCGCACCATCACTGAGCTAAACTCCAGCATAGCTCTATCAGAACCCTGCTCAGTGGCATGGATAAAGCCAACAAAAGAAGAAATGATCAAAGACATCCACAGACTAATAGGCGCCTCCCTAACCCAAGGTTATACATGCCCACCGCATTCAAAGAAGCCACAATCCATCCAATCCCCAAAACACCAACACCGGACCCCACAGATCCCGCTGCATACAGACCTATCTCCAGTCTCCCCTTTCTGACCAAGATTATTGAGAAGACAGTGCAAAGACAGCTCCAGGACCACCTGGACACACATGCTCCACTTGATCCACATCAACATGGCTTTCGCCATAACCACAGTGTGGAGACCCTACTCGTCTATCTTCTTGACACCCTACTCAGAGAAATTGACAACATCAAAACAGGTTTCCTGCTAGTATTCACTGACATTTCCTCTACTTTTGACACAGTATCCCACAACATTCTCTTGAACAGACTAACAGACACTGGCCTATGTAACACTACCCACAAGTGGTTCCAATCATACCTCAGTGACAGACGACAGAAGGTCAAAGTAGATTCACACACCTCTGCTTCATTTCGCACAGCATAGGGGGTCCCACAAGGATCCTCACTATCTGCCCTTCTATTTAACATTTACATACGGCCAGTATGCAACATCTTCAAAAAGCACAAGTTACAATACACTATCTATGCTTATGACATCATGGCATACACCCCAGTCACCCTAGACTCTCTAGACCACTCTTCCATGACAAATTGTCTCAAAGAGATATCCATCTGGCTTTCCAACAGTAACCTACAGATAAACATGAAAAAGACTGAGGCTGTAATCATCACAAGGAATACATCGTCCATCCTCCCTACTTCGATCTTGGTTGCAGACTCTACCATCCCAATTAAGGACGAAGTTTGCTACCTTGGAGTAACACTTGACCGCCATCTAAGTTTACAACCACACATCAACATTCCCGCTTGCCTCACCTGCCATCTGGAACTCTCTCCCTGTGAAATTAAGGTCCACCACTGACATGAAGGACTTCAGAAAACAACTAAAAATCTTCCTCTTCACTGACCAATTCAATGAACTCACTTAACTCTAGAACAGCGGAAATCCCACCACATCCTGTATATACTTACGTTCATTGTAAATAAGTTATGCTTCAGAGCATCTCTTGCATGTCACCGCCCCCATAGAGTTTCATAACAAGGTCTATGTAAAAGTGTGAGTTACAATGTATACCTTCAAAAGGATATAAACAGGATGGAATTAGTGCAGAGGATGGCTACCAAAATGGTCAGTGGGCTTCGTCATAAGGCATATGGGGACAGACTTAAAGATCAAAATATATATACTTTGGAAAAAAGGCGGGAGAGGGGTGATATGATAGAGAAGTTTAAATACTTTCATGGCATAAATGAACAGGAGGAGAGCGTCTAAGAATTGAAAGAAAGCTCTGCAATGATGGGACATAGGATGAAGGTGAAGGGGATAGACTCAGGAGTAATTTGTGGTAATATTTCTTTATGGCAAGAGTAGTAGACGAGTGGACGAGGACAGTATCTGAATTCAAGAAAGCATGGGACAAACACAGAAGATCTCTAAGTGAAAAAAGGGAATGTAGAGCTTAGTAGTTGGTATGGAAGGGCAGACCAGAGAGGCTGTACGGTCTTTATCTGCCATCATGTTCAATGTTTAATTTATGGAGGGATAGGAGCGTGGCAAAGGAGAAGCATGGAGAGAAGGTGTCAAGGTTTTTTCTTTAAAAAAGCCTACATCATTGCCCTCTGCAGTTATTTTTTGTGGTGGGGCAAGGGGCGGGTCAGGGGCAGGGGCAGGTATGGGTGCAGGCCCATACCAAGCCATAAATGTGCCCTGTGTGACTTACACATCTAGCGTGTTCCCCCTGCCCCCATCACAGTTTTGCCATTTGTTCAATGCCCAGCATCTTGCCTTACTCTACACCTCCATGTCCAGCCTGCTCCCTGAGCTACCTGCCCTTGCCCCAGTGCCACTTTTCATGGTTCCTTGGCGGCACCAGGGCAGCGGCAGAATGGACATCCAATTAAGAAAAAACAAAACACGCTGGTCTTTCCAACTCCACGCTTGCATGCAGGTCTGATCTCTCCCCTCTCTGACACATGCTTGCGTCAGAGGAGGGAGGGACCACCAGAGCTTGATTTTAATAAGCGGACATTAACAACATACTGTGTTACAGTGGCCAGATTAACATTGGCTGCAGCCTGAAAACAGGTTGATATCCCTCTCTCCCAATGAAGTATTTCACAATAGACTTTTTGAATGTAGACTCGGATTGGTGAGTCTTACAATGCATTCAAACGGGAAGGTACCATGAAAAATAAGACTGTTTGTCTAGTTGATTCTAGTGTCACATGTATGACCGGAGGAATCAATAAAAGGTGCTCGTATAATTAACAGAGTGTACGAGCAGGGGTATATGGAGTAATCATAGAGAAGAGACACAATGGAATCTAAGTGTGTAAGGCTTTATGGGTCAGGATCAGATTTTAAATTAGATTTGGAAGGCCACAGAGAGCCAGTGGTTCTTAAATAATAGAGGTATACCATGATCAAATTTGTGTTTGCGATAAAGTATTCTAATCACTGTATTCTGGATTGTCTGAAGATATTTTATATCTGTAGGTTTAATTCCAGCCTAGACAAAGCTGTTGTAGTCAAGGCATGGCGCTATAAGAGCACAAATTAAAATATGCTGAACAGAGTCATCCAGATAACAGTGTAGGGAGTGAATTGTCGCAAGGCATGGACAGCAGCCTTAACAAAGGAGTAAACCTGTGCTATAAATTATAATTGGTAACCCATAATGATACTAGGTACTTGATGGAATCTGCCAGGGGAATCGGTGGCCAAGTAAAGTAGGAGGCAATGACAAATGGAAAGGTCTACCAGCAATCCATGAGGCTATGGTCTTGCTAGGATTTAGCTTGAGTTGGTTGGTTGGTTGGTCTCCAACCATGTTGCTACTTCATCAAGACGACAATTCAGCTTGGTAAGGTCTGGGATGTATGGCTCACTGTATGGAACCAAATGATCATCGCCTGTATAGTAGAAGGCATTGATCCCTAAGTCATTCAACAGGGTTGTTAATGGACTAACAAAAATGTTAAACACCAGAGGGGTATGCACTGAACCCTTTTTGTGCATTGGATTTTGATGGCCCACAGGTGCGGGACAGAGCTTATGGGGTGGACTCTCATAACTGGTACTTTTCTGCTCAGACCTCATCTCTCCCTAATCTTTCTTACTTTCCTTTGCACTCTCATATCAGATATTGGAGTTCTCTGTTTCTTCTAATATTTTAATTCTAAACCGCTTTGCTGCATAATAATGAAACATGGTATAGCAAATTTGATAATAAACATAAACATAATTTGTGGAATATATTTTTGATGACAAAACTGACAGCTATACATTATCATAGGTTGAAGCAATTTAATTTGTTAAGTGGCCTTGGGCACAGAATACATTTTAAATGATAGAGCTTATGAGACTATCCCTGGGTTGCCATCTATATTTGTTACAGGGGCTAATACTACATAGAAACTTAGAAACATGATGGCAGAAAAAGACCACATGGCCTATCTAGTCTGCCCTTCCTTATTAACCACTACAAGAGTCCCCTTTTTTCCTTTAAAGAACCTCTGTGTTTGTCCCATGCTTTTTTGAATTTGGATTCTGTCCCTCACTTGGTTTGCAGCTTGTCGTGCTGTGAGGGCTTGTGTGCATCAGTGATGCTGAGAGCCAAGCTATCAGTAGCTTAGCTACTAGCAGGGTCTCCCAAGACAGACAAATCTCAGCTGAGGTGCCAGACTAAGACAATACCACCCATCTGGGCAGCAACAAAATGGGACGGTGTTGTAAGCGGAGGATCATATTTCTGTGACAAATGCAACAACACTGGAATTAACTGCACAGAAGAAAGGCCTGGTAAATCTACTTCTGTATCTTGCCTCAAAAACCGAATGGATAGTCACAAAACAAATTGCACTATAGTGCTGGAAGATGAGACCCCCAAGTTGGAAGGCACTCAAATGGTTACTGGGGATGAGCTGAAGACTTCTCAGAGTAAAGCCAGCATTTATGATGTGGTTGATCTGCTGATGTAGCTGCGCATGAAAAGAGAGTCAGAAGTTGCAAAGATATCTTACATATTGGGACATGGAATGTATGAAGCATGAACCAAGGGAAGTTGGAGATGGTCAAGAATGAAATGGAACGTGTACAACTCAATCTCTTAAGTGTCAGTGAATTGAAATGGACTGACTTTGGATACTTTGCATCTGATGATCATATGGTTTAATATACTGGAAATGAAAGACAAAGAAGAAATGATGTTGTATTTATAGTTAAGAAACTTGCAAGAACTGTAATGAAATACAATGTAGTCTTGAAAGACTAGAAAAGGGAACTGCTACTTCTGGAGAGGGATCTGCAATTGTAAGTATCACTTCTGGGAATTTTTCTAAATCTTGGTGAAAAAGGAATTCTTTAGATTAAAGCTGATTATCTGTGAACCCAGTGTATTTGTTAAATCACGCAGGGCCTAGTAGCAGCAAAGAGTTTCAGTTTAAAGTTAAAACACAGAGGAGAGCTTTCTGTTTAACTTTAGAACCCAGCAGAGAGCTTCCAGTTTAAATTCAATAGTCAGTCAGGGCCTAGTTTACTTACATTTAAAATACAGAGGAGAGCTTTCTGGTTAAATTTAGAACCCAGGACTACCTCTATCCGAGCAATGGCTGTGGGACTTCCTCTGGAGATTGGTCACAGATTACCTTAGAAGCACAGGAGAGAGTACTGTGTAGCAGCCAGCTTTTAATAAGTCTCTTCCCTCCCTTCCTCTCCATCACCCCCCCCCCCCCCGCCACCCCTGGGATAATCGTAGTTTTATAGGTGCTTAAACCTCTTAAAGGAAAGGAGGTGCCATATTCACTCTCAGGTGCAGCTGTTCATTCTCATCAGCTTACATTAAGAACCTGTGATTAATTAAATTTCAGGTGAACAAAGTACATTAAACGTATTAGGTATAGTTTTATTAGTATAAGTATCTAAACACAACCTTAAAATGAAGATGCAGGCAGCAGTCCAGCAGCGAGATGGGGGACTTTCCAGTCTTTTGAATTGAGTGTCACATGTATGATTTTTTCCCATTTGGTGAGGTGTCTTACGTGTGCACAAGGTGCAAGGAGCTCTTTGCTCTCAGGGAATGAGTCCGATCTCTAGATGCAAGAGTAGCAGACTTGGAAGACATAAGGAAGACAGAGAGGTACATAGACGAGACCTACAGGGATATAGTCCTGAAGTCCCACCTCCAGTCTGGCAGCATCCCTGCTGCCTTGGAGGAGAGAGGTCACGTGACAGGAGAGTATCACCCTGGTGTGGCAGGAAGTGATCCTGTAGCTGGAACCTGTCCGCCAGGTGATGTAAAACCCTCTCTCTCTGAGGAAGTTTCTCCAGGGCAAGTGCTCATGAGGGATGGGTTAGGACAGCCATTATAGTTGGTGATTCGATCATTAGGCATGTAGATAGCTGGGTAGCTGGTGCGCGCTTGGTGACATGCCTGCCTGGTGCAAAGGTAGCGGACCTCACGTGCCACCTAGACAAGGTCTTAGATAGTGCTGGCGAGGAGTCTGCTGTCTTGGTATATGTCGGTACCAATGACATAGGAAAATGTGGTAGGGAGGTTCTGGAGGCTAAATTTAGGCTTTTAGGTAGGAAGTTGAAATCCAGAACTTC
Organism: Ichthyophis bannanicus; assembly: GCA_033557465.1. Classification (NCBI taxonomy): domain Eukaryota; kingdom Metazoa; phylum Chordata; class Amphibia; order Gymnophiona; family Ichthyophiidae; genus Ichthyophis; species Ichthyophis bannanicus. Next base: position 89,426,497 of record CM066043.1, read on the forward strand.
CAGAGTAGCTTTCTCTGAAATGCTTCCTGTTCCACATGCAGGACCCAAAAGGCAGGCAGAGCTCCGGAGTCTCAATGCATGGATGAGACAATGGTGCAAGGATGAGGGTTTTGGTTTTGCTAGGAACTGGGGAACATTCTGGGGAAAGGAGGGGCTCTTCCAAAAGGATGGGCTTCACCTTAACTGGGATGGAACCAGGCTGCTGGCATTAACCTTTATAAAGGAGATAGAGTAGCTTTTAAACTAGAAAATAGGGGAAATCCGACAGTCGCCCAAGAGCCCATAGCTTGGAACAATGTATCCTTGATGGATACTATCAAAAACAGAGAGGTTCCAAAAAAGAGTAAAGTAGCCCAAATGCCCTTGAGTATGGAGCAGACAGAGCTTAAAGATTCCAATTGTTGGTCCTCACCTACTGTAATTGCTACCTATTGTTCCTTTCTTTTCCTCTGTATCCACTGTCTCTACTTCTTTCCTTTCCTTAAGAGGTTTTATTGGCGTTCATCTTTCTTTTTCTGCAGCATCCTTTTTTAAATTCATAAATTTTATTGCTGATTGTAAACCGCCTAGGTACTTTCTGTAACGGCGGTATATAAAGTTTTAAATAAACAAAAATTACCCATGCCTACCAATAGCCAGATTAATATGAATAAATTAGTCTCTAAAATGCTTGTATGCAAATGCTAGAAGTCTAAAAAATAAGACGGGAGAGTTAGAATATATAGCACTAAATGAGAGGTTAGATATGATTGGAATCTCAGAGACATGGTGGAATGAGGACAACCAGAGGGACACTGTGATACCTGGGTACAAACTATATCATAATGATAGAGCTGATCAAATTGGTGGAGGGGTTGGGCTCTATGTTAGAGAGGGCATTGAGTCAGAAAGGATTAAAGTTTTGCAGGAAACAAAATTTGCTGTAGAATCTCTATGGATTGAAATTCCATGTAAAAAGGGGAAGGCGATGGCGGTTGGGGTATACTATCGACCGCCTGGCCAGAATAAACAAATGGATGATGAAATGCTCAAAGAAATCAAGGAAGCTAACAAAAGTTAAGCATAGTAATAATAATGGGTGATTTCAATTACCCTGGTATTGACTGGGTTAGTGTCATGGCATGACAAGCTAGGGAGATAAAGTTCTTAGATGAAATAAATGACTGCTTCTTGGAGCAGCTGGTTCATGAACCGACCAGAGGGGAAGCCATATTGGACATAGTCCTTAGTGGAACACCAGATCTGGCGCAAGAGATAAGGGTGTTGGGGCCACTTGGCAATAGTGATCATAGCATGATCGCGTTTGATTTAATTAATGGAGGAGGGATGATAAGCAAATCCACAGTACTACCTTTTAACTTTTGAAAGGGAGACTATGATAAAATGAGGAAAATAGTTAAGAAGAAACTAAAAGGAGCAGTTGCAAATGTTAAAGACTTACATCAAGCTTGGGTGTTGTTTAAAAATACTATCTTGGAAGCCCAGACCAGCTGTATTCCCCGCTTTAAGAAAAGTGGAAGGAAGTCCAAAAAACTGCCAGCATGGTTTAAAGGTGAGGTCAGAGAGGCTGTTGTTGCCAAAAAAGCATCTTTCAGGAAATGAAAAAAAGAGCCAAATGACGAAAACCGGAAACAGCACAAGCACTGGCAAGTTAAATGCAAGGCATTGATAAGGCAGGCAAAGAGAGAATTTGAGAAGAAACTTGCTGTGGAAGAAAAAACGCATAATAAAGACTTTTTCAAGTACATTTGTAGCAAAAAACCTGTGAGAGAGTCAGTTGGTCCATTACATGATAGAGGGGTAAAAGGGGCAGTAAGAGGGGACAAGGCTATAGTGCAGAGACTTAATGAATTCTTTACTGAAGAAGATGTAGGGATGTTACCTATGACTGAAGTGGTATTTAAAGGTGATACTGCAGAAGAATTGAAAGAAATATTGCTACACCGGGAAGATGTATTCCAACTATTTGATAAACTAAAGAGTAGAAAATCACCTGGACTGGATGGTATACATCCAAGGGTGTTGAAAGAACTGAAATATAAGATTGTAGACCTGCTATTAGTAATCTGTGAACTATCATTAATATCATCTGCAATACCTGAAGATTGGAAGATCGCCAATGTAATGGCAATTTTTAAAAAGGGTTCCAGGGGTGATCTGGGAAACTACAGACCAGTGAGCCTGACGTCAGTATCGGGAAAAATGGTAGGAACCATCATAAAGAACAAAATTACTCAGCATGTAGATAGTTATGGCCTAATGGGAGACAGCCAACATGTCTTTAGACAAGGAAGATCTTGTCTTACTAATCTGTTATGTTTTTTTGAAGGTGTGAATAAACAGACAGACTAAGGTAAGTCTGTTGATATAGTGTATTGGGACTTTCAGAAAGCCTTTGACAAAGTCCCTCATCAGAGACTTTTGGCAAAACTAAAGAGTCAAGGGATAGGAGACAGTGTACTATTGTAGATCAGGAACTGGTTAAAAGATAGAAAGCAGAGGGTAGGGCTAAAAGGCCAATTTTTCCAATGGAGAAAGGTGAATAGTGGTGTACCCCAGGGATCTGTGCTGGGTCCGCTGCTTTTTGACATATTCATAAATGACCTGGAAAAGGGAATAACAAGTGAGGATTGTGGGAATTTGCAAAAGGATCTTGATAAATTGGAAGACTGGGCATCGAAATGGCAGAAGAAATTTAATGTGGACAAGTGCAAAGTTATGCACCTACGAAAGAACAACCCAAACTATGGTTATACGATGCAAGGTTCCACATTAGGAACCACCACCCAGGAAAAAGATTTAGGCGTCATTGTGGATAACACATTGAAACCCTCTGTCCTGTGTGCAGCAGTGGCCAAGAGAGCAAATAGAATGCTAGGAATCATAAGGAGAGGAATGGATATTATAATGCCTCTGTATCGTTCACATGGTACGACCGCACCTTGAATATCATATGCAATTCTGGTTGCAGTATCTTAAAAAAGATATAGCGGAATTAGAAAAAGTATAGAGAAGAGCCTCCAAAATGGTAAAGGGGATGGAAGGATACCCCTATGATGAAAGGCTTAAAAGGTTAGAGCTCTTCAACTTGGAAAAGAGACGGCTGAGGGGAGATATGATAGAGGTCTATAAATTAATGAAAGGAGTGGAACGGGTAAGTGTAGATCGATTGTTTACACATCAAAAAGTAGAAAGACTAGGGGGACACGCAATGAAGCTACAATGTAACCCATTTAAGACTAATAAGAGAAAATATTTATTTCACTCAATGCATAATCAACCTTTGGAATTCATTACCGGAAGATGTAGTAAAAGCTGTCAATGTATCTGAGTTTAAAAAAGGTTTGGACAAGTTCCTGGAGAAAAGGTCCATAAACCATTATTAAAGAGGACCCAGGAAATCCACTGCTTGCCCTGGGGCAAGATTCGTGGAACCTGTGTGCCTTTTTGGAACCTGCCAGGAACTTGTGACCTGGATTGGCCACTGTTGGAAACAGAATACTGGGCTTTATGGACCTTGGTCTGACCCAGTATGGCATTTCTTATGTTCTTACCTTGGGAGGTTGCGTAGCCAGAATGCACGCTTGTCACGGCATGCTATAACAGACATAAACAATGGCTAATCCCAAGGCTGCTCGTCCATAGAGCAACAATCAGCACAGGTCTGTATCTAACAAGGTTGGCATCTGCTGCCAGGTTGACAGTGCAGGAGTGGCCTAATAGTTACAGCATTGGCTTTGGAATCAAGAGACCAGGGTTTGATTCCCATTAGCACTCCTTGTGGCCTTGGGCAAGTCACTTAACCCTCCATTGCTTCAGAAAAATCCAAGTTATCAATGTCCATTACCAAGTTTAAGTTACACTTTGACAGAAATGATAAAGTGGTATATAAAACCTGTTACATCAATAAATACTATGCCTAACACATTCATTGGACATGGCATTGTCATGTTAATGTCAGAATGGTATGAATAACAGAGCGACACATTCAGGGCTCTTATGCCCTACAGTCCCAGTGCACATAAGCATTGCAGCAAGAGGGATACAGGACCGGTGATCACTTGCACTACAGCAGTCAAGTGTGGCACAACCCCCATGGCAATGTGGTGATAGTGCAGGACTCCAGCTGCTCCAAATCCCAGGAATTACTGGTTTGAGACCAGGCTCTGATTATGGGAGAGAGAAGAGAGTAGGCTCATAGTTAAGGGCGTGATACCTCTATCAGCTTAGCAGCGTCTGCTCTCTTGAACTGGAACCACATCCACCTCTTCTGTAACAACATGTTTCTGAACAGTCCAATACAGAACATCCAACCAGGCCTAACTATACACAGGGGCGGATGTGACTAGCATGGAAACAGCCAACACATGCCTATTCGCAACCTGCCAATAACTGCTGGGAGAGTTGTAGGGCTTTGGGACTGTACACTATGGGGGGATATTCAGTGGTGGCTACTAGCCATTCTAATGCAGCTAGCTGCCACTGCTGAAACTTAAACCCGGCTATTCAATGCCATGGTCATATCTGGCCCCAGCATTGAATATCTGGGTTGCCCAGATTGGCAAGAAGCTAACCGGACAGCAGTAATATTCAGTCGCTGCCCAGTTAGCTTCTGCAGTGAAAGTTAGGCCATCTTGTGCAGCTCTTTACATTTGCCATAACCGGGCAGCAGCTCAATATCGCCACTCCCCGGTTATGTCCAGGTGCTGCTCCAGAATGTCCCGATGTTCACCGGTTAGCATCGGGGTGTGCAGTGGTGGCACTGGGGATATTCAGCAGCACTAACAGCATCAATGCCACTTAATATCCCAAATATAGGGATTAATAGAGTTAGCAGGTCTGCTAACCATGTTAATCCCTTTGACTATCAGCCCCAGCGATGCTACTCCCCACCACATTGTGAGAGGTTACAGATATTCTAATGGTGGGTCTGCACTGGCATCCCGCCACCCACCCCCAAAGTGGACCACAGTAATATCCCATCCCTAACACCCTTGACAATGCAGAATGTCCTTGAGGGCTACCTCCCTTCAGTCTGTCACTCCCTGTCCATGATCCCATAGTTGGTCTACAACACTCCACCTCAACCACCCTGCCACTCACTTGCTAGTGTACCGATCCACATCCTCCCTTCTGTTTCTCAGCAGGCCTTACCTGCACATCGCTTCATATGTTTGTACTCCCCATCTCCCTCCAGCCTAATGACTCTCTAAAGATATGCCCTACCCCCTGTCCTCACATAGCCTGCTCCCATGATCCCATACTCATCCCTCCCCAACCACATGGTGGCCTGCTGCTTCGCTGACCTTGGACAGACTCTTGTCCTTCACATAGTCTGCCATCTAGGGGTGGCCCAAGGGAGGCTGCAGGGCCAGTGGCGGAGACTCATTGCGGGACCTCATTTGCATAAGGGATCTCGTTCACCTAAATATTTGCACAATGTTAACATGCACTAACGTTTAGTAAGCATGCTTCTTAAGGAGTGTCTGGATAAAGACTACCAGATTTCTACATTACTATACTCCAGTGCCAACCACCAGGCACATTATGAAGTACTACAAACACTGCCCATTTAGAATTCATAGCAAACCCATTCTATCATAACATCACTATCAGGACTCACAAAGAAACACACCCTACCTATCAATTAAACCAATACATCTCAGAGAATACCAATACATCTCCTACTGGGGAAAGAGAACAAGTGGCAATGTCACAGAAACTACATGAACAGAATACCTCAGCTCGGTTACTCATGCAGAACATAGACCATCAGCAAACAAAGAACAAGGGATCACAATTTAGAAATAGGAAGCCAGTAATTAAACTGGGAAACTCCAAAACCTAAACTAGGAATGTACAAAAACACTGGAGAAATAAAACTATAAATTAATTTCCTCTTGTACTAAACAAAATACAAAGACATTAATGATGCACATTTCCCAGAGCTAACATCATCCAGTTAATAAATTCAAAATAAAAAGTATTTTTCTATCTTCTGTTGTTTGTGCATTTTATTTTTCAATGGCAACAGCTCCAGTTACTTTCTTCTGGTTTCTTTGCATCTTCTGCCGACTCTCCATTGTCTGCTGCCCATTTGTCCTTTCTTCTCTCTTCTAGTTTTTTTCCATTCTCTCTCTACATCTGCTTGAATATTACAGTGTGAGTAACATGTTGCCTGAAAAAAAAAGAGGAATTTTTACAATGGTACAAGAACAATCAGCATAAAACTTTTAATTTGCGAAAAGAGTTGGCTTATTACTGTCAGCAGGATGTATCTATTTTGCGGCAGGCCTGTGTTCTCTACCGAGCTGAAATCATGAAAATGACAGAGAAAGAAGTGTTTGTAGAGCATGGTGACATCTCAGAAATTCAAACAAGGTGTTTAGACCTTTTCCAATATATAACCCTTGCATCTGTATGTATGGCTATGTTCAGATTAATGTTTTTAGAACCCAAGACTGTGGCACTCATTCCACCAGATAACTATCACCGGCAGACAAAGAGATATTCATCCCCCTCTATTCAATGGCTGATGTATGTAGAGGCCAAAGAAAACATACAGATCACACATGCTGTGAAAGGTGGCGAAAAAAAGGTGGGGTCTTATTTTCTTGATGGCTATGCAGTGATCGATGGGGTAGAAACAGCTTTTGAATTTAATGATTGTTTTCATCACAGCTGTCTGAGTTGTTATAACGATAAAGACCAGAATCCTGCAACAGCCACGACCTATGGTTTTCTTTATTACAAAACACAGCTAAAAGCTGCATTCCTGGAAAGCCGTGGGTTCAAGGTCATAAGTCTATGGGAGCACGAGTGGAAGCAGATGGTAAAAGAAAATGATCAATTATCGACCTGAAAGACTTTAGAAAAAAGTTAAAAATGCACCTTTTTAACGAGGTATATGATCCGACTTAAACAATACCTATGAACCAAAACAAACATACCTAAATTGTTTAGTATAACTCTCCTATTTATGGAACCAAGATAAACGTAGTCACATGGCTCTTCTCATGTAAATTTGTATATATGTTACTTGTATATATGTTACTCATATATTCTACACATGTTACTTCTATTGTATATATGTTACTAAGTAATTTATCATATGTTAACCCTAATGTTCGTCACCCGAAAATCAAATGTAAATTTGTAACTCATACAGTTGTAACCCATAGTTATGTTTGACATGCAAGTTATCCGCTTCTGATCACTGGAAGTAGCGGTATACAAATGAAAATAAATAAAATAAATAAATAAATAAAATGACGGGGGCTGCGCAGATTTCCTGGCTGACTCCGCATTACCGCAACCTCTGATTCCACGAGATGCCCCTTTTTGGAGGGTAGAACAAATGCCATTTGTCTGTACCACAAAACAAGACCGGGGGAAAAATACACTACTATGATTTTACTAGTCTATACCCTTTTGTCAATAAAACAAAGGAATATCCAATAGGCCATCCACAAATCATTTATGACAAATTTGGTCCCCTTACAAATTACTTTGGTTTTATAAAAACAAAAGTATATCCACCACGAAAGCTCTTTTTCCCGGTGTTACCCATACGGTTGGGCGGCAAGCTTATGTTTCCACTGTGTCATACGTGTGCTGACACACGGCAACAGGAAATGTGTGCCCACACGGGTGAGGAGAGAGCTTTTGTGGGGACTTGGTGTACGGTGGAGATGAATTTAGCCATTGCAAAAGGGTATGTGGTTGTTGAAATCTATGAAATCTGGCATTTTGAGCAAAAATCAGATAATCTCTTTTCCGAATACATCAAAGTGCACCTCTGTCAAAAACAAGAGGCTTCTGGATACCCTCGATGATGCAATGATACTGAAAAACAAAATGTGTACATAGCTGATTTCTTTAGAAAAGGGGGTGGGGGGTGTTTGCGTGCAGACCAGATTAATGTAAACCCTGCTAAGCGTCAAATAACAAAACTTTTCTTAAATTCCCTGTGGGGTAAATTTGGTCAAAGAACAAACCTGCCTACCACAAGCATTGTGAGAGAACCTGATGATCTCTTTAAATATCTGTTTTCTCCTGAATTCGAGGTTTCATCATGTGATTTTATTGATGATGAAACAGCCTGTGTGTCTTGGAGGCACTCAAAAGACCAGTGTATATTGTCCAACCCTTTCTGTTTCTTATAATACCAGGTTGCTGTACTCCTATCTTTTTCTGGGATAAATCTGCTGCCCCTGGCTTGTAGTCCAAAACTAGATCTTTCAAACTAGTGAAATTGATTTTCTGGCAGTTTTCTACGTTTAACGTAATCCCTTTTACTTTCATACAGGTCTTCCCGCTTGACAGCTTGTAGCCGTATGTTTTAGGCTCTGCTGATACAAACTCTGTGATATGTTCATCTGAGGGTATCTCGCTTGTGAGCTCACCTAAATAATCACCCAAAGATGGGTTCCAATCACCCTCTCGACTTAGAAATATTACAGAATCTGTATTGGGGTACAGACAGCGCTCTTGCAAACTATCTAGAAGATTGTACAACTCCAGGCGTGCATAAGCCGTTGTAAAACAGGCAATGAAAACGTTGGTGCTACCCGACAATATACACTGGTCTTTTGAGTGTCTCCAAGACACACAGGCTGTTTCATCATCAATAAAATCGCATGATGAAACCTTGAATTCAGGAGAAAACAGATATTTAAAGAGATCAGGTTCTCTCACAATGCTTGTGGTAGGCAGGTTTGTTCTTTGACCAAATTTACCCCACAGGGAATTTAAGAAAAGTTTTGCTATTTGACGCTTAGCAGGGTTTACATTAATCTGTTTTTCAGTATCATTGCATCATCGAGGGTATCCAGAAGCCTCTTGTTTTTGACAGAGGTGCACTTTGATGTATTCGGAAAAGAGATTATCTGATTTTTGCTCAAAATGCCAGATTTCATAGATTTCAACAACCACATACCCTTTTGCAATGGCTAAATTCATCTCCACCGTACACCAAGTCCCCACAAAAGCTCTCTCCTCACCCGTGTGGGCACACATTTCCTGTTGCCGTGTGTCAGCACACGTATGACACAGTGGAAACATAAGCTTGCCGCCCAACCGTATGGGTAACACCGGGAAAAAGAGCTTTCGTGGTGGATATACTTTTGTTTTTATAAAACCAAAGTAATTTGTAAGGGGACCAAATTTGTCATAAATGATTTGTGGATGGCCTATTGGATATTCCTTTGTTTTATTGACAAAAGGGTATAGACTAGTAAAATCATAGTAGTGTATTTTTCCCCCGGTCTTGTTTTGTGGTACAGACAAATGGCATTTGTTCTACCCTCCAAAAAGGGGCATCTCGTGGAATCAGAGGTTGCGGTAATGCGGAGTCAGCCAGGAAATCTGCGCAGCCCCCGTCATTTTATTTATTTATTTATTTTATTTATTTTCATTTGTATACCGCTACTTCCAGTGATCAGAAGTGGATAACTTGCACGTCAAACATAACTATGGGTTACAACTGTATGAGTTACAAATTTACATTTGATTTTCGGGTGACGAACATTAGGGTTAACATATGATAAATTACTTAGTAACATATACAATAGAAGTAACATGTGTAGAATATATGAGTAACATATATACAAGTAACATATATACAAATTTACATGAGAAGAGCCATGTGACTACGTTTATCTTGGTTCCATAAATAGGAGAGTTATACTAAACAATTTAGGTATGTTTGTTTTGGTTCATAGGTATTGTTTAAGTCGGATCATATACCTCGTTAAAAAGGTGCATTTTTAACTTTTTTCTAAAGTCTTTCAGGTCGATAATTGATCATTTTCTTTTACCATCTGCTTCCACTCGTGCTCCCATAGACTTATGACCTTGAACCCACGGCTTTCCAGGAATGCAGCTTTTAGCTGTGTTTTGTAATAAAGAAAACCATAGGTCGTGGCTGTTGCAGGATTCTGGTCTTTATCATTATAACAACTCGGACAACCGTAATGAAAACAATCATTAAATTCAAAAGCTGTTTCTACCCCATCGATCACTGCATAGCCATCAAGAAAATAAGACCCCACCATTTTTTCGCCACCTTTCAGAGCATGTGTGATCTGTATGTTTTCTTTGGCCTCTACATACATCAGCCATTGAATAGAGGGGGATGAATATCTCTTTGTCTGCCGGTGATAGTTATCTGGTGGAATGAGTGCCACAGTCTTGGGTTCTAAAAACATTAATCTGAACATAGCCATACATACAGATGCAAGGGTTATATATTGGAAAAGGTCTAAACACCTTGTTTGAATTTCTGAGACGTCACCCTGCTCTACAACCACTTCTTTCTCTGTCATTTTCATGATTTCAGCTCGGTAGAGAACACAGGCCTGCCGCAAAATAGATACATCCTGCTGACAGTAATAAGCCAACTCTTTTCGCAAATTAAAAGTTTTATGCTGATTGTCCTTGTACCATTGTAAAAATTCCTCTTTTTCTTCAGGCAACATGTTACTCACACCGTAATGTTCAACACCTGGCATGGGGCCCACATCATTTTGATTTTCCAGCGTATTAAAAAAGCGCGGAAAGTACCCCTTGCTGCCTGTAAAACCCATGGCTTGTGGAAGTTTGCTAAGTTTCATAGGCAGGAAATTTAGAGAGTCTATAAAATGGATAGTCAAAGGTTCAACGGTAATTAGTAAAAGTTTAGCACCTTGAACCAGCCGCCCTGTGTCCATCTTTTCCTTAAGCAGTTGTTTAAGAACAAAATATCCGTCATAACCTTTGGAATTATGGGCTATGAAGGTGTAGCCTTTAAATTTTTAGTCACAAAAAAAAAAAATCTGTATAAAGGCAGAAATACATTCGAGACCCTTGAATTCCCAGTTTCTTTCATCATTTAAGTCCGTCGCATATATGTAATTAGGGACATGCCAGCCTGTTTCTTGCATACATTCACAATCATAAAAAATATACTTTTCAGATGTTTCAGTTTTACCAATGGGGTCATAAAACATAAGTGGACGCCATCCTCGGTTAGAGGCTCGCGACATAGTTTACAATGCCGGCCCTTGCACTTAGGTTTCTTGTCCACATAAGACTCACATTTCTGGCACAGTATCTTAGATAAACATGCCACTTCTTTTTTCAGAGAAAAACAAGGGGGAACAGCTGCTCTTGCAGGAAACACAGGAAAGCAACAAAGGGCAAGAGTCGTCGGTGGGTGTAAACGAATTTTTATTAACCCCTACGCGTTTCGGCCGTAGCCTTCTTCAGGGGGCACACAGCTAAATGACATACAACATATAAAACATATAAATATATTAAAAATATTAAAAACATATTTGCCTATGATATTGGACCAATATTATAAATAAATACATAAAAAACGTATTCATGTACATGTGCTCACAAATCCAAAATTTTTTTTAAAAACATACATCTATAATGAACGAAGAAAAAACAGGGTGGAATCACGGAATAGATAAACAATAAATGTTCAAATAAAATAATGTATATTCAAAAATATATGATAACAAACTTGTTATATGATATGGGACAAAGGGAGGGAGGGAGGAAGGGAGGGAAGGTGAGGACAGGGAGAAGGGGAGGGAATGGGAGGAGGAGAAGGAGGGGGAAGGAGGGAGGGAGGGGAGGAGGAAGGAAAGAGGAAGGAGGGGAAAGGGGGGAAGGGAGCAGGGGAAGGAGGGGGAAGGGAAGGGGGGAAAGGAAAAAGGAGAGAAGGGAGGAGGGGGGGAGGGGAGGGGAGGGGGGGAAGGAGGAGGTAAGGGGGAGAGAGGAAATGGATGGGGAAAGAGGGGAAGGGGGAGGGAGGGAGAAGGGGGGGAGGGGGGGGAGAGGGGGGGAGGGGGGAAAGGGGAGAAAGGGGGGGGAGGGGGTGTGGGGGAGGGAAGGAGGAGGAGGGGGGAAGGGGGAGGGGAGGGGCGGAGGGGTAGAAGGGAGAAGAGAGGGAAGGGGAGGAAGGGGGAGGGGTGGGGGATGTGGAGGAGGAGGAGAGATACTTGATTAAATGACTTACATGTGTATGATCGATGAAATCTGCAAACCGTAAATTATATTCACCAAAGCAACTAAGATACAAATAACATATATTATGAGTATTGTTTGATGAATAGAGGAGGGGAGGGGGAAGGAGAGGAGGGGAGGGGGGAGGGGGAGGGAGATGGAGGGGACAGGGGAGGGGAAGGGGGGGGGCGGGGTGAGGGGGAAGGGGACTTGTGTGTGCACTTTAGCCAAACAATCTGTGAGCCTTAAAAATGAGATGATCTGTTGTAAAGTATGATAGGTCAGAAAATGGCTTTATAATAATACTAGATAATAGATTGTACTTAAAAGCAAAGTGACAATAAATTTTTGCTAAGAAAATAAAGAAGATTCACTTCTTACTTACATATAAACCTTCTATTGTGTGTCTATATCATCTGCAAAAACACTGTAAAAATAAACATATTGGAAAATTCATCTATATAAACTATTAAAGTAATTTTATTGTAATTTGAAAAATTATATATACGTGAAAAATATATATGTTATGTTACTTAAAAAATATATATGTGTATGAAAAAGATATATAAAAATGATTGAGGAGACTATTATCACGATAGAACGATACAACGCAGTGTACTCAGACTTGGTACTAAATTTTATTCAGTGAAAAAAGGGGGAATGTTGAGTCTAAAAGCCTAACTTTGATTATGAATCATTTTATTCAAAGGGGGGGGAGGGAGAGGGAGATGAGGAGGAAAGAGGGGGAGGGGAGGCGGAAAGGGAGGGGGAGGGAAGAGGGGGAAGGGGGGGGGGAGAGGGAGAGGGGGGGGGAGGGGGGAGAGGGAGAGGGGGAGGGGGAGGGGGGAGAGGGAGAGGGGGAGGGGGAGGGGGAGGGGGGAGGGGGAGAGAGGGGAGGAGAGGGGAGAGGAAGAAGAGGGGAGGGTAGGGGTGGTGGGTAGGGGGTGGATTAGATCAATTACGCTATGTTAAGGCTTAATAGAATGTTGCATCTTTTGTGGCAATTGTGTTGTAATGCTCATATGTAAACCTGCTACATGCGAACTTCAATACGATCCTGAAGATGGCCTAAAAAATGTGTATGAATGCTCTTTCAAAAAATATATATATGTATATAATAATTATTGAAAATCAGTCCTTAATAAAAAAGTGAATGATGTACAGAGTCTAAATTCAAATTAAGAAAAAAACAGCTTCTTGTTTTGAGCCTATAAGACTAATGTGATGCAAAGAGAAATCTATATTATTTCACAAAAAACGGAACCTAATGAATACAATGTAGGAGATAGATAGGCAACAAATATAAAAAACATTAACTCGTTGCGAGGACATGACTTTTCGAGATTTATATTAGATAAAAACGCACCTGTTCGAATCGTGAAAAACCTTGTTCCCTGGAACAGCAAAGGATATGTCAACTGAAACGGTGTCTTTAAAAAAACGCCGATTTGCGCGCCAATTTTGAATGACGTCAAATGAAGGGGAGGAACTAAATTACGTCAATCCTGCACTATATTTGACCAATTGAATTAAAAAAGAGAGAGACGGAAGACACTTATAAAATGACTGCGTAATCTTTTAAAAAAACAGCTAACTTGTTATGCACCTTTGTAAAACTTCTGTATAAGAAACTAGTACTGTCTATGGGATCTGTTTAAAAGAAGAGGCACATTGGCTGCAAAATAAATATTGTAAAAGGGGGACTGGATTTGAAGGCAAAACTTGTTTTGTTTAGTGATGGGTACAACTATTTGAATGCATTGTGAAAACTGAAACAAAATCTGTTAAGAACTGCGCCAAGTATTATTAAGAGACTTTAAAGGGACTAATTAGAACACGATCCAAAGAAGACAATGATGTATGAACTCAATTATTAGCTCAAAAAAACGGTTTAGGATTACGTGATAGAAAAGGGGATAAAAACTCGTAACATAAAGACAAGGTCATGAAGGTATCTTGCGGCAGGGAAACGTGAAGGGGGGGGGGGGGAGGGGGAGAGGGGGGGGAAAAGGGAGGAAGGAGGGGGCAAGGGGAAGGGGTAAGGGGGAAGAGGGCGGGGGGGGGATGGGGAAGAGGAAGAGAGAGAGGGGGGGGAAGGGGGGGGGGGGGAGGGCGGGGGGAAGTGGGGGGCGTGGGGGGGCGAGGGGGGGAGGGGAGGGGGGGGAGGGGGGGGCAGGAGGGAGGGGGAGAGGGGGGAGGGAGGGGGGGAGTGGGGGAGGGACGGGGGGGAGGGGGGGGAAGGGGGAGAGGCACGGGGGGATGGGGGGGGAGGGGACGGGGGGAGTGGGGCGCGGGAAGGGGGGAGGGCGGGGGGGAAGGGGGAGAGGAAGGGGGGGGATGGGGGAGGCGAGGGGGGGAGGTGGGGGAGGGGGGGGGAGGGGGGGGACGGGGGTAGGGGGGGGGTAGGGGGGGGAGGGGGGGGGGGGTGGGGGATGGAAGGGGGGGAGGGGGGAGGGGGGGAGGGGAAGGGGGGGGAGGAGGGGAGGGGGCGGAAGTGGGGGCGAGGGGAAAGGGGGAGGAGGGGGGGGAAGGGGGAGAGGAAGGGGGGAGGGGGGGGGAGGGGGGGGGAGGGGGGGGAGGGGGGGAGGGGGGGGGAGGAGGGGGGAGGGAAGGGGGGGGAAGGAGGGGGAAGGGGGGAGGAAAATGAATTGAATGCTCGATAGGGTAATTAATAACAAAATGTGTAGTGAAATAAAGGCAGCGAATTACTATCATTCTCAATAATAAGATTGATATTCAAAAAAAATAGTGACAGAAGTATAACGTTAATCAAAGGCTTTCCAACTTTAAAGGTTACAATTATATTACGAACCGATTATAAAATATATTATTAGAGGCATAAGAATGAATAAGCATATAAATGTGGAAATTGAGGACCAGTTAAAAAAAGCCAAGTAATATAAAAAATCCGTGACTAATAAAAAACCCATAAATTACTAATAATAACTAAAAAATGATGCCTATGAAAATCATTGATGAAATCTAAACCTAGCTAAAACAACATAAATGTACACAGATATTGCTTATATAAGGAACAAAAAAAGGCTTGATAAAAGTGTGATGACCTTATTACACAAGGTCATTACAAAATAGATAAATCATCGTGTGAAACTACATAACTATAATGAATCATTGAATGAAAAGACAAATGAAACAGATATAAGACATAAATAAAAATGCATCATTGAAAATTAGATGTAAGTTGTGACTCTTCATTTGTGAGCTTAGATAAATAATAAATAAAAAAACAACATAAAATATTAAATCTTATGTTAATTAAAGACAAATAAAACTGTGAATGAAATTACTTTCAAAAAAATATCGTTAGATGGTTTCTTGGTTAAGGCCATATGGCTCCAGACTGATTAAATTCGTAAAATACAACGTTGTTACAACTTTAATAAGTAGTGTTAACATCTCCCCTCTCCAATGAGGAACTATGGTTCTAAGAAACAGTAAATTTAAGATCTGGAACTTTGTGCATTTGTTCCATCCAATGAGATACTAATGGCTTATCTAGGACCTTTCTTAATATATTACT